>OX420940.1:17869051-20808611 GCA_949091785.1 Polymixis lichenea
CCGCGTTCGACCCCAAGTCAGCATCGACTTTAGTTCAGGCATCCTTTGTAAAGCGCCGCCAAAATGAAATAAGTTGAAACATTGCGTCAAAACGGTTTAAGTCGATGCAAATAACCAATTTAAGGCGATAGGTTATTGGTATCCGTTTGCATTAGGTTATATATAACCTGGTGTAAGGGTAACGCTTCCGAAGCCAGAACGTATTCTGGCTTCTGAGCGTACCCCTTGCACCATGTATATCCTAGCGTCGCATCGCCCGGCCGCAATATTACTTAATTTTCTTAGCATTCTTTCTGACTTTTGTTTTCTTTTAAATCGGCTCATTAGGGTCGTAGCGTGATGTTATATAGCCTTCCTCAGGAGTTGGGACTTTTTTCAAATCCGACTGTGAGGTCTATAAATTACTCCCTACATACAAACTTACAATGAAACAAATTGAACCTCTTTATAAATCAATTCGCTTTTTTTTTATTCGCTGCATTGTCGCTATGGTTGCGATTATTAAATTAATTAAATAACGAATCGGGAAAACTTACGGGGTATGCAACAATGTATACGACCTAATCGCAAATCAGTAGAAACACTTGAATAACAATAACTGCGAAAATACAATAACGGCAATGTTTTGAAGATCGTGTAGTTGATTGTATCTATTTTAATTTGTTAACAGTAAAGTAAATTCAACGTATGTTATCATAAGAAATATAGCTCATCAGCCCTGTACTGCTAACTATTTCTTAGATAAAATAATACATGTTATCATCCTTAAAAGATGATCGTAAAAGTAACCCAATCATCATTATCTGCCTAGCCTTTTCCCAACTATTTTGGGATCGCCCTCCGGTCTAAGTAGATGTCTATATGACCTTCATAACCCAGTTACTGAGTTACACAATACCTCTTTGTCGGACTGGTTGTCAGACTGTCAGGCTTGTAGTCACTAGCCTGAGAGTCTGACAACCAGTAACCCAGTATTTAGTAGATTTTTGACAGTCGTTACAGGTGAAAAATCTACTAAATACAGCCGGAAACATCCAAGGCACGTAAAGTAACTCAATCTATTTCCAAATAGTTGCAACAAACTTATTTATTTAAATTATTTATCAATAATTACAGGAGGAACTAAAAGAAGTGTTCGAAGGTTCCTGCAAGCTGATCCCGGTGAACATAGTTGCGAAGGAATGTATGAGGTTAGCTGATGACTTCGTGCCTGAACTGGTTGAGACACTGGCCTCCGAGATGAACCCTCAGCAAGTCTGCTCCGTCGCCGGCCTCTGCAACAGTGCCAGGATTGATGACATGCTTGAGGACTTTGTAAGTAGAGTTTTGTTATATCGTTTTGCCTTTTTTTCTTTTCTTGTTGTTTTTTAGTTGCCAACTGCGGTTATTAACGAGGCTTCACGCATGTAAGCCTCGTTAAATATGTTATTACATAGGGGCAGGATCGAATTTCTAAAGCTGATATTGTAGGGGGTGATTTTTTCAACGTCATATGGCTGTCACCCTTTCTTTCACGCTTTTTAATCTTTCTATTGGTACTTGGCTCTAAAATATTTTACTTTCTATCGGTAAATTCTTATTAGCGCAAATACACATTATATCGAAATTATATTTAATAGAAAATACACTAATAGCAGCAACATTAGCAGTAATAACCTCGTCTTTGTCATTCTCAAAGAATAAAATCAGCTATCTATTGTCGCAAAGTACCTACATGCGCACTTTGCACTGACCCAGTTGTGTGTCAACGATGAAGTAAATGCGTCATTGAGATTATCTCCAATTTGTATGTTTATTGTAAACAAATCTATATTCATAATCTGTTTATAATATTAGAAATTAACACCACGTGTCAAATTATTTTTTAATTATAAGTTTTATAATTTAATTATGCTTGTTCATCAATTATTATTGGTTTTGTACATATCATGCCATCTACTGAGACAATATAAAGACTTCGTTTCATTCAATAATATCTTTACTTTGAATCAATATTTGGTCATATGACTCAAGTAATTCGATGTTATATAAATAATAATTGATGTCATCAATTTATTACACTTAATTGACATTGCTTTTCTTCGTAAAATTATTCACGATCTCGCAATAATGATGTTCTTTCAAGTTTTGTAACGAGTTCTACAAAATAAATGAATACCAAATAAATATTATTATTTCTGTTCGTCCAGATAAGTGGTGCACTAGAAACGGTCTAATATCAACAGAATAAATGCGAATAACGTAGGATGTATCAATAAGAAATTGGGGTGAAATATAACCTGAATTATATTTTTTGTTAACCATAATTAGCCTATGATTCTCCCATCACAGGGACACAGGTCTCCTCTTTTCCAGAGGGAGTGGGCTAATCCACCACGCAGGCCCAGTGCGGGATGGTAGATGTCACATGTCTTCGAAATTTTGGTTCTATTATATGCCGGTTTCATCACGATGTTTTACTTCACCGTTTTGAGAACAGTGGTCATGAAATAATTCACACAAAGTAAATATCCTGTCTGTATTTTTTGCTAAGACCTAATACGTTGGAAAAACTGCAGAAAACTAAAAAATATAAACGTCATTATGATGAAAAAAATTAAAATACAAGCGACTGTTGTCATTAAATGACAACAGTCGCTTGTATTTTAATTTTTTATAATAATAAATTTTATTTCATAAGCCACGTTGACATTCATCAAAATTCATTTAAAAAGTGAACATTAATGTTTTACTCAAATCAATAAGCAGCGAATAGTACTTTTGTTCGCATTAGTCACTTAAAGTAGTTCACAACGACATTTTTATCAGGTTATCGCGATATCATTAGACGGTATGACGTTACATCACGCCACGTTTGTAAATATTGCAAATAAATGTTTTATTGTGCCCATAAATGTCTATAACATTCGTATTCTGTAATTAATGTACTTACGTTTCTTTCCTTTGTTTGTGTCATTTGTTTTGTCATATTGCATAAAATCCAGAAGATTGGAAGAAAACACTGGCCCCTGTAACTAAGGTGCGTTTACTTAGCGCAGGAGTCAAGGCTTCAACTTTGTACACATTATTTTATGGCAATAAAGAATTTATTTATTTGTTTCACAGACAAAGAAATTCTAAACAATTTAAAATACCTACTTATAGTTCAGTTTCATTACTTTAATTTGAGTTCCATCTGCCCTGACTATTAACTAACAAGAAATCGGTTCGAGACATTTCTTGGTACATGTAATCACAAAAGCTTGAGCATTTAGTTAATAAACTAAATGTGAATTAAGTTAGTTTTTCAAACACATGCTTACAAAAATGTCCTAAATCTATTTTAAATGTAATGGAAAGTAAATCATGTGCCTTAGAAATTCGATTCTAAATCCAATAAGTAATAAAAGCATCGTTTATTGTTACAGTACGCCCAATTGAGCCTGCGTGTGGAATGCAACAACTGTCAGCGAACCGTCGGCGTGTTGAGGAAGAAGTTCGACGCTACCAGCTATGAAGACTTCCTGCTTGGATTATTGCAGGTACAATTAATAATACTTTTGTTAATATATTTCTACCATCTTATTCCTGACTTTATTGGCAATCCTTTGGGCTATGTGTTATGTACATGCCTTCTTCTTAGTGTGGGTCCGATTTGTAAATTAAATCGGACCCGCATCGAATGGTTGTGAATAGCTATTATTCATACCGAATCGAACATCAATCAATGTTATTGTACGAGTCCTATAAATGCTGTTCACAAATCCAAAACCCGAAAATTTTGTCAGTTTAAAATAAATTGACGACCGCTATTTTCCCGACAGCTTTTGCTGTGTCGGGGGCAAGGCAAATCAGGTTATCTGGAATTGTCATTAACGATCTGTTTAGTTACTAGCATAGGCTAAGTTATTTTGTTAATAACTCTGTGGCTCAAATCAAAATAGTATTGATAATTCATTTTGGTGGTTCACGCCCACTCATAGAAAGGCGTGGGATCAATTTGCTGATCAATTATGTAATCAATAAAAACCTGCTGTGCACGTGTATACGCCGTGACATTTTAGTCGTCTTACAATGGTGGCCCACCCAAAGTATCCGACATAAAATACCTACAGGCGCGATAATCAAAATTGTTACTATTAATTAAGATAATACCTAGGTACTAAGAAAAATATTTTTTTTTTTAGAATTATGAAACACCCTCCCTGTTAATAATGTTAACGTATCAAACGATAGAAGATTTCTACCTACCTACCATAATACCATTACATTTTATCATTCATTCCATATCCATAACAGGGTGTTCAAAACTACATCATGCGTCTTAGTGAATTATATTTTTTAAATCATTATTATTCATATGTCCAAAAAAATTTTTTATTTATAAATGAGTAGTAGTCATTGGATACATGAAGTTGGCTGCCCGACTAAAATTTCACGGTGTATGTCACGATGTCACGTTGTAAAAAGGTCATCGTAAGAAGCGTTTTGGCGGTAAATTCAAAACAACAAAAAATTAATTTGATTTTAATCGTTTTTAATTGAGAAAATGGATACAATTAAATTTATTTTTATTTTTCTGTTAAATACATCGTCCGAATCTTCAAATTAAAGTACTTTTCATTAAATGGGAAAATACCCTATTCTCCTCCTTCAAATTATGATATTTCAAGCCGGATCAATGGCACAACCACCATATGTAAGACGATAGTGCCCGTCTAACACAAACATGATTCCGTAGAGAGTGTAACATTAAAATAACTTTTCATTTACTTTTCCCAGATGTGCCGCAAGATGGACTCTCTATCAGACTCCTGCTCGATGCTGGTCTTCAAGTACTACGAGAACATAGTGCAGGCGGTGAAGCAGGACTTCACTCCTCAGAGCATGTGCCACGTCACCGGGCAGTGCGCGTACAGATTCCATAATCACGACGAGTACAACTTCCCTGCACAGTTTACCGACTTCAGGCCTACTGAGTAAGTCACCTTCATAAGTAACTGGGAAACTAAAATTGTTGACTACCTCGTTGGTCTGGCCGCAAGCTACAAGCTCATTAATGCATGTTTGCCGTCTGTCCCGACAAGTCAAACAAAGCTGATATAGTTCTCCTCAAAAGGCCGAACCGGGGTCCACCATTATTATTTCTTCAAAAAAAGCTTGAGTCCAAAATTATCGTTTCAGCATTTCTGGATGTGCAAAACATTATTCTTACTTAAATTGATAGCATATTTAATTTTATGAGGTTGATCATTTTTGTTTTCTAATTTGACTATTTTTGTTTGTCAGTGACGTGCCTTGCGAACTGTGTGAACAACTGGTCAAACATCTGCGTGACGTCATGGTCGCCAACACTACTGAGATCGAGTTCTACAAAGTGCTGAAAGGTAACGGTTTTAAATTATCATCAATTAAATTTCAAAGATCTTATTATCTTATTTATTCGAAGAAATTTCTAGTTAATTTAGGTTTAAAATAGCTCTTTACGAAGTAGTGTAGTTTAATGACAGAAAATTGAGCCTATCATCACACATTTCGTGATCATCTTTTCAAAACTTTTGGAAAAGGGAGAGACGGAATAGCAGTATGCAACTGAATTATGAAAGTATCGTTAGTTGTTATCATCATCATAGTTAATACTCAAGGACCACTAGCTGTAAAAAAAAACAGTCACATGGGTCGATCGATTAGTTTAAGCTTCGCTTGATATGTCGGTCCATGGATGGGTGAGATCTTTGTATACCGAGACCCCTTCATGCCACGTTAAATCGCTGGTCCCGGCTGCCATTTGTGGCTCTTTGACAGTAGCTACGGGTCCGAAGTACAAAAGTCTGACAACCAGTCTTATTTAATTACCAACTTTACTGTTTATAATAATAAAAGTTGTTTAATAAATACCTAATCCTGTAATGCACACTCAATAACAGGTGCTCTGAATACATACTTAAGTTAAGTCTTGGTATGTATAAAAGGAGACAATATCCATGCTGTTATAAAGGCATTGCAAGGGAAAAGGCTAGGCAGATGATGCAATAAAACCTAGCATTAACTTTGTTTTCAATGATGGCAGTAGTATAAAATATAATTAAAAGTGATAGATAACAAGTTAAAGGTGATAGATGATTTTATTTCTGTAAGTAGGTTAGTACAAACACTTTTACACGTCAATAAATTATTATTAGTCTTACTGAGGGATATCGTTTTACTCAGTAACTGGATTGTGGATCAATAGGCAGCCATTCCATGGAAGCCGACCCTAACAAGGTTGGGAAAAGCTAGGCAGGCGTCATAATTAACACTACAAGCTTTCTTTCCTGCAGGCCTCTGCAAACAGACAGGCAACTTCAAAAACGAATGCCTGCACTTAGCCGAACAATACTACCCCCTCATCTACAAGTACCTCGTCGACGAATTACAAGCCGACGCTCTGTGCGCTATGATCGGCGTGTGTGGCAAAAAGGCGGAAGAGCCTATCGCGCCTTTGATATCAGGAGAGCTGGCGGTTAAGACTATTTCCAAAAAGCTTATTGGTGATGATAAGAAAGAAGCTGCCTCTGATAAGGTGAGTGCATTGGATTGAAGTTAAACTAACTTTAAATAAAATATTCGGCGATACGTAACGCCATTGATTAGAACTTGTAGTCCTATTTAAAATCTGTTCGCCGAGAGTTGATAAAGTCAGGGTTACTTAACTCATTACAAATTGCGGCCCGCTAATTATTTAAAAACTTATACACGAAGCCGTTCGGGCCGCAGTTCACAACACCTGCGTGGCTCGTACCACGAAAACGGCGAAAGCGGGAAATAAGCGACAGCAGCCATACAGTTTGCGATAATTAAGCGACAGTCGCTATTCGGAGACGTATTTATTTATTTTAAATTTATCAAGTCTCGGCGAACAGACTATAGTTTGTTGGAATTCGTGAGAATCATTTTGAAGGATATTGCGAATCCATTGCTTCATATGTTCGAAAAATTTGTCGGCGCAATGAATGTTGTCGGATTGTCAAAATGAAAGCCATTTCTAATCTTAGTGTGTTACGCGTTTGTTACTGTAATCAATAACAACAACATAACATCACGCCTTGTTTCCCCGAAGGGTTGGGCAGAGGTGTATCTTTAGTACATCAGTTTTCCAATAATAACAATATAAATTATTATCATCCCTCAAGTTGTTGTTGAAGAAATGTGTAAGCCTAACTCGTGTTGAATAGATATCATTCCTGTCAGTACAGAATAATAAATTAACTAATTTAACTTTAAATTATTAACTTTAAATTATTCTTTATTTACTGTGACATTTCAAGTGCTTTGTATTCGCTTTTCTAGTTTATGTTTTTGACATGAGTTTGACATTACACCTGTCAAATTAGTATCTGGGTTTAAAAAACGAACTGCTGTATATTTGGCATTATTGTGCTTAAATCCAAATCAAGTGTTATCGGCTCGATACCTATAAGTTCACTAAATGTAGCCTGAATCTACCTTATCTACATTATCAATCACTCATCTCGTCTTAATTGTCTCCGCAGTTGGTCCGCATCCCTGTCGCCAAACAAACCAACGTGCAGATCCTACCTGCGGAAATAGCTCCTCTGCCCATCGAGCGTATGTTCGTGTCAGTACCACAGCCACAAGGCAAGGCGGCCTGTTCCTTCTGCCAGTACTTCTTACACTACCTACAAGTTGAGATCAGCGACACTAGGACCGAGGTACGTACTATAGCTGCCCTAGTCATAGTTACGGTTGTTATTAATAATACTCGATAGTTTATTTGGATTCCACAATGTGTATATATGAGGTAACTTAATATTATATGTGATCATTATGGATTCTGCCAGGCACAGCAAAATATTAGGAGAGAGGAAGCTTTAAAAAACTTAGCTTCTCAGTCTTCTGAATTAAATCTAAAAATGTTACTTTTTTTGAATAGAAAAATGTACAGAGGCCAGCACATCAAGCTAACCCAATCTGTCAAATGTCTTTGATCATTTTTCAAGTTTAAGACAAAATAATAAGGTTCATGTTCCACTGGGAAAATTTAACAGTTTGGGAGAGCTTGATGTGCTAGCGTCAGTTTAAAACGTATTACAATATATTAAAACTTATATTTAGTACTTTAAATATTTGGGCAGTTTGTTGCGCCACTTCTTCTTCCCAGCTAAAGCACTAGGAAGTGGTGAAGCGCGGGCGTTTTGGGGGACTGTCTTATGTAATTTTGACGTTCAAAAAGTGCTGACTCTCAGCTTGATTTGTTTATTTCATACTGTAATAGAATTTTCTTATTAAAAATAGTTTAAGCTTTTTTTATAAATATATTCATTTTGCCTTAATGTTTTATTGATTTGGGTAGTTTGTTATAAATTTTTATGGACATAACATAGACATTTAATTGAGCTAATACTTAAATATTTAATTGCACAGGACGAGATCTTCGAAGCAGTAGACAAGGCGTGCGATAGACTGCCGCAGTCGGTCAACGGAGAATGCAAACAATTCGTGACGCAATATGGACCAGCCGTCGTAGCATTGTTGGTACAGAGGATCGACCCAGCTACCGTAAGTATACATCATTAAAAGTATGACTATCCGGAGGCATTAGGAAGAATAACCAAGATGTCCAAGTAGAAGAGTGGTAAAAGTCCCGAACCAAGATATCAAAGTAGAAGAGTGGAAATAAAACCGGCTTTGGCTTATAAGTACCCATAATAATACAGCTCAATGCTGGCCTAGGTAGTACTACTCAAACAGTAAATTCAGGAACATTCGAAGAACCCCCTTCTGTTCTGTACATCTCCTGTCTTTGGACAGATTTCTTTTTAGTTCTTTTTTTAATTCCCTCATATTTTAACTTTACTTTAGCCCTACTAGGTTATCCGGGTATAAAGAAGGAACTTATTATCGCGTAAACGAGGCTAGAGGAGTATGTAAGGATTGTAGCAGGTGGGGTTCTGTAGTTTCACGCCTTTCTCCCATGGGGGTACCCATGGGAGAAAGGCGTGAGTTTATTTTTATTTTTATAATTTACATTTTTTAACCTACCTATGTGAAATGTATTGCTATTAATCGGTATTTTGTGTCAATAAATAAACATAATTTTTATGTATTATCATGAAGAATGAGTTCCTTCTTTATACCTGGTGTCAATCGAAGCTCGCATTTTCCCTTCAGTTTCAAGACGTTCGGTTCGCTGCTCAGTTTATCTTAGCTTTCTGTACTACAATAAAGTACAATAATTTGTCTATTCGTTCATGATGCGAATCCCTGTATAAATCAATTTTAATTAAGTAATGTTACTAAGCTTCAAAACTTATAAAAGTATGTTTGCTGGCCAGGTCTGCCCCGCGATGGGCATCTGCCCGCAAGTCGGCGAGGTGCGTCGCGTGGACATCAACTCGGACAAATCCAACTGCCCGCTGTGCTTGTTCGCTGTGGAGCAACTTGAGACTATGCTCAAAAATAACCGCACTGAGGTATGTGGTATTTGATTTAGAATTAATATTTACGGACATTTTTTTAAAAGTATAGTTAAGTTCAATGTAACGATTCTTATTCTTTGCCAGCAAGCTTGTTTCTAACACGCTTGCTGGGAATATTACTGCCATTTTCTTAAGATACATCCATCATATCTTAGGACAATATGATCAATTCATAGAACGTAAATATGAGAAGATGAAGTGCAATATCTTAGTAAGGAACATTGTGTATTTCTCATGTAATAATATTGATGTTTACGTTTTGTCGATGGCATCCAGTACTGAGACAGAACGTGTCCTACTGCATTGCAGTATATTTATGGCTGGTACAGATTAAAAATAAAACATATTACCGGTGTGCGCATATGACCGTAAACGAAACGAAAGGAGTATGTAAAGATCGTAACAGGTTTTTTTTTTTTTTTTTAACTTTATTAAAAAGAACCCAGTTCTTAGTAATTCATTACAATCTAGTCTATAAGACTAATAAGCAATTTTAATCTAACTTAATTTTATACATGATGATTATTTTAAAACTTAGAATAGTGTCCTTTGCACTTTACACAAGTCCGTTCCACTTTCTTAGAGTCTGATATGATGAATTATAAACACTTTGTTCATGTGTTATTATGTGTGTCAATGTCACTATTATTTCTACACTTTTTGCACTACACTAACTCAAAAGGTTTTGTTCGTTTTAGTCTGCGCACTATATTTGTTTGGTCTAACAGCTGAATCGCCTCGATGTTCACATGTTGATGGAGTCGTTGTTCATGGGCCTCAGCAAATTTTTGGATTATGGTGGTGACTGGTGCCATTTTTAGGTCACGATGGAGGTCGTCATTTCTTATGTACCAGGGAGCATTAACAATACTCCTGAGTACCTTATTCTGGAATGTTTGTATAATTTTGATGTTGGTCGGTTTAGTACAGCCCCACAGTTGGATGCCATATGTCCATATTGGCATAAGGATATGCTTATATAATAAAATTTTGTTGTGTATCGATAGACAGGAATCCCGTCCAATCAACCAATACATGTTTTTAAAACGCATGTCTAGTTCCTGTCTTTTCTTTTTGACGTGCGCTTTCCAGCGCAGTTTCGCGTCAAGCGTTATGCCAAGGTATTTGGCTGTATTTGCGTATGGTACTTGTTGGCCATTTATGAAGACTGGATGGTATTCAAAATTCCTGTTGGTGAAATCAATGTGAAACGACTTTGATTCATTCAATTTGATTCTCCATTTTTGTGCCCAGTCATGAACTTTATTTAAAGCAATTTGTACCTTTTCGATTGCTTCCATATGGCATGACCCAGTAGCCATAATGGCAGTGGCGTCCGCAAAGGTTGCAATAGTATTCTTTTCTAGCTCTGGTATATCATACGTGTACAACAAATAGAGCACTGGACCCAGCACACTACCTTGAGGCACGCCAGCTTTAATAATTTTTAGCTCAGAAAAAGCATCCTCGTGCCTTACTCTAAACATTCTATTTGTAATGTATGATTGCAAGATATCGGCAAAATCATTAGGCAGCATTAGTCTTAGTTTGTATATCAAACCCTCATGCCAAACTCTATCAAAAGCTTGTGCCACATCTAAAAATACGGTGGAGCAGACTTTTTTATCTTCAAGCGTTCTCTCAATGATGTTGGTAATTCTATGTACTTGGTCTATTGTTGAATGTTTCTCTCTGAAACCAAACTGGTGGTCAGGGATCAGGTTACTCTCGTTTATAATCGGTTTTAGGCGTTTTAAAAATAATTTTTCAAACAGCTTTGATAGTATTGGCAACAGGGAAATGGGCCTGTATGATGATGCTTCGTGAGGTGGTTTACCAGGTTTAGCAATCATAATCACTTCGGCAACTTTCCATGGCTCAGGAACATGCTTTAGCACGAATGCAGCATTGATAAGCCTGGTAAGCTTAACGATGGCTTTACGTGGCATATGTTTTAGGATTTCACCCGTAATAAGGTCATACCCTGGGGATTTCTTTTTTAAGCTTATGATTTGAATTTCCTTTGCAACTTCATTCGGGGTCACAAGCTTAATTCTCTTATCTTGCAGAATATTGTCAAACTGCAGGTTGTCTACATACCCGTCATTTGGCTGAAAGGTTTCTTCTAAATGATGTGCAAATCTAAGGGCTTTTTGCTCGTTGCTTATGGCCCACTTTCCATTATCATCTCTGATAGGGGGAATTGATGTGATTGGCCTTTTCAGTGACTTTGTTGCTTTCCAAAGAGAGTATTGCGTTGTATGATCGCTGCTTAACTGCCGTAGGTTAGTATTTAGAGCCTCATCTTGAAATGTTTGTATTGTTCTTTGTAGTCTTTTCGATAGGTTATTCAAAAGTGTTTTATCTTTCGGAAATCTAGTTTGCTGCCATATTTTTCTTTGATTCCTTTTTTCATGTAACAGGTCTATTATTTCCTTTGGGTAGGTATTTCCTTTACATTTTTTTATAAACTGTGGTGTGTTGTTCCATGCACATTGTTGGATATTGTTGCTAAACTTGTTTACTTCAGAATCGAGCTGATCTTTGCTTTTTAATGCAGTTTTTAGGTCAATAATATTTTGTAAGTCTATGCTAAAACTTTCCCAATCTGTAAACTTATTTCCCAATGTCAGGTGGTTTTTTCTCAGTAATATTTTGTGACTTAGTTGTAATAATATTGGAGAGTGATCGGAGTTCATGTGATACCCCTCTTCCACACTCAGATAATTACTGGATATATTTTTGACAATGAAAAAGTCGATAAGGTCTGGAAGTTTCTGGGGGTCAGTCGGCCAGTATGTGGGTTTTCCAGTACTTATGACCTCACAGCTCATATCATTCACTGCACTAAAAAGCTGTCTTCCCTTAGTTGAAGTTAGTCTCGATCCCCAATGAGTGTTCTTAGCGTTAAAATCACCGCCCAATATAAATCTCGGTCCAAGGAGTCTGAAGAAGTGTACATATTGTTCTTTGTTTATCATATGTCTTGGGGGACAGTATATGGCTGCTACTGTCACATTAAATTTCTTTGTTTTAATTGATACCGCCACAGCTTGCGTGTCTGGCTCCTCGTATTTACACTGTTCGTAATGACAGATATTTTCTCTAATAATAACTGCGCTACCTCCTCGGGCCGTGTTGTTTGGGTGTAGCGAGTGATAAACCTTATAACCTTTAAACTGTACAAAAGACTGTTTGGTGAAGTGCGTTTCAGAGATCAAACACACATCAATGTTTTCTGTGTCTAGGACTACTAGCAACTCATGTTGGTGTTGCAGCAGTCCGTTGGAATTCCACGCCATTATTTTGAGTGTGTTATTCATTAATGATTTTGTACAGTGCTTGATTCTAATTTCTCTAGTCTCTTGTCAAATGAGGATATGCACTTCAAGATCTGGTTGAGCTTGTCGTCTAGACTGGATGGTATGCTTGGTTTTACTGCTTGTGCATATGAGGCACTTTTGGATGTATGTCCAGTTATTGCGGTTATCTGTGCAAACTGCGCATTTTGTTTTGTTGTCTGTTTGTCGGGGTTTCTAACAATTTGCTTAACGGCAGGGTTGTTAGTTGGATTATTTTTTGCGTGTTTGTTATTCATCATTTGCATCTCCTTGGCAACTAAACACCCTCTGTAGTTGGCTGGGTGAGGTAAGCCACAGTGGACACACTTAGGTTTTTCTTGTGCAGGTTTCTTACAATCAGCTGTGAGGTGTTTACCTGTACATTTAACACACCTTGGCTCTTTTGAGCAATACTTTTGGGTATGACCATAGGATTGGCATCTCTTACACTGCGGTATTATTTTTGACGTTTTAAGGGGGTGTATCTCTACTTTACACCCTAGGATATGTTTAATTCCGTATATTTTATTGACTTCTTCGTCATTCTTGAACGATAAAATAAACATGTTCAGCGGTTCTTTTGTTCTCCAGCTAAGCTTGTTAATTGCATTTTCTATCTGGAATCCTTGCGACGTTAAGTCATCTTTAATCCGATCCGGTAAGCAAGAAGAATGCAATTTTTTCGCCACAACTCTTATTGGCCTACTCTGCTTATCCTCGTATGAGTGCCATAAGCAGTTATTTTCTGTTAAGCGTCGAGAAATCACTCTGTAGGACTCTTCAGTTTTGGCATTTACTTTCACACTATTACCGCTTAACATTTTGGCGGTAAATGTTTCTACTGGCTGAGATTCAGTTAAAAAGTCGTAGAATGTTTGGTAATTCTTAACACCGTCCACCACAATCGGAGGCGGCGGTAGAATCTTTTTAGTGGGTGCCTTCTCTTTGCTGCTGGGTTGCTGCTGCTGAGCGCTAGTTTTAGCTTGTTGTAGTGATGGTGGATCGTAACAGGTGGCGTTCTGTAGTTTCTGCCTACCTCTTTGGGAAGTCGGCGGTTGTGTATGTATGTATATGTATTTACGAACTAGTATTGTATTTTGAAACCTAACCCGTAATCGTCGTTCCACAGGAAAGCATCCGCCACGCCCTGGACAACCTTTGCACACACCTGTCTACAAAACTGCGCACGGAATGTGTAGACTTCGTGGACACATACGCGCCACAGTTGGTCGAGATGTTGGTCGCCGACATGAACGCCCAGGAGATATGCGTGTATCTCAAACTGTGCAAGGATGAGGTCAAGGTAAGCAATTCTGCTTCTTTTCGTTTCGTCGGTACTACTAACTATGTTGCCCAGTATGTGGCCACGTTTATTGTGGCGTCCGAGGCGTTGTTCAGATCTCCAAGGGTGCAGGTGAACAGACATGAAAAATTAGCAAGCTTTAGATAGAAATGAGTGAATGAATTACAAGTTGTAGGTCGTAGTTTCGAATTCAGACAGACGTTTGACTTTGTGTAAATTACTTCATCACCACTACTCCAAAACGGTGAAGGAAAACATCGTGAGGAAACTAGCACCAAAAATGCGATGGCATGTGACGTCTACCAACCCGCACTGGGCCCGCGTGGTGGATTACGGCCCACTCCCTCTCACAGAGAGGAGGCGTGTGTCCCAACAGTGGGAATATTATAGGCTGATTATGATGAGTTTATTTTATTGGATGTTAAACAGACCGACAACCTGACCTGCATAGCTACAAGCTACAACAATTCGACAGGCTATCGTATCAATAAATATAATAGGGTTACGGGTTAGGGTTACGTTATGGGCTCTTAATATTTCTTCGAGGCCCGAAATAAGAATTAATTACAACACGATTTGACAGATCTCCCTAGTCCCGATGTTTCAGTTACTCCACGTAGGTACGCACAGAAGTAAAAATATCGCGGCGGGAATTTTCGAGTACGGGATCTTCAATGCACTTCGCCGATAGTTGAAAATCGAACAGTCGGTTTTTCCAATGAACTCTTTTTGATTCTCAATGACCGAGCAACACTGACAGTTGTAAATCTATTTTAGTGAACTATAAAATTTCGCCGCGATATTTTTACGTCCGTGCGAACATAATAGGGTATTTATTACACAAATTTTTGAAAAGTGTCTTAAATAGATTCTAGAATGTGCGTGCTAAAAAACACAACATTTTAATTTAATCGATTAGTGCCCTAAAACGCATTGAAATTTTACATTTTCAAATTATGCGCGTAATTTGACGAAAACGCTGGACGCAGTGGACGCCATATTGCTCTGTGGGTATGACGTCAGTTGCTAAAATAAATGCGCAGATATTTCATAAGACAATTGTTGATAATTTAAAAAAATAGTTATTTATCTACTTATCGTTGTTTTGTTGTTTCTGAATGCAAAATTTTATTGAAATAAAAATTACTTTGGTTACGAAAATAATAAAAGTACAAAGTTGCTCAGTTGACATGCCGTATGACGTAATAACATGGCGGCTACTATTCCATGGTGTTCAAAAACAGATTAAAAAACTGAAACCTTTAAATTGTATTTTAAAATTTATTTTGTTGTTTCATGAAACTGACATTTTCCGACTGCATTTTGCTTATGCTATCTCAATAATATATTTTTAGATTTTTTCTCGTATAGAGTAAAATACCTTATTTTGTAACATTATGTTAGGCCTAACACGATAATGTATTCTACTAATATGTTCTTCAATACAGTTAAGCTATAATACATATTTTACTCTCAGGACCCGTTGAAGATCACCAGCCACAGTGCGATCGACAAGTTCCACCAGAAGCCACAGCGGATGGCCGACAGGAACAACTTCAGAGGAAAATCGCTGCTGCCTACCAACATGTTGGTGGTGGCCAACAAGGATCATGATATCGGTACGTTGGTTTTCTGGTGACGGTTTTTCTGTATGTTACTGTAGTTTTAATGATAGTCGTTTCGGTATTAGGAATGTTTTCTTTATTTGCATTTTATTATGATTTAGTAGAATTCTAGATATAGATTGGAGAGCGTTCTTCCAGACGGTGAAGGAAAACATTGTGAAGAAACCGGCATGTCGTAGAACCAAAACTTCAAAAACATGAGACATCCACAATGACACACTGGGCCTACGTGGTGAATTATGACCCACTCCCAGTCACAGAGAGGAGATCTGTGTCGCAGCAGTTGAATATTATAGGCAGATTATGCTATACGTACTCTTTTGCTAGTAAACATTCATTTAAAAGCAACCTTAGCGTTAGTTCCCAAAGAATCATAAGTAGATATATTGTTCTGCTTCGTGTCGTTGGCACGATAGTATCTCAGATGTTGCTAAAGTTTTGGTCCAATTCAGTGTCCTCCTGAAAAGTCGAGAAGCGTCAAAGAAGCGGCTTCTGGTTACAAACGTTTCAAACCTTTGCCCCATATTTAGTGTGACGTATAATTTGAACCAGTTTGAAAAGAAATGGATCCTTTTGATGGTTTCATTTAAAAAGTAATGATTGACATTTCCAGAAACGAACGAGATCTACGACAACACAGTGAACGGCCATCCTATAACGTATCCGGTGGCGCCGAAGTCTCTCTGTGTTATTTGCCAGTTTGTGCTGAGAGAGATCGACGACGAGATCAAGGACAAGCATAATGAGGTGTGTACAATTTTTCAGCTTTAGACCCATGTGTGTTCATTGATTGTTCCAGCTGCCTTTTAAAGATTTGTTCGGTGGATGTGATAAGAGACACAATAGGACTGTCCCATTCTTTTTAATTTTATTGTGCTCTTAGTTTTAGCTATGGGAACTCCAGATATGGTTAATAATGCACATGGCCATTCTGAGAGAGCGTGAATTATCATGATTTTCACTTCTTAGGGAGTAAGGGGCTTGTAGCTTAGTTATAACAGCCGCAAGGGTAGATCGATCAGGTTAAGGTATGCTTGCTGCGGTTGGTCCGTGGATGAGTAACCATTTTCACTTATGAAAAAAGCATGTTAAGCCGCTAGTCATTTCTGAGAAAGTCTGACAACCAGTCTTACCAAGAGATATCGTATTACCCAATAACAGGGTTGTGATGGGCAGATAGGCTGTCGCTTCATGTAAAATACTGGTGTTCAACTGCATTTGGTTAAACTGGAAACCGTCCCCAACATAGTTAGGAAGAGGCTAGGCAGATGATGAGCTTCTTGTATAGTAGTCTATAACTTAGCTAACATTATCAATATTGACCAAAAGTGGATGTAGTTAAACAGAAAGGATACCCACAAAAAAGTCACTTTTGAGTTATGGGCGTTTGAAGTTTGACATTCTATGTGCTCTTCATGCTGTGGGGTGAGTCGGGTACCGAGAAAAACTAGGGTTTTTATTTCAAGATAGATTCCACCCTCAGGAATACGATAGCATACCTAACTCAATTTTGGCGAGTGTGGATTGAGTACTTTCTGCTTAACTACGTCCAAGTAGAGGTGTGACTAATATTTTCGTAATAGGTACAGTTATTATAAATACAAGCCATGTATATTCATATTAGGCTAAGCGAATATCGAGTAATAAAAAAAAAGTATGGGAAAAAAATAGTAATATGTATTAAGAAAAATTTATAAAATATAATGTAAGTGTATAGAAAAAAATAAGAATCATTGTACATAGGTGATTAACTTTTTAAATACGCCAACATATTCAACGTTGACAGTCCTAACAAATGAGTAACTAAACGGGTCCTAAGCCTGTTAAAAGTGTTAAAGTATGAAGGAATATTTCATCACCGTTTCACTTCTGTATTAGGCATACGTGAATAATATAATAAACGTGCATATTCACGAGAATCTTGTATTTCATAATAATTACTATGAAAAATATTACGCAGGTATCAATATTGGATTGTACTCAATCTAATATTTATACCTGCTACTAATGAATCGGTTCACTAATATTTGACTAATACCCAGTAATAGGTATGGTATCATAATATGCGTTAGCTAATATATTCAATAATAGGATTACCTAAAAAATACCCTAATATAACATCTCTAACTAAAAGTGGTTCGACATTTTATTAAATTTATAATTTTGGTAACACCAAAATTGAATTATTCGTCATTCTAACAGTATATATATTTTCCATCCAGGACGAAGTCAAGAAGATAGTCCACAACGTATGCAAGCGCTTGCCGAAGTCTGTCCGTTCTGAGTGCGACCAGTTCGTGGAGAAGTACGCCGACTTGGTGATCACTCTGCTGGCGCAGGAGTTGGAGCCCGAGCAGGTGTGCGCGGAACTGAAGCTGTGTGATAGCGTCAGTGTGGCTTCTGTTAAAGGTATGGGTATTGAGAAGATGTTTGCTTCGATTATTTTCCTCCAAACAAAAACTCACCAACGTACAGCAGCATTTCAATGAAGGAGACACTCTATTTTTGCATTGGTATTATCGTCCCAATGAGCTTGACTACTCAAAAAAATATTTATTTATAGTTGAACTCATCTGTCTTTGTCATTATAATGCCAAAAAAAGACAATGGTGCAATGGACTTATGCTTTGAGTTTGAGTTTGACATGTCAGTAAATCGTCCTCGGAACTAGGATTTTTCTCCAATTTATTTCCACTTATTTTTTCATAAGTAGACCTTACTTTACCGACACTATTTTGGTAACATACTTGTTGCAATTTACCATGTTAATCGAAATGGGTGTAATATTAATAAACATGGTCAAATTAAATTAGCTAGCGAAACTCCGAAGATGTGATGGCTATAAAAAAATCAAAACTCCGTATTTTAAGTTACTACAGCTAATTCCGGGGTCAACGGCTACTGGAGGCGTAGTTGCATGAAATCATGAGTTTAGATATTCTTCGGGGTTTACTAGGTAATTTAATTTGACCCTTTATATTATTAATTTAAGATACCTTAGTCGTCTGGCACGACAAACGTAGCCAGTAATGACTAAGTTTAGATATGAAATGAGTTATTCTCAGAGCCTACACTTATGTGTGGCCTAATTTGTCCTAGTTCTGCCTAAGGTGGCGGAGTAAAGTAGTGGCGCAATTGAAATGGCCGCAACTTACGAATTGTAGGTCGTAGGTTTGAACCCTGCCAGGCCCTTTACTTTGTATAAAATATTTCTTCACCACTGCTTTCAAAACGGTGAAGGAAACATCATGAGGAAACCGGCATGTCCTAGAACTAAAAACTCGAAGACATATGACATCTCGGTAGATGCGGGTCGGTACCCGCACTGGGCCCACGTGGTAGAATGCTTCCATAGTGATCCATACCACACTGACAACCATGCCTAAAGTCTGTTCGCCGCGAGTTGATAAAGTCAGGGTTTCTTAACTCATTACAAATTGCGGCCCGCTAATTATTTAAAAACTTATACACGACATATTTTTTTTTACTTGTCGGGGTTCGAACTGGGTGAGTAAAACGCCGATATAGTGACTAAGAAACTTTTATTAGACTACTCTACAATAACTAAATAGCTACACTCATTCAATACCCAGTCGATCTCGTAACATAATTACATACCATCTGACGACGAAAATGACGAAGTTGAAAGTTAAACAATTATTAACAGTATAAAACAGAAAACAACAATTGAACACCGAAACGACTCACTCGAAATGCATTCCAGAAGGGAATGGCAATATGGCCGCCGCGTCCGCTCGCCGTTCGGGCCGCAGTTCACAACACCTGCGTGCCTCGTACCGCGAAAGCGGGAGATAAGCCATAGCTGCCATACAGTTTGCAATAATTAAGCGACAGTCGCTATTCGGAGACATTATCAACTCTCAGCGAACAGACTTTACACACGGCGAATAAACCATCGTTTTTCACGGCAAGAAAAACGTATGTACAAAGAGTCTTACAATGGTTATTCACACCGAACATATTTCTACAGCGGAGATCCTAGACTGCGCAGTATGCCAGGCTGTGGTGTTGGCGGTTCACAAAGTGCTCAGCAACGACAAGGTCGACCGCGACATCGTGCACATCATCGAGAAGTCTTGCGGAATCTTGCCAGCCAAGTATAACGCCAGGGTGAGTAACAAATACGCTATTTTGTACTGCATTGTAAACAAATGTAGTCTTATTTATTCATAAAAATCTTTAGGAACTCGGATTTTATAACACGGGAACGTACTACCGGAATAAAAAGTAAATATGCTATGTCCTAACCCAGGTCTCTACCTGTGCTAAATTACATGCAAATCTCTTCAGCCGTTAGGGCAAAGGCAAAGGTAACAGACGGATGGACAGAGTTACTTCAACATCTACAGGATAAGTTTATTATCTAGTTGTGTGTGTGTGTTTCACATCCTAGCGCAGAAATTTTTCGTCGGTAATACAAAAAACATCAGCTGTTCCATACATATACGTAAAATTTAGGGGGTCCAGAATGATATGCTGAATTCATGGTTACATTTTACGCACTGGATAAAAACTTATCCTGTATAATATATTTTTATTAAATTATTGATCTACTTACATCTACTATTAGGTTTGAATAGCGAGTACACCTTCATTAAAATCTACTAGCGGTTCCAATTCTTTATTCCGGACCCCCTAACCATTTTATCGGATGCAATGCTACAGATTTCGAAGAGTCGATCCCGACCGCCGATCAATCTGGCAATGTATCTACTCACTAGCACTTCCCCCGCGACTTCGTTCACATGAATTTCGCATTTTCTCCTACAAAATGTATGATGATTCATTATTCTCCTGCCCTTATCCCAATTTATTTGGGGTCGCCGAAACATGTTTTTTCTTCCACACTTCTCTATTAGTCGTCATCTCCGTAGTCACAGCCTTTCTAACCATATCATCATTCACACAGTCCATCCATCGTTTCTTTGGTCTCCCCCTACTCTTATAGCCATCGACATTCATACTCAAAACTTTCCTCACGTCATTTTCCTCATTCCTCCGTATCACATGCTCATACCATGACAACTGATTACCACACAACTTTTCAGTTACCGTTGCCACTTTCAGACTTCCTCTTATGTACTTGTTTCTTTTTCTATGCATTCGTGTAACACCACACATTCCTTTTAACATTCTCATCTCAGCTGCATGCAATTGCCTTTCATTCATCCCTTTTGTGGCCCAACATTCTGACCCATATAAGACAGCAGGTCTAACCATGGTTTTATATATCTTCCCCCTAAGTTTAAGGGGAATGTGAGAGTCGCAGATTGTTCTCGTTACCTGCCGCCATTTCATCCATCCAGTGTTCCTTCTGTGCTTAACCGTCCGATCTACTTTGATGTATGATGATATAATTTGACGCAGCACCCGCCCGCGCTATCTTTTCGTTCTACGCTTAGCGTTCTTTGTCTTTTTTCCTTTTTGCCCGGCTCCTAAGGGGTTTTTTTTGAGGGTGGGAAATCATCAAATAATCCCGCTCTGGGCGGAGCAGGACAGGGCGTGTCGGACTTTTACTGACTAAAACCCACCTGGTTCCATCAGTTGCCTGTGTACCAGGGGCGCCGGTATCTCTATCGAACAACCCGCACCCCTGGCAGGCATCGGCCCTTGCGGACCCCACCAGTTGGTGCTGACATCTCTTTGAGGCGCGCGTGGAACACAACGCGCCGTCGACCCGGGCTTGGTCCTTACCGGACAGCGAGCTACCTATTACTCGCCATCCACAAGCCCGCGCCTACGGTGGTCGGGAATCAGCCTGGGATTCCCGACGCCCAGGGCATCTCATGCGACGACTAGCGCCGCGAGGGCGCATATACGGCTCCTAAGGATCGTAGTGCGATGTACAATAATCTTCCTCAAGAATTAGGCTATCAAATGCAAAAATATTTTTTCATAACCGACTGGTAGAAGCAGAGATTAGCGCGTTCAAACAAAAAAAAAACGAACACTTCCGCGTATTACGTATATTAGTTTAGATAGACATCGACTGATTGCATGATGATTGAAGAAAACAGGTCTATTTAGCGCTTTTAAAATCGATTACAATTGTATTATGTCATCGTTCGAATAAAATAGACATCATTCTCAGTTTGTTATCGAATAAACAAATATAGATTGTCCGTGTAATTAGCGAAAGATATTTAAAAAGTGGTACTCATTCCGATGTAGATATCAGAAAACAACACGATTTATAAGAATGATTTAGATAGGTTGTAACACTGCGTGAATTGTTGATTTCACCTTATTAGTAAAGTAGGATGACGGGACACACTAGATTGTAGATAGGATAAGTGGAACGAGGAAAATGTGGTCTTAGTTTTGGACACATAAAGGCTAAAAAAACACAACCCAAGTGATTTCTTTTTTGGGTCAGCGAGTTAGATTTGTTCACTTATGTCCACCGTTTGACAGTCACCACGTCCTGCAGCAGTTGTAGTTTTGCAAAAATGATATTGGCTTAGGAAACCTGAAGAGGTCATGCAATCCACTTGCACCCCTCAAACGTCACGACTGATCTAAATATCATAAGATTGCCTATTGTGAATTTCATGTGTGTGACCACTATTATGAATGAATAAATTTAAAAAATAACCTAAAAGGTATAGTTCTCGTTGCGATATACATATCGGAAAACACACGATGTATAAGAATGATTGAGATAGATCGTGACACTGCATGAATTGTTGATTCCGCCTTATTAGTAAAGTAGGTAGATGACGGGTCAGAGTAGATTGTAGATGGGATAAGTAGAACGAAGAAAATGTTGTATTTGTGTTGGTCACATATAAAAACAAACTGCCTTTTTTGTGTCACCATGAAAGATAGTCAATTGTCCACCGTTTGACAATCACAGTCACGACGTTCAGCAGCAGGTGTACTTTTGCTAAAATAATGTCGACATAGGGAAGCTGCATGTTATACAATCTACTTTCACCGCTCAGACGTCAAATATGACCTAGATAAACATCTGAAAAATTGCCTAATGAGAATTAAATGAGCGACCTATATTACACTTACACCCCTTTTTATAGATTAATGAATAAAAAGTGAAAAAAACTGAATAAATAGCGTACCTAAAAGGTATTAAAACAATGGTTCTCATTGCGATATTGATATCGCAAAACACACGGTGTATAATTGTAGATAGGGATAAGTGGAACGAGGAAAATGTAGCCTTTGTCTTGCAGTGAGACGCATAAGGGAAAAAACAAATGAAGTGATGTTTTTGGGTTCAGCAGTTAAGTCGTCCATTGTCCACCGGTTGACAACAATCACGGTTATCACAGTCACGGCGTTGAGCAGCAGGCATAGGGAAGCTGTATATCATACAATCTACTTTTATCGCTCAAACGTACACACAGGCAACTGAAGGAACACGGGTGGGTTTTAGTCAATAAAAGTCTGACACGCCCTCCCGCTCCACCCAGAGCGGGAGAAGTTATGATTTCCCACCCAAAAAAAAAACCCCCTCAAATGTGACCAGTTCACGGCTGACCTACATAAACGTTTGATAAATGCCTAATGTGAATTACATGTGTGACCTATATTGCACCCCTTTTTATAAATCAATGAATACAATGCGAACCTGATATTGTAACCTCAATCGATTTCCAATTATTATTATGAAAGTATAGATACAGTGTGGCAGGGTTATCGACGTGAAACCTGTTACCATGGGATCAGCACATAATTCTGAAGCAGTTTGAAATATTTCGCCGGTTATAAAAAAATAAAATTGCAGTTTTTTTTCTTTGAATGTGGGAAATCATCAAATAACTTCGCCCGCTCTGGATGGAGCAGAAAGGCGTGTCAGACTTTTACTGACTAAAACATGTTCCTTCAGTTGCCTGTGTGCCAGGGGTCACGGTACCTCTTTCGAACAACCCGCACCCCTGGCAGAAAAAAAAATTGCTGTTCCATACATTTTGACCTCGTAGGTTTACTTTTCTATGAAACAGCAAATGTTCTTTTAAACCGACGTAAAATTACTACCCTCAGAATCATGTGCTGAATTCACAGTTACAGTTTGCCCGTCCATGTCCCTTTGACCCTGTGTATATCATGGAAATATAAAGAGAGAAAATATGTAGTGTATAATTCCCAATAAATTAAAAAAAGATACACAATAATTCTACAAGTTTTAGTAAAAGTTGTAAGTTCCCTCCACACAATGATCCTCAAATACAATCATTTTGTATCAGTTTGAGCTTATTTTTTCAGCTTGCTGTCTCAAAAATGCTTTAAACCCAACTATAAAACGATAAACTTCAAATCTCTGCTAACTACTCGAGTTATCCATTCACACAAGCACTCCTTTTTCAAATAAAAACACGATTCATGTGCATACTTCAGAACCGCGACTGTTACTTTATATGCATATCTTTACTACGGACCATAAAAAGGTTTAAGCATTACTTTATCTAAATAACCAGTGTTTATTCAAATTATAGCTTTGTAACTGTAATAAAATACTGTTATCTAAAATAATGTTACAGTGTTTATTAGAGAATAATTTGGATTACGATACGTGGATATAAATGATAATGATGATTATGTCATAGATTTATGATTCTGGCTATTATTAATTATGATACCCGTAATAAGATCATGTATTCTGTGTCATTTGGGTCAGATATGCTTGACAATATTTTAGGATGAAAATCACATTTCGCATTGTATAGTTTTGCAATCAACAATGATATACGAGTACATACATCGTGTATTCATAACTATAACATAACAAGTTGGAGGCATAGGCGAAACTTCAAACTTTTAAAGGCCAGTAATAAATCTCACCGTAGAGGAGACCGTTTTCCTTGAAATGTTTTTGGTCTTATTACCATGTCTAAAGAAATACCTAGTTTTCTTTGAACCATCCGAGCCTGTTTTTGAAATAAGAACCTCGCCACCAGAACCAGAAATCGGAAAACAGTTCCTGTTACAAAACAGACAACTTAGTCCGTTATTAGGTTGTCAATTTTGTATTAAGAACTTTACTAAAGTCGGCATAAAGTTCGAGATACAAAAACTGGCTCAGTGCTTTAGGCTAGATCTAAAGTTAGAACTTGTTTTGTGATAATACGAAGAGAATCTAAAGCTCCATACTATATGGAAACGAAAGTTTCACAACATGTTTTGTGTTGCGGGAAACATATTTCAGGCAACATGGAATGTTGCAGTGTTGCTGGAACTCATTCTGAACTTTGTTTCAAATGAATACGGGTTTTGTTTATTGAATCTTTCTCTAATGTCTACTTATAAGCAATTTCTATTATACTTATTCTAATGTTATGTTTTATTTTGATCAGTGCCACTCGATGATGGAGATCTACGGAGACAGCATTATCCACCTGATCGAAATGATCGGCACGAAGGGCGTGTGCCAGAAGATCGGTATGTGCTCGCCTTCCGACGCCGCCTACGTGCATATGTACCGGGAGAAGAGGAACTAACTGTGTAAGCATAATTTTTTATTTAACCATCACGTTACGCCACGTTTACACTTATACAAAACATTGTAATCTAACTGCCTCGCTGGTCTAGTGGTTGCAAGCGCTACTGCTGAGCGCGAGGTTCTAGGTTCGATTCCCAGGTCGGGCAAAGTGTTATTGGGTTTTTCTGTCTTGAATTTCTCAGTAGCAGCCCGAAGTCTGAATTTGTGGCCGGTTGATGACATTTTTTTTATAGGTTTTCATTTCCTATAGGTACACCTCTGCAGAACCCTTAGGGACGAAGGCGTCATGATATGTATGTATTCTACAAGTTATCTCTACTGTGTTCTTTTGTCGTTTACATCCTAGAAGCAACTGTAAAGACTAGGTGTGTACAAAACTTATTAAAAAAATCAACAATGTATGGTCGAAATACATCAACTCACGTTAAATACATGTTGTATACACGACATGCAAGTCTTCGTCGAAACAAGTATCGACGAAGACTTCAAAGAAAATAGATTTTCTTTACGACTATCGATGATGATTGTTGTAAAATAGACAACATCATATTACACGTCGATAAATGACTAGCGACATTGTTTTGAAGGTTACTTATATCGATAAATTCATACTATTTTCCTTATGTCTCATTTTATTGTCATTGTGTGGACGCTTGTGGCGAAGTAATAGCTGCCGCATGGGTCGACCGATCAGGTTAAGCTATGCTTGCCACAGTTGGCCGTCTTTACAAATCAAGACCCCGCCGTGCCTCGGAAAGCACGGTAGGCCGTTGGTCCCGACTATCACTCGTGGATCTTTGACAGTCGTTACGGGTCGTCAGGAGCCCGAAATTCTGACAACCAGTCTTACCAAGGGGTATTGTTGTTATGGAGGTCAGATAGGTAGTTGCTCCATATAAAATAATAGTACTCAGTTGCATCCGGCTAGACTGTAAGCTGACCGCAACTTAGTTGGGAAATGGCAGGGCAGATGTGTTGACAATAAAATAAGACACAAATCTATGTCCATATTCAAGAATAAACACTTGTTGATAATGAAGATTATTTACGGTTCTATAAGGTGTTATTTTATTGAAAGAACCTACCCAAGCGATGTACCCTCCGACCTACTGATACGTCCGGCGTACCCTGTGCAATTGACCACTGTCGATGGTTAATCCTTTCACCACAAATCAAATATAATTTCAAACCGACCCTTCTCAGATCCAAACAGTCCAGTGACAAAACTAGCCAGTTCTTAAATTACTCTTTCCTTTTCAGATGCCGCACTCCCGGCGTATAGCAGATATTCGTAATCTCCTGTAATATTAGTTTTACTTAAGACATGATTTTTTTCTACCAAATCCGTGTAGTGATAAGTTTGATTCATATAAACAAAAAATGTTGTGACTATTTTTGCGGTTAGGTGGTTTTATTAAGTATGAAAAGATTAAAAATAAACTATGTGAAATGTTAAAGTAATTAAATAATTATTGGAGAAACGGAAAAATATTTTTGTAACAAAACATTTACGCGGAGAAGTGTACTTATTTGCGAAATAAATAGTCACAAACATGTTTTGTTTCATGTAGCTGTTCCTTCATAATGTCGTTTAGATATTTCACGTAAAAATATTTATTAGTTGTGAACCGGCAGAATATCTATTAGAAAAACATCAAGGGAGAATCATCTAAACGACTTTGCGAAGTAAACATGATTTTAAGTGTATTTTGATTTTAGTGTTTTTTTCAAGTTAATTCTTGACAATTTGTAACCGTCATGAGTAACCAGTAACAATCGCTATTAACATCATAATTTTATTATACTTGCAACGACATTGTAGTTACACGCCTGTGATAGCTCATTTGTAAACTGTTTCTATAAATAAAGTTGGGAAAAGTAAACCATTTCTTTCTTTTATTGTAATGTCTACTGTATTAGGTTTTTGACACCCAGAAATGGGTATGTCGTAGGCACACCAAAGCTACGGTTTCTTAGATGAGCGGTGCCTGCCCACACCGCAATTTATCGTTGAATGACGGCAATTTAACACGTTGTTTAAGAAAGTAAGTTGGTGTCTTTTCCTAGAGAGCGTTTTTGACTCCGTAATGTCCTCCAAACCTCGCTGTCCAAATATTTAAATCCCTAGATTTTGCCTCACCATAGTCACGCGCAAAAGTATCCACACGGAAGTTTGAACCCACACATTATGATGTAGCGTTTCCATGACAAATCAAGTCGGTGTGTGTCAGAGATGTCAAAATGAAGCAGAAAAGTGACTAGAATTCTAGTGACGCGGTACGATCAAATCTTTGCCGCTGTTATCTTTTTTCATGAAAAAGATGACAGCGGCAAAGATTGTGGTCAGCCGTCACTGCGGCCGTAAGTGCAGTGACCGAAAACCGTACCATTAGATATACACCAGCATGTACTACATTTAATATAACACTAGTTTTTGCCAGCGGCTTCGCCCCCGAGGAAGTCGGAAATTATCCTACGTAAACGCACTCGTACTACCGGGACAAAAAGTAACGTAAGTGTTAATGTAGGTATATTATTATTTGTGTGCCAAATTTCATCGAAATCTGTTGAGCCGTTTTTGCGTGATTAAGTAACGCAAACACACAAACTGTCACATTTATAATATTAGTAGGCAATAGTAGGAAGTATGATAGTAGGTTATTTCACGATAAATACAAAGCATATACCTACAAAATTTTCCATTAACATTTAAAAAATATCTTGTAAAGAGTAGTTATTTCAATAATAAAACACAGTAACTCGTAATGCTTCTAACTCCATAAATGGGTTATAGCTCAAAGCAACTCCTACTTTAGCGTGACTACCACGAGTTTAGGGCGCATCCTAACCGAAAGCGATCGTCAAGCCTTTTAAAACATTTCAAATTAAATGAGCTAATTCAATTTGATGGCTAACGAAATCTCAACATGATAAAATAAGAAATTATACTGAGGTTTCTTTTTTTGTCGGGACATTAACCGCAGTTGGTGTAGTCAATCGAAATATCAGTATAAAAATCATTTATTTTTTTAGTGTAAATTTCACCGAGATGATGCGATAAAACAAAACAAAACAGATTCCCACAACTCATAGTTCAAGTAACAAAACTACCAGCAGTCGACACCCAAAAATATCTTAGTTTGACGTGTTTCGATGTGATCGATACCCATCACGTCTACAACATTTCTGAAGAAATATGGCGGTAAGCCATCAATGAAGTCGCGTTTGTACGAATAAAAAACAAACGATTGAATCGATCGTGTAGTCGTGCGACGGCTGCTCACATTTCCGCAACAGCCACTTTCTAAGACGAAGTACATTTGCAGAAAAAAATACCAGTAACGTTCGAAATAAGTAATCAACATAAAGCTATATCTTCTAAAATACATATCACGAAATACAAGAACCTATTTGACAAGTGATTCTTCGGAAGGTTTAGGTGTATGACATCGTTTGTCCTCCTTGTGCTCCGGCTGCTGAGGCGCGAGCTCGGGTTCGTTCGGGTTGTGCCTTCGGAGATGATCGGCCAGCCATAGTATGGGCTCTGCTGGTCGCTCGTGGGCCAACGCGGTCAAAGCTGGCAGTAAGGTCGGTGTCAAGTGCTTCTGTATGTAGTCGTTAACTTGCCAGTGGCGTACGAGCGGCCCTACTATCACTGCGGAAGGAGAAAATAAGTTTTAAACTGTTGGTATAAGAACTGATGCTCAGGGCTCGTGGCCTAATAATAACTGCCAAACAGCTTGATCGAAAGAAGCTACACTTGCCGAGGTCGGCCCGTGGATGTCTGGAGTGAGAGGAGTGACTACCCATTGCAAATTGCAATCAACTCATCCATAGGCTGACAGTGTCTCTTAAAGCACGCCGTTGCGTTGATCTCAGCTGTCACTTGTAGATCTTTGACAGTCGCTAAGGGTAGTCATGTAGTCAATCGCCCGAAAGTCTGACAACCAGTCTTATCGAAGCGTATCGTATCAATTACCCAATAACTGGGTAGCGGAGGTTATGTAAGCAGTCGCTCCATGTAAAATACTGGTATTCAGCTGCATGCGGTTAGACTGGAAGCAGACCCCAACATATCAAGAAAAGGCTAGTGAACAACTGGAGTCAACAGTGGAACAATATTTTTGAACAGCAACTACAAGCAGGTCAAAGGAACATAGGGTTATGAACTTACTGTTAGGAAAGAAAAAATGAATCTCTCTAAGTGCCTCAGCATGGGTCTCACTGCCATGAAGGCCGTTGAAGTAGTCTCCATACTTAGTGCGACGGCCGTAGCACGCTCGCAAGCTATCCGGCCAATACGCTTGAGCCTCCAGTACCCTACAAACGGACATAATAGACAAAAATCTTCAGAGGAAAAGACGATGCTAAAAACAGTGAAGACAGCTTTAAGGTTTAAGATATTATTGCTCAATGAAAAGTTCCGCGGCATCCATACTTTGGATCCATCCATCATGGATTTGCCGTAGTGTGAATCCAGCTGAATTGTACCTACTCGTAACTTTAGTCCAGTTCCATTGCGATTTGGGGAAATGGTCGATTCCAAGCAATAAAGACATGGTTTCCTTGCGGCGATGTTCACAGTTACCTTAAAAACCATGAGGATGAACAACCACAAACTTAAAGCTAGAAGATCTGATAGTACCCACATAGCAGGTCCCATAAGAGTCCTCCACTTTGTGATGCAGTTCTTAGTGGAGAGCACAAGAGCTATGATTGGTCCGCTGGACATGTGCGCCACAAGGTGGGGGAAGTGATGGCTGCCGTAGTGCCCCCTGTACAGTTCGGCTGATTGCTCAGGAGTGAGGCGGACGTGGCGCTTCTGCGGGAGATAAGATAGAAGTTACTGGGTTAAATTCACAACGCGACATTCGAATCATATTTTACAATAAGACTATTTAAAGGCACTTTAGAACGTCACAAATTTTGTTGTCTAGAAATTAAATGAAATTGTGCGAAATGCAGTCGATGTTGATTAAAAGTATTATAGCCTCAGACACAGGCATTCAAACAACTTCATTAGTAACCCATTTACAAAGTTGCATTATAACGAGTTATTATCTCAAAGTTTTATTGCAAGTTGCGATCGTAGCACGTAGCAGCCTACGAGGTTACGACGTAGCGGCTCATTTTCTTTCAAATCGCTGCACAGTTGCTACGCAGCGGTAATCTTTTATCTAGGGGTGCGTCACATATTGTTTAGGGGAGATTAATTAAATAGGACATATCTAAAGAACATACAGAATCACAAATGCAAACAGTCTTTGAAACAATAATAACCCTGTTCCCGGATTCCGATTACGGTAGGCTACATATTTTTATATTTTTTAATGTCTTTATATCATTCATCATCATATTCAACCTATAATGTTCCCACTGCTGGGACACAGGCCTCCTCTGTGTGAGAAATAGTGGGCCGTAATCCACCACGCCGGCCCAGTGCGGGTTGAGCAGTGGAAAAAGAAATGTAATGTTATTTAACAATCATTTTTGCGGTTTATCAAATCGAAACACCTAGATGATATTAATTCGGATTTCATTCAAGCCAGTTATTGTCCGGAAGGAGGCGTTTGGACCCCCTAGATTGGGCAGGAGCCGCTTCAAAGCAGGCCCAGCCCGCTCCAGTCTGGAAATCTTTGTTTTTAATTTTGGACATTTGGACAAATTGAGTCATGTACGTTTTAATTAACATACTAATAAGTTAAATTATCTTTATTTATCCCAAAATGTTAAAAACAAAATGTCCATCCGTGCGAAGCCGGGACGGGCCGCTAGTACTAAATAAAAAATAAAACTTTGTGTAAGCAAAGCGTGTAATGCAAATAGCAATTATTATCATGTGTGATAGTAAGCATGTCCCCTTCAAACGTCAATGGGGACTCGTAATTAGTTTTTTTTTCTATGGTTTCCATAGATAACAGCGGTGACCGGCATGAGAGCTGGGGCTCAAAGATCTGCTGCTGACGTAGGGTTGTCGCACACATGGTTATTATTATTACTTTCGTCTCTATTTTCGTCTGTTTTTGTGGCAATGTATCGTACGACATTGTCAAAAAACTGGGAAACTTACTTAATTCGATTACACAAATCATATGATTTTATAATACATTCAAGTATAGAGTGCAATTTTAGACTATAATATTACAGTAGTTATCTTTGTTATTGATTAATATGGGAGTACACAAATCTTAAGAAGCAATAATAAAATCTGTAGATGTAAAATTTCAATACATCCTACTTCCCAAGCCGCGCACACAGGTGCAATTTTAGACTATAAATAATATGACGAGTAGTCATCATTGTTGTTAATGTATAAGATAGTTGAGTTGAAAACTAATTTAATTATTAGGTATTCTTATAAAAACATCATTTTTCTCACCAACCACGTTCTCTATAACCACCACAAAATCTCACCACTCGGATAATAATTCTCAAAACCAAAGCGTGTCATCCCTATTTCTAAAGAGGGTTGCATGTGACGCGGAATAATGAAGGCGCCCCTCTTCAACTCTACTAATGTCGATATGAGTTTTGCATATCACGAGCAACCCTTGCAGTGCCCGCGGCACGCGGCTCGTTCAATTCGGACATGAGGGGACGGCCGGACGACGAAAGAATGCGAAATTCGAAGGAGAGTATTTGTGAAATGTAGCTATGGAACGGGTGTTTTCTATACTTACATTAAAACCTACTATATATTACACTATGTATTAATACTACTATTACTACTATTTAAAATCATCGTCTACCATAAAAAGTGTTTGAAAATTTGTTAAATTGACTCGGACCGCTCTCAGATAAATAAGTAATTATGTGTTCTTGCAAGTTACCATACAATAACCACGTGCTGGACGAGGAAGAGGCGAGAAAACTTGTATAGTACATTTGTGATTTTGCATAGCGATCATGAATTGCAACATCGCTAACTTAAATTTAGCTTACGTAGTGATCAAAAAATGGTTACCAATACGAAAATATTTTTTTGGTGATAATTTAAGGTCCAATACACTTTTGCTTCAAGTCGATATGAGTTTGCATATCGCACTCAACCCTTCCGATGCCCGCGGCACGCGGCTAGCGGGGTTTGGACATGAGGGGATGGTCACTCTCCTTTAATTTTAATTGACGTGCTCTCATGCTGTTTTTTTTGTCCTCGTTCAAATAGATTTTGGCGTAGGTTGGTAACACAGACAATGGTGTCTTTGACAAATGTTCAAAAAAATGAAGATAGGATTCAGTAGCTCCATGTAAAATAGTGGTATACAGTTGCAGTTGTTGTTGTTATTGTTGTTGTTGTTGTTGTTGTTTAGACTGGAAGCCGACCCCAACATAGTTTTGAAAAGTTTAGGCAGATTGATTTAATAAATCATATTATTCATAACCGCTTTATGGTAAATTGATCTTTGATTTCCAAGGTTCAGAAATTATTACAAGGTTTATTTTTACTTTGCTTACTAAACCATAAGTTCATAGGTAGCCAATAGGCATTTTCTAAACATGAAGGTGAACATCGCCGCGTCGATATAAATTTTGGATATTACAACTTGTGAAGTGAAAACATGGGGGAGGGGATAATCTTTGTCAGTTACAATGTAGTAACTTATTTAAAAGATTTTTAGAGGGTTTTATACGGAATACCGTCTATTTTAACAATGCAAGGAACCCTTCTTTTCCTGTGTACCCCTGGCTGTTCGCTTGGGTACAGTGAAAATTAAATTCTAACCGCTATACCATTGGCCGTGAAACCCAACCAAATTAAAGGAACAGGTGTCTTTTTTTTACCCATGCCTTCGAAGTACCAGGTCGTCATGACTTAGTAGTAATCTCACCTAACATAGGTGTGTCAGCTAGAAAACGGTGTATGTCTTAGAACAACTTGGTACTTCAAAGGCACATACCGTTTTCTAGCAGACGCACCTATGTTAGGTGAGCTCCTACCGAGTTATGACAACCTGGTACTTCTTTGAAGAAAACGGTTTGTGCGTTCGAAGTACCAAGTTGTTCGAAGGCCAATAATTTGGGCCTATTTTTTTAACTTGGACACCTATTTTACAGAGCTGCAGAAACATGCATTATTTTAAGAAATTCTAATTTTGTTATTTATTTTTTTCAACTTATGGGTCAGTGTCAGGTTGTATGTTGATAAAAAAATATTTTTTTGGGGTATGATGGTAGGGTAGTGTACGGGAGAACGGAATAAAAGTCACTCTGCTACTTACTGTTATAATATCCGTACAGCACACAATTAAACAATACCTATACATATAGAAGGAGTACCGACAGGAGACACAAATTAGCCACGACACCATTTTTATTGGTTATTTCAAAACTGACACAGAACGAATATTCAAAGTCTTGACTCAGATCGGACGGTGTAGGTCTATACTGTATCCCACACATTCAGTGGGATTAAATGAACAAAGAGGGTTCCATTGATGATTTTTTAACTATTACAATTCTGTAAATACATATGCGATACGGTCGTGTCATATTTTTTTTTTCAACATACAGTTTAATACTGACCTGAAAATTGCAAAAACCGTAAGAAAATTTTAATTTCGCGGGCTTCCTCCTTAAGTAAGTTTTAATGTTTAAATCGGTCTTAAAAATCATTTATATAAGTTGCGTACGTAACGTACGTAAAAAACGGGTAAATAGGGAAAAAGAGCGCCGTAAATACTAAACCCCCCTCCATTGGTGGCGGGTGTCGTTTGAAGCGACTGCGGGGATGGGCAGGGACCCTCCTGTCTATTAATAATGTTACAGCGATCACCCATCCGTCTGCTTAGTGGCCTAGAAAGGCCGATGTGCTATGATGGAAGCTGAAAGGTAGCTTGTTGTGGATACTGTAACAATATTGTGCATCTATATAAAAAAATTAAATGCTCTTCGTCGGTCCGTCTTTTTTTATGTTTGTCATGGCCCGACTTCGGTTTTTAAGGAAAGATTTTTCTTTAATGTTGTCCAAAAAATTGCAATCAATCAAATCAACCTATAACGTTACCAATGTTAGGACAGAAGCCTCCTCTCGGTGAGAGGGAGTGGGCCGTAATTTACCACCAGTACCTACCATTGGCCCAGTACGGGTTAGTAGATGCCACTTGTATTCGAATTTTTGGTGACATGCAGGTTTCCTTGCGATGTTTTTGTTCACCGTTTTGAGAGCAGTGGTGGTGCAATTATTTAGTTGGGAGAAAACGAAATGCTTTTTTCTATGGGATTTTTTTTTTAATTTGGACAGGACAATGCCTGTTAGGTAAGGTACTACTAATATAACAATATTAAAATCGGGTCAGTTAGTACTATAACAATATTAAAATAGTTTAAGAAGAAGCATCAGAATGTAGTTAAGAATTCGAAAGTTAGAAATCAAAGATGACAAACTAAGTTGTAGTATGGTGGAGGAACACCAATTCTCTTGTTTGATACCATTTTTATTTACCCAAACATATTTTTGCGCAGAAAACGGCACGAAATGCCGTTGATGTACGAACAATCCTATAGAACAGACTAGCTTCTGCCCTCGACTTCGTTCGCGTGAAATGTCTTATGCCCCCGACCCACCCCATCGCAAAGCGTCGCCCCGCGCTGTTACTTATTTATTGCCCAGCTCCTAAGAGTCCTAGTGTGATGTTAAATAGCCTATAGGCTGCCACAAGAATTACAAAAATAATTTTTCAAATCCGTCTGTTATCAGACGAGAAATTAGCGCGTTCAAACAAACAAACTCCTGAGCTTTAATATCTATTTTCGCTTTAGTATCAACGCATATATTAATCCGTGAAGGAAAAACTTTGTAACCCTTTTGACGAAAATCACGCGGACGGAGTAGCATGAAATTTGGCACAGTTAAATTATATATATATGGAGAAGGAGTGCAGAAATCTAATATTTGATATAAAATGCATTAAAAACACATAAAAATAATAAAAAATTCATGGTCGTTTTTCTACCAGGCGACCACCAGTTAGTATAGACACAGGATGTGTAAGACTCCTTGCCTTGAAAACTTTTCATGCTGTAATATCATGTGCACTTAATTTAAACAGTTTATAAATAATAAATTGTGCCCTACATAAACTTAGTTAATATGTCGTTAATAAAACACTGTAGCACTCGCGTGCGTTGCGACATTTGTGTTTAATAGTTCAGTAATAATGGAGCGACAAGATTAATGGCAAGATAAAGCTACCATTATAATATTATCTACAGTTTTGTTTTGTTTTGTTGAATACCTTTGATTGTGTTGGTATAACAGTAACTGTGGAGTTTCTTACCGGCTCTTCTTCATACGAAACGACCAATTAAAACCGTGCACGTTGGTTTTGACATTTTATAAGTGCCCGTGCAAGTTTACGTGATATAAATATTTTGATCACGTTCAACCTATTTTTAGACGCTTTGGACGTAATACGGGAAAAGTGTTATTGGAGTTTTCGGCTGGGATAAGTCAGTAGTAAGATCGATTTCAATTTTGTCCAGTTGATGGCAATATGGCACCTGTCTTACCGCCGTCGAGGAGTCCACAAGCTATAGACTTATATCTTACTATCTTTCTTTAGTAGGTAAGAGAATGGTCTAAAGCTCTATTAAGAGCGTTTTCGTCGGCAGTGTGGGCAGTCAGCGATCAACTATTCATACCTATGTATCTATGTATCTCTTACTGACACGGGAACTAAAACTATTGTGCGTTTCTTGACCGATTAAATTAGTTCATAGTTAGTCGTTACCTCGTCGGCGAGCGATGGGACGTATAAACCTAATAAATACATACGACGACTCTTTCAAGTCACGCCGAAAATCGAAATTACGAATCGCTTTATTCTAAATAAAAACTATCCCCAAGCCCTTTATTCCTTGGCTATAGTTCTACGAATTTATCTACGTAGGAGCTAACATACGCTGCATAGGCAAGGTGAAGTGCATTCTCGTAGCGTGAGCATATATATAATAGGCGTCTACGAGAGATATACTTATTTTGCCTAACAACAGCTACAGGGCGCGTGCTGCTACAGCTGGTATAGTCTAGTGCAAAATAGTGTAAGTTACTTTTATGGGATATTTATAACAGCAACGGTATCGTAATACCTAGTTAGTGGGTTGTGGAGATGAGATAGGCAGTCGCTCCAAGTAAAATATTGGTACTCAGCTCAACAGCTGCATCCGGCTAGACTGGAAGCCTACCCTAATATCATTGGGAAAAGGCTAGGCAGATGATGATTATTTATTATAGTAACTAGTACTAAGTTAAGGTTATTTCAATAACTTTTTTTGAATGTAAGCTATTTGTTTTAGAAGCCCCTAAGACGACCCACTGACCATTCTATGATTTATGATAGAAAATAACTGCTGAATATAGCTATCCGTAATCGGCCACCAATAAGCCACTAGCTCAATAACCAACCTAATATCCGTAGTTTACATTATTACGTTAGTGCTTGCAACTGGCAACTAAAGCTTAACATTGTTTCCCAACGTTTGTTATTTATTTTTGTAAAAAATTGACAAACAAAAGTGTTGGAAATCAATCGCCGCGAGCCGACTCGGCCGTTTTGTTTGCACTTGTAGGACCTAATCTCAGATTATAAAACAAAGGGACTTAGTGAACGTCTATTGGCTCAGACAATGATGATAAAGTACTAACCGCAAGGATATTAAAACCATGGTCTAGAATGGTGTTCTCAATCGCCTCAGCATCTTCATATGCCTCCGGCTTGATGATAGCCAGGGTACGCTCCGAATAACTACGATAATCCGCATTAGTTTCTGTGGAAACATTAGACATGATTATAATTTCTGTTTTCGTATAAAATTATAACGTATAAATGACAGAACTCTTGACGTTTGTAGGTCGTGAAAAGAGGTCGAATGTCCACACTGACCAATATGTCTTGACACTTTGGAGCATCGCTGCTTGTCAAGACAAATGTCAAAAGTATTTCGATTTCAACTCACAAATGTAGTTCGGTATGTAGCCGCGGACCAAGTTATTCTGGTTGTAGTAGGCCTTAATATAATGCTAATGGGTCGTGAATATGTTAATAAGGTCGTGTACAGGCTTTTGTTGTTTGCAGCTGAAAATGTTTTTTGAGAAACTTGGAAGACGATTTGTACCGTATAAAGTATGGAAATTATGTCTTTACTGGGTAGATTATATATGTGTAGCTTAAACAGTTTTTTTAGTAACTCAAAGTTTGAGAAGAAGTTTATAAAAAATCTGCAAAAAGTATATAGGTATACTAAGTACCAAATCGAAAAAATATTTCAACTATATGTTGTGCTTGTGTTTGATTTCCTATCTATAAATTCTTATTCCTTGGCACTATAAATATAGCAATGTGAATTAAATACATGAAATAATCTACACACTATCCTCATTCCCATAGCTATCTAAACCTGTCTCAACTACAAAGATGGACAATTCCTACACAAACAAACAATAAAATCAATTGCATATCGATAAACAGATATTCTGAGACACTAAATGGGAAAACTGGCGTTTTCCGCGGACGCCACCCCGAGTGCGGAGGGGGCGCGGGGCTGCGTGCGGCGCGGGGGCGCGAGGGGGCGAGGGGGCGAGGGCCCGGGGGCGTAGGGGCCGCGCGCGGGCCCCAGTGCCCCCCGGACGCAGCGGCGGAGCGACGCCTCCCCGAGCCTGCACCCGCGACATGCGACGCTGACCCTGTCTCCCGCCACCCGAGAACCACCGCCGTATACATGGACAACTCCTGCCTCCTTGACCTCCTCATCAGGTGCTTCGCGATGACCGAGCCCGAGGACCTCAACTTCACGGCGTTCACCGACCTGTGTCGGCTGTGCTCCCTGAAGAGCGGTCCCAGACTCCATATCTTCGATAAGGAGTCGGAGCAGCGCCAGATCTTGTTTAAACTCAGGACCTGCCTGCCGACTATGGTGAGTAAGCCCTTTGTACTGTTCGGACTTTTGTCCTTGACATGCCAGTGACTTGCAATATCTTAAGAAATGTGTTAATAAGTATTCATGGTAATAAATAATCAGTTCAGTCGACGACGTAATTAATGCTTTTGTGGTGAAGTGTAATGTAAACAGTGGCTTTGTGGTTCGGAGAAGTGCAATAATGGTGCTACGCGGCCGGACGTAGCTTCGTAGACGCCTGCGCGCTACGATGCGCTACGAGCCGAGCACAACAAGGAATCCTGAAATCTCACAATACCTGTTGAGTTTTTTTTGTACATAAATGATCGGTTTTGGGACAGACATCGAATCTGTAATATGAATTAATTAAATAAATAGAGAAAATTTAAATTCCTATATTTTTCCTGATGGTATTACAGGCAATTCCTGAGATAAAATTTGTCGGTCGTGTTAAATAAATACTGCGACAGTTTTATAAATAATAAAAAAAAATACTCTTGTATTAATAACAATAATTATTTGTAACCAAAAATACGCTTCATTTAAAAAAAGAAATATCCTTCCATAAATTACGAACGCAGCCTAGAGAAATACATGATATTTTATGAGTGCATTTTAAATAACGGTAATATTTAAGGTTAGTTTAATTTTATAAATAAACTTGCCAAAACTAGCCTATATTCAAACAGTAAAGACTAGTAATTATAATATTTAAAGTGCCTATATACGAAAGAGTTTCATTAAAAATACATACAAAACAAAACGATAGAGAACCATCATAAATTCATAATTCACGAACTTGGCAAAGCATATTTAAAATCAAAGGAGTTATGGATTCTTTCTTTAATAACGCATTCGTAAGGCTGAGCTCAGATCAACGACCTCGCAAAGTCACAGCTCACCGGCCCACGTACCCACCGACTGAAGTAGGTCAGACCACCGGCTTACTGCGAATCCTTTAGGGCCAGTATTAGCAGACGTACTGCTTTTAGCTTTGGCGATCAGCGATTCCTCACTTTTCGGAATCTTACTTTACTCATTGAAAGAAAGTTAAGTCAAATGTAGTGAGTACCCAAAACACGATGCAGCATAGAAACAATCACTGAAATACGTAATTTTACAATGGCGACCGATTGCAGACCCGTCAAATCGCGAAGCAAAATTTTATGTAATTGCAACATTGCCAATCGCCGATCCTAAAAGTAGCATGTCTGCTAAACCCCTTTGGGAACCAAGGATTATCAGACATGGTCGTAAAGACCGCCACGTGCCATTTAATTCCTTTTTCTAGTTGTGTGACTTTTATCGTGTGGGAAATAAATGTCAAAGTTGAATGAACCGGCTCCTTGATGAAAAGTGGTCGTCGATCACGGATTATTCAGTGAACGATTTTTTACGGTTGTTATTGTGGGGAAATGAGATATAAATATGTTGTGTTATTATAACTATTGATGCTAGGTTTTACTAGAATGTTGATTAAATATTTTCAAAAAAAATATTCATTCAGCCATCTTGTTTACTATGGATAAGCTTATTTTTGAACCTGGTTTCCACAACGTTTGCACATAGCACTTTGAATCAGATAATTCTTCTAAGAAATCTATTAGTATGGCTCATTTTCATAACTTGATTTTTTTTATTTATAAAGTACGGTCACCAAATAGAAAAGTAATATAATTTAATGAATAGAAAACAAACAGTTCATTAATCCAATTAAATTTCATTAGATAACATCCATCGGTTTCTTACTAAACCTCAACTATATCCGACTACCCTGGTAACTTATCTCTTTTGGTGACTGTACACCGTGCAAGGCTTCATGACTTGGAAGCAGGTTTGTTGCGGATGCAGATATTTTGACATCCGCGGATGCGAATGCGAAAGTTATTTTTTTGCGAAACTTCATGTGGGTACGGAAAATCTCACTAGTCTCTCACTAGTTAACTGCAGAATACTCGCTTAACACACAATACTCACTGTTTAATCACTTACATTCAATAACTTATGGTACGAGTATGTATCCAAACACAGTATGATTGATTTACGAGAAAATAAATGTTAGACAATAACAAACTTCTTGTCGCAATCTTCTCTTCATCTGCATTCGCATGGACATCCGCATGCGAATATCCGCAACATCCCTGCTCGAAAGACCCCTTTTAAGCGATTGCCACAAATCCAAAAACTAGGGTAAAGTTTTTAATAATAGTTTGGTAAACAGGCCATACAAGTAGTAACCACCAACAGCTACAGAAACCTGCACGAATGTGTGGTTTGCCAAAGTATTGCCTATCTTTGAAACAGAATCATGGCAAATAATACGTATTCCCAAGACAAGTTCATTCAACTATTTCCTGTCCTGTCCATTTTATCCTAGAATGTCTGTCTAACAACTTCCCCCGTAAATCCAGCAGATATCGAAGGACGACTTCCTGCCGAAGAAGATCTGCGAGCGCTGCGTGACTCGGCTGGAGCAGCTGTACGAGTGGCGGCAGAGCTGCCTCAGTACGGACTCCGTGCTTAGGAACTACGCCGAGTCCATGAAGATCGTCACCTCCACTATAAACTTTCAGGTCAGTGGATGTCGTAGGCTGGTAGGTACTGTATAGATTTCCCAAGAAAAATATGCGCTCCATGGGTCATCTCATCGCTTCACCTGCGACTGGAGCAGCCAACCCGACAGGTAGGAACATAACATAACATCACGGCTTGTTTCCCCGAAGGGTTGGGCAGAGGTGCACCTATAGTACACCCACATGTCGCCAGTTATATTTAAGTCCCATGTAATAGGGGGCGAGCCTATTGCCATCAGTCAGACCAAATCCAGACTCAGGGCTGCTACTGAGAAATTGCCGATAGAAAAGTTCAATATCACTTTGCCCGACATGGGAATCGAACCCAAGACCTCATGTTCGCTTGCGACCACGAGACAAGGGAGAGGAAACTTCATACAAACACGCAATGATAGGTGCACTACGACGAAGCGCGGCAGTATAAAACTAAAAGTTTTGCCTCTGTTACGCGGTCACTCTGTAGCGAGTTTTATGAATTCGGAAATACGAAAATTCTTGAAATTTATACGTAGATAGTGGTTATAACGTCGATTCATGAACTTGGGCCTTCTCATTAGCCAACCAACTCAGTCTATCACAGTCCATCGCTGAACATAAAGCCTGCCCAACCTTTCTTCATGCTTCAAACAGTCGCCGTATTCGCCTGAGCTAGGTGTGAGTACAGGAGTAGGTAGTTACTATCCTGTTTCTAGTAAGACCAGAGCGTTGCTTTTTTAGAATTCCGTACCTCAAAAGAGAACAGGGAATCCTTATTAAATTATTTCATTGTGCGTCTGTCTGTGTGCCAAGACCCATTTTCTCAGAAACGCGTGGAGGTATCAATTGGTCGAAATTAAATTCAAATTCATTTATTTGCCAGAATATACAACTATGACAGTGTATGATCTAAAAAGTAAAATGACCCCTTTACATAATACTATTCGAAATGGTGTTCAAATAAGTATTTTATTTATTTTATGCATTATTGTAATAGAAAAAAAAGACAACAACGACAAATAAAATTTTAGGTATTAGCATTTTTAAGGAACCAATTAATTAATAGATGTCAAAGTTATAAGATATTTATTAGTTAGATAAGTTTGTGTCAGTTGAAATGATAAATAAAATGTCAGAGAGAATGTCATATTTGGACATTCTGATTGTTAATGTCATGCTTATTAAATACGTAGATCAACGGTCTCTTGGAGCTCTAAAAATTCAAGCTAAGTCAACTCAAAAAATAGAACATTTATACACTGAGAAATTTTAATGGTTGTTTTGCCGCAGCGAAATGGTTTTGTCTTGGTAATACATTCGTTTTATAAACAAATTAAATATTAGAAAGAAAAGATGGCAGATTAACCATTGTGAAAAACAAAACTCGAAAGCTACGTGCGAGAGTTTATTTTACTTTGAACGACGCGGCGCGTTTGATTCAAGAAGTACCTACGAGTTACCTCTAGTGTTGATATTGATTCTCAAGTTTTCGAGTTCAAGAATATTTTTTTAATAAAATTATTTTAAAACAAAAACATCTTTATTTTTTACTTTTACTCAATGCTTTGAAAGTACTCCTTATTGCAAGCTGTTCTACCACGGGAAAACAACCATTAAAATTTATCGGTGTATTTGCTTCATATTTTGATATTCGCAAATAAAGTGTACTTCCCGCTGACCTGGAGCCATGAAATTTGCCAAGAAGCAAGGTCTCACAGCACAAGTAAAAGAAAAAGTTCGAAATTCGTTATTTTGAAGTTTAACCTCATTTAAAAAAAAACGATTTCAAACATACATTTGCAGTTGGAGAATTATGAGAGAACAAGTTCAGTTTGTCCTTCAATACGTAATTTAAAATTGGAGCAGACGAGCACAGCTTTAAGACGAAACCTTCAGGGAGCGAGTTCTACTCGCACTAGTTTTCTTTACCAACAATGTACAATTGCACCCTAATTGATAAATGATTAATCATAATCTGAATAATTTTGAAACAGATTGCTGATCCATTGCTTCATATGTTCGAAAAATGTGTCTGCTCAACAAAGTAAATAACGCAATGGATATTGTTGAACTGTCAAAATGAAACAGATTATGATTGTTCGTGTGATACGCAATTAGAGTGCTGGTTTAAAGGTTTTTTTTATAGACTTCCAAAAGAAGGAGGTAATCAATTCGACACGTCTATATTTTTTTTTTATGTATGTTCGGGCATAACTCCGTCATATATAAACAGCTTGTTCGAAAGCTGTTTATTCCGAAATAGTCACATTTAAATTTTATGTAGATATGATGATGCGTTTCGGAGAGAGACAACGGAAATCTTCAAAAAATGACAACAAATCAACCGCGATTTCTGCTATCGCATAAATATGCATTGTTTTGACCACAAGGATGATGAAATTTCGAATTGGTGTGTGATACTTTTTCCAAAAAGAAAACAACCGACTTCCGAAAAAACACTATACTTAAAGTGAAAAATAACTTTAATTTCGGAAGTCGGTGACTTTGGATATGTATTAAAAATTTTTGTCACCACCTTCCGAAATTAAAGTTATTTTTCACTATAGTGTTTTGACTTTTTGTTTTTTTTTTGGAATTTTATTTTTTTATTTTATGCCATAGAGTAGATATCAATCAAGCAGATGGCCTTAGAATAACAGTCAGCGTCTTCTATATTGACATCTGCAATTTTCGCTACTAAATCAATCTGCTCAGCCTTTTCCCAACTATGTTGGGGTTGGCTTCCAGTCTTACCAGATACATGTGAACACCAATATTACACATGAAACGACAGTCTATCTGACCTCCACAACCCAGATACTGCATTATACAACACCCTGTGCTAAAACTGGATGTCGGACTTTCGGGCTTCTGTCGACCCGTATCGACTGTCAATGGTCCACGAATGACAGCCGGGATCAACGGCTTAACATGCTTTCCGAGGCATGAACGGGTCTGATCATATAAAGATGGTCACCCATCCACTGACCAACTGCGGCAAGCAAAGCTTAACCTGATCGATCGATCCGTGCGGCTGTTATTACTAAGTAACAAGCCCTTCCTTCTCGCTACTAAATATCGTATATCAAGAACGCGGAAAAAACATTAGCAAGATTTTTAACCGTCTCGGATTTTACATAAAACAATCACAATCTGTGGCTAAAATCTATTCTACGAATACTTAGTTGCAGAAATCTATACACTATCACAAGTTCAATATCCTGCTATAAAAAGCATTCCCACGCAGATTAGAAAATCTAAGATTGCGCTATTTATATTTAGGTCTTTGGTATTTTTAAATCAAGCACCAGTCTAAATATAGATGGTAGTATGGTAGTATAGATATTTCCCGCTTCGAGCAGGGAGATGCAGCGTGGGTCGCCCCCGCGGCGAGACAACCTGGTGAAGGCCGTGGGGAGCGCTGGATGCAGCGCCCTTGAACCCACATCATAACATAGACCTCTTCCTCTTTCCATAGGAAATTTTGTGGGAGAAATAAGTACCTAAGTATATCTACTTATGTGGCAGCAAACACGGTCGGGGCAATTTGGGAATTATAATATTAAAATCACATTTCAACATTGGGAGACTCGCGGAACGAAAAGGTTTACAAATTTTCAAATACGTCCCTTTCCCGTATCGTGGTGACATGTCGCATTTCCTGCGTGATTTCTTTTATTTGCGATGTTAACCTACAAAGAGATCTACGTAGATACACCTATCCCACCTTTCGAATTATAGAGACCTAGACCCGACCCTAGACCTAGACCTAATGCGAAATTAGCCGCAAGCAAAATAGGTCTGTATAATTTAAAAGGTGCGATATGTGTTGAATAAATAACCACATAATAGGAAAAGTATTTAGTTTCTTGGACTAGACTTGCAAAAGGCACTTTTAATTTTGTATTGCAAACTTGGTTTTCAACATCAAAAGGAAATTACATAAATGCAACCATTTTCGTAGACACGTACTGGTGACGCAACTATTTGGAAACCAGCCAGACCGCTCCCGAGCTTAATCGTCACCTTTTGTGCATTTAAACAAGCTTTCATCGTTCAGAACATAAGCGGTTATGTTTTTAACAATCTTCAAGGCGCTAAGTACCTATTATTACCAACTGTACTAGAAATGTTTGTGAACCTAGTGGAAATGTTAATACGTGAGATAGGTTACAAAAGTGCAAAATAGGATTTAGGAACCTGATTTCCGTCAAATTATCTTAAAACATTATATACAATTGGCAAACCAACCAAAAATCTTTTTGTAACCCAACAAATGATTCAGGAAAAACAAACCGATCAATCTAAATTACTCACGGTAACATTACCAATTCGGATCATCACTCTCTCACAAAATGGCGGCTGTATTAATAACTAACGAGGAGCCTCTTTATAAACATCACGCTCTATTTTGGCCCGTAAAGGTCAGGCTATATGAAGGTTTCCAAGGGCGGTTCAGCGATTACCTTTCAACTGGAATGTGCGAATAAATAATTATTTTCCACATAGGTCATTGCATATATCGTTTAATCGTGAGTGGAATGATCGTGTGTGTGACTTTACTTCTACCGGAATTAATCGAAAGCTTTTTTTCCTTAAAAGAATTTTATGCTATGCATAATGATATTTTTCCGTTGTGTTCCATGCACAAATTGGATAAATAATATAAAACAAACTATGAGGGTTCTGTCGGTCACATATAACGCAATGTAGGTAAACATTGATGCCTCTTTCTGATTTTGAGGATCAAGAAAAAATTGTAACTGCTACAGCCGGACGAGATGTCGTTCATTCGATCACACTCAAGGAAACTGAATGAGTGGGTAACTTTAGCATTAATCCAAGTAAGTAAACGAGGACTAACAGGGACACTATTAAGTAATAAGGAACCCATATAGGTTAAAGAATCAAGAAGGCTGTTGGAAGCAGCATCTTTCAACGACCACACTGCAGAATACCGCATAACTTACAGACGCGTCGTGTGTGGTCGCGATTCTCAGCATTAAGGGAACGACGAAGTAGAAGAAAAACCCCTGCGAGTTGTTAATTACTTAACTGTATTCTTGTGGGTGTCTACAAAGAAAGTCATCGATAATCAATAATTCATTTGGTCAATGTAACATGCATATATTAAACCACATATTGGTATATTCATAAAGAACACCCGTTCTTATTCAACTAGGAAATGTAAATGACTCAGCGGTCAGCGGCATTGATAATAATGTGGGATAACTAGTATTTTGCTGTGCTCAAGTCTCGGTCTACGAGGAAAACGAAGAAAAAGCTAGCATGTCAATAAGGACTTAGAAGAAACGAAAGAGAAGTTGTAGAAGAACTAGTTGTGGTCTTCTACAACTTTGGATTTTCACAAGTAAACAACTCTAGGTAGTCCATTAAGTTCTATTTAGGTAAACATAATAATCACCTAATTATTCATTTCACCGAGACGAAAAAAGACAAAAAATGCGCTTATTTTCTGCAACCGATCATTTGATGTTTACCCAAAACATTATTTACCTGCTATCCATTGCGTAATAACAACAATGCAACATAATCGTAACTCGTAAGTGATGCAATGTAAAACCATGTACTGATAAAATAAGCCAATATTGTAATAGTAGCACTAACTAAACGAATACAGCTTTCAAATGTATCATATACAACTTTACAAAAAAATTAAGAAGCAAATCTTCAAAAAATGTGTCATCTGACTGTAAGTTGCTGAAAGATTATTTTTAGAAGACTATCCGCTGATTTTCAATTAACAGAGAGGTACCACAATAAGTCTCAGTATTGATTTGTATTTATTTCTTGACTACCAAACATGTGTGGATAGAGTTATAATTAAAAAGCATTGTTACTACCTTAAGTACAGACACAATGCGCAAACATGTCCCACCAAACGCCATTCCGAATTCTGCTTGACCCCATCCCTCAGGGGAAACAACATGACGGTTGCATGCATATTTTAACATGATAACATATTCCATCAGTCGTAATTTATACATCGATATTATGGCTGTATCTCTGTATTTATAATATTACCAGGCGTTAGTCATCGCTCGATTCCATCCATCGCTGGATTAGATAAAGAAATATCGATTCACGTAACCTACATCATACTTTCTATTCAAACATAACCCATTTTTCCATCATTGATAAGTTTAGTGACTTATCACTACATAGTATAAAACAAAGTCGCTTTCTCTGTCCCTATATCCCTATGTATGCTTAAATCTTTAAAACTACGCAACGGATTTTGAAGCGGGTTTTTTTAATAGATAGAGTGATTCAAGAGGAAGGTTTATATGTAGAACACACCGACCTCCACGCGGGCGAAGCCGCTGGCAAAAGCTAGTTATCAATAAGTCACTAAACTTATCAATTGTTCCCTCGATATTCTCAGAGACTGCTTTCTCAGAAGCTACTGAAAACAGCTCTGGAGATAACAGCATTGTACCAGTGTCCTTGATGCAGCGGGGAGATTTAACTGAACATAAACATATTCGAATGCTTCTTCTGTTGGCTCGTCAGCTATGTTAGCTCAGATTTCAAAAGATGTTCCCCTATTATCTGTCGACAAAGTAAGGCACTTAGATATGCAATGTATTGTTGTCGAGTGTGTAGGCACGCGGCGGGCGATGCACGGTCCGTCGCCGGGTAGCGCCCCTCTCCACGATCGATCGGCGCACCCGACGCCCGGCTCGTATCGACCCACTGCCACCCACCACCCAAGCCAGTCACTCCTCACGCAAATCTCAACCGTATCACCCTTAAGCTAACGGCAAAAGTTCCGTCTCAGAATTCCCAAAAGGAAACACAGTACGTTCACCAAATTTGAACCTTAACAAAGACGTTCTGTGAACTATTACTGAACGCATATATCCCATTTCCTCGTAGCCTGCTAAGCTAATGAATTATCTGCTCTAAAGTGATAGTTATAAGGTTGCTCGTGGTGTTGACTGCGCAATACGTCTGTTGGCAACGCGAGAATTGGCTACGCATGTCCATGGACGTTTTGTTTTTATGACGCTCCCTGTAATTTACTTACATGAAAGTCTGCTTGTGCCAGATTATAGATTGGGTTCTTGTGATCGGAGAACTTTTGAATATAACTTCAAAGTTATTAAGTATTCGTGACGCTCCCGATAAATGTAAATGAATTGAGGGAAGATGAAGTTCTATGAGTCACTATATACTCTTGGTAATTTGACAGCTCCATCAAGCAAATTTTCAGACAAGACTATTCTTCCCAGCTGCAGTAAGCACTATATAAGCACTATAGTAATTGTGTGTGTGAACAAAATGCATTACCGCACGCATCCCATCCAAGGTCGAAGGTGGCTCCGTCACCCGAGCTCGGGGGTACCGTTAACCCTGACCTAGCGCGGGAGGTGAAGGATATTCCTACTACGGCCTCCCTCCGCCTCGCGGGGGACCGCACGACCTACCCTGAACACCACTTGCACTGAAACGGTTGAAGCCTTCCCCTCGTCACATCACATGGCTTTCATACAACTGAACCAGATTATCTAAATACTTACGCAACTTTATTACGGCAGTCGAGTTTAAACTTAGCTGTAGCACGAAACTATATATAAATTTTGGTAGGAAAATTGGTCCTTTGAAACGCAATGTTACAATCGCGGCTAACTTACCGCGTTCAAACAAACTTAGTCAAGGGAAACGTTTGAAAAGAGGGCTGAAAAAGATCATTATTTTATGAAGTTCAGTTAATAATGTTTCCTATTAATTTCCGGTTACATCTACATTACTTCCACACGCCATAATTTTTCACGAAATAGAAAAAAAAAATAGTCTTTTGTGTGTACTCTTTTATATAGCAATGGAATGACCCTACCTTGCCCTTTGTAGTAAATTCCTGTTCGGATATTCGTAGTTTCTACGATATTTTTGATAGCATAGTGGCTTATTTCAAAGTTTGAATTCCTTTTACGATCGCCACAGGTTACGATTTCTTATTTGTATGAGAGTTTCCGGGCATGGACTTTGAACCGCTACCTCAAATACAGCGCGACGTATTTATTCACGATGCGCATACCATTTCGAGGAAAATCCATGCCACAGTTAAAAATATTTGCAGTTGATCAACTTGTTTACAACTAGTTTTTGTTAGGCTTGATTTATTTTTCTTAGGTTCAAATTTTGTGGTAGGTACTTATGGTTTGGTGAAGTATTACTAAAAATGTCTTGTGTATAGGTACACAGGACATTTTTTCAGGGCGTTTTCAGAATATGAGATAGCGAAACCAACTCGACACCTATATGACTGCAGCTATAGCCACGCCGATTCGATACGGACTTAATTACTATCGGCCCGATGATATTGGTGAATCGCGACGCACTAAAACGACACAGTACTTATTATCAACTTCTGGAACCCGGCAATGCGAAAAACTGTGTTCAAGAGAAAGAATGCCCGCTACTCTCACCCCGTACACGTCTTAGCCGGTAGATATAGTGTCAATATCGGTGTCGATCGCTGGCTGCGACGACAAAGGTGACAATAACAGCACATTATGATGTAAAGGCATTTCGCGTACTAAACGTATGCGATTATCCAACCGCCGATCGTGTCGGTGCCGTTATCGGAAAATGTGCTGTGTTGTAACAATCAATTAATTTTATTAATGAAACAAAGGGAGAAATGCATTTTCATACCAAAGTAGCTTTTGCCTGGGATTACGCCCGCGTGGATTACAAAAATAACCCACGATAAAAAGTACCCTATGTCCGAAACCAGGTCATGGTGTGCCATATTATGTCATCGAAATCCGTTCAGCCGTTATGACGTGACAATGCTACAAACAGACGGTTTTGCGGTAGTAAGGTGGAAGTTTGTGCACAAGTATGGAAGGAACTAGTCCCTTTTTGTAAACTTTCAGCCTTAATAACATAGATCATCATCTGCCTAGCCTTTGTCCAACTATATGCGGGTTGGCTTCCAGTCTAACCGGATGCAGCTAAAGCAGTATTTTTAATGGAGCGACTGCCTATCTGACCTCCAAACTACTGGCTGATACCATACCCCTTGGTAAGACCGGTTGTCAGATTTTCGGACTTCTGACGACCCGTAACGACTGTCAAAAAACCACGAATGACGGCCGGGACCAACGGTTTAACGTGCTTTACCAGGTTTGCATGAAGGGGTCTTGCTATGTCAAGATGGTCACCCGTCTACGGATCAACCGCGACAAGGATAGCTTAACCTGATCGATGGACCCGTGCGGCTAATATTACTTAGCCACTAGCCCCTCTTAACATCCTCATCATTCTCCTGCCATTATTCCAATTTATTTGGGGTCGGCAGAACATGTCTTTTCTTTCCATACTTCTCCCAAACAACGATTTTGTATGAGATGCGTACGCATCCGTTCAGCCGCGGAAAGCTGAACGGACTCAATACAAAATTGTTGTTTTCTATGGACAAAAGCTGAACAGAGCTGAATAAGTGTGAGTAGTCCCTTAGTCGTCATCTCGGCAGTAAAAAACACAACAACAACAACAACATACAAGATACAATAATAAGTAACTGTTGTAAACGGGGATTGTTACCTAGGTAGGTATGACAGACTCGTGTATCATAATGTATCAACCCAAAAAGTGTCATCGTCATGGAGATGAGATAAATAGGTATCTACTAAATTGGTTTATGATTAACATATTGTAATCGAAAGTTACCTCAATCTTAGGAAGGACATTGTTCTTCCATAAACTTTATCTTTCAAAGTGCACAAATGAAAATATGTGTCGTATGAAAGTAATAAATGTAGTATTGATTATTGTAGAATACTTCCACTTATCTGTGTGTTGAGGTTTGTCGAGGTCAAGGATTCATTGCACTCAAACCAAAAAATGGGTTTTAAGGTTCCGACTTATGGCCGATTACTATAATTTACCGATAGTTGTAAGTTAAAACTAAAACTCTTGTGTACCAATAATGAAGCAGACGTAATACCTTCGCAAAGTAGACCCCCTATTTGGAAGTAACTATCACAGGTGAAATTAGCTTAGGAAACTATTTATTTGCCGAATTTGGAAATCGTCTGTCACAGATATTTTTTTCTCTATACACGAGTAGGGATATACAAATGCAAATAGGTCAAACATACAGATCAAATACACTTAAATCTCATTTATGCGAGGAGTTCCTCGGATGTTTACTTAAGGTGTAAACGCTGCTTTAGTATCGACATATATCACCATCTCCAATTTGAACATTTCACTATAATCAATTTTTTACTGCCTCGTTAGTCTAGTGGTCGGAAGTGCGAGCAGAAGGTCCTGGGCTCGAAACACAGGTTGGACAAAGTGTTTTTGGATCTTCTATCTGGAATTTCTCAGGAGCAACCCGGAGTCTGGATTTGTGCCCAGTTTATGGGAATAGGCTCGCCCTCTATACAATGTGGGTATATTATAGGTACATTTCTACCCAACCCTTCGGGGAAACAAGCCCGCGTAAGCAGGCATAACTTACAAGCATAGCTTCGTCTCCCACAATCGCGTAGAGTCTACGGCGTAGACCACGCGCGATAATGGTCTACGCCGTAGCCCTAAAATCGAAACGATTAAATACAAGCGCTATCATTTCTCTTCTCCTAATGTACCACAAAACACGCAATTTCTCTATGAAAACAACGATAAAACAGAAATTTCAGGTTTATAACGTAAAGTATTAAAAGTTACGACCCTGGAGTGAGCCATAAAGTCGGATAAGTTATTCAACACAATGAGTGTTTTGAATTAAACAAACATGTTACTTTCTTTGTTTTGTTTTCTGATTGAAACAAAGAACGTGTTGTCACCTGTTAATATTGAAGATGTCATAAAGTTTGCTATCATACTTTAACCTTAGGGTAAGTTTAATGTATGAAATCAAACTTTATGACTTTAATTAATTGAAGACTATAAATTGATTATTTCCAGTCTACCCGTCTGGACTTACAAAAAGAGTGTCCTTCGGCATTCCTTCCCAGAGGAGATAGAAAGTATGGAATTCAGTTAAAAAACTGTCGTAAAATTAATATGACATAATATCCAACCAGCTAACTAATTTATTCTTATTAATTAATTCTTCTTAACTAGCGTATTTATAAATAATTCATTTCACTTCACTTCGATAGTCACGGGCTCATCGAAATAATGTGCACCATCATCTAAACAAAAGGTCCTAAAAGGCCAAATTGAATCAGAACCAAAACTGGTCCTAAGTGGCGAAGTGCTCAGTGAGTATGTACTACCAACATTAATACTGAATGTGACATGTATTATTTTGCTCGTCATATTTTACATAGGTATTTTAAAACATCATTAATTTCATAATCTCTAATTGTAAAACTTATTCTATTCTGTAATACTCAAATCGATTGCAAAGTAATGAAAATGTAGTACATATTTTGCAAAAATAAAACGAAAAACAATTCCTCAGTCCGAATCTTTTCATTACACTTAGTGTCCCAGACGGTATCCTTGTTCCTTACCCAGGTGCGTCGCAAAAGAAAGTGTATGCGATCGATGAGACTTGCAGGCTCGCCAGCGGTTAACTTGCACTTACCACTTAGTGCATAGTGACGGCGGAGGGCGCCCGCCTCGAGACAGCCCTTCCGCGCTCCGCCGCCCTTGGGTTTTCCCGACCTCTTCTTAAAGTATGCGCGCCTATTACTTTCGTTTCATACAAAATCATGTTTTTCGGTACTCGATGGATATTTTTGGTTCTTTTGAGGACTGTTTTTTAGTGGTGTAGAATGCGTCTGAGTTCCTACTACAATCAACTATGGGATCTTGGAGTAAGATTTTTAATTTATATTTAGTTTTTTTGCCGTCTGTGAAAGCTTTCTCTGTTAATGTTATCAATTTATATTTTATAAAATTCAAGGTAATCGTATAACATTAGTTGGTAGTGTCATTGTTCATTGGTGGAGAATCAAACGCGGATAGTGTGCGGTACGCTATTGCTACCGCTCGCTAGTGACTTGGCAGTGTATTAATGAACCTAAAAGTCCATGATATTTATAATTATTATTTTCCGATTGCATGTATATACCATGATTCAAAAGTCGTCGTACGATTTTAGATAAAAATTTCTTCGTACATTTTATCATACTATAAGTACACACACAGCGACACTGACTTTTGTAGTTTCAACTTAATCGATATTTCAGCACGCTATGCAAAATTTTCAACTGTATTCGTTACAGAAACCCTATCCAACAAGAGATAAAAGGATTTCTCAACAGCTCGTCAGTTTATATCAGTTTCTCTTCCGAACATTTTTCACCCTATCTCAGTACCCCATATGCAAACCCTCCGTTTAGGTAAGTTTGTTTTTAATCAGTGCATGAGTGATAAGGCCCCCCGAGGCTTCAGCCCCTCTGGCAGTTTCCTCCCTTACCTTGAGGGGTCGTCATACCATGAACATTCAAACAAAAGCAAATGTTGAATAGCTATGCATTTTATAGAAAACAGAAAATCTTATATCGGAAAACAGCGTCATCTGTATCCTGTCGCCAAACGATATTAATCACTGGTACTTCAACTTCTCATTTAGCGTATTAGGATAATATCTTCGTAAATTACTTGCTTTTTTTGGTTTTGTTGTTTTTTTCCTACCAGAATTCGAATTACTTACGGAATTAAACCAGTTTTATTTCACTGTATTGACTTCTTTTTTCTTTTTTTAAGGTTTTTCAGTAATATGAAAAACCCTACAAATTCTGGTGAATTGGAATGACTTACGGAAGTCAACCAGTTTTGTTTCCCCATATTGACTGAAATTTACCTTACTATTGTATGTTAGCCAAGCTAAAAGATTTGTAAATGGTCTAAAATCTTGCAAAAACATTTAATCTGCTGGCATATAGTCGATGAATGTTAACGCCTGCTTCTACTCTGTCTTATCCGAGTCTATCTTCTTCGTCCTTGCGGTTTGAAGGTGATTGGGATACGTAAATAAACATGAAACAATTCCTTTGCTTTCTACAAATTCTAGACACGCGTAGATCAGTTCTATACTGGGTTACACACGGTACGAATAGGAACTAATCTCTCACTTTAGAGATTAGGCGTACCTGTTAGGTAATATACTTATCAGCCTTATTATTTAATCCAAAGATAATCGTTTTAATTATGATTTTTTGCATACCGCACTGTACTGGTAATGAATCGGCAGTTAGTTCGCTATGACTTCGCAAAATTTGTAGCGACTGTCATTGACTGTTTTATAGTTTGCTATGACTTCACAATAGTAACTGTCTGGCAAGGAAACAAAATGTATGATGATTTGGTACCAAGCAAAGTCAGTTATTAAAAAAATTGTATTAAAAAGTTAAACAAAGGTTTAATTTATCCGATATTTTCAAAATTCAAGCTTATTGATTAGTAGCGTAAGTTTGGGCTCCCTACACAGAACTTCGTGGTTTATAGCTACGAAACTGCGAAGGAGCACGCAATTTTTTCACTCAATACTACTGATGAATGTCTTCTTAAGTTCTATGAACCCTGCAAATCTGATACATCACAGGTCCGTTTCCCGTCTTGATCATATCCGAGGTCGTTGAACTGCACGCGCGCCGAATTTGGGCAATTAACCATAGGGTGTTCAAACATCGTGTTACGGAATGAAAGTCGGGGTACTTTAGGGGGCCGTTCTCACTTTCTGCGGGGTGAATGCACTGTCGGGGGAGCCCACCCTAACGCGACCCTCCCCGGCCCTCCAGCCGCATCAAAGACACTCAATGAAGGCGGTGTAAATCCGACTAGACGCCAGGAATTGATTATTTTTTTCTATCTCGGAGGCTTGCGATCGTCTCAGAATAAGAAAAAAAATATAATAATAATACTATTGTATTCATTTGAAATGAGGTGAAAAGAAGAAAACAACTCCAGTAGTTATGTCGTTGACAATATTAATGTAATCATGTTGTGCAAAAATGTACGTTTTTTTTGTCACACAGACATTTCTTGATTCACAGGATGGCACGGTTAACATGGACAAAATGACGGAAGCTCAAAAAACTGCATACTTAGAAGCACATGTAGCTGTCCAACAACATATGGCACAAGCGGCAGCCGCTGCACGGCGCGAGCAACAGCAACAACAACAACAACAGCAGCAACAACAACAACAGCAGCAGCAACAACAGCAGCAGCAACAACAACAGCAGCAGCAACAACAACAACAACAGCAACAGCAACAACAGCAGCAGCAGCAGCAGCAACAACAACAACAACAGCAGCAACAGCAACAACAGCAGCAGCAACAACAACAACAGCAGCAACAGCAACAACAACAGCAGCAACAACAACAGCAACAACAGCAACAACATCAGCAACAACAACAACAGCAGCAACAAAATAATAACAATAATAACGCAAGACATCATCAAGAAATGCAGGTATATTTCCAAACCCTAATCTTTTGTTTTAATTTCCAGTGTCTCATAGTTCACATGGTAATAAAATTATGTTTTTTTTTCAGAAATCACAAATAATATTCCCTCAGCAAACTCAGAACGGCAATGCTCATCAAGGTCATCCTTCACCCCCCACAGTTAGTTCGACACAGCATCACTATGCTACGATCAATTCTCCTATAAAAGTACCGCAGGTCAGCTCTAGTACCGGAGGACCAGATAGCACGTTTACAGTACCTGATGACGTAGGAATGGGATTCGAGGGAGGAGTTCGAGTCTTACAAAGTCTCGGCAATTGGTGAGTTTTTCTGTATATTAATTGCTAAAGTCAATATATTTTCTCTATTTTTCCATTTTCATTCTTTAATTCCATTGCTTTTTCTGGTAAAATTTCAAATTCCTTCTAATTTTTGCTTGCTTTTCGGTGTGTATATTGTTTTCAATATTCTCTTTTTTTCTGAACCCCCAAAAATATAATATCCCTACTATTCTTTCTGCCTGAGGCAGTTGAGAAGAAAGGGTTATTATGTTTTTTTTATAAAACAGTTCGTTTGATTTCGCCAGGTCACCAGAAGCAGTAGCGCACAATATACCGAGGCCAAACTTGATTCCTTTCACGGAACCGTACGCAGAAGGTGGGTCCATGCACCCGGGGACACGATTAAAAGCGTTACAGACTACTACTGTGAGAAAACATCCAGCAATAAAACCTACTAGCTCTACAACTGATGGTAAATTAATTTCGAAAAAAAATCATTTCAGATCATCCTTGCGATTATCGTTATTAATCGGATGATGTTATTTATTATTTTAGTTATAGTGCATCGTCATTTACATAATGCAAATAATATTCTCGTGGACTAACCATTCGTCAACTTATCTATTGAGTAACAACGGAACTGAACTTAAAGTTGTAAATGGATTACACTTATCTTTTACACGATTCGTTACATTTTTCAGGAAGCAAAGCCTTCGAGTGCACAGTCTGTGGAAAAGGCTTAGCTCGTAAAGATAAGTTGACGATACACATGCGAATACATACAGGTGGGTTGGTATCAGTAGACATATCCTATGAAACATTTGATAAAGTAAAATTTGTTGAAATTAGTCATTTGATACATAATCGTGATGAGATCGCTTCCTTTTTACGAACTAATCGTGACTCAACCCGCAGAAATTTAAGACAATACTCATGATTTTGTTTTCTTTATCTTTCAATCGACATTGTAATCATTTAAAGCGAACACTTCCAAACCCAAATTCTTGTGACTCTTTCTTGATCCCAGAAGATATGATTTCTAAATCTGTTCTTTCTCGTTCTAAAGGAGAAAAGCCGTACGTTTGCGAAGTATGTAACAAAGCATTCGCGCGAAGAGATAAACTAGTGCTACATATGAACAAACTGAAACACATAACGCCATCCAACATAGCGCCTCTAGGTAAAAGAACCATCACAATACCACGTGAGTATGCTTCGTAATGGTGATGATAGATGCCAAGACATATCTTATCACTACCGTTGTGAGGTCTCTAACGGTAGTGAAGCATTTGATGTGTAGAGCTATACGAAAATGTTCAGCTAGATTTGCGAATGAGATCTTTTTTTATTTACAACCATTAATTTGTTCTTCAGATTGCTTATTTTACCGCATTCATCCCTAAAGACGCGATTTTGTATTCTTAAGTAGACAGTTTTAGCCCTTCATGATTGATTCAGATACTAAACATCTTTGGAACGTTTATGAGTAACAATTCAGTTTTATTTATTTATTTATTTACTATGGATGACTTACAGCTAAAACAAACAGATTAAAAATAGTATGTGAGACTGACAGCCAATTAAAAGTCTTCACTTCTAAAAACAGATTGTAAAAATAAGAGTGTGAACAGCACAACACAGCCACGGAAAAGGAACAGAAAAAAAATACAGTATGACATTCAAGCTTAAACGAAATTCACATTTCATATTGAATACAAGAATAAAAAACTGAACATACAAAATCTTATTTAAAAAAACCAAGGTTCAGGCACTTTTTTTTTTTTTTTTTGCTTGATTAAATTAAGTCTATGTACCTAGCTTTATTAGGTGTAGTCTAGATTGTTTATTTGAACAACAAAGTGACCCATTTGGGTTACTTCCCTAAAGATCCTTTAATTTCTGCAGCTTTGAAATTAGACGACGTGAAGCCGCAGCTAACAAAACAAGAGGACACGAAGCCAAGCCAGGCGGAAATAGCAGCAGCGGCCGCAGCTGCGCAGCAGCAACAACAACAGCAACAACAGCAACAACAACAACAGCAGCAGCAACAGCAACAACACTCACACCAACAGCCAATCCAGGTGTGCCAGGTACCTGGACACAACTTTACGGTAAATCTACAGAGAATTCAAGGCATGGTTTGTAGGTGTTCTCGATGTGTCAGCATGAATTAAAACCTTCATTTAAATATTTGTTTTATAATTAATATTTGTGGGTTCACAGTGTAGATCTATTCATTAACTGAAATATATGGAAATAGACTATGAGTTGCCGTTTCTTTTCTCCATTTTCTATTTCTTCATCTGGGTATGTAGCATTTTATTTTTTTAGACCATCGTACATTGTTTTAAGTACCTTTACATTTCTTATTTTTAGTAAGTAAACATTATTTGATGCATTCATTTTACTCAAACCTTAAGTAGTAAACATGAAAATAATTAGAATGGCTGTAGTCAATTCTTCAAATAAAATAAGCAACGTAGGCACAGCACACCAGGCTTCAATTCTCTTCACAAAAAATAGTAATCATAAAATAAAGTAAACATGCAAGTAGAAAGTTCAAACAATAATACATCTTTCATCATTCAGAACACAAACCTGGTTCACACGAGTGCAACAAGCGCCGCAGTGGCAGCAGCGACTGCAGGCATGGTCGTGTCTTGGTCCTGTGAGCTGTGCGGCAGACTGTTTGCCACCAGGGATGAATGGAGCGCTCATGCCAAGTCACACCTACCCGATACCAAGCTGCTACAAGACAAGATGCAGCAAGCCACACAACATCAGGTAGGATCATTTTGATTCTCATTTAAGAAACTGTAAACTATGATCCGGATCGAAGGACCAATTTTAAAATGAAGCATGAAGAATGAATATTTTTCTTTTCTCATTCCAGCAACAAGAAAAGGTGCACTTATCAAATCAGGAGAAACTACAACTGCTCCATCACCACAATCAGAATCAACAGATTCTGAACGGCCACGGTATCGCGACAGCATCTGTGTCTACGGCGACAGTCGTCAACGAAGGGGGAGGTGGAGGAGGAGGGGCGTACTTCACTCATGGTCACACACACTATGCTCCAGAAAGACAACACACTCATGCACACCACTTGTGTCTTATGTGCAGACAAGAGTTTGCAGGGAAAGCGGAGTTTATGTTCCATGTGAGAGGGCACTTCGAAGGGAAAGTGAGCGATATTGCGGCGGCTGATGTGTTAGCGCGTTCTTTAGTAGACAATTCTGGACTGTGTACCTGAGCCCCGCCAACGCCCCTCAGCGCATTTCACTCGGATGCATGTAATAAGGGCGTCTTCCAGGACGACACCATCCTGTTGAAATTTTGAGTCGCTAATTGCGAGACATTTGAGGTTTCCAAGTGGGGTACAACGTTAAGACAATTAAGGCCAATATTGATAAGGTTCGTAACAAGTGGTTTTATCGTTATTTTTAATTTGGCATCAGTCTTCCAAGGTTGATTTAAAACTATTTCGCAATAAACGAGAATTGTTAAGCGGTAACATTAAAACCAAAAATGATTTTTATTAATCTTAATTTTGCAAAAAAAATCTTAACAGCAGGCGACCAAATACACATGGCAGTGAGGAGTATCGTAAATCACAAATTAGCTACGCCTTACTAATTTTATGGAAAGCAATAGAATAAATATATTTATAACAGATCATATACTTTCTATACAACGAATGTAGATATGTTTGCCTATTCAGCAATCGTACACAATTTCTGGTTATCGGTAATATCTGTTCCAAACTTAACTTTGTCTGTGAAAATTACCTTTGATATTTAAGTATTAACGATTCCTTCTTCAAATTTAGATTTGTTTAAAAGTAAAATATGGTCAGTGTAATTGTTCCAAGTCAGTAATAATTATATTGTTTATAATGTGTGTTTGCCCTTTAACAGCAAGCTTAATGTACTAACAGTTTGAATTCAGTGGCCCTAGTGTGTTTCGTTTAACCATCTCGATCAAACGCATCGAGCGCGTTCGACGCTCCGATTGATTCGTCACCAATCCAGGGCCAATCGGAGCACCAAACTCGCTCGATGCGTTTGATCGGGATGGTTAAATGAAACTCATATTAAGGCCTCAGTTTACAGTGTATTCGTTACAGTTTCGGGCGTGAGTTAGTCAGCATTTAGTATATATAATAGTTATGTATTAGTTCTGCTAGATGGTTGTTATGCTATTGGAAAATCGTGTAAATAGGTGATAATTATTTAAGGATATAATGTTAAATAGAATCCGATAACGTCGCTTTATTTATTTTTAAATTAAAAAATTAAGCAAATTATCGGGGGATGAGTGATTCTAGTCATTTGAATCTAGTCTGTGGAACCTAGTCTTTGGATCCTAGTCATAGAGTAAGTTTGTGTATAAAATTATTTTTATATCGATCAGTTGTGGTCAAATCTTGTCGTACTGACTCTAGAGTACCCTAGCACGGAGTGTGTACCTAATTAGACATGTAGAAGCATTATACCTGCCAATATGTAATGTTCGGATGTTGTCTAGATGGTGAACTTAATGTAATTAGGAATAAAGTTTTATGAATGGGTCATCTTTAACAGAACTTTATTATACTTAAAGCAAATACCAATTTCCTCACGAAATCAGAAAATACGCAGTCAATGAAAAAATGAAAAAAAATGTAGCGTCACCGTAGTTAGCTATCAGGTAGTTGCGTCAAGTAAATATCATTCAATAAAGTTTTGTTGAAAGAATCACATTGCTATTATAATTAATAAAGAAATAGGTTAATTCACTAAAATACATTGATTCGAAATTCCTGAATTTCTTATTTGTACAAATTAATTGGAAAAACAAATTTCAATTTAGTTCAGCTACTATCTAATTAAAGTATCCATTCCTTTCCTAAAATGCCTCTGAAAATATGGAAACAATTTAATTGCATTTTCACACACACTTCAACATACATAAATTGAAAAAATAAAAAATAAATTGTAAAAGAATAAATAATGGTTATTAATGGATCGTATTGTTACTGAAGATAAATTCCTAATACGTTTTATTCAGTAGAATTATCCAAGAATACAATAAGGCCTACCTAAAAGAAAGCTCAAAAGCAATGGAGGTTTATAGAAACCTCCATTGCTTTTGAGCTCTCTAAATAGATGTATGTATATATATTCAACATATAATCCTGAAATAATTTAAACTTTAGTGCCGATGTCGTTTTGGTATAGAAATGTTTGATTAATTCTGTAGATAAAGATATACATATAACTTGTGACCCGCCCTTTGTTCGGTTTTATGACTTGACGAAACATTGAGATTTCTTTAAAACTTTGTAGTTTAATATTAATGCAATAAGTATGGTTTATGCGTAGTGCATTCAGTGCGTCCAAAAAATATTCCCTGAAAAACGACTTTAATTTATAAAGATAAGTTAAAGAAGATACAAATGTACCATCGTGGATCTGGCGATCGACCACTTTTTAACCTTATTGATGAAGTCATAAGGTGGAAAGTGCACCGCTATTGTCCGCGATTGTGCATTGTACAGGGCCAGGCAGGTTAAATTTAAATAGGGTTGAATAAAAGAAAGTCATGCAAAGATATCAAACTGCTATCATAAATTAATTGTGTTTCATAAGATCAAAACGGAGCAGAATGAATGAGTAGGTACTAAAGTGTGACTGTACTTTTAATGACACTATATAATATTTTAATCCATTTCATAATAATACTTCCCTTACCAAGATAATGTAGTAAGTACCTTATTTTTCGGTGTATTATGTGGTTGGTCGGCTAGTGTGCGGTAAGATGGCGTGATGACAAGGTTGGATGCTATCGCGATGTTGCTTCTCATACCTAACGTTTATTAGCATTGTAGTCAAGTAGATCTGAATTCTAAATACAAGGTTATTTTAAATTGGCTATCTAAACTCCGCAGACGCGGTGCGTATGTGCGTATCGATAACTAAACACAATAAAATATAAAAAGAACTTGATGTTTTTCAGGGGGTCTATTTTGTTACTTGAAGTATGAGTTGAGAAACACTGTTTTCTTTTGTATTTTCGTATTTTTATATCGATAACCATCACGGTATGTGAAGTTTACACAAATAAAATTATTTTTAAACTGATATTTTAAAGTGATTACTTACAATAACTGCAGTCGATGAGCCCACAAAAAAAAACATCAAATTAATGGTTTTTTTTTTCATGTTTAGATAACTAAAACCATAGTGTCCGCTGAGTTTTGGTTGCCAATTCAAAAGAACCCTGTATTGTTACCCTGATATATCTTTGTTTCAATAGACTTTTGAAGAAAAAAGAAATACAGAACACCCCACATTAATTTCGTACCTTTTGTCAAAATTTGAATAAATCTTATTTTATAATTAAGTTGACTTAAATCTAGCAGCAAGTTCTTTTAAGCTTTCCAAGCAGGAAAATCGTTAATAATGCAAATTAATGCTTTATTTGTGATCATGAATTATGTGATTTCTGTATTCCTTTTTTTCGAATGAGATGTTAAATATCTTCTGTAGGTACCGAAGGACCAATGTTGGATGTTGTTCTATTGTAACTTAAGGCTGAAAAATATTTAAAAAGGTTTATTGTATAAAACTTTTTCAAGGTATTTTTTTCAGCAACATAGCTGTGAACATTTGAACAACACTCGTATTTGTGTAGGTACATACAGGAGATTTAAAATAAGATTTACCTGCGTGTAGATCACGCTATTAAAAAAAAATCAGAATCCTGTAAATAAGTTTTAGACGTGTTGTAGAAGTTACCCATAGCTTGCAATGGTATCTGCTTCACGACAATGCTGCGAACGTTACTCGTGAATTGTGGCATCGAATGAACATTTTGGTGTTTAGTTGTAAGGCCTAGTGTTTATTCCACATTGAGTTATTAGCCTCATCTTTCTTTTATGTAAAATTTTATAGCATTTTCATGGCAGTTCTTGCTGCAATTTTGCCTACACAAAATGATTGTCTTCATTTTTTATTCACTTCTTAAAGAAATCTTTTTATCTGCTTTTAAACTCGTACGAAATCGAAGAGGAAACTTTACAAGAAAATAGAGAGAAAATTCTTTGTTTGTATTAATTTAACAAACATTTGCCTCTAAATAAATATTTTATGGTTAAAAAATCTCTTATTTAATTCTACCAATCAGAACATGTTATAATAAAAAAATGAATTATTTAACTGAATGTGGAACAAACGCAGAATGAATTTACCCCAAAAAGGGGTAAGTCAGAGCACGATGGAAGTTACAAATTTGAATAGGGATAGGCTTGTATGTTAAATTGTTCACGAAAGTGTCGATATAGTTGGGACGATTATGCAATATTAATAGTATTATATGGTTTTTAGCATGATGTCGTATATAAAATGTAAAATAAGTATTCAACAATATCTGTATGTACGACTAATATCTATCTTGCCTTAATCAGTTTATAAATGTAAGTATGTAATCATAGAATATTAATTAGTAAGAATAAATTAGTACCTAACAAGGATTTTCAATAATTAAATAGGTGTTGGTTCAATCTAGCAAGTCAGTCAGTAACGAAATGGACAACTTATTCATATAATTTGTACCTAAACATTTTCATTCCATCGTCAATATTAGTAATAAATAATTTCACTGTAATTTAAGTATAAAATTGAACGAAATTGGCTTTCAGAATGATCTCAAAAATCTAGTCCTTAGTGTGAAGTAAATAATTATAAATATAGTTTGTAATAAAATACACTTACTTTACTTAGATTAAGTACCTTCCTATGTAATTTCCAATCTTTATGTGCGTCCCATTTCTTGAATAGCTCTTTTTCAACATAACAGAACATCACGCCTGTAATCCTCGAAGGATATAGCAGAGGGTATGCAGTTATATTCGTTGGTTACTCTTTTTCAAGTCTTTATAATATATTTTATACTTAAATATGATGTAAAATTCATTATTTCGTTGGTTTATTGTCTAAAACGTTATTTTTGCGAATATTTTTGCAGGAAATTGCTAATAAGCTAACTTTATAAGCAGGTCTCCTCGTTTCAAATCATAATTATTACATTTTAAGTGCTATGACTGAAATGGTCCTTTTATTTATTCAGAGTTAATTTTAATAAAAATTTTATTATATGTCATTTGGCAGACCTTAATACAGGGTTATTTGTGTAATTCCAATATAATTTATAATAATTCCAATGTAATTAAAAATAATTAATAATAATAAATCTGTAAATATGTCATTCGTGAATATTATTTGTAATTTAAAGTTATAATATTACCTAGCTATTAAGAGACCACGTCCGAGACTGTGGCGAACACACTATAAACTATCATAGTTTAAAAAAAATAGTATACTGATGTAAAGGAAACTGCCCATGAATTGGTACATTACTAATTAAATTAAGCAAAAGGAATTAATGTACAAAAGATCAGTAACTACTTAAATGTTTAGGAATGCCTCCGTTTATACATTTTTAATGAAAAAAAAAACTGTGATCGAGATTTCTTTCTTTTTATAAATTTTTACAAAAAGCTTATTTTCTTTTGTAAATTCTCTTCTTACCAAAATTATTCGAGTGCTTAGTGATAATTCAGGAATTTAGTAATACATATTAGGAGCAATAACTTATTGTCGCATATCGTAAAATTAAAATTTCGTAAAAAATATATTTAAAACAATTGATGGTGATGTAATTATTGCAAAGTAGCGAGAGTTTTGGAAATTAAAAAGAGAATTAATCATGTTGTCGTTTTATTTGATTTATTCAACACAGCGTTCGCTTAAGGCGGGGTGGGTCGGAAAAACGTCGTTTTGGTGTCATTGTGTTTATCGTTTTGTATATAAGTAGATAAACCGGATTAAATAAAATTTAAAAAATTTGTTACATAGTTCACACCTAGATCTAGATATTCTGGCCATGCGATACACGATTACTTGCACTTTACTGCATCCAATTAAATCGCAAAGACAAGTCTAAATGGTGATCAGATTCTTATTTCATTTGAGTTATATAAGGTTTTGAACAATAAAACTTATACCATAATAAAGGTCGTAAAAAATATGATGAAATCCGGCCGTCATAATATGGACTATGAAAATACATTTAAAACAAATTTAGAATCCAGTGTTTTTATCTTTACATGCGCGCGCTCCGTGTCGTTTAGTCCCAAACGGAACGTGTTGGAGGTCGGGTTTGTAAATAATAATAACACGTGTCTATAATAGACTAAATACAGGTATACTTTATGTATATCTAATTATTTACAAGCTTTATTTCGTAGGAAATTAAAGTAGTTAATATTTTGTCAAACAAAATGAGAACCTACAGAAAGTAAAAACTTTCCATCCAGCGCTGGCTCTTCGAAGGCTAGAAAACAAAAAAAAATAAGGATGGTTTGACAATATTATTATTATTTACTTACATTCATTATATTTTACGCGTAATAGATTACTATATTTATTTATTATGGCTAGCCTACTATTTGCGGTTTGCAAATGCATGTACCTACGCGTAATAGATTTGCAAACCGCAAATAGGTGTGTAGAACAGAATTGGAACCCTATGTCCGTGTAAATAAAGACGCCACGCGCGCAAAAGCTCGAATGGTTTATTTTTCTCGCAGAATAGATTTACCTACCGCATGAAGTGCGCAAAACAGTTGAATTTGAAACCTATGTCATACAGCATAAAGCCGCTACGCGCGCACATTTTATAATGGTTTATTTACTGTTTTCAGGTAGGTTAAAAAACAAAAAAAAATGAGGATTGCCTGGATAGGCACTGTATGTGATAAAACTATGACCTTGTACTGGTCCAGCGTAATACGGAGTTTCCATAGAATAAGTCGACATTCACACGGTCGTATTTTTTTTGTCACTGGATTTTCAACTCTCGGTATTTAGCCGAGGGTTGAGAATCCAACAGAGTGAAAAATCCAGTATCTACGCGAAAAACATCCCGCCGCGATTTTATTACGTCTGTGTGAACGTGGACTTATATTTATTATTTTTCTTACTGTTTTCGACACACTACTTGTCGTGGTATTCGAGGCCGCTGAGCAAAATATAAGTCCAAGATGGCGAATGCAATTTTTTTTGAGTTTTACATCATGAGTGTCTTTTTCAGGGTTTTTCGGGTCGCTAAATTTTTGATTCCACCATCGTCTTTAGCGACCCCAAAAATCTGAAAACGACATCAATGATGGAAAATAAAATAAAAAATCCGCCGCCATCTTGGATTTTCATTTTGACCCCACCATCGGCTTTAGCGACCCGAAAAAGACACCCATGATGGAAAATTCGAAAAGTTTCGCAGCCGTATCTTGGACTTACATTTTGATCAGTGGGCTCAAAAATCATGATAGGTAACACATGACCATGTCAAAAATAGTTAGAAAGAAAACTAATAAAATGTAAGTCCACGTTCACACGGACGTAATAATATTGCGGAGGGATTTTTCGCGCGCTGGATTTTCAACTCTCGGTAGTGCTCCGAAGGTTGAGAATCCAACACAGTGCAACTCAGCGCGTCGAAAATCTAACAGTGTGGTTTACTAGTTAGATTTTCATCTCTCGGTACGTACTGTAGTCGGTACATAGTTTTGTATGTAGGTATAGTTACATAAATAAGAAAATAAATAAAAAAGTTCAACCAAAAAACTACGACGATCACCCTAATTGGATTATTACTTCCAGTCTTTATGTAAATGTACTTGAACATAACTGGCGAATTGTGGGTGTACTAATACACCACTGCCTAACCCCTCTGAAAGAATAGAGAAGTTATGTTGTGAAAAAATCTCATTTCCGTAACTTATTATATCTTAAAAAAATACGTAATCAGTTCAAGTTGATCTACTATATTGCTCTATTCGGTGACATAGTTAATACTGCTGCCGGCTGCCAGCCACGCCTGGAGCGCGCGTTGCTGGCGCATTGAAACGAATTACGTTTCGCTACTCGTTTCGGGGGCTGAGGTAAGCATTAAATGCCTACCGCGCTCGGCTCACCTCGCCTTAAGACGCACCCTCACCAGAGTTATTCGTCTGTAAAACAATCCAAAATTTCCTCTGTAGCGCCTAGGGCTTTGCAAGTACACTGCGTAGGCCATCAACTGCTAGAAATAATTGAAACCAGCAGGATAGGTTATTTATTATATAAGACAAGGTCAGAACGTTGGCCGACAAAAGGTATGAATAAAACTGGGATAATGAATTGCATGCAACTGAGATGAGAATGCTAAAAGAGATGTGTGGTGTAACATGAATGGATAGAATAGGAAATGAGTACACAAGAGGAAGTCTAAAAGTGGCACCAGTAACTTAAAAGTTGTGTGGAAATCGCTTATCATGGTATGGGCATATGATACGGAGGAATGAGGAAAATGTCGTGAGGAAAGTTTTGAGTATTAATGTCGATGGCTATAAGAGTAGGGGAAGACCAAAGAAACGATGGACGGACTGTGTAAATGATGATATGGTGAAATGGGGAGACTGCCGAGATGACGACTAATTGACAAGTATGGAAGAAAAGACATGATGACAGCAACCCCAAATAAATTGGCATAAGGACAGGAGAATGATGAATGATGATATAGATAAGTAAATAGAAGTAACACGGTTAAGTCGCAAGGGTGCGGGTTGTTCGAAAGAGATACCGCGGCCCCTGGCACACAGGCAACTGAGGGAACACAGGTGGGTTTTAGTCAGTAAGAGTCTGACACGCCCTCCTGCTTCACCCAGAGCGGGAGAAGTCATTTGATGACCCAAAAAAAAGGTTATGTACATTACATACATTACAGGCGAACGTTCTCGGTGAGGCAGCGCTTTAATACACAATTGTAATAAAATCTTCACTCTTTATTGAACTATATAAAGTTTATTTTAACACATTATAAAATTTCACCTGTATTGTAGTACTTAGGTAAACAGAGTAGGTAGGACACATTTGGCCTCTATGACCTCAAAGCTGTCACTGAATGAGAGAGAAATGACGCTGAAATCTTGTCGTATCACTCCACAAAAATGCGCTTGCGCTGAATCGGTGTAACATACGCACGTGTACCGTTACGCGTGAGCCAGAGAAAAGTAAACATGTCACATTATCATTGACGATTAAATAATGCACATCATTAAACAAATTGAAACGTAACGAGAGATAATATCAAGCTAGTCATATTGGATGGAAGACTCTGAAACAGAAACAGAGAGGCGTAATGTATGATTATTTACAACAAGTTTTCCACATCTGCAGGTATTCATTTATAATACTTTACTGTTCTTTGTCCCGCATAGGTCTCAATTCCATAAAAAATATCGGGAATCCCGATATCCTGATTCGGGATAAAAAGTATCCTATGTCCTAACCCAGGTCATGGGTGCCTAATTTGATCCCAATCCGTTCAGCTGTTTTTGCGTGAAAGCGTAACATAGAAAAATGTAATCTTTTCTCTTTGACGCGCTTATCTCTAGAACTACCAGTCGGATTCAAAATAAGTTTCCCATGTTAGCCTAATTCTTGGTCACTAGCTTTTGCCAGCGGCTTCGCCCGCGTGGAGTTCGGAAATCATCCCACTGGAACGTACTACGGGGATAAATAGTATCCTATATATTAATCCAGGTTATAAACTATATGTGTGCCAAATTTCATCCAAATCCGTTCAGCTGTTTCTGCGTGATTGAGTAACAAACATCCAAACTTTCACATTTATAATATTAGTAGGATAGTGGGATAGGATAGGATTTAACATCACGCTGCGGCTCTTAGGGGCCGAACAAGGCGGGTGAAACCGCGGGCCCCAGCTAGTTATTAATAAATAATTAGGTACCTAAAATATTTTCAGATAATAACCTGCAAAGATTAAGGCTATAAAATGTTTCACTATCATCATTATCTTTGTACTTGTTTGGTCAACACAGTGACAAGCAATTTGTAAACATACCTGTCCAGAAGATTAGTTATAGTTATAATCATCTATCTGCATGCATGTAGGCAAAACTAAACTAAAGGTAGATCTAAACTATCTAAATTTGCATACATCCTTCGTGAAGTCAAAAAGACTACTAATATTAAAATGCCTACGCATCTGCGTGGCTCAGTTATGGCGTGATACTGTGGGGAAACAGCACAGATGCACCCACACTTTTCAAAATGCAAAAAAGATTAATAAGAATCTTAGTAAATATAGCAGACACCGACAGCTGTAAACCTCACTTTCAAGAGCATAAAATACTTACGTTCTTCGAAAGTACTTTTACACTACAAGAGAAAGTATACAGATCAGATACACATTACGCCATAAAAACAGATTAAATCTACCAAGCTCTAAGCTAAAAATGCACTCAACAAGTACCCTAGTGATGTCAATGAAAGTATTTAATAAAATTACCAGAAATCATTTAAAACTAAAAAAATATTAATTAATTTGTAAATAAATTGAAACAATTTATTTTATGTACATGCTATTATAATATAATGTTAAAAAGATAGAAGTAATGATTTTCAAACACGGCAATGACCCTAATAAGGTCTTATTAGGGCCATTGCCGTGTTTGAAAATCATCAGGAGGTATAGTACGGAGGCCATGGTACGGAGCGAGAGTGCATGGGTACGGGTAGCCGTCGCTTCCTTCAGCGAAGCAGCGATGCTCGCAAAGAGGGAGGCGGCGCACGTCATGGAGAGGCAGTACATGCGCCCTCACGGCCGTAGCCTTCGCAGGAGACGCCCTGGGCGTCGGGAATCCCAGGCTGATTCCCGGCCAACGTAGGCGCAGGCTTACGGACGGCATGTAATGGGTAGCTCGCTACCCAGTAAGGACCAAACCCGGGTCGACGGCGCGTTGTGTTCCACGCACGCCTCAGAGAGATGTCAGCATCAATTGATGGGGTCCGCAAGGGCCGATGCCTGCCAGGCAGGGGTGCGGGTTCTTCGAAAGAGAAACCGTGGCTCCTGGCACAAAGGCAACTGCAGGAACACCGGTGGGTTTTAGTCAGTAAAAGTCCCTCCCGCTCCACCCAGAGCAGGAGAAGTTATTTGATGATTTCCCGAACTCAAAAAAAAATTGTGGTCCAGAACATAGATTGAGCTACCAGCAAGTTAACCTCTACCGTATGCTCCACCGTGTCCTCAGGGCGATCTACGCAGTGGACCACCCTTGCTAGGCAATAGTGTAAAATTAAAGGAGTACTCAAAGAGATTTAAGATACTGTAGAGAGGCTATCAGAAGAAACGCCATAGAAAAACTGTGAGCCCATGTATCAGGGTGCCTACTCTCGTAAGTTCGACAGCGAAGATCGTCCGAAAGTAGTTCGATACTTCGAAGTGAACCATACTCTCGATCTATTAACTTTTTCGGACTGACAAAAAAGTACCGGGACTCGGGACTAAAGGCAACTGCCAAATCGCGTTGTCATACATTCTTAGTTCGGTGGTTTCTTACTGGAAACGCCCGTAACTTCAGCTGAAACTACGGACTTCGTGGTTAAAGAGTTGACCCACAGTTACGCCATCAAACTTAATACAGCAAATCGCTTTGGGCATGTGACGCACGATATTGAAACATAGAAAGGAGATAGATCCCATGGCCCGTGAGTGTAACCAAGTAGATGTTGATGTTGTTAGCTTTGTCCCGTTTATCGTAAGTAATGAGGTAATGACTTTATAGCACTGTGTGAGCCCGCACTTAAGTCGCCCGTTTCTGTCACACGTGCTATAAAATAGTATACGATACGAGTGACTTAAGTAGTCCATTATTGCAAGCCGTGAAATTAAGTCACACGTATCGTAAGTTATTATTATAGGCATCTACTTAATATTCAAATATTTTTGAAGCAGACAAGTATAATTATTTTTATTATATTTCTATCGAAACTAACAATAATTTCTAACGTCACGCAATATAGTCGTCAATGAATCAAATTAAGGTTCTAAATTGACGATGAATACCACGAAACAGCGTTATTTCATGTTCTGGCTTTCTTACTTACTAGGTGATCAGAATTCTATTAATATTATAAATGTGGAACATTGTATGTTTAAATGATTGGACGTTTGTCACTCAATCACGCAAAAATGCCTGAAGGGATTTGGATGAAAGTTGGTAAACAGACAGTAACCTGGATTGACACATAGGATACTATTATCCCGAGAGTACGGTCCCGTGGCATAATTTTCAACCTCCACGCGGGCGAAGCTACTGGCAAAAGCTAGTTAATAATAAATAATCTGTCTGCCTCAATCCTTACTAGGTAATAAATGCGAATCAACAAATTATGGTTTTTCCTACAATATGAAACATAAATATTAATTCTACAGTAATTTTAAGTTTAAATAGCAAAGCAAGAAATTGAAATTACTCCATTGTGGTCTTTTTCATGAATTTGTTAGCTAGGTACTAAAAGATATACAACCTACTTCGCTTCCATCAAGACTATGACAATAAAACGAAAAAAAAAAACATAAAATTATAGGTTATTTTGGTAATTTGTTACGATAAATTATCAAATGACGTCAAAATTTTAGTTGTACAATGATATTGTTATTGACGATGTAAATTATGTGTTTAAAAATACTTTTACGATATAACTTTTAGAATATATTTTCTGGTAAGTTGACCATATTAAATATTAAGTAGGTATCTAAGCTAAGGCAAAATTTACTGTGCAAAATGAAAACATAAATATTGGATAATTTATAACTACTGAGAATACAGAACAAACCAGAAGAATACTACTCATCATATTATTATTATTATGTTCATGCAGCGCGCTGTGGCAAAACTAGACATTCATTATACCGATTTCGGGGAAAACGGTGTTTCTTGCAGGAACAACGTTTCTGTAAGGAGACTGGGTTTTAGACAGAATCTGTCACACCCGTGTACGAGCTAGACTAGTACCTACACATAGATACGTATTTCACGTGTACATAACGGTAACTTTTTCGAAATCTTCATGTGCCTACCTATATCGGGTGCGCGATTTATTTTCTTTACCTTTTTTTTTTGAGGGTGGGATCATCAAATAACTGCTCCCGCTCTGGGTGGAACAGGAGGGCGTGTCAGACTTTTACTGACTAAAACCCACCCGTGTTCCTTCAGTTGCCTGTGTACCAGGGGCCACGATATCTCTTTCAAACAACCGGCACCCCTGGCAGGCATCGGCCCTTGCAGACCACATAAGTTGATACTGACATCTCTTTGAGGCGCGCGTGGGACACAACGCGCCGTTGACCCGGGCTTGGTCCTTACCGGACAGCGAGCTACCCATTACATAGCAATACCTTCAGTCAGACATTAGATAGAATATATTATTCTTTATTATGTGCATCATATGTATTATAATTGTAGAAAATGTATGAATTCCCCACCTTTAATGAGATCCCGAATTTTAGACCTAAGTTTCCTAACTTCAATAAGTACCTACTTGCAAAATAATTATCTAGGAATTATTTAAATGTTCGTAAACATTATAAACTAATTTCAACTTGTTTTTACTAAATGAATATCAATGAATGCTATTTAATAAGCCCAAAGAAAGACAAGTCAGTCACAATATTCAACTCTAAACACAAATCAGTCCATAAGTCGAATATTATTTTATTTCTTTTATTCTTTCAGATTTTTTTTTCTTATTTAGTTGAAAATGGAAACTGCATGTCTAGGAATTAAATTCAAACCCCTCATCCATAAAAAAACTATAAATAATTCTAAGTGTTGCTTGGTAATAGTGCCTGAAGTATCATGTATACAAAACTTAGAAAAATTCATTTGGAGACAGAAAACCAATTTAATAGAATATATGATCCCCATGACGTACAAAGTCGTCCTGCAGAAACGGGAAGCTATTCAAGATTATAGTGATACCGCCGTCAAAACATACCACTCCTGCGTCGATTTATTGTTAACGTCTTCAAATTCAATGCATGGTTGCCTTGGCTCTGGTGACGTTACAAAAATAATAAGCGATACGCTAATATTAAAAAAATGTCTGGACTACTGTACGAGCAAGGAAAATTCTATTCATGATATACCGGATGCACGCAAGCATGCTACTAACGATTCAGTCCTACCTATTTCCCACAACACGACACACACTATATTGCAGCTTGCAGAAGATTTAGAAAAGAAACAGGCTAAAACAAAAATCATGGGCAACAAAGGTATTAACATGCGCTTATACGGGAAACTAAAAACTGCGCAATACTCGGCAATTGTGGTTCATTGTGATGCGTGACGTCTCTGTCACGACTTTTTCATGAAATAGTCATTCAATGGGATTATGTTAACTTAGAGGCTTGAAGTAATGATTTTAATGACTATAATTCTGTAAATACATACGGGTTACGGCAGCTAACACAGCCTGAAAATAACCTGCAAATTGCCAAAAACGTAAGAAAATTTGCAACTCTGGCGTGTCCGCCTTAAGACAATGTTATGCTACTGTTGTTAATAAATTAACAATAATTGCGCAATTTTGGTTTCCAATACATTGTGATCATTTGAGGAACGTTTTTATATTTTCTTTTTTTTTCAGTAAATGCTAAAACAAAGAAACGAAAGGAATTTCTAAATGTAGATCCGTATGACAAATCGTTAGACAAAATAACAAATACAGAAAACGTGTATCCCATATATGGCGATACACTACAACATAGAAATGTTGTAATGAAAACAGTAACAGCAAGGGGTTTCATAAAGCACGAATCCACACGATGGCTAAGTTTATCCCCGATATGTTCAGTTAATACTTATGAAACTCCGTACGTTAGTAAAATTGTGTCGTCCAAATCTGTGACCTGTAAAATACATGAATCTCAAAGAGACTTAATACTGCTGGGGAGTATTAGCTCACCGAGTGATTTGTCCCGCGATAATCAAGCACTTTCTACATTTATTGACGTAACCAGACAAAGATCACCAAAAAAATTAAGGTTACTGTGCAGAACTCCACCGGAAATGAGAGTTGTAGAATATGTACGATTTATCGAAAAGGAAATTTTACCGCTGAAAATGTGGTTTAATGATATAAAACGTAAATGCACTGCGCTCGGTATAGAATTTAGCAAACAACCATCAAAACAATGCATGACGATTAGTAACGTGTCCACCAGCAGTGGTCCAGAAATGGCGGTCTCTGCAGAAAATACAAAATCAAATCGTGCTGTCTATAAGATTGTGTTTGATGGATAAATTGAAAATTTATTAAATGTTATTTATACTGCATTTTGTGTATCCTTTTACTCCAGGTTAATTTTGCCGTTTACGTAAAAGAACTACATTTAGCATCACAGTAAGAGGTAGAGGCACTGTTGTAAGTCCCTTGATATAGGAGATGAGCATATTGCTGTTACTACCTACTTCCTAATGAAAGATGTAACAAAATTTAGGAGACCTGAGGATTGAAACATGAACCCCACGCTCGGTAGTCGCGATTGCGTCTACTCAAAGGAAGAAGCAGTCGATCTAAATTTCTAGAGTTAATTGGCTTTTTTTTTAGTTTTCGTCAATATGAATAACCACCAAGCAGTTGTGGATCAAATCGTACAAAATTTAGCATTTGAGGTAGAAGCTGTTCCCAAAAACAAATTAACCGAAGCCACTAGAACTTCACAAAGTACACCACTTAATGTGAAAATCAAAGTAAGGAAAAAAAATGAAATACTTATGCCACACGATGTCTCATCGATCGCTGATAATACTCCAAGAGCTGCACAAAAAATCCGACTAGTGAACAGTGATCGAACTATCATGACTTTCGATGTGTTCATGGAAGCAGAATTTGATAAGAGACCATCAAAGAAACTTCGCAAACATATTTTTGATATGCTAAGACCAGGTAATTACGTTAAATTAATACCGTGTTTTATGAATGAATGTCTTTATTTGCTAGAAACACTGTACATAAAGAATATTACTTAAAATATTTGGTTCAGTAAGTTTCGCCGATACAGCGGCATGCAAATACAATAAAGAATTAATCATCGAAACAATTCAATTATGTATATTTATTTACCCACAAGAATAATGCCGTGTTAGTGGGCCAGAAAAGTCTTAAATTATGGAATTATCTTACAAGCTTTTTCCAACAGGCATAGTTGCTGCAGTTAATAAAGTTATTTATTTATTTATTATAACACACACAAGTCACATTTGGCAAAGATTTCCAATATAACTTTATTACAGGGATATGTTTAGGAGCTGTGGATGATGACGAGTACCCTTACATGCCTAGTTCGTCCTACAGCGCTAATATAACTGAACCTAGCGTTGCAAATAAATCAGACGGCACATTGAAACAAACATTTACACTTTCCAAAAATGTTTATCAAGCTTACACCGTCTCAACTCAACCAAAAGAACAAAAGTGGATGTTTGGAAAATGTAAACCAGGTGTATATTTTAACTTTGATATTAGATGAAAATCTTATTGAATTATTTATGGAATTAAGTAGATTACGTGTTTTTGTTTATCGTGATTAAAGTTACACAATGCTCCCGAATACTAACCCAAATATTCTTCTTACACTCAACATTTAACTGAATTTTAAATTTGCATTTACAGGGGGATGTTTGGATCCGCCTTTTAGTGAAGACAAGTATTCTTATAAGCCCAGTATAAGGTCAGGTCCTGAACGAGAAGGAGAAGAACAACTTGAGGAGGAAGATGTGGGATCAGAAATTTCTAGTAAAAAAATACCTATCACGCTACATGATGAGGAAATAGAAAATAATGGAAGACATAGTTCAATTTTCGATAGTGGAATATTCAAAAAGAAACGAAAATCTAGTGACAAATCAACCAACACAAAGTTACCAGATACAACTGATTCAATTGTAGATATTTATCAAGGGGAATCGGCGAAAAATTCTGTTAGCACGAATTCTAATTCAATTATAACTTATCCTCCTAAAGTAAGAAGCGACCCAAGAATCAGTGATGATAAAACGGTTAGGAGTAGAGGTCCTAGTGAAGAAAAATCAAAAAAGTCATTCAACGACCATTCAGAGCCCTACTTTATTCAACCAAAAGGAGCTAATAATATAAAAGAGAGAGAAACATTCGATCCTAATGATTACCCAAAACACCGATCGTCTGATGCTACGGATTTAAAAAACTCACTTAAGGAGTCTTTCAAAATGCCTGTTCCCCTACCCATTCCCATTACCGTTCCTATTCCTATAATCTCAAATAATCAAAAACCCGTAATCATTCCTAAAAATGATAATATATTGAAAACGAAAGGTGGTAGTGCTAATTTAACTGAATTAGATGGAATATCAGACCAAAAGCCACATGACCAGGAGCCACAGGATGCAGTTAACTTAAAAGGCTCTGATATTCCTTTGCGACTTCTACGTGACACATCGGCTACTGGAGATACTGATGACAAACTAGCAATCTTTTCTTATGGTAAACAACCCACTACACCGGATGAAACAGATGACCACAGCTTGCAAAAAATAAAAATAAAACTTCTTAAAGAAATAGACAGTGAAAACAATATAGAACCTATTGCACGACCTAGCAAGAAAACTAAAACAGAGTCATTAAATAAGCCAGGACCAGTTCCAGTCCCTTTTATTTTTAGTGAGGCCAATCGTGCTGCTGCTCTGGGCCCAAAAATAATGGATGATAATTTACAGAGAAGCGAAATGAAAACTCAACCAAAGCAATCATTTGAAACAAAAACAACACCACCCACAAACAATGATACACCTTTTAAAGACTCTAAAGATATGCATAAAAATGTAGATCCTGGGAATACATCAGAAAAAAGTGCGTCAATTGCAACTGCGACGCCTAAATCGCAATACAATGATATAGGAGCAGTTGCGATTCCAGAGAATTATCTTCGTACTAGAGGTGGTTTTTCAGATCAAGAAAATGACAATGAAATTCCTGTAACTATAGCACCAACAATGGAAGAGGACACAAAAAGAGATTCTAAGGGTGAAGAAATTCTAGAAAGTATCGAAAAACCTGCAAGACAAAATGATATTAAAGATAAAATTGCAACTTTTACCGCAGTTGCCGCCGTCGGCGCTGCCACTGCCACGGCTGCTGCTGCTGCTGCTGCGGCTACAATAGAAGGTAGTTCAGAGATATATGAAATGCAAGATACAGATACTCAAAAAATTAAAGGCTCTCAAGACATGACGCTATCTAAGCTTCCTATTTTAAAAAGAAGTAAATCTTTATTAAGTGGAAGCAAGACATCAGTAGCATCAGTTGAAGATAAAGTAAAGAGGAGTGATAGTCCAGACAAACATTTGGAAAATATCGGGCAAAGAGACCCTAAAAAAAATATACACATCCTAAATCGAAGCAAAACATCAGCAGCATCAGTTGAACATAAATCAAAGAGGCGTGATAGTCCAGACAAACATTTAGATAATATCGGACACAAAGACACTGACAAAAGTATATCTATACTAAGCGGAAGCAAGACATCAGCAGCATCAGTTAAAGATGAATTAAAGAGGAGTGATAGTCCAGACAAACATTTGGAAAATATCGGGCACACAGACAATGAAAAAAGTTTATCTACACGAAGTCCAGACAAGACATCAGCAGCACCAGTTACAGATAAAACAAATAGGAGTGATAGTCCAGACAAACATTTGGAAAATATTGGGCACAGAGACACTGAAAAAATTATACCTATACTAAGTCGAAGCAAAACATCAGCAGCATCAGTTGAAGATAAAACAAGGAGGCGTGATAGTCCAGACAAACATTTAGATAATATCGGACACAAAGATACTGACAAAAGTATGTCTGTACTAAGCGGAAGCAAGACAACAGCAGCATCAGTTAAAGATGAATTAAAGAGGAGTGATAGTCCAGACAAACATTTGGAAAATATCGGGCACAGAGACACTGAAAAAATTATACCTATATTAAGTCGAGGCAAAACATCAGCAGCATCAGTTGAAGATAAATCAAAGAGAAATGATAGTCCAGACAAACATTTGGATAATTCTGCACACAAAGACACTGACAAAAGTATATCTATACTAAGCGGAAGCAAGACATCAGCAGCATCAGTTAAAGATAAATCAAAGAGGAATGATAGTCCAGACAAATATTTTGATAATGCTGCATACAGAGATACTGACAAAAGTATATCTATACTAAGCGGAAGCAAGACATCAACAGCATCAGTTAAAGATAAATCAAAGAGGAGTGATAGTCCAGACAAACATTTGGAAAATATCGGGCACACAGACAATGAAAAAAGTATATCTACACGAAGTCCAGACAAGACATCAGCAGCACCAGTTTCAGATAAAACAAAGAGGAGTGACATTCCAGGTGAACATTGGGATAATATCGGACACAGAGACACTGATATAGGTGTCCATAAAGACGAAAAACGAACATTTTTATCCAGTGGGGCGACATCAGCAGCATCTGTTAAAGATAAAACAAAAAGGAGTAATAGTCCAGATAAATATTTGGATAATGATGGACACAGCGAAACTGACAAAAGTATACTTATACTAAGTGGAAGCAAAACATCAGCAGTATCAGTTACAGATAAAATAAAGAGGAGTGATAGTCCAGAGAAACATTTAGATAATATCGGACACAAAAACACTGACAAAGGTATACCCATACTTAGTCGAGGGAAGACATCAGCAGCATCAGTTTCAGATAAAACAACAAAAAATGATAGTCCAAACAAACTTTTAGATAATGCCGGACACAGAGACTCTGAAAAAAGTATAGCTATACTAAGTCGAGGCAAAACATCAGTAGCACCAGTTAAAGATAAATCAAAGAGGAGTGATAGTCCAGGCAAACAATCGGATAATATTGGACATAGAGACACTGACAAAAGTATACCTATACTTAGTCGAGGCAAGACATCAGCAGCATCAGTTACTGATAAAACAAAGAGAAGTGATAGTCCAGACAAATATTGGGATAGTGTCGGACACAAAGACACTGACGAAAGTGTATCTATACTAAGTCGAGGCGAGACATCAGGTGAATCAGTTACAGATAAAACAAATAGAAGTGATAGTCCAGACAAATATTGGGATACTATCGAACACAGAGGCACTGACTTAGGTATCCGTGAAGACAAAAAACGAACATCTTTATCCAGTAGGGCGACCACAGCAGCGTCGGTTAAAGATAAAACAAAGAGAACTGATAGTCCAAACAAACATTTCGATAGTGTCGGACGCATAGACACTGACATAACTATATCTATGCTAAGTGGAAGCAAAACGTCAGCATCATCAGTTAAAGATAAATCAAAGAGGAGTGATAGGCCAGACAAACATTTGGATAATATCGGATACACAGACACTGACAAAAGTATATCTGTACCCAGTCGAGGCAAGACATTAGCAGCATCAGTTACAGATAGAACAAAGAGAAGTGATAGTCCAGGCAAATATTGGGACAGTGTCGGACACGGAGACACTGACTTAGGTGTCCATAAAGATGAAAAACGAACATCTTTATCCAATGGGCCAAAGTACGAAACAGATACCAGGTATTCTAAAATATCGGAACCACCGAGTGTCAAAGAATATATTAATGAAACTGAGAAACCAAATAATAACGATAAGATTGATTCATATACTGAAAGCGAAACAAGATTTACAGGCGTGGGAAGTATGGATTTCAAAGCAGCTCCGGTAATTATTGATAACACCAAACCAACTTCAAATTTCGAACCACTTAAAGAAGTTTATAGTGAAACAAATTTATTTGGTGACCCAATGGATACAGGCCGTGAATTTGACCCCAGTGGTGGTCCGTTCACAACACAAGTAGCTTCAAGACTTAGGAAGTTTGATGTAGATGATGGAACACATTCAACAGTAAGTCGTGAGTTAATAGGAACGAAATCCGTTATTTACGATACGGAAGGATTTATTCCTAATATGTCTGCAATAAAAAGTGCTGAAAGGATTCTTTCATCTGAAAAACGTGTTATTCCACCTGTAGATACAATAATACCATCTATTCAATCTACGAGCACTTTAAAAAGTGCTATGAAAAAAGATACAATGTCTGTAGAGTTGGGATTCCGCAGCTTCCTTAATGATAGAAATGAAAGAATGCTTCAAACTTTCGACGCCGCAAATGCACCAAAACGATCGCCAAATGATTCGATTACAGTTCTTAAATCTCAAATAAGAATTTCTTCAAATGAAATAAGGATTCCCGTGGATTCGGAGCATGATATGTTCATACAAATTAAGAAATCAAATGCGAATCAACGCGTTTCTATAAGCGAGTCACGATTTGCCAATGTTGACAAAGGTAGAGTAAAACAGCAACGATCTCCTGTGCTGTGTAGTGGTAAGTACAATTAGTTTGAAGTACAAAGGTATTATCATTTTGACCGTGATCGTGACATTTGTTCAATTTCCTGGAAACCAAAAACCGTTTAAAGATTTCTCAACCACGTTGATTATAGTCATTTAGAGACGACTTTTGAAACTTTGCTGTACTGTAACGTTCCGACAACAACCAGCAATTAAAATTCATATTCTATTATAAGCAATTAGTATTAAAAAACAAACGACTTCCGGAAAAACCCTACAAAGTGAAAAATAACTTTAATTTCGGAAGTCGGTAACATTGGATATGTATATATTATAGTACCTACCCCACACCAATTCGAAATTTCATCATCCTTGGGGTCAAAACAATGCATATTTATGCGATAGCAGCAATCGCGGTTGATTTGCTGTCATTTTTTGAAGAGTTCCGTTGTCTGTCTCCGAAACGCATCGTCAGATCTACATGAAATTTAAATGGGACCATTTCGAAATAAACCCCTTTCGAACATTTTGCAAATCCGCGTCTCTATAAGACGGAGTTATGCCCGAACATACATAAAAAAAAAAAAATAATAAACATGTCGAATTGATAACCTTCTTTTTGAAGTCGGTTAAAAACAGAACTAAGGTATTATTTTTTCTCCAGATTCCGAAATGAGAAGTTCCGCAGCGAAAGCTGAAGTAAGAAAGGAGAATATACTTGAGAATGAGGCAAAGGATGACCACTTTATAGATTATTATGAACAAGAATTAGTTCCATTGCAATTAATCATAAAGAACTTAAGAGATGAGATTGACGTTCTGGCAGCACAACAATTAATATTCAAAGATAAATTATTTTGTGCAAATAAATCAAAAATACCGCGAGTGGTACACTCAAACAAAAAATGTTTTGGATGTGTGAGGAAATAGAAAACAGAAATATATAAATAAATAAACCCTTTAAATACTGACATAAGGTTTTTAATAATGGTAAACTTACAAAGGTATTTTAAAACTGGTAAACAAAATTTTACTTTTTTTTCATATCTACCCTCAGTTTTTTCTAGCAGCTCTAGTTTTTGTGATACAGGTACTTCTTCAAATTTAGATACGCGGCTTACTAATATGTTTTTTTAGTGCAAAGAATTATTATATTCCATAAATAAATCGATATGTCTACATTAAGAACAACTTGCTTAACGATCCAAATAGTTTTAATGCTGTTTTTGGTGAATATATGTTTCAAGAATGTCGTTTAAGTGCTTTAAAAAAAGACCTACTTGGACTTCTTTGGGGCGCCATTACAAGTGTTTAGTAAGCCATGGATTCTTAATTTTGTATGTGGTAGTTGGGTAACATCATTGCGTTTATGAGCTAGTAAAACAAGATCTACTTTGAAGTTCAAAAGTCCTATGATTTGATGTGAACCGACTAATCATCACCATGACTGTTATTTTTGTGTTGTGAATATTACCGGAATAAACCGCAAAAATCGTTCCAAATGGGCTTACCTGAATTTAAAATCAGCTATTAGACCAATTCTAAATACCAGAGAAGAACATGTGGCCGATACGCGACCTAGTACTTCTAATGTAACACTACAATTTTTTTTGAAGCCAGTGATTATGAGGACAGTGACTTTCCTTTCCCGAGTACGTCCGAACATAAACTAATTCAACCACAATGCTAGGTCATTGATGAGTTGATTAGAGATCTTGGTCTATCAAAAGTACGATCAGAACCTTAGCTTCACGGCTTAAAGAAATAAATGTGATAACCCCAGAGACTAATGTATCAGTTTACCGTACAAGAGAAAAACATTTGATCCCTTTCTTTTCTGCAGAAGAAGATTTTGTTTTTTGCAACAATATTCCCGGTTTGATGGCTGAAATGGGATTAACAAACTATGATCCAAGAGATTGGCGTTTATTTATTGATTCATCGAAACGTAATCTTAAATGTGTGGCTCTTACAACATGCAATAAAATGGGTTGCTTACCCATTGCACATTCAACAAAAGTTAAAGAGGAATATGACGCAAAAGCCTTGGTTATGGAGAAAATAAAATACATAGAACATAACTGACTGATATGCGTTGATCTTAAAATGGTCAATTTTCTTTTGGGTCAGCAAGGAGGATATACCGAATACCCCTGTTTTATGTGTCTGTGGGATAGTCAACCAAAAACAGAACACTGGACTAAAAAAGTTTGGCCTTTGAGAGTGGATTTAGTGCCGGGTAATATGAATGTGATAAATGTACCTCTAGTACCCAGAGACCGCATTATATTACCCCCTCTGCATATAAAATTAGGTCTGATAAAACAATTTGTAAAAGCTCTCAACAAGGATGGAGAAAATGGAGCACAGAAAAAATGAAAGCTGTTATTTTTGACGGTCCTCAAATCAGGAAACTAATAAAGGATCAAAATTTTACTTACTGTATGACAGATAAAGAGAAATCTGCATGGGCTGAATTTGTTTGGATTGTGCAAAATTTCTTAGGAAATAAAGTCTCCAGACTACATTCAACACATTGAACAGCTCATGTTGCACTTTCAAAGACTAGGATGTAACATGAGCATCAAGATGCACTTCCTCTTCAGCCATTTAGACCGCTTCCCAGAAAATTTTGGCGATTTAAGCAAAGAACAAGGTGAAGGGTCGTTGGAATGCAAATATGATGGCTGATTACTACTGCTGGAGCATTCAAAACAAGGCTGAAGTTTCGATTCATGCAAGAAAATGTTATAAAAAAGATTTTTGCATGTTAGGTTAGAGAAACATTTTTATTTTTCATTTTATAATTCAAGTATTTTTCGCTAAAAATGTAATATGTTAATATTTCAAAAACTAGAGCGCTAGAGAAAAAATGACAATAGATTTAGAATCAGCGTGGCAGAATCATACAAAATCAGGTAAGGAAGTTTCACTTCATAAAACTACACTACTGCTTACCAGTGTTATCATTTATCAACAGACTGCAACGTTTTAGCTGCAAGGTAAGCTGTTTTTGTTTGCATGCCAAAACCTTCGCATTTTTTAGTCAGATAACTGCAAAGCATAATTCACAAAAGAGCTCTACAGATGTAATAAACGAATCAGAATAACAATTGATGTAAATTGCCTCAATTGATTCTCTTTAATAAAATTGTCGTAATACTTTAGGAATAATAAAATTCTCTTCGATTGATCTCGAATTTATAGTGTGTTAGAAAACGTCACATTGGTTGATATTATCAAGATTCTATATTTTTTCTACAAGTATATTATCAAACTCCAATAAAACAGTAGTAAGTTACTGCTTAGTAACAGTTACAAATTGACTGAAGTCTAAGCCCATAGTATCAACGCTCAAATAATCAGTCTATAGTAATATCGCCGAGTTTGTAACGGTTACTGGAGGAGGCTGCTTTAGGCCTCATCCGAACCCAAGACAATGTCGCAAGGCTAAAAACTAGACCCAAATTACTCACACGCATTACAGCACACCAGGATTAGTATCCTAACACACTAACACACACACGCACATACCTTCCACTACAAGCGCGCCCCTTTGCCTTTTTATTTGTTATTGAATCTGTTTTCTTATGCAGTCTCCTTCACAAACATTTCTTGCTTTAAAGAAGACCCCAAAATCATTTAACGCAAATATATTCATTGATATAAAACATTTTTATTTCATTTATTAATTTATTTAGTGCTGCCAATTTATTTGATACTCTTCCCGCCTTCTTCCACCATACTTACAGCAGGGGTCCATGATGATAGTATTTTTTGCTTTGATCATCAGAAAGTAGTGTGTTTTCTGCTATGCAAGTCAACGTTACGAAGCACAGCAATTGAGAGCGTGTGCCCGGCAGTATCACAAATTGATTTCAGATAAACGCACTAGTTTATAAATGGCGCGCCTACGCTAATTATCGCTTTGTATCTTAACAGTCGTGTAAATAGGACGGGCTTCAGCACTGACTAATCAATTTTGTTTTGTATTAATCATAACGTGTTTATTGTTCCTAATAAAAACTTTATCTGCAATCGCGGAATGACGACTAAAAACAATGCTTGTTGATACCGGTATAGGTAGTGAACCGTGTTTTTAAATTAATTTTAAAGTTTTATGTGTTAATAAAATGGAAAATAAAATAAATACAATCGCTGAGGATGTGGACAGTAAGGAAAAGTACACAGCAGATCTGGACCAGGCCTTGGCGGTGGCAGGTAAGCAAGATAGGTACTTTTTTAGTGATAAATTACTTTATTTCTGAAAGTAGGTTTGCACAAACACTTCTACACGTCAATCATATTTTTAACAAGAGGAGGACTGCGTTTCCTATCTGATTTTGAGAAGAAAAGCCGAAACAAACTCAGAGGTCATAGAGTTTTTTTTTTAACTTCAGACATAATCTTGGTCAGATCACGTGAACACCATGTAAATTGGTATCTGACATGGTCTTTTGCGGAAAGAACCGCACTGATTGAGAGGACCTGTCCAGTCAGTGCACGTATTTATCAGTAATCGTGCAGCCCAACTAAAAACTTAAGAGCGTTCTCCCCACACGGGCTGGCAACGGCGCAATTATGGCGGTTTTTCGTGATTATTTTATTAAATACAAACAAAAGTAAACAACTTTTTCAGCCATGTACTAGATCGTTGGTATTTTCTAGTCTGTATACAATTTTTTTACAGTTATTTTGGTATTTACTTATAAAAATTGACATACTGTCAATTATTTTCTATTTGCATTACTAAGTACGATTAACCCCTTAATCGTACTAAGTAATGCAAATAAAAAATAATTGAATCTAGTCGCGGGCTCAAACTCGGTGGGCTTGGCTAAAAAGCGCGCTGTCTCACCAGACATCGTGTCGGACAGAGGTAGTACCCGTGATGAGCAGTTAAACGCTAGTTTACATGCACAACATTATTGAGTGAGATGCAAAAGTCCTTCGGAAGTTTGGGTTATATGAAAAATCCACTGCATATTTCAATGACCAATAAAGGCTTTGCCGATACCGACTTGGTTTTGGAGATTTTACACTTCTTTTATTACTTAAACAAGCGCAAAGTTAGGTTAAATTAGCAAGAAAAATGAATCTCTGTTGGCTCATAACTTTTTATGGCTTTTTATTTTAGTATTCTGTTTTCATACAGACAATAATTTTCATACAGACAATAAGAAGACAAAACCGTAACATGTTCAATTTTTGATGTACTTTATCAAACAGTGGAGTAATACACTCCCGAAGTTTGTATGGAAAAAATGTCGACAAGATTCACTTTAAATGTATATATTTAAGAGTAAATGTTAAAAAGAATTATAAATACCAACGATCTAGTGCTTGACTGAAACAAAATGTAGTTTTGTTTGCATTTAACGAAATAAACACGAAAACCTACGATAAATGCGTTGTTGCCAGCTCGCGTGGAATGAACACTCTTAAGGAGCTCAACGACATGACGAACAAAACCAAAGAAAGGACATTTGGGTCTGCCGCATAAACTAAGTACCTACTCAAACTGCCAGAACATTATTAAAACTGACAAAAAGAAACTAATTATTTTTATAATAAATTTAAAACATGTTCATGCCCCTCGTGATCTAATTACTTCAGCCTAGCCTGCATGCAGTTTATGTATTGAACTTGATTTTGACGTGAATACGTCTATTTGCTCAGTGTATGTTGGCAAAGATAATAAAACCACTATTCTTTTTATATTCCGTACCATGTTCAACATTCGTGTGTGACAATATTACGGCCAAATTTTAATCGAATTTATCTAGGTAAATATTACTGCCGAAAATCCTTAAACACGGGTTCCCCATGATCTAACATATAGATCTTGATAGTAACGTGTTTCTCCCTGTCCATTTCCATACAATTTGTATAATAAAACAAGAGCCACAGTGCGACTGTGGAACCACATCACAAACGATGCCTCACCTCTTATCGTGCTCTCCGGGAACTTGAACTATGGAAGACCTTTGCGAGGCCCACACTATCGCTGTCGAAATGGCCGATATCTGGTCGAAGCTTATTTAATATCCATAAAGGTATAAACGGAATCATCGTTAAGAATAAAAAAAAGAATCAAACTAAGTTTTATTTATAAGCATGGCAGTTGGCAGTATGTCATGCTAACTTACATGGCTCACTAATAATGGCGCGTGTGTTGGATCGTTCACATGATCATTCTTGGACATCTCCTAACTTTTTGGGCTTATTGTTAATCTTATATTTGGAATTATTTCTTCTTTTTTTTACATTACCCTCAGATACTGAAGCGACAAGAATAATGTACCTAGGATTATGTCCTTGGAGTTTCTTGCCCGTTTTCTCCATAGAGATCCACGTTTTACAATTGGCATCTAGATTCAACTTTCTAATTGACCGACTTTTTGACAGCTCAAAAGTGCTTGTAAATGGTTTAATTTAAATAAATGCTGAGTTTGATTCAGTTGTGACATTGGTTGCATGATTACGGTTACTGTTTTATTTTTTTATTTCGCTACAACAGTCATATAGAACATCAAAGTCACATTATACCCAGTAGTTTTAATACTTTCAACCTTCGTTTCAGGCCTAGGATGGTACAACTTAAAGTATAGCTTGGTATTAGCCGTGTTCCTGATAGCAGCTATCGTGGAGCCGGTTGGCTACTCCTTCGTGTTACCAGCTGCGATGTGCGATCTGGACATGACTGATGGCCAGCGAGGATTCATTGCTTCAATACCTTATATTGGTAAGAAACTGAACTAATTTGTCTTCTTCGTATTTCTTTCACTATTAAAGGACGTGACTATATTATCTTCTTGAACCTCTTCCAAAATACGACCGCACCTTTGGCACCTCACTCTCTACCCCCCTTTTCATATCGCGTTCACTTTAAATAAAGCCTTACATAAAAAATAATTACTTCTAGGTATCGTCGCCACTTCGTTTCCATGGGGGTACCTCGTAGACACTCGGGGCCGCAAGATGGTGGTTATATACGCGTCCCTGCTGGCTGGAGTATTAGGCATCACAGCTGCGTTCATGCCTGAACTCATAAGTTTCGCGGTTTTCAAGTTTCTCACATCACTTTGGTAAGAATAGTCGTACTTCAGACCAATATTTATAACTTTTGTTACTTGAGTACCTATGTAAGGTATGTACAATATCCGGCCTAAAATATAAATTACTGTTGTTCAGCATTGCTTGCCCGGCAGCAGTACCTTACACATTCATCGGGGAGATCCTGCCTGCCAAGTCCAGAGACATTGTCCTGTCTATCATCAACGCTCTACAGATTAGCGGAACAGCTCTGACGTCTCGTAAGTATTCGTTAATAAACTGTCACCCTGTAATTCAACCTCACTGTTGTGTAAAAATCAGAAAAGGAGCGAGGGTTGACCGCTATGTTTTTCAAAGTCAAATCTAGGGTTCGGTAGGGAAATGCATTACTTATTCCGTTGCACGAAAGGGATGGCGATACTATTTTTATCTTATCCATCCTTTTCTCGCACTGCAATAGGTAAAGCTATAGTGATGACCAAGTTCTACTTGCTTTGGAACTGATATTACCTCTGTGGCTCTGTTATCCCCCGGGTCGTCACAGCATTACTCAATACTTATAATGATATGATTTTTTTCCCAGTCATTCACAATTGTACAACCACGCTGGAATCTTTGTTATCTTAATACTGATGAATAGTGCTTTAAAATTACGTTGTACGACGGCACAATCACCTGCCGCCCGCAATAATTTTACAGTGCAATTGTCACATCACTTACATATTTTTTTCACGACGACTTCATAAGACCAATTGAAATGTAATGTAACGATCACAGGTGATCGGTTTTTGTGCATTAAGTGAATGAATATTTATAAGTATATTTGCTGTAAATTTTTACTAGCATTTAATCATATATATCAGGAGTAATAAAGGCATTTTCTTCTTATTTTCAGTACTAGCTTGGGGAATACTACCCCTTGACTTCCGGATAGACTTCGGATTATATGAGTTCAGATCATGGAGACTCTTGGCGATCATAAACGCGTCCGTCTTCTTAATAGCAGCTGCTCTACTGTCTTGCGGTCCTGAAAGTCCAAAGTACTTGGTTTCTCAGGGCAAAATGGATGAAGCACTCAAAGTTCTGCAAAGAATATACGCCGGAAACAAGAAAAAAGCCCCGGAAGATTATCCGGTAAATAATTTACTAATATATTAAGATGAATCAGCTTAAACATAGCTTCTCGATAATGTCAAGTTTGGTTTCCAAACTAATCAAAATGAATATCAGTATTTTACGCCAAATGACTCCTATTTTTATTTATTTTTTCGATTTTACCGATTACTGGTTTCGAATCCATGCTCTATGAGAGCCATCTCATAAAGAAATAGGATTCCTCACTAAAGATAAATTCAAAAGGGGAAAAATGGAACCCTTATACGATCATTTCGTTGTCCTTCCGTCAGTCCGACTGTCTCTGTCCAAACCCATTTTCTCAGGAACGCGTGGACGTATCAAGTTGAATTAATATTAAATACGTAGGTCTACGGTTTTTAGAGCAATAACAAAATCAATCTTCCAAATCAACGCAATGAAAAATGCAGCCATCCATATGACAATAAAAAACATACGGAAATACTGGTATACCGGTTTCGCAACTTTTAACACCGGTGCAGTCTTAATATTGCCATCAAACGCAATACCGCATAGCCCTAATCTCAATGCCATCTGCTGAAAAATATCCGATCTGACGATTTTCGGATATTTCGGTTTTCTAACTATCCATATTGTCTATAATTTTTAGGATTCCGTACCCGAAGGGTAACCAACGGGACCCGGTTACTAGATAAGCCTCCGCTGTCCCTCCGTCTGCCTGTCTGTCATCGAGCAGTATCTCATGATCCGTAATAGGTAGACAGTACTTGTATGTTTAGTAAAAATTAAATAATGGCGCTTTTTGCCTTATGGTACGGAATGGCCTATTTTTTTTTATTCGTAAGATAAACGGAACCGACAATTACAAAGAATGATGATTCTGTGATTCGTCATCTGTTGGAAGATTATGTCACTGTTATGAAAACGTTGTCTCATTCAATTGCACCCAATAAATTACGAAGTAAGCGGCATTATCACACCCCATTAAGGCAGGTAATCTTTAATCAGTATAGATAACATAAATGAGAGTATCAATTCTTTTATTTATTCATAAATTATCAAGCGTGTGCCAGATAAATACACGATTATCAATTCGTAGTTCTCCCTTATATCTAATAATAATATTACAAAGCGGTAAAATTTGTTTGTAAGTTTCTATGTAGGGGAATCTCTGGAACTAGGTACACACGGCTACGCATGAACCTATACATTTCCAGTATACGCTGATCTCGCACTGTACGGAAATTCTATACAATACGAGATCAGCTTATACCGGAAATGTATAGCTTGATGTGTAGCCGAGTTTACCAGTCGGATTTGAAAAATATTTAATACTGTTTAACATCACGCCACGACCCTAAGGAACCGAGCAAAACGGAAAAAGTTGGAAGGAACGCTTAGTGAAAACGAATTTTCAGCGCAGGCTATGGGGTACGACGGGTGGGGCGGAACGGGGGCCAAAATTGCAGGCGGGCGAAGTCGCTTGCGAAGTGCTAGCGTATAGTAACAAAGAACTCCCCATGGGCCCTGATTAACAAAAAGATTTGTGCTCTAAATTATTTCGAAAAGTATGAACATTCGATGCTTTTCCTTTAAATGATTCCTAGATCCAACTTTTTAGAGGTGCACCAAAACTAGAAGATGACCTCGATACTTTTGACCAGACACTCACACCTCAGCTTTGATCTCATCCAAACGGCTTTATATTCATTTTAACAAATGAATGTCTATGGTTTCAGATTAAACGTCTGGATGTACCTCCTCACGATGACACCAAAATAGGTTTCCTGACATCACTAAAAGTACAGAGCTTACCCTTATTCAAACCACCATATGTGAAATGGTTTGCTCTGAACGGATTTCTTCTGTTCGGCTTATTCTCAGTGTAAGTTTTACCTAATATTAATTTTCTTTTCTCGTATTGGCTGTTTTGACTAGAGTAAGCTGGAAGTATTTGAGAACCCATCACTCGTGGAGTGTTCATTGAAAGCTATTCTTTGATCTGTGTCGTTATTTGACGAATCCTCATTTTTTTTGTTGAAATAAATACTTCTATTTTATCTTATAAGAATTAATGTTTCTGACGTGTGTGACAACATCTGATACATCCATTGATATACAAAAAACCCAAGAAACACAATCAGCATCTCAAAAACGCCCGCATATAATGCCTAACCTATTTGGTCAAAATAGTATCGTCAGTCAACTTTGAGTCAGTCTTTTTGGACATTGCTTTGTAAGAACCACTTTAAGTAATGCGTGTAAGGTTGAATTTTAAGTTTTGTTTTTAGTTTTATCATAACTGTAACCACTGAAATATAATCGGGGACAGTTTTGAGTGTTACTTTTGTTGTACTACTACTGTGTATCTTGGGTTTTTTGTATGTAAAAGGTTACATTTTAAAGACTAGGTTTTTTTGTAAACTACCCAGAAATTTCATGATATCGTGACTTGTGTTTCAGATTAAATGGTTTATACTCGTGGGTACCAGATGTACTGAACAGGGTGCTGACCGGCGACGGGGACGGCAAGACCGCCTGTGACGTCATCTTTGACAGATTTAATCAGGTTAGTATTGAGATTACACTCGATTATGAATGCAATGATGCGAAAGGTGAAGGACTGGGTATGCAGGCGCTATTTGAGAGAGGCTTTCATGCCATGCTCCAGATTGAGGCAATATGCTTTTTTTTTGAGGTTTTGAAATCATCAAATAACTTCTCCTCTGGGTGGAGCAGGAGGGCGTGTCAGATTTTTACTGACTAAAACCCACCCGTGTTCCTTCAGTTGCCTGTGTGCCAGGGGCCACGGTATCTCTTTCGAACAACCCGCACCCCTGGCAGGCATTGGCCCTTGCGGGCCCCACCAATTGGTGCTGACATCTCTTTAAGGCGCGCGTGGCACACGACGTGACGTCGTCCCGGACTTGATCCTTACCGGACAGCGAGCTACCCATTACTCGCCGTCCGCAAGCCCACGCCTACGGTGGCCGGGAGTCCCGACGCCCAGGGCGTCTCCTGTGGTAGCTAGGGCCGTGACGGCGCATATACTGCCTCGCAGAAGGAGGTGACAGCTACTCATGCACTCTCGCCCCGTACCATGGTTTGTACCAGGGCCGAACGCGAGAGATCGCCGCCGCCGATCGCCTCCACGAGGACACGGTGGTGCTCCGCCCAAGCTGGGCAGACCTCCACCGTATGCTCTATCATGTCCTCAGGGCGATCCACGTAGTGGAAACACCCGGGCGTTTCCTCCCGCCCTATACGAAACAGGAACCTCCCAAAACATCCGTGTCCGGTTAGGACCTGCGTCAGGTGGAAAGTGAGGACGCCATGGCGCCTCTCAATCCACTCCTCAAAGAGGGGACATACCGCCGCAATCGTGGCGTGCCCAGCACTGGGTTGCGACAATCGCACTCTCCATGTCGCCATGAAATCCCGCCTGAGCTCTGTCCGCTGTGCCGTGATGTGTCGCGGCAGCGAATTTACGCCCCGGCGCCTCACCAGAGAAGGCAATATGCTTAGTTGATTTTTGAGACATGATCTAAAATCCCCTGACTGAGGCCTTCTAACAATATCTGCAATGGTTACAAATTATAAACTATCTATGATTACAACAGCTACATGTCGTCTTCTCTAACGAGGGAATTTCTACACATGAGATTTTTGCGGAAGGCGGACCTAGTAACTACCTGAATTCAACACGCCTAGCTCTGAACATACAAGTCGCGCGCCCACACGATGGGTTTTCACATCGGCATCGGCAAAAATGATAAAATTCTATATGTACAATCATCTAGCTATCCCCTTTAGGGATGAAGATTCCATTCATTCCTACAGTGAGTAACTTTGTCCTAGGATGCAAGAGCGGGCATAACGAGCTCGATAATACTTCCATCTCGCCTCGAATGGGATAGGTTTTATTATGTCCTTGCATACACAGAAAGAGGACTAACGTTGTCGATTTATATAAAGAAACTTATGACCTAAGATAGAGTAGGATGCACAAGAGCGAAGCAAGCTCGATCATGTTAAGACCTTGCCTAAGGTCGATTAGATTTTCCGAAAAAGAAATCCAAAACTTTGTTGCCTAATGTACTTTTGTGCATTAGACGAAAAAGTTTCGCATTTTCGCATTCTGCAATCTGCATTGCAGCGATCGAATTTCGCATTCTGCAATCCGAAAATATTTAGCATCTCGCCTTGAATAGGTTGAGTTCTCTTTTATTCTAATAAGCGGTATCGGATGTTTTTAGTTCTCAATGTGTTTACATCTACATTTTATTTTGAAGCCGAGGTGGTGCAAATGCACCCCCTTGCACCCCGATCCCAGCGCCCATGTACTCTTTAGCTAAACTTTATACTTCTAGACCCAGCGGTTAATTCCGGTTCTGAGAACTTTATAAGTTGACGATTCCATGTATAACAAGCAAAGTTCTTTTGTTCCAGACAGCAGAAGAAGACGCTGAATGCATAGACACTATAGAAACACAAACATTTGTAATCAATTCAGTGGCAAATATAAGTTGTGCCGCAATAGCAGTGGCAGTCAGTAGCACAGTTAAGTTTATCGGCAAGAAGAGGCTTCTAATCGTGGTGTTCTTCGTAATAGGAACGTTCTGTATTATCATCAACTTTATAACGCAAGACATGATCTTCGCTGTGCTCATGTCTTCGCTTCCAGTCTTGGCTCTCGCGATTGGACCTGTGAATGCATATACTGCTGAATTTTTTCCTACGCATTTGAGGTGAGATATACCATTGTGTAAGGTGATAACGTATATGTTTTATCATAAAAATATTTCATAGCGATTAAAATGTCTCTTTGTAATGATTTTAGGGGCATGGCTGTAGGTCTAACCATGATGATGGGTCGATCAGGCTCAATAGTTGGCACCAACGTCGCAGGCGTTCTTTTGAATGTATTCTGCGAAATGACTTTCTACCTGTTTGGAGGTTTATTAATTTGTAAGTATAATTATTATTAGATACTGATTTGTAGCTAGAAGGAGTAAAGAGTGGCCTGAATCCAGGAATGAGATAGGAAAAAGTGACAAAAAATTATAATAGAAAAATATAATATAACTAGTGCTCAATCATTTTATGTTACTGGCGCATCCCCCTTATTTATAAACGTTGCAAGTTAAGAGATGTTAAAACGTCAATTTATGGTAAAACAGACGCTAATCATTACTTAACTTGACTTAAAGTTGCGTTTATAAATATGGTGGATAGCCTTCCAAACATAGTAAGCAGTTACGAAATCCTGACGAAGATCACATAATTATGCGAGGAAGATAAACAGAAATAAAATCATAACGTCGAGCCTGTGTATTCCTATTTCGCCAGCTATGTTTCAGTCCGGCATAATATTATTAAAATATTATAAGTTTTTTTTTTGTAATTAATTACTTTTCGTTTTGCAGTTTGCGGCGCACTCTCATTTTTATTACCAGGTTCACAAGGACCGCCTACTAATAAGAAGCTGCAACAAATTGAAGATTTGGAGTCATAAATATGTTTATATTAATAGGCACTAATTTGTTTTAATTTATTAAATTATTCGTTAGTTAAATCTTTGTTGTTTTCTTTAGAGGCTGGGTGTTTATATATTTATACTGTGTACGATGTAGTGTGCGCTACGATTCCTCCGCCAAGTTATTCGAACAAAAAAAATATCGCGTAATAAAGGGTAACTTCGGCTACTACCGGCTACGACCGACAACGTCGACGGCTACCTACGTCTAGTTAGACTTCTTGCCAGTTTTTGCTAAAATACTGAAATTAAATATAAATGATAAGTAATTCATAAATACAACTACATAATTAACATTATAAATATCTAATAGTGCAGTGTTATCGTTTGCAAAGCGGAAAGCTTACTCAGTAATACTTTAAAACATTAATAAGTGTGTGTCTCAGTGATTTTTTTAAAGGATTTGCTATATGCAATAAAATTACTCAAAATCCTACAAGAACGACATTGCGTTATGTAAGTAAGACTATTATGAACTTAAACTCAATAAACAGTGGAAGTAATTGCAAAAATAGTGTTAAAACCGCTAAAAAGTGACAGTTCAATTTTCAAAACAGTAACCACCCACCCTCGCACCGAAAAAAGTGAGCGCGTTCCATTTATAAACACTGTGCTTAACGCTATCCTAAGCATTTGTCTGCGCGTTCTAGTTACATCTTGAAACATCTTAAGCATTATCTTGAAGCAAAGATCAATACAAACATTACAAAGACGATAACTTATTATAAATTATAAGACAGTCACTAAACCCCACAAAACTTGTTACCATGAACTTCCTGGACAACATTACATTCCGCCGTACGCGGACAAAATCTGACTCCAATTGTAGTGGAATATTGAATGAGACACTTGACGAATCAAACAGTCTGTCTGATAACAATGACGAACAACACGTACTCAAATTACAAGAAAGAATCGATAAACTGGTAATCGATCTAAACAATGCTCATCGTGAAATCAAATCACTTGCCCTAGAAAACAACAATCTTAAGAGAATAAATGAGGACCTATTAAATAAAAATAATAGTCCAGTAACGACTAAAAAAACAAAAGTTTCTATAACTTATAATAAGGAACCAAAAGAGAACAAAATCACTGAAACTGAAGAGACAAAAAATTCCAAGGGACCAATTTCAATTACAAATGAAGCAGAAATCACGCAAAGGGAAAACCAAAGAGAACATTACATAATAAAAGAAAAGCAAAGAAAACGAAAACTTTGTGTTCTAAGTAACTGCAACTACCATCGGCCGGTGGAAATTATAGAAGATACTTTTAGCGAACAATTTGAGTATTGCCATTATGTGTCACCTAATAGTAGAATGAACGATATACTCACAAATGTTACGGAAAAGGTTCAAGACTTTAATATGGATGACTATTGTATAGTAACGATTGGTGAAAAAGACTTTAAAGATAATGTAGACTCCATCAAACTTGTTAGACTAATTAGGGAATCCTTGGATCAAATAACTCATACTAATGTGATTGTATGCTCTCCGTCATATGTAAGGGGAGCCCTTATTCATAATTATCGAGTAGAATTGTTTAATAATTTGCTTTACATGGACATACAAAACTATAATTATGCATATTTTTTTGACACGAATCGTGACCTCTCCTTGGAAATGTTCTCATATAAAACAGGCAAACTTAATAATCTAGGCATAAAATGTATATTTGGAAGTATTTTTAGTCGCATATTAGTTGACATAAAAAATTACCCATTGGATTATGACTATGAAAGTTCAGCAATATCGCTGACGAGTAATGCTCATGTAAAAGATAAGTTTTTTCGCCCCACCATCTATCCACAATACCAGCAATGATAAACAACAATTGACATTGTTTCATCAAAATATAGCCGGAATACTGAATAAATTAGATTTCTTTGAAATAACAGTTACTGAGCTGACAAAAGAAATAGGTGTTATAGACTTTATATGTCTTAGCGAAACTTTTATACAATCCGGTCATGAATGTAATCTTAGGCTTACAAACTATAAGTTAGCTGCAAATTACTCCAGATCCAATAAAAAACGGGGAGGTACGTGCATATTGGTGAAAAAAGATTTAATTTTTTGCCCGTTACAAATAACAAACGAAATGTCTAGCGACTATTGTTTTGAATGCTGCGGCATAGAAGTTCAGAGTCATAACTTATTAATAGTGTGTGTTTATAGAGTCCCGGATTCAGATCCAGGGATGTTTTTCAAGAAAATGGAACGTTTGTTACACAAATTAACTCATAAGAGTAGGAATCGTGTCATAATATGCGGAGACTGGAATATTGATGTGCTAAAAGACACTACACAATCAAGAGAATTAAAATCTATTCTAAATAATTTTAACTTCTTGACGCATATTAAAATGCCTACAAGGAAAAAAAGCTGCATAGATCAAATAGCCAGTAATATCTCGACCCTAGACACTAAAAGCAGTTTACATAACCTAGCCCTCTCAGATCATGATACGGGGCAGTCATTACGGTTCTTTCTTCCTATTGTTAATAACACGCCGATGAAAACTATGTTCTTCTATGAGGTGAAAAGAGATTACAACAAAAACAACACTAAAAAATTTCTTGATTGTATTTCGGCTTTAAGTTTTAATGAAATGTATGAAGAAACAGATTGCAACAATGCATTTAACATATTTCATGACCTATACATTCTGTTCTTCAAACTGTGTTTCCCCGAAATAACAATAAAAAAATATAATAAACCAATAAAAAATAAATGGATTAGTAAAGGCATAAAAATATCGTGCATAAAAAAGAGAACTTTATATTATAATTACCAGCACGATGCCTTAAGCAAAAAGTATCATAAAAGAAGATACCTGACCTATTCAAGAATTTTAAAAACATGTATATCAAAATCACAGTTAATAAATAACAAAAAATACATAAATAATTCTAAAAATAAATGCAAAGCGACATGGTCTGTTATTAAAAATAATATAAATAATGACGATAATTCTAAAAATGATATCAAAGAGTTAATAATAAATGATAAGATAATTAAGGATCCTTATGACATATGCAATGAATTCAATAACTATTTTATAGAAATGACTCAAAAGTTTAACTCTAGTAATAATAAAAACGTGAATAACATTGACATTACCACTAACACTGACAGTATCTTTTTGACCCCAGTAAATGAAGAAGACATTATAAAAATTATCAATTCTTTAAACGATACTAATGCTACTGGATACGATGAAATTACCACAAATATAATAAAATTAAGCAGTAAAAACATAGCAGCACCACTAAGTTATTTAATTAATCTGTCATTTGAGACGGGAACATTTCCTACTAGATTAAAACAATCCATAGTTAAACCGCTATACAAAAAAGGTAACTGCATGGATATTTCCAATTATAGACCCATTACATTGATACCTATCATAGCTAAGATTTTTGAAAAGGCAATGTACGGAAAAATCATCAGCTTTTTAAATAAAAACAACATACTTACTGAGAACCAATTTGGTTTTAGGAAGAATAGTTCGACATCACTTGCTTGTTTTACTTTGGTGAAACTGATATCTGAAGCACTCAACAACAAAATGTCTGTATTATCAGTATTTTTAGATATGAGCAAAGCATTTGATTTTGTCCCACATACTCGCTTGCTCTGCAAAATGGAAAAATACGGCATAAGAGGCAAGGCGCATGACTGGCTTAAAAGTTATTTATCGAGTCGCCAGCAAAGGACAGTTGTATCAAAAATTGTCAATAACACAAAAAAAACATACAGTTCAGAATTAAAAATAAATAGTTGTGGTGTTCCACAGGGGAGCGTATTAGGGCCTCCATTATTTATACTATATATTAATGACCTTTGCAAGAGCTTAAAACATAATTGTACACTATTTGCTGACGACACTACTCTGACAATAAAATCTTTAAATAGGAATGACCTAGAAACTGACACTAACAATGAAATACTGAAGGCAATGAAATGGCTGGAATGTAATAATTTACGTGTAAATATTGAAAAAACAAAGTTAGTACAATTCCAAACATACAACTCTTTAGTAAACCCACCTCAAATACACTACGATCATTCAATTTTGGAACCAGTACCATCAACCTTATTCTTGGGAATAGTCATTGACGAAAAATTAAATTGGAAAGAACATGTCAAAAAAGTCTGTACTCGACTTGACAAATTTGTTTTCGCCCTTCGAAAACTGAGACGAATAGCGAGTAAAGAAGCAGCCCTAAATGCATATCACGGCTATGTTTCATCTGTACTGCGTTACGGCCTCGTGATATGGGGTAATTCAGTGGACGTGAACAAAGCATTTATTGCACAGAAAAAATGTGTCAGAGCAGTGTATGGAGCAGAATATTTAGATCATTGTAAGCCATTATTTAAAGCACTAAAAATTCTTCCACTTCCTTGTCTTTACATTTTTGAAATTTGTGTGTTTATAAAAAGGTATTCGTACATGTTCCCATTGTATGAACACATTTCTAAAAGAGTCAATAGCAGAAGCCCAAATAAATTACTTGCACCTAGCCAGAGACTGCATTTGTATAGCAGGAATTCCAATTGCATGGCAATCAAAATTTTCAACAATTTACCTTCACGCATCAGAGTGCTGCCTACTAATAAATTTAAGAAAACAATATTTGCCTGGCTTTTAGACAACTGTTTTTATTCAGTTAATGAATTTTTTCATTATAAATTTTGAAATTACATGTTATCAGTAGGTACTAAGTGTGTGTGGATTGACTTTTTACTTTTAATTTTAAGGCATTTGACATTTAATTCATAAATATTTTGTTTTTGTTTTCCTAATTAATAAAATTTGACATTGCATTTAAAAAAAAATAGTTACCCATTGTCATTTCAAACTAATTTACTTAAAAGCTTTTTTAATGGGGACCTTAATTGTACTTTAATTTTAATATTTCTACACCGGCAACGGTAGTATATGTGAAGCTTTTTAATAATATTAAGATCGTAATGTACCATATACTCAGAAATAAATATACTACTACTACTACTACTATTACTACTACTATCGCTAAGAAAATTGTCGGAATTTGTAAAAATCGAAGGGAACAAACCAAACATTTGTCAAAGTAGAAATAAAAAGTTATAAGGGTTTTAAGTTGGCTTTTTACATCGTTGTCGCTTTAAAAGAGTGTCCATGAAGTTTCTTGCTCATTCTTTTCTATAGGAACCTACTACGCTTTGGAATGGGCAACTAGCTTCATGTTTTTAACTCACCGACCTTGATAATTCAAAAGTGCCTGTAAGTGGTTTATTTGAAATAAATGCTTTTGAGTTTGAGTTCGAGGTATTTCTAAATTAAATCGGAATTATGGTTACCCTGCTCGAACATTGTATGAGATGACATAATTTTTGAGATTAGACGTTGAAGAGATTGCACACGTTGAAAATTGTTCTGAGGGTAAAACAATGTTATTCTAATGAGGATAATATGTTAAATAAATGGATGTCCATACGACATCTTAGCAATTATAGTCAATGAGATAGTTAACAGCGTACAAATTAACCTTTCGATCGCGCGGCCACGTACTTTTTGTTTTGGACTAATTTGGTCTGTTTATCTAAACTTTAGTAGTACTTATTGCTTTCGTTAGTTTTGACAAATTCAGATCTTTCTTCTTGTAACAGTTTACTGTATGAAGTCGCAAGTTTTACAGAAATAATCAACAATAAAGAAACAACAAGGGAACGCTTGTGAGGCCATAATTTCCAAGGTGAATATTTCGCAAAATATTTGATCTAGAGCTTATAATTATATTTTCGGCAATTTTTGACAAATTCAGTCTTCAACTGACAAAAGGAATTACCTAGAACTTTAACCCAAGTAGGTAGTTGCTAAGATCTCCGTTGCCGCGCAATCCTCCACGTTACGTTCGCGCGGCCAACTTAAAACCCTTTTAACTTTTTTATTTCTACTTTGTCAAATTTTTAGTTTGTTCCCTTCGATTTTGACAAATTTCGACATTTTTCTTGGCGATTTTTTTTTTGTATGTTTAACTTGACGGAGCAAACGTAACGCACACTACGCTGTAAGTACAGATGCCAAGCACATCAAACTATCCCAAACTGCCAAATTTTTCCAATTGAACATGAACTTATGCTTTTGTGATAAAGTTGAAAATCTATCAAAGAAATTTGACAGATTAGGGTAGCTTGATGTGCCGGCCTCTGTACCTACTGTTTTTCGTAAAGTATTGGTAGCTATTGCAATCATCTTGACAGTTTCTTAGTAAAGCACTAAATTATAAATATGATTAGGTATGTCAAAAACCGATCAGTCATTATTATGAGTGAACAGACTTCAATTGCGGCTAAAGCGCAATGAAGTCTAGCGTCTATACGAAAATATCCCAGCCTTCTTTGCCGACTGCCGACGCAAGTGACAGTGCCATTTCCTAACGCTTTTCGAAATTCTAAACACGCAGGGAAATTTATTAAAACGAAAAAACATGGATATGTGCCCGTCGTGTTTATTTCTAATCTACTTTGTTTTTTTAATCATACTATCATGCCATAAGGAAAACGTCGATTTACTGTTCACCTCATAGATCTATGAGGGGAATCGATGTTTTTACGAGTTCACCCTTTATTTGTAACGACCTCCAAACAATAATCACCTTGTATGAAAATCCAAGCTTTTGACAGGGTAGAACGCACACTGTAGAAAAAAATCATTTCACTGCAGTACATGCATGGTATTTGGTTTAACTAGTTTTTTAAACATATTTTATTTTAATTGGGCATTAAAAGTTAAGTCTGGCGTTCCACAAGGATCAATTTTGAGCCCACTTCTTTTTAACCGAGGTAAAAAAATAATAGTTTAAAAAACTCAAAAACACGCTTTAAAAACCAAACTAAAAAGGTAGAAAAGAATTTAATTTTATTAAAAAGCGTGGGGTGGTTTTTGAGGTATTTTTAAAATCAATTAATCTCAAGCACCCCACGCTTTTTAATAGAATTAAATTATTTTCTACTTTTTTAGTTTGGTTTCGGAGCGTGTTTTTTAGTTTTTTAAACTATTATTTATTTACTATTTTTTAGTTCTGCTAACTACAAAAGCGTGATTTTTAAGTTTATTTTTTCAGTTTTTTTTTTCAATTTTTAAATTGTCATCGGTCCTCGATATGTCTACAAAGTTTACATGAAATCTGACTGTTTGAAGTGGGTCAAAATCGCGCCCTAAGGAGTCCGTTACAAACAAACATACAAACATACCAAATAAAAACAAAATAAAGCGTGTGAATAGGAGGTCGCCATAATCGTGTGGTTCTCAATTTAGGTGGATTTTTTTTTTGTTTGGAACTAACTAAGTACTACGAAAAACTCTTCTTGTCTTTGAAATGGTCAGTATGTGTCAGTGGTTCCATATAAATTTGATCAAATTATGTTTAGTGTTTTTTGAGGTATAGCTTCAATATTACGTATTTTTTAGTGTATATTGATAATGTTATAATAATTTCCTGTCACTGTTATTTACTACAAGTGACGGTACTTATACGAATTTGTCTGGGGTAGGTACCGCAGTCAAAAAGTGAAAGATAAAAAGTTTACTCTATTTAAAAAACCACCAACCATCGACAGCAAAACAACGAAAATACAAAACCAAAGACAACATCTTCCGAAACTAAAATTAAATTCTGGAAGGTGCAGGTGCAATGCTTGATGGGCAGGAAAGGAGGTGAGGTGTATCCTAAGAAAAGGCTCAACACTGGCACGTGATCGGTCAGGGATAACCCATTTGACCAGATTATATCAAGCACGTACATACACTCTGTAATGCCCGTTTTCACTAACAGTAGGAGACACCTAATTGCGAAGTCCAATATTAATATTGCATTATTGGATAACTCTCGGGGCGCTGAGTCGGGCTTTCATTATCCAACAGTGTGTTTTTATTTTGGCACTCGATACCTAATTCCGTTTACGTCAGAATTTTCATATAACCGGTAACATTTTTTTTGGATTCGGTTCAGTAGTTCCGAAGATTATCTCCTACATACAACCTCACAAATACCTCTTTGTAATATCAAAATAGATTACATTTACGTGCTTCCTAGTGTCAGTGAAAACAGGTCTCCCTCTCTTCGAAACAGCGGCTACATTAAGCACCTATATTACTGACGTCCACTTGTAAATTTAGTAATGCCTTTTCAATTAGTTCTAAGGGCTCTACAGATGAAATAAAACGTAGCAATACAACAGCTGAAAGTCAGGGTTGTAGAGTTAAATTCATTATCATCATCATCATATCAGCCGAAAGACGTCCACTGCTGGACATAAGCCTCCCCCAGAAGGGGGGATTTGCCATAATCGCCACGCTTGGCAGGCGGGTTGACGATCGCAGTATGGTGGTCAAATACATAGAGAACGCTGCAGCCCATTCTGTAGTAAGTCCCTTAGTCGTTTTCTACAACATCCACGGGAAAAATAGGATGGTGCTATTCTTTTGCGTCCTCCACCGCAAGAAGTTCAATTATAATATCAAAATAGATGACATTAGCGTGCTTTCTAGTGTCAGTGAAAACAGGTGTCCATCTCTTCCAAACAGCGGCTATATTAAGCACCTATATTACTGACGTCCACTTGTAAATTCAGTAATGCCTTTACAATGAGTTCTAAGGACTCTACAGATGTAATTAAACGTAGCTATACAACAATTGAAAGTCAGGGTTGTAGAGTTAAATAAATTGTCACGATTGATTCTCTCAAATTTAAAATGGCTCGGAACAATTCTCGTCGATTGATCCACTCGATGTAAAATGTCTTATGAAGTGGGAACACCTCTCTTCGATTATCTACTTACCACACCAAAATTTCTTCGCTAACAAATATTTACGTATGACCTACCTGCGTTGTGGTGGCTATACTCCTTACTTCAGAAATTTGTGGTGAAGTTATGGTGAACTGGTGATGATCTTAGATAAAAATTTCCAGCTCTTCCGCTCCAGGGCGGAGCACATCCGTGAGGATATCCACCCAAATATAAAAAAAAGGTTCCATAACGAGAACATTCATTTCTTGGGTAGGCCAAATTCTGCAGTAAAACGTGCTTATGTTACGCAATGGTTTATTTTTATATCTAATTATTATAAAATCACATAGACAAATCATGTAGCTTGTTGTCTCTATGTACCTACAATTTATTTACCTACCGATAGATCTCTGAATTATTTAAGAAAATGATTGAGGAAAACCAACGTCCTTAACTTGCGGATGAAATAAATTGCAAATAATGTCTTGATAAGCAAGGATAACCAGGATGTTCCCTAGAAGTATCTACACTTCTACACTAATATGATAAAGAGGAAAGATTTGATTGTTTGTAAAATTGTTTGTAATAGATAAACTCAAAAACTACATAATCAATTTTAAAAATTCTTTCACCTATGAAAAGTTACAAGCTACGCGGACGAAGGCGCGGGCGAACTGTTAGTAGGTAATATGTAGGTAAACGATTTTATTTAAATGCACATTGTGAGGTCTAAATTAAAAAATGTTTTAAAACCTAGACAAACTGTTTTGATAAAAACTTGCATGTAGCATCAAACTTACATCATATAAATTATCAGGAAGAGGTTGGAAGCCATTTTTTAAACGGTTTTATTTAGCTTGCCCTGTTTTTTTTTGGGTCAAATTTAGTACTTGAAATTTTAACCCCTTCCAATTGTTCACCTTGTCCTTTCTATCCATAAATGTAAATATAGTTTTCACGGACATACGAGTAGCGCAAGACATGGCAGACGTCTTCGGAATTTATTTTATTGATAAAACAAACCGTCTGACGACCGTTTCTGTTCGCTGTTGCGCACCCTATCGAACATTTTCATAAAATTTTATATTGTAAACACAAAAAGAAATTGTAATAAAAGTGTCATAATTTATTTGTGTCTAATGAATATTTACGACCGAATTTATCGGTGAAGGTTAATAACATTGAATCGCTCTCACAAAAGGATAAATTTCCGTATCGGTCCTTAGCCAGGTGAGAGCTACAATGTCATCAGCGGAAATAAAACACTGGAACAGTAAAAAAATCGTGTAGTGTGGGAAGGGGAACGGAGTTGGGACCGTGTTGCAAATTAATTTCTGATAAACGCTCAAGTCTTACACTAATTGCAGCTTTGCATCGTATCGCTCGAGTAAATCGGACGGGTTTCAGTACTAATCAGTTAATTAATTGGAATAATTATCGCATGTTTTCGTTCATCAATACATTTTTATCTGCAGTCGAGCCATGGCGACTAAAAGCAATGCTTGTTGATACCGGTGGCGAACTGTTTTTAAATTAATTTTTAGTTTTAGTTTTATGTGTTTATAAAATGGAAAATAAAATCAATACAATTGCTGAGGGTGTGGACAATAAGGAGCAATATGCGGCGGATTTGGACCAGGCCCTGGCTGTGGCAGGTAAGCAAGAAAGTTTCATTTCATTATTTGTGCCCCGGGAAGGAATTTATTTTGGCTGAGACATTGATAACCGCAGTAAACTAACATGTAGACACAGCTCGAACTCTACGCTACGTAAATAAACATGCGAAACAACAATTAAGTAGTTATTAATAGCAATATTCACGGTCACACACAATACCTACTTTTTAAGACTAAGGAATCAAAATCAAAAGTAAATTTTTGAAACTAGGCTGAAAATCAGTACTTTTCGAAAGTCAACATTACATAGGACAGCTCCACAAAACTTCCGCCTTCCACCACTTCCTATGATTAGGGTACCTATGCACGTGATTTATGTCATATTTAATTGCTAATAAATGATGTTGGGTGTAGAGTAGGCAATACGAAAGTTGAACACTGAACTGTTACCTAACAGCAAGATTTACTGATTAGATAAATCACAAATCTACATATATGATAATTAATGTTTTCGCCAACAGTACCGTAACAAATAGGCTTTACAGAATTTTTGGGCAACCTTATTGCCATCAATCGGGCACAAATCCAGCCTCCGGGCTGCTACTGAGAAATTCCAGATAGAAAATCCCAATAACACTTGGACCGACCTGGGAATCGAAACCAGGACCGCATGCAGTAGCGCATTTAATCTTTTCTAAATCTGTTGAATTCGGTAAGACTGGATGCCGAAAAGACTAAACAGATGATGATGATGATTGACTCTATCGAAGACTCTTGTCAAGATTATTGTTACTACAACATGCTTTATAATATAAGCTTATCCATCCATCAGAATCTAGTGCAATACCATTTGCATTTTTCTCCAGCCCTTTGCTTGCTACATCCATGACCATCTTTTATTTAAGGTATCATTTTGGTTTCTGTCTGTCTTTCTTTAAAGAGTATCATTTAGGCTTAATTTGTCTTTCTTTAAAGATACTAAAAGTGGTGCGTAAATTTAATATGTTGACCCACATTGCGAATCAATTTTGTTTATCGTTTCCGTTAATTAGGTCTTCAAGGATAGCAATGCGTTATAATGGTAATGTATTTCTTTTGTGTGAACGTTCCCTTTATCAGCATCGTTCTCTTGCCTTTATACCAATTAATTTATGATTGGCGCTACACGTATTTTCCCGCCATCGGTATAAGTACTACAAGTCCTTTCACACTTATTTTTCCTCTGATTTTGTGTCACTGTGTTAATCTAAGTGATCTTTGTGCTCGTTACAATAGGGTTGTTTTTGGGTTGCTATCACTTACAAGTCTGTCAATATCACAGTGATCATTTATTTTATTCTTGTTACAATAAGACTCCTGTTGCGTTGCTGCTATCAGAGGTAAAATAACTGTGAACGGGTAGTGGCTGTCATCTCAACACTCTCAAGCCGTCATGGCTTCGTTCCTAGCCATGTTATATTTCACGCAATGCATACATTTTCTCTTTGGTAGGTCTCAATCCTTAGCCTTCTAGATATCTACTGAACGCTTTTCTTGTGACTATCGTTCTCATTCCTCTGCATCACCTGTCCGAACCTTTAGCCTAAACCACCCGATCTATTCCGTAAAAATCTCAATCTCCAATCTCTCTCTCTCTCTCTCTCTCTCTCTCTTAATCTTCAAACTAGTGTGAAGTGGGCTGTCATTCCACCTCATACATACCCACATATTCCACATCATTGGGATTAACACTATTGACAGGTTACTTCAAGCTCGCTTCACCTTAGTTTTCACGGTAACTTTGTTACAGAATAGATCGACTGATCCACTGGTGGATCATTAGCGGGTCATCGGGGACCCAGTATCAATCTGACTAGAAAAACTCGTTAAGACAGTGGATAATCTTGTCACTACGGAACGAGCTATTATCGAGAAACAAAAGCAGCTAAACGTGATTCAGTGTAACCGTATCCTGTACCTACCTATTAAGTAGTAATAAATAATGATAACGTACAAGAAGATAATGAAGATTTATCAAACACAATAGCTGCGATTAATACTAATGCCATCAATAAACCGTGCTTGCACGTTATGCTAATATTTGATTTTATAGTTTTACATACAAACGCAAAATAAACAATTTGTTAGATAAGCCGGTCTGTACATAATAGCAGTAATAATATCTAATCTAATTCTTCCTCACTGCCAGTGCCACCAATATGAGCTTATCAGCGAGAAACATTGAAAATATGACGTTATTTTTTGCCGATGGTCATATCCAAAACAAGCATGACGTGCGTCTGGCAAAATGAAATACCTATATAGGGATGAACATTAACGTTCTAGGTTTATTCTTTTCGGCGTTTGTCTTCCAATTAGGATATATATTCCCTTCTATTAGGTGTCAAATTACATCACTAAAATGTTTCCGCTCATTTTCTCTAAGTATGCTCTCTTAAAGTCATGGTCTGTTTTACCCTCCTCAATATTTCTTAATTGGTCTCTTTTTCTGTCCGAGTTACTTTCTCCAATTATAAATGGTTTTAATCTTTCTGGGCCTCTATTCTAAGGGTTCATATTTCGACAGCGGCAGCTTATGGGATTTATACTTCAACTTTTAGCTTCCGAAACATGCACTCCCCACAATAATTTTACTACACCAAGTAATCCATTATGTAGGGGAGACCGGGTACAAAAGTAACATATTGTGTTTTCACCTTGGTTTCTGATAAAGTATTATCTTTTTGACGAAATTATTATAGCTATATATAAATTCCGTTAATGTTCTATAGATTAGTATCTTGATTTACCTAATTATTATGTATTTTGTATGAATCACAGAGACTTTAAAAAAATTCAGCAGTTGTTACTTTCGACCCCGCTGCCAGGCCGAAAGTAACATGTTGTGGGGCGAAAGTAACAGGATAAAGGGGTTTGTAATAAATATGATATAAAATACTAAATCAACAAATTATTTATTAGAAAACTTTGTATGAATAACACAAATCAACATTTGCATTTCAAATGCTTCAAAATTATGTCTTTCTTGAAAACTGATCATAAATGTTAACTTCTCGTTAGGAATTATTTTTAGTCTAAATAATGACTAATGAGATCAATCATAATATTTTTTTTCGAATCAGACTATTCAGTATCAGTCTTCTATTCAGATTCGCAATTATGGCACACGTAATTTTCATCATTATTGACGCATTCTGCTGAATGCGTCAATAATGATGAAAATTACGTGACCACATTTTACAGTCGATACATTGTAACCATTGCTCATTTGGTAGACTATTAGCAAAAGATTCTAAACAAACGAGACAGAAGCAATCCTCGTCATCAGATTTATTTTCCTTGCCTTTTGTTGCCTTCGTTGATCTCTTTCCTTTTCCCTTTCCTTTCGTGGATGTCAACTTTTTACCTTTTCGAGTAACGGGTTGTAACACCGTTTTCTTGGCTTTCTTTTTTGTATTCTTCTTCGATTGCGTTTTTTTCGAGTGTGTCCGTAAATATTGCAGTCTTACGTTTTTTACGTCCTCTATTCGTTATAGTCTTCAGAAAAGCTGTTGAAATCAAACAAAAGAGAAACAAACAGAAGAGCACTCGATCAAATAGTCCTGAAGATTTTTTCCTCATCAATAGAAAAAATACGGTTGACGGTAGCCAACAACTGCGCTAGTATTTCCTGCTTTTATTTTTTTTTGTCAGGGCTCAAATTTTTGCTCCATCTTTGTAATGCTCTTCAGCTGCTTTTCGGTACACATCCATGTCCGTAGTTCCTCATGTGGTCTTTCTTATGCGTTGTCGCGGCATTCTGTTAAAATAAACACACACATAAAATTATTACGTGATTATGTCAATACAGTAACACGTTACTTTTGTACCCGTAGGGCTACGTTACTTTTGTACCCAACCTTATTTTTGTTAAAATATGAAAGATAACCTTGAAACGGAACGTGATAGACAAAAACAAATTGAAACACTTTGCAATCCATCTAATCAAGAATTAATATGCAAACATTCATTTTAATATTATTCTTTTAATACTACGTAAACACCAAATAAGTAAACATCAAAAAACTTACTTTTGATTTGTGAAATCACGTAGCGTCCTCTAGCACAACCTAAAAGCGCGTGGCGTGCGCGACGACTGAATGCAAGTGAGGGGGGCGCCACCGGCTATCACCTGACGGCAGCGAAGCGGTGTTTCGACTATTGGATAAACCTACAGAGCATTTGTTACTTTCGACCCGCCGTTACTTTTGTACCCGGTCTCCCCTACTTAGATATATATATTACCTTCATACCAAATTAGGTGAACAGCTTTATGAACATTTTAGATACAGCCACTGAAACATTTGGTTGTCTGTTTAATCCCATACAAACAAACACATGCAAATAAATTCAAGCAACACATGTGGATTCAATAATATTAAACGCAGTTTCAATGTGTTTGCCCATGGCAGTACGCAAACACACTGTAACAACCAATTGTCACATTTGTCACAATTTAAAGCAAACAATTACTAAAGTATTCTGTTGTAGTAATTGTTTATTTCCAATTCTACACTGTAATTTAGGTACGTTAAAAACAGTTCAAGGTCAGTTGGACAGTCCCAACAATATCTTTCAAATTGCAAATGTAAAAAACAAAAGGACATTAGGTAAACTTGTAGTGCAGGGACACAGCAATAAATCTGAGACAAATTCGAGGTTAAGGCGCTGCCGACCATTAAATGGTTAAACATTATTTATGAATCGGCTTTGACCAGAGATTATTTCATCAGGTCATTCGAAGCAATTATTGACTCGCAGAATCGATGCTTATCAGTAGTATGCTATTGAGAGAAAATCATGAATATTATGAAAGGCCTTTGTATGTGTCGACCCAACCAGGCGCGGACGCAGCCAAAGACTTAGGGGGCGTCTCAGACAAAGACTACCTACATATTAATAAGAAAATTTATTATGTTTTCGAAAAATAACTATTTTAAGCTTTACGTTTACGACTTTGGGCGGGGTCATGACCCCTAGGACCCCGCCCCCCTCGGACCGCGCCAACACAGCTAATCCGGAATACCTACCCTCAATACAACAATTTATTTCCTAGTGATAAAACTAACATTTACAACAGTAATTACTCTATACTATAATAGATACTAGTACTCCTTTAGCGCTTCTATTTAAAAGCCGTTCCGGATATAATTCTATAACTATAATTATATACTCAGTGAGAACACGGAGAACACCAGTTCGTGTGCTTCATTAATTGACGCACTATAAGCGCTAATGCTAGTTGACTCCATATTTGGTTTAAATACTTTCAACCTGTGACCTCTGAGTTTGTTTCGGCCTTTCTTCTCAGAGTAGTCAGATAGGAAACGCCGACTTCATCTAGTTTAAAAAAATATGATTGACGTGTAAAAGTGTTTGTACAAACCTACTTACAGAAATAAAATCATTTATCATTTATCATTTATTTCCAGGGCTCGGATGGTATAACATAAAGTATTGCTTGGTATTAGCCCTGTTCCTGATAGCAGCTATCGTGGAGCCGGTTGGCTACTCCTTCGTGTTACCAGCTGCGATGTGCGATCTGGACATGACTGATGGCCAGCGAGGATTCATTGCTTCAGTACCTTATATTGGTAAGATGTTGATTTAAAAACCACACCCTGGGCAGTCAGCTCCGCAACCACCAAGCTGAGTGACAAATATTTTTTCTACATCAGAAGCTCTTATAATAATGGTAGTTGGATCTAGTACAATATGCAGTAGTCTGACAACCAGTCTTGCCTTGTCTGGGTAACACGATACCAAGGCAACTTGTCTTGGTATCGTGTTACCCAGTAACTGGGTTGTGGAGGTCAGGTAGGCAGACGCTCCGTATAAAATGCTGGTATTCGGCTGCATCCGGTTAGACTGGAAACCGTATCTAATACAGCTAGGAAAAGGCTCGGCAGGTGATGATGAGTTGGATCCAGTACGGTAGGCTGCGTGTCAATGGTAAAAAAACAGTATAAGCTGGTCTCATATTCTATTGAAACTCTGTACCACGCTAGGCCTGCTCAAGGTAAAAGTGTTACCACTAACGTATAGCCTAGTCTACGAGAGATGAAGGCTCAACGACAATAACAATGTGAAAATCTGTGTAGGTTCATTTTTACACGCTTTATAATAGCTTCACTTGTATGTTTGTTTGTTTGTTTGTATGTAACCGACTCCTTTGGACGCTATTTTGACCCACTTGAAACGGTCAGATTTCATTGAAACTTTGTAGACTTATATCGAGGACTGATGACAATTCAAAAATTAAAATAAAACAGAAAAAAATACAAAAAAAAACTTAAAAATCACGCTTTTCAAGCAAGCAGAACTAAAAAATAGTAAATAAATAATTGTTTAAAAAACTAAAAAATACGCTTTAAAAACGAAACTAAAAAATTAGAAAATAATTTAATTCTATTAAAAAGCGTGGGGTGCTTGATCATAAAAATACCTCAAAAAGCACCCCACGCTTTTTAATAGAATTAAATTATTTTCTAATTTTATAGTTTCGTATTTAAAGCGTGTTTTTTAGTTTTTTAAACTATCATTTATTTAAATCTTAATCCGATGACGGTGAATAGCCCAACTCTTTTGACAATAATGTTATAATGTCTACCGCACCCTTGACAACTAATCGGTATAAATCACAAAATTTATAAAATTAACTATCTAATCTACCAATTGATTATTTAAGTCAACGAAACTTGCAGCAAATGAAAGCAGTCAATGATACAGATTTATCAATCTGCTATGCGATTTCGATAAAATAATCATTAACCGTTCTAAACAGTTAGGTACCTACTGAAGGTGCCATACAGCTGATAGTTCTGATACAGTGTCGTTAAATCATTATCAGCTAAGTATGATTTTCATAGTGAAAGTCATTTAATTGCTGACCTTTATTAGTAAAACTTAATAGTATAACATAAATCAACACACAAGAATTGCCAATCCCGAAGCGTATTTCGGCAAGCTCCTTCCTACCTAATGTATGCATAAGTTAAAGTAGATATTTTTAATTTATTTCCGCTATAATCTGTAACTTATATTATGCCAGGGATGGGCCAAGAAAATATCTATAATTAATTCAAAAACAAAAATAAACCGCAATTAATTAAGGTCAAACCAGCTGTGATTGTCACAGAAATTGATCAATTATAACCAGCAATGCATTTACCTTTACTAAGTATTGAAAATATAGAATAGGTACCTGCTGGGCAGTAGGTAATTAGTGTGCTACTAATAAATCGTACCATTATCTTGGAATTCATTTTTTTTACTCTAGATAATTACCCCGATAGCGTTGTTGGAGTTAAGTCGTGGTCGTTGTTAGAAAATGCCACACTTTCTTATACTCGGAAGATTATAACAGCTGATTTAGATAAACTAAGACAAGCTCTGATCCTCTTATAGGCTCGTCAGGGATAACTTCCAAAAGCCCAAAATTCTGAATCTGTTCAAAATGACATGACATTAAACAAATGTGACAAAGTACTTAACACTGAATCGAATTAAATCCGATTTGATTCAACTCTTAATATGTGGGGAGTTCGGCAGCTAGCCTATATTTAAGGAAATGTCAATGCAATGATTCCGGTTCGTAGGTAGTAACTTATGATCATTACTGTGTTCTGTCAAAACATATCTACTGAAAACTCAATAATACGCTCATTTGCTCCAACTTGTACACTATCTTAACCTTGGAAATAATATTTTAGGTATCGTCATCACGTCGTTTCCATGGGGCTACCTCGTGGACACTCGGGGCCGCAAGATGGTGGTTATATACGCGTCCCTACTTGCTGGGGTATTTGGCATCACAGCTGGTTTCATGCCGAACCTCATCAGCTTTGCAGCTTGCAAGTTTCTCACATCACTTTGGTAAGGTTCAGAATTTAAAGAAATATTTATAAGGCCAAATTTAATTTGCTCATGGTGCAAGCCGATCTCCTACGAACTATGAAGAGAAGCACACATTTTGACTATATATAACAGCTGTTTTTAAGTAAAATCTGCAAGATTAATTACGACGAAATCGGGTCATGTGAAGCACTTAGTGAATGAAGGTCATGGGAATCCGATCATGATTGTAAGTAGCGCAGAATCGGTCTTTATGGCGATGAGTGAAGGAGCTTTGTATTATATCCAGCAGTAGACGTCTTCCGGATTATAATATTTTATGAAGACGATGATGAAAAACAAATGGATCTTCTCGATTCCTTTTTTCAACATTTTCACTAACTACGTGTAGTTGAGTAGTTACTTATTCTTTCCGCCTTAACATGTCAATTACTGTTGGTCAGCATAGCCTGTCCGGCAGCAGTGCCCTACACATTCATCGGGGAGATCCTGCCAGGAAAGTACAGAGATGTAGTCCTGTCTATTACCAACGCTCTACAGATCAGCGGCTCTGCGTTAGTACCTCGTAAGTATTCTGGTCGATATAGTATATTGCCTCTTCTTCCTTCTTCTTATTCAGAAAAGGAATTTAACGAGCATTAAAGATCCTAAGCTTGTTGGCTTTATTTCGACGTTTTTAATTTGTTGCCAGATCTTTAATAAAAGTACTGATTTTCTCATGATATGTTTGATCAATCAGTACCTAAATTAGTAATATCCAAGTTTCGAGACAGTAGACATGAAATTGAAAAAATTAATAAACACTGGCATCCTGCATATTATTAACATTTTTCTTATTTTACAGTTATAGCATGGGGAATACTACCCTTGGATTTCCGGATAGACTTCGGAGCATACTTATTCAGACCATGGAGACTGTTGTCTATGTTATACGCAACCATCTTCATCATAGCTGCTGGTCTGCTGGCTTTTGGTCCCGAAAGTCCAAAATATTTGGTTTCTCAAGGCAAACTGGATGAAGCACTAAAAGTTCTACAAGTAATATACGCTGGAAATAAGAAAAAATTACCAGATGATTTTCCGGTAAATAGTTTATAATACGCTGAGTTTATAAAACCCTGAGTTTTTCTGTCTTAAATATTTACCCATGCTCTGCTGATACCCGAGTCAGAATTCTGGGATTCGTTTGCATGTTTTTGGATAGGGCTTTTAATGGTGCATAAAAATGCGTGGAGTGGGCTTGCTCTTGAGTACCTACTACTTACATTTTTTTTTCATTCACCTTTACCATAGATTAAAATCCTGATTTTAAACTATCTTAGATCTTTACCCATGCTCTGCTGATACTAGAGTCAGAGTTCTGCTATTAATTTTGCCTGTTTTAGTACAGTTCTTTTATAGTTGCAACATGAAACGTGGAGTTTTAGCTCCTCAGTTGTAGTCAAACTTTTTCTTATCATACTAACTTAATCACTCAATGAAATCTCGATTTCTTTTTCATAAGGCTCTGCTGATAATTTTTAGAGACAACTGCGTTTATTTAGTTTTTTTCTGTTCCCGGGGTCTTGACAAATTTTTGTTTAAATATATATATAATCTGAATCTCAGAAACGTCTCCAACGATTTTCATGAAATTAGCATTGTCGCGATTTGTGGCACCTCATACCTTCGGCCTTTAATCTTGTTCTAACTTATTTTGCTCCAATCAATTGACAAATTAATGACGTTGGTTACAGATTAAGCGCCTGAATGCACCTCCTCATGACAACACAAAAAAAAGTTTCTTGAAATCATTAAAAGTACAGAGCTTACCGTTACTTAAGCCTCCGTATTTAAAATGGTTTGCTCTAAACGGATTTCTCATGTTTGGCATATTTTCAGTGTAAGTTTAAATTACTTTTATTTTCTAGCCTGAAGATGGTAACCATCCCAGACTAGTAGGTATACAAATACTGTACCTACATTGGTACGGAGGTAACCCTAAAATAAATGAAACACTGCTTTGATAACGCATATGGGGAATAATGCTTTGATAACAGCATACACTTTTTCATATACGAATTAATTGTATTTGATAAAATACAACGAACATTAGTAGATACAGCTGATAACTAACCGCAAAAAGCCACACATACTTCATTTTATCAACAGACAAGCAGAATGTTGAAAACTACAAGTATTACGTGTTTCAAATGCATAATATTATGACATCGTTATTGTATTTCAGATTAAACGGTTTATACATGTGGGTCCCAGATGTGCTGAACAGAGTGCTAACCGGCGACGGGGGAGATGGCCTGACGGCCTGTGACGTCATCTTCGACAGACTTAATCAGGTTAGTATTAGGATTTGATACGGCAGATTCCGTCATTTATATTCCACAAAGGCCTTCAAGCCTGGAGTGAGGTAATCTGCTAATTTGATAACTGAAAAGTTACCTGAAATCGCGTGATAGATGCCATGTTACAATATCTTCGAATTAAGCATGCTAACCTTGCTGGTCACGCTTAGTTCGGTAATTCATATTGTTAAATATATGCCAGTTTAGGGAGGGCCGAGGGGAGATACCTGATGTCGCAAATCTCATAACAATTCGTAACAACCGTAACAAACGATGTTCTTTTGTTTCAGACAGTAGCAGAAGACGCTGAATGCGTGGATACTATAGAATCACAAACATTTGTAATCAATTCAGTGGCAAATATAAGCTGTGCCGTAATAGCCGTGGCGGTCAGTAGCACAGTCAAGTTTATCGGCAAGAAAAGGCTTCTAATCGTAGTGTTCTTTGTAATAGGAACGTTCTGTGTTCTCATCAACTTCATAACTCAAGACATGTTGTTCGCTGTTCTCCTGTCTTCATTCCCGATTATGGGACTCGCTATTGGACCCGTGAACGCGTATTCCGTGGAAATTTTTCCTACGCATTTGAGGTAAGTAACGTCAAGACTGTCAGGTGTTCCTACGTTTTTAGGTCCCTATCATACAAATAAACACTAAGATTAAACTGTTCCTTTGTAATCTTTCAGGGGCATGGCTGTAAGTTTAACCATGATGTTGGGTCGAACGGGCTCAATTATTGGCACCAACGTCGCAGGCATTCTTCTAAACGCATTCTGCGAATTGACTTTCTACCTGTTTGGAGGTTTATTGATTCGTAAGTTTATTATTGTTTTGTGGCCTTGTACCTTAGAAGAGATGTATTGCACAGCAGTGCAATAAACTTCTCTAGCAAACTTAAACTATGAAATCGATTAAAAACTGACTACCTACCAATCTGGTAAGGTAATTCGCAGTCGTTGGGTACCCACCTACTGACGAAAATAAAACCTTCCTTCATTTAATTAACAAGTAGGTACCTACCTACTCCATAACTAATTTACTTCTGACGATGAACGCGTAAGTATCTACAGAGTCTAGGTAATTTAATTCAAACTTATTTTTTCCTTTTACAGTTTGCGGCGTACTGGCATTCTTATTACCAAGTACAAAAGCGAAGCCTAATAACGGGAAGCCGCCACAAATAGAAGATACGAGACTGTAACTAGGACTATCTAATTTTAAGACAAAAATATACATAATAGGGTTTTATTGTTATGAATTAAATTATTGTTTTAAATAAGCGTTTTTTTAATGAAAAGCTTAGTTTTGTACCTATTGTTACTAAATTAATTCCTTTCAAATTTAAACGTGAGAATACACTAGACCTAAAAAAGTGACATGTTAATAGAGGCCATAACTCTGCCAGTTTCTTCGAACTGGGGTTTTTATACGTTACGCTAGTTACTGGCTCATCCTCTCATCAGCTAGTCTAATGCTTACTAGTTAAACATGCAGTGACTAGCGTCACTGGCGACTCGCTTTAAGAAGCGTTTGACAGCAGATAAGATTTTGAAATTGACTAGCTGGCCGATACCTAGTACCTAAATAATACTGTGTTCCTGGCATTAGACCATTTAACCTACAACACATTTAAATAACCCCACGCCCACATTATTACACCCATAAAAAGAAAGGATGTAGCTTAAAAAGCAGGTACTTAAACTTTTTTTTGTACAAATCTATTTTTTTAGTCTGGTCAGGTAGAATGGTTTGTCATCACGGGAAAATATTTATGTCAATATTGTCAAAAATTAACGCTGACGCATTTTATTGCAATTTCAAATTTCAATTTCTGAGCAGCTAAACATTAAACCAGTCGTCTTCCGAATTTTAGGATAATTATAACTAATATGCATAACATCGACTCTGACAGTGAAGATGAGTTGCCGTCAGGATGGGAGCAAAAGTCAACAGAGGATGGTAACGTTTACTTTGTAAAGTAAGTGACTATCAACAGAGAAAAATTACTTGTGGTCGTGTGTTATCGTATATCTATTAAAACAGAGCTTCTTTGATCCTTACACGGTAGCACCTGTACGAATAAGACGCAATGGACACACCCAAGAACAGGCCGAAAAAAGGAAATACCAAAAGACCTACCATTCGGTTGGTCGAAAACGGTGGACGATGAAGACAAGCCTGTCTATGTTCAGAAAGACACTGGCAATAAAACCTATGTGGATCCCAGGTTAGCATTCGCTACGGATGCGAAGGAACATGTGCATGATTTCCGACAGAGATTTGATGCTTCTTCTACAGCTTTTCAGGTCAGTTTCTAGGTTTCTAAACATGATCTTCTTGAATACTCAACTATTAAAATTTTACACACACACTCATCAAGTGTAAGAAGTCCAGGCCAATATTTTAACTATTAATAGCAATATGCTAATTAACTAACAAGAATCCTTCATTACTAAGTAACAGGTGCAACTAAATAAAAGATTTTTTTAATATTTGTTTTTTTTTATTACTGCTGCATCATGCATTTAATTAATGCATCATTATCAATACAAATAAATAAAATTTAAATGACTGTTTGTAATGTTAATAAATAACAGCTTCTTCTCAGCAACAGGTCCTTATTGGCTCAGGATCGAGTTGAGTGGAAAAAGGAAAGTGATGCCTTTGCCCTGCAGTGAGACAATATGTGCTGATTATTATTATATTAAAAAAGTATCTACGGTACCTTCATATAACAAAAACCTATTTTCTCTGACTAATCTCCAAAATAGTTGAACCAATTTTGGTGGGATTTTCACTAGCAGATAGGTGGAATAATTTGGATACCCATGCGGGCAAAGCCACGGGCGCAGCGCAGCCATGGGAAAATATTTGTTAACTTTGCAAGCCTTGCTTAAAACACCCATGAATAATGAATAACACAACTTATTGTTTCATCATTTAACTTAAAGAATATTTTCTTTTATTAGGTGTTACATGGAGTAGACTTATCAGGAAAATATGCCCTTGTAACGGGTTCCAACACAGGCATCGGATATGAGACCGCAAAATCACTTGCAAGGCATGGCTGCAATGTTTTATTTGCAAACCGCAATATGGAATCCACTCAGCAAGCCATACAGACCATAGTACAGGAAACCAAAGCTTCAGAAGATGATTTAAAATCAATACATTTGGATTTAAGTTCCCTACAAAGTGTAAAAAAATGTGCTGCTGCAATAAAAACTGTGTTTTCAGAGTAGGTATATATTGAAATACATAATGACAATAACCATTTTCCTCATAACACAACATACAATGTTTATTTACTAATATGTTAGATATAATATTCTACAATTTGTGAATGGATTTTATTGCAAGCGGTTTTTACAACTGCTTGTTTAGTAGGTACTAAATTCGCAATCATGATGATGATAATTATTCCTTAGTGTAAACCACGGAGTAAATACAAAGAGGAGACGCCCTAAACAACTGTGCACTGTGATTCTCGACTAGGTCCTGACGTCATTAAGTGGGCGTGGCCTTAGTCAGTGTATTGTTGGCGTTCGTCCTGTTAAGTAGCATAAACACAGGGCCGTAATTAGAATCCAATTATTGTACAGAATGTCCCGCAACTGTCTCATAAATGGAAATACTCATAAAAATACCATCTCCTATAAATTAAATATTCTAACTAAATTAATTTATTTAAAGTACTTTGCCTCCGTGTGACAACTGGTATGGTCTATACGAGTTGTCTCACAGAGGGAAAGTAAAGAACAACTACCATACTGTAAGGTAGTTGTTCTTTACTTAATTAAAAGTACTTATTGCAATTAAATGAAAGGAAATTTAAAACTCATATGAAAAGTACACTTTGTAAACAAGCATATTACAAATTAGAGGATTATATCCAAGATAAGAATCCTTGGAAACATGCTGGTCCTGCTCCATAGGACAATCTAGAGTCTAGACAAAATCAAACTGGTTGCTAATTGAATTATGTAATTAATTATATCTACGACATTGATTACACTCAGTGATTACTTTAACTCACACACTGACTGATTACATACTTGTTAATATTCTAGGAAAATTGTATATTTACTTTTACAATGTTTGTAAATGTGTGGGCACTATGTATCTATCATAAAGTTAATTTATCTGTAATTGCTTCAATTTCATTCTTTTTACCAATTTTGGTACAGTAATTTTGTTCTGGATGCATCGTTTTCACACATAATTATACAATGAATGTATGTTAAATATTGTAGTTAAATCATTTTTAAAAGAGTAACGGTGGAGTTTCTTGCCCATTCTTCTCCATACGAAACTACATTTTGGAAGGGGCGACTAGAATCAATTCTATTTTAATGTAAATGTTGACGTTCAAAAGTGCCTTTTAAGTGCCTATTTGAAATAAATGCTTTGACTTATTATTATTATTATTATTGCCTATCTAGTTTATTTAGTTAAATTTTCAATGATGTATGTTCTAGATTTCTTTCCGAAGATAATCTATGACAATAATGGATTACAAAAATTAATATTACTATTTCATTTTAAAAAATACGTATCAAGATGGTTCGCAAAATTAATATCAAATAACGGAGTACTCCTTGGTACGAAAACTCTGAGTACGACCCTGTTGCATCCTGCACTTAGTGACATCTAGTGTGAGATACTTACGTCACTAGAAAGTAAAATCTACAGAACGAGCGAGTAGTTTTGCTATTGACCGGTAGATGAAAAATGAAGAAGTGGGCGGGATCTATCACCCCCTCACCCCGCAAATTGTCACGCATTGTTCCTAAGGGAAATACAATTACACCATCTCCTCTTTGTATTTACTCCGTGGTGTAAACATAGTCGACCTTGTAATTGATTACCAGCTTAATGCTGCATTCCCACGACCCACTCCCTCGAAGGCCACGCCGGCCAGGCCAGGCCCGACAGGCCGTGGGAACCGTTGGCGTCGCATCCGATGAGAACTGCAGCAAGGTCAAAGGCATGGCGAGGGGCGCCTGTCGCTGCCTGTACGGGCGCGTTTCTGCGTTTCTTTTCGTTTTTGTTTCTATGGGAATGCTCGACACGGTTGGCAATAACTGGCGCAGCCTGTCAGTTAACGGGCCGTGGGAATGCTAGGCACGAGTACCAGGCCTCGCCAGGCGTAGTAACGCCTGGCGCGGCCTGTCAGTTCACGGGCCGAAGGAACGCGGCATAAGGTTGAGTGTCGCTTGCACATTGTAAAACGTCAAGGTCTATTTTGATTTCAAGACCGATATTACAGTTAAGGTGCTCTTCCGAAGGTAACCGCAATCGCAAACTCTTCTCTTTATATTTTAAATCCTTTTTTTCAGCCACCTAGATATTGTTATCCTGAATGCAGGAGTATTTGGTTTGCCATATACTGAAACAGAGGATAACATTGAGACAACTTGCCAAGTCAACCATGTCAGTCACACATACTTAGTTCTATTGTTGGAGCCACTGTTGAAGAAAGGATCTCGAGTTATTTTTGTTTCTTCAGAATCACACAGGTAAATATTGTATCTCTATTCGTAATCAATCTGCCTAGCCTAATCCCAACTATGTTGGGGTCGTACAGTCTAACGACTGGAAGCTGACCCTGATGCACCTGAATAACTACCTGTAAAGACTGTCAAAGGTCTATGAATGATAACCGAGACCAACGGCTGAACATGCTTTCTGAGTCATAGAGGGGTCTGGATATGTAATGGATGCATGGTCACCGATCTACGACCCGGCTGCGGCAAGCGCAGCTTAACCTTCTATCAAAATCAAAATATTTTATTTCACATAAACCTGCAAGGGCACTTATGAAACGTCAGAAGCTAGGTGCACGGTTCCAATTTGTCGACCCAAGCAGTTAAGGTGCTCCTTCACGGGCAATTTTTTGAGCAATTATTGCTCGGCAACACTAATGGATCAATTAAGTGGAGCAATCTGGAGCAACAACAATAAATTGCGAATATGTTTCGGGAATTTTGCTTCTGATTGCTTCATATATTCTTGAGTTGCCGAATATCCAATCGGTTTGGAAATTTTTAGTCAATTTTCTTTCTATCTCGTTTGTACGTAAAATTACGTCTCGTTTTTGCGAGAGGAACAGGTCGGCGGGGGAGACGGCGGGGGTTGCGTATTGCCTAGTTTTTTAAGTTGTTCCATATTGCATGGTATTGTGTGGCCGTATCTCTGGCAACAGTTTGCTACATTTTGCCATTACCCTAAATTGCTGGATGTAGTTGTGACGTCATAGTTGACGCGAATTGACCAGGATGGAGCAATTTTTCTACTTTTATCACCTTATGTTTATAATTTAATATGTTTTGTATATCTCTCTCTCTCTCTCTCTACATAAAAACCGGATGAAATTTTTATATAGTCACCCGTGATTATATTATATGCAATAATGATTTAAATATCCCTCTATATAATCAGTATTCTTACATTTTCAGGTTTGCGGACCTCAAGAATGTTTTTACGCTACAAAATATTGCGATGCCGAAAGACGCCTACAGCTCGATGATGGCCTATAATAATTCCAAATTGTATAATGTTATAACTGCTAAGGTATCTATGGATTTATTATAGTGCATTAAAAACTTTTTTCAAACAAAAAAACAACTGACTTTCAAAAAAACACTAAAACGTGAAAAATAAGTTTAATTTCGGAAGTCGGTGACTTTGAATATGTATTTTAATTTTTTGTCTCTGCCTTCCGAAATTAAAGTTATTTTTCACTTTTTAGTGTTTTTTGGGAGTCGGTTGTTTTTTTTTTAGTAATTATTTTTCACTTTTTAGTGGCTCACATGTCCTTCACAGTGTCCCGGCGTGATGTTATGTTATGAACTGGTGTAAACAATAGACAGACATAAGATTTCAGGAATTCCAGTCCATTTGCTATCATTTATTGAGGAGTTCCGTTGCCTATCTCCGAAGTTCTTCATCAGATCTTCACCAAATTGAAATGTGGGCCCATTTCAATTTGGTCCGAGATGACACGTTCCTGTTTCGCACAGTTTTCACGGCTTGCCATAACATTGAAATTTATTTATTCTATGTAGGTATATAAAACTCATAATCTTCCGGAAAAAAATATTTAAATGATGGTGAAAACCACATCAAAATATGTTGGGTAGTTTAGAAGAACAACGCGGTCACACGGAGACGAACAACTATTATGTATACAGGATAAAAAAATAACCAGTGCGCAAACTGTAACCATGAATTCAGCTTATCATTCTAGAGATTACAATTTGCGCCCTGGTTAAAATTTTATCTTGTATAGAATATGCAAGAGATTTTGCAATAGGGTTTCATGAAAATAAAATAACTCTGTTACATTGCATTGAATAAGTACCACTAACTATAAACATTAAATATCATCTTCAGTAGGAGACGATATTGAAACAAATAACGAAAGTCAGATTTTCAATGTTTACATTGAACATTTCAGGTGTTAAGTGAAGAATGGAGGGGTAAAGATATATATGTGAACTCTCTTCATCCTGGGAACATGGTGTACACAAACATAAGCAAGTCATGGTGGCTGTTTAGACTAGCATTCTTCTTAGTCAGACCTTTCACTAAATCTTTGGTAAGTTACAATAATAGCAAGGAAATTATTTTTATATTAAACCAACTTTAGTCAGTCTTATTCCAACGCGAGCCTATAAATAATTATAGAAAAGTATAAACTTTTTTTGGGGGAGGCCTACGTCCAGCAGTGGACGTTTTTCGTCTGAAAAGATGATGATGATAAACTTTTACTTAATTGTTTCGAAAAATGAGGCAGAGGCTCGTTTTGACAAAATGGAGACGACATTAGTATTCCAGTGTTTTCATTTTTGTTAAAACACTGGCAATACTAATGCAGAGGAGTAATTAGAGACTATCAAATAAATCCCAACATTGAAATTAAAAAAGGATTTATCCTAAAAAACTAAATAGTAGTGATAGGCCGACTGTGGGTTTTGCTAGTCACCGTTGACTTGATTATTTTTTATTTAATTTTCGTATGCAGACTTGTAACGTTATTATTATACGTAGTTTAATTTATTGTCGTATGGTCGTCTCCACATTAGTAAGTTTTGATTTATGTTATCTTAATACAAAATACTCTTTTACAGCAACAAGCAGCATCTACAACAGTATACGCAGCGACCGCAGCCGAGCTACAGGGCGTCACCGGTCTGTACTTCAACAACTGTTTTTATTGCGAAGAATCCGCAATGGCCCGCGACCAAAATATAGCCCACGAACTGTTCGCCATGACACTCAAAATGATAGCCGCTCGCGTTGGCACAGACGGCCTGCAGAAATATTTGGACAAATACACGACTACAAAACCTCTTAGTAAAGACGAAACGTCGGATCGAATGGAAAAGTCGGCATCTACTTAATAATGGGATGGGTTTTAGGATTAAGAGTCAAGTGGTTTACAAGTTACTTTATATCTTACGAAGTGCAGTCTAAATACGTTGGTATGAATCATTCCAGTGTTCTTCCCATTGTTAATCATTTATGTGTCGGGTACATAAAACATTCGTTTGCGATAAATAAATAAAGCTGCTCACTCATTGGGAGCATTCGCCTATAATGTAACAGTTCAGGCCGGACTATTGTGTAAAAAATCTCACCATGACAACTTGGCTTGTGAGCTTTTCAATAGTGTCAATGCCTAGCATCGGGTGTAATGATAGCTAGCTTCACCTAACTCTTCACTGTGAAATCTTTCGTCGGTTATACAAAAAATATCCAGTCCATACATTTTGACCGGTAATATCCAATCCAAACGGTTTTGCACTTTTCTATGAAACAGCTGTATTTTGTCTGTATAACCGACGAAAAAATTATACGCTAGGGGGTCTAGAATGATATGTTGAATTCATGGTTACAGTTTGCGCGTTTGGTTACAAAATTACCCTGTATAGTAATGCTCACAATTGAATCTTGAATTGTTACAGTACAGCTGAATGCTTCCGGTGACCGCGCTGTAAATCAATACATGTACTATATTGTACGGCAGTGAATTAAATGAAAAAGACAAAAGTCCGTATATTGTTTGTACGGTCGCCTAAGGACCATAAGTAACCAGGGGTCGTCGAATATAGTTTAGTAAGAAATTAATTAATGTTTTCTAATACAATTAAATGTAAATAATAGCAACAGTTTACTTAACTAATCCAATTTCATACGAAAACATCTATCGGTTTCTTATTAAATTTCAACTATATCCAACGATTATGGTTACTCATCTCTTTTAGCGACTGTATTTTTGTTCTTTATCCCCTTACCGCATGTGTTTTTAATTTTTTCCAGAAAATATATATTCGGTAGTCTTTGACACGATCTATTAAGTTAGTTAAGACAGTTTTCCAAAATCCGATTACTTTTCGTAATCGATATGAATAAACTTATGTTTCCCTTAAATGGCATAGTATGCAGTAAAAGCGACTAAAACTAATGTGACATAATTGGCAAAATATGCATTTTCAGTAAAAGTGACTCAAACTTATTGCCGTATTTGGCATTGCATGTGTTGGATCGGGTAATTACGGCGACAATAAGAACGATAAGTGGTACATTTTCAATAACTATATTAGCCAAAAAACAGTTAATTACAATTATTGTAGTTTTGCAATGAAGACACCACAGACAATCATTTCGATAATTTGACAGCTAATAACGCAAGAATAAGTCGGCGACTATACAAAATAGTGATGTGCCATTATAACACTCCTCCTCACAACACTATTGCAGGAGTCCCAGCTTGTTCCTTAGAGTGGATAGTCTGGGTCAGGACCCAGACTATCCACTCTCTAAACATCTCACTCCCAGGGGAGTGCCTTGGTCAAAATATCCGCTTCCATTTCTTCCGTGGGCATGTACATGACCTTCAGTACTCCTTCCTTGACGCAGTCTCTAATATAGTGTACCTTCAGGTCTATGTGTTTGGATTTTGGAGACACTATGGGATTCTGACTTAGTTTAAGGGCGGCCTGGTTATCATTCCAGATTGTTATCTGCCCCACGTTTACGCCTAGATCTCTGAATAATGACCTGAGGTGCACGGCTTCTTTGGCGGCCTCAGTGAGTGAAACATACTCAGCCTCTGCTGTGGACAGGGCTACGCTTCTCTGCTTCATAGACGCCCAGCTGATGGCTGCTCCAGCATACTTGAAACTGTACCCTGAACATGACTTTCGGTCCATTTTGCAGGCACCTCAATCAGCATCAGCCATGCCTTCTGACGGTTTCTGTGCTTTTGTGTATCTTAGTCCAATGTCCATTGTACCCTTTAAATAGCGTACGACTCGCTTTGCCGACTTGAAATGATCCTTCCCAAAACAGTCGTTGAATCTGGATGTTTACGTATCTGGAAGTTTACGGCGTACGAGCATCAGCGTTCCGATCAAGTTTCTATAAGGTAAGTTCCCCTCGTTTTCATTTTTATTTGGTTCTAGGTTCAGGTTGACTTCCATTGGTGTAGTAGCAGGATTGCATTCTTCCATCTTAATTTTTTTAGTATTTCTTGAATAAAATTCTTCTGTGTCAGTTTAATTTCTTTGTCTCCATATATTATATCTATGAGGCGTTTCGGCTTTCCCAGGTCTTTCATTTTAAATTTTTCATTTAATATCTTCTTAATTTCACCAAGTTTTCTCGGGCATTAATAGGCTATAAGTAGGTCATCTACATAAATGGTGATTATTACCTTTTCTCCTCCTTTCGCTACGCATGGATCAGCCTTTGATGCTTCGAATCCAAGGTTCTTTAGCTCTGTATCTAATTTAGTAGGTATACCACTGCCTTCCTGCTTGTTTTAAACCATAGAGAGCCTTTGTGAGGTGACATACCTTTTCTTCTATGCTCTTTATATCTTCTAGCGTCGTCTTTGCCTTGTTGTATAAAGTGAAATCATCTTTGTCACATGCCTCTACCATTATCTCTGCAATATACTGTTCTACATACTCTGGTAGTTTCATGAAGATGTTCTCTTGTATTTCACCATTTAGGTATGCTGTAGTAACATCCATTTGGTTTAGTTCTAAGTTCTCTTCTATTGCTAGTCCTATCACAGATCTAATGCTGCTTAATTTTGTTACAGGTGCAAACGTCTCGTTGAAATCTATTCCGGGACGTTGTCCAAAACCTCTAGCTACTAGTCTGGCTCTTCATTTCCAGGATTTTGTTTCCTTTTAAGGACCATCTTGTTATCTATTACCTTCATGCCTTTTTCCTTTTTTACAATTTTCTCTGCCTTTATCTCTGCTTTGATAGCCTCATGCCATTGTGAATTTATTCCATAACTAGAGTCTGCTTCACATAAGTAAGTCAGTTCATTTATATCTGTTTCGTCTGATGGTTCATGATATTCATCAGAAGAGGATTTTTGGTTTAGCACATAATCTTGCTGCCAGATAGGAGCCTTTATTCCTCTGTGGTCTTACATTTTCATAGCTTCTAATGTTAACATCCTCTTGACATATACTTTCTCTGTTTTCGGGTTCATCATCATGAAAAGTTGTTTCTTCTTCAGGATGTTCAGATTTTTCTTCTAGGGCTTCAGGGACTGTTTGTACAGGTTTGTGAGTGAATTTGACTTCAGGACAGGTAAGTTTTCTTTCTTCTTTCTCTGTTCTTCATTTTTGTTCTTTTGTACGTTCTTACTTCTTTTCTTTTTCAGGTTGCAGCTGTTCCTGTTTGTCAAAGAGATCTTCATAATTTTCATCATGATTGCTGTTGTTTATGTAAAACATCTTGTCAATGACTTTCACGTCTCTGCTAATGATTACATTTTCTTTTTCAGGAATGTAGATGCGAAAACCTTTCGCATTCTGCGCATAACCCATGAAAATTCCTTCAGTAGATTTTGTTGTGAATTTACCTTTCCTGTGTTTATCCAGTACGAACGCTTTACTTCCAAATACCTTCAGATGATTTCCAGATGGAATACATCCAGTCCATTTTTCGTAAGGTGTATGTCCTTTCAGAGCTTTTGTTGGGCTTCGATTGATGAGGTAATTCGCTGTGTACATCGCTTCAGCCCACAATTTTTGAGGTATGTTTAGTTCAATCATTAAGCAGCGGGCTTTATCAAGCAGCGATCTATTTTTGCGCTCGCTTTGACCATTCTGCTGCGGTGTGTATGGCGCTGTAAATCTCCTCGTGATTCCATTATGCCTGTGGTATTCATCAAATTCTCTGTTGGAGTATTCCAACGTATCGGACTGTAGACTTTTTGTTTCTTTATTATGGAATTTCTCTACCTTGCTCTTGTATTCTTTAATCTTCTCAATATTCTTGTGTGAGATGAAGTATATGCAACAGTACTTTGTATAGTTGTCCAAGAATGTTACAAAATACTTTGCTCCGGCCAAGGTTTCAGTATTAATCGGCCCGCACACATCACTGTGGATTATTTCTAATGGTTGTATAGACTGTGGTCCTTTCACAGAAGCAAATGGCAGCCTTGTCATTTTTCCCTTTATGCACACTTCACATGCAGGTAAAGACTCGCCTTTAAGTTCTAGGCCCTTTATTAGATTTATTTGCAGCTAACTTCAGGTCATTTTCATTCAAGTGGCCGAGTCTTCGATGCCACATTTCAATATTTCTTGAACTTTGCTTGCTTGCCATATTAGCTTTTTCTCCTTTTGTGTAGTACAAGCCATTAAATTATTTCACCGTCCTTGTCTGTAACGTATGCTCTATCTTTAGTAAATAAGACACTGTTACCTTTTTCAGTGATTTTTGCAACTGACAGCAAGTTGGTTGCTAAGGTAGGTACATATGAGTATCATGGAGGTTATAAGTATCATTATTTATGTTAAGACGCACTTTTCCCATTCCCTCTATTTTTGTTGTGTGGCTTTCCGACGCTAACCTCAAAGATCCGGTTTCCGAGTCAATATTTTCAAATATATTCTTTTGCGCACACATATGAGAGGTACAGCCACAGTCCAGACACCAGGTATTTGCAGAGGTGATAGACAAACATGTAGGTGTTATGCTAAAATTATTTTCTTCTCTTGAAGTGTTGATTTTTATTTTTATTACTCCAACACTGTTCATTTGTATGTCCTTTCTTCATACACCTGTGACAATAGTTTCCTTTCTTAGCATAAAATGCACCTTTGTTATGTTCTCTTTGTGTTTCTTTGCTTTTTCTAGCTTCCCTTTCCTCTACTATTTTGATTTTCAGCTCTTCAGGTTTAGGTAGTTTATCCCTTGACTCGACTGGTATGCGGAAGTTTTCATATGAAGCAGGTAATCTATATAACATCATGATGCTTAGAAGGTCAGGATGCAAATCTATGTCCATGTCAGCTAGCTTATCAATAATGTCCATGAAGTTGTTTTTGTTTAAGTGTTCACGAACGTCGCCAGTATCTTGTTTTTTTAGTATAAGCTGCTTTAACAATGTTGCCTTTCTGGCTGGACCTGTGCTCTGGTATATACTTTTTAATGTGTGCCATAGCTCGTGTGATGTTTTGCATCCCTGTAACTGTTTGAGTTCCGACGGTGAAATGAGTAACAATAGCTCGGAACGTTAAATTCTTGTTTCGCTTTGTCGTCACTTTCAGGCGCAGTTATTTCGCCACTTACGTAATTCCTATCTTTATTTAGACAAAGGTGTGTGTTACATTTCTCATATTTGATGAAGGATTTGCCCGAGCAGCCATACATCTTACAGAGTTTTCGTTCCTGTGTGTATGCTGCTGTACGTCATTGGTAATTTCGGGAATAGGTAAATCTATTCGTCGTTTTCTTCTTCTTTTACATTCTTCGGCAGCAGGCCTTTCATCGGGCGGAATCGGGCGATTTCGTGTCGCTGCCGCCGTCTAATATGGTTGGTTAGCTCTTGTCAGCGCTTCGGCCAACACTAATTTAAAATCCAGCAATGGCATGTACTTTTCATGCGTTTTGTGCCACAAAATCCAACTATTTACGCATGTTAGATCGATCGTATGGAAAAATATTTTATGATACCACTTCTTGCTCCTCACTTTGATACGATAATAACCAAGCATGGAATCAATTAACACAGCTTTTGGGCAAGGCATAGTCTGAAATATTTTTTTCTTTCTATTGAACCTCTGAACCTCTGGATATTTTCCAACATAGGTTGATGCCAAGTTGACAACTTTGTTATCCAACCATGTAATCACGGATATATCTATGTCTTCCACCTGTACGACTTTCTCAACGCTATAACCTCTTCCTTTTTTTGTCAGTCCAGCATTTGGTAGATCATGGTTAGAGGCGTTTCCGATTTACGGTACCTAACGGAAATATACCTTTTTCATGTAATGCAGCCTTTTCATGTAGGCTGCAAGCTTGTGGACCAACTGTCAAAGAACAACTTATAGTTCATATTTTCTGGAATACTGCTTGATAAGCGCATGGCTACATTACTGCTTACTCCCAAGTCAGGTTGCCCTTCTAGAACAACATTCGACTGTGCCCCTGCATAAAGCTCAAAATCATGTCAGCCCTGACGCACCACTCAAAACAAAAGCCGTACTACCCCCATTTATGTGATTTTTTAGGGGTGTAGTTTTTTAAAGCAGACCTTGCTTCTGTTGGTATTACTTGCTCGTCAATTACCAAGTACTCTTCTCTAGGTAAGAGCAACAATCTCTCGCGAATTTTGTTTATAAGCGGTCTGATTCTTTGCAGTTTGTCATAGTTGGGATCATTAATCGGTACAGTATCCTCATTATTAGTAAAAAAAATAAACAACCGACTTCCAAAAAAACACTAAAAAGTGAAAAATAACTTTAATTTCGGAAGTCGGTGACTTTGGATATGTATTTTAATTTTTTGTCACCGCCTTCCGAAATTAAAGTTATTTTTCACTTTTTAGTGTTTTTTTGGAAGTCGGTTGTTTATTTTTTTTGAAAAAAGATTTTTATTTTTCACTTTTTAGTGGTTCACATGTGCTTACCCCTTCACAGCGTACCGGCGTAATTTTATGTTATTAACTGGTGTAAACAATTGACAGACATGAGATTTCAGCAATCCCTGTCCATTTGCTATCATTTATTGAGGAGTTCCGTTGCCTATCTCCGAAGTTCTTCATCAGATCTTCACCAAATTGAAACGGAACCACTCCGAGAAAGTACTCTTCCAAAAACTACCCAAATTGCTTCAAGTGTGCCTATAAAATTTGAAGAGTTCTCTCTATTTCTCCAGGATCCCATCATCAGATCCTGACTTGATGATCATGGGACCACCTGGGAAGTATACCCTTTCAAACAAAAAAAAAATTTCCAAATCGGTCCAGCCATCTTCGAGTAATCGGGGAACATACATAAAAAAAATTAAAAAAAAAAAAAAAAAAAGTTCCGACGAATTGAGAACCTCCTCCTTTTGGAAGTCGGTTAAAAATGAAGAAACCTCTTTAATTCTTCAAAGCGATTGCAAGTTATAACATTACTGGTGTGAAGTTAGAAAAGCTATTCCAGTAATGTTGAGTATTTGGGAAGGGAACTGCATGATAGACATATAAGTTAGTACACCTATAAACTTTTGAAATTCTTTGTCTATCATATTTAATGCCGACCCCCGCGTTTGCTCTGAATAACGATTCATTTCTTAAGATATATATTCAATCGTCTGGAGTGAGGAAATACAAAAAAAAAACTGAAGAGTATCTAAATCTTTCTTTAATTTCATGAAAAATATTTTGGTATCCCAGAAAGGCGTAATCAGCTTCATTGTAATCTAGAGCTTTGTCTTCCCAATTTAAACGAACAGGTTTATTTTTGCGAGTGGTCCGCGAACGCGATGGACCAGCATCTAACGGATCAACAGATGCCTGCTCACCTTCATCTGACGAAGATTCCTCATCAGATTCAGAAGGATAAATAATTATGATTCTTCGTCTCGTAGAATTCCCACTGGGTTCATAGTTAATTATCCGGATCATCCCCCACTAGTTCATCGTCATCATCTTCGCTTTCATTCGGTATATCAAGACAGAATCGTATTGGATCCATTTTTCTGAAAAAAGTATCAAATAATGCTTCACTGTATGAATTTCTACATCTGGATGAATGCAAAAATAACTACCCAAAGAACACATAAGCAAGATAACAGAACACATTTAGAACATTTTACAGTTCAAAGATGAATATAGTTTGTATAAGAGCTTTGGGAATAGCCAAGTGCTAAATTAGGTTGAGTTCGGACCCTTAAAATTCTTAACGCTTAATAAATTCTGTATTTCTGTCCTTCCCTTCATTACGCTTAGTAACCAATCAGAGTAAGATTATTATACAGACGTTATTTAGCATTACGCATTCCAGGTGGCCTAAAGCTGCAGTATATGTGCCCGTCGGTAGTATTTATCTGAATAACCATACAGATTTGTATTGCTATTATTAAAGCAGTACCAAGCTAGTAGCGTTTGAAACAGCTAATTGCTGAATAAAGTATCACCTTCTGAATAATATTGTTACATAATTCTATTATACAGCTTGATACTGAATATTTGTTTTTATTTTATCTTTAAACTGGATAAGATTCTATGTTTTACTAATTATTCAGCTGCCGAATAAACAATTTATTTATGTTTTTATTAAGCTTTTTTCAGTATAGTAGAGAGTTTCAAACTAACTTATTCAAATTAAAGACCATATTTGTATTGTTACAGCGCCCATAGCTTAATACCAGCTTATTATTGAACAGTTATATTATTGAACGTATTTATTTTTTGCGTTATGGATCGAAAGTCGTGGAAAAAACGTAAGAGAACCGGTTATATCAAAAGAAAATTGTTAAAAGAAGATTAAAAAATCAGCAGTAGTAATTTTCCAAGTGTTTCTGGTAATCAAAGGATTTGTGAAAATAGTTTGAACAAAACTGAACCCGGTCCCAGCCAGCATGCGTGCTTGCCGTGCAATGAAGTGGGTTCCGTCCCCCAAAAAAGTCAATATCGAAGAAGAACAATGTACCGAACACATGAAAAATTTGATATTTCGAGAAAAAAATTGAAAGTAAGCTGTCGAAAAAAACATCACACAAGTAGCACTAAAGGATTTGGCTAAGGATTTTCTTTAAAAGGTTTTCATCTATATCGCTAAAGCACTAAGTGCAAGGTTGACTGGGAGAATTTGACAGTTTCGGTTGGCTTGATGTACTCGTCTGTACATAAAACAAATAAAAAAACGTGTGAGAATAAACTAAGGCCCAGTGTTCACCACACACGCGAAATCTGCTATTTTTTAAACGGAAATCATATTTTTTTTCACGAAAGAAGTTCAAACTAAGACGCTATGATTATAAATTTAATCAATATAGTGAAACCCGGGCGGGAAAATTCCACTTTTTAAAAGGTTTTTGTTCGCTAGAGAACCCTAAAAATCTGAGTAATGTAGAAATGTGATCAACTATATACTTGTTATTCAGAAGTTAGTGTAATGAGACTACTCTTTTTCAAGTAATAGCTTAGTAACAAGGCGTGTGCAGTTTTATTCAGCATTATAAAGCAAAACAATGGATCGCCATTAAAAATCTTTGTAATTTATACTTAAAAGGAATTTACGAGATCAACAAAATGCTTAATCTTACAAATACAACATTTTCAACTCGATTCATGTTATTTTGTTGGATTGAAATTGCTAGTACTAGCTATTTCGTCACAAGTAAATTTTTCAGACCTACTATTTATGTATGAAAATACTATTTACTATCTGTTCACGACAAATTTACTTGCACACTAACAATTAACATATAGCAAACCTCTTAACTTGTAGATTAAAATTTACTTTTATTACCGATTTCATAAGTTCGCCATGTCAAATCAACATTTAAATTTGACATCGCCATTAAAATATTTATTCCAATTGAATTCTTTTCACAATTTGTATGAATTTTGTTTGCAAAACTGTGAAAAATAATTTAAATGCTTAGTAAATTCTGAATACTGCCTGAATACGGATGATTAAGCTGAATAACTCAGTTGTAAGAACTTAATAAAAACAATGTGAGCTGTTATTCAAAAGTTATTAAGCTAATTGAAACGTTATTAAGCTGCTACTCAGATGTTGCTCAGATGTTATTCAGCGTTAAGCATGTAAAATTGAGGCCCTTTTTGCTGGAATAACAGTTGAATAGACGGTGCTTAGACGTTATTCAGCTTAGTATTCAGCTTAAGCTCTTCATGATAGCTCTTACTCAATCTTTATTCAGCACGTGTGTTACTTGGGTAGTAATGCATTCAATGCCAAATATGGAAAACGGATTAACACGTTACTGCATAATATTCCATTTTTGTCATGTTAAGGTTTAGTATGATTGTCGCTAAACGATTACTTTTACTTACATGTTTTCAGTGTTTTGAGGAGAGATAGAAAAAAAGATCTGAATCAATCCGTTTCCATCAATCACTCTTTATATCCATTCACATCCGAATGTATCAGTGTATCTTTACAACTCACTCACAGAGTCACGGCCTTTTTCTTCAATCTGTATCGCAACTAGAAATGGGTCGTCGACGTATTTGAGGTCGACGAAACTAGATCGTCCAATTTCGTTTTATCGACTAGTCGATCTAACTAGTTTACGCGTTAACTTTGTAAACTTTGCGACGGAGGCTACGGCAACGTCGAACAAGTAGAAACCGGTTTGTCTCGCATCGTCCGACCAGTCCATCGCCTTCCTTTTTCGCACACGCGAAATTACCATAACGGCATCATTTTCTTCACATGACACAATCATTTTATTCGACACGTGTAAATATCAATTCCCACCTGCTAGATTGGAAGTTCAAATTTGTTTGCACGATTATTTTATGTCAGCGGACGAATGAATCGACTACATTCTCGCGTCGGTCGTCGCGTTCTTTAAGCTTTTTCCTTTAAATGTGTTTCATAATTTTCTCAAATTTTTCCTTTTCTTCACCCATAGCATTATTGAACGCAGCACAGTCTTCACATTGGTCCTTCTTAGGACTAAGAAACAATAAATTAAATTCCGAATTAAACATTCTGTTGTACATCACATAATTTCCGTACGGAGCTCCTGAAGCTTTATAATCATTGACATAATCAGTGTGAAAATCAGTCATATTTTTTACTTCCTTCAATATACTCTCTACTCGTACTTGCTCGACAGTAGTGGCTTTCTAACTTGGTAGGTATAGATTGAATATGTTTCCGTATACCATTTTTGATAGGAATGTCAACAAATTTATGTTTTCCATGATTACCTCGATTATTAGCAGCTATAATCCCAGTTCCGCTTTCAATCATCTTTTCTACAACAGTTTTTATGGGTCTATGGGATATATCCAATGTTGCACGAAAGAACGGTTTGCTTAGTCGTCTACTGTTTTGTAAAATGCATAATTATTTCCACTTTTACTGTTATGGACTTGATAGGCATACCTCGGTTTAATCATTGTGATGTGCCTCGCGATAAATTATCGTTGTCTTTGAAGGTCACCCATACCCCAATAACTATCGAAAATAAAGAACTTACATGGCATGGTGTTTTGAAGCTTCTTTCTGGTACAGTAGCTATCTTCTTTGAATTAGGTATATACAATTTCTCTAAATTTCTAAGACTTTTTGCTGTCTCACGTTGCCATTTTGTAGGATCAGCTTTTCTTTTACGGCCTTTTTTGTTTTCATTAGCGAGGTTCAAGTCTTTTGTTTGATTCACTTCAGTTACTGCAATTGCGTCTAAGGATTCTGTAGATTCTGATCCTGCTGGTATTTCATCTCGAATCTCAGGGACTTTTGAAGAATTAGTGGCTAGTATTGATAAATAAATGGCTGAAAACTGACGAACTTGAAGATGAAGAACTTCATGACGATGAAGTTGATGCCGATGATGATGGAGATGTGGATGATGAACGTTTCCATTTAATGAGCGTTGAGTTGTCGGGGTCTGTTACGCTGTTGTCCGAGCAATTCTCCAAAAAATCTTGCTCTACAATATTAGTATTTTCCATTGAAGTTTGGAACACAGAGGTGCTCGGTAATACTGGTTCCTGTTCTTGACTGCTATCAATTATTGCATGATTCTCGTTTTGATTTTTTATTTCCGTCTGTTGAGTATCCATTTCCAAAAGCTTTAACATCAACTTGCCTCTCGAATTATTCATATCTGTTAACAAAAATATCGGTAAATTAACAATGATAATATAATTATTTTTAATGAATGATTCACTTTAAGTATCCTCAGTTACATAACAAAGTTTTTTTTTTTTCTGGGTGGGAAATCATTAAATAACTTCTCCCGCTCTGGGCGGAGCGGGAGGGCGTGTCAGACTTTTACTGACTAAAACCCACCCGTGTTCCCTCAGTTGCCTGTATGCCAGGGGCCGCGGTATCTCTTTCGAACAACCCGCACCCCTGGCAGGCATCGGCCCTTGCGGGCCCCATCAGTTGCTGATGACATCTCTTTGAGGCGCGCGTGGAATACAACGCGCCGTCGACCCGGGCTTGGTCCTTACCGGACAGCGAGCTACCCATTACTCGCCGTCCGCAAGCCCGTGCCTACGGTGGCCGGGAATCAGCCTGGGATTCCCAACGCCCAGGGCGTCTCCTGCGAAGGCCACGGCTGTGAGGGCGAATGTACTGCATCTCCCTCACGTGCGCCGCCTCCCTCTTTGCGAGCATAACTGCTTCGCTGAAGGAGGCGACTGCTAGTCATGCACTCTCGCTCCGTACCATGGCCAGGACCAGGGTCAGACGCGAGAGATCGCCGCCGCCGATCACCTCCACGAGGACACGGCGGTGCTCCGCCCAAGCCGGGCAGACCTCCACCGTATGCTCCACCGTGTCCTCAGGGCGATCCTCGCAATGGAAACACCCGGGCGTTTCCTCCCGCCCTATCCGAAACAGGAACCTCCCGAAACAACCGTGTCCGGTGAGGACCTGTGTCAGGCGGAAGGTGAGGACGCCATGCCGCCTCTCAAACCACTCCTCAAAGAGGGGACTTACCGCCGCAATCGTGGCGTGCCAGACTTTTACTGACTAAAACTAGTCAGTAAAAGTCTGACACGCCCTCCTCCTCCACCCAGAGCGGGAGAAGTCATTTGATGATTTTCCACCCAGAAAAAAAACCCAATACATTATTCGGTCTTGCAGTCCTCCTAAAGCACAGCTATGCATTTTGGTTTTTACTTTACTGTGGATGTTATCTTTATTTTTGTGTACCTGTGAATAGTATGTATAAGAGGTGAACTGTGTACTTACAGACATAAAAAAAAATGTTAGAGAATTATACAACTAAAAGCTCCTGGACTTGGTATTTTATTTTAAAAATCTCCACAAATCAAACATTTTTCCAGAGTAATTGTAATGGTTTTTAGATAATCCCATGTTTTTATCTATACTGCTTCTAATGTAACTTCCTAACGAATAGTACAGCATAGAGATGCGCAAAATGTATCAGTAAAAAGAAATGAATGAAGTATATCTTTTCGCTTAGCGAAGTAGTCCACTCATTTCCTTTTCATTTCCTCCTCCATTTCGTACTTCATTTAGTTCAGCAAATCAGAACGACTCCGTATCAAAGATAACGATAGTGATTGACAAGTTACGACAAATGATGCACTTCATTAGTACAGTTTTATACTTAAGTCGATTTTTCTTCATACTTTATATGTATAAAGTAAAAATAGTTTTGCTTTCTATAAAGTATGAAGAAAAATCGACTTAAGTATAAAACTGTACTAATGAAGTGCATCATTTGTCGTAACTTGTCAATCACTATCGTTAATCTAGAAAGCAAAACTATTTTTACCGAGTGAGTAGAATGTTTTGTTTTTTTTTACTGATAGATATAAATTTTGATCTAAGCTGGCTGGCGTATTTAATTAAGATCGAAATAGCGAAAAGAAAGACTGAACTAAGTGAAGTAGAGACATTTCAATGACTACTGATTGAATGATAACTTTATTTTGTGTTAAGAAGTAGTTCATTTCCTTCAATCGTTCGCGAACTACCCATGTCTAGTTCAGCAGAAATTCCATTCAAAAGTTGTTTTCCATCCAGCCTCCCTTCCTATCCTAAGTGCACAGAGCATAATATTATATCCTAAGTGGAAGTAGTATTATAATTTTGAAAAAGCAACCGTGGTGTTCATTCCCGGCTCCTCTCCATAGGAATCAAGCCTCTGACGTTTCTTAAATGCCCTCGAGGTTTACCTACGTGAAACAAAATATTTTGATTATGAGTAGAGGATTAAAGGATTTGACTGTTTCTGTAGGTTTAGAACATTTCGAATATTGAATAGATAGTTTGACGAATTCAGATATTGTGGATGTGCTTTTGATCGTTTAGGTCTAGAACCAAGTCCCAATATACCAGTCTTTGTCGAGCTTAAAACACTCTTTTATATATGTATGTATATTTTATATTTAGTTAACCACGTTCATTGAGAAACGTGAATTCAAGCCGCACATTTATTATACCCGACGTCAAGTCTGAAAACGTTACGAGAATGCAAGTTGTACTTGTTTGAAAAAGCACCCACCCAAATGTTTTTACTACATCTGTGGAAAAACATGGCGACTTTGACATTTTTTATGTGTCAAGGTAAATTGTCAAGAAATAAGAAGTAGTACAATAAAATATTTAATTATTCGTGTTACCTAGGCAAATATTTAAATAATCCGTGTTTTTTATTTATTTATCATTCCATTGTACATAGCAAATGCGTGAAAATCTATAAATAAAATAAACCCCGTTAATAGTAGATGAAATTAATGATGCTGGTTCGGACGCTCATAACAGTCATTGAATTTCCTATAAAACATAAAAAATGTTCCAAGCAATATAAAAATAAATAATGTTGTTGTTAATAAGGTGGTGTGTGTATCTAAAACTTTGAAGAATTAGTGATTGCCATCGTCAAAATGGGGGACAAAATAAATAGAGAATACTTCGAGCCTGGCGCCACAGCCTTCAACTACAATAATGTGGTAAGTAATTATTATTGCCTCACTTTTACCTATACCACAATCAAATTTATCTTACCTACTAATTTTAATCAATTAATCTAATTTACCCAATCGAGTTTATGCTATAAAGTCGACATTCTATGCAAACTATGGACGAAATAATTGTTCTTTCTATTTGAAATATCGAAGTTTAATACTAGTCTAAATTAACCTTGAAACATGTCTAACTTAATGAAACAAAGATATTTGCAACAGTGGGTACTTAGCATAATGCTAAAGGTCAACTGTAACTTTCTGGTATGCAGATTACCCCCAGAGGTTATTTTTGCAGAAGATGCATTTTAGTGTTCTGTTATTTATTTTTACATACATTCTGTGATAACTAGTGCCTAAAATGTCTTGAAACAATCTGTTTTATCATTGCTATTGAATTAATCAAGATAATTACAAGGTGCACAAACAAGATATTGCTAGACATTGCAAAAACATTGAAACTTAAACCTTCTAATCTTTTGTTTGCCAGGAAATTGTAATAAAATGGCATATCTATAGTATTTGTGTCCTTTGCTGTATAAATATAAAATATTAACTTGTTGCATTATTACCTTGGACATGTAATAGACGTAGCTTATTTTATCTTAGCATATAAATTACCAGTGGACCCTGAGACTTCGTTCCAGTCTGTATATTATCAACCTATTACTGGCACCCTGCAGGCTTAGTTGAGTCAGAGGGTCATCTATGGGGTGGAGTCTTCTAAACTTCTATCATTTTCTCCTATTACAGGACATAGGATCCTTCTGTGTGTAAAGATTATTGAGATATTGCTCAGTTACTTAATTTATGGTTATAATTTTTATAATTCAGTCAACCTTAAGCAGCCCTGACGGCTGCTTAAGGTTTAGCAATGTTTACCGTGGTTGGACTGTGAATGGGATACCATCCATTATCTATTGTGACCTATGTCTCGGAAAGCATGTTAAGCTGCTGGTCTCGACGTTGTTTGTGCATCTTTGACATTTGCTACAGGTGGTCAGAAGCCTGAAAGTCTGACATGCAGTCTTACCAAGGAGTATGTTACCCAGTAACTGGGTTGCAGAGGTCAGTTAGCTAGTGGCTCCATGTATAATACTGGTATTTTACTGTAGCTGGTTAGACTAGAAGCCAACCCCAGCATAGTTGAAGGAAAAGGCTAGTCTGTGCTGTGTTGCTGAGTACAGTTAGCCTCAAAAAGATGTATTACCTACATTGATATGTTTTGTGTTTACTCATTGACACAAAATTGTATTACAATGATTGTAGACAATAGAATTAATTGTTGTCAATGTATTACATCTTTTTGAGGCTTACTGTTTATCAATCATTAGAATGACTGGAAGCTGACAACAGCATCCTGCCAGAGGTGCGGCCTGCCAGGGGTGCGGGTTATTCGAAAGAGATACCGCAGCCCCTGGCACACAGGCAACTGAGGGACATGGGTGGGTTTTAGTCAGTAAAAGTCTGACACGCCCTCCTGCTCCACCCAGAGCAGGAGAAGTTATTTGATGATTTCCCACAAAAAAAAAAAATGCTGACAACAGAATTTGAATGAATCAAGGCATATCTTTGCCCAGCAGTTGGACAACATTGATACATTAATAAATTACCTCCATAACTAGAATAAATCCCTTCACATGGTCTTCACGCTGAGTCACAAATTAATTACAAGATAACATACAGAATTCAAGAAGAATTCTGAAAGAAAGAAGTATTAATATACCTAGAACCTCAGCATATCTTGAGCTGCACTTTGCCTGGTTTACATAACATCAACTTAAGTTACATTTGCATGTGCTTGCTAGCTTGCACTCTGTACCTTCCAAGTATTTATTTCCTTACTTAAGTACGTATTATCTAGCTGCTGTAGTCAGTCTTAATACAAGAAATATTTTTGTTATTATTTCTTATCTAAGTTAGTTTAAACTCATGTGCTTTGTTGTTTTTCACATTGTTATAATCTATTTATAAATTATGTTTATAGCTATTTTTATCTTTATTACCTAACTGCATGTTATTGTTTTCCTGATTTATTTAGTTACTCGGAGCACGAAATTAACTGAATAGAAATGTATTATGTGAACAATTACAATTATAATAAAGTGAAGCCCTCATTTATTTTAACTATAAAGAGTAAAAGACAATAGTTAATTAGTTAACTAGAAAACTATCAAAATGTTTTCCCACTCACAACATGTATTATGATTAGAGATCGGATATTCGGATGCATATCCACCTAAAGTTTCGAGGTTGGCTAAAATGGAATGCGCTTTTGTACCGATTTGTTTTAAATTTAATGTAAAAAAAATGTTTTTACTAACACACACCACCCTTACTCTTACAGACTTGCCCTAGGTACATACGAGGTGCATTCAATAAGTACCTAGCCTCATCGCCAGAGGGCGCTGTAGTTTCAAAAGAGTTTTACCACAGTGTAGCACATTCTTTTTTAATTCTTTGTTCAAATTTTCATTCCAATCCCTTCATTTGTTTTAATTTGACAACTTATGGAAGCGAACGTGTCGATCGGTTTTACAAAAATGGAAAAAGAGCAATATCGTTCGGTGATTCGATTCCTATTTTTGGAAGGGAAAACGCTCATCGAAATCAAAGAGCGCTTGGATGCTGTGTACGGTGACTCTTCTCCATCGATGGCCACCGTCAAGAATTGGTTCAACGAGTTTGCACGTGGCCGTACGTTGGTTTTTGATGAACCACGTCCAGGTGCACCGAAAACAGCTGCTACGGAGGAAAACATTAAAAAAATCCATGATCTCGTATTGGCAGATCGCCGATTGAAGGTTCGGGAGCTAGCTGAGACTGTAGGCATTTCAGAAGGAACAGTGCATCATATTCTTCACGAGGAACTCGGCATGAGAAAGCTGTCGGCGCGATGGGTGCCGCGTTTACTCACACCAGAAAACAAGCGCAACCGTGAGACCACATCGGAGACGTGTTTGGCGCTGTTTAAGCGGAATCCAGCGGAGTTTTTGCGTCGTTTTGTGACCGTCGATGAAACCTGGATCCACTGGTACACACCAGAGACCAAGGAGCAATCAAAACAATGGATCCAGACCGGGGAACGTGCTCCAAAGAAGGCGAAAACTGTAAAATCGGCCGGAAAAGTTATGGCCACCGTTTTCTGGGATTCACAAGGTGTGATCTACATCGATTACCTCGAGAAGGGTAAAACAATTACAGGGCTTTACTATGCCGATTTATTGGGCCGATTCGACGCCGAATTAAAGAAAAAACGACCCCATCTGGCGAAGAAAAAAGTGCTGTTTCACCACGACAACGCACCGGTTCACACGTCTGCCGTTGCCATGGCCAAATTGGTCGAATTACGCTACGAATTGCTGCCCCATCCACCGTATTCTCAAGATTTGGCCCCTTGTGACTTCTTTCTGTTTCCTAATCTGAAAAAATCACTCGCCGGGAATAGATATGGATCGAATGAGGAGGTCATCGCCGCCACGGAGGCCTATTTTGCAGAGTTTGACAAAAACTATTTTTCGGACGGATTAAAAAAGTTGGAGCATCGCTGGGCTAAGTGTATCGAACTAAAAGGAGACTATGTTGAAAAATGAATTCCCACTTTTCCAAAATTTTCGTTTACTTTTTGTAGGCTAAGTATTTATTGAATGACCCTCGTAGGTATAGGTAGTTCAGGCCTCGAACTATGAATGAATGACTACACACTTTGACAGTTGGACCTACTCCCGACATTTATCTGCCTGTCCCAAAAATTTCCAAATCTTTTGACGGATCAACTACTTTTGGACTAACTGATGGCGGGCCTCATCAGTTGGTGCTGATATCTCTTTGAGGCGCGCTTGGAACACAACGCGCCGTCAACCCGGGCTTGGTCCTTACTGGACAGCGAGCTACCCATTACTCGCCGTCCGCAAGCTCGCGCCTACGGTGGCCGGGAACCAGCCTGGGATTCCCGACGCCCAGGGCGTCTCCTGCGGCAACTAAGGCCGTGAGGGCGCATATACTGCCTCTCCCTCACGTGCGCCGCCTCCCTCTTCGCGAGCACTACTGCTTCGCAGAAGGAGGTGACGACTACCCATGCACTCTCGCTCCTTACTATGGGCCGGACGCGAGAGATCGCCGCCGCTGATCGCCTCCACGAGGACACGGCGGTGCTCCGCCCAAGCTGGGCAGACCTCCACCGTATGCTCCACCGTGTCCTTAGGGCGATCTTCGCAATGCAAACACCCGGGCGTTTCTTCCCGCCTTATCCAAAACAGGAACCTCCCGAAACAACCGTGTCTGGTGAGGACCTGCGTCAGGCGGAAGGTGAGGACGCTATTCCGCCTCTCAAGCCACTCCTCAAAGAGTCCCACTTACCGCCGCAACCGTGGCGTGCCCAGTGTGTCATACTATGAACTTACTTTTTAAACATGTGTCAAATTTTAAACTCCGATTTGCCACTTAAGTAGTATTTTTTTATTTTAAGAAAGAGAGGGGAATACCTATCTATATCACAATTCGGGTTATGATAGGAATGATATGTCGGGTGACGAGTCATGTTAGGAATAGGGTAACGTTCGGAACAAATATTGTAAGTTTTTTCAAGTTCCTAACCCAACCGGCTTAGGATTTCGGGTCGGGTTCGGAATAATTAAAAAAATAAGTATGGCATGGCAGAAAAAGGTATTACAAGAGTTTAAACATAATTTACTGGATCTAATGTGTTACACCATATTAATATGAACATCATGGAGCTACTCGCAACATTAAGCACGCCAAAGTAATATGTGGCAATTTACCAACATGTGCTTACAAAATATGCAAGAATATTTGAATTAAATGCCTACTAACTACGTGAAACTCGTTCCAACGAAACATAGTACGTCTCCACCTTTACTGCCAGATTCCGAAAGATTTCGCCATGACCTCTATGTATTTATGTAAAATTATTGTAGATATGCAATGTCTACGTGTTGAGATAAGAAAGAAATATGAACTTATCTTTAAAGCAATCGACGAACATTAGGTTCCTCAGTTTCGCGACGCCTCACAGTGGAACGAATGTATGGGAGCGGTTGGACGTAGACATGTCCGAAAAAAAAGAGTAAAATTATGCCAAACTAATGATGCCATCTTATTCGATTACTTAATGCCTTCATAAATTGTGGTGATGAATTTCTTCATAACTCCCATATTTCGGGAGTAATTTGAGAAAATGTGAAATTTTACTATGAAAATGAGTGTATCGAGCTCTCTCCCTCCTGATTCCGGGCTTGTTTCAAGTAGCGGTCTCTAATATCATAATGCTAATACTAAGAGCTATATTTAATACTAAGACACATAGTGCGCCAAATGTGCACTTTCTGGGATAAAGAGTGATGTTTATTTTATAACACAATTTTTTTATTTTTTGTTTATTTTGTTGATTAAAACCGTTTTTCTAAAGGTTTACCTTATTACAATAACATTTCTGAGCAGCCAATTAGAGAAGATATAAGCTAATTAGGATATATAATTAGGGACTTAAGGTTTACATATAAAACTGATGCACTAATGATTACTGATAAGAACATTGCTATTATTTAATTACTAAATGGCTCTTAATACACTAATTTAGCATGCATCATTTACTAATTATCACAATAACTAATTACCTTGCAATATTTAACAAAGGATACCTGGGATACCTGGATTTTATATAAATAGGTCACTATTAGTAACTTTAAAATCAGTGTTGATTTACACCTCGTTGTATCCAAGCTAATCTCGCAATGTATTTTCCAAATTTTAATACAAATCTTGATATTCACGTTGCTTTATGCGCACGCGCACATAAAGATTTACGCGACTTTAACTATTTGTTCAGTGTTTTAAAAGATAACAGTTGTGTTCAGTTATGTGAAAGTGCTGAAACAAGTTTAAAAGACTGGTGTCGTCGATTTTGCTACCGCATTTATGCAAAATGGACACAGTCTGGAAGAAGCACAGATAAGTTTCGGAAGAAACATGAGATTTGGCTACAGGCTGCAATTCAATGGCCGGAATTACAGAATGAAAATATGGAACCTTCTACAGAAAATATAAGTGACGTCATCGAGCCCATAATTTCTCCTGCTAAATCTGATGCTTCAACTTGTACACATCCTAGTCCTCGTAAATCTTTTGAGGACCTTAGTAACCGGCAAAAAAGAAGACGCACTGAAGATAGTCTTTCATGCAGCAGTAGCAGCGCTGAAATTATGTTTTCGGCCGAAAGGGCGCTTCAAAAGGCAGGACAAAGCGATACAGCTTATGTTATGAAATACTTGACGGAGAATCCAGAAGAGGCCTCAAAAATCAAAGCCTTCATTGAAGGTAAATCAATTCAGGTACGGGAAATATCCCCTTTGAAGGCATTGGCTCTTTATGTATCGATGAACTTATCGAAATGGCGCTATAACACTCTTCGGGATTTCAACACTCAAGAAGGAGCTCTTCAATACCCGAGTTACTACATGTTGGTTAAAGAAAAAATTAAGTGCTATCCGGCCAAAGAAGATCTCACAGTTACAGAGAGCTCTGCAAAAATCAAATTACAAGCCTTGATGGATTTAACCTCAAGAAGACTTATTAGGTCGTTAGAAACCCCTGTTGATCCCAATCAACAGCTCGTATTGACCAGCAAATGGGGTTTTGACGGATCATCTAGCCAAAGCATTTATCATCAAAGGACGAGTGAAGATGAGCAAATCGATCTTGCTAGTAATTTTATGATTAGTCTTGTACCACTGCGGCTCGTCTCAAAAGGTGTAACAATTTGGGAAAACGAGCGACCATCTTCCACTTCATTTTGCCGGCCAATATTGTTTAAGTTTATAAAGGAAACCAAAGAAAATGTGCAGAGAGAGATGGCTGAAATCGAAGCAGAGATTGAAGCCTTAACTCCATCCACCATCACTGATGGAATTAGTGTCAAACACCAACTGCTGTTGACAATGATTGATGGTAAAATTCATTCCATTATATCCAATACAGCAGCTTCAGTGTGTGACATATGCAAGGCTTGTCCTAAAGAAATGAATAATTTAGAGTTAATCAAAGATAAACACGCAAACGAGGACATGTATAAATATAGCTTAAGCACCCTTCACGCTTGGATTCGCTCAATGGAATGCTTATTACACATTTCCTACAAATTAGACATAAAATCATGGCAAGTAAGGGGTGATATAGCAAAAAGGCAAGTTGATGACAGGAAGAAAAGAGTTCAAGAGGCTGTAAGAAGAGAAACGGGCTTACTTCTCGATGTTGTGAAACAAGGCAGTGGATCCACCAACAATGGCAACTCGGCAAGGAGATTTTTTGAAAACTACACTAAATCTGCTGAACTGACCGGAATAGATGCTATGCTTTTAAGAAAAATCTGTGTGATCTTGCAGTGTATTTCATCAGGAGAGAAGATCAACGTAACTAAATTCCGAGAGTTCTGCTTTGATACTGCTAAGCTTTACGTGGAGTTATACCCATGGTATTATATGCCTTCTTCACTTCATAAAATTTTAATGCATGGGCCAGACATAGTTCAGAACATGTCAATTGTGCCCATTGGTTTTCTATCCGAAGAGGCATCTGAGGCTAGAAATAAAGATTTTAGAAAATATAGAGAGGGGCATTCTCGAAAGCATAGCAGTATCTCATGCAATGAAGATATTATGCACAATCTTTTACTGTCTTCTGATCCACTTGTTACAAGTATCCGTCCAAAAGGAAATAAGTTTGTAAAAAAATCTTCTTTTAAGGAATTTTATGAGCTTACGGATTCTGAGAAAAGTGATATCGAATTTGTTAACATAAATGATTTAGCGGACATCGATTCTGAATTTGAATTAATTGATGATGATGATGATGACGAAGATAATTAAATGATGTTATTGTTTTAAAATGTGTAACTTAGTAAATTAGAGCTTACATCTTAATTATTTATTGTACTTTTAATGAAACTAGGTAATTTATTATCAACTTACTTAAAAGTCATACTCTCATCAGTTCTTGTGAATATTTTTGTTAATATATATTTCTGTATATATATATAATATATTTATAGACCTCTTAATAAGTCTGTCTGCGGTTTAAAGTAAATACAAATGGGGAAAAAACGTTTTTTTTTTTAAATTTTCATTTCCTTTTATCCCAGAAAGTGCACATTTGGCGCACTATGTGTCTTAGTATTAAATATAGCTCTTAGTAATAGCATTACGATATTAGAGACCGCTACTTGAAACAAGCCCGGAATCAGGAGGGAGAGAGCTCGATACACTCATTTTCATAGTAAAATTTCACATTTTCTCAAATTACTCCCGAAATATGGGAGTTATGAAGAAATTCATCACCACAATTTATGAAGGCATTAAGTAATCGAATAAGATGGCATCATTAGTTTGTCATAATTTTACTCTTATTTTTCGGACATGTCTACGTCCAACCGCTCCCATACATTCGTTCCACTGTGCGCCTGCCTCCGTGATGTTTTATCATCACCTTTTATACGCATACAAAGATGCAACGCCATATTGCGGCGAAGAAAGCAATGTGAAACTAGATTTGCTATTGTTTACATGCGCTGAACTCGACAACGTTTTGTAAACATTTTAATTGGAAATTATGACTGTTGATTATGAACCGATGTTTGCTTCGTGAAAGTATGTACAGTCGGACTAGAAATGCTGATGATATTAAAGTCGCATGCTCTTACGTATAGGCGTTATTCTTCCCCTGGTTCCGAGTGCTTCAGCGCGGGAAGTTAAAAAATAACACGCCATTGTTCACAATTTTCTATTTTGCCAACAGTTTGCCGATGAACAATAATAGTATCTTGATCCCACGACGAGACAATGCGATGTGGGCCAAGCAGCTGACACAATTTAATTTGCACGAAACGCCACGACACCACCACTGTATTAATTGTGCAGTAAAGTAATATCTACTTTTACTCCCACGCTTCCACCTGTGCGATGCGATCGTTTATGCATCCATATACGTAGAGTAGCTTGTTCTGTGTAAATAACTCATTTACATAAGGATGTAGGAGCCTCCTCGCCACATAAAGAATTCGCGCAGCATCTGCCAACGCGCAGCTGTCGTGTATGTTGCAAGAAGCCACTTATTTCAGAGCCTGTATAAAGAAACTTGTCCTAAATAATCGACAATATGAGTTAAAATCATGTATAAATGGAAGAAAGAATAGGTTATCGTATTAATTGCATCCATGTTTGTATTACTCATACTTGTACTTTGTTTTGAGTTGATTTCGGCATCAATATCAAAGGTTTGCCCAAGCGAGGTCGTGTGCGCAGTAATTAAACAGATCAGTTTGATACACTGCTATCTATTAAGAGACACCAACCAAGATTACAATGCCGACAGAAGTGAAAACTTGAACAATTACGTATGTATATTTTGAATCGTCTGGGAATATTTTTTGAATCGTCAGGTTAAACAAAGTTCAACGTACGTCCAACGTTCTTCGTTCGGAGTACGTTCGTGTTGTCAGTGGTGTCGGTAACAGTGTCGCGAATTCAATTCATTTTTCCCCATCTCAAAAACTGCCCAACGCGCCAAAAGAAGTTTTCACCTAAAAAAACCTGAACCTCAACTTGCACCTTTTAGCCAGTCAAAAAGTCTGAGTAATGTTACCTTTTCACTTCAAACGCAAAAACCCTAAAAGAAAATGCAAAACTTTCTTTGCAGAGTAATTTTGTTTTTGTAACTATAATAAAGAAAGATAAAACGATTTTTATAGCGTCTAAGGTCGCATGTTCGGAGTAGCTGCTGTCGGTGCCAGGGTACCAGGGACGAAGCTCGCGTGAACCTTCCCCTCACTACGATACCTAGTTACATTTTGTATGGGACTCGACATCACGCCCAATTGCATTCGTTGGCTACTAATTTATTTTTGTAATGAAAATAACTTGCATAGTAAAGACAATTACAATACCTAACCATTGCAGTACGTCACTAAAGTATATGTATCTACTAGATATTCATTCCCAAAGTTTTTAGATTTAATATTTCAATGCCATCCAGTACAAACTTTTCTAGAGAATAATTGCTTCTGCAAATAAATCTTTTTTCTAATCCAAGATTTTTTTTTAAGAGTAAGCAATTTCGTATTTTTAGGTAGGCAATCATTGTATATTAATTTCTCTAGGGATTACTAAATCAATTATCTCGATATTATTCATAGTTATCGACAGCGCAATCATCATAGTTTTCAGGCATTGTTTCGTGTACACTCGATATTAAAATTGTATAAGGTACGTAACTACCGATCGCGTGCTTGTGGCAAAACCTATCTACCTAGTTGGCAATGCTCAATGTTCGGCTCTGTCAGCCAGTCGGTTTCAGAGAGTTGCGAAATATTTTGCAGCTCGCAAGTCTCGACCTCCACGATTACCATTGTTACTTTTATGTACAGTTGATCCATAAATATGTGCCTTAGTGTCTCGTGAAAGGAAAATGATGAAAAAAATCTTGTTTCCAAAAAAGAAAGTGAGGAAAACGGTGCGTGTTATAATGTAATGTTATAGATAACGTGTAGTGGTGCACTTAGCGAGAACATTGCACGGGTAAGCTAATCAGATACATTATCTCATATACCTTTGTACTTGAGCCGAATAGAAAGTCATTTCTTTTTCATTTTTGTAAGGAAACTGTTATCCGGCACGATACTTCTGCATCATAAACCGATTTGGTCTCAGTATTGCGCCATGCGCATGAATCGGTAGTAAAAACTTAATTCGTGAATACTCGGCAAGTTTACTCAATTTGTAATGCGGGAAAAACTTTGAGCAGGAAAACAGTTTCAAAATATGCATTTTTCTACCACATTTTGCCTCAGACCTAAGTAAAGTACTGCTATCTGTGACATACCGTCATCCATTCGGCTTGCGTCATTCGCTCGTTCTAGTCCAATCGCTTTTTTTACCTTATTTCGATTACATCAACTAATTTCGCGTTACATCGATACCAGAAGTTCTGTGAAGATGGAAGAATTTCCATTAAAACGTAATGTTCATTTTGCGCAACGTTATAATAGCCTATTGACGGGTTAAGAAGTCTTCCATCTAATCAGATCCTTATCTTTGACTTCTGATATCGCAACGAACAGTTTCATCTTAATACAACACGATGTTACAATAAACAGTTTATTCTGTTAATAATTCTCTGTTGTAAACTTCTATCAATTGCCTTTTAAGAAGACAAAAGACATGTTGAAATTATTGTTTGTCTTGTCCGTCAGTCTATATTATTTCTCAACTTTTGAGGAACGTAAATTCAGAAACGTAACCTCTATTTATCTATACTTAAATCAACTTTTTATATCGTCATAACATTGTTTAATTTCGAGGTCTACCAATCACGTCATTAAGACGCGAAACGAGTTGCAGCTAAGTTGGGGCCGATTACAGATCTTAAACACTTAATCACTGTCATTACGAATGCAACAATGGAAAAGTCTATAATATTCTTTCCCTCATATGGCTTCTAAGTTGAGATTTCTAACCGCTAAATCTGTTACGTTTTGTATCGATTCGAATTTACATCGATTTGAATTGGTGTGTAATCGATTGCTCATTTCTGGTGTGGTGTACACTCATTAGAGCCCGTATCCAATGCAAAGATGAAAGCTTTGCCACTCTTATTTTGTTGCATGTCTGTACGATTACATTATTCACTTTTCAACGGTAATTAGTTACTTTCTCCAGTTATATTTCCGAACTGCTAATAGATTGTACTGACAGTTAAATAGATATTTTCGTAGTTTTGGCCTTCACCTTTGACTTAACACACAAAAGTTAATGAATTTGTCTTCGCCCGAGAATTTTATTTAAAGAAAACAGGTAGATACTTAAGAAACAGATGCGATAAATGAATAGTTAACACTTCCATCGTCGTTGCCTAATTTGCGTTGACAGTGCTTACTTGTGTAAACTTTATGCAAGGCTAATGGAGACACCCTGTGTCTCCTGTAAATTTTTAATCGGATAAAATGGGAAGACTTAGTCGTAAAGTAGAATTTGTCAAAAACGGATAAGTACACCAGACAGGGTATTAGTTACCATTTTGTTTTGTTTTATCAAGTCTAATCAATTAGTTGCTTTTGTCTGTGAAGGTGGGCCATTGGTACTTATTTACCTTAAAAAAAACGTGATGTATATTTTCCTCTTCTGACGTCAACAGGTGGACAGTAAATCATAGGTTATTTGTTCCATACTTCGAGAACTAATTGATTTACTCACACTCTACCTAAGTACTTGTAGGTAGTTCACATTAACGCGGAATTCCTAGCAACTCATTTGTTGGGCTTGCTTTATACGTTTGGAAACCCTACATTTGTTTGCAAGGGCAGCCGTCTAGGCGGAAAAGGAAATTATGATTGTTTATTTATTGTATTTGCTTAAGGTTATAATTATGTATAATTTAAATACATATATTTTAATCAAACCTATAGGTTTCAGGATCATGAAAGTTCTTGGCTTTTTCACAGACCTACCCTCAATCAAAGTTTTGTAAAGGGGTAATTTTTCAGAAAATCAATTGACTTTTTTCGTAGGGCCCAAACTTTTACCAGGATATCTTGCGCATCTGCACATGTAGATAAAATATGCAACATACATCTGCTAAATCACTTCACTACATAGTACGATCAAATAGCAATAATGTGCATATATGCGTACCAAATAACGAAACTGCTTTCTAAACGCAGCCCGCATTTCCGTGTCGTCATGCTCGTTGCACACTGTTGTCACTGCAGAGTAGTAACCACTAACATACCCTCCGATGTAGCTAATTAACATAGGGACCTATGGGGACTGACCAGGAGAATTTGCAGCATTAATGCTTGGTTCAACCAGAAGGCGCAGAGATGAAGGGTAAGGCAAGACAGACATTGAATGATTCACTTTCATGTTTTTCAAAATGAAATTTGGGTGCCTTCTCCAAATTGAATGACAAAAGTGAACCATAGTTCGCTATTGATTAAAACATAGCCTTCACGTTCCTGACGATAGTTTAATGTACGTCTGACACACCCTGGACAGTCAACCCCGCTGCCCCGCTTGTTGATTGGCTTATATTTTATGAGGGCATGAGCTTTTGATACATTTTGCAATATGAGACAAGAAGACTATTAAATTGCTATATGTACAGCAGTGTAATGGAGGTTTGTTGGCTTTTGCCACGTAGTTATCCGGAGAATTCCTGCTAATTTCGGACATAAATCGGAGCCCCTACATAAGCTGCTGATCGCACGCGTGATGCTTTGGAAATCCACGAGTTCACTTGGGTAAAGCCACATTTATTTAATTAGGTATTTATTTAAGAGAAACAAATGTTCACTAATGTTAAAAATAAATACCTACCTATGTCATTTTAATAATCTATGTTTGTTTAGTCATCGTTAGCCTCATTAAATAAAGTATTGTTGTACCATCTGTGCCTAAATGTCAGTATTTATCAGAATGCGTGGTACAATTGAAATAGAAATTTATTTAATGCCCAAGCTTTTCCCTTTTTGTTTACTTCGAAAACAAAAGGGTTTGAAAGGGTAAGGTCGCTGTTAAAAATACTAAGCGAGATTGTTCGATAATATTTAGGGGTAACGAGTCTTAAATTTTCAGGTGGATTTTAATCAGACCCAGAGAATAATTTTTTGTAGCCCTACCTCTTCCTTGGCGAATTAGTATGTTTAAAATAAAGTCAAAGGAAACTACAAAAAAGTTTTTATTTATCCTTCATTCTTGCAAGTCACATCTAAATTGACTCATTTGATTACCTGCCCACATAGTAGATACATTTGGTCGTGTTGTGTGATGAAAGTCATTACTTACGTATCATTTGTTTTTTCGACCTCGAGACAAAGCCTAGCTTATTTAGTTTTAGTTACTTGATTCCCCCCACGCATGTGTCTTTTTAATAAATAATTTGAGAATGCCAGGTCTGCTAGACATTCAACCAGCTTACACGTTCCCTTCTCAGGTAGTTCATATTTTAAATCGTGTAATGGTATTAACAACAAGGTATTGTCACAGTCTAATACTGTGGTATTGTCTCAAAGAATAACAATTGCAAGCATAGTGTTGGTTACCTGATAGTTATTTCTGATGGAGTCATAAATCGTGTCATTAGAGGGTTAATACATTACATAGGTAGGTATCATAACAAACCAGTTTGTCAGTAGTGATATCATATGACTTACTGAATACCAGTGGCGAGGAGTGCATTTATGGCCACAGTAAGCCGTTCCAAAAAAAACAGTCACAACGTGATGCAAGCTTAAAGTTTCTTCAGAAGACAAGGCCTCACTTTTGCTGATAGGTACTGAGTTGGAATCAGAGAATTGTGCACGGAAGGTTTGCTTTTCTTTGCTCGTAGGCATTTTTTCAGTAATACTTTGAAACACATACCAATTAGTTGTAGATACTTTGAAATAATGAATAGTGGATCGGTGGGAGGTGAGATTTCTTAAAAGTAAGCCGATGGGAATCGGCTTGTATTGACCCGTCGCCACTGTTGAATACTAGCAATTGAATAAATCTAGCTGCTAGATCCGTCATACTTCTGCGGAAATGTCTGTGTAGATAACATCTTTAGTTTAATCTTTGGCATTTCCTTTTGGGGATATGCCCTTCCGAAGTCTCTACCTATCCAATCTCAATAGTTTTGAAAGATTCTAGGGAAATATAATAATGATGAATATAATAATAATAAAAAATCGGAATGATTTGAAAACAAGGTAAATGCTTCGGGCAACCTACAAACGAAGGGTTTGACAATTTAATTCACTTTGAATAACAAGATAAATATTGGTACACATAATTGGGTTTGAGGTTTCTTTTGTAATTTCGCAGTAACATGTATTAAGAAATTCCAAACCTTACCTTGAATTGTTATAGCGGGTTTTACGATTTTAATTTCAGTAACATCACGTATTACCTAATGATGTAAGAATTGCAGAAGTAATTGTGAAATGGCCAATAAAGGACCATAATCTGTTCATGAAAACAATTGTTGTTAAAGATGGTAATCAAAGGTGTTCTTATAATCTAGCCTAAATCAAAACATACCTATGTAAAAACATCTTTCTTTTTTAATATAAATAAATTATAGTTAGGTACCTACCTTCAAGTTTGTTTATACACTCCCTAGAAAATTGATAAGCACGATAAGTAATGACATAAGATAACTTACGAAGAGATAACCCATAGATATCAATAACATTTATAATGGCATTTGTCATAATGAATAGCTAAACCGGTATGTCCAACAATCGGTTGAATAATAAATAATCCATTATGCAATACACTTACAAATGATTTTATCTCGATCATCAGCATTACCGATGATTTTTAATGGACACTGCCTCTGCTACCTAAACTATCTTCATACCGATCCAATCTTAATATCGATTTAATCGGTTCTAGCATTTCGTGATTCGAAAGACATTACTCTTATTGATGGGCTGTTAATAGTGGTCCATTTAATTTCGTTTGCATGGATGATTTAATTTGTTAGTTTCTTTGATATGTTATCGTTCTTATCTTATCTGTACTTCTAATTATGTCTTTATTCAAATATATGCGTGCTCAAATTGTCAATTCACCTCATATTTAGTTTTTGCTGAGACAGATGTCTAAGTATTTAATAAAACTTAAATCTAGGATATGTCTCGTCTAGGTTTAAAAAACTTATTTTCGAGATGTCAACTAGAAATCTCAGCTTTAGAGACTTAAATAGAAAATCACAGTAGGAAGATAGGTACTGCGTTAATTAGTCTCGTCTATAACTGGTGGTGTTTCGATTACTTCCAGTTGACTCATCCAATACCTATGAGAATGAAAACGTTTAATCGATTACACGTGCAGATTAGAAACTATTTCATCCAATAAATAAAGTAATTGCAGTTTTTCTATCAACGTCTTACCTAATGATGGTGTCCCGCCAGAACCTTAGCTGATCTAGATCTATTTTTATTCGACTTGATCTTGACTCGAACTAATTAGCCGCCATGGTTGTGAACTCGACTGGTGTAACCAATATGCATCGAGGTGTGTACCTACTACCTACCCAACGGTTTTCTAATGTGATATCGACGATCGCGTCCGGTCGGGGTTTCATTTCGCCGAGCCGACTCCAATGCTTCTATGTTGTGACCAGTTTTTATATAGGACACTTGCCACTGTTGTGATTATACCACGATAATGCAATTAATAGGTACTTCTTGAACATGTAACAGCTTGTTTTCTGATTTCACAATAATGTGTCTTTGGATATTGGCAGAAATTGGTCGAGTTGTTACAGAAATTATCTTCGAAACAATTGACATCAGTTTGGATTGAATAACAATCGACTAATTTGTGGTTTGTATTATTGATAACTACTGATTGATGCCATGTTGAAATTGTAGAACTTTCGAAAAACAAGTTGACATTGCCGATCGAGGTTCTTAGAATTAGTGCTCGAACGATCGAACGGAGAGAAATCCACTAAGTGCCACTAGAGGTCTAGTTATCTATACTTCTCTGTCAAACAAACTTGCGACCTGGCTTGACAAATTTACTACCTCAACATTTCGGTGTACCTTATCGAAATATTTTGACTAGCGCATATAATTCACAGTAACTGGTCACACTACACCACTCAATGTTATACTAACACTGTTTTTAATATTAATAGCTGTGGCCGCCTGTAATATTATGTTGTGACTTGTCTTATATCCTGCCACACCGAACTGTGTATTATGTGCGTCAGATAGTACAAATTATTTCGATCCTTCTCCGCTGTAGAACTCTAGCAAATAGTCACTAATAGCGAAAGGTAAATGAAAGCGAAATGTGAAAAGGACATCTAAATGTGCAAATATTTAGACCAACAGTCCATTGTATAAAACTAGTTCACCTCCTAATTCAGTTCAACGATGCTCGTAAATAGTGACAATTATTTTTGTAGTTCGTGACAGAGGTGATTACATATTTTGTTATGGAATAGGCGACATGACACGTCGTTAACCTATTTATGGGTAAGATAGTGGGTCGCGTTTTCACGAAGCCACTCCTCGCGGATCCCTGAACATGACCAACCCTTTTGTAGCACGCGAAACAGGGGCGGAGAACAATTCGAAAACTACTGCACTGCATCTAGTTCTTTTCTGCAGTAAACTGTTAAGTTGATTTCATCATGATTCATGCCGATTTTTGTTGGTTCTGTAGTGAAATTAGTAATGATTATGGCCACATTTTATTGAACAGTGGTAACTAAGACAGTCGTCGCATTGCCTCATGTGACATGTTCTTTAAAAATTGTTTCCTAAAAGAAAGTTAGTTGTTGTTTTCAAACTTCGCTCTGCGGTTTGAAACTATTTACCTCAAATAAAAATTTATGGTGCACAACTGTAATTATGCAAGTTTAACTTGCATTTATTTATTGTTTATCGACACGATGAGAAAAGTGTACAATGTGCGTTAGACTTTCTATTCAACAGCTAGAATGGAAAGTGTTTTCTGCGCAGAATGTCACAGTAAACTTAGAAAAAGTTGAAAAAACACACAAAATAAAACTGCACATCGCTTGATTGACAGCCGCTGCAATAGACACTTTTTATTCGACGCGACTCGCTCTACTTACCCAGTCAGCGTAGTACGCTAATTTTAAGACAAATTCGTGACAATTAACCGTAACGATGGTAGCAATGTGAAAATCGTGACAGTCACATTTATGGTCGATTTGTAGCTATGTCTTATTAGCTCGATACTAGCAACGCAAACGTGGGTAGTGTCAGTTTTTTTGAATCGATGTTCAAATATCAAAGCTTTCGTTGTGTTACATAACTTTCCCTATAACAAACGTAACTTAATTATGTGCACACGAGCGTACATTCATGTTCACGACTTGATCGCTAATGCCAATTTAGTTGATATTATTGGCTTGCGATGCATATTATGTGTGTATTACCAAATCTCTTTGTCTTTCAGTTTTGTAATTTAATAATCGTGCATTTATCGCTTTCGATACGATGCGATTAATTTCTCATAGCTATCATAGACGTCACTTCAAATAATTTCCTTACCTTCAAAATGTTGTTCTGGCAAAACGGTTAGTTTCTTTGTGAAAATAGCAATAAGGAGTTATGGAGCTCTTAGGTTTTATAACGTCAAATCCTTTTGAGACCGTCTGTAGTGCTGTCCGGGGTCGTTCGTAAACTGAACTTTTTTATACTGCAAAAAAGTTAACCCTTTTTAAATTTTGAACCCTGAGGAATATATAGAAGATAATAGTTCTAAATTTCCTGCTCTCAAAGAAAAAAATACTTCAACGCATCTAAGGATCCCTATGTCTGCAGAACATGATACAATCACATTATACGGACGATAATATACTTAAAAACCAATGCGGTTTCTCAACACCGCAGACTCGGAAGTACTTACAAGAACTGGAGTATCAATAAAATTATTCTTTTATAGCCAATATATGGACTGCAGAGTAAGACATAAGCTTTCAAAATTGCCTTAAACCACATCGCTAGGTATCGGATTTCTTTTCGATGTTCCGGTCCAATTTCACTCCGGTATCGATTGAAGTTTATAATCTGTATTGCTTTTGTGCATATGTCTATACGTTGCCCCCGGCAGCAATTTGCTTGTTAATTTTGATATATCGGTTGGTATTTTATAATCGATATTCAAGGAGAAAGCGATGGCACCGGAAAGTAATCCTTTGCCATAGTTCACGGCTTTCATCAATCAGGCACCATAGACAGGATTGCCTACATTAAGAACCCGTTTATTTCTGATACAAGCAAGACATGTTTGTTTAGGTTGAGTCGTTTTTTCAATAAATATTTAAATTGCTTCTGAATATGTTTGTCTCGATTATGATGGGGTCTCAATTGGCCAGGCACGCCTCAGAATTTGAAAGTGATAGTACCTATTGGTACGTGTGAAGTTATTTACTTTTTGCTGAATTTTTATACAATAAAAGACAACGCCCTAATTTTTTATGCTTCGGATATCCAAGCGTCGTGGAAAATTTCAATTACCTACGCTCTTAAATCGTATAGGTACACGCGAATACATCGTGAGGGCATCACGAAACATCATTAACGAAGTATCAAATAAATTATTCGTATGAATCGTGACGTACTTTCGTAATAGGTACGCGTTAAACGTCTGTCACGTACAATATCTCGGACGGCGTCGGATTTTAATCGGCGAAAGTAGTTGCGTTGCGTGTTGCGCGTGCGCAGAAGTTTGATCGTTGCCGCGGAATTGCCGTTATGGTAGAAAGAACAGAAGGCAGACTTTTAATAACACGAGGGTTCTTGTGTTAATAATATAACCCGTCAAATAAGCCCCAATGCTATTGGTAAAATGGATAAATTTTGAATTAACACAGCTAATACATGCGCAGATTCGAAATTCCAAGCGAATTAACCTGATTAGCTCAGAGTTAAACTTTACCAAGACTTAGTGGTCCTTTGGTAGTACTTGCAATTTGGTTGCTCACTATTCGTATGGTTAAAAGCGTCATTTTGTAAGAACAGACGCAATAAATGTCAGCAATTTGCCTTTCCTAGTGTTAAGCAACTGTTTCACTTTTAAGTTAACATAGAGGAATTGAATGTTAATGTATGTAGATTAAATGGAGAAGCAGCCAAAGACTAAGTCGTACGTTAAATCTTAGATTAATTATTCATTTTATTTTTTTCCTAAAAACGGCTCATCTAGCACGCGACCACACGATTGGGTCATTTAGAATTTACAATTTACTCCGCAGAGACCCGTAATTGAAAATATCGAAACAATTCTATTAGATGGACTTTTTCGGGGCCAAATGAATAATTGTCCTGATTGAGTCGATGCTGTAAGTCATTACGCGATCAAACCACGTCTATCTGTTCTGCGGGCTGAAATGGCTAACGCGCTTTCATTACCACATTTACACAATTGAACATTGTCAGTACGAATTGCGAAATTAGATCGTTTTAAAATTGCTTTTCGTCATATGATTTAGTAAATAACCGTCAAAACTGACAGGTGTGTTATACAGAGACGTAATACTAATAACATAAATTTTGATTCCATGTTACGTCTACTCCCATTGACAGTAATTGTGTTATTATGTTTCTACCTTCTATACATAATAACAATTTGTGTACTTACATTTTTTTTTTGCCATAGCCGGACTTGTATGGCGTGACTGCTGGACATTCATTAAATTAATGAAATAGCAATTACGACGATGCCTCACCTAATTTTGTCAAACGTTCTAATTTATGGAGAGCGATCTAAATGTGCGTTGCTTAATTACTCCTGGAGACTATATATTGGCAAGTTCCTGTGTTATGGCTTGAGGTCAACAACCACGCCCGTTGTGATCGCAGACGTCATCAGATTACTCTCGCTTCTTTCCACTTCGACTCAAGCGGGTTACTGTGTCACTTTCTTCGTCTTCCGCCACAGATTTTATCAATACTTATTTATGTTACATTATGCAAAATATATTTAAATCAGTATACGTCACATGACACGCTCACAAACCAGGCCTTTCCGGAGGGAAATGACACAAAAACGTCAATCGTAAATCAGGAGATCGCATCATTAGCTTGACCTGATGAAATTAATAAATAGAAGGAGCATAATTAATCCAAGCACCACCACCAAAAGCACTCATGAAATGAGTATGGTAAGCACATCATGAATGCGATCTATACAGGCTAAACACATAATTATACCAACATCCCGTTCTCAAAGATATCGGATGCGTGCGTCGCGCTAAATATATCAGCTCACCAACTGTTTCATTGGTTAATTAGCGAGGCGAACACGTTTCGTTTGTTTTAATCACGTTCTGATGACTTATAAAACTTTCTTTATAAGTGCATTGTCAAATTTCTCTTTGCAAGAACGCGTGCCTGTCTCTTGGTAGTCGGCACAATGGACAAATTAGTGTGTTTCCATCTGCTATTGTTAACACCCAACTCGAGAACTTCCATAATTACAGCTCTGCTTTGAACTGTACATGAAACTTAAAAAAACAACTGCGTATATCGAGCCAGTTTTAATAAAGAATCAGTTTTTTTGGTAGCATCTGGGCCAATACGAGGGTAAATTAATATATCTGCATTGCACTTAAAATACGCTCTGCTGCCTTTGGTATGCGTACAGCTATAACGCGCTGACTTAAAAAAAATAAAAAAAATTAGGAAACTGTCTAAGTGATGACAGGGTAATAGCTTCTTTGCCAACTTCCTGCAACCTTACTTGCTTCGCTCAATGAGCAAAAACATCGTCGGTCTGGTGATACTTACATTTTATTAACTTTTTGGTGTGGCAGTCACTAGTCCAATCCAAAAGGCATGATGGACAAAGGTCCTGCGACCTGAACGTAAATAAGATCAATCTCTGACCACATCATTTTCACACATTAATTTGTTCATTAGTTATGAACAAATTAATGTTATGTTTGACACTGAAGGTAGATGCGGTACTTTAGCTTGTCCTTTACAGCAAAGCTTTTAAACCTCCAAAGGCCAGCCTTGCGTGGACGCCGAGCAAACTTGACCTAGGTTGAACTATTGCATCCAGTTAATGATTGGCGTTGGATAGACGCTAAATGTTTTTTAATAGGTGTTCTCCATAAAATCATCAATCATTTGAGAATTACCGTGGACATGTCTATGCATAATTCAAACGGCTGTCTCATTTGAATGAATCTTCATACTAATATGATGAAAAGAAAATTACTTCGTATCTTCTCAAGATTTTGTTTATTACTAAGAAAATAAGTAGTTATTTCCAGCTTGTCAGTTCTTAAACTGAATAACATTAATCTTCCCGAGCCCCCATGACTTGTGTCAAAATATCGTAAAGCTTGAAGTTTACTTATTTTTTTAAAGGTAAAAAGCGTGACGGACATGTGTGTACAATTATATTCTGCGATGGAAAACGAACATAAATCTTTTTATTTTATTTTTAAATTGGTTAATTGCTTTATCTTAAGTTTCCTCGGCCTATGGTGGGTGTCCTCTTAGTATAACCCGTCTACTAACTACTTCCTTTATCTGCAGTCTTTGATAAAGTGAGACAAAAGTTTAAGTATTTGCTTAATAATGTTATCAAAGAAAGTGTTCAGGTGCTCTTTTATCTTTTTTTGTCCAGCCACTTCAACGACACCCACGGGAAGCAAAAATCTTAGCCAAGATTTTCATTCTGTTCAAAAGCTTAATCCGTGGTTCCCTTTGTCTCTGTTATGTTACAATATTGTTTTAAGTTCCGCTTTACCCATGAATTAACCTTAGCTGTCGCAATATCCACATGCTCATTATAATTATTCTTCGAGTTGAATTGCCGAGAATGTCGTTGCAATTGCAAAGCGTTATGTGTGTCAATGCTAATAACAACTGGCGAACACCCACTCTACACTTAAGGTCGAAGTCTAGGTGTGTATTTTGAAAGCACTGATTTTGATGATAAAGAACCTTCATGTTATGTTACAAAGCTGTGTCGGTTACAGATAACTAAAACCCTATCACTAAGTCTGGAGGATTGGCAGTCGCACCCACCTGTTTGCTAAAGGCGTCATACTTCCCGATTACTTGTCTGTAAGCTTTGCATATAAAACTTTCTCGTTTAAAGGAAGCACTCGTAAATAAAGACTTCAATGCAATGGTTTGTACGGTCCACATTTATTTGACTCCTTTTATAGAATGAAAGACAAACATTTGTTTCACTTTCCTAAATGGAAGCGAGCCATTTCCAAACAAGTTACAAGCTTCTGTTACAATTGTTCGACTAGGTTGACATGACCGAGATTTTTGGGATCATTTTCCTTGCATACAAAAACTGTCATATTTCTCTAAAGCTTTCACATTATTGTTATATCATTGGGCCCCTAGATTCCCATAAAAACAGGGAAAGTATGCAATCTACGTGCCGCTGGAGGCGGCCGGTCGTCACGCCCATCCTACGCCGACTGTGGTCAGAAAGAAAGTGAAATTATGTTTTAGTGGATATCTTTGTCTTGCGTAATGTTGCGAGGTGGACATTTTGATTTTTTTTTAATGTGAGATTCGCTTCCACGATTCTCGGGGTCACAAAGACAAACACGTCTATAAGCTGCTTATCAGCCCTGCCCTGCCCAGCAATATGTAAAAGCCAACAAAGCGGAAGCGCGTGTGTGACAGGCTTCCAAAATACTTCTGAAGTGAGCAAACGTAGTTGAAGCTTTGAACTGCTTGAAGCATCTTACTTTCAAACTGATTAATAGTAAAGTTTAATTATTATGTTGGTTGAGCATGATGTAATTTGGTCTAAGTAAACATTCTAAAAAAAAATTGCTGGTGGGCACAAATTACTCGTTCACGGTTGCTGGACAGCGCCCTCGCGTTCGAGGTTAGAGCGATTCGCACGTGCACCATTAGAAAAAGTCAACAAAAAGCTATCACGATACCTGCTTGTAGTACAAGGAAGTAATTACCATGCCGCTGGCAAGTTGTTTGACCCTAACTTTGAGAATCAGTTGCTATTGAGAATTATCGGAGCTCCAAGGTAACTCGGGCAGTTATGCTCAATTTGGTGTTGAGTTTTCCAGGTGTGTGATTATATAAGCTATTGTGTGATGAATGTATGCTGAATATTTTTTTAAACTTCATTGCTAGTTGATGTTCCAGCATACACAAGTTTGGTGGTATAAATAATATCTACTAACTTTAAGCCTCGTAAGGTCTCAAAAGCACGTATAACTCGTTCTAAAATCCGACTGAATATCGATGTTATTTCAGTCGTAAATAGCTCTACTGTTTACATAAACCTGATCTGACCCTGGTGGCTGGTACTAAGGCCACGATAACCATAAAGCAGAAGATTACTGTAAAATCAGTATTATAAACATTTTATACTTTCAATATGCAATACTATCACTGAACCTTCTACGAAGTTACGTTTATACGAAATTATTGTTATATTAGGCGGTGACGTTGGTGGCTGGTACCGTTGCGCCATAATTCACAATGCCATCTGATAAACCACACTACGGCGACTGTTTTCGTCAAATATTGATTGTCTCATGAACTTCCAGCTTTACCAGCCAAACTACACGGAACAATAAACACGGCCAACGCAATCGATGAGCATTGACACTTGACGAGTAGAACCAGCGTGGGATTGAGGAAGACAGACAACCAATCGTGGACTGCTAATGTGCTAATTACCATTCCATATTGTATTCTGAAATCTATTGTAGGTCTTCATTATTCAGCTGACGTAGCTGCTGTGTAATTTTTCTTCACGTAGGCTCATTGTAAAGTTTTCTTTACAAACTTTTCTGCTTCATTAGTCTTTGGTCGGGTTGACGAAGTGTAATAGCCACCATATTTCTGCTATGCATGATTAAATTTTCTTCTGGGTACTCTCAATACATATTTTAAGTTTGGAAAAAGCACGGATGATGTAGCTAGGTTGCTGCGTAAGATCTTCTTGCTGAGGTAAGTAGAACATAGACGTCCTAATTACACAGGTAATAAATACTAAGTCACGCGATGTCGCGAGATCACGAGAAAAAAACACATGGAAATCGTTTTTCTATTCTTCATAATAATTATGTTGCTAAAAATAGTTCGAAAGAGTAAAGTGATATTTCCAATAGCTTTTCGGCACTGGAAAATTTTCTGTCTGGATTTTAATAAAGTGGAATTTTCCGCCTTTCATTTCAATCCAATATCCTTTTCAAGTTCAATTCAAAAAGTATACCTACTTGCCAGAGTAGTCCCGGCTAGATACTAAAGATCTAATCTTCGTCTCAGTCGGGTCTTCGCTCCATCTTAAATCAAACTTGAAAATAGTTGAAGTAGGTTATAAACTGCAAAAATTGTACGTCGTATCGTTAGTTTTAAATATAATTCATACATAACAATAACCCAAGTGTCAACTACCACATCCAACTCGTAATCTCATACAACAATACGTGTTTAAGAAAAATAATTGCTTCCTACATATTCCTTTCCAAGCATCTGTGTCCGGTAGCAATGAATTCGTGTGGCAACTCTTATAATGAGACAAGCTCCGAATGTTAATGCCTGTACTACGCAACTAATAGCTGGCAGATTTTCACGCATTATTTATGTTACATGTTGGCTAATAGTGGTCAACGATGTTGGCTTCTTGCTTGATTTCGCATAACAAGTGCAAACGCAATTATCCGAAACTGGAGCATAACTGCTTTGCAAATGTCCGCAGATGGATTGAATACCGTTGCTTCAGCGACGACAGGCAAGCAAAGTACGTATAGACCTATTTAGTAGACATGAAGATTTGTTGACCAACTGACCCGTGCAGTTAATGCATTTCCTTAACTTTCAAATCAATTTATTCCAAAATCTACCAACAAAGCAAGTTTACAAATAAAGAAATGTGTTTTTAATTTAACAAGTGATTAGAACTCTCGTAGTCGTAGTCTACGACTGTTATGGCTCGTCAACAATGATTGTTTCCAGCAAATTCGTTTCAGCATACAATGCTCTGACAGTTGAGACATTTGAAACACTAGTATATTTCATTGTGTTATTTAACGCCGCCACGCCATGTTTAAATATCATCAGGTTGCCCCATCCAGTATCCAGATATATATTACAAATCGTGCAGCTGCACAGTTTTTGGCCTCCACTCTAACTGCAACATCATTAAACTTTTTTAAACACTGATTGTTTCATATTTTGCAAGTTTTCTATTTCATTGTGTTCTACATTTGAGTCAATATTGACTATTGATTGACGCATGAAACGCTTGCTACACTTACAATCTGGATAACTGATAAACTAACAGTTCTTTTCTGCGATTTTCACATGCAGTGCAAAAACATGTGTGCAGCTTTACGCGATGCTTGAACATTGCGTAAAATGAGAAGTATAACAATGATTCTATCTAATCCAACAAAAGACGAGCTACATAAGTTTGGCGGCGGTGTTCGTACTGACAATTACACAATCTAATTGCTGATGATGTAAGTTTTTGTTTGACGGAATAATTGTATGTTCTGGATAACACAAAAAATATATGGAAATAATGTTGATTAACTGACGCCCCCGCCCATATTATCGATTCCATTCATCACCTCATCATTTTGTTGAGTAGTTTTGTTAGTGTCTTGCAGAACTTTACAAATAAAGTGTTATGTCGACACCAGCCCGTCACTCATCGAAGATGATGAAATGTATATGGATCTCAATTCTGCCCTGTCATTCAGCGTTTTAAAGAATGTGTTACACTAAAGTGTAATTACTTCCTACAAAAGAGTGGCCTCGTTTTCGATCAAGTGCATATTCAATATTGAAGATGTCTGATATTACCAAATATATTACTTTAGCTCGAATTAAATACCAGTTGAAATCAATGTAAGTCTGATATTATGATTCGTCATCGTGCGAGGAACTATTCCGTGGACTGGTTAAGAAGTCCTGCTCATTTTATTAACTTGTATCCTATACATATTCAAAGTCTGTTTCTCATTAATAAACAATGTCGTGCATCAAAAGAGCAATTCCAAGGATCGTTACATTTTAAACTTACACCATGTTATCTGTAATGAAATATGTAATGTTATGTTATGAGAAGTCACAGGAAATCCATTGTAATTTGTTACCGTAGCAAAAAGTCGAGCATTGAGTCATCGTGACCTTATATGATTTTTTTACTTCCTAGCTAGACCAGTATACAGCAATAATAAAAACTCTTTAAATTACAGCCAGGAGTCGTACGTATGGCGTCATGGATAAATGTGGTAAAATGTTTATTGTGATATGAAATTATGTTAGATGTATTGTGATGGGTGTCGTATGCGCAGTCGTCGTGACGATAGGATGTTTGCAGTTTTGCATTACAAATAAAGAGTGTTCGTGCGCAGTGCACATCGTTAGCCGTCAGGTCACTGGCTGCCTGTCAATTGTGTTCAACATTGTCAATTCAACTCATTGCTTCCATCGCTGTGGTAATAGTGCTGTGCGCACTTTAAACATCGTAACAAACGTCTGTCTCGTGATACGATGCGGTTTGATTGGATTTCAATTGAGTCGAGGCCGCTCTACTGTATATTTGTTAGTTGTTAAATGGTTTTACAAAAATATACTTTGCGAACGTGCACGCACTCATGCAACATAACCACCTTTCTATACATACGGTAGATCTTATTGCACGATATACTCAAAACAATCCTATTCGCAAATCAGCCTGCATATTTAAGATCAGTGTTTATATGAGAGTGTTTATGAAAAAATTAGTTTGCTCTCCGCATTAGAGATATGAATTTCAAATCTTACTCACTTACTCATTAATATTCATTTTAATCATTCGACTGAATCCAAGCGAAAGAGGGTATTGTTTTAATCAGACTTATGTAAATGAACTTGTTCTATATGTTTTAAGTAGTCGTTTCTACTTGTAAGTTCAACACTTGGAATAAAAATGGCTTCTTCGATACATAGAAGGCGATTCTGGCAACCGATGTAAGGAAACGCCACCTGTTATTAAGTTAAATATAGGTAGAGAGGAAGTAATTCTGAAGATCGATCATATTATAGATGCAGTTATTCCCCGCTAATAACGTTCGTTAATAAATTCCTTGCAGAATGGACGAACAAAAGGTCATTATAGAAGCTTTAATAGGCAAGTCGTTGAGACTACAAGGATCGCTAAAGTTAATTCGCAGCTTTCAAAATAACACCAGAGGCAGATGTCGATTAAAAATATTCATCGGAACCGGTCGAACGGCATTCAATGACATTTACATTAATGTTAACAAACTGGACGAGTCACCTCTGCCTCGGGATGTAAAAAGAAAGTAGTTAATCTCGCACTCCTACAAGCTGATATCAACTTATACGTTCAGTTCATGCGTTAGAGTGCCTATCGTTGCGCTCTTGGAACGTTCCAACTTCGGTAAAATGTCGGAAATTAACTCGGTATCGGAAACTCGGAACAGCGGGGTATTTGTTTAACACACTGACAGTAGGAATGGCTTTCATTTTGATAGGTGAACAATATTAATTTCGTTATTAACGTTGTCAAGCACGTTTTCGAACATATGAAGCAATTGATTAGCAATAACCTTCAAATGATTCAGATCCTGATTGGTAGTGTGTTACGCAATAAGGGTGCTACAAACAGGAATAATTATACACCGTGACACTTTAGTCGTCTTACAAAGGTGGGTCCACTCACAAAATACCTACAGGTGCGATTAAAGAATTGTTACCATTAATTAGGATAGGTACTAAGTGAATAAATAATGTTTTAGAATTATAAAACACCCTCCCTGTTAATAATGTTTACGTATCAAACGGTACAAGATTTCTCCATACCTACCATAATACCATTACATTTCATCATTCATTCCATCTCCATAACAGGGTGTTCAAAACTACATCATGCGTCTTTGTGAATGTTTTTTTTTTTATCATAAGTCCAAATTTTTTTCTTATAAATGATCAGTAGTTATTAGTACAGGATACATGAAGTAGGCTGCCGCTGTATTAAGACGACTAAAATGTCACGGTGTATTATCTTGTTGCATGATGCGGTTATTTTCTACCTAAAGTATGGCAGTATAATTATTATCATGCGGCATCAATTAATGTTTCTTAATTTAAGATCAAAGTCCCGAAGCCATTTGCATAGCAATAAAAAGTTTGCGTAGATAGATCCCGCCGTAAAAAGTTTATTTTCCTACAGATGCTATTTAAGTTCGTTAAGTGGGCGGAATATTGGTATAGTCAGACATATTAAATTCTCCGCAAAGGTTTGATTACGTGACTGCCAATTTCGGTTAATTAGTCATCAAGACTGAAACGAAAAGATTTTTAAATACCCTCATAGATTTTAATGTTGTCAGACCGTATTGGGATTATGGCAACTGTCCATTTTAGGAATAGACGAGAAAGACCTCTCGGGTCAAAAACCTTCATTTAACTCTATAAAATGTAACTGGTTTAGACTTGGAATAGAATACTTGCCATGAATTCTCCAGTTTTGCAACTTGAGCAAAAATACACACGTCTACAAAGATGGTCGTTTATCTGCCGCCTACGTAAGTATCTTGTAGTGATTGCCACCAAACGTTCATTTAATGGAAACAATTGTCAAATAAACCTCAATCTTTATATGAAAGCGAGGTGTAAATGCTGACGTCATTTGTACCCACGAAAGCTGGCAAATCCTGTTCAGGAACCTCTGTCACATTGGACTGTTTTATTTCATTTTGCATAACATTAACGATACAATCTTAACAAATCCAGTAGCAATTCATTTGAAAAAGTGGTTTAGTTGCTTTTTATTATTTTTGTTTGAGGAGGATTATAGCTGTCACGATATTGTCACTCATCACCTGAGATTGAGGACAAGGTGAATTCAAATAGCAGCTTAATCTTATCTCAAGTCAATATTTGTTCCAAACGGAACTCTTCTCCGGAACTTGCTGCTAAGTTAGCCAAGTACGAACTAAGTCTAATTAAACTTGTATGTTTAAATACTATGGTTATAAGTGCTTTACGAACTTATTATTCAAATGCCAGGTTACTGCATACATATCTATTAAGTTAGACCCAAGAATGAATAAGGCTTGAATATACTTAGCTTTGCTTCTTTGCATTAATTCATCAGATTATTTTAAAATTAATTGGCTACCGTATTTTTTTTTCATAGTCGTCATTTCTCTCAGCCTCGCACGTCCTCGTCACCCAAAGTTGAATGTAGGTTTCTTGCATTGTATCAATGACTTAAAACTAAAAATGCAGTTTAGTACATCTACTTATATATTAATTGTTTTCCATACTGCAAGTCGTCTTGGGAGAACCTTCTTGTAACTTGCAAAATACTTTCTTCAGCCGGCTAAGTAAATTACTTAGAATCAAGTAAATTACTTAGAAGAAGTTACACACACGAATCTCTTGTTTAATCATCGAGTAAATCCATAAACGGATAGCGTCAAAGAGAAATGTGACGTTGAGATCAAATTCACAACATTGTTACTATTGTAGATTATTCGCATATCTGTCTCTCCACGCTCCGGCGCAAACGGATGTCGGTGGAGAAAACTTTGATGTTTTATGTGTTTTCGTACATATCCGCGTCCATTCACGTCGCGACGTAAGTTGACGCAACACTTATATTTACGACGAATTTATGTATATTAAAATATGATACGATTGGGTTTAGTACTCAGATGTTGGGTAATCGGGTTGCTTGTAAACAGGATACGATCGAATGCCTTTATCTTAAAATTAATTCCAAAACATTTGCATTAACATCTATTGAAAACTGTTATTAAATCTAGCATCTGGCAATTATTTCCCAAATAGAAAAGGACCTGAAAAACAACGACGCTACGTGTTATTTTGTCGTCCAATTGAAACTTTAATGCATCATAGTCTGATTTACCATTCATTGTTAATAACATAACAATAATATCTTACGTTGTGCCTATTTGCACTTCATTGACGTCAATTTGCTTCTATGAGACATAATTATGAGTATCGTTGTCAGCTGTTTAGATACGAAATGCTGTTGACTAAGTAACGAATTCGGGTGAATTGTCTTATCAAAATTAATCACAATGTAAATAATAAATTATCTGTCAATGGTATGCGTTATCATTAGCACCAAGAAACAATAACATTGAGTGCTAAATACGATAATAACCCTTTATTGTAAAGCTACACGTAAACTCATTACGACTTACTTAATGAGATAAGACTCATGATATATTTTGGACTGCTTAGAGTAAGTTTTGAAACATTCAAACAAAGTGCAATAAACTACAATCGTGCACATACCTATTGTACACAGGAGGCACGTCTAGTCTCGCGAAACGTGACGTGAGTCGGCCTTGGCGGTCGGACTCCAATCGGCTAACGTCGTTAGCATTCGATATTTGCTTTTATCTCTTTTACACTCAATGACTGCGCTGCTCAATCCGTCTCGAATTTCCACACGCAACATTCGAGGAAACTGACACAGCTGTTACCAACTCTATTGAGAATTTGCACCTTAAACCAAACAACGCAAGGTGCATAACCGCAGACACAACATGGCCGGTTATGGACTTGTGATTCTGGTACGTAATAATCGTTCTTTCTCTTTTTTCCGAGCTCGCACTACTGCCTCCCAGCCAGTACGGTAAAAGCTTTGAAGAGACACGGACTGTCACGTAGTGACGATCAGCTGAACCCGTAAGGCCGTAACCGAACCCGAGCAAATCGAATAATTGACGACATGATCTGTTACGATTGCAGTAATAACTGTCCAGTCTAATCATCTTGCAGTGCCTTTAGTGATATGTATATTAATCTGTAACAGAAGTTGAATAGAATAAAGTTAACCAAATTGGAAACTTCACATTTCGATTCGTACGAAACGGCCACTATTGTTTTCAAAACATGACAGACATGTCACCGAAAGTGTAGTGACTGAAAACAGGGAGCGGTGACAATTATATTGTGAGTGCGTGTGTTGGATACGGCCCAGTGAATTTCCGGGCCCTCGTGTGTCTCCAGTGTTGAGTTGTGACTCGCTGTATCAATTCTATTGAAGAGCAAGTGACTGATGGAGATTTGTGCTAAAATTGGGAAGGAGGCTGCTGAGAGCGGGCGTCATGCTGGCCCGCGTGCTTGTTTCTAGTGTACGCAGACTCCGGCAAAACGGCGGCTACAGAGACAGCCCCGGTACTCGCACCACAGGTTCGCTTTCTTTACGTACAAACGTTTACTCAATACTTGTTTACTGGTAAACGCTGATTTTCTAACTTTTGAATAATTGCTTGTCAAATACTACACTGTTCGGTCGTGCATATTCAACAATTTATGGACAAGTTTCCAAGGTAAATTGTGAAGGGTTTAACAGATAAGCTATTGGTTTGATAATGCATACGGGTGCTAAGTCGAATTAGTAATTTTAGAACATAATCCACAAGTAGAGGAATTTATCTTGGTTCTAAAACTGGTAAGCGTTAAGTAAACTACTATATTTAGATCAAATGTTATCGTCGAAGACGATAAGCAAGCTAGAGTGAATGTCTCAGCAGTTATCACTAAATGATAAATGATTGATTTCCCTTCAGTCCGTTTACAAACATAAAAAAAACAAGTCCAAAGTTAAAATATTTGAATACGTATTTTACACAAAAAGTTGTAACAAGGCGTTATTTAGTCATTGGCAAAGTTGCCATGACTCACACTAGAAAGTAGTTTCCGTAATTGTTGTCTACTATGTGTACACACTTTTAGTTGTTTTTTAACGAAATAACCACCATAGTATTGAACACAAATACGTGAAAACAATAGATTTGAAATTCTCCAGTAATTGATGCGATTAATCTGGGTACCGTGTCATTAACAGAAAGTTTTTCCATGCTTTTGTCCAATTTGATACGAGTGTTTGGGTGACAGATGACCTATTCAAAGTGAATATTTTTTTGCTTCTCGTACTAAAAACCATAAATTGTTCCCAGGCTGATAAAGGTAGGATGGCTTCAATTTCGCAGTTCACATCTTACCTAGACTCAGAAACTCGAAGTCGAGTTAGTAAATTCATAGATTAACGTAGGAGCTAATTTGCTAATGAAAGATTATCATATTTAAACAGCAGATTTATGATAAAAGCGGGTTTTAATTTTGTCTGCGTCCGCATTACTAATTGTCTGGTCGTGCATGAACTTTGTCTACACATTTTATCCTTGACATGTCGGCACACATAACCATATATTTTGAAAGGTTAACCACCTGCATTCCGACTGCTTTTAAAACGATTCAATCAGTAATAGATCACGTCATACATTTAGAATTGTGTTTTAGGCTTGCCAATGTGCTCAAGACTATCTGCTTATTGAGTCCAACGAGAACTGACCATAACCGTACATGAAAATGCTAAAAGGAATGAGTTGAATCCATATCACCTGTACTGTAAAAATCTCACCGTGAAAACTTAACTAAAGTGAGTTTGAAGTGAACTGTCAATCCTTAGCATAAGATGGATGACAGTTCATTTCAAACTCACTGCACTTAAGTTTTCACGGTGTTTTTTTTTTTAGAGAAAGCACTACTGTGTTCAGGGTTAATGAAAATAAATGCAGACGTAAACAACATGAACCGTTTCGTTTATCCTAAAAGTATTCAGACAGATATACTTCAAATCATTAGACTGTTAATAAAATAAATTCTCAATCATGATGCCAATTCCTCAACCATGACTAAATCTTAATAAATCGGTACCCTGAAAAGCCCTAATCCCTATTGCGAATATTACTAAGACTCATGCTGGTATGGTATGGAATTATGCATCTTGCCATATAATGCCAGAGTATGTTACTAATATTGATCAGTTTTGTCCAACATTGCTCCTATTTGGCTCCGAACTCTTTATTAACCCACGTGGTAATCCTTCCATGCTTATTATAACATGAAAGCATTATTTCATTTTTTTTTATGGCCATCCACTGCTCTTTGGCAATATTACCAACTAGCTTCTGCTTGCGACTTTGTCCGCTGGAAATTATCGCCACCCCTTCGCTTAGTGTTCTCTCTGATTTTTTTCTTTTTGCTCGGTTCGTAAGGGGTCGTAGCGTGATCTTAAAAAGCCTATAGGTTACCTTACTAGTCAAGAATTATCAAATGCAAAAAGATTTTATCAAACCCGACTGATAGTTCCAGAGATTGGCGCATTCAAACAAAATAAAGAAAGTTCAGCTTTATTAGGTATATTAATAGATATAGATATGCATGGGATTGTAATGATCAGTTCTGACCGTCACTGGATCTACCTTTTTCGGCTGAACTTCTACAACTCATCTGCTAATCTAACCATACTTATACCTATATCATCAAAGCATTGTGTCAAAGTTTTTACGCCCATCCACTTCTCTTTGGCAATAGGCCGGAAAGACGTAAGACCATGGTAGTCATTTCCCAGTCGGTTTGCCTTTAACAGTCATTACCTTACTTTTTCAAAATGCCGTATTGTGTTTGGTTACATAAGTCACTTATTACTGTCAGAATGTAGGTTAGGGGACAGTAGCGTTTTCCAAAACAGAATTTAGGACTGCGAAATGGCGGACATTAGTGGTTTGATAGATTAAACTTACTTAACAGCACGCATTATGTTTCAAGGTAGGCAATGGAATTAAGGTAAATTATGGTACGTTTTGTTTTTTTGTGGCTGTTTACTGCTGAAGGTTGATTTCGTTATTTGGTCTCTGTCTTTGTGAAGCGAATCGGTTTTTTAAGCAGATATTGACTGAGCATACTTAGTCTTTGTTGTAGTGTTATTGGGTGTATCTATCTGGCAGCTTATGGAGTCTGGATTGGTCCCCGGTACCTATACTAGCCCATGACCAAAATTATAATTTCACGACCAAAATCGTATAAAATCTATATAGGTTTGGATATTCTGAATCCAAAAATCCTAATTTCAGATCTTTTCCGCGTAACGTCACATCTGACCGCATTTTCAAATATTTCAAAAACAAAATCGAAAACTTTCACCTGTCCGATTTTCAGACATCAGTAGCGAGTAGCGCCGCAAAGGGTCTCAAAAGTCCTTTTGAGAAAATTCATAATGAGGCAAAAAGAAAACCCATAGCAAACCGACTGAAAATCATGTTTTCAAGTTAACGTTGGCCAATTGATGTAAATAAACCATTTTTCAAACCAGTTTTACCGATGGGTAACAGAAATCCGTTTGAAAACTGTTGGACATAACGAAAAACGTTGCGCAGATGCAGAAAAAAAATATTTCATACAAGATGAGTGTGGCACCTTACTAATCAGACAACTTTTCTGTAGCCAGAAATTATAAAAAAAAATTATATTACTGCGTATTTACGTATGATTAATTAAGTTGCCCGAAACCATCGAACCGAAACTGAAGGACTTAATAAATTGGACAAAAGGAACCAGAGGGTAACTGCGTATTACACTATCAGTAGGAATCGCTTTCATTTTGACAGCTTCACCACATTCATGGCGTTGTTTACGTTGCTAAGCAGAGAATTTTATCGTACACTAGCTGTGCCCGCGACTTCGTCCGCGTGGATTTTTCTAAAATAAAAGTAGCGTAAGTTACTCCTTATTTTATCAATCAAAAATAAATCAAAATCATTTATTTGCATAAATAAGGTACAGAATGTTCTTGACCAGCTATCTGCCAGTGAAAGTCCCGTCAAAAAAGGTCCAACCATTTCAGAGATTAGACAGACAAAAATTGTAAAAAATGTTATTTTGGTATATGTACCGTATATATATTCATATGCATGTAGCAAAAAGCGGTTATTTTAATATTACAAACAGACCCTCCAATTTTATTTATATGTATAGATTATGTATTAATGGATAAGCAATTACCTTCAAAATGATTCAGATTCTGATTAATAGTGTGTTACGCAATTAGGGTGCTGGATAATGTTTGAAAATTACTGTTTATTGGATAAAAATCTTTTTTTTTTTATCATTGCCGGAATCATCATCGTCGTTGTAAGGGATAGGAGCATAACAACTACAGCACCGCGTGTTTGCCGAGCTATTCTGGAACGTGCTTTTCGTTTTTGGAATTATGGTAGACTGTTGTTTCTAACAAATACAGTGCTGAAGTACATTCTGTACAGAATCATCTAAACTTGCGATTTTCTATAGGTTTGGGCGTAAAACGATGTGACTTGATTTGGTCCTAGGCTCTTGTTTCCTTAACCAACCCTTCGGTGAAACAAGGCGTGATGTTATTTTATGTTTATAGTCTATATTACAATTTAAAATTCACACTACAACTAGTCATTCCCCACTTCTCGACTAGCCACTTATTCTCAATTTAAAACCGAATTTTCCAGTAGAGCAACTAAACTCAGCATTAATCTCTACTTGACATAATAATTAAAATATTGTTGGTGTAGCTATCGGCAGAAACCTTGCAATTGTACGATTACCTAATAAAGCAAAAAAATCCTTAAAACGTTTTAATTGGTGGTGGAATAGTACTGAAGGTCCTAGCCGGTAGTTTTCGAAATTGGGTCGTCCAAATACACATCTGTCTGGTGCTTCAAACTTCGTTCTGGCAACGCTACCCTTTGCCGCAGGGCGCTTAATTGGGATACGAATTTAATACGACCTTCCAATGTATACGTAGAGTAATTTACTGTCTTAATTTAAATGCACACGTTTCCACTTGAAGGGTCTCTATCAAATTGGATTTAGTTGTCGTTGTCATGTTAGTTCAGCCGATTATGACATTAATTTGCCTTTGCACAGTAAGAAGAATTGCATTTTCATTGTAATATGTACATCTTCGTGAGTTGCCACTCGATGTATCCTACTGCATCAGTAGTTCGTGCTAAACGTGTCAGGTGCAATTTATCAATTCTACACACGGTTTTAGCTTCTTTGACCTAACCACACATTTCTAACCCTGTCAATATTCCTGCAACTCTCGCATAAGATGCCCAAAAAATAAAAAAATATTTTTTTCTTTACTTACAAAGTATACTACATTATGTCCAAATTTAGCGTGATTTTTGGCAACATGTCTTAAAGGTTTCCGTGAAACGGAGCAAACACTCAGTAGTTAATTGGAGTCGAACATTGGCGAACCTAATTATCATCGGCTAGTTTTACGTGTCTACTTAATGCCCACTGGTAACTTAACCGGGCACATAATGTAACAAGAATTCCATCAAAGAGTTACCTACTAGTTAGAGATGAAAATATACGCAAACATTTTAAATGTTTGCGTATATTTTTAACGAACATAAAGCGCGAGTTTTTGGGACCAAAAGGTTGCGTATCTGTAGCTATTTCTTCATCCCAATCTTGCGATATCTCCTTATCTCTTTTCTGACTTCTAACATTGGAACTTCAGCAAATTCGTATCCTTATCTCTTCAAAGCGATATTTTCTTACCAATTCTAAATACATATTGCTGAGTGTCGGATTCACTAAAGATAAGATATTGATGTGTTATGTTTTAAAAACAAACACCAACTGTTTAAAATGATTCACGCGTTTATAATTCATAACGAATATTGATTTCCATAGTTGCTAAAACAAAACCTACGATGTTTATGTTAGTAAACGTACGTTTACCTTTAAGCATGTTATTGAGTAATTCGAGCTGCAGGCCATGTGCTGCAATAACACTTTGAATTGTGAAAAGTTTGCCATAAACTAAAGTGCACAAATAGTTGCCAGCGACAAGTTTGTCGCCCTACGGATTTCAATTGATAATCAGCAATTTGAATTCGCCTGCCTGTGCGTTGAAATTGAATAGCGCCTAGCAAACATCCCAGCAAGTTTAGTTAACTGCAGACAACAAAAATAAAATGAAGATTAAACCTCAATTCATCATCTGCCGCAACGTCATCGACTTCTTTTATCGTTCCTTTTGTGTGGCAGGTGGGCGCCATGACAAAATAAATAATTTCCGGTGAACGAGTTTAAAATACATTAAGAGCCAAACTGCAGCAGCAGGTTGCTCGAGATAAAAACCCGGCCAGAAACAAATGCTTCAACTTCAAATTTTTACTTTAATACGTCGTTTAGCATACAGGGCCGTGCAAATCTGGAGTCTATTTTGTATTGGATCTCTAAATCGTTTTTGAACGCACTTAGTCATGGCACGGTAGTCACCACGATATCAGAGTCCTTGTGTTGCCCAAATGTTTTTTTTAAGTGCTCAATTAACTCATATTTTGTGAACCAGTGCGGTTCCTTCCGTCGTGACTTTAAAATCGAGAGCACAGCACGAACAGCGAGTTTCACTCGCAAACATTTTTTCTACGCAAATCCAATTTTATACCGCCAATAGTTTTGGCCGTGATCGCTTGTACATTTTATGATCTACAAAATGAATATACTCTGCAATGGATATTCTCTTAATGGCAACGAAAATATCACGGAAGGGTTAACTAACCTATGAAGTTTTAACCAAGAGAAAGTGTTACTAAATCGATTAGAAGTCTTTCATAAATTATTATTATGCACTTAACAACTTGTAACACGTTTATGCAATACCGGTGGTTCAAACTGGCACGTGGAAGCAAGGCTGTCGTACAAATCGCGATAAGCCATTGCCGTACGTGATGGATTATTCACAGCCACCATATCCAATATGTCAAGTTATTTCATTTTTATAACGTTCGTTAAAGGTTGTCGTCCGTTTAAAACTCGACTAAAACATCCTGCATATAAAACGTGTTCGTAGAAACATGATTGCATAAAAAGCCCGTCCCTTATAAAGTGAGCAACGCTTCGATAGCCACCCTACCGATAAATACAGATGCGGTTATAGGCGACGATGGCCAGGTGTTAACGGTTCGCTGTTCATCCAGTTCTGCCATATCAATTTAATCTACCGATGCCATCGTTAACATTAAACTTTACTCGTATCCATTACCTAGTCTGACGCATATATCGATCGGCTATCAGTTCAAACGCCACGCCGACGCAAATGCTAGTCCTATTAATGTCAGTACTTAAAAACGTATTACAGAACAATAGATGTTCCCATGTGTAGTTTCGAGCCAAATAAGTACAGATGAATAGTTGTGAAGCGATCAGATCGCAGATTTGCTGGCTTTGTTGGGTCTGAACGGTTTGCAGAGGCGTTTATCGTGAGAGGCGACCTTGTGCCGTCTGACATTGGGCGCGTCGATTTCGAATCGAGTTTTGTTGCTCACAACACCTCTGCGCCCGCGCACCAACCAAAATCATTTTATAGCGTGAGCAACGCGACTATCTTGTGGTTTATCTCGTTATGACTGACGCTGCTCTTTGTCTTCAAAGAAGACATTAGCAACATTTTTTTTTAAGTCATCACGTTACTATATGCAAGAGGTTTTGAATCCAAGTTGGTACTTTTAACTTACCAAGCATTGCACAAGCGACAGGTAACGGCTCGCACCTTATTTACTGTGCGGTGGTGAGTTCCGTTTAGAATTTGCTCAGTGCGCGTAACGCGGTTGGTGTTGTTCCAACGGCTTTCTATCTGTTATCTCGAGATCACCACCATTTTAGTCCCAGTAGCCGATGCCGGGTACGATTAGGGACTTGTTGATTAAATGTTGTAAAGCTAATAATCCGATTAAACGGCTTGTTGATTGCTTACTCTGCCCCTTTCTGGGTCACCAGAGCTGTTGTCGACGTTATCTTTGTTAGATTTATCCGATAGGTGTGCTAGAGTTGTGACTCCCGATATTAGTAGAAAGTATAGGCTCAAGTTTACCACTTAGTATTTATGTGAGTATCGATAAAGTCACGTTATATGGCATCCATTTTCATGTTCCAGGCTAATGCCACCAACCGCATGCGAAGTGCTGCGGTTGTTTGCCATCTACGGTGCATTCGTCTCGAACGAACGACGACCTAAGATTTTCTATGATTTATGAAATCAGTTGGTTCTGACTTCTGATAGCAATTTTAGTGTCTATAAATGTAAATGAAATAGTGGTATTTGAACTAAAATAGTATATTCGTCGAAGTAAGTCGGTCCTACGCACCTACTGGAACTGCATACCTTGTAGATGATTGATTATTAACAGCAAAGGCATTAAGGTATCCCTTGGCTCGTTTTAAATAATTCATCCATCTACAGGAAGCAACTATGGTACCCAAAGGATTTAAAATTATGTCATTCAATATGGCAACAGTCACGCGAGCTTACGCTACAACATAAATAGAAAGTGTCAAATGCTTCGCATACATTCGCTGTACTGAATAACTAACACTCCTGCTGTTCATTGTACCTTCCTAATTATTTCTTGCAACATTTCAAAGATGGTTTGCTACTACATAGTTGCAATTGCTTCTGTAATACTTGAAACTCGTTGTGGAAAGCGCATCATCCATATAAAGTCACCTTTTATGATTTTCAAGGAAATCAAGATTTTTTGTTAACTGTAACGGAATTTGGGGTAAGGTCAGACGCTCTGTAACCACCGCGGAGATGTGAAATGCGATGTCTTTGTACATTTCTGATATCAGTCTGTCTGCAATGAAGTTGTTAATGGGATATAAAAACAAGTCGAAGTCGAGACAAGTTTTTATTTTATCCGGTCTCACATAAAGCAATTCAAGCGGTATCATATAGGACGTGGAGCTAAATAAAATTATTTCCGTCGTGAAGGGTAATTCGATTGGATATTGGTGGCTTGGTGGACGGTTCACGTTTGATTGCACGAGACGAGGATACCGCTCATGCAGAACCGACTTCCATTCCATACTCAAAGTAAACTTTAGATACAGTAATATAACCCAACAATTTATCTGTCTACGTTCTAAAACATTGATTTCAATGACAACGAAACCGCATACGGTAATTTCGTGTATTGACGCAATTGTCGTTGCAAGAAGCATAATACACATTTACAAAAGTAGCCGGTATTTGTTTTTGTGGTATTGGCTCAGCCATAACGTTTTTCTAGTGTGTGTAAAATTGTGTACAATTGAAAAATGCACTCAGGTTGCTTTTGAACCAAAATGTTAAAATGATATCAAGCAAACTAGTGTAAATAGATGTTGGTTTTAGCAGTTAGCTGTGAACAGAGATTTCTGCGACTATCAGCATAAAAACAAGTTAATGAACCTAACATTTTGCGTTTAGCTGAAAACTTACTTGTGTCAAAAGTGCTTAAAACCTAATAAAACAACCAGTCAAGTGTGCGGACCACCCACAATGAAGGGTTCCGTAGTTGTGATGAATTTATGCCAAAAACAAACTTAAACTTTGTAGTCGATAAATATTTTCACTTCAACTGCAAATACATGTACCACATCATCACATTCAGGGTTGGCCGTCAGGAGGGCATTGAGCATCCTTAAAGTACGACATACAGGCGATTCAACTCTGGCAACCGTTCTGCAAAGCAGTTGCGCTAACAGGTTGTTTCGGCGATTGGCGTTGACCGATGTATTTTTCGGGCACAAATAGTCGACAGAAAAGGTCATGGAGCTCAGGGTAGTCGATACGACCGTTAAGGGTCTTATAGGCTACCGTAAGCTGATCAAGGCCTCTTCTTACCTCCAACGAGTTGGAACCCAAAGTCCCTAGGATATATTTGGTGGGGTACAGGCAAGGGTAGAAATTGAAAGTTCTTTTAGGGCTGATTTTACCAAAGTCAGATCTTTTACCCGTCGAATAAAATTTACGTCTGACAATTCTACTATGGAAAATCTGTCAAAAATTCAAAATTTATTCTCAGGATAAGACTTGTTCTAGGTTTAAAAGTTTGGTGAAATTTGCCCTTAATGAGATATCTAACAAAGTTAGTTAAAGTGATATAAGTCTAGAACAGTCTGCAGCTATTTATTAGTTGTCTGGCCTAATACACTTGTAATCACAGAACGTAACCAACGATTGTTATACCCAAGTACAGTTATTGTTTGCTTTGAGCGCATATCGGTCGTTGTTTACACAAGCGAACCAACAATACGGTTCATGGAACAAATTGACATTGTGACTTCTGCGAACCACTGTCATTTAAACTGCACCTAACTATGCATAAGAGTTTGATACCACATTAAATTGTTATGCCAATCATTTCTTGTTTAGTTTGTCGTTGAATATTATGCTTGTTATTGCTGTTTTTATTTCTCGAAGTTTTAAATCTATTTTTGTTGTATGCATCGTCTTCCTAGAAACGTAGAATAAATACTCCGGTGCCTGCCTGCCTCTACAGCAAAATCATAAGTACATGTGTACATGGAGTCCCTGGCTGACTGTAGTCACCAAAAGAGATAGCAGCCATGGTCTCTTTTGGTGGCTGTACCTACCTCATGTAGTGAACAATATTCTTAGTTGACACATTTTCGTGTAGAACTGCAGATCTTCGAACTTTTGACCTTTAAAGCCGTGAGATATATTGTACGCTCTTCAACATCTCTACCGACTTCCATACCGATCACAGAACCTTTTGTTTCTATTTCGTCGCTCGTAACTATAATGTTTTCAATTTTATCTGCGTCGTTGTTGTGCTAAAGAGGTTGTTCAATATTGACTGATTCATATATTGTATTGATAGTGATTGACGGCGTTGTATCAAGAAGTGCAATGCAACAATGATGTAAAAGTTTTGCAACTACGACAATATTGACGTCACGTAATTCAGAAATGGTAAAACTCGAATGAGTTACATTTAGTTATTGCTATAAATTTATATCCATTGCATCACGTCGACAATAATATATTTTGATGGTATTATTAAAATAATAACCGTAAATGTAACATTGTACCTACCGTTACATAAAGTAAAGTATAATAGAATCGCGGTGATGTAAGCATTTCCCATATTTTGCAACCTTAAATGAAACTATGCCATATTAATTACTGGTCATAAGCGTTTTATCTGCTCACTGTTTTGGTATTTTGTTTTTGAGATATTCTGCTGTGGTAATATTAATTAAGTTTAAGGTCGATCCCTAGATAGGCCTCGCCATACATTTTTCAGGGGTTGTAATCTCCGTAAATAAACGGTTTCTGCAGAATAAAAGCAAGTATAATGAGACTTTATAATGTATTATGTTCGCCAAACGCCAAAATTTTATAAAAAAAACAGTATTTCTAGGAGAATTAGACCCAATAAAAAACGAAAAATCTTTACATGTGTGAGTGACCTGAATCGCGCCATCTAACAGAAATTTAAAGAACCACCGAGAAAGAGCTATTTGCTGTTGTGTTACGAGTTTACGTTCGGTAAACATTTATAATAGATGGCGCTGTTCGAAAATTCGAACGATTCGATGCAACGCTCCAGTCAGTCCATGCGTGATTGTCTTGACAACTTGCGAATCGTTTCCAAAATTGTGTTTCTAGAAAGTTAGCGCCGGCGCGCGGGTTTGCCCGCGGGTTTTACATTTTATGATTGTTAAAATGTTTTTTATTAGGGAATGAGAAAGAATGCTAGAAAGTGAAAAAAAATATCTGCGATCTGCATTTGGTTCACACAGATACAATACTAATGTACCTAATTATTGTAATATCTACTTTAAATATAAAGTACCTAAAGATTTAAAAATCTTTCTACTGTATGTAAGTAGGTACTGATAATACATTTTCTGACACGGTTAGGTACTAATTCATTGGTTTGGGTTGAATAAAATCAGAGAATAGAAGTTCATGTAAACTTAGGGTATACCTAAATCAGGCGATCAGCGTAGGCAAATTTACCTATTTTTTTTCTAATTACCTACCTACGCAATGGTGACACGTAGGTACTACTTACATCTATTGATTGAATCATATTTAATTTATGTGAAACCAGCAAGATAAGTGAATACACAGACAAACCACATTGATTTTTCATAACAATTGCACATTTTAGTATTATTAGCACACGTCAAAGTGCGTCGAAATAAATTGGTCTTGCCATCTAAGAAGTTTACCAAGAAAAAGGGGAAATAAAACATAGGGCAGTATTTTAGTAGTAAGTTGTAGGATGTTCTGATATTTAAAACGATGAATGATATAGGTACAGCAGTGGTGGCTCTGACTTACAAGTCAGAGCCACCACTGCTGTACATCATTCATTTAAGGTTTCAGGGTTTTTAACTGTCAGCGAAATGACGTTCTCAAAATGGTAGCTGTAGTTCCAATTTCGCTCGTCTGAACAGCTAAGTAAGTAGTAAGCACCATTCAGGTTTAGAATTGGTGACTGAGGCTACTACTGAGAACCATTCATACGAGTGCCATCCGTGAAAGAGTTTTTATTTAAAAGTGAAGTGTTTTTGTGTTTTATTGACGGTAAGTGTTATTTTTATGTACAAAGGATGCTTTTCTGCTTGAAGGTGATACAGAGTTATATTATAATAGTAATTACCCTTAAAACTTTAAAAAGTGTAAGATTTAGAAGAGGAAATACAAAATCAAACGTTAGCAACACTCGTTGATTGTCATCACATCACATACCTACCTACTCTAAATTTCAAATATTTCCCCCTAATAGGGACGTCAATTCTCTCTAAAAACTCACTTTGCCTGTCCCAGAGGGAGGGACGAAAGGAACCAAAAAAAACTCTCTGAAAAAGATCCGTTACTGAATTGATTCGAAAGGAAATATGAAAAATCGATTCACAAATAAAGAAATGATTTTCCAAAAATCAATCATTCGTTTTCGATGAAATTTGCAATGTAGGGGTTTACGGGGTGTACGTTACCCTAGCAAGAAAGTGTCTCCTATAGTTATATGAGTGGAACGTATAGTTGGTGCCTAATCTGCTGTAAATGTGCCCCTACATAAAAAATTGGTGCCCCTTGTCGTTTTGAAAAAAAAAACCGAAAAAACGATTCCTGGTCTCATATCTGGAAAAAATCCGTATTTTTACGCAAAAGGATTTGCACTGGATATGCTTCGTAATTTTCCCGCAACCACAATTCTTAACAATTCAAACAAACAAAAACTGATGTTCTAGGGTGAAATATCGATTCCCTGTATCGATTCAGTACTAGATATCGATTTGAAAAAACGTTTTTATTTGTTCCAAAAAATCGATTCTTTGCTCAATCGATCTCAGATTGACATCTCTATTTGGTCTGTTTTCATGTTCTGTCAGTTGTTACTTGTTTTGCAAATTTTCACACACAGCTTGACAGCATGACAGCTTGATTGATGGTGACAAATGGTGGTGTTATTTCTGACTAATACAAATTTCTTGAAGCATTTCATAATTACGATACTTTTGCTGTTGTGTTTAATTATTCTTTTTGATTACAGATTGAATTGCATCTCTGCCTAAGATGAATCCGACTAATAAACTTGCCTATATACGACATATGTATTCAGGGCCGCGAAAATCACGGAAAAAAGTGCAAGCAACATTGAAAAGACATCATGGAAATTCTTCTAATGATTTTTAGTGAGTAAATCAGATTCCCATAAGATTTCGAATCAGATTTACGTGAATGTACCTATGAGTGTATTTGATACTCGTTGGCCCGTGATGTAATGTCTTCGTTTGCCGTTGGTTTGCCGTTGGTTTGCCGCCATTTCTTCTGTAGACCCTTGTCTGTTACGATACCTCCAGGAGATTTATGACAATTGTTTATCTATTGTGTCTCGTCGATAACAGTAGGAAAAAAAGAAACGGCTAGCTCGATAAGGTTAGTTTCAAGTAGTGTATTGAGCAAGTTTTATCAAATTGCAGCCGGCTGGAAGCATGGCGTAACAAGAAAAAAAAAGTAGTGGAAGAAACCGCGGACTGCCCTGCTGTGTTTAGGTAGGTACAGACATATCAATATTTTTCTGTCTCTCAACATTGTTTTTAATAACTGTACCTATTTCATTTATTTATTTTTTATTTCAGTCCAAATACAACTCAAGATCATGATCAGCTATCCAACCCTTCCACAGCTCAAGATACGCCCAAAACGTATTCACGTGGTATACCACAAATTCGTTACGAAGCCATAGCCTGCAGCTCTAGCTCTAATAGAGTTGAATCTGTTACAGAGCAAGTAGAGACTGCTGATTTTAATTGGCCGCAACCCGATCCACAGACTGAAGCTTATCAACTAAATGTGGAAAGAACATCAATTAGTTATGAACAAAAAGCATAATTATTATTATCAAGTAAGTAACAAAGATCATTATTTCTTGGTTCATGTATGTATAAATATAATGTATTTCTTGGATTGTTTCTCAGCTATTATTATTTTGATTCTAGGTCCAGGGTCAATTGCGAATTACCAAAATGAGTAAATGTTACTTCATTTGCTTTATATCTGTCACCCAACCATTGACTGTCATAGAAGTTAACCGGGATGAGGAATTTATCAACGCTATGATGCCGAAGTTGGTAACATTTTTCAAAACATGTGTACTGCTGGAAATTATTTTGAGACGAGTTGAGAAAAATGCTAAATGTCTAGACATCAAGGAATTAAAAGGTATGAAAAATATAAGTCTTACTCATTTCCTAACTTATTCCTCAGGTTTCTGAGGTGTGGGTTCAGTAAGAATAGTCTAACAAAACTGTAAATTCATTTGTTGCAGCGAAAACTGTGTCTCCCAGCAATTGATTCAGATCGCACGGAAATGATATAAATGGAAGTAAAAAGTGACAAGCAGAAGATTGATACTGCGCGGCGACGGCGGCGCAGCAAAAAGTAGCATGTAGAAGAGAAGATATTTTATTATAGTATTTTTTATGTATCTTTGTATGGTGGTCGATGGTTCGAATCCAAGCCGACACTTTGCTTTGTGTAAATTATTTCATCACCACTGTTCAGAGGAGGCCTGAGTCTCAGCAGTGGGAACATTATAGCCTAATTATTATGCTATTTTTGTACGTAGCGATGTATAGTTTATGTTATTTGTTAGTTTATAAGATTTTTCTGTGTACATATGTTTCACTCATGTATTTAGGTACCAGCCAAACAATTCAATTGTAAAAGAATATTTATTGTTCAAAGTTGTATAATAAGTGGGTATTCTTGAAACATAAATGTTATGGTTAGCTAGCAACCACTTGTGTGTTGTTGTGTAAGATACTTACACTTACGTGTGATGTTACATAAATTGTAATCTACGTACATAATTCTTTCTAATACTAAATTCAGAATCATAATTGTAAATATCATAATATTGAAAAAAGTATGTTATCTTTGTGTGGTGGTACGAGTCGATGGTTTGAATCCAACCAGAAAATATTTAGGTAAATGCAGTGAGAGTAAATAAAACGATATTTGTATGAAAATATTAACCATAGATAAATATTATTGATTTATAGTAAGATACAATAAAACGCTTTACAATTGAATACATAATCTTTTATTTATTTAGTATAGGTCACAATTTATTTACACGTTAGGTACTATTTAGGTTCAGTCACATTACAACAACCTATATAGGTACAATATACCTTTATTACCCAAAATAATTTGTTATGGTGAAAAGGTATCTGATAACGAGCCTAGAAACAAAAGTATGCATATCCCAATAATTATATTATTAAGAAGTAGATTGGAACATAACAATCCTCTAGTAATTTAAAGTATGCTCAATTAGTAAATTAATATTTGTTTTCGGTTTTTGCTATAATGTAAGGATATTCATCTTAAAAATAATTTGGTCCTCTTTCTTTATAATTTCCAACCATGTTTGAATAAAACGACATCTAGTGGAGTCGGAAGTTACTACTATTTACTTTGCATGTGTGTGTAAAGAGTAAATTCACGCGGCTAAATCATTATTATGTTCTAATCTTTGTATGATACCAGTTAACAAGCACAGTGATGATCTAAAAAAATCAAGTTAATGCCCTAGGTTTCGCTAAGAATAAAGTTGTTTATTAAAAATTTCTATGATAGGTGTAAAAATTGAAAATGTTCGAAATTGTGGATGTGTCGCCATCTAGCGACAAAATGGCAGTGAGAGCAATTAGGGTTTCACCTTAATAGATTACGTTAGATAAGTCGACTAGATGGTAGTGATATGGCAAATTCTTAGTTACTTAAGTGTTGGACTGGTTCATTACCTGCTCAATTATTCGTATAATCATTTACACATTCCTTTAATTAATGTCAACAAGTGAAACTTCAATGTGGAAATCCTTTGCTTGGAAAGTATATGTTGAGTACGTTGAAAGTTTCTTGATGAAGTCGTCAACCGTTATGGAGAAGCAGGGAAGTTTAACCTAGTATTAACAGTTAAATGAGAAAACTAAATAGCTTGAATGCCTCACGATCAAGTGAAAATACATAAATTCTACCGTGAATATTTAACTGGCTCTTAAAATCTAATAAACGATGTTGCAATCTGGGGTTAAATTACAGACCAAAAGGTTCGCTTGCCTCTCATCAATGCCACTGAACAAAAGTACCATAGCAACAATAACGCCTACATAAATGGAAACATAAAAAGACGTTCCTATGCAGATCGCGTAGAGATGCGTTGCGCAGATAAACAAGAGCTGCTTAAAGTTCCACTTACAAAGCCTTCTGTATTAAAACGTAACACAAAAGTTTGGGACATTCCTTAAACAAACAGAACAATAGGTAAAGAGTAGATATAAAGTTCCAACGATTAATTGGAATTGACATTAACACTTGTGACTCCCACGGCTCCACCCGCGTGCAAATTGTTGACTCAGCGATACGACGACACTACCTACCTAAATTAAGTTATACGAAAGGATAGAAGGACGCACGTTGCGATGAGTTGCACAACATGGTTCTGCAGTTAAAGTTAGAGTTGTTGAACGTACTGAATGAAAACATAACAGGTTATCATGCAGATGACTACACTTGTTTAATTAAATGTTCGATATCTATTCTTACCAATCGTAGGGTAGGTAATGCCTTGCACGCCCTTTGAAAAGGTTCTGGATGAAAGTGTCCTCCTGATACGTGTATCATAAGATAAAAGGGCTTCAGATGCTATCGAAATTTTGAAGGGAAGCTTGGCGAATGTCGCATTTTCGCCATTGCCGAAGTGAGAGCCTTTGATTTAGCCAATATGGCTTACTCACACATAAGACCATGTGTTACAGCATCCTCATAGGGATACTGACGAATAATCAAGTAGGTATCGAACATTATTTATACAAGTGATCTTCTCGTCATCCTTGGCAACAGCAGTTATAGGGACTACTCACACTTATTCAGCTCTGTTCAGTATTTGTCCATAGAAAACAACGATTTTGTATGAGATGCGTCCGTTCAGCCGCGGAAAGCTGTATGGACTATACAAAATCGTTAGTTTCTATGGGCGAAAGCTGAATAAGTGTGAGTAGTCCCTCAGACTAGGTGGAAGCCGTAATTAATAAATTGTTTACATGTAGTGATAATAGATCGCCATGGTAGGTTTATGCTCTAAGTTATTAAGCTTAATTACTAGTTGGCAGGCCATTAACAAAGTGACCATTAACCCTGTTTTATTCTATTTTACTCTCACAAATGCTAGTGTAGAGAAATAGCCGACCCGTTTTCCAATTTTTTTTTCTCTGACCACTATGGAAATACATCGATATATTGTGGCTTGTATTTGTGGACCCCTGGGGTCTATTTTCAATTCCCAGGACTGTTGTACACCATATGGCACTTGGAATGAAGGGCTCTAATGAATAAATTATAGACTGCCTTCAAAGGCAATTTACATTGAATTCTTGGAGTTTTTTGCACAGCTTTCGTATTTTGCGAAGTGCAGTTTTGTTTTGAACCATCAGCTTTAGAAATGCCTGCTGTCAATGCCATTTTATTACGATTATCAATTTTTTGGGGATAAAATACAACGCAAAATGTTAACAAAAGGTCAACGTCAACTGTCAAGTATGTCAACATCGACGTGTAAATGTCTCTTTCTCTCTTTCCATCACATTTCTTTAAAATATAAATAATAACACGCGTTTCCGTCCGACCGCGACTCCACATTATACAGGGTGTCCAAGAACCTGGCGTCCAACTGGATTCCCACGATGCCCCAAGTTCTAACAGTACTCAGAAAAATATTTTAAAAAATCCACCCCATGTACTTACAGAATTATACTGATTTAAAAAAAAAAGGGGAAATGAGCACCCTGTGACATACTTTTGAATGCTGTGACTGCTAATGCTGATAATTTCGATATTTCTTGGAGGTTTTGTAATCTAGGGTATTCTTGTGTCTAAATAGAATGTAAAAATAAAGTACTTATTGTACCATTTTAAAATAAAATATTATTTTAACTAAAGGTGATATGGAAAACTATTGAATTTCGCAACTTTGACCGACTGTAGTGTAAAAAAAATGTACCAAAATAGTATGGCAAGTGACGTCAAATTTTGACGCGTTTATTCCTCTTTTTAAAAAGGTATAATACTTACACATTAATTTGAAAAAAAAAAATTTGATAATATTTTTACTCAACAACCCAATTTTTACGATGTCTTACAGAATTCTTAGAAAGAAAAATTTACGACGAATTGAATCTAACCTCTAAAGAATTACTATTGTATGCTCATAAAAATAACAACAGGCCTCTCAAAAAACAGGTTAGACCGTAAGGGACGGTATGTGCATGCATCTCACCATAGTGATTCGTTATTACAACATGAGGGAGCAAGACAGAAACTATCTTTGCGATTTGCTGGTTCTTCTTTATGGTACCCCATTATTCAGGTAAGAGTGAGGGAGAAAAAGGTTAGAGGTGCGAGTGAGATAGATAGTGACGCTATCTGGGATCGTGCTATTTAGGATAACAGTACGGTCAGTACGCGTCACTGCCTCCTGCCGTTACTACGCACCTCTCTCTTATTGTTACCATTGATCACGTACTACGATTTAAAGCTTTGTTTATTGGACTCGATTACTCTTTGTGCTCTGGACTTTGAAACGAACTCTTTACGACGACCTTTGCCTGTGTTTGGACAGTTTGTGTTTTGTGTGTGCTACCATGGCGACCTACACTCCGCAAGAATACGCAAATATGCACTACATTTATGGAGAATGTAGAGGTAATGGACGAGCTGCAGCGAGACTTTACAGAGAAAGGTATCCGAGGGCTACGCGATATCCCGACCATCGAGTTTTCATTAATGTGCACAGATCACTATGTGACGGGCGGTTCCCCAATCAAGTAGCTGGTGAAGGACGACCCGTAAATGACTTCATACGCGATGAAGTTTTAGAGGCGGTGTCGGCAAATCCAAGCATCTCTGTGCGAGGAATAGAAGCTGATACGGGGATACCGAAGAGCACAGCACACAGTATTCTCCAAAAAGAAGAATATCATCCGTACCACGTACAGCGAGTGCAAAGTCTTTTACCTCGAGACTATCCGAGCCGAGTCGCGTTTTGTGAAACAATCCTGCAAAAACATCGAGAAGACGAAAACTTTATCGACAAAATTTTGTGGTCAGATGAATCAACATTTAAGAAGGATGGCTACATGAACCTACACAACTTGCACGAGTGGCATGTGGAAAATCCGCACTTGATGCGAGAAGATAGATCCCAGTACCGGTTCAAAGTGAACATGTGGACCGGTATTCTCTGTGGGAATATTATTGGTCCATTTGAGATGCCCGAGAATTTGACTGGCGAATCATATTTAAATTTTCTTCAAAATGATTTGCCAAACTTACTAGAAGAGACCCCACCAGATATGTGGTTCCAACACGACGGCTGTCCAGCACATTTTCGCGTATCCGTTAGAGAGTTTTTGGACGAGCAATACCCGAACAGGTGGATTGGGCGATCAGGAACAATCCCGTGGCCAGCCCGCTCACCTGACTTAAATCCGCTGGATTTTTTTTTCTGGGGAACTATGAAGGAGCTCGTTTATGCGAAGCCCATTAATGACATCGCTGACCTTCGTGAGAAGATAACACAAGCAGTGCAGGTGATACGTCAAAAAAGTTACTCGCGAAACATAAAGCGGTCCTTTTTAAGGAGAGTGAGAGCTTGTATTGCCGCGGGTGGTCAACATTTTGAACATTTATTGTAATAAAATATCTTTAAACTAACATTCTTTGCTTTTATTCTACTGGGAACCCATCTACCTGTGTGTATTTCCTTCTTGCTCACTCTTGGAACCGAAGTAAATAATAGTAGTAACATAACAGTTTCTAAGATAAGAAAGGGTCCGACAGTTACCGTTACTAGGTAGGCACTTCGTAAAAATTGGGTTGTTGAGTAAAAATATTATCAAAATTTTTTTTTTCAAATTAATGTGTAAGTATTATACCTTTTTAAAAAGAGGAATAAACGCGTCAAAATTTGACGTCACTTGCCATACTATTTTGGTACATTTTTTTTACACTACAGTCGGTCAAAGTTGCGAAATTCAATAGTTTTCCATATCACCTTTAGTTAAAATAATATTTTATTTTAAAATGGTACAATAAGTACTTTATTTTTACATTCTATTTAGACACAGCAATACCCTAGATTACAAAACCTCCAAGAAATATCGAAATTATCAGCATTAGCAGTCACAGCATTCAAAAGTATGTCACAGGGTGCTCATTTCCCCTTTTTTTTTTAAATCAGTATAATTCTGTAAGTACATGGGGTGGATTTTTTAAAATATTTTTCTGAGTACTGTTAGAACTTGGGGCATCGTGGGAATCCAGTTGGACGCCAGGTTCTTGGACACCCTGTATACTGTAGGTATTCTTATGGTTTTCTCAGATCCTATTTAAATATAAATGTGAAAGTTTGTGTGTTTAGATGTTTGGATTACTCAATCACGCAAAAACGGTTGAACGGAATTTGAATGAAATAAGTACGTTCCTGTGATATCATCTTCTACCTCCACGCGGGCGAAGCCGCTGGCAAAAATTGATAACTTTTTATTTTCTTCTAACTAGCTTTATATTTCGTGGGCACCCTAAAAATTAAACAAAGACTCTTGTGTGTGACCTGTGGATACACTCCATGGTCGTGTGTAAAGTGTGGCGGTTTGTGCTGCTAGTGCTACTAGTGTTGAAACTTGGCATATTCTCCTCCTTTGACTAGTCATTGTCGTTTGATATCAATGTTTGATGAACGTTTTAGGTTTTTTTTTTTCGTGATTTTTTTTGTACGATAATTTTGCCCACAAGCCGATAATTTCGACGTGGGAACTGGATAATTTGTACTTTTGGAGTTGGCAACACTGGATGTCAGACGTCGTTTGAATGGGCTGAGGTTTGTGTGCTTGTTCGTTGTGCTTATTTATTTTGGATTTTCATTCACCATTGCTTGATTATTGGACTTATTGTGTGTGCTCGCCTACCTACTGACCTCTCGCTTCTCGACACGGACTTGCGATCAATTCATCATGCGATGCATAAACCGCGGTGTAGCCACGTAAATACTAGGGTGGCATATTACCTCTTCATTGCCTGCTGTTCTACTCACTATCCTAGCACGATGGTTAACAATTAAGGAAACACATCTAACATCTACAGCTAGAGTGATTCTAGAACTAAGAGAACTAATTAATATAAGAAACATCAAACAAATGTGACTTCAAGTTGTTTACCGTGTTTATCAAAATACATAATGAACTCAATGGCAATGGATCAGAAAGACTCATCTCGTCTTATATTTCACACGGCTACAATAGACTGGTTGCCTTAGATGTCATAATATTCAAATGTGTATGATGCTGTTGGGGTGTCCCCTTGTTTCGCAGACAGAAATTTCATAGAATTTCGTTTCCCAGAATATGTTGCATATAATATTTGTTCCTTGTATTTTATTTCGAATATTATTGTTTCAAACACTATTTACTTGAATGAAAGATATTTCACAGAAACACAATTGAATGAATTTTCAATAACATTTTTTGTTTACTAAATTTATCAAACAGTAGAATTATTTTTTAACGAATATTGTTTGTTCGGTGTATTTTTCCATGGTATGTTATTTCAACGGATTGAAATATTGTCTTAAAAAAGTTAATTTTATTCTCGGTAATAAGTTTTATATTAAATAAACAATATAAGGATACAGAATATTTAATTTATTATTCTATGATATGATTATTCTAGCATTAAACTTTATGTGAAACAAAAATCAATGATTTCAAAATCTTCAAAGTGAGTATTCTGCGTATTGATTATTCTATGAAACGAAAATATGTTTTTTTTTTTTTTATGTAAAACGCAATTCTATAAAACGATTAGCTATAAAACAACGTACAACCTGTTGTTGGACCATATGCTGCTTCTCGAAACTGATGCCGATATTATGAATCATTCGTTTCAAGCACAAGAAAGTCTATATCGACAGCTCTTTCAGCGTAATTATGGTTTTATTTAAGATAGGGGGTTCAGGAGTGGGGCACTGTTCCACTATTAGAAAGTTTAGGCTTTGAAATTCATAAACCTGAGTCACTGGGCCCTGGTCAAACACAATTAACAAATTAACAAGCAAATAAAAGCAGGAAAGCAGTTGTCATATTACTGCAGCTGTATTGTGGAGAACAGAACTCTGGGCTGTTGCGGTCATGTCATGACAGTGTTCTGGTATCTGGGGTGGGCGAGACACCAGAACATATTTTCAGCTCCGGCTTCATTTTTAGATGAGTGTTCTTGTAAGGTTCACAGAATAACGAATAAATAAATAAATCGCATTTTTGTTGTTTTATTTCAATATCTTTTATGTCCTGGTTTACTCAGTGCGTTCGTTATCTAGTTTCGGCAGGATTTACCAATCACCACATACTAACTAAACTAAGTCCCCCTGGCGCGTTTGTCTGTAAGTCTGTTGGTACGGATGTATCAGCAAACAGATTTTGATGGGGTTGTCACTAGTAGGTAGATCGGTTGAGAAACCTTCCGGCTGAGTGCTTTTCTTGCGCGCGAAACAATTCTACTAGAAATAGGTGGCCCTATTTAAATAATGTATGACCACCGAGCGAAATCGGGGTGGGTCGTTAGTCAAAATTACAATTATCAACATCATCGCAGAGCATAATATTATACATTCAAACGGCTAGATAAAAGTTTATACCAATGTCATTTGTTTGCAGTATTTTATACCTATTGACGTAGGAGTGGTTTAGTCCATGTTCAACCACCACAATCTTTACCCCCGACCATGTTGAACCCCTAAATGTTTCCATGTTCAACCCCTGGGGGGTTGAACATGGATTTCAATACATTGGTCATCCTTTCTTTGTCCATATTCAACCCATTGTTGTTAGGTAACTAATAATGACACTAAAGTATTACTGAGAGCAGAAGTGTATTTATTTTCTTTACAATTGATATTTCATAGGGTAAAAAAAGAAAAAATGGCTTTTTGGTTAACATTGATCATGATGAGCTACTTGGCGTTTATCATTTTTGACTTTAAACCTGTCTGGGTCGATACGGCTACTATAGGGGCGGTAAAGCGTATAGGACGCTTAGTACTTAAGTCCTACCGGTACTTACAGGTGTACTTCCAGTCGATCTTGAGGTGCAGCGATGTGCTACAATGTAGTATTCCAAACGAGAGACCATGGACGCAAACTTTTTAATACAACATGACCGTGTTATGATCTCTAGATTATTTGAACCGCAGACGCACGTCTGGGAAGAACTTTTATCCGAATGGCAATGTAGGTGGGATAACTCTATCAAGGGCCGAAACTTCCATCACGTCCTCCACGCTTAGAAGTCACGAAATCAAAATTAAATAAACCGCTACTCGTAGACGGAATCTCAGCCATTTTCAGAAATACAATAAGTGTCACTGTCAAAGTCACTTCAATCCTTTTTGTTTAATTATAACTATTAATAAAGTAATGCAATTGTAACGACTGGCCAACTATTAAAGAGGTAGAATAAACTCATTTGAATTTCAAAGTAACTGCAGAAATATAGGGCAAATAGCTAATAGATAAAACTTTTTCCAAAAAAAAGCAACCGACTTCCGAAAAAACACTCTAAAGTGAAAAATAACTTTAATTTCGGAAATGGTGACTTTGGATCTGTATTTAAATTTTTTGTCACCGCCTTCCGAAATTAAAGTTATTTTTCACTTTATAGTGTTTTTTCGGAAGTCGGTTGTTTTTTTTGGAAAAAGTTTTTATTTTTCACTTTTTAGTTATAGTACCTACCCCACTAATTCGAAATTTCATCATCCTTGGGGTCAAAACAATGCATATTTATGTGATAGCAGCAATCGCGGTTGATTTACTGTTATTTTTTTAAGGGTTCCGTTGTCTGTCTCCGCAACGCATCATCAGATCTATATGAAATTGAAATGGGACCACACGGGAAGCACGAGCTTTCAAATAAGAGAATCATCAAAATCGGTTCACCCAGTCGAAAGTTATGAGGTAAAAAATATTTAAAAAAATACAGTCGAATTGAAAACCTCCTCCTTTTTTGAAGTCGGTTACAAAAAATAGGGAAAATGAGAAAGTCTTTTGTGTTTTACTGTCCATTGAGGGTTGAACGTGGATTAAAGACATTCAAAAATAAAAGTCCATGTTCAACCCCCCCAGGGGTTGAATATGGACAGCATTTAGGGGTTCAACATGGCCGTGGGTAAAGATTGTGGGGTTGAACATGGACTAAACCGTAGGAGTTACACGATTTTCTTTTCAAGATTGTAAAGATATGTATAGTTCCTAAAACTTTTTTTTTATATGAAACACTAATATTCAGAATTACATATTACCTAGGTACCATGTTTATACATTGTTGAAGTTGCGTCCATCCTTCTATTTAGCGATGTCCTTTCATACTTATTGTATTTCAGTATAACTGTAACTTTTAATTTTGTTTACTTTGTAATTATAATTTTAAATGAATTAAATATTATTTGTCAACCAATAATAATAAAAATTATTTTCTTCTTTTCAGGTAAGCATGTCCAAATGTTGTGTTGATATCATCCCTCTTTTTGCGTCGTGGGTTAAAAAGCGTTTGTAAGTAATATATAAAAATAATCCAATGGTTAACTTACCACGTAAACTAAACAATTAACCTAAGTGCGGACAAGTATTTGCATCGTTTTATTTTTCTTTGAAACGTTTAGCTGCGCGGTTCCATACCTATGTCGTAGTATCTCTTTAATCATTCGTCCAAATTAGATGCAGTAAAAGGGAAAAGTCTTTTGTTTCAAACACTTGAGATGATAAATTTACTTATTTTTATAAGAATTTATAATTGTTGATAATATGATCAATAAACATGACCTAACGATTTAAACGATTTTTTAAGATAAAAAACTACTTTTTGTGACTTAAATATAAAAGTTAGACATATGCTGTCGCAAACTTTTTGGTAGGCATTATTAAGTTTTACAACTTTTCTCTAGAACTCAATCATATATCTCTCATCGTTAAGGCAGCGTTCGTAAGAAACGTTTTTGTTCGACCGTTTTTTCTCCGACTTACTTTGCAAATCCGACTACCACGAAAGAGTCTTTTCATTTTTCGGGTTAATATATAACCTATGACACTCATAAATAACGTAGCTTTCTATTGATAAAATAATTTTCTAAATCGGTTCAGTAGATCCAGAGATTACCCCCTACAATCTCACACCTCACAAACTCACAAATTTTACCTCTTTATAATATTAGTATAGATGAACGAGATACGTAATACTAACGACTGGACTTAAAAATCACGTCCTGCTTGTTTTATGGGACTTTCACTTAAGTTTTAGGGCTCCGGTTATAAACATGGCTTAGCGTGTTTAAGCCGTTTGAACCATATTATTGAACAGAAATACTTATATTATTCCTACCACCAACATGACCAAAAATCCGTTTTGTCCACTGTTATCGTTTTCCTCGTATTGCTCCAATAGTTATTTGTTTGATTTGGGCTCATCATCTGCATAGTTTATCCATAAATAAAACCACAACTGTCTGCTTATTTTAATGCGTGGTGGTTTTAAAGTTACAGCCTTACTATTGCATTTTTTGAGCATACAACAGAACCAGCTTTTGCCAGCGGATTCGCCCGCGTAGAGGTCGAAAATTATTTCACGGGAACGCACTACCGGGATAAAAAGAATCATATGTGTTAATCCAGGTTATAAACTATGTGTGTGCCACATTTCAACCAAATCCGTTCAGCCGTTTTTGCGTGATTTAGTAACAAACATCCAAACTTTCACATTTATAACATTAGTAGGATTTAACGACCAGCCAGTCCAACCCAGCATAAGAGTAATAAAATACACCGATCATAGAGCTGCCCTCACAATGAACTCACAAGAGTACGATTGAACGTTCAGTCGCGTCAGAGACGAGTGTAATTCAATTACCGGCACCTCATAAATGGGTTAGTGGCCCGGCTTCCCCGCTACACAGCAGTAACAGACGTCATATCATTATCACTTTACCAGTTATGTTGTTTTCTCTTGCGACCTCTGAAACTGTTTCCTGATTAAACTAGAAAATATCCAGGGAGCGATAAAGCTGGATAAAGTCTTTTGTTTTACCTACGTTATCACTCAGTATTTTGTGCCATCCTGCTATCCATTTTTCTGTCTGGCTAGTAGTCTCAATTTCTCGTACGTTTGTACAAAGGATTGTTGCATCCATGGAATGAATAAAACGTAGTTTTCATTTTTGTGCCAACATATGCGCAACACTCCTTTTTTTTGTGTGTGGGGAACCATCAAATAACTTCTCCCGCTCTTCGTGTCAGACTTTTACTGACTAAAACCCACCCGTGTTCCCTCAGTTGCCTGTGTGCTAGGGGCCGCGGTATCTCTTTCGAACAACCCGCACCCCTGGCAGGCATCGGCCCCTGCGGGCCCCATCAGTTGGTGCTGACATCTCTATGAGGCGCGCGTGGAACACAACACGCCGTCGACCCGGGCTTAGTCCTTACCGGACAGCGAGCTACCCATTACTCGCCGTCCGCAAGCCCACACTCCTTATGTCACTACTGTGTACACTAGTTTTGATTCAGTCACACAGGCGCACGTTATTTTTTTTTTCGTGAGCCTTTAAATTATTGGCCAGAATCAGAATGAGGCCAGCGCGTTTTACTTTAAATTTACGCAAGCAGGATACACACACAGGTACACAATACATTCATAAGTCGCCAATCTTTCCCAAGGTGTACACGGTAAGCACCGTGTGAAAATATTGCTATAAATAGGTAGAGTTCTTATCGCAACGCTGCTAACTTTAAATTGTAAACGATATTAGCCTTTAATAATTCTATTAAAATACCAGTTTTATCAGCTAGTTAGAATTTAGAAATAGGTGCATTCAAGGACTGCCAAGTAGTACCCTAAAAATTCTCACCAAGATCGATCAAGTGTTCGATCTGGATTGAAATTGTGTTTAAAAACGTCCTGGTTATGTCCATTATCGCTAAAGTCGCGGTGGTTGATTCAAGAGTTGACAGTTGATTTGCAAGAGTTATTACATAGAATTTCGCTGGCCAAATCATTGTTAGATCTTCATATGCTTTGTCATGTATTTGAAAAAGAATGAATCACTTTGAACCAGCATCAAGACCAGCAACCGAATTGCGTAACACATCAGCAATCACAATCTGAATCCTACTGTCAATGTGTTATGCTATTACCCCGCAGTTGATTACTAACAATTATGAGGAATTTCTTTACCTTTGACAACTTCCATGTTTTTGGCAAACAAAGAATCACTGTGAACCAACTTGAAGTTCTCGGTATCAGCAAAAGTTCTATGGCACTGCAGTTAAGTTGCCCACAATATTCTTAGAATAAACTCTTAAAAAGTATCGGATATTACTCAACATCAAACAACAAAATACGCAACGGAAGGGAGCAATGTCAACCAATTCGTTCGGCCATTCATCATATTAAAGTGATATTTATTGTCAGCTCAAGGGTGTAAATCAACAGGGGAGCTGTTATGTTCCCCCTACAGCTATGATTTAATTTTATCTGAAACAAGTTTGAGTGTCTCCTATTACAAAAATAAATTTTCATATTACACGTTTGTTAATAGCCAAGTGGTTTTTTTTTTTTTTTGTGGGCGGGAAATCATCAAATGACTTCTTCCGCTCTAGGTGGAGCAGGAGGGCGTGTCAGACTTTTACTGACTAAAACCCACCCATGTTCCCTCAGCTGCCCGTATGCCAGGGGCCGCGGTATCTCTTTCGAACAACCCGCACCCCTGGCAGGCATCGGCCCTTGCGGGCCCCACCAGCTGCTGCTGACGTCCTCTTGCGACGGGTCAGCACAGTGGCCCCGCCACCTGCCACTTTCAGCCGCAGGGGATAGGGAGAGTGGCCAACGCTATACCGACACTCCTCTTCCCCTGCGGCCCCACCGCGTCCGCCATCAAACGGTGGCGGCCCCGTCCAGGCCACGTAGGGGAAGAGCGCTACTCAGAAGTACCGGCACTCCTCCTCCGCCGCAGCCTGTAACCTCAGCCGCGATGCCTCCCATTCGACATCGCGGCCCGCCTCAGCTGCGATGCACCTCACCGCAACCTACTTTTTGGCCGCTACGTCGTCGGCTTGGAGGCACAAGCCCTGACGAGCGGCCCCACCTTGGGGTTCCTCTTCGCTTCACCGTGTAGATGACCACGGTTACTGAGCCCCCCCGCAACGACAATGCGGGAACCCCACTGGGGGGGTAGCCAAGTGGTTAGGGGCGTATTTCAGGAGTGTCTCTGTTCCCATTATGGACAACTACAAACAATCCTGACTGGTCATAGCAAAAGGCGACGCACTCATCGGCAATTTCGATTTTCTTTAATTTATCGAGTTATTAAGGTACTTAGCTGACTTATAAGATCTATTTTAACCGACTTTAAAAAGAAGGAAACCTCCTTCTTTTTAAAGTCGGTTAAAATAGATCTTATCAATTGGACATGTTAAAAAAAAAAGTTATTTATTTATTTATGTTCGGGCATAACTCCGTCATATATGATTTGCAAATTTATTTTTTTGTTCGAAATGGGTTTATTCCGAAATAGTCCCATTTCAAATTTCATATAGATCTGATGATGCGTTTCGAAGACAGACAACGGAACTCCTCAAAAAAAAAACAGTAAATCAACCGCGATTGCTGCTATCGTATAATTCATTGTTTTGACCCCAAGGATGATGGAATTTCGAAATGGTGTGGGGTAGGTACTATAACTAAAAAGTGAAAAATAAAAACTTTTTCCAGAAAAAAAAACAACCGACTTCCGGAAAAATACTACAAAGTGAAAAATTACTTTAATTTCGGAAGGCGGTGACAAAAAACTAAAATACATTATATCCAAAGTCACCTACTTCCGAAATTAAAAGTTATTTTTCACTTTGTAGTGTTTTTCCGGAAGCCGGTTGTTTTTTTTTTTTTTTAGTGTACAGATGGCATTTGATCGGTATGCCGTTTGAAATAACAGCTCGCGTGGATCGACACATTCGGGAGGAGGTATGGAACGCAGCTACTTGAATTCGATATAACGTGCGTTGGATGCTAGTCTCGAACGAATAACTTTCTACTTTTTTTCTCCTTAGAAATCGCGAGAAAGCATCTGTTGTGCATAATTAGCTGATTAAAAATACATATTCAATTTATACGTACGTGCTTTTGGTCATTTAGAATATCATGGGCTTTCTTATACATTGTTTATTGCCCGGATCGGTATCAAATCGACATCTGGAAACGGTATTGCTACTTTGTCATGTAAATACGCTTATAAATTATCTGTATTTAAAGTCAGTTCATATGTGTAATTTCATGCAGGCAAAATGCTATTAATTCTGATCACGCAATCTCTCACTATGCGGGCTATGCAAGCGGGTTTTATTGTTTTAGGTAGATACTTGGTGAGGAAAAAACTGTCTGAAACTCGTTGATGGACGATGTTTACTTGGGACGGCATCGAGATGATACTAGAATCCAAATTAAAGTTGACTTTGAGTTGCGAAATTTGTTGGCTTTATACTAGCCGAAAATCCGGTGAAACGTTGAAAGTGACGAAAATTACGACATCTTTCTTATCATGAGTAGGTAATGTTGCAATTTTTTGGTATATTGACGGGTGTTACCAGATTATCTCATTTTGATCCTGGCTTTTCAATGATTCATGATTCTATTACAGTTTCACCCAGCGAATGTTTCAATTCACGGTCTCGGTGATGTCTTTGTAAAGAACCATTATACGTTATACAAGTAAAAATAAAAATACAGAAACGCTAAAGGCCAAAAGTCATTGTAACACCCTTTCCTTCGGTTTTACTTATTGGTTAAAACGTTCGCCTAACGTCACGTCACGCCCCAACTATCACTCACCTAGAACGTTCGTCAAAATAACTTTTTGTCGCAGTTATATTTTTAAATCTGTTTTTATAATCACATAAAACAACGGATGACATCGGCGGACGTTACGGGACATAATTTCGGATGCAAAAAGTTTAAATGTCCGTCCAAGTTTTTATAGTTCACCTTATTGACTTCATTCGATACGTTTCATTTAACTGATTTATAATATTTATCTCTGACGCATCAGATATTTTATCGAACAACTTTATGTTTATACTATACTTAGCAGTATTTTTTATCTCGCTAGTATCAAAATTGTAATCGCCTTGAAATGTCACATGATACTGCTGTCATTTGATAAAGGAGAACTAAAAGTATCATGCATCGGATTTCAATTCAACTGGATATTTCAGCTTTATATTAAAACGGATTGTTATTTTATTCAGCCTTCTCTTTGTTCCAATTTTGGGCTTAGGTTTCGGTGTTTCCGTCGTCATTATTGTTTCCATTGTCGCTGTTTTAAATTGAAGGCGTTGGTCGCCAAGCAGTTTACGTGAAATGTGGACTTGTGATGCTGGAGTGAAGATCTGAGTTCTTCCAACACTGTGTACCGTCTCTTTTCTGTCATTCTCTCTCTCGCAGTAGTTACCTTTACATAAGTTTGCTTATAACAAACTTGACCTTCCATACTTCCAATTACATTTGGTGGCCGTTGGACCGGTTCAGTTCGATTTGGCGCGTGCTGTAGTTTCTATATTACGCGTTGGGATAAAAACCAAGCATACTAGTACCTATCCATAGCCCACTGTCATATCTTTCGGACATTTGTATTCAAATGAATAATGTTGTTAATCAAATAAAACCTGTTTGGAATCTATTGTAACATCCAGCTGGGTCCCCGTCGATGACGTCACTTCATAGTGTGCGCGCGCGCCGTGGACCGTGACGCCGCTTCCGCCGCTGTTTCCGCCTTCCACCACAGAATTATGTGAACTGTTCAATTGGATTTAATTTCGTAATAAACTTTAAAACGGGTAATGTCTTCGATGACTAGCCGATAGAATGACCGTTCTGTCTTATCGGATCCTAGTTCTACATTATGAAGAAGGTCAAGAATACTTTAGCTTTGTTTGCTTCATATCATTGGCTGGTGCAAAAAACTCTTCATTATGTATTGGGAACACGAACGTGATCTGTGTCAAATATAGTTTTTTATTAAAGGATTGTTTTTTTCTATTGCATCGCATTCGAAGCGAATCATTACCCTGGCCGTTAGATTAATTAAAACATGAATCATAGCTCGGGGAAGTCAACAGAAAGTCGATACTGGTATTACTTTATAAAACAAGACATTATTGAACCACAAGAAACCAGAGCTGGTCGGGTCGGACGGCCGCGCCCCGCCTGATGTCGTTTCGAGTGACATATTGCCACATGATACCGCATTATCGGATTTCGTCGTGCTCTTTAATTAGCGCGTAGAGAAATGCTTACTTAGGTCATATCACTCCATCTGAGCCATATTTCTGGTCTAAATATGAATGCGAAGAGCAGTGAGGCCTCGTTTTGAGTTTAACGGGTGTTGGAGCATACCATTGTGCAGTCTCATGTGCGCATTCCTAATTATTTAAGAGAAGCTGCAGTTATGAATACTATATTAGTTACGTTTGCAGTATATTTTGCTGCGAGACCGGTCCGGGTGAAAATTATACATCTAGGTCGGGGTGAATAAACATAATTGATTGCGCGAATTTAGGATTCTCAAAGCAGAATAAATGCTAATAAGACTACATAATACCTTCACCTATGTATATTCTTACTTCCGCCTTAACAAGCCTGGTAATGGTAAACATGCACTTTGATGACTCATTCTAAAGCCGGTACTGTATTGTGTAAAGTTTTACCATACAAGTTTACTGACCCTTGAAGCGATTAGCTGGACCGTATAAAAAAATCGATATAGAAAGCTTATACTGGACTATATTCAAATAGAATTAAATCTAAAAATGTAGCTTATCTAAAAACCCTTCCAAAAGGCTAGACGGGATCCATTAACAACACCATTCATACCATTCAATAGGCACCTACTTCAACCGCGCACTGAGATAAAAATTCTGCTTACCTCATTCTGCAGTTGAAAATTCTTCTAAATCAGAATATATAGGACCATAAAATATATTATCTCAAAGTCCTATTTCTTATAAACTTGACAGCTTTACTTTTGGACTTTTATAATCTTTTATAGAACCTAAGTGGTTTTCGCACCGCCGTTAATGGAGCGATTTAAAACAGACGGATTCATTATAACAAGAAACAAAACGGAAAGTTGTATCACGTAGGAGTCGAGTTCCTGGTTATATAATATTTTATTTTAAAGATCACGGTTAATTATGTTAATGTTGCATCACTCCATTATCTCTACTTATCAACACTGATACTCCGATAAATTGACATTCTATGAGTCATGGATTAAACCCATCAGACACTTGGGCGATAGAAAGTGTTGACTATGTTATAAAGTTTCGTGTAATCTTTTACGAAACGTGTCGTGCATGTGAATTATTTATTGTGCAGCTCGATTTTAATCCGCTCTGCCGATAACGAAATGAATTACATAGGATTTTGAATTAAGAGGCGTGAGCCAGGGCTGAGGTGAAAGTGTCCCACTCTCAGAACAATCGATTATCGTTCTTTGAAGTGTCACTAAGATATATGATAGATATTTCAGACTTCCTAGAAGCTTATGTTGCAATATATGAACACTTTCGACACATCAATGTACCTAGATCACGTCGATCACAGTCACAGTCCGACGATACAATTTACGTTTAGTAAAAAAGAAAACAGATGTAATTACGTTGAATTTTACTGCATCTGATTAAATTTGATCTGGAGTAAATAAACGTACGGCGATTGTGGGAGGTGAAAGAATTATGGTAAAAAGTTTAAAGTCGACCCAGATTACCGACTATGGCGCCCCGGTCGCGGACGTTTCCTTGTTTATACGATAATGCCGTGCCACAAGCACTCGGTATGTTTATGGTCAGACAAATAAGAACTGTTACATTTAATTGGAAAACGACCCCCTCGACGAATGATGAATAATCATGTCTGTGTCATTGTATTGTTTCTTTCAAAACAAAAACAGACCAGTTTATGATAATACGCCAAGGAATTCTTTATAAGATACTTTGTAGCTTCAGACAACATGAGAAGTCATAATCTTCTTCTTACGTGCACATGGACGCGTCAGGTCGCAAGCTCATTAAAGTTTTACAGTCACTCCTCCGAAAGTTATTTTTAAGTTACAACCAAACACGGTGTTCCAAGTTTGTATACTTGGCTTCACCTGAAACATCTAGCGTGTTGAAATAGTTAAAGCGATGCAACAACGTCTATTTCTGTTTCGGGAGCACCGACCCATTGTCGAATACACTTCATTCACAGCTGTGATGATTCACTGCATTGTTCGCGCCCACACTTAAACTCTCTAGACTCCCGGCCATGTGTTATCAAAGTTCTTACTTAGACAGTGCCGACACAAGCCGACCCACTTGAATGTGCCGAAAGCGATATCGTTTATCTTTTGTATTGCAAGAGAAACCCTGTCTAACCTTTTTTGTCTGATACTTTTATGCTATTTTTTGTGAAGTACAAATTACTCTAGGGCTGCGGTGTGAAAAAGGGTCCGTTAAACCACTTGAAGACACATCTAATACAGGATCAGAGTGACACAAATAGCTGACGGAAAAGGCAGTGGCCTGTGTGACTGAGGAGCCGGTCTCATTAGTTCCGTTAAGGAGACTTAAGCGTGCCACTGCAACTGTACAGCTGACGCTAATGCACTAAATGTAGCAATTATACATTAAAATACCAGTTACATTGGCTCATTGGCCAAGCAAATTAAGAGTACAGTTAATTCTTGACGCACGATTTGTATTTAGGAAAGCAAATATATCAATGTATTGTTAAACAAAATAGGACATGTCATGTGCTCCCGATATCAATGTAAAGCTCTTAAATTAATACGAAAGCAATAAATAAGGTTATCATCAATCAGGTTAAATGGCTTTATCTTCATTTGAATAGGTGCTAAGACCGTGGCTGATCAGACAGCCGAGCCATTAGAGGCATCTCTTTAAGTAGTACATTTAATGATTCATACATATACAGTTGGGTGCGTATATTGACGGCACTTATGAGTTGTACACTGACTTCTAACATCAATTACACCAATTGGTGTTATCTCGGCTGAGTGCATCTGTGAGCGCTTTTCGTTCGTGCAATAAACCAATGTTTCAGATTACACACAATACTGTACTGTGAATGGATCAGTATATAGACGTTAAGTAACATAAGCTAACGTTTTAGTTTCTTTATTCTCACTTTTCTTTGTTTATACCAAAAATCTTTCTGGTATAAAACATTTTTTGATTCAATTTGATCGGGTTTAGGTCAATATCCGTAATATTGCCCTGTTGGCCTTGCGCTGGTTAGAATGTGTAAATGCGTTTTAGCGTTAAACTGGAAATATTTCATTTTATCACAGCCCATTCAATCTCTGCTGGTATTGTTCCGTAAAGTGCTTTTCAATGGTTTGACCAATGTTATTTATTCTGCGATGATTGGCTAGGAAACATCTTGATTCTAGACTGATCGATGATCGGATGAAAGTGACAATATTTCCTCAATCTTTAGTATGTTTTTTCTTTCCGTAATTTACTGGTTCGATGATGTTTTTATATATGACAGACATTACTGAGAAACGGAAGTTGCGTTTCGTTTATTTTTCCTTTATTATTGATTGTAGTATGCCTATCACTCGCAGCCGTTGATCTTGTAAGAAGTTATGGAAAATCGAATCCTTTATATCTGGTATCAGTTGATTTCAAATCAACTCTCGTCTATTGGAGCGATAATATTTATACCAAACACTTTTATCAGTATACCGTGACAGTAGAGATATTTACTCATGTCAATATTACTGTGAAGTAGTGAAGAAATCTGTTGGGAGTTTTGGCGAATTAAAGGTACGTACTTATAAAAAAATCTATCGAAACAAGTAAGTTCCTTCTGTAAGACTAAGTTTTTTTTTAGAGGATTTGAAATCATCAAATAACTTCTCCCGCTCTGGGCGGAGCGGGAGGGCAGGTGTCAGACTTTTACTGTTTAAAACCCACCCGTGTTTCTTCAGTTGCCTGTGTACCAGGGGCCACGGTATCTCTTTCGAACAACCCGCACCCCTGGCAGAAGACTATTAGCTTGACATGGGTCGACATACATAATCTTACTTGTGTCAAACATTTCATTATGTTAGTCAAAACTTTGGCTCGTTTACCCGTTGTCTTCAAACAATAGAAGCACTACTGGTGCGAGTTCCATCGCAGCAAATAGCTGTTTTACAACATTTTCAGAGAAATTATCTGGGACTTAGTGAAAACGTTAATGTTTTTTAATCTTCGATGTCTTCGCTATTGCAATTACTTTCTCTTTAGATTTTCAGATGTTTATGTCTAAAACAGATTTATATTCCGCTTTTGTTTCTTAAATTCGTTTTTGTTTGATGTTGTGTGAAAATAAATAGCTTCGAGCGTTGAAATTGTAACAACATAATTGGCAATTTGTATCAATGTTTTCTGGTACACTGAAGTGGAGTCGAGTCGATTAAATATTGCATAGTACGAATTTTTTCAAACATGTTAAAAATGCGAACGCTTACTCCAATTCTGACATATATGTATAGCACATACAAATTCCATGCGTTCAATTTAAACAATGCAACAAAATTAAAAATTTACGCTACATGAGAAATATATGATACGCTGCATGAGTATTTGTAATTAAATAATACTATAAGTAATTAATTAGCTTGTTTTACAAAGGTGTATCACTGCAAGTCCATTTAATGCTGTCTTATGTCCCGTTTAGTTAGCAGTAATATATGCTATCGTCATTATGAATAAATGGATTTGAATAATACAATGGCACAATTTGAATAATTTGTTGCTTTTTTTGATAAAAGACTCTCTATTTACATGCTTTGATTACACAGACAGCTATAATGGCATTTCTTCAATATTCCAACCCGTTAATGGTTACGAAGTACATAATAAATTTACCAATAATATATGCTACCCGTTAAGTTTTGAAACATGTTTGATAACAATAATTATTGAATAACTCACGGACAAGTAACCCTTTCATTTCATTTGCATACTTAGTTGCACGGAACACCAGTATGTAATCAATTGTGAGCATCGTAATAATAAGCTACCACAAATATACCATCTATATTTCGTGTAATTTTAGTAATTGATACGTTTCGTTTTGGACCATTGTGAAAGATAATCAACGTGGTGAAACGTTTCAGCAATTATTCATCGTGTTTAATGGAATCTAGTTACAAAATGTCTGAAGATCTCTTGTTTTGATGTGTCCTGTCATGTGGATCGGTATGGCATTAGTGGTTTTATTACGCACGGTACAATGTACCTAATGAATGACGCACTAGGCCGGGTTGCGGCAGACAGTCAGCCGTAACTTGGGCACGCCCTATTCGTTGGTTAGCGCACACCTGGCTGCTTATGCGTTATCTGCTCATGATTATTCTTTGGCTTGTGCTACGTATTATAATTTATATCTAGATATACTGTGCGCATAGGTGTAACCTTCATGCATTTCTCATTTCGATCTTGTCCAGAATCCGAAAGGATTTCAATAATTTCGTTCCACATAATTTAATATTTCAGCAACTTATCGATGCGTGACTGCAAATCAAAAAAATATGCAATATTTACTTGATTGGAACGCATCCGTTCCACCGTACGAGATTAATTGGGATAAATACGTTTCGCACGTTGCAATTCATCAGCCATTTAGAATAGATGGTGGGTGCAACAATCATGCGCCCACGCTCGCTCTGAAACAATGAGTCGTGAATGAGCCGCTAAACACAGCCATGTATGGCACAACATCCTACGAGTCAATTCTACTAATTTATTGCTTGTATGTAAACAGAAACTATGTTCTTTTGTACAGCACTGTGAAATGGAAAGTTTGAAATTGCAATTTTAGTCAAGTCAACATTGTATTCAGCCACAACACAACAGTTGATGATTTGTGGTGTAACTTTTGTTGATAGAAAGAGCCATAGATAGACCTAAATGTATTTAGATTTAAAAATTGGTCTCATATGACAAAATTCCGCAAATCAATGGACACTTCCAAACCACGAAATCCGTAGTTACGGCCATTTCCTATTCCGTATTACCTACGGACATAAAACTATGTAGTTCGGGGCCCGGACTAAGAATTAATGACACCACGACTGGACCGGTGTGCCTACTCCCGATGTGTCTGTCCGTCCGAAAAATTTCAGTTGACACTATTGTTTGGATAGATCAACTACTTTTGGACAGGCCCGTATCTTCGCTAACGGAATTAGAGAGTAGACCCCCAGACCCTTTCTTTGATCAAAGGTGCGACAATTACCTATATCGTTGTTTCAATTTGTGGGACAGCTGCACAACCCGACCTTTGAATGTCAAACAGGATGACATGTCTGGAGTGAAAATTATCAAGATTATGAGCCTAATTAGATTGCACATAGTCTGTGGAGGTCACATGTGTACGTGCACGTGTGTCGATATTTTGCGTACGTGAGGGGTCGAGCGTTCAATAAGAGTCGATTAGTTTAGAAATAACATCGGGCTATTAGGAATGTTGTAATGCTGGCATTGCTGTGGATGGTAGTCATATTTGAAATAAGGGGATGCCACACAAATGGCTAAAATAAGACAATCAAATGAAATATAAGATGACAATGGATATGAATACAATTCTATTGGAGATAGCTACATTATTTTCAATTTTGCCATTCAACAAGGAAGAGCTATATTTACAAAGAAGTTTCATATAAAGCCAGAATATATAAAAATAGCTTTATACAGGATAAGTTTTTATCCAGTGCGCAAATTATAACCACGAATTCAGCATATCAGTCTAGACCCCAGCGTAGAAAATTTTCGACGGTTATGCAAAAAAAAAAAAACAGCTGTTCCATACATTTTGACCGCGTAGGTTTTCACTTTTCTACGAAATGCACTGAGAATTTACAAAGACAAAAATGTCCACGAGGACTAGTAGTTATTGTTAGAGTTCACAAAGGGTTGTTTGATAATAATTAATAAGGCAATGTTTGCGTCATTATGTGAACTGTTTATTTTGCAAACTCGACGTACAAAATCAAAAATCAAAATCAAAAGTCATTTATTCAAATTAGGCTGAGAATCAGCACTTTTCGAACGTCAAAGTACATGAGACAGTCCCCCAAAACGCCCACCCTTCACCACTTCCTAGTGCTTTAGCTGGGAAGAAGAAGTAGTGGAACAAACTCCCCAGCAGCACAGCTGTCTGTTTAGTCGGATAGACTTGATTCTATACATACTTAGGCAAAGTAATAAACATTACGAGACACAAAATATTAATTAAATAATTAGTCAAAATGTCAGCTAGCCATACCAATATACCGACAAATAAAATGAAAACTGTCGAGGCCAAATAAAGCCTAAAACAACTCATCATAGAAAATATTGTTATGAGTAGATCATGTCAATAACTAATGACATAATAGATAGTTATAAAAAAAAAAAAAATTGTTAGACAGGCAATAAAAAATAAAATAATAATTATATGAACGCATATAACCTGTCACTAGATACGCCGATTCTGGAGAAAGAACATAAACATTGTCTTGAGTTAATCACAGCGACCAACTATTCTTGTCATTTAAATAGTCGTTGATGGAATAGTAAGCCTTTAAACAAAGGACGGATTTTACTTGAGCTTTAAACGCATTAAAAGGCAAATCTAGCAAAGAAGAGGGAAGCTTGTTATAAAAAGTTATACCGAGCCCAACAAATGAGTTATGAACCTTATGAAGCCGGTGAAAGGGAGCACGTAGTTTGTCCTTATTTCTTGTGTTAACAGTGTGAATATCACTGTTTTTAGTGTACAAGTGTATATTTTGCCTAATATATAAGATGTTAGCGAATATGAATTGTGATGCCACCGTGAGTATACCAACATCTTTAAAAAAGTCCCTCAAGGAAACTCTGGCACCTAGCTGGTAAATTGCACGAACAGCACGTTTTTGAAGGACAAAAATATTTTGAATATCAGCAGCTTTGCCCCACAGCAGAATACCGTAGGACATAACGCTGTGAAAATAACTAAAGTAGACTAACCGAGCTGTATCGACGTCAGTGTATTGTCTTATTTTTCTGACGGCGTAGGCGGCTGAACTGAGCCTCCCCGCTAGGCTTGATATGTGTGATCCCCACTGAAGTTTGGCATCTACTGTTATGCCCAGAAAAACTGCCGAGTCTACGGTTTCAAGCACCTCTTTATCTAAGACGATGTTGGGACCTAGACTTCTAACATTCGGTAAGGCAAATTTTACACATTTTGTTTTCTTGGCATTGAGAACTAGGTTATTTGCCGTAAACCAATCCGTAACCATTGAGAGAGCACTGTTTACGTCGTCAAAATCTTGTCTATTCCGGTCTACTTTAAAAATAAGAGAAGTATCATCTGCAAACAGTACAACATCACAAATACCCTTTAAATAGAATGGTAAGTCATTGATATACACTAAAAACAAGAATGGGCCGAGTATTGAGCCTTGAGGCACACCTAACTGAACTGGTAGCCTGGAAGATTTTTCACCATTAATTTCTACACATTGGAACCTATTTTGTAAATAAGAATTTATTACTTTTAAAGCTTCGTTATGGACACCGTAATAACTCAGTTTTCGCAAAAGCGTTTCATGGTGCACGCAATCAAAGGCTTTGGAGAGATCACAGAAAACTCCAATAGCATTTTGCGAGTTCTCCCATGCTTTAAATATGTGTTTCAACAGAGCAACACCCGCATCTGTAGTCGAACGACCTTTTGTAAAGCCATATTGTTCATTATGAAGGAGGCTATTTGAATTAAAATGTCTTAGCAACTGCTTGAGTATTAACTTTTCAAATATTTTGCTAAATGCAGGTAAGATAGAAATAGGCCTGAAATTACGAACGTCATTTTTATTACCTGATTTAAATAATGGTATGACTTTACTACTCTTCATGAGGTCAGGAAAAGTTCCTGAATCAACACATTTATTAAAAGTGACAGCTAGATAGGGGGCTACGATATCTATTATATTACTCAAAAGTTTAATGGAAATGCCCCAGAAATCACCAGTGTTTTTAGACTTAAGTGTGTTAAAAACATTAACTACATCACGAGGCGTTACATGTTCGAAACTGAATAGGTCACTACACTTAGGCACACTACTATGCAAGAGGTTTTCAGCTTTAGAGGGGGACGAATTTAAGGAGTGAGTCGTAGCTACAGGTATGTTGGCAAAAAACTCATTAAATGCCTGTGCTACCTCAGCTTCTTTACTAATTAATTTATCGTCTACCATAATCTCTAGTTGTTTGTCTTGTTTAACCGACTTACCCGTTTCATTGTTAATTATTTTCCAAGTGGTTTTAATTTTATTATTAGAATTTTTAATTGTGTCGCTTAAAAATTTTGATTTTGCAAAAGCACTAATCTTTTTAAATAACTTTGAATAATTTTTGACATACTCTAGGAAAGGGGTATCAAACCTGATTTTTTTTAATCCATATAACTCGTACAGTCTCGCTCTACTTTTGTAAATACCTGGAGTAGCCCATTGGTTAAAGCCAACGGAGGTGCCATTAATGTTAAAGGTTTTGGTCTTGAAAGTAGATTGGTACTCTTTTTGCACAACATCAAAAAGGGCTCCATACAGTTCATTCGGATTCTCGTGTTGTGCTATAGATGGTGTAATTCTATGAGCGATATTATTTTTAAACCTTTTGCAACGACTAGCTGTATAGGGCCTGCATTCAAGTGTATGCGGCTTTTTATGTAATGGCATGGGGAATCTAGCTAATAAACCACAGTGGTCGGACGTTAAGTTAGTTAACACTAATTTACTTTTGGCATCACAATCACTAAATATATTATCAAGACATGTTGACGAAGATGCCGTGATCCTAGTAGGTTCAAAAAACAAGTTAATTAAATTAAAAGACCTAAACAGGTTGAGAAGTCTAATACTTAATGGAGTAACATCTAAAATGTTAATATTAAAATCTCCGCACAAAATTATACTTTTATTACTTGATTTTAACTTATTGAGTAAATCCTCCATTACCGATTCGAAACTAATGAAATCCCCAGAGGGGGGTCGATAAACGCAAATTATAACGTATCGCTCGAGTTCAACACAAGACAACTCAATAGTGCGCTCAATGGAAAGGTTAACTAAATCTAAACGTTGTTTACATTTAAACTTGTTTGAAACAAGAACTAAAGATCCACCGCGAATAGCAGTTTTTCTTACAAATGCACTTTGAACCGTAAAATTATCATCATTGATAAACACTACTTCATGTTCTTTCAACCAGTGTTCAGTCAAACATAACACCTGAACATCATAGTTCTCCATAAATAAGCTTAACTCAAGCTCTTTGCCGGACAGACCCTGCATATTTTGATGAACAACATTCAACATATGCGGCTCACCCGTTGTCGCACCTAATAGTTTAAACTACTAGGCGAATCAAAAGTAGTGTTAGTACCACTACTAACAGTAACCAAACATGACTTCGACATACTACCTATGTCTGGGTTTAAATAAGCTAATAGCCTTGCTATTTTAAGTCTAAACCTAATTGGCAGATACACTGTATTCCTTGTCGATTTTAACTTATCAACAAAACTGTTGGTGTCAAAAAATATAAGTTTTTCACTGTAGTGACTTACTAAAAACTGCATATGATTATTTAACATATGTATATAGTTGTTTTTTCTACTAGATAACCTCTCAAAATATGGAAAAGCACACAAAATAATTTTATTACAATTAATCTTTAAGATCTCAGTAACACTGTCAGTGATATCTTCCTTTTTTACCTGTGAACTATTACCTACAAATACAGTTATGTTAGTATTACAATCATATTGATATCTTGTAATTGAAGTCATTATTTCCTTAAAGGATTTCCCCGGTAAACAATTGTTTTGAGTAGAATTACTCAAGTTGTTACTAAGAAATTTCCCTAAACCTCTTCCTATACTATCAGAAAACATAACCGACTGATAACAAACTTGACTACAACAAGGAGTAACACTACTAGCTACTGACTGATCTTGAGGTGGTACTTGCACAATATCCGGTAAATCTTGGCTGGGGTTACAGTCCAGAGCACTCACAACTTGGGACGGGTCCTCCGTTACCTCAGGCTGGAGGGCATCAAGGTAGGTTCCGCTTTGACAAGTACACTGAGTGTTGCTGAGAGTCAGCAAGTCCACTCTGTCTACCAACACATTAGTAGCAAGGATATGTTCCTTAATTTGGTGCTGAGAGCATACATATTTATTATAAACGGACTTTAGTGAATGATTAAGAACTTTAATTTCTGACTGCAAGCGTTGAGTGTCTATTTCATAAATATTTATACTGTCTTCTAATTTTATTTCGTAGTTCTTTAATTTATTGATAAGAGAAACACGTTCTTTCCTTAATTGAATATTTTTGGAATAGTGTTTTTCATGTTTCTTAAATTTATTACATTTTTTAATGATTCTATTGAATCTTGCATATTTTTTTAATTTATTTTGACTAATTTTATGATTACAGTTATGTTTCAGTAAGGAATCCTCTGTTAGGTCAATTGTTGTTATGGAATGAGGGTTACAATTACTATTTAACAATTCATTAAACAAATGGTTTGTGTCATTGACCTGAGTACGTTCTTTATCCTTTTGGAATTCTAGAATTTTAACATTTGCATGGATTAATTCATCCTCTAGGTCCCTAACCTTAAACAAAGCCTCCTCATATAAATTACTGCAGTTTTTAAAACCATCTGAGACCACCCTTAGTTGATCCCGTTCAGCCACAACATTGAGGTATTGAAGATGTAAATCAACGAGCTCCTGTTTTAAGCTTGTGTTTCTGTTGACAACTTTCTCGACTTCCTTCTCACTTTCCTCTCTTTCGTCTATCAGCTCTTGACATTTACTTTGTGAAGCCTTGAGTTCATGAAGGGTCATTCTCAATTTAAGCTCCAACTCCTGAGCAGCAGCCTTACGGGTCATCACAGGCATGGTTTCAGGAATAAGTGCTGGAAGTATAATGAAAGGAACGGTGAGAACTAAATAGACAGACAAACAAAAAGGGAAAGCTAGAAATGAAAGAAAGAATGGGAGAAGTTAGTAAGTACTGCTTAATAGAGTAATGAGATAGGCGGGTCAATCTAATTGAAATGCAACTAATATGAGTAGATCAAGTACAAAGTTACATTGATTCTATTGTTTTATAATTTTACTTTTACGTAAGTGGGTAGGATGAGTAATTTAAAATAAAATAAAATAAAAATCTAGTTTTGCTATAAGATTAAACCTGACACTAAGACTGAATTAATGTGTTACTGAGTCTATGTGACGATTGTGTGCTAATTACAGAATAAAAAGTGAACAATACTCCCCGTTTAAATCGAACATCAGCTGTTCGTGATAGGTTACCGGTACGGTGTGTAACCAAACACTGTCTTTTACTTTGTAAATTTGTAGGATAACAATAATCCTTAGTATTTATGTAATTATTTTGCATTTAGTTATATTAATACACGATATTAACACTTAAGAATAAATAAAACTAAATTAAATACGGAACAAAATTTTGACATGTCACTCGGACAGTACGAAATTATTGTATGTGCCAATTGCATTGTTCGATGTATTATTGTCAGTGGGATTATTTGTAAAAACGTAGGGATACAGCTTTGGTCTTGTCAATATTTCTTGGTTTTACTATCTCTGTTGCGAGTGTCACTATTGCGTCGTAATGATCAATAGTGCCTACAAGTTTAATTGGATTCGAAAAAACTCACGAAGAACCATTTCAATATTGGCAATATTGAGTTGTCAGCTATGGGAATGGACTCTCTTTTATATGAAACAATACATTACTGCTTAATTTGCAGTAGCTTTGTAATTAAGTAGAGTTACAGCGGTGTTTTGATCGTTACAACTATTGCCGCGCAATGATTTGATTAGATCCGTGAAGGAAATACGTTAGAATTGGTCCCTTAACATGCAATAGTGGTTTTTTTTTCATGGGCGCATGCACCGGTTTGTTTTCACGCATTGTGGGCGATTGGGCGGCGCTCGACCACGCTTGGCTGTTCACTGGTATGCGGGTCTTTTCCGTATGCGTGCACTAGTTTCCAACTAAAATACATACCTGTATAATTTAAAACTATGAAGTCGCTTCATCGCATTATAACAAGCTTTTTGTACAAATTTTATGGTTCCATGATTGATACAGCCTTTTGTTATTTTTGTGTTTGTGTATGCTTTGAAATATACTAAATTGTAAGGCAGCTTAGAGCAATTTTAGACTGTAATCATAAAATGAGACCATAACCGAAAACGTGTCACCGAGTGATGGCAAGCAAGATTAATCAAGTTCCATGATCATTCAATTTTAATCCCAGACAATTTTCGTAATTAATTTCTATTGTTACTCGATTTAATTAACGCCCATCAACACATGAACAAAATGCTTATGCACTTCAAAAATAATAAACTATGATGGTAATAAATGTTTTAAAAAACCTTTTGTTACGAATATATAAAAATGTTATTTATTACTTTTTCTGCTGCATGAGATCGTGTATTGCACTTATTTGAACTATTCTCATCGCATGCTATATGAACAGTTACAAAACTGTCTATAATTTAAAAAAAATGCTGTCAGCAAGCTTGCTTTCAAAGTCAAAGGTGTGACTAATGTGCCTAATATGCAAAATATGAACTTGAAGTATGTTTTGCACTATTGAATTAAACCCACTATCTTACAATGTATTAATTCTCAAGGATTAGTATTCAACGTTTTTTTTTATTTTTTCGCTCATTTGATAGATCCGTCCCATTTCCTTTTGACACAACGTTTCCCCATTAACGTTATAACAATTAAGATACATCTCACTCTATATTCACTCTTCCTCTATTAATTAACACTGTTACTCCGTCATGAAGAAAATCTGTTTAAAATTACTCAGTACAAAAATAATAGTCCGTGATATTCTTAAATGCTTTGTCTGCCTCATTAGTCGTCTGCCGCAACAAAAAGTTGATGAGGATCCTGTACGTGTAGATATCGACAGTGAAATCGATTGCAACGGATCTCGAGGTCTCATAATATTGAAAATTAACCCTAAAATGGAGCGGTAAAGCAGAGAGTGAAAGCACGCAACGCTTGATGGACCACGTTGCTCCTCGCTTATTTTGTTTTATTTATTGGCAAGTGTCAACAGTTTGCCGACATCTAATTCAGACACGGTTGCTATCGTCGATACTTCTTGGGTATTTACTAAGTTATACACTGCCAAAGTTGTTGCCACAGCTTTTCCTTTTTAAATTGGTCTTAACAAAGTGTGAAAGGATAATACAGCAGCTTAGAATAATTTGGAAACGTTGATTGAAGCATTTTCCTTTTACGGAATGAATTTCTGACTATGACCACAGAGTTCAGGGCTTTTTCAATGCAATAAAAACCATCATTCCATATATTACCAGTCATAAAATAATACAAAGTAATTAATAACGCAGTAATTGCTTTAAACAACCGATGTTGCTTAAGGTATACAATCTACTGACTTTTCATTTGTTTGTTCACCTCAGCCTTTTTGTTAATTAATTCTACACAATTTTTCTCCAATCTGGTATTAATTCTGCTTAGTTCTTATTCGTATTATTGACTAATGACTCCTACAGTTATTCTTTCTTGTGACGTTAAATTGCCGGTCAAACGAGGGTGCTTACCATGCCTTCTAAATGGTTGCACCATTCCTGAGTTCCTGACGGAAAAAATAAATGTGGATGGGTAAACTTGTGATTCGATCCAGTAGATAACATTCAAGCCGAGTGTGTTTTGTCCCAAGAATTGTCTACGATTCAACAAATAAGTAAATTGTGTCACCAAAAAGCAAACTATAGTTTTGAGGTCACGATTATTTAGTATGTGTTATGTAGTCTGGTACATTGATGAATAGGTAAATGAAATTATACTAAAAGCAAGAAAATAGGTACCCAGTACCTACGGCTATTCGCATTATACGTACGTATAGCCGTATGTGTTGGGGTAATCAGAGCATTACTTCCCTATGTAGTTATGGAATGTTTTTTGCTTTTGCCAGTTTGCCCTCTAAGCATAGCGTGTTAGGAAACTTTAAAAATAATGTTTTTTGCTCGGGTACTCCATTACTTTTTTGTATCATTGTCCGTACATTTGGTTATCTTATGTCTGTCCTATTTTTTGTACTGCCCATTTGATGACTTACGCTTAATCGCGTGTTCTAACATAATTGATGTACACTCTGCACGCAAAATATGGCGTTGTAAATGATAAGCTCGTTCCTTTACAACTAGTGTTTTTTTTTTTCACAAAATGACTCAGCCTTGTTTCTCCCATTCAAGATCAAGCCCCCCCCGGGCTTGATCTTTCTAATTTAACCATCTTTATATTTTGTAAGTATTGTTATTCCACTTATAAATCCAATTTGCAAAGTTGAAGCCAACTTCGTTTATTAAAACCTCTTTGTATACAATGAAGAACTTTTGTGGCTTCGCTTTTGCTAGCAACGAATACAATGCTTACATAGAGTTTATTGTTTTAACATGAATTTCAAATCCAAATAAGTACCTACCTACTTGACCTATGTGAAAAGTGAGACTCATTGAAAATGAGAAAATATTTATAAGACATTTTTACTACAGTTTTCAAAGCACGAATAACTTCGTTTGTTAAAATTTCCGTTTCGTTATTGGACGTGAACACAGAATTTAGGTGTAGCGCAGCCATTTGCTTATGCTTATACGCGTGCACAAATGCGGTTTACATTTACCTCCCGAAATAGGACAATGAATACGATAGTGTACACGATATCATTTTTTGTAAAGAGCGAATTTTAATAATTTACCGGTTGGTCGACCAAATCGGCCAGTGTGATGCGTATGATTCTGAATGACGTGACATCAATCAAAGCAAATATTATGAAAGTATCTACATCATTTTGTAAATATTATGTCACAGTTTATGTTCACATTATTGCCTCCCACATTTGCAGTGTCATTTGCAATAAAGGTTGCCAATTTCTACTGTATTGTACATTATGTTTCGCAAACTATCTGTTGGTTCTGCTTCAACGTTGCAATGTTTTCCCAGGTGCAAAATGCTTGTCACCACTCCGCCTCGGAAAAACTTTTTCTGCTTCATGTATAAAGAGTTTGTTTTGTATTATCATACAAATAGTGTATCCTTTCTGTGTCGCGACTCGCGTTATTATGGCTTCCATAAAAGGCTTTCCATATTATAATAGTTGGACATGAATAGATTTCTTTTAATGTGACCTATACTATCATTGTTTTAGAACTATTGGAATGTCCTGAATATAGAGACAGAAATACACATCCCTAATAAGATTTTTAACTGTGTTGAATTAATAATATTATATATTAATAAATTCATGAGCACCCGATCGAACAATACCTTTTGTATTAATTATCGCTTTCTCCGTTGCGTGCTGTATTGTAGTGTCAAGTCGCTTACGTTATGAATTCCAAGAAAACACGTATTAAGTTATGGAATCTTCTTTATAACAATCCATGATAAAGTATAATAATTTTTCCCTGTTTATTATTGCTTATTAAGATTGTTGACGAACGTTGGTGGATGGAATCTTCTTTATAACAATCCATGATAAAGTATAAGAATTTTCCCTGTTTATTATTGCTTATTAAGATTGTTGACGAACGTTAGTGGATGGAATCTTCTTTATAACAATCCATGATAAAGTATAAGAATTTTTCCCTGTTTATTATTGCTTATTAAGATTGTTGACGAACGTTAGTGGGTGTCACTTGCCATATGCAGTCGAAATAAAGCGGTTATCACAATTCTTCGTTAATTAGTTAATATTAATTGACTTGTAGAAATGTTTCTCATTCATATTCAAACATAAAACTTGCCTAATCCGTCATCAAAATAACGAATTAGCTTTGCCATGTTCGCTACCATCTCAGCTGCCGCTGCAAACCTTACTGGCTTTTAACAACTAAAATTAATTGTGCTTATTATATCACAAACAAACACAAAATACGAAACAATAAGTTATTCACTTAATTTTATGACAATTTTTATTGCCTCCACAGTTTTTAAAGAACAGAACGTTCCTCAGTTGCCGTAGATCGTCGACAAAATACGTAACTTAGTGGTTATGTATTTGACAATTACGTGAAGAAGTCTGTAGATTGTGTAAAAACGTGGGACCATGAATGCTCCTAACATCGTTTGTAAGACAAATGTTCTAGATACACTAGATGTGTTTTATACACATTATGTATAGGGAATGGTTGCTGTGGCTTCGAAGTCGTGAGCATTCGTAATCTGTGTGAAGTGATACCTGAGGCACGTATTAAATACAAAAGGTTTCTACATGCCGAGACATAATATTATTCATACTACCAATACCCGAACTCACAGTGCGATTGTGTTTTCTACAAAAAAAAAACTTAACTTGAGACTAATGCCAAGATCTTAAAAATTGATGAAGAAAATAGTCTCGAAAAATTTACAAATCCCTCGAGCATCTAGTAGCCTTCAAGACAACGAAAATTCACGCAGCGGCTGCCATCTATTCCCTGGGGAAACGAAGTTTTCGAAGTTTGATCTTATCAGCTACAAGTAGAAACTGCTTTCCTTCCAGCTCATATTATCTTTTAAGCACCTATTACACCGCTCACAGAAGCCAGGAAGAGATGAGATGACCTTATTCTTAAGCAAAGACCACACACAGCGCTAAGAATGTAACATACTCATCCAACATTCAAATGTTTCAGAACGCACGCAGCACTTCGTTACTGACGAGTGTTTAACTGTGTACCCCCCATCAGCTTAATATCGTACAGAAATAAACGATGCACTGTCTTCAAAACAAACGGGGCGTGCGTTAATGAAATTAGAACTTAAAATTCCACAACGGCCCGTAGATTGCCCAAAAGTACCGTTGCTGTTAATCTTTCTAATTAAGCACCTCAAAATTACTTTGCCGTGAGCACAGTAAACGCACAGTGAATGTGAATAGCACTCGCTACGTGTAATATCTTTTTCATACACAATTACACAGCTATAACTTTACAAGTTTATAACTTAGGTTTCACAGGCTTTCTATATTCACTTGCGGTAAGTTCAGATTTTATTGAAAACCTTTATGGTTGATTGATTAGTACCCTTTTCGCTTGAACAATTAGTGAATATTACGGAAAATCGCGGAGTTTTTTAGGCAATGATGGAAAGGTTAACATCGATCATGTAGATATACTCGATTGGATAGTTTGATCGTGTTGAATTAGTTCTTCATGAATTCGGCTTCTCGTTTACATCATACCTACTTACAGAACAGTCAGAATTATGTATTGCTACAACCGTGCTGTGGCATCCAAACAAATGTGATTTAGCACGAATACAGCTTTTTGTTATTGTGCCTTTCGGTATTGAAGGTCGGCACTCATCCTCTGCAAATTCTATTACACACTTACCTGATCTTCAGTTCTCACAATTAAGAACGTTGTAAACTTTAATACGAAAAACATTAAAACTACATTCGAAACCGTTCTCAATGATTTTCTATGACATAAAAACGCAGGAAATGCCTCTCTCATTAACCGATTACCTAATGAACCGACCGGATCTCTTATAATAATTTTCCGCCTCATTGTTCAGAACGCCATCCTTGTCCCTATTCACAGACGAAAATAATTTGTACTCGTAATAGTAACATTTATTTTAATCGATGCAGATTACTCGTCACGTTCGGCCGAGTACACAGATGTAATAAGCGGTTATAGAAATGATAATAAAAAATAAGTACCCGAGAATGTGGCTAACGCTAACGGTAAGATAATGCTGGTTGTTATTCTTCGCGGCGCATGTAGAGTGGCCATCGAAACGAATTCGTCTCGTAAAACGTATGTACGTGGTGTATCACGTTCTGTGATTGGGCCATCAAGTGATAATGGAACACCTGATTGTTTTGCCAATACCCGTTGTCACGAACATGAAAAGCTAATAACAGAAGCAAAAGTAGACTGTTCCTGGCTAAAATTAAGTTGTAAGCCCTTCATTTCATACTGAAATAAAAATATCTTAACTACTCAGCGTTCTTCATTGCCAAAGATTGATTAGAAGTAAGATAGCTATAGCTAAGAATGGATATTGAATATATTCAAACCAAAAAACATTCAATGTGAGTCAGAGCATCGACACAAAAAATTGGTTCAAACTTTATCACAATAAAATCTATGTTAGATGGAAAATCTTCTACCTATTGTATAATTTTTTGTCCGAATAATATCAGCCATAGCCTTTGGCCATAATGGCCGTAGTCAACTCACCTACTGCGTACTTCACAGGCGTTTGTCCTTGTAAAGCACCTAGATTGCAAAATTAATTATTATCTAGTATCTTACCTACAGCAACATTGTTTAAACCAGTGACAATACAATTTTAGAATATCTCGTCACGACACTTATTGTTAATACTTAAACCTAGTAGAACTTTACACTTGCGTTATGGTTTAACAACATTCTCACACTGAAATTCGATAATTTTGACATTTTGACTCAAGTACGATATTAAATTGTGGAGTTCAGGTGACAGTCGGCCGTATAAAACTGATTTCATCTGTATTTGGCTAACCAAACTCTTCCATTATTATGTTTATGTAGACTTTCCGTCTTTCACATTGCTCGCAGAACAGATGGCCGATGGGGTCGAACGGTTCTGGAGTGCGACCGCGTACCGGGTGACCTAGCGTTAGAAGCCCTTCCATAAGGTGGACCGATGACCTGATGAAGGCCGCAGGAATTCGCAGGATGCGAGAATCACAGAACCTGAAAATGACGCTGCTTGGGGAAGCCCTATATCCAGTTGTGGGCGTTATTCGGCTGAAATTATGATAACGCTTCAGTCTAAACTGAAGGCCTACAGAAACGTAATAATCATGGAATCTAGACTAATATATAATATTTACTGAGGTGTATTCTTGAACTAGGAAGGTTCATAAAAACTGACCAGTAACTATATAATTTTTTTTTTACTCATTGTGCTCGCTCTCACTCGGCTGAATCTACGTGATTCATCTTCGTTTAAGTACTTCAATTTGACAATGACGCATTTGCACATTCGTTTGATTTGTTCCAAGTAGATAGGTACCTCACTGTTATTGAAGATTTGAAGATACTTGACTTATTTTATGTATTGAAGATGGTGAAATCTTGCGCTGCAGCGATCGGCAGTGCCCGTCGTGACTGTATAAATATTTAGACATCTAACACTGTGTGCAATCTAAATACTCATCATTACTCGCATTTATGAAAGTGTCATTATGTTATGTACACGCGTTCATAATTTGCATATTGTTACGTCTCGCTGGGTGAAAATAAACAATCGACAGATCCGGCACTAACATCTAATCACGACGAAGAGCTTAATGTCATAACACATTACTGAATTGCTATTATAATAACACGCAGCCGGTGTGGATGTAGACAAGGCCTTGCTCTGACGCAATTGTGAAGAAAGTGAAACTAAGAAACCGCCAAAACGTAGTGTCATTGAATGAAAAGTCCGTCGATTGTTGCGGTCGTTTGTCAACAGTGTATAGGCCGGCCATTACCGCCATAACGCGCTTTCTCGACAGCGTGCCGTACTGCCATTGTAGCTAACATAACTAGTTTTCATTAATTGACTTCGAATTATTCAAAATCATAAACCAATACGTCTAGCGGAAACGATTTCATACAATCCTGCAAACTTTCCTTTTCTAGAGTCCAACAAGTAACGCAATTCATTGCGAATGCAACTAGAACGGGCTGCTATCCAAATTTGGTGTCAAGACACTTTAGTATTGTTAACAGTTAAAGCGTAGTACGGCTAAGTTATTGTTCCAACCCAACCCAAATGACACCGTTGAGATAGTTCATTCACCTTTCAACTGCTGATTCCCGGCCACCGTAGGCGCGGGCTTGCGGACGGCAAGTAATAGATAGCTCGCTGTCCGGTAAGGACCAAGCCCGGGTCGACGGCGCGTTGTGTTCCACGCGCGCCTCAAAGAGATGTCAGCACCAACCGGTGGGGTCCGCAAGGACCGATGCCTGCCAGGGGTGCGGGTTGTTCGAAAGAAATACCGCGGCCCCTAGCACACAGCAATTGCAACTGAGAGAACACGTGTGGGTTTTAGTCAGTAAAAGTCTGACACGCCCTCCTGCTCCACCCAGAGCGGGAGAAGTTATTTGATGATTTCCCAACCAAAAAAAAAACCTTTCAACTTTATTATGTATACAAAAGTTAGCTCGGGGATTGTTTGAAACTAAGTAAGTTTCAAACAATCCCGGAGCTGACTCAAAGATTGATAACTTCATATGTGAATCATCTATCTTTCCAACTGTTCCATTTTGTTTCCAGATGAAGACGTATGCGTCATTTAGTTATCTAAAATGACTAAACTTGAAGACTAATAGATTTCAGTACTGAATTTGCTCACAGACAAAAACGTTTAATAAAGGGCTATCTATCTATAAGCTATGTATCATCAATTCATTCATCATACTATGGTAGGGCCAGCGAAGTTTGAACAAAGGTCTCTTACCTCTAGTCAAATATATATACCTACTTAAGTCAATGTATCTGTTTCTGTATGTTACCAGATGATGTCCTTTTAGCAACTGACACAAAACGAGGAAAGCAGTGGTTCGGACAAGCTGTCAATTATAATAACGGCTGAATGTGAAACTCCGCATTGTTTACAGTAACAAAAGCAAACGTGTCATACATACATACGAATTCGATTCAATAACATTATTTATGTACCTAACTGTAAGTCTGTCTACCGAATCTACAGATGCACGTTTATTTTATCTTAAGAGATACCTGGATACAAATCTTTTCGTACCTCGATAACAATGGTATGTCGCAAACTTACAATGTAATGTTGAAATTCTACATTGCTGCATTATCAGCACTTTGAAAACGACATCGACATTCTCTCTAGTATGAAGCGTTATAAGTTATAAGCACTCTTATCAAACCGATAAAGGTTTAGTAAGTTATTGACAAAACTGTGTCAAAACCGTTGGGTGGAACATTGACTTATATGGAATAGTGCTTATGTAATTGATTCTTTTGATTATGATGATACACAATTGTTGTAGTTTCGCTTAGCTTCGTAATACTAATTACGAGTCATGTTTCAATTTGTGTTTAATTAAAACCGGATTAATTTGCACTTAACAGGCCAGTAGACCAGTTCATTTGTTCACCTATTTTATAATTCTCTGATTTAACTTCCGCGAAAATTGGACATGACATCGTAAGATATGAAAATCTAATAGGTATTTTTGGCATCTATCTACTTAAGTATACAATTTTGATTACCAAGAAAACAGTTAAATGTGCTGACAGCCTAATCTAATTAATGATGATATGACAATTGCTGACTGCGAAGCTTCGCTGAGCATCTTCTAAGTAACGAGTTTACGAAACATCTGATTACTATAAAGTACGTCTTGTGGCAGAAACTGGTGGAAAATACAGATTTCATTAATTTATTCACCTCATTATTTACTGTCCTAATTAAGACCAGTACCAGCGTGGAAACCTGTGAATTTAAATTACGCCCAAAAATTAAAGTATTTGCTATCGAAGTGGTAATATAATAATCAACCTGTATTGTCCCACTGCAGGGCAAAGGCCTCCCTTTTCTTTTTCTACTTAACGAAGTGGTAGATAACATAAAAATCTTAATAAGTAAACATAATTGTTTATTTTGATCAGGCTCTTTTAAATTTACCGACAAAACGTGGCGATGATTTGATGTCCAAAACAACAAGACTACAATAATTACGATTTATTTAATCCGAGACGAGACATTATGGTCCTACCTTAACAACATTTAGTTGGAAGTAAGACCAACCAATTCAATGAGATTTAGCAATAGAGTTTTTATAATGCAATAGCACACAATGGTCGCCAAGGAAGAGTCGTGAATTGTGGACGCTGTGTCCGGGACGCACTCAACCGTAACGCAATTTTACGCTGGGGCGCACGGCGACATTACTTGTGTTCCTTTAAAAAAAAACCCTGCCTGCTAATGATTGTGTTATTTACTAAATTGCTACAGTATTATGTGCGATGCTCGTTTTACCTGGCTAAAGGTAAAATACTGTTTCTCAGATTTAACATATTATCCACTCGCCTTACCCAATGTGATTTTGTAAAGCTGCCATGTTGGCTTGCGAATATTGTCGTCACCAATGTTCTGATAAATCATCACTCCGAGAACACGTAAAATAACTTTCTTGTGGTTGTTTCCAGACGGGCGGTGCAGACAGCGCCAGCGGCGGGTCAGGTGGCTCGGGCATGGAGTGTCTGCAACTGCGCTCGCCGCCCGGACCATTTCACTACCTCATCTCGGAGCAGGCTAAGTCCCTCGTCGCTCTACAGGTTAGTCATACAACGTTCATTTCACACAACAAGTTTCATTATTTAACCACCGATTCTGTTAGCATCTAGTGCAAAGCAGAGGTAAAGTGGATGATGGCTCACAATCGGGTGAAAGCAGTCACCATTTTGACCGCATACAAAACAGTAATTTGCCGTAGTCACGAGCCGTATTACCCTACATTCTCATTACAATAACTGCTGATTAGTGAACGTGTTTTCTGATTATTATTTATGAATAATTCCTATTAATTAGGAACTCCAGAATGAAGTCGGAGCTTTACTCGAGTTTCGCGACCTCGTCATCGAGACATTCCCGAACCTGCGCTCCAAGATGGCGCCGTCGACTCCCGCGAGCGGCACTCGCCGCGACTGGGAGCCCGGCGTGCGCGTGCGCCGCAAGCTGGCTGCCGGCGCCGGCGACGCCGCGCGCGCCAAGCCGCAGCCCTCCGTGCAGGACTCCGGCTTCAGCACTGAGACCTCCTGTGGGAAAGACGCGCACTCCTCGTCGGCGTCGGCCTCCGCGTCCGCCACGCGCTCGCGCCCGCTCGAAGACGAGCTGTGGGCACTGCTCGACGTCATCCAGAGAAAGGGAGTGCGGCTACGTGACGAAGCAGAACAGCTACGTGGCGAGCTCGATGAGCGGCAACCTGTCGACACCGTGGAGGAGACGTTCGCGCGCGCGCTCACCGACGGAGCATGCGACTCGTGCGCCGACACGACGCGGCTGCGCGCCGAGCGGGACGCGCTGCTGCTGCGCGCGGCGCAGCTGGAGGCAGCGGCGGCGGCCAGCGCGGCGGCGGCCAGCGCGACGGCGGCCAGCCCGGCGGCGGCCAGCCCGGCGGCGTCGCGCACGCCGCTGGGCCGCCTGGACGTGGCGTTGGACGCAGCACGCCCGCCGCGCGTGGCCACGCCCGACTCCAAGAAGTTCGCAGCGATTCTCCTCGAGAGCAATCCTGTCGAACTTCAGAGGCAGCTGCTCACCTCCACCGTTCAGAATCAGGTATGCTTTCATTTGTTGCCTGACATTCAATCATTTAAAATAAGTGTACGATACGTAAATGTAAATTTACTAGAAGACCGTCCGATCCAAGTTCTAAAGGCAAAACTTTAATAAGATGGGTCCTGTTCATGTTTTTCCTACTTGAATTAGTCTGCCTATGACTTTGTTATATTTAATCATCGATCGTATTGTTTAGTGTGCCGATTTGATCTTCTCTGACGTGCATGGAACTTGCGGTAAGGTTTCAATTTTAGGAAATTTCTCGCCTTGTGGGTCGTTAGAAATCTGTGTTGCATTAACAAAAAGATAAAAACAGTTAAAGCTGTTAATTGCAGAACGAGTGAGGTAACGAAGTACGTGCTAGTCGTTCTTCAAAACTGTCGTTGCACTAACGAGCTGCCTGATGCTGTGACGTAATCTCAGAGATTTCGGCAGAATTACGCAGATCTGTGGAGCTAATGGAGTGTGTCCGCGACCGTGCAGACACCGCATTAAACTCCAAATCCCAGCTTAGATTAAGTACTTATCTGTAGGTCGTGGACATCTATGTTTTTTTTTTGAGGGTGGGAAATCATCAAATAACTTCTCCCGCTCTGGGTAGAGCAGGAGGGCGTGTCAGACTTTTACTGACTATAACCCACCCATGTTCCCTCAGTTGCCTATGTGCCAGGGGCCGCGGTATCTCTTTCGAACAACCCGCACCCCTGGCAGGTATCAGCCCTTGCGGACCCCACCAGTTGTTGCTGACATCTCTGACGGCGCGCGTGGTATACAACGCGCCGTCGATAAATGCCTACTGCGCTACCACGGGGAGATAGCGTAGTTATGTGGGACTGTAACCCACTAAAACTCCACGGTGTCCTCCAGTGCCGCTTGAGGCTGGGAACACGGAAACGCGCAAGCCATCCGCGAACCAGCCGCGGCTGTCCGTCACCGGACCCTCCTCGGAGGGGAATAACCCATATCACCGGCGCACCGGCACGCAGGACACATGGCACGCCGTGACCACCCCGGGACCCAACTAGCATAAGGATCCCAGACGATCCCGTGTCGGGCACCCTTGGTCCCCCTGCGACGGGTCAGCACAGTGGCCCCGCCGCCTACCACTTTTCGGCCGCAGGGGATAGGGAGAGCGGCCAACGCTATACCAACACTCCTCCTCCCTTGCGGCCCCACCGCGTCCGCCATCAAACGGTAGTGGCCCCGTCCAGGTCACGGAAGGGAAGAGCGCTACTCAGAAGTACCGGCACTTCTCCTCCGCCGCAGCCTGTAACCCTCAGCCGCGATGCCTCCCATTCGACATCGCGGCCCGCCTCAGTTGCGATGCACCTCACCGCAACCTACGTTTTGGCCGCCACTTCGTCGGCTTGGAGGCAAAAGCCCTGATGAGCGACCTCACCTTGGGGTTCCTCTTTGCTTCACCACGGCTACCGACCCCCCCCCCCCCATCTATATGTTTATATATCATTATCGCCACAATGTATCGCCTCGCCATAAACATTGCGCTTATTTGTTTGCATCACGTTCACGTGCTAAGCCTATCGCAAAACACTTCAAGACAATACCATACGCTATAGCAACGCATGCGTCATAATCCTTGGCCTATTCTAAATGATTGATAGCAATTGAACCAGTCACTAGTGCCTAGACCTTTTTATGATTTGCTATTTCTTTGTGGCCTGTCTTGTTTATTTAAATATCACCTCCATGAGACGGAAGTTGACTTATTTTAGGTAATATTACCTGGTTCATGTAAATAGATCATCCAAGTATATAATTAATAAGTCATGCTGAAGGCTATTTTAATAATCGTGTTTTACTAATTAAAAGTGTTTAATTATTGAGAGAATCACTTCGGCGTTGCGTTGTTCCTTAACATTAATTATGTCAGTTTATTAAAAAAAAAAACTGGTGTCCTTTAGCGCTACAGTAACTAGAGGGAAGTTTGTATTTCTATTCATATAAAAAGAAGAATCTTGTGCACTACCGCAAAATAAAAGCGACTTTGTTTGATTTGTTAGACAAAATGCTCAAGCATAAGCTCGATGGGGGTATTACACTCATTTTTGAAAAGTGTCTCAATTAGATTCTAGAGTGCCAATAAACCACAAAAAAAATACATTTTTATTTAATCGATTAGTGCCATAAAAATGCATTAAAATTTTACATTAAATTAATCAAATTTCGCGCCTAATTTGACGAAAACGCTGGACGCAGTGGACGCCATATTGCTCTGTGGGCATGATGACGTCAGTTTGCTATATAAACAAATGCGCTAATATTTTATAAGACAATTGTTTATAATTTAAAAAACGAGTTATTTTTCCACTTATTGTTGGTTTGCTGTTCCTGAATGCAAAATATTATTTAAATAAAAATTACTTTGGTTACAAAAATAATAAAAGTACAAAGTTGCTCAGTTGACATGCCGTATGACGTCATAACATGGCGGCTTCTATTTCGTGGTGTTCAAAAACACATGAAAAAAAACTGAAATCTTTACATTGTATTTTAAAATTTATTTTATTGTTTCATGAACTGAAACTAACATTTTCCGACTGCATTTTGCCTAAGCTATCTCAATAATATATGTATTTTTAGATTTTTTCTCATAAAGAACAAAATACCCTATAAGGAAACAATGTGCGCTTTAAATTGGTCTAGTACTTTGGCAACGTACCGTGCAGTTTTTAATGCATTTTGCTTTAAACTTTTGGTGACGGAAACTAAAAACATGTATGATTATACAATAACGTTTTATTCTTGTGAATTTGTGATAAGTTTGTATAAAGCCATAACACAACTCTTACATTATTGTTATCTCTCTTATATTATGATAATAATTATTTAATCGCAGGTTAGGAGTCTCATCATGAATATTTAATTTTTCTTTGATAATGTTAGCGTCATCGAACGTATTAGATAAAATGCGTTAGATTATTGCTTGGTTTCCCTGCCGCGTAAGTGCCTATGCCTACACTAATTTAAGAGGTAAAGTTTTTGAGTGTTTGTAGGAAGTAATCTCTGGAATACCTAATCGGATTTGATGATTTTTTTTTGCATTTGATAGCCCAATTCTCAAGGGGAGGTTATAGGCTATTTAACATCACGCTACGGCCCTGAGGAGCCAGGTAAAATGAACGCCACGAAGTCACGGTCAGAAATGAGTTTTTAATTACTACAGTGCAATGGGAAAAACGGTCTGCTTTATATTCGAAGACTTGGCGTCTGAACAATAATTAGCTAATGTAACAATTATACATTACATAGTACAATGTGCATTACAGGTATTGAGCGAACGCCTGAGAAGTGCGGCCGCGCAGCGCACTTTGCTGATAGAAAGACTGGAGCACGCGCGAGAATTCAACGAAGACCTCAAATTCAGAGTGAGTTTAATTTGTTTATCGACAGCTAGAATTACAGGTTTTCAATATTTTGCTTTGCTTACGTTGCACAGATAGAATGAAATAAAACATTATGTTTGAATAAAAGTAAGTTATTAAGTTACGCGTGAATAAAATATTGCTTGCTCGTGCAAGCAAGTTAAGCAATGTTTCCTTATCTACTAAATATTACCTTCAGGGCTAACGCAATTGTCAAGTTTATCAGGCCCTGACTCGGACATGATACGAACAGATTGCGGCTCAGTCGTAAAGTTTTATTACCTACTATGAAACGGAAATCTACAGGTGCCTCGACTAAGGATAACAAATTAGCATGTCGTTGACTCATAAATTCGTGACAGGCTTCCTCTACAGTTCTCGCAATTACTTTTGCGTCTTTTGACCATAACAAACCAATTACACCTGTATTTCATTGTAAAAATTCGTCAGATGATATTTGTCAAGTTTGTTCACTGGTATTCCGGATTTCCCATAAAATAAATAACTTTTTTGCCTTTAATATAAGTTTTTTGCCTTGCCTGGAGGCCTTATTTGATTATGCCATGTCCAGTATATGCACCGGTTAAGCAGCCGACAACTTCCCAGGATGACTTGTGAGATATCAATCAACTCAATCTGCCAAGCTCTCTTCCAGCTATGTTGGGGTTGGCTTCAAGTCTTACTGGATACCCTGGTCTGGGACACCCTTTGATAAGACTGGCTGTCAGAGTCAGTATTCTGAAGACCCTTACCGATTGTCAAGATCCACGAATGACAGCCGGGACCAACTGCTTAATGTGCACTCTTGAGGCCTCGAGCGGTCTCGGGAGTCGATCTACAACCGCGGCAAGCGTAGCCTAGCCTGACCGATCGCCCCATGCGGCTGTTATTACTTCTTAGCCGCAAGCCTGGGAGATTCTTAAAAAAAAGCTTCATGACTAATTTGCGACGCACTCTGTTCACAGCTAGAGGAGAAAAGTATCGAGTTGGAAGGAGCGCGCGCATACGTGCGACAGCTCGAGGGCAAGCGACACAGCCCCTTGCGCTCGGCCTCGCCCGCGCGCGACGCGCACTCCAGCATGCGCGACATGGAGCCGCTGCACATGCCGGACGAGCCCGACGACGACGAGGCGCGCATCCAGGACACGCCGCGCCGCCGCCCGTCGCGCATCCCGCTGCACACGGCGCGGCCGGGCCGGCCGCCGTCGGCGCAGTCGGTGCGCTCGGCGCGCTCGGCGGCGTCGGGCCGGTCCGGCTCGGCGCCGGGCCGCAAGGAGCCCAAGTCCGGCGTGCCGGTGCGGCGCGCGGCGGCCGCGCCGGACCCCAAGGTGCGCGCCCGCTCGTTCTGGAACGCGTGGTTCTTTTCGAAAGATTCCGGCTCGTAGCCGTGTGAGTGCCCGCGCGCGCCGGACCTGACGTTGTCGTAGTTTCTCGTGTCGGGCCGCGTCTCGCATGCCATTATGTCGATCGTAAGTTTTATTTCCCCGTCGTTTCGTTTCGCTTCGGTTACTTTACCGCCGGGGTCCGCCCCGATTCTAGTTTTATTTCGTTTACGTATATCGAGTCGGTCCGTAGTGTAGGCGAGCATGTGCTAACGATTGTGTGTCCTCGTCACTAACTATAGCGACGGTTCGGGTGGCATGAACATCTTTCATAAAGTACTGAAATAATCTACATTTATTTATTGCATCAAAATGTTTAATTTAGCTCAATAATTATTTTGAAAATACATTGTAAAAGAATCAGTATTTGGATCGATTTTCATATCACCAGCCCACATATTCATGTTAATATCAATTGACACATTTTGTTTGTAAAAGTTGTCGTACTCTGAACCTGTGAGTCGTTTTACTTTCATAAATATTTTATTTTAAATCTGTACCTATCTCACAATTCCTTCGTGCGACATCTTTCAATGGCGTGGGTTTTTACATACCAACAAAATCAAACTATAAACCTTAACGTATAAAAACCATTATTAAACTTGAAACATTTTCGAGTGTTTTTTATTCCGTGCACATTTTAACATTTTTTGTGACTTCTGGACATTATTGAAGACTGTGGTATGGTAAGTGCAAGATAAAAATACATTTTTATAAATTGTATAATTATTTTCGCCACTACTCACTATACAACACATTATATGTTAATTTTTAATGTATTAATTTTATTATGTATGATTTTCTTTTTTGTATGTTTGTATTGACATAGTGGCATAATGGCACAGAATAATTTGGCTGCACATGGCCTATACACTTGGTAATTGGTTTGGTAACTAATAGAGTAATAATAAGTTATGCACAGATGTTGTACTCATAAAATAATACGCGGTGGTTCATGTTTATTGACACGGTGGAGTCGTAGCAGTAGATATCACGAAAAATTGCATTACTTTTGTAACTTTTATTCGAATCACGAAGTCGTCAGTAGTCATCCTCACTAGTAAGATTTAGTTCACACTGGAAATAACTAAGATAACATTATTACATTTCCTTAATTATGATTAAAGCTGACATAACGAGTTAGGCCTGCAGTCGCACACGTGCAGGTTGGCCGAGGATGACTAGCGGCGACTCGCGGGCACTTCGCGGACTCGGACACTCATTAAAGGTCAGCGAACACCAGGTCGCCCGCAGGCCGCAGGGAAGCACCGCGACGTTTAACGAGCGTCCGGTGTACGTAACAACGGTTGGGCCTTTCGACAGAGAACAGAAGACGAGGAACGTTGGCGCGCCACGGCGCTGGCAGCCGAGCACGTGGTGGCCGAGTACGTGGCGGCCGAGTACGTGGCGGCCGAGCACGTGGCGGCCGAGTACGTGGCGCGCGCCTCGCGCCTGGCGCCTCTGTTCCCGCGCGCGCGCCCGCTGCCGGCGCGCCTGGCCGCCTACCCGCAGGAGCCCTGCGCGGCGCCGCACAACCTGGCGCTGGAGCTGTCGCGCTCCATGCTGTACGAGCGCGCCGACTCGGTGGACGCCAAGCTGCGCTCGCTCACGTCCCAGTCGCCGCGCGCGTCGCCGTCGCCCACGTCGCGCGACCACGACTCGCTGTGGAACGGTAAGCCACAGCAATACTTTGAGAGCATGAACTACGGCGAGCGCGCGTCCTCCGACGACGACGCACCCAAAGAGTACGACAGCGACTCGCTAGCGCCCTGAGCCGCTCTGCTTATTCTTTACCGCGCGCTTCTAAGTTCTCGATTGAGTATCATTCCACTTGGCTCTATGAAATTTCTCGAGTGATCTGTGATATGTCACCGTTTTAAATGTTAACTACCATTTTTGGAATCCTTTGTTCGCATTACACGGCCTCTCGTTGGGTGAATGAGATTTTTATTTTATTTTATAAATAAACCTGTTTCTAATCTAATATCTAAGTGTTATGCATGATATGAAATTAGAGTTAATTTTCTGTACTATTAATACATAATTTATATCCATGGCCTTTGGCTTTAATGTTGTGGAGTCGAATATGTAATGTTTCTTGATTCATGAAATGATAAAGTTAAATATTTACTCACTATAAATTATTTGGGTTGATTTTTTAAGAATTTATCAAAATTTCGTTCCATTTGTCTTAAATGATAAATCTGGTATCAAATAATGGTAGCTACTCTTAACCTAAGTATTGTCATTCCTAAACCTATGAGGACAGACTGTAATTATTTAATAGAAATTGAGTGAGAGCTTGGAACGACTGTTAGCAAGGCTGTGAAACACTGAAGTGTGCTTGAAGATGTTTCTGATGTAATCAATGAATCAGAAGTAATAAAATATAGTGCTTAGTTAACGTGTGTTACGATTCAAGACATACTATTGTTGTGTAACATATTCCAATCGTCCAGTGGTGTACGTCCTATGAGACAACGCGTGACTGCCTTGAGTTATAAGATTACTTTATATGTTAATTACTTTTACTACTAGTGTACATTTCATACGGCGGACTTAACAAATAGTAGGAGACTGATTTTGTATAAATAAAAATTAGAATTGCTTTACCAATGTAGGGAACCTCTATATAAATGACCGTAATTTAGTATTTCCTTTGTTTTAAGAATAATGTGTAAAATTGTACTACCAATTAAGCTCTTAAAGATTTAATATTAATAATAATATACCAATTCTATAATGTAAATGGCTGTATTTTATGTAATTAAGAATAAATGTCTAGATTAGTTATTTACGTCGACTGTTAATTGTACAGCATTCGATTATACTATTAGAATTTGTAAATTATTAAGCCATTACCTACCTATTATTAAGATACTCATAAATCTATCTAATTAGCTTGAATCTAGTTGATGTATTATCATGTAAATTGTACAGAAATCATATCATTATATACAGATCGTAAATAAAATTGTTCATATCAATGCTATCTTTCATTAAAAAACTATCTTCGAAGTTTAAGGTTATGCTTTTATTCCCTCAACTTACCCTATAAAATATTGGATAAAATATAATAATGACCATCAAATAAACTTTGAGATCCCAAAACTGCCATCTCAAATAATAGTTAACACCAAAAAATTTAAACTTATGAAAATCCAAAATTTCTAAGTACCACCTGAAAATCTATTACCAACTGAAACATATTTATTTAAATTACAATTACAAAGCCAAAATTAATCATAAAATATAACACTATAATTGCCATAAAATATAGTGTTTACAAAACAAAGTATATGACGCCGAATTTATTGAGGAATAGAACAGCAATAATAAAAAAATAGCCCCATTTACACGATCCAAGTTTCTCGCCTGTGGCAGACAATAAAATTGAAGCTAAACATGTTTAGACAAGATCTTCATCTGGTGGTCAAACATTGACACTTAAAAATATCATAACAAAGAGTTAAATTAATACAAACCATTACTATTAATCATGAAATCTACAGATCATTCAAGCTAGTCAACTTTGGCCCCAAAGTTACATCTGCTATTTCCAGTGTATCAGGGTTTTTCTTTACATTGATGAAGCCATGTTGCTTTAATTCTGAAAAGAGTAGGTACGTAACGTTTCTGTGGTCAATAAAATAAAAGATAGAAAGAATGAGATAAGAATCACAGATCAAATGAATATAACTAAAGATCAAACTAATCTATTACTTGAATTCATATTCTTAGATAATTTACATTCATCTTTTCTCAACTTCCTACTTTAGCGTAAGTATTCTAAGTTGATTTTTGATTGTTGTATCAAAGAGGTCCTATTTTTTCCGATAGTAATGATATTTTAACTTTGTCATGTCAGCAATTGAATTTAGTTCAAGTTTTGAATAATTTAAAGTAAAATGTACTTACTGAGTATTGATGTAAAGCACCGCGCAGCGATGATGCGTCTGTACCCGGATATGACGGGACCTTTATCAAGGAGGCTTCTCACAGTCACTGGTTGGAGACCACCTTTGATGTGTTTCAGGATTTTGATCATTGTTCCTTCGGTTCCCCACTGATCACTGTACCACACAAGAAATTATTAGAACCACAAAGAAGAGCCATTGTATAAAAACGCATAAGGTACTAGGACGGTTTCTCTGACTAGTGCTGGTCAGAGAAAAAAAAAATTTACGTCAAATTGGATAAGTGGTTTTTCATTTGTAAGCGCAATAACGAAAACATAGTAAGAAATTGTGTTTTATAGCAGCACCATAGCCCCAAAAGGGACTATGATAAAAAATTACATACCGTATAAACCTCTTCGAGTCGGTAGTCTGTTCAGAATCACCAAGAGACACCTTCGTCCTATCTAGACTGCCTAAAGGAGTTTCAGACCGATCACTCCCAGTCTTTCGAGTAGCGGTTAGAGCTCGCTGTGTCTGTGAGTGTACTTGAACCTCCGGAACGAAAGGCTGTATAATATCTGCTAGTCCAGCCTCTTGCAGTTTTGATGAGAGTATCAACTCCGCATCTTGGGGTTGTTGGAGATTTGCCGGTACGTTTTCCTTGTCTGCGTCTACATCTGGAAACGTAGTACCTAATATTTTTATAACTGAATTGAATTCATGCCTCGTTGGACTTACTGGTCGCAAGCGCGACTGAAATCTGATTCATTAATGTTATCCTTGCGAGTCTTGATTGACAAACAGGGTGTCCTCTTCACTCCGAGCATGTGTGTACCACCAAATTATTAAATGTTACGCATAATTTGGTGAGGTGTGGCCTCCAAATTCATTAAGCCCTTTTAATAATTCCTATTTTTGTCCATCACAAAATTCTCGCACATTCAAAATCCAGACGAGTTTGGATGTGTGCCTGTTTAATGGTAATAGGCACGTCCCTCGGTGCTAGGTGTACCTCTACTAACAGGGAGAAAAGACGCCATGTTATGAATTGAATTATGTTATGACATCGTGCATTTTACTTTAGATTGAAAATGTTCTTTACCTGTGATAAGCTCGGGACACGGTGCGGGTGGTATATTGAGTGACTGCTCTTTAGCCAACTGACTCTCCCGAAATGACACATAGCCGAAAGAGCGTTGTCGTTTCGGCTGCAAACGCAAATAAAAACTATTATATTATGGATATTTAATTATCAATATTGTTCTAAATTGACTAGTTGGTATGCATAGATATAAGAAAGAAGGAGATATGCCCAGTAGTTGATAATGTATCGGAACCCGGTGTCTCCACTTGCTCCCCACTACCGCGCCATAACTACACATGCAATTTAGTAAAACCAATAGATACAAAGTCGCACAGCACTCGCAATTTATAAATCAGAACGTACTACACAATCAATTATAGACCTTATCTCTTCAGGCAAAACGTGCATTTACCGTGCACCGTACAACTTACACATAGACAATGGTCGCTACCGTTGTGCTATGCAAAAGTAATTTGTTTTGCATACACGCTAGTGATTGACTAAATCGGAAAGTTGTCGATACTTCTATTTATCATTGTACTAAAACTTTTTTGGGGTTCTGAAAATAAAATAAATAAAAACGATAAGTCCAGAAATTATTAAGTATAATAAAAATAATATACGATAAGTCACATGTACAAGTACAATGCATCCGCATAGATACTTTATCGTTTTGTGATTTTTACATTGCTTGTCCAATCACTTAGCGACAAATATTTAGGTAGAGGAGCAATGTATTTAGTACAAAATAATACAGTCGCTGTGATATTTGAAAACAAAAATAACATAGTAAAAGCAAAAAATATTTTTCGATTTGTTGTTTTTCATGATTTTAAAGACAAATATAGTAAAATACTTGTACTTACATATGGTAAGAGATTCTATGATTCACAAAGTTTTTGTTTTGGCTTCGGTTTTTACAAGAAACCACTGAATAACACGGCATTCTTATAATTTTCACGACAAAGGTCGAAAGCACACGCAGAGACGGCCATTTGCATAAGGAATGATCATTCTGATCATGGCGCGCGGACACAGACGTGCCCCCTTGCCACTTCTCCTGCTTTTTATATTTCTATGCTGGTACGAAACGAGAAAACGGAACGGAAAGTAAACGAGGCAAAAGGAGTATGTATGGATCGCAGCAGGTGGCGTTCTGTAGTTTCTGCCTACCCCCATGGGAAAAAGGTGTGTGTTTATGTATGTATGTGTATATGGTAGGTATTTCGAACTCATGAGTGGCATTTATGTAAGTTAGCATGTAACCATTAGATAACCATTTTCATTATTTTACCCTCTTAAAAATACCATACGTACGCTTTCAACGACAATATCTGGTGCCGCCGCCCGCCTGCGAGCTTGCGACAGCGTCTCCACCTTCTGAGTGAGCATATCCGCGATATCCAGCTCCATCTGGACACTGACGCGTTGAGGTTCAGATACGTTCAGAATTTCATTCACGGTCATGTTCACTTCGGAAATGCGCGGTTCAATTTGAACCTCGGGCCTGTCATGAGCGATAGGCGCCTCTTGCTCCTCTTCTATATTCTCGAGCATTGATCTCGGGAAAGGACCCGGGGACTTTTGTCGTATGGCTTCCGCGGATTGCTAGAAATACATTAATAACGATGAGCAAACGAGGACGGTCGGAACCATTAAAGTTAGTAGGTTGGTAGGTACGATAATCATGTGAGGGATGTTATTCGGGCAGAAATATTGTAAAAAACATAACGTATAAACCAAGGAGGTTAATGGCACGAGACAAACCCTATATTCTAGAACAAAGATCTCGATTTAAAACTAAATCAGATAAGATAATTTTAGTGGGCTGGCTTGTGAATTGTTTAACCTTTTAACCGCTTACGTCGGATTAGTCCGACAAATATTTTCGGGTCCATTATGCCAGGGTATATTTACGATCAAAATAGGTATGCGTAACCCCAGCAAAATGTTGCGCCTTAGAGAAATGAGAGTATTGCAGATAATTCGTTCAGGATTTTTAATCCAGATTTATACACCTTAAAAGGGTATATGTAACTGCTTTATATTTGTTTTGTAAATGTACTAGTTTATGAGTAAATCAATTTTGTCTGATTCTTAAAAACAATTAATTACATAGATATTTGTTGATGAATCGAAATACTTATGTTTGAACAAATTAAGGCCTATAACTGGTATTTTTTTTCAAACTGCTGCTACGAACAGTTTTCGAGATTTTCAAAATCACAAAACGTTACCCCAGTAAAATCTTGAATATCTCAAAAACTATAAGATGAACAAATTTTGCTATTGGCATACATTTACAACTCATCAAAAGCTATCTTTTCATGTACTTGGTTCCAGGCTAAATGCCTTTTTTGAAAAACATTTTGCTAGGGTAACGTTACTCCAGCAAAATCAGTTTTTCTCGAATAACTTCGAAAATACAACTTGAACAAATTTTGCTATACTTGAACAAATTGCAACTAACTATGAACTAATTATCTGTAATACTCTCATTTCTCTAAGGTGCAACATTTTGCTGGGGTTACGCATACTCAAAATACCACAGCTCGTTTAATTTGTTGTAAAAAGTTAAGTATTGCACATTCCCTCTCTGTTGTATGTATTTATTTTTCGATTCACTGTGCCAGGCGCTGGGGGCACGACAACTGATATGAAGTCGGACGGTTAAAAGGTTAAACTTAGTAAGATATACCTATGTTTCTCTTACCTCCACTTCTCTATCCGCTAGGGGTTGTACTGAGACGACTCCAAGATTCCGGGAGAAAAGGCGCGAAATAGGGAATCCAAAATTTGACAATATCTTTTCGCCGCCGTGACACGGTCGCCGAAAATATGTTTCCGCAGGCACACGTATGAAGATGATGTCGTCTGAACTGTCCTTTGTTATAAAAATGAGGGTAGTTTAAAAAAATGATAGTCAAGACTAGAAGCTTTTGGACGAGCACAGCCACAGATAAATATCAAAATCGAACTAATTTTTTTTTAAGTATTCTAAAAAGTCAGTCAAGTTATTTTTATCGTTTTTCTCCTTTATTTACCTCGCAACGTAATTCCACCAAAGGATTTTCAATCCTAGCGCGAAAGTAATTTGGGCCAATCTTCGTCTTCTTATCGACAATCAATTTATTTCTAAACTTGCGCCTCTTCGGTTGTGATGGACCTTCTTCTAATTCCTAAACCAACCAAATGTCAAAATGTTAAAGAAGGACGAAAAGATAATTATGAAGGTATTACGAACCGTGAGGACTCGTTGGTGTAATATTTGAAAAGACTGAAGCGTCAATACGACCACTACACCAAACAGTTCTCATGAGATCAAGTTACAATAAGTGTAACAGTGTCTGATGCGTTAGATGTTGCGACTACAACCAATTCACGTTTTCAACTTAAGGCTCGTGCAGACTAGCGCGACGCGACACTCGTGGAACAATTTCTATGAAAACTTCATGGAAATTGTTCTACAAGTGGCGCGTCGCGCCTGTTTGAAGAAGCCTTTATAGGTAGTAGGTATTTAATAGTAGTCTCTTACGACCAAAGAGAATTAAACCACTTGAGAGCTGATACACCGATTTCGTCTAGGCACACGACTCACCACTGCGGGCCGGGGGACGAAGAAAATACAGTTGGCCGGTGCAACAATGTCAGGACGAATGTTGCAGAAATAGTGATTCGCAAGTCAGTTTTGCAACAATAATATCGATATCGATAAAATCGACGGCGTTTAACTCCATTTTTTTTTAAACTATACCTTATGTTAGGGTGTTAACTGGGTGCAAACAAAACACTGACGTAACGCTTCTTTAAATTAAATTCAATTAAACCCCCCTTTTGGGGGAGGCTCATGTCCAACAGTGGACGTCTTTCGGCTGCTATGATGATGATGAAATATATTTTACTTACCAATGAAAAGTTATGCCATCATTTTAGAGCTGGATGTTTTGACGACTTCCCACACCATTTAATTGAACAGGAACTCATAATTGTTTTTATTTATGCAGAAATGTTTGAATAGGTATCAAAATAACCGCGTGTGCAGAGATCCAATAACTGGTCAAAACTAAAATTGCCCTTCATATTGTCATCTAACATAAGTGCAATTTCATTTGTGTCGTGAGCCTGAGTCGCCCTTATGAGCAGTCAACGAGGCTACTTATTCATTGCTTACGACACACTTTTTCAGGCCAAGAGTCGAGCCCTTAAACCAATATAACATGTTTACAAATCGCAGCACAAGTTGCTCTACATTTAATTTCGGACCAAAGGTACTTTATAATGGACACAATAGGGTATTACACTCATTTTTGTAAAATATCGTAGTTAGATTCTAGAGTGTTTTAAATTAAATTACTTTGGTTACGAAAGTAATAAAAGTACAGTTGCTCAGTTGACATGACGTATGACGTAATAACATGGCGGTACTATTTCATGATGTTCAAAAATAGATTTAAAAAACTGAAATCTTTAAATTGCATTATAATTTATTTTGTTGTTTCATGAACTAAAACTAACATTTTCCGACTGCATTTTGTCTATCTCAATAATATATTTTTAGAGATTTTCTCATATAGAGTAAAATACCCTATTTAACAGGCCAAGAGACCAGGCTTTAGCAGGGCACAAGTGACCCTACATTGAGCTTATTTACATTACACTACTATACTACTGACTATACCTACCTCTAGTTCAATTTCCACGAGTTCCTGTATTTTTGGTGGCTCATTTTCGACATGGCTAGGAGGTTCCACCACTGGCTCTTCTTGAGGCCTAGATAGAGGAAAACTTAATAAGTGATAGATGCAAATAAATTGCCTCTGGTTTGGTTGCTTGTCGCAGCGATCAGGTCCTGGGTTGAACTGGGTTTTATACCTACCCAGATTGGTATTCTGGCAATCGAACCCAGCGGGGTAATTGCGTAACACACTAATAGTAGGAATTGCTTTCATTTTGTCAGTTCAACATCATTCATTGCGTTATTTACGTTGTTAAGCAGACAAACTTTTCGAACATATGAAACAATGGATTACCAATATCCTTCAAAATGATTCAGATTCCGATTGCTAGTATGCTACGAAATTAGGTTGCTGGACCTTACTCTTTGTACAGACGCCAGCAGATCAAGATACCCCAAACTGTCAAATTTTCAATTGAACATGAACCTTATTCTTTTGGAGTAAAGTTGAAAATCTAGCAAAGAAATTTGACAGGATGGGGTAGCTTGATGTGCTGGCCAGCTGGCAGCTGTACCACGTCGCATGCACTCTCAGTGTGTGTGTAGTATCTGCCTACCCCTGCGAGGAATACAGGTATGATAGTATAAAATTACCTATTTTGTTATGTCACGTGTAAGTTTTTATTTAATTAAGGAAGGAAACTATACACTTGCTTTCTGTACTAAAAAAATAACACTAACTTATCTGGTTCAGGCACAGGCAATTCGGGAGGCGGAATTTCAGGTATTTCGGGAATGTCTGTAGGAATGCTAAGGTTGTAGTATCAAGGAAATTAAAAAAAACAACCGACTTCCGGAAAAACACTACAAAGTGAAAAACAACTTTAATTTCGGAAGTCGGTGACTTTGGATATGCATTTTAATTTTTTGACACCGGCTTCTTTTTTTTAAGCCGGTAAAAAAAATGGAAGGATGGGTACTTATGAAATGAATGAATGATTTGAAGGATGTGTTGTGGATATTGGATTAGATGTACCTATGTTGTACCTTATTGTAATGACAGAGCAGTGTTTTTATATAAAATTAATCTATCGTCTCTACCATGAATAGTTAGATAAAGTTTCGAAAGAACCGATTTCGAATTACCTTTCTCAAATTCGGGCATCAATTCCTCTCCAGTAGCTAAAACAAAAATCTTGTACATAAGTTTATAATTCATTCAAAGGTAATTAAATAACTGAACATACGTAAGTAGGTAAGTAATCATTTCTATCATTATTAAAGTATATTTTTAAACATAAGAAACCAATACATTTTCTGAACAGCGTGACGTCATGTTCGGAAATCCTCTCCATCTGCGCGGGTTCGTGAATCAATCGCGATTTGTCGGGCGACTTGTCGGTGGTATCAAGCGCGACTTCTAGACCGCTATGCACCGTAGACACGTCTGGTTGTACCAACATCTGTTCGAGAGTGCGGTCTTGAAGAAACTGGAGAGCTTGGTCCGGATTCTCTTCGCCGAAACCGTCCTGAGATATAAAAGAAGGAAAGAATGAAAGAATAACATTATTTTGGTAAAAGTTCGTGAACAAACAGAAATGAAAAAGAGTGAAAATAATGTTTTAACAACGACAGTGGTCAAGGCTGCGTCCAAAAAGTCCCTTTCAGCATTCATGCCAGACCAATGAAATCAAGTCATTTGAAAGTCAAATGAGAATCAGGACTTTTCGAACGTCAAAATTACATAAGACAGTCCTCCAAAACGCCCGCCCTTCACCACGTCCTAGTACTTTAGCTGGGAAGAAGTGGCGCAACAAACTCCCCAGTAGCACAGATGCTTACTGACGCTGTTTTTTTAATGAACATAGAGAATGCTAGTGTGCACGCAGATGCAGTGAGGGATGGTAACCTCAGATATAAGTACCTAATAATAAACTTATTTATGCCCGTTTTCACTAACACAGACAATATCTAAATGAATGTGTGGTGTTTGATTTTCAACTAACGGCGCTGAGCCGAGTGTTGTACATCCAGCAGCGCGTTTTTAAGTAGGCATTCATTTCGGTGTAGCCTAGAGTTAAGACTATTTTCACCTATGAGTAATAATATAAGAGACGAACGATAATATAGTGAGATAGCGTGAGTTTTCGATGAAAAGTGTTCACTTCATTATCTACAGCTTATTAGAAGTCTAGAACGTAACAATGTAAACAAACAAGACGAGGACACACTCTCATTGCTTTGGTCCAAAATACCAGGGATTGGAGCAGGAAAGAGGCGAAGGCGAAAAAAGACAAAAACGACATTTAATTTACACTTTCATTTCACCTCACCTTGTTTCAGTTCAAAAAAATACTAGCAAGCAGTCGACATTCACACGTAATAACACCGCGGCGGGATTTTTACGCGCACTCGATTTTCAATGCATTGCTTAGCGCCGAGAGTTGAAAATCGAACGGTAAAACACACTGTTCGATTTTCAACGCGCTGAGATGCACTCTGCTATTTTCTCAATGCTCGGTTTAGCACTGAGAGTCGAAAAGAGAAAGTTGAAAATCCAGAGTGCGCAAAAATACCACCGCGATTTTATTACGTCCGTGTGAATGTCGTGTGTGTGCCGTGTGTGCACTATGACAGTTGCACTACAGTTGTGAGTACTACTAGTAGTAGTTTCTGGCTATCCCATTCTATGTTTTATTAGTACCTACATATCTGATGACCCCCAATAAAAGTTCAGTTTGATGTGTGTGTCTTCATGTTCCTTTTCACATTACAGCATGCCCTGTTTGCCTTTCTGATGGATATGATTGAAGATAGGAGATAATTACCTACCATGAAGAATAATTTAAGGGGGCACTTACATTTGGTGGCAGTAACACTTCAGTTATGGTTGCTTCTTTGAGTGTTATATCAGCAATATTTGAGACCACATTTCCACTTTGCTGTAAGCAAGCATATTGTTAGTAGATTAATAGAACAGTAGCTGTCTAGCTATAAAAGTTGCACGAAAATGAATTAAGCTGAACATTAATTTATGGGAAGTACATATTTTTAGTTTGTCACTGCATACAAATACAGCACTTGCTATTATTCAATTAATGGTTTAAGTATTAAAATGCTGTAAATTAACCACTAGTTGGTTTGACTGCTACATAATTATCTTACTGCTTACTGATACTAAGACTAGATGATTTATATCTATGCCTAGGCCCTAGAGTAATGTCTTCCCAATAATAACTTAGAATAAACCTGTATCATTTCCTCAATCCTCTGTTCATTTTCAGGTTGTTCTTCAACTATCTCTTGAATCTCCAGTGGTTGGAGCTGTGGACGCCTCACCTCTTCACTTTCCATTCTCTCATGGATATTCCATCTAAGACAATGTCATTTGTTAATGTGGCCACTAGGATTAAGAACTTAACTACTTCAATAATTTTGTGATAATAGGATAATAGTTTATTTATTATGTACTTAATTGTTATGTCTAAATTTTGCTGAGCAGCTATTTATATTAAGTAATGGCTAGGTATGTAACCAATAAATGCTAATTTCTACTTACTTCTTGTTGGAATGTTTCATTACATTTGCATTGATCATACATAGTTCACCTGAAACAGAACATTAATCTATAGGTAAGTAGGTACTTACAATAAGCTTGTCAATAGCTACTCAGTAACCAATTTATTTTCCTACTTTACAGAAAAATCCTCTTTAAACTCTACAGTAGCTTACCTAAGAAAACGATAGCTTTTCTTTGGTATAGTCTGGCTAATCCTCTAAGAAGTTGAGAGCTTAGGCGCAGGGAAAATCTGTTGGCGGGACGACCGGACTCGTTCGTCATAACTTCTAATAAATCGTCACTAAAAGGAAAATAATAAAAGTTAAGTTATCAAAGGCAAAACAATGACTACACATTGTCAATACAATATTGTAACTTACCATATTATTCGAACATCTTGCGACCAAAGCTGTTTGTGGGTAATAGTAGCAAAACGCAATGGCCATGAATCTGCGACCCAACACAAATAAAACCGGCCGCCTCTTTTCAAAGAATCTACTGGATAAAACATTTTTAAAAATAAAAACAGAATATCGAAATAATTTTATAACTTTTTGCAGCAGGTAAGCATGTATGTATCGAAAGAGAGCGGGAAAGAAAATTTTCGCACGCCACTACGGCTGTCAGCTTGAATTGACGGTTTGTTTCCCGCCAATAGTTTTCTTGTATCGTATTGTGTCGTTCAGAAATCAGTTTTTTGGAAACATTATACAGCCTAACCACAGATAATTACACAAATTATAAGTCGAGTTTTTGGCGGGATCGCGTTGGAACATGTCGCACGACTTTTTATTTTCATGAAAGTTAGTGAAGTAGCGAATAAAATTGTTTGGTAGTGAATTATGCAATTTAATTACGTGTGAGTGCACAAGTATAGTGAAGGTGAAAATAAGTGTCTAACGTGGACTTTTCGTGTTCCCCCCAAAAACTCCTAATAGGTTGTTGTAAAGTTACTACCACTTTACAATAACTTTGACTTGACTGACTAAAGACGACTATGACTGTTTTGTAAATTCGTGCCCGATATCGGGCCATTTACTTAATCAAAAAGAAAAATTACTTGACACTGGCTAAATGCACAAACCGTGCGAAGCCAAAACCCAAAAAAAAAAGCAAAAAACAAAATATAAGTCCATGATAAAAACTATTAGACGAAGTTTAGAAAAAAATTGTGATTTCATAAAGCATTAGAAATAAACTGTTATCCACACAGGACCCTATTACTCGTATCGAGGGTAAGACAGTTTCATGATAAGAGTAGACATGTTACCGGTGAGTACCTATATATAATGTTAGGGACACACCACAGACATAGAGAATGGACTGCGCATTCCGTATTCAGTTGTACAGTGAATACAGACCGAGCAGTACGAGGGAGACAAAGCGAATGTACGGCCAGAAGTTGTCTCTTTCTATTATGTTAATACAGGCTTACAAAAAAAAGACAGGTATTGGCCGCACAGTCGCTTTGTCTCTTTCTAGAGAGTGGTCACTTAACGCTCAATCCATTCTCTATGTCTATGGTACACACGCAGCGACTCGCTAACGATTTCGAAGAAATTAGTAAATTGTTTTCGTTTATGACTTGCAAAGGCTTCAAGTATGGAATTGGTATGTTGTGCATCATCATCTGCTTAGCCTTTTTCCAACTATGTTAAGTTCGGCTTCCAGTCTAACCGGATACAGCTGATTACCAGTATTTGACATAGAGCGACTGACTATCTGACCTCCACAATCTAGGTAAACTGGGTAACACAATATCCGTTGGCAAGTCTGATTGTCATACTTTCGGGCTTCTGACATAGTATGGAATTAGTGCGTACCGTATATATAAATCCATGGTACTGGTATATACTTCAAGGCTTCAAAAGGCTTGAAGCTCAAGCTACAGTCTCTGTACTGTCCATATTTCAAGCTCTTGCTTAACATAATGCATATTGCATAATCAGGCTATAATTTTCCTACTGCTGGGACACAGGCCTCCTCTTTGTGAGAGAGAGTGGGTATACAGAAAATGTCACCTACGTATCCAAGTCGTTACTAAAAGAATGCAAGAGCGATCGAAGTAAGTCAGTCAGGAATAGGATATTACACGCATTTTTGAAAAGTGTCTTAATTAGATTCTAGAGTGCTAATAAACCACAAAAAAACAACATTTTTATTTAATCGATTGGTGCCCTAAAAACGCATTTCATCATCAATGATGATGAAATGATGAATGATGATGATTCATCATCATTCGTCATTTCAGCCGAAAGGCGTCGACTGCTGGACATAGGCCTCCCCAAAAGCGGGGTTTTGCCATAATCGCCACGCTTGGCAGGCGGCAGTATACACCGTGACATTTTAGTCGTCTTACAACGGCAGCCCACTTCATGTATCCAATGACTACTAATCATTGGATACATGAAGAATTTTTTTTTTTGAACATGTGCTTATTTAAAAAAAAAAAATACATTCACTAAGACGCATGACGTAGTTTGAAACACCCTGTTATGGAGATGGAATTAATGATGGGATGTAATGGTAGGTAGGTAGATATCTTCTACCGTTTGATACGTAAACATTATTAACAGGGAGGGTGTTTCATAATTCTAAACCATTATTTATTTGTCTTTGTACCTATTATCTTAATTAATGGTAACAATGTTTTAATCGCGCCTAGAGGTATTTTATGACAGACACATTGAGTGGACTTCTTTGTAAGACGACTAAAATGTCACGGTGTCAAAATGTACTCTGTGGCAGGCGAGTTGGCGATCGCAGTATGGTGGTAAAATGCTTAGAGAACGCTGCTGCCCATTCTCAAGTAAGTGCCTTAATCGCCTTCTACAACAACCACGGGAAGGAATGGGATGGTGCTATTCTTTTACGTCCGGCACCACACGGAACGCATTTAAATTTTACTTTTTCGCGCGTAATTTTACGAAAACGCTGGAGGCAGCTTGGACGCCATATTGTTCTGTGGGTATGACGTCAGTTTGCTATACAAACAAACGCGCTGATTTTGATAAGACAGGGTAAGTTTTATCCAGTGCGCAAACTGTAACCATGAATTCAGCATATCATTCTAGACCCCCCAAAGCAGAAATTTTTCGTCGGTAATACAAAAAAATGAGCTGTTCCATACATTTATACCTATATAAAGGCGCACTGGATAAAAACTTATACTGTATGATTAAAAACCGGTCAAGTGCGAGTCAAACTCGTGCGCTGAGGGTTCCAAACCTACCATAATAAAAGATATGGGCAAATTTAGATTTTCGCGAATACTTGTTATACCTTACTTTTTGCCAAATTTCGTGATTCTAGGTCAGCGGGAACTACCTTATAGGTTTTCGACCCAATACCTATAGGGTACTTCCGGTTGGCCTAGAATTGTCAATTTTGGTTAAAAGCAAGGTCTTAAACAGCCAGGGACCGAATTACCGCTATGTTAACGATAAAAAAGTAACGATAATAATACCGATACCCAAACTCAGTTAACGTTATCTAATTACCAGTATTAGTATCGGTAAAAGTAACAATTCTTATACCCGTAATTTATACGTTTATCTCTTTCTAACTGTGACGGTGGGGAGACTAGCATCTTTCGGTGTGTGCACAGAAACAATATTGGGGTTTATTTACAAACGTTGATTAAAGTTAAGAGACGCCAAAAATGTATTGTTAAACAGTCGCTAATCATTACTTAATTTATAAATAAAGTGGATTATACAGGTTGTAACAGAAACCCTATTCCCCAGAACCCTTAAGCACTAAAGATAACAAATGGTATAGAATCACTATACATCGTTTCAGCTCAAAATAAAATACTCTAAGAATTGATAGCAAATTTTCGGTTTCATATGTTTCTTAAATTCAAATCATAACAAACGTGTCACTGCACTACGTAGGTCAATAACTTTCCACATTACTTGCCAGTGATATTGGCTTCTATCTCTTCTTCTTCTTCTTCTATCTTCTTCGATAAATCTCTACCGAGTAATGTTTATTTCAATTTGAAAACTTCGGTTTCTGATATCAATGTATTAAAAATTCTCACTTCCGAACATTTACAGATAGGATTAAAAAGCCCTTCCAATATCGTTTGATATCATCCAAAGAAGTCGTACCCTTGGTATGTATATACCCTTTCCGTTACACGTTGTATACACACCGAACGTGCGTCTACCTTCAAACGATGAATGGCCTTTTGCGTGTATACAATATTGTTTCTGTGCTGCAGAAATTTATAATAAACCGGGTGGCAGGGCCATCAACGCGAAAAATGAAACCATGAGTGACTTACCTTCGGTGTGTATACAATATTGTTTCTGTGCTGCGGAAAATGATAATAAACAGGGTGGCAGGGCCATCAACGCGAAAACTGAAACCATGAGTGACTTACCTTCGGTGTGTATACAATATTGTTTCTGTGCTGCAGAAAATTATAATAAATAGGGTGGCAGGGCCATCAACGCGAAAACTGAAACCATGAATGACTACCTTCGGCGTGAATACAGTATTGGTGCCAATTCTTTTGTACAGACGCCAGCACATCAAGCTATCCCAAACTGTCAAATTTTCCCAATTGAACATGAACCTTATTCTTTTGTTATAAAGTTGAAAAACGATCAAATAAATTTGACAGATTGGGGTAGCTTGATGTACTGGCCTTTGTACACCGAACTAAACGAAGTGATAGTTTAATTCGTTTGTTTAATGCAGGCTATGAGAATCTTAAAGCTATTCTGCAAAAAAATCACTAAATTTAAAAAAAAAATTTGGCACAACTAAAATCGTATTTGACAATCGCGACTCCACGCGGTATATTTTCTTTTGCTTCGGAACGTGGTACTTGTTTGCCCTATACCGTAATTTTTTTTAGAGCCAATGGCGCGCATTTGGGGCAGCCTCGAAGTGTTTTCTATGAAATTTTTCACTTTTTGTATGGAAAATATGAAAAATTATTACCTACAAGTTTTAGAGGTTTGAGAGTTTAATACAGGGGTCGAATTTCATTATTCACACCATTTTCGAGATATAAGCAAAATAATACAAAAAAGATACAGGTACTGTTTTTGCACCTTATGTCGAGACATAAGACACCTCGGTGTTAGTTTGAATTTTAGTTCATGACAATTATTTTCTCACCTTTTTAATCGCGATTAAAAATAGTCAGATTTAGTTAGACAATCAAAATTTTAGGCTAAAAACGTCAAATTCAGAATAGCAAAATTGCTATTTTCAAATGATTAGCTCTGTGCCATCTTAGTGCTGTCAAACAAATGTAGTTAAAATGTGTCACGGTAGTCAATTTCAGAATGGGAAATCGTCGTTAGACAGGAATAAACAAAATTTTGGTGATTTTTAGTCTAGTTTAGAGGCATTTGTGACAAAAGAATCGGCACCATTGTTTCTGTGCTGCAGAAAATTATAAAAAAAATATTCAAACTAGCTGGGGACGAATATTTCTAAACGAGATATTCATGTCTCCAAAAAGTTATAATTGCCCACCTGTTTCTGGTTACAATAAAATTGACCTTGACAGCGCCTTTATGAGGCACGTAAAGTATGAGAAAGGTTTTAATATTGTATGGTTGACTGTACCTACATAAAGATTAAGATTATTAAAAAGTAACAATGTATTATAATAATACGGTTTAAGTTGAAAGGTTGGAACTTCTTTCGATCCATAAAAGTATTTTTTACACAAACAACAAGTTGATAAATCAAAGGCAGCAGACGTAATTACGTTCGGCGTACGCGACGCTATGTTTGTATGCCTTATGATTTTGAAATGAAACATCCGCGAGCGCGAGTCTTATCGTAATCGTATCTTTCCGATCGTCGTTATATGCGTTGTTGCCGCTCCGCAAACAAAATGTTGCTTCTTATTTTCAGGGTTGGAAAAAATCGTGATTCTGTAAAACAATCGAATAAACTACGATTTTTTTGAAATCCTAATTAATTAGGTTTTTTTCATTTAATTTAACTATAATTTTGCGCAAAACGGAACGCGCCCGCAAGGGATTGCGCGGACTCAGTACGGGGATTTCCCTTTTGTCGAGTAGAATACGGAATTTCGACGCACAAAATATCGATAAATGCTAATACGATGCTACAAAATTGCGATGCACGTTACCGCGAAAGACCGTCTCTGCGAAGCCACTACACTTCGATGCACGTTACCGCGATATACCTTCATTGCGATACTAATTGACTTCGATGCACGTAACTGCGAAAGATTGTCAGTCCGATACTACTTCGAAGCAAGTTACCGCGAAAAATCTTTTCTACGGAGCTACTCTGGTAGTTATGTGAATATGTCTTTAAATGGGTGGTCTAAAGTTCACAAAGAATTATTTGCGCCACTATTACGACGGAGCAATCTGAAGTAATTCTTTTTAACTCGATAGATACCACAGGGGTGTAAGGGGGAGCACACAACAACCGGACTCCAAATGTCAACCTCACCTGCACGCGGTACACCCTGCCACTGACAGACGAGGCGCTGGCGACCGACCGATGGCGGTATAACCATCCAACAAGCCAACCTAAATTCTCCAGAGTGATGATGGGCAGCAGCGTCATCGCTGCGAAAGGACTGGCTCTGCGGTCACCAACCCGCATGCCCAGCGTGGTGACTATGGGCATCAAAACCTCCAATGGATAAAGTGCCAAAACTACGGCCCCCAGTTCCCGCTATTCCTGGCCAAGGTAGCGGTCACGGTAACGGCGGGACGGGGGGTGCGAAGAATCCCCGGGTTACGACAGGCTACCAACGACGACTACGTCTGGCTACGTACAATGGACGTTCGATGAGGCTAGACCATCACCTCGCTGAACTTGAGGTAGAGTTAGGTCGCATTAACTGGCATATACTGGGGCTATCTGAAGTCCGAAGACAGGGGGATACGATAACCCTGGAGTCAGGCGACCTATTCTACTTCCGCGAAGGTAATCAGCTCTCCCAAGGCGGTGTCGGCTTCCTGGTCAACAAAGAACTCACTAGCAGCGTTGTGGAAATCAGTAGTGTGTCGACACGGGTAGCGTACCTTGTACTAAAGCTCACTGACAGGTACTACTTGAAAGTGATACAGGTATATGCGCCAACTTCGGCATGCTCTGACGAAACAGTCGAGGCCTTGTACGAGGACATTGCCAAAGCAATGCACAGTACGACCAAGGCTCACTACAACGTTGTTATGGTGGACTTCAATGCCAAAGTGGGAGTACAAGAACGCGAAAGTCGGACCGTTCGATTTGGGGCGCAGGAATCACAGGGGGCAAATGCTGGTCAACTTCTTAGAGTCGCAGGGTTATTTTTGATGAATTCGTTCTTCGAAAAGAAGCCCCAAAGGAAGTGGACCTGGCAGAGCCCCGATAACGTGACAAGGAACGAGATCGACTTCATCATGACGGATAAGAAGCACATATTTAGAGATGTCTCCGTGATCAGCAGGTTCAATACCGGAAGCGATCACAGGCTTGTCCAAGGCAATCTAAATATCAATTTTCGAGCTGAGAGAATCCACATGATGAGGCCTATCCTCCGACCTACGCAGCTCCAAACTGCTCTAGGATCCGAAAAGTTCCAACTAGAACTTCAAAATCGATTCGCCCTGTTGGAAACCACAGGCACTGTTGACGAGAAATCCGACGAGGTGGTCAAAGCACTACGTGACGTGTCCCGCAGACTTTTCCCGTCGCAGCGAAAAAGTAAGGTGTCCAAACTTTCCTTGGAGACTCTCGGACTTATGAGGGTAAGACGAGAATTGCCAGCCACGCAGCCGTCTTCGTCAGAGAAGAGGGCCTTAAACCTAAAAATACGAAAGCTTACGCGACGCGACCTTCGGTGCTCCAATACCCGCGACATTAAGGTCGCAATTGAGCAAAACCGAGGGTCGAATGTGTTCGCTGAGCATTTAGGAAGGTCCCATCTAACGAAACTAAGAACTGCGGATGGCAGAATCGTAACTTCAAAGTCCGAGATACTCGAGGAAGTCGAGGATTTTTACGGGCACCTTTACTCAACGCAGACCTCAAAACCAGCGGAACATAGTGAAGATGACCACCGAGCCGAATTAACGCGCCACTACACGGAGGACATCCCAGATGTCGACCAGTGCGAGATTAGGGCGGCTCTCCAGCAGCTTAAGAACAACAAGGCACTGGGCGATGACGGAATAACGACAGAGCTCCTTAAAGCGGGTGGGGCTCCAGTCCTAAGAGAGCTAGCGAGTCTCTTCAACTCCGTCATCTAAGAGGGTACAACGCCCGAGGCGTGGAGCAGAGGTGCGGTGATTCTGTTCTTCAAAAAGGGTGACAAAACCTTGTTGAAGAACTATAGACCCATTTCACTTCTGAGCCACGTCTACAAGCTGTTCTCGAGGGTCGTCACGAATCGTCTCGCCAGAAGACTTGACGAGTTCCAGCCGCCAGAACAAGCCGGTTTTCGAAAAGACTTCAGTACCGTAGACCACATCCATACTGTTCAGCAAATTTTATAGAAGACAGAAGAGTACAACCAACCGCTGTGTATGGCATTTGTGGACTACGAGAAAGCCTTCGATTCCATCGAAATATGGGCAGTTCTGGCCTCTCTGCAACGATGTCGAATTGATTGGCGCTATATCGAGGTGTTGAGATGTTTGTATGACGCTGCTACGATGACTGTCCAGATCCAGGATAGGGAAGCAAGTCCCATCAAACTGCTCAGAGGGGTGCGACAGGGGGATGTTATATCCCCGAAACTGTTCACCAACGCGTTGGAGGACATCTTTAAGACGTTGGACTGGACTGGACTGAGTATCAATATCAACGGCGAATACATCTCACACCTTCGGTTTGCCGATGACATCGTCATAATGGCAGAGACACTGGAACAGTTAGACCAGATGCTGCACAGCCTAAACGGAGCCTCTCGGCGGGTTGGCCTCGGCATGGATTTGGACAAGACGAAAGTCATGTGCAATTCTCACGTCTTGCCGAGTCCAATCCACATCGAAGGGTCGCTTCTCGAAGTTGTGAAGGAGTATGTCTACCTAGGGCAAGTCATCCAGCTCGGTAGACACAACTTTGAGAAAGAAGCCGACAGAAGGATCCGGTTGGGTTGGGCAGCGTTTGGGAAACTACGTCAAGTCTTTTCGTCGCCTATTCCGCAATGCTTGAACACAAAGGTCTTCAACCAGTGCGTCCTGCCCGTGATGACATAGGGTGCCGAAACGTGGACACTGACGGTTGGGCTGATCCACAAATTTAAGGTCGCTCAGCGCGCTATGGAGCGGGCTATGCTCGGAGTTTCTTTGAAGGATAAAATCAGGAATTAGATTATCCGGAAAAGAACCGGAGTTACCGACATAGCTTGTAGAGTGAGCAAGCTGAAGTGGCAGTGGGCTGGCCATGTTTGTCGAAGGACCGATGGACGGTGGAGCAGACGAGTCCTGGAGTGGAGACCGCGTATCGGCAAACGTAGTGTGGGACGCCCCCCAGCTAGATGGACCGACGACCTTAAAAAGGTGGCTGGGACAGACTGGATGCGGAAAGCGGAGGATAGAGTGTTGTGGCGCTGCCTGGGAGAGGCTTATGTCCAGCAGTGGACTGCGATAGGCTGAGTTGAGATACCACAGGCAAGCCGCACACTGGTGAATACCTAGCCGAACTTGCTGAGGGTTTGATAATAAGATTAAAGTCTCAATTTAATTGTAATGTTGCAAGTTTTGCTACCGACAATGCTGTGAACATGTCTAAAATGCGGAAGGAATTAAAAAATAGTGATACAATAAAACCTCGATAGCGAGTAAACTGCGGGGCAGCGGTAACAGTCTTCTTACCGTTGTAGTCAATAGATTGGACGGGCCTTTCATTTCATGCGGCACTGGCAGGCCTTCCTTACATGCACCCGTGTATCAGGCTTGGGGCAGGTAAAAATGTAAAATAATGATCATCAATTTCTTTTGTTTGCAATTATACACATGTAATCTTTATTTGGTTTTTAAAAATATTTTGACATTTTTATAGCACTTTACAATTTGACAATTTTATATTTTACAATTTTTTTAAATACGATTCCAGCATTAATATAAGTTTTTTTTTGACAATTCTTTTTATAGTTTTCCGAGTTGTTGAATATTTTAAATTTAGTTAGTCACAATTTTTATTTTGGGTTTTATCTGTTTTATATTTTATAATTTAACTATACTTATATTTTTATATTATAATTTTACTATACGTGTTCCGTGTGATGCCGGATGTAAAGAATAGTACCATCCCATTTCTTCCCGTGGGTGGCGTAGAAGGCGACTAAGGGACTTACTAGAGAATGGGCAGCAGCGTTCTATATGCATTTGACCACCATACTGCGATCGCCAACCCGCCTGCCAAGCGTGGCGATTATGGCAAATCCCCCCTTCTGGGGGAGGCTTATGTCCAGCAGTGCACGTCTTTCGGCTGATATGATGATGATGATGAATTTAACTATATGAGTTCGAAGCTATGGACGAATGTTGTCTGAAATAAATAAATTTAAAAAAAATCACATACGGCTATTCTGCACACTTGTTACTTACTTACTTTCCAAAGATTTAGAAATTAGCAGTTTATAGGAGCATGTTGTGCAAATAATAAAATACTTTCGAAACAATCATACAGCAAACAGCTTGTACAAAGCGGAAGGAAGGAAGGCATTAGTGCTGCCACAAGATGTTCGTTGGAATACTGTAACTGATTGTTTCGAAGTCTTTGTGTCTGAGTGGCAAAAGCTGCTAAAAATTTGTGAAGAGAACTGGGACGTCATAGATCCTGTTATTAGAGCAAAAGTTGAAAATATGGTCGTAAAGAGGTCAGTGGAAGATTATCTAATAATTTTGAAGCCAATATCTGTTACATTGGACACTTTACAAAGAAACAATGCAAATTTGTCTACTGCTGTAACGGCTTGGAAGAAGCTTGGAGCTAAATTTGAAGAAATATTAGCAATTATTCGCATTGATAATTTCAACATAATGATGTAACCAACTTTTTGTAACAATACCATGATTTTAAAAGAGTGTCCATGGAGATTCTTGCCCGTTCTTCTCCATAGGTACCTACGCTTTGGAATAGGCAACTAGCTTCATCTTTCTAACTCACCGACCTTGACAATCCAAAAGTGCCTGTAATTGGTTTATTTGAAATAAATGCTTTGAGTTTTGAGTTTTTTTTATTGAGCCAAATGTCGAAGTTTCAAAAGAGATATAAGCAAGCAATGTCCCCCCCCCAGTGACATTTTTATTAGACCCAACCCAAACAGAATTCACACTGACAGATGAAGAAGAAGAAGACAGTGTGTTGGAAGAGAAAAATATATTTAGTGCAGAGGCAATTGTTAGGGGCGATAGCTTCTTCAACTGTTGTAGAAAGAGTGTTTTCGACCTTTGGAAGTGTTCAGAGCAAATTAAGAAACCGACTGGGAATTGAAAAGGCTGGAAAACTAGTTTTTTGATTCAAATATTATAATAATGATATTGATTTCTCAGATTTAAACGACCCCAATTTGTAACTTATTATAATGTCTAAATCTGTTACTTTATGTTGATTTGAAAGAAAGTGAAATTAAATATTAAATCATTGATTTATTCATGGCAACCCTGTTCTTGTTAGATTTTAGCGAAGTAACGGTATTGGTAACGCTATTTAAATACCGATAAACCGGTAATTTTAACATTAAATATTTAACGGAACGGAACGAAATAGTTTGGTAGCTTTACCGGTATTTTATTGGTAATGGTAACCGTCCCTGCTTATAGCACAAGTAAAGGGAAAATTCCGGTAAATTTTGGTAACTATGTACTTACAAGTTTTAGCCAAAATCTAAATTTGTCCATATCTTTTTTTTACCAGATACTGAGGTCTATAAGGACTATAGACCTCAGTATCTGATATAAATGTCAACTTGCTAGGTCCACCCGTTCCTGAGAAAATCGATGGTGACTCACGGACAGACAGACGGACAAGAGAGTGATATTTTAAGGGTTCCTTTTTTTACCTTTTGAGGAACGGAACCCTAAAAATGCGTTATTTCTCTGCATAACATTGGTTTGCTGTTTCTAAAATAAAAATTACTTTGGTTACGAAATAATAAAAGTACAAAGCTGCTCAGTTGACATGACACGGCGTATGACGTAATATATGACATGGCGGCTACTATTTCATAGTGTTCAAAACAGATAAAAAAAACTGATATCTTTAAATTGTATTTAGTTGTATTATGGACTAAAACTAACATTTTCCGACTGCATTTTGCCTGAGCTATCTCAATAATATATTTTTAGTTTTTTTCTCATGTAGAGTAAAATACCCTATTCAGGATAGGTACACCAATTTTCTAGCTAACTTCGCTCGCTCTTGCATTTTTTAAGTAAGATCACGACGGCAGTTTGACCTTTTAAGCACAGAGCATCATATGTTAAATACTTTCAAGTAAATTATTAACTTCAGTGTGTTTTATTAACACAACGACATCTTTTAGCACTTCGCCACAGTTCGGACTTTAGGACTAGCTACGCCATTGGGTGATCCCTCTGAGAATGGACCTGCCAACCTAAAGCAGTGGCGGATTTACTCATTTGCCGCCAGTAGGCTATTAAATTTTTGTTGCCCCTACTAACTCTTTTGAACTGTAATATTGAAACGCTATTGGAATGTTTAAAAAATCATATTCACAATTAGCGTATTTTACACAGCGTTTAGTAATTTTTCATTTACAGACATTGGAGTATTCGGTATACCTACTGTATGTATGGTAGGTACTAAAATATTGTAATTTTATAAAATTTTCGAGACTTCTTTTCTCCGCGTATATGTTGTTTTTTTTTAATTATAATAATGAGCCATTAATACAAATGCAGTTTGCTTGTTTTTTTAGTTTGTGAAGTCTTGTAAATGGCAACTTTAAGCGCTAATTATATATTTATTTACAATATCTAGATTTTAGACAGTGAGCTTTCTGAAGAATAAATGAATTAAAATGATACTTGACAATTATTAACTAATAATTTATTAATAACTAAAATGAACTACTACAGATGTAATTCAATACTCAGTTCACATCCATAATTTTAATGTCCGTAGTTAGAGAATAATCATCTACATCTTTTACATTATGGCGACAATAAACAAGACATCTTAAACATAATTCTAATATCTTAGTAGTAGTAAAACATACTTTGGAAACTAAATAGCAACATAATAATAACATAACAACAAAGTAGTGGATAGTGTACAATATTCTATAAATAAAATACTTTTACCAAAAGATGAACGCTGATATTGAAATGCGAAGCAATGTGACACAATAGGTACCATTTAGAATTACACAGAGTACTTGAACACTCTTCCAGATTCTTCTACTGCAGACTTCAGTCTTGTTAGAGTACTTTTGTTCAAGTGTTCAGACTTCAGGCCTATGGCTAACGCCGCGGACAAAGCTTCTTCAGCGTCTTGCGATTGATTTTCAACAATATAATAGTTGATGAGGCGCGAATACGCATTTCCCAACGACGCCAATGATAAATCTTTGTTTGATTTCAATAATGTGATAAGTTTTTTTATGGTTTCTGGCTCTTTTCTAGAGTGACTCTCTTGCAATAATCTTCTGAATACGACGACAGGTGCCGTGCACAGCCATTTTGACCAAATCTTTTCGGCTTCTTTGTCCTGTCCATCTAATATAAGTTCCATCCATAACAGATTGGCTGGCAGGCACTTTCCTTTTTCTGCAGCAATGTTGGTTATTTCAGTACCTATAAATGAAATAAATAAATTTTAAACTTTAGATATAAGTCAGATTTTGGGTCATTGGTTTTCATGGGCTGATAGATTTATATGTATAAACTCAATATTTAATTCTAAGCTAAGCTATGCTTTTGGCAAGTTATTAAATAACAACCGCACGAGTCGATCGATCAGGTTAAGCTACGTTTGCTGCGGTTGGTTAGTAGATGGTTGACCATCTTTTCATACCAAGACCCTTCCGTGCCTCGAAAAGCACGTTAAGCCATTGGTCCCAGATGTCACACAAACAGCCGGAACTAATGGCTGTCATTTGTGGACCTTTGATAGTCGTGACATTCTGACGACCCGTACGTCAGAAACCTGAAAGTCTTGCAACCAGTCTTACCAAGCGGTATTCTGTTACCCAGTAACTGGGTTGTGGAGGTCAGATAGGCAGTCGCTCAATGTAAAATACTGGTACTTAGATGGTGATTAGATGCATCTGGTTAGACTGGAAGCCGACTCCAACATAGTTGGGAAAAGGCTAGGCAGATGATGATGATAGATCAGATCATATTCCACCATAATACTTACATTTAGCAATAAGTTCGCTATCTTGAACAACAGACGCTAGCGCGCTACTTCTTGGGAACTTTCTTAGCGCCTTTTCTAATTCTTCATCTGTTTTAGCCGATTTTACTGACTGCAATAAATTTTCGACATGTTGTGCACCAGCGCCTCTCTTGAATGTAGCCATAGTCAACTTATCATCGTATGAAATACGGCGTTTCAGTGAATCGTTTACGTATTTGCCTAATTGTTGTATTTTTTCTACATGTCCATCGTCAGCCAAAGACTTTAGTAAGTATTTGAGGACACTTATTTTAGGTATTACTCCATGTTCAATTGATTTCATAGCGACATCCATTGCTTGTGACAAGTTTCCGTCCTTTGTCATGGTCTCGATATGTGTGGATACATCGTTTTTGGTCGGTTTCGATGTTTCTCTTCGCGTCACGATGTTTTCTACCAGATCGCCTTGTTTCGTAGCCAGTTTGCTGGTTTTGTCTTCGGGTATAATGAATGGTACTTCTCTGTTTTGCAATTTCAAATGCTTGCCGAGATATGCAAGGAATTGATCGCTGGGCACTTCCCCCTCTTCTTGCAGGAGGGTCCAAAGTCCGAGAGCCTTGTCAGTTTCATTAGCTTTGCAGTAAGTGATTAGCAGATGGTAGAAGATGTTAGAGCGGTCAATGTGTGACAGTTCCTTTGTAGCTTCGAGTAAACCTTCAAGATATTCTGATTTTCCTTCCTGTAAAAAATTAAAGTGATTTCATTATCGTAATACGGAACGTAAGTATGATAGCTTTAAGGAACCAAAGAAACAAACAATGGATGGACTGGGTGACTTATAATATGGTTAGAGAAATGATAGCACTTGTACGGAAGCAGAAAACATGCTGCGCTGACCTCAAATAAATTGGGATACTACACCAAACTTTTAAACCTAGAGTAAGGCATATCCTGGTAAAAAAATTACGAATTTTTGTCAGTTTTTCCATACTTGAATGAACCGTCAGACCGTCAATTTTATTCTAAGGAAATAAGATAATTAGCAATCTGACTTAGGTAAAATCAGCACTAAGCAAGGTTCAAAATAACAGTAAATTACCTCAACATATCTCTGGCAGGCGTCATCCAAGCGTCGGTGGCGGGTTTGCAAGCCGGGAGTCTCGAGGATACGACGCGCCTGTCGCAAGCGGCCGCACTCAACAAACGCGAGAACCAAGTCGTGGAGAATGTTCACTTCGCCGTGCACCTGAAATAACATAATCAATACAGATAAACTATGAGCTCTATGGAAAATTTAAAAGTTTGATATTAGATAAAATGGTACTAGCAACTTTAAGACCACAATTCAGCTTTATGGAAAATCGAAGAGTTTGAAATGAAATAAAATGGACCTAGCTAACTTTAAGAGCTTTCATTTCTCGGGGGCTGGAAACAACGCATTTCTGGTAGTTTTTCGTGATTATTTAATTGAATACAAACAAAAGTACAATTTTTTTCCAGCCAAGCACTAGATCGTTGGTATTTATAATTATTTTTAACATTTACCCTTTAATAAAAACATTTAATCCCACTGCAAGAGGCAGTTGTTTCATGTGTTAAATATTTCCCTTGCCATTCTGTATCTTTATTATATAGTTCGAACTTATTACATTGTTAAAAGTACAAAATGGTTTCAATTAATAGTTGGTGATCTAAATACCTATAAAGTTAACATATGCCGATTTTTGTAAGTAAATACAGAAATAAATGTAAAAAAATAGCATACAAACTTGAAAATACCAACGATCTAGTTCTCGGTTGAAAAAATGTTTACTTTTGTTTGGATTTAATGAAAACTAAAAACCGCCATGAATGCGCCGTGGCCAGCCCGCGTGGGGATCACAATTTTTTGTACACCTATCTTATATGCTCGAATAAAGTGTTGTGATTAAAAAAAATGCGAACTTATTGCTTTACAGGAGCGCGAAAAAAACAAATCACTAGGATTTACACCAACTTCTTAATCTACTCTAGTACGCAACAAAAGTTTTCACTTCTTTTTTGTCTTTTGTTCGACTAGTACGTAGCGGCCTGAATGAACAGCACTGTGGTTTGGCTCATTTAAGTTCTGAAGGTTGCGGGGTATTCCAAAGCAAGTTTTCACTACTCAAGGAAGACCACAAGCACAGCCCGATAAAAACTTTATGGCGGCTCGGAAAATGAGGCCAGTCGCTGCGCAGTAAAAACTTCATCTGACAGCGGGGTTAGGGGTGAGGTACTGCGCAGCGAGTAGCAAACTTCAGAGCCGACATAAAGTTTGAATCGGGCTGTAAACAATATCATACCTGTGTACTAAGATCCGCCAACCACTGCAGTTTAGTCGCATCTTCCTTCATGATAAGTGCCTTCATCAGTTCCCCCTTCCATGGAGTACTTCTGTATTTATTACAGCAATTCTCGAACTCTTTGAGGGCACCATCTATATCATCTTTCAGTAAGTGCACTTTGATTGACGGTCCCAGTATAACATTTGTAGGCTCAATGTAATTGTTTTCTATGAAAATTTTTGTCATTTCTTTTACCTGAAATTATAGAAGTTCCTAATAAATATTTTTCGATGTTTATTTTTTAGTCTGAAGATTATTTTAACTTGTTCGATTAGGAGTAAAATCTTGATACGCATAAAATTCATACAATCGTTTATAAAGTTAAAGTGGTACGAAGGTCGTAACTTGATTATTAAAGTCATAAATTCTTCTGTTGACTTACCTGAGCAACATTTTTCTGCTCTGCTAATGTGTTCAATATCTGCCAGCACTTTGAAGTTAACATGAAGCCTGTGCCTTCCACATCCACAAGTTTGCTATTCTTCAAATAAACGACAGCTTCGTCAAACCTGTTTGCTCTAATTAGAGCATACGCCATCAGCACTAGTTTAAACCTGTGCAAATTAAAATCTGGCTCTTGTACGGCGATCTGTGCTTTACATGCTTCAGCCCTTTCAATATCATCATTTTCACAGTAAAACTCAAATAACTGCGCCAGGGTCGCCGTTGTTAGTTCAAAGTCCGACGCTTTCAACTCCTCTATGAAACTGTTCACTTTGCTAACATTATTTTCTTTTATATAAGCTACAAGTAATTGCTTCTGTAAGCGGGTCAGGTTGGTGAGCCCCTTGGCCTTCAGCTGCGCCAGCTGCGTCTCCATCTGAGTGGTGCTGCGCACGCCCCCTGACCGGCGCTGGTTCTCAATGGGAACCGGCTCCATATCAGATGTCGATAGCTTGGTTAATATCTGCGACAAATTTGTAGTCATGTTTTCTCCAAGAAACTCTTCAATGGATACTGCTGTGTCAGTGGTTATCCTTAAGCCTTTAGCGTAAATAGCTTCCAAAAGCTTTTCTGTCAAGTCTGGTTTCATCAAACTTTTGACTGATGATCTAACAATGCGGCTAACTTCGTGGACGTCATTGTTTTCTTCGCTTTGCCCTTCTTCTTGGACGGAGTCTTCATCAGTCCTCGCTGGAGGTCTGCTACTGATGACATGAAGTACTGTTGCAAAAGAATCAATATCTCTCGTTTTCGACACTGCATGGATGAGGGGCCTAGCAATAAGAGAATAATTGCCCCATGGACGATACGAAACAGCAATTTCTGCTGCATGTTTAAGGTTTCCGCTATCTAAAAGCTCCACAATCAAGTTTCTTGCTCCATGTATTGGTGGAATATTCGCGATTTGTAGTTTCGTTAAGACCTTCTGTGGGGTATCTTTGTTGATCAAGAAAGGAATAACATAATCTCTCAGGGCTTCTCCAGTAACAGTAATGCCATCATTGGACATGTCTTTGAGAATTTGCAGAAGTCCTTCTTCATCATTTTCCTTTCCTTTTTGCACCAACAACGGCCAATAGTAATGTTGTCTGATTTCCAGACCTTCTTTCTTAAGTTCTTTGAACAGTTTCTGAGCTAACTCTGCATGGCCGTGTTGAAGAGCTCCTTCAGTTGCAATGAAGAAGGCATTCGGTACCAGACCTTCATTCTGCAATTCCCTGCAGGTTTCAATAAATTCATCAGCAGGTTTGTTAAGTCTAAGTAGTTGTTTCACAAAGAATGCGCCCTTGAATGGGGTATCCTCAATGGTGGTTGATTTTGGCATTGTTTTCATGATTTTCTTGGCAGTTTCTTCTTGTCCTTTGTTGAGTAGTCTCAGTATGACGTTGCATACATCTTGATTGTATCCAATGCCTTTTTGCAAGTGGGGGAGCAGTTGGTCCACTTTGTCTCCATGTCCACTGATGGCTAGATGTTCAATGATTTCTAAAATATCCTAGAATGGGAAAATTACAAATATATTGAGAAAGGTATATATATTTGCTATCAAAACATAACTTGTAAAAAAAAAGTTCGCAACTCAGTTCTTCTACCGTAAAAGGTTGTGAGATCCATGTAATACCAAGTCGGTTAATTTATTCAGTTTGCATGAAAACACAATGTATCTCACAAGTAATACATATTATTAGGGTTGAGCTACACGGCGACTGCTACATACATGCCGTCTGTTGAAACAGGTCAGCTCAAAGCTGCAATGGCTCTTTCTTCAAAAGGCCCTTCCAGACATTGCCCTGCATTGTTAGACTCACATAAAATTCAAATAATATAATGTTTGGACTTTAAAAGAAACCATGACCTCTAAGTTTGTTTCGGCTTTTCTTCTCAAGGAACCATCAGCTAGGAAATGCCGGCGCCGTCTAGTTTTTAAAATATTGACCAATAAAATATTGACGTGTAAAAGTGTCTTTTAAGATCTACTTACATAAATAAACATTTCATTTCATATTAAATTAGATTGTTTAGTGCGATTGTCAAGTCAATCTATTTATTTAAAACGTAAAAGATTTTTAATATTGATATGGTCATAAGATGTTGTTAGATTAGCTAATTAGAATAGAATAGAATATTTCTTTATTTTGAAAAAAAAAAAAAACATATATAAAATTACGTAATAACTTAATACAGAAGGATCCTTAATTAGGGACTGAATAAATTAACCGACTTGGTATTACATGGATCTCACAACTTTTTACGGTAGTTGCGACTGAGTTGCGAGACTTGTTTTTTTACAAGTTATGTTTTTGATGGCATCTCATTTCTTTTTGTAGATTATACATAAACAGGTACACTGATTAATTCACTGCAAATGTAACTTTGTAATCCTATATATTTATATGGGATTATAAAGTTATTTATGCAGTTGATGTATCTAGAAAACTGGACCGAAATTGTAAAATATTTTAGTTCTTCCTTGATTTATTAGGTACACTAAACACGAATTGTATTCTAAATTAGAAGCTTCTATGTCTGCTAGAAGTGCCTTAGAGAGTTTTGATGATCGGTCAGTGAGTGACAAAATTAAGAAACATTGACTAGTTATAATTCTTAAAGTACTGGTTCAAATTAATGAAATTAGAAATATACCGTGTTTATACAATGCCTGCTTGGTTACTGAAAATTCAGGCTTCTCGTTTTACTCACAGCGAAGTTATAGGGGGGTCGAAAATGTCCTGAACTGCTTCGAGAAAAGGATGGTACGGCTGTGCCGCTTTTTTGGTCGACTTGACGGGGCACTGCCGTGCCCCCAGATAAAACATAATTAGCATAAACATAATCAGACACAGGCCTCCACTCTGTCAAAGGGAGTGGGCTATAATAATCCACCAATGTTTTCCTCCACCATTTTGAGAGCAGTGGTGATGAAATAAATTACACAAAGTAAAGTGCCTGCGGGAATTCAAACTCGCGGACTACAACTCGCTAGTCGCGGTCGTTACCGCTGGGCCATCACTGCTCGAAAGTTATTATGACGGTTGAAAAATAATAAGAAATCAAATTTACCCTGTCTGTCAATATAGCTTCTTTTTCATTTGCAGTTTTGATTGTTGCTTGAATGCCTTCAATATCACCCTTTTTACCGTATCCACAAGCCAGCAGTGTGTACGTACGATTTGAAGGCTCAAGACCAGCTCCAGCCATTGTCTGTAGAACAGCGTTAGCCCCATCAGTGTCACCATGGAAAGCATGGCCCATGACGAGGGCATTTAGCACAGGTTCCGAGACAGGCATGCTGAGTTCACGCATCTTTTCCAATACTTTTGTAGCGCCTTCAACGTCACCCTCCTGACAGTAACGCCACATTAGTCTCTGATATGTTACCCTGAACGGAAATAAATTGTGTAAATTTTATTAAACTTATTATTTGAAAATAATGTTTGCCTAACTCTGGCACTATGCCTCGCATTTTAACCAAAATGTTAGGTCGGGTGAATAGGCGATCTTAGTGTTCAATTATTTCAGTTTTTGTTCCGAAAATCAGAATTTGCCCTCTGTCAGCGCGACCACGCTTTCCGGTTCCCCGAACAAAAAGTGTCTTAAGATCGCGTATTCGTGCGAAGATCGATTTTGGTTAGGACGCGGCTATAGATGTAAATAATAAAAAGTCGGGATGTGTGGCATGTGTGTGTTCAAACTTTAACAAGCCATCATTTTAATCTTTGTTATCTGGGGTTAATAGTGTATAAATAATTTATTGAGGCAATTTCTAGTGCCACCGACGTCTAGTAGGTAACCAAGTGACGTTATTATTATTTAAATGGTTATTATCTAGTGATTTTAATATTAATTATCTAGTGGAGGTAACTAACAATCTGGGATTTACGCCGAAAGCGCCAGGGTGTCCCATTAAATTTTATTAAGTTTGTATTTTCAGGTCAGTATTAGTTAGTTGTACTCGTATGTTGATCAAAATATGATTCGCGATTGTATCAAGTATGTATTTACAAAATTATAATTTTTATAATCATAAATATAATAGGATAATTACCTAACCCTATTGAATGACTATTTCATGAAATCATATTTGATATCAATTCTAACTAAAAAGTTGTATTGACGATTCTAATCATTTGAATTCAGTAAATATACATGTGTTATGGTCGAGAATCATATTTTGATCAATTTACACCCTGACAATGACCTGCCAACTGCGAAAAGTTTATGGGAATTTTATTATATCTTTTTTGAGGACAGCCATTCATTAAAAAAAACATACAAGAATAAGATAGTATACCTGTTTGGCTGCAATCCTTTCCTCTCCAACTCTTCGAGGAACTTGGCAGGGGAGAATTGGTGCTCATTTTCAATGTATACCCTTAACAGAGCATTGTAGTGTGAGATGTCCATAGGAATCCCTCTTTCGGTGAGCACACTCCATATCTTTTGTACCAGAAGTGTTCTCTGTTCCGGTAACTCTTCTGGTACCAGTTCACCTGTTTGTGAAAAGAAACATATTTTTGTCAATTTTCTTTTACTAAGTTACCTCAAGGTTTTTTTTTTTTGGGTGCGAAATCATTAAATAACTTCTCCCGCTCTGAGTGGGTTTACGGACTAAAACCCACCCGTGTTCCCACAGTTGCCTGTGTGCCAGGGGCCGCGGTATCTCTTTCGAACAACCCGCACCCCTGGCAGGCATCGGCCCTTGCGCGTATAGTCCCAGTCGCCCCCACATGGATTGCCACCAGGTGGCAATTGGGAGAAAAAAATCCCAGTTGCCACCGGGTGGCGACTGGGACCTTATTGCCCCCACTTCAAATCGCTGTACATTGCGGCGTGGATCGCCAAACCCCCTCATCACTATATTTCTTACGGCCGCGATGACGGGGTTGGCGGTCACATTTCCAATGTGGTTTTATTAGTAGATAAGTGATATTTTTAGGGACATACAAACAAGATTTAAAGAACACCACAAAATATTATCAATAAAACCACACCAATACAAACAATGCACACAATAAACTACCCGACGGATTAAGTCATAAAACACGTGTTTCGTCAAAATGAAGGAGTTAGTTAAAACTTCATGAATGTGATTGTGGTAGGTATAACAATCCTTTTATTTTTGTGTAAACAATCGTAAAAGCTTGTAAAACGTTAGTTTACCTATTGCTATTTTTTGCCGCCTATAGTCGGTATTCATTTGTTTTGTTTGAAGCACTCCAAAACCGACTCAGCGATAAGGAGTACACAAATCACAATAGATGTGTCATTCCCTTCCCCTACCCTTTACCGGCTTTTGCATCTATGACATTGAAATGCAATTTAGTGTATCTATAATCATGTCAGAGCAAAGTGCGTCTTGCAGCTCCGGACAAAGTATACTATATATAAAAAGACGACATGGGACAATTATTCTTCGTGCAGGACATCAGTATAATTTGAAAAGAAAAACAAAAGTGACGTAGAAACGTGGGAGTGCACTATTATGATTATGAGGTAATTTTTACGTTTAAGTAATTTGATTGATAAAACATAGTTATTGTAAATATGTAATTTGATTATCTGTGGCTGATGATGACTAGCTTTTGTTCCTAGTACTTATAATTATTGTAAAAACTAAGATTTTCTGTGATACGAATTTACACCAGGTTTTTATGATTAATAATAATAAGTGATTAAAAGCAACTACAATAAAGAAAATCTTGTTTGTATGTCCCTAAAAAATATCACATATCTACTAATAAAACCACATTGGAAATGTGACCGCCAACCCCGTCATCGGGGCCGTAAGAAATATAGTGATGAGGGGGTTTGGCGATCCACGCCGCAATGTACAGCGATTTGAAGTGGGGGCAATAAGGTCCCAGTCGCCACCCGGTGGCAACTGGGATTTTTTTCTCCCAATTGCCACCTGGTGGCAATCCATGTGGGGGCGACTGGGACTATACGCCCTTGCGGGCCCCACCAAATTGGTGCTGACATCTCTTTGAGGCGCGCGTGGAACACAACGCGCCGTCGACCCGGGCTTGGTCCTTACCGGACAGCGAGCTACCCATTACTCGCCGTCCGCAAGCCCGCGCCTACAGTGGCCGGGAATCAGCCTGGGATTCCCGACGCCCAGGGCGTCTTCTGCGAAGGCTACGGCCGTGAGGGCGCATGTACTGCCTCTCCCTCACGTGCGCCGCCTCCCTCTTTGCGAGCATCACTGCTTCGCTAAGGAGGTGACGGCTAACCATGCACTCTCGCTCCGTACCATGGCCTGCACCAGGGCCGGACGCGAGAGATCGCCGCCAACCAAGCCGGGCAGACCTCCACCGTATGCTCCACCGTGTCCTCACGGCGATCTTCGCAGTGGAAACACCCGGGCGTTTTCTCCCGCCTTATCCAAAACAGGAACCTACCGAATCAACCGTGTCCGGTGAGGACCTGTGTCAGGCGGAAGGTGAGGACGCCATGCCGCCTCTCAAGTCACTCCTCAAAGAGGGGACTTACCGCCGTAATCGTGGCGTGCCCAGCACTGGGTTGCGACAAACGCGCTTTCCACGTCACCCCGGCGTTTGGTCTCCTCGCGCCACTCCCAAGTATGCGTGAGGACCTTTGCCTTCAGCTCCCATGGCGGCAATCCGGCAAGGAGGCCCACCGCCTCACCGGAGATCGTGCGGTATCCCCGTACCATCCGGATGGCCATGACCTTATGGGACGCGTTCAACCGGCGGGCTGGTCGGCGCCTCAATCAAGGCGCCCACACCGGTGCCCCGTATAAGGTCACGGACCGCACGACCCCCGCGTAGAGCCTCCGGCAGAAGGCGTTTGGCCCCCCTACATTAGGCAGGAGAACATACATTTCGGATTTCTAACAGGTAGACCCAGTAGTCTGACTAGGCCAAATATTTCCGTAATTCTAATGAGATTTCAATAAAGAAAAATATAGTTAACCATGACCATGTTTTTAAAAATGGTAAAATTAATATATGTGTTGTAAGATATGTAAAAGATTTTTAATTGACAATATTTTACATCACCTACAAACAATTCAGGTAATAATAATGATGAGGGCAGCCAGCAGCATCTTGTATTAAAAAACAAGGTTTTTTACATTCAAAGAGATTGTCATCAGTTCAGTTTGTTAAGAGTAGGTACATAGTTTTCTATTTACAAAAGTCTTAATAATCTGATTGAAAAGGTCTTGTAAGCTGCTATTTTCAACAATGTATGAACTGATAAGGTCGTGTGATAAGGTCTAATGTTACTGCCAGCTCAATTTACAGTATTGGTGCATAAGCTGTTTAAGCTGCAGCTTCTTCGCGAGATTTGCATTTGATAAACTTTTAACTATTATAAGGATATTAAAGTTTACCGTCTGGTAAATTATTTTCCTTTAATAATTCTCAGATGTTAATTTTTATTCACTATTCATAAAGTAAATGGGTGCCTGATGATTGACAGCGCCGCACGGGCAAGTCCAGTAAGAGGAGGCGAGATGACCTAGCCACGTACCGCAAGAGCTTTGAGGTTGCACGTGAAGTATTAGGAAGCATTTGGGGAGGCTTATGGTCAGCAATAGGACAGTACAAGCTATTCAAAAAAGTATTTGTGTAGTTTCATTACCACAACATCTAATGACCAGCAGTGACTGTGAGCTAGTGATGTCATTTTTAGATTTGATTTCATCAAGAACTTCATCAATATCCTTCTTTGTGATTCTTCCAAATTTCCGCACTTCAGCATCTAGTTTTTGTAACAGTGGTTCTAACTTTTCCTGTTTCTTTGTTGCATAGTCTCTCATTAAAACACTGAAAATTAAAAGGCATTATCTAACAGAAATAAAACGCTATTCATCTGCATTTTTAGATATGATTAGCTATCTCCTTCTTCCTTTTGCTGTAGTAAATCAAATCATTTTGCAAACTTCAGCACTTCCACAGCATTGTTGGTGGCCGCAGAGAGGCCACTTGGAATTGTTTTCTATTGCATCTACTTTAATGAGCTTTGATGAATCAATATTGTAATAATAATGTACTTAAATGTTTTTGTCAAAATAATGATGTTATTTATAGGCCTAGGTTTCTCTAAGCTGAGGATTTCTATTTCTTTTTTTATTATCTTGTATCATAGATGTGGGCAATCAGAAAGCTGGCAGCTGGCTGCATACCCCAGTTCGCATCAGACATACATTGAAATGAATTAAAATATTTATTGGGTAAAATATTTTATTTTTGATTCACATATTTATTCGTTTTTCAATGAAAATTTAACCAAAGTAAAACGTAGGATTATCAAATGAGACAAACTGAAAAAGCTAACTCTGTAGCTCGTTTATCATTGGACTAAAAAAAAAAAAAACAAAAAAAAGCACCTGACTTGGTTTGCTTAGAGGCTACTAAAGCAACATTTTATGTAACTTGGGATACGAAATTTTATTTAAAACATTGCAATATACTCACTTATTAGCGGCACTTATAGCTTTAAGATTGAGTAAAGAATTGGTTTCAGCGGTCTTAGCTGTGTTCAGGATAAGCGTTCGGGCCGCACCAGTGAAGTACCGCACAAACTTTGTAGACCTTAAAAGCGACGACATTATGTTGCTGTGGATCTTTAAAACATTAAAAATGCAAGCAATTCCACTTCAGTTTTGGGAAGAATCACTGAACTTTTATCAATAACCTATCAGGGCAGCTAGAACTAGCTGAAAAAGAACTTTAAGGTTATTAGTTATGTCACTTGGCATTTCCAGTCGGTGTTGCTAGAATTTTTTACCAGAAAATACTACATTAACGAAATTATTTTTAGTTCTGAGCAAGCATTTACACGTAATGTAAATTTTTAGTGAGATTATTTTTATTATTGTGTTAAGTATGTAGACAAAAATGCAAAAAGTTGGTTAAATATAAGGTGCAGGCAACATCATTTATTCCAATTTATTCGTTCGGAAAATAATAAAATGGGTTAGTGATTGTTAGAATCGCATTTTAACCAGTAGTCTTATCTTATCATGGTCTTAGCTAGAATAGAACCAAACCTCAAAGAGGAACGGTGAAAAAATGGTGTCACCTTAAAACCAACAATTCGAAGACATGAGCAGCGCACCCGTCCCTCAGACTAAGGAAAAAAGTCCGGTTTGGTGGTCACCACAGAACACATATATTCCTAACGGAGTGAGAATGGTGGTCACTGTGCAATGCGCACTGTGTTTTTGGTAGAATAGCAAAAGTTGTTATTCACAATAAGATCTTTCAATGCGTATTGGTCGCATCTCTGGATAAATTTCGGGACATCAATTTTTTTTTAACGCATCGCATTGTTTGCATCTCTGGACAGTACTGTCCAGACTTCTGGACAGTTATCAAGCAAAATAAGGAAATATCTTCGTTCCGTGGCAGTGGTACCACGACACCTATAACATGATTACATGAGCGCAGTGAGCTCGCAAATGTTAGCACTTCGGCTAGATTTTCCAGCGAGCTGGAAAAACACCCTGCAGCTAAAATGATAGATCTTCTTTTTACCATTCATACAGAAGATATTGAAGTTGTTTTGTCCACTTATGCATAAAAGCTTTATAATAATTAAGAGAAGAGAGAAATTAAGCACCACGCCCCGGATTAAATAGGTTTTCTTTGGACCTTTTGTACAGATTTATAAGAATGTTTTTTAGAACATAATCTGACACTTTTATAGTCCCAGAATTTAGGATGCAAGAGCGAGCGAAGCGATCTCAAGAATTTTAGGCCTTCGTTCCTCGCTCGGGGTTTTTTTTTTGGTTGGGAAATCATCAAATAACTTCTCCGCTCTGGGTGGAGCAGGAGGGCGTGGTCAGGCTTTTACTGACTAAAACCCACCCGTGTTCCCTCAGTTGCTTGTGTACCAGGGGCCGCGGTATCTCTTTTGAACAACCCGCACCCCTGGCAGGCGTCGGCCCTTCCGAGCCCCATCAGTTGGTGGCAGGCTGACATCTCTTTGAGGCGCCCGTGGAACACAACGCCCCATCGACCCGGGCTTGGTCCTAACCCGACAGCGAGCTACCCATTATTTGCCGTCCACAAGCCCGCGCCTACGGTGGCCGGGAATCAGCCTGGGATTCCCGACGCCCAGGGCGTCTCCTGCGATGACTAAGTCCGTGAGGGCACGTGTACTGCCTCTCCCTCACGTGCGCCGCCTCCCTCTTCGCGAGCACTACTGCTTCGCAGAAGGAGGTGTCGGCTACCCATACACTCTCGCTCCGTACCATGACCTGGATCAGGGCCGGACGCGAGAGATCGCCGCCACTGATCGCCTCCACGAGGACTCTATTTCTGAAATTTTACGCCCAGGATATAAAATCTACTCGATGATAAACTCAACTCAAGAAAAGGTAAAAGATAAACTGAAACAGAAATATGTGAATATCAGGCAGGACTCAATAGTCTGTGTCAACTTTTTAATTTATTTCGAGCTATTTAGAGTCCTAAATATGTACTAATGTACATTTATTTGTATTCATTTTCAATTAAAAGTTGTTGTAAGCTTGTAAGCCCTGTTTTTTCTGAATGTTCTTAACATTTTATTAAACTGTGTTTTTATACACGTAACAAAAAAATGTTGTTGTTTTTCAAACTGGAAACTGTTTTAAATATTGTCTAAAACACATGTTGTATAATAACTCCCTGTATTACTATGGGCAGGTAAATAAATGAAAATGTAATGTAAATAAAGGCCTGTTCTGTCTATGGTTATGATAAAAATAAATTATATCTATGGTTAGATGAATTGCTAATGAGATAATCGGTATTTTACAATCTACTGATAAATTATTTTACTGATACCCGTTCGTTACGAATAATCTGTAAGAATGCCCCAGTCAGATTACCAGTGTTGTGCCGGAACGAAGGAGTAAACTAATTCATTAAAAACGACAAGCAATGGGAAATTGCTGTACAAAACATGATCATTTTAGAGTCGAAGACAATAAGGAGGAAGCATCTTTACAGGTCAGAGTATAAAAGGCGAAAAAGAATGAAAAAGCCGAAAACAACTGCCTCGTGCCTTTCGACAGATTGCTTTGTATAATTGTAGCATACTACATAGGTCGGTGATAAATGTTGTATCAAGGTGGCGCCATCTGCAGTCTCAGCTTTGCGTAAGGTTCCCGATTGGCAATGATTGCATTACTGGGTTAAGTTTAAAAAAAAATTGGCCAATTTTCATTATCCTTTAGAAATATGGCTCCATCGATAATTTAGCAAATGTTATAGTAGGTATTGGTTGTTTATAAGACGGTGTTATCGGTAATTTTGCACTCAGTTGACCAATTTTTATGTTGGGTTCTTCTTTTTGCACTCGTGCAGCATTACAATCACAGACTACATAGAGATACTGTGATTACAATTTACGCACGAACCACATGACATCATTTGCCACAATACCGTTGTGGCCAGCATAAATTGACAGGCGGCGAGTTAAGGACATAACCAGACATAACATAAAATGTACTTGATTTGACGTATTGTTGACGATGCAAGCAGCGCCTCCGTCGTAACTCAATTTTAAGCGTAGTATTAACGGCTGTCAAATTATGACAGCTGTCAGCTGTTTTGTCAATTCCGGTCACCGGGCTGTAACACGAGTTCACACGACGCAATTTTACCTGGCACGGGATTCGGCACAGTAGTTTTCGAACAAGAGGTTCAGCCGGTTGATATTAAAAGCACTTAAAATCTCCTAGAATTAAAAAAATAAACAATCTACTATCAAAACAGAAATGGTGAGTTTTTAAATTGATAACTTCCTTTGACTTTGGTTTGACCTTTCGTGTTGTTGCAGGGATTCTATGAATAATGATGTTGGATTGTTGCGTCTATTGATGGAAAGATGTGTTATTAGAAATAATAAGAATTACTGAATAGGTACAAATTCCTTTGAGTCGCAGGCTGCCTTTAGGTTATCTTAGCCCAGCCTAATAACAAGATTTGTTGAAAAAAAAAAACAGTTACCCATCAATAGAGGCACTTTAGTGTTATTTGAATGATTTTTTGACAACCAATATTTAAAAAGTTCATTTTAATTCAAAGTTGTCATTGTACTTAACTTTACCTACCTTAACTTTTAAAGTTTCTAATTTGATTATCCTTCGTAACTATGGTAGCTAGCTATGTTAGCCTGGTCAGCTCATTGGCAATGATCTTGTTTTGTACCTATTACATAATAATAACATTGGCACAACCATTCATACAAGAGTTAGTAATATTTTTGTTGGAAAAAGCTCAAGTTTCTAAATGTAGATAATTTTTATATTTTTTTGGAAATATGTTTAAAAAGTAAAAATTTATAAGTTTCTTCTCCCAATGGTATGAGACAGTCCATAATGGGAAATTATTATTTAGTAACCAGAAAGCTATTCAATGTATACTAATGTTATCAATTTGAACTCAAAATATGGATGCTTCAACAGACTTGAATGAATGGTTAGTAGGGTCATGCTATGATAAACTTGAAGCTACATTGTATTCTTTGCTCATTTTCAGGCTGAACCTGTTAAAGTTGTTGTCACCGGTGCTGCTGGCCAGATCGCCTACTCGCTGATCTACCAGATTGCATCTGGTGCCGTGTTTGGCCCCAGCCAGCCGGTGTACTTGCACCTTCTTGATATCGCCCCCATGATGGGAGTCCTCGAGGGTGTGGTCATGGAGCTGGCTGACTGTGCTCTGCCCCTGCTGACTGGTGTATTGCCAACTTTCAAGCCTGAGGAAGCATTTAAAGATGTTGTTGCTGCATTCCTAGTTGGTGCCATGCCCAGGAAAGAGGGCATGGAAAGGAAAGATCTTCTCGCCGCCAATGTTCGCATTTTCAAGGAGCAAGGTCAAGCCATGGACAAAGTTGCCCGCAAGGATGTGAAAGTCCTTGTTGTTGGCAACCCAGCCAACACAAATGCTCTGATTTGCTCCAAGTATGCTCCTTCCATTCCTAAAGAGAACTTCACAGCAATGACTCGTCTCGACCAGAACCGTGCTCAGTCTCAATTGGCAGCTAAACTAGGTGTCCCTGTGCAGAATGTAAAGAATGTTATTATTTGGGGTAACCACTCATCCACTCAGTTCCCAGATGCATCAAATGCTATTGTGACTGTTGGTGGTGCACAGAAGCCCGTGCCGGCTGCTATCAATGATGATGCCTACTTGAATTCTGTCTTCGTCACAACAGTGCAGAAGCGTGGTGCTGCTGTCATTGCCGCAAGAAAAATGTCCTCAGCTCTCTCTGCAGCGAAAGCTGCCTCTGATCACATGAGAGATTGGTTCTTGGGAAGTGGAGACCGCTGGGTGAGCATGGGTGTTGTCTCTGATGGCTCATACGGCACACCTCGTGACATCGTTTTCTCATTTCCGGTCACAACTGCCAATGGTAAGTGGAATATTGTCCAGGGTTTGACCATCTCAGACTTTGCACGCCAAATGCTTGATGCTACGGGCAAGGAGCTCTCTGAAGAAAAGCAGGAGGCGTTGGAAGTCTGCAAGGATTGACCTAACATATTAATGGAACTATAAGCAATATAATAGCATTAGATTATACATATTTACGAACTGTAGCCGCTACAATATTATTTTATTATCACAGAAAACGGCTTTTAAAATAGTGGTCACACACTTCAAGGTCAGAATTTTAATTAATCTGTCCAATTTGTCATATCATCAGACTTACAAAAACTGCTTTATTAATTAGGCATTTCTTTATTATGGTTTTGAATATACTGTTTTTTATTTTCATATTTAAAAGCATTTATATTATATAAAAATTATGTTATATTTTTTGAGACTTTTATTTTACTTTACTGCATTATTGATTATTGTATGTTACTTACGTCATACTAAAATATGGTCTATTCTGTTATCATGTGTGTTAGTTATAAATTGATAACACTCATTGCTTGATGAAGGTCACTGTAAATAAAGATTATTGTTATTATACCATTTATAAATTATTTATGTATCTTATGTGCAGTCCTACACCATAATCTACATTATTATTAAGAATCCATTACGAAAGTTACGCAACCGACGAGGTTCTGATTACTATCTATCATTAGATATTAGCATCTAAAGATATAATTTTTGTCTGTGTTGAGACTATGTACTATGGTTCATTCCACATGTCGAACATGGGGCAATATTCCCTCATATGGTGATCTAATGTCAAACTATGCCCAATAGTGGACTGGGATAAGATTGAACATGATTTCATACCAAGAGAGAAGACCTATTTAATTTAAAGCCTTGGGAACCTCGACCTTCCGTGTAAATGAATAGCGTACACAATAGGTATTAGAATTGTTTTAATTATACCAAAATGCCTATTGTATGTACAAACGTCGAGTTTCATCGACCTGCGTCTGCACCTGTTGAATATAGTTAGGTAATTATAATAGTCTCGTAGTTTTTATCTGTGATCTAGATTCTATTTCATGACGCGTGTGTTACATATATCATGTTGATTGTTTTGAATAAATTAGCGTAAAGATAAGTAGGTACGTCGGTAATTAATGATTGTCTAATATAGTATCGTGACCAAGTTTATAATGGAATTTTTAAAGCGAATGTTAGTAGAGATAGCACCATAGTTTTTCAATGCAAAGAGGATGGATTCTCTTGTGACATAAGAACAGCTATCAGCTACACCAATCTATTTTCAAAGCATAGTGAATTGATTATGAAAATATTTCCTCATGGCCAGTTGTAATGATACTGAGTCCAAAATTCCAACCGCGGCAATGCGCTGGAACTGCACTTAAAGCAGTAGGTACCTACTTAATAATATTTGAAGACCACATTATGAAGGTTGCTACAACCTTCCACTCTTTCAAGAAATTGGGATCCTTATCAATCATCTAGTAATTGGAAGGTCCACAGACTACAGTAATGAGAGGTTTAAGGTTTGAGGCTTCACATCGGTGAACGTCAGGCAGGACCACAGGACCAAGTCAAGATTTTGAATGTTGAATAGTATAGTTAATTAGTACCTAGGCACTTACCTACCAAAATACTGGCTACGTAAGTAATAGCATTTTTGAAGTGGCCAGGTGCACTATGGGACCAACGGGTATTTTCCATCTCAAACATCGATAACTCTGTTGTTTTGTGATTTACATATCTCCTTGATTTTTTTTTTCACGTATTTGTGAATATCTAGGCAATAAAAGAAATCAAACATCATCCATCATTCTAAAAATTTTATTTTTTCCGAAAAAAAATGAACGATAAAGTTATACGAAATTTCATAAAAAAAAATATATTAAAATAGCAATAAAAGTTACACATAAGCTTAAAATAAGTTTAAAACTAAATTATTATTAATATACAAAAAGTTACATGACAAAAAAAAAATAGCGCTTATCCTACTCATCACTTTCTATTTCCAACAATTCTTTAGCTTCGTCAAACAATTCTTTGGATAATAGAAAACTTGGTTTATTTAAGCTATAAGCTAAAGCTAAATATGCAGAACGCCTTCGTTTGTTGCTGATCTGGAACACTTCCTAGCGTGATGTAACCTATATTTCTTGTAATCTTTATTTCGAGCTTCCTGGGCATCTTCGGATAATTGACCTATAGGCAAAACTGCATAATACTCTATTATTTTAGCGCCATGTATAAGTACGTTATGGACCGAAGATGGCATGTAGTACCAGTTATATTTGCTTACATATAATTGCGCGGTTACCAATGTATACTGACCGAATTTTTCTAAAAAAAAAAAAAAAAATTTTGGAAAAATCTCCTTGCCGTATTACCGTCATTGCTATTACCGGAACCTTGCCGTGGTTTATCAATGTGCAAGCCAAGCACTTCTCGGAAACGTTTTTGGACAATTTTCTTGTCTTCTTTAAGTTGCTTGTTTTCTGGAGTTGTTGCAGACCACTTTTCAAAACCTAAATTGTAAGAAATATGGAGGATCATTTCCATAAATCTTATCCATGCGTGTAGTGTCGACAATCCGTATTTAAACGCATTTTCATTTTCAACTCTCGTCGTAACTTTTAAAAGATCATTCATTTGCCTGGGAGTTGCTCCACAAACAGTGCATGTAGCACTGGATGATGTGTTCGTCAACACTTGAGCAACTTTCCCATCAATCATTGTCATAAACAGTTGATGTTTAACTTCGATGACTTTTACCCGGTTTCTGAATTGAGAATTTGAATTTGAGAACATCCTAATCTGTACTTAAGTATAACTTAAACGCAGGCAACCACGCAGAAGAATAGCAAGACATCGGCCTAACTTCTTCATCACGCTAAGCGACGAACAATTTAAGAGTCGGTTTCGCTTTACGAAGGAGTCGGTTAGGTTTATTTTTAACAAAATAAAGCCTAAACTTACTTGTCGTTTAAAAAATACAGTGATATCCATAGTATAAATACTAAGAACAAACACAAATTTGTTGTACTATCAACAAGGCTCAAGAAAATAGTTGGGTCATTCAGATGCTTTTACGCTTTTATAATATACTTTTTTCTTTTTTGGGTGGTAAATCATCAAATAACTTCTCCCGCTCTGGGTGGAGCGGGAGGGCGTGTCAGACTTTTACTGACTTAAACCCACCCGTGTTCCCTCAGTTGCCTGTGTGCCAGGGGCCGCGGTATCTCTTTCGAACAACCCGCACCTTTGGGAGGCATCGGCCCTTGCGGGCCCCATCAGTTGCTGCTGATATCTCTTTGAGGCGCGCGTGGAACACAACGCGCCGTCGATCCGGGCTTGGTCCTTACCGGACAGCGAGCTACCCATTACTCGCCGTCCGCAAGCCCGCGCCTACGGTGGCCGGGAATCAGCCTGGGATTCCCGACGCCCAGGGCGTCTCCTGCGAAGGCCACGGCTGTGAGGGCGCATGTACTGCATCTCCCTCACGTGCGCCGCCTCCCTCTTTGCGAGCATAACTGCTTCGCTGAAGGAGGCGACTGCTAGCCATGCACTCTCGCTCCGTACCATGGCCTGGACCAGGGTCGGACGCGAGAGATCGCCGCCGCCGATCACCTCCACGAGGACACGGCGGTGCTCCGCCCAAGCCGGGCAGACCTCCAGCGTATGCTCCACCGTGTCCTCAGGCCGATCTTCGCAATGGAAACACCCGGTTTATAATATACTTCCAAGCCATGTTCAAGATCTAAGTATCAATAAATTTAAACCATTCATTAAACGTAAGTTGTGCTTGAAAGCCTTTTATACCGTTAAAGATTTTATGGAGGACAAAAATGCCTGGGATTGACCTGCTCCAATTTTTGCATACTAAATGTTGTTTTTTTTTTGTTTTTGCAAACTCTGACATTTGCTAATTATTATATACACTTTGACATTAATATTTTATTTGAGAAGTATAATGTTATTTTTGTTTTAATTATTGTGAATGTGAGGACTATGTGGGTCATATTTTGTTTGTTTTTGTGTTTTTTGTTTTGTGTCATCTCTTTCTCAGTTAGTTATAATATTAATCTGGCAGTTTGAGTATTTTATGCGGCCTACTCAAATGTCCTGTCTTTGGTATTGTTCGTCAAATCGTTGAGCTCCTCAATCTCATGCAGTCGGAGGCATCATCTTAAATTTAACAATTACCTTAACCTTTATTGCCTCCGACTGCATGAGACTGCTTGTAGTATTCAGTGTCATAGTCAAGTTTATTGTTTCCATCTTTTTTAAAGAGAGACACATACGTACATAGCCACGTATGTAAAAAGACACGTACGTGAATAGACACGTACGTGAATAGACACGTACGTGAATAGACACGTACGTGCATAGACACATACGTACATAGCTACGTACGTACGTAGCCACGTACGTACATAGCCACGTACGTACATAGCCACGTACGTACATAGCCACGTACGTACATAGCCACGTACGTACATAGGCACGTACGTACATGGCCACGTACGTTAATAGACACGTACGTACATAGCCACGTACGTACATAGCCACGTACGTACATAGACACGTACGTTAATAGACACGTACGTACATAGCCACGTACGTACATAGCCACGTACGTACATAGCCACGTACGTACATAGCCACCTACGTACATAGACACGTACGTACATAGCCACGTACCTACATAGCCACGTACGTACATAGCCACGTACGTACATAGCCACGTACGTACATAGCCATGTACGTACATAGGCACGTATGTACATGGCCACGTACGTTAATAGACACGTACGTACATAGCCACGTACGTACATAGCCACGTACGTACATAGCCACGTACGTACATAGCCACGTACGTACATAGCCACGTACGTACATAGCCACGTACGTACATAGCCACGTACGTACATAGCCACGTACGTACATAGACACGTACGTTAATTGACACGTACGTACGTAGCCACGTACGTACATAGCCACGTACGTACATAGCCACGTACGTACATAGCCACGTACGTACATAGCCACGTACGTACATAGGCACGTATGTACATGGCCACGTACGTTAATAGCCACGTACGTACATGGCCACGTACGTACATAGCCACGTACGTACATAGGCACGTATGTACATGGCCACGTACGTTAATAGACACGTACGTACATAGCCACGTACGTACATAGCCACGTACGTACATAGCCACGTACGTACATGGCCACGTACGTACATAGCCACGTACGTACATAGGCACGTATGTACATGGCCACGTACGTTAATAGACACGTACGTACATAGCCACGTACGTACATAGCCACGTACGTACATAGGCACGTATGTACATAGCCACGTACGTTAATAGCCACGTACGTACATACCACACACATACGTACAGACCACAATATGTTCGTATGCCCACTGCGCAGGGGAGACCATCAGTGGCGGCGCGATTTTTTTACATAGCTGGATTCCTTTGAGTCATAGGTGCTGTAGACTGCACACATGTAAAAATAAATTCACCAGGAGGGAGCAGAGCTGAACTGTATAGGAACAGAAAAGGTTTGTTTTTCAATAAATGTCCAAGCCATCTGTGATGCCAATTTACGAATAACTAGTGTCATTGCACGTTGGCCAGGCTCCGTGCACGACACTACTATTTGGAATGACTCACCACTTTCAGCTCAATTTGAAGCTGGCAGATTTGGGTCATACCTTATTCTGGGGAATAGTGGCCTTAGGTATCTCATGATACCCTTTTTGAACCCTACCTCTCCATCCCAAGAAGCCTATAACAGAGCCCAAATTGCATCACGAAACCCAATTGAAAGGTGTTTTGGTGTTCTTAAAAGAAGATTTCCATGCCTACATTCAGGAATGCAACTAAAACTTCCAAAAGTTTTGAAGGTGATTGTGGCGTGTGTTGTTTTCATAATATGACTCTTCGTCTTGATGACTACATCGTGGAGTATGATGAACATGAGCAAGAAGAAAGTGATGAACCATTACCTGAAGTATCAAATAACCAAAATTTCGCTATCAGAACATCCATGGTAAGTACCTACAAAATTATTTTAACCAATAAAAGTGTAAATATGTACTACAATAAAAAATACGTAGGCATTGTAATATTTTTAATTATCCTAAATTTATGAATTACATACAAAATCACAGATGGGTAGGTATTTACAATAATTTATTATGGTAACATAAAAGAAATTTTACACAAGTAGAGTTGTATGTAGCAATCACTTACATTTTTATCATAAACTAGCTTTTGCCAGCGGCTTCGCCCGCGTGGGTGTCGAAAATGATCCCACGGGGACGTAATATCTGGACAAAAAGACGTATCCTATGTGACAATCCCGGTTACAAACTATCTGTTTGCCATATTTCGTCCAAATCCGTTCAGCCGTTTTTACGTGATTGAGTAACAGACATCTAAACATCTAAACATACAAACTTTCACATTTATAATATTAGTAGGATAGTGGGAAGTACGACTAGCTCTCGATCGCGGCTTCGCTTGCGTTCATTTGGAATTTGACAATCAATTCGGGTGGTACTCTGCTTGTAATAATATAATTAAATCATGATTCGAAAGACAGGTCATCTATTATTATAAGAACGTTATTGTTGTTTTCCTCGGGAACAGTACTTTTTTTCGGGATAAGAGGTACAAAAATAAGAGTATGACCGTTTCTGGACACCTGCCAACGTATATACAAAATTTAAGGATGATCTGTTCCGTGGTTTTGGCCTGAAAAGGTAACAAACAAATTTACTTTCGCATTTATAATATTAGTTAGGATCACAGCTACTCATTATAATCATGACACCTAATATAGAATAAAAAGGTGCAGATTTATGTAATAATCACTAACAATTCGAAATCACAGCTATTCCTAATAAGTATTGCTCCTAATATAATAAAAAATAGGTGATGTTATGTATTTTTCCCTTGCATTTAGAAATCACAGCACAATATTTTACAAATCACAGCTATTCGTAATAAACTTGTACGCTCACTATAAATAAGGTAATTGACTACATCAAATCCCTATCAGCCTTTTCCGACTGTTTTTTTTTAAATTTGCATTTCTAGTTCATGCTTCTTCTGTTCAAATCTAAATTTTTGCATCTCGTTTCTTTTTTTGTTAGTACACAAGTTCTATTTTTTTCTTAAAGTAATATTTCTTTAGAGCTTCAGCTGAATGTTTTGGAAAAGATAAGTTATCTATTGTAGTTTTCTTTTTCCGTTTGGGCACAAGTTTTCGTTTCCTTAACATAGGTACTGGATTAGGAGGTTCTGGTAGTGGATTGGATTCTGGTACCTACTGGGTTAGAGTCTTCGAAAGTTACTGTGTCAATTTGTTCTCCTAAAAAAATAAATTTGTCGTTTATATAATACTATAAATGTACATCATTCTGTGGTGTATGAAAAGTATTGATCTATAGGTACCCACCAAAATATTCAGCTGCTTCACCATATGGATTCTCATCTGGACGTATTTGGTCATCTAAGACTGAAAGGATTTGATGCTCAGCATTGGTTATCATCGGAGTAAACGACCCACCACCAGTCTTCTTTAAGTTTTCTAAAAAAGATTGATACCAAAGATTACCCCAACGTCCACAACCAACCAGATTTGATAATATCACTGCTGAGGGTGTCAGGTAACCTGCTCATTAGACCATTTCTTCTTTAAATCCTTTATTATAATATTTTCATTTACGACTTTAACCTGGAAACCAAATAACACAATTAGCTAAATAAATTTAAAATGGTTTCATGATATTTTAATGTAAGGTAGTCGGTAATGAAACGTTACTAGTCGTATAATTACGTAAGTTTTAAATGAGATTTCTCATTTATGAACGGATTATGATTATTTTTAATAAAATGATAGATCTATGTATAAAACCATGTTTCATGTAAGGACAATGTACCAAACTACATTTCTTAATAGTTTTTCTTCTAGAAACTTTTCATTGTTTAGTAGATATACTAAATTATTGTATATAATCAAGCAATACATTAGGAATAAATATAAGCAAAAATTGTAAGGATCGTGCGAAAAATAACAAATAGATAAAGATTTCGCCTTAAAGAAAATTACGTGCAAAATCGGTTCAACAATCACGAGCGTCTATGCGGTAAAGGCGATAAAAGGCGTGCTACTGCTGACACAAGCCATCCCCAACCGTCCCTTGCCCCCCAACCGTCCCTTGCCCGCAGAAGTGCCAGCCCGCGCCGAAGCTGAGCAAGTAGAGTTAAAATCCCCATGATTTAATAATAAGAAAATTGTTTGATTCAGCCTGTCCCCACTTGCTGCCCCCCCCAACAGTGACTCCCTGAGCCGAGGCTCGTACCCGCAGGGGGTGCCCTCAGTGCGCAGTCGCTATAGGTATAAGTGTAGTTTCGTAAGCCCTGGCTGGAGGCTCTTAGCCTAAAAACTAAAAGTCACCGCAGGAAAGCCCGGTTAAGCAGTCACGGCCTCTCAAGGTCAACTGCGAGATGCCATACAAAAAAAAAAAACGACACAAGCCAGTCGCAGCTCAGCCACCAAACAGGCAACATCAAAAGGAAGAAACAAGCGGAAACCTGAAGATTTTTTTTATTTTGTCGCGTCTTCGAGTTCCGTCTCCCCGAGGTTTTTGTGGGTCGTAGTACATACACAACGCATTCAGGGGTGCGTGGTGACGTGTGTCGTCAGCAGAGTCGCTAGCCTCAGTGAGTAGGGAGCGCACGTCAACAATAGTGGTAGTCCCAGGGTGCGTGCAGGTGATGATCGCGCCCACCGTCCGCTACTAATAGGTTTACAAATACATACATTGTCATTATTTACGTCATTCTCATTTAAATGTTGCTCAGTCTGATAGTTTTGTGGTGGATGGGACATACTCACAACACGACACGCAAACACGGCATACGACATTAAATTTGTATGCTCACATTCTCATTTGCAGAATCTTTTCTTGCACGAGGCTTGATATTATTATAAAAATGTTTAAGCATAGTATTGTACTCTTTACTAATGGACTTCCAGGCTTCCTTTTTCTTTTGAATATAGTATACCCCTGTCCTTTTGCACTCTATTACAGTTTGGTATCTGAAGCAATAATAATCACAAACATCTAAATAACTAATGTGGTAAAATTATATTATGGTTAACATGTTCCGTGTGGTGCCGGACGTAAAGAATAACACCATCCCTTTTCTTCCCGTGGGTGTCGTAGAAGGAGACTTTTGTCAGTTTCCGATAATTGAAAGTTGTCCAACAAATATTTTTTGAGGTCTGAAGTACTTTTCCCTTTTATTATTTGATCACAAAGAACGCGTCGAACACAAACGAATTCACTCATTGTTAGATAATAATAAGTTTTTCGTGCGCTAATTGTTATTGAAAAGAAGTATCTGAACACTTTGATGAATCGTATGCTGAAACACGGGTATTTAAAGGACTAATATTTTAGTGCCTTGTGCAAAAATCATGGGACAATTGATTAGGTATAACAGTTCTCATCGAAATAGTGTAATCAGTACTGATTGTAATTAATTACCACAACAGATAAATAGAACTTCCATAGCAATATAGTTTATCATACTTGTGGTTAAGGTGACCACCCTAAACAAAAGTGCCATGGGAAGATTCTTTCAAATATAATAGCAGTTTATTAATTTGTAAATGTATGTTTTTATCATAGAAATAGAAAAAAAACAAGATAGATATCAAAGGATAATAATTAAATATAATATTTCATAATAAAAAAGAAGAACCGTAATTTTCGATGATTTTTCCCCGATTGCCATTATTGCTTCAAAATCACCTCTGGCGCAAAAAACGCGCAAGTTTTTTTAAATCCTCATATTTTTGAATAGATAAGGTCTCTAATAGAGTAATTAACTTGACACCGGCTGCTTTCGGCAACAACGAAAACTCCAATTGAAATTAACAAAAACTAAATTTTCTTTACTTCACTAAAAAAATATTAAAAAATTAAATAAATATTTTTTTTTAATAAAAACTGAAAGTGGTTGCAAAGTATATATTCTAAGCTATCTAATGATGTATCATACTAATATGTTTCCTTGGGAAACTTCCGAATAATTTTGTGTTGAACTTCCTTAACGGTAATTTAATTGGCATGAAAATATTTATGCCCAATGTTTGATATTCATTTTATAAACGTAAAACTTTTTATTTTTTTATATTTTGTAATTTATTCGTAAGTTCCATCTTTTGAGAGTATAAAACCATAAAACAATCTATGGATTTACGACTTTCGACAAAACCATTTCTGAGATGGAAAATACTGTTTGGTCCATAGTGAGGCGCCCGCCAATTTGATGGCGGGACCAATGTACTCCAGCCAGCAGCTGTAATAAGGATTCAACCTCTGTTTTCATGAAGTGAAAAATTTACTGTGAATGCAGTGCAGTGTAACTTCAGCATTCCAGTTACAGCCTTAACTTGTTAACTTAACCCATAATTATTATACTTAATTTTAATATCCTCAAATTGTAGGGCAGCTGTTGTTTATTCCGTGACATTTAAAATGAAGTTAGTAGTTACCTATTTTTTTGATGTCTGCTCATTTAATCACGGGATAATGTAGGACCGTAGGTCACTATAATTAACCTGCAGGCTTAGCACGAGGCTTTCTTTTTCTACTCTACCGTAGAATAGAAATCGCTTGTCTATATTTCTCGGTACAAAACTGGCAACGCTCTACACGGTTACGTCATTTTTGTCTACTTTTCCGTCAGCAAAACGCTTCTCTACGGTTCTCGTGCTAAGCTTGCTATTCAATGAAGCAGTATCTTTTACTTTCGAAGACCATCGATTGTACGGCCACAAATTAATTGACAGTAAGGTATTATAACTGCATGTAACGAAAGAGTAGGTACAGATTGAAAAAAAGAATGGTATGAGAGGAATCTTAGTTTTTTATAGATCTGGGGCACGGCAGTGCCCTGCCATGTCAAGCAAAAAAGCGGCATGGCTGTAGCATCCTTTTCTCGAAGAAGTTCAGGCCATTTTCGACCCCCCTATATCTTCGTTGTGGATAAAACGAGAAGCCTGAATTTTCAGTAACCAAGCAGGCATTGTATAAATACGGTATATTTCAAATTTCATTCATTTGAACCAGTACTTTAAGAATTATAGTTAGTCAGTTTCTTAATTTTGTCACTCACTGACCGATCATCAAAACTCTAAGGCACTTCTAGCAGACATGGAAACTTTAAATTTAGAGTACAATTCGTGTGTAGTGTACCTATAAATCAAGGAAAAACTAAAATATTTTGCAATTTCGGTCTAGTTTTCTAGATACACCAACTGCATAAATAACTTTGTAATCCCATATAAATATATAGGAGTACAAAGTTACATTTGCAGTGAATGAATCAGTGCACCTGTATATGTATGTATAATCTACAAAAAGAAATGAGAAGCCATCAAAACCATAACTATAACTTGTAAAAAGAACTAAGTCTCGCAACTCAGTTTTTCTACCGTAAAAAGTTGTGAGATCCATAAGTTGTAATACCAAGTCGGTTAATTTATTCAGTCCCTACTTAAGGGTCCTTCTGTCTTAAATTATTACGTAATTATATATATATGTTTTTCAAAATAAAGAAATATTCCATTCTCTATTCCATTCTAATTAGTTAACCTAACAACATCTTATAGTGACCATATCAACATTGAAAATCTTTTGTTTTAATTAAATAGATCGATTTGGTCATCGCACTATACAATCTAATTTAATATATTATGTATTACTTGTGAGAAACATTGTGTTTTCATGCGATGTCCAAGTCAATCTTTTTATTTAATACATAATAGATTTTTAATATTGATATGGTCACTATAAGATGTTGTTAAGTTAGAGGAATGAAATAGAATAGAATATTTCTTTATTTTGAAAAAAAAAACATGTAAGTATATAATTACGTAATAACTTAAGACAGAAGGACCCTTAAGTAGGGACTGAATAAATTAACCGACCGCTGTTGAACGACCGTCGTGAATTTCCGGAATAAAGTCATACTTACCTGGCATAGGGGAAACCGTGATCATTAAGGCGGTTCCCCCAGGGCGAGGCCTTCCTATTGCACTGCGGTTAGGTTGACCCCTGCGATTATCCCTAATGTGGATAACTTGGATGCGTTATTTTTGGTAGTGGGGACTGCGTACGCGCCGTCCCCTCGGAATTCAATCGTCATAGGCAAATCGTAGGCTTGTCAAAAAAGTCAAAATATCATGGTTTAACACAGATTTCTATCAAGTGGAAACGCAACAGTGAAAACCAGTTTAAGAAACAATATAATAATATACCTAAAATTGAACTTTTTGTTGTTTACACATTTCTAAGTCTGTAGTCCGTTCGCATTTTTATATACTATGAATTATACAGGGAGACCTATTATTTGCCATAGAACACTTTAATAAGAGCGAATGTCTCAGCCTGTCCCGTGGAATTCAAATTTAATCATATAAACCCTGTGGTCGTTAAAGGCATTTAAGCAACGTAAGATCAAAATGACCGAAGATTTGTGGGGCATGTCTACTAAAGTTTGTCAATCCATTATTGAGACAATTGCATCCTATTTGGCATTAATATTTAATTTGTGTGTAGATCAAGGGGTTTCCCGGATTTAATAAAGTACAGTAAAGTTATTCCACTCTTCAAATCTGGCGACAGCAAAGATACTAATAATTGTAGACCCGTATAGATTTTGCCGGTTTTCAGCAAGGTGTTTAAAAATGTTAAATCAAATGTTCAATCATTTTAATCGTAATAACATCCTACACGATCAACAGTATGGTTTCACCAAAGGACGTTGCACAACCGACGTTGGCGTCACCTTATTAAAACACATTTTTACCGCATGGGAAGAGGCGCAAGATGCTATAGGTATATTTTGCGACCTATCCAAGGCGTTTGATTGCGCGAATCAAGAAACACATCTCTTGAAACTTGGGCATTACGGACTGGGTGAACTTGCGCTTACCTTAGTAAAATCGTACTTGAATGCTAGACTGCAGCAAGTTCAAATAAACGGTGTGAATTCCTTGGACTTAAAAGTCAAAATGGGTGTATCGCAGGGCTCAATATTGGGTCCACTCCTCTTTTTAGTATATATAAATGATTTATTTACCTTATTTACTAAAACACCGACCACAAATGGTGTTATTGATGACACAGCACTGATTTTTAAAGTTAAGAGACGTGCACAGGAGCTTGACGACATAAATAATGCTATAGTTAATGTCCATAATTGGTTTACTGTAAATAATTTAGTATTAAATGGAAAGAAAACTAAACGCATAAGATTCGCGTTACCGAATGTTAGAAGTAGTGAATGTCATGTTGTATTGAATAAGGAGCTAGAATTCGTCGAACAGACGGTTTTCCTGGGGATCACGCTTGACTCAAAGCTACAGTGGGGTCCTCACTGAACATCACTTGCAGGGCGGCTAAGTTCTGTCGCTTACGCTGTTTGGAAGATCCGCCAATTAACAGACGTGGATACCGCGAGACTGGTCTATTTTAGTTACTTTCATAGCATCATGTCTTACGGTATTTTGCTATGGGGACGGGCTGCGGATATTGAGTCGATCTTTATTCTGCAAAAGAGGGCTGTCAGAGTCATCTATAACCTCCGCAGACGCGAATCTCTTCGAGAACTGTTCAAAACAATTAATATCATGACGGTACCTTGTCAATATATCTATGAAAAGTATGTTCAGAAAAATCTACATCTTTTTAGTAAGATAAGTGACAGGCACAATTTTAACACTAGAAATAGGAAAAAATTAGATCAACCACGTTTCAGATTGTCTAAAGTACAAAATTCACATACTGTGTAAAATGTTATAATAAACTACCAGTCGATATTCTTGAAACAATGAAAAGAAATTTAAATCATGCATTAAACGCACACTTCGTAGACAAGCATATTATAAGTTAGATGATTATATCGTAGATAGTATTTCGTGGTTTCATTTTCGATATAAATAAACAGGTAGTCCTTTGACCTACAAGGCAACACTCGCACGCTTTTAAAATTTATTTATAATTAGAATATCGAATCTTTTTAAATAATAACTCGTCTACCCTACACTATGCTAGACGGTGACAGCTAGAGGTGTAAAAGTAACGAAAAAAGCGTACCCGCATGTATTCGTTACTATAACAATTAGTACTCGTTACTATCGTATCGTTACGTTACTCGTTACTTCCGATACCTCATAACATGCTCTATGTTATGTTAGAGCAACGAATCGAGTCGTACTGCGTACGCGTACAGTACGTATGACGTCGCGGCGTCGCAACATTCGTAATTTGTAGAAAAAATACTAATACATTACGTACCAAACTGCGTAAGGTGCATTTTATCACTTTTCCGTATTTTGAACCAGAGTTGTATTTAAATTCACCGAATAAGCGCGTGCATGCGTAAAACATACGATCAGCCAACGTTTCAATGCACGAATCAACGATACTTGCGTGAACTGAAACAGTGTAGGTTACCCATACTACGATAAATGCGAGTAACGAAATGCATTCGTGTGTAACGTTTCGTTACTCGGTACTAGAATGGCGCACCCGTGACTTAGTACCGAATACATACGGTTTGCTACAGCTCTACCTCTAGTGACAGCTCATTCTTTTTCCGTGCGAGGCAATGAGTGCACGCGCTTCTACCTTGGATTGTTTTTGTTCCTTGTTCGAATTTAAAAAAAAACGGTATTTTTTTTTAGGTCCGGACACCTAAAAGGTCCTATGAAGAACGCAAGGATTATTACATGAAGAAGATGCAAAAAATTACGAGAGTAACACCGTCACAAACGCCGGCGTCGAGAAGATACATTCTCATGTTCTGACAACGATAACCCACAAGGTTAGTTATTATTAATCTCTGCTACTCCTACCGTACAAGGTCTGGTGAAAGTGACAATCTTGATACCGGTAATTTGCATTAGATTCAAATTTGAACACGGCAAATATGCAAACCGCCAGAGACAAAATATTAAAACAGTATCTCATACCCAGTAATTGTACATCTCTTCAAGCGCCAAAGTTAAACATTGACTTCTCAGCCGCTGTTCCAGGTATCTCAACAACAATTGGGTGCAGGTATTACAGCTATTAGCAAGGCGATGACGTCACTAATAACCAGTGGCAACAAGATCGAAACGATCAAATACTAAGTGATGGCTGTCGCATTTTATGTGTTTTACATAGTTCAAAAACCCAGGCTCGGATCAAAATGGTTACATCCCGGCTAGCAAAGCCTTTTCTCAATGTCATACAGGACAGCGAGTGAGATGAGACGTTGTTCGGTTCCACTTTACCGGATAAAATAAAGGTGTCTAAAACCACTGAAAAACAGGGTCTACAGATAAGGAAGACTGTGCCACTGCCAGTGAAATCTAATAGTAATGCCCAGTCCCAATACACAATGTCTGCGCGCCAGCGGTTCCAGGGAAACTGGGCCGAACCTTCTCGTTACCCAACGAGCAGGGGGGGCGAGGGGGTCAGATGAGATTCCCCACGTGAGCACGACGATCTGCAGCGTCAACGGCGACGGCGACAGCGACGTCGCTAACCAAGGCGATCCAGAACAGGTCACGTGTCCCTGCACGCCAGTAACACAGGTACATGCAGGTAGGGTACAACACTTCTATAATTGTTGGACCCACATTACTAATACTATCAGTATTCTTAATTGGATCATGAAGGGAATGCCTATTCCGCGTATATGTGAGCCGTTTCAAACTTGTATCCCTCGAATTACTTGGTCATTGAGTGAACAGCGTGACATGTCATTAGCTGTCGAGAATTTAACTGAACTATGTGCTATTTCACAGGTTGAGCCCAGTCCAGATCAGTTTATTTCTAGTACATTTTTAGCTCCAAAGTCGGTGGTAAAAGGTTTATTCTGAATATTTAAAATCTTTAAATCTATTCATACCTAAAACACATTTTAAAATGGAGGATAGTAGAACTGCCTGTAAATTAGTACAATCAAACTGGTACATGGCGACCGTAGATATGAAGGAAGAATACCTACTTATTCCTACTGCTAAGCAATGTTGTAAAAACCTTCGATTCCATGTGCATTATACTGCGCAAAACTCAAACAAAACAATAACTTACGAGTTTAACGCAATTACCCTATGGGCTCGCCATAGCTCCTAGGTGTTTTGCTAAGATGGTCAGAGAGGTTGTAAGTTATTTACGTAATCGCGGGTTTCTATCTGTATCATATTTAAACGATTTGCTTTGTTTAAGGAGCAGTTGCGAAGAATGTCTTCGTAATGTAAAGGAAACGGTAGCATTACTAGAATGTTTGGGATTCGTAATAAATTAGAAAAAAAAGCAATTTGAAAACTCAAACATCATGAAAATTTTTAGGATCCATTTATGACACCACTGATATGACTTTATTGTTACCTCTAGACAAACGCAACAAGTTAGCTTGTTTAGTACAAAATTGTTTCAATCTACCCACAGTTTCAATTAGAAATTTCTCCTACTATATAGGAGTAGGTTCCTACTCGTAGCCGCGTGCTCAGCGGTGCATTACGGTTGGTTGTACAAAGATATTCGAAAGAAAGAAATATTTGTTTCTACAACAACACGGAACATTTGACGTTAAACTTCCTCATAACATCTTAAACTGGTGGTATCCAAATATTTACAAAGTAAACAATCCACTAAAGCTCCAAAGCTATGCGCTGGAAATGTACACTGACGCGTCACGCACAGGCTGGGGTGCATTTAGTCAATGGTGCTTGGAAAGAAAGTGAAATTAGTTTTCATATTAATTATTTGGAAGTATCAGCCGTATTTCTGGCCCTTAAATCTTTTGCTCGGGACCAAACTGACTGCGATCCTGCTTCGTGTGGATAACACTACCGCGATAAGTTGTATAAACCGCATGGGCGGTATTCAATTCCCACACTTAAGAGCTGGATCTATGCCGTTGACCTTGCTCGATTGGGCGTTACCGACGATAATGCCCCGCGCTGTCCTCGCAAGCCCCTGGTAACAATTACGCGTTGCGCGAATGATTTTCTCGCATCGCACCGAGCGGAGTGGCATACGTATCTACCAGCGGCGAGGTGTCAATTTTTTTTTTTTTGAGACAGAAGCCGAAGCGAATACGTGTTTAACTTACTGACTTATCAATAAAAAATACTGACTATCTAAAATTAATATAGGAATGTAAAGAACCAAAAACAATGTACAATATTCCTCCATCTCGTTCTCGCTGACGCATTTTTATATATCTGTCTCTGCCATAACCCTTTGTACAGGGACTTGCTCTCGTACATATCAAGCGGTGCCACGTGATCTAAAGTGACAGCATTATGGGATCGCTGTTGTATGAATTTTTAGTTGCCGATTATGACGTTTTGGCGCCGGGTTATTATAGATTTTATTTTGTTTTTGTTGTAATGAAAAGCTAAAAATAACCATTTTTGTTGTTTTAATGTTACGGTGAATTAAATACCCGTTGTGTAACTATATTTTTTGACAATAGTAGCCACCTATTGACGTGCCATTTTTTAATGACGATAGCCAGTAGGAATCGTGTTACATGGTGCTTTCGCCACTGGAACCTACCTATGCGTACGGCCACAGTAGAGGCAAGTAAAGCAGTATTACGTCTAAATAATAAAAAACGGCGTTCTGTGAACCGATTTTGATTTAGTTTTTGTTTTGTTTGTAAGGTGACGTAGTCTAGAGTTTTCTTAGCTTTAATAGATGAAAATCGTTTCCTACAAATAATTTGGATTAAGTGATTTTTTTTATGAATACACTAAAGGAACATTAAAAAATCATTTTACACAACAGAGACATTTATTATCAATTATACAATAGTGAATATTTTTTTCCTCGTAAGTGTCGTTACACATACGAGAAAACAAAAATATTGACTATTGTGAAGAGTCCAAAAATATGTATTCCGTCGTGTAGTTTACAGCCCTCGCTTACGGCTAGGGCCGTAAATGCACATACCTTTGGCCTCTTGTAACACAATGTACAGAATTCCACACTTCAAACTATCCCAAACTGTCAAATTTTCCCAATTGAACATGAACATACTTTTGTAATAAAGTTGAAAATCTTTCAAAGAAATTTGACATATTGGGGTAGCTTGATGTGCTGGCGTCTGTACTATTAAATGAGCACAACAACGAACAACATTGTGAATCAGAAATATAGCGAATATTTTAAAATGCAAAGAAATTTAACTCCTTAATCACATTCGCTTTAGTTCTGGTTCACAATATTTTTTTTTAAACGTTGCCCCACGTTAGGAATTTCACCTGTGTTGTGGGTGCGTTTACAAACATTTAAACTCACACACACGCAACAGCCACATCCGGAACAAATACTTTTAGTTCATACAAATTTATGTTCCGTGCGGGAATCGAACCCACGACACACAGTGCACCAATCGCTTAACCACTGCGCCAACCGCGCCGTCATATTGTGAACAGCCATTATACGCACGAAATTAAAAACGAATAAAATTACGTTATTTTTGCTCAGAGCGTCAGCGTCACCGTGACAGTGGTCAGCGATGCACTGCCGCCCGTCGCCCACAAGAGCCCCCGCCTCAACGCGCATCAAGTTTTTTCGAAAAACAACCTATCTTGATTTATCAAACACAATTAAAATAAAAGCCGTATACTAAAATTTGGGTGATTAAATTGTCTTTTAGATGGTGAAAGTTTCATGGAAATACGCCCGATAGTTTTTGCATGATTATCGTTTTTATGTCCGCGATAGACCTTACTTTACCAATTAATTACATTATGTTATAAAAATAGGATTTAAAATATTCACATATCAAACGACGAAGAAAATTGTCTTATTCAACATATAATTTTTCCAAATACATGAAACAAGCCGTTTAGACGTGATTTTCAATTTAAAGTCCCTAAAAGTCATCTATCTCCGCCTTAAGATATTTGGCAATGGTGCGAAACGCGAAACCTATGGTTATTCGCTTCGTATATAAACACAAAAGACAACGTTGAGGCTGACGAAGAGTCACGCAGGGTGAACCCCGAATTCGAATGGGAGTCATCAGAACCTGAATTTAAATATATTGAAAAATGTTTAGGTCAACCAGAGATTGATTTATTCGCTTCTCGAATCAATGCCAAGTGTCACGAATATGTGTCATAGAAACAGGACCCAGATGCGATAATGTGGGTGAACTTGGCAGATAATTTCTCAGCAGAGCAAAATATAATGTGAGTTCTATTCGCATGCGGATGAGTTCTGGAGTTCCTTAGACTTAAAAAAAAAATAGTTCAGGCATTTTTGCATGAAAAACGGTCGAATGAAAATATGCTCTGCGAACTTCTGTTAGCAGATCATTTTTCCAAAATTACAATTTTAAAACTGATTTAGGCACACAGTGGTGATTTCTCACTAACTCCACGTTTTCTTATCCACTATTAAAAGACACATCCAAAAACATGCTAACAAATCCCAGAAATCTGACTCAGGTATCAGCAGAGCACGGGTAAAAGTTTAAGACGATAAAACTTAGGATTAGAGATATAGAAAAATGGATTACAAAAAAATTGTGTAGCACTTAGGAGCAGGAACTTCACGGTTTCTGATGCAACATCTAGCACTGGCCGCCAGCACTAGCCGCCAGCACTAGCCACCAGCACTAGCCGCCAGCACTAGCCGCCAGCACTAGCCGCCAGCACTAGCCACCAGCACTAGCCGCCAGCACTAGCCGCCAGCACTAGCCGCCAGCACTAGCCGCCAGCCCTAGCCGCCAGCACTAGCCGCCAGCACTTGCCATCAGCTCTGGCCCGAGCACTTGCCGCCAGCTCTGGCCCGAGCACTTGCCGCCAGCTCAGGCCCGAGCACTTGCCGCCAGCTCTGGCCTAAAAAAAATATTGGTCAGGCAGTTTTGCCTGAAAAACGGTCGAATGAAAATATGCTCTGCAAACTTCTGTTAGCAGATCATTTTTCCAAAATTACAATTTTAAAACTGATTTAGGCACACAGTGGTGATTTCCATAGTTACTAATACTTTTCCGGAATAGTTCTGCCGACCTAAGTCATGAAATAAAAAAAAAGAAAATGTTACCCGCTACAAGAAAAAGAAATTCAAAGAGGCGCCTGGTAAATTTGTAGCTTTTCGTAGATTTTATGGACTAAGTCAAGACCCCCGGGCACAGAAAAAAACTAAATAAACGCAGTTGTGTCTGAAAATTATCAGCAGACCCTTACGAAAAAGTTAGATTACAAGAAATCTAGATTTCATTGAGTGATTAAGTTGGTATGAAGTTGGTATGATAAAAAAAGTTTGACTACAACTGAGGAGCTAAAACTCCACGTTTAATGTTGCAACTATAAAATAACTATACTAAAACAGGCAAAAGTAACCCAGAACTCTGACTCAGGTATCAGCAGAGCATGGGTAAAGATCTAAGATAGTTAAAACACCTGGATTTTAATCAGTGGTTTAGAAGATGGATTAATAAAAAAATTGAATCGATAAAAAATTTGAATAGCACTCAGGAGCAGGAACTCCACGGTTTCTTCTGCACCGCTAAAAGACCTATCCAAAACATGCAAACGAATACCAGAACTCTGACTCAGGTATCAGCAGAACATGGGTAAATAATATTTAAGACCGAAAAACTCAGGATTTTAATCAGTGGTATATAGAAAGATGGATAAAAAAAAATGTGAGAAGCACTCAGGAGCAGGAACTCCACGCTATCTTATGCACCACTAAAATACCTATCCAAAACATGCAAACGAATACCAGAACTCTGAGTCAGGTATCAGCAGAGCATGGGTAAATATTTAAGACAGAAAAACTTAGGATTATAATCAGTGGTATAGAAAGATGGATCAAAAAAAAATTGAGTACCACTCAGGAGCGGGAACTCCACGGTTTCTGATGCAACATTAAAAACATGCAAAAGAATCCCAACACTCATGCATGGCTAAAGATCTAAGATAGTTAAATTCTGGATTTTAATCAGTGGTTTAGAAAGATGGATCAATTTTTTTTTTGAGTAGCACTCAGGAGTAGGAACTCCACGGTTTCTTATGCACCATGGAAAGACCTATCCAAAAACATGCTAACAAATACCAGAACTCTGACTTAGGATTGCCGCCAGCACTAGCCGCCAGCACTAGCCGCCAGCACTTGCCACCAGCGCTGGCCCAAGCACTTGCCGCCAGCGCTGGCCCGAGCACTTGCCGCCAGCGCTGGCCCGAGCACTTGCCGCCTGCGCTGGCCCAAGCACTTGCCATCTGCGCTGGCCCGAGCACTTGCCACCAGCGCTGGCCCGAGCACTTGCCGCCAGCACTGACCCGCAGCACTAGAAAACATAGGATTTTAGATCAGAGATATAGAAAGATGGATCAAAAATAAATTGTGTAGTACTCAGGAGTCGGAACTCCACGTTTTCTTATGCACTATTAAAAGACCTATCCAAAAACATGCTAACAAATCCTAGAAATCTAACTCAGGTATCAGCAGAGCATGGGTAAAAGTTTAAGACGATAAAACTTAGGATTAGAGATATAGAAAGATTGATTTCAAAAAAATTGTGTAGCACTTAGGAGCAGGAACTTCACGGTTTCTGATGCAATATCTAGCACTGGCCGCCAGCACTAGCCGCCAGCACTTCCCGGCCGCCAACGCTGGCCCGAGCACTTGCCGCCAGCGCTGGCCCGAGCACTTGCCGCCAGCGCTGGCCCGAGCACTTGCCGCCAGCGCTGGCCCGAGCACTAGTCGCCAGCACTAGCCGCCAGCAGGCCAGCACGGGCCCGCCACACTCGCCGCCAGCGCTGGCCCGAGCACTTGCCGCCAGCAGTGGCACGAGCACTTGCCGCCAGCGCTGGCCCAAGCACTTGCCGCCGGCGCTGGCTTGAGCACTTCCCGCCAGCGCTGGCCCGAGCACTTGCCGCCAGCAGGCCAGCACGGGCCCGCTGCACTTGCCGCCAGCACTGGCTCGAGCACTTGCCGCCAGCACTGGCTCGAGCACTTGCCGCCAGCACTGGCCCGAGCACTTGTGCCGCCAGCGCTGGCCCGAGCACTTGCCACCAGCACTGGCTCGAGCACTTGCCGCCAGCACTGGCCCGAGCACTTGCCGCCAGCACTGGCCCGAGCACTTGCCGCCAGCGTTGGCCCGAGCACTAGCTGCCAGCACTAACCGTCAGCAGGCCAGCACGGGCCCGCCACACTTGCCGCCAGCGCTGGCCTGAGCACTAGTTTAATATTGAATGAAAGTAGAAAATATGTCATTCGTCGCATAATTGATAATAAACCACAAAAAAATGACTACAGAGTTGTTTTTTTGTCTACTCTTTTTACATATTTATTTCTTTTTCCGTTTAGAGCGCACACGGAATAGTTTAAGTTTGAGCAAGTTACGCTACTCGCCACTAGCGGGGAGTAGCGACATCTAGATGTACTGACTATAATAAACGCATTCAATTTAAAGTTGTATTTCGCTACAGATAAGATTTATATTTGCGTAACGAGGTCAATATTATTCGTACTCCTCTAGAGATGTACCACTGTCGTTGACTTATTTATCGACATTCCGTTTTATTTTCAACAAAATATGGTCAACAGCTAGAGTCGATAAAAAATATTATGTTTGAAATCAAGTGTTTATATATATTTATTCTAATACATACCTACGATTTACAGAAAATATAATTAAGAATTGTTATGTTATACCACTGATTCGATTTTGAAAATTATTTTATTGATAGAAAGATACATCCTGCGGTGTTTCTTTCTATTATATGCGATAGATATTATACTATGCGATTAGATAATACGGGTACACTACTTCCTACTGACATTGGAAGCCTATGCTTTCACCTGCGGATACACTCGTATTATGTTTAACTTGACTAACTTCGTAACGGACTTTGATTAAATTTGGTATATTAGATAGATCTTAGATGTCAGACTAACACATATGCCACTTTGTACTTAAAAAAGAAGGAGGTTCTATGTTCATTTGTAATTATTTTTCGCATGGTCGAAACTTAAGTAGAATTAGAAAGCACTTAGACACATACCTTTGTATGACCAATTAATGGAAAGATTTTCGATTACTAATACTGCAGAAACAAACCGTACGCAAGGTCAAATTTTTCCCTATATATCATAGGACCCAGAGAACATTGTAAGTTTAAAATATCGATAACTCATTATCGATAACGGTAATCTCTAATTGTGTAGCTGACTGTGACGTGTACATAGTTGGAATCTTTGCGAACAATATGTTTGAGTTTAAAAGAAAGTAGACTTTAAATTAGATACGATAAAGACAACTTTTACTTGTCTTATTTAATAAAATATTGTTTTTTAAATTTATATATACCTCCATTTGATACATTTTTAGTTCTGCTATCATGTTTACATTGTAAAACAGCACAATAAGGCATGTTTCTACTGTTTTGTCAAGTTCTTTTCTGCGTGGCGGTTGTAACAAGACTGATGTGCGTGGTGTGTGCGCGGAAGCAGACCTATGCAAAACTCCGCAAAGCTCGGGGTATGCGGGCCCCGCCTACTTGCGACTTTTACGTGTTTTTTTAATTCTATGGAATAAATAGTGGCTCGGAATACTGCCTAAGGATACATTGTCGCGATAAGTGGACGTTCACACGGACGGAATAACTAGATAGTAATGAGCCGAATACGGATTTTACGGAATACGGTTCAACACCGAGAGTTAAAAAAAATCTGATAAATTTACGCCTGTCTGAACGTCGACTGACGACGATCGTCACTTCGGGCACCCTCTTTGTACAGCGAGACGTCGAGTGGCAGGTAATTCGCGTTATCGGAACGATGTAACAGTAGCATTAAAAATATTGACCTACTTAATAGAGATGAACTTTGAAGGAGGATGCGAGTACCTGCAGTAATATTATCTTACACAAACTTATCTAGATAATGTCTAGGTAGGTACCTGGTGTCTAGCCTAGGGTACGGGTTCGACCTTATTATGTTGTAAGTTATCATGACTGCATAAATAACCCAACTTTTGATCGGTTACCTATCACAAGTTCGAAAAATATTTGACCGAATTTCATTACACCTAAAACTTTTCAACTATTTTCGTTTCGTTTTATTATAATTTCATCGAAATTACGTCTGCCACTGTATCAGTTGACCTAATCAATTCGATTTTTTTTCGTTACTCCGACGTTTCAATTGGTCGAATAACTTTTTACCAAAGTTACAGTAAGCCGAAATAACATTTGTTCGAAGTATTATGTTTTCAAACATTCATTAGACCACTGTTTTCATTATCATTTTTTCATTTCACCGAACGCCTAGAAAGTATGTGCACTGTTTCATTTCAAATTTTTGCTGTTACTTTTTTATCAGGCACCATTCAAAGTGTAGGTAGACAATAAAAAAAATTGTGAACGTCGGTACGGTATTCCATTATCATAAATGACATTTGCTGTTAATTACATAGTTGATGTGGTCGTAGTCGTTGCAATTGGTTATCATTTTACAATTTGCAAAATGCAGGCATGCAGCGTGCAAGCGGGCATGCAGCATGCAAGCAGGCATGCAGCGTGCAAACAAGCATGCAACATGCAAACCGGCATGCAACATGCAGAAAGCATGCAACATGCAGCAAGCATTGTTTCTTTCACGGCTCCGGCGCTGCGGGGTTTGGGCGGCCCCACGCGAGCTTATTGTCGCAGATGGTTTTAACGCTCACCACCGCAGCTTCGGCGAAGCCGGCCAGCCTCAGCCGCGGCGGCGTGCCTGCAAACCACCTGCTCCTCAGCTCGCGGGCCGCTCTATCCCTCCGCGCCTACGCGGATTTAAATTACACTCTAGGGGTAGGGTAGACGTAAGGTAGGGTAATGGTTTCTCACTAAATTTTGTAGCACAGCATATTGACTTTTTATGACACTAATTTAATATTCAAAATGCTACCAAGTAACCGGCTATATATTTGTGATCAAATAATATTCTGTAAAATGTTGTTTCGGTGTGGTGAAAATATGACAAATAAATCATTTGGCACACGAAAAAAGTTCAAAAGAGGCTTCGGCCAATAGTAAAAAGTTATTTTGTAAATCGGCAAAACATAATTCGGTAAAATAATACATATGACACATGATACTTCGATGATCTAAAAATATGTCAAACAACGCATTTAGCAAAAAAGACGTCGGTCAATAGTTTTCGGTAAAATGAAATTCGAACAAAAAAATTCGGAAATGTGATCGGTTCCCCTTTTGATCTTGTTTAATCATTATATACAAGTTCATAGGTGTACCTAGTTATTTATATCTATGTCGCAGATGGATTGTCGACTCCGCTGTTTTACAAAACCTGTAGTGGTTTTACATAACATCTCCGCTATGTAAAACAACTGAACAACGTTTAGCTGTTTTACATAGCTACTGAACTTTCGTCAACGGAACAGAGGCAAAGCTTCTTAAGAACGTGCAAAATTGTTACCTAATTTGGTAGGGTTGTCACAATAGGTGAAGACAAATTAAACAAAACATTCGTTATATCGTTTTATTGTTCAGTATGATAGAATACTTTACAAATTACTTACTCCAATCATTTTCTTTTATAATTTTTGTTTTTTCAATCATTTATTGTTTCTTTTAATGATACGGTAAATTCTGAATGTAACAAAGTTTTTGTCCCCGGTCCCGGTTGTCATTCGTAGATCTTTGACAGTCGTTACAGGACGCCAGAAAGTCTGACCATCAGTTTATCCAAGAGTACAGTGTTGCCCAATAACTGGGTTGTGGAGGTCTGAAAGGCAGTCGCTCCGTGTAAAACACGGGTATTCAGCCGCATCCGGTTAGACTGGAAGCCGACCCCAAACTAGTTGGGAAAAGACTAGGGAGATGATGATACCTGTTTTTAAATATTTATTTAATTTAAAGACAGACCGTCTAGTTGCGAGAAATAAGAACGATGTAGGTATTAATGATAAATTTTCATTAAAAATGCTTACGCGTATTCAAACTTTCATGATAATAATACAATAGCTGTTGAGGAGTTCCGTCGTGAGCAGACTATCCTGTCTGCAGCAGCAGTTTATGGAAAAGATCATGTTTGGCAAACAAAATAAAATTTAAATACAAAGATTCGAGTCCATGCAACTAACCGTTAAAGAGTTCCCTCGTAAGGAGGCAATGCAGGCTGCAGCAGCAGTTCATGATACAAATCGTGTTAAACTATCAAAATTAAACTAACATACTAAATTTCGTGACCGTGCTACTACCCGTTGAAGCGTTCCCTAGTGAGGAGACGATCTTGGCTGCAGCATCAGGTTATATCTATCATATTATTGCATTGTTACTGAAGTTACGGCAAATTTCACCTCAATCAGACATCGGGAAGTGGTTCAAATCGTACTTGCAAAATTTGAACGTAAAACACATACCTAGGGAATGCAATCCGTAATCCGAAAAATCCGGTTATCCGCACATTTTTAATAGACTGTCAAATCCGGATTTTTTGAATATGAAATTGAAACAAAAAAATCGAAACGAGTGAGTTCGCTATTCGCGCGTTTCGCGAGTGTCGAGTCTATTGGCCAGCTCTAGGTGGAGCGAGCGGGGCGTGAGTCGAGCGTATGTCCAAAATTAATTAAAATTGAACCTGTTTTAAAAAGTCCTTACTGGATTTACAAAGCGATATCAACCTCACAGATGAAGAGTGTAACTTAATCCAAGATCTGCAAATGTCTATAAATATTGTTATAGCGACAGTGGAAGCTTTGTGCAGAAGAGAAGCTACTTTGATCACCGCTGATGCTTATTGCACTGAAACTGATGATCGAAAGTTTAGGCAACAAAACAGGAACCCTAACAAAAAGTGTTTCTGACGTCTTAAAAAAGAGAATAAAAGAACGAGGCTGGAGCTATGTTTTATCTCTACAATCCTAAATAATTTCCGATGAAGTATTTTATAACCCATCTAAAACAGAAATAGAAGAACTAATTTGAAAAACTGCAGAAAGCCGTATTAATCCTATAGAAGTCTGTTGAATGACACGAAAGAACGTCCAGAGAACAAGAGTCCTTCGATCAAGAAATGAGTTTTCGAGAGAGATTTTTAGCATTTGAGCTAACTAAAATCGATAAGGCTGGAGAAGAAAATTTGCTCATCAGCCGAAAGCTTAAAAACGCATACTCTTTGTTTAGTGAGAGTGGACATGACGTTATGACAATTGTTCACGAGGACGATACTTGGAGGCCGATTACAAGCATCTACAGTGCATTCCGCCTACAAGTGTCGAATCAATCCGTGTTTTTTCCGCAGCAAGAATTATGTACAACCTAATTCGCAGCAGGTTAAGCGACAGCACTTTAGATTCTTTATTATTTTTGAGATCATATCTCATGTCTCAAAAAATTACGTAGTTTTTTTACGTTGTTAAATTTATGGTGATTTAAGTGAAGTTAAATTGTTTTGTAACTTTTGTTTACGTTTAATAATTTGACAAGGATTCTATTTGTCTTTGGTGCCTACAGGTGGTGTACAATAATAATGGCACCCGAAAAAGAAATAAATAAAACGAGTAATATGAGTGAAAAAATTAAAATCAAAATCAAAATCAAAATATTTTATTTCACATAAACCTATGAAACGTCAGAAGCTAGGTGCACCGGAAAATGACCATAACACAGTGATTTAAAGAATAATTAAAAATACTAAATAGCCAAGTAAACCTAGGTAGGTCATTATTTATTTGTGTAGGTCCACAAACACCTAGGTACTGGTTATTTGTACAGAAATCCAGTACAGTACAGTACAGTAGGTAGGTTCTACCTACTCTAATCAGACCCCCGCTAATCAGTTCCTCATGTAAGTGGTCGGCGCGTGTTTGGTATCTTAGTAAATCCGATTATCGTGACGTTAATTAATGATTAAGTCACTGAAATTTAAGATTGGTACGTAGAGTAAAATAATTTAGGTAAGTACAGAGGCTAGCACATCAAGCTACCGCACCCCAATCTGTCAAATTTCTTTGATAGTTTTTCAACTTTATTTCAAAATAATAAGCTTTATGTTCAATTAGGAAAATTTTAAAGTTTGGGATAGGTTGATGTGCTGGCGTCTGTACATTAATGAATATGAAAACATTCAAACTCATACTCAAAATCAAAGCATTTATTTCAAATAAACCAATTACAGGCACTTTTGAATTGTCAAAGAGTCGGAAAGATGAAGCTGCCCAGTTGCCCATTCCAAAGCGTAGTAGGTACCTATAGAGAAGAACGGGCAAGAAACTCCATGGACATTCTTTTTAAATCATGAAATTGTTATTAACAATTTGTTACAGAAAGTTGGTTACATCATTTATGTTCAAATTATCAATGTGAGCACGATGTAAACGACGTGTACATTAAAATTGTCCTTAATTAATAACAATAATCAAATTACAATTTAGAAATTAGAATAGGCCGTCGCAGCTAAGAGATGACCAGCCCCTACTGGCGGCGCCCGTTCACGAACATGACGTATGGATTAGCACCAACTAGTTCAACCATTTTGAAGGGAACTTAATGATCCAACACCCACGCCACCACCAGCGAGACATTTGAGTGAGCATGACAAACTCAGTTGCCAGGGCACATTCAAGTCAATGAAAGAGGTACCCAGTAAATGGTAGCTTTATAGTAGGAACATAGTGCTCACAGATGTGCTATGCAATTATACAATACTAACAGATTGAGTTTGTACAATGCAAGGATTTCTAGTTTTACAATCTTCAGCAGCTCCAACAATATTTTCGAATGCTGACCAAATTAGTTTTTAGCGACCTTGTGGAGCAGGACAAGCAGTGTTTAGCCAGGCATTCTTGTCAGCGATGTAATCGCCCAACTTATAATATGCTTAGCTGCATAGTGTGCTTTTTATACAAGACTTTTAGTTGCATTCAATTGCAGTATGTGGTGAGGTATTTTATTGTAACATTTTAAACAGTACCCCACGAAGAATGAGTCTACTTTAGCCAGTCTGAAACCTGGTTGAACTAATTGGTCCCTATTTCTAGTCCTAATGGCGTGTCTTTCACCTCTTTTACTGAAAAGATTTATTTTTTCCTGACGCACATGATGTTCTCATAGATATATTGACAAGGTACCGTCATAATATTAATAACTTTGAACAGTTCCCTTAGAGAATTCCGCCTACGGAGGCAATATATTGCTTTGATGGCTCTTTTCTGCAGAATAACACTTAAATGACTTAAACAGTTAAGGATTGCAGCAATAATTAACGATTTAGAGCCAAAGAAAGAAAGAAAGAAAGAAAAGTGCGTTTATTGGCATTACAGCTTATAAAATCTTAAAACTATAAATAAAACACAACAATGCCAATGGGTTTGCGAGTGACCATCACGTGCAACGGCTGTCAACAACTGACTGAATTGACACGACGTCGCCCGCCATGACAGACGCAACTCCATTCGGTGTTACCCGCTCTTAATTAAAATTACCATTTAGATGAATTCAAATCGATTAATCGTTAAAATAACAGAATAAATTACAACTCTCGAAATTAACTGATTTTCATTATTTAATTACGTCACGCGCCGTTACGGCCGTCCTGCATCTTCACACGTCCTCGGGTGAACAGTTTATCTCATCAGTCATCATCTGTGGACAATCGTAAAAGAACTCAAGTAAACAACTAACGTTCGGTCATTCTGACCGCTTTAAATCAAACACCACAATATCACAAAGAGCGATCACAGTTATCGAATAACACAAAACAATTACCAGATTACCACACAGGTTAGTACCACAACAGGCTGGGGCCACATAGGCTAGTGCCGCAAAGGGTATTGCCACACTATATTGCCACATAGGCTATTGCCACACGGACTATGGCCACACAGGGGATTGCCACACGGGCTATTGCCTCACAGGCTATTGCCAGTATTGCCACATAGGCTGGTGCCACACAGGCTGATGCCACACAGGCTAGTGTCATACAGGCTAGTGCCACACAGGCGAGTCAAGTGCCACACAGGCCAGTCAAGTGCCACACAGGCCAGTCAAGTGCCACACAGGCTAGTCCAATGCCACACAGGCTAGTCAGTGCCATACAGGCTAGTCAAGTGCCACACAGGCTCGTCAAGTGCCACACAGGCTCGTCAAGTGCCACATAGGCTACTCAAATGACACACAGGCTAGTCCAATGCCACACAGGCTAGTCAGTGCCATACAGGCTAGTCAAATGCCACACAGGCTAGTCAAATGCCATACAGGCTAGTCCAATGCCACACAGGCTAGTCCAATGCCACACAGGCTAATCAGTGCCATACAGGCTAGTCAAGTGCCACACAGGCTAGTCAAATGCCACACAGGCAGTCCAATGCCACACAGGCTAGTCAGTGCCATACAGGCTAGTCAAGTGCCACACAGGCCAGTCAAATGCCACACATGCTAGTCCAATTCCACACAGACCAGTCCAATGCCACACAGGCTAGTCAGTGCCACATAGGCCAGGCAAGAGCCACACAGGCCAGTCAAATGCCACACAGGCCAGTCAAATGCCACACAGGCTAGTCAAATGCCACACAGGCCAGTCAAATGCCACACAGGCTAGTCCAATGCCACACAGGCTAGTCCAATGCCACACAGGCTAGTCCAATGCCACACAGGCTAGTCAGTGCCACACAGGCTAGTCAGTGCCACACAGGCCAGTCAAATGCCACACAGGCTAGTCCAATGCCACACAGGCTAGTCAGTGCCATACAGGCTAGTCAAGTGCCACACAGGGCCAGTCAAATGCCACACATGCTAGTCCAATTCCACACAGGCCAGTCAAATGCCACACAGGCTAGTCCAATGCCACACAGGCTAGTCCAATGCCATACAGGCTAGTCAGTGCCACACAGGCTAGTCAGTGCCACACAGGCCAGTCAAAAGCCACACAGGCTAGTCCAATGCCACACAGGCTAGTCAGTGCCATACAGGCTAGTCAAGTGCCACACAGGCCAAGTCAAATGCCACACATGCTAGTCCAATTCCACACAGACCAGTCCAATGCCACACAGGCTAGTCAGTGCCACATAGGCCAGGCAAGAGCCACACAGGCCAGTCAAATGCCACACAGGCCAGTCAAATGCCACACAGGCTAGTCCAATGCCACACAGGCTAGTCCAATGCCATACAGGCTAGTCAGTGCCACACAGGCTAGTCAGTGCCACACAGGCCAGTCAAATGCCACACAGGCTAGTCCAATGCCACACAGGCTAGTCAGTGCCATACAGGCTAGTCAAGTGCCACACAGGCCAAGTCAAATGCCACACATGCTAGTCCAATTCCACACAGACCAGTCCAATGCCACACAGGCTAGTCAGTGCCACATAGGCCAGGCAAGTGCCACACAGGCCAGTCAAATGCCAAACAGGCCAGTCAAATGCCACACAGGCTAATCAAATGCCACACAGGCCAGTCAAATGCCACACAGGCTAGTCCAATGCCACACAGGCTAGTCAGTGCCACACAGGCTAGTCAAGTGCCACACAGGCTAGTAAAGTGCCACATAGGCCAGTTAAATGCCACACGGGCTAGTCAAGTGCCACACAGGCTAGTCAACTGCCACACAGGCTAGTCCAATGCCACACAGGCTTGTCAGTGCCAGTTACTTGCAGTGTTACTTACCATGGCCGTCATCGGCAGATTCTGTCTCAATTTGATTTGTTGGGATTTCTAGTCCACCACTTAACTCTTAATGGAACGTAACATTCGGGCATAGCACGCACACGTACTGATACGTCCCATTAGAGTTAAGAGCACGTAATCAAAACAAAATGAAAACTTCTCACCGGATTCAATTGCTTGGTGATCAGTGGCCGGACTCACAGTGCAGGCATTCACCCGCCGCTCTACGCTGCCGCTGCATACCTTGGTATCCCCCTTCGGGCAGCGAGTGGCGGCGCGACCCGGCTCGCCGCAGCAGCAGCACGCAGGCGACGATGCTTTGCTTGGCACACCGCTGTCCCGGGCATCCCGCCGCTTGTCGGTTGCCGAAAATTGAGGTTTTAGATTAGTGCTGGTATTACGCGAGTCTTTGGAGAGGCACTCGTTTGCCATGTGGCCCAGACTGCCACAACTGCAACACCTCTTCGGCCCACTTTGCGGCCTCCCAGCGTCACTGTTGGTATTGGACTTCTCTGGCATCGGCGTCTCGAGGATCAGGATTGAATTCGGGGAATGCTAGCTATAGCTATTGTATCAACCGTGTTTGCGTCCTCCAGAGCACCAATTAATTCCATCATGCCACGCTGCTGCACTTCAAACAACGCTCCTCAACGTCGGATTCACTATTTAGGTTAGTAACAATACTCTGACCTGTTTTACGTTCCTGGGAAGTTCCTGGTAATCCCACTTCTGATAACGGGATATCAGGAAGACCGGGCTATTGCATGTGATTGCTGATTCGTGACTTCGTCAGCACGGGAATCCATAGTGGGCGTTAAACTTCAGGAAACATTAAAATAAATACGCTGTAGCGTTGACTGTTCACTATTTTAATTTTACAGACACTTAAATAACTTAAACAATTAAGGATTGCAGCAATAATTAACGATTTAGAGCCAATGGGTTTGCGAGTGACCATCACGTGCAACGGCTGTCAACAACTGACTGAATTGACACGACGTCGCCCGCCATGACAGACGCAACTCCATTCGGTGTTACCCGCTCTTAATTAAAATTACCATTTAGATGAATTCAAATCGATTAATCGTTAAAATAACAGAATAAATTACAACTCTCGAAATTAACTGATTTTCATTATTTAATAATATCACGCGCCGCTATATTTATTTTATTTAATTTTTCATTTATTTCAGGCACCTAAGGCCCATAAAACACAATACATATATTATAAGTATAAAAACAATAAGAGACCTTACCAAACATGATTCTAGTTAAACGAAGAGAACGTGGTTTTGATTTATTTACAAGCAGCAAAATATGTCGAGTAAATGGCAGTATTTTTTATTGTGTTGACTTACTAATTTCAACTTGCTACCTCCACGCGTTCCTGAGTATAATGGTCTTGAAAGACTGACAGAGAGACGGACAACGAAGTGATCCTATAAGGGTTTAGATTTTTCCTTTTGGGGTACGGAACTCTAATAACCATATCTTAATCAATCATAGCTTTATGATAAGACTAATTTAATATAACTTAAAATAATAAGCATTAGAAAACTTCTCAATTAGTAAATAGTGTGCTCGAGGAGTAGTCGATGGATTAAATTTACAAAAACAATTGAAAGTGCTTAAAATAAAAAATGGCGGTCAAAATGCTTTTACTTTTAGGTACCTTAAAGTTTGTGTCTTGCCTTAATGAAATAGTAAGAAGTAGAGAAGCAATAGATTCAAGTTTTTTAGAAAATGTGCTGGACGAAGAAGAGTGTACTCGTCAAATAGCTGCTATTCAAAACAACCCGTTTAATTTACTTGAATGTAAGTATAGATTTGTAATTAAATAATTATATTGATTCTCTTAATGTTAAAAATAACTTTTTCATTTTAAATTAAGTAAGGAGCGAATTTTCCATTGTCACGACCTGTAAACGATAAGAAAATTTGAATTCCACGGGGTACGTTGGAGCTTTCACTTTCATCTGAATTGTATGTTTGGGCTGAAGCAAAAATAAAAATATCGTTGTTTTTGCATCCGTACAATTCCTTGTTTACGTAAGGAATTATAATGAAATCAGTGTCTTTATTTTAATTTTTATAAGTAAGTTTCGTAAATATTTAATATAGGTACTTAATGTTGATTTTCTAAACCGCAGTTATAGATGCTGGTTTAAAGATCCCAAGAGGAATATTTACGGGCAATCTTGTGGATTTGGGTAACTACCATCAATGTTTGGCCATGGGGCATCACATTGAAGACATCCTCATCGAAGGCAAATATTGCTCAATCCTGATTCCATTTGAGCAGGATTTTGACATAACTCTTCCTCAAGACATTGGTGGAATACAGTTCAACCCAAACCTTTTGCGTTTGGACGACGAAACCATCAGTAAAATTAAGGAATTTAATCTCGGGCGTAGAGAAATGCTTGCCTTAAGTGGAAAATTTGAAGGTTCTCAGCATGATAGGTGAGCTAATTGTAAATCACTGCATTGAAACTTTTGTATGTGTATTCTGCTGACTGCAAAATACGAGAATGAATTATGATTATATTTTCATCATCATATGATTATGATGATGAATATAGTTATAATTCATTCAGCCCATAACGTTCTTACTGCTGGGACACAGGCCTCCTCTCTGTGAGAGAGAGTGGGCCATAATCTATCATGCGGGCCTCGTGCGGGTTGGTAGATGTCACATGTCTTCGAATTTTTGGTTCTAGAACATGCCGGTTTCCTCACGATGCTTTCCTTCACCGTTTTGAGAGCAGTGGGGATGAAATAATTTACACAAAGAAAAGCGCGCCAGTCTGGGTTCGAACTTACGACCTACAATTTGTAAGTCGCGGCTGTTACCACTGGGCCACCAGCCACCACTGCTCTCTCACTTTAATGAATGAATTAACAATTCGTCAATCATATCTGAAGCAGATGTCCATCCATACATCTGCTTCAGATGTGATTGAAGAATTGTCGACTCTCCGGGAGGTCTTGGTTCCATAACCAAGACCTTCCGGAGGTTGCGAAAAAGTTTCACATAGGTAATGATTTTCCGAGTGTGGCCACAAGTCCTTCAATAATATGTAATATGTAGGGATACTGGGAATCTTGGTTACGATTTCTGCAAGCAACGAAGTCAAACCGTGTACCACTTACCTAGTCGCCACTAATTCCCAACCTTTTCTAATTGGGCTTGAAGGACAGATTATGGGTTGGATAGGACCTACTCAAACCATAAGCTGACCTATCCGATAGGTCATGAGAATGCCGTATGAGTTTATCTTGAGATATTCTCTTACAAAGCAATATTTGTTACCCCCTCTTCTTTTCCCCCCATCTTCTTTTTTTGCGTGCACTTATTATTTGAGTATGTTACCTGCCAGCAGCTATGTCATAAACTGTACCAATATTCTGGTGAACTTCATATACTGTTTCGATGATATAATGTGGTCCATTGATGTTTTTTTTTTTTCAAGCAATCAAAATATTTTATTTCACATAAACCTGCAAGGGCACTTATGAAACGTCAGAAGCTAGCTGCACGGTTCCAATTTGTTTTTTGGTATCATTAGGATTTATTAAGAGGCTAACTTTTGCCCGCGGCTTTGCCACTGCTGTGGTCGGAAATTATTCCCTGGGGATCATATTGGGTACTACTGTTACAAAATATAATATAGTTTTCTATGTCCTGGATTAGTATGAATTTAAGCTAAAAATCATTTTCCAGGTCCTTTCATCCAGACATGCCTATGGACATGTTGGTATTTCGACTAGGAGTATGCGTACCTAAGCCGTGTAGAGCCAAGCAAGCCATGGATTCTATATTATTTAACCTTACTGAGTTAGGCTTGCTGTACCATGAAGATTATTGTCGTCTTCCGGGTGATAAGACTTGGGCTGCTGCTGATTATACTGCCGTGTAAGTAGCTGTTGTTTAATCGTACGGCTTATCATTTGTTGATAATTATACTTGCTTAATTGATTATTATTTAATTCATATGTTCTTATTCGACGTAATAAAATCGCATCGGGATTTGTTCGCGCACTGGATTTTCAACTCTTGGTGTTGGACCGAGCATTGAGGATCCAACAAAGTGCATTTCAGCGTGTCGAAAATCGAACAACGTGTTTTACTCTACGATTTTCAACTCTCTGCGCTAAGATCCCGCCGCGATTCTTTTACGTCTGTGGGAACGTTGGCTTACTCTGTATTAGCAGAAAGAAAAGAAAAAAAAAAACAAAAAAAAAATGATTAAGTTTGTTTTCAAGATTTGCCTTCTGCAATCGTTATACATATATTTCTATCTATAAGTATTTATTAGACCGAGTTATTTGGGTTTCAGTGGTATATTTGGGGCGCTTGGAGTATTGACTTTCATCAGTACATGCTACGATCTTTGCTATCGATTTCTACTGAAGAAAGGTAAGTAAAACTTTCGGGTTTTTTTTAAGACTTGTTAACAATTAGTTTTGAGATTGACAAATAGAAATATCGTTTTTTATTTGTTGTCACATATTTTAGTCAATGTTTTTGCTGGACTTTACTGCCTCGTTGGTGTAGTGGTAGCGCTACTGCTGAGCATGAGGTCCTAGGTTCGATTCCCAGGTCGGGAAAAGTGTTATTAGGTTTTTCTACCTGAAATTTCCCAGTAGCAGCCCTGAAGTCTGGATTTGTTGCTCGGTTGATGGCAATAGGCTCGCCTCCTATTACATGGGGCTTAAACATAACTGGCAAAATGTAGGTCTACTATAGCGCACCTCTGCCCCTACCCTTCAGGAAACAAGGTGTGGTGTTGAGTTATTTTCTGCCAAATTTATCTGAGGTACATTCCCAATACTTCAAAACAGTACAGAAGGAGAATTATATAGTATTTCCACACGCAAAATATGTGGAGTTGCGGACACCAGCCTCTTTTACAATACAATATAATTAATCTAATAGTTCACTACAATTTACAGATGTCAAGCAAATGAGTACACTTGGTCGATCGTTCTCTGTGTACACAAACGGAATACGACTCACAACATTTAGCTCTGGTGGTGGTAACTTAGAATGTCTTGATGGAATCAGGACCATCGCCATGTTATGGGTCATCGTTGGACACTCGTACAGTACAGAAGCATTTATAGCGAATCCTTTTGACTCGCAAGACGTAAGTTAAATTCTATTTAGTATTTAGTAACATTTCTTTCATTCTTCCTTCCATTCTTTCTATTTGTTCCCATGGGTGTCGTAGAAGGCGACTAAGGGACTTACTAGAGAATGGGCAGCAGCGTTCTCTAAGCATTTAACCACCATACTGCGATCGCCAAGCCGCCTGCAAAGCGTGGCGATTATGGCAAATTCCCTGTTTTTGGGGAGGCTTATGTCCAGCAGTGGACGTCTTTCGGCTGATATGATGATGATGATGAACATAATATAAGAACTACGGTTTGGAAAAAGCATGTGTCAAGCAAAGTAGGAATATGGATGGCTATATGCATAGAAAAGATCAAAGCAAAAAAATAATGGATGATGATGAGGATATGTCTAAGAAGGAAGTTAACACACTAGAATGAAAGAGTTAAAGAAGAAATTCGAGTCAGAGTGAATTCTAAGAAGAAACTAATTAAATATTTTATTTTCTTATTTCAGTGGATGTTTTCTCCCAATGGTCTTTTTATAACAGCGTCAACAATGACAGTAGACACTTTTTTCACCTTAACAGGTGTACTTCTAGTGTATACGACCGCAGCGAAAATGAATCCAAGTAAGTCAGAATTGAATATATTCATTTGGACATTAATGTCTAAAGGCAGAGGTCCCCTAACTTCTTTTTCTCGAAGACCACTTTCATAATTGTACTGGTTTCGGTGAACAATCGCTCGGTGGACATGCTGGTACATTTCTACTATATTCCCAAAAGTCGTTCAAATGTGTGAAGATTAGATCTAAAGATAGAAACCAAAAAAAAATCACCACCTGGCTGGCACTTTGGGAATCACTTGTCTACTAAGCCCATGAAGTAATATTTTTAAGCAACACGTCAAGGTAGCGATTTTTCTCTCAAGGCATAGAGTACCTAAACATTGAGATAATGCCATTCGTTTATTTCTGAATCTGTTTTAAATAAAAAAAATACGTTTATTTCAGACAAAACTAAAATTGTCCATACATATAATGTTAGTAACAGAGGTCTTAAAAACTACGTTAGTATTGCAGCATTGGAGAATAGATTCTCATAAAAATCTAAATAAAACATTACATTACATTTCGTCACGTGCAACCGAATAAGCCTCCCCAGCACTGCAGACTTCGGCCTATCTGATATCATCTTCAGAATTCTGTTGGGGCTCCCAGGGATCCTACACATCCTACACATCAGAGATGCCACTTTTTTACGCATTATGGCATAAAAATCGTCGACCCTTGCGTCAGCAAACATGCCTGAGGCGCTGCAGAAACGTGGAAGCCCCACCAGAACTCTGAAGGCGTTGTTAGGTAAATTGTACGCTAAGAGCGTTGTACACCCGTTACGTGTAGTTGGTCCATAGAGTACTGGTGTAAAAGCTGTGGCAGTAGGCCCTGAACAGTTTCACTTTTACGCCTATTGTACACCTTGCAAATCTATGCACCAATTTCTTAACGAAATTATTCTTCACTATAAATCAATAATTATTCTAGAGATATGTTGGTACGAACACCCACTAACTTTTGTGAGATTATCGTTTTTAAAATTTTGGGAATGCTCAACTAGTGTCAGGCTCAAAAGTTTTACATCCTATGTTTGTTTATTACTTACATAGATTAAGATACAGAACATTCTTTCCTTTTCAGAAACGTTTCTCAAGAATATCCATTGGTTCTACTTGAATCGCTACATGCGGCTTACGCCCCTGTTGGCCATGGCCGTGCTTCTTCAAGCTTCTTACTTAAATCGCATTACCGACGGACCTTACTGGCAGCCAGTGGTCACCGCAACAGAAACATGCAGGGCCAACTGGTGGTCTACTCTTCTTCATATACAAAATTTAGTTAACGTCGATGATATGGTAAGGGTATTATTGAGAAAACCTTTGCGACTTGCTTTAAGTATCAGAGGATCGCTTTCAAAACATTTTAACCGGTTCAACATAAGCCTTCCGGTAGCATATGTCAGTCCTATACATTTTTTGACTTTCCATCATAGTTATCGCTAATAGAATGTCACTTTGTCTAGGCCCTCAAAACATTGGTTTTTTGGCTTATCAGTTATTCTACTTTAGTTGTTTGCCTTTACATTAACTAATGAAATTAAATAAAAGTGCAGCAACATTTTAGTTTGTATTGTTTATATTTTCCTCACATATTAACAGCAGCAATTTCCGTTTCATCAACAGTAAAGGCTGTATTACTCACAGTCAAGCTCTATAGCTTAGGTTTTAATCATGACACATCTTCCTGAATTCAAAGCAGCAACCTTGGTCCCATGATGTTCCCTTGAGAAAAACTTTTGTAGAATGACTAGTAATTTTTGTTCTTTACATTTCAGTGTGTCTCCCACTCCTGGTACGTGGCCATAGATTTCCAGCTGTTCGTATTATCGCCTTTAGTTCTCCTCTGGGTGCTGTCTGGCAAGAAGCACTTCGCCTGGATCGGAGTGATAGGTGCTCTCGCAGCTGTGCTGATAGGGTCCACTATTTATAATTTCCATATAAATGTGCCAGCTGGGAACCTTGTGCCGAGGTAAGGAACACTGGTGGTACCATAATTTATTATAACATTATCAGCCTATAATTTTCCTACTGCTGGGGCACAGGCCTCCTCTCTGTGAAAAGGATTGGGCCGTAATCCACCATGCGGGCCAAGTGCGGGTTAGTAGATATTACATATCTTGGAATTTTTGGGTCTAAGACATGCCGGTTATCTCAAGATGTTTTCCTTCACCGTTTTTGAGAGCAAGCTCACTTGTTCAACAGTGGTGTCTGCGACCACTAGACCAACTGGCACACAAAATGTTATTATGTAGAGATGAAGGTGTCAATGGAAATAAATGTTTGTTAATCGTTTGTATCTTTTAGTCGGTTTCAGGAAATGGGGGATTATCAGCGATTGTATTACTTCAATACCTTGTCGCGAGCTTCTCCATTTTTCGTCGGTCTTGTGTTCGGGTATATTCTCCATCTTTACCGAAAGGAAAGATTACGCCTTCCGTGGGTATGTTAATTAATATTACCTAATAATTAATTCAAAAAATCTGTTCTGCCCTTTGAAGATATCAGCTCTTTTCTAGTTAATGAAGGGATGTGAGCATCTTCCACAGGTCTGATCTACTCGAGATTAATTATTCTATTACTCCAGTTATATTAGAAGACTTACACTGATGCTTTAGCATCACCTGGTACTAGTAGCTAATGATCGTGGCAATTTAGCGTTTTGTAGTGGAAACTATAGAACGCCTCTTTTGGCCACGCTAACGTGAGTCGCGTAAAATAGTAGATTTAGACTTTAGTGCTGGTCAACCTCGCTATCAATATTATCTACCCTAAGTTTTGCCTCGACAAAATCAATTGATCAGTAAATAATAAAAACATTCAACTTTCAGCCCATCGCCATTTTGTTTTGGGCGAACGCCGCTGGAGTTCTGGGAGGAATCTTCTACTTCAAGTACAGAATCAAGCAGATTGACTGGGACAACCACTTGATGGACAATTTGATGAATTCTTTCATGAGGCCAGCTTACGCATGTTCCATATGCTGGTTAATCACCGCTTGCGTGCATGGTTATGCTGGTGAGATTTTGCACTCTTATTAACTTTTTCTACTGGCGAGAGAATCGCGGCGATAATCATCAAATTATCTTCACGATGATATCGTTAATAAATTTGATGTCAGCATTTTTGATTACCGCCGTGGTTCTTTCGAAGGTGAAGATGGTACCTTACATATTTTCGCTGGCTTCAAATTTTGAAAACAAATTGTGATTAGGGCAGCTGTTGTGGATATTGGTGCGCTTATTAAATTAATGAATAATTACACAAAAAGTCTAGGAGAATGGAAATTTAATTGCATCAAAGACTCAGTTACTGGTCACAAGGGTCCAGGCGACGCCTAGTAGAGACTAGGGATGCTTTACCAATCACTTTTTCCAAACGAAATTCACTGCTAGACATTATTATATACCTCACCCAAGTCTTCTTAGAGTATCGATGGCAAACAAACATTTTTGCCCAAAATTCAGTTGCGCAAACTTTGCCTACTGACGCAGTTGTAAGATCATCAAGTGCACAGGTGAGAGGGCGGGTGTCTATGGGGACATGCTGTATAGGCACTTGAGATCTGAGCTAACTGTGACCTCCATCTGTGGAGATTGTTTTTGTTCCGACCGACTTGGGTTCGAAGTCTATTTAGAGATTTCCAAGTCGGGCATGGTAACGCGTGCCCAGGCGGAGGCTTTCAGATTGTCAGGGGGTGTACACAGCTACGGCATAGAGCATCTTGCTGTGGAGGCGTTACTATTGAGTGGACTAGCTGGCAAAAAACTTGGACTCACGCGCCCAAGAAAACTATTTGGGCTCTTCAGCCTCTGAGGCACTGAGGCGTAGTTGTGCATTGGGTGATGTGAGTTAGCTTGTAGCTTCGTCCTCTTGATACGGTTGGTTATGGATATCCGAATGTTTGGAGGCGAAATGTCAGTCAGTAGATACATTCGTACTGGGGTTGTTTTAAGGCTGCCACTAATAATCCGGCACGTCTCATTTAGATCTGTATCCACTAAGTCAGCGTAAGCAAATCGAATCCATACAGGACCAGCGGAAAAATAGAGCGCCATTCCAGTTGTTCACAGGACTTGTGGAGACGCCCCCCCATTTGGTGGATGTTAGGTGGCCTAGCAAGTTATTTCACTATTTTTTGTAGGAATTAAGGACTTGAATCATTCATTAGAATCACCCTCAAAAAGTGGTTGATGCTAATGAATATTATACTTCTATTTGCAGGTCCAATAAATTGGTTTTTATCTCATGAAGCATGGCGGCTACCAGCTCGTCTGACATATGGGATGTACTTGTTTCACTACCCTCTCATGTACAGCATTAATGGCGCCATAGTATCTCCAACTTTCTTCTCCGTTGAAGGCTTTGTGAGTAAAATCACGTACCTAATTTTTTTTTTATGTATCGGAATTCTATATTGCACTGTTACATTTAACAATATTCAAACAGGAAGGAATATTAATAATTATTCAGCATTCCCGTAATTTCTGTCATTTTATTGTATTGTAGAAAAATAATAACTTTGAATAAAAAACCTACTCAATTATTTTTATGCTGTAACAACAAAATATGGATTCATATAATCCAAAGAACCGCTGATTAGAAAATTGCAAGGAATAGTTAACTTTTATGTTCACTTCATTGGTTGGGTATTTTATTTTTTAGTATAGTCCTAAAGCAACACGGTGATCTCATATACGATCCAAACACTTTACGCTAGCGTAGAAAATATGCAGTATGCAAACGAACATTTATTCCCAAAACTACTTTTATAAAGAGATTCTTAATTTTCCTTGGACCTGTACGACAACATCAACAGAATTACCAATATTTATCCACTCAATAAGACACTCTGTAAAAAGCAAATACAGAACTACCTACTAAAACTTAGTTATGATGAAACTGAAGCGATTTTAAACATCGCCAAATAGACTAAAGAGATGACTAAAATAATACTACTTTACCTACTCATATTGAACAATAATCCCATTCACATCACACCCACCCACACACACTCACACACATACACACTCACGTTAACACATCCACACATACACAACGCTTACATTTTTTGTCTTACATTGTGCATACTTTCCAAGATTCCATATATGTACATTGCAATCTTATATTAATGTTTTAAACCATAAACATGGCTACTAAATGGTCATAATTTGTTACGGGGATCAAATGTAATCCGAGATACAGGTTTACCACCTAGTTCGGATGCAGATAGTCCCAATATAACAAACTTTAAGCCACTACTTAGTGTTGAAAAAAAAACTACTATCAAAAATTTACATGAATTAATACTCAAATGATTTCATTTCTGTAAGTAAGTTTGTACAAACATTCTCACACGTCAATCATATTTTTAAGACTAGATGAGGTCGGCGTTTCCTATCTGACTACTCTGGGGAGAAAGGCCGAAAAAAATTCTTTTATAGTCCAAACATAATCTTGGTCAGATCATGTAAAGACCATGTAGATTGGTGTCTGTAATAGTCTTTTGAGGAAAGAACAACAGAAATTTAGTAAAAGTTTCTGCCTGCCCCCATTGAAAAAAGGCGAGTTTATGTATGTACGTTCTTAATATCGAAATTCTTCTATAGGCTTTCAAGTTCCTGTCCCATCTGGTGTTGGCTGTGGTGTGCTCCTTTTTCCTCACTCTACTTGTGGATTCCCCGGTTACAGTTCTCTTCAAACAGCTGATGGACTTAGGTATGCCTACTTAACATTAATTTGTATTTTTGTACAGCGACACAATAACGATGACCATAACTACTACAACAATACAGCAACAATTTCTATGACATCACAGCGGGAACCGATCACTTTTCAGATTTTTTTATTCGAATTTCATTTTACCGAAAACTATTGACTAACGTATTTTTTGCTCTATGCATAATTTGACATATTTTTAGATGATCGAAGTATCATATGTCATAGGTAATATTTTTCGCCGATTTACAAAATCACTTTTTGCCTTATATTGGCCGAAGCCTCTTTTGAACTTTTTTCATTTGCCATATTTTCACCACACCGAAACAACATTTTACGGCACATTATTTGGTCACAAATATATACCCGGTTATTTGGTAGCATTTTCATTATTAAATTAAAATAGTGTCATAAAAAATCAGTATGTTGTGCTACAAAATTTAGTGAGAAACGAATCGCTGCAAAATCAACTTCACGCAGTCTTGTCTGCCCTACCCCTAGAGTGTAATTTAAGCCCACGTAGGCGCGTAGGGGTGGGGCGTCCCGCGAGTTGAGGAGCAGGTGGTTTGAAGGCGGTGAGCGTTAAAACCATCTCCGACGATAAGCTTGCGTGGGGCCGCTAAAACCCCGCAGCGCCGGTGCCATGACAGAAACAATGCTTGCTGCATGTTGCATACCTGCTTGCATGTTGCATGCTTGTTTGCACGCTGTATGCTTGAAGCAAGCATCCTTGTTTGCATGCTTCTTACTGGGACCACTTAAAACCACTTTTGTTCACAAACTTTCTAGGCGTTTGGTGAAATGATAATATGGTAATTAAAACAGTGGTACCTATAATGAATGTTCGGAAACATAATACTTTGAACAAATTTTATTTCGGCTAAGAGTAACTTCGGTAAAAAGTTTTTCGACCAAATGAGACGTCGGAGTAACGAAAAATATCGAATTGATTATAAATAAATCAACTGATACAGTGACAGACGTGACTTCGATGAAGTAAAAAAAAACGACACGATAATAGTTGAAAGTTTTAGGCAAAATGAAATTCGGTCAAATATTTTTGGAACTTATGGTAGGTAACCCATCATAGAAAATAATGTTTCCAGTTTGCTTGACCCGTTGTTGTCGTGAAAGGTGAATAAAGGATCACAACTACGTTCTCCTGATTTGATCATACATATCTTACCCAAATGTCATCTCGCTACTAAGATTAAAAGAATGCATTACTCTTAATTATCTCCACCATATATATTACAGACTAGCTGACCCGGCGAACTTCGTACCGCCATATTTTATTTCTCCAGTCGCGACTGGAAAATCAAATCAGATGGTCGATTGTTTCGTCGAAGATCTGTCAGTCTTCTGTCACATACCTTCAATCACTTTTTGTATTAGATTGTAAAAATTAATTCTGATCAAATCTATACATTTTTTTTTAATTTTCTTATATACAAACCTTGCCCTGACAATAAGAAACACATAAAAAAAGAATAATCCAATTTCGTGCAGTCGTTCGGAAGTTATGCGCGTACATACATTTCAGCGATTCATTTTTATATATATAGATATAAATGTAATAGAATATGATAGTATTATAACTTCCGTCTTTGTGTTCGTCGAAAATATTACTAGAAAGTATTAAATTGAGATCTGTTTATTTTCCAGCAAAGAAGAAAAAACCCATAATCAAGACAGATGAAACGGCGGCAAATCATATGGAAGAAATTTGTGATATTCCTGAGGGTATTAAAAGAAATATGGAGGCTAGAGGAATACAGGATAAAACTGACGATATTTTAAATTCTGATGACGTAGATTCTGATAGCATTAATAGTGATGACGTCAAAACTGAACCAAATGATATCGCCTTTCAATCTAGTTCCAATGATGTAAAATCTCATTCTAGTGATATTCTTGTTGAGCCAAATACTGCTCGAATTAACTCTAATAATATAATTGTTGAGCCAAATACTGCTCGTGGTAACTCTAGCAATATAATTGTAGAGCCAAGTACTCTTCGCAATAACTCTAGTGATATAATTGTTGACTCAAATACTGTTCGTAATAACTCTGACGATATAATTGTTGAGCCAAAAAATGCTCGAATCGATTCCAGTGGCAAAGATGATAGTGTGGTTAATATTATTGATAGTAAAACAGAAGTAAATTCTGAAAGTGTACCTGAAACTGAAACAAAAAGTAGTGTAGAGTAGCAGAGGTTGTTGAGCACTAATAGCAAGATTGATATACAGTCTCGAAATCCTAAATTAAACCACGTCCATGTAAAGTATCAATGCCTAAAACATTAAAATAATGATGAATCAAAGAAAAATGTTAGCCATCATTGTTTTAAAATTTTAATTCAGGACCATTTTTAAAGACTTAACTGTAAAACTCATAGAAACAGGTAGGTACAGAAAAATGTAGGGTGGGTCGATTTAGGAGTCTGGGAGCGTATATTCATATTTTATAATGGAACTAAATTTGAACCACGTGGGTAATTACGTAATACACTTACTAGTTAGTTGTAGTAGTCTAGTTGTTTGTAGTTAGTTCAACAACATTCATTGCGTTATTTACTACTTTGCTGAGTAGACATTTAAAAAAAATAAATGAAGCGATAGATTAGCAATCAAAATCAAAATATTTTATTTCACATAACCCTGCATCACTTATGAAACGTCAGAAACTAGGTGCACGGTTACAATTCGTCGCTTCTTATGGAGAAGAGCCGGCAAAAAACTCCACGGTTACTCTTTTAAAAATAATTGACTTTTACAATGTTTTCAAATTACAGTGATAATAGGTATGGGAGAACAGTGCAGGCCAGTCTATAAGCACCAGGTACTCAGAGGAATGAAAATAAAGAATAGAAAATCGCCTACAAATCTACAGTCTGTAAGGCCTACTACGTTTTCTCATTCACAATAATATATGTAAAATAATCTACATAAATAAAATTAACTTATTTAAACCAAGTCATAAGATTTTCATGACAATCACTAATAAATGTTAAAGTATTATTATTAATGGTAATCTGTGAACAGCGCTGTGGGCTACGTTATTATTTAAGTAACTTATGATTTATTTTTGTTACATTCCATAATGTAGCTGTTTGTTGTTCCTATTTAATAAAAATAAAATAAAATAAAATAAAAATGGTCGATATTAGAATAATTGATGTATAATGTCAAATAATGACGAGAATATGATAGATATTGTAATGAAAAAATACATTGTAATTTGGGAGCAGTTAAAAAACTTTCACATAGTTGTGCTGTTAACGAGGTAGCAGGGAAGCCACATGTGAAGAAGGAATTAATGCCAAATTTCCCTGTCTTCAACGTAGTCTTTTATCTCATATTATGCTTTTTAGATAAGGATACGTTTGATGTGCGTTTTCAACTTTCCATGCTAAGTTCTGTAACCGACTTTGGCAACTTGTTATAGAAGCGGGTACTGTTTATTAGAAATGAATTGCTAGTTTTAGTTAATCTAAATTTTGGAATCACAATTTCATCTTTACTACGTGTGTTTAGATTATGGAAATCGCATCTTTTTTTGAAAAGACCTAAGGTTTTGCGAACATACAAGATATTTTCTAGGATATAAAGAGAAGGCAGAGTTAGTAGGTATATTAATTTCGTTGAATTTGTTTCTAAGAGACTTGCGAGGACCCATTTTATAGATTGCGCGGATCGCCCTCTTTTGTAAAATGAAATTGAATATACGTCAGTTGCCGATCCCCACAGTAGAAAGTCATAAGACATAATACTGTGAAAATAAGCAACCTTATTTTTCTTACTGCGTAAGCAGCTTCCTAAAAATACAGTTTCCGAAATAGCAGCTAGTTTCTTGCCATCAAGTTTTAAATTTAGACCTTGGGGAACATTTAGTAACGAGAACTTAACAAATGTAGTTTTGTTCGCATTGAGTAAAAGATTATTAGCCGCAAATAATTTCGAAAGAAACACCTAGACTATCGTTGACATGTAAAACATCCGTATATTTTCTACCTATTCTAAAAATAACAGAAGTGTCATCAGCGAATAAAATGATATCTGAGAAGTTAGCCATAAGGTAAGGAAGGTCATTCATACAAACTAGAAATAAAAAAGGGCCAAGAATTGAACCTTGAGGCACGCCCATCTTAACTAGAGACCCCGTGGACGTCGCCCCGTTAAAGTTTCCTTTTGCTGCTTATTTGATAAATAGGAAAGTACAGGATCAGCAGCTTGTCCACGATTTCCGTAGTGGCGTAATTTACAGATCAATGTCCTACAAAGACTTTTGGATTGTGATTGAAAGTGTGTTACCCAATTAGGGTGCAGTGTAATATTTATAAAATACAGATAACTGTGCTGATAAACATCATGAGATTTGACATTTATATAACATTGAACGTTTTACCGGTTTAGAAACAACTTGATAAGATTACCATCAATCGGATTATGTTGCAGTGGAATGTGTATTTTAATTATTTAGTGATGGTTTGGTTAAAATATGCATTGTAAGCAAGGGGTCCATGGTCGATTTAAGGTTACGTATTTCACCTTTCGCTGAAAATATAACATAAATGTAAATTAGTAAGTGTTACCCTTATGACCATGCGCACATCAACGGACGGCGGTGGACGGCAGCGAGGAGAATTTCCCGCCAGCCAGCGCACACTGATGGTGCCGGATTCTGATTTGACCATTTTTTAAGAGGGTGCCTCTTAAAAAATCGTTCCCGTACATAACTTGTAATAATTAAGCCAGTAAATGTAAGTTATCCCTATGTTTATAGGGAATATGGTGAAAATATATTTAATATAGATTCAAAGTACAAGTCAATATTTTTATAAAATATTTACTAGAGCTAGACGAACTTCAAGAGAACTACTCTTGACGTTCGTCTGTGCATCTAGGTTAAATAGGTAATTCATTTTAATAACATAAATGATGGTAAATAGTTTGATTGGTTGTAAATTAACTGAAAAATAATAAACAATTTTATTTTAAGTAGGTATGTATTTTTATTTGAAATAATTTTATTAAATCAGCGTAAAGTGTAGACACACACGGCATATCCATCTTACGGCTTTTCTGGCGGCTTCACGACCAGTTTAATAATATCCTCATTCTCCTGCCCTTATCCTAATGTATTAGTGGAGTATTCCCTTTCTTCTAGATATCTTACACACATTCTATCGATCGTTTCTTTGTTTCGTATCCCCCCCCCTAGTCTTATAGCCTTCCACATTCCTATTCAAAACATTTTTAACAACATTTTCCTCAGTATTTTGCGTCACATGCCCATATCATGACAACTGCTTTTCACACAACGTTTCAGTTAAAAGGCCGAATTCAGAAGTTCGAAGAAATCGGAGTCCTCTCTAAGAGAGGACTCCGATTTCTTCAGTGTCGAGTTCTTCAGTGGCGGACTAACAGGGGGGCGGAAGGGGCGGCCCGCCCCGGGCCTCCGGTCTTGGGGGGCCCCCAAATGCCTCCGCGTTCCCCTGATCAAATCCTAAACAAGACTACTTTTAACTTTGCTGAACGCGTCCCATACGCTGGGGGAATTCCCGTCTTTGTAGTGGGTACTTACTTCCCCAGGAATCCCTGAATGAATGAAGTGCAAATAATTCACTCTTGTATGCCTACATTTACTTTCACTACATTCTATTTACGTTGAAAAATAATCATTGACCTTTTAAAATATATTACCCATTACTCGCCGTCCGCAAGCCCGTGCCTACGGTGGCCGGGAATCAGCCTGGGATTTCCGACGACCAGGGCGTCTCCTGCGAAGGCCACGGCTGTGAGGGCGCATGTATTGCATCTCTCTCACGTGCGCCGCCTCCCTCTTTGCGAGCATAACTGCTTCGCTGAAGGAGGCGACTGCTAGCCATGCACTCTCGCTCCGTACCATGGCCTGGACCAGGGTCGGACGCGAGAGATCGCCGCCGCCGATCACCTCCACGAGGACACGGCGGTGCCCCGCCCAAGCTGGGCAGACCTCCACCGTATGCTCCACCGTGTCCTCAGGGCGATCTTCGCAATGGAAACAACCGGGCGTTTCCTCCCACCCTATCCGAAACAGGAACCTCCCTGGCAGGTGGAAGGTGAGGACGCCATGCCGCCTCTCAAGCCAGTCCTCAAAGAGGGGACTTACCGCCGCAATTGTGGCGTGCCCAGCACTGGCTTGCGACAATCGCACTCTCCACGTCGCCATGAGATCCCGCCGGAGCTCTGTCCGCCATGCCGCGATTTCCCACGGCAACGGAGTTGTACCCCGGCGTTTGGCCTCCTCGCGCCACTCCCAAGTGTGCGCGAGGACCTTTGCCTCCAGATCCCATGGCAGCAATCCGGCAAGGAGGCCCGCCGCCTCACCGGAGATCGTGCGGTGTCCCCGGATCATCCGGATAGCCATGACCCTATGGGCCGCCTTCAACCAGCATGCTGGTTGGCGCCTTAATGTAGGCGCCCACACCGGTGCCCCGTATAGGACCATGGCCCGCACGATCCCTACGTAGAGCTTCCGGCAGGAGGCGTTTGGTCCTTCTAGATTGGGCAGGAGCCGCTTTAAGGCAGCCCCGGCCCCTCCAGTCTGGGAGCCAAACGTCAGAAATGTTCCACGAAGTTCCACCGGCTGCCGAGGACGAGTCCTAGGTACTTCATCGTCGACTCGACGCCGATGTGAACTCCTCCCACCGATATCGGGGTTCCTCGGAGTACGCCACTGACGGGTTCGTCAGTGGCGTACTCCGAGGACCATGAAACCACATGGCCTCGGACTTGTGCAAGGCCACCTCGAGTTCCAGTTGCCGGATCCTATCCACGATTGTCGCAACCCCGTGTGTTGCTAAGTCGGCCGCCGCCTGGTACGACCTCCCTTGCGCAGGACCAGCGTGTCGTCAGCGTAGCAAACTACACTGACGCCGCTAGGGAGGTCGGCGCGCAGCACCCAGTCGTACCCGATGTCCCACAGATGCGGCCCCAGGACTGAACCCTGTGGGACACCGAACGACATCTCTCGCCGGTTACACTCTCCTTGGTGACCGGGTAGATGACGGCCCTGTCCGTCAAGTAGGCCTCGACTACACGACAGAGGTAGGCCTGCGTCCGGTGATACCAGAGTGCCTCCCTTTTAATCAAAAAGGGAGGCACTCCGGTATCACCGGATGCAACTCCAGGGCAGGGTGTTGAAGGCATTGGCGATGTCTAGAGACACCGTCAAGACGACCCCACCCCGGGCCACAGCATCCCCCGTCGTGAGGGCTCCCACGCGCATGATGGCGTCCACCGTGGAGCGCTCCCTGCGGAAACCAAACTGGCTCTCCGCCAGATCCGGCCCCAACCGCACCGCACCTTTCTAACCTATATACAATTCTGGCTTTCTATACTGGAGGAAGTAAATTTAGTTCAACAATATTTGCAGTCTCCAAAAATGACTCTGGATACAGGAATCACCAAACTAAACGCCTTGAATAAGTATTTAGGAACCGAACGAACCACGATTGTAGACAATGCTGTAACTTTTGGAATAAAAAATGCAGTGACGTGGACATCAACATCGAGAAACGAGAAAGACGGAAGGTAAAAAGAACGATGCCGGGTGAATCAGCTCATGATGCTGGATTATCAATTCAAGAAGAAATACGTCGGTCAATGTAAGAATGCATAGACCGATTTATACAAGAATTGTTGACACGATACGGGGCCATGAAACTTCAATAATATTTTCCAAATTATTGAAACAAAGTTTATGCTAGAAGCTTCAGATGACGCTCTGGCGGTAGCAGTTGACAAACTGATACAAATTTATAGTGAATTTGACAAGGAGCAAGTTTCCCAAGAAATAAAAAGGTACCGCAGACATGTAAAAGCCACCGATACGAGTACGGACGTTGCTGCCAAATGGAGAGCCCAAGAAATCCTTCAATTTATAATAAAATGAGACTTCAGTGAATCTTTACCCTGTACATCGCTTATACTTCAATACTTCTTGACCATTTGCATCTCGGTTTTTCGAAACTTAAAATAATTAAAAATTATCTTCGATCTACAATGGGTCAAGAGCGACTGGTTAATCTAGCCATGCTTTCAATAGAAAGAAAAATTTGAAAAGAAATCGATTTCACAGAATTTATTGAGGAGTTCAATAAATTGAAGGAACGAAAACACATATACGCTACAGAAAAAAAAATTCTTTGATTTAGTTTATCTTATTTTTTTTTGTCGATCGATTCGTATTTTATTTGCCTTAGCCATATCCATTCCATATTGTAGGTATGTATGTTTATTTAGACTAAATAATTTAAGTCGAATTTAAATTTCACTTGCCAGATTTTAACGAAATAAACATAAACACTTATATAAACATACAAATGTGAACTGAATAAAAAGCTTGAAATACTATTTTTTTTCTAAAGCTGGGGGGCCTCATTCAGCTTTTGCCGCCCCGGGCCTCTGACGGGCTTAGTCCGCCACTGCCTCTCTTATACTATCCATTCGCGTAACAACACACATTCCTTTTCACATTCTCAGCTCAGCTGCATGCAATTGTTTTTCGTTTGGTCTTTAATTTGTGGCCCAACATTTAACCATTATTTACAAAACTTCCCATGCAGGAGTCGCAAATTGTTCTCGAGTTAAAAAAAGCTAGCATAACTCGAGATTCGTGATAGGTTTCGATATCTCAACATTATTAAAAAACGTAAGTGATTTCATTTGGAATGGGAAAAACCATTGAACTCTTGACACTGTACCGTTACCGACACCTCTGTACCTACGTATTTGAAGTGAAAACTTCTTTAGGCGCGTTGGGCATTTTTTGAGATGGAAAAAAACAATTGAACTCGTGTCACTATTCGAAAAATACACACGTAATTGTTCAGGTTTTCACTTCTGTCGGCACTCCCGGAGTGCCACTGTTTTTTTCTGTTTTTCCTTGTTTAGGTATCGATACCAATCACGTCATTTGACCCCGTCTAATATAATGATAAATGATATACAACCCTTGTTTTAGTATACGCGAAATTCGAGACAAGTGTCTATTTTTGTGTAAAGAATATATGTACAAAATTTCAAAACTGTATCATAAAAAAGTTATGAGCTTGTTATGCTACCTGGTTGTCTACACAAACATGGTCACCACACGGCCCCCCGCGCCACCGGCACCGGCGCGTCCATTGTCGTATTGTGCTCATTGATAATAATTCGGCAGTACTTACTTAACCGTACGGCGATTGTATTGTAATTAACTGGTGATAACATTTTCCATCACACTTGCAAAACTTTTTTGGGAAATAATATAACAGAGTGCAAAAATTCTTGGAATTGATTCAGTTACTTATTTTGAACAACTATATTCAGGTTTCGCATATACTAAAAAGAACGTTGTATATTATATTTCTGAAAGTAGATTTAAGCAAACAAGAGTACGCACGGCTACACATCAAGCTATAGATTTCCAGTATAGGATCTCGAATGTATAGGATTTGCGTTCAGTGTGAGATCGGCGTAAACTGGAGTGGTATAGCTTTATGTGTACCCGTATGTACAAGAGCCAGGGCTACAGATGTTTGTGACTTTGAAGTGTAAATAAAGTAATTATTATCAATTCATACTTTTAAAGAAAAACTAGATGAAGTCGGTGTTTTCTTTCCGGCTACTCTGAGAAGAAACCCCGTAACACACTCAGAGGTCAGTCTCTTTTTGAGCGCAGACAATAGCTTGCACACATAGTAGCCAGTCAATTAAGATGGTAGAGGAAGCCAGCCATGGCAGCGCAGATGGAAGTCTGTTAAAAATAAACTGAAGAGTAAAAAATAAACTGAAGAGTAAAAAATAAGCTGAAGAGTAAAAAATAAAGACTACAAAATAAACCTTTTTGTCCAAGTAAGCTTCTAAATGAATGTAAATTCTTGTTTGGAGTCGGCGCCAAACTGTGAACGATTTTTTTTTAAATGGGTCTTTCTTTGAAGTATACAGTTACCAATAAAAAAATAAAAAAAATGGGATCAACATCGAAGTACACCAATTTAAAAAAGACTTAAAAATTGGACTACTCAGTAAAAAGTTTTGCGTAAAAAAAATACGTGTCGACTTGAGAATTTTTTCCTTTTGTTTTTGTTGCTGGCTCTTCAGTTTATTTTTTACTCTTCAGTTTATTTTTAACCGACTTCCATCTGCGTTGCGCTGGCTTCCTATGGTGCGCTGGACGTAAATATACCTATCGTTATTTGTAGTGCAGTGGTGGCCCAGCAGTAACAGTCCCGACTTACGTGTCATAGGTCGTGGGTTCGAACTCAGGCAGGCACATTACTTTGTGTAATTAATTTTATCAGCACTGCTCTCGGTGAAGGAAAGCATCGGGAGGAAACTGACCATGAACTTAAATCAAATATTGGAAGACATGAGACATAATGTTCTAACCCGCACTGGAACCGCGAAGTGGACGGCATACTCCCTCTCACCGAAAAGAGGTATCCGATAACCTATTTACAGAGAACATATTTCAATATTTACATAATATATAGGTTAACAAACATAAAATAATATCAATACAGTATAAGATAATATTAGTACATAAAAAAAAACAAGGAAAATAATCACAGGGCATCCAAAAATTCGTCGGCATCGCTGTCAATAAGAACAGTGCCCAATAACTAGCAGCATTGCCACGTTAGATGGCGATGCTGATTCTTTGGCCAAAAAATTGGCCAGCCCTTTCGTCACGTGAAGAGTCGACCAACCGCTAGGCGATGATGTCTCGAAAAACCAAGTGGATCCTCGGACCCCGTGGCCCTAGTGTTTCAACCCCGAATGGATAACAATGGCATTAGAATATTTTCGGAATAAACCATTTCATTTCATTTCATATGTATTGTGGCAGTGGGTCACAGTCACAGTGTACGATTTTGCCAACATTTTCATTCAAAAATGCGCATGCGCCGCATAGCCGTGGGCTCCTGTGAAGCAGCACCTTAATTTCCTATCATTATAATATCACTATACCGCATTATATTTTATTTTAGATAAGATTCAGCATGAGTAGACCATGTCAAGTTTCAGCATCGGTCAACAACCCTTGATTAACAACCTAATCAATGTTCCTGATCACCTTGATATCTTCACTATTATTTTGACGCAAGTCTATGATAAGATTAGTTGACATAATTATAAAAATAATTCTGCCACCATTTTCTTGTTACATCCTACTTTGATTGCGGTAGTTAATGATTGTTAAATATTTTACGAAAATATCTGTGAAGTTATAAAAAAATAATGTGTTATTAAAATGTTTTCTAAAGTAATTTTAAGTATAGTTTTAGTTAACTTAGTGTCAGTTGGTTTAGTGAAAGGGCACATTCAACAGCCGATACCAAATGAAGCGTTAGATCAGAAACTTTATGAAGATGTGTTGGACCCTGAACAATGTCTTGAACAAATAAACATTATAAGAAGTAATACGGTTCTCGCCATGTTTTGTAAGTACGATTTTTATTTACAAACACCTGAGTAACGTTATTAGCTGGATTATTTAGGTAAAAGGCTCGTGCAGGCCAGCGCGACTGTTTGAAGAAGCGTAGAAGTCCCATCATTTATAGACCTGCCTTCTTGTGATTTGCCTTGTCAATTTTGAGATTTATGTTTTAGTTTACTCCAAGTATACTATTGTAGTCTTTGGTTTACTCAAATCCAAACACATTTATTGGATGTAGGTAGCTTAATATCTTATTAAAAAAAATGGTGTTTGTTTAAACATGTTGAAGAAATAAATAAATTTACAGGGAACTAGTTTAAATTAGAGACACTTCAAAGGAGTGGAATCCAAACACAACAAGAAAACTAAAACAAGTTTTACCATCGGACTCTTTTTTTTTTTTGGGTGGGAAATCATCAAATAACTTCTCCCGCTCTGGGGGGAGCGGGAGGGCGTGTCAGACTTTTACTGACTAAAACCCACCCGTGTTCCCTCAGTTGCATGTGTGACTCATTAACCTAACACAATGTATATTGCAAACCTTATCAAGCAGTCCATTTTTCTGACACAGTTGCTGATGCTGGCATCAGAGTTCCAAGAGGTGTTTTGGAAGGTAACACCCTCGACATGGGTAACTATCACCAGTGCATCGGTTTCAACGAAATAATCTCACCAAACACTGAACTTCAAGGAAAATACTGCATGATACAAGTTCCGCTGAACCAAACTTTTGATTTTTCTTTGGAGATGGATCCCAATCATTCAAGTTTCAATCCAAGTCTTTTACATTTGGATCGTGAAACGGTGAAGGCTTTAGAAGAATTTAAGGCTGTGAGAACAGGGATGCATGCGATGGCAGGAGTTATCGATGATAGGTAAATTTTTAGTTAGTTCTGAAGTTGCTACTATTGCGTAGGATTATACCGCAGCAACCTTACCTGGCCCAGTGGTTTATGTTGGAAGCAAAGAAATGACTGCCTCGTTGGTCTGCGTTCTTTTAAGCTTTATATTTTTTAGAGATCCTCCTCCACCTCATTGGTCTAGGTAGTCGCAAGCGCTACTGCTGAGCATGAGGCTCTGGGTTCGATTCAGTGTGCATTGTTTTCAGCAGTGTTATTGGGTTTTTCTATCTGGAATTTCTCAGTAGCAGCCCGGAGTCTGGATTTGAGCCCGGGTGATGGCAATAGGCTCGCCCCCTATCACATGAGACTTAAACATAACTAGCGTTATGTGGGTTTACTATAGGTACACCTCCGCCCAACCCTTCGGGGAAACAAGGTTTGATGTTATGTTGTGTAATTAAATCACTTAGAAAAGTGATCAGACAGTGCAGCCGTCACTGCCCCAGGTGGGCTTGGGGCACTGTGATAAACCACGAACAGCAGGTTCCACCGAAGAACACGTGCGATGAGGACGGCTTTATCAAGGTGGACAGAAAGAAGAGGAAGCCTACTTATCGCAACCAGTATGGGATCGCTCAGTAGGATCTAACATGCTGCTACATCCTGCAGTACCGACGACGCTGCTATACGTGTCCCGTTTGCATCACTCTACGAAGACTGAGGACATCGTAGAGTACATACAGGTGACGACCAACTGGACTTTGAGGGTGGAGAAGTTGGAGGCGCGCCATAACACCAACTTCAAGTCGTTTGTGGTGCACGTTCCGACTCACCATTTGTTGACTTTCCTCAAGGAAGAGTTTCGGCCGAAAGGCATGCTATATCGGTCGTTTCCGCGGCCAGCTATGTGACACTTCGCAACGTAACACGACGCCGTCACTTCGTGTGCAGTAGTTTTTAAGATTGTTGTATAAAATCTGCATTCGTTTATATTTTTTTTTAAATATTAATATATGTATTGTGTTTTATGGGCCTCAGTTGCCTGAAAGAAAGGATAAATAATAATAATAATAACTGTACTCACGACGATATTTCAAGCTATTGTACATTTCTAGTATAAGCTGGCTTCTTTGAGTATGGAAAGCCAATGCGCGGGAGTTAATACTGGAAATTTCATCGTGCTTACGCTGCTTTGAGCTTATCTACTACATCGTCACTCTACCGCAGCCTTAGTGCGAATTTGTATCTTAATGTTAATCATTTGTTTTTACTTTTAGGAATAATATAGAAAATAATCCTCTCGCCGCGCTTACATTCAGACTAGCCGTCTGCATTCCTAAGCCTTGTACAACTGAACAGGCTTTAAATTCTTTCCTTTTCAACATTTCTTCGGTAGGATTTCAATACACTGATGAATTCTGTCGTCTGGCTGATGATAAGCCTTGGGTACCAGGAGATACTGTCGCTGTGTAAGTGAAACTATTTTGTGCAAACGGCAGTGTATTTTGGATTAACTCCGTAAAAGTTAATATTTATTTTGAATGTTTCAGAGTCGTTTTCTCTCTAATAGGATTGATAACTGTAGCGAGTACAACGTTTGATATTTGCCAAACAATCGTTATGAAAAAAGGTAAGTTAACATTTTTCACGACCATAATTACTGCAAGTTTTGCTATGTAATATTTGTCGATTGTATTTTAGTTTTCTATTTTCAACTGTATTCATTTCATTATCATCATCCAATACTGCTTTATTCTGTAATTTAATTTCTATTTTAGATCCCAAAACAGTAAGTGTAATCGGCAGATCGTTCTCAGTATACACAAATGGCCGTCGTGTCATGAATTTCCAGTCGGGTCCTAACAGCATTGAGTGTTTAGATGGCATCAGAGCTTTAGCCATGATGTGGGTAGTTCTCGGCCATTCGTTTTCATCAGAAGCAAATTGGGCAAATCCTATCGATGGCTTTTTGGTAAGTGCTACACGCCTTCCGCCAAGAAAATACTTACCTGACCAAATACAGGGTCAAATGAAATTATGAAACGATACTTCGCAGAAGAGTCGGGTGTTCATCTTCAATATAAAAATTATAAAACAATAAAAAAACTAATTTCGACTTTTGAAACGAAGTTTTTTAACGCAGCTCGCGGTAGGAGTGAACTTGTAGAAATCATCATATAACGAAAAAGCGTTATGCCACTTTTTATTATTAGGTATATTTAATAGAAGAAGACAGAGAGAGAGAGAGATAGTTTTCATGTTTTTCGAGGGTGCTGAAGCCGATAATGAGGTCAAAATGAAAATCCAAGATGGCTGCTGCGAAGATTTTCAAATTTGTCATAATGGGTGTCGTTTTCATGGTTTCCACAGGTGCTATAGCCGATAGTGTAGTCTAAATAAAGTTTGAGTGTTTTTAAGATTGTATGAGCGACGTTACATTTGGAATTGAAGAAAAAGCGTAAGGAACTCCGTTTCTAACGGGGGTTCCTTGAAGCCACAAGTTTTTTTTTATGGGGCTATCGACTGCAGTGTAGTCACTTGAAACGTCGGTTTTTTTTGTGAAAATTTCACTGAAGGATCAGTTTCTAAACACGATAAAACAATAGGAAACTGATTTTCTGAACTCATACTTCAAGTAACAACACTCCCGGCGGTCGTTAACCACCCAAAAAAACATCAAGTATTTTTTAAATTTATCGTGTTTAGCTATCGATAGCCTCAAGTCTGCAGAGTTTCGCTAGCTAATTTAATCTGACCCTTTCAGAATTATTTTATGCCACCTTATTGCAACGACAACAAAGATCACTGTGATGCAAAACAAACGCTGTGTGAAAAAGAATGTGTTTTACGAATTTAACCTTTATTGATTTTGACAAGTGTCAGAAACGCATTCTCTCGGTGGCTGGAAAAGTATTAAAATTTATCAATTTATTTATAATGTATCAAGACACAAGATTGTGTAATCTACTATTACCTACAAGGACACGTTCAAAGTCAAATCAACAATCAATCATATTCGTAGTGTAATCAGGGTGATATTTTTTACTTAGAATAGATTTTAAATATACTATTTTGGAGATTATTTTTTTAAGATTGGGATTTGGGTTTTTTTTTTTGGGATTGGGATTTGGGGGATTGGGTTTTTGGGATTGGGATTTTTGTTTTTTTTTTGGGGATTGATTTTTTTTTGTTTTTTTTTGGTTGGGTATTCACAAAAAAAAATTCGCATCGCTGTCAATAGGACGACTGCTCAAAAAGCTAGCAGCATTGTCACGTAGGATGGCAATGCTGATTATTTGGCTAAAAAATAGGCCAGCCTTCTAATCATGTGAGGATTCATCCAACCGCTGGGCGATGTTTCGAAATACTCGATGAGCACTCTGACCTCACCCACGGCCCTAATGTCAAACAGCTACTATAATCAGGGTTTTTCATCTAAATCATTGCGAAGAAAAATTGTTTTTATTGAGAACATAGAATGGAATACTCTTCATCATGAATGTGTGTTTTATGTTCTTGGAATTCTATGATTAAAATCATACAATTTCTAGAACATTTTTACTGGTTACCTATCTTTAAGCGATTTATTTCCTTGTCACAGTGGATGACCTCCTGGCAATCTCTGTGGGTGTTATCAGCGACTGTAACAGTGGATACATTTTTCATGCTGAGCGGTTTTCTCGTGGTGTATACTACCGTTGGGAAATTCAATTCAAGTAAGTAACTAAGTCTTAATTGGAATTAATTTGCAACCGAAAAAGGAGCCAACTGAATGACTGGTTCATCTGCAGCTGAGTACCAGTATTTTACATGGAGCGACTGCCTATCTGACCTCCCAGTTACTGGGTATTGCTATACCCTTTGGTAAGTTTGGTTGTCCGACTGTCGGGCTTGTGACGATCCGGACCTATTTTAAACGACTGTCAAAGATCCAATAATGACAGCCGGGGCCAACGGTTTTTTTTTTTGGTGGGAAATCATCAAATGACTTCTCCCGCTTTGGGTGGAGCAGGAGGGCGTGTCAGACTTTCACTGACTAAAACCCACTCGTGTTCTCTCAGTTGCCTGTGTGCCAGGGGCCGCGGTATCTCTTTCGAACAACCCGCACCCCTGGCAGGTATCGGCCCTTCCGGGCCCCATCAGTTGGTGCTGACATCTCTTTGAGGCGCGCGTGGAACACAACGCGCCGTCGACTCGGGCTTGGTCCTTACCGGACAGCGAGCTACCCATTACTCACCGTCCGCAAGCCCGCACCTACGGTGGCCGGGAATCAGCCTGGGGAGCCAACGGTTGAGCGTGCTTTCCGAAGCACGGAGGGGTCTAGGTATTTAAAGACGGTCACGCATCCGCGAACCAACCGCGGCAAGCGTAGTTTTACCTAACCTGTGGCTGTTATTACTCAGCCACAAGCCGCGAAGTTAGTAACGAAGTGCTAAATGTAATTGGTTTGGAACCGGAAAAGGAAACGATTGAATGATTGTTCATTTTGATAAATATTCATTGTCAGAAATTCAGACATTTAAATCATTGACGTGCGTCGTGCTGGTGCCAGTTTAAGAATCTATTACTAAACTATTAAGTAGGTACCTACTGTAGAATAAAGTAAACCAATCGGCAGTATTTTTGCGTAGCTTACTGCCCAGGGCAGTCTTAAAATAGATACTAAATTGGCATCACCTTCATTGAAAAGCTAAGTGATACAAATCTTCACCGCGGGACATAGAAAGAAAAATAAATAGGTACTTACAAATCACTTTTCACTAAGATAAGCCAACATAATTACCTAATTGTGCATATTCACTACAAACGATAATAATATTTCCCATTTATCGTGTGACATTTTTATCATATTGACGCAATCAAAGATCCGCTTGTTAACGTACGTTAATTATTTATTAATTGGCCGCCTGCGTGATTAATCGCCTTCCCTATTATATCAATGTCGTCAATCATTCTTTTAATACGATTTATTATTTCAATAATTGTATTTAATCAATGTAAATGGAGCAGTGGTGGCCGTGGTAACAGCCGCGACTAACGAGTGTAATTTTTTTCTAAATTTTAAAGACGTTTAATTTGCGATTTTATAAAATACAGGTTGTATGGGAACGTTTTATTTTCAAACTGATAGTGATACCAGTACAGTAGGCCACACGTCAGTCGTAACAAATCTAGTATAAGCTCATACGCTGGCCTCTTTATTCTATTGAAGCACGTGCGGCCAACTGTACTTACGTACTACCTTCCTTTACGATCATTTCTGCCCAGGTTTTTATGTCAATTTGAACTGAAATAATTTTGTCAACTATATTTTTGCACGTACACTTTTTGTATGAAGTTTTGTAAGTTCCATCTCGCGTCGGACAAAATTAAGAACAATTTCTAAAAAAGAATGAAAATAATCTACCATTATAAAGAAAAAAAAGAAAAATTATAAAGCCAGGATTAACTCTAATTTGTATCTTAATCGTTCCAGAACAACTGTTCAAAAACATTCACTTGTTTTGGCTAAATCGACTCCTGCGCATGTTCCCCTTGCTGGCCGTAGCTGCTCTCTTGGAAGCGACCTACCTCAATCGTGTGACCGATGGGCCTATATGGGAAATTGTTGAGGGTCATGTTCACAGATGCAGGACCTCATGGTGGTCCACTTTACTGCATATACAGAACTATATGAACCCTACGAATACGGTTAGTTGGCCAGAAATGAACATTATACCATTCACTTTATCGTTTTATAGTTTTTAGATGAATTAAAAAATGTTCCGAGATGACGACTAAGAGCGAAACATGGAAGACGAAAATATTTTGCACCGATCCAAATAAATGGCAATAGGGCAAGAGAATCATGATGAACTGAATTTGTAGGATGAGATTACCGGAATGTATTCGACGGCAGTGAAAATGGGTTTCAAAACTTAGCACGATGTCTAGCACAAATATCTTAATGTTGGCTACGAAAGCATAGCTCTCGTAGCAATGACACTGTCTACGGCGTAGGAATTTCTTCTCGTCCCAAATACTGCAGTGTCTCAAGACTAAGGTCTTTGAGCAATGTATGTTGTCAGTGATGATCTATGGCACAGAAACGTGGTCGCTCCCAATGGGCCTTATCAGAAGGCAAAGTCACCCAAAGGGCAATGGAGAGGACTGTGGCAGGACTGTGGAAGGGCAATGGAGACTTGTGGAGACGCCCCCATTTGGTGGATGTTAGGCGGCCTAGCAAGTTATTTCACTATTTTTTGTAGGAATTAAGGACTTGAATCACCCTCAAAAAGTGGTTGATGTTAATGAATATTATACTTCTATTTGCAGGTCCAATAAATTGGTTTTTATCTCATGAAGCATGGCGGCTACCAGCTCGTCTGACATATGGGATGTACTTGTTTCACTACCCTCTCATGTACAGCATTAATGGCGCCATAGTATCTCCAACTTTCTTCTCCGTTGAAGGCTTTGTGAGTAAAATCACGTAACTAATTTTTTTTTATGTAACGGAATTCTATATTGTACTGTTACATTTAACAATATTCAAACTGGAAGACGAATTGAGAATATTAATAATTATTCAGCATTCCCGTAATTTCTGTCATTTTATTGTATTGTAGAAAAATAATAACTGTGAATAAAAAACCTACTCAATTATTTTTATGCAGTAACAACAAAACATGGATTCATATAATCCAAAGAACCGCTGATTAAAAAATTGCAAGGAATAGTTAACTTTTATGTTCAGTTCATTGGTTGGGTATTTTATTTTTTAGTATAGTCCTAAAGCAACACGGTGATCTCATATACGATCCAAACACTTTACGCAAGCGTAGAAAATATGCAGTATGCAAACGAACATTTGTTCCCAAAACTACTTATATAAAGAGATTCTTAATTTTCCTTGGACCTGTACGACAACATCAACAAAATTACCAATATTTATCCACTCAATAAGACACTCTGTAAAAAGCAAATACAGAACTACCTACTAAAACTTAGTTATGATGAAACTGAAGCGATTTTAAATATCGCCAAATAGACTAGCGAGATGACTAAAAATAATACTACTTTACCTACTCATATTGAACAATAATCCCATTCACATCACACCCACCCACACACACTCACACACATACACATTCACGTTAACACATACACACACACACACAACGCTTACATTTTTTGTCTTACATTGTGCATACTTTCCAAGTTTCCATATATGTACATTGCAATCTTATATTAATGTTTAAAACCATAAACATGGCTACTAAATGGTCATAATTTATTACGGGGATCAAATGTAATCCGAGATACAGGTTTACCACCTAGTTCGGATGCAGATAGTCCCAATATTACAAACTTTAAGTCACTACTTAGTGTATCTTGTCATTGTTCAATTTTGAAAAAAAAAAAAAACTACTATCAAAAATTTACATGAATTAATACTCAAATGATTTCATTTCTGTAAGTAGGTTTGTACAAACATTCTCACACGTCAATCATATTTTAAAAACTAGCTGAGGTCGGCGTTTCCTATCTGACTACTCTGGGGAGAAAGGCCGAAAAAATCTCTTTTAAAGTCCAAACATAATCTTGGTCAGATCATGTAAAGACCATGTAGATTGGTGTCTGAAATAGTCTTTTGAGGAAAGAACAACAGAAATTTAGTAGAAGTTTCTGCCTGCCCCCATTGGAAAAAGGCGAGTTTATGTATGTTAATATCGAAATTCTTCTATAGGCTTTCAAGTACCTGTCCCATCTGGTGTTGGCTGTGGTGTGCTCCTTTTTCCTCACTCTACTTGTGGATTCCCCGGTTACAGTTCTCTTCAAACAGCTGATGGACTCAGGTATGCCTACTTAACATTAATTTGTATTTTTGTACAGCGACACAATAACGATGACCATAACTACTACAACAATACAGCAACAATTTCTATGACATCACAGCGGGAACCGATCACTTTTCAGATTTTTTTATTCGAATTTCATTTTACCGAAAACTATTGACTAACGTATTTTTTGCTCTATGCATAATTTGACATATTTTTAGATGATCGAAGTATCATATGTCATACGTAATATTTTACAGAACTGTATTTCGCCGATTTACAAAATCACTTTTTGCTATTATGGCCGAAGCCTCTTTTGAACTTTTTTCATTTGCCATATTTTCACCACACCGAAACAACATTTTACGGCATATTATTTGGTCACAAATATATAGCCGGTTATTTGGTAGCATTTTCATTATTAAATTAAAATAGTGTCATAAAAAGTCAGTATGTTGTGCTACAAAATTTAGTGAGAAACTAATCGCTGCAAAACCAACTTCACGCAGTCTTGTCTGCCCTACCCCTAGAGTGTAATTTAAGCCCACGTAGGCGCGTACGGGTGGGGCGTCCCGCGAGTTGAGGAGCAGGTGGTTTGAAGGCGGTGAGCGTTAAAACCATCTCCGACGATAAGCTTGCGTGGGGCCGCTAAAACCCCGCAGCGCCGGTGCCATGACAGAAACAATGCTTGCTGCATGTTGCATACCTGCTTGCATGTTGCATGCTTGTTTGCACGCTGTATGCTTGAAGCAAGCATCCTTGTTTGCATGCTTCTTACTGGGACCACTTAAAACCACTTTTGTTCACAAACTTTCTAGGCGTTTGGTGAAATGATAATATGGTAATTAAAACAGTGGTATAATGAATGTTCGGAAACAATACTTTGAACAAATGTTATTTCGGCTAAGTGTAACTTCGGTAAAAAGTTTTTCGACCAAATCAGACGTCGGAGTAACGAAAAATATCGAATTGATTATAAATAAATCAACTGGTACAGTGACAGACGTGACTTCGATGAAGTAAAAAAAAACGACACGATAATAGTTGAAAGTTTTAGGCAAAATGAAATTCGGTCAAATATTTTTGGAACTAGGGAACCCATCATAGCAACTAATGTTTCCAGTTTGCTTGACCCGTTGTTGTCGTGAAAGGTGAATAAAGGATCACAACTACGTTCTCCTGATTTGATCATACATATCTTACCCAAATGTCATCTCGCTACTAAGATTAAAAGAATGCATTACTCTTAATTATGTCCACCATATACTCGTATATTACAGACTAGCTGGCCTGGCGAACTTCGTACCGCCATATTTTATTTCTCCAGTCGCGACTGGTAAAATCAAATTAGATGGTCGATTGTTTCGTCGAAGACCTGTCAGTCTTCCGTCATATACCTTCAATCACTTTTTGTATTAGATTGTAAAAATTAATTCTGATCAAATCTATACATTTTTTTAAAATTTTCTTTTATACAAACCTTGCCCTGACAATAAGAAACACATAAAAAAAAGAATCATCCAATTTCGTGCAGTCGTTCGGAAGTTATGCGCGTACATACATTTCAGTGATTCATTTTTATATATATATATAAATGTAATAGAATATGATAGTATTATAACTTCCGTCTTTGTGTTCGTCGAAAATATTACTAGAAAGTATGAAATTGAGATCTGTTTATTTTCCAGCAAAGAAGAAAAAACCCATAATCAAGACAGATGAAACGGCGGCAAATGATATGGAAGGAATTTGTGATATTCCTGAGGGTATTAAAAGGAATATGGAGGCTAGAGGAATACATGATAAAACTGACGATATTTTAAATTCTGATGACGTAGATTCTGATAGCGTTAATAGTGATGACGTCAAAACTGAACCAAATGATATCGCCTCTCAATCTAGTTCCAATGATGTGAAATCTCATTCTAGTGATATTCTTGTTGAGCCAAATACTGCTCGAATTAACTCTAATAATATAATTGTTGAGCCAAATACTGCTCGTGGTAACTCTAGCAATATAATTGTAGAGCCAAGTACTCTTCGCAATAACTCTAGTGATATAATTGTTGACTCAAATACTGTTCGTAATAACTCTGACGATATAATTGTTGAGCCAAAAAATGCTCGAATCGATTCCAGTGGCAAAGATGATAGTGTGGTTAATATTATTGATAGTAAAACAGAAGTAAATTCTGAAAGTGTACCTGAAACTGAAACAAAAAGTAGTGTAGAGTAGCAGAGGTTGTTGAGCACTAATAGCAAGATTGATATACAGTCTCGAAATCCTAAATTAAACCACGTCCATGTAAAGTATCAATGCCTAAAACATTAAAATAATGATGAATCAAAGAAAAATGTTAGCCATCATTGTTTTAAAATTTTAATTCAGGATCATTTTTAAAGACTTAACTGTAAAACTCATAGAAACAGGTAGTTACAGAAAAATGTAGGGTGGGTCGATTTAGGAGTCTGGGAGCGTATATTCATATTTTATAATGGAACTAAATTTGAACCACGTGGGTAATTACGTAATACACTTACTAGTTAGTTGTAGTAGTCTAGTTGTTTGTAGTTAGTTCAACAACATTCATTGCGTTATTTACTACTTTGCTGAGTAGACATTTAAAAAAAATAAATGAAGCGATAGATTAGCAATCAAAATCAAAATATTTTATTTCACATAACCCTGCATCACTTATGAAACGTCAGAAACTAGGTGCACGGTTAACATTCGTCGCTTCTTATGGAGAAGAGCCGGCAAAAAACTCCACGGTTACTCTTTTAAAAATAATTGACTTTTACAATGTTTTCAAATTACAGTGATAATAGGTATGGGAGGACAGTGCAGGCCAGTCTATAAGCACCAGGTACTCAGAGGAATGAAAATAAAGAATAGAAAATCGCCTACAAATCTACAGTCTGTAAGGTCTACTACGTTTTCTCATTCACAATAATATATGTAAAATAATCTACATAAATAAAATGAACTTTTTTAAACCAAGTCATAAGATTTCCATGACATCATCTGCCTAGCCTTTTCCCAACTACGTTGGGGTCGGCTTCCAGTCTAACCGGATGCAGCTGAATACCAGTATTATAAGATTTCCATGACAATCACTAATAAATGTTAAAGTATTATTATTAATGGTAATCTGTGAACAGCGCTGTGGGCTACGTTATTATTTAAGTAACTTATGAATTATTTTTGTAACATTCCATTATGTAGCTGTTTGTTGTTCCTATTTAGTAAAAATAAAATAAAATAAAATAAAAATGGTCGATAATAGAATAATTGATGTATAATGTCAAATAATGACGAGAATATGATAGATATTGTAATAAAAAAATACATTGTAATTTGGGAGCAGTTAATAAACTTTCACATACATAGTTGTGCTGTTAACGAGGTACCAGGGAAGCCACATGTGCAGAAGGAATGAATGCCAAATTTCCCTGTCTTCAACGTATTCTTTTATCTCATATTATGCTTTTTAGATAAGGATACGTTTGATGTGCGTTTTCAACTTTCCATCGCTAAGTTCTGTAACCGACTTTGGCAACTTGATAGAGAAGCGGGTACTGTTTATTAGAAATGAATTGCTAGTTTTAGTTAATCTAAATTTTGGAATCACAATTTCATCTTTACTAAGTGTGTTTAGATTATGGAAATCGCATCTTTTTTTGAAAAGACCTAAGGTTTTGCGAACATACAAGATATTTTCTAGGATATAAAGAGAAAGCAGAGTTAGTAGGTAGATCAATTTCGTTGAATTTGTTTCTAAGAGACTCGCGAGGCCCCATTTTATAGATTGCGCGGATCGCCCGCTTTGGTAAAATGAAAATTGAATATACGTCAGCTGATCCCCACAGTAGAACGTCATAAGACATAATACTGTGAAAATAAGCAATCTTATTTTTTTTATGCGTAAGCAGCTTCCTAGAAATACAGTTTCCGAAATAGCAGCTAGTTTCTTGCCATCAAGTTTTAAATTTAAACCTTGGGGAACATTTAGTAACGAGAACTTAACAAATGTAGTTTTGTTCGCATTGAGTAAAAGATTATTAGCCGCAAATCATTTCGAAAGAAACACCTAGACTATCGTTGACATGTAAAACATCCGTATATTTTCTACCTGTACTAAAAATAACAGAAGTGTCAACAGCGAATAAAATGATATCCGAGAAGTTAGCCATAAGGTAAGGAAGGTCATTCATACAAACTAGAAATAAAAAAGGGCCAAGAATTGAACCTTGAGGCACGCCCATCTTAACTAGAGACCCCGTGGACGCCGCCCCGTTAAAGTTTCCTTTTGCTGCTTATTTGATAAATAGGAAAGTACAGGATCAGCAGCTTGTCCACGATTTCCGTAGTGGCGTAATTTACAGATCAATGTCCTACAAAGACTTTTGGATTGTGATTGAAAGTGTGTTACCCAATTAGGGTGCAGTGTAATATTTATAAAATACAGATAACTGTGCTGATAAACATCATGAGATTTGACATTTATATAACATTGAACGTTTTACCGGTTTAGAAACAACTTGATAAGATTACCATCAATCGGATTATGTTGCAGTGGAATGTGTACTTTAATTATTTAATGATGGTTTGGTTAAAATGTGCATTGTAAGCAAGAGGTCCATGGTCGATTTAAGGTTACGTATTTCACCTTTCGCTGAAAATATAACATAAATGTAAATTAGTAAGTGTCGACCTTATGGCCATACGCACATCAACGGACGGCGGTGGACGGCAGCGAGGAGGATTTACCGCCAGCCAGCGCACACTGATGGTGCCGGATTCTGAATTGACGATATTTTAAGAGGGTGCCTCTTAAAAAATCGTTCCCGTACGTAACTTGTAATAATTAAGCCAATAAATGTAAGTTATCCCTAATGTTTATAGGGAATATGGTGAAATTATATTTAATATAGATTCAAAGTACAAGTCCTATATAATATTGACTAGAGCTAGACGAACTTCAAGAGAACTACTCTTGACGTTCGTCTGTGCATCTAGGTTAAATAGGTAATTCATTTTAATAACATAAATGATGGTAAATAGTTTGATTGGTTGTAAATTAACTGAAAAATAATAAACAATTTTATTTTAAGTAGGTATGTATTTTTATTTGAAATAATTTCATGCCCTTGTGATGAATCAGCGTAAAGTGTAGACACACGCGGCATATCCATCTTACGGCTTTTCTGGTGGCTTCACGACCAGTTTAATAATATCCTCATTCTCCTGCCCTTATTCTAATATATTAGTGGAGTATTCCCTTTCTACTAGATATCTTACACGCATTCTATCGATCGTTTCTTTGTTTTGCATCCCCTAGTCTTATAGCCTTCCACATTCTTATTCAAAACATTTCTAACAACATTTTCCTCAGTATTTTGCGTCACATGCCCATATCATGACAACTGCTTTTCACACAACGTTTCAGTTAAAAGGCCCAATTCAGAAGTTTGAAGAAATCGGAGTCCTCTCTTATACTATCCATTCGCGTAACAACACACATTCCTTTTCGCATTGTTACCTCAGCTGCATGGAATTGCTTCTCATTCGGTCTTTAATTTGTGGCCCAACATTTTATTTCATACCTACAAGACAGCAGGTTTGTTCATCTAGCCATTCTCCTAATAACCATTATTTACAAAACTTCCCATGCAGGAGTCGCAAATTGTTCTCGAGTTAAAAAAAGCTAGCATAACTCGAGATTCGTGATAGGTTTCGATGTCTCAACATTATTAAAAAACGTAAGTGATTTCATTTGGAATGGGAAAAACCATTGAACTCTTGACACTGTTACCGTTACCGACACCTCTGTACCTACGAATTTGAAGTGAAAACTTCTTTAGGCGCGTTGGGCATTTTTTGAGATGGAAAAAAAAACAATTGAACTCGTGACACTATTCGAAAAATACACACGTAATTGTTCAGGTTTTGACTTCTGTCGGCACTCCCGGAGTACCACTGTTTTTTTTTCTGTTTTTCATTGTTTAGATATCGATACCGATCACGTCATTTGACCCCGTCTGATATAATGATAAATTATATATGTCGCCGCGAAAGCGGATCTGTCAAGATTATAACGTAATCTTATGCGTAACTATTTAATTTAATTGCGATAACACCATCAAGCCGGTGCTCCTGTTCTCTGGAATACTATTCTAAGCATTTGCATGCATCAGTGAAGTGTCTATTGGTTTCCTTGAGAGCAACGCCATCTATTGGCCAGGTTGTAATACAAAACTCGTAGAGTACTGCTGGTTTGTTAAACTAGATAAATAACTATGAAACTAATTATGATGTCTTAGTTAAAACAGCCACAATTAAAAGGGAATAATTGTTTTATTGTCTTTGGGCTTTTAGTCATTAAACCTTTTGGTCATTTGACACAGTACATTTGTTTATGATTCATTGCTACCTACTGTGCCAAAAATGGCGCGGATTGCGAGTTTTATGATCAATAACCGACTGTTATATTTTAATACGAGAACGAAATCAGTTGCAGTCAAAATTAATAAGATTAATTAAGTAACAAGATTAATTTACACACACATTTATTTGTGAATTCCTATTGTTTGATTAAATTCCTTGAAAATCCGGAAATGTTGTAAAGTAGTGATATTTGTGATATAAAATGTTATGACTACTAATTAAACTTTCACCTTAAAACGCCATTGGATTTGTGAAAGCTAGCATTGTTTAATTATTAAAGTATTAACTGATAGCATTTGACCATTGTTAGTAAATTTTATAACACTTACTAAGAAATAAGATTCAGTACTGCTTTCTGTGCGATACGCAGTACTTCCGCCCGCTTGGAGAGATGAAAAAGAATGGCGGTCGGACATGATCGCTATGAAAGTGTGTACAAGGACAAGAATTGTAAATTGTGGATTATGAAATCTCTGTAACGTAATGTTTTGATTTAAAAGAGTGTCCGTGGAGTTTCTTGCCCGTTCTTCTCCATATGAGACCTACCTTAGTTTTGGAATGGGCGCCTAGATTCCCTTCGTAACTCAAACTATCTGATTGACTGCTAAATGAAAAATCCAAAGTGCCTGTAAAAGCTTTAAGTGAAAATAAATGGTTTGAGTTAAGTGTTGTGTGTGATTGAAAACCAACTACCTATTTACCTACGAAGAATTACACCAGAAACATCAGAGACGGCGTGCATTGGGTTTCCCGCCGTCTTATATACAACCCTTGTTTTAGTATACGCGAAATTCGAAACAAGTGTCTATTTTTGTGTAAAGAATCTATGTACAAAATTTCAAAACTGTATTATAAAAAATCATAAAGTTATGAGCTTGTTATGTTACCTAGTTGTCTACACAAATATGGTCACCACGCGGCCCCCCGCGCCGCCCGCGCGTCCAGCGTCCTATTGTGCTCATTGATAATAATTAGGCAGTACGTACCTAACCGTACGGCGGCGGCGATTGTATTGTTATTTACTGGTGTTAACATTTTCCATCACACTTGCAAAACTTTTTTGGGAAATAATATAACAGAGTGCAAAAATTCTTGGAATTGATTCAGTTACTTATTTTGAACAACTATATTCAGGTTTCGCATATACTAAAAATAACGTTGTATATTATATTTCTGAAAGTAGATTTAAGCAAACAAGAGCACGGCTACACATCAAGCTATAGATTTCCAGTATAGGATCTCGCATGTATAGGATTTGCGTTCAGTGTGAGATCGGCGTAAACTGAAGTGGTATAGCTTTATGTGTACCCGTATGTACAAGAGCCAGGGCTACAGATGTTTGTGACTTTGAAGTGTAAATAAAGTAATTATTATCAATTCATACTTTTAAAGAAAAACTAGATGAAGTCGGTGTTTTCTTTCCGGCTACTCTGAGAAGAAACCCCGTAACACACTCAGAGCTCTTTTTGACCGCAGACAATAGCTTGCACACATAGTAGCCAGTCAATTAAGATGGTAGAGGAAGCCAGCCATGGCAGCGCAGATGGAAATCTGTTAAAAATAAACTGAAGAGTAAAAAATAAACTGAAGAGTAAAAAATAAGCTGAAGAGTAAAAAATAAAGACTACAAAATAAACCTTTTTGTCCAAGTAAGCTTCTAAATGAATGTAAATTCTTGTTTGGTGTCGGCGCCAAAATGTGAACGATTTTTTTAAAATGGGACTAACTTTGAAGTATACAGTTACCAAAAAATAAAAAAAATAAAAATGGGATCAACATCGAAGTACACCAATTTAAAAAAGACTTAAAAATTGGACTACTCAGTAAAAAGTTTTGCGTAAAAAAAATACGCGTCGACTTGAGAATTTTTTCCTTTTGTTTTTGTTGCTGGCTCTTCAGTTTATTTTTTACTCTTCAGTTTATTTTTAACCGACTTCCATCTGCGTTGCGCTGGCTTCCCATGGTGCGCTGGACGTAAATATACCTATCGTTATTTGTAGTGCAGTGGTGGCCCAGCGGTAACGGTCCCGACTTACGTGGTTCGAACTCAGGCAGGCACATTACTTTGTGTAATTAATTTCATCACCACTGCTCTCAAAACGGTGAAGGAAAGCATCGGGAGGAAACTGACCATGAACTTAAATCAAATATTCGAAGACATGAGACATAATGTTCTAACCCGCACTGGAACCGCGAATTGGACGGCATACTCCCTCTCACCGAAAAGAGGTATCCGATAACCTATTTACAGACAATATATTTCAATATTTACATAATATACACCGTGACATTTTAGTCGTCATACAAAGATGGTCCACTCAATGTATCCGTCATAACATACCTCTAGGCGCGATTAAAACATTGTTACCATTAATTAAGATAGTAGGTAGATACAAAGAAAAATAATGAATGCTTTAGAATTATGAAACACCCTCCCTGTTAATAATGTTTACGTATCAAACGGTAGAAGATATCTACCTACTTATCATTACATTCCATCATTCATTCCATCTCCATAACAGGGTGTTTCAAACTACGTCATGCGTCTTAGTGATATTTTCATGTTTTTGATTATGCAAATGTTCAAAAAAAAAAAATTTTTTTTTTAATGAATAGTAGTAGATAACAGTCATTGGGTACATGAAGTGGGCTGCCGTTGTAAAACGACTAAAATGTCACAGTGTATAGGTTAACAAACATAAAATAATATCAATACAGTATAAGATAATATTAGTACATAAAAAAAAACAAGGAAAAGAATCACAGGGCATCCAAAAATTCGTCCGCCTCGCTGTCAATAAGAACAGTGCCCAATAACTAGCAGCATTGCCACGTTGGATGGCGATGCTGATTCTTTGGCCAAAAAATTGGCCAGCCCTTTCGTCACGTGAAGAGTCGACCAACCGCTAGGCGATGATGTCTCGAAAAACCAAGTGGATCCTCGGACCCCGTGGCCCTAGTGTTTCAACCTCGAATGGATAACAATAACATTAGAATATTTTCGGAATAAACCATTTCATTTCATTTCATATGTATTGTGGCAGTGGGTCACAGTCACAGTGTACGATTTTGCCAACATTTTCATTCAAAAATGCGCATGCGCCGCATAGCCGTGGGCTCCTGTGAAGCAGCACCTTCATTTCCTATCATTATAATATCACTATACCGCATTATATTTTATTTTAGATAAGATTCAGCATGAGTAGACCATGTCAAGTTTCAGCATCGGTCAACAACCCTTGATTAACAACCTAATCAATGTTCCTGATCACCTTGATATCTTCACTATTATTTTGACGCAAGTCTATGATAAGATTAGTTGACATAATTATAAAAATAATTCTGCCACCATTTTCTTGTTACATCCTACTTTGATTGCGGTAGTTAATGATTGTTAAATATTTTACGAAAATATCTGTGAAGTTATAAAAAAATAATGTGTTATTAAAATGTTTTCTAAAGTAATTTTAAGTATAGTTTTAGTTAACTTAGTGTCAGTTGGTTTAGTGAAAGGGCACATTCAACAGCCGATACCAAATGAAGCGTTAGATCAGAAACTTTATGAAGATGTGTTGGACCCTGAACAATGTCTTGAACAAATAAACATTATAAGAAGTAATACGGTTCTTGCCATGTTTTGTAAGTACGATTTTTATTTACAAACACCTGAGTAACGTTATTAGCTGGATTATTTAGGTAATAGGCTCGTGCAGACCAGCGCGACTGTTTGAAGAAGCGTAGAAGTCCCATCATTTATAGACCTGCCTTCTTGTGATTTGTCTTGTCAATTTTGAGATTTATGTTTTAGTTTACTCCAAGTATACTATTGTAGTCTTTGGTTTACTCAAATCCAAACACATTTATTGGATGTAGGTAGCTTAATATCTTATTAAAAAATATGAAAACATTAATATTATCATTAAAAATATTGAATTGTCATTCATCTTTTTTCTCCTTTCAATTGGTGTTTGTTTAAACATGTTGAAGAAATAAATAAATTTACAGAGAACTAGTTTAAATTAGAGACACTTCAAAGGAGTGGAATCCAAACACAACAAGAAAACTAAAACAAGTTTTACCATCGGACTCTTTTTTTTTTTTGGGTGGGAAATCATCAAATAACTTCTCCCGCTCTGGGGGGAGCGGGAGGGCGTGTCAGACTATTACTGACTAAAACCCACCCGTGTTCCCTCAGTTGCATGTGTGACTCATTAACCTAACACAATGTATATTGCAAACCTTATCAAGCAGTCCATTTTTCTGACACAGTTGCTGATGCTGGCATCAGAGTTCCAAGAGGTGTTTTGGAAGGTAACACCCTCGACATGGGTAACTATCACCAGTGCATCGGTTTCAACGAAATAATCTCACCAAACACTGAACTTCAAGGAAAATACTGCATGATACAAGTTCCGCTGAACCAAACTTTTGATTTTTCTTTGGAGATGGATCCCAATCATTCAAGTTTCAATCCAAGTCTTTTACATTTGGATAGTGAAACGGTGAAGGCTTTAGAAGAATTTAAGGCTGTGAGAACAGGGATGCATGCGATGGCAGGAGTTATCGATGATAGGTAAATTTTTAGTTAGTTCTGAAGTTGCTACTATTGCGTAGGATTATACCGCAGCAACCTTACCTGGCCCAGTGGTTTATGTTGGAAGCAAAGAAATGACTGCCTCGTTGGTCTGCGTTCTTTTAAGCTTTATATTTTTTAGAGATCCTCCTCCACCTCATTGGTCTAGGTAGTCGCAAGCGCTACTGCTGAGCATAAGGCCCTGGGTTCGATTCAGTGTGCATTGTTTTTAGCAGTGTTATTGGGTTTTTCTATCTGGAATTTCTGAAGAGTCTGGATTTGAGCCCGGGTGATGGCAATAGGCTCGCCCCCTATCACATGAGACTTAAACATAACTAGCGTTATGTGGGTTTACTATAGGTACACCTCCGCCCAACCCTTCGGGGAAACAAGGTTTGATGTTATGTTGTGTAATTAAATCACTTAGAAAAGTGATCAGACAGCGCAGCCGTCACTGCCCCAGGTGGGCTTGGGGCACTGTGATAAACCACGAACAGCAGGTTCCACCGAAGAACACGTGCGATGAGGACGGCTTTATCAAGGTGGACAGAAAGAAGAGGAAGCCTACTTATCGCAACCAGTGTGGGATCGCTCAGTAGGATCTAACATGCTGCTACATCCTGCAGTACCGACGACGCTGCTATACGTGTCCTGTTTGCATCACTCTACGAAGACTGAGGACATCGTAGAGTACATACAGGTGACGACCAACTGGACTTTGAGGGTGGAGAAGTTGGAGGCGCGCCATAACACCAACTTCAAGTCGTTTGTGGTGCACCTTCCGACTCACCATTTGTTGACTTTCCTCACGGAAGAGTTTCGGCCGAAAGGCATGCTATATCGGTCGTTTCCGCAGCCAGCTATGTGACACGTCGCAGAGTAACACGACGCCGTCACTTCGTGTGCAGTAGTTTTTAAGATTGTTGTATAGAATCTGCATTCGTTTATATATATTTTTTAATATTAATATATGTATTGTGTTTTATGGGCCTCAGTTGCCTGAAAGAAAGGATAAATAATAATAATAATAACTGTACTCACGCCGATATTTCAAGCTATTCTACATTTCAAGTATAAGCTGGCTTCTTTGAGTATGGAAAGCCAATGCACGGGAGTTTATACTGGAAATTTCATCGTGCTTACGCTGCTTTGAGCTTATCTACTACATCGTCACTCTACCGCAGCCTTAGTGCGCATTTGTATCTTAATGTTAATCATTTGTTTTTCTTTTTCTAGGAATATTATAGACAACAATCCTCTCGCCGCACTTACATTCAGACTAGCCGTCTGTATTCCTAAGCCTTGTACAACTGAACAGGCTTTAAATTCTTTCCTTTTCAACATTTCTTCGGTAGGATTTCAATACACTGATGAATTCTGTCGTCTGGCTGATGATAAGCCTTGGGTACCAGGAGATACTGTCACTGTGTAAGTGAAACTATTTTGTGCAAATGGCAGTGTATTTTGGATTAACTCCGTAAAAGTTAATATTTATTTTGAATGTTTCAGAGTCGTTTTCTCTCTAATAGGATTGATAACTGTAGCGAGTACAACGTTTGATATTTGCCAAACAATCGTTATGAAAAAAGGTAAGTTAACATTTTTCACGACCATAATTACTGCAAGTTTTGCTATGTAATATTTGTCGATTGTATTTTAGTTTTCTATTTTCAACTGTATTCATTTCATTATCATCATCCAATACTGCTTTATTCTGTAATTTAATTTCTATTTTAGATCCCAAAACAGTAAGTGTAATCGGCAGATCGTTCTCAGTATACACAAATGGCCGTCGTGTCATGAATTTCCAGTCGGGTCCTAACAGCATTGAGTGTTTAGATGGCATCAGAGCTTTAGCCATGATGTGGGTAGTTCTCGGCCATTCGTTTTCATCAGAAGCAAATTGGGCAAATCCTATCGATGGCTTTTTGGTAAGTGCTACACGCCTTCCGCCAAGAAAATACTTACCTGACCAAATACAGGGTCAAATGAAATTATGAAACGATACTTCGCAGAAGAGTCGGGTGTTCATCTTCAATATAAAAATTATAAAACAATAAAAAAACTAATTTCGACTTTTGAAACGAAGTTTTTTAACGCAGCTCGCGGTAGGAGTGAACTTGTAGAAATCATCATATAACGAAAAAGCGTTATGCCACTTTTTATTATTAGGTATATTTAATAGAAGAAGACAGAGAGAGAGAGAGATAGTTTTCATGTTTTTCGAGGGTGCTGAAGCCGATAATGAGGTCAAAATGAAAATCCAAGATGGCTGCTGCGAAGATTTTCAAATTTGTCATAATGGGTGTCGTTTTCATGGTTTCCACAGGTGCTATAGCCGATAGTGTAGTCTAAATAAAGTTTGAGTGTTTTTAAGATTGTATGAGCGACGTTACATTTGGAATTGAAGAAAAAGCGTAAGGAACTCCGTTTCTAACGGGGGTTCCTTGAAGCCACAAGTTTTTTTTTATGGGGCTATCGACTGCAGTGTAGTCACTTGAAACGTCGGTTTTTTTTGTGAAAATTTCACTGAAGGATCAGTTTCTAAACACGATAAAACAATAGGAAACTGATTTTCTGAACTCATACTTCAAGTAACAACACTCCCGGCGGTCGTTAACCACCCAAAAAAACATCAAGTATTTTTTAAATTTATCGTGTTTAGCTATCGATAGCCTCAAGTCTGCAGAGTTTCGCTAGCTAATTTAATCTGACCCTTTCAGAATTATTTTATGCCACCTTATTGCAACGACAACAAAGATCACTGTGATGCAAAACAAACGCTGTGTGAAAAAGAATGTGTTTTACGAATTTAACCTTTATTGATTTTGACAAGTGTCAGAAACGCATTCTCTCGGTGGCTGGAAAAGTATTAAAATTTATCAATTTATTTATAATGTATCAAGACACAAGATTGTGTAATCTACTATTACCTACAAGGACACGTTCAAAGTCAAATCAACAATCAATCATATTCGTAGTGTAATCAGGGTGATATTTTTTACTTAGAATAGATTTTAAATATACTATTTTGGAGATTATTTTTTTAAGATTGGGATTTGGGTTTTTTTTTTTGGGATTGGGATTTGGGGGATTGGGTTTTTGGGATTGGGATTTTTGTTTTTTTTTTGGGGATTGATTTTTTTTTGTTTTTTTTTGGTTGGGTATTCACAAAAAAAAATTCGCATCGCTGTCAATAGGACGACTGCTCAAAAAGCTAGCAGCATTGTCACGTAGGATGGCAATGCTGATTATTTGGCTAAAAAATAGGCCAGCCTTCTAATCATGTGAGGATTCATCCAACCGCTGGGCGATGTTTCGAAATACTCGATGAGCACTCTGACCTCACCCACGGCCCTAATGTCAAACAGCTACTATAATCAGGGTTTTTCATCTAAATCATTGCGAAGAAAAATTGTTTTTATTGAGAACATAGAATGGAATACTCTTCATCATGAATGTGTGTTTTATGTTCTTGGAATTCTATGATTAAAATCATACAATTTCTAGAACATTTTTACTGGTTACCTATCTTTAAGCGATTTATTTCCTTGTCACAGTGGATGACCTCCTGGCAATCTCTGTGGGTGTTATCAGCGACTGTAACAGTGGATACATTTTTCATGCTGAGCGGTTTTCTCGTGGTGTATACTACCGTTGGGAAATTCAATTCAAGTAAGTAACTAAGTCTTAATTGGAATTAATTTGCAACCGAAAAAGGAGCCAACTGAATGACTGGTTCATCTGCAGCTGAGTACCAGTATTTTACATGGAGCGACTGCCTATCTGACCTCCCAGTTACTGGGTATTGCTATACCCTTTGGTAAGTTTGGTTGTCCGACTGTCGGGCTTGTGACGATCCGGACCTATTTTAAACGACTGTCAAAGATCCAATAATGACAGCCGGGGCCAACGGTTTTTTTTTTTGGTGGGAAATCATCAAATGACTTCTCCCGCTTTGGGTGGAGCAGGAGGGCGTGTCAGACTTTCACTGACTAAAACCCACTCGTGTTCTCTCAGTTGCCTGTGTGCCAGGGGCCGCGGTATCTCTTTCGAACAACCCGCACCCCTGGCAGGCATCGGTCCTTCCGGGCCCCATCAGTTGGTGCTGACATCTCTTTGAGGCGCGCGTGGAACTCAACGCGCCGTCGACCCGGGCTTGGTCTTTACCGGACAGCGAGCTACCGTCCGCAAACCCGCGCCTACGGTGGCCGGGAATCAGCCTGGGGAGCCAACGGTTGAGCGTGCTTTCCGAAGCACGGAGGGGTCTAGGTATTTAAAGACGGTCACGCATCCGCGAACCAACCGCGGCAAGCGTAGTTTTACCTAACCTGTGGCTGTTATTACTCAGCCACAAGCCGCGAAGTTAGTAACGAAGTGCTAAATGTAATTGGTTTGGAACCGGAAAAGGAAACGATTGAATGATTGTTCATTTTGATAAATATTCAATGTCAGAAATTCAGACATTTAAATCATTGACGTGCGTCGTGCTGGTGCCAGTTTAAGAATCTATTACTAAACTATTAAGTAGGTACCTACTGTAGAATAAAGTAAACCAATCGGCAGTATTTTTGCGTAGCTTACTGCCCAGGGCAGTCTTAAAATAGATACTAAATTGGCATCACCTTCATTGAAAAGCTAAGTGATACAAATCTTCACCGCGGGACATAGAAAGAAAAATAAATAGGTACTTACAAATCACTTTTCACTAAGATAAGCCAACATAATTACCTAATTGTGGATATTCACTACAAACGATAATAATATTTCCCATTTATCGTGTGACATTTTTATCATATTGACGCAATCAAAGATCCGCTTGTTAACGTACGTTAATTATTTATTAATTGGCCGCCTGCGTGATTAATCGTCTTCCCTATTATATTAATGTCGTCAATCATTCTTTTAATAAGATTTATTATTTCAATAATTGTATTTAATCAAGTAAATGGAGCAGTGGTGGCCGTGGTAACAGCCGCGACTAACGAGTGTAATTTTTTTCTAAATTTTAAAGACGTTTAATTTTCGATTTTATAAAATACAGGTTGTATGGGAACGTTTTATTTACAAACTGATAGTGATACCAGTACAGTAGGCCACACGTCAGTCGTAACAAATCGAGTATAAGCTCATACGCTGGCCTCTTTATTCTATTGAAGCACGTGCGGCCAACTGTACTTACGTACTACCTTCCTTTACGATCATTTCTGCCCAGGTTTTTATGTCAATTTGAACTGAAATAATTTTGTCAACTATATTTTTGCACGTACACTTTTTGTATGAAGTTTTGTAAGTTCCATCTCGCGTCGGACAAAATTAAGAACAATTTCTAAAAAAGAATGAAAATAATCTACCATTTATAAAGCCAGGAGTTAACTCTAATTTGTATCTTAATCGTTCCAGAACAACTGTTCAAAAACATTCACTTGTTTTGGCTAAATCGACTCCTGCGCATGTTCCCCTTACTGGCCGTAGCTGCTCTCTTAGAAGCGACCTACCTCAATCGTGTGACCGATGGGCCTATATGGGAAATTGTTGAGGGTCATGTTCACAGATGCAGGACCTCATGGTGGTCCACTTTACTGCATATACAGAACTATATGAACCCTACGAATACGGTTAGTTGGCCAGAAATGTACATTATACCATTCACGTTATCGTTTTACAGTTTTTAGATGAATTAAAAAATGTTCCGAGATGACGACTTAGAGCGAAATATGGTAGACGAAAATATTTTGCACCGATCCAAATAAATGGCATAATGGCAAGAGAATCATGATGAACTGAATTTGTAGGATGAGATTACCGGAATGTATTCGAAGGCAGTGAAAATGGGTTTCAAAACTTAGCACGATGTCTAGCACAAATATCTTAATGTTGGCTACGAAAGCATAGCTCTCGTAGCAATGATACTGCTTACGGCGTAGCAATATCTTCTCGTCCCAAATACCGCAATGTCTCAAGACGAAGGTCTTTGACCAATGCGCGTTGCCAGTGATGACCTATGGCACAGAAACGGGGTCGTTCCCAATGGGCCTTATCAGAAGACTAAAAGTCACCCAAAGGGCAATGGAGAGGGCTACGCTCGGAGTTTCCCTACGTGATTGAATCAGGAATGAAGAGATCTGCAGGAGAACTAAGGCAACCGACATAGCCCGAAGAATTGCCAAACATAAGTGGCAGTGGGCAGGGCACATTGCTCGCAGAACAGATGGCCGATGGGGCCGAAAGAATCTGGAGTGGCGACCGCGTACCGGAAGACGTAGAGTAGTAAGGCCGATGACTTTGTGAAGGCCGCTGGAATCCCCCGGATGTGGGACGCACAAGACCGGTCGAAGTGGAGGAGCCTGGGGGTGGCCTATGTCCAGCAGTGGATATCTTTCGGCAGAATTGATGATGATGAACATCAAACGCAGCGCTGTTTTGAACCTTATTTGTTGCCGCTATGCACTATTGTCAAATACCTAAAAATTGACTCCTTACGACGACTTAAAATTGAGAGGTCTACAACCATACTTTTAGTCCATTGTTAATTGTTAGATAACAGTAAAATGGTGACAATTTTTCTATTTTCAGTGTATCGGCCAGACTTGGTACTTAGCCATAGATGTCCAACTTCATATTCTGTCACCACTGATGCTATTCTGGGTACTCCTGGGCAATAAAAGGATAGCATGGGCAGCGTTGCTAACTGGTTTGGTTGGTATCCTGACAGCTTCCACCATCTACAACTTCATCATGGAATTTCCGTCTACTATGATGGGGTACGTACTTATTATTAGGACGGAATAACAAAGTTAAGACGCACCGCGTGATGTGACTGCAGTTGATCAATTTTCATGAAGTTTTCATAGAAATTATTCTAGTAGCGTCGCTTCGCGTGCTGTCGTGTCACGCTGGTCTGCAGGAGCCTTTACATCCTTTACATAATATTGGCCAATAGTAGCTAGGATCCAGACAATGGTATCAATAACTTCATTACAACGTCTTATTTTTTTACGTTCATATACTTAAACCGAATATGTACCAACAAGTGTAAGTTTATATTCACAAAATCAACTGATGTTGTAGAGAATATTACGAATATACTATGACTCTAAGTTCTTATTAACTTTTAATGCCAATGGAAAACAGTCACGAGAGCGAAGCCGTGGGCACAGCTCACCATCAAAAACTCCACATCTTATTATCTTTTCTTCTTTTTCTTCAATGTGGGACTACTATAGGTACACTTGTGCCTAACATGTGTTGTGGGCAATATAGGCTTGATGTTTTCTTATCATATTATCGTCATCATCATTATCAACCTAGGCGTTTTCGAAATTTCACGTCATGAAGCCATTATTAACAGACGGATTGCTGATCGCAGTTCTTGAGAGCGGGCTGCTTCTATGTCACTTTCTTTTTTGACACGAATGAAAGATCCTCTCTATTCCAAATTCCATATCATGAATGAGTGCGCCACGTTAGCCTAAACCTTTCCAAAATTCGTTTATCCGAGGAACGTTTGCCTAAAAGCAAAAATCAAAAACGTTTATTTGCACGAAAAAACGATCTTGATGCTCGATGGTTTGACCGATGAACTGTTTGTCGAAAGAACTGTTGCCTGCAGAACATTTGCTCGAAATGTCGTATGACAGATGAACGTTTGAAAATATTTTTCGGTCAAACGTATATCTGTCATACGATATTGCTTGCTAATATGTATTATGTTCTTGTTTCCAGCCGTCCTGAAGATATGTTGTACTACTCGGTCAACTATTACATGAACACTTTAACTCGAGCCTCTCCGTTCTTTGTTGGTCTGCTCTTTGGATACATCGTTAAAACGAAGAAGCTGGTCATGTCAAGGGTACGTTGAAATCTTAGATTTTTATGGCAAGCTAACACTTGAGAAAAACTTTGGTCTCGAAACTAATCTGCAAATCCTGGTAGAACAACATAATATCTGTAGAGCCATATTTTTTAAATCATCGGTGATAACGGTAGCTATGCAGGGTGCGTTTTGTTGCAAACCGCGATCTAACTTTATTTCAAGCCTAAAGCTCTGAGCCAGTTTTTTTCATTTCAACCTTTATTTCGATTTAGGCAAAGTTCTAAATACAAAAATGACAACTTAGCACCGGAAAAGTTGTCAGTTTTGTAAAATATAAATTGGGTTCCTGGCTTAAGGGGACACTAGTCGCGGGCTCGAACTCACTGGTGGGCCTGGTTAAAAAGCATGATGTCTTACCAGGCATCGTGTCCGACAGAGATAGTATTAGTGATTTGCAGTTAGACCCTAGTCTACACGCACAACGTTATTGAGTGAGATGCAGGATATTTATAGTAAAACAGGCGCGTAAAAAATTAAGAAAAGTCTTTCGGAAGATCGAGTTTTATGAAAAAACCCCTACATAAATCAATGAACAATGATCATCATTCATCATTTCAGCCGAAAGACGTCCACTGCTGGACATAGGCTTCCCCCAGGCTCCTCCACTTCGACTCTTGTGCTTCCTACATCCAGCGGATTCCAGCGGCCTTCACAAGGTCATCGGTCCACCTTGTGGGAGGCCTTCCCACTCTACGTCTTCCGGTACACGGTGGCCACTCCAGAACCTTTCGGCCCCATCAAGAATCTGTTCTGCGAGCAATGTGCCCTGCCCACTGCCCCTTAAGTTTGGCAATTCTTCGGGCTATGTCGGTTACCTTACGGTTACTACCGGATCTTTTCATTCCTCATTCGATCGCGATGACCAATAAAGTTATTGAACTTCTCGATATGTGAGTTTAGTCGGTACCGACTTAGTTTTGGAGATTTTACACTACTTTTATTACTTAAACACGCCCCAAAATGAGGTTAAATTAGCAAGAAAAACGAATCTGTGTTGGCTCATAACTTTTTAATGACTTTTTATTTTAGTATTCTGTTTCCGCACAGATAATATTAGTAATACGACAAAACCATAACATAATTAATTTTTGATGTACATTGTCGAATAGTAGAGTCATACACTCCCGAAGTTTGTATGGAAAAAATGTCGACTAGATTCACCTTAAAACCTTGTTTAGTAATAAGCTGGTTATAGTATGTCTAACTAATAATAATAATAATAATAATTCAGGCGACGCAGGCCCATAGATCATCCAGACATTAACCTAAACATACATATTTTTATATTTTATTGAAACTATTGTACACGAAGTGATCACTGTGTCGGCGTCGTGTTGCGCTGCGTGGTGTCGCGTAACCTTCCGCGAAAACGTCGGTATGCCACACCTTTCGGCCAAAACTCTTCCTTCATGAAGGTTTCTAGATACTGTGTTGGAACCCGCACCACAAACGATTTGAAGTTTATGTTATGACGCGACTCCAACTTCTCTACTCTCAAGGTCCACTTGGTCTTGATCCTGATGTATTCCACGATGTTTTTAGTCATCGTGGAGTGATGCAGACGGGATACTTACAGCTGCGTCGACGACTAATGACATTCCCAGTCTACAATAAAACATTCAATGAAATACAATATCCAATTGGTCACAAATTGCCTATTCGGCTGATTGGCAAAACCAATAGCCGCTTCAGCGCTATTATTTAGATTGTGTTTGGATTTTGTATTTGATGTTTTCAAAATACTCCAATGTATTAAGTGTTTTTATTTATTATCGTATGATGTCCAGTAGGTATTATTAAAGAGTGATGATTTCTTTTTAATCCCCCGTGATGTCTACATTTACGTGATAATGGAATTTATTTACATCCAATAGCTTATTTATTTGTGATAATGACAATGGCAAATGGATTTTTATGTAATGAATAATGGACCGATTTTAATTTAAGATACGTATTATCATTTTGTTTGTTCTATTAACCCATTCTCAGCATTACGTGTATACCTACTGTTTATAGAGGAGGGAGAGAACTACCTACAAAAAGGCTTCTATTTTAAAAGAATATAAGTGATTTCGAGGTCGTCTCGACACCTCTTCTTGGGCCGCCCAGCCCCAAGGCCTCGGCGGCGCCGTCCATCCTCAGGCACCCACTGTATGAAGGTGGTGTGTGTGCTGTGCAAGAGTTGGATCCCTAGAAGAGGATACTTGGGGGGATTTGGACGAGGCCTTTGCTCAGCAGAGGGACAGTGTAGGCTAATAAAAAAAATGGAGTATAACTAGGGAGGAAATCAAATAAAATATGTTTATTCGTGCACACGGGTTATAAAAGGTGACTTAAAAAAATATCTTAAAACTCTTTTTGCAGTTAACAACAGCAGTTTACTGGTGTGCAGCCTTCTCTCTATCAACCTTCATCGTGTACAGCAACAATCCTATCGGGCAACCGGACTGGGATAACCAACTAGTTGACAGTCTATTCAATTCCTTCATCAGACCTCTCTGGGCACTCTTCGTTGGATGTATAGTGTTCGCTTGCGTGAATGGTTATGGTGGTAAGTGGAAATTACATGGATATGAGTATCACGCTTACGATTTTCCTTAAGTTTGGGTTACGGGTAAAAGCAGTGACGGCTCATTGGAATCGTCCGCGACTTACGAGTTGTAAAGTCGTTGGTTCAAACCCTGACAGACGTTTTGCTTTGTATAAATTATTTCCTCACCACTGCTCCCAAAACGGTGAAGGTAAACTTCGTGAGGAGACATGTGGATTATGGCCAACTCTCTCTCACAGAGAGTATGCCTGTGTCTCAGCAGTGGGAATATTATACGCTGCTTAGATTACTGTGAGGTTGACCTATTTGGCTTTATAGAAGAATTTTATTCGAAACAATTTTCGTTGTTTCAAGGACGCTGTACATTAATTAGGCTTTCTAGTGAACTTCTTCAACTCCAGATCGATTGGTCATGCAGTATGTTGTTATTAACAGGCGGGCTATATCACTGCTAATTCTCTTTATGTCCGTCATTAACAAATAATGGGTCGCCATTAACGACAGTCTTGCCTATTGCCCTATGACGAGATCTTCCATTAGAAATATTAACTGAAAACGACTGCTGCGCGAGCGTTTACCTAAAAACTTACGTATATTACGCAACTTGATTAATCACGCGAGTAGGTTATCATAATAAAAGCCGCGACGATCGCGTATTCGCACAACAATGGCTTTCGGCTGTTCAGACGTAGCCTTACAAAGTAATACTTGAGTGACGGGTGGCTTGGCGATGCCTGAACAGTACGTATGTATAACGTGTATTTAACTTTCTATTTCAGGCCCCATTAACTGGTTTCTATCACTTAAGGTTTGGAAGCTCCAGTCTCGGATGTCATACGGGATATATTTATTTCACTATGGTCTGATGACAGCGGTCAACATGAGTGCGATTGCGCCTGTATTCTTCAATGTAAAATTAGTTGTAAGTACCTACAATAAAATACAATGAAATAAAAAGGATATAAATTCAAGTTATTTATTTTAAGTAACTTTTCGCTAACTTGAATTGTGTTTGATATCATAACCTAGTTATAATATTAATAAGCCAATTTAGAAATGCAGCACCTTAATTGTGACACTTTCAATCACATTCCGAGGGCATTGAAACAAATTCCTAATCCATTGTTATAATCCATTATTATAATTTTTCAAACCTTTCATATGTTTAACGTTAATAACGCAATGATTGTGGCTGAACTGTCACAAACAGAGGAATCGCGATCAATTGTTATTTTAGGTGTACGCAATTAGGCTACAGGTCCTGTGATTGTAGTAGGTATCTACCTAAACATTCCGAAAAAATCTAGAATCCTTAAGTCATAAATTAAATGCCGATTTTTTTTACAGCTATTCAAGTTTCTGGCACATTATACGCTGGCATTTATCGTAACATTCGTTCTAGTGGTAGTCATCGATGCTCCTTGCTCAACGTTATTCAAGCTTTTGTTAGGAGGTAAGTTAATACATACTTTAATTCTGTCAAAAAGGCGGCCTTTTGAGACCCTAGCTGCAGGCACCTTGGCCTTCTCCTATTTTTGTTTTTACTTTTTTACTCGCAAAATGTTAATAAAACACACAAGACTACTTTGCCCGATAGGGAAATCAAAAGAAAGACTCCACTTTTAACAGTTGCACTTGTTGTAAAAGTGACTATAATATATTCCATCTGAAAAGACGAGACTCCCTCAGTTGCGCCAAATACGCGTAGGTCCTCATATTTTTATTTAAAACAATGTTTTCTCAGGTTCAAAGAAGCCGGTTAAGAAGACGAAAGAAGACGAAGCACCGAAGACAGATGTTGAAAAAACAGTGTAATATTAGTTGATTTATAATCCATCCTGAAGATCATAGAAAGGAGGTGCAAGTCTCCTTTATTATGTGATGTTGTTCTAAGATGTATTTCGAACAACTGCCTTGTTTCCAAATAGATAATAAGTTTACTATTACATAGTATAAGTTATCTTTTTGTTCACTAACGCAATGACTTGCCGCACGGGTCAATCTATCAGGTTAAGCTACTCTTGCCGGGGTTGGTCTGTCTGGATGGGTGACCATCTTTACATACCGAGACTCCTTCGTGCCTCGGAAAGCACGTTAAGCCGTTGGTCCCGGCTGTCATTCGTGGATCTTTGACAGTCGTTACGGCTCGTTAGAAGCCCGACAGTCTGACAACCAGTCTTACCAAAGGGGTATCGTATTACCCAGTAAAATACTGGTATTCAGCTGCATCCGGTTAGACTGGAAGCCGACCCTAACAAAGTTGGGGAAAGGCTAGGCAGATTGATTAATTGATGTTGTTCAACCGAATTGTTTCTTTTTTATACAATATCTAGCTACACATCAAGGTACCTAAGTAATTTATAAATAAATAATTTATTTATCAAAGTTTATGTGGTTCGTTTTTTTACTACACTGATACAATTTTCTTATGAGTTTTAGAGCTAATTTGGGTATTGTAAGATAAGCTACTCAGTCCCTATTTTATTATTTTAATTTAGAATTCATTTATTTGATGTCATCTAAATCCGAAATAGATAGTTTAAACTTTACGTCGCATTGGTTTGTGGGATATCAAACGCCTGTGTGTCTAAGAACGATTTAATTTAAATAGATTGTCTATATTTTATGTGACCTAAAAACGATTTAATTTAATTTTGTATCGTCTTACAATAGTTACAATCTCCTAAAGTTTTGAAACAGCAATGTTTTCGTGTTTAAAATTCTAGTACTGTTTGTTTTGGATAATCAATCTATAAATTTCCCACTGCTGAGTCATAGGCCTCTCGGTGAGAGGGAGTGGGCCGGAATCCACCAAGTGGGCCCATTGCGGGTTCGTAGATGTCACATAACTTCGAATTTTTGGTTCCAGGTAGGGGTGGTCGTTGAATCAATTAACTGTTTTTTAACGACTTTTCATTCGTCAACGAGATAACTGTTAACCATCAATGTAAAAACAGGTTGAAAATATTACCTGTTAATTTACGTCAACGAACAAAAAGCGTTAGTTTAAAAGCCATTATTTCATTCAGTTCTAAATAAAACCAGTTGAAAATAAAAAGCTGCTAATGCTAAAGTTATTTGATGATTTCCCACCCAGAAAAAAAAAAAAAAAAACATTCAAAACCTGTTAATATTTTAACAGCTTTTTTAATCTGTTTTGAAAACGTTGACATAAATTAACGCTAAACGCTACCGATTAAACATTCAAATCCTGTTAATATTTTAACAGCTTTTTTAACCTGTTTTGAAAACGTTGACATAAATTAACGCTAAACGCTACCGATTGAACATTTAAAACCTGTTAATAATTTAATAGCTGTTTTAATCTGTTTTGAAAACGTTGACATAAATTAACGCTAAACGCTACCAATTGAACATTCAAAACCTGTTAATATTTTAACAGCTTTTTTAACCTGTTGACCATTGATGATTAACAATTAAATTACATTAACCAAAAAGCCGTCAATGACCTACCTCAAGTTCCAGGACATGCCGGTTTCCTCACGATACTTTCGTTCACCGTTTTGAGAGCAGTGATGGTGATGAAATAATTTACACGAAGTAAAGCGCTTGTCTGGATTCGAAACGAAGTCCTTGTAAACAACCTGTCAGTCGCGGTCCTTATCACTGGGCCACACCTGCTCTTATTTCCTTTAAGTAGTTTACAAATAAATAAATAAATGTAAAAACAATAGTTTAAAAACTAAAAAACTCACTTTAAAAACCAAACTAAAAAAGTAGAAATTAATTTGATTCTATTAAAAAGCGTGGGGTGCTTTTTGAGGTACTTTTATAATCAATTAATTTCAAGCACCCGACGCTTTTTAATAGAATTAAATTATTTTCTACTTTTTTAGTTTGGCTTTTATAGCGTGTTTTTTAGTTTTTTAAACTATTATTTATTTACTATTTTTTAGTTCTGCTAACTACACAAGCGTGATTTTTGAGTAATTTTTTTCTATACTTTTTTTAATTTTTGAGTTGTCATCGGTCCTCGATAAGTCTACAATGTTTAAATGAAATCTGACCGTTTGAAGTGGGTCAAAATCGCACCCTAAGGAGTCAGTTACAAGCAAACATACAAACATACATACAAACAAACATACAAGTGAAGCTAATATAAAGCGTGTAAAAAAAGTGGCCAGAAGCTAGTTTTAAAATGTAAGCACGCTCTCTATATTATTCTAGTCACGATCAAAACCTCTAATTCCTCACACGTAACATTTAAACTGTGTTAGCAAAATATTTCAGCACATACCAACATTTACAAAAGCTACGTTATAACAATAAATTTTATTATTCAATATTTTAGAATTAGCTAAAACTATTTTAGTGGAACGTGGAGCATTCTAATTTAAAATTGAAGTAATTCAATTAAGATACTAAAATCATGCAGTGTGCAGGCCAGTTATCTCTCTCTATATGTGCTGTGTAACTTTTATATTATTTAATGGAGGTTTGTGTTAAGAAGCTTTAATTAATATGCTCAAAATGTACATCAGGCGTTCTAGTATGTAAGTACTTTACTAGGTTAACGAGTGTGTCTTTAGACTAAGTTTCTTCACAATAATTTCTCACATCTTCTTCTTGCGAACAATTTAGCTCTCCAAAATTACGTTGCAGAGCTAATTTTTAAACATTCTTTACCTACAATTAAAAACGTTTTAAATGCTTCTTAAATGCGACTCCATCAGCAAAATAATGTCCTTTCTATGCATTTAGGGAGCTCAGAAGAAATTAGATTTAAAATTACTGGTTCTGCTCGACTTCATCCTCGTCATTTAATACCGCCTAACCTTCAGCATCGTAATACGTCGTATTACATTGACTTTTTCAACTAGAATTTGCTAGTTTATTGGATATTCTTCATCTGAATATAAATTAATGTAATGCCCTATCAATCTTCATTCTATCATCCGAGGTCGTAATATTTGGTCCCTGTTGGCCTCTCATGGCATATTAAGCAGGAATTGGTTTAACTTCGTTTATGCTGATAGCGAATGAATATTCATAGTTGGCGATGCGTTGCTGCAGTTCTAATGTAATATGACGTTAAATGAAGCTAAGTGTATTCTAATATATGGGCACGCCGCGATTGCGGCGGTAAGTCCCCTCTTTGAGGAGTGGCTTGAGAGGCGGCATGGCGTCCTCACCTTCCGCCTGACACAGGTCCTCACCGGACATGGCTGTTTCGGGAGGTTCCTGTTTCGGATAGGGCGGGAGGAAACGCCCGGGTGTTTCCATTGCGAAGATCGCCCAGAGGACACGGTGGAGCATACGGTGGAGGTCTGCCCAGCTTGGGCGGAGCAACGCCGTGTCCTCGTGGAGGTGATCGGCGGCGGCGATCTCTCGCGTCCGACCCTGGTCCAGGCCATGGTACGGAGCGAGAGGGCATGGCTGGCAGTCGCCTCCTTCAGCGAAGCAGTTATGCTCGCAAAGAGGGAGGCGGCGCACGTGAGGGAGATGCAGTACATGCGCCCTCACAGCCGTGGCCTTCGCAGGAGACGCCCTGGGCGTCGGGAATCCCAGGCTGATTCCCGGCCACCGTAGGCACGGGCTTGCGGACGGCGAGTAATGGGTAGCTCGCTGTCCGGTAAGGACCAAGCCTGGGTCGACGGCGCGTTGTGTTCCACGCGCGCCTCAAAGAGATGTCAGCAGCAACAGAGGGGCCCGCAAGGGCCGATGCCTGCCGGGGGTGCGGGTTGTTCGAAAGAGATACCGCCGCCCCTGGCACACAGGCAACTGAGGGAACACGGGTGGGTTTTAGTCAGTAAAAGTCTGACACGCCCTCCCGCTCCACCCAGAGCGGGAGAAGTTATTTGATGATTTCCCACCCAGAAAAAAAAAAAAAAAAAAAAAAAAAAAAAGTGTATTCTAATATTGTGTATGGTCATCAAAAGAGATAAGTAATCGGGTTCATCTGACGATCCTGGTTTTTATCTCTTTTGGTGACCCATATCATTGAAGTTGAATAAGACTGATGAATTTTTTCAAATAAACTTTTATTTTAATGAATAGAAAACCAACAGTTCATTCATCAAATTAAATTTCATTCAAAAACAAATTTCGGTTTCTTACTAAACTTCAACTATATACGACGACCATGGTTACTTGTCTCTTTTGGTGACCGTACATGCGTGTTAAAATGATTGAGCTAAAGAAATAAATGGTTTTCTCGTTTTTGTGGAAAACGAGCTATAGGTACTGCTCAAGTATTCTTAGTTGTATCAAAAAGAAAAAAAACATATAGTCTAACTAATAGTCATTATAACATTTAATTGCTTATTTTATAATGGTTATTTCCACTTTATAAAGGCAAAGCAGCGTAAAATTATATTAAAATTGAAAACTAACTTTTTTATTTCTTGCAAGCCTGTGCGGCATAGTTTTCCGTCAACAACTTTTGCCACCGCTTTCAAGTGTATTTCAACATAAACCTCCCATAATAATTGACCTAGTTTATTTGTAAACTACACCAAAAAGGCGTTTCAATCTACATTCTCCTAAATACACAGCAGTCGTCGAAACTCGTCTGACTTTAGACAAACTCTGTTCGTATTTAAGCGAACTGTTACACAAAGATCGGTCCTTCAACCGAGCCACGAAACAGAATGCACAGTCCAAAGCTCTGACCAATGTCTAAGTTGGACGGAACTGTGGTAAATAGTGGGTTCAGAAGGCCCACACATGTAAGAAGGACATCTTCGAGGTACAATTAGAAGTGGCTAAGCACCCAATGGTCAGGGCGGGGATTGGCCAAAGATAGAACGTAAGATCAATCTCCATTTATTGCACTACTAGCTTTTGTCAGTGGTTTTCCAATAGTACGTTCCCGTGGCATAATTTCTAACACCCACGCGAGCGAAGCCACGGGCACAGCTAGTCCTTCGTAAAAACAAATACCGACCAAACACAGCAACTATTATTAAGTGCATCTGCCAAGCTATTCTGTTCAAGTCTCATCGTGAAAACATACATACGTGAAGTGAGCTTAAAGTGTCATTCCACCTACTGTCAGCTCATTTCAAGATCTCTTTATCTAAGTTTTAACGGTGATATTTGTACAGAGTAGTTCAGCTGATCAGCTATTTTGTAGACGACAGACGAGACGAGACACAATGCGGAGATGCTTTGTTCTTAAGTCGGTCAAAGTGTTGATGGCCTTAAAAATACACTGAAATTTAGTCATTCACACTAAATTAATTCACAAAACTTTATAAGGTGGAAGTTCTGCATCTTCTTCTTTAAGTGCAACAGTATTTGTATAAACTATCTATGTCGGGTGCGGATGCCAACACAAGTTACATCTGTCTAAACTCCATTACAAACGCTACATTTGTACTAGGGAACTAGGAGTTTCGCGAGTTGCAATTTGCATCTATTATTAGAGTTCTTGTTCTATTACATATTGAATTGTAATTGTAATTAGTAAGTTATTTGAGGAATTATTAGCTAGAAAAGGTAATTTACATTGTGTTGAATAGGCCCCTACAAAATGGTTGAGTTGGACGGCGCTATTCCGCACGTGTCATGTTTGGATTGCTTCTACTTCTTTATAAACACGTGTTTTACATCCACGTGAGATTCAAAGTGTTTACGTAAACTTATTCCGAAAATTCGCTTACCTAAATTACGTTCAAAACTAAATAGGGTTAAGCAATGCGGTTGTAATAATATTACCCTATTTCCTTCAAAAGCAGCCGCCGGAATAATTTCAAGTTATTACAGCGGAAAATTAGTAAAATAAGACAAGCCGCGCGTAAAACGGATCGTGTATATTTATATTAGGTCCTTTTCAAACAACACTTTACAACGTTCCAATGCACGGAGAAAAGTCGGAAAAATAAAAGTCGCAAAAGTAAAGTCGCATGCGGTATCGGAAATTGCTAGTGGGCAAAGTTTCAGGCGAGTGTATTTCGTACACAGTTGCAGAGTTTGGTACTAAAATAAACTGCTAACTTGTTCATATGGAGTTTCTGAACGATTTTTGGATGTTTAAAATTTTGTGTCGTATGTCTTGTTTTAGTGGCGCCGTCACTTGGAGCAATTTCCCCTGTGAGGAGGAGGCTTGCGTTTTACGAGTGCCGTCTTCTTGCATATTATATTGGTATGGCGCTCTTTTTCAATTTGTTGCCGGTGCTCATGCGTAACCTTGCAAATTTTTGTTTTTTAGCTATTTGGGCCTCTTTATTCTCAAGGGAGCTGCTTTGTGTGAGTTTTAACAAATTTAGGTTATGTTGGACCAATATTTTTTTGTTGTTGATAAATACCGACAATTTCTTGCCGGGGCAAAGGACAAGGAAAGAGACGAGATTTAAATGGCTTACTATAAACAGGAATGACTAATAGTCAAACTTTTGGTAAGGAGAAGTGAAGAAGTAAATAAAGAATATACTTACATAGATGTGCCTAAGTAATAGTAGCCACACGGGTCTATCAATTAGGTTAAGCTATGCTTGCCGCAGTTTGTCCTTGGGTAGGACCAAGACCGTCCGTACTTCGAAAATCACGCTAAGCCGTTGGTCCCGGCTGTTGTTCAGGAATCTTTTTCAGTCGTTACAGGTAAGAAACCCAAAAGTCTGGCAACCAGTCATACCAGGAGGTATCGTGCTACCCAGTAACTGGGTTGTGGAGGTCAGATAGGCAGTCGGTCCATGTAAAATACTGATATTTAGCTGCATCAAGTTAGATTGGAAACCGTCCCTAACATAGTTGAGAAAATGCTAGGAATATGACATTTCTGCCCACACCTCTGAATATAATTATTATTTTGAACGATTAAGAACATGATAGCGACAACAAACACAACTTTGTGATACTCCAACGTACAGCTTAAATTATTTAAGTAAAGAAACATAACAATATACAACCAAAGTGTGTATACACTTGTAAACATTAAAGACACGACGCTGAGGGTACTTACAATATCAGTGAAGAAAAGAAACTTTCGGAGATAATCCCTGGAGCCACTCAACCGATGTGGATTATTCTTTAACTTAGAAACTTGGTTCGTAATCGTATGTTAGCGGTTATTGGTTATGTCAATCATTTGTTTGGCTTAGAAAGTTATTTTGGCTTTAGTGGGTCGAAGATTTTGCTTCATCTTTTTATAGGATAGGGATGGAAAAATGCATGTATGTATTTTTATATTTATAATTGTTTGTATTTTTAAATGATCAATGATTTTATTTTTGTAAGAAGGTTTGCGGTCACGTTTTATATTAGACTACTCTGAGAAGAAAGGCCGATATAAACTCAGAGGTCACAGTTTCTTTTAAAGTCCAGACAAAATCATGGTCAGATCATGTGAAGACCATGTGGATTGATTTTAAGTCTTGTGTTACATTTGAATTTAATAAAATATGAGTTGTAGTTTATGTGAACGTTCATGTTTTCACATATAACGTTCACACAACCGAGCTGCGTAGATGCTACGGCGTAGCTGATCCGCTACGCAGTCGTAGCACGTAGCCAATCCAACAAGATTCAACTTTTCGGAAACTAGTGTAGGTGAAAATTCAAATTAATTCAAATAACACAACGTCATTAATAGAACTGACCAAACAACAGGTACATACATTTTCCAATACATTCATAACTCACTCATCATTCTACTGCCCTCATTAAAATTTATTTGGGGGCGTCGTAATTTTTAACTCATTCCTGAGATAAAATAAAATTCCTACAGCGAGCAAATAAAAAATAAATCCAACTGGAATCAGAAAAAATGAAAAAAATTAAAAAGTGCAGCATAAGTTTATCTTGTCGAAGGCAAGTTCAGTTAACTGGGCGAAGTGGATTAGCATAGCGATCGGGGCGCTATGCTATAACAAGTTGCGAGCAACGTTGCAATCAATGGATGCAACACACCATAGTACATGTATTATTGTGAAAACTTTTTTGTAAGGAGTTCTTTTCAATAATATAATTGTATTGAATTAAAGTATTAATTGTGGGCGAATCGACAGCTCCGTATTAGGCAATGGGCACGTATTGAATTGTATGCAATAAAGATATAAAAAAGGTCACCGCAATTACATGCAATAAAGTGCATCGCTGAATTCGGGTGAGTAAAGTGCGAAAGAACTAATTAGCCGACTATTGGCACCAGTTTGGATAACCTTCGGCGCGTGGTCTTGTCCGCCATTCCGCTCTAGCACCCTGATTTGCTCGCTCTAGCACCCTGATTGCGTACCACACGATCAATTATAATCGGTTTCATTTTGACAGTTTAACAATATTCACTGCGTTATTTACGTTGTTCAGCAGACACATTTTAGAACATATGAAGCAATGGATGAGCAATCTGTTTCAAAATGATTCAAATTATGATAAATCGTGCGTTACGCAATTAGGGTGCAGTTTGACTAAACTTGTTAAGGTGCGAGCGCAAGTGTAAATGACCAATTAGAGCGTACATTAAAATATGCTTGATGACAGATAATAGAATACCTAACACACATTTTAATACTTCAAAATCAAACAGACTATTCATTTAAATACATTGAAAAGCAATTTAGATTTGTCTCAGCGTAAATAAAAATCACGCCCCAAAAACTTCTGCACTTCATTTGAAATTATACATATTTCCTATGGCAATCAACAATTTCCTGGTATAACTTCTAACTCGTTACAAAAGCGGTGTTTCTCATAAGCAAAACAAACAAGATGGAATCCATAACGCTCGAAGTGATGCTGTAACAAGCTACGCAACACAACAAGGGTATTACGACAGTTGCATTGTGAAGATGGTTTTGTTATACGTTACGATGTGATGTTCTTTTCAAAATTGTTGCTATATTTGCAGTAAGTTTTTCATTACATATGGGGATGAGCGAAAGAGCAGTGGTGGCCTATTGGTATTCAAACTCAAATTCAAATTCATAGTGGTTATAAATCATGATAATTTATTTAACAGGTAATAAAATCCAATTTGTTAGTAATTACACATCTTAAACACTAGCGTTAGTACAAACATTTGCCAAAATTTGTACAAACTTAAACGTACTTTTATACAATTTTTTAAATGAAATTTTTATCAACAGATTTCTTATACAGATTAAGCAGCGGGTCCCAAACTAGGCACAGCCTGTATCTTGGTGACCCAAGCACTACACATAGTTAATAATTCTGCTAGCGCAAGATTGTTACAAAAAAACTTTCAATAATAACAATAATAATGATTATATTATAATTAAATAATTATTATATCATTAATGATTAATATTATCATATTATTATTATTTCCTTTATTTCACTAAATAGACATATAAATTACATTTTTAAATATTAGTATAAAAATATAGAAACATTTAAAAATATAAAAAATAGTAGCCCACCGGTATCGGGAACAGGGTCCAAGCTACCGGCGGTCAGGGCTCCAGAGAGAGGAACCTCCTAACAATGCGAGCCGTGTCAAGAAGTACCGCTTTCTGAATCAGGCCCTTGACCCAGCTGCCCAACGAGAGCCTCCTTAGGTGTTGGTCGAGGCTCTTGGCTATCAAGCCATTGGCTGTAACGACTATCGGTACAATGATCGCTGAGTCCACATCCCACATGTCGACAACCTCGCGAGCCAAGTCAAGATACTTGATTTGTTTATCTTTCTCGGCTTTCACGAGGTTCTCGTCATGCGGGACCGTAATATCAACGATCATTGTACGCCGCTCTAGTCGATCCACCACCACTATATCAGGCTTATTGGCCACAATAGTCCTGTCAGTGATGATGGATCGATCCCAGTACAGTGTGACATGTCCATTTTCGAGAACTGGGTCGGGCACATACCTGTAGTACGGCACTTCTGATTCCACAAGGCTGTATTTCAGAGCAAGTTGCTGGTGGATAATCCTGGCTACAAGGTTGTGTCTATGCAAGTACTCCTCGTTAGCTAGACGAGAACACCCGGAGATAATACCTATGTCTGATTGATTCACCCGGACGGTGGCATGCCCGACAGATGTCAACCGTGCCGTCTTTCACAATAAATCTCCGGTAGTTGTTCGTCATCATAACTTCGTCCATAATTGCACAGACAAAACCTTCGGTTTCTCCAAAGAGGTCACCGAAACGCAGCCAGGCTACGGACGCTAGAAGGTCTACATCGGGTCCATGTAGGGCCCGGAAATAGCGTCCGTGAAGCTCCTTACTCTGCCATACTTCCATGCGATCTTTAGTGTCAAGCACTACAGGCTTGCGCCAGTTCTCTTTAGCCAAGGAGAGCGGGGTGAGGCCCTTGTCAACCACGACCACATCTCGATGCATCCTCACGTCGGCTCCCAGAAAATATTCCCTGAGACTGCATATCTCGCGATTGTGCAGGGTCTTAGCGTTTAAGAACCCTCGACCTCCACACTTTCGCGGGACATACAGTCTCATTACCGATGAGCGTGGGTGATGCATTCGGTATGCAGTCAGTAGCGTACGGACCCTCCTGTCCAGGGCGTCGAGTTCGGTCTGAGTCCATTTGAGTATGCCGAAAGAGTACATCCAAACCGGCATGACCCAACCGTTGAAGGCGCGCACCTTACACAGTAGTGTGCCTAAATGTAGTCGCTTATTTAGTTTCGAACATGTAACGCCTGTGGATGTAGTTAACATATTTAACACACTTAAGTCTAAAAACACTGGAGATTACTGGGGCATCTCCATTAAGCTTTTAAGTAATATAATCGACATCGTAGCCCCCTATTTAGCTGTTACTTTTAATAAATGTGTTGATTTAGGATCTTTTCCTGACCTCATGAAGAGTAGTAAAGTCATACCATTATTTAAATCAGGTAATAAAAATAACGTTGGTAATTTCAGGCCTATTTCTATCTTACCTGCATTTAGTAAAATATTTGAAAAGTTAATACTCAAGCAGTTGCTAAGACATTTTAATTTAAATAGCCTACTTCATGATGATCAATATGGCTTTACAAAAGGTCGTTCGACTACAGATGCGGGTGTTGCTCTGCTGAAACACATTTTTAACGCGTGGGAAAACTCTCAAAATGCTGTTGGAGTTTTCTGTGATCTCTCCAAAGCTTTTGATTGCGTGCACCATGACACGCTATTGCGTAAACTACGTCATTACGGTGTTCAAAACGAAGCTCTCAATGTAATAAGTTCTTATTTGCAAAATAGGCACCAATGTGTAGATGTTAATGGTGTGAAATCTTCCGGGCTACCAGTTCAGTTAGGTGTACCTCAAGGCTCAATACTAGGACCATTCTTATTCTTAGTGTATATTAATGACTTACCATACTATTTAAAGAGTATCTGTGACGTTGTGCTGTTTGCTGATGATACCTCTCTTATCTTTAAAGTAGACAGGAACAGACAAGATTTTGACGACGTAAACAGTGCACTTTCAATGGTTACGGATTGGTTTACCACAAATAACCTAGTTCTCAATGCCAAGAAAACGAAATGTATCAAGTTCGCCTTACCGAATGTTAAGAATCTAGGACCTAACATCGTCTTAGAAAATGAGGTGCTTGAAACTGTAGACTCGGTAGTTTTTCTGGGCTTAACAGTAGATGCCAAACTTCAGTGGGGATTACATATATCAAGCCTAGCGGGAAGGCTCAGTTCGGCTGCCTACGCCGTCAGAAAAGTAAGACAATACACTGACGTTGATACAGCTCGGTTAGTTTATTTTAGTTATTTTCATAGTGTTATGTCCTACGGCATTCTGCTGTGGGGCAAAGCAGCTGACATTCAAAATATTTTTGTTCTTCAAAAACGAGCTGTTCGAGCCATTTACCAACTAGGTGCTAGAGTTTCTCTGAGAGATTTTTTTAAGGATATTGGGATTCTCACGGTCGCATCGCAATTCATCTTGGCCAACATCTTATATATTAGGCAAAATATACACTTGTATACTAAAAACAGTGATATTCATAATATTAATACTAGAAATAAGGACAAACTACGTGTTCCCTTTCACCGGCTTCATAAGGTTCATAACTCTTTTGTTGGTCTTGGTATAACTTTTTATAACAAGCTCCCCTCTTCTTTGCTAGATTTGAATTTTAATGCGTTTAAAGCTAAAGTTAAATCCACCCTCTGTTCAAAGGCTTACTATTCTGTCAACGACTACTTAAACGATAATAATTGTTGGTCGCTGTGATTAACTCAAGACAATGTTCATGTTCTTTCACCAGTATTAGCTTGACTACTGACAGGTTATATAATTATATTAGTTCATGTGTTGGTTTATTTTATTTGGCTGTACTATGTTTTCAATGTTTTGTTGGTATATAAGCCTGTGCTAGCTGAGATATGGCAAATTTAATGTTTTTGTGTTTCGTAATGTTAATTACCCACTATTGTATAGAATCAAGTTCTTCTAACTTAACAGACAGCTGTGCTGCTGGGGAGTTTGTTGCGCCACTTCTTCTTCCCAGCTAAAGCACTAGGAAGTGGTGAAGGGCGGGCGTTTTGGGGGGACTGTCTTATGTAATTTTGACGTTCAAAAAGTGCTGACTCTCAGCCTAGTTTGAATAAATGACTTTTTGATTTGATTTGATTTGATTGACTTGTTCCCGCCTGATAAAAGACTATTAAGTACTTTCTTCAGACGGCCAAAGAAGCGTTCCTTCAACGATTGCTTCATGTCAGTATCGTTGATGCCCAACGCTTCCGACATACCCAAATAGTTATAGGTTTCGGCTGTGGAGAGGGCTCGAAGGTTTATGGAATCCGAGAGTTGGGTTCCCACGGATTCCGCAATCTCCCCTCGCTTTACATGCATGACCGCACATTTGTCCACACCAAAATCCATCCTGATGGCGCTACTGAAAGTTTCAGTTACTTTCAGTAGCTCCATCAGTTGCGAATTGTTGGGAGCAAAGAGTTTTAGGTCATCCATGTAAAGGAGGTGAGAGATAACCTGACCACCTCTCCTCAGCCGATAGCCTATACCTGAATCCTCCAGCAGTGTGCTTAGAGGATTCAGGGCTAGGCAGAACCAAAGCGGACTCAAACTGTCGCCCTGAAATATGCCTCGCTCGATCCTTATCGGCTCGCTATTCCTTTGGATGTTTCGACATCCTGGATATCGAAGGACCGTACTCCATTGCCTCATACATGACATCAGGAAGCTGCGTAGAGTTGTATCTACTTTATACAACTCCAGCACCCTCATGAGCCATGTATGTGGCACCGAGTCATAGGCCTTCTTGTAATCTATCCAACATGTCGAAAGATCCTTTCGGGAACGACGAACCTGTTGGCTAATGGCCATATCAATGAGGAGTAGCTCCTTAGTACCACGGGACCCGTTCCGACATCCATTTTGAGAGACAGACATGATGGAGTTACTGTCTATATGATTGTAAATTTTAGCTCTCAAAATGGATGTAAGAACTTTATAGACCGTCGGTAAACACGTGATCGGTCTATAATTTTTGGGCTCCGCAGTACTACCTGATTTATGGAGCAGGTGGGTAACTCCTGTCGTTAGGAACTGGGGTAGCGAACCAGACTCTAAAGCAGTCTGGTACTGAGCTGCCAAGCGAGCGTGCGATCCAATGAACCATTTAATCCAGAAGTTGTGCAGCCCGTCCGGCCCCGGAGATTTCCAGTTCGGCAACGGACGGACTGCACGAGCTACATCTTGGGGGCAGATGGTAATAGCCCCCATTTCTGGTATTGGATCGCAGGCTCGCTCAACTTCCCGAGTCCAATCATCTTCGGTGTGACTGACAGGCACCGACCAGATACTACGCCAAAAAGAACACATGGCATCATCATCTGGTAGGCGCGTGCCAGCCACACCTTGGTTCGGTCGCTCCCAAGCCCTGTATACCCACCTTTCATCACTCTGGAAAGTGCGGTTCTGGGTGTATCGATCCACTCGCCGCTTATACCTACGAATACGGTTTGCCCATGCATACACTTTCTGCTTCAGGAAGTCGATGCGCTCTGTGACACAGGACATATAGTCTTGAGGACTGATATCAGTCCCCGAGAACGCTCGTCTCACAAAGCGCATCACTCTAGGGCGAGTATTGCCTTCCCTGAAGCAGGTTAGTTTGCCGATGAGTGCTCTGGCCCCACCAATACGGCGTTCAATCCTGCACTGCCAAGCTGGTACGGCTGGTTTCGGTCGTGTAGCTCTTGAGTCATTAACGAATTTAACGTGAGCTACACGACACGCCGCTACAGCTCCGCAGTACAGAATCGAATGAGTATCGGTGAGGTCTTCGCAGTCATCAAAATAGTTTGACAACTGCGAATCCAGAGCCGCCACCAGCGCCCTATTTTTGTTATGCATGGGCAAACGAGGTAAGCGTGGCCTAAGTTCGGGCGACATGAACCGATATTCCCGAATCGCACCCTCCAAAGCACTCCTCAATTCCTCACTGCACTGGGTACTTACGTTTGTAGCCCTGTCAACATTCCCCTCGTCAGCTTGAGGCGTGTGACTTGTGGTTAGCCGTGGTGGTGCCACAACTGTCTGCGACGGGGGGACGATGACATGGCTACTCTGCATTTCACTTCGCAAGCGATCAAGTACTGTGTCATCCAACATATGGTTACGCTGGATGACCCGCACCTGATCCGATAGTCGTTGAGCTGAAACGTTGACAGCTGGTTCAAGCACCTGAAAAAGAGAGAGCATCCGAACACGGTACGCGGTCAGATTGTTTCCTCCTTCTGTAGCCCCATAGTATGAGCGCATGACGTTCTCATTAATGGATCTCGTCCATCTCATGCGCTGCACACTTCCGCCGGGAGCTGGGACCCTATCAGAGGCCGGTGGGCCTCGAGATCCTAAACCATCCGGCGGCCGGCGTCCTCCCCGTCGACGAGCAGGTGGTGGCGTCGTGGGCGGGGAGAAATACTCGTCGCTCGAGCTCGACGCAACTACCGCGGCCGGTGTCGTCACAGCGCCCGCAGTGGGGCTGGGTACCGGCGGCGGCGAGGCGGAGCTGAGCGAAGAGTCCGGTGGTGGTAGGCGTGCATTACGTGCGGCGGCTCTGGTCAACATTTCTTGGTTTTCCTATTTCGTTATTATGTTCGGAGGTGACATCTGTCATGTCACCTCCGACTCGGCTGTTTTTGATTTAATTTATTACATTTTGGTATAATATGGTCTCTTTTTACTTTTTCCAGTGATTTTGAAGTTTATTGTTTTTGGGTATTGTGAAAAACTATTGTAAAATTGGGTTAAAATTGCTTTCGCTGATTTAATTATGCAGAAATTCGAAAACGTGACGTCTTGTTGACACGGTGTTGCCTTTTTATTTATTAAAATTATTATTATTATAATTATTATATAATAATAATAATTTTATTATCAGGCAACTAAAGCCCATACATAAAATACACAAAATAACCTTAAACGTTAATGACAAACTAATACATATTAAAAATCAGCTTAAAACTATAGCTAAACACGTAAAGTTGACGGCGTCGTGTTTCGCTGCGAGGTGTCACGTAACCGTCCTCGGAAACGTCGATATACGACACCTTTCGGCCAAAAGTCCTCTTTCAAGCAGTACTGTAGATGGTGGGTTGGAACTCGTACCACGAATGACTTAAAGTTGATGTCGTGGCGCGACTCCAACCTTTCGACCCTCAGAGTCCAGCTGGTCTTCACTTTCAATAATGTGAGAATGGTAAAAGAAAGAATGGTGAAGGTTTCGGCCCCGACTTACGTGAGTTCGAACCCAGGAAGGCACTTTACTTTGTGTACATAATTGATTTCCTCACTACTGCTCTCGAAGCGGTGAAGGAAAATGTCGAGGACCTATGACAATTCGAAGACATTTGGAACAGGCGTAACTTTTGAAAGCGATAAATTTGTTACTTTTCTAGGTCTTCAGGCTTTTGGAATGTCTTTGGTATTTCCATTGTCCATTGGTGGCGTAAACTGTTTAGTGTTTACCTGATTGTAACTGGTCCCTTGATGACGGGAGGATGACGATATAAGAACAGCGGGTACTAATTGGATGAGACAAGCGCAGTACCGTATAAGGTGGAAAGCTCTAGGGCAGGCCTGTACTGAAAAGCAAGAAAATCTTCAGTTACCGGTGTCAAATGTTGAAATAGAAAAATATTGTAATTGTAAGATTGTTAAATAAAGGCTATAATTAAATAAATAAATAAATAATCCATCCCTGACATCAAGACCAGATCCATTGTTGCAAATGAATAATCAAATATACTGATACATATATACAAATAACATTGATATAAGTAACAGCCTGTGGGAATAGATACTCCTCAAAACAAAAGAAAATTATTTCACAAAAGATTTACCTTATCTTGGGTCACGCAGGGTTTTAAGAAGCTTTCTTGGCTTGCTAAAATTATGCACATCCATTTTGTTTCAAGTAAAAATATTTTATGGCAAAACCCAATTTATCATCAAATAAATCTGTTCGAATCTTCAAATACACCTTGTGGGGATTATTGAGCATTGCTGCTTGAGTGACATGTGTTTTTTTCTTTGGTTCAAAATATCAACATAGGTAAATAAGGCCTTTGATGACATCGGCAAAGTATAATGTTTGGGCTCATTGGAAAGGTCGCAATGAATAAGTTACAGATAGTGATTATTCCAACAAAAGTTTTATCTGAGGATTATTTGTCGCTTTTTCTTCTGCAAAATATTACCAAAATATTGGCTCAGCGACAAAATAAAACATTAAATCTTACGAAACTGCAAGGCATTCACTATTCATATGCAAATATATTATTACACTGTCATACACCCTTGGGTTCATAAATCATAATGATTGTTATCATAAACGATAGACATAGCTGTGCTTTGAACATAGATCGGCGATCATAGTAAGATGTTATTGCTAGCAGCGTTGTTTTCCACCAGTTCTGTTTCCTGTTCTGCAAGTGTTATTGGATTTTTATTGACTGAATTCGTTCGTTTGGTCAATGAATATACCGTCCATCTTTAGTTTCAATGAACAACTTTACCCATGAGTATAATATGAATTAAATATCTCTCAATTACTAAAAATCTAGTAAAAATAGCTGAGTTTTCTACTTTTGTAAAGGTGTGCTTATACGAGCAACTAAAATTGCTCCATCCTGGTCAATTCTCGTCAACTATGACGTCACGATTATATCCAGCAATTTAGAGCAATGGCAACATGTCGCCAGAGATACGGCCACACAATACCATGCAATATGGAGCTACTTAAAAACTAGGCAATACGCACCCCCCCGCTGCCGCCGGCCGTTTCTTCTCGCAAAAACGAGATGTAGTTATACGTACAAACGAGATGGAAAGAAAATTGTTTAAAAATTTCCAAACCGATTGGATATTCGGCAACTCATATTGGCGACATTGAGAAATGTGAAATATATGGAGCAATCAGAAGCAATATTCCCGAAACAATTTGCGCATTTTATTGTTGTTGCTCCAGATTGCTCCACTTACTTGATCCAGATTGATCCATTAGTGTTGCCGAGCAATAATTGTTCACAAAATTGCCCATGTAAGAGCACCTTTACGTTTTGATATTCAATGGCGGCAACAGATGTTTAGTATTTGAGATATATTTTAATGCAACACTCACAGGTAAAGTAACTCACAGAAAGTAAAGAAGCCACAGTTATTTAGTTACTAGTTAGTTAGTTATTAGCCATGATATGGGTTTAGCAAAATCAAGTCGTTTTCAAATACAATACCGTTCGATATTCAAAAAAATTGCGTCAAAAATCTCGAATAGCATCAAAATTACACGTGTCCTCTTAAATTATATACATTGAACCCTTAACACACAAATATCCTTTACGTCATTGTACAGTCTCGGGGTATAAATACCTTACATTTACGAAAACTCAAATCGTTTTTCTCATGAATAAAAAATTTGCGTCTTTCAGAAAATACATTTCATCCGAAAGAAAGAAAAGTTGGTTTATTTTTCATAGAAACACGTGTAAAGAGTAAAGTGAGTTCATTATAACAAAAAATAAAACAGTCAATCACGATCATGGAACATAAATTTTCGGCAGCTGCACGTCATGACTGTGACAAGAAGGCTTCTGTTGAGCATGATGCTGTAGAGATGGGTAACTCAGGAGAGATAGGCGCCATCTAGTTTTAAAAAATATTGACCAACAAAATATTGACGTGGAAAAGTGTCTTTTAAGATCTACTTACAAAATAAACATTTCATTTCATTTCATTTCATTTCAAAAGATATGAATCAATCCGTTTTTTTTTTTTTTTGGAAATGACATCTCGTAGTTGACCTTGAGAGGCCGTAACTACTCAACCGGGCTTTCCTGTGGGGACTAATAGCTTTTAGACTAAGAGCCTCCAGCCAAGGCTTACAAACTAACACTTAAACCTATAGCGACTGCGCACTGAGGGCACCCCCTGCGGGGTACGAGCCTCGGCTCAGGGAGTCACTGTTAGGGAGGGCAGCAAGTGGGGACAGGCTGGATCAAATAATTTCTTTATTATTAGATCATGGGGATTTTAACTCTACTTGCTCAGCTTCGGCGCGGGCTGGCACTTCTGCGGGCAAGGGACGGTTGGGGGGATTTCGTTTACTCGGGGTCTTCGCGGGGCGCGAGGACCTCGGCGGCGAGGTCGGAAACACGGTCTGTATTTGTGTGCTGTGCTGGTGGCCCTACTGCTTTCTTGAATGAGAGTGATAGGGTCATCAGGGTCGGAGAGGACATGTCTCGGCCGGCGTATTCTACTGACTCTACTGGGGACATAACTAGCGGCCTTCGCAATCAGTGGATTGCGGTGTTGCGCGGCGGATTCGAAGAAACGCTTTGAGTTGCGTTTAAGGAACTGAGCTATCACAATCCGTTTCCATCACTCACTCCTTGTATCCATTCACATCCGAATGTGTGTGTGTTTCAGTGTATCTTTACACCTCACTCACTCACGGATTCACGGCCTTTTTTTTCAATCTGTATCGGCAACACAACCGCATAGCCACCCTCGTAAACAAATTTTCGGAAAGTCCAGGCGTCTCTTTCGCACCTCAGTATTTAGAATGTTCTGTCGCGCTTTCGCAAGACGGATAGAGTGAGTTGTTTGACCATTAAAAACTGATAAATGTCGGCACAGAAAAGTAAATTAGTAACTCTATAACCGGTGCGTAGGGCATAAAGTCGTTAAGCGGAACGTGAATAGTTAAGTACTATACTGGTTTTAACTGTACGTGTACTTTCCTTTAAAAAGTTTTAGTAAACTATGCAAACTAATTTCGGTCATAAAGACATCGTTTTTATTATCAGGATAGAAAAAAAGTAGATTTGCGATTTCAAATTAAACAAAATATCAGTTTGCGTCATTAGTTCAACCTTGACCTTCGTTCGCTACCGTTCGGGATCGGGTCAGTTCAATGCGCTGCGTGTCGTGCGCGCGAGCGTGATCTAGTGATACATAAGGATATAAAGATATAAAAGAGTGATACATATCCCAGTGATCGAAAGATACATTTCAATCTTTTCTTTTTAGTGATACATTTTGCCCATGTCTATGATGCTGTGCCACACAGCACAGCGCGGATTTTCAGTGGTCACCAGAAAACGACGCCAACGCAACGTACGGAAAGAAAGACTGGCTAAAGAAAAACTGGTAGTTAGAATGCTTTCGATAATACTGTTTGTAACACGATAAAATAATTACAAATATTTATTTAAGGAGAAAATTGCCTTTGATTCTTGCGTAAGTATACCTAAGGTTAATTTATACTAGTTAGTTGAGTGGTTTTTTTTTTTTTTTTTTTTTTCTGGGTGGGAAATCATCATAACTTCTCCCGCTCTGGGTGGAGCGGGAGGGCGTGTCAGACTTTTACTGACTAAAACCCACCCGTGTTCCCTCACTTGCCTGTGTGCCAGGGGCCGCGGTATCTCTTTCGAACAACCCGCACCCCTGGCAGGCATCGGCCCTTGCGGGCCCCATCAGTTGCTGATGACATCTCTTTGAGGCGCGCGTGGAACACAACGCGCCGTCGACCCGGGCTTGGTCCTTACCGGACAGCGAGCTACCCATTACTCGCCGTCCGCAAGCCCGTGCCTACGGTGGCCGGGAATCAGCCTGGGATTCCCGACGCCCAGCGCGTCTCCTGCGAAGGCCACGGCTGTGAGGGCGCATGTATTGCATCTCCCTCACGTGCGCTGCCTCCCTCTTTGCGAGCATAACTGCTTCGCTGAAGGAGGCTGCTAGCCATGCCCTCTCGCTCCGTACCATGGCCTGGACCAGGGTTAGTTGAGTGGTTAGTTTAGTGTATGGCATAAAAAATATAATAAAATTGGGATGAGGCGCTAGGTACACATATATAGGGTAAGTTTTTATGCAGTGCGCAAACTGTTACCATGAATTCAGCATATCATTCTAGATGCGCAGAAATTTTACGTCGGTTTTCAAAAAAAAAAATCAGCTGTTTCATAGAAAAGTGCAATACGTATTCGGTCAAAATGTATGGAACAGCTGATTTTTTTTTGTATTACCGACGAAATTTTTTCTGCGCTGGGTGGTCTGGAATGATAAGCTGAATTCATGGTTACAGTTTGCGCACTGGATAAAAACTTATCCTGTAAGTATTTTCCTAGTTTGGGATTCGGATTCTTCATAATGGTTTCCGTGACTTACGAGTTGTAGGTAGCGTGCACTTTACTTGGTGCAAATTATTTCATCACCACTGCTCTCAAAACGGTGAAGGAAAACATCGTCAGGAAACCAGCATGTGCTAGAACCTAAAATTCGGAGTCATGTGACATCCACCGACACGCAAACGGCCCGCGTTGTGGATTACGGCCCACTCCCTCTCACAGATATGAGGCTTGTGTCCCAGCAGTGGGAACATTGTAGGCTGATTATGCTGTATGATTTCTGTAACCAAAAATGATGTCAATAAAAAAGTATTATTTAATATTACTATACACCGTGACATTTTAGTCGTCTTACAACGGCAGCCCACTTCATGTATCCAATGCCTACTAATCATTTAAATAAAAGAAAATTATATTTTTGGACATAAGCATAATTTAAAAAAATTAAAATATCATTCTACTACTAAGACGCATGACGCAGTTTGAAACACCCTGTTATGGAGATGGAATTAATGATGGAATGTAATGGTAGGTAGGTAGCTAGATATCTTCTACCGTTTGATACGTAAACATTATTGACACGAAGGATGTTTCATAATTCTAAACCATTATTTATTTTTCTTTGTACCTATTATCTTATTTATGGGTAACAAATCTTTTCATCGCGCTTAGAGGTATTTTATGACGGATACATTCAGTGGACCACCTTTATAAGAAGACTAAAATGTCACGGTGTATAGAGATACGAGGAACAGGCTGTAAAGTTCACTCATACTCTATTGATAAAGGGAGGATCCTCCGACCAAACGGGTGTTGTCTGGTGGGCAACTGCCCGACGGTTGATGTTGATGATGTTGATGATGTATATATGCGGATCGCGCGGTAAACTCTGCTTGCGCGATGTAGTTACGGTGTGACGTCAAGTCTAGTGTAGTTCGCATATGGCATTATAGATGGCACCACTTCACTTTTTGTGTTTCTCAAGTTTGTTGATTTGAAGTTCGTGTGGCATTGTAATTGGCCACCACAACTACTAAGTATATTCTCGGGACTGTACAAAAACGTACTGACGTGCACAAAGGAGTTCAAAGTGGTTAGAACAACAACAACATGGGTTTGAGAATTTAAAGACATACATTTTTGTATTGGGTCAGTTAATTTGGGTTTTACATAGTAAAGTAGACTCTTTGCTCTCGTAAATGCTACTCAAATAAAATTCACTTAGATTATTCGTACTCAGAAACCGTGCACAAGATGAAGCGGCCGGAAAAAATGAAACGTCACGGGTGTTTTTATATTTTCTGGGTCAAATATATTATTTACCTGGTGCCAGTCATAGGTGGGATTTCTCCAAATCATGCCAGTTGCTCGTTCTCACAGGGAGGAAAGCTCCTCGTATTTTTGAGACACATTACTTACAATGTCGACTGAAAATCTAATATTTATGTGTGAATTTTCCGCACGTTGTTTACTTCGTTGTTTTATTTGAAAGAATAAAAGTAGGCATGTTTGTTTGACATACATGTGATGTCTGGTATAATAATGTGTCTTTGGTCTACTCTATTCTATTTCATAGATTGAAAAAATAAATAAACATTTCAGTCGAAAATCTTCCACAGCTGGACATAGGCCTCCCGCAAGAACCGCCACTTCGACCGGTTCTGGAGGTCTACTCTGTCAGAACAAAGTCCATAATTTAGGCTGATGTTACGGGCGCCTCCTACTCTGTATTACCTACGGACATAAGATTAGTTTGGGGCCCGAAGTTAAAATGCATGGCAACACGATTTGACAGTTCTCCTTACTCTCGTTGTGTTTTTGCCCGTCCGAAAAAGTTAATAAATCGGGAGTAGGGTTCATTCCTAAGTATCGAACTATTTTCCGACGGGCCCGTATCTTCGACGACGGACTTAGAGAGTAGCCCCCCTGTACTTCTTGCATCTATCTAAATCTAAATGTAACCACATCTAATTATTTTAGTCGATTTGGTAAGAGCTAAGCGAGAATATATTTAGCTCATGTCGAGTTAACATAATTAGGCAGTCAGTAAGATGGCGCGGTTGACTCCCCAGGTTGGTCAGACGCATAGTAGCGTCGTTCTTGGAGAGTTTTATTGCAGCGTCATATAAATAAGCTCGTAAAATATTGCTACAAACTCCCATATATAAATTACCGGTAACTTTAAAAAGTAACGTTATTAAAAAGAACCCGCCAGCTCCCTTTTAAACCGGTCGTTTACTAAGTTTAACGTTACTTAAAAACGTTAAGTCTAAAAGAGATACGGATGTTCCCATTAAACGTACGGAAATGCATTTAAGATAGCAGCTTACCCGCAGCTGATGTGAGGTTTAGTATTAAAACGGAGTATAAAGCAAGCCATGTCTTTTCTCTGTCGCGGTCAGGCTGACGGACGTTTGTACGCGAAATAGGACGTAGATCGGCTTGTTAAGAGGATAGTCTGCGAAGCTGTTTTCAGGACACTTTTCGTTCTTCTAGTTTGAGGATTTATACGACTGCGTTTTGTTTTCGGAACAAAAGAAGCGAGGTAAAGTGCAGTCGGAGGATTCGGTTAAAAGTTTTGTTAACGATGGAATAAGATTACTTAGTTTATTGTTAGGCAATGCATTTGATTAACTCTTTGTGTATCTTGCCCCAAAAATGTTTTGGTACTTTATGTATTTTTAACTAGTTATTCAATCTAATTATCAATGTTTCTGTAATTTAATTTCTACCATCTTATCATTTTAAGAAAAATACGATTTCAGAGGCATACTCTTTTTTTACAAAAGTCACAATTTTCAAGGCTTTTAACATAAGAAAGAGAAGAAAAATCATGCAAATCTATTCCGTCTTAATGAGTTCCGACTTTTCGTGGTTTTGCATTTTTTATTAAGGAAAAATTCTTCGCTTTGAAACGTCTTAACTAGGAAGAATTATAGGTGCCTTATTTAGTGAATTATTTTTTGCGAAAGATGTTGTTGGTCATGAAATTAGCCATGGTCCAGTAAATTAATGAGTTATAATTTACCGTAAAACTTATCATCATCATCATTTCAGCCGAAAGACGTCCACTGCTGGACGTAGGCCTCCCCTAGCTCCGCCACTTCCGACCGTTTCTGTGCTTCCCGCATCCAGCGGACTCCTGCGGCCCTCACAAGGTCATCGGTCCACCTTGTGGGAGACCTACCAACTTTACGACTTCCGGTTCGCGGAAGTCACTCCAGAACCTTTCGGCCCCATCGGCCATCTGTTCTGCGAGCAATGTGCCCTGCCCACTGCCACTTAAGTTTGGAAATTCTTCGGGCTATGTCGGTTACCTTGGTTCTCCTATGAATCTCTTCATTCCTGATTCGATCACGTAGGGAAACTCCAAGCATAGCCCTCTCCATTGCCCTTTGGGTGACTTTAAGCCTCCTTATGAGGCCCATTGTGAGCGACCACGTGTTGGTTCCATATGTCATCATTGGCAACACGCACGGGTCAAAGACTTTCGTCTTGAGACACTGCGGTATGTAGGACGAGACGATATTGCGTAGCTTCCCAAACGCTGCCCAACCGAGTCGGATTCGACGATTAACCTCTTTTTCGAAGTTGGACCTACCTAACTGGACAGTTTGTCCTAGGTAAACGTACTCGTCCACAACTTCGAGTGCAGCGCCTTCGACCATTATGAGAGTGGGTCTTACATGGGCATTGGACATGACCTTCGTCTTGTCCATGTTCATTTTAAGACCCACTCTTTCCGAAGGTCTACTGAGGTTATCGAGCATTGCACTGAGGTCCTCCATGGTCTCAGCCAAAAACAAAAGTAAAACTTATATTGTACGGTAAATTGTAACTAGGTAGGTATAGGTAGGTACTTACTAACCTACATAAAACCATGTCTTTGGTTTGACATACTTAAACAAAAGCTGTCAAACTGTCATAATTATTGCTAAGATGAAAGTTATCTGAGCGGTTGAATTATCACTTAATAAATGTCAGGTGTAAGACGTATTAGGTTAACACATTTTTATTGAAACATTTCAATTAATTTATAAATTAATACGTGAGCAAAATTTTTATTTTGTTTGAAATTTGGCGCAATTAAAGTTTATATGGAAAAGGAAAGGAGTGCAGAAAGCTAATATTTTTGATTAAATTTAAAAGAATTACGGTCAAATTTCGAACTCTGGGCGACTAGTAGTATAAATAAAATTATACATAAATCCTAATAGAGCAAATTATTGATATCAAACCACAAACTCACCAAAAACTACTTCACTCATCGACGAAATTATTCGTTCTTAATTTAAATTCTAATCTCATTTCGCGGAGTAATTGAAGCTAACCGGGGTCAGTTGCACCTAAATTTGTGTACGCTTAACCGTTCGTTTGCCCCCAACTACACATAACACGTACTACAAAGGCTCCACCAATCGATTGGTGCAACTCTAATCAACGGCATTATCACTTAACTGGAGTTAATTTTCACTTCGTAGATTGCTGATTAGTAATTGTGCGATTCGCGTTCCTGTTTGAACAGTGTTTAATCTGTAAATAAGTTTTCCATAGATATTCATGTCAAGATTTTTAGGCAGCAGCTTTTATCATTTTTTGTTTTGACGAGTCTTTTTAAAAGAACTAATCTGTTAATAATGATTTATGCCAGGTTGATTGCAATACACTCGGCCCCTTACATAACTGGCGAAATGTCGGTGTACTATAGGTACAGCTGTGCATTCCCTTCGGAAATTATAGGCATGATGTTATTTTCTGATGTTGACTGCCTCGTTGGTGTAGAAGTCGCAAGCGCTACTGCTGGGCATGAGGTCCTGGGTTCGATTCCCAGTTCAGGCAAAGTGTTATTGGGTTTTCCTGTCTGGAAATTCTCAGTAGCAGCCCGGTGTCTGGATTTATTACCAGTTAATGGCAATGGGTGCGGTAAAATGTGGGTGTACCATAAGTATACCTCTGCCCAACCCTTCGGGAAACAAGGCGTGATGTTATGTTATGTTATTTTGTAAATAACGTTAAGTTCCTTTTGTTTATCATCCAATAAACAAGCGTGAAACTTAGAACATATCCACATATTTACAGAACACCCCTAACAAACGACGTTCCACCAGCTTTTTCCTTAGCGTTTACGACTCCAACAGCTGCTCACTAATTCAACATTTTGTCTATTTGTGTATAAGAATACGTTGGGTTGTTACAGCAATATGTTACTGCAGTAAAATCGCAAGCATTTACGATCTATTAGGGATGTACGATGTCATAAAGGCAGGCGAATGAATGGATAAGGCGTGAGATTGAGATTGAGAAAAAGCCTGACCAGGATGTCTTGGGATTACTGAAATCTCCAATGGATTTTGTAATCAGTCAATCATGTAAAACTATGGCAGTAGAATATTACTTATTGTTATTTATTACTTATTGTTATTGAATACTACTTATTAACTTAAAAAAAGGAGGAGGTTCTCAATTCGACTGTATTTTTTTAAAATGTTTGTTACCTCATAATTTTCGACTGGGTGAACCGATTTTGATGATGATTTTTTTATTTGAAAGCTGCTTTCCGTGTGGTCCTTTTTCTATTTCATATAGATCTGATGAAGCGTTTCGGAGACAGACAACAGAACTCTTCAAAAAATAACAGTAAATAAACCGCGATTGCTGCTATCACATAAATATGCATTGTTTTGACCCCAAGGATGATGACATTTCGAATTAGTGGGGTAGGTACTGTCACTACAAAGTGAAAAATAAAAACTTTGTCAAAAAAAACAACCGACTTCCGAAAAAACACTACAAAGTGAAAAATAACTTTAATTTCGGAAGGCGGGGATAAAAAATTAAAATACATATCCAAAGTTACCGACTGCCGAAAATAAAGTTATTTTTCACTTTGTAGTGTTTTATAGGAAGTCGGTTGTTTTTGTTTATCTATGTGTCTGTCTGTGGCATCGTACTCTCCCAAACGGCTGAACCAATTTTGTTTTTGTGTTTCGTTTCAGTTTTTTTTCAACACAATATGCAGTGTTTTTTCGATATTAGGTACTTTTATAAGACCGGTAAGGTTTGCATGTAACTACTCAAAAAGTAAACATCAATGTCCATTTTGTTTCTTTGAAAAGAAAAATAGCTTAGCGCCATGTTTTTTGTTACAAAGTCCAAAGCTTGCTTGAGGAATTTTAGAACAAAGTTTATTTTACAACTACCGTGGCTTGAAAAGAGTTGAGCTTTCAGATTCTATCATCGTTACCTATAAGACATCATTGTGTAACACCATTCCGCCTGATTTTAAAATAAAGGGTAATTCCACCAATGAAATCGACCCCGATCAGCGCATCTAAACCCTATTCAAGAGCTGTCAATGTCAATATTGTTGTGGAGTATTAACACTGACAGCTCATGAACGTGGCTTAGATATTGTGATGATCGGGTTAGATTTCATTGGTGTAATTGGCCCTAAGAGAACAGGTTCCGGAAAACATGTCTTAAGTAGAATGTAATTACTGAAAATTACAAAATTTAATTAAGCACAGAATATTAATTAAAAGGAAAATATCGAATGTTTTATAAAATCAACATAAAACCAAATATCTCAAAAGGGTGAAGGAAACATCGTGAGGAAATCGCCATGTTAGAACCAAGAATTCGAAGATATGTGACATCTACCAACCCGCACAGGGCCAGCGTGGATTAAGGCCCGCGTGGTGGATCAAGGCCCGATCCCTCTCATCGAGAGGAGGCCTGAGTCCCACCAGTGGGAACGGTAAGACTGATTAAGCCATATTCCAAATATTGTGTCGTGCTTTACTGACGCGGAGTTTAACTCATTTTAGGTAGGTTCCTACTTTATTTAAATACTAGCTTCCGCCCGCGGCTTCGCCCGCGTGGATGTCGGAAATTATCCCGCGGGAACGTACTAAAGAGATAAAAAGTATTATATGTATTCATTTAAGTTGTAATCTATCTGTTTGCCAAATTTCATTTAAATCCGTTCAGCCGTTTTTGCGTGAAAGAGTAACAAACATCCATATATACATACAAACTTTCACTTTTATAATATTAGTGAGGATTAAGTATTGAAATCCATCTACATACTAGCTTTAATTTATTAACAATTCGAGTTAAAAACCAACTGACTTAACAAACAACTCCTAAAAATGATTCCAAAAAAAATTTTTGGTGAAACCTTATACTTTTATTTTGACTAAAACGTAAAAATGGTGTCTTAGGTTCTTTTTAAGCGAAGCCCTACGCTACAACAAAATAAAGCCACATTAATTTATTTTCCCTTGTAACTTGTATAAACATCTAGCTGATGAATTTATTTCTCTCCCATTTCGAAATTAGCATGGAAATGAGTTCAAGATTTGTTTTTTGTCCCAAAATCTAAAGAGCGAAGTGGTAAAAAATTCTACCAATTAGTCATTCAAGGCCTAGATCAAAGGCGACATTCCTACAACCTCTTTTCAGAAGGCCATGCCATGAAGTATTAATTAGATTAACTAAAGTGTGACTACGAACTAACGGTTTTTTTTTTGAGGGTGGGAAATCGTCAAATAACTTCTCCCGCTCTGCGTGGAGCAGGAGGCCGTGTCAGACTTTTACTGAATAAAACCCACCCGTGTTCCTTCAGTCGCCTGTGTGCCAGGGGCCACGGTATCTCTTTCGAACAACCCGTACCCCTGGCAGGCATCGGCCCTTGCGGACCCCACCAGTGCTGACATCTCTTTGAGGCGCACTGGTCATTGTAAAATTTGTTTTCAGAGCATGATTAGATTGGAATGAAGAGGACTGGATAGGTTCTTTCCTCAAAGGACCATTTCAGACACCAACCTACATGATGGTCTTCACATGTTCTGACCAAGATTATTCTAGCCTTTAAAAGAGACTGTGACCTCTGAGTTTGTTTCGGCCTTGCTTCTCAGAGTAGTCAGATAGAAAAAGCCGATCTCTTCTAGTTTTTATAAATTATTGACGTATAAAAGTGTTTGTACAAACCTACTTACAGAAATAAAATCATTTATCATTTATCGGCCAAAGAATCAGTATTGCCATACGACGTGACAATACTGATTCTTTGGCCTTTTAAGCACTTTTCCCGTTGACAACAGTGCGGACGAACGTTTTGATGACCTCACGATTATTTTCTTTTTATATACTTGTACATTAACTTGTTGTCGAGTAACTAATTATTGATAGCAGTACATAACTTATTTATCACTTATAATTTGGATCGCTGACTATCCGGTCTATTCTGTAAAATCACATAGTGAAAAATGAAGTGAGCTGTCATTCTACTTGAAGCTAAGGATTAACACTGTTGACAGGTCACTTCCCCTAAGTTTTCACAGTGAGACTTTTGAATGATGATCATGAAAATGACACATTCGCCACATGAAAGCTTACCATATACATATTCAGCCTATAATTTCCCCACTGCTGGGACACAGGCCTCCTCTCCGTGAGAGGGAGTGGGCCGTTATCCACCACGCGGGCCCAGTGCGGGTTGGTAGATGTACGTCTTAAATTTTTTGGTTCTAGGGCACGCCCTAGAACCAAACATTTTTTATTATGGTTTCTTCACGATGTTTTCCTTCACCGTTTTGAAAGCTTATCTTATTCATACTCAAAGTCCAGTCCTAATGTCTTAAAGAAAAAGTTATCGCAGCTTAATTTTGAAGTAGAACACGAAAGAAGCTTAATCAAAATAAATTAGCGTCTCAGCCCTGCCCGGAATTAATTTTAGAAAATCAAAGGGTCGGATTTTATTAAAGATTTTTTTAGTTAAAAACTTTTTATGGTTTTTCTTCATTTTAATTATAATAGATTTGATCAGTTTGGCTTTGACTGAAAGTCCCTAATTACTTGACATCAAAACTGATGAAAATTTTGATTTATTTTGAAATTAAAATAATAAGTTTAAGGTTAAATTCCATCTAAAACACGCATGCCAAATATCGCGACTCTTTACTATAAAAAATAAACAACCGACTTCCAAAAAAACACTATAAAGTGAAAAATAACTTTAATTTCGGAAGTCGGTGACTTTGGATATGTATTTTAATGTTTTGTCACCGCCTTCCGAAATTAAAGTTATTTTTCACTTTCAGTGTTTTTTTGGAAGTCGGTTGTTTATTTTTTTGAAAAAAGTTTTTTTATTTTTCACTTTTTAGTGGTTCACATGTGCTTACCCCTTCACAGCGTACCGGCGAGTGATGTTATGTTATTAACTGGTGTAAACAATTGACAGACATGAGATTTCAGCAATCCCTGTCCATTTGCTATCATTTATTGAGGAGTTCCGTTGCCTATCTCCGAAGTTCTTCATCAGATCTTCACCAAATTGAAATGGAACCACTTCGAGAAAGTACTCTTCCAAAAACTACACAAATTGCTTCAAGTGTGCCTATAAAATCAAAAAAATATTGTATCAAGCATCGGGTTGTGTGTAAAACAAACTGTGTACCGAATTAAACTTATTGTTATTTTCTTCATTAACGTACGAACTCAACAAATCTGCTAATGAAATAGGAATAATAGGCTCCTACAAATCCCTTGCAATTTCATACTTCTTCAATTTTCATGTTACTAAAAGAATGTAAAAAAAAAAAAAAAGTCAAACGACTATAGCTACTAATTAAAAAAAAAACAAGATACGAGTCCAGTCAGCTAGTAAAAATCCTGAAAAAAAAATTCCAAAGCCATTTTTGTGACATGACATGTATTTAAAAAGCGAACGATATTACGAAACAGAGAAATTAAAAACTATGAATACAACGAACGAAAAATAAATTCGCAATGTAACGGCACAATGTGAACAATAAATTAAAACATGGTTTTTAATTTAAAAACAAGTCTATGCCACTAATGTTGCTTGCTATTTGGGTACATATTTATACTCGTCGTCCAATTTCGTGTTTACTTGAAAACATATTGAATAAAAATCTGATTACCTTAACTGGCAGCAATATCCTCAGCGTCAACAGACTGAACACATATTACACGCTTTTCCAATATCAAGTAAATGACAATATTTAATACTAAATAGCTACACTGCAGTAGGTGTCTACACCGTGAAATTTTAATGGTTGTTTTCCCGCGGCAGAACAATTTGCAATAAGGAGTACTTTCGAAGCATAGAGTAAAATTAAAAAACATAAAGATTTTTTTGTTTTGAAAAAAAACATTCATCAACTCGATAAAACACTACTCAATAGTAACACTAGATGCGACGTGGCAATGCCCCGGGTTCAGCCAGGACGTGCTTCACGCCAGGTGTAGGGGAGACCGGGGATAGTTGGCTATAGGGGCAGGTAGACTAAGCAACAATAACTCTCCACCAACACGAGTTATTCATCAACCGATCACGAGCGACGATGCCTCCCCGCGATCCGCTAACTTGTGCGAAGTGAGCTGCTGCAGTCGCACGGCGTTCGTGAGTGGCATCACATGGTGTATTTTTGGTCTTGGTAAGTAATTTTTTTCGTTCGTACGATTTTTGTTATTGTGCCTATGGATCTGTTAGAAACAATGTTGTTGTTATGCCAAATGTATATATGATAGTTGTATTCTATATTACACAGTATTGCTTCCATGTTAGTGCCAGAGTTTGCGTATGATACGCAGGTAAAATTCAAAATGGCGTCAGGGGTTGGTTGACAAATTTTGTTCGGGGTAGGTAGACTGATTAGTCAACCAACCCCTTTAAAATAAGTATAACATTTTATGCTTATTTTAAAGTATTGTGTGGGCTAATGGTTAATGTGCATCATCAATGTAAACACTATTATGGGTCTTCTCTCACATACTAAATTACAGTTGTATTTTTACAGAAAATGAGGACGTACAAAATAAAATCTGAAAGGGGTGATGCATCATAAGATATCGTAGAAAGAGCTTGCCACGCAGTAATCTTCGATAATAATAGCATAAACGCCACATCAAAGAAATACCAAATTTAATACAACACGTTGTCGTCGTCGTTATGTAACTAAACTTAAACAAAAGCTAGAAAGTAACCCGAACTTCAGGAGAGCTGATTTAACCCTGGACACGGCGGGGTATATAAAAAATAGGCAGATATTTAGCGATGACGAAGAAAATAAACTGGAAGCTTATGGCTGCTGACATTTATTATGGATTAACACCGTATGAGACATGCAAGCTTGTATTCGAATACGTAAAAAAGAATAAAGTAGAAAAGAAGTTTTTTGTTTTAATAGTTTATAATATTAGATACTCACAAGTTTATGTACTTTGAATAATATTTTAATAAAAGCAATTTGAGCTTTGATTAGTGATTTATTAGAATAATTCAAGTTACAATTAAGGTTGAAACAGAAAGTACAAAAATTTGTCTTACTTATTGTTAATTTAAGTTTTTTTTTAAATAGTTTAAAAAGAGACTTTTACCTTTATTAAAGTTCTTTATTAACCGAGAGTGGATCTCAAATTCAAGTTTGTTTATAATTAAATAAAAAGTTTCTATCATTGAGTAAATTTTAATGTTTTATTTTATACTATTCCTCTTTATTTACACTAATTACTGCCTGGGTCAACCTACCCCATGCTTATGGCCAACTTACCCCGGATTTGGGGTAGGTTGACCAATCGTCAGGGGTTTAGAAAATCGACTAAATAAGTAATATAATGATAAATATATAGGTTATAGATTAGTATTTTAGGTACCTGAATAGTTCTTCTACCTGTATACATTTTTGTTTTTGTTATATTAAGTTAAACACCAGAGATATACGAGCTTAAGTCAAAAGTTAGTCAACCATCCCCGGTCTCCCCTACTGGTGGTCGCCGGAGCTCACAGCTCTGCGCGAGGCGTGCGTTGCGGCGCGGCATCGGTACACCAGGCACCGCAGGCTCCGTATCCGCCCTCCGGATACGGAAGCCATTCAGGCGGAGCTATACGAGGGGTACAGAGTGGCGAAGACCGCCCTCCGAGCGGAGATCCTGCGGGCCAGGTCACTGGCCCGCGAGGAGTCGCTGGAGACTCTGAACAGAGGCCCGTGGGGACGCCCCTACAAAACGGTGCGGGAGAAAATGCGCCCGTGGGCTCCCCCGCTGACCCAGAGTCTCCGGCCTCAGCTCGTGCAGGACGTGGTGAGCGTTCTGTTTCCCTCGCGAGGGGAGCATGCTCCCCCGCCCATGGCTCCGCCACCTGCGTTGCCTGACGCGGACCACACCGACGACGACGACGATGCTCCAGAGGTGACCGAGGTAGAATTGAGAGTGGCGGTACGTAGGCTGAATGCCAAGAATACCGCCCCAGGACCGGACGGCTTGCCTGGAAAAGCCTGGGTCCTGGCCTTGGAGGCTCTCGGGCCTCAACTAAGAGGGCTCCTAAGCGCATGCTTGGAGGAGGGCCAGTTCCCACGTCACTGGAAGACGGGGAAACTGGTCCTCATCAAGAAGCAGGGGCGCCCCGCGGACTCTCCGTCCGCTTACCGGCCCATCGTGCTGCTCGACGAGGTGGGCAAGCTCTTTGAAAGAGTCATTGCAGACCGCCTCGTCGGGCGGCTGGTGCGGGTGGGGCCGGATTTGGCGGAGAGCCAGTTCGGTTTCCGCAGGGGGCGCTCCACGGTGGACGCCATCATGCGCGTGCGAGCCCTCACGACGGGGGATGCTGTGGCCCGGGGTGGGGTGGTCTTGGCGGTGTCTCTGGACATCGCCAATGCCTTCAACACCCTGCCCTGGAGTTGCATAAGGGAGGCACTCCGGTATCACCGGATGCCGACCTACCTCTGTCGTGTGGTCGAGGCCTACTTGACGGACAGGGCCGTCATCTACCCCGGTCACCTAGGAGAGTGGAACCGGCGAGAGATGTCGTGCGGTGTCCCACAGGGATCGGTCCTGGGGCCGCATCTGTGGGACATCGGATACGACTGGGTGCTGCGCGCCGACCTCCCTAGCGGCGTCAGCGTAGTTTGCTACGCTGATGACACGCTGGTCCTGGCGCAAGGGAGGTCGTACCAGGCGGCGGCCGACTTAGCGACACACGGGGTTGCGACAATCGTCGATAGGATCCGGCAACTGGGACTCGAGGTGGCCTTGCACAAGTCCGAGGCCATGTGGTTTCATGGTCCTCGGAATGCGCCACTGACGGGTTCCCAGATAACGGTGGGAGGGGTTCACATCGGCGTCGAGTCGACGATGAAGTACCTAGGACTCGTCCTCGACAGCCGGTGGAACTTCGCGGAGCACTTCCGACGTTTGGCTCCCAGACTGGAGCGGGCCGGGGCTGCCTTGAAGCGGCTCCTCCCCAATCTGGGGGGGCCAAACGCCTCCTGCCGGAGGCTCTACGCGGGGGTCGTGCGGGCCATGGCCCTATACGGGGCGCCGGTGTGGGCGCCTACATTGAGGCGCCAACCAGCACGCCGGTTGAAGGCGGCCCATAGGGTACCGCACGATCTCCGGTGAGGCGGCGGGCCTCCTTGCCGGATTACCGCCATGGGATCTGGAGGCAAACGTCCTCGCGCTCACTTGGGAGTGGCGCGAGGAGGCCAAACGCCGGGGCGTAACTCCGCTGCCGCGGGAAATCGTGGCACGGCGGACAGAGCTCCGGCAGGATCTCATGGCGACGTGGAAAGTGCGATTGTCGCAACCCAGTGCTGGGCACGCCGCGATTGCGGCGGTAAGTCCCCTCTTTGAGGAGTGGCTTGAGAGGCGGCATGGCGTCCTCACCTTCCGCCTGACACAGGTCCTCACCGGACATGGCTGTTTCGGGAGGTTCCTGTTTCGGATAGGGCGGGAGGAAACGCCCGGGTGTTTCCATTGCGAAGATCGCCCAGAGGACACGGTGGAGCATACGGTGGAGGTCTGCCCAGCTTGGGCGGAGCAACGCCGTGTCCTCGTGGAGGTGATCGGCGGCGGCGATCTCTCGCGTCCGACCCTGGTCCAGGCCATGGTACGGAGCGAGAGGGCATGGCTGGCAGTCGCCTTCTTCAGCGAAGCAGTTATGCTCGCAAAGAGGGAGGCGGCGCAAGTGAGGGAGATGCAGTACATGCGCCCTCACAGCCGTGGCCTTCGCAGGAGACGCCCTGGGCGTCGGGAATCCCACGCTGATTCCCGGCCACCGTAGGCACGGGCTTGCGGACGGCGAGTAATGGGTAGCTCGCTGTCCGGTAAGGACCAAGCCCGGGTCGACGGCGCGTTGTGTTCCACGCACGCCTCAAAGAGATGTCAGCAGCAACAGAGGGGCCCGCAAGGGCCGATGCCTGCCAGGGGTGCGGGTTGTTCGAAAGAGATACCGCCGCCCCTGGCACACAGGCAACTGAGGGAACACGGGTGGGTTTTAGTCAGTAAAAGTCTGACACGCCCTCCCGCTCCACCCAGAGCGGGAGAAGTTATTTGATGATTTCCCACCCAAAAAAAAAAAAAAAAATAGTAACACTAGAGATAACTTGTAGGTACTACTCGGATCGCACGCGGTGCTGACAAAGGGAACAGCGATGCATAATTGTTCAAAGCAAAATAAACTCTCGCACGTGGTGATTTTTCACAATGATTAATCTGCCATTTTTTGTTTCTGGTATTTTATTTGTGCATACAACGATTGTATTACCAAGACAAAACCATTTCGCTGCGGGAAAACAACCATTAAAATTTCACGGTGTTTATTGGGCGTATGACTAAGATACGTTGCCCCGATATCCTACTTAATACATCCTATCCTACTATAATACACTCGAGAGCAATTAATTAGGGTCACATAAATATACCTGAAAGTCTCGGAAACTAAGAACGCAAACTTAATTAAATAAATTGTGTTTAATAGACAGTTAAATGTTCCTTAAATGAAATGTGTCTGAATAGGCTCCAAAAAATAGTTTTTACAACAAACTTCCAAGCCATGTTAAAGAACTGAGCTTCAATAAAATTAAATCATTTTATTAAATAGAAACTGTCAAAAAGGTTTTTATAAAGTTAAAGATCAAAAAGGCCTGCGATTAATAAGGCTACTCAAATATACGGTGGGTACATTGAAGTAGCCTATAGCCAAGCAACAAACTATTGTATACTGGTGAGTATACAATAGTTTGTTGCTTTATTTATGAACGTTACTTAAAGTTAAGAGACGTTTAAACGTCGAAAATGTATGGTTAAACAGTCTTTAATACTTAACTTTAAGTAATATTTATAAATAAACTCCTGAGTGTTTTAGAATTAGTATTGATAAGATAAGATTTTATTTGTTTAAACATGGTGTACGTGATACACTACATGCAAGATAATTATGAGATACAGAAAAAGTTCTAAGATGTTCAGCCGCATATCGTGGCGTACAAATTGGTAGGAAGAAATGCTGCGGAAACCGTGATAATATGAATGCAAATAACATTAAAGTCATTATGTAGGTACTTATTAAATCATCATTATTCATTAAAGATAAGGCATCATTACAATTCTTCAAGCATATTTTTTAGATTTAATACAATGTCAAAGTAGTCATTAAATAAATAATAGATTAAAAAATCTGAAAAATAGGCTTTAAAACCAAACTAAAAAAGCAGAGAATAATTTAAAAAAATCGTGGAGTGCTTTTTAACCACTGACGCAAAAACGACGGGGTGTTATAAGTTTGACGTGTCTGTGTGTGTGTCTGTCTGTGGCATCGTAGCTCCCGAACGGATGAACCGATTTTGATTTTGTTTTTTTTTTTGTATGAAAGGTGAAAACGACGGGAGTGTTCTTAGAGATGTTTCATCAAAATCAGTTCAGCCGTTTGAAGATTATCAGCTTTTTTCTGGTTGATGAAGGCATTTGAGCATCTCCCACGGGTCTAATCAAGTCGAAATTTGGTGTTCTATTACTTCAATGATATTAGACGAACTAAGTAACCTTGAACTGATGCTGGAGCATCACCTGGAATTTCCAGGATACCCAACTTACTCACCAACAAACAGCAGAAGTATAGTGTTTGGGCTCTTTGAAAAAAAAAGGTCTCAATGAATAGTTTATGGATAAATGGTGATCAGGACGAGGAATGAGGGTAAATTAGTAACAAACTTCACTGTGGGGGACATACGCAACGCTGCGCAGATTTAAGCGAGACATTAAGTTAAAAAAGCAGGAAATAAAAGTTAAATTAAACATTTTAAAAACCCCCGACCCAAAAAAAACTGTAAAAAGTAAAAAATTCAATTTTTTGGCCTCTTAAGTTGCAGGTAATATTTTGATCAAGGCACTGTCAAGTCGGGGGACGGTCAATGAAAACGCCAATCAGAGGTGGCCTAGAATTTTCATTTTTTACACGCTTTTTATTAGCTTCACCTGTATGCTATACTGCAATATGCTCTTTAAATATATCTGCTCTTAAAAGTAAATTGAAGAGTTTACTAACAAACTCTTCAATTTACTTTTAAGAGCACATATATTTAACGGTGTCCATGATTTGGGCAATTTATTAAAAATGGTCGAAGCCATGCAAAAGATGCTTTTACGCTTAAAAGTTTTTTTAGCGCCGTGAACACAGAGTTTGAAATTATCACGGCTATTCCTAGGGACAGCATGAAACAAACGCTGAAATAAATGACTTTGGAATTTAATGGAAATTACTGTTTCCAGGATATATTGACATTTTAATTTTTATTGATTAATGTGACATAACTTGTGGTATGATTTTTTAAATGAAATTTAATTAGAAAAGTGACTGTGAACGTGCGTTCCATGCAAGATGGAATACATAATTTTAAAACTGTCTGGCTTTTTTCAGTATTTTGTAAATAGCCTACACAAATCTGTAGATTTGGTAGCGTCTTGTGACTCTTGAGCTCCCTAAAATATGGTTAAGTTACACGATGACTCATGCATGCATGCCGTCTGTTGGGACAGGTCAACTCAAAGCTGCAATGACTTTTCCTTCAAAGGGAAGGCCTTTGAAGAAAAAGTTGCAGACATGAACTCTTACATAAAATCATAATAATATAATGTCGAGCTTTAGAGATGACTTCTGAATTTGTTTCGGCATTTCTTCTCAGTCAGCTAGGAAATTCCGGCGCTATCTAGTTGTAAAATATTTACCAACAAAATATTGACGTGTAAAAGTGTCTTAAAAAGATTGAATTACTATCATAAATAAACATTTTGAACATGTCGATTTTGGCCATTGGATGCGATGGAATAGGTGGTGTAAGCAATATTTTAAGCTGGTGAGCTTACAGGTCAATCGTATGAAGGGCTGCGCCTTAATTTTTCCACAAAATAAACAAATATATTTTATGAATACTTTGCGACGTTGTTTATAGCCCATTACATTGGAGTGAGGGGCTATAAATTCTTTGTAACGTGTTATGGGCAATAATTTGCATTGTTACTTACAATTTGAGCTAAAATTACCGGGCTATTACGTACTTTAGTTTTAATTTAAGCGTTGAGCTGTGAAACTGGTTTTGTTATAAACAATGTCTTGGTCGGTAAGGATATTCATAGATGACTCCAACTTAAATTGAAAATGTGGTGCTATTCCACAAACGATGGGACACTTAAAATCGTGTCTTGCGTGTGCTGTTGGATGCTACTGAAGGCGCCAAACACGTAGCCGATTTCTGGGACGAGTCCATTTAGTTTGCCATCGACATGCTGAGCTACACGGTGACTGATGCATAGATACATGCCATCTGTTGGGACAGGCTCAAAGCTGCAATGGCTCTTTCTTCAAAAGGCCCTATCAGACATGGCCCAGCATTGTTAGACTCACATGAAATCATAATAATATAATCTTTGGACTTTATAAGAGGCCATGACCTCAGAGTTTGCTGCGGCGTTTATTCTCAGTTATCTCAGAAATACCGGTGCCATCTAGTTTTAAAATTTTGACCAAGAAAATATTGACGTGTAAAAGTGTCGTAAAAGGTCTACTTTACATAAATAAAGATTTAATTTAATTTGGGAAGAACAAGCTATAAGTAACGAAAAGAAAGATTAAAGGAGCCAAAAATGTTTTTTTGGAGTTCATAAGTTCAAAAAAAAAGATTTATTACAGCGGTAGAATACCGCAATACTATTATTTTTATGATAAAAGAAAGAATAACATTGACATTTACATTTTTCTGCTATCAAAAATATCGCAGCATACCTGACAAAAACAGAGCTATGTTTGTACTATAAAAATAAAATAGTTATGTAAATGGAGCAGCTTCCATAAAAGATCTGACATTCGGTTATATCAGTGTACATTTAAAACGATAGTGTGCAACTTTATTGCTACTATGAATTTGACATAAAAGAAGATATAAAGCTAAGCGGACATAATAGCCGCATTGCCTGGCCGGAGGCCATAGTTTATTCAGGCAGCCACAGATATGTCAAGCAGCCGACTGCCTCATAGATGCTGCGAGAAACCATTCGCATAAAAAATAAAAATTGCCGCCATCAAAAATGCCCAAGAAGGAGCCGCGGCGAGCCACACCGCAACGCAGTAATTATTTCAGACGTGTTTCAGACAGTTTCAAATGATCAATTTGAACTGTTTTCACTCCAGCGCAATGAGGCTCGCGCACGATTGGTTAACGCATCGCCTCGCAATGAGTGATCCGCCAGTGCGTTGCGCTGCGGCCCGGTGCGGGGCGCCTGTAGTGTGCAATGGTTAATACAAAGACAATTTTTGGAATGCGTTGCGATGCGGAGCGGTTCACCCAAATGTGCGCAAGCTTTATGTGTTGATATTTAGCATAATATAATACGAATTTCAAGCGCCATTTTGTTGTTTGAGTTGTGGTTGCCAACGTTTTCATTCAAATTTATGTTGTGTGTCTCGATTTTCAAACATAAAAGTTTTTTAAGGACGGTCTTTCTTATAGAGAGTAAAATCAGAAGATGACATGCGGGACAACCATTTTGTTCACTTTCAAAGTGACGTAAAATGAGTAGTTTTTAAGAGTATTACTCGAGTAGTATTTATTTCGTCAACTAGTTGCTTATTCCAAAGCGTAGTAAGTTCCTATGCAGAAGAACAGCCAAGAAACTACACGGCACTCTTATAACTCAAAACATTGTTACAAATGAAAATCGCGATGGAGAGTGATTTCGAAAAGTAATACTTCTAGGTAAATTGTTGCTTGTACCTCTATAGGTACAATTGCTATCAATTGCATCAAATAAATAGCAACGAATAAACTTCTGTGTTGTGGTTTTTTTTTGTTTCGAACACAATATTCTTCAAAACTCGTTGTCGCGCTAGTAGTCGCCAGCACTACTGCTGAGAATGAGCTCCTCGGTTCGATTCCCAGGTCGGATTTCCATCAGCAATTTCTCAGTTGCAACCCGGAGTGCAACCCGGAGTGCTCCCTCTAACAGAGAGGACGCTTGTGTCCCAGCAGTGGGAACGTTATGAGCTGATTATAACCCGGAGTGGGGGCTTATGCCCGGTTTATGGCAATAGGGTCACCCCTTATTACATGGGACTTAAACATAACTGACGAAATATTGGTATATTATAGGTAGGTACATCGCAGAACTACAGGCGTGATCTGAAATTGTAAAAAAACATTTATTGCGGTTCAAAAACTGTTCAATTCGTAAATAAATATGCTCACTGAAAGCTGAAATACATATATTAACATAAGAAAGTCTTAATACAAGATATCTGTTGGCATTTTAAATGTTTATCACGTTTCAAATAAATTTATTTGTAGCGACGCGTCAGCTATTTGCACAGTCGATATTTATTGGTAGAACCAACTTGCTGAGTTTCGCGAGGCATCAAAGGGTTTAATATAAATACATAGATTCATGACTAACCTTTATTTCGTTTTCACATTGGATTTTTGCTCTTTTGCCGACTGTACAGAAATGAGATCTGATAACGTGATAAGAATGAGAATATAAGAATTGTGGTACTTGCTAGTTACCTTACAAATGATCAAATTGTAAGAAACTTCTACTGTCAAATTTTCCCCATTGAAAACGAACCTTAAACATCTTCTATACATATATAGATAAATAAAATTGGAGTATCTATTTGTAATATTAAAATAACCGCTTTTTACTAAATGCATATGGATGTATACACGGTACATTTACCAAAATATTTTTTTTACAATTTTTGTGTGACTGTCGGTTTGTTCCGCCTAATCTCTGAAACGGCTGGACTGATTTTAACGGGACTTTCACTGGCAGATAGCTGATGTAATAAGGAGTAACTTAGGCTACCTTTATTTTAGAAATTTTATTTATTTTTATTAATAAACAACGTGTAATGGAAATGGTATTTACATGCCAAGGGCACGGCTTCTTTGGGTGATATCAAATAATATTGGAAGGGTTTTTTAATCCTATCTCTACATGTTCGGAAGTTATGAGAATTCTTAATACATTGATACCAGAAGCCGAACTTTTCAAATTGAAATAAACACATCACTCGGAAGAGATTTATCGTGATATTAGCAAGTAACGTGGAAAGTTAATAACCTACGTAGTGCCGTGACACGTTTGTTATGATTTTAATTTAAGAAACATATGAAACCGAAAATTTGGTATCAATTGTTAGAACATTTTATTTTGAGCTGAAACTATGTATATTGATCCTATACCAGCCGTTATTTTTAGTGCTTAAGGATAGCAATAGGGTTTATGTTATTTTTTATTATTTATTTATGTTATAAACAGGTTTATAATATAAATAAATAAAAAGAAAACTATACCGCGCGGACGTAGTCGCGGGCACAGCTAGTATGTAATCAAGTTGAAAATCTATGAAAGAAGACAGATTGGAGCAGCTTGATGTGCTGGCCTCAGTACAACAGCATGTTTATTTTATATATTTTATTTTTTAACTTTGATTTAGAATCGGTATTTTTTTACAAATCATCACCTGCCCATCCTTTTCCTAATTATGTTGGGACCGGCTTCCAGTCTAATCGGATACCGCTGAATAGGTACCATTATTTTTAACCAACTTCAAGAAGAAGGAGGTTATCAATTCGACATGTTTATATATTTTTTATGTATGTTCGGGCATAACTCCGTCATATACAGGGTGTAATAGAAACCCTATTGCTATCCTTAAGCACTAAAGACAACAGCTGGTATAGAACCGCTATACATAATTTCAGCTCAAAATAAAATACTCTAAGAATTGATACCGAATTTTCGGGTTCATATGTTTCTTAAAATGAAATCATAACAAACGTGTCATCGCAATACGTAGGTCAATAACTTTCCACGTTACTTGCCAATATTACAATAAATCTCTTCCGAGTGATGTGTTTGTTTCAATTTGGTCTGGTATCAATGTATTGCGGACGAATGCCTGCATAATAATAATAAGATTAATTGTCTATGTGTTGGATTGGATTATGTTAGCACATTTAAATATCTGGGCCTGAATATTGATTGTAATTTTAATTGGAAAACGCATGTAACTGACATCTGTAACAAGCTGAGATCTGTGTTGGGGAAGTTTTATCAGTTAAACAGTGTGGTGAATAAACAAACGCTACGGATTGTATATTATGCACTTGCTGAATCACTAATTAGTTATGGACTTATTGTGTATGGGCGAACATTTAAAACGTACTTACAAAACATAAAACAACTACAGATAAGAATAATTAAGTTCCTAGTTAGCAAAAAGGTTAAGAAAAAATGTAACAAAGAATATGAAAAAATATTCCCTATTTGTAAAGTGCTACCAATAGACAGGAAAGTTGAGTATCTGATAAGCCTAGAACACTATTTTAGTGATGTGTATAAAGTACCTGTTCAAAATAAATATAATACAAGAAGTGTAAGAGAAAAAAGACTAGTTGCACCGAAAATAACAAATTATTATGGGGAAAGAACTTCCAGATATTTAGTACCAAAAGTATTTAATAAAATAAATATGTTAAGACAAACCCCTAAACTCAGTAAAGGTATTCTAAAATCGAAACTAACGAGTTTATTTCTCGATAACGAGGATTCAGCCACTATCGAGAAATGAACTCACTTCGTACGTTACAACTGGTTATTTGTTTGGTATTTAGTTAGTAGTTTTATTTAAGGTTAGCTTCGTAAAAGTTTAAAATAACATTGAAAATGGAGTAAACAACAAGCGCTTCTCGCCATCAAACTGCAAAGTTTGGCGAGCTACATTGTAAAAGCCAAAAAATTGTATTGTTTTGTAAAAAAAAAAAAAAAATTAAAAATTCTCAAAACTTCGGAACATGTAGAGATGGGATTAAAAAACCCTTCCAATATCGTTTGATATCATCCAAAGAAGTCGTGCCCTTGGAATGAATGTATCATTTCCGTTACACGTTGTCTAGACGGATTTGCAAAATTATTTTTTTATTCGAAAGGGGTTTATTCCGAAATGGTCCCATAAAAATTTCATATAGTTCTGATGATGCGTTTCGGAGACAGACAACGGAACTCCTCAAAAAATGACAGCAAACAAACCGCGATTGCTGCTATCGCATAAATACACATTGTTTTGAGCCCAAAGATGAAGAAATTTCAAATTTGTGTGGGGTAAGTACTGTAACTAAAAAGTGAAAAATAAAAAACTTTAAAAAAAGAACAACCGACTTCCAAAAAAAACACTACAAAGTGAAAAATAACTTTAATTTCGGAAGGCGGTGACAAAAAACTAATTAAAATACATATCCAAAGTCACCAACTTCCGAAATTAAAGTTATTTTTCACTTTGTAGTGTTTTTTTGGAAGTCGGTTGTTTTACATGGAACGATTGCCTATCTGACATTCACAACTCAGTTACTGGGTTACACGATACCCGTTGGTAAGACTGGTTGTCAGACTTTCGGGCTTCTGACGATCGTAAAAGATCCACGAATGACAGCCGCGACCAACGGCATAACGTGCTTTGTGAGGCACGGAGAGGTCTTGGTATGTTAAGATGACCGTTTAAACTGTATGATTGACCCGTGTGGCTGTTATTTCTTAGCCCTTTTAGGAAATTGACTACCAACTATAATTGTTTGAATATTTAATTCACAACTGTAATTTTCTGATAGTTAAGCTGCATGACGTAGCTTCGTAGGTGTTTATTTATTTATTTATTTATTATGGACCTCCAACGACTAGTTCACGCAAACATTTACAGAAAGTTCAGTCATAATTAATATAGTACTACAGTGAACTTATCACTTAAAGGTGTGCGCAGCTCTTACATGGTTTGCCTAATTAAACCCAGTTAATTAAAGTGGCGAAAATAACAATAAAATAAAATTAGTTAATAATTATAAAATAAAATAAGTTACTAATAAATATAAAATAACTATGATAAAATCAACTAAATGAATAAAAATGTACAATTATAAAATCAAGAAAATCAATACTAATAATACATGCAATGAAATGAGTGAATTTAACATTTTAAAAATTACAAAAAATAATGAATAAAAAGTTGAAATTGTAACAAAAAATACAGAAATAGATATGAATGACGGAATACAAACAAGAATCAACTATCAGCAATCTGCAAGTTGTCGTAGGTGTTTCACGACACATCTAACATGTAAGTAGAGTATAAATTTCACAAACGATTAACTTCCCAGACTTTACAACTACATAGACATCGCTGAGAGAATATTGCAGATCTTCATTTCGCTTTTTCTGCTAACAAGTAATGTATTCCAATCGTGTAGTATTATATGACCTATGTCTAAGTGAGAGATGTATTTCATATTGAATCTAGGAGTAATAAATCATTGGCTACTTACTTATTGTTTTGGGCTAGTAAATAAAAGTCAATAGAGAAAAATGGTTTATTGTGGTGTTGATTCTATATATTACTGTTATTGCGAAGATATTGCTAAATGTAGCAGACTTGACCATATTACCAGATGTGAGGTCATTGAGATGTAGGTAAGGACATGAAGATCAGTCAATTCCTCTTGCTATGCCACAACTCCGATATAATGGTTGAGGTGTACCTACAAGGTTAAGCTGCACTTGCAACGGTTTGTCTTTAGATGGGTGGCCATTCTTTCTACATTGAGTGTCCGACTGTCCATAAATTAGTTTCGATGATTGTCGGCCCCCTGATTGGCCCAGTAGCGAATGTTATTCAGGGCACAATGGACTTCTGGAATCCACTTGGTAGGTCTATAAGATCATCATCTGCCTAGCCTTTTCTGCTTCCAGTCTAAGAGGATTCAGCTCAATATCGGCATTTTGCATGGAGTTTCTGCCTATCTGACGTCTACAACTCAGTGACCAAGGGGTATTGTGTTTCCCAGGTAAGACAGGGAGTCAGAAATTGGGGCTTCTGATAAAGATATACTCTTAAATTAGAATGTCTCCTGGATTATCAAAATAAATGACACCAGGAAATCGTTATGTCGACTTCCATTAGCTGTGATCGAATCCTAAATAAAAAGAAAAAAATGTGAGAACGTCTAACAAACTACACATCAGAGATACAGTCAGTTTACCCAATAAAAACAATCTCGTATCTACTCTATACATACTCGTAAAAAAAACAACATCCGTAATACATCATAGTGGCGCTACCCTTGACTAGCAATAAATCTGGCTCACTAAAACAAAAAACTCGTATCCACTAACGAGATAGTTCCCCAGACAAATGATTGTAGTTCCGTTTTTCATTTCCTGATGCCCGTTATAATAGGATTACTTTGTTGGTACTTATTGTAGTCGGTTGGCTAGTTAGAACCTTGATATCAATTAGGAATCCACGATCATCTGCCTAGAATTTTCCAAACTATGCCGAAGTCGGCCGCTAGTCTGACCGGCTGCAGTATTTTGCATCTATCCTCAGGTAATACGATACCCCTTGGTAAGACTGATAGTTCTGAACACCCCTAACGACTGTCAAAGAATCACGAATGACAGCTGGGACCAACGGCTTAACGTGCTTTCCAAGGCACGGAGGGGTCACCAACCATGAGCTATGAACAATGGGGTCTGGACTAACCACAGCAAGTTAAATGAAATGTTTATTTATGTAAGTAGATCTTAAAAGACACTTATACACGTCAATATTTTAAAATCTAGATGGTGCTGGCATTTCCTAGCTGACTGTTCCCTGAGAAGAAAAGCCGAAACAAACTCAGAGGTCATGGTCTCTTTTAAGGCCCAAACATAATATTATTTTAATTTTATGTGAGTCTAACAATGCAGGGCAATGTCTGGAAGGGCCTTTTGAAGAAAGAGCCATTGAAGCTTTGAGCTGATCTGTTCCAACAGACGGCAAGTATGTATCAGTCACTATGTAGCTAAACCTATTTTAGGGAGCTCAACGACCCGTCACAAGACGCTACCAGATTTGCAGGACATTTGCGTAGGCCATTTACAAAATACTCAAAATCACCAGACGAGTTATAAAGTCATGTGTTCAATCCATCCTGCATAGTACTCACATTCACAGTTAGTTTTCTCTTTAAATATCATCAAAAATAATGTCACGTAGATCAATACTTAGTGATCTATGATACCTAGTGATCAACCGACCCGGGCGTCAAGCCCCGCTTACAAACAAAAACACTAAATAAATAAACACAATATTTTTTGGCTATACATTGTTCCACTCTTTGTTCACTAGGATTATTAATAAAGAGTCGGATATAATATCATGGCAATGGATTAATCGCGTGTCCGAAAATCCGAAAGTATAAACTGCCGTGATGTACGGAACACGACCCTTTCTCGGGTGGGCAAGCCCTGATTATCTTCAATCAACATATTCCATGGGGACTGGACCGCATTTTCGTCCTAAATTGATATTAATTTATGTGGCTAAGCCTCTATGAGTGCTGACCGCATTTTATTACTATTTTCTGCGCAATTTGTTTGGAACGAAATCAAAGGTTCGGGTCAGGCTCGATTATGGAACGACTACTAAGGTATGGCCGTGAGGAATGTGATTATGAAAAATAAATATGAACTTGTACTAAACTCGTGCCCGCTGGTAATTTTTCCGGTATTAAATACAGCTAGCAATTTTTCTACAGAGGTTGATGAAAATTCGTCAAGTTTCAGGAAAAGAGTAGAGGAATTATTCATTAATTATTCACTTAGATTTTTTGAAGATGTTTTGTTTGTCAGATGTCATCTACAAATTTATGTCACTCATCTACGTGTGTCATTAACCGACTTCCAAAAGGAGGAGGTCAATTCGTCGGAACCTTTTTTTTTTTTTTTTTTTTTTTTATGTATGTTCCCCGATTACTCGAAGATGGCTGGACCAATTTGGATAATTTTTTTTTGTTCGAAAGGGTATACTTCCCAAGTGGTCCCATGATCATCAAGTCAGGATCTGATGATGGGATCCTGGAGAAATAGAGAGAACTCTTCAAATTTTATAGGTACACTTGAAGCAATTTGTGTAGTTTTTGGAAGAGTACTTTTTCGGAGTTTCCATTTCAATTTGGTGAAGATCTGATGAAGAACTTCGGAGATAGGCAACGGAACTCCTCAATAAATGATAGCAAATGGACAGGGATTGCTGAAATCTCATGTCTGTCAATTGTTTACACCAGTTAATAACATAACATCACGCCGGTACGCTGTGAAGGGGTAAGCACATGTGAACCACTAAAAAGTGAAAAATAAAAAACTTTTTTCAAAAAAATAAACAACCGACTTCCAAAAAAACACTAAAAAGTGAAAAATAACTGTAATTTCGGAAGGCGGTGAAAAAAAATTAAAATACATATCCAAAGTCACCGACTTCCGAAATTACAGTTATTTTTCACTTTTTAGTGTTTTTTTGGAAGTCGGTTGTTTATTTTTTTGAAAAAAGTTTTTTTTAATGCTACATTAGTCAAGCGAACGTTCTGACGGTCTATTTTGCAAAATGTCACGGTGAAAACTTAGGTGAAGTGATCTGTCAAAATAATGACAGCTCACTTCACCGACGTTTGGCTGTATTACCATCGACATTGGCATATTTTTACGGGCAAATAATTTCGGCAGTAGACAAAGCTTAACATACCTTTTACACTCGTCTTTTGTCGTCAAATGGTTAGGCAGAGGTGTACGTATAGTGAACCCATATTTCGGCAGTTATGTTTAAGTCCCATGTAATAAGGGGCGAGCCTATTGCCATCAACCGGGCACGAATTCAAACTCCGGGCAGCTACTGAGAAGTACCTGATAGTTGAGCACAATTATACTTTGCCCGACATGGGCATTGAACCTAGGAACTCATGCTGGGCAGTAAAGCTTGCGACTACTAGAGCAACGAGGAAGGTTTTATTTACTATTCCTCTTTATCTAGTAATAGTGATGCATTATGAAGACTAAGTTGACTTCATTGAGAGTAAGAGCCAAATAGCACCTATTAAGCTCGTACTGGACCACCTGCCAAGTAATTGCAAGAAAAGATTTAATTTTCAGCCCAAGTTGATCAGCGTAGTCAGCCTATAATGTTCTGCCAGGGGTGCGGGTTGTTCGAAAGAGATACCGTCGCCCCTGGCACACAGGCAACTGGGGAACACAGGTGGGTTTTAGTCAGTAAAAGTCTGACACACCCTCCTGCTCCACCAAGAGCGGGGGAAGTTATTTGATGATTTCCCAACCTCAAAAAATAAAATCCTATAATGTTCCCAATACTGGAACACATGCGTCCTCTATTCGAGATGGAGTGGGTTGTAATCTACCACGCGGGCCCAATGCGGGTTGGTAGATGTCACATGTGTTAACATTTTTGCTTTTAGGGCATGTCAGTTTCCTCACGAAGCATCGTGATCCTTCACCGTTTGGAGAGCAGTGATATGAAATTATTAACACAAAGTAAGGCGCCTGCCTGGGGTCAAACACACGACTTACTACTCGTAAGTCTGGCCGATACGACTACGCCACCACTGCTCATAGTTGACCAGCGCATGAATGTATTTAAGGAACTAGTTATATTTAAAAGTAAGCCAAACATAGAAACATCTACACAAATAAATAGTTGAGGTACGTAAGCATCAAGTTACGTATATAAGGGCTAAGTGTAAAGCACCAGTTAATACGATCCTAAGAACGCTAGATTAAGACGTCTTCAGAACTCATCAATCTAGACCCTCGTCTGTATTTCGATCCCTCACTGGCGGGATAAATGTTTTCCTATTTAGGTTTTTCTTTCTAGATATAAGGCGATAAGGTTTCAAAGTATTATAAGGGGATGACGACATTCTTAGATCGGATTTTGTGAAGTAGGTCTTACATCAGATAAGTAGACAGGGGGCTACTCTCTAACTCCGTCACCGACAATACGCGCCCGTCCGAAAATATCGCCCGTCCCGCGGGCTCGCGAAATATGGAAGGAGTTGAGGAAGGCCTTTGCCTAGGAGTGGGGCAGCGTAGGCTTGATGATGTTATTTATTAGGCAGGACAGCATCACTTATGTTCACACCACACACTTTTACGACGATTCTGTAAAAATCAATCCATCTGATGCTAGGGATTGCCACTATTGATAGCTCTATGATTTCACGGTGATATTTTTAGGCTATTAGTAGATTCGCACGAATTTATTCGACTGAATCGGGCGAATAGATACTTTTAAATTATCTAGAAAAGTGAAAACTGTATTTTTTTCTTATTAATGTATTTATCATATACTTATAATCGAACAAATGACTTTACTTTATTCAGGAACAGGATCTCTTGGCGACGTGGAAAGTGCGATTGTCGCAACCCAGTGCTGGGCACGCCACGATTGCGGCGGTAAGTCCCCTCTTTGAGCATTGGCTTGCGAGGCGGCATGGCATCCTCACCTTACGCCTGACACAGGTCCTCACCGGACATGGCTGTTTCGGGAGGTTCCTGTTTCGGATAGGGCGGCAGGAAACGCTTGGGTGTTTCCATTGCGAAGATCGCCCTGAGGACACGGTGGAGCATACGGTGGAGGTCTGCCCGGCTTGGGCGGAACACTCGTGGAGGTGATCGGCGGCGGCGATCTCTCGACTCCGACCCTGGTCCAGGCCATGGTACGGAGCGAGAGTGCATGGCTAGCAGTCGCCTCCTTCAGCGAAGCAGTTATGCTCGCAAAGATCCGGCGGCGTACGTGAGGGGGGAGATGCTGTACATACACCCTCACAGCCGTGGCCTTCGCAGGAGATGCCCTGGGCGTCGGGAATCCCAGGCTGATTCCCGGCCACCGTAGGCACGGGCTTGCGGACGGCGAGTAATGGGCAGCTCGCTGTCCGGTAAGGACCAAGCCCGGGTCGACGGCGCGTTGTGTTCCACGCGCACCTCAAAGAGATAGAAAGGCCCGCAAGGGCCGATGCCTGCCAGGGGTGCGGGTTGTTCGAAAGAGATACCGCAGCCCCTGGCACACAGGCAAATGAGGGAACACGGGTGGGTTTTAGTCAGTAAAAGTCTGACACGCCCTCCCGCTCCACCCAGAGCGGGAGAAGTTATTTGATGATTTCCCACCCAAAAAAAAATCTTTATTCAGGAAATAATATTTTATTTAAAAGTGTCAATTTCGGACCACTAAATTCGTGCGAATCGACTTACAAGCCCGCCGAACTGCACCCTAATTGCGTAACGCACGATCAATCATAATCTGAATCATTTTGAAACAGATTGCTAATACATTGCTTCATATGTACGAATAATGTGTCTGCTCAACAACGTAAATAACGCAATGAATATTGTTGAACTATCGAAATGAAACAGATTATGATCGGTCGTGCTTTACGCAATTAGGGTGCAGATTGGACATTGAAGTTTCGTAAACACCTACATTTCGATACAGATAACAACGGCCCGATAGAATCTCTGCATTTGTAATCGATATCACAATCAATAATGGATTAAAACATGACGTGGAACAGCCGTGATGACACGTCAATCAATCACAGCAATATGTCAGGATCGACGTCCCCTCTATGATCGGCACTTCGGGGTCATATCTCTCTTCGTAAAAGGCTTTTTTTATAATACAGTTTGTTCTCTTGTTAATCTCTTTCCGTGCGGGTAGAGAGATTATTTAAAAATAATAGTTTAAAAAAACTAAAAAAACACGCTTTAAAAACCAAACTAAAAAGTAGAAAATAATTTAATTCTATTAAAAAGCGTGGGGTGCTTGATATTAATTGATTATAAAAATACCTCAAAAAGCACCCCACGCCCCACCCCCATTAAATTATTTTCTACTTTTTAGTTTGGTTTTTAAAGCGTGTTTTTTCAGTTTTTTTTAACTTTTATTTTTAAATAATCTCTCTCTTTTAAATAAAATATTATTCTATTTTTTAGTTTTGCTAACTACAAAAGCGTGTTTTTTTATATTTTTTTATAATTATTGAATTGTCATAGGTCCTCGATAAGTCTACAAAGTTTAAATGAAATCTGACCGTTTAAAGTGGGTCAAAATAGCGTCCATAGGAGTCGGTTACATACAAACATACAAACAAACAAACATACAAGTGAAGCTAATATAAAGCGTGTAAAAAGGTCACTATTGTTTGGTTGAACTAAAAATGTTACCTTCTGGAGATTGTCATATTTATGCATTCGACTAATGTGAAAGTTAGTTTATTAGGATTTGTAGATGTTTTGATGATTGTTACTCAATCGCGTAAAAACGGTTAAACAGGTTTTGATGGGCATACAGATAGTTTATTACTTAGATTAACACATAATTATGATACTCTTTATCCGAGTAAGTACGTTCTCGTGGGATAATTTCCAAACTCTACGCGGACCAAGCCACGGGCAAAAGCTAGTCATAAGATATTTATGTTTAAGCTCTCAAGCTTAGATTTAAACATCTGAGGCTTTAAATGACCCTCTTCAATGCAATTTAAACACCCACGAAGAAATATAGTCACTTACGTACAAAGTAAGACATGATCATAACTCCGCTCCCGAGGCGGCCGCTATTATTAGAATCCCGGGGTTATATCACTCACATTCCTCAACTAGGCTTCTACCATTTATCTTCCAAAGCTAAGTTTCTTCCATATTCAGCCTAAATACCAAAGGTCAAGCCATTTATTATGCCATTTGGATCGAAAACAATTCAGCATTGGGTGGCGCTTTCGAAAAACCAAAAAGTTAGCGCCTTGATTTACCGCTCGGGACCAAAGTGCAAAATTAAATCGTACTAAGAAATGTTGTGAAAACAAAAACAAAATAATTTATTAAGGTTTCATTACGATTCTGGTCGCTTTCGCTGTTCAGTTGGAGCAAAAAATATAAAGTTGAGTAGTTGTTTACGAAAGGGTGCGTAGGTACCTAGTGGTAGGTGCCAGTGTTTATTAATTTATTTGCAAACACGCACGCTGCCGTGGGATGTGTGTGTTTTAATATTATCTAGGTTGGTATTTATAATAACTGTAGGTCATTTCACGTAATTAAAAACGTTAAAAAATCTATTCGCAGTCTCATCTCAGCAGAGCAGTGATGGCTCAGTGGTAACAGCCGCGCCTTACGAGGTTTAGGGTTAGGGTAGTCTGACAGACCCCTCCGCCCTCCCCGGGGCGGAGGACATCTGTAGTTGCTCAGAGGGTGTGTGTAGAAATGACAGGCATTAGAAAGTTGAAGATAGAAGATTTAATAGACACTTATTTACAGTTTGAAGTAAGAAAGGAAGAACAAGCACTAGGAAGATACAGTAACAAGAATAAGAAACGAAACTGAGATTTGAACAAAACTAGGTTAGAGAACGTAATTAAAATCTAGAACGATTAGCGCGGGCAGTCGCCGTCGGAGTAGGCTAACGACTTGCTCGGTCGACCGAGCGATCGCGGTTTAAAGACCCAGCGCCGGCGGGCGGCGGCGGCGCGGGGCGTGCGGGCGCTGCCGATGCCGGTGCGCGGGCGCAGGCGGTGAGGTGCACCGGCCGCGCGCAGCTGATCCGATCTGGGGCGGTGCCACAGTACTCCCCCGCTTAGACCGCTACTGCGGGCGGTAATAATCAGGGAAGTGCACCCGACGCCCGGACCTCGTTCTCCTCTCTTTTTCTTTTTCTGGAACGGGAATTGTAGCTGGTTGCTCCGGAACTGGTGGTGGCTGATCGTCTGCTTCCTGTATGACGTAGGCCGGTTTCAGCCGATCAACACTGACGGTAACTTCTTTGCCACGTACGTCAAGCTTGTAATATTTGGTTTGGCGCTGTATGACCTTGTACGGACCCGCATATGGTGGTTCCAGCGGTCTTCGAACAAAGTCCTGCCGCAAGAACACATGTGATGATTCGCTGAGACTATGTGGTACGTAAAATGGACCTTTTCTGTGACAGGACGCAGGCCTTGGTGTGAGGTTGGCCATGCGACTTCGTAAGCGCGTTGCAAGGTCAGTGACGTCAGATGACTTGTAGTCGTCAGTTGGTGCGATGAATTGCCCTGGTAGTCGAAGTTGTTCGCCGTAGACCAACTCTGCTGGTGATGCTTCGATGTCCGGCTTCCATGCACTCCGTATTCCCAGAAGTACTAGTGGAAGAACTTCGGTCCATTGCGGCGTAGAGTGACACATGATGGCAGCTTTCATGTGTCGGTGCAGACGTTCGACCATGCCATTCGCAGCAGGGTGGTAGGCGGTCGTGCTGTAGTGGTGTGCACCAACCATGGCAGCGACAGCTCGGAAGAGGTGTGACTGGAACTGCGTGCCGCGATCAGTTGTTATCTTGAGTGGGCAACCGAATCTGGCGATCCAGCCGGACAGCAGCGCTGTTGCGCACGTCTCGGCGGTGATATCTTTGATGGGGTACGCCTCAGGCCATCTGGTGAATCTGTCGATGACAGTGAGGCAATACCTGTAATCATAAGAGGTAGGTAAAGGGCCGACGATATCAAGGTGAATATGGGAGAACCTTGATGTTGTGACGGGAAATTGGGAAAGAGGAGCAAAGGTATGACGTGTCACTTTACTGCCTTGACACTTTAGGCATTTACGGGACCACTCTCTACATTGTTTACGCATCCCTGGCCAAACGAATCTCTGTGCCACCAGTCGCACTGTAGCTGTGTTTCCGGGGTGACTCAAATTATGCAGCGAATCGAACGCTTGACGACGGAATTTTGGCGTAATATAAGGTCGCGGAGTTGCAACCGTAACGTCACAGTAGACCTCGATGTCTGAATCGGGTATTCTAACCTTTTTGAGTCTAAGCGAGGATCCACTTTTTAGGAGACTTTGCAGTTCTGGATCAGTGTTCTGACAACGTGCAAGTGCCTGATAGTCCACCCCTTTAGGTACTCGTACTTCCTCAATTCGGGACAATGTATCTGCGACCACATTCTCGGGCCCAGGTATATAGCGTATGTCTGTTGTGTACTGGGCTATGTAGTCGAAGTACCTGTACTGTCTTGGTGTGCAGTTCTCTCGTAGTGTTGTATAGGCGTACGTTAGTGGGCGATGGTCTGTGAAAACAACAAAGTTCCGGGCCTCCACCATGTGACGAAAGTACCTGATAGCTTCGTACACTGCCAGCAGTTCGCGGTCGTAGGGGCTGTATTTCTTTTGAGCTGGGTTTAGCTTTTTGGAAAAGAAACCCAGTGGCTCCCAATGCTCACCATTACGTTGCTGTAGGACGGCTCCTATTGATACATCTGAAGCATCCGTTGTCACGGAAAGCTCGGCATTAGCAAGCGGATGGACTAAAAGCGTTGCTTCGGAAAGTGCCTGCTTGCATTCCAAAAATGCATCCAGCTGTGTCTGCGTCATTTGAACCGGTTGGTTCTTCGTGGTTTTGCCTCCAGCCAGTATAGCGTTTAGCGGTGCCTGTGACTTAGCTGCGTTTGATACAAAGCGTCTATAAAAATTAAGCATACCCAGAAATCTTCGTAGCTCCTTCACAGTTTGTGGCACTGGAAAGTCCTGGATAGCCTGTACCTTAGTGTCCAGCGGGCAGGTACCGGAAGCGGAAACATTGAAGCCGAGAAATGTTACCTCTGGCTGTCCCCAGACACACTTCGCCGAGTTCACCAACACTCCATACTCTCTTAGGCGATCCAGCAGTCGTCGCAGGTGCATTTTGTGCAGCTCTGGAGTGGGGGAAAAACATAAAACATCGTCCAAATAACAGAAACAGAATTCGTCTAGTCCAGCAAGTACCTCGTCCATAAACCTCTGGAATGTCTGCGCCGCATTCCTCAGACCGAAGGTCATATAGGGGAATTCAAATAAACCGAATGGTGTGGTTATCGCCGTCCTGGGTATGTGGGGTCCATAGATAGGTACCTGGTTATAAGCTTTAACCATGTCGATTTTAGAAAATATGGTGCTGCCGGAGATCTGATGCGAGAAATCCTGAATGTGCCTTACCGGGTATCTGTCCGGAATTGTGCGTGCGTTGAGTGCGCGGTAGTCGCCGCACGGCCTCCAACCATCATCCTTTTTCTTGACTAAATGTAGGGCTGAAGACCATGGACTGTCTGATCGCCTGGCCGTGCCGTCGGCCAGCATGTCATCGAACTCCTTTTTGGCTATCTTTAAACGGTCTGGATCTAGTCGCCTAGGCTTACTTGATATCGGCGGGCCAGGGGCAATATTAATATAATGCACCGTTTTGTGTTTAGGTTCACGTACAGTACCTGCAGGTCGGGTCACCTCCGGGAACTCACGGAGCAGCTGATGAAACTCTGACTCGCCGGCGACAGTCTTAACAGACGCCACGTCATCTGGTATCCTCTGATGCGACGCAGGTACGGAGAGGGATGTGGTGCCATCTATCAGCCTATGTTGGCGGCAATCTATAATCAGATTATAAAACTTTAAGAAATCAATTCCTATAATCGGTTTTGATATGTCCGCTACGGTAAATTGCCATGGAAATGCTCGGCGCAGGCCTAAATCCAGATGCAACTGTATCGGTCCATACGTACTGATGACTGTCCCATTCGCAGCTGTTAGGCCGTATTTCGTGCTCGTGCAGGGTATTCTAACCGCTGAGCGTGGAAAAACACATAAATCAGACCCAGTGTCGACAAGAAACATCATTTTTGAGTGCCGGTCCGTTACAAAAATACGGCCTGGGTGGGTTCCGCAGTGGTAGGCCGCTACTTCCGACTGCTCATGGAGTTTTCCGACGACCACTGACAGGGCTGCCGGCATTTCTTCGCCTGTGAACCATAAACATAATGATACCAGCAATGAGGGTGGTTTTCAGGCGGCTGACGTGACCGCGATGAAGATCTATGCCTAGTATTTCTACTCCTGGACCGCTGGCGGGAGCGTTTGCGACGCTGCATATGCATTGCAGTCACCTGCTGACTGAGTAAAGCTACTTGCCTGGTTAACTCGCCCATTCGCGTCTCCATACCTTCCATGAGGGTAGACGCCACCGGGGCCGCTGCACTCGCCACGTGTTGCACACCGGTCGGCGCTATTTCGTGGACTTTGTCCGCCAAGTCCACCATCTTGTCTATGGGTAAATCCGCCTGGGAAGCCACGATAGTCTGAACGTTATTCGGTAAACGACTCGACCACAGCGTTTTCAGAAATTCTTCAGGTACCGCCGGTCCGGCCAAATGTCGCAGGTGCCTAAAAAACTGGGATGGTTTCCGGTCCCCCAGCTCCTCATGCATTAGCAGCTGTTTCACTCTCCGCTCCTGTGAGGCCGATAATCGCTTGATCAATTCCGTTTTAAGCTTGTCGTATTTATTCAACACTGGAGGGTCGGTGATTATGTCCTTGACCTCTGCCACGAAGCGATGATCCAACACGCCGATGACGTGGTAAAACTTCGTGGCGTCGGCGGTTATATTGGCGAGGGCGAACTGGCCCTCCATCTGAGCAAACCACAATCCGGGCTCTTCAGGCCAAAAAGGGGGTGCGCGTACTCCTACATGCAGGGTTTCCGGGCCACACCCATTGACTTTCGGCTCCGTCATCTTAATCACGTCGGGGTCACCAATTTGTAGTTGCTCAGAGGGTGTGTGTAGAAATGACAGGCGTTAGAAAGTTGAAGATAGAAGATTTAATAGACACTTATTTACAGTTTGAAGTAAGAAAGGAAGAACAAGCACTAGGAAGATACAGTAACAAGAATAAGAAACGAAACTGAGATTTGAACAAAACTAGGTTAGAGAACGTAATTAAAATCTAGAACGATTAGCGCGGGCATTCGCCGTCGGAGTAGGCTAACGACTTGCTCGGTCGACCGAGCGATCGCGGTTTAAAGACCCAGCGCCGGCGGGCGGCGGCGGCGCGGGGCGTGCGGGCGCTGCCGATGCCGGTGCGCGGGCGCAGGCGGTGAGGTGCACCGGCCGCGCGCAGCTGATCCGATCTGGGGCGGTGCCACACATCCATGAGGATTTCCGCCCGAAATCAAAAAAAAAAAAGAAAAAGGGGTACGAAAGGTGGGGATCGCGGAAGTCACACTAGTTCCCGTGATCCCCGGTGCAAGTGAGAGACGGAACACCGGGGTGGTTTTAGTCAGTAAGAGTCTGACAGATCCCTTCGCCCTCCCCGAGGCGGAGGATATCCATGAGGATTCCCCCCCGTAATAAAAAAAAAACACAAAAAAAACGGAGTACGAGAGGCCGTAGGTTCGATCCTAGACAGGTGGTTTACTTTTTTTAATTATTTCATCACCACTGCTCTCAAAACGGTGAAGGAAAAAGTCGTGAGAAAACCGACAGGTCTTAGAACTAAAAATTCAAAGATATGTGTCATCTAACATCCTCTCACAGACAGGATGTTAGATGACACCTGATGATACCTGTGTCTCCATTGGAAACGTTATAGGCTGATTATACCTAAGCTCGTGCTCATCTGGGCGACAGTAAAATGTCAAAAAGTTGGAAAGTGGAAACTCGAGGTATTTTTGGCAGATTGAGACTAAGATCAGACTGTGAAGCATCTTCAAAGTCAAAGTCAAAGTCAAAGTCAAAGTCATTTATTTGCTGTAAATGCGGTACAAAAGATGGTAGGTACATAAATTGTTAGTGCGATGACACATTTTGCCATAGGTAAGTTGGCATGCAAATATTAAAGTAAAATCCTAGTGCTAGCATGTTAAGCAAATCTCTACACAAATGAACGGAATATTATTAATTTATTAAATTATTTAAAGTCAATTTTAAGCTTCGAAAATTCAACATTAAATAAAATAGGTAATTGCTATTCAACATAAAATGCAGTATGTATGTACAGTACGTAACACTTATTGATAGGTAAGTTTATTTACAATGCGTTTCTGTAATGATAAGACTGACAAGGAGTTTTTTTGAGGAATTCAGATATAGAATAAAAACTATGTGAAATAAGCCATTTTTTTAGAACTATGCAAAATTTTCTGTAAGGAAGATCAGTTATGAAATTTGGAATTGAATTATAAATAAGTGGCGCCATATATACGCAACTGCGTCGGAATAGTTCGATTCTAGGAACAGGCATTTTTAATAAAAATTGTGTGGCTTTTCGTTTATTTGTTTTAATATTAGGTTCAAAAAGTGAATAATTTGTTTTAACAAACTTAGCGATTTCATATATATAAACGCAAGGAACTGTGAGAAGGTTGTGTGATTTATACACTGGCCTGCAGGAATCAGTCCAGTCCATATTGAAAATTGCTCGTATGCATTTTTTTTGTGCTAACAGAACTCTAAAAATTTCAGAAGAATTTCCCCAGACAATGATACCATACCGGATGACGGAGCAAACATAGGCGTGATATACCATTAAAGCAGTTGATCTGGATGTCTCATTTTTAACTTTCTTTAATGCAAAAACAAACCTATTGATTTTCATACATATTTCATCAATATGCTCCTTCCAGGTGAAATGTTCATCAAGTGTTATACCAAGGAATTTTGTTTTATGTAATTGTTCTACTATTTGATCTCTATGCGATATTTTAAATTGGATAAATTTACTTTTCTGCGTTTTGAAATGAATTATTTTAGTTTTTTCTACGTTAATTTTTAAAGCGTTGTTATCTAACCAAGTAATAATTTTATTTAAAGTGTTATTTATATCAGACTCGTATGATTCCTCATTTTTAAAATCAAGGATAACCGTTGTGTCATCAGCAAACAGAACACAATCCTGTTCAATAGCTTGAGGGAGATCGTTAACGTATACAAGGAATAGTGGTGGTCCTAAGATGCTTCCCTGTGGAACTCCGAAGTAATTTAGTCGGGGTTGGGAGTTAAAGTCGTTGATAATATTGACTTTGTCATCAAATTTTGTGATTCTCGTGATCTGAGTTCTATTTGATAAATAAGATTTGAACCATTCTAGAGCTGGACCTCTTATACCCATTTTACTCAGCTTATCAATGAGAATAGAGTGATTTACGAAATCAAACGCTTTACTAAGATCTAAAAACAGAGCTGAAGTTGTCACTTTCGAATTGATGTTATTTAGGATAGATTTGACTAAGTTAAACGCTGCCAATGAGGTGGATTTGTTTTTCCTAAATCCATATTGCTGTTTTGCAAGCATATTAAACTTGTCCAAGAAAAAGAGGACTCTCTTGTACATAACTCTTTCAAAGACCTTAGATAGGATTGGTATCAGCGCAATAGGTCGATAATTATTTTTGTCTGTTTTAGATCCTTTCTTATGCATCGGTTTTATAATAGATATTTTGAGTTTTTCCGGGAAGCAGCCTTGTTCTAATGATAAATTTATAATATATGAAAGAGGTTCTGCGATGTATTGAGCGATTTGTTTTAAAAGATCTGTAGATAAATCGTCGTAGCCACACGACCTAGTGTTATTTAATGTATTTAGGATGCTAAAAATTTCAGCAGGATTAGTAGGTCTTAGAAATATGCTATTGTCGTTGCTTTTAACATTCAGATCATAAGTGTTGTTTTGTAAGGTTGCATTGTTTTCAACAATATCTATAAAGAAATTGTTAAAAAGGTTCGCGATATCGAAGCCTGATGTTGCAGTAATATCATCGTCCACTATACTATTAATATATTCTCGAGACCTTTCGTTACCTGTACTGTGTTTAACAATATCCCATGAAGCTTTACCCTTATTTTTGGAGTATGCAATATGCTTTAGATTACATAAAGATTGCAAGTTATTAATACATTTTCTTAACATTTTGGAGTATACCTTAAACCTAGTTTTATTTTCACTGGTTTTGTTTACATAATATTTAAATCTTAATGCTCGTTTAGTGTTACTACTCTTTTTAACTCCTTTTGTTATCCATTTTAATTTATTATATTTGAATTGTTTTTTTACTTTTATGAGAGGGAAACATAATTTATAAAACAAAGTGATTGTGTCATGAAAGTTATCAAAAGCATTATTAGTGTTGGAAATTTTATAAACATCCGTAAAAGATAATTTACTAATGTGTTCAATGAATTTGTTGACATTGTCTTTACTCAGGTCATTTACGGTCACGAAGTAATAGCCTGATATGGGTTTTTGATCATATTCGAATTTAACAACCTGTGCTGTATTATGATCAGATAAACAAACATTATAAGTTTTACCTGTTATATTTGGAATATTACTAATGATGTTATCAATACATGTGTTCAACCTGGTGGCTTCTTGAATGTGACACCGCATACCATAGTTTGAGATGAGTTCTTTAAATTTCGTACAATTAGTGTCATTACTTAACAGATTAATATTAAAATCTCCGGCTATTATTATTTTACTTTTTTTATTTTGAAGTTTCAGTAAAGTTTTGTTTAAGTTTTCTAAAAATATATTTAGATCAGATGAGGGTGTCCTGTATATACATAATATAATCACATGTATAGATTTAATTTCTAGTCCACAAATCTCATAGTGTTTATCAATCGAAAATTCTTTTACTTCTTTTAATTCAGTACTTTGGAGATAATTTTTGCATAGTATGCATGTTCCTCCTCGCCGCTGATCAGGCCGAGAATAAATGGCACCAACATAGAAATTATTAAGTTTGAGATATTTTTCTTCCCCTTTTATAACAAAGTGTTCGCTCAGGCATAAAACGTCTATATTTATATGAGATTCATACATATCATTAATAGTTAAATCAATATCTTGTAGTTTGTTTAAAGCCCCTGCAATATTTTGATGCAGGACTGAAAAACTACTTCTACTGTATTTTAAACTGCTACTTTTGTCATATTTTTTGTTAGTTACGAAAAAAACGTTCTTTACTTAACACAACGTTGTCTGGAGAAGTATTTATACGCGATATTTGTGGTTTAACCGCTTTAGAAAAATAATATGGAATAGTGCCTCTACGTGGGAGATTGAGATTGACTATCGGGTGTGAAATATTTTTACTATTTTCATGTATATTAAGTTCTGGGCCTTTTGGTTTTTTCGTTATTAATACGTTATTGTTGTATAGAAGATATTTGTTGTAGTATTGTATATCGTTGATTTTGTATAACAGTTGTTCTATAACGCTGTTGTAGCTATTTGCTTCAATGAAGTTGCAGTTTCGATAGTTTTGTGAAAGTAATTTCAATTGATAATTAAGTTTACGCTCATTCAGAAATGCATTGTACTTAACATTTACAATAAATATATTACAGTTCTTTAGTATCTTAATTGCTGCAGCCATTTCAGCCATGAATTTAATAGGGTTCGAATCATTTCTACCGGTCATAATGATCACGCTGTCATTTTTTGAAAAGTTTTCTGTTAATTTATTGCAACATAACAAGACTTCTTCTGTAGTCGCACCTGGTTTCCTAATCCCAGTTATGGCGTATTTATTTATAATAAATTTATTTTCTTTTTCTTTCTTCAGTAGCCCTTGAACTACACCTTTCCCTTGGTCATCCGACAGAATAAGTAAATTTGCATTTCCAGATTTTCTGCTTATTGTGGCCTGTGATTTATGTTCAAGTAGGGTCGGATCTTGTGTGTTCTCCTCGGTAATTGCAGTTAAGTCCGTTTCTATTGAATCTTTAGTATCAGTTTCTTTAGTTTCATTTTTCTTTTCTTTTCTGTGAATATCAGTAAAGGTACTGTTGAAAGATGGTTGAGGCGTATGAAAGTTGATGTCTAGGTCTAGTTTTCTAGCGGATAGTTTGCCTTTATTCGAAAAATATTTTTTTGGAAATTTCTGTATTGTGTGAAGTTGTACTTTTGGTACTTGTGCTCGTGGTGTACAATTTCTTGAAGTGCTCAGTTTTAAGCTTTTCGTCAGCTAGTTGTTGTTTTAATGAGGCATTCTCTAAACCTAGTGAATCAATTTCACGATGAAAGCTCATGATCTGCCCCTTAAGATTCTCAATTGTATTTTTTAAGTGTGACGTTTCATCGTTTTTTAAGTGTGTTGATAGGTCCATCATACTTTTTACGCTTAAGTTTGATGCCAAACTGTCAATGGATTCATCGGACAAACGAGAAAGAGAACGTCGCATGCGACTTTTTCTTATAGTAACATTACTGAAGTTTTCCATCTTTCTAAGGAAATTTTATCAAATATATTTATGAAGTTTGCAGAAAAAGCATAAAAAAGCAGAAAAAATCATAAAAAGTAGCAAAAAATGAAATAACCGCTTTAGTCTTTAAAAACAAATTCTCCCAAAAATACAAAAATTCGATGTTTTGAGGAGGGCTCGAACTTGCGACACGAGGCTCGTAGATCTTCAACTCGACGTTAGTCGCAAAGAGCTACGTCAACAGGTACACATTGTATCGAAATAGGTGGATGTGTTATGCGTTTTACTGTATATAATAAAAGTTCGTTTCTTTTGTTTTGTTTTGATTGGTCTAGAATTTAGCGTCACGCATCGCCACTTTTGAATTAAGTTAACGGTATAGTTATTTGAGGATTCACTTTCTTTACTTTTAAACATTAATATTGCCACTATTTTGTAATGTAGAATTGTAGGCGTTATTGATTATCACTCGGATTAAACACTGTTTATTTAGTTTAGTACTTATGTTTGTTTGTAAACACTCAAATAGACGCTGTTGTTAAATATCACTTTTATTTTAACATCACTTATGATACCCCTTTGCCAACAATACACGCTGATCACTACATATAAAGTGACTGATAAATTATACAACTAGACTTTAAAACTGTTGTTTAGTATTTTTAATGATATTTTGAAAACGGAGCCAATCTTAACGTGACAACTAGCGCCCTCTTTTTCACGCTTCTTCACGCTTCAAGATAAAAAGCTACCTAAAATGCACAGCAACTGCATACCTGTTTGACTTTCCATCCATGATGTACCTACCAACTAAAATTAAAGATCCGTGGTTGATTAATACCTAGTTAGTTCTGTGGTATATAAACCTCAGAATTATAATGCGTACAGACTCCCGCAGACTGGCGCAACACGAGATCAATTTCCATGAAGTTTTCGCACCTGTCTGCAGAAGCCTTTAACGATTGCTTTGCTTTTATTTACTTGTATTTTTTATCTGTCTAAAACCCCAATCTTTTGTATCAATTGTGGCTGAATTAAAACCCTTAATGTTTTTAGTATGTTTACTGATTATAATTGGGTTGGTTAATTATTTAAACATATTTTATAACTCTGCTTGTTCTATTTAAAAACAAAGTGGTTGTCATACAGACACAGTAACTATTCAATATTTACCGAAACACAACCAGATTAAAGGTTGCGGAATCTCAGTAATATATTACAAAGAATAGAGTTTTGCGTAAACAAAATTTAAAATATATTTTTTCACAAACTCAATTCTGCATCCAATTCAACTACGTAACATCACGCCTTGTTTTGTTAGTCAGAGGTGTACCTATAGTACGTACTCCAACATCTCACCAGTTGTGTTAAAGTCCCATGGGGGCAAGCCTTTTGCCATCAACCTCGGAAATCATGTCATGGAAATCATGACACTTGGTTTAAATAGGTTGATTAAACTGATGTAGATGCTTTTACATATTGTGAATGAGAGAATTTTGTAGGCCTTACAGACTGTAGATTTATAGACGATTTTCTATTCTCTATTTTCATTCCTCTAAGTACCTGGTACTTATTGACAGGCCTGCCCTGTCCTCCCATACCTATTATCACTGTAATTTGAAAATATTGTAAGAGCCAATTATTTTTTAAAGAGTAACCGTGGAGTTTCTTTCCGGCTTTTCTCCATAGGAAGCGACTAGTGGGAACCGTGCACCTAGCTTCTGACGTTTCAGAAGTGCCCTTGCAGGTTTATGTGAAATAAAATATTTTGATTTTGATTTTTTGAACCGAGCACAAATCCAGACTCCGGGCTGCTACTGAGAAATTCCAGATAGAAAAACACTGCCCGACCTGAGATACGAACCCAACACCTCATGCTCAGTAGTAGCTCTTACGGACCACTAGACCAACGAGGCAATCAATTCAACTATTCATCCAAATAACAACAAGTACCACAACACAAGTAGTACAAGTAACTGTATTTATACAGTTACATGAAAAACAACCACCCGACCAAAGACCGAATTACCGGTATTTTTTACATAACGTTACCAATTACCGTTTTGTTAACGATAAAAAAGTAACGTTAATAATACCGATACCCAAAGTCAGTTAAAGTTACCTAATTACCAGTATTAGTATCGGTAAAAGTAACAATTCTTATACCGCTAATTTATACGTCTATCTCTTTCTAAATATGACGGTAGGGAGACTAGCATATTTCGGTGTGTGCACAGAAACAATATTGTACACACGCCGAAGGTAGAACAATATTACATACACGCCGAACGTGCGACTACCTGGGGCGTGTGTACAATATTGTTTCTGTGCTGCAGAAAATTATAATTAACAGGGTGGCAGGGACGTTTCAGTTTTCACGTTGATCGTGAAAACTGAAACCATGAATGAACCTTCGGCGTGTATACAATATTGGTGCCGATTCTCTTGTACACCGAGTGCAGTAGAGTTTTAGTGTAGGTTATGAGAATCTTAAAGCTATTCTGCAACATAAGTCTCTAAATTTATAAATAATTTTGACTCAACTAAAATCGTATTAGACAATCGTGACTCTATGTGGTATTCTATTTTTTCTCTTTTTTTTTTTTTTTTTTTTTTTTTTGGCTTCTTAGATACAAGTATCTTTTTATTTAGTTCAGGAGCCAGCTGTTCAACCTGTTTTTGTCCACCACTTGTACAATCATGTTTAGTGTATGACTATACCTATGTGTTTCTCTTTGTACAATAAAGTTATTATTTATTTTATTTTCTTCGCAACGTGTTTTTGTTGGCCCTACCCGTGAATTTTATTTAGAGCCGGAGGCGTGCAAGGGCGCCATCCTCGGTGTGTTTTATATGGAATTTTTCACTTTTTGTATGGCAAATAACAAAAATTATTACCTACATTTTGAGTTTTAGAGGTTTATGAGTTTCTTAAAGGGGGTTAAAATGTTCATTATTTTTATGATAGGATACACCATTTTCGAGATATAAGCAAAAAAAAATAAAAAAAAGATACAGTATTGTTTTTACACCTAAAATCGAGGTGTTGGTGTGAATTTTAGTTCATGACAACTAATTTTATTCCACATATTTTCAAACGCGATTAACAATAGTCTGATTTAGTTAGACTATCAAAATTAGTTGTTTGCAAAACGTCAAATTCAGAGTAGCAAAATTGCCATTTTCACTAAATTAATCACTCAGTGCCATCTTAGTGCTGTCAAACTAAAATATAGTTAAGTTGTGTGGCCGAATTTTTCTATGTAACGAAATATTCCTGTCTCCAAAAAGGTGTAGTTGCCCACATGTTTCTGGATACAATAAAACTGACCTTGACAGAGCCTTTTTGAGGCACGTAAGATATGAGAAAGGTTTTAATATTGTATCCAGAGATGTGTGGTCGACTGTACCTACATACAGACCTAAGACTAATTAAAAAGTAACAATATACTTATAATAATACGGCTTAAGTTGAAAGGTTTAAACTTCTTTCGGCCCATAATAATATTTTTTTACACAAACAACTAGTTGATAAATCAAAGGCAGTAGACGTAGGTACGTTTGGTGTACGCGACGCGATGTTTGTTTGCCGTATGATTATGAAAAGAAACACGCGCGAGAGCTAATCTTATCGTATTCGTATCTTTCCGATCGTCGTAACATGCGTTGTTGCCACTCCGCTTAGAAGAGACGAACGCAAGGCTGCGAAACGCTTAGTTCGGTTTGGCAACGTCGCACAAAATGTTGCTACTTGTTAGATTTTAGCGAAGTAACGATACTGGTGACGCTATTTAAATACCGGTAAATCAAATGATTTAAAGGTAATTTTAACGTTACGGAACGGAACGAAATGTTTTGGTAGTTTTACCGGTATTTTATTGGTAACGGTAACCGTCCCTGCACCCGACTCCAATTTATTTACTCTCGCCGCTTAAAAACGTTTACCACCATTTATCCATTACATTTCATTCGAAACGTCAACCATTGAAAACCGTTTTTAAATCCATTCATTGACGTTTAAAAACCTTTTCACAGACGACAAGCTAATCGTACGAATAAAAAGTAATTGCTACAGTTCGACCCTTTTATTACGACAATCAACATGTAGGATACGGAACAGAGATACATAACCTACCTATAAAGTTCCCATTGCTGGGACACAGGCTTCCTCTCGATGAGAGGCTCTGCTGGGGAGTTTGTTGCGCCACTTCTTCTTCAGCTAAACCACTAGGAAGTGGTGAAGGGCGGGCGTTTTGGGGGACTATCTTATGTAATTTTGTCGTTCAAAAGGTGCTGACTCTCAGCCTAGTAAAATTTAGTAGAAAAAATTCTGCACTGGGGGTCTAGAATGATATGCTGAATTCATGGTTACAGTTTGCGCATTGGATAAAAACTTATCCTGTTTAATGGTGAAATACAAACAATAATATAACAAAATTGTGAAAACAAAAAGACGAAGACCTGTGTGAGGCCAAAAAGGCTTCTATCTCAGAGTACCATAATCAGCCTATGTATAATGTTCCCACAGCTGGGACACAGGCTTCCTCTCTGTGAGAGAAAATGGGCTACAATCCACCACGCAGGCCCAGTGCGGATTGGTGGATGTCACATGTCTTCGAATTTTTGGTTCTAGGCTATGCCAGTTTCCTCACGATGCTTTCCTTCACCGTTTTGAGAGAAGTGGTGATGAAATAATTTGCAAAAAGTAAAACGCCTGGCTGGGTTCGAACCTGCGACCTACAACTCGTAAGTCGCAGCCATTACCGCTGAGCCAGCACTGCTCTTAACGTAACAGAGATATGAGCATTTTTTTGCGCAAATATGACCCGAAACGGGGACACCTCTACATTAGCTGTTATCAGTTCACTTTAATGGGGCATAAAGTACACCTACCATTCCAAAATGGCGTTCACAAACGTACTTGATTCATATGTTACGATTCAAGCCCTCACTTAACTATAGGAGCGTTTAGGCCAGAAGGGTTGTTAAGGAGTCCTACCTAGGTTAATAATGTAGACAGTTTTCATTAGGCCCTCGCATATTTTATTTGGACCTGCCGACGGTTCCCAAATTACTCGCATAAGGGTCTAAAACCTCGTTTGTCTTGTACGAGATAATTTAAGAGGAAATAATTTTCCAAGACAGACTAATTAAACCTGAATTAATTAACTAGGTAAATATAAACAAGTATTTAGAATAGAGCGATGTGTTTAATGAACATTCTTGATGGAAACGTACCTACTCAAGCTTTTGTTTTGTTAAACTGGGAGGCTGAGGAACTCTCGAGCTCGCTATTAAGAATTAGATGAAGGAGGTCGATTGAAATCGAGTTTTATCGTAAATTCAATATAAATTTCCTGTTTCTGAGTGTTCTTTAAAAATGAAGAAACCTTGTTTATTTTCTTTTATATCCCCATTTCCTTGTTGTATGTGTTGTATGTTTTTTCCTCGATCAAAATTTCTATCCTTTTCCCAACTATGTTGGGGTCGGCTTCCAGTCTAACCGGATGCAGTTGAACACGAGTATTTTACATAGAGCGACTGCCTATCTGACCTTAATAACCCAGTACCTGGGTAATACGATACCCCTTGGTACGACTGGTTTTCAGACTTCCGGGCTTCTGACGACCAGTAAAGACGGTCAAAAATGTACAAATAACACCCGGGATCAACGACTCAGGATGTTATCCGAGGCACGTAGGAGTCTCGATATGTTATGGATGGTCACCCATCCACGGACTGACCGCGGCAAGCGTAGCTTAACCTTCGACGACACGTGCGGCAGTTATTACATTATTGGTATATTGGCATGGCTAGTTGACATATGACAAATTATTTAATTTCCGTGTCTCGTAATGTTGATTACTTTGCCTGACTATGTATAGAATTAAGTTTATCTAACTAAACAGACAGCTGTGCTGTTGGGGAGTTTGTTGAGCCACTTCTTCTTCCCAGCTAAAGCACTAGGAAGTGGTGAAGGGCGGGCGTTTTGGGGGACTGTCTTATTTATTTATGTATTTTATTTCAATTACAATTTTTACATTGTGTCGAAACGTTTTACAGTAAAAACTAAAACTACATGAGGACTTATAACTTAAAGATAAAAGAAAACCAAATGAATTTATATAACGATTAAGTATCTGGTTTTAAAACAATCTTCCTAGTTCAACAATATTCTAAATAATTTGCAAGACCACTGAAGTATAGTAAAAAAAAAAACAATTCAATTTAATAAGTACTAAGTACTTATGTAATTTTGACATTCAAAAAGTGCTGATTCTCAGCCTAATTTGAATAAATGACTTTTGTTTTTTTTTATTATTTGGGCACGAGCTCCTACTTATCATTCGTCCTACTAATATTATAAATGTGAATGCATGTATGTTCAGATGTTTGTTACTCAATCACGCAAAAACCACTGAACGGATTTGGATGAAATTTGGCACACAGATAGTTTATAACCTGGATTAACATATAAGATACTTTTTTATCCCGGTAGTACGTTCTCGTGGGGCAATTTCCGACTTCCACGTGAGCGAAGCCATTGACAAAAGCTAGTGAAATATAAAAAAAATCTCAGTCAGGAGGATCGAAATATATCTTGGTTACAAATCAAATCAAATCAAATATTTTATTTCACATAAACCTGCAAGGGCACTTATGAAACGTCAGAAGCTAGGTGCACGGTTCCAATTTGTACCTAATGGATTTAGCAAGCGCACGTTTTACATATAACCAGATACTCGAAAAACCCACTTCTTATGTGCAAGATAAACAGGAAACCCTCTGAAAGCTTAAAGGTACTCGACAAACAAAGAAATTACCATAACATAAATAAATCTCAAGGCGAGCCTCTGTCGGTTAAAGTCTCCTTCACAACAGCCTTGCATCAAAATCCCTAGATAATATTGAGTTTAACAATCAGTAATCAGCTTGAAAAGTTTCGGATCCATCAAAGAAAATCGTACCGTGACATAATAAGATGGAGCATTTTCAAGAACAGGAAAATATGGACATTGACTTCTAGATGCCTCATGAGTTTGATTAGCTGGTGAACCATTTTACTTTTACCTTGTTAAATCAGGCTTAGGTATGATCTCTTTCTGTATTACTTTTTTTAACGTTGTCCCACACTAGGAATTTCTCCTGTATTGTGGGTGCGTTTACAAACATTTAAACTCACATACACAAACAGCCAGACCCGGAACTACTACTTAACCCGGGATACGCAGCGCAGCAGTCAATCGCTTAACCACTGCGCCAACTGTGCCGTGCCGTGTGGTTTATATTTCCTTGCTGTCGCTAATGAAGTGTGTTGGGCCCTCAGCCCCTCTCCTTCACCCGCGCAGCCGCCGGCGCCGTTGGCCGCGCAGCCACTCGACGCCTGACGAATAAGGGTTGGACCTCATCTGGCAGCACGAAATCGCCTTTTTCCGTCGCCCTTTCTCTTTCTGTCGCTTAGAACTGCCATTTGCTAGACCGAGACAGAAAGCATAATGCGATAGCACGCGGCGGAATCCTCGAGGCGATCGGCATCACGGACAAAATGCAATGGTCGGCAGGGAGACTCCGGAACGCTGAAGCGCGCGATAGCATGCTAACGCATCATTGATCGTCCATCCTCGACGCGTGCGATCGCCTTTTTTGTCTGCGGAATGCGACAGCGCACGTTCGCATGCGGCATCATACTGCAGCACGTGGTAGCACAGGCGGAACAAATGCGATTCCGTGCTGCCAGATGAGGTCCAACCCTAAAGCCGACGGCGCCCGAACAATATCTTTATTAGTTAAGTCGACGTTCACACGGACTTAAAGTATCGCAGCGGGATTTTATCCCGTTCTGGATTTTCAAGTCTCGGTGTTGAACCGAGCATTTAGAGCTAAAACACACTGTTCAATTTTCAACCGCGCAATCAATAGTCAGCTGATCGATTTTGTATGGGAGGTCCGATTTTTTTTTCATATTTCGACCCATGTCCCTTGGAGAAAGTTGTTCAATTTCACGGGTACTATCACCCTGAAAAATTTTAAAGGTGACTAAAAATTTACCTTGTATATAAAAATGAATTGACGTGTTGTTAGTCTCACAAAAACTCGAGAACGGCTGGACCAATTTGGCTAATTTTGGTTTTGAAATATTTGTAGAAGTCCAAGAAAGAGTCCAAGAAAATACAAACAAAACCCATGTATAAAAATTAATTAACGTTTGTTAGTCTAACAAAAAGTTTAGACAACTTTTATTGGCGGTGCGAAGTTCGCCGGGTCAGCAGTGCCACATAAAAATCTAGCTACGATATTATTACGTCGGCACGAATGTCGCCTAACATTATTTTCACGATAATAGCAGAACCCTTTAAATAAAGTAACAGGAATTCTAGGCTGCCTTTTTCCTAACCTAGTGAAATAATTTCCTTTGTCTCGATCTAACTAGATGCCTACTTAAAAGGAAAATGCTTTGCTTATCCTAAAACTAACAAAGACTTTGAAGTTGTTGATTCTCGTTTATTTTCGCTTAGGAAACAAAGGAATCTATATTAAGATCATCTACTTTAAGATAAATAACAATGTTTGGAATAAAAGAGCTTCCGTTATGTGCATAGTTTTCGTTGCAAATAAAATTTGTTTATGATTTGTTTATTAATTCTCACTATGAATGCATATGATGTAAGTTTGTTATATCGCATGCTTTTTGTATGTGTTTTCTACACAAATCTGTTGGTATTATTAACCCAATTAATCACTGGGTTTTGGAAGTTGGATTCCAATCGCTCCATGTGAATTACTGGTATTCAAATGCATACAGTTACACTGGAAGCCAACCCCAACATAGTATGGAAAAGGTTAGGCGATAATGATGATCAGGAACTTACATTTTATGAATTATTATTTATTTCACCATTTATGTAGACACCAGTGGCGAAAGCACCATATAACACGATTACTACCGGCTTTCCTTCGGGGATTCGCATCGGCAAATCTATCGCTATAAAAAATGGCACGTCAATAGTGGCTACTATTGTCAAAAAATGTAGTTACACTAAGGATGTTTAATTCACCATAAAATTCAAACAACAAGAACGGTTATTTTTAGCTTCGTATTACAACAAAAAAAATGTTCCAAATTGACCCGGCGCCAAAACGTCATAATCGGGAACAAAACATTTTTACAATAGCGATCCCGTAATTATGTCACTTTAGGTCACGTAGCACCGCTTGATATGGACGAGAGCATGCTGCTGTACAATGAGTTATGACAGAGACAGATATAGAAAAATGCGTCAGCGAGAACAAGATGGAGGAATATTGTACATTTTATTTTAGTTTTCAGCTGTATTTAATTCTTATCATTCCTATATTAATTTTAGAATAAAGTAAATATTCTTTACTGATAAGTCAGTAAGTTAAAGCCGACTTTGCTTCGGCTTCCCTCTTAGAGACATTGAAACCTCGCCGCTGGTAGACACATATATGAACACACAAGAAGAAATGAGGAGAAAAATTGGCACAAAAGCGATGTAACAAGCATGCAACAGCATGGATAAAGCCTACACTAATCTTTTCTAACAACATCAATGTGGCTTTCAATATATCATCATCATTTTAGCCGAAAGATGTCCACTGGTGGACATAGGCCTTCCCCAACGACCGGCACCTCGACCGGTTCTGTGCTTTCAATATAGGTACTTATTAATAAAACGATAATTTTATCGGTGTTAAAAATATATCAAGGTATTTAGTAGCTATGCTTCAATGAAATAAACGTTGCATGAAAAATTCACATTCGCGAGAAATTGCAACTCATGACAAATGAGATATTTCATTATAATGATGACGCGAGCGTTCATGTCTCGCTGAAGCTCTAAATTTAAGAATATTTTCTTGCTTATCCACCATTACTTGCACACATTAAAATTTCAAATGTTAAAGACTTTAGTAGTAAGGTTTAGTTTTAAAAACGTGGTCAATAGCTGGATCGGATTTTCTTCTGGATAGGGAAAAATATTCATGAAATTTCAAACATGTTGAGCACAAAATGAATCGAAAATATTTTTCAGCTTTGATTCAAAGTGGAAAGCTCTACATTTTGGTATTTCTTTCCTTTGTTCGCGTCTAGACCAATCTCTACAGACTCTTTGAAAGATAAACCGTACCATAACACTGGCTGTCCACAATCGTCGTATATACGAGAGGATCTACCGATATCAGTTCACTTTTCCCTATGGTAATGTCTTTGAATCGGTTTCGATTTGTCTTAATATACTTTCATTCTGTAGATATAAATTAGTAGAGGTAGTTTATGGTGCTTTTGGCTGGGTTAAAAAAATTACATATTAGGTCTGATTGGTCAGATTTGATAAATAAAATATATTATATTGTACCTAGAACAGTAATGAGACGTGAGGCGCGCTCTTGTCCACTGTTTGCTACAACTCCCTGTCCTACAAATGCGGGAGAGAGAGCGCCGCTGCAGATATTGGTTCAACCTTACAACAATAATTTTAACGATGTCGATGTCTTTGCCCTAACTAAACGTAAATATAAAAGACTAATTATTAAGCGCCTTGCTCAAAATTGTTGATTGTTTTGTAGTATTTAAGTATGTTTTAACCTTTTGCTATTTGGTTTTAAGATTACCAATTGATTGTAAGTATTGTTGTTATAGGTATATTGATTGTATTTAATTTTAGCAAAACTGTATCGTATTTAAGCTAGTAACATGTTGAAACGTAGTGGATTGTACATTTACTTATAGCATACTGTGTATCTAGATATAATATACAATGTACGATTGTATGTTTTCGCAAAAAAAATAAAAATAAAAATAAAATATAATAGCGACGTTTACTATCTCATAATGAGCTTCAAAATGTTTTGGATAATTTCGTGCAGTCTTTGCACACTTTGATCAAATCTGACATTCGTATCAAAACAACATACCCGTTTCGCAAGTCTGCTGGTAGGAACGGACAGATGAAATAAGCAATTACCTACTCAAAAATTACATCGTCATCATAATTTTAAAACCTTTTTTTGACAATATTTTTTTTTTGTTTACGGGAGATGTCCGGAGCAAGCGACAACAAGGAATAGTGCAAAGCTATGGGCTATGACGTTCAGGGCGACTGCCACACTTCTGCAGTGCGCCGACGATGTTTGTTAACGTGCGCACTGTCAGCTTTGACGCAGTATGGCGCAAGAAATCTGCTTCGTTATTTCTCAGGTTGTGAAACAGTGTCAACATCATTCTGCACTCGATAGCCACCCGGGCAGATAGTCCGCTTGTGTGGGCGTTAGCCGATCGAACAAGATGTTTTAGCTATTAACACCTTCGGCGCCTGTGTATGATTTTTGCACACACGTGTTAATACAATGTGTATCATAAATGATACACCATGCCGATTGCGTTCAAGGCGTTGTGTATCGCTAATGCACACGATTTTCATACATTTCTTTAACGAGAATGAGAACGTTTGTTTGGGCGCAACTTTTGGTGTATTTGGGTTTGGGGTACGATTTATACTCTAGAACAGGGTTTCTCAAACTTTCAGCGCCACGAACCCCTGTTAAAGTTTCTAGGTGACAGCGAACCCCTTAACTAACTAATTAAATCCCAAAATAATAAAATTGACTGTTGAAGATAATAAGGTTTTTATTTAAATAAAAGGTAACAAATAAAGTGCCAAAAGAAATAGCTTTTTAATATTAATGTGATGGGTGTGTTTGTTTCTTGTCACAAATGGAGTTAATTTTGGACAATTTTAACCTTAATTCTGACTCGGTATCAAGTCGATTTCTGTATTTAGTTTTTATCATGAGCGGGTGTGAAAACCCACTCTAACATAAGTATGTTGTAGTAAAGGGTAAAAGGAAATTCACCACTTTGCGTAAGAGTTTGGGACACTCTTCCTGTCTAGCTGCCCAAAAATCTATCAAAGACATCCTTTTTAAATCAGCTTAAAGAGTTTCATCTACGGACATTTCTAATAATGACTCCTGTTGCTTAATACTCAAACTAGAATTTATGCTCTCGTTTGTGACCGCACGATGAACCACGTAAATCTTGTCGCGAACCTCCTGCCGTCGAATAGCGAACCCTTAAAGGTTCGCGTACCCTACTTTGAGAAACCCTGCTCTAGAAAATATGAACCTCTGAGTTTAAGGGTAACTAAAAATAAAAATAAAACATATAAAACAAAGAAAGTGTAATTCTGGAGATTATGCTTGGTGCCGAAGGTGTCTAACTTATGCTAAGTAAAATTGTTACTAACACAATGGACCTCTTATGTAGTGTGAATAAATAAATGATCATATTATTATATATAGGGGAGATGCCCAGCATTGGGTCAAAAAATAATAGATGTCTAAAAAAACATTGCAAAATTAAATGATAAAACACAATTCATTTTCTGCCTACGTGAAGTAAACTTAAGCTTCCGATAGCTTGCTTCATAAATACTTATTTCGTCCATTCAGTACAATGATTATTCGGAAAAATAATAACGTTCTAGTTCTGTCTGATTAATGAACTACTGTTTATCACTTTAGCAATGGAATGAGAATAAAGTATTCAGTGTGACTTGGCGTTTTCCTTGAGTGTTAGTATTTGGTAAGATTCTTGAAGCAAATAATCTTTGAAAAACTGTGCCAAACCTTGTAAAGTCTAGGTTAACAAATATTCTGTACAGGGTAAGTTTTTATCTAGTGCTCAAACTGTAACCATGAATTCAGCTTATCATTCTAAACCCCCCAGCGCAGAAATTTTCGTCGGCAATACAAAAAAAAAAATCAGCTGTGTAGGTATTGGATTTTTCTATGAAACAGCTGATTTTTTTTTTAATCCGGTTGTACTGGAAGCCGATCCCAGCAGTTGGGAAAAGGTTGGGCAGATGACGATAAAGACACAAAGTCAATTTTAAATGGTTTCTATGACGCAAGGTATCTGAATTCGATTTTAAATTCAAAATCAAAATCATACGACTGTTCTTTGGGGAAATACCTTTTTTTGGAAAAACCCCGTAAACACTAATGAAAGAAATCGTTAATGAATATTGGGAGCTCGGTCGGTGATTTGTTTATTAAATCCGATAACTATACAGGGTTATTGGAAAAACACCAATAACCTCTTAAGAGGTTATTGTACTCATCATTATGAACAACTTTTACTACGGGACCAAACCTGACATCGCAAAAAAAAAATCAGCTTTTCCCTACATTTTGATGAGTTATACAAAAATAAATGTAAGGAACAGCTGATTTTTTTCGCGATTTCAGTTTTGGTCCCGTATTAAAGTTGTTCATAAAGATGAGTACAATGACCTGTTAAGAGGTTATTGGTGTTTTTCCAATAACCCTATATAATTAAGTGTGAGGTACTAAACGCCTGACGGTGAACAACTGAATACAATTTATGAGAAATTGAAAATCGAAATCTAATTCTCCCTAAAACTGTTCCATTGACCCAATTTCTCCAGATAAACAACTCTCCCAAAACTTTATCCAATCGAACAATTACAAAGATAGCCTTCCACGACTTTATTTAAATAAAATAAAATCATAAAGCGTTTTAATTATCGTAGGACTGGTAGAGGCGCCGTGATTCGCTATTCGTTTGCCCGTCACGTCTGTCGCAGCTTCGCTACTTTTTTTAGGGTTCTATACGAAATCAGGTTACGGGAGCGATTTAAAAACGCATTATCTTTGTATTTAAATAACGTTCTTTAAATTTAACTTTGACGTTTCACAGGGAAGGTTTTATGTCTGTCTGCTAGAACAACAAACATAAAAAGGGACAAACTGACAGCGGTTGTTGGTTTTCTAATAATCATTTAGTAACAGTGTTGACTTTGTGAAAAAGTAAGAATGGATTAACTCAAGACAACGGTTGTGTTCTTTCACCAGAATTAGCTTAACTACTGACAGGTCATATGAGTTACTTCATATCATTGTTTATTTTATTTGACTGTTTAAATCATATTTTTTTAATGCAATTTTCATTTATTGTTGAATGTTAATTATATGCTATTATTGTATAGAATCAAGTTCTTCAAACATAACAGATAGCTGTGCTGCTGTGGAGTTTGTTGCGTCACTTCTTCTTCCCAGCTAAAGTACTAGGAAGTGGTGAAGGGCGGGCGTTTTGGGGGACTGTCTTATGTAATTTTGACGTTCAAAAAGTGCTGACTCTCAGCCTAGTTTGAATAAATGACTTTTGATTTTGAAATTTTTGCACATTCAAATCGACTAAATACCAACAGGTTCCGTAACTAAAGGGTATCAACGGACCCTGTTACTAAGTTCACGCCGACTGACTGTTTGTATTCCATAGAGCTCTATCTATAGAACAGTAATAACTATGATCATCATCATTATCATCAATGGCAGCCTTGTTCCACCCTGTGGTTCTACCCACTGCTAAGTATCGTCATGAGTTCTAACCCAGCCAGGCAATTTCCTTTGTTAAGATCGTTTATTCTGAAAGTTGGCAACGTCGTAAATAGCTGTCAAATATTTACCTGTTCTTTTAAATTTGCTAATATTACTGTATGGAAATATGAAATATCGCTTAGGTCACTAGCCTAAAATTTGAACAATCATTTGCAATTATAACACTGAATTTGATGTTGTAACCGTTTTAGGTGTAAAGAAGGCATTTGGAAAGTTTCCAAGTTCTTTTTTACATCTAAAACGAAATATTCGGTGTTCAGATATAAATTATTGCATTTCATAATGAATGTTTTACGTTACTAGTTGGCGATATTTCATATTTCCATACAGTAATATTACCAAATTAATCAAAACAGTGAAATATTAGGCAGCTATTTGCGACGTTGCCCATTTTCAGAATAAACGCTCTTAATTTCATCACCACTGCTCTCAATACGGTGACGGAAAACCACTGTGAGTAAAGCAGCATGTCCAAACATTTCGAAGACATATGACGTCCACCAACCAGCACTGAGCTCGCTTGGTGGATTATTGCCCACTCCCTCTCACAGAGAGGCTTGCGTCCCAGCACTGGCAACATTATAGGCTGATTATGTTCTTTGGTGTCGTGTCGTTCCGTGTGGCGCCGGACGTAAAAGAATAGCACCATTCCATTTCTTCCCGTGGGTGTCGTAGAAGGCGACTAAGGGACTAGAGAACGGGCAGCAGTGTTCTCTATGCATTTGACCAACATACTGCGATCACCAACCCGCGCCAAGCGTGGCGATTATGGCAAATCCCCCCTTTTGGGGGAGGCTTATGTCCGGCAGTGGACGTCTTTCAGCTGACATGATGATGTTCTTTGGTCTGTACGAATCTCATCCACATCATCTACGCGATCTTCTATAAAAATTAAAACTATAATTGGACTCATAATAATATTCAGTAACTTGACAGTTTGAAAAAAAAATATCCTACCATACTAAAACTAATAGTGTTGGGGTAGTGAACCATTTTGCGTGACGAATGATAAAAATGGTTTAGTTTTAATTTCGTTATAAAACTTTGAAAATTCGTTTGTGACATGTGGAAATAAGAATATATAACAAATTCTACTATTTTTAATAGTGCATATCTTGTTTTTAAGAGAAGTAATTACATTTTAAATATTTTTTTGCATGTAAGTACATTATTTTAAGTTCATTCATTCTTACATCACCTTACTATCTTTTTTGTCATAATTTGGCTTCACCTGTCAAGTTATTGAATTATGAGTACAAGTATAGTTCAGGAGTTTTTGGCGGGATCGCGTTGGAACATGTCGCACGAATTTTCATTTTCATGGAATTTAGTGAAATAGCGAATTAAATTGTATAATTTTGATAGTGAATTATTCAATTTAGTTACGTGTGAGTGCACAAGTGTAGTGAAGGTGAAAATAAGTGACTAACGTGGACTTTTCGTGTTCCCCCCAAAAACTCCTATTAGGTTGTTGTAAAGTTACTACCGCTTTACAATAACTTTGATTTGACTTGACTGACTAACGACGACTGTGACTGTTTTGTAACTTCGTGCCCGATATCTAATATCGGGCCATTTACTTGATCTAAAAGAAAAATTACTTGACACTGGCTAAATGCACAAACCGTGTGAAGCCAAAATGAAAAAAAAAGTATAGTTCAAATTTTCACAGGATTAGAGCGAGAAGATGATCGAGATCATGGTATAAAGCAAGCCATAACAGTTCTGTTGGTACGGAACCGCGAGTCGCAATACTGAATCGCACATAGTCCGCTTTTGTCATGTCAACTCAAACTAATTCATGCAAATGAGACTTGGTGTCGTCTAAAATGGGTCTAATCTTATCGCCTGTATAATTGCATGGGCCAACGCAAATAGGGGCTTAATTTTTTTTATCAACATTTAATTTGGCCACTCGCCAATTCAGACCTCCCCCTTTTTAGCGAAGTTTTTAATGAGTTTGTGTCCGGATACTCTGAGATGGGAGGATTTCATTTTTGACGCCTGTTGTTTTGTTAAAATGTTGAATGGTTTTTGCTGTTCCGATTTAGGTTCTTTCTAAGTTGTATTGGAGGAGGAAGGAATTAGAGGTACAGATACTGTTTTTGGGTGGACACGAAACGCATACCACATTTAGATTTTAAACTGAATCGTTGAAATTATCAGAGGGGCTTGTGGCTAAGTAATAACGGCTGCACGGATCGATTGATCAGGTAAGCTACACTTGTCGCGGTTGGACCGTGGATGGGTGACTATCTTTACATATAGGCTGTTGGCCCTGGCTGTTATATGTGGATCCTTGTCAGTCATTACGACCGGATGATCGCCGATAGAGTGGATTGTCCTTATGTCCGGCAATGCTGCAGTAGACATATTGCTATCTTGTGAGTGTTCATTTTTGTCTGTGCTTGTTATTGTGTCTATATCCTTTATTGTCTGTATATGAGTCTTGTTACTTGAATTAAAAACATTTTATTTTATTTTTTTATTTTATTACGAGTCGTCAGAAGCCCGAAAGTCTGACAACCAGTCTTAGCAATGGGTATCGTTGTTGAGGTCATATAGGCAGTCGCTCCATGTAAAATACTGGTACGCAGCTTCATCTGGTTAGACTGGAAGCCAACCCCAACATACTTCGGTAAAGGCTAGGTACATGATGATGAATAGCTAAAGGTACCCTTGATTAAAGTTTCAAACAAGGGACCAAGGAACAAGGGGGTTCCAAATGTGATTCAATATCTTTGTACCGTACGTCAAAGAAGTATAATGATTTTAGGATCTTAAACGCCCCTTACATTTTCATTATCAAAACGCTTTAAACGCAATTCAAGAAGTAAGTCCTCCTTTAGCATTTTCCTCATTCTTTATTACTCAAAAGGTGTTGCGTACTGTCAGTAAATAAAGACAGTAAATCTGTACTTAAACTTGTGTATTTACTGCTAAAGGAAAAGATTTACCGGTCTCGTTACCGGTGTTCCTCTAGTACACGAAGAGTACACGTTCACGGGTAACGAGTTAGATAAAAGATATCTCTCCACGTGGCTTAGAGCTCTGCTGACCTACTTAATGGTAATGCTGCTTGAAATTCTGGGAACAACTCGCTGGGTGAGAGTGAAAATTGGAGTAAGGGAAGGTGCAGTGTTGTCCATCCTTTAGAACGTGACTATTTGAGGTTTTAAGACAGGTTAAATCCTATCCTACTACTGTAAGGAACAGATGATTTTATTTATATTTTGGTGTCCACTCCATAGTAAAAGTTGTATATTTTCATGAATACTACACGCCCTTAAAGTACGTCCTTCGTTTGATCTAACATACTGTATATGCACGTATAAGATTGGCCAAGAAAGCTAGGATAATTTCCTACTTAGCAAAAACGCCTCATTTTGCAACACAACACTAGCAAAGAGTTAGAAGTCACAATTGTCAAAATAATATAAAGTAAGTAGGTACCTTTTTATACAGGGTGTAATAGAAACCCTATTGCTATCCTTAGCACTGAAGATAACAGCTGGTATAGAATCACTGTACATAGTTTCAGCTCAAAATAAAATACTCTAAGAAGTGATACCAAATTTTCGGTTTCATATGTTTCTTAAATTCAGATCATAACAAACATGTCACCGCACTACGTAGGTCAATAACTTTCCATGTTACTTGCCAATATCACGATAAATCTCTTCCGAGTGATGTGTTTATTTCAATTTGAAAAGTTCGGTTTCTGTTATCAATGTACTAAAAATTCTCATAACTTCCAAATATGTAGAGATAGGATTAAAAAACCCTGCCAATATCGTTTGATATCATCCAAAGAAGCCGTGCCCTTGGTATGTATATACCCTTTCCGTTACACGTATATTTTATGCACCTGAAAAAATTAACAAAAGAGGTATCTTGTAGGATGGCTAAATATTAATGGCATTATTATTTTCGCGAACGACACACGCTTTACTAATTCTAAGCATAATTAATTTCAGAATAAACTGCGTAATTATAATTACTTAGGACTAAGGTTTAATTCTTAATGAGCCCTATAATTTATAAATTCTCCGAAATTAGTAAGAGATATTTCACTTTAAATGAATAAAGCTTTTGATCTGAAACGAAAACTACTTGCAAACAAGTTGGAGAAAACCAATAGAGTCATCTCATCTAGAGCTAGTTAAATATTTTACTACTGAGTTCAATTAAGGGTTATTTATAGTTATAATACTTTTCAATCTGTAAGCTGAACTATAAATCCCTTTTGGAAGTGAAAACTCATTGAAAAAGTAGATATAGGTCTTGAAACAAAAAAAATATCACAAAAAAGAAAGCCTATTCCACAATATTAAAGACCAAACATGATACTTTGCTGAAATAGATACACATTAGTGTAAAAAACAAGCATTTCCAAATTCACTTCTGTTGAAAACTATTTTTGAGCCACGTGTAACTGGAAAACAAGTTTCTATCATGGTTAATGAAAGTGCACGCTAAAGTGACCCAGATGAGTACAGTTCCTAATATAAAAAAAATTGTGCGTGCAGCGCCATTCATCCAAGAAGCTTCACTTCACACCTGATAGAAATAAAGTTTCTTTTACACCGTGAAATTTTAATGGCTGTTTTCCCGCAGCGAAATGGTTTTGTCTTGGTAATACAATCGTTTTATAAACAAATAAAATATTAGAAACAAACATGGCAGATTAACCATTGTGACAAATCACCACGTGCGACAGTTTATTTTGCTTTGAACATTTATGCATCGCTGTTCCTTTTATTGGAGGTGCGTGCAATTCGAGTAGTACCTACAAGTTACCTCTAGTGTTACTAATGAGTAGTGTTTTATCGAGTCGATGAATATTTTTTAAATTATTTTAAAACAATTTTTTTTTTTGTTTTACTCTGTGCTTCGAAAGTACTCCTTATGGAAAGTTGTTCTGCCGCGGGAAAACAACCATTTACATTTCACGGTGTAAAGAGAGAAAGAGTTAATCTTTCTTCTCTCTCACTTAACGAAATGTACCTAAACGTGACGCGTCCTTGAAATTTCACTCTCACTCTTGTCTAATTATACCAAATCGTCGACTAAGAAGTTACGTACACTGCAATAATACCTGGCTTGTATCTATGAAAGAAGAAAGCTGACTCATCATCAGCTGCCTAGCCTTTTCCCAACTATATTGGGGTTGGCTTCCAGTCTAACCGGATGCAGCTGACGAGGTTTTAACATGGAGCGACTGTCTATCTGACCTGCACAACCCAGTTACTGGGTAATACGAACCCCCTTGGTAAGACTTTCAGACTTCAGACGACCCGTAACGACTGTCAAAGATCCACAAATGACAGCCGGAACCAACGGCTTAACGTGCTTTCCGAGGCACGGAAGGGTCTTGGCGTGTAAAGATGATCGCCCATCCACGAACCAACCACGTCAAGCCTAGCTTAACCTGATCGATCGATCCGTGTGGCTGTTATAACTTAGCCACAAGCCCCTACCAAGAAAGCAGAATATAAAGAAATAATTTCAAAAATGGCCGTGCCTACAATAAACTAAATAAAAAATGCGGGAAAAACTGTACAAGGAAGTTTCCCTTTTAAAACTACGAAGGAGAAGGGTACACGGGCATACTAAAGAAAATTAACTAACCAAAGCATTATACATTATAGTATACTAATTGGAAATGTGCAACGTTCATAAGAAATAACAGTTGTTTACTGCAATAAATTCTGCTTAACTTTGTAGAGTCAAGTCAAGTCAAGTCAAAGCATTTATTTCAAATAGGCACTTAAAAGGCACTTTTGAACGTCAACATTTACAAGTCGTAAAGTAAGTTCAGTTTGTCGTATGTACGTACTCATACGTCGTCACCCACACTCATACAGAAACGCAGCGTGAGCTTCATAAGTAGATTAACTAAATTGAAACTCTCTACTGTCATAATTTGTGAACTGTTTGATATTTTTGAAATCACCCTACTTTACAAAACCTACTTTACAATTAAAATATGTAGTGTTTTTACTACTCGTTCGTTCTTCTACACTTACATTTTTGCAAATGATAGATTACGATGAATTTTCGAACAGGCCAATTAGATCTCGACTGGCATTTATTTAATTTATCTTTAATTCAGGCACATTACCCATAATTTTGTTAGTATTAATTAAACTGCCATATCTACCATTTTTTACATTTTTGTCGGTTTATCTGTTTATCTGTATAGATGTGTAATTTGTACAGGTATCACGTCAAAATTTCGAAACTAATATGGTTAACTTTTATATTAAAATTTTGTGTATAACTTGGAGTATATTTTAATTTTTGTTTCATCGCAATCGCTTTGCTCAATCAAAAGATATGATCAATTTAATTAAAGTGTTCAAGAAGAATTTAATTTCGTAATGTTGAAACACACCCACACTGACATCTATTGGCGCGAAATGGAACTAACAAATATAATATGTTAACCATAATAACACATCATTCTCATAAAGGTAACTGTGTCTGTGTTATATCTAAAAGTAATGATAATGATAATGATTAATAAAATCGCTTTCCGTTGATGGTTGATTCCTGCAAATAAAAATGCTAAAAGAATTTCAATTAAAACGTGATGCTAATAATAATTTATTGATGAGGTGTTCTGGGTGAGAAAGAATGCAATGTTAGATAAATATTTATTAGTTTTAGAAAAAAACAACTTTACAACATTAATACAAATAGAGGGGCTTTCTGAAGAAATTTCATAGAAAAATAAAATTGTGATTCCATGTCTCAGTGACGCCATCTAGTATAATCTAGCAAAATTAGAGCGGCTATGAGGAACATCTATAAAGAAAATCTAGAGCACATACTTATAAGTAGTATTCATTCTAAAGTAGGGTGTAATTTATTCGGAGTTTTGGGAGTAAAAAAAGTTGTAAATGATGTGTATATTTTCGTTATGTTGCGCCGCACCGCGCTTTTGAACTTACCGACACTCAACGGTCGACGACTGGCCACCGTCCACCGGAGACTTCATCGGCATCGGATGTGACAGTCGCCACGGCCTGTGCGGTCTGGCCTTTGAGAAAGCGGGCCGTGGGAACGTGGCATAACGGTTCAGCACTGACACTCCACCAGACACGCAGTCGATTTATTGAGTACGGCAGGTGCACAGATATTAGAAAATGAGCCTCGCCTTGATTTATATTTTTTCTCAAAATTATGAGTGAGACAAGTCCTGAAGATGCAGTTTCCTACCAGGCTAGATCGGAAGATTCTTCCTTTTTAATGGAGGAGTGGTACCTACACCATAAACATTTAAAACTATCCTAAATTACAGAAGACATTAAGTCCAAAAACAAATAAATTGTCATCTATTATTATCCAATATGGCATTACTTTTTCTTTTCCCTTTGAAGATTAGGATAACTATTTTAATGGTTGCTTAAAACATCCTCGCTAGTAACCCAAAATATTTAAGTTGAAGACGAGCGTAACTTGAAATTACGTAGCTATTGTACCTAGTTTAGAACTACATACACTGTACAAAACTTAGCACTTAGTCCATCTAAAACTTAGCAATTCCGTTGACACCACTTTAAAATATAAACCAATGTTTTTAATCAAAACTCTTGCTGAACATAATGATGAAACCAGTCCTTGGAATTAGTTCAATTTGTAAAGATAGCTTCTGGAGTGTGGAGTGGTTACCGCGTACCGGAAGACGTAGAGTCAGAAGGCCTCCCACAAGGTGGACCGATGACGTTGTGGAGACCGCAGAAATCAACTGGATGCGGGAAACACAGAAACGGTCGAAGTAGCGGAGCTTGGAGGAGGCCTTTGTCCAGCAGTGGATGTCCTTCGGCTGAAGTTAGGACGATGATGAGTAAAGTTAACTTTTATAGCATTGGCTCCGAAGTAACATCGACCTTCACTTATCTGTTTACTTAAAGTGAAACAAAAATATTATGTTTACAAATCTATTGCAAATTAGTGGCCTACTAAAATAAGCTTTTTTTTTTGAGTGGGACATCATCAAATGACTTCTCCCTCTCTGAGTGGAGCAGGAGGGAGTGTCAGACTTTTACTGACTAAAACCCGCCCGTGGTCCCTCCGCGCCGCGGTATCTCTTTCGAACAATCCGCACCACCCTACTTAAATATGTTCATGGCAATTTTCACTGACTCATCAAACGAACTAAATTCCAATTTGGAAGTATAAAGCATAGAGAAGATGTAAAAGTTAGGTTACATGTCCTAAACCTAAATCACCTGGCAACCAGGTAATAGGCACCACACTTTACTAATATTTCTGCCAACAGAGCGGACATTGAAACAATATTTTTTCTTTGATGAACATAGTTGAGTACTTTAAAGATTCTTATCTCTTAATAACAACTGGTAGGTAGAGAGGTACCTACAAATATGAGATTTTTTTTTGGAACGAAGTTCCTTATCACGCGTTGCGAAAGGGGGCTAATATATATATATATATATATATGTGCGTGTGTGAGGGTGTGTTTGTTTTAAGTACTATCCGAGGACATGCACCTGAATACACGAGGAACTTCCGAGGACATTTTCAAACCGAGGACATTTTCGGGGGTCCTCGGATTGACTTATCCACTGCATCGTATTTGTCGTGCGATTCTGAACCTGTATGTATAAGTAATAAGAAAAAGTCACCCAAACCTCGTTTTGATTAAGAGAATTCATATCTACACACCGACAGTGTGTGACCGCTACGCGGCGCCAGCATCGATTTTTACACACTCGCCTTACACACGAGTTAAATTTTGTAGTATTATCCGAGGACTAATGTGTGAATTTAACACACCTGCCCTCGGATGAGTAGCTATATCAGACAGTGTGTATTCAGATCCTCGGAATGGTAAGCGGACCAGATAGTGTGTATCCTAGTATGAGTATTTTTGCGGATTCATAGGTTTTATACAGTAAACAAAAGAGCAAAGTAAAAAAATAAGTATATATTTCTCTTATATAAATATCTTTTACATTCATAAAAAAAGGTGTTTCAAACTTAATAAACATTAATTTAAAGTAAAGTATTATGATACTATACAATACTAACATTAAATATAATACATACGTTCTTTCATACATCTCCGTTTATAATGACATCGAAGGGAAATAACAAATACGTCATATTAAGCGGACGTCATACAAAGCATTTTGTAGAAAAAAATAACTTATGTTACTATTCATTTAATTTGATAGAGAGAATCAAATTAGAGATAACTCAACATTAAAAGTTGTCCGTACAACAATGTTTTGTCGAACTTTTAAACGAATTATCGAGCTTGCAGAACAAATTGAAGTCAAGATTACCAAAACATAGGGCCGCTGACGGGTATTCCTTTGTTTCGAAGGTGTAAGGAATCACGTCAGTCACAATAATTCGACACAATTGATTAAAAATGGGTCACAATGAGCAACTTGTCACTATAAGCATGTCATAGTATCCGACTTTGTTATAGTGAATTTTATATGAAAACCAAACTTCGTTGTGAATTACGTCATAATAAGCGGTTGGTCAATATAGCCGGAGTCATAATAAACGGATTCTACTGTACTAGAAAATGTAATAATCATGATTTTTAAATCTCGGTATTTTATAGATGTTATTACATATCCCACTTTTTGTTACGTACTTCCTCGAAGTTTATATATTTTATATGCACTGGAATATCCGATCTCTACTTATTATATTCGTCTACATGGGGACTCTTATATTATGGACCTGATGCTATCAGAACAATCTGCAAATCATCCAACTCCTCAATGGCTTACAGCAAGCATATCTTATAACTTATAACTATTATATAAAGCTGAAGAGTTTGTTTGTTTGTTTGTTTGCTTGAACGCGCTAATCTCAGGAACTACTGGTCCGATTTGAAAAATTATTTCAGTGTTAGATAGCCCATTTATCGAGGAAGGCTATAGGCTATACGGGATCGGGAAATTCTTATGGGGACGGGAAAAAACGGGATATGCGCGTACGAAGTCGCGGGCACCAGCTATCTATATATATAAAAATGAATCGCTAAATGTGTTGCTAAGCGCAAATCTCGAGAACAGCTGAACCAATATCGCTAATTCTTTTTTTATAATATTCCTTGAAGTACGAGGATGGTTGTTACGGAGAGAATTTTTTTTTAAAATAGGTAGGGTAGGTAGGGTAGGCAGGGTAGGCAGGGTAGGCAGGGTAGGCAGGGTAGGCAGGGTAGGCAGGGTAGGCAGGGTAGGCAGGGTAGGCAGGGTAGGCCGGGTAGGTAGGGTAGGTAGGGTAGGCAGGGTAGGCAGGGTAGGCAGGGTAGGCAGGGTAGGCAGGGTAGGCAGGGTAGGCAGGGTAGGCAGGGTAGGCAGGGTAGGCAGGGTAGGCAGGGTACGCAGGGTAGGTAGGGTAGGTTCTTGCTTGACTATAAGCAAAACTTCATCAATGTTCATTCGTGAAAGAACATTACTTCGCAGCTTCTCTGAAGCAGCAACGGAAATAGGTAATAGCATAGAACCTTCTCTTTGAACAGATTTTGCCTTTGTGTCGTCTCGTTTCGAGCAATATGAGTAGTGACGAGAAAGTTTATTTTTTGAATAAACAATTGATTTAAAGAATAATATTTACTTTGAAACAATAGAAACTTCCACAAATAGATACCAATGCAAGTTAAATAAAAGTAGTTGCATTGTTATAACAATGTCTTAAATACCTTTTAAATTTGACAGACAATGAACACCTTCATATTATACTCCAACCAACTACTCGCATGTCAAATTTCATCCGAATATAGTTTAAATAGATTTAAAATATAAAACACCTATATAAATTGTTAACGCGAATTATTATTCGCTTACATACCACGTGGCTTTCGATATTATCGTACTAAAAAACAATGTGTACGTTGTTTTTTAGTACGATGATTTACGTACGTTGTAACATAAATCTATAAAGCGATAAACATAAATTTCGTTTTTTTATTTGCGTCTTTAAATTGAATGAAAAGCATTTCAATAATACATGTAAAATTATCTGAATCATATATATTAAATAGTAATATGTTCAAAGATCTTACCTAAGTCCATGATAGTTATAGTAAATTTGGTTGGCGGCAAAAGAAATGTTCTCGGATAGTACTTAATCTAAGAAATGTGTGAAAAATACTGCAAAACTTTGTAAAATATTTAGGTCAAGGTACGAAATACTTAGGTAGAGGTCCTCGTTTTGTATACATAGGGCTCTTCAAAAAGTCCTCAGATTGTTTCTGAAAAGTATAACACAAGGTCCTCGCATTGTACATAACTCAAGGAAGAGTGTGTGAAAACGAGTCCTCGGATTGTCATGTCCAGGCGGGTGAGTAGGTCCTCGGAAGGCTCACACAAACGTCCTCGGAAGGATGTGGCTTGAAGAATGAGCAGTGTATTTGAAGTCCTCACACTGTTCATAAAAAAACGGCGGAAAAAAAGTGTTGACAGCACTACACGAATAGATTCATTAAATAATATTTCGAATTCTGATGCTTTATATCTTATCAAAAATATCGTACGAGGCCGTTAAGACAGTATTTCAGAGCGTCCTCGGATTGTTCATAAAAAACTATAGTCCTCGCATGGACGTCTACACAAACAAGGGTGTGTGTGTGTGTGTATATGTACAATTTTTAATTTTAAATATTACAATTCCTTCACTAATTAATCGAAAAGAACTTCGTTCCATCCGGTTGTCCCTTGACACCTCTCAAGTTTTTTTTTCATGGCAAAGAAAGAGATGAGACTGACTTTTAAAGGTCGCTGCAAACAGCGCGCGCGGTGCGGCGGGACGGGACGGCGACGCGACGCCGACCAGTTGTAATGTACTAGATATTACGGACGACGCAACACAGCCATCGCGTCGCGTCGCCGTCCCGTCCCGTTCCGCCGCGCCGCGCCCGCTGTGTGCAGCGACTTTTAAGTTCGAATAAATAGATGCACGTGGGATATCTTAAAACATTTATTTTACACTGGCCTTAGGAACCAAAATAACCTTATTATCATTTTCCGTCTCTTGAACTTGAAGTTGGCGCAATAAGCTTTTTTCCTTTATTCTCCCTTGTCAGGCTTTACTTAATCATTAATTCCTATTTCTTTCATATCACACCTGACACACTCAATCCATCTAATCTTTGGTCTTTCCCTCTCCATCCATCAACATTTATATTTATCAATCATTTACTTACATGCGTTTCGGCAACGGAATGGATAAAACTGGTTTTCTCCCTCCTCATCATCATCAACCTTAACTTTTTTCCCAACTATGTTAGGGTCGGCTTCCAGTGTATGCTGCTGAATTCCAGTATTTTACAAGGAGCAACTGTCTATCTGACCTCTACAACCCAGTTACTGGGTAACACGATACCCCTTGGTAAGACTGGTTGTCAGATTTTCGGGCTTCTGACGACCTGTAACGACTGTCAAAGATCCACGAATGACACCCAGGACTAACAGTTTTCCGAGGCACGGAGGGGTCTTGGTATGTGAAGATGGTCACCCATTCATGAACCAACCGTGGCAAGCGTAGTTTAACCTGATATACCGACCCGTGCAGCTGGTATTACTAAGCCACAAGCCCCATCTCCTCATCACATGCCCATAACAAGATAAACAAGACCATCTTCTTCGCGAGCAAAGAGAGCAGATAAGGAAAGTTAGTCAATACATGGTGACCTCAATCACCAAAGCGTAATCAATGAAGCTACTTTTAGAGAAAGATAGAAAAATTGTAGATTCTGCATAAAAAAAAGCGCATTAAAAAAAAGACATGAAATACACACATACTTAAATATGTCACTGTAAAATTGTAAATACCTTTAGATTATTATAATCTATCTCGCGACAATGTGAACTGCCGAAAGATTGTGAACCGTAACATACTGCTTACATAACGCATTATTTTTCGGTAGATTATAATCTATCGAAGTGAAACCATCAAATTGTGAACTGGTATCAAGACGGATAGTACCTTGCGCTATTACTAAATAGTGAAGAACTGCCACTAACTTGGAAGTAGCGCTCGCCGGCCGCTGACACGGCACTGCTCGCTTCGCTCGCTTGGCTCGCGCGCGGTTGGTCACAATTCTAACCTAACCTAACCTATTCGGTCGGTAAGCAGTATAGTGCAGTTCACAATTTATCGACAGATTATAATCTCGCGAGATATATTATAAACTAACGGTGTTCACAGTCATAAGGTGACATATACTATAACAAACAGACTCCTATTCAACCAACTACACTGCAGGTGATGTTTATACAAATTAAGTACATAACATTCACGACAGCTCCCTAGGTGTCGCGAAAGATACAACTAATACCTATGCTTGTTGATTATGCTTCTGGTATCATATCGGGGTCAAATAATGCGAAAACTAAAGAGGATTAAGCTGATTCACCGCTGTTCGGTTACAACCGGAGTACCGGATATTATGATCACTCTGTGCATGTAATATGTATCTACAAGTATATACGGGGCGGATTTTTAAGATGTGACAGTATAAGCAGGTACCTTAAAGGTCGTAGCTAATGGAAAACGGTCTTAGGAGACAAATTCCTGACTGCATTCACAGACTTGAAAAATAGTACAAACATAACGTAACATCACGCCTAGTTACCCCGAAGGGTTGGGCAGAGGTGTCGGTACCTATCATTTTGCCAATTATGTTTAAGTCCCATGTAATAGAGGTGGTGAGCCTATTGCCATCAATCGGGCACAAATCTAGATTTTGGACTGCTACTGAAAAATTCCAAATGGAAAAACCCAATAACACTGTGCCCGACCTGGAAATCGAACCCAGGACCTCGTGCTTAGCAGTAGCGCTAATCACTAGACCAACGTGGCAGTCTTAAATAGTACAGTCAGCTAGAAATACGTAAAATCATTTTATTTGTATGATGCCAATCGATGCGGTTTCGTTTTAGGATGAAAATACTCTTCTGGACCAATTGAAGTTAGATTACTAGCAAAGCCACAAAAGCCCTGTCTCAAATTCTCCGTATTTATCCCTGTATTAAAGTTGATTGAGTTTTAACTTTTAAAACCAAATTCTGAAATCAGTTTGTTGACCCCGTTCACCATAACACTCAGTTTTCCATCTCCAACAAGAACGAACATCGCAATGTTTTGCAACACACAATACGACCTGCCGCCATGACAGAGGCGTCCCCATAGATTTCCATAACAAACGATGCCTGCCGTCTGTAAACAACGGCCCCGTACCAAGTCGTCTGTCCACCTAATGTAAAGCCATCCACACTCACGTCCTTCTGACATCCCTCACTCCGCCTGGACATTTATAACACCTCCCAACAAATAGACACAACCTAATATGGTACGTCCATATATATAATAAAATAGTCACGAATTCAAAACTGTACAGTAAGGAGTCATAAATGCTGTAGCATACGAATGGTTATAATATTGCTATACACGCGCGGTCCAGGGCGTACCTACATCTGTGTGTATAAGTGATGTATTAACACAGAACGTACACCTCAGAACTCACACACTGACGTCTAATAAAACGAAAAAAATACTGACGCACAAAGTACTTTATTAGTTATTACGAATGACTTTAGTCGGTTCATACGATTGCTAAAATTCACGTTCTCATATTAGGTCCCGATAGCTCGTAGCATATCGTCTTATATTGAGATACTCATACTCATAGGCCTGAGTTCGAATCTCGCGATGAGACTTTTATTTTCCTTTCATCAATAATCTTAATCTGTTCTTTTATTATTCGGTAAATTAATAAACAAGAATAATACTGTATTTTTTTAATAAAGTATTAAGAATAAAAAAGTTTATTAAGTGATTACAAAAAGTTTATTCGTTATAATTTTATGAAGTAGAAACATAACTAATAATAACTTCTTGTTAAAACAGTTTATTTTCCATTGATTTAAATAATAAATATACGGTCGTCCGAACATTTGACAGACGCGGTCGCCCTACAAAAAAAACACCAAAGTCATCTATTAGAACTGGTTTGAACTACGATGTCAATCGGCGTTGTCTGCTCCTAGACGTAACCTTGTCAGAGCGGGGTGTGGTATTTTTCGAGATACAAAGAAATGAAATCGCTTAAAAATCGTCCGCATTGAAGTGTACGGAAAAAACACGTAAATATCCGTTTGATTCGAAAAAAAAAGGTTCACTACGTTCCTGTCTTATGAAACGACTCCAAGCTTCATTTCGCACGGAATCAGTAGGATAACTGCAAATTAAATACGTATTTTCACTGTACTTATAGATTTTTTTACCAGTACATAACAATACATTTTAATTTGCTTTTAATAAACAATAAAAAAAGAAATTATAAATTTAATACTTTTAAATCTTTTAATTTCATCGGCTACAACGAGCGCCGCTGCAAAGTTATGTCGCACTTATACAACATTTACGACAGCTCCGAAGACAGCCGATCGCGTTCTAGTTCACTTCGGGAAGACCATTTTGGGACCAAGTTCGAGGCGTCATTGTAACATGCGGTCCGCCCAGTCCTTACGCAGTAATATATATGTCAATGTTATTTTCTCATAAAGAACAATTTATTGAAGTAAAGTAGATAATTGGTTAACTATGGTAATCGGGCTTAAATATTGTATCTTACATATATAATAATTTTGTGCTGTAATTACTACTTTGTGTGAGTACTGAAAAGAAACCACAATAATCTACGCTAATCTACCCACATAGATATAACAAATGCAGACGCGCTGTCACAATACAATTAAATGACTCAGTAATACTACTTTTATTCTAATGTGAGTGAGTTCGTTCCATCTCAAACCTCAAAGTTAACAAAATCCGTACTTTATAGGACTTATTGAGGTTATAGCTTAAGTATTCATTTTCATTACGAAAAGAAGATTGAAACTAAACCTCAAAACAATCCATATTACGAATATGATACAATGTAATTACAAATATTTATTGATTTTTGTAATATTTAATTATTAAAATCAATAAATATTTGTAATTAATAAATTAATGTTAATGTTTTTTTCCGTTAAATACGGTTTTTGAGCTGATTTTCGATGATGTAAACCTTCTGCGTGGAGCGCACGGCACACGGTTTGTAAAGACGTGTCGAATAATTTGGCAAAATGTCTTGTCATTATGAAACCACTTGTTTCATATTCGCTGAACATGTGCTATCGCTGCGCCTCTTTTATGAGCTGGAGTCTTCCATTTTGCTTTCAACAGGCAAGGGGTAGCCTTCCTCATATCTTTTCACCCACCGACTCACAGTATTTCACTATAACAAAAAATGGATACTGTTATGCTACTAAGCAAAATACATACTAATATGTATTACTATTTAGAAACAAAATGATTGAAAATAGAAATTGCACATAAATAATGAGTGAGCATAATGTTATTTTCATCGTTTAATAATCTAGGAAATAAATTTACTTCTTTGTTTCTTCTATTTAGACCTTATGATATTTATAAAAAGTTTAAAAAAATTACTACAAGGATCAGCAGTTATACTTTAAATAGATAAACGTTTAATTAAGTAATTAAATCATAATACTCACAATCAGTCCGGTTTCATCAGATATTTGTGATAAATATTAAGCCCGGTTTTATGCAGCGCAATAATATTCGCTTTCATTTCTATGTTTAAATTTGCCTACATTTTAAAATGAATTAGAACACTGCTAATAGATTAAACACACGTCATTAGCACACAAAAACAACCAACAACGTTCTATTTAGTCGCGGTGAATGAGTCGTAAGTTAACTGCGCCTTAATATCATTTAAATTTAATAAGGTTTGTGTGGTTATAATCATAAACTTGTACGAGTTTAGTGAACAAGACGAACAGAACAGTAAACTATGGTCAAAAGTGATTTTTAAAACAATAAAAAAACTTTCACCGCGCGTGGGTAACCGCTAAGCTATTATGCCATTTACTTTAACAGTTGAATTTATGAAATACAATTATTTGTGTTTGTCTTGCTTTTTGATATTGCTAGTCCACTTATGACCGCTACTGTGCGTTAAAAACAACTAATTTCCAAGAGGTTTGGTAACGAAAATATAGTTTTTAGAATTTTGGTCCGTTTGTCTGAATGTATATTCGGGATGGCGCAAAAAAGGCTGAACGGATTAGGATGTAATTTGTGACACAGATAATTAAGAATCTGGATTAACACATAGTTTTGACTGCTGCGCTACGTGTCGCGGGTTCGATGCCCGCATGGAACAAATACATATTTGTATGAACTACTGGTAGCTGTTCCGGGTCTCGCTGTTTGTGTATGTGAGTTTAAATGTTTGTAAACGCACCCACAATACAGGAAGAATTTCTAGTGTGAGGAAACGTTTTTTTTTTGCAAAAAGAGTACTTTTCTACATTACTGTGGGATATTTTCCGACATCCATACGGGCGAAGCCTTGGGCAAAAGCTAGATTTAGTATATGTTCAGCTTTATATAGCGTCATCTCTCTCACTCATGCCCACGTGACGGTCCCTTTCTATAGCTCGTAGTGTCATATCTACCCGCGTACGGCACTCATTAAATAAAGGCCCCAGTAAATCCTTCCTATTGTTTAACAGAAAGTTTTGATTACGTCACATCTCGTTGTCTAAATAATCTTTTGAACATAACAAAGGGGGAACTTCGGTCCAAATATAAAGTTAGCCCATTAAACGTGTGATTGGATGCCCAATGATATTCCTCCAAGTTAACCAATTGTTACGAATTGAGTGTTAGTTTTGTGTCTTTATCGAGATTGTTTGGGTAACTTTGGATGCTTTATTTTACACGCAGTTTGCACATCTTTTTTATCACTTAAGATAAGATGAAATTTATAACTGTGCTTTATCAATCAGTTAGGTGAAAGTTTCGTTTTTCTGTTCTATCAATTTTCTTAGTAAACGTAGGGCCAGTGCTCAAACGCGGGTTTTGAATGGCAAAGAAACAATAGAACATTGGTTTGTTGCACGCCTAAGACTTAAGGGGCCTACTCTCTAACTCCGTTAATGAAGATACGGGTCCGTCCGGAAGTAGTTCGAAAATTCGAAGTGAATCCTACAGTCGAATAGATGTTTTTTTTTAACTTATCAAGAGTAAGGACAACTGTTAAATTATGTTGTCATTAATACTTACTTCGGGCCCCGAAATAATCTTATGTCCGTACGTGATACGTAGTAGGGACGCCCGTATATTAGTACTTAATGACCCCGAAACAAAAAAGGTACATTACATCAAAAATTTTGTTTCACATAGCTTAGATGCAAACCCTTATTGCGTCGAGGAACCCCTGATAACTTTTACTAGATTATTATGTTAATAAGTCGAAGCCATATCCAGCCAACGAATAACCATACTTACATCGCTGTACTCGCTTCACGCTTGCAGCTACAATCTGTCACAAAGTTAGTTCTCGGAAAATTCTGTGCAAATGTAAATCAAAGACGATGTCGCTTCCTTTACTAATTCAGTTAGGGGCGCTTCGCATAATTATGAACAAAGTGGAGAAGACTGGATTATAAAGTACAAAGTCTGCGAAGTAACCGCTTGTAATCTGCTGGATGGTATGAGAAAATTAACAAGTGTAGCACCACTCTAAAAGTTTCACTGCAAAATGGATTTTTATGACTTCGGAAAGTATGCGTCGCATAGCAGTCGAATCGTTATGCGAGTTTTTGACAGGCGTGATGTTCGCTCTCTCTTTTGCGTGTAGTGGGTCATATGTACTGTTTTCTCACTCTTTCTTTTTTAAGCTCTTTTGAAGTTTGGAAGTGTCGTCACTAAAGATTTAACTACATATATTTTGAAACGACTTCTGACCGGAAAGTTCTTTAACTAAAAGTAGGTACTCTATTCTACAAATTATCAATGAACTATTACATTAGGGAACTTTACTACTACCTACTTCAAAGCGCTACGACTTCTCATAAAGCCATCTTTAACCAATTATCTAAAACGTCAACCTCTTATCTAAACATATTAAGTCAAAGTACTGAAACACCTAAACGTGTGAAGTTTACATCATATAAAACTTAATTAATAGCATGTAATCAAATAACGAAGAGATACATTACTCGTTTGATGTACTGACAACAACCATTATAACTTGACATGCGGCAAAAATTGGAACTAAATTGAATAATGTACTGAAATTGACGTAATTTTGACAACTAGTGCCACCCTGAAGTTTCAAGTTATACTGGTCGGCTTGTAAAATCTTGAGCATTTAATTAGAACCAGATATCACAACACATTTCCTTTAAGGTTTCCGATAGCCAAAAGATGAAATTCGTTTGTGTATTTTGTTTTGGATATCTTGTTGTGTTTATTTTGGCTTAGATAGGTGACATCACGTTTGTATATCCAGACATCCTGACAGATAATACCGAGCCGTATGATTGTACTTTCGCATTTTGGCGAGCTTTGCTTAAGTTTTTTAGAGGCATAAGGAACAGGATATAATGTTCACTCATCCTCCATAGAAAAGGGCGGATTCTCCGATCAGATGGGTGTCGTGTCTGGTGGGCAACTGCCCGATGGTTGATTTGTTTATTTATTTGGGAACGACTTCTCGCAGGTCAACGTAGGAGGTTGTCGGCAGCTTAACCGGACGGCTCGATCCGAAACTCGGGACGTTATAATAGGCTAGTTGCGCAGTAAACTCTGGTTGCGCGTTGTAGGAGTTTCCGTGACGTCACGTATTAGGTTCTGGGAAACGACCCCCAGACGCTCAACAGTCGCGCTTGGAGCCATGAGACCAAGGCTTATTTGTCGATCCGCACGAATTTACGCGCCTAATACGTATTTCTAGACTTATCGATTAGCCCACAAATAAATTAACTTCGTGTGAATCGCCTACAGAAAATAATGTATAATTTAAAAGTGTGGATTCGTCGACTTCGGGCAATTCGAGGAGGCAGTCAACAGCGTGCGTTGAGACGAGCCAAGCAAGGAAGTAAACAAGTTTTACCTTCCTATACAAATTGTACTTACTTTTAGATGTAAGCGATACCCTGATAAGATGCTTTCACGCTTACAGGAACATGACGCGAGATAAGTTGTTGTGAAATTCTGTAGTGTATGTAATATTGCTCACAGTATATAGGGAAGAGGAGTAACGCGTCTATTTTGTATGACGTAATACTTAAGTGTTTTGTAATATGAGTAGGTACTATACAAGGTACTCAAACGTATGATTTTATACAAGAGGGATTGTTTAATGGCTGTTTAGGGAAATATGAATGAATGTGAGAGAGCAATCTTAAATCTGCCTTGCCTTTTCCGACTATGTTGGGGTTGGCATCCAGTCTAACCGGATGCAGCTGGATACTAGTACTTTACATGGAACGACTGCCTATCTGACCTGCACTACTCAGTAACTTGGTAATACGATACCCATGGTAAAATTGGTTGTGAACGATCGTCGACGACCTGGATGAGACTCGCACATACCACGGACGCATGGCACAAAAGGTTGAAATACTCATCAGTGGGTAGAACAAGGCTGGCAATATTTATGATGATGGCTTATTTTGCACTAGATATATGCACGCAGCAGGGCAATAATCCATGTCCAACTTAGAACCTGTCGATTAGGTCAACTTTATAAAATTAAACATCGCGTCTCCGGTAATATTTCCACCACAATCACTACATATTATAAAACAAAGTCCTCCGCCACGTCTGTTCGCGATAAACTCAAAAAATACTGTACCGATTTTCAGGCTTTTTTCAACAATGGATAGAGTGGTGGCATCAGCTAGTTAAATATAAAGTAATTTCTTTCGTTTGCGATCGATATACTAGAAGAATAACTAAAACTATAAAGTTAGTTGAAAGAAAGACTCAAACACGATTTTGAATAGATTTCTAATTAAATCGCAACACACGTTCGCATGTATTAATTAGGTAAATTTTCAGCCGAAATCGAACCAGCTATGTTGTTGGTGGAGACTGTTTATTGAAAAAAAAAACCTTATTGGAAACATAATAAAACCCCCATTTATCTTCCGCTGTCAACAAGTTATGGGGAAACCTCAAAACAAAAATCAAGTTATGACGGTAGATACAATTCCAGCAGGCTTAGCACGAGCACTGATTTGTTGACGGAAGAATAGACATGACTATTAACTAAATGATGTACAATAGGAGAAGATAGCTATGTTTTTTCTATTAATTATCACAGTTATGCGTTATAAACGAATCATGATTTTATAGATAATCGTATCTATACTTTGTGGCCGTCGCGTAGTAGGTTTGTTGTCAGTGTGATTTTGACAGCTTGGGAAGAAATATTCTTCTGAAATAATCTACATATAAAAGGAATTCGACAAAGATCGTTATAAACAAAAGACAAAATGACAGATTGTAGAAGGATATCTAAGGTGCGATGTCAAAAATGGAGAAACGAAATGTGACTTTGTATAGAAAAAGCACTACCTATTCTTCGTAGAAATAGAAAGTGTCATGCTAAGCCTGCTGGAGACAAATCAGACATGACCGCTAATAAAGTCTGGCGGTCACGAACCCACCAAACGCCTAACAAGCCACAGGCGATCTACAAAGAAGGCGGGAACAAGCAGTCTGCACCGAATTGCTTCCTTCCTGCACGAAGTGTGCCAACGTGACTACAGACACTCCCGTTTAGATGTGACTCGGCCTTAATAGAACGCTTTGTATGCCACTTGAAAGGCATTCAGGACATAATACTGGTTTATATAAAACGTTTATGTCGTATAAATATTCTGGTTTATTGTTCTAGAGTTTCAAGGATTGCATGACGAGAACCGAGTTCGAAAGGTTCTGCGTATTGCGGGTCAGTAACTAATCAAGAAACCTGGAATTGTTTTTGAACGCATAGTCTGACGAACTATGAACTGCACCCTACTGTACTACACTCTGGGCATCGAGAATCCCAGGCTGATTCTCGGCCACCGTAGGCGCGGGCTTGCGGACGGCGAGTAATGGGGTAGCTTGCTGTCCGGTAAGGACCAAGCCCGGGTCGACGGCGCGTTATGTTCCACGCGCGCCTAAAAGAGATGTCAGTAACAACTGGTGGGGTCCGCAAGGGCCGATGCCTGCCAGGGGTGCGGGTTGTTCGAAAGAGATACCGTCGCCCCTGGCACACAGGCAACTGAGGGAACACGTGTGGGTTACTGTCAAAACGAAAAATCTAAAAATCGAACGTCAAAATGAAAGATATTCCTATTGTTAATGTGTTACGTAATTAGCCCACTGATTTAAACCCCTAGTTAAATACGATACGGCAAATTAAATCCCTAGTTAAATACGATAAGGCAAATATGATCACATGCTATATTCACACGTTCTCAATTAATTCACTCATTTACTTATTTTCATGCACAAATTAAAATGCAAAAGTTTTTAATGCCAACCACTCTTTCAGCAATTTCAGCTCTATTTAATTTTAATTTCAGTATTATGTTGTGAATTGTGATGAATAATAGAAATGAAAATATTTTGTAAGTCAAACGTATTCTCAGAAAATACAATAATTACAAACTGCTCCATTATCATCATCATTTCAGCCGAAAGACGTCCATTGCTGGACATAGGCCTCCCCCAGGTTCCTCCACTTCGATCGGTCTTGTGCTTCCCACATCCAGCGGATTTTGGAGAATTTTTGCCATAATCGCCACGCTTGCCAGGCGGGCATGCAATGGAAATGCATAAAGAATGCTGCTGCCCATTCTCTAGTAAGTCCCTTAGTCGCCTTCTACGACATCCACGGGAAGAGATGGGACGGTGCTATTTACGTTCGGCACCACACAGAACTGCTCCAATGGCTGCCAATACCCATGTAACTGTGTTATACAGGGTAACTAGTTAAACGCAGGACATATTGTTGTTAATGGAGGGTATTTAGACTGCCTCGTTGTTCTAGTGGTCGCAGCGCTACTGCTGCGCATAGTAGCGCTTGCGACCACTAGAACAACGAGGCAGTCTGAGCATCAGGTCCTGGGTTCGATTCCCAGGTCGGGCTAAGTGTTACTAGGTTTTTCTACCTGGATTTTCTTAGTAGCAGCCCGGAGTCTGGATTTGTACCCGGCTGATGGCAGTAGGCTCGCCCCCTATCGCCTCGGCTTGCCTATGTAATAACATATGGGACTTAGAAAAAACTGGCGAAATGTGGGTGCGCCTTTGCCCAACCCTTCGAGGTTAGGTACAGTGTAATGTTATGTGAATGTGTGGGTATTTAGTATTTATGTATTTAAAAATAAAGTACACACATATGTATGTATATTATACGTTTATAATCTATTTATGTCTTAGTGTATCCTGTTGTATATCATTAATTATGATGATTGTATTTTGAATAGTATTTTGTATCATTATTCCTCTCAACCAAAGCACCTGCCATCTAATCTCTTCACCACCCTTGGTTGACTGGTAGAGAATGCCTAATGCATTAAGTCCGCCTTTGTACCTTTTTTGTGGGCGAAAAGTTTAAATATATAAATAAATATAAACAGACAAAAATGAAAGGACAGAAAAATACGTACCAAGGTGCTGTTTATTTCAAACAACTGACTTCCAGCACACCTGTTAGTAGATAAAAAACAGATGTAGACAACGTGTTTATTAAAGTTCCACAAATAGGGTCAAATAAAAATAGCTAGCAAAACTCCGAAGATGTGAAGGGTATCGATATCTAAAAATGATAAAAAATGATGTTTTTTTTGGGGGGTCATTCAGTATTTCCGTTGTTTAACTAGTCATACTGTACATGTATTATAGTAGTATTATACAATATATCAGTACAATGAAACATTCAGACGGGGTCCAATTATGCCAGGGGTGCGGGTTGTTCGAAAGATATACCGCGGCCCCTGGCACACAGGCAACTGAAGGAACATGGGTGGGTTTTAGTCAGTAAAAGTCTGACACGCCCTCCTACTCCACCCGGAGCGGGAGAAGTTATTTGATGATTTCCCACCCTCCAAAAAAAAAAAAACGGGGTCCAATTAAACTTTAATCCAAGACTAATAAAACCAATGATTCAATGAATCGTGTACTAACATTAACGATGAACAAATATTGAAATCGATGTCGATAATGGTTACAGCCTTATTTAACAGTCAATGAAAGTTGCTATGGGCTTTTACATAATGGGCACCCATTTCAGAAGCAAAAGTGCCCTTACCATACATTTTTGAACTAAATTTCCTTAATCGAGAGTACAGATGAGTAATTGTATAACACACTAAAAGTCACATTCATTGAGTCTTCTACGTTGTTGAGCAGACAAATTTTTCGAACTTATGAAGCAGTGGATTAGCAATGTTCTTCAAAAATATTTTAGACTGTGGTTCATTTAGGGTGCACATTGGGGTCGTAACAAACCAAAGCATTGTTACTAGAATAAAAATGTAACATGTTCGTTTTATGTAGACATCATTAATGTAATGCATAGTGAATACCTACAACAATAATGTCGACTCGACGACACGACGATGACAACGACGACAGCGGCGGCGGCGGCGGTTGTCAACGGTGCCGCTGTCTGTCGTGTAGACTTTGCACTTTTGAGTATAAACCCAAAAGTGCAAAGTCGAGAATATCCTTTGACGGTTTGCGAAAAATTCAACACTAAAAAACACAATAAAATCGCATTCAAAGTATTAACTGATTAAAATCTTACAGAAAATAAACGAAGCAAATATTCAGCAAAAGAAGAAGAAACAACACTTGCTACTAATGCGGCACTCGCTCAAACAGAGCACCACTAAATCAAATTAAAATCACAATAAAGAGCTGAGCGCCATTTCTAACAGCTTCAAATAATGTTATCCAACTGCAATAATTTAATTTTGTTTTAAAACACGATAGAACAGGATTAAAAGAGTCTTCTTTCTGTTAAATCTCGCTGTAAAAACTTAGTTGACGTGAGATTGAATTGAGCTGTCAATAGTGTCAATCCCTAGTAGGTATCAGGAGGAATTGCCGTTCATTTCAAGTTCACATCACCTTTTTCTTAAGCGAACATTAGCATGAGAGTGAAGCGGACACATTAGCATGTCGGTAAAGCGAACCCATAAGTGCTCCCCCTACAAAAAATCTCACCGTTAAAACCTATAGTTCGGACTTTTAATTGTATTCAGTAACTTGACAGCTGAAGGGATATTAGATTTTGACAAAAAAATATAGGGAGGTGGTGTAAGAATGAACGAAATTGAATGAACTTGAAATAATGTACTTACATGCAATCTTTTTTTACTTTAAATTTAAATAACTTGTCTTAAAACCATGATTATGCAATATTAAAAATTCTAGAATTTGTTACATATTTTGTTTTTCAGTAGTAATGGTAATTTATTTAGTTTCTTTCTATTAAAATAAATTTAAAAAAGGAAATTATTTTTATTAATAAATTACTAAGTATTCTTATATTCCACATCTTACAAATGAATTTTTAAAGTTTTATAACGAATGATAAAAATGGTTTAATTTAAAATGAAACCATTTTTATCATTCGCTCTTTACGCAAAATCGTTCACTACCCCAACACTATTAGTTTTAGTATGGTAACATTACTTTTTTCTTTTCTTTGAACCGTCAAGTTACTGAATACAAATAAAAGTCGAACTATAGGTGAAGTGAGATAATAGTGAGCTGTCAATAGTGTCAATCCCTAGTAGGTATCAGGAGGAATGACAGCTCATTTCAAGTTAACTTTACCCTTTTTTTTAAAGTGAAAATTCGTTAGCCGTGTTAAGATATTTTAGGTAGGGGCAAAACCTGTATTCGCGTCACCGACATGCTATTGTGACGTATTGTTTTGCCCGGTTGATGTCAGTAGACTCGCCCCCTTATAAAACGGGACTTAAACATTACTGGCAAAATATGGATGTAATATACAGTTGTATATATATTACTATACAGTGGTATATAGGTAGTATATCTCTGTCTTTGGGGAATACGGGTGTGATGTTATGTATTTTCCCCGGTTTCGGTGGAAACCTACCTACCTACCTGAAATACCTACGTTTTCTCATTATCATCATAAATCTTCTCTTATACTTAGTTCCAATTATTTCCGGTCAGCGCCAATTGCATTTAGTCGGTCCTACAATAGCTTTTATGTGGCAAGTCCAATCAATTTCAGTAGCCTATTCGGTTAATCCTAGAACTTTGTGCCCTGAATGCTTCAGGGCACAAGGAATCTGCTTTAGTATTTTTATAACAATAGATATATCATCCTGCCGTCAAGCCTGCTTCGCTGCAAGGGATGTGGAGTTTTTTTCTATGCAATTGAGTCCCAAATAAATTGAAATTCCAAGTAATTGTAAATCCAATTCAATCCAAACAATTGCTTCATATGTTTGAAAAGTACGTAAAACGTAATTAACGTAATGAATGTTGCCGAACGCTGTCAAAATAAAAGGAATGACAATTCCAAGTTACGTAATTACCCCACAGTAGCCTAACTATGATAGAGAAACCAATTTAAACAAACAAAACTAAAAGAGCGTACTACTCCAAATTGCGAACTAAATTCAACATTCCTTGCGAAGTAAAATGTTCAAGACTAACCTAACATTTCCGATATTCGATATTCCCACGGCCACCGATAGTGTTTGTAATATTCATGAGAATATCTCGTAATCGTCTGTTCGGAAGCAATCATAAAATTAGTTTTATTTTATACTGTAACTAGTAGGTAAGGGAGAATCTGATTAGTAATGTTACTTTACTATATTATTTCTATGCTAATTATAATCTATTCTTGCTCTGGAAAGCACGTTTTGCTGTTGGTACCTGCTGTCATTCGTGGATCGTTGACAGTCGTTACGGGTTGTCAGAAGCCCGAAAGTCTGGCAAGAAGTCTTACCAAGAGGGGGGGTTATTACCCAGTTGGTTTGTGGAGGTCAGATAGACAGTCGCTCCATGTAAAATACTGGTATTCAGTTGCATCCGGTAAGAATGGAAGCCGATAATACCTAAGCTGCAGAGTTTTTTTGGTTGTTTGCGCGCTTGTTTTATCGTTCTAATTACTGAAAGTACCAACCAGTCAGATTTAAATAATTTATGTTTGCATTTGATAGCCTTATAACTTTTCTCGATTACAGGTTATTTAACATCACGCTACGACCCTTAGGAGCCGAGGAAAAGAAACAAACGTCTGAAATAACGCTAAGCAACAGCGCAGGTGGTCGGAACACTGCGACGCACACCGCGTCGCGGGACGAAGAAATTCTGAGCTAGTCGAAGCTCGTGGTCTGCGTCATTCTGTACAGTAATGCAGTTATAGAAAATAAAGTTTTCCTTTTAGTAAGTATTTTTTTACAAAAATATCCAATGGTTTATTATACGTCTTGCTGTTGTTGTTGTGTACACACTGACACAGTCGCGGGCAACAGCTAGCTTTTAAATGTAACCCTTAAATAGGCAAGAGTAAAATGTGTAATAAACCATTCGTTATTTTTTAATTTTGTATTTCATCATTTATAATTAAAATATTCAGGATGCAAAGTGTTACTAGTATCTCTTTCTCTATGTAGCAGTCTACTCATAACGATCGGTTCAGGATTCAGTGATTTAGGCGTGAGTAGGTAACAGACAGACGCACAGACATACAGTTTCTTTCGCATTTATAATATTAAGTTCATACATATTATACAGTAGATACAAAGCTCTTTTACCCTTTATTTGGTCAACAAATCGCAGCGACACAATGGCGCGTCCTCTCCACATTAAACTGCCATTTTAAAACACTTGCAGCGCTGCAATTTGTCTCCGAAATGAAAACACACGTAGTTTATTACTTACACTTCACGACCCGGGGTAAGCTTTTAGTAGAAAAGGGAAGTAAATAATTTCATAGCGACCTTATGGAAACATTCGCCAATATGGCAGAACCTGATGCTGGCCTATTCGATCGTTTTGTACAACAATAGAAGGAAGTGTCTCGCACATGCATGTTGCATAACGGATATTCATATTCCACTCCCAGTAATCTCCTTGAAGTAAATAAATTAAATAGTATCTAGCTATTTATAATTTTGTTCCAGTTTTATCCTCAATTCAATATACATTTTTTTACGTGTTAAATTTAATCGTGTGTTTTTTTCTTTTTAATTTTGTGTTTTTTTTTTGTTAAAAACATTTTTTTTTTAATTTTAATAATTATTTCGTTATATATTTTTTTTTAAATTACATTTAATTTTACATTATAATTATCTCAATTCACAGCAGAGCAAACGCTATTTTATTAATTGGATAGATTTTGAGTCAACAAAAATAATATGTGTAAAATAAAGTTTTCTGCATGATACTGATTTTTACTGCATACTTTCCATATTCTATTTTAAAATTAAACACCAACTGGCAAAATACGCTTCCTTAGTTATGGTACAAAATGGTTTTCCGCCTAACCTGTTTTTCTTTTAGACGATAAATAAATCGGATTATTGTGCGCGTGACCTTTTTCCGAACGAATCAATGGCGGATTAGAAGCAATCCGTTATCTCGGTAATCAGAAACACGAAACTAATATTTGTATAGGCATTAGACGTTGGACATTACTTAGCAATTTCTTTGTTCAAGGCTTTTTTGCTTGTTTGTTTATTTGATAGATAAGAGCCAATTCATCATTGGTGAAATGAAACTAAACCGGATCAGCACATCTAAACTGCGTTCAAGACCTGTCACTGTCAGTGTCAATATCTATAACAATAATGACACTGACAGCTCTTGAACGCGGTTCGTGTTCAGTTTTACTGGTGAAATCAGCCCTAAGTTGGCTGCAGATATTATCCTGCTATACCTATAGAAATAATATTCGATTTTTTTTCCCCAAAAAATATGGAGTAATGGAAAAGTCAAGTCACATTTCATGTCACGTCCTTCCTCATTTGTCCTCGTTAGTTCATCGATTTAAAAGGACATCATTTTGTAAACAAAAGCTAAAGCCGGAAATATCATCTTGAACATTTTTTAATCCTATAACGAAAGTGTACAATTAACCCCCTGGCTGCTATTTGAGTTTCAAAGACCAGAAAATGATATTTACGCCAACAATATTTTGGACATTCGTTTAAAGACGCAAACAGTTTTTGCCCCATGGTATATTATTAATATTTACCAAAATAAGATTTTTAGTATTTTCATACTTAAATACTCGTAGCAGAGAAGGGCTAATTGTGTACTCTCGGTCATACAGGTTGAGGGTGATATTTCCCGTAAGGAACCCGTGTTTTTTTTTTACTTAAATTTTTGGCTACAAAATATTCGAAACCTGAATGATGTCCTTTGTCAAGGCTAGTTTTCTAATAACTACACAAATTCACTTTTTTGCTTTAAAAAGAGCACACAAAAATTCCCCATAAATCAAAGTCCCATTAAGGAAACTCTATTATAGTTACCGATAGGTAAATTTTTGAATACCCTTGGGTACGACATGACGAGTTAGGTCAAATTCTTTAATGGATCCCCTTTAGAATCCCATCAGTAAACTTGATCCCAACGTAAGGACCATTGACCCACATTTAAATATAGTTTGGTATTAAGCTCGAAAAGGCTTCGCAGTAAACCATTAAATACTAATTGCTCATTAAAATACTTTTAAGATGTGCTAATAGTCCTAAAAGATATTTACGAGAAGTGCTAGGATATTTTTAAGGCCTAAGCACTGGCATTTTCAGTTGAAGAGGTACTTCAAAAGGAAATAATGAAGAAGATTCTATTTTACTCATGAAATCACTTCATTCGCTTCTTCCAAAGCAGTTCAGCGAAATGCAGACACTTATTTATGAAAGTAAGAACTTTTGCGACCGTCAGAATTACCATAACTTCAAAGTTGTATTGCTTCAAATCAATATCTGGCAAATGCAGTAAAAACTGAAGGTTTGGAAGAGAAAAGAGTATAAATTACATGAAATACTAGGTAGCAATAACCGTTGTCTAAAAGCTGCAGATACGGTTTCCCAGAAAAACGGTGGCTGCCAAATAACGGCCGCAGTGACGACTGTCGTGAAAATGATGACAGGGTTTGCGGGGGATTTTACGGTGACAAAAAATGCTCTTTAGGAAATCATACTACTTTCAGATATAACGTGACAATGACATCATTTGCTGATAAATTACAGACGCTATGTGGCGGCTGTCGCTTTTCTATGGAACCGTAGCTTAAGGCACGCTGTCTACCGAGGTGTCATTTAAGGAATGCATGTCAGTTACACATGACGGCATTCGTTTTTGTACATTAGTTATGTCCACGTATCGTCATACAATCGACATTAAAGGTACAAAACGTTTCAGTTTTCTGTTAAGATACATCTCGAAAGCACGTCTTGCGTTGAGAAAATGTCAGGTTACAATGAAGATGTGATTATAGCATACAATGTTATTAGAAGACGACGAACCAGACGAATGATATTTAATTACAAAGCATTTCAGTACAAAAAAGCGCGGTGTGGCCCGACATGGCAGTAATGTGCGCTACAGCTTATACTCGTAGTTTCCTCAAAAAATACATACAGTCGAACATAGAACCTCCTCCTTTCGGTCACCCAATAACAGCTGTCCAAAACAGAGCTTTTTGACATCTTAATGTCAAATACTGGTAAAAATTACAGATGTTCATGACAGCTATAAAATGACAGAACCGTACTTTTTGGCAACCGAAGCTTAGCTAATTACGTTGAGACCTACCAAGATAGCTAAGTTTGTAAGTGAGTACATAACATGCAGTTACCATTACCGCCCGCATGGATACATCAACCGGCAGGCATTAGGGGACACATTAACTCAAGGCTACCCCCATTAATTACCCCTACACACCCCGCTACGGATGTAACCGTGATGATATCTGCGTCAAAGACTTCTGGTTCACATAAATTCAGGTTACGTTATCTGAAGAATGTCTGTTTTAAAATTACCGTATTAATTTAATACAAAATGGAGGAATTCTGAAAACATGGAATGTACCTTTTGAAAGTTATTTACAGGTAATATTAGAATTCCTTTTTAATGTTATTTTCCACAAACAAAAGGTAGGCAATTTATTGCTTCTCGGAAACGGATGTCGTGGAAATATTAATAAACCCATTTTGAACTGAAAGTGTAGCAATAAAAATATACGGAAGTTCATATTGAGAGCAATGATGGAGCAATTTAAATATTGTCCTCCATTCTTAAAATTAAATTCTTGGTATTCGATACGAAACCATTGCAAACTGTGACCAATTTCAGACTGATTATTTCTATAACAGAAATATTTGACTGAGCCTCTAAACACATATTGACCATTTTTTTTAAATTACCTAATGAACCTCGTCAAAGCTGTTAAGACATCTAATGATGCAGGAATTTTTAATAAAAGAGCCTCTTTTAATTTTTTTAGCCCTTCGCTCACAGTTTGTCGCAGTTACTTGGCTATTTAGTACGTCTAGCCTAAAATATGAATTATTTCAGAGCCAAAAAGATGCACAATCACTTTACTACAGTGTTAAATCATATTTTTAGGAGCGCGAAATAGGAATCAGAGCTTCGATTAATAACATTACTTTTTAATTAATTATTTGCCCGCATTCCTAGCTTTTTTGCAAGTCGCAAACCATTTTGACATTATCTACCTCTCCATAGCTATTTTAATATCTCGGTCTCCGTTTCTCCTCTGTTATACTCAATGAAGATATTGCTCAGACCGTAATAATTTATTTGACATTCAGAAGTGTCGTGATAGCGTCCAGAAATGAATAAATGATTTCAAATATTCTCGGAAGCACGTAGGTGCAAACCCGGGTACGAAGAATTTAAGTAAATTATATGTTACGTTCTGTTATATATATAACTAGCTATGCCCGCGACTTTGTCCGCGCGGAATAGTTTTTTTACTAATATTTACATATCAATAAAAACAAATGAAAGTAACCTAAGTTACTCCTTATTACATCAGCTGCCAGTGAAAGTCCCGTCAAAAATGGTCCGGCCATTTCAGAGATTAGCGGGAACAAACAGACAGACTGACAGACAAAAATTGTAAAAAAATATATTTTGGTTTATGTACCGTATATATATTGATATGCATGTAGCAAAAAGCGGTTATTTTAATATTACAAACAGACACTCCAATTTTATTTATATGTATAGAATGTATAGATGTACTGTTATGTTTGCTTGTTTTGTAAATTTTCTTTTCATTTCAATTCCAAGAACATCAAGCCTCGTTGTAAACATCATGTTACAACAACATGATGTTTACAACGAGCCTTGATTTTGAGCAAACCAATCTACATTTCTGATTTAATATTGTTGGTAAAAATATGTTTTTGTTACGCTAGAATTTAGCCATCGTTTACAGGAGACCTAGAATCTTCTATATTCCTATATTCTTCACTTAAGTACTATGTTTATTCTCTGCATCTCTCTAAGTTCTGAGGTACACTGGTAGAACATGTCTATGGTATTTAGTTGGTTTTAGTGGAGATTTTTACTCGTGCAAATAAATAAAACCGTTCAGGTACAGTAGTTTTAATCTCACGAAGCGACACGCGCTTTACTTGTGGTAAGGAAGTGAACAATTACGCTGTGAATGTGTGCGTGAAGACGAGTAGCATCAGCATCTAACACACACACACTTCCGACTTCGCTATTGTCGCCGATGGTACCGAGAGCTCCTGCGCTTGTCACAGCATGTTACATTTGGTAAACACTACTAAAGTTCGCGTCGTTTCATGAGATCGAAATACAACAACAGCCTTTTGCCAAACCTGAAATTTTAAAGGTGAATGAGTACCCGCTTCTTCGCTAAAGAATGGCCCACACAAGCATGATCCGCAACACGAGCCTGCTTTAAACCCATTAAAACTCTGACCTCACTTTAAAAAGGGATTTTAAAACGTTTTAATAGTACTTTGGAGTTCAAAAGTAACTCAATTGTAGCAGCAAAAGGTCGGCAACATGTGTGATGATCGCGTTATAAACTGCGTGAGGCGATAACTAGAGTCGTTAAGAGTTGCCTCCTGTTCTGAATAAATTGTGAATTATTCAGTTACTGGTGACTTTGGGAGTTGTTCTTTGAGGGAAGAGGACTGTGGTAACGGGGAACTCTTAGGTACGCATAATGATATGTGCCTTTTACGTTAACGCTACAAATTGTGGTCCCAATTATTATTCAACAAACTTTTGACAGCGGCTTCGCCCGCGTGGTGTTCAGAAATTATCCCACAGGAACGAACTATTGAGAATTTAAATCCAAATCTGTTCAGCCGTTTTTTGCGTGATTAAGTTACAAACATTCAAGAATACAAACTTTCTCATTTATAATTTTACTAGGTTTTGCCGTTGGCTTCGCCCGCGTGGAGGTCGGAAATTATCCCACGGGAACGTACTATCGAGATAAAAGTATCCCATGTGTTAATCTAGGTTGTAAACTATCGGTTTGCCAAAATTTCAACCAAACCTGTAGAGCCGTCCCCCCCAGTGGGGTTCCCGCATTGTCGTTGCGGGGGGGCTCAGTAACCGTGGTCACCCTCCCACGGTGAAGCGAAGAGGAACCCCAAGGTGGGGCCGCTCGTCAGGGCTTGTGCCTCCAAGCCGACGACGTAGCGGCAAAAAAGTAGGTTGCGGTGAGGTGCATCGCAACTGAGGCGGGCCGCGATGTCGAATGGGAGGCATCGCGGCTGCGGGTTACAGGCTGCGGCGGAGGAGGAGTGCCGGTACTTCTGAGTAGCGCTCTTCCCTTCCGTAGCCTGGACGGGGCCGCCACCGTTTGATGGCGGACGCGGTGGGGCCGCAGGGGAAGAGGAGTGTCGGTATAGCGTTGGCCGCTCTCCCTATCTCCTGCGGCCGAAAAGTGGTTGGCGGCGGGGCCACTGTACTGACCCATCGCAGGAGGACGTCAGCAGCAGCTGGTGGGGCCCGCAAGGGCCGATGCCTGCTAGGGGTGCGGGTTGTTCGAAAGAGATACCGCGGCCCCTGGCATACGGGCAGCTGAAGGAACATGGGTGGGTTTTAGTCAGTAAAAGTCTGACACGCCCTCCTTTTTTTTTTTTTTTTTTTATTACGGGGGGAAATCCTCATGGATGTCCTCCGCCCCGGGGAGGGCGGAGGGGTCTGTCAGACTCTTACTGACTAAAACCACCCCGGTGTTCCGTCTCTCACTTGCACCGGGGATCACGGGAACTAGTGTGACTTCCGCGATCCCCGGCTAGTGCAGGCCCGCCTCTGCGGGCCACCTCGCGATAGGGGGGGAGTGAGGTGTTAAACTCCCCCCTTACGTCATAGAGAGGCGCGCGTGGAACACTACGCGCCGCCATCTCGGGTCCTAAGAAGTAGGGGGCAACGAATTTCCCCAGATCCGTTGCCCCTGGACCCATTTAGGGGGGCTGGAAGAGGGCGTTATCCGCCCTCCGCCGACGCCCGGTGCGTCTGCTGCGGATCGGGTTAGCGGAAGCAATCTCCCGCTCCCTCTCCGCAGCCTCCTTCTGCGACATGACTATTTCGCAGAAGGATACCACCGCGTCCCAGGACTCCTCGCTGCAGACCATCGAGTCGACAACGGTCGGCAGCGACAGGTCACTGCCGACTCCTGAGATGAGGGCACGGCGCGGCTCCTCCCAAGCGGCACACTCTGCCAGCGCGTGCCACGCCGTGTCCTCCCGACAGTCGACGCAGTGGTGACACCGAGCGTCCGGCTCCCTGTTTATGCGACACAGGTACTTCCCGAAGCAACCATGCCCCGAGAGCACCTGTGTCACCCGAAACGACAGGGAGCCGTGCCTCCTCCCGAGCCAGCGCTCGAGTACTGGCCGGACCGCCCCAATGGTAGCGGGGCCGGCGGTAGGGCGTGAAAGCCTGTCCCGCCATTCCGCCACCAGGGCTGCGCGAAGCTGTGACCGACGCAACTCCAAATGTCGCTGCGTCAGCCATTCGCCCCGCGCCCTCGAGTCCTCGCGCCACCGATACAGTGACGCGAGTACCTTCGCCTCGAGGTCCCAGGGCGGGGATCCGGCCAGTACACAAGCCGCCTCGTAGGAGATCGTGCGATACCCCCTAATGACTCTGACGGCCATCGCTCGCTGCGGCCTTCGCAGGACAGCGATGCTGCCGGCCGTCAGGTCAGCCGCCCAGATCGGGGCCCCATACAGGGCCATCGATCGCACGATCCCCACGTAGAGCCGCCTACAGGCGGCGCTCGGGCCCCCCAGATTGGGAAGCAGCGTTGATAGCGCCCCAGCCGCGCCCATCAACTTGGGCACCAGCCGCTGGAAGTGGGGGCCAAAATCCCACCGGCTGTCGAGCACCAATCCACGCCCTCCTGCTCCAACCAGAGCGGGAGAAGTCATTTGATGATTTCCCACCCACAAAAAAAAAAAAAAAAAAAGTGTACAGCCGTTTTTACGTGATTGAGTAACGAACATCCAAACTTTCACATTTATAATTTTATCGTAGGAAAAAGAATTAATTTATCAGTTGTGCTAGAAGTAGTGACGGTTGACAGGGGAGAATAGAAGAAGAAAATGTGTCTCGCCGACCCCAAGTACCAAGGGTAGGAAGATGATGATTATTTATTCATTAATCATCCTTAAATATGATGTCGTCATCATTACGATGACGATACCGGTGGTGCAACGGCTTACTAACACGCCTCTGATTTCTTATGTCATCATATCCAGACTATACTGTTCCCACTTCTGGACATAGGCCTCCTCTCTGTAAGTTAGTAACCCAGTGAGGGTTGGTGTCGGTTCTAGGCCATGCCGATTTCCTCACGATGTTTCGCTTTACCGTTTTGAGAGCAGTAGTTATGAAATTAAATACAAAAAGTACATGATTCTCTCATTTCTTATGTAAAATCCTACTTTGAATTCAACAGTACTTTTGGTATGGATAAATTGTAGTCTTTGGGCAGTTTTCTGATGATATTGTCATTGCATTGAGTAATGTGTGATTGGAGCGAGCTTTTATTCATTATACCTATCACCCGGAAGAATCGGAACTGCCATCAGTACAAATGTTACGTACGCCGCTCTAATGTTGATTTGTCTGAAACATTAGTCTGTGGGTAACATTGTTCGTGTGTAAAGAAAAGGTTGACTTTTATCCTTTTCAGTAACCACGCGGACATTGTGACGTCACATTTTCCTCTAATTTAGGAGTGTCGTGTGGGTGTAGTGACTTTCTGGATTTTCATACATATTTGCCTTTGTTTCGTTTAACATATTTTTATGTTCATGCATACGGGATGACGCATGTCCCGGGGAGATCGTAAACCCTGGTTTGGACCTAACGAAAATGGTTTTTCCTGATCTGAAGCTCGTGACTCTAAAAATATAATTTTATCGCGAGCTTGATTATCATGGTAAAACATGAGATTCAAGTATGTTCTGATTCACTTTGATTGCTTGTACAGTCAGCGTCAAAAATATCGGGACGAATAGACTGTCCAAAATGATCTCAACAACAAAGAAAACTAAACTTTATCTCAATTGGATAAAGTTTCTGTCAGAATGACAGTTGTCGTGTACTGTCTTCATTCTGAAACATTCCTTGTGTCATTGAGTTAATATTAAATTTTCATAGTTGTTTAGATCATTTTGAACAGTCTGTTCGTCTCGATATTATTGACGCTGACTGTACTTGTTTGACATAACGTCCATCGTTTACTAACCTTACGGTACAGTAAGTGGCGCCGTCTAGTTTTGTCACGAAGGTACTAAGAAACATCAAAAAGGTCGATTATGAGTGACACTGGGTGGTGACTGTCACTCTAGTAGAGCGTCGCATCGATCGTTGTTGGCTGTTGTACCACGTCCATCACATTGCTGATGATATCACTGAGCTACACCTCCACATTTATTATGCACACAGCCAAAGTGTGCAACTCTCTGCCTGCGTCTGTGTTCCCTTACACATTTAATCCGTTCACCTTCAAAACAAGAGTGAATAGGTGTTTCCAGGGCACGCTCGATCCATCATAGACCTCATCAATCGCTTTTCATCAGGCGTGATTGAGGTCAAGAGCAGGCCTATTTAGTAATAAAAAACTAATTAAAATATGTATACACCGTGACATTTTAGTCGTCTTACAACGGCAGCCCACTTCATGTACCCAATGACTGCTATCTTCTACCATTCATAAAAAAAAATTGTTTTGAACATTTGCATAAACAAAAACATTAAAATATCACTAAGACGCATGACGTAGTTTGAAACACCCTGTTATGGAGATGGAATTAATGATGGAACGTAATGGTAGGTAGGTAGATATCTTCTACCGTTTGATACATAAACATTATTAACAGGGAGGGTGTTTCATCATTCTAAAGCATTCATTATTTTTCTTTGTATCTATTATCTTAATTAATGGTAACAATGTTTTAATCGCGCCTAGAGGTATGTTATGACGGATACATTGAGTGGACCATCTTTGTAAGACGACTAAAATGTCACGGTGTATAGTAGCTGTTAAACAACTAATACGATTATTACGTCTTAGGTGAGTGCAGGCAGGCTAAGAAAGCACTTCCTGCGTTCGATGCCCGCCTCACGAAACAGGTTCTCCGTTTAACTAAACCACAGCTGCGTACAGTTACAGCAGCTGTAACTGGCCACGGGTCATTTAACAAACATCTCTTTGTCATAGGAGTAACAGACAGTCCACTGTGTAGAGCCTGCATGGAGACGATGAGACAGCGAGTCATGTGCTGTTAAACTGCCCGGTGGTTGCTAATTACAAGGCAAAATACTTCGGTAACCCAGGTACCCTACGTGAGATTGTCAGCAACACCAAGGCGTTGCTGGCCTTTCTCGAGGAGCTGGGGTGGATCGAATAACTGATTCTCCCACCCGTACACAAAATACGTACTTTGACGTAGAGTTGCTGACAACAGCCCGTTTTACCTATTACTTTATTACCTACTATTTCTGGTAAAGGGTAACTTGCCCCGGTCGAAATCAAAATGAAAAGTAATGTCTTTAAACTAGGCTGAGAGTCAGCACTTTTTGTACGCCAAAATTACATAAGACAGTCCCCCGAAATGGCCGTCTTTCACCACTTCCTAGTGCTTTAGCTGTGAAGAAGAATATGCGCAACGAACTCCCCAGCAGCACAGCTGTCTGATAAGTTAGAACAACTCGATTCTATACAATAGTAGGTACTTATGCAATTAACAAAACGTCAAATAAAATGATTTGCCATATATCGGCAAGCACGCCAACATACCAACAAAACATGAAAACTAAACTCAAGGAAAAATAAATAATCAAATCAAAATCAAAAGTCATTTATTCAAACTAGGCTGAGAGTCAGTACTTTTTGAACGTTAAAATTACATCAGACAGTCCCCCAAAACGCCCGCCCTTCACCACTTCCTAGTGCTTTAGCTGGGAAGAAGAAGTGGCGCAACAAACTCCCCAGCAGCACAGCTGTCTATTAAGTTGGAAGAACTGAATTAGAACAATAATAGCATATAATTAACATACAACAATAAATGAAAACGCAATTTAAAAAATATATGGTTTATACAGTCAAATAAAATAAACAATGATATGAAGTAACTCATATGACCTGTCAGTAGTTAATAAGCTAATTCTGGTGAAAGAACACAAACGTTGTCTTAAGTTAATCACAGTGACCAACAATTCTTATCGTTTAAGTAGTCGTTTATAGAATAGTATGCATTAGAACAAAGATTTGATTTTACTTACGCTTTAAACGCATTCAAATTTAAATCTAGCAAAGAAGAGGGAAGCTTGTTATAAAATGTTGTTATTGCTTGTTATAAATAAAAAACAAAAACGTTAACAGAACTTAAAACCTAAACAAAAGCCTCCAAGCATAAAGGGCGCGCTCGCTTACATATGCAATGTTGCATTATGTTCATATAGTTATAACTTGAAGTCACAAATGTAAAACTAGGACCTTCGGAATAAAATCAATAAACAGTTAATACTAATAACAATAACACTGTTTTGTAAAATTTTAATCAAAGGTCCATTAATGCTCATAAAGCTGATAAATAGATCGATCGTTCAGTGACAGGGAGTGGGCAGCAAAACACCACGCGGGCCCAGTACATACGGGTTGGTTGTAGTCTTCCATAACCAGAAAATTTAACCACCCACCCTAAAACTGTAAGCATACTTACTTAACACTGAAACATTACACCCTCACTATATGTTTTCACTTAGCAAATTGTCTTGGAACTTACACAGTATATGTGTTACGAAGTTTCTTAATTGCCACACATAAATACTGGTGTATGTAAACATGGTAGGAAGAAGATGGCACTTTGTTGCGAGTACTTAGCTGAAATATGACCATGATAAGCTTTCATATTCAATATAATTAAGTATCATCTGGTTTTCGTTTGGTGTGGTACTGTGGTATTTCGTTTACGTGAAGTTGTTTTGTTGAGGGGTAGGCCAGGGCCCCAATTTTGTATCGTTATAATAATTCCCCGCGGAATCTTACTACTTTCAAACTACGTCAATATCGTTTTTTTTAGAAAACAAAGTAACGGTAAGGAATCGAAATGTCATATTCTGTATGTTCCAAGACAATTTATCGATATTATTAATACGATATTAGCAGAATTCGTGTGTGCTTGACGTGGTTACGAGTAAGGAAGCGTTAGGTGGTCATAGTGAATTCAGGCCCAGGGTAGGCCAGGGTAGGCCGCGAATTTCAAATATATTTGTAATATGTTTTTTGTAATTTTCAAGTCTGTGTCAGGCTATATGTTGATAATTCCATTGAATGACTTGGTAACTTTTTTTTAAATTAAAGGGTTGTATTCACGATTTTAATTTATAAATTAATACGTAAAGCCTGTGGCTAAGTAATAAACAGCCGCACGCGTCGATCAATCAGGTTAAGCTACACTTGACGCGGTTGGTCCGTGGATGGGTGACCATCTTTATATTCCAAAACCTCTCCGTGCCTCGGAAAGCACGTTAAACCATTGGTCCCAGTTGTCATTTGTGGATCTTTGACAGTCGTTACGGGTCGTCAGAAGCCAGTCTTACCCAGGTATCATATTACCCAGTTACTGGGTTGTGGAGGTCAGATAGGCAGTCGCTCCATGTAAAATACTGGTATTCAGCTGCATCCGGTTGGACTGGAAGCCGACCCCAGCAAGGCTGGGAAAAGGCTAGGCAGATGATGATATTAATACCTGAAGCAAAAACTTTGTATCCCTTTTTAGGAAAATTACGCAGACGCAGGAGCATGAAATTTGGCAAAGTGGAGAAGGTCTGCAGAAAGCGAATATATTTTTAAAATAATGCATTACAAATACATTAAGTTTTCATTGAATTAAGGTCGAATTTCGGCCATTAGTCAAAATAATTATTTAAAGCCACTTTTGTTTATTTTATTTTTTGAGTGGGAAATCATCAAATAACTTCTCCCGCTCTGGGTGGAGCGGGAGGGCGTGTCAGACTTTTACTGACTAAAACCCACCCGTGTTCCCTCAGTTGCCTGTGTGCCAGGGACCGCGGTATCTCTTTCGAACAACCCGCACCCCTGGCAGGCATCGACCCTTGCAGGCCCCACCAGTTGGTGCTGAAATCTCTTTGAGGTGCGCATAGAACACAACGCGCCGTCGACCCGGGCTTGGTCCTTACCGGACAGCGAGCTACCCATTACTCGCCGTCCGCAAACCCGCGCCTACGGTGGCCGGGAATCAGCCTGGGATTCCCGACGCCCAGGGCATCTCTTGCGAAGGTTACGGCCGTGAGGGCGCATGTACAGGCAGTACCTCCCTCAGGTGCGCCGCCTCCCTCTTTGCGAGCATCACTGCTTCGCTGAAGGAGGTGACGGCTAACCATGCACTCTCGCTCCGTACCATGGCCTGAACCAGGGCCGGACGCGAGAGATCGCCGCCGCCGATCGCCTCCACGAGGACACGGTGGTCCTCTGCCCGAGCCGGGCAGACCTCCACCGTATGCTCCACCGTGTCCTCAGGGCGATCGTTGCAATCGAAACACCCGGGCGTTTCCTCCCGCCTTATGCGAAATAGAAACTTCCCGAAACAGCCGTGTCCGCTGAGGACCTGTGTCAGGCGGAAGGTGAGGACGCCATGCCGCTTCTCAAGCCACTCCTCAAAGAGGGGACTTACCGCCGCAATCGTGGCGTGCCCAGCACTGGGTTGTGACAATCGCACTCTCCACGTCGCCTTGAGATCCCGCACGGAGTTTTGTCCGCCATGCCGCGATTTCCCGCGGCAGCGGAGTTAAGCCTTGGTGTGTTTGGCCTCCTTGCACTACTCCTAAGTGTGCGCGAAGACCTTTGTCTCCAGATCCGATGGTGGCAATCCGGCAAGGAGGCCCGTCGCCTCACCGGTGATCGTGCGATATCCCCGTACCATCCGGATGACTATGACCCTATGGGCCGCCTTCAACCGGCGTGCTGGTTGGCGCCGCAATGTAGGCGTTCACACCGGTGCCCCGTATAGGGCCATGGCCCGAGCCACATTTGGTACGGTCGTGAATCATACTTTATTCGATAAGTAGGTTTAAACCCGACACTGTTCTGCAAATTGCAGAAAACGTAAGAAAATTTTAATTTCGCGAGCTACTTTAGCGAATCCTCCTTAAAGTATTTGGAGTGAGTTCCTGGAACGACTTGAGTGGAAAAAAGGTAGAAGCATACAAATATTGGGAGATTTCAGCCTTACAGCAATATGGTAGGAGGTAGGAGGTACTAGATTATCCCCGCGGCTTGGCCCGCTTGGAGGTCAGAAGTTATCCCGAGGATGAAGAAGGATCCCGGGAATGCATTACCTAAATAAGAAAGCATCATATGTATGTGTATGTGTGTGTAGGTCATAGCTTACCCATGAGCCATATTGTTTCCAAATCTGTTCTGCCATTTTAGCGTGAAAGCGTAACCAACAAACTCACTTTCGCAATTGTAATATTATGAAAGAAAAGTAAGGAATACGTATTATTACAATTGATTGCAATTTGGTATACTTTGACCGCGACCGGCGTCTTGCCGGTCTGCAGGAGCCTTTAACGTGTGGCCTCCGTTACGATCAACAACCGCATAGTTCTTAGATGTAGATGCGACCATACATGATTAAGCAGTCCAATTAAAAAACATTATCTTTTATCTTAATTCTTCTTTATGTGGAGTCTATTGTTATCTTCAAAGCACTGGAGAAACACAAATACATTATTGCATTACACAAAGCTTCTCTTATATCATCTATAGCCGATTGAAACACTACCGATAGCACTGGCCACACCATTAGCACAGTAGGGATGTGGTTTAGAACGAACTGAATATTCGACAAATCATCGGCAGTACGTAGTAGGTACAGTCAGACTCAAAAAGATGTGGACAAGAATTGAGTTGATTGTCTGCGATTGGTGTTCCATAATACCTACTGTAGTGTGTGATTATTTATTTGATTTTTTTTAGTTTGACAATTTCTGTGTAAATAAAAATCAATTGCCGCATAAATGAAAGATCATCACTACAGAATAGCTCGATCGATTTGGTAATCAACCAAATTGATCGAGCGATTTTTTTGTTGTGTTTGTAATTGTCAGGACAAGTTCTGTTTGTTTTTGTTTTAATCATCTGATAGTGTCGAAAATTTCGATGCCTTTAGTGTTGAAAATTAGACTGCCATACATTTTTATTGCACTTTTCTGCAAGAACCAGTACGGACGAACTATTTCTGCGCTAGGGTGGGTCTAAAAACATGTGCAAAAAATGCAGGTTCATGGTTTTAGTTTGCGCGTCGATGTCCTTGCGGGTGCATGGCATCTTTTTCATGCTTACTTTACCTATCTAGTAGAGCTTTATCAAGAAGATTTTACAGGGAACTACTTTCACCATAGACCTTTACAGCTTAGTAGCGTTGCTGTGTTCCTGTTCAAAGGAAATGGGTACCGGTATTATTGCAGACACGCTTAAGATTCATTTCAGCGTTGTCTCTAGAATCAAAACCAAAAGTCATATCAAATTAGACTGAGAATCAGGACTTTTCAAACGTCGAAATTACATAAGACAGTGCCCCAAAACGCCCGCCCTTTACCACTTCCTAGTGCTTTAGCTGGGAAGAAGAAGTGGGACAATTAACCCCTACCAGTCGCTCTAAGATAGGAATGCATCTTTGAATCTTGAGGTTGAATATAAATTCAGGATCAGAACAGGCGTCTTATAAAATCTAAATAATCCAAGAAGTTTCAAAGAACCTAAGTCACACGTGTTAGCTCTGATTCAAAAAAATATAAAATTCTGTTTTTTACCGGATGGGAGAACCGTGATATGACATAACAAAAAAAAAAAAACTACTCTTTTCATAATGAAATACGAATGAAAAATAAAACGCTTATAATAAATAACCCACCACTGCAATGTAAACAGACTGATACTCAATATTTACCATTTCAATGCGAATAAAATTTAGTGGAAGGCTCACTCAATTTATTTTAAGTAAATTGCAAAATGAATTTTCAATTTGTATATTTACAGTACATTAATTTGATCTTTTGTTTTATTGCGTTTGTATCCATTAATTCTTTATTAATCATTGCAGTTTTACCACCTTTCTTGGAATACAATTATGTAACAGAGTGGCAGGAAGATCGACGGGCAAACGAGTATTTGAGATATGTTTAAATAAAGTACACTCATGTGTAATGTTGCTCATAGAAAGAAAAGATTCCATAGTTGATCGTACGGTAAAAGATACTAACTCAAAACAAAGAACCTCTACATCAGTAAATCCTCTCTATCGCCCCTTGTCTAATACTCGCAAGACATTAGAAATAGACCAATGCAACTGCAATCCATTTTATTGCTAGCTCACATTCCCGATATCGTTTCGGAAATCCCACTATGCATTCTCCCAGATGCTACCAACTCGTAATAAAGGATAATTTAAGGTTAACTCGGAAAATCAGAAAATATTTTATGTGCCTTCTATCCAATACAAAGCACGTATTCTATGGAAAATTTACGATACGAAAGTCAGGTTTTACAATACATTAGGTAATTGTGAGTTTCTGTACGATTTGCTCAACATTGGGAATAATAAATATTTTAAATATCTCAAGTTTTCTCGTTTGGTAACGGTAGTTGTGAATTTTAAACGGTTATTCGAAGTTGAACGGTAGTTCGAATTATCGGTTGGGTTACCGAGGGAATTGAAAGTTGAAAAGTTGGTTTCATTTAGTAGGACGAAGAAGTGTAGTTGTATTATGGAAATAGGTATTTAACTGATCCTCTTAAACTTATTAAGCTTCTAATAATGTACGTCGGTCGCAGTTAGGTACTTGGCTATTTAGTATTTTTAGATCCCCAAAATGATTAAATATAAAATTAAACATAAATGGAAAAGTATTTTTAGGGTCCAAAAAAGAGGCCAGCGTGTAAATTATACACACGCAAAATACAAGGTAAGTTTTTATCCAGTGCGCAAACTGTAACCATTAATTCAGCATATCATTCTAGACCCCCTAGCGCAGAAATTTTACATCGGTTTTACAAAAACGTCAGCTGTTTCATAGAAAAGTGCAATACCTACGCAGTCAAAATGTATGGAATAGCTGATTTTTTTTTGTATTACCGACGAACATTTTTTGCGCTGGGCGTCTAGAATGATATGCTGAATTCAAGGTCTGTAACCTTGCGCACTGGATAAAAACTTTTCCTGTATACATGCCGTTGTATAATGCTGTTAAATATTGCAGTTTGTCCCTTTAACAATATTACACACTTTATGAACGTCATAAATGAGTAAACTGTTTCATTTACAAAATAAACCTTTAATGGTCCTGCTGCTGGGACACAGGCCTTCTCTCTTCAAGAGGGAGTGGGCCGTAATCCACCATGCGGGCCAGTTGCGGGTTGGTAGATGACACATGTTTTCGAATTTTTGGTTCTAAAACATGCCCATTTCCTCCCGATATTTTTTTACCTTTTTGAGCAGCGATGATGAAAGAATTTACACAAAGTAAAGCAAGTTCGAACGTACGACCTACAACTCGTGAGTCGCGGCCGTTACCATAGCTACCGAGGTAAAGAAGTGGCCACCACTGCTCCTTTTAATCTAGGCAGCAAATTATTTACATATGGTCTTTCGTTTTGTCGTTTCATTTTGCAATTTGTTTATAGAACATTTTTATCATTTGAGAGCTCTTAATTGCGATGATGCGGAGAATTTAGTCATTTTCGACGCACCATAATACTATAGTAATGTAAATTCCATTAACTTTCCGAAATAATTATGCAGATAATAGCGTAAGGTTATTTAATTTAAAGTACTAAACTTATGGCACATATATTGTTGACATTCGCCCCGAAACGAACTCAAAAGAGGTGTAATCATTATGTTAGCGTTAAATAATAATTTTAGGAGTGCAAAATGGGTTCGGTTTAATTCATGCCGTTGTATTACACTGTTAAAGATTCAAGTTAGTCTGTATTACAATACACTTTTTTAACCTCATATGAATTATCTGTTCCATTTGAGAGCCTTAATTGCGATAATGGGGATAATTCAGTCATTATCGGCGAGCCATAATAATACAATAATGTAAATTCGAGTATGTTAACTTACTGAAATAATTTTGCAGGTTATGGCGTAACGGTATTTCATTTAATGTAATAAAATGGTGGCACAAATGTTGTTGATATTCCTCCCGGAACGAACTCAAAAGAGGCGCAATCATTATGTTAACGTTCAATAATATTTTTAGGATTGCAAAATGGGTTCGATTAAATACATGCCGTTGTATTATGCCACTAAAGATTGAAGTTCCTATGTATAATAATACAGTTTTTGAACGTCATATGAGTAATCTATTCCATTTAGGAGCACTTTATTGCGATAATGGGGATAATTCAGTAATTACTGGCAAACCGTTACATTGTAATGATGTAAATTATAGTAAGTTAACTTACCGAAATAAGTATGCAATAATTATTTAATTAAATGTTACATAATTATGGCACAGAAAATGTTCATACTCTTCCCGGACGCAAACTCATAATTGTATGAACATTAATGTAAAGCATGTTATGAAAAGGTCGTCTTCAGAGTTCATTTCAGATGTACGGGTAAAGTATTCTAATATTTTGAACAAACTGTGTTTATAATATGTGACTATTAATAAAAGTTTTAAATTTTCTAGGAACACGGAGTCTGTTAAGTTTAATAAATGGTTGAAATTGTAAGTGATTTTATTTGAAAAGTTTATTAAGTATGTTCTGCATAAGTTGTTTTTGTACGGCATTCATACCCATTACAAAAAAAAAATATCTCTAGTAGCGACACGCGCTTTACTTGTCGTAACCAACTGTACAATCATGCTGTGAATATTGGCATAAAGACGAGTAGATTTCACCATTGTCTCGAACGGTACCGGGAGATCCCGATTCCGAGATGTTTGTACAAGTGTACAAACACGCGTTGAATGTGTGTATGTAACCAAGTGGTTACCACATGGAAAAATACTATATTTTTAAATTCTGTACGAGGTAATTTGATAAATAAAAAAAGGGAATGCGATGTGTATCTGTACACACATGGGTACAGGCTGGGCTTACAGCGGAAGATTGAGAGATACTTAAAGGAATCAGGGTGATGAAACATTTCAATGCCCATCGATTAACACTCATGTTTGAACACTATTCGCTTAAAGAAATATCGTGTAGAAACCTAAAATTAATGTTGTACAATAACAAGTAGGTAATCAACAATGAAGTGCCATTCCTTTTGAAACAAATTGATACACATTGATTACACAAAACTCCGATAATCACATCACATTTACACCACCCACTAATTCCCATATCTACGTTATAAATATCTACAAAGGTTCTATTTTTAATTTTTAACAGTTAAATCTATAATCTATATATACAAATTATAAATGAATTGAAATCGCTTTTCGTGTCCGTTTGTGTCACCACGTTGTTTTCACCAGCATTTAGATAATATAGCTAAACTCCCCGTCACGAGAAGCTAGAAATTTTGTAAATAAAGAACTTCTACCAAGTTACGCAGCGACAATTCAATCAACAAAAAATAACCCCAAATTCAATCAACTCAAAGTAATATACGTGCAATAAGAAACCAACGAGCAATTTCACTTGGTCGGGTTATAGTTTAGCGATATAAAGCGCTGTCGTCTAATGTTTTGTGGTACTGGAACGCCCCTGACTCATGGAACGTAAACATTTGAATCCCTGAATGTGTGTTTACAAAATTTCTAGCTTCTCGTGACGGAGACCAAAGTCAAAAAAGTTGACGTGTACCAACAATAAATTAACAGTAAACGTACGTCAATCAATCGGCCTAAACTTTTCCCAATTAAGTTGGGGTCGACTTCCACTCTAACCTGAACTGAATTCCAGTATTTTACTTGGAGTGACTGACTATCTGACCTCCACAACCTAGTAACAATACGATACCCCTTGGTAAGACTGGTTGTCAAACATTCGGGCTGCTGACTAACCGCGGCTGTTGATTTTAAACCAAGAACTCCTAGTAGTAAAATTACGTATATTGAAGAAAACTCGATGTTTCGTTAAGTCATAAATACCGTGCGCAGCAAGGGCGGGTCGCTAGTCAAATATAATCCACTCACACACAAGTAATTTATCAGAAACAAAAAACTTCGAACATGATTTACGCTCCTAATTCCCGACACGATTACGGCCGAACTGCCGAACCCAACTCGCGAACTTACCGATATAAATATCAAAAACAACATTTACATGGCTCTTTAGTATTCTGCGTGTGTCGTCAACTTTAGTAACATTTCACCCGGTAAGACACCTTGCCGTGACTAAATCATACGCACTGCTATCGAGGTTTTTCTGTGATAGTGTAGTGGGAGCTAAGCGAAGATTTGGGGACTACTCACACTTATTCAGCTCCGTTCAGCTTTTGTCCTTAGTAAACAACGATTTTATATGAGATGCGTTCGCACCCGTTCAGCCGCGGAAATCTGAACGGGCTCTATATAAAATCGTTGTTTTCTATGGACAAAAGCTGAATAAGTGTGAGTAGTCCCTTATAGTTTATGCGTAGGAAAAAAAATCTATGCAAGCAAGAGCTAGTAAGTAGCAAGTACAAGCGTTAGTAAGGTATACCACCTTACTAACTAAATCATAATTAATTGGCTAATTGGTTAACGTGCACCATCAGAGGTCTAATTAGAAACGCGTCTACTTTAAAAAAGCCACCAAATCGTGAACTGATAGGTGTACATATCAAGACCAACATTTACGTGGCTCTTTAGTATTCTCCGTGTGTCGTCAGCTTTAGTAACATTTCACACTTTGCCGTGACTAAATCATACGCGGGTGCGTGATCGAGGATTTTGCGTGATAGTTTAGTGTAAGCTAAGCGAGAGTTACGCGACGTTTTGTTGCTTATGAGAAGGTAGAAGAAATAGCATAACCTATCGTGATCAGGAACCTGATCTTCATGTCGTCTAATTCAAAGAATCTTAACTCTTAACTCGTAGCGTTAGCAACAGAACTATATTTTATTTTTATTTTACAGCTACAAAAAACTAGTTCGACGAAGCTTTTCCTATTGTTAAAAGCGCACCTCCACCGTAAGTCAAGCGGGTAAGCTAATTGCGTTAAAACTTTTGTCTTTCAAGAAATCCACGAAGAGTTGCACCTCGTTCTTTTAAACTGAACTGTAGAATTCTCTCAGGGTGTTTGATTACGAAGACGGAACGGCATCTGTTCTTAGAAATAAAAAGGGTAACTTCTTTCCGCAATGTATGTTTAAAAATAATGAAAAATATAGTTTAAATGTAACTTAAAACAATCTTTCTAGAGGTTGATGAAAATTCCACAGAAAAAAAGACATAGTCTTTTCCTGATACTTTTTTCACATTCACATTTTTGCACATCGATTCACCCTCGGGCTCTCAAATTGAGCCACCCTGCAATTCTTTGTGAGGTATAAAGGTCTCACATGACGTCAAAATAATGAGCTGTAATGCAGTTGTATCGCCGACATACTGGCCATATTGAATGCACGACCATTTAAAAAACTATAGACTTCTACAATAACTGATTTAGTTAAGATATTCCTATCGATGTGTCATGTCAACGTCATCGTTCTGCATCGCCCCAATTGACATTGGCACATTTATACGACATAATAATTTCGGCATAAAGTATAGACATAGCATAACATCACGCCGTGTATCCCCGAAGAGTTGGGCAGAAGACGACACCCACAGTCTCGTGTAAGAAGGGGCGAGCCAATTGCCATCAACCGGGCACGTATCTAGATTCCGGAATGCTTCTGCGAAGTTCCCGATGAAAAACACAAAACCAAAAACTTTGACCGACCTGGGAATCGAACCCAAGACCTCACGCTCAGCAGCGTTTGTGATTGTGACCACTAGACCAGAGAGGCATAGACGTAGGTAAATTCGATTTTCCAGAAAGATGTTAGATACAAACAAAAGTGTTACAAATACAAAGCGAAACCATATTTGTTTCCAAAGATACTGCTACAAATACATTCACTGCTCTTTCAAATTCAAAACCCAAGCGAAATAAAGCTTCTAATAAATATGCGCCGATCTTGCAGTATACAACGGCCACAATACCTGAGTGCTGACCATAGCTCGCCACGCACCCTGAGGCACATAAACTATGAATAAGTCATGCCCACCGAATACGTAATGTATACGGTCCAACTAAGGATTTACTGAAGGTGAATTTTTGAGTTCTGTTTCGCACTTCGCTGGCTATGGTGTGTAAATTCAAACTAGATGTTATTATAACAAAGGATTTACATATTAGTCAATAATTTTGCCGGAAAATTACATGTTCACATTGAATTATGTGGCGATTTGTGAAGATTTTTCAGTTTTAATTGTTATTCAAAATCGTCATATGAAATCGTAATGGTAAAATATCGTTGCTTTTCTGTTTTGTGTCCTTTTTCCGTTGTGATATAGCATTACAAATTAAAAACAGTAAAAAAAGACTAGTATCTGACATCATTTTCGACAATTTGCTCTTTATAATATTATTGTGATGGTGTTAAATGAATCAATCATTAAATATTATATCAAACGAAATTTTTCGAACCCCACTGCTTGTTCCAGAGATTACATGATGACTTACAAACAAATTTTACCTCTTTATAATACTAGTAGAGACATATTGTAGTTCAGACAAATTTTGTACTTTCTTAGATACAATTTACTACAGCAACACTTAAAAGACGGCAGTGATAATTGCAGCAGTGGACGTCTTTCTGCTGAAATGATGATAATGTTGATAAACACGGATATTTCCTTGAAATTGAACAACTTTTCAACAACGATTTTGTAAATGTTATTACTTGCGTATTATTTCCCTAAAACGTTCATTCAAAGGATACTAAATACACTCCAGCTTGAATAACACTCCCCGTACTATAGGCATAAGAGTCCATTAACATAACATAAAATTAACATACATATTAGGTAACAAAGTTCCTACAATAGGCGCCTACGCTTCCACACCAGAGTTAGCCGTCCTAGGTAAAGTTAGGGCAATAGAATCCTCTCTGAAACTTCGGTACTGCTACATGTTAAAATATTTAGTCCCATTCATGGCTCCATGCGATTTGAAATTGTTTGCATACATATTGCCTTGTTGTTCGCGGACTAATTCCGCAAGAATTGGTATTCACATCCGTTGCATTTTAAAATGTTGAAGCTAACTTTGTTGACAGGGAAATGGTTTTGGGATAAGAGAATGAATGATGCTTTTATTGCTCTTTAGGGAAGGTCTGCAAAATATACCCAGCGGGGTCATTGCATCGCACACTAATAGTAGGACAACAACATTCATTGCGTTATTTACGTCGTTGAGCAAACAGATTTTTCGAACACACTACTTAACACATTTATCACGTAATTAATATTTAGTTGGTTCCTTTATGAATGTGATTAGGACCCTTAGGAACCAAGCAAAAAAAATGTTTTTGTCAGAATGGACACTAAGCGAAAACGAAGCAAGAGCCGGGCGGGCGAAACGATGCGACGAGACGCGGTGGGTTGGCTCCTAAGGGTCTTAGCGTACTGCGTAGATCGCCCTGAGGACACGGTGGAGCATACGGTGGAGGTCTGCTTGGGCGGAGCACCGTCGTGTCATCGTGGAGGCGATCGGCAGGGGCGATGTCTCGCGTCCGGCCCTCGTCCAGGCCATGGTATGGAACGAGAGTGCATGGGTAGCCGTCACCTCCTTCTGCGAAGCAGTGATGCTCGCGTAGAGGGAGGCGGCGCACGTGAGGGAGAGGAAGTATATACGACCCTAGCCGCTGCAGGAGACGCCCTGGGCGTCGGGGATCCCAGGCTGATTCCCGGCCACCGTAAGTGCGGGCTTGCGGACGGCGAGTAAAGGGTGGCTCGCTGTCTGGCAAGGACCGAGCCCGGGTCGACGGCGCATTGTGTTCCACGCGCGCCTCACAGAGATGTCAGCACCAACTGGTGGGGCCCGCAAGGACCGATGCCTACCAGGGCTGCGGGTTGTTCGAAAGAGATACCGTGGCCCCTGGCACACAGGCAACTGATGGAACACGGTTGGGTTTTAGTCAGTAAAAGTCTGACACGCTCTCCCGCTCCACCGAGAGCGGGAAAGGTTAAGTGATGATTACCCACCCAAAAAAAGGGCCCTAGCGTGATATTAAATAGCCTGTAGCGTTCCATAAGAATTAGACTATCAAATGCAAAAATAATTGTAATTGTAATCCGACTGTTAGTTCGAGAAGCACGCTCAAACAAACAAAAACTTTTTAGCTTTCTTATAAGTATAGACAAGGTGAAATTTTAATCATCGTTAATCTCATAAGGGGTCATTGTACTCATCATTATGAACAACTTTTACTATGGGCCCAAACCTGAAATCGCGGTAAATAAAATCAGCTGTTCTCTACATTTATGTTCGCATAACTCGTCAAAATGTAAGGAACAGCTGATTTTATTTTCACGATTTCAGGTTTTTGCCCATAGTAAAAGTTGTTAATAATAATGAGTAGAATGATCCCTTATGAGGTTAACGGTGATTAAAATTACACCTTGTATATGTACAAGGTATAACAGAATAAACGCAAAACCTGAATTAGTTAGTTCTTATTTGACTACTGAATCGATGTCAGCAACTTTTAAAATGTTTTTTAAATTATGTACTTTGTGTACATACCTACCGTCAATTGAGCCAAAGAAAATTAAATTTTAATTCAAAGCAATTACACTCAATTTTAAATGCATACAGTAATGCTAGACTCAACGCTTTATCTCACACAGCCGACAAGACTCTTCGCCGATAAGGCTTATCCTTGCGCTATTACTAAATAGTCAAGTAACTGCCACTAACTTGGAAATAGCGCTCGCCGGCCGCTGCCACGGCACCGCTCGCTTCGCTCGCTCGGCTCGCTCGCGTGGTTAGCACAATTCTAGACTAACCTAACCTATTACCTACCTGATGAGCCCTGTCGGCGAAGAGTCCTGTCGGCGAAGAGTCCTGTCGGCGAAGTGTCCTGTCGGCGAAGAGTGCCGTCGAAATAGTTTTAACAAAGGCATTTAGTTACAACTAGTTATAACTAGGGAAAACGCGTTCTATCTAAAAACTGGTTTCAACTGTGACATAATATACATATAGATTTACGTTTGAAATCGCCAACCCGCAAGCACCCCTAGTGATTAATAGTCGTGGCTTCTATGTATGAAAATAGGCCTTTGCCCTGAAATGGGACAGTAAAAAGCTGGTAAATAAAACTAGTTTGAAAAGCTAAGCTGACTAGGCCAAAAGATTACTGTTGCTACACAAGTAAATACCTAAGCAATGGTCTGGCACGCTGCCAATACAAAGTGCAGTTATATCAACTATTTCTGCCAAATGCGGTTTTAAATAGCGGCTCGGTACTAATCTTGGTCTTCTAGATGTGAAATAGGGTCGGATTCTTGAGGGGATTCTTTACTGGGATAAAAAGTATACTTTTACCTGGTACTATATGTTTTATCAGTGCCAATTTCTGTCCAAATCCAAGTGTCCTTCACCACACAATCCTCACCTTTGAAAACTTCATGAAAATAAATTTTGAGAACGCCAAAAAATAGTCAATAAATAGTCATAAATAGTCACCAAGGTAACAAAAATAGTCGCATTAAGATTCCGAAGTTATAGCTATATGTTGGTGAGGATTGTGGGGTGAACGTCACCACACAATCCTCACCTCAGTACGAGCAAACGGCTGGGAGTATCGACTTGGTTTCTATTCCAAAAAATAGTCAAAAATTAGTCGTAACACTATGCCAAATCTCAAAAATAGTCATTAAGAAATTCCAGAGATATAAAGGTGTCTTGGTGAGGATTACGTGGTGAGCCTTTCTCGCCACAATCCTCACCTTATTACCGCGGAACGCTTACGTTTTTTAATTTGAATTTGGTGTCAAAAAATAGTCAAGAAATAGTCGTCTCCAACCATGAAAATTTGGGCCTGATTTACTATGTAGAAGTATGTTAAACTTCCTTGTAAACTTCTACATACATTTTCGAGTCGAGTACAGTCGAGCACAAAATTATTAAGTACGTATTTTTTAATGATTTAGCCGAATACCAAATACTCATGCTCTCTGTCAAAGTGCTGAATGTTCCGCGGCTGATTGTTCGGCATTTTGACTTTCGAATTGCCATTGCGGCTGCGATGCGTGCGAGGTTGTCGGGCGGATAGTTTTTTTTATCTTTATCTATGAATGATACTTACCAAATATATAAGATTTATTAATGGTATGAAGTGTAGGGGATGTGATAAATTTTTTTTTAAGAAGGTATAAAATATTTGTTTATATCACAATAATTACAGTTGGTTTCTTTATTAAAACAACACTAAATATTCATTTGTTTAAAAAAATTATCGACATGTCAATTCATGTTCCAAACATGAGCCTATGGTAATCTCGCTATCATTTTAGATAGAATAGATACGATAAATTTAAAAGTTGCCTTTTTTTAAACCCCGACGTAAAAACGACGGGGTGTTATAAGTTTGACGTGTGTGTGTGTGTGTGTCTGTCTATGACATCGTAGCTCCCGTACGGATGAACCGATTTTGGTTTTGTTTGTTTGTTTGAAAGGTGTATTAGTCGAGAGTGTTCTTAGACATGTTTCATCAAAATCGGTTAAGCCGTTTGAAGATTATCAGTTCTTTTCAGGTTGATGAAGGGATTTGAGCATCTTCCACGGGTCTAATCAAGTCGAAATTTGGTATTCTATTACTTCAATGATATTAGACGAACAAAGTAACCTGAACCGATGCTGGAGCATCACCTGGAATTTCCAGGATACCCAAGTAAATCACTAAACAAACAGCAAAAGTATCGTGTTTGGGTTCATTAAAAAGGTCTCAGTGAATAGGTTATAGATAAATGGTGGTCAGGACGAAGAATTAGGATAAATTAGTAACAAACTTCACTGTGGGAAACATACGCAACGCTGCGATGTCTCGCTTAAATCTAAGCGAGTAAAAGTTAAATTTAAAATTTAAAAAGCCCCCGACCCAAAAATAAAAACTCTAATAAGTAAAAAAAAATATATTTTTGGTCTTATAAGTTGTAGGTGATATTTTGATCAACGTGTTGTCAAGTCTGGAGACAGCTAATGCAAATGCTAGGCCACCTCTGTTTGGTGTTTTGTTTGACCATCCCCCGACTTGACAATACGTTGATTAAAATATTATCTACAACTTAAAATACCAATAAATATTTTTTTTTTTACTTTTTAGTTTTTTCATGCAGTCGTCGTGCTGGCCAGTGCGATCAGTGGTGGTACCTTCGTAGAAGCCGAAAAGCCCAGCTTGCCCTAATAAAATTGTAATTATTATATTTAGTTATCTTCGGTTTTCTAACCAAAATTATGATAATGGTGTTAGTAATACTAGCAAACATGAGAACATGAGCCAATCCCTTAGATGTTTTTTAATAGGAAAAAAAATCTGTCGGCTTGCCTTGATTTTGACGCCTAGGCACGCCACTGAGTGCGATTATTCTAAAAAGAAGGTTGGCGCACTGACATGAAATAAGTATTAATGCATTTTCAGTGGACTGACGGTATAGAAAATCATCGAATAGAAAGATTCGAATTTCAAAACTCTCTCCACGCTAGAGGATACAATTCACTTTGCACGCAGATTTCGAATAATAAATAGAATCTTTCCGAGGTTGTGAGGTGAAAAAATAAATGGATCTTAATGAACATAAAAACGAGGTGTAGCGAGACTCGGTGACGTCATAAAGTGATGTGAGGAAAATACTCGATTCATGACATGTTTTATGTTGAATGATGGTTAAATCGAATGAAAAATCAAAATGCATTATGATGTTAGGATTTTTAATTTCAATTAAAACATTACTAAATATTAGTAAAAAAAATATTTACATAGCCACCGGAAGGAAATGTCTAGAGAGTCAAGAAACAATGTAAGTAACTACAGTATTCTGTTAGCGTTTTAAATTAATATAAAACAATATTAAGTAAATAAAATAGTTTGCAATTTTAGTGTTCGCGACTGTACCAAAATATAATGTATGTAGAAGTTTACATGGAAGTTTAACATACTTCTACATAGTAAATCAGGCCCAAATTTTCATGGTTGGAGACGACTATTTCTTGACTATTTTTTGACACCAAATTCAAATTAAAAAACGTAAGCGTTCCGCGGTAATAAGGTGAGGATTGTGGCGAGAAAGGCTCACCACGTAATCCTCACCAAGACACCTTTATATCTCTGGAATTCCTTAATGACTATTTTTGAGATTTGGCATAGTGTTACGACTAATTTTTGACTATTTTTTGGAATAGAAACCAAGTCGATACTCCCAGCCGTTTGCTCGTACTGAGGTGAGGATTGTGTGGTGACGTTCACCCCACAATCCTCACCAACATATAGCTATAACTTCGGAATCTTAATGCGACTATTTTTGTTACCTTGGTGACTATTTATGACTATTTATTGACTATTTTTTGGCGTTCTCAAAATTTATTTTCATGAAGTTTTCAAAGGTGAGGATTGTGTGGTGAAGGACACAAATCCAATCCGTCGGTAAGTATACCTAACGTCTAAACAAATGAACAGGTAAACTTACGTATTTATAATTATATATTATATTTTTGCTGTCCATTATCCCACGCCAACAAAGCATTCGTTACTCCTTATACATCATAACATCTCATGTGCCAGTTAAATCCCGCCTATTGCGGTCTAGCCGTTTCAAGATTAGCAAAAACAAACAGACAAACAAAACATTTTTTTTTGTTATAAGTACCCACTTACCGTACATACTTTCATATGTATTATGTACGGTAAATACCTGGTATTTTGACATTACAAACAGACACTTCAATTTTATTTGTATATAATAATATGTAGAATGTATGTATGTACTTACCTATATACGTACCTATGTAATTTTTTTATTTTTTATTATTAATACCACGCCTGTATTCTCCGAAGAGGTAAGTTGAGGCGTACAGTACATTCGACAATCATGTTAAAGTTCAATGTAATACGGGGCAAGCCTATTTTATTCGTTTGCTCCTACTTCTAAAACCGCAGTGAACTAAAACTAACCATGACGTCATAGAAGGCCGCTTCTATCGAAGTAGGTTAAAAATTCATGTTCCATTAGTAGCTGTGAACAATATTTCAAAAAACCCGGTTTCCAGTTCATGCTTTGAAGAGGGAATTTCAAAGGGGAAATGTTTGAAAGACGCGAGGCAAGCGCATTGTTTTCCAAAGATTCTCATTTTGCAGCGGTAAAAATACGAGTAGCTTTATATTTTACAGCTTTTTAACTTTCAGATGGCGCTGGACACCTCTGGAAGGGTCCGACACTTCTTAACTGTTCTTCGGAATTAATTTTATTGTTTCCCCTGTTAACTCGTGCGAATCGAATAATAAGCCCTATACAGGATAAGTTTTAACCCAGTGCGCAAACTGTAGCCATGAATTCAGCATATCATTCTAGACCCCCAGCGCAGAAATTTTACGTCAGCTTTACAAAAAAAAAATCAGCTGTTTCATAGGAAAGTGCATTACCTACGCGGTCAAAATGTATTGAACAGCTGATTTTTTTTTGTAATTCCGACGAAAAGTTTAATGGTTTCACTTCGATGGATTATTATCTACCGAAAGATAATGCGTTAAATTGTAAGCAGTCCCCCCGGTCTAGAATGATATTCTGAATTCATGGTTACAGTTTGCGCACTGGATAAAAATGTATCCTGTAGTCATTGCACGATTTGTAGGTTTACATGTATGACTTCTGACGTTTTACGATTTGTATTTATATCTGTTACCGTAAAATTGTAAATAGCGTTAGATTATGATCTACCTCGCAAGATTGTGAACTGTCGAAAGATTGTGAACCGTAATATACTGCTTACAATTTAACGCATTATTTTTCGGTAGATAATAATCTATCGAAGTGAAACCGTCAAATTGTGAACTAGTATCAAAACGGATAGTACTTTGCGCTATTACTAAATAGTCAAGTAACTGCAACTAACTTGGAAGTAGCGCTCGCCGGTCGCTGCCGCGGCACTGCTAGGATTGCAATCCCGCAAAACGGGATCACGCATTCCCGCGAGATCCCGCTGCTTTTATTAATCTGCTGGATCCTGCACCTTCAAAGCGTGGATCCGCGGATCCCGCATCTTATGATCGACGAAATTATGCTAAAAATCAAATTGAAACTACAGATTTTTGTGTTAAATCAACTTTTATTAAACATTTCTTACATTAAGCAGCAGAAATTATTTCTTTTCTATTAATTTAGTACCTATAAGTAATTACGAAACTACATTTTGGAAGGGGCGACTAGAATCAATTATATTTTAATGTAAACGTTGACGTTCAAAAGGGTCTTATATGTGCCTATTTGAAATAAATGCTTTGACCTTGACTTTGACTTTAGTAATTTACAACAGACATAAAAAAAGAAATAATTTAAAAAAAAATTGAATATAAAATAAATAATTTAATTGAAAATAAATAATTTATGTAAGAAATGTTTAATATAAGTTGATTTTTCACAAAAAAGTTTCCATTTGATTTTATAAAATAATTTCAAAGATGCGGGATCCCGCGTGATCGCTCGCGGGATTGAGTAATCCCGCATATCAATCCCGCGGGATTGAATGAGCTGCGGGATTGCAATCCCTAGGCACTGCTCGCTTCGCTCGCTCGGCTCAAGCGCAGTTGGTCGCAATTTCAACCTAACCTAACCTATTCGATCGGTAAGCAGTATGGTGCAGTTCACAATTTATCGACAGTTTATAATCTCGCGAGATAGATTACAAACTAACGGTGTTCACAATCTTACGGTGACATATCTAATGGTATACGTAACGTATATGTACTTAGATTTGTAGGTATACGTATGTATGATTTTTGCAAGAAATTGTGACCAGCGAGCGCTTTTTGAAGTAAAATTTCTCAGCGACTAGTTCCAATTTGTGTAATGTAATGTAATGGCGAATCACACATCTGCCTGCGACACATACAAAATATGTCAAAGCAATATTTTACCCAAAAATAAACACTAGAATACACCGAATAAAGCATGAATATAATAAACCAGACGACGATAAAAACAAATAAGTAAGTTTTCGGACAAGTTTTTGATAAGGAGCTCCCTAGAGTCCGACCCTCGGACATTCCGGCCGTTATGACGGAGCGATAATTTACTAGATTCGCTCCATTTTTCCTCAAAATTCACATATGTATGTACAGTCACGCCTATTTCACTTCGAATGGTGGCACATAAAAGTTGGGTCCGCAGTATCTTTCGATAGTTATGTGTGATATGGCAGTAATGTTCCCGATTTTGTGATCGCGTTTTAGTAAATAATGCGGGAGGTAAAGTTATGAGCAGTTTGTATGCTAATCAGTTTTTACAATATAGGAGGTCAAGATAGTTCTGGGAGGAGTATTTTAGAGTTGGTAAGAAGATCGAGCAGTGGTGGCTCAGTAGTAATGACCCCAAAATATGAATTGCCGGTAGTGGGTTCGAACTCAGACAAGCGCTTTCCTTTGTGTTAATATTTTTTTCATCTTTACTGCTCTCAAACCGGTGAAGGTAAATATCGTGAGGAAACCGACATGTCTTAGAACTAAACATTTTAAGATATGTGACATCTATCAAGGTACACTGGGCTCACGTGGTAGATTACAGCCCACTCCCTCCCAAAGAGGGGAGGCCTGTGTCCCAGCAGTGGGAACATTACAGGCATTATGAGATGTTTTTTTCCCAGTTAACGTAATGGTTCTCTGCACGTTGGTTGTCCTCATACATGAACTCGAATACAGGATAAGTTTGACCATGAATTCAGCATATAATTCTAGACCCCCAGCGAAGAAATTTTTCGTCAGTTATACAAAAAAAAATCAGCTGTTTCATAGAAAAGTGCAATAACTACGCGGTCAAAATGTATGGAACAGCTGATTTTTTTTACGCTGTGGGTTCTAGAATAATATGCCCAATTTATGGTTACAGTTTGTGCACTGGATTAAAACTTATCCTGTATATATTCAGTCAGAAAAACGGCTTTTATTTTTACAAGCCGTGTGCACGATGGGATTTCTCAACCGCAAAAATGACGATTTTTTTACAATTTTTTTTCCCCTCTTTAACCCCGTAAGAGAATATTTTTTCAAAAATCCTTCCTTAGTACTACTAACTTTTGTCGAAAAAATTACTTTTGTGCAAAATTGATCCTCCTAAAACCCAGCGGTAAAGGCTGTGCGTTGTCCAGTAATGAATCAACCTATTCAATAAGTAGATTCGGGAACATCCCGTATAGAGGCATACGACATAATGTAAAAGTAACCTTTTGTGCTACATCACGCCGGAGGGCAAAAACCCAGTTGAGTTCGAAGTGTAAAGTACCCATGGCCCGTATAATATAGTACGTTTCCCTCCCTTGCCTTTCAAAGTACCGGAACGGTTCGCAGTCCCCAATACATCGTGTAGCTACCTTGTTTGATATGTAGGTATCTCAGTCCTTTGGAGTATGAATAAGTTGCAGATTGTCCTGAAACTTCGGAACTATATACATACTTGCTCCTGTCGTCAGAAAATATTTCAAAACAGCAGTGGTAAATTGTCTCTCTCCATAAAAATAAAACGTGTCCTGCAAGATGATCAGACGGGATTTACAAAATCACTTAGATGACTGATTGTGTCACAATAGATACTTACTCGTTTTGCACAATCTTTCTTAAATTTTTGGTATCTTAGGTAAACAGAGGCGTACCAATAGAAAATGGCGCCTAGGGCACGCAACACATTTGCGCCCTTTCGTAAATTATCTTCTCGGTCTACACTGAGCAAAGCTAGGTCGTATAACCTTTCTTGACCAATTAAAAGCCTTCAATAACGAAGGTATTCATTTCAACTCGCTAAAAATCGCTTGCAATGCTGCAATTTTAAGAGAATTTGAATAGAAATAGGCACATTTAGAAATATGCTTTCATCCCCGCACTGCACAATATATTCAAGTAGCTCTTCCGATATCTTAGATATAGGTAGGTAACAGTATGAAATGGTTTATTGATGATTATTTTTTTAAATAATTGGCGACATTTTGCGCCCCCTTTCGTTAGGCACTCAGGGCTCTTGCCCTGCCTACGCCACCCTAGTGGCACCACTATAGGTACATCTATATGATACTGTATGGGCCCTATTGCGGCGTAAGAGGCCTTGTCACAAACAATAAATAATAATTAATTAACAATTTATCCTGTTTTAATTTTGCCCTACTTCATCATCATCATCATCATCATCATTTCAGCCGAAAGACGTCCACTGCTGGACTGCCCCAAAAGGGGGGTTTTGCCATAATTGCCACGCTTGGCAGGCAGGTTGGCGATCGCAGTATGGTGGTAAAATGCATAGAGAACGCTGCTGCCCATTCTCTAGTAAGTCCCTTTTTCACCTTCTATGACAGCCGCGGGAAGAAATGGGATGGTGCTATTCTTTTACGTCCGGCACTACACGGAAAAAACATGAATAAAATTATTTATCATTAAGTATCACTTAGGTGTCTTATCTCTATCGGTAACTATTTATGCCGTTGACAGCCACATGACAAAAAAAAAATCATAATCACTAGGCTTGTCTTATTCGTTCTCAAAGCGAAATCCTTACGGATTGATCAGTCCCTTCCCAGGACTTGTTACAATTCGCCGCCTATAAGTACCTATACCCTAAATCCCAGTATCCCTAAGTACGCCTACCTCAGTTTCCGATGTCCGTAAGTACTTATACGTCACTCTAAAGGGGTCAGTAGTCCTCTAACAAACGCCGAGCGCGCGTCCGGTCGAGTCCGGTCCAGTTTTCCGGCTTGTTTCCGGCAACGGCTCAACTTTGCTCTAATTTGAACTTGTCCTTTTGCGAAAGGCGATATGAATGGGTCGGTTTTTAGTGATACTTATATTGTTTATACGTGTGAATGATTAGTACAGTACATGCACAATTCTTTAACACTGACAGCAGCAACCCAACAGCAACCTTATTTTTACGAGAATTAAGATCAATATGATTTTGACAGACTTGTCAGTGGCAGCGACCCAACAACAACCTTATAGTGATGGGAATAAATATCACTGTGATTTTGACACTAATGCAAAATCTGAGGTAAATTAACTGTGAATGAACGGTATCACTCACCAGTATCATGGGGAATTTGTTATTAAAATCACTGATCATTGATCAGATGACCTAATGTAGTTTACATTGATAATACTAATTGTATTATAATCGTCATCATTCTCCTGACCTCATCCCATTTTATTTGGGGTCGGCGTAATATTTCTTTTTCTGCTGTACTTCTCTATTCGTCGTCATTACTGTAGTCACTAATTATGTCTGGACTTTAAAAAAAGACTGTGACCTCTGAGTTCCTTTCGGCCTTTAATTTCAGAGTTTTCAGATAGGAAACGCCGATCTCATCTACTTTTTAACATAAATATGATTGACATGCCAAAGTGTTAGTACGAACCTACTAACAGAAATAAAATCATTTATCACGTGACTTTTATTAGTGCGTATTGTACTTTGTTGTACATCATAGCTTGTTCAGTGGATTCTATCTATTTAGCAACCAAACAAAATAACTAGACCACAGTAAGTTATAGTAGGGAAAAGTTTAACACACATTTTCTATTTAATTTATCTCACTTCTTAGAAAATCGTGGTAGCTGCGAAGTCTCATATTAAATCTGAAAAGTTTTCAAGTTAGGTAGAAGATGCAGTGTTATAATCAACACTTAATTTCAAAGTACAATCATGTTTCTCATCCAGCAAGCCAAGTTTGTAGAAAAATTAAGATCTTAGATTTTAATTTTACATTTGCACTTTCTTCGACGACACTACTTTCCGCCTCGCTGCGTCCCTACATATATGTCAAATTTAGATCTTAAGGTGCGCTTACACGAGCAACTAAAATTGCTCCATCCTGGTCAATTCTCGTCAACTATGGAGTCACGACTCATACATCCAGCAATTTAGAGCAATGGCAACATGTAGCAACCTGTTGCCAGAGATACGGCCACATAATACCATGCATTATGGAGCAACTTAAAAAAACTAGGCAATACGCACGCCCCACCACCTCCGCCGCCAGCTGGTTCCTCTCACAAAAACGAGACGTAGTTATACGTACTAACGAGATAGAAAGAAAGAGAAATGAGAAATTTATGGAACGGTCAGAAGCAATATTCCCGAAACAATTTTCGCATTTTATTGTTGTTGCTCCAGATTGCTCCACTTAATTGATCCAGATCGATCCATTAGTGTTGCCGAGCAATAATTGCTCAAAAAATTGCCCGTGTAAGAGTACATTTAGATAATTTTCTCTTTTCGTTGACCAAAACAAATTGCTCCTAAATGGAAACGCCAGTTTGGAAGTATTATGAACATTTACATTCCAATAATTTACATACATACATTACATTGTCCTTGGATCCGGATAGTAGTACCTACCTTCTAAAATGCGCAATTACGCACGGCCAGGAGATACACTGTCAGCTTCAGACTCCATCGTCATCTGTCTAGCCGTTTCCCAACTATACATAGTTTAACTATGTAGGATAACTATGTAGGATTCGGGTTTCAGTCTAACCGGATACCTACAGCTGAATACTAGTATTTTACATGGAGCGATTACCTATAGGACGTCCACAATCCAGTAACTGCATAACACGATACCCCTTGGCAAGACTGGCTGTCAGACTTTCGGGGTGCTGACGACCCGTAACGACTGTCAAACTTTCACGAATGACAGCCGGGACCAACGGCGTCTCTGTATCAACATATCAGTCCATCTACTGCTTGTTGTTTACTATATCTGTTTTGTGTTCGTAATTATAAACCTAGTCAGTCTTATTTTAAAGGTTATTTTTGTTATTCGAGTTAAATTGATTTATGCTCGTGTTTCTGTGGTATTATTTTTCTTAGCAACTAAACATTGTTTATCTTTAATGCTGGTCCTATTTGATTGGTCGATAAACGATATTGTACAAATAATTGACTGTCTAAAACAGATGGTATGACGAAATGTAACGAATTATTTAAATATACCTATTGTAGTAGTCAAATATTTCTTCCTTTCATTTCACAAGATTAAATATTGATCTTGTAAATGAGTGTTCAGAGTAGTTTTACGTCACAGTTCGATGCTTAGTTTGCATGTGGCGCTGTAGATGCCGCCACACAACGATATAAGCAGAGGCCCTAGTGTGGGTTTCATTTAACCATCTACACCAAACGCAGTGAGCGCGTTCGGCGTTCCGATTGGCCGTATATATATCAGTCATTGTGCTATCTTAATTCGGTTTACGGGCCTATCAACTGCTGTATAAGATATGCGGAACTAACCCCAAGGTCATATAGTTATGGTCTTTAACACACCTACAGTAGGAATGGCTTTCATTTAGACAGTTCAACCACATTAATGGGGTTATTTACATTGCTGAGCAGACTCATTTTTCGAACATATGGAGCAATTAATTAGCAATATCCTCCAAAATGATTCAGTTTCTGGGTGCTGTTGAAATCCTGCATTTTGCTCCAAATCAACTTCTAAAATAACAAGCAATACTTCTCTGATTCTTAACTATTCGAAAACGAACCATATCAATTGCGAGCAATTAAAGCAAAGCAAGCAAGCGAGTATGTATAATAATAATAAATATTAAAAAATAAAAATAAATTATCTTCCATCTTCCATCCTACTAATATTATAAACGCGAAAGTTTGTAAGTATGGATGGATGGATGGAAGGATGTTTGTTACTCTTTCACGCAAAAACAGCTGAACAGATTTGAATAAAATTTGGCACACAGGTAGTTCGTAACCTGGAATAACATATAGGATACTTTTTATTCCGGTACTACGTTCATGTGGGATAGTTTTCAACCTCCACGCGGGCGAAGCCGTTGGCAAAAGCTAGTCTTCCATAAATAAAACAAGTAAAAACTGAATTACATAAAATTAAAAGGAACTGAGCTTGGACATAAGACATCATTATTTTAGTAATTTATCATATAGGTAAAAATATTTTGGCGCCTAAACTAAGCCGACGCCTGTATTTTAGGATACCAGGTCCCCACCAAAAACTTAAATACAGAGATTGAACATATGGTATGGATCGAAGCGGGTTAGTTTCTGTTTTTTTTTTGTGAATTTCGTATAGGTATTTTTATTATATTAGATATTTGCAGATCGACACTCGCGAGCAATAAACTAGAATTAGTTCATCGCGCGTTGTTCAAGACCATTTTTTACAATTTCTATGCAATGAGCGTGTGGTGTATCACCTGAAAGGTATTTTTTTTAGCTTTCAAATGTTTTCAAAAAGATTTAAAATTAACTAAATTTTTATCTTAATTTAGAGAATTATTGCAATAGGTCGAGGTTGTGGATGTCTAAATGAATAGGAAGCAATATGAAAAGATTTTTTTTTTTTACAATTTATGTTGTAAATAACATAAATTGTAAAAAAAAAAATCTTTTTATTTTGTGTTAGCCCCCTGGCCCTAATGACTGCCTATAAATGGGTTTTCATTGACCGAAAGAGTTTCCTGATGGAATCCTGTGAGATTTCCGCCACTCTTCGACTAAAGCAGTTTTCAGGTCTTCTATTGACGCTGGAGCTGGACATCTTCCTCGTACTCACCTTTTCAGCTCGTCCCATTTATGTTCAATCGGATTTAAGTTAGGGCTGACGGCTGGTCAGTCTAGTGTGGGGATCCCAACTTCTACAAGGTGCTGTCAACTAACTGCAGCGGTGTGGCAGCGGGTATTATCGTGCATTAGCAAGAAATCTTCGCCAATAAACCCGGTGTAGGGGAGCACATGGCCTAGCAGAATGTCGTTGATGCATCTTTCTGCGGTTAGCCCCCCTCCCCGACCTCTATCAGGTACGAATATCAACTCCGTTTTTGCTTCAATAGATATCCTCGCCCACATCATACAGGACCCACCCCCGTATGCCACTGTTTCCGCAAAACAGCAATGTGCGAATCGTTCCTCCGGTCTCCTATAGACTCTCTGTCGACGGTCGCTACCATACAGGCACATCCTGGATTGTTCCGAGAACAGGATTCCCCTCCATTGCTCGATATCCCAATCTAAGTGATCGTGAGCCCAACTAACAAAAGTGCCATATACCGATTGATGTTTAAGGTAATAACTCTTGTATATGTTTTATAACAGCATTCGTGTTACAACTCTCTTTATAAAAGCATGTTATAAATGTTTTTTGCTAATGTGGTATATCGGTCTTATCACTTTATCTCACATGCGTTTATATCCCTTACTAGCTTTTGCCAGCGGCTTCGCCCACGTGGAGGTCGGTGTATTATACATATAAACCTTCCTCTTGAATCACTCTATCAATTAAAAAAATCCGCATCAAAATCCGTTGCGTAGTTTTAAAGATTTAAGCATACATAGGGATATAGGGACAGAGAAAGCGACTTTGTTTTATACTATGTACTTAGTGATAAAGCATCCCTTATAAAGCGTTGGTCATATAGGAGCATATAATATGGCTTTTCAGACATATAATAATTTAGCCTGGTAGTCGCATTGGCCTCATACTATTTTTAAAATGAATAGGGCTATTATAAAAACTATTCCCTTATAATGTTTATTTGAATGCAGCTTAAAAGCTAATGCAAAAAGGCAAGTTACATAGGGACAGGACAGAGATGAAAGAAAATGTTATGAATTCCGAGGAATTATTTTCACAAAATTCCTTGGTTCCAACGTGCGTAAATTTGAATCTTCTCTATAAATGATAATCATAAATTATGGCAACAATTACTCAAAATTATAGCTAACGCCTATTATAAATTTTTATACAAAAACACTTATATATACTATCATTTGATCTCAGATCACCGATAAAGTAGAATCTTATATCGGAAAATAATGTGAGTAATATGTTATTACCTACTAAATAGTATACTTAAATATCAAATAATACTAATGGAGTAATCATACAGAGGCGGGAGCTTTTCGGAGCGGAAGTTATAGGAAGGAAATAAGGATTAGGTGCATCAAATTTAGCATTCATCACTTAAATAGTGGTTTCAAATCGCAAATCTACAATGCTGACACCAAAAAATGTTTACATAGAATAAATGTTTTATTTTCTGTTTGGTGATAATGAAATGGGATGGAAGATTCGAATTAGTCTGATTGTGACAGCCAAAGCATTCTTCTCTTATTATAAAATGTGTGATTTGCCAAGGCCATATCACTTCAGTAAACAATTCGTGGAAATCGTCCTTTACCAAGAAACGGTCCACATCCATATTAAGTACTGTCTGGGATCTGTGGAATAAAAAAGAGTGCTAAGTAGTAGGTATTCACAAAATTTTATTATAAATAATAATGGAGACTGCACGCTAAAATCTTTCAATATGGTTGAGTATATTTGCACTAGCCTGCTAAAATAAGGGAGATGACTTTTAAAAGATTTACAAGAACATTTGATTTGCTATTCCTTCTTATAGTAGCAATTAACGGGAACTCACAAAACAAAATAGTTTTTAAAATAAAAAATAGATAGAATTAACGAGGCGCATTCTAAAACTGCCATAAAACTTATCTACAATTCTCACAAATCTGCTTTTCCACATAAATTTCCAGTACAATATACGAAAAAAGAGCGATGTGGTCAATGTCTAGTAATGCAGGCAATTAATATCTTTTATACATCACGTATTGAGGCAAATGACGCGTGAATAAATCATGAACTTCTCATTTTCGTATTGCGTTTGCTACAACACGCTAAATTGCCCTTAAAACGGAAATTTGTTAGCGGTTATAAGGGTAATTTGTTACATAAAAGCAAATGTTATGCCTATTTATAGTTAATCAGCCATACAATATGCCTTTACATGGCGAGTTTAAGGAGATTAGCTTATTATATGGTGACTACAACATTTCTACAAGGTTTTAATCCTTATAATTTGTGCCCAAACGCAATCTTATTAGCATTAATATGGCCTTTATAAAATATAGTTTTTTGGCTTTAATGACGTTTATAGAGCAACTTTTTTCTACTTGGGAGCAAACTGAAGCCTGGCTTGTCGGTGGGCTGGAGACAATTTAGGTCCCGTGACTGGCCTTTTCGGGGTCAAGTTCGCTTCTTAAGGTCTTCGCTTCCACTATCCAATCGCTAACAGCCCTCCTTCGAGCTTCTCTGAGTTGCTGCTGGACGTCCACGCCGGCCAGTTGTCGATTTCGGAGAGAGGAGGTGACAATAAATCGGTAATCTCTCACCGAAATGCATCGCTGTCGTCCAGATTCTGGTCTCCGGATTAAGTTTCCAGTCTCCCTGAACCTCTTGTATACCATCGACATACAAGACTGGCTCAAATGAAGTTGTCGAGCGATAGTACGCTGAGACAATCCTTGCTGGATTAGTATGACAACTTTAGCGGCTTCTATAGGTGTGGTTTCCATTTTATTTTAGCTTCAGTATTCCCAGTGACGTGAAATATTGGACTGATGATCAATTTTCAAAAACGCCCCCTTTTTATAGGGTTTCAGGACTACCAAACAATATGGTGTTTTGTTTAAAAAAAAGTGATGTTTTTTGTTTTACGTTCCATGACATTAGGTGAATAACCGTTGGTTATGATATTGAAAGAAGTTGAAAGCTAACAAAATTGCCTTTCAAATGATATCCCACAATCCATAGTTAATTGCATAGACGTTGTAAAAATTTTGTTTCGAGCAGCGGACGATGAAGTGATTCCAGTTTATTGCTCGCGAGTGTATTAAGGTAGGATACGGTTTAAAGAACTTTTACTGTCACTATGTATCAAATCATATAACTAAATGATTTGATTTGAAGTTTACAGTAAAAAAAGACTAGTTTGGCATTCAGATCCAGCTATGTTGTGCTCATAAATACATAGTAAACTACCGTGTCTAAGCTACTCGACCATCAACTAAAATTACCCACGTGAAATATTAAAACGCGAGGCCGGTATCTGTAACTTGGTTAACATCAAACAAGACACCACACACTATTTTAGTAACCCCAAGAGATTGGGGTGTCTAAAATGCCGTATGCTGCCATCTACGCCTTCCCCAAATATCATTATAGACTTATCTTCAGCTCTAATCTAAATCGACTTGTAACATCCTGAATATTATCAACCGTATTATTTTGCAAAGACATTCGGTTATTGCCCTTGGTTATAACGGTTATTGCTCAACCCTGGATGAAAAGGCACTTATTTTATGTAATTAACTAGTAATTGAGCTCGAATTCGGTAACAAGTGAGATTGAGACTAGGAGATGGCGTAATTAGGGTTACATTGGGTTTTCTAGGGTTATTTATAAGCGAGGAAATTTAGATGTGGTACTTACTGGTATTGGTACATTGTCGAAGAATATAGGTTTGCGTTTAAATGGAGGTTACAGGGTGGCAGGAAATCGACGCACAAAATGAAACTGAATTCAGCACATGATTCTAGATCCCTAGCGTAGAAATTTTTCGTCGGTATTAAGTCGATTAAAACTGCTACTTTTACCCGTCATCTACAATGTATAAACTGAATTGATTCACATTATGGAATTAGTTTGTTCAGAATCGTTTACTGAAACGATTTCTGTAATTTTTATTAACGAAGGTTCTTTTTATCTCAAAAATAATTAAAACTAACTAAATAACATAAATCAAAATTTATGAAGTAGGTACCTGCTGTGCGTGCATAGTTTTGTTATGTTACCATAATCAGTGTAAATAATTGAATAATTGAACAATGTTTTCTAGATAATAATAAAAAATCATTGTATGTCTCATGAATATAACATAATATTGTAATTGAGGAGTTTGGTGGTCTACGTTAATTCCGGGACATGTTGTATATTGAGACAAAATTACACTAAACATTGTATTTCGGCTTTTCTATTTTATAATTGACATTTTAATAGATTTGTCTTTGACGGTAACTAACTATCTACTCTCGAAAATCTTGAAGCCTTACACAATCTGCAAAGAAAACTATTCCAAAGATAGAAACACAAGTATACGGCCAATATTACCTACAAAGCTAAGTTAGCTAACATCTCGCTAAACTTGGCTCGTACGCATCTTGATCGGCAATTGTTTGGCTCACAGTCTGCTGTTTGGCTGCCATCTTGATTATCGTTTGTCACTCATTGTTAGCAATAAAGTCACGGAAACTGAGCAGTTAGCGGTGAATTTACAGTTGCCAGAAAATTAACATTACGTTGCTTGAAAATGAAAACTAAAGTATTAAGTATGTAGGAACAGTCACGAGCATAACTACCTTACACTTCAGGTGAATCTATAGTCGACATTTTTTCCATGCAAACTTCGGGAGTGTATTACTCCACTGTTCGACAATGCACATCAAAAATTAAACATGGTATGATTTTGTCTCATTATTAATATTGCTTGTACGGAAACAAAATACTAAAATAATAAGCCATTATAAAGTTAGGAGCCAACAAAGATTCGTTTTTCTTGCTAATTTAACCTATCTTTAGAAAAAGTGTAAAATGTCCAAAACCGCTCAAGTATCGAAAAGTTCAATAAACTTTATTGGTCATGGTTTTATGCAGTCGTTTTTTCATAAAACCCGATCTTCCGAAGGACTTTTCTTAATTTTTCACGCGCCTGTCTTACTATAAATGATCCTGCATCTCACTCAATAACGTTGTGCATGTAGACTAGCGTCTAACTGCTTCACTGATGCTACCTCCGTCGGACGCGATGCCTGGCGAGACAGATAGTAGATAATAGTTTATGGTGATTTGATCATAGTATTACTAAAATAATTTTGAAATAGGTTTATTTCTTTAAGTTGTAATTCTCATTTCACGAGTAATACGTTTTTGAATTTTGTGGCGGTTTTGGGCGGTAATCTACCAAGCAAGCTGAGTGCGGGTCGGTAGAACTCACATGTCTTCGAATTATCGGTTCTAGGACATGTCGGCTTTCTCACGACGAAGTTTCACTTCACCGTTATGATTTTGCGTAACTGTAAGTTATTGGCTCGTGACATCTGTGTATTATTGCGAGCTGTGTTATTTTTTAATAAACATATTCTTGCTACACGAAAGATTGAAAAATAGTGTTTTTTTTAAATGGTGGGCAATCATCAAATAACTTATCCCGCTCTGAATGGAGCCATAATAATTATAGTGGTTTGAAAACCTATGACGTTATAATAAGCCAAATCACAATAATAACAATCACTAAGTTAACTCAATTAAAGGGATTCTTAGCTTAGCTAATTTTGTTAATTATAAAGACAGATATTGCTAACTCTGTTGGTATATTGTTGGAGTTATGTAAAGGAACTCAGCTACATATAAACGTAAATAATCATTTGAGAGTGTAGCCATGTATATTTTTTTACATGTTTACACTCTCCATCTTCAATACCAAATTGATCAAATTGCTGCATAATTGTAAAATGCCATAGGTTTTTTTTTTTTTGGTGGGATATCATCACATAACTTCTCCCGCTCTGGGTGGAGCGGGAGGGCGTGTCAGACTTTTACTGACTAAAACCCACCAGTGTTCCCTCAGTTGCCTGTATGCCAGGGGCCGCGGTATCTCTTTCGAACAACCCGCACCCCTGGCAGGCATCGGCCCTTGCGGGTCCCATCTGTTGCTGCTGACATCTCTTTGAGGTGCGCGTGGAACACAACGCGCCGTCGACCCGGGCTTGGTCCTTACCGGACAGCGAGCTACTCATTACCGCCGTCCGCAAGCCCGTGCCTACGGTGGCCGGGAATCAGTCTGGGATTCCCGACGCCCAGGGCGTCTCCTGCGAAGGCCACGGCTGTGAGGGCGCATGTACTGCATTTCCCTTACGTGCGCCGCCTCCCTCTTTGCGAGCATAACTGCTACGCTGAAGGAGGCGACTGCTAGCCATGTACTCTCGCTCCGTCCATGGCCTGGACCAGGGTCGGACGCGAGAGATCGCCGCCGCCGATCACCTCCACGAGAACACGGCGGTGCTCCGCCCAAGCCGGGCAGACCTCCACCGTATGCTCCACCGTGTCCTCAGGGCGATCTTCGCAATGGAAACACCCGGAAAATGCCATAGGTTCGATATTATTAGTTGTGAAGTGCACTTGTATGGTTCGAACTAAGGAGGTTCGGACCCAAAGAAGACGTGTCAGAAGTGGGATATAGTACAATCCCAGGTAACCCTAAATCAGAGGTAGTTATGACTGAAAAAAGGCTCGTTCGAAAGTATCATTCAAATTAAACCACCGATAGAAATAAATGTTAGCAGTTTTTGGCAATATTTATCGGTTTGAGTGTAGCCAGTTACAAGATTACACCAAGAGATATCGTTGAACCCAACAAATACCAGTTTCCGAACGAAGTCGACCTTTAAAGCCCTTTTTCAAAACACATCGGATTTAACGCTCCGTTCTGAAACACTCGGATAAAAATGGATTTTGTTTTTATACGTTCGTTTCGATCTTTGACGGAATAAATACTGGTTGATGACACTGTAAAGTTTTATTATGAAGAGATTTGTCTGTTACTTGAAATCAGAATGGTCGTTGAACTTTTATAGCTTTTATACTGACGAGGCTAGTATTCAAAGATACTGTCGTAGTAAGTCCACACTGGATGGGATTTACAGCTGGGGAATTCAGAAATGTTATCTGGGAAGCGCAGGTTCCACTGTTCGACTTGAAAAACGTATGCTCGTTTTCACTAAAACTCTCTCGGGGCTGAACAGAGTGCTTAAAATCAAACAGTGACCTTTTATTTAGGCATTATCATCATACTGTCTAGCCTATTACGAATTATGTTGGGATCGGCTTCCAGTGTAACCAGATGCAGCCGGATGCCAGTATTCCATACGGAGCGAATGCCTGTCTGACGTCTACAACCCAGTATCTGGATATTATGATACCTCTTAGTAAAGACTGGCTATCAGACGGGAGTTTCGGGGTCTTCTGTCTACCCGTAACGACAGTTAAAGATCTACAAATGACAGCCAGGACATTGCGTTTTTATGTGGGCATTCTAGTATTATTTAGATGTCGCCTAGTGTTGGTTGAATCAGGTACTAGTACCCCAAAGGCTTCTAAAAACAGGCACGACGCGATACTTGTAGAACAATTTCATGAAGTTTCCATAGAAATTGTGGTACGTGAGTCGCGTCGCGCCTATTTGCAGGAGCCTTAATACTGTCACTCAATTTAAACAAGATGAAACTATACTGATTTCTAAACTACACCTCCGCTGCTTCAGCTCCTGTTTCCGTAAATTTTCGTGTCAAATTTGTAATTCCGACACCGTATCGCTCCGGTCTGAATCCACGATCTAGCCGGCTCGGCGCGTGAAGCCTGCATGGCGGTGTTGAATAGAAAATTAGTGACCAGCTATTCATCCCATACAAATGCCTAAATGCTTGCTGCAAGCGGTCGTGTGGATGCGGACTGAAAGTGCATTTTAATGGTGTAAACGACAAACCGTATCCGTGTGGTGCCGGACGTAAAAGAATAGCACCATCCCATTTCTTCCCGTGGGTGTAGTAGAAGGCGACTAAGGGGCTTACTAGAGAATGGGCAGCAGCGTTCTCTATGCATTTGACGACCATACTGCGATCGCCAACCCGCCTGCCAAGCGTGGCGATAATGGCAAATCCCCTCGTTTTGAGGGAGGATCTTGTCCAGCAGTGGACGTCTTTCAGCTGATAGGATAGGAGGAAACGACAAACTAAGCTGAGCGCAACGGGCTGACAAATTGCAACCGTGCACCTAGCTTCTGATGTTTCATAAGTGCCCTTGCAGGTTTATGTGAAATAAAATATTTTGATTTGATTTGATTTGGGCCGCAGTACCATCGCAATTTCAATACAAAAACGAGCGGTCCGGCCTACCTGTAATACCTGTAGGTATGTGATGGTTCATGCTGAGCTGAGTGCAAATATCCGTATTACAAATACCCTCCTACATTACAGTACCTACGTACTTAGGTAATGTAGGAGGATATTTCCAATACGGTGCGTCCCGTTCAAATCTTTGTCAGCCCTAAGTTTCTTAAATACTCTGAGGAACGCAGAGTTGTTTCACAACCTTCGCTTGAGTATCGAATCGACAACGTACTGAAATCGTAATCTGCCTAGCCTTTTCCCAACTATGTCGGAGTTGGCTTCCAATCTATCCGGGTGAGCTCCACCATTTAAAATACAGGTATTCAGCTGAATACCTGTATTTTAAATGGAGCGACGGCTTATCTGACCGGGTATCTTGTAACATGATACCCCTTGGTAAGACTTGATGTCAAACTTTCGGGCTTCTGACGACTCATAACGACTGTCAAAGATCCACGAACAACAGCTGCGACCAATGGCTTAACTTCCTTTTCGAGGCCCCCTCCGTGCCTCTTGGTATGAAATTATGGTCACCCATCCACGGACTAACCGTGACAAGCGTAGCTTAACCTGCTAGATCGACCTATGCGACGTGTATTACTTAGTCACAAGCCCCCCCAACAACCTATACTAAAACATGAGAACTAATTCTTTAGTTAAGCCATTGACAAAACAAAAGATGTACATAAAGACAGTTCTTCCTGATACTGGCAACAAAGTTTAAACTCGCTTTAAAGTTGTAAGCATTTCTTCTTTTCTCGTGTCCGCACGCCATTGTAGAATAGCTTATGCCGTGTTGAAAAGATTAGGTAACCTTAACTAAATGGTGGCAAGGTGATTGCTTCCATGTAACTTGTGAAATTCAATGTTTTTTAACCGATTTCAAAAAGAAGGAAGTTATCAATTCGAATGTTATATTTTTTTTTAACGGAACTCCTCAAAAAGTAACAGCAAACAAACCGCGATTGCGGCTATTGCATAAATATGCATTGTTTTGACCCCAATGATGATGAAATTTCGAATTGTGTGGGGTAGGTACTGTAACTAAAAAGTGAAAAAAAAACGAATAAAAAAAAACGACTTCCAAAAAATACTACATAGGGAAAAATAACTTTAATTTTGGAAGGCGGTGACAAAAATAAATATAATACATGTCCAAAGTCACCGACTTCCGAAATTAAAGTTATTTTTCACTTTGTAGTGTTTTTTTGGAAGTCGGTTGTTTTTGTTTTTTTTTGAAAAAAGTTTTTTATTGCAAATACATTTTGAATCTCGCGGGCTTTTAAGCAATGCTGAAGTTGGGTATGACAAGTTCTAAACTGTAAATTCTCTACTAAAAAACCCAACGGGGTAATGCGTAACTCACTAACAGTAGGTATGGGTTTCATTTTAACAGTTCCACAAAATTCATTGCGTTATTTACGTTGCTGAGTAAACAAGTTTTTCGAAAATACGAAGCAATGGATTAGCAATATCCGTCAAAATAATTCAGAGTCTGAGTGAACTGGTGTTCAGTTTGTGCCGTAGTTTCGTATAGACTCTTGCATATAGACTCTTATAACGCATTCAACTATGTTGTCGTATGTCATTTTTGTAACTTAGACCTGTAAAAGATTGTATTTCTTTGACCTCTTATACCGAAATTGACTGCCAAAACCTTTATAGTTTAAACAGAAACGCGAAACTAATTCCGGTCTCGCTGTGAAACTCTAAACTGTGTCCCCACCGCAAGATATAAGCGACTAGCGATCGAGAATAGTCGCAGAAGCTGTTTTTATGCAAGAAAATTTAGATTTCCTAAAATGTTGATCTCAGTTTTGGTCTATGATGTTGCAAAAAGATGTAACTTCCCCCTAAGACAATTCCTAAAGATCAATAAAGCATCTCCCCACCCTTAAATGGACAGAATTTGTAACTTCAGTAGTTTGGATTTTGCGATATCAATCTAACAATGATATAGATGGCACGTTGTCTACAACAGCAATTTTTTTCTAAAACGTAGTTTTCCGGGCTGTCCTTATAAATAAAGCCTCCAGCCAGGGCAAAAAACTTACGCTAAGGGTACCTCTATGGGACCTCGGATTAGGGCGTCGCTTGGGAAGGGCAGCAAAAGATAGGCTGGATTTTACCTAACTGTGCCTAGTTCTTCTTCTGTACGCATTGGGAGAAAAATGCAATGGATGAACTTGGACAAAACCCAGGTTATGTTCAACGATCACGTCACTCCCGGGCCGATTGCTGTCATTGGCAGTGCTCTCAAAGTTGTTCCAGAATACGTTTACCTCGGGCAAACTCTGCAGTTTGGTAAGGACAACTTTGAGGAGGAAGCTAGCAAAAGAATTCAGCTGGGCTGGGCAGCGTATGGGAAGCTTCATCGAGTCTTCTCGTCGCATATTCCTAAAGACTAGTCTTAAATCAGTGCGTCCTCCCTGTTATGACTTACGGAGCCGAAACGTGGACACTCACGGTACGGCTGGTTCATAAATTCAAGGTCACTCAGCGAGCTATGGAACGAGCTATGCTCGGAATATCTCTGAGGGATAGAATCCGGAATGAGGTGATCTGGCAGAGAGCCTAAGTTGTCGACGTAGCTCACAGAATTAGCAAGCTGAAGTGGCAATGGGCCGGCCACATTAGCCGTAGGACCGATGACCGTTGAGGTAGACGTGTTCTTGAGTGGAGACCGCGAATCGGCAAACGTAAGGTAGGATGCCCTCAGGCTACGTGGAGCGACGATCTTCGTCGGGTGGCTGGTAGCAGCTGGATGAGAGTTGTCGAGAATCTAGCTGAATGGCGTGCAATTGGAGAGGTCTATGTCCAGCAGTGGACCGCTGTAGGCTGATGGTGTGCCTAGTTCAGGCTGAAACGAGAGATGAAGAAGACCACTCAATCGTTTTAACCTATAACTTGTTCCGGTTGTAAGAGACAACGAAACCCAACTTACTTTAGAGAACAAAGTTCTGAATCAGTTTATCTTGCAGCTTTCGGAAGTCCAATAACGACTGCAAGACTCAATTTGACGACTATTACTTAGGTTCTATTATTTTCACAGGCTGCTGTTTAAAAACCAAGATTGTAGGATAAAAAAGTCAAATTTGGAAAGTGTGAAGTACTTTACTGCACAAACCTACTACTTAAATGAAAGTGTTATCTACCCTACTAACTAACTAACCCAACTAACCTAACCCTCCCCCCCAGTGGGGTTCCCGCATTGTCGTTGCGGGGGGGCTCAGTAACCGTGGTCACCCTCCCACGGTGAAGCGAAGAGGAACCCCAAGGTGGGGCCGCTCGTCAGGGCTTGTGCCTCCAAGCCAACGACGTAGCGGCCAAAAAGTAGGTTGCGGTGAGGTGCATCGCAACTGAGGCGGGCCGCGATGTCGAATGGGAGGCATCGCGGCTGAGGGTTACAGGCTGCGGCGGAGGAGGAGTGCCGGTACTTCTGAGTAGCGCTCTTCCCTTCCGTAGCCTGGACGGGGCCGCCACCGTTTGATGGCAGACGCGGTGGGGCCGCAGGGGAAGAGGAGTGTCGGTATAACGTTGGCCGCTCTCCCTATCCCCTGCGGCCGAAAAGTGGTTGGCGGCGGGGCCACTGTACTGACCCGTCGCAGGAGGACGTCAGCAGCAGCTGGTGGGGCCCGCAAGGGCCGATGCCTGCTAGGGGTGCGGGTTGTTCGAAAGAGATACCGCGGCCCCTGGCATACGGGCAGCTGAAGGAACATGGGTGGGTTTTAGTCAGTAAAAGTCTGACACGCCCTCCTGCTCCAACCAGAGCGGGAAAAGTCATTTGATGATTTCCCACCCACAAAAAAAAAAACTAACCTAACCCTACTAATATTATATATGCGAAAGTAACTCTGTCTGTCTGGTATGCTTTCGCTCCTAAACCGATGAACTTATCGACATAAAATTTGACAAAGATATCGCCTGGAATATGGAGAAGAATATGGGCTATTTTTCATCGCGATAACCGACATCCACGCGGACAGAGCCGCGGGCAAAAGCGAGTTAATCTATATATTAATACATGAAAGGTTTTGCTTTTTACGAAAATTCGGACGGAGGAGTATGAAATTTGGCAAAGTTAAAGTTTAAATGGAGAAGGAGCGCAGAAAGCTAATTTTTTACGAATTATGGTCAAATTTGGACAACTGAGCGACCACTGGTTTTTAGTAAACTGAACGAAATTTTATGACAAGAGGACACCGAGAATTGATATAGGTAATCGATTATTTCGAAAAACGCTTTACTGATAATTAGGAAAAACGCGTAATGTGTCCTGCATTAAAAGTATCTGCAACTTCCTTTACATTTCTCACATTTTATGCAAATGAAGATACTAACCCTACCTACTCTCATTTACCCTTAACAACAACATAACATAACGGCGGTTATAACATAACGGCATTATCTACCTACTATACGTAGTACAACAATATTGAAATCACCTGATCCAGAACTCCAGACAAATTTCATATTTGTTTTATGAAAGTTGTCGAATTTACTGAACAGAATAACGTAATTTTGGTCTACAGCCCCAAAGTCCGAAAGTAAACAAAAATTAGACAAACAATCGTCAACAATTTTAAGCAAATTGGCCCTAGTGATAATAACAAAGGTGCGTTCAGATGTTCTCAATTATAAACGGGTCAATTTAATTTTTTTTCAGAACCTTGCTCATATGAATCGGATAGTAATCGTGAAATTAATTTGACTAATGAACTGTTTGTTTTATTTTTGAATTTAATATTTTATTTTAATTTTGATACTGTGACCTTTGTCATTTGTACCTACTGATTCGTTTGTTTTAATTTCATTGTCATTTTATCCTTTTATGTGGCAGTATTGTGAAATTTAATTTAATTTGATGCACTATGGCTTTTGCCTGAATTAAATAGGTTTTATGTAATAATTTGTAATTTATTTCTATAGTTCGATGCGTCATATTGATGGGTACTGTATGTTTATTTTCTTTTCTATTAAAAAAAAAACCGAACTTTATTCTTTACTGTAATAGTCATTACGTTAAGTGGTCGGTGTTTGAATTCATCAATATCTTTCATCCACAAATATATTTTTTTTTTCAAAATTTGTCGAGTTGTCACTCGGCAACGTAGTTCGATAAAAACAACATTAATTATATTATTTAGGATTATTTTTTTAAATCGCAGCGAGCATAACTTCCTTGGCAGGTACTTAGTAGCTAGATTTACACCAATGCAAAGAGCTTTTCAAGGAGACATGTGCTACTAACACGACTTTTGCCAACTGTTAGCTAATTCGGAGTTCATGGCAATCGGTGACTACTGTCACCGATTGCCATTAACTAACTCAGCACACAGTAGTGTGCACCGAAGTTTGGAATGTAACTGGCGCCCAATATCCATAAAAGATATATCAATGGATAGTGTTTCTTAAGACCTGTTACTTAAATAAAATTGGATAGGAAAGCAACCCGACAAGACCTGGGACTGTGACATACCAAGTGACCAAGTCAGTGGGCAACCCTAGTGCGTGTATATCTACCGAACGGGCGTATGTAGTTATTGCAAGGATACTGCCGGCAAGTAATAACAAGTCTAATTGTGTGGCTGGTTTCATATTGAGCTAATGAAAGTACTCCATTAGTTTATTGAATTGCTGTTATGACGTTTTTGTTATGTGGAAGAAAGACGCTAAATGAAAAAGTTTATTTCGTTGGTTAGAAAATATTTTACCGTCATATAATAATTCCCATTTTGGTTTCTTAAAAATATTATTGAAAGATTGCTCCCTTTTCTGCGAACCTATTATAATTATCATATTTTGGGGTCCATAGCCAAGTGACTGTGACCAACTTGAATCTATCGCTCACCGGCCGCTGTAGCAGCACCGCTCGCTTCGCTCGCTCTCATTGGGTTTGGATGCCAATCTTGAGAAAAAAAGGCTCAATTTTAGAGGATTTGTTAAATATTTCCCTTTTAAAATTGTTTTGGTAACTTTTTTCTGAAGAATAAATATGTCGGTTTGAAAGATTTTGTATATCGATTTTATATAAAAAATATGCCTGTCAGATTTATTTTTCAAACAAAAGTTATCTGACTATTGAAAAATCAGCCCTAATACAAATGTATTTAATTTTAAATCACCAATCAACCTGTAAATATTATCGGAAGGTCTCTAATGACAATATCTTGTAGCTGTGTAGGGAAAGTTATTTATGGAAATAAATAATAACGGGCAGAACTAAATACAGAGTCGGAAGTAAATCTCTTATTGTAAGTTTTTGGTAATTGACCCAAGGTAACGGTTGGTCTTGATGTCCTAATATAGATTACGAAATCAATATTAATCGGATCATAATTTAGAAATGCCTAACTAGTCATTTTGAAATAGACAAAGCTGTACGTGCTGTTTTACCAAACTTTTAAAATGAGGGTTTTACACGCCTATCAAGACATACATTTTGCCAGAAGATGAAGACCGTTATTTCTGAACTTTGATTCTGAACTCTGAACAACTTTAAGCATAAAGTAGTTCAGAGTTCGATTAAACCATTAATGAAAAGCGGCTAAACAATCAATAGCGTTTGCATATACAGGGTGAGTTTTCAGAGAGGTTCTACATTTAAGGGTATGGTACAGACCATAAGACTGATCAATTTTTTCTATGGGACCAGCATCACAATCGCTCAGTTTGATGGTCTGCACCACACCCTTACATTTGGCAGGTCATTGAAAACTAGCCCTGTATAAAAAAGGTTTGTACCAAATATCGGATCAATCTGCCAACAGGAAGGGGGTAAAATTCCAAGTACTAAAGACCCAGTGGGACATATTATCCCACCTGTCCCACCATGGGACTGGGTAAATGGGACTAGTGGGACGGACCGAAAACAAACACGACAAGCTAAAAAACCGTTTAAAAAAACAACACTATTCCAACTCCAATGATTGGTCCTGCTTCCAAAAATTTACCCTCAACGTTGCACGAAAAGATGTCCATGCTGAGAAATATTAATAGCTTAGGTATCCATGACAATCAAATCTAGTCTCAGCAACATTGCGAAAGTCAGAGGTGCCAAAAAAAAACAGAAACGTGACCATCTTTTGACCGGTAAGTCCTCTCTTTGAGGAGTGGCTTGAGAGGCGGCATGGCGTCCTCACCTTCCGCCTGACACAGGTCCTCACCGGACATGGCTGTTTCGGGAGGTTCCTGTTTCGGATAGGGCGGGAGGAAACGCCCGGGTGTTTCCATTGCGAAGATCGCCCAGAGGACACGGTGGAGCATACGGTGGAGGTCTGCCCAGCTTGGGCGGAGCAACGCCGTGTCCTCGTGGAGGTGATCGGCGGCGGCGATCTCTCGCGTCCGACCCTGGTCCAGGCCATGGTACGGAGCGAGAGGGCATGGCTGGCAGTCGCCTCCTTCAGCGAAGCAGTTATGCTCGCAAAGAGGGAGGCAGCGCACGTGAGGGAGATGCAGTACATGCGCCCTCACAGCCGTGGCCTTCGCAGGAGACGCCCAGGACGTCGGGAATCCCAGGCTGATTCCCGGCCACCGTAGGCACGGGCTTGCGGACGGCGAGTAATGGGTACCTCGCTGTCCGGTAAGGACCAAGCCCGGGTCGACGGCGCGTTGTGTTCCACGCGCGCCTCAAAGAGATGTCAGCAGCAACAGAGGGGGCCCCTCTGTTGCTGCTGACATCTCTGGCAAGGGCCGATGCCTGCCGGGGGTGCGGGTTGTTCGAAAGAGATACCGCCGCCCCTGGCACACAGGCAACTGAGGGAACACGGGTGGGTTTTAGTCAGTAAAAGTCTGACACGCCCTCCTGCTCCAACCAGAGCGGGAGAAGTTATTTGATGATTACCCACCCAGAAAAAAAAAAAAAAAAAACCATCGTTTGACACGGTACGCCGAATCTACGATTTCAATCTTTGCCTGCTTCCTAAGAAGTAAATTTCTTTGCTTGAAACGAAATTTTAGTCATAATCGGCCTAGCTATTCCCAACTATGTTGAAGTTGGCTTCAAGTCTAAACGGAGGCAGCTGAATACTGGTATTTTACATGGATACATTCTATTGATCTGACTACCATAAACTGTAACTAAAAATGACATCCAGAACCAAAGATTTAACGTGCTTTTCGAGGCATGACGGTCTCGATAGGTAATGGAAGGTCACCCATCTACGAACTAGCCTCAGCAAGCGTAGCTTATAATTCGATTGCGTCCGTTATTATTTAACCACGAGTTCATCAGCCCATTGAAATGAAATTTTATTCGTGGAACAGAAATAGGACACAATCTATAAACCAGTCGTTCGCAGGAACGAGCAAGCGATTATTGAGTTTTAAATTATGTTTTTCCTCAAATACCTACTTAGTGAGCTTAAACGAAATTGTAATTTAAAACTCGATACTAAACGTAGCTATCTGGGAAACTTCTTAATCTAGATTAAAAGTAGATGTTAAATTATTTAATATTTGGATTGGTGTTTTATTATGGAATAAAGGTGCTCTTACACGGGCAATTTTTTGAGCAATTATTGTTCGGTAACACTAATGAATAAATTTGGATCAATTCGCTGGAGCAATCTGGAGCAACAACAATAAATTTGCAGATATGTTTCGGGAATATTGCTTCTGATTGCTCCATATATTTCATGAGTTGCCGAATATCCAATCGGTTTGGAAATTTTAGTCAATTTTCTTTCTTTTTACTTATAACTACGTCTCGTTTTTCCGGCCGGCGGCAGGCGGTGTATTGCCTAGTTTTTTAAGTTGCTTCATATTGCATGACATTGTGTGGCCGTATCTCTGGCAACAGGTTGCTATATGTTGCCATTGCCCTAAATTGCTGAATGTAGTCGTGACGTCATAGTTGACGAGAATTGACCAGGATGGAGCAATTATAGTTGCTCGTGTAAGCACACCTTAAGAGTGATCTATGTTCGTCTAGTGGTCGCAGGCGCTACTGATGAGCATGAGACCCTGGGCTCGATTCCCAGGTTGAATGCGATCCCAGGCAAATCGTTTATTGGGTTTATCCATCTAGAATTTCTCAGTAGCAGCCAGTAGTCTGGATTTGTGCCCGGTTGATGGCAATAAGGTCGCCCTATTACATAATACTCAAACATAACTGGAAAAAGTGTGTGTATTATAGGAACACAGCTTGACCCTTTGGGGAAGAAACATGGGCGAGATTTAGTTAGTAAAAGTCTAACACGCACTCCTGCTCCACCCAGAGCGGGAGATGAAGAGAAAAAAAAAAACTTTGAGGAAATAAAGCGTGTGAAACTTTGTTGTATGTTTAGATTTTTGTTACTCAATCACGTAAATACGGCTGAACAGATTTGGATGAATATTGGCACATAGATAGATAGATTATGACCTAGATTAGCACATAGGATAGGTACTTTTTATCCAGGTAGTAGGTTCCTTTGAGGTAAAGCCGAAGGTGAATATTAACTTTATTTGGCTTCTACACCAATACTTGTTGACGCCGAAGGCCGACGCTAAGCAGAACTTAATCTAAACTTTGCAGTGCTCACCAAAAATGGTTCCGTAACTATTCGTTGAATATTTAACAAGACTGAAATGTTATGGGCAGGTAGCAGACGTCCCCCGGGCTTCTGAACTGTAATCCAATTCCTAAACTAGAAACGAGTTAGCTTATCTTTCGATGTATTAAAATTTGACAATGCTAAATATTCAAAACTTTGAAACCATTCGTGTTAGACAAATGAATGTGGAAATTGAGTTGCTGGTTTTAATGGTAATGCAATATTACCATTAATACCACTCTACCTTATATTACAATTTAAACCAGATTGTGTTAACACTATCACTACTGACGTCTTTGCAACCCAAATTACTTATAAAAACAGTCGCGATGACCAAAATTATGATAAATGACGTAGTTGGACACTCTAGGGTAGTTCAATTCTATTATTTTTTCTTTGTTTTTAATTTTCACATTTAGTTTGAATCATGGTGGCAGTTTAAGTAATCTTTGCGGCCTACCCAAATGTCCTTTCTTTGCTATTGTTCGTGAAATCGTTGAGCTCCTCAAGTGCTGAGTTGAGATGCATGATTACTGATAAATGCGTGCACTGATTAGACGGATCCACTCAATCAGTTTGGTTCATTCCTCAAAAGACCATTTCAGACACTAATCCGCATGGTCTTCACATGATCTGACCAAGGTTATTTCTGGACTTTAAAAAAGACTGTGACCTCTGAGTTTGTTTCGGCCTTTCTTCTCAGAGTAGTCAGATAGGAAATGCCGACCTCATCTAGTTTAAAAAATTTGATTGACGTGTAAAAGTGTATGTACAAACCTACTTACAGAAATAAAATCGTTTATAATTAACAAGTTGCTTCTACGTAAAATAAAATTGTTAGCAGCATTGTAGTGTGTCCTAAATGTAAGTCCAGATTTTATATATAAAAATACGCCCCTAGCGACAGAATCCCAACTGGATCATAAATCATTAGTAATGATGTATTACTACTCCGTCAGTCACTACAATAACACCTTACACTGGCGTTCTGTAATCATTTTCTTATCGGAGATTACATGATTGAATTCGTAGACTACGATCAATACAGGGTGTGAATCTATTTTGAACTACCTTCAAAGGAGGAGGATATCTATTCAAAGATAGAGGGATTTGTTTTTAATTTTTGTTAAACATTAAAAAAGAAATACATCCTCAGAACTTCTCGTCTGAAAGGTCACAAGTATGGAGTGGTCCCATATAAATTTGGCTAAGTTCTGATATGTCGTTTTTGAGGGGTTTGTGGCTAAGTAATACTAGCCGCACAGGTCGTTCAATCAGGTTAAGCTACGCTTGCCGCGGGTGGTCCGTGGATGGGTAACCATCTTTACATACCAAGTCTCCTCCGTGCCTCGGAATGCACGTTAAGCCGTTGGTCCCGGCTGTTATTTGTGGATCTTTGACAGTCGTTACGGGTCGTCAGAAGCCCGAAAGTCTGACAACTAGTCTTACCATTTGGTGAAGAGCGGGCGTTTTGGGGGACTGTCTTATGTAATTTTGACGTTCAAAAAGTGCTGACACCAGCCTAGTTTGAATAAATGACTTGATTTTCATTTTATCGTATTACCCATTTACTGGGTTGTGGAGGTAAGATAGGCAGTCGCTCCATGTAAAATACTCGTATTCAGCTGGAACCAGTTAGACTGGAAGCCGACCCTGACATAGTTGGGAAAAGGCTAGGCAGATGATGATGAAGTCGTTTTTAAGTTAGCTTCAATAATAAGTATTAATTCCACTTAGTGTATATTGATGATGTTATAATAACTTCCTGACACTGGTATTTACTTAGCAAGTGAAGGTATAGGAATAGGAATTGGTGTGGTACCACAACTAAAAAAGTGGGTAATAAGAAATCATAAAAAAAACACTACCAACTGAAATATTTCGGAAGTTGGTGGCAATAAAACGAAAGTGCCAAACCAAGGACAACGAATTCCAAAATTAAAGCTATCTTTCACTTTGTAGTGGCATTTTTGGAAGTCTTTTTTATCGTAAGTGTCCTTTAATGCTGTCAATCTATATTTAATAAGACAGCCCCCTTTTATCTCAAAACGGCGTCCACACTTTCGCCGTAATCATAATCCTTCCAAAAGGAATCTGTTACGCCACCACCATCATTAAAAACAACTCCAAAGAAAGATTTCGGTGTATTAATTCAACGCTCGCAAAGCCAGTGGCGAGCCACTAGAACGGTATAAATTAAAACTTCAAGTATTCCAAACACTGCGCTCACAGATGAATTGCAAATTACAAGAATTGAAACAATCTCGTAAAAGGGGTCTGTTACTCTGTTCCAACATTAAAACTCCTTTCATTCATTGAGGATTGATTAAAACACCCAACGATTATAACAAAAAATAGGTCAGTGGGACCGCTGTTATAGAAAATGTTCAAAGAACGCTCCGTGGTTTGCAACACAGGCTAATTTTGGCTTTGTTGCGGCGCGGTCCGTCCGACCGTGGAAAATATTTGAGAGGAAAGTTTCGCGTTGAAACGGCGAAACCATTTCGTGGTTAGCCTGTTTTAAGTTTCATAGAATTCATTCAGATAACTATCCGGCTCGGCTTCCCGTCTCCAAATGCGTAGGATTCTTAAAGGTGGTGGAATACAAAATGTTTAATAGAATTAACTTTTTCCTTATTCATGGGTAAGTGACGTTGGCAAAAAGTCTCGTGCGTCCCATACCCAAATAGATTGCAATTTCGAGAGTAAGGGTCTGCTTCAGTGGCACATAAGGGTTGCTCTGATATGATTACACATTCAGCTACTGGGTTGTTCACATAGAAATATATTCAGCTCTTGGGTCACAGTTCAGAATTTATGAAAAAAATCATACCATGAATAGAATGTTGGAGTATTGTTATGAAAAGTACTGTATATATGTATCCATTTTCTTTTTAAACGTTTTTTATTAGCTTCACCTGTATGTTTGTATGTTTGTTCGTAACCGACTCCTTTAGACTTGATTTTTACCCACTTCAAACGGTCAGATTTCATTTAAACTTTGTCGACTTATCGAGTACCCATGACAATTCAATAATTTAAAAAAAAAACTAAAAAATCACGCTTTTGTAGTTAGCAGAACTAAAAAATAGAAAATAAATAATACATAAAAAATCTAATAAACACGCTTTAAAAACGCATCTAAAAAAGCAGAAAATAATTTCAAAAAAGCGTGGGGGGTGCTTGATATTAATTGATTATAATATTAATAAATTCATTTATTTCAGGTAATTAACACCGATTGCCAAACTTAGTTAATACAAATTTTAAAGATAAAACCAAATAAATACATCAAATAAATGAACCAAATAAAATAAAATAAGTAATGTCAAATAAAACAAAATCAATGAAAATTAAATTAAATTAAATTGAATCAAAATAAACCAAATTAAGTCAAATAAATTAAATTAAATCAAATCAAAATAAACAACGTAATGTAAACAATAAAATTAATATGGTCTCTCCGGCACTGGTACAGCAACATGTCTGCTAGAACAATGCCGGAACAGTACCGTGTTGGGGCTAACCCGCACCCTGTGTACCAAGGACGCGGCGCGCTTGCGCATGGTTGCGTGAAAGCAGTCGGTGCGCGCCTCTGCGAACATACCCGAGGCACTGCAGTATCGCGGTAACCCCATCACCGCCCTGAACGCGTTATTGTACTGGACGGGGATGGCGCTGTAACTTCTGTTAGAGTAGTGAGCCCACAGACTGCATGAGTACAGCGATGTACAATACGCTCTAAAGAGCGTAGCCTTAACTTCATTTGAGCACCGCGCAACCGCGCTGCGGGTGATCATGTTCGCTCTAACAGACAACGCCCTCCGCTCCCGTTCCATGTCTGCGTGATCCCTAAGGTCGACAGTCAAAACATGCCCCAAGTATGTGAACTGGTCAAACCTTTCCAAAGGGACCCCATTGAGTCTGGCCGGAGGTATACCTCCCGGACATCTTGCACTGGTGGTCTCAAAGATCATACACTGGCCCTTCTTTGCATTATACAACAAACCGTGACCACAAGCATATTCCTCGCATATCTGTACCAGCTTCCTCAAGCCGCAGACCGAAGCGCTCATCAGTACCATGTCGTCCGCATAACGTAGATTATTGACACGTGTACCGTCAATGTGACAGCCGACATGCTGGCTGCTGCACGCCACGATCAGACTACTGATGTACAAATTAAACAGGGTAGGAGATGTTAAGCCACCCAACCTGACTCCGCATTCGAGCTGATACGCATCCGACATTACCCCGCCCACCTACCACTGTTAGACTGGTGCGCATACCAGTACTGGAACATGCTAATGAGATCCGACGGCAAATCTATGCTCCTCAGCTTGCTCCACAGCAGGTCATAAGCTACCAGGTCGAAAGCCTTGGACAAATCAAGGAAGCACGCATACACGGTTGTCTTACGGTCTGTGTAGTATTTGACGGTGTGCTTAAGACACAGTATAGCACTTTCAGTGGACAGCCGGGGATGAAAGCCGAACTCGTTATCGTGCTGTATTACCGATCTATTTAACTGTGCGTTAAGAAAACCGTCAAACAATTTAGCAGTCACAGTGACAAGAGAAATAGGCCTGTAGTTACACAGTTTTATTCTTCACTACAGGCACTACCACTGTTTTCATAAAATCGGCTGGCAGGTAGGAATGGCTCACACACAGCGAGTAAAACATGTGTTTTCCGGCATGCTCTAGGTGCTCGATGCTGAGCCCATGATATCCCGGGGACTTACCTCTAGAGATAAGCCTTATGGCTGTATTAACATCCATCGCCAGGAAGGTAGTTCCCACCTCCCGAGCACTGACGTCAGCATTGACCACCTCCGCCGCTGTATCCAAAGGAGACTTCACCGAAAAACGATTCTTAAAAAGATTCGCAATCTCCTTCGGGTCATTCACACAATCGATGCTCACAGGAAGGCCAGGGTATTATAAAAATATCTCAAAAAGCACCCCACGCTTTTTTAAAATAATTTTTTGCTTTTTTAGTTGCGTTTTTAAAGCGTGTTTTTTTTAGATTTTTTAATCTATTATTTTTCCATGTGTTTTTAGTGTCCTAAAAGCTTTGTTAACAAAAAAAGAAGATAAATTTAACCTTTAGTTCCCCTCAAATCGTTGGGTTGAAGTTTAAAAATAAAAATACGTAATGTGTATACGTGCAGTATTGCACTAAGAGTTTTCTAATTAATCGATGACTAATACGCACAGGCTGTGCTCTATAACATGTTCTGCAGAGCTACAGAAAGTAAAGGAATGACTATCTTCCTTACCTACCATTTTTTTCAGAATACTAAATAAATTAAACTGATCTAGAATTGAAAATGTTTAGACCAGGGAATAGAGACTGAGCAACTTTTCTTTTAGGGTCAGTTTGATTGTAGGTCAATCACTCTTTGAAAATTACCCCGCAAATGATCTGATTAAAATGTTTTCCTTATTTTGGAAAAGACCATAACAATTGCAAAATGGCAGATGATGAGCCCACGTTATCCTTTGACGGCTAGCCTAATATGACACAAATAGATGCTTTCCATTATTAGTTGTAATTTTGAAGATGGTACGAGAGGTAAAAACGGCCACATTATTTTTTAACTAGAATCTGCTTGGAAGTATCCAACAAAATTATTTTCTTACGTAAAGCCAGTTCACAACTACACAATAACTTACTGAGCAAGTTTTTCCTCCGCCAGTCTAAAAGATTTATTCGAAGGCAGGACTTGAATTCATAAGGCTATATACATATCAATTCATTCGTATCTCTCTGGTCAAAACTCATGAGGACGTGCCTTGAAAAGTTATTTGATTTATGCGCCGCCTCCGTGTCTATGGGAAGGTTAAGATCTTGCCTAAAGGATTTGTATAATTTCGTATTGATAAACAGCTGACGTCAAAGATTACGTGCTGTAGCTGACTTTGAATTTGTTATTTGTGTGTTTGCAATTGATGTGTTAAAGCTTATAATTTATCATTTGTGCTGTAGACGGATGGAAAAATGGGCACCTAGACAAGGTTAATTACCGAGGCGAAACTTGAAAAAAAGGCAAGAATTTGATTTGTTCTAATGTAGCAAATCCAAAAACTTTTAAACCGAATTTTCCTTTCATCTTCAACTCTAATCCATTCACATTTAGTAAAATGGTCGGGCAAAGTATTACTGGGTTTTTTGACCAGGAATTTGTGAATAGAACCCTGGACTTTAGATTTGTGCAAAGTCGATGGCAATAGTTCCAGTCAGTCTTCCACGGGATTTTAGCTATATTACTATATAGCTTCACCTCTGCCTAACCCTTTGGCGATTACAGGCTTGATTATAAGTTATCTTAATGTTTTTATTTCCTCTTTACACAGAATTTTCTGGCGGGTTCTTAATCTAATAACTATATATAAGTTTGAAATCATTTGTAACACTATATCCGTACTTCCAAACTGTCAGGAGCAATACGCCAACGGCTTTGAAGCGTACACTTTAGGGAATTGAAACGGACGCAGCTTCCAAGTATTGCCACCACAGTTTCTATACCGTATACAACTATTAAACAGGAGGTGAGCAAAAGTTAACTGGTTTTTTGGTTGAGATTTTTTTTATGGTAACCAGGGAAAATTGCTGCTGTAGAAGCTGTAAAACCATAGGTGCCGAGGAAAAAATAGCCAACGTTAGTAGCGGTAGTTAGTAAGTAAGTAGTTAGGGATAGTGGGAGTGTTAAGGGTGAGAAAGATCACGTGGCGGGTATAAATTTGTTTTCAAGACATAATAAAAATGCTTAGGCGACGGAGCTTTTGTTTCTTTCCACAGGGTTTATAGGAACCTAACACGCAGGCAATGACGAGGGTTCAAGTCAGCGAGCAAACCGTGCGAACGACCCTTCGTGCCTAACATGTCCGAGTCGGGTTGCCTCAAGTTCCGAGCTCGCTTCGCTCACTCTTGCAGTTCTCCTAGTAACAGTACTAAATTTAGCGGTTCATTATTTCCTTTTAGTTGAAGGTCACACCTTGATCCTCCAATATTGAAATTATCGTGACAAGAAAACGTAATTTTATACAAACTTCTTCAATTAAAAATGATTGGGTACGTCCCGTCTTATTAAATACCTTGTTTATTTAAACTGGAGCCAGAATAAACAATAATTCATTTGAGAGACATTCTGAGAGAGTATGCAAACAAATATACAACGATGACAAACTCCTGATTTAATGTGACGAAGGCCAGACGAGTTGCGTTGAAACAAGGCACAAATTGTGTGTGATTGAGTGAGTGAACTTGGAAACAAGTGAGTGTGAATGTGGTAAAGTCACGGATGCTACGCTACAGCTACATTATCGCGATAACGCGAACTCCACTTCACCCGCTCTCTGTTGTATAGCGGGACGCTGAGTGGTGTGCTAGAGAGAGCGCACAAGTGTTGCTCGCGTTATTGCGACAATGTAGCCGTAGCATTTTAGAAATTGTTTCTTACTTCAACTGTTATTGTTTTGGGGTAGATAAAACGATAAGAAACTTTTCGAAGACGTCACCGTACATTATATCATACTTTTAGGTGTACTCCATCTGCGAACTTTCGATGATGAGTTTTAATGTGATAACGTACATAATATTCTATTGCGTGTCAATTGAATTGGAGTTAAACACGCTTCAGATAACTGACGAAAAATATGACGGTTTTTTATTTGATCTTCTTTATTATTTTTTTGACCAGAGGGGTAATTACGTAATAAACTGTCAGTAGGAATCGCTTTCATTCTGATAGTTCCACAACATACATGGCGTTGTTAACGTCGCTAAGCAGACAAATTTTTCGAACATAATATGAGAGAATGGATTAGCAAAAACCTTCAAAAATCATTCAGATTCTTATTAATAGTGTGTTACTTAACCAGGGTGCCGCTGCCGTATGCTTGATAGTTATAAAGCCGATTTCTGATTTTCCAATTACAAAAACAGCACAAAATAAAATCTTCCAATTAGGTATGCCTTGTGGCACTCCAGCAAATCAAACAAAAGCAAATAAACCGATTTTCAATATCGCACTCGAATTGAAAATCGATGTGCTAATCGTCTCGAACTCCTTTACGGCACCAATTAATGGGAACAAACTTTCCCAACTTAATTAGCGAATTCGTTAAGTAGAGCTTCTAATTTAGTCACTGGGTTTCAGAACTAAAGTTTGGACTCATTATTGTGTCTTCTTTCAGACTAGTTGAGCGGTGAATAAATGAAATGAGAGTAAAGTTTATTTTTTGTTGTTGTTGGCTTTGTCTCGTAGTTGTTATAAGTATTGACACTTCATAGATAGTTCTGGTGAAGAGTGGTGGAAGAGATTAGGATCTTAGTAAGTTTCTTATTGTATCATCATATTCTGTACCTATCTATTATCTATATTTTTCCCTTATGTAAATGATGCGCTTCGCTCGCATCCGGATTTTTCCTAAGGGGTGATAGTAACACATTAACAATAGCAATGGTTTTTAATTTTGACAATTCAACAACATTCATTGCGATATTTACGTTTATGAGCTGACAACTTTTTCGAACATATGAAGCAATCGATTGGCAATATCTTTCAAAATTATTCAGATTGTGATTGATAGTTTGTAATTACTTCGATGTTTTTTTCAACCCATCTGAAATGAAATTAAATGAAATGAAATGTTTATTTATGTAAGTAGATCTTAATAGACACTTTTACACGTCAATATTTTGTTGGTCAATATTTTAAAAACTAGATAGCGCCGGAATTTCCTAGCTAACTGTTCCCTGAGAAGAAAAGCCGAAACAAACTCAGAGGTCATGGTCTCTTTTAAAGTCTAAACATTATATTATTTGAATTTGATGTGAGTCTAACAATGTAGGGCAATGTCTGGAAGGGCCTTTTGAAGAAAGAGCCATTGCAGCTTTGAGCTGACCTGTCCCAACAGACGGCATGTATGTATCAGTCACCGTGTAGCTCAACCCTATTTTAGTGAGCTCAACGACCCGATCTTTTGTCTAAACTGCTATTCTGCTAACAAATTCTCTCTCAACGGCCGCCTTCGCCAGGAATAGGACAGAAAAAAGTATTCGTGCTTTTTTTGCCAGTGATATGTAGGTATGCTATCAAAACATGAGCTTTGTCATCGTTCATTTTCAATTATATTTTCCTTTTCAGTTCACAATTACAAGGTTATATCAACTTTAGTATTTCGTTGTTTGATTCTCAATACCTAAATGACAGCGACAACATATTGAAGCCTTGATAAATTCAATAATAAAATATTTGCCAACGGAATACTTGTACTTAAATAATATAAACGTTTAATTTTCATATAGTTATTTGCCTACGTAAATAGATTATGTAATATTTCGTAAACATAATTTCTAAGTTGGTAAATGTTATGTAAGTTTCAAGACAATGAACGGGTTGTGTGCCTACTTTAATTACGTAAACGCTTTGGCAGTTTAAATCATGTATTATTAGTTTGAGTATAGTGTTACTCCTTTGTTTAAATAATGTCGTAGTTATTTTCTTAAAATTCGGCTAAAATCGTTTTAAAAACATTTCATGAGTAGATACTTACTAAATTGAAGTGAGAAGACGGAATATAATAGAATTTAAGTTTGCTAAAGGTCACGCTTTTAAGGTATAATTACCAACAGAAAACAACACTCCATGTTAAATCTTTAGGCTTGATCAATCAAACAAATCTCACTCACACACACATACACACACACACACACACACACACACACACACTCACACGCACTCACAATCTTAAACACCCCATAACATAACGGTCAACAACCCCGCATAATGGGCGGAAAACTTTTTCACAGAGCATAAAAGCAAATGCAAACAAGGCACCGTTTATGCTTTCAGATGTCAACCTACAAAGGGTAATGCATTCCCCTCTTGTATAAGAATGGGGAGAAAAGGAATCGTAATGCATGCGATCTCGGTATCTGCAACAGCGAGGATTATTCCACTCTGCCCCACCAAGTTGTGCCACGACAAAGTGGAAAGTTTTAAATTCTGATGTCCAGTTTGTCCCGCTAATCAATTAATCAAACTGGGTAGTGTTCAGCTTAAGAAAATTCACTGGTTGCATTATTAGTAACTTTTCTTAAATCCTAGTAATATTTTTTGTACCAACATGGATTGGTGGAACAAAGTGGATATCAAAATTTGAAACATCCCACTTTGCCCCATCAGTGCGACAACTTGGTGGGGCAGAGTGGAAAAATTCTACGGCGAAGGTATATTTTAAATGTATTTGGTTCAAGCACAATACGAGTAGAGGGATTTTATTATAAAAGGCAAGAGTGGTTTGTTTGCAGATAAAGTATTGTACTGAATAGGATGAACTTGGCTGCGAATGTATGTTATGATATTTTTGTTCAAGATATTATGTTGATCTAGTTTTCTTTTCCTAAAGCTCTGGCGGACTGATGGAATTGAATAGGCTTGCTGTAAAGGGGAATGAGGTTGAAAAAATATTATGGGAAATTCTAGGTAAAAAGAAGGTCTGTGGCTACCATGGAAATTTATTTTCCAAGTATGTTAAGTGATTTCTTGTTTATTATGGTAGGGACGGGGGGACCCAGATGAGTGTTAAGTATTGGCTTAAGATTTTTTTTTTTGCCCGGTGTGTATAATAGAAACCTTTTTTTAGACTGCTTCAAACACGGAAAGGTAGCAAGTACAAAAAAACAAAAGGTTACTACTTATTTTTAATATTATTTGTACATGTTTAATTTCGTTTAAAAAATAGGTACACATTAATTTTAACCTTATAATATCACAAACATCATCCCTATCTTACATAAAATGATACTATCCATCATTCTTCATTCATGCATTCATTCATTCAATTATTCATCGAAAAGTAAATATTTTAATTATTAATACTACTAGAAACTAACTAGAAATGCAGTAATTTCCGGATGATATGTATTAACAAAATAATCTTTTCGTGTTTCCTTAAGAACTTAATAAATAACATAATAAACTTACTTCCCACTTTATAAAGAGACGTTTTAATTAGAGTGTTTATTAATTCTCCAGGCTTCCTCACGTCATGATCTGCTCTTGTATTATTCGTGCCAATCAGAAGCGCGATGAGTCTTTCAACAAGAGTGACCACTCTAACTTATTTAAAAATTCTACATTTTCAATACAGAAAAGGTAACTAAACAGAGTATCACCACATTCATGCAGAACAAATTGAAGTTAATTCTCTTGCACTCATAGTAGATTTACATTCTTATTTAGAAATAAATGGTTGAGTTGAATTCAAAATTAACTACTACTAAAGTGTGCTCTAGCATTCAATTTATAACAACATCTAAGAGATTTCTTACACTGTTAAACTCGTCATCCCGAGTTAACCTACCTAATTTCAGGTACACTTTTAGAACTAATATTAACACCACTATCATTTATAACCACTACATTATCATCGTCATTAGCGTCTTTCCCATCAACAACAGTATCATTGGAATCCGAATTTTCTAAGACCTCATTAGAATGAGCATTAGCTTTTAAATCTTCTTGGTCATTTTCAACATTAGAGCTAATTTTATTTTCATCGGATTCATCTACATCTTTCTTGTTTTTAAAATCAGCGATAACTATACCATTCTTATCAAAATCATCTTCTTTTGTTGCATTGCTACCTTTTACTGCTGATTTTGTTCTCTTTGCTGAAACAAAAAAGTTTATTTTGTAAAGATAGGCATACCTACAGGTACTATTTGAACCACTTTGACATAACACCTTTATAATTTGGTGTTTTGTCTTCAAACAAATATGGAACGTGTGAGATTTTTTTAGTAAATCCATTTTATGTAATCTAAATTATAGTTACGTTCTTGGAGATGAAAGATCACAGGAGATGAGAATCCATTCCACGTTGTACATTGATAATAAGAAATAATGTAAAATAATTGAAGGATCTGTATTACCTGAGTCCATCAGCTGTTTAAACAGAACTGACACTGGTGAGTCCACAAGAAGAGTAAACACGAAAGAAAATACCACAGCCAACACCAAATAAGACAGGAACCTAAACGTCTGTTGAAAAAAAAACTAACATTATTTTATGAAAATACGATACAGTTCTTTGGATTACTTGATAGCAAAAGGAGAAATATTACTTAGTAAGTGTGAGGTAGGATATTTGATTTCAATTCAGCAATTTCATTTTAAGAAATCTCTACAAGAGATCTAAACATTTAGCTACATAAAATTCATTTTATTAAATAAAACGAATACTTACAAAATATCCAACTGAAAAGTATACAGGAGCTACTATTGCGGAGTTGAGAGAAAACATAAGAGGGTAGTGGAATAGGAACATCCCATATGAAAGTCTAGCTGGTAGTCGCCATGCCTCAAGAGACAAGAACCAATTAATTGGACCTGAAAATGTGAAAAGTAATACATATTATAATAACGCAACGAAAAAAATATCAAGATATTCATCGTTCAGAATAAAATTTTATATGTCTCACCAGAATAACCATGCTGGCACGCGACTATTAACCAGCATATGGCACATGCATAAGTAGGTCTCATAAAAGAATTCATAAGATTATCCAACAGCTCATTATTCCAGTCAAGCTGCTTAATTCTGTACTTGAAGTAAAAGATTCCTCCCAAAACACCAGCAGAACAAGCCCAAAAGATGATGGCAAGGATCTGGAAGATAAAGAGGTTTTTAGTCAAAAGCATTCTCTTCTCTTACGTAACGCATCTATGAGAATAATTCGACTGCCTAGAGACGCAATAAAGTTTGTTGCAGCTGACGGTTATTCCAGGTCTTATTTTTAATATCGTGTATGTTTTCCTCGTCAGTCAGTATTGTCAATCTTTCTGTATCACCTTTCTCCTCTTGTTACATGTTACTTTGGCGCCACACGTTTTTTTCAGTCAATTCCAGCCGGTCGCACTATCATTCACTCTTTTTCTTTCATTTGATTTTTATACAAGTTCTACATTGGATTGGTCTTTTTAACCATATCAATATGCTTACCCACGGTATCTGTATTCTACTCTTGCGGTAAGTGTGGAGAATATAACCAAAGAGCAGCCCGACGAAGAATGGAGAAGCTCGTGCCAGGGTATTGAAGTAATATTTGTGCATGTAATCCATTAATTCCCAGAAGCGACTGCAGACGACAAAAAACTAATAATTATTTGAGTACGTATTGAACATTTCTTTGCAGAATCCATAATTATGTTAACTATTCTGTTACATTTTGTACTTACATTTAAGAAATAATTATTAAACTTCTTTTAAAAGTAAAATTAGTAAGCTATTCAAAATATTCTTCATCGTCGAAGTAGGGTTGCCACTAAATTAAAATAATATAAAGTTTCCAAAATTACTTACGATACCGCAAGGTTTCCTGCTGGCATATTAATGTGAAAATTATATACAGTAGAAGCAATCAGAACAGCAGCTAGTCCGCCTACTACACCCATCCAAGCGAGGTATTTCTTGCCAGTCATGACCCAAATGAGAACTATTGGTGACACCACATACAGCTGGAAGTCTATGGCGATGTACCAGGAGTGGCTGATACACTGAAATTTTAATAAAGCCATAATATTAATCAAATCAAATCAAAATATTTTATTTCACATAAACCTTCATGGGTACTTATGAAACGTCAGAAGCTAGGCACTGGTGCACGGTTCCAACTGGTTGTTTCCTATGGAGAAGAATCTTAATGCTTTTTATTTCCCTATATCTTGCTAAGATAAAGTCTCTGGTACGATTTGGCAATCATATTTAATGGGTTATTTTGAGCGGAGACAAGATTTATAAGACAACACATTGAAGTATTTTTAATTTCGAATATTTCACAAAGTAAAAAATATTACTGTCATAATTATCTTTAGGCATTTGACTGTTTCTGTGACAGGGGCCGGTGGCTAAGTTATAACGGCCACACGGGTTGATCGATCAGGTACAGTTACGCTTGCCGGGGTTGGTCCGTGGATGGGTGACCATCTTTAGATGCCAAGATCCCTCCGTGCCTCGGAAAGTACATTAAAGCGTTGGTCCCGGCTGTCAATCTTGGATCTTTGACAGTAATTACTGATTGGAGCCTGAAAATCTGACAAGCAGTCTTACTAAGAGGTATCGTATTATCCAGTAATTGAATTATGGAGGTCAGATGGGTAGTTGCTCCATGTAAAATACTGGTACTTAGCTGCATCCGATTAGACTGCAAACCAACCTTAATATAGCTTGGAAAAAGGGTAACCAGATGAGGAGTTTACTGTGTCTTACTACCTCTTATCGCCTACAGTTGTAAATCAATATTTTTTAAGATAGTATATTCTCATCATCAACATCATCATCATATCAGCCGAAAAACGTCCACTGCTGGACATAAGCCTCCCTCAAAAGGCGGGGATTTGCCACAATCCGCACGCTTGGCAGGCGGGCTGGCGATCGCAGTATGGTGGTCAAATGCATAGAGAACGCTGCTGCCCATTCTCTAGTAAGTCCCTTAGTCGCCTACTACGACACCCACGGAAAGAAATGGGTTAAAATTTAGTATCGTTTGGCAGGAGGGGGGAGTGGGAGTGGCGGGAAAGGGAGGGGTGTGCCCCCCCCTCCTCCCTGGCACCACTCCCATGAAAAGGTAACTCACCGTTTCGGAGAAAAATGATTTTGTGTAACGTAACCTCAAAACACTTAAAAGTTGCCTAAACTTACTATCGCGTCGCAGGAGGGGGTGAGTGGGAGTGGGGGAGGGGAAGGGCATGCCCCCGTCCTCCCTGGCACCACTCCCATGAAAAGGTAACTCACCGTTTCCGAGAAAAATGATTTTTTGTAACCTAACTTCAAAACACCCAAAAGTTGCCTAAAAACGTAGTTGGAGCCCCGCTTCGCGGGGCTCAATGGTCTAAAAAAAAATAACCACGAAGGCGATGGCGGGGTCTGTGTTCGCTAGCTTCGCTCCCTCTCTTGACCCCGCCATCCCCTTCTAACCTAACCTGTCCGAGTCGGGGTGTCTATAAAGTACCGAGCTCGCTTCGCTCGCTCTTGCATACTAAGTTCTCCTAGTAGCTAGTTGGAGCCCGGCTTCACGGGGCTCAATGGTTTAAAAAAAAATAACCACGAAGGGGATGGCGGGGTCTGTGTTCGTTAGCTTCGCTCCCTCTCTTGACCCCGCCATCCCCTTCTAACCTAACCTGTCCGAGTCGGGGTGTCTATAAAGTCCCGAGCTCGCTTCGCTCGCTCTTGCATCCTAAGTTCTCCTAGTAGCTAGTCGGAGCCCGGCTTCACGGGGCTCAATGGTTTAAAAAAAAAAACCACGAAGGGAATAGCGTGCCCCAATCTTGCTTCGCTGTCTCGTGCATCCTAAACCTCCTAGTAACAGTTGTAACTGCCTTATATACACACATACGATCAGTGGGAGTAGGTACACTAACTTTCATACACGCATGATTTTTAGGATGATATAAAAACTTTTTTTTTACGTTCCGTTTTATCGTTTTTGCACGATATTTACACAACAAACAATATGTTGTGTCAGTCAACAGTCAGATTTGTTTGTCAATCACCCATTTTAACGTTCCGTTTTCGCTTTTAGCTGATTTGAGGTTAGAAACTAATTTTGTAATTTTCTCGAAAAATATGCATTACCTTTTAATAAGAGTGGTAGCGTTATAATCGGGGACACAAGCCCTACCAGTTTTCACTATTTTTACCCCCCAACTCCTGCCAAAGGATACTAGATCCAACCCGTAATACGGTAATAATATATTCTGATACATAAAAATAACATAATTAACCTACCATATCTTCGACGTGTACTAAATTTTGAATATGAAGCAAAGTGGACCACCAGTTTTCCCGGCATCTTTCGGTATGGCTGATGACTGTCAGCCAGTGAGGTCCATCAGTAATGCGGTTGAAGTAAGAAGTTTGGAGGAGCACAGTTACAGCAAGCAGTGGTGTCACTCGCATAAAACGACTCAAGTAGAACCAATGGAGGTTCTTGAGAAACGTTACTGAAAATAAAAATTGTCATGTCATTACCAAGCAAAATTCTTTAGGTGTTCTATAGCTTATCAAAAGCATTTACCAAACAAAATTATTATCATAAGATATAATTGACGTCACTGCTGAATGAATTTCGAATGCATCAAATTGATTGCTTATCTTCGATCTTTAATTTTAAATATCTGGCGATATATTTAAATATGATAATGAATTTAGAAACCGGTAATAATGTGACGGTAGGTAAGTATAAAAACCTACCTACATGAAAAACGTGTTCTGTCATAATAAAGACATCCGACACAGCACCGTTTTGATTGATGAGCTTGATAGCAATATTTTAATATATTACAATGACATATTTAAATCTCGTCCTAATAAGTACAAACTTTAGATATGTCATTACACTGTCCTTGATTTGGAAGCATAAGTTACCCGAACTTACGTTAGGAGAGACGTTGAAACGCATCTTGTATCATTTAAGTTTTAAATTTCTTTGTTATTTTGTCTGAAATGGCTTTGTCTGTGTTTCAGATGTATGTTGTACATGTATGTGCTAAGTATTTTCTTTTTCGTCAAGTAATAAAAAAATCGAAGTTCACCACGGCAAGGTAGATTGTTACCTTATAATTGTTAACATAATATGACAACAACTTTCTACAAATCACCTCTATTTATAAAAAATCTACAAAATCATCACACGTATGTCGGAATGTCATTATGATGGCAGTATCTGAATTATGATAACAGAGATTGCGCAGTTTAATCGATATCGCGTGTTCAATATTGTGTAAACTCGTGTTTGGCTTTATTAATTGACACATTAGATCAAATTCATCAATCATTCCGGTGTTTATAATCTTAAGGGATTTTGTTAAAAACAATGTATGTAACTGTGGTTAGAGACTTGGAAACGAAAATTACCATGAGGTGGTATAATGTAGCCACATATAGGCTGATTTTTAGTCACCGTCCAAATTTTTCTCTCTCTCTCCAAGAAACATGGGTCGAAATATGAAAAAAAAAAAATCGGACCTCAAAATCAATAGTCAGCTGATCGATTTTGTATGGGACGTCAGAATTTTTTTTCCTGAATAATTTGGACGGTGACTAAAAATATCCTTGTATATGCTTCATGCCAATTAGACACAGCATATATAATGCTGCGGAAAAGGATTGTGTTCGGAAACTTTGATGTCTTACAACAGTTTTTTTAACCTCTAAGAGATGCGGACTTTTATATAAGTACCCTGCACGTAAAGCCCGTGTCATTAAGACAGAAAAAAGCTGTAAATATTTTAATTATAAATCCATTATAATCGTCATCACTTCAGCAGACTGACATCCATAGCTCGTCATGGGCCTCCCCCAAGCGACGCCACATCGGTCGATCCTGTGCTTTTTGCATCTAACTTACTGTGATTCATTTTTCCTGCGGTCGTATAGACCAGTAATACTCCGGCTATCGTGAAGAACGTGTCTACCGTCATGGTGGCCGCAGTTATCCACAAAGCTTTGGCAGAAAACAGCCACTGAAAGAGATACAATAATTTTATTAAACTCAGTGATCACCCTATTTTCATTCATATTGTAATTTGACTCCATTGAAATATGATAGAACAGCTACAGTAGATCAATCAACTAAGCCTATTGCCGTCTACAGCCAAACAGGGTGACATTGCGATAGTTAAAATGAATTCAAGATAAGTTTAACCCTGAGTCTTTTTTGATTATGCATTTCCATAAATCCACATTATACAAGGCGTAATTTTAATCACCGTTAACCTCATAAGGGGTCATTGTACTCATCATTATGAACAACTTTTACTATGAGCCCAAACCTGAAAGCGCGACAATAAAATCAGCTGTTCCCTACATATATTTATGTTCGCAGAACTCGTCAAAATGTAAGGAACAGCTGATTTTATTTTCTTCCAGGTATTATTTATTTAAAGTCAGAAAAGTAATTCAATCTACCGTTCTGAAGTCAACAGGGTTTGCTATAAATATTTCTGAACTGAACGAATGTCCAACTATGACCCATATCATAGCGAGGGTCCTGATCCCATCAAGACATTGTAAGTTTCCACCACCAGGGCTGAATGTTGTGAGTCGTTGTCCGTTTGTGTAAACAGAAAACGATCGACACAGTGTACTCATTTGCTTGACATCTGCAAATAATAATAATGTTTTTGAACAGGTTATACAACGGGTACTAAGAATAACGATGTCAATCAAATTAATATCAAACCCATCATTGTTATAAATGCACATAATCATGTCTTAAATGTGAAACTAGTAATAATAAAACTTATTTTAAATATTGACGACATACTTTTCACTCACCTTTCTTAAACAGGAATCGGTAACAAAGCTCGTAGCTTGTACTAACTAAAGTCAGAAATCCGAGCACCGAAAATATGACACTAAAATAAAATATTTTTTTTTAGAATATTCCATAACTTATTTAAACGTAAAGACTGGAAAGGTTGATCGAATAAACATTTTGGACGGTACAAATTCCAAACTTCTGACGACGTATTACGACGGTTTAGGTCTCCTCTCTGTATTTCCGTTACTTAATTGTAGATTCTGTGAGATTATATGTATTATCAACTCACCACAACTAATACGATTAAAATAACCAGATAAGACAGAAATATTCCATCCGATTAATCGACTAATTGCTACTTACACTGCGGTATAATCAGCGGGGGCCCACGGCTTATCACCAGTAAGTCGGCAATAGTCTTCTCTGTATTGAAAGCCTACTGCGGAGACGTTGAAAAAGAAAGAAGAAATTGCTTGGTGAGTAGTGCATGGCTTTGGTACGCAAATTCCCAGCCTGAACACCATGCTCGTCAAAGGATTGTTCGGTATAGACCTGAAAGGATGAATGGCTTTAGTCGGTTTGCTAATATCTACAAATAGTTTAACTATGCTTCAACATTTGACATGGCCTCTATTCGGCCGACAGCAGCGTAAGATCCTTTTTACCCGACTGCGTTGAACATAATTTGTATTATAACTCTTTTGCTTCCACCGAAGTTTTGCATAACGATACCCAGCTCTCCACCTTTTACTTTACTTTTACTTTTATTTTGCATATTATAGCAATAAAACAAGGAAAATATTACGCTCTGAGAAATGTTTAAAAAAACAGCTTACCTCATGTCATGTTTAAAGCCATTAAAGTTGCCACTCAAGGCTAGTAATTCTGCACGTGTTTGATGATATTCTGCAATCTTAGTAATGGTTTCGTTGTCTAAACGTAAGGAGCTTGGATCAAACTGCGTGCCTTGTATATCTTGAGAGCGAGGGACTTGAAACGTCTGGTTGAATGGCACAAGGATTGAACAGTATTTGCCTTCAATGTGCATGTCTTCCAATCGATGATTAATGTCTAGACATTGGTGGTAGTTGCCCAGATCTACTGAGTTGCCCGTTAGTATACCTCTTGGTGTTCTTAAGCCGGAATCCGTAACTGTAAAATATTTTGTTTAATACTAATGTATCTACTAAACTAAACGATAAATCGTCGGTAGAATCTAAGGCTACATTCAGATCGCCTGCAGTCCTCGAAAGTATTTGCTAAGATATGTATGTCGCAGGTAGATTGTCGATTCTGCTGTTTTACATATAACCGCTGGCTGTTTCAAAAAACAGCTCCGTTATGTAAAACAGCTGAACCACGTTCAGCTAGATTGTCATTGCGTTAAGTTTAACAGCTGCTACTCACGTTTAGTCGTAATGCATAACGGCTTATTTGCAGTCACTATAAGTGTTTAGTGTAGCTTCTAATGCTAAACTAGTATCACAGTAACTAAGCTAGGGCATTCTGACCAATTGGTTTAGGTTAGGTGAGAACTTTGACCAATCACGCGCGAGCTGAGGTCGCAGTGGACTGGTTTTCACAAAACTCTGATTACTTTATATTAAAATTGTCCTTTAAATCACTGTTTTCACTTTAATTAGGATCGCTTTCACTCATAATATTGGTTTATTTATGTCTGTTTCTACGCGCGGCCGATAAAATCTACAACCTGACGTTGCTTTTCACGGTATTTACATAGCCTCAAATCGATGACCAGCTGCATTAATACATGTAACATGGTATTTTGTAAAACAGCTAGTGTTTATGTAAAACAGCGGATTCGACAACCCATCTGCGACATAGGTATATCTCTTTCTGTATCCACAAATTTTGCCAGTTTTGTATAAGTCCTTGTAATCCGTTTAATCACCGATTTAAATTAGCTAATGAAATAAATTGATTGGACTTCGGATAGTAAGTATCTTCTCTTACGTAGTATTTGATAACCGTGTAGGTACTTATAAAATTTATAACCTTAGTTGGATGCAGTAGATAGCAAAAATCTATATTAAATACGCATAAAAATCTCTTTATTGGGATAAGTTGAAGATTTTGGATGACGTGTTTTTTTGGACCTTTTTAGAAAAACCTTGAAAAAAAAAGAAACAACCGACTTCCGGAAATACACTACAAAGTGAAAAATTACTTTAATCTCGGAAGGCGGTGACTTTTGATATGTATTTTAATTTTTTGTCACCGCCTTCCGAAATTAAAGTTATTTTCACTTTGTAGTGTTTTTCCGAAAGTCGGTTGTTTTATTTAAGTTTTTACTTTTTTGGTTATAGTACCTACCCCACACCAATTTGAAATTTCATCATCCTTGGGGTCAAAAAAATAAATATTTATGCAACGGAAGCAATCGCGGTTGAATTGCTGTCATTTTTTGAAGAGTTCCGTTGTCTGTCTCCGAAACGCATCATCAAATCTATATGAAATTTAAATAGGACCATTTCGAAATAAAGCCCTTTCGAACAAACAGAATTTTGCAAATCCTTTTATATATGACGGAGTTATGCCCGAACATACATAAAAAAATGTATAAATATAAACCTGTCAAAAAAATATCGATGAATGAGAGCTATACGCGTTAACTTAAGTTTTATTTATTATTTCACGAATATAAATAAAACTAATTAAATGTCGAATAGATAACCTCCTTCTTTTTGAAGTCGGTTAAGAATAAAAATTTTCAATATATTGGGTAAGCCTTTGTTGTGTCGATGCCCTTGAACCATCCTATCTTCCTAGCACGGTGGGCTGTGCTGTGCTTCTACAGTTGCAGAAAACATCAAGCGGTGTAAATATAAACCCTTATTGGAGTTGTATCTTTGCGCTGATTGGGTTAAAATACTTGGGCCAGGGGTCCGAGTCCAGTCCAGGGGCAACGAATCTGGGGAAATTCGTTGCCCCCTACTTGTTAGGACCCGAGATGGCGGCGCGTAGTGTTCCACGCGCGCCTCTCTATGACGTAAGGGGGGAGTTTAACACCTCACTCCCCCCCTATCGCGAGGTGGCCCGCAGAGGCGGGCCGGCACTAGCCGGGGATCGCGGAAGTCACATCAGTTCCCGTGATCCCCGGTGCAAGTGAGAGACGGAACACCGGGGTGGTTTTAGTCAGTAAGAGTCTGACAGACCCCTCCGCCCTCCCCGGGGCGGAGGACATCCATGAGGATTTCCCCCCGTGATCAAAAAAAAAAAAAAAAAGGGGTCCGAGTGCGCAGCAAGTTGCCAGAGGGTAGACCTATTTTTGAGCAAAAAATCAGCATTGGCATTCAACGTGGCATTGCGGATCAATTTTTTGATGCCCAATGAGCTATTCGCCTCTTTATTTCGCCAAATACTTTTGCATATTCTAGTTTTTTTAATATAAGATACTTACTTTAAAAAAAACCCCAGAGGAGTTAATATTTACTTTGCAAAACGTCTAAATAAAATAATAGTGTTTTTTTACTCACATTGTAGCAATAACGTTGCGTTTCTTCTAATAAATCTCACTTGACGTTGACACTCTTGCGCATCCAACGCATTATCCAATAAATTTGTGTCAACCGCTCCATGTCTTCTTCCCATTTCATTGGAACAATACACTAAACTAAATATTCCTAATAATATAATTAAATACAATGTATGTGCCATATTTAAATTAGAATCTTTAGCACTTTCAGATCTTTAAAAAAATACGAGTGCCACAACGACATCTGCTGCGCGGAGCAGACATTTAACAAAATAAGAAGATTTCAGATTTTAATATTAATTTGTATATCATTATCTAATCGCATTATTTTGATTAATTAGCATGTTCGATCAAGCTACGGAATATCCTATTATTGATAAAACTGCGGAACGAGATTGGTACTTACGCACAAGATTAAAATACTGGCATTTGTTTGTTGTCATGTTCCGTCCGTAGAAGCCCGTAGTCCACCAGATCACTAATCGGTCTCTCAGAAGACTCTCAAAAGAAAGAAGAAGATAAAAGAGGACTCTTGTCTTCTTCTTCCTTTGACCATTCCAGGGTTTTTGTGAATGATAGCTCCAAAGTCGTAGACCAGTGGCGTGCCCAGTCTTTTTATCACCTTTTTCATCATCATCTGCCTAACTTTTAACCAAATATATTTGAGCAACTTCCAGTCTAACCAGATGCAGTTGAATACCAGTACTTTACAACCCAGTTACTGGGTTACACTGTCGTTTTATCTCTCTCGATGAACCAATATTGCACAGTATCGTATTTGTATTCCTATCAACTCCGGGTTCCTCTCTGAACTTTTGCGTCAATCGAGTGTTGAATAATTATCCTTTAAGATATGTTAATCGGATATAACTTAGCTTTCTGATTTATTAGATAAATACAGATAAGTAGTACCTACGTAATTCGAAAGTAATGAAACAGGCTGTCAGTAATTAATTGAACTGGATTAGTATTGACTATGGGAGAAAACTAGTTTTCTTGCAGACATTTTGTTCATTTTGCACGAAACATCATTAAACAGTTTATTTATTCAAAATTATAACACCTTTACAGACTCATCCAAGGCAATGCTATAAGTAAAATTTTAACACATCAAATACATCAAATAATCTATAAGCATATTTTAACATTTTAATAAAATAGTTACTTATTAACACAGGTAAGGACTAGTTCTTGTTGAAGGAGACCAGCTGATCCCGCTATCTCTGTCTGGTCCTACCGCGATGTTGCTTGCTATTAAGAGGGACACCCTCCTTACCAGCTTTAAATAGAGAGAAGTGGAAGGAGGTTAGAGAGGCCTTTGCCCTGCGGTGAGACATCATAGGCTTTTAATAATAATAACACAGGTAATTATTAAAAATGTTAACATTTTTTGACATTTTGCTATTCATTGCATTAAGGTATTACCTGTATTAAATTGCCACATGATATAACGCCTGGTCAGTCCGGAAGTTTGCTTTGTGTTTTGATTTGCTCCAAGACGAAATTATCGTTTTGGATGATACGTTCAGAAAGTGATATTAATCTTAATTAGGTACATGCACGTGCAAGATTAAATAAAAAATGTGATCGATATTACCATTGATAACGCCATAATATTTTAATTATTTTGATACCTGAACGACCTATGCAACACCCCACATGATGGGATAGGTACACGAGAAAGAAATATTCCCACTTTACGAGTAGAGGCGAAACTCAAAAAAAAAAATAATACAAGATTTTGAGATATTAAAATTTCAAGATATTATTTCAATTCAACTCAATACAATTCAATTTATTTATATTAGAGAAAGCTCCATTTATGGTTATAAAATTCAAAAACAACATAGAAACCATAAATCATAAAAATTATCTATCTATATTTATATCTATATATATTATATATATATATATTATATATTATATATAAAAATATAAAAATCAATTGCTGTTCGTTAGTCTCGCTAAAACTCGAGAACGGCTGGACGGATTTGGCTAATTTTGGTTTTGAAATATGTGTGGCAGTCCAGGGAAGGTTTAAAAGGTGAGATAATATAAATTTCGAAGCGGTACGAAGTTAGCCGGGTCAGCTAGTAAATCATAAAAATCATAAAGAATAGTTAGTGAGTAAGTAACAAAAAATAAAATTAATAATATAAATGTACGTATAACTATGTTAGTATTGTTAGTACCTAACTGATGTCTATGGCCATCTTTATCCAATGATTTTGAAAGGACAGTCAAAACGGGCAGCAATAACATTAAGATGCTGTTGCTGCTGCTTCGTAGACGGTGCAGCAGCGAGTTAGCTTTCTTGCGCATGATGGCTTGAAATGCAGCTCTAACAGCATCCTAAAAGCATTGTTATACTGGGTGCACAAAGCTAGTAGGATGGCTGCGTATGTTTCACCCACAGGTCACTCGAGTAGAGCGACTGGTAGAAGGCCTTAAAAACTGTAATTTTCACCTCTTTGGTGCAACGTGCGAACCTGCGAGCGAGCATATTGCCTCTCACAGTCAAAGCCCTGCGCTCCCTCTCTATGATCTCGTCATCTTAAGGTCATCTGTCACAGTGTGACCTAGATACCTAAACCTGTCCACCACTTTTAAGGCTGACCCATTAAACTTTAATTTTAATAATTTGTCGACGTAATTAATATACACCCCCATGTCATAACAATAGTTTCTAGTACTAAGAGTCTCTGAGTTATGCCGCGGACAGATAGACGGACGGACGGACTAGGAACCCTAAAAAGTCTGTACTTTGTCTATTAAAATTACGACTTCTAATCTATTTTATCTATTAGGCGTGCCACAAAAATGTTTCTTGTGGCCAATTATGCTGACTTCACGTTTCAAATCGTGATATACACACCTTTCCTATATTTATTATACTATAGTATAATCTTTTTATTGTTTCTTTATTATCTACGCGAATAACTAAACTATTATCGTATTCAAATCCCATGACCATGATTTAATATTTTATCTGGTCTGTCAAGATTTCTGATAGTAATCTGTCAGTTGTGTTCTAAAGTTTTAAGATAAAGTATATTGTTTTTAATTATGTAACAAACTTAGATTGCACGAAGGCACACAAAGAAACATTCAAATCACTAACATACCAGAAACTTGAAAAAATTAACAAGAATAGCTTCGCAAACATGAAATGAAATACTGCTGAACCTTCATTCAGAATAAAAAAAATGTGTTAAATAGGGGGACTCGATTTCTCCCAATAATATAAAAGCAGACTTGAGGAGATAGTTATGTCATTGGCAGCTTCATGAAAGACTGAATGTATTGACGTCGGCCAGAATAGGCTGATAAACCTTCGCTTTGCCGACGAATAGACCTTTTTCCACCCACAGCATTAGGGCTCCAGACCATGCTCCAAGAACTGAACATGGCTAGCTTTAGGGTAGGAGTGGCGATGTATCGGCCTAAAGTATAGTATAGTAATAGCACACAGGAAAGCGAAATTAATCGCCTAATTGAAAACACATGGAAAATTTACTGGTCCATGAAGACGCTAATGAAGGGTGAATTGCCGCCGGGCTCCTTGAAGCTTAAACTCATTCGTCCTAACCTTTTGTGCTTAGACCTGGTCGCTGACAGAGTCGCAAAAGTTTTCCAAAGAGCAATGGAACGCAGGATCCTGGGTATAAAGAGACAGGAGAGAATTCGGAACACCACGCTGCATAATTATTAAAACGGGTTTAATGGAAATGGGCAAGAAAGCTGCCAAATGGGATTAGTTGGGTTGCATCAGCCACATGCACGATGACCGCGGGGCAAAAGTCTCAATAAAATGGATGCCTGAAGATGTAAGGCACCGCTGCGGTCGCCCCAGAAAGAGGTGCCAAGATTACCTGGACGTGTATCGTGAAGGCTGGTTTGAGGTGGTGGAAAAAGAGTTCCTTGAATGACTTGGAGGAGGCCGTTGCTCAGCAGTGGGGCAGCAAAGGCTATGCAAAAGAAGAGGTAGCGAACACGTTGTATACGATTCATTGGTAAAAAATAGGTCATTTAGTTTTTTCCAATTTTGATTCCTTTAAATCAATGTTTGCCGCTTGCGACCTTATAAAATTAACAATTAAGTTGTATTGATGGTTGTAATGATTATAATTCTGTAAATACATATTTCAGGTCAACAAGTTGTAATTGTTACTTAAACTTCTCGCACACAAAATGGTACAAAGGCGGACTTAATACCTTGGGCATTCTCTACCAGTCAACCAAGGGGGGTGAAGAGATTAGATGGCAGGCAGGTTGAGAGGAACAATGATTACAAATTATATCATAATTAATAATAAATAAGATTGGTACATAAATAGGATGTAAACTTATAATACACATACAAGCATACATATCTAGTGTAATATTTAATTTCTCGACTTTAAAATAGGCAGTATTATAGGTACCTAAATATTGATCTAATCGGAAGAGCAGATACTTTTATAATCACAATTCCATTCAATTTATTTTATCGGCGAATTTAAATCTGTGATTAAATGGAATTACATACAAGGGATTTATTTTTGCCTTTCATTTGACGATTCAACGATATATATATTGCGCTTTTTTACGCTGTTGAGATGACGATTTTTTCAAACATAATGAAGCAATGGATTAGCAAATTCTTTCAAATCTAATCAATAAAAGTGTAAGTCTTCTTTGACCTTCTTGAATATGCTATATATTGCTTTTATGGAATTTCTGTTCAAATTTGGAGTTGAATATTGTTTGCATGCCCATGAGACGATAGAATATGGAGGATTTCTTTTTTTTTAAGAAAACAACTATGTACCAATTACCCATGTTTGCAATAATAAATGATTTGTTTTGATTTGATGCAAGGCTTGCTTCTTGCAAGCCATGCATCTATGTCATGTCAATAAACATGAAATGCTGTCTCATAGTTTCACTATCAATAGATCTGATTTAGCCATTCATTCTTTCAGGTCTATCGTAACTAGTATTATAAATGCGAAAGTAAGTTTGTTTGTTTGGTATGGTTTCACTCTAAATCAGCTGAACGGGATTGGATGAAATTTGGCACGCAGCAGGTCATGATCTATACCAAGATTTGGGTAAGGCACATAGGGTACTTTTCACCTGGATTGCAGACGAAGTCGTGGGCAATAAAAGTTTCAAAAAATCCTCTCGAAAGCAGAGGAGTCTAGGAGTTCGCTTTTGGTAAGCAAACTCCCAGTCTGAACACCATGCTTTGCTCCACTCATCAAGAATTATCTTCGTTTCTGTTCTACGTCTTCGCAGTAGGATTTCAATACATAGAATAATATTCCCCACTTACTGATGATAGATAATCAGTGGGCTCTCGCTAATCATACCACAGTGTAATTAGCAAAGTTGTTTAATCCAATGGAATGTTTATGTCTTATCTTGTAATTTTAATCGTTAGTTGTTGTTTTCTGATTTACATATAATTTGATATAATCTTATCCAATAACGGAAATACAGAGAGTGGACTTTAACCAAAATTATGTTGTCAGAAGCGTATGGAATTTATACCGTCCAAAGTTTTCGTTCTTCGTCCTTTCGAGCGTTTACTTTTTAATATGATATGAAATATTTTGACATTTTCCATTGTATTTTAGTGCAATCGTTCTGGTGTTCGGATTTCTGACTTAAATGAGTTACGATGTTTGTTATCGATTCCAAAGAGAGTGAAAAGTATGTCGTCAATAATACCTTCCATAAGTGAAAGAATTTCTGGTTGCGCGTTTAAATGTTGATTATGTGCATTTTAAACATTGATAGGTTTGATTCTAAAATTTACATCGTTAATTTTATTACCTATTCGATATCAAAAAGTATATTATTATATACAGATATCAAGCAAATGAGTACACTGTGTCGATAAACCTTAGGCCTTTTTTTGAGGATGGGAAATCATCAACAAACTTCTCCTGTTCTGGGTGGAGCTCCAGGGCGTGTCAGACTTTTACTGACTGAAACCCACCCGTGTTCCTTCAGTTGCCTGTGTGCAAGGAGCCACGGTATCTCTTTTGAACAACCCGCACCCCTGGCAGAAACCTCAGGCCTAAGTCCTCCTCTCCGTGAGAGGAAGTGGACCGTAATCTACCACGCTGGCCCAATATCGGTTGATAGATATCACATGTCTACGAATTTTGGTTCTAGGACAAGCCGGTTTCTTCACGATGTTTTCGTTCACCGTTTTGAGAGCAGTGGTGATTGAGTAATTTACGATGTCCCCTTGTTTCGCAAACAGAAATTTCATATAATTTCGTTTCCCAGAAAATGTTTCGTATAATATTTTTTTATCTCATTTTTTTGTTTAACAAACTTATCATACAGTAGAATTATTTTTAACGAATAATGTTTGTTCGGTGTACTTTTCCATGGTATTTTATTGTTAGTGACAGAAACGAATCGCTGCAAAACCGACTCCAAGTAGTCTTGTCTACCCTACCCCTAGAGTGTAGAGGGTCCCGCGAGCTGAGGAGCAGAGATTTAACGCCCACCGCCGCGGCTGAGGTTGGCCGTTCAAGCAGGCCAGATAGCCGAAGCTGCGGTGGTGAGCGTGAATACCATCTGCGACGATAAGCTCGCGTGGGACCGCCGGAGCTCCGCAGCACCGGAGCCGTGACAGAAACCAGCCTGCTGCATGTTGCATGCTCGCTGGCATACTGCATGCTGGCTTGCACGCTGCATGCTCGCTTGAATTGAAACGTTTAGAATCTGTTACTTGTTAAAATGTTATTCTTGGTAATAAGTTTTATATTAAAGAAACATTCTATGATATGATTATTCTAACATTACACTTTATGTGTAAGAAAAATCAATGATTTAAAAATCTTCAAAGTAAGTATTTTGCGTATTGAATCTGTGAAACGAAAATATGAGAAAAAAATGATGTGAACCGAAATTCTATAAAATGATTAGCTATAAAACAACGTACAACCGTAATTTACACAAAGTAGCCTGACTAGGTTCGAACCTAGGACCTGAAACATAAGTCGTGACCCGTTACCACCTGGCTATCACTGCTTTCCTCCTTAATCCTTAGTAGGTAACTAGTGGTAATGTTAAGACTTCTACTACTCCTATACTCCAACTGACAGCACGGTTGGCGCAGTGGTTAAGCGATTGACTGCTGTGCTGCGTGTAGTGGGTTCGATTCCCGCACGGAACAAATATTTGTATGACCTACAAGTAGTTGTTCCGGGTCTGGCTGTTTGTGTATGTGAATTGAAATGTTTGTAAACGCACCCACAATACAGGAGTAATTCCTAGTGTGGGGCAACGTTTTTAAAAAAAAAAAAAAAACTACAATTATCAAAACCTATTTTCGTTCTCAATTAAAACCAAATGCACCTTTCAAAGTAACGAGCGAAGTCATTTAGTGGAAAAGTCAATTGGACGTAGGTAGTAGGTACCTATAGTTAGGTACAATCGTTTGGTAAAGTTTCAGATATATGTGTGTTTTTCATTCATTAGACGCGCCAAATATATATCTTGTACGGTTCTATTATCCGGAATCTTTTGGGTTCGGGTGGTTTCATTTTCATCTCGAAACCACTGAATTGATAACACATGAATTCACTGAAACACATATGAATTCACAACTTCTAATCATCATTTAAAAAATATATTTCATATTGCTCTTGACCTCGATCACGCCTGATAAAAAGCGATGGATGAGGTTTATGACGTAACGAGCGTGCCTAAAAGATGCCTGTTCCCTCTCCGCTTTGAAGGTAGATGGGTTAAATGTTGAAGAAAATACAGATGCTAACAGAGAGTTCCACACTTTGGCTGCGCGCAGAAGCAGTGAGCAGGACTGAATGGTATATGAACCACGTGCGGACGGTACCCAGTAGTGATGGGATCAGATCGTTGAGCTCCTCGCACAATCTCCGAAGAACAGAATGTAAATGACCGACGGGTAAGCAATATTACGCCCATGAAGCCAGGCTGTGGCCTAACCAATTTTATTTTAGGCGCAGATTCGCGAAATATGGAAGGGATGGAGGGGAGGCTTTACCTACCCTGGAGTGGGATAGCGAATCATAATGTTCAACATATGACGTACCTAGTTGAACATTATAATTCTTTATACCACTCCTGGAATTATCATCATAATTCTCCTGCCCTTTATTCGAATTTATTTGAGGTCAGCGCAGCACGTCTTCTTCTTCCACACTCCTGGGATATTATGTATGACTCCGAGTTTAATTAGTAGGTAGGAGGTAGGTAGGGATTAGATTAGCCCACATCGTAATGATAGTATTCCGTCACAATAATTAAAAATTTGCCTACGTAATCAGCATGCAAATTAATCGAATTAATACAAACTAATGGGATACGCATTAGGATTATCATTTGTCTTATTGCAATGTTTAGGTGAACCAGCACCCTAATTACGATTGCACTATTAATCAGGATTTAAAGAATTTTTAAAAACATTGGTAATCCATTGTTGCTTCATTTGTTCGAAAAAATTGTCTGCTCAACAACATTATTACTAATTAGGTTTACCAACAATTCTTCACAATAAATACATTGATGTAACACATTCTTCAAATTAAATTACAGCGCAACAATTACTTATAGGTAAACACCACATGCATAAAACAATGAATTAGAGAAATAAGCTAACTTACTCAGTAATAAGTGCCAATATTCAATTAAATTAATAAAAAAAATGGTGACATTATAAATGGTAATGAAAATAAAATTGGTGAAAAATGAATACATAATAAAATTCTTATAATTATGACACTGACAACATTGGTAAAATAAATAAATGAATGTTGTTGAACTGTGAAAATGAAACTTATTTCGCGTGGTAACGCAATTCCCGGGGGGGAAACTATAAGTATCTGTTTGTATGGTCATGCAATGCTTATTACTAAATGCAACTGAAAGGATATACGGTAAAAAAAAATCGGTTAAATTAATATTTTTTGTCTGTCTGTTTGTCGCTATTCGTTTGTTGCTAATCTCCAAGATAGTTGGACCGATTTTGATGGGAGGTAGCTTTATTGACAGGTAACTGATACTATAAGGAGTAATTTACTCCTTATAGTATCATCAAGTAAGAAAGAATTAAAATACCGCGCAAAAAAACCCATGTAATACAGTTTGTTTTCGAACGAAGTCGCGGGAACAGCTTGATACCTAATAAAATAAAAAAAAACCTAACTGTTTTGGTTCCTTTATGAAATTTTTTATATGTTAAGAGACAACCAAGTGTGCGGCCTGTTGAACCAACTATGCTGGGGTTGGATGAAACCGGATACAGTTACTGAGTAACGCCACAACCCAATTACCATGCTTTTCCTTATCTCTAAGATGTAGTAGCAAAAACTAAAATCAATCTGCCGAGCCTTTTGACAACTGTTTTGGGGTCTGGTTCCAGTCTAAACGTAAGCAGCTGAATCCCAGAATTTTACAAAGAGCTGCAGCTTATTAGAGGGGTGATTCCAGTAATTCTAAGAATGTTCACTATTATCATAACCTCAATCTGTCAAAAATATCTCTAATTTCACTATTTTATTTACAAGTTTTTGACATTGATTGTTGCTGAAATGAAATGGGACTAGATCTTAAACGTTTTTAATTACAGGAATTGGTCTTCTGACTTTCACATACCAGTTACTGGGTAACCAAGGTAAGACTGGTTTTCAAACTTTTGGGTTTTTGATCAGCCGCAAAAACGAACCCTATACAACAATCCATTACTTAAAAGTTATTTAAAGTTACGTTTCTCTATTATTCCATAAAACCTCCTTACAAAATCCCTAACAAACAACATTTTCTTATTTACAAGACCAATGTAAACAAGAATTCCTAATGGCAAACAAAAGTACGTCTAAATTGAACGAAAATATTTAACAACCCTCCCTAAATTGTGATTTAAAACGAAAGACTTTCGTTCGCAAGCATACTTGCGTTGCGTGTTTTTACTTTTCCGTCCTGTTAATTGGAAATAGGGCAACAGTACATAATGGAAAATTAATCATTGTAATGGACATTTTACTCTGTAATTTCGGGTACTCAGCTAACTGTAAATGTGTCAAGTGTTTTCCTTAAGTAAGTTAATGGAGCTAATCAGAAAAATACGAGTTCAATTAGAAAATAAATGGGATTTCAATGTTTACCTTTTAAAGGCTATTTTTATCATTTGGAAATGCCTTACGTTACGTCGAAGATTTTCTCTGATTTTAAAGTAGCATTTTTGCTTTTACCTTCTTATTTTTGGTGCTTGCCGTTTGGCCCCGGGTGGTCATTTGTAGATCTTTAACAGCCGTTACTGTTGCCAAGACTGACTGTCTAGTCTTACCAAGGTGTGTCGTGTTACTACGTGTTATTATCCACTTATCGTGTTACTAGCCACTAACTGGCGTATGTAGGTCTGGTAGGCAGTCGCTCCATGTTAAGTACTGGTTATCAGCTCATCCGGTTAGACTGGAAGCCGACCCCAACATACTTGTGAAAAAGGTAGGCAGATTGTTTTAAATTTTTGCTACTACTTCCAAAAAGAACGAAAAGCCATGTTACTTTTCCGTACTGTATTTTCCAATAATAAAAATTAAGAGTATAGTTGTTTGAACGCGCTAATCTATGGCCAGTCGGATTAGAAAAAATCTTTTTACTACTACTAGCGGCTACGTTTACGGTTACGGTTTACGGCTACTTAACATTATGCTGGAAACCATAGGAGCCGAGGAAAAACTAAAAAAAAATCAAGTACTAAATTTGACTCAAACAAAAACAACAACAACAAACAGCACCCTAATTGCGTAACACACGATCAATCTTAATCGGTTTCATTTTGACAGTTCAACAATATTCATTGCGTTATTTACGTTGTTGGGCAGACATATTTTTCGAACATATGAAGCAATGGTTTAACAATCTGTTTCAAAACGAAACAGATTATGATTAATCGTTGAGTTACTCAATTAGGGTGCTGGACATGCTAAATAAAACCGTTTAAAAAGTCAGAAAGAACGTTAAGCAAAAACGAAGCAATAGAGCGGACCGGCAATGCGAAATAACGAGCGGTTTTTTTTTGGTTGGAAATCATAGGGGGGACAACAAATGTATACGAAGTCGTGGGCAGAAACGGGTTTGTGACCAACTCGACAAACTTAAAATAATTTAATTTAAGTTGCACTATGTGGAGACGCTTAACAATCTTAGCGTATCCAGATGACGAAATAAAAAGTGATATTAAATTTGAGTTTCACCAACTGAACACACGCGTGTCCAGCCTCTTGTGTCGAATTAGTGACTAACTCGCAGAAGCTAGTAAAATTATATTATTATAGTTAGTGAGTCGTAAAGATACATGTTACATAATTAAAACGGAAACAATACATTATTTATACATTTAAATTAATCTTTAGTAGCTATATGTCATCATCTGCCTAGCCTTTTCCCAACTATGTTGGGGTCGGCTTCCAGTCTAACCGGATGCAGCTGAATACCAGTATTTTACATGGAGCGACTGCCTATCTGATCTCCACAACCCAGTAACTGGGGTAATACGATACCCCTTTGTAAGACTAGTTGTCAGACTTTCGGGCTTCTGACGACCCGTAACGACTGTCAAAGATCCACAAATGACAGCCTTTAAATGAATGAATGAATGGCAGACTTTAGTAGCTATATGTAACGTATGTTAATTGACGTTTAATATTCATTAGGTTACCGAGTAAATATCCATCAGAATTTCATGAAAGCGATTGCTATTACTTGTAAAATTATTTGCATTGAGAAGTATTTGACGTTGTGATATCTATACTATGCTACATACTAATAATAAAGCTGAAGAGAGTCTTTGTTTGAACGCGGCTATCAAATGCAAAAAGAATTTTTCAAATCCAACTGACAGTTGCAGAGGCAACTGCCAGTTGGATTTGAAAAAATTCTTTTTGCATTTGATAACACAACTTTTGAGGAAGGCAATAGGCTACTTAACATCACGCTAGGACCCTAAGGAGAGGAGTAAAAACTAAAAAGTCAGAAAGAACGTTAAGTAATAACACGGGAAAGCGATCAAAAACGACGGGGTGGGTCAGGGGAACAAGAATTTTAACGCAGATGAAGTCGTGGGCAGAAGCTAATAAAATTATATTCATATAGTGGCCACCACTCACACATCACTGGCCTCCTCTCTGTGAGAGGGAGAGGGCCGTAATCCACCACGCGGGCCCAGTGCGGGTTGGTAGATGTCACATATCTTCGAATTTTTGGTTCTAGAACATGCCGGTTTCCTCACGATGTTTTCCTTCACCGTTTTGAGAGCAGTGGTGATGAAATATTTTACACGAAGTAAAGCGCTTGCCTGGGTTCGAACCTACGACCTACATCTTATAAGTCACGTCAGTTACCACTGGGCCACCACTGCTCAAAATTATATTATTGTATTTTCTTTCTTGAGAAAACTTACAGCTAGGATACAGATAGTTGACCGTTAGTGAAAGAATGCCAATTAAAAGTTATTACTGACAATATTAGAGTAATATAAGAAACAGCAGACGGGCAAGCAAAAGTAAGAATAAGTAAGCACTCGGAGAGAATCTGAATTCTCTCCGAGTGCTTACTTATTGAGACAATAAATAGGTTTTAGTGATCTTCAAATAATTTTTTACACAGCGAGGGGTGAAAGGCTATTTGTTTGAAGCGACATTTTGGATGATATTGAGTTATATACCCAATAACTAACTGAATACTATATATAACTCAATATCAACCAAAATGTCGCTTCAAACAAATAGCCTTTCACCCCTCGACAGTATTTTAAGTTTAGAAATACTGGTGAAGAATATGTCAAGATCATCAACACTCATATTATCTTATGTCAGACGGATCGTAAAGATCCATCTTACATAAGTAAAACGGAAACATTACATCCTACTAATATTATAAATGTGAAAATTTGTGAGTATGGATGTATGTATGGATGTTTGTTACTCTTTCACGCAAAAACGGCTGAACAGATTTGAATGAAATTGGCACACAGGTAGTTTGTAACCTGGAATAACACATAAGTTACTTTTCATCCCGGTACTACGTTCCCGTGGGATAGATTTCGACCTCCACACGGGCGAAGCCGCTGGCGACAGATAGTTATTTACACATTGAAATTAATCACTTCAGTTGCTATATATAACGTATGTTAATTGACGTTTAATATTCATTAGGTTACCGAGTAAATATCCATCAGAATTTCATGAAAGCGATTGCTATTATTTGTTAATAATAATAATATATAATAAAATCGTTTATTTATAAAAGGGGCTCGTTTACAATAAATACCTTAACAACTAAAATAGAGCACAATTGCTAATTTGCCTGAACTAGTTTGAACCTGTGTTTCAGGCTACAAAAATGCAAAAATACTTAAAGAAATAAATTAACAACGTGTATTAAGTAATAACTAAAATATAAATTAGGTCAACAAAAGTACAAACTGCATGTTAGCGGTTTTATTTGCAGACAACAAGTAGATCTTCTGTCTGTGCATAATCAATGGATAGTAAATGTTAAATTATTTGCATTGAGAAGTATTTTACATTGTGATGATATCTAAATCTGTACAAGTAATAAAGCTGAAGAGTTGAACGCGCTAATCTCAGGAACTTCTGGTTCGAATTAAAAAAATAATAATAATGTTAGATATCCTATTTATTAAGGAAGGCTATAGTCTATATAACATTACGCTAGGACCCTTAAGAGAAAACAAAAAAAAAAGACAGAATACGAAATACTTGCACTGGCAGGCGATTCGATGCGATGAGGTAAGTCGGAGGAGCGAGAAATTCAGACAAACCTGAAAGGTTCAAACTTTTTAGCTTTATGATATTAGTATAGATTCTAACATAAAATATACCCTTCTTCTAGAACAGTCCTTTACATAATAAGTTCATCGTGTCGCCATTGTCATTTCTTTTTCTATAATAATATTATAAAATTTGAATATAATGTGCGCTAAGCCTGGCTGGCATGTTTGGAGCAAACAAGCTACGTAAACTACCTACGTATTGACATCAAGGTTAAGCGAATTTACATATTATGTACATTAATTTATTTACGTAATTAAAACGAACATACACGTGTTGTTATTCTTAGTCTAAGTTCTGTACAAGAACAGCAAAACCACGTTGAACTCAATATTACAAGTTCAGACAGTAATCTGCATGGTCTTCATATGGCTTGACCAAGATTATGTCTGGACTTTAAAGAGACTGTGGCCTCTGAGTCTGTTTCGGTCGTTCTTCTGTGAGAAATAGCACAGATTATTATAAGATGCGTTTAATATAAGCACATACATGCAATCAAAATATATTATAACTGTTGGTATAACATATATCAGAGTAGTCGGTTAGAGAACACCGAACACATCTAGAATTTGGATTTGAGGACTATTTATTAGGTACTCTTTTGTAACCGTAAAACCTACATTTCAGATTCCAGAAAAAAAGGCTTCGAATTCTCCGAAATACAATCCAAAACTTATTTTCTTTAAGTAAGGTTTTTTCAGGAAAATAAGGAAAGAGGCTTATGTGATTATTGTACCGAGAATTTCGTGGCTACTGAGGAGCTAAAATTGTGGATTATTTATTTAATTGAAAAGTATTTAATTCTTTGAGCTTCTTTTTCGTAATGTCTGAATAAGCACTATCTACCTGATGAAATAAAACACGAGAAAAAATTATTCATTAATCCGACCTTTTCGAAATCCAACGATTGTGTATATATAGGGAAGCGAACGTGTTAACTGTTCGTCAGCTGTTCATATTGCAAACGGTTGTAAAACAGCATGGCCTCACTACATTCAACCGCTCACTCTCCCACAGAAGTAAACGCCCCATAGTCCGGCCATAACATTCGGCTCTCTACAAACTACTTCCTCACAGCGATTCTTTTGCTACGTTGGTTGCTTTCTTTATAATAAAATAAACAGGATACTCCCAATTTATAACCTCCCCAAAACCAAATGCAAAATTAAACTAAGCTGTTGGCTCCGGGAGTTAAATTATAAAGAAACAGAAAAACTATTTGGTGTCCCAAAATAGCCAATTTAACATTTAAGATATTCTATTCCCCTATATTAAACATGACACCAAGTACCAATAATTAAAACTATGTTCGTTTTTATTTTTAATATTTTATGCCATTGCTTTTGTAAATTTTTACCGTCCTAATCATTGTACATAACATTAAAATATAAGCACTACCCAAGGGGATGAGACCTGGTGTCCTGAACACCTCAGATCATACAGACCTCACGTCTAGTTTAGGCACTAGTCTCCCACAGTATAATTATTGATGTCTCTAATATTGTGGTGAGAAATAAATAATAATAATTATTAATATTCATTATGAAATTATCTGCTGTATTCATTAATCAGGAAGTTGTGGAACAAGCATATTTCCTACCCACACACAATTTTTTCTTTCTACTAAGCGAAAACATGAAATATCTCGTTACTCATTATCATCATTTCAATTTTAAATGCCACAAAATTATTAAGTTTACTTTGCACAGGACTTTTCAACCCTCCGTTCGGGAGCTCTCACGCTGGCAACCCTACTCGTAGATCAGGGTTGCCACAAGCACGTCCCGTCGACCTGTAGGGCTGTACAAGTAATTACCGCGGCCCGAGCTGACTGATGATGATGGCACTCGCAACACTCTGCTGCCTCAGATAAACAACTGTGTGTAGTGAACTGTAGTCTTTTTTGTACGAAAAAATATGCTGAGTTTCATTTAGTTTGCGCTCGGAATTTTAGGAAAGGTTTTTTCGGATTTATGGTAATTAGAATCTAGCGAGTGATGACCCTGCGGCTAATAGCATTAGGGGTGGGAAAAAAATGTTTATCGTAATATCCGATCCTACTTGATATTTTACAACGCGATTTCGATTATTTAATACTGGTTTTCGTATTTATGTGAATTTCTAATCTAAATTGTAAATAAGCCAGTGGTCGTAAAGTTGGTATATAAATTTACATGTGACATAAACTTGGGATGTAACTGTGAAACATAATTATATTTAGTAATTAAAGTGTATATGGGCGTATCTTACAGCCACACGTTATTAAACCACCGGATTATTGTGATTTGGGTCACACCTATAAATGCAAAGCTTATGTGTTGGTAGGTTCACGTGGAAAATTACTCTTTTGGAGTGCTGATACAGTTTTGATGCAATACTAACAGAACGTAACATTACGCCTGTCATTTTCCGAAGGATTAGGTAGAGGTGTACCTATAATAATATAACCACATTTCATTAGTTATGTTTAAATCCCATGCCAAAGGAAGCGAGTCTAAAGCCAACCGAGCACAAATTCAGACTCCGGACTGCTACTGAAAAAATCCTGTTGGTGAAACCGACCTGGGAATAGAACCCGGGATCTCATGCTAGTAGCGTTTTCGAAAAACGGTGAAGGACAACATCGGAGGAAGCCAGCATGTCCAAGAATCGATAATTCGAAGACGTGAGGCATCCACCAACCTGCTTGGCAGACTACGGCCCACTCTCTCCCACAGAGAGGAGGTCTATGTCCCAGCAGTGTGAACATTATAATTATGCTTTACGCCTTTTCGTATACTCATAGTACTATTTCTGGCCTGGCTGCAATCAACTGGATTATAAAACCCAAGAATACAAGATTGAAGTAATATTTAAAACGGCTTCAAGGTCGAGTGTTGTATGAACTAAATCACCTACAATTGTAACAGCTGAACGAATATCAATGTTATCCTAAATTGGTACAAATTGGTATAAATTGGTCCTTTTCATACTACTTCCTTTCATGCCAGCCCATCCCAGACAGCCAATTTAATTGAATAACCATGTAGCCAAATTGCATTTTGATTGGTTATTTAAATTAGTGTTGAAATAATGTGATCTTAGTGTCATAGTCATTTATATTAATAGATTCCTGGCGGATCCCTTGTCTAGCTGTCGACGGTTTTGTTAGTAGTGGTCACAAGCGCTACATTTATTGTGTCTAACGATGACGACGAGAAATTTTCCTGATTAAAAACTCATAGCAAAATATTAATATGATAGCCACTGATCTTAATATATATAATATCTGGATGACCGAGCTTAGCTCGGTTTTTTTTGGTTTGACGTTTTCTAAAAATGAAACCTAGCTTGATCGATTTATCGCCCCCGAAGCTCCCTGCATACTAAACTTCATGAAAAGTGGTCGTTTGGAGCCGTTTCCGAGATTCAGATTATATATGTCGCCGCGAAAGCGCCTATCTGTTAAGATTATAACGTAATCTTATGCGTAACTATTTAATTTAATTGCAATAACACCATTAAGCTCCTGTGATCTGGAATACTATTGTAACCATTTGCATGCATCAGTGAAGTGTCTATTGGTTTCCTTGAGATCAACGCCATCTATTGGCCAGGTTGTAATATAAAACTCGCAGAGTACTGCTGGTTTGATAAACTAGTTAAATAGCTATAAAACGAATTACGATGTCTTAGTTAAAACATAGCCACAATTAAAAGGGAATAATTGCATTATTGTCTTTGGGCTTTTAGTGATTAACCTTTTGGTCATTTGAAACAGTACTGTGTCACACAGTACATTTGTTTATGATACATTGCTACCTACTGTGCCGAAGATGGGCCCGGTTTGCGAGTTTTATGATCAATAACTGATTGATAGATTTTAATACGAGAACTAAATCAGTTTCAATCAAAATTTACAACTGATAAAGTAACAAGATTATTTTACACACACATTTATTTGTGAATTCCTGTTGTTTGATTAAATTCCTTGAAAATCCGGAAATGTTGTAAAGTAGTAATATTTGGTTTGTAAAAAGTAATGACGTTACTAATTAAATTTTCGTCTTAAAATGCCATTGCATTTGTGAATATTAGCATTGTTTAATTGTAAAAGAATTAACTGACAAGCATTTCACCATTGTTAGTAAATTTTATAAAACTAACTAAACAATAACATTGAGTACTGCTTTCTGTGCGATACGCAATACTTCCGCCCACTTGGAGAGATGAAAAATAATGGTGGTCGGATAGTACCGCTATGAAAGTGTGTAAAAAGGACTAAAATTGTAATTGTGGAATAAGAAACCTCTGTAACATAATGCTTTGATTTAAAAGAGTGTCCGTGGAGCTTCTTGCCCGTTCTTCTCCATATGAGACCTACTTTAGTTTTGGAATGCGCGCCTAGATTCCCTTCGTAACTGAAACTATCTGATTCACTGATAAATAGAAAATCCAAAGTGCCTGTAAAAGATATTTAAGTGAAATTATATGGTTTGAGTTAAGTGTTGTGTGTGATTGAAAACCAACTACCTATATACCAACGAAGAATTACACCAGAAACCTCAGAGACGGCGTGCATTGGGTTTCCCGCCGTCTTATATATGCAAGAGTTGCTCGTTTAACGGTATTAGATATATATCTAATATCTACCTTTAAAGTTTTATTTTCTTGTTTATGTGTATTATATTAATGTCAGTGAAGTCGGGAAAGTTAAGCTATGCTTGCCGCGGTTGGTCCGTGGCAGGTGAACACTAGTGATATTCCGGATATCCGAAAAAATCCGTATCCGTATCCCTATCCGTTACATTTTTGATGCATCTTTTACGGATCTTTACCTTAATCATAATTCCAAATTGCCCTGGTGATCTTCTTTGTAGACATTTTTTAACTCGTATAACAAACACAAACGTTATCTATGCTGCCAGTGTCACACTAAACTTTAACAAAACAAAAGAAAGACCCGCTCAACGAAATTCGAAACATGTTCTGTCACGCAAAGCGTCAAGTGGCGTTAAGTATCGTGTCCAGGTTACGCGCACCATTCTCGATTAAGTAAGAAACTTAAGACCCGTATCCGTATCCGTATCGACGGATCTTGAAACCAATTATCCGTATCCGGATCCGTAACTGCGGATCTACATTTTTAATGATCCGGACCATTACTAGTGAAAACACATATCGACCGTGACTCGGAAAGAACGTGAAGCCGTTGGTCCCGGCTATCATTCGTGGATCTTTGACAGTCGTCAGAGGTCGTCAGAAGCCCGAAAATCTAACAACCAGTCTTACCAATGGGTATCGCGTTGTCCAGTAACAGGTCAGATAAGCAGTCGCTCTATGTAAAATACTGGTATTCAGCTGCATCCGGTAAGACTGGAAGCCGATCAACATAGTTGTATATATTCTATTAATTATAATGAAAAGCATGAGATAAACTTTTTTAGCGACGGGTCTGGGTCACATTTCACGAGTATTCCTTCTTAAAATAAAAAAAATCAGAGAATTGTTTAGGCTTTCACAAACCGGAGAATTCACGCGCGAGCTGTAGTTATATTTATAGTAAGTGTTATATAATATTGTGTCCGTTTTCCTTATCAAATGAGCGCCCTGCAGGGTTTCCGTATTCAGTCCATTGACTACTCAGCATGGCTCAAGATCGAATTAAGGATATTGTTTTTTTTTTCCTGGGTATATGAAACAAAAAGCTGTTTTCTTTTGTTTTTTGTTAAGTGTACGTGAAATGACGTAAAAATACTTCATTGCTATTTATCTTATCTGTGTGTATGTTTTTTTTTAGTTAACTTATCCAGTGCATATCTTCACGATGTACCAGCTAGATTGAAATATAGAAAATTATTTTATTTGAGACATGCACTGGAACTATTACTAGTTTGTAACTAACAGGAAGAATACAGGATAAGTTTTTATCCAGTACGCAAACTGAAACCATGAATTCAGCATATCATTTTAGACCCCCAGCGCAGAAATTTTTCGACGGTAATACAAAAAAAGAATCAGCTGTTCCATACATTTTGACCGCGTAGGTATTACACTTTTTTATGAGACAGCTGATTTTTTTTTGTAAAACCGTCGTAAAATTTTTGCGCTGGGGGAATTCATGGTTACAGTTTGCGCATTGGATAAAAAATTAATCTTGAATAATGGTGAAATACAAACAATAATAAAACAAAATTGTGAAAACAAAAAGAAGAAGACCTGTGTGAGGCCAAAAAGGCTTCTAACTCAGCGTAGCATAATCAGCCTATGTATAATGTTCCCACAGCTGGTACACAGGCCTCCTCTCTGTGAGAGGAAATAGCCTACAATCCACCACGCAGGCCCAGTGCGGATTGGTGGATGTCATAAATGTCTTCGAATTTTTGGTTCTAGGACATGTCGGTTTCGTCACGATGTTTTCCTTCACCGTTTTGAGAGCAGTGGTGATGAAATAATTTACACAAAGAGAAGCGCCTGCTTAGGTTTGAACTCACGACTTACAGCTCGTAAGTCGCGGCCTTTACCACTGGGCCACCACAGCTCTCTGACGACTCTGGTTACTTGTCTCTTTTGGTGACTGTACTTAAGTGTGACACCCATATTTCTAAGGAAATATGGTAAAGACGCAGAACGCTACTGATGAAATATACGTACATTATAATATTGCCTTTTCAAATCAAAGAACAATAGAAAACACTTTAAATGATAAACGAGATCACATCGATAGATAGGTAGATATTATTAACCAATCCAGGTCTGCACTTCATGTAAGCACAATGCTGCGATATTTGTAAAAAAAACAGCGACAGGGCCGTGATAGATTGTGCTTACCTACTACCCTCCGAACACTGTGAAATAATTTTCATTTTTTGTTGGGTGGGGGAATTCTTCAAATAACTTCTCCCGCTCTGGGTGGAGCGGGAGGGCGTGTCAGACTTTTACTGACTAAAACCCACCCGTGTTCCCTCAGTTGCCTGTGTGCCAGGGGCCGCGGTATCTCTTTTGAACAACCCGCACCCCTGGCAGGAAACAACATTGAGTATGTTTTCAACATGAAGTTTACTAATGATAATGAATCAGATATTTCCAAGCTTCGTTACAAAAAACGAATCCATTGTGTAACACAAAATGTAAAAACCATTCAATCCATTTAAATTCATCCTTACAATGAAAATAGCTTAATTCCTGAATGAGAATTAAACCTTTGAATCATTAATCGGTAAATGAAAACCGGATGAGTGGAGCGGAAGAAAAACGGACAAAAGTCGTGATAATGGAGGATTGCGTTAGTAGTCATTAATAGAATCGTTTCACGTGGCAACTTGCGTTACGTGAATGGATTTTTATAGCTCCTGTATCTGACTGGTAGTAAAGTTACAGCTATAAATAGACTGCAGACTTTGAAAAATAGCATATTTTTCGTTTTCGTGCTTTAAAGTTAAAAGGGTCTCATAGACAGCTGCGACATGACACTAGTACAAAAAATCTGTAAAAATTTCATGGTAATTGTTTGACAGAATCCCGTCGTGCCTGTCTGCGGGAGCCTTTATAAGGGATTTTAGGTTTCTGAGGAATGAGAGTTGTCAGAAAAATATTCGGGTTTTGGCTAAATTAAATGAATCTATGAGATGAATTTCTTGTAAGTACGGCGTTTAATATTAATAACTAAGAGTTTGATTCTTTGATTAGTCTTTGAGTGTTTATGAGATAAAACAATTCTATAAAACGTACATTTTAAATGCGGGAGTTGGAGGTAATTTATTTAACTAAAGTTAGTACGTTAGTAACCTCAAATAAAACTGCTTGATGCTTTTTCCTAATTGTATAAAGTGAAATAGAATTTAAATCAAAACATGGTTCTAAAAAGATTTCTCAAAAAATATCGGCTTTTATCATTTTACTTCATTCGAATTTCGTACCAGCCAGCAGCTGTTGCATTGCCAATAATTTAAATTCAAATTCAGAATTCCTTAGCGATTCCACTAAACTTCTACCGTTCTTCAAGCCTAAAGTGACCAAAGACAAAATGCAACAATATGTCAAACTCAGTACATTTTAAGTGAGCGCCATAAATTTATAAGCCTGCAAAGATATAGGCACGCTGTAGTGAACGTGACTTATCACAATCAGAGAGCTCTCAATAAGAACGCCATAACTTCTCAGAGGTTTCAATACGTCATGCAAGCTTTCATGTTGGCAAAGGAAAAGGAAACTGTTATAAGAGTTATTGAACCTTATTCAGAATGAGAAGTGAAGAAGTCTTCTTCACCTTCAACAGGTTTAGCACGAGTACCGTTTTGTCGACAGAAGAGTAGACAAAACTGACGTTCCATGTAGACAGAGTAGAAAGTTTTCTGTCACTGTCACAACTGTCAGTTGTCAGTGTGATTTTTACAGTTTGGGATAGAATACTTTATTTTGAAATAGTCTACTTAAAAAAGGCTTAGAAAAAGATCGTTAGAAATGAAAGACACAATGACATATTGGAGAAGGATTTCAACGTTGCGAAGCCATGAAACGAAATGTCACTTTGTATAGAATGAGCGGTGTCTATTCTTCGTAGAAATATAAAGCTTCATGCTAAACCTACACTTAAAAGTGTTTGTCTAGGTATTTTTAAATGGAAAAAGTACAGCCGTGTACTATTCGATTGTCGCGCGAGTACGCGATCGTTGCGACCGTTGGCGTTACATTTACAAAAATAACAAACTGTATAATTATTTAAAATACAAATTGTACTTTTTCTTGTTATTATAATAAAATAAACACTGAACATAAATTGAAACAATGACAACTAAAAGTAAAACAGTTAATTCTGAATTCAGTGAATTCAGAATACAATATTAAATTTTAAGGATTACAAATGATATCGAGAACTGAGTGCAAAGGATTTTTTTATTGAATTTTCTCTTTAATGATTATTTTATATTGCTGAATGGGCCTGCTCTTGACATCGATCACGTCTTTTGGAAAGCGATGGATGAGGTGTGAGGGAACAAGCGTGTTCAGAAGATGCCTGTTCGCTCTTACTTTTAAGGCAGACGGGTTCAATGTGGAAGGGACACAAACGCTGGCGGAGAGTTCCACACTTTGGCTGTCCGCATTATAAATGCTGAGGAGAATCGCTTATTAGTTCATTTAAATTACTTGTGATTCATCAAAACACACCATAATAACTAATCATATGCAATGATAAAATAATTTAAGACTTCCTCGTTGGTCTAATGGTCGCATGCGGTACAGCTGAGCTTTTGGTCTTGGCCTTGATACCCAGGTCCGATAAAGTGTGATTGGGTTTGTCCATCAGGAATTTCTCATAAGCAGCCCGTCTGGATTAATGGAATAAGGCGTGATTTAATGTTATGTCATATAAAAGATTGCACTTTTCAAATAAAAATAAATAAATAAAATAAAACATAAACCTAACACACAATATACCTCCACCACAACCTGGGCACGTAAAACGTCAGTACTTAGGTGCTCAGTTCTAATGGGTTGTTTCTTATGTCATATAAGGCCTCACATTCACAAATACATCTCGCGAATTGTTGGGTTTAAGCTTCTTCAATGTACACAAGTTCAATTTATGCTATGTCAACCAAAAATCGATCATCAATAAACTCTATTACAATTCTATTTACATTTATATAAAAAAAACTTTGTATTTACTGTTTACTTCCAAGTAACCGTTTAGCAGAAAATCGCTAATTTCCTTGGAGGCCGCGCTATTGGTCCTTTGGGCCTGGATAAGGAAAGGTCCTATTGTACTACTTTGCGACTAACGTTTTATATAAACCCCTAAAAATTTATCTTCACCATTATTGTGATCTCAGTACACATTATTATTTATAGTTTTGCTAAGCGATTGTGATAAGGATTTCGATGCGACAGAAAAGCAATCATTAGTTTTTATTTATTTCGGAAACATAATTTAATTTAACGACCAATTTGGTTGTGATGTCGTTGACCGTGGCTGTTCTGTGAGATCTACCGTTCTGGCACCAGGACTGAGAGAATCATAGGGTTTGGCAAAAATCTCAACAGAAGCGCATAAATTTCCACAACATTTGTAGAGTATTTTTAATTCACAATGTTAGGTACTGTCGGCGAATTTCATTGTGGTTTTCGGTTGTAAACTACCTATAGCGCTCTGCAAAGACCACTAAACTATGTAAAAGAGATGGTATGAAATCGTAACGTACACTGAATCTGTGTGATTCTTCCCTCAAAAGATTATTTCAGACACCGGTCTACATTGTCTTCACATGATCTGACCAAGATTATGTCTAGACTTTATAAGAGACTTTTGACCTTACCTCTGAATTCGTTTCGGCTTTTCTTCTCAGAATGGTCAGATAGGAAATACCGACTTCATTTAGTTTTTAAAATATGCTTGACGTGTAAAAGTGTTTGTACAAACTTACTTACAGAAATAAAACTCATAGTGATGTCAGCTCTTAGGTAAGAATGATTTTTGAAAATAGTGTTTATCTAAGTCGGCAACCCTGACCGATAAAGATCTAATTACGGCAGCTGTAGCATAATTTATGCTAGACCTGGCCGAAGTCTTATGAGTCACGGACGCGACGGTGAGAACATTTCAGATTCATGAGTGTAGTTTAGTGCTAAACCACGTCATCCAACGGTATCCACGTCACGAACGAGCATAAATGTAGCACGCATCCACGCCTGGGCCGGACACGGCACGGTCCAGTATAAATCATTCTTAACACGACTCTTGGCTATAAGAATGGTGTCTGCATTACGTTGCTATGCTTATTCCTTTTAGAATTTGGTCCTTATCCTCATAATTCAAGGGTCTATTAATCCACGGTTGCTGAAAGAATATAACATTTTCTATTACACCGAGAGACTTTAGAACTAAATCCGATTAGCTCAGTTAGTGTTTAATTCGCCTCCGCGTAGTAGTTATACCACTTAGCTAAACTTTAGTATGCGAAACCCACTAATTTCCTTAGAGGATGCAGCTTATTGGTCCCCGGGGCATAGATAAAGAACAGTTCGTTAGGACCGCGACAAACCTCTGATACGTATGCTCGTAAAAGTTTATTTGTTTTAAGGCTATCTATTTTATGGATGTGAATGGCCTTATATGAGCTGGATAGATGTTTTTTGGGTTGTTTCGTTGGTTTTCATTTTAGAAATATTACATTGAGCATTGACATAGAGATAGGGTTTAATGTTTATCGTCATTATAAGTGGCGACGCGCATTACTACCCCCAAAGGTCTCTCTTTAGATTTATTTGTTTTGACTGTGCCAATAGGTTCCCAATCCAGACTACAAAAAAAAATATACTTTATTTTATACACATATATACATACAGATTTTATTTTATTTTCTGTCTCGTAGTGTTAATTATTTGGCATACCTACTATTGTATTGAATGAAGTTTATCTAACTGAACAGACAGCTGTGCTGCTGGGGATTTTGTTGCGCCACTTCTCTTTCCCAGCGAAAGCACTAGAACGGGCGTCTTGGGGGACTGTTTTATGTAATTTTGACGTCCGAAAAGTGCTAATTCTCAGCCTAATTTGAATTAATGACTTTTAATTTGAAGATCGCTATAGATTTTGATTAAGGACGTTAGCAAAATAGATTTCAATTTTTGAAATAAAACAATGCTAGCACATGTAGGCGGGTCTATAACCATTATAATTGCCATGCTGAAACGCGAGAACTACCATAAGTCCTCGCGATCTTGATCAAAACAAAAAAAAATCTCAAAAGCACTCCAAAATAGCACCTTTCACAAAATATAATAGTATAAACGATACACGTTCATCCGGGATATCCACCGATATTTTCCCGGAACCGTACTCGGTTGGCACTCCATTTAAGACCACGTTTTTGCGGCTGCTTCAGGCAGGAGTCTGTTTCAAATTACATAATTTATCATGTCGACCCGTTCCTTATACGCGTTGAATACCATTTTCTTTAGTCCCGATGAAAAAATCGTTCAATTTCTCGAGATGGATGTTTTGGAGTGTTTCAATATGAATTTATTGGGGGATGCTTATATTTGAGGGTAGCAGTAAAATGTGTGTTAAGATTTGGTTTTCATGTGACACGTTTTTGTTCGGAAAGGATTTTGAGCATCAATTAAACCTCATCTAGTTTATAAAATATGATTGACGTGTAAACGTGTGTCTTTAAAATCATCATCATCAACATCATCATCTGCCTAGCCTTTTTCCAAATATGTTGGGGTCGGCTTCCAGTCTAAGCGGATGCAGCTGAATACCAGTATTTTACATGGAGCGACTGCCTATCTGACCTCCACAACCCAGTAACTGGGTAATACGATACCCCTTGGTAAGACTGGTTGTCAGACTTTCGGGCTTCTGACGACCCGTAACAACTATCAAACATCCACAAATGGCAGCCGGGACCAACGGCTTAACGTGCTTTCCGAGGCACGGAGGGGTCTTGGTATGTAAAGATGGTCACCCATCCACGGACCAACCGCGGCAAGCGTAGCTTAACCTGATCGATCGACCCGTGCAGCTATTGTTACTTAGCCACAAGCCTTTAAAATAAAATAAATATTAAATAATAATAAAAGTGTTTGTATAAACCTACTTACCAGCATTAATGACATCATCCGTCCGGCTCTTGTCACCGCCGGGGTGCCAGCTGTCTTAGAACCCAATGGCTTGGCACGCGACGATGGGAAGAGGCCAGACGGAATTACCATAATGCCTTGGAAGTTGGGCAGGCCTTTGGTGTGGGATGCTACCTGTGTCAACACCCTCGCGCCATCCCATCTTCTGAGCACGGCGGGCTGTGGTGGTGCGGCTGTTGCAGGTGTAGACAGCCTCAAATCGCGCAAATATAACAACCTTATTAGGAGCTATATGTTTGGGCCGTTTGGGGTTGAAACACAAGGGCCGTGGGGTCCGAGTGCTCATCGAGTATTTCGAGACGTCGCGTCGCCAAGCGGTTGGTCGACTCTTCACGTGACCAAAGGGCTGGCCTATTTTAGGTCAAAGAATCAGCATTGCCATCCAACGTGGCAACGCTGCCAGCCTTTTGGGCACTTTTCCCACTGACAGCGATGCGGACGAATTCTTTGATGCCCAGTGAGCTCTTCCCTTTTTTACTTTATATACTTGTTCATAAGGTCTAATTATTTAATTTAACTGTAATCTACATAGCCTTTCCCACATGTTAGAGTTGTCTTCTAGTCTAACTGGATACAGCAGAATACCAGTATTTTACAAAGAGTGACTGCCTCTCTGATCTCCGTAACTCAGTTGTGAGGTAACATGATATACATTGCCATAGTCGCCACGCTTGGCAGGCGGGTTGGCGATCGCAGTATGGTTTTTAATAAAAATTTATATTGACTGATATACATGAGGGGCTTGTGGCTAAGTAATATTAGCCAAACGGATCGACTGAAGGTTAAGCTACGCTTGCTGCGGTTGGTCCGTGAATGGGTGACCATCTTAACATATCAAGACCAAGCCGTTGGTCAGGGCTGTCATTTGTAGATTTTTGGCAGTCGCTACGAGTCGTCAGACGCCCGAAAGTCTGGCAGCCAGTCTTTCCAAGGGGTATCGTATTACCCAGTGAGTGGGTTGTGGAGGATAGAAAGGCAGTCGCTCCATGTACAACACTGGTATTCAGCTGCATCCGGTTAGACTGGAAGCCGAACCCAACATAGTTGGGAAAAGGCTAGGCAGATGATGATAATTTATAGGAAATGCTATTGTCCATTCTCTATTCTCTAACTTTTTTTTTTTTTTTTTTTTTGGTTGGGAAATCATCAAATAACTTCTCCCGCTCTGGGCGGAGTGGGAAGGCGTGTCAGACTTTTACTGACTAAAACCCACTCGTGTTCCCTCAGTTGCCTGTGTGCCAGTTGCCACGGTACCTCTTTCGAACAACCCGCACCCCTGGCAGGCATCGGCCCTTGCGGGCCCCATCCGTTGCTGCTGACATGTCTTTGAGGCGCGCGTGGAACACAACGCGCCGTCGACCCGTGCTTGGTCCTTACCGGACAGCAAGCTACCCATTACTCGCCATCCGCAAGCCCTTGCCTACGGTGGCCGGGACTCGGCCTGGGATTCCCGACGCCCAGGGCGTCTCCTGCGAAGGCCACGGCTGTGAGGGTGCATATACTGCATCTCCCTCACGTGCGCCGCCTCCCTCTTTGCGAGCATAACTGCTTCGCTGAAGGAGGCGACTGCTAGCCATGCACTCTCGCTCCGTACCATGGCCTGGACCAGGGTTGGACGCGAGAGATCGCCGCCGCCGATCACCTGCACGAGGACACGGCGGTGCTCCGCCCAAGCCGGGCAGACCTCCACCGTATGCTCCACCGTGTCCTCTGGGCGATCTTTGCAATGGAAACACCCGGGCGTTTCCTCCCGCCCTATCCGAAACAGGAACCTCCCGAAACAGCCATGTCCGGTGAGGACCTGTGTCAGGCGGAAGGTAGGGACGCCATGCCACCTCTCAAGCCACTCCTCAAAGAGAGGACTTACCGCCGCAATCGTAGCGTGCCCATCTCTAACTTTATTAGTTGCCTTTTAATACACCCACCCGAAGAAATAGGGTGGTGCTTCTTTTAGTCCGCCACCAAACGTACCAGCGGAGGTTTGAATCTTTGAGCAAAAGTGAAATAACATTTTTTTGCCCATAGTGCTTGTTGAACCACGCACAATGAAGGATTCCGTAGTTGAGGTGAATTTATCCCGAGAACAAACTTAACATTGTAGTGGACATAAAATAATAATATGTGCCTACATGTACCTACATAAAAAAGAGAGAACTTAACATTGTAGTTGAAAAACATGACCTCCATACATCGATATAGGGCACGGCTAATTCTCCAACTGCAAACACAAATTTTAATCGCAACAAAATGTCTACAAATTAACGATTTTCGGATTTTTTTCTGTTTTGTATTTATGCTGCTTCTTGCCCAATTTCATGATTCTAGGCCAACGGGAAGTACCACTATAGGTTTTTATTTATTCACGAATATCAAAATATGTCATATAAAATAATAATATTTTTAAATGCGTTGACTGAGATTTATTTATTTATTTATAACCAACTTACATTAACAGTTTGCACCACACATACAAGTTATCGGTCAATACAAGTTATTACACATACAATTATATAAACATAGAACAAGGTTACATATAAAATTAGACAAAATAAAAGTAATTAAACGATAGAACAAAATTAGTCAAAATAGGGTATACGTAGATAACATTATGTACAATTAGATAACATTAGATACAATTGAATAAAATTAGACAGAACTGGGGTAAACGTAGGATAAAAAATAATAATAATAATAAGTATCACGATGAAATTGGGATACAAAATTATTAATAACAAGATACATTTTTTATTAATTTACTCCATAGAGATTGTACTGGGAGTGGCAATAGACTCCAGGTATCGAGTAGCCGTGTTCAGTAATCTCAATTCAGAATTTGCGAAAACATCTAAGGATTTGTCATTTAACAAAATGTTGTTAATATGGCTGAGGGCTTGGTACAATGGACTGGTCTTAAGGGTTATGGTACTGGTTTGCGGTATTGAGAAAAGGGGACGTTGGCGAGGGCGAAGCGTGTGTCTAATTGATGGTGGGATGCTAAAGGGGATGCACTGTAGCAACGAGGAATTGTAGTGGGTACCACGAATTAAGCGGATGAAATACTTGACCAGATCAAGATTTCTCCTAACTTCTAAACTTTGGTACCCCACCATTCCTAGCACAAATGGTGTTGGGTACATGTACGGGTAATAACCATAAAGTTTTAAGTACAGGTAGCGGACAAAATACTTCTGAACCTTTCCGATAAGCAGTGTGTACAATTTTTCGTGGGGGTTCCAGATTGCATTGTTAGTCTCTAGCAAGCTGCGGGTGAAGGAGTTGTACAGTATGGTTATTGCTTGACGATAAGTAAAAATCTTTGCCTGACGCAAGACAAAACCTAAGTTTTTCCGAGATTTGTTGCAGGTCTGTATTATGTGCTGGTTAAATGTTAAGTGTAGATCAAAGTGAGCACCCAGATCACGTACGGTTAAAGCGCGTTTCAGGGGTTCATTGTTCATTGTGTAGATGTTGTGTATAGGTAGTGTGGCTTTTTGTGTAGGTCATGACAGTGCACTTACTAATGTTTAGGTCGAGATTGTTTATAGTGCTCCAAGTGTGAATGTTGTCGATGTCGAGTTGAAGTGTGGCCGTATCGCTTTGTGGAAGAGCAACCTTGACATCATCGGCATACTTTAAGACTGTGGAGTATTTTACATATGTGGGAAGATCGTTAACTACTATGAGAAAAAAAAGGGGCCCGAGGTTAGTGCCCTGCCCTATGCCCGAAGTGACCAAGTAGCGCTCCGATTTGGCATATTTGTATGTTACAAATTGCTTGCGTTCACGCAGATAGTTTGCGAAGAATTTTAGTGACTACAGAGAAACCTGCCAATGCCAGTTTACCAAGAAGTATGTCGTTGTCAACACGGTCAAAAGCCTTCTGGAAGTCAAAATAGGCTACATCGATCTGCTTTCTGTCATTAATATTTTTGGCTAAGAGTGTGGTAATGTTAAGTAGATTGGACGTGGTTGAGCGATTCGGAAGGAATCCGTGCTGCTCTTCCGCGAACCACCGTTGCAGTTTAACAAATATTTTTTTATAGAGCACCGATTCGAATACTTTGCCGAAAATAGATAAAACAGCAATTGGCCTATAGTTTTTAAAATCACTCTTTGAGCCGTTTTTATGGACCGGAAGTACTTTAGATATTTTCCACTCCGTTGGATATATGTTCGTGTAATAGACAGGTTGAAGATAAATTGTAAGGGCAATTTGAAAATTTCACAACCGTCCTTAACCAAGTATATCCAATGTCCAAGTATTCCATCTGGTACTTGGGTAGATTTTGAAGGTAGTTGGGCCATAGTGCTACGAACTTCAGATTCATGAACGTAATCAATATTAACAAGATGGGACAAATTATTGGAGACGCAGTAGCGAAAGCGTGCTGGGGATCTAATGACGGCAAGTTTGATAGAAAAACGCTTCTAAAATATTTTGAGAACGCAACTTTTGGTCTTTTACAGCGACATTCGTGACATACCCAGCTGAACTTTTGCTTGGCAGTCATATGTATGAATTGGTTTTGAAGAACATTAGCGCACTCCAAATCATACGAACACTTACAATTACTACAAGTTAGGAATAGGCTATCTTCTAAAACTTGTTTACAACCAGCACACTCTGATGCCATCACAACTGCTCTAATCTACTACTGAGATTACCGAGATTTGCCGCGCACTTTCAATATCTTGGTCCAAAGTACAACAAAAGTCCAACCGCAAAAAGTAGCCAAATGAGCAAAATAATAGTCAGTAAAGATAAAAAAAAAAATAAACAAACAAAAACAAAAAACCAAAAGTACTTGCGCATAGCCGGACGATATTGATTTTTTTAGAGCTCTAAGGGATCGTAGATCATAGTTGCGTTCCTGAGAAAAAGTGTCTTGACAGACAGACGGGCAACGAAGTGGGAATATGGGTTTCGTTTAACCATTTGAGGGACGGACCCCTAAAATAAATATTGTTATCGATCATTCGCTGAGAACATTTTATAAAATAAGAACATTTTTAAATAATCCTAATATTAATTTGATCGTTTTTCGTTTTTATCAGATCTTATAAATAAGTATACAGGTGTTGATAAAATTATGCAAATTAACAAGAAACAAGTGGAATTAATAAACAATTTGATGTTTCCGTGCGAACGTTTATCGAAGAGTAGTGGTAATACTGTTTTACTAAATTATTCTCATTTGTGTTTGTCTGTCAGAGAAAGTCAACACAAAAACCGTGGAAAAAGTTGGTGAATATCAAGAAAAATTAGCAGGTACTAATATACGTTCGTGTCAGCATACCACAATGAAAAGAAAAAGAAACTTTTGCCAACTAATGTTATTTTGCACTTTTATTTTACATAATGAAGTCGGCTACTTTTTTTTGGTAATCAATCTTAAACTATGGGCATAAGTAACTACTATATTATTTCTAAAGTGAGGGTGTAGTTTTCAAGGTTGCAGTAAAAAAACCGGACCGCCAAAATGTGAACTTTAATTTAAAAATATTGAAACAAGAAACTTGTTTTAAAAGGATGACTATTAGACTGAATACTATAGTATATAGTATATATAGTATATAGTAGCAATCTCATGCAGTCGGAGGCACCTTCTAAATAATAATAATAATAAACAAAAGATGACAAAATTGATCAAAATATTTACACATTGCCTGAACCTAATCTTTAAAACCAACCTTAACTCCAGAAACATAATAAAAGCTATCAACACATTCGCAATACCCATTCTTACATGCGCTTTCGGAATTATACGATGGTCAAAAACTGATATCAGAAAAATACAGCGCACTATCGATACTCTCCTTACCAAACACAGGAAACATCACCCTAAATTATGCATGCAGCCCTGCCAGGGGTGCGGGTTGTTCGAAAGAGATACCGCCGCCCCTGGCACACAGGCAACTGAGGGAACACGGATGGGTTTTAGTCAGTAAAAGTCTGACACGCCCTCCCGCTCCACCCAGAGCGGGAAAAGATATTTGATGATTTCCCAGCCCAAAAAAAAAAAATATGCATACAGCGACTTACACTATCACGCCAAGAAAGAGGAAGAGGATTAATAGACATACACAACCTGCAAAATAAACTGATACTTTTACTCAGATCTTACTTCCATAACAAATTAGAACAGTCGTCATTACACATTTATGTAACGGAAACAGATAAAAAACTTACACCAATGAATTTACAAAATAGAAACACTCAAATAACGCAAATCTCACAACCACGTAACAAAAAATTGCAGCATGGTCTAGGAAAGCGCTACATGGAAGACACCGAGCCTACTTGTGCCAACCACACGTCGATAGAATTAGGTCGAACGAATGGCTCAAACGAGGTGAATTGTTGCTTGAAACTGAAGGTTTCATGCTTGCGATCCAAGATAAAACAGTAGTAATTCGTAAATATAGAAAGTACATTATAAAAGACTTCAATCAGCCGTCTGACACATTGCAACAGTGCCTCTGAGACCATTCAACACATAACAGGGGCCTGTAAATCACGCGCCCAGACAGATTATAAACACCAACATGGCCAGGTTGCCGCCATTATTCATTAACACTTAGCGCACAAATACAAACTTATATGTAGGTGAGATGATTCCCTATTATAAATACATACCTGAAACCATATTAGAAAACAGGAATCAGAAAATCTATTGGGACCGAACAATAATTATAGACAAAACTATACACTACAATAGACCTGATATCACCGTTCACGACAAAATAAATAAAACAGTTTACTTGATAGACTATATAGCTATATCTAACTCACACAACATTCAAATTATAATATCTGAAAAACTTAGTAAGTACCGAGACCTCGCCATAGAAATAAAAATCCAATGCAAAACACAAACCATCCATATCGTCCCTATAGTACTCTCATCTACCGGTATATTACCGAAGGCTCTCACACAAAGTCTTGAGACTTTACACATGCCATCTCACACACTTTACATGCTCCAAAAAGCCACCATTCTCACACCTGTCGCATCACACGAAAGTTCCTGACTGCTTCTACATTATCATCCACCTTTTCAATTTAATTTCCCCTTACACACTTGGTTTCGGCCCGTGTGTAAGGTCATAAATTCTCTTAAAAGAGAAGAAAAAATATTTCGTCATGTCTTCGTAGTTTTCGAGGGCGGTCAATGCCGAAAATCAGGAAATCAAATTCCAAATTTCTGGCCATTACATTACGATAGTAAATGGGTTGCTTTTCACACAGGCAACTCACGTAGGACCTGTTTCAAGGTTTCAAGCAACATCTCTGACATCTTTTACAGAGAAGCATTTACACAAGTTTTAAGATCATATTAATTTCAGTTTATTTGCCTGTTTTAGTGAGTATGGCAGACGTGGCATAGATAATGAGCCTAGGCTAGGGCCCTTGATTTTTATCTATCCAGAAATATTAAAGTGCTACTTCGTCACCATGTGATACGATATGATACGTCACATTATGAACCCTGATGAAGACGCATTCAAAGCGAAGGGCTATAGTAGAGAAACCCAGGCCGCGCTACCCACTAGGCAACGTCGGATGATTTTTCTTTTTCCATGCATGAGTGGTAACTACACCTTTTCGAAGCGACATATTATTGTTTTCTACGCGAAAGAAGTCGCGGGCATGGCTAGTAATATGGCATATACGGCATGTAATATGACCAGGAGATAAGTTTAAGCGTGGGCAACCTTTTAAAGAGATGTACACGACAATTTGGTTATCATTACTAACTATCGGTTGACATTGAATTCATACAGACTCATGAATGTGAACAACTTTTACTATGGAGGCAACCTTGATAATTTTAAAGATATATCTTTAAAATGATCACGGTTACCTCCATAGTAAAAGTTGTTAAACAGTTGATGTTGTTATTATAGGTACAAAATAGTTTGTACCTATGTCTTCAAAATGTAAATCTAAAGAGTAACGGCACATTTGTCCACGTTCGTGTAGTTCGATTTTCAAAGGTGCTTCACAGCGCGGTGAAAAAATACACTGTTCGATTTTCAAGTCTCGGTGTTAAGCTGTGCGTTCAAGATCCATTGCGCGAAATAATCCCGCCGCGACATTTTTACGTCGAACGCGAATTTATTAAGAACTGTGAAGTCATCGTTCTCTGAGGACAAAAAAGGGATGGCATTTATTAGTACGTCTATTTCTTTTCAGTATCGCAGTGCAAGTTACTTTTGTCGGATTTTAAATTGCGCGAGAAAAGCCACAGAACACCAATAGTTTTGTAAAATAATAATAAATATAAATTCTATACAAAAAGGAAGTTGGCCGTTATATGCTCTTGGAACTTTGTGTACCTTTATCAAATATTATAACAGATGATAAAACAAGTTTAACGAATGGAAAATTATTATAAAAAGTCAATAAACGAAAGTATATAAACTGACACTCCTAAGTTCGGAATATTGTAGTCTGCAAAGATGAATACAGTCGTAAGATTATTCGTGCTTTCGGTTTATGTGACCCTGGTGTTTGGGTTGACGGCCAAAGAGGTTACATCACCTGAGTTCTTAACTAGTCTGGAAGGAAAATGGTGGGGTCCTCTGGGTACAGAAGACTGTGCTAGCACGGACATCAGCAGTTTCGAAATCAAATTCACGGATGAGGTAAGAGTTTTCATTTTGAATAACATTTCTACTATACAGGGTCCATCGACGTGCAAACTGAAACCATAAATTCGGCATAATATGATTGTAGCCCCCCTAGCGTAGAAAATTAACATCGATTGTCAAAAAAAAACTGCTGTATAATAAATAGGAAAGTGCAATACTTACCTGGTCAAAAATTGTATGGAAAATATCTTTTTTTAAATAACTGACGATAAGTTTCAACACACTGGGGTTCACAAAAAAGTACTGAATCCATGGTAACAGGTTGCGAGTCGATGTCTGGTCTTACCTGTATAACTACTGTCTATGCAATGCAGGCCAGCTTTAACGGAAAACGTAGCTCCATTTTTATGTGGCTGACCACGATTTCAACTGATGCAGTTGAATACATTGCTTACTTGCCCAGAAGTAACTTTAAGACCGCGTTCACACCATTGAAGTCTACACCGACTACAGTTAATCGGTGGATGAAGTGGTATTTCAATACATTTCTAACTAGATGGCTCACAGTCGGCGGCCGAATATACGTTTGGTGTGAATGTAACCTAGATATATTCATTGATATCGTGTATTAACCTTTACACGAAAACAATTTCAGATGGTATCCGACCTCAGGAACCGTATCAACAACCGTCGTGCAGTAACTCCTCCACTGGAAGGCATAGGATTTGAATATGGTTTCAACAGCAATAACCTGGACTATTGGATGGATTTCTGGGCTAACCAGTACAACTTTACTGAACGTGAGGCTTACCTGAACCAGTACCCACAGTTCAAGACTAATATACAAGGTCTTGATATCCATTTCATCAGGGTTACACCAACGGTAAGTGCAATATTTGAGCGTTTGAGAGCAGTGGGCTACAACTGTTCTCAAGCTCGGTGTGTGGTAATAGCCGTGATTTACAAGTTGTTGGTTTGAGTCCAGGCAGGCGCTTCACTTTGTGTAAATAATTTTATCGCCACTGCTCTGTAAATGGTGAAGGAAAACATGACAAACGTGGAAACCGACATGTCCTAGAACCAAAAAAATTAAAGACATGTGACACCTACCAATCCGCACTGGGCAAGTGTTTTGATGTAAACTCGCGAATGAGTGACAGCCCTATGTGTCACTTTTGAAATAAAGTGACACATAGGGCTGTAAAGACATGTTTTTTTTTTGTATATTGGCACCTATTGACACTTTGTAATTGGTTTATATTCATGCCATGTAATTTGTTACAATTTAATTGTGTTTTCGTGTGTGTTTTGTGCAATATTTCTTGTACAACGATACGTACGATCTAAGAAAAAAAAGTGCAATACTTTAGATATTCTCAATGTCTCATCCAAATAGATTCGTTTTTGTGATGGCACGGTTGAACCGTGCTATATAGTTGATTACCTGTGTGTTATTAACTTATTACGGTTCAATTTATTTGATTAGGCCATATTTAATGACTTTCAATGTATCACTAGGTAGTTTAATGTCAATCAATTTGATACCAATGTCTTAATTTGAAGCCTTTGTACGCACTGGCGATTTTAACGTGCCGATTTGTATCGCAACAGAGTGCATCCTAGACCATCTAAAAGCGTTGTTTGATTTTCACCTCTCGGCACTATGCAGTGCATTGAAAATGCGGTGCGCGATAAAAATTGTAGCTGTTACAGGGACACAGGGACAAACACTTAGGTACACCTACCGTGGCATGATACAGAAGAATAAAATTAAGATGACCAAAAAAAACTATTCAATACAGAATTTTACACACTGACTTTTTTATCAGTTAGTAAGGCAGTGAAATATAAATAATATCTAATGATTCTTTTGTTCTATAGGTACCTGAGAACGTTGTGGTTGTACCTCTTCTGATGCTGCACGGTTGGCCTGGTTCAGTGAGGGAATTCTACGAATCCATTCCTATTATAACTGAATATAGTGAAGATAGAGGTTTTGCTGTCGAGGTCATTGTTCCCAGCTTGCCAGGATTTGGATTTTCCGATGTAAGTATTATCATTTACTTCCTCGTTGGTCTAGTGGTCGCAAGCGTTATTTATGGGCGTGAAGTCCTTGGTTCGATTCCCGGTTCGGGTAAAGTGTTTTTGGGTTTTGTCATCTGAAATTTCTCAATAGCAGCCCGGAGTAATAGACTCGGCCCATTTTACATGGGACTTACTGGTGAAATATTGGTGTATTATAGGTATATCTACCTTACCCTTTGAGGAATATAAGCGTTGTATTATATTGTTTGGCCTAAGGTAAATTAAATTTTGAAAGGTATTTCATACCTTGCTAATTAAACAGTATGAAATATTTCTTATGTTAACTAGTCTACTGTGGGCAATTGACGGTAGGAAATAATGTATATCATTTCATTGAAGATGATTTTAGAACTATTTAAATATTTCGACTAGCGAGATACTTATAGACCAAGTAGTTCATAAGTATACTTGCTATCAATTTAAGTATTTTTTTTTCAAAATAACCGAATTCCGGATGCTTAGATACCGTATAAAGTAGTGTATAAACTCGGGCAAAGGGGATGACCACTGTTCGTGCCCTAAGGAATATTTTTGAAAAATAGTCGAACACCATTGTCCGCGACGGCAAATAGGTATTTCTAGAGTCTACAAGTTTCTTCCATTTTTAGCTCATATTTAGTCCAAATTGAGACTGACATCTTATTTTTTTCCTTGTTCTTTTGCAGGGTCCCACTCGGCCAGGTTTGGGAGAAATAGAAATGGCAGCAGTGTTCCGAAACCTCATGCAAAGACTAGGATTCAAGAAATTCTACGTACAAGGAGGAGACTTCGGTGCTTTAATAGCTAACAATATGGTCACTTTCTATCCTGAGGTATCTATAGATTACTTATTTTCATAAAAGTAAAACACTTCTCGCCAAGTTTCTTCAACGAAGTACTGGTCGAAATTGACTCATGCTCAGAACTACGTGGTGCTTCGATTCCTTTGACTCAGGCGTAAAAATTGACAACGATTGGAAGTTATCTGAGGCGAGCCGAGATTGAACAAACCGAAGTGCCCTACATTCTCGTAATTACTTAACTTCGATCAACATCACGAGTAGCGTAGCACTGAATAAAAAAAAAAGAAACCAAATAAAAAAAAGACACGCACTTTTGTCAGTCACTTAGTTAAAACTGAGAAAGTAAGTGCCTCACTCTAAAGCGTAAATTCTTGGCAAAGAACATAAAAAAGACTCCATGGTTAGTCGTTTATAAATGTTTTATTTATTTTTATTTTCTTTATTTAGGCAACCAACAGAGAAACATACAGGGTTAGTTATCAAAGACCTGCCAAATTGAAGTGTATCAACGAAATCGCGAAAAATGCAACAATTGTCCCATACAAAACTTCATTACCTACTCGACCTAAATGTATGAGACGGTTGGTTTCTTTTTCGCGATTTTGGCCCCATGAAGAAAATTGTTCAGTCCGATGGTCTGTACCGCACTCTTAAATTTGGCAGGTCTTTGGAAACGAATCCTATAAAGTATGTTACAGATTAGGTGTGTTACAGTTCAAACTAATACCTATAATAAAAGATGTGAATGTACTACTCTCGTTCTTTTGATCCACATTTATTTGATTAATAAAGAGGATAACATATCACAGTAAAACTCTGAAAAGAAGAGGACTTTTTCAAACACCAGATGAAAGAAAAAAAAGAAAAATAGATTTACTTGTCACAGAAACACATGCATACAAAACGATAAGTTCACATAAAAAACCTTAAAACAAAATAGATTTACACATACATACTTACGATGAACACAGAACATAATTATATAGTCGACAGCTGGACAGCGTGAATGTGACAAGAAGTCTTCCACTCAGCATGATGCTGTGCTATGGGACCCGCAGCATAGCGATGCAGTTTAATATTACATACTATAAATAACGCTTTCTTATTTCAGGAAATTCTAGGCTATCACACAAATTTCCCGGTTGCTCTAGCTCCTGCGTCATTAATAACCTATGTGGTTGGTTCCATCAGTCCAGCACTACAATCATTTGTTGTGGATCCAGCTCTGGCTGATAGGATGTACCCAATCCTAAGCATCGTTTTAGGACTGGTGGAAGAATCTGGGTATTTACACATGCAAGCTACTAAACCTGATACACTTGGTAAGTTTTGCACATGTTTTATATTGTAATATTTATTTTTTATTTATTTATTTAAACTTCTCGCACACAAAAAAAGTACAACAGCGGACTTAATGCCTTAGGCATTCTCTAGCAATTAACCAAGGGTGGTGAAGAGAATAAATGGTAGGTGCTTTAGTTGAGAGGAACAATGTTAAAAAAGACTATAAAATAGGTTACATAAATAGAACTTATAATACACATATATGCATACATATCTACTATAATATATACTTATAATATATATACACTGTGACATTTTAGTCGTCTTACAAAGGTGGTCCACTGAATGTATCCGTCATAAAATACCTCTAGGCGCGATTAAAACATTGTTACCATTAATTAAGATAATAGGTACAAAGAAAAATAAATAATGCTTTAGAATTATGAAACACCCTCCTTGTTAATAATGTTTACGTATCAAGCGGTAGAAGATATCTACCTACCTACCATTACATTCTATCATTAATTTCATCTCCATAACAGTGTGTTTTAAACTACGTCATGCGTCTTAGTGAATGATATTTTAATTTTTTTAATTATGTAAATGTTCAAAATGTCACGGTGTATATAAATTTAAGGGAGAGAGGTGTTGAGATGACTCTACGCTATTTATTAAGAAAATACCTCTGCAATTTTCGCTTAAATGCATACCGACTGGAGTGATACTATTTAATTGAATTACTAGACTAAGTGTAGGTGACTGCCTCGATGGTCTAGTGCACGAACACGAGGTCCTGGGTTAAATTCCCAGGTCGTGCAAAGTGTTATTGGGTTTTCTATCTGGAATTTCTCAGTAGCAGTTCGAGTCTGGATTTGTGCCCAGCAGGGTCAGCATGACGCTTTCTTTCTCTACTCTACTGTGGAATAGAAATCACTTGTCTACATTTCTCGGTGAAAAACTGTCAACTGTCTATACGTGTGCGTCATTTTTGTCTACTCTTCCTATGACAAAACGCTTGTCTACGGTTCTCGTGCTAAGCCTGCAGTTGATGGTAATAGGGTCTCCCCCTACTACAAGGGACTTAAACATAACTGCCGAAATTATGTCGGTGTACTATAAGAATACCTCTGCCCAACCCTTCGGGGAACCAAAGGCGTGGTGTTATGTTATGTACAGACACCAAAAGAGATAAGTGACCAGGGTAGTCGGATATAGTTGAAGTTTAGTCAGTAACCTATTGATGTTTTCAAGTAAAATTTAACTGAATTAATAGAAAACAAACAGTTAATTTATCCGATTGAATTTCATTCAAAAACATCCATCGGTTTACTACTAAACTTCGTCTATATTCGACGGCCCTGGTTAGTGATCTCTTTTGATAACAGTACATTAGTTGACTAGCAAAACATATACAGTAGTACCCTATAAAAAAATGAGGTATTCCTCTAAAACCATATCAATGAATAGATCCTGGTTTCCATTGGTATGTTTGATACAATTGCGGCTGTGTTTACAAGTGCTAAAACACGAATTCCTCAACGTGAATCTCTTGACACCAGCTTTAGTATTACACCTACACACTGCAATTTTATTGCACCTACACCAAATAATCTTTATGAAGTTTTAACGTACAATGAGTGTTTTAACGTACAATGAGTGTTTTAACGTACAATGAGTGTTTTAACGTACAATGAGTGTTTTAACGTACAATGAGTGTTTTAACGTACAATGAGTGTTTTAACGTACAATGAGTGTTTTCGTACGTGGAGCAAACCAAAATTTAAAGTATTATTACTACTTTCAGGTATTGGCATGTCCGACTCCCCAATGGCTTTATTCTCCTGGCTGATGCAGGGAGTTTCTGGTGGAAGTAGAAGATCTAACAAATTCAGGGCTGATGGAGGTCTTCACGACTTATACACGCCCGATTCGCTCATTGATGACGTCATGCTCTACTGGACGGAAAATAAATTCACAACGGCTGTCAGAGGATATGCAGAGTCCATTAATAAGAGGACTCTTGGAATGGGAATTGGCTCGTAAGTACAGAAAAATGTAGTTGTGTCGTAGGAAGTTAACTCGGCAGTTAGCTCGTCTATCGTCCTTGCCAACTGGTTCATCTCTTTACCATGGACTAATGCTCCTACTAACTTTGTTACCATATAACTCTTATGAAATCATAAACCAAAATCAAAAGTCATGTATCCAAATTAGGCTTACAATCAGCACTTTTCAAACGTCTTAACATAAAACAGTCCACCAAAACGCCTGCCCTTCACCGCTTCTTAGTAGGTACTTTAGCTGAGAAGCAAAAGTGACGCAACTCACTTTCTGTTTAGTAAGATATTTAAGATTCTATACAAAAGTAGATATGCTGCTTCAGGCTGTAGCAGCTAACTGCCCGACAAAGTCACCTCCTATCGAACTACTCCAATCCTGCTGCTATTGCTGCTTTAGCCTCGCAGCGAATATCTGCCCATGTACTCTATTCATGTCTTACAAATATGTAATACCTTCGAGCTTTTAGAGCAGTGGTGGCAGTGATGATGGCTGCAACTTACGAGTTGTAGGTCGTAGGTTCGAACCGACAGGTGCTTTACTTTGTGTAAATTATTTCTTCACCACTGCTCCCAAAACAGTAAAGGAAAAAATCGCAATAAAACCGGCATGTGCTAGAAACAAAATTCGAAGACACGTGACTTCTACCAACCCGCACAGGGCACGCGTGGTGGTTCACGGCCCTGTCCCTGTCATCGAGAGGAGGCCTGTGGCCAAGTAGTAGGAACATTATAGGCTGATTTATGTATGTGTGTAAATATGTCTTCATTTTAATTCTATATCTATCTCTTTCCAGAATCCCGACATCAGTACCAACGTGCACCGTACACGCCAAAGATGAGATAATCTACATGTCGCCAGCCATGCTCAAGAGCAAGTTCCCGAACCTACTTTGTGACATACCACTAGACAGTTATGGTCACTTCCTCGCACTAGAGGCCCCTGCTGTATTTTCGAAAGTCGTCCTGGATGCGTTGGTTGAATTTAGAGCGTATCATGAAAAGAATCAGAGTAGTAATCGTAATGAATTGTAAGATATTCCACATCACACAGGACTTCATGAAAAATACTTAAAAATTTTGTTGCTCTTTTGTAATTGAATGCATTGAAATAAAAGTTGTAATTCTGCGTACTTTACACAAATGTCGTTTTTCTCTTACTTTTGATAGACATCCCATTTTCCTTTAGAGTTTAGAAACATTTTCTTCGTATCGAAGATCTAATTCATTGCCACTGTAGTGAAGTTGTAAATTAGATCTTAAAATAACAGCTTTTTACATATTGAATATGGACATATTCAGGGTGGCAAGGATAACGACACGCAAACTGTGACCACGAATTCAACACATGCACACCCCCTAGCGTAGAATTTTTTGCTGTTTTTATATGAAAAATGCAATACCTCCGCGGTAAAATATATATGGGAATGCGCATTTTTAACCGACGTCAAAAAGAAAGAGGTTATCAATTCCACATCTTTTTATATTATATTTTTATGTATGTTCGGGCATAGAGGCTTCTTCAAACAGACGCGACGCGACAGCGCGACGCGACACTTGTAGAACAATTTCCATGAAGTTTTCATAGAGGTTGTTCTACGAGTGTCGCGACGCGACCGTCGCGTCACGCTAGTCGGCACGAGCCTTAACTCCGTCATGTATATGTACCTATAGCCGGATTTGCAAAATTCTTTTTTGCAAATCCGAAATAAATTACATCGAATCAACCGCGATTGCTGCTATCGCATAAATATGTATTGTTTTGACCCCAAGGATGATGAAATTTCAAATTAGTGTGGGGTAGGAACTGTAACAAAAAAGTGAAAATTAAAAACTTTTTCCAAAAAAAAGACAACCGACTTCCGGAAAAACACTACAAGTGAAAAATAACTTTCATTTCGGAAGTCAGGGACTTTGGATATGTATTGTAATTTTTTGTCACCGCCTTCCGTTATTAGAGTTAAAAGTTTTTTATTGTTAAGTGTAAATTTAACCGACGAAAAATTTCAGAGCATGGGGTTCAGAATCATGTAGCTACCGTATCCTTTTTTTTTTGGGTGGGAAATCATCAAATAACTTCTCCCGCTCTGGGTGGAGCAGGAAGGCGTGTCAGACTTTTACTGACTAAAACCCACCCGTGTTCCCTCAGTTGCCTGTGTGCCAGGGGCCGCGGTATCTCTTTCGAACAACCCGCACCCCTGGCAGTCATTGGCCCTTGCGGGCCCCATCAGTTGGTGCTGACATCTCTTTGAGGCGCGACCCGAGCTTGGTCCTTACCGGACAGCGAGCTACCCATTACTCACCGTCCGCAAGTCCACGCCTACGGTGGCCGGGAATCAACCTGGGATTCCCCACGCCCAGGGCGACTCCTGCTGGGGCTACGGTTGTGAGGGCGCATGTACTGCCTCTCCCTCACGTGCGCCGCCTACCTCTTTGCAAACATCACTGCTTCGCTGAAGGAAGCGACGGCTACGTATGCACTCTCGCTCCGTACCATGGCCTGGACCAGGCCATGCTCCACTGTGTCCACAGGGCGATCTTCGCAATGGAAACCCCCGGGCTTTTCCTCCCGCCTTATCTGAAACAGAAACCTCCCGAAACAGCCGTGTCGGTGAGGACCTGCGTAAGACGGAAGGTGAGGGCGCAGTGGCGCCTCTCCAGCAACTCCTCAAAGAGGGAACTTACTACCGCAATTGTGGCGTGCCCAGCACTGGGTTGCGACAATCGCACTCTCCATGACGCGATGAGATCCCGCCGGAGCCCTGTATGCTGTGCCGTGATTTCTCGTGGCAGTGGAGTTACACCTCGGCGTTTGCCTTCTCGCGCCACTCTTCGCGCCGTCTTTTGCTTCCAAATCTCATAGCGGTAATCCGGCAAGCAGGCTCGCCGCTTCACCGGAGACCACATGGTGGGGATACCAGTGGGGACTAGCCGGATAGCCACCCTCTAGGACCTGTTTAAGCGGCTGGCTGGACGCCACCCCAAGGAGCGCGCCAGAAAGGTGCTCTGTAACGTACCGTGGATCTCACCCCCCGTGTAGAGCCTCCTGTAGGGCCGTTTGGAGCCGCTTAGGAGCCGCTCTAAGTCAGCCTCCACTCCAGTCTGGAAGCTAAACGTCGGAAATGCTCCATGAAGTTCCGCTGACTGTCGAGGGCAAGTCTCGGGTACTTCACCGTCATTATTTGGGAACTTGACTGTGGCGCGTTGCAAGCAGCATGAAAACACTTGGCCTCGCACTTGTGGAGGGCCACCTCGAGTCCCAATTGCCGTATCCTTTCGACGATGGTCGCAACCCCGCATGTCGCTAGTTCGGCCGCCGTCTGGTGCACCCTCTCTTGTGCTAGGACCAGCGTGTCGTCAGCGTAGCAAACCACGCTGACGCCGCTAGTACGTAGTGAGAGTGCATGGGAAGCCGTCACCTCCTTCTGCGAAACTGTAATGCTCGCGAAGGAGGAGGCGGAGAGCGTGAGGGAGAGGCAAGGATTGCGCTCTCGCGCCCCTAGCCGCCGCAGGAGACGCCCTGGGCGTCGGGAGTTCATAGTGGACTCTCGGCACCATAGGCGCGGGCTTGTGGACGGAAAACAATGGATAGATCGCCGTCCGGTAAGGACCAGGCCCGGATCGACAGCGCGTTGTCTCCCAAGCGCACTTCACAGAGATTTCAGCAACAATAGAAGGGGACCGGTGGGGCCGATGCCTGCCGGGTGGGTCGTGGATTTGTTCGAAAGAGTTACCTTGGCCTTGGCACAGGCAACTGAAGGTATACCGGTGGGTTTTAGTCAGTAAAAGTCTGACACGCCCTCCCACTCCGCCCAGAGCGGGAGAAGTTATTTGATGATTTCCTATCCAAAAATAACGACTAAGTGCAATAGTAATATTTGACAACGTTTATCGAATTTACATTATTTTGTGCAAGTTGTGTTCATTGTGTAAGTAGTTTTAAGGCTTACCTTACCCCAGCGTACAAGTAGTACATGATTGAGCTTTTCGTAGCTCAGAAGTATACCCAAAGATTATTTCTTGAGTAAATTTCACTAAATCGTAAGTTGTAAGAATAATCTAGGAACTGACAAACAAAATAAACAGGGGCTTGTGGGTAAGTCATAAAACAAAACAAACAAAAATATTTATTTGACACTTAAAAATACATGTTACAAGCCAGTCATAATAAAAAAGCACACGAATGTATTGCCACAAATATGATCCTAACCCCCAAACTAGGCGTGGACCTGTATTTTAGGGGTCAGCGTTCAGCCATGGGTTCTATTAATATACAAACTTGACAGCCAAGGTTGTTGCCATTTAGTAACACGTATAGGTAAAGATTATTAATCTATTACAAAAAGAGGGTAAACACACTTAAGTAGGAATTAAAATTACAGAAAGTATAATGCTAAATTGTTATGTGTGTTTGTATGTACGTGTGTGTGAAATTGTGTTAGTTGGGTGGATGTGTGTAAATGTGCATGTGGTGGAAGTGTGTTGTGTGTGAATATGGGAGTGAGTGATTGTCTGGTTTGATTCGCGCCTTTGAATGTGTGTAAGGACGGGAAAAGTAAGAACGGTTGACAGTGTGTATAGGATTTAGATCATATTATAATATGTTATGTTAAGAATGTGAATAAACTTTCAGTCTCCTGATAGTCCATCTTTAGGAGCCAGTCTGATACTTTCTTTTTCATTTCCTGTCGACACATTTTAGCTATGTCCAGCTCTTTGTTTGCGAGATTGTACAGTTTGCTGCTTAAGCTTTTAAATTGGTGTTTGGCAAATGAAGTCCGGCAGGGTATCGTAGGGCATACGGAGGATTTGCTACGCTTATTTGGGTCGGGTAAGGGAACATTCCTTTGTTTTCTTTGGATGGATTTGAGCACATAGAGCTGGCGGACAGAGAGGACTTTTAATTCAGAGAATAATTGGTAGGTGGGGAACCTATACGGTTTCTTGGTCATAACCTTAAGCACAGCCCTCTGTGCTCGCTCCAACCCGAGCAGGTAGGTCTTGGCTGCACCTCCCCATGCGGTTATGCAGTATTGCATAATGGACTGACATAGGGCCAGGTAGACTAGTTTTAGGTTTTTCAGTGTTGCAGAATCCCTTAGGGTCCTGAACACATTTATTAGCCGCCTAGTTCTGGTAATGATCGAGCCAATCTGCTTGTCCCACCTCAGTCCATCATCCATCAGCACTCCCAAATATTTCGCCGTTTCTACCCGAGAGATAACCTGGCAGGTACATTTGTATCGGTCCTCGCAAGTATGTGGTATTATGGAATAGTCAGGCGGGGGTTTAGTGTTGGGTCTCAAAGAAAAGGGTAGGAAATGTGTTTTGCTGAGGTTTAGTGTAAGAAGATTTAGTCTTAGCCAGGTCATTATTTTGGAGAGGGAATATTTGGCTCTATCTTTGACCACCTGCCAATTCCGTCCCCATACAAATACTGCTGTATCATCTGCATATGTAAAGATTTTGGTGTGTAGAAGTGACATTGTGCAGAGGTCATTTATATACACCAAAAACAACAGGGGTCCCAAAATACTCCCCTGTGGGACCCCAAAGAGGATTGTCCGTTCCTCGCTAAGACAATCGCTTATTTTGACATATTGCTTACGCCGGGAAAGATAGTCTTCAAACATATTTAAAGCAGTGCCTCGTACACCTATTCGTTCTAACTTTGCTAAGAGGATAGGGACAGAAACTGTATCAAACGCCTTCGACAGATCTAGATATATACATAGGCATCTATTTCTTTTGTCTAGGTTTTCCACTACTTGCTCTGTCAAATCCAACACTGCGTCTTCTGTAGATACACTTGATCTGAATCCGTACTGGTTGTCGGCTAAGATATTAAAGCGATTCATAAAATTTTTGAGCGATTTGTACAGTATTTTTTCTAAGATCTTTGATAAGGCTGACAGCACCGATATGGGCCTATAATTATTGACGCAGTCTCTGTCCCCACCCTTGTAAATTGGGTGTATAATAGCTTTTTTCAAAGCATCAGGGAACACGCCAGTAATAATAGCACGATTACAGATGTGCGTTATAGGTGGAATCAGTACACGTCGGCACTCTCTGAGAAGGGAAGATGGAATTCCATCCCATCCAGTAGCACAATCCGGCCGCAGCTGTAGGATAGTGGTTTCAATGTCCGCTTCATCTACTTCTAAAATAACGAGCGAGTTGGGTTGATAGCTTTCGGAACAGTCTGAGGCAGGGGGTTGAGGGGAGACAGAGTTATCTGTAGATGAGGTTTGAGACAGAAGGATGTTGTTCGCTAGATTTTTACCGACGTCAGTGAAAAAGTTACAGACAAGGTCAGCAGACGACTTTGGGCTATCTGATATTTGAAGTAATTCCAAAGTATTGTCTTTGGGCTTGTGAGTTAGTATTTGATAGCTTTCCATAGGGCTTTGGGGTCGCTGCCTGCTTTGTCCAGTTTGCTTTTCTCATACGCGATTTTTAGCTTTCGTAGGAGTCGATTTGTAAAGTTCCTATAACGTGTATATGTTACTTTAAGTGTCATGTTATCTGGAGATTTCTTTGCTTTAATATGTAACCTATCCCGATTTTTTATACAGCGCAGGAGCCCCGGCGTGATCCACGGTTTTAGGATTTTTTGCTTATTTGGCACTAAAACTGTTTGTGTGTGTTTATTAATAATTGATGACATTGTTGAAATTAAGGAATTGGTTGCGGTGTTAGCGTCATCCATTTCTAAGAGAGGTTTGAAGTTTGTGCTTTCTATTTCCAGTTTTATTGACGGATAATCTATACGGGTTTTAGCGTTATTGTACTGACGTTTAGGACACACGTTTTCTATAAACAGTACAACAGGCATGTGATCGGTTATATTTGATTCCAGTACTAGTGTTGTAGAGTGCAGTTTAGATTTTAGTAGAGTATGGTCCAGACATGTTTTGATCCTAGTGGGAAGTGTGTGCGTAGGGAAAAAGCCGTGGGACGCATTGAAGGTAAGGTATTCCTCTGAAATAGGGTCCTTATTCATAGTAGATATGTCGATGTTGATATCACCGACAAGGACTTGCGTACTAGTTTTTAGTCCAGTGTAGACGGTATTTAAACTGTCTAAGAAATTAACTTGGTTAATTCTAGTCTTAAGTGAAGGGGGGCGATAAATAGCAACAATTTCTAAGTTCTTTTCTATTTGACAGACCATACAATTTGCATCTTTGAAAGCTGGTTCATAGACTAGACAGGTTAGTTTTGTGCTGGTAAAAATAATAATACCGTCATTTTGGTTAAGTATATTTCTGGTGTAATGTGATACATAACCATCTAGGATAGGTAGATCTTTTACCTTGCTAAGCCAACATTCGGACAGCACTATTACATCAAACTTTACTTTGGTAAGAGCCAGTAAGATGCGAAGTTCGTCGAAGTTTTTATTTACACTTCTAATATTGATGTGAATTATCTTTATAGCTTGACTAGAGTTGCCAGCATATTTGTAACAGTCCTCTGGACAACAAATGTACGAATTTTTGAAATTGCACGAGTCAAGGTCGTAATTAATATTATTAATATGGTCACGATTAGCCATTTGGAAGGAAAACAGAATCAATATTGGTGCAACCTGCGTACATTTTGTATTTATAAACACTGTCGTACATATGCTTATTGTTCTTAAGTCGTATACGGAAGATGTAGGGTGCGAATACATGAGTGTAAAAAGGCCTATGTGGTAGGTGCAGTAGAGGTGAGTGGTAGAGTGAGTGTGTGGGCGAATGAATTGAGTTGTATTGTTGTGTGTGAGAGCGAGTTATTGGTTTTATATGAATCGTATAAAGTTTTAGCAGTGAAATAAAGGTAGATTTTATAAAATTACAATGAATATAAATTAGACGTATCAAAATCAGTCGGACATTAAAGTACTTGAGACAGATTAATAGTCACAGATTCCTGCGCAGGTCCAATAAGGATTGTTCAGACGAGATCAGGAGTTGTTTTTCTCCTTGTACCTTGCGCAGGAATATGTTACCATTTGAAGACCAGCAAAATTGGAAACCGTTTTGTTTTGCAAATTCCTTTGAGAGGTGAAATAGTTTTTTTGAGCTTGCCGGAAGGTGATCACTAACATAAACTGGTTGCCGTTTGCCAGAGATACCAATAATTTCGGTGTTGAGCTTGTTTTCTATAGTCGTGCTGTTTTTGTTGAAAGCTCGCACTGCGGCCATAGTTTCCTGTTTTAACTGCACAGTTTGGAACTCCGCAACGATTGGGCGAATAGAGTCAGGCTTACCAGGTATCCGGTAAATATCCCGGAGATCCGATGTTTTTGTCACCGATCCAATAGCCTGGCCAATCTTGCATACGACGTTAGAAAGATCAGTACTTGTTTCATTTTCAACCATTGGGATATTTCTTATTTCTATACTGGACGATCTGGACTTTAAGTTTAGATCTACTAGCTTCCTTTCAAGGTTTTCAATACATTTACGCTGGGTCAAGTTTTCGTTGTCTAATTTTGCAACACCCGCTTTGATGTCTTCGTACTGCTTATTAATAAATTTCATTGACTTATCTGTGTCTTCCAGGGATTTTTGCATGCTGGAATTTTGTAACTTCAATTCAGATATGTCGTTGGAGAGTTTGGATATAAGATTATTTTGTTGTGTGAATATAACAGTTAGTTTTGAGTCAAAATCTGCCTTCCAGTTATTCAACATCGCCATTATTTCGTGCTTCAGATCCTGCTGCGCCTGATCTCTAGGTGAATGGGGCTCGTCTGAACGTAGGCGCTTGTTGTTCCGTTTCGTGTTTACAAAGGAGGGGTCACATTCTTGCATGGCGGTGTTTAAGTCAGATTCGGACTGCGTATGACTTAGAGAAGTAGAAAGAGTTGATGGAGGCGTGCGCTGCAATGACATTATTGGTAACGTTGATTCTGCGCTCGCGTCACGGTCACAAAGTTAGTTCAAGCAGGTGAAACTATGACACAGTAGCACACGGAACGCGATCCTATCCAACAGCTGGACACTGTGCGACACAGTGTGTAGTGGGCGGGGCCAACGCACCGGTCAGTCGCCGTGCGTATGACTCAGTGACACGGAGCGACACAGATCAACACAGATCGCGATCCTTTCCAATTAGATGACACAGTGTTTTTTCCTTTATCCGTTATTTAAAATTTTAATATTTGTTTTGTGTTTTAATCGACAACCAAGTATTATTTTATATTTCTGTTTTCACTATCACGTAGGTAGTTTGAAGGGCCACGTCACAGTATATTGCACTATGTGGTTTTATCGTTTTGGCGCGTAAGATAGAATTTATAACACGGCACTCGATTGACACACTTTTGACTCTCGACACTCCCAAGGTGAACTGAAGTCATAACAGCTACACGGGTCGATCGACCAGGTTAAGCTACGCTTGCCGCAGTTAGTTCGTGGATGGGTGACCATCTTTAAATTTCAAGACCCTTCGTGCCTCGAAAAGCATGTTGGTCCCGGCTGTCATTCGTGGATCTTTGATAGTCGTAACGGGTCGTCAGAAGCCCGAAAGTCTGACAACCAGTCTTACCAAGGGGTATCGTATTACCCAGTAACTGGGTTGGGGAGCTCAGATGGGCAGTTGCTCCATGTAAATACTAGTATTCAACTGCATCCGGTTTGACTTGGAGCTGACCCCAACATAGTTGGGAAAAGGCTAGGCAGATGATATTAAACAACAAAAAAAATGAATCGTCAATCAGGTAAAACCTCCTCCTATGGAAATGTATAGGCAAAATCTTTGTTTATCTACCTCTTAAAGATACTTGCAAAGCCATGGTTTGTTCTAAACCGTATAAACATGTTTGATGGCACAAAGCGTGTTAGTTGAAAATTGGAACATTTTCCACTAAATTGCTTTTATTTTATAAACTGTAGTATTAGCAATAAACATTGATGGGTTGTGTTTATTAGGCTTTGAGCAGAATAGCTAGATGTAGACCGTAATATGAAGTGTACTATGGCTAGATATTATTTTCTCTTACAATGCCAGTGCACTTATTGCATAGGCGATTAACTTCTTGCTGGCCTACAAATATAAAAAATCGAGAGAAGTTTATAAGAGGCTCAGTCAAGTACAACAAAGTCATATGATTTTCGTCATTCGGCTCGTGTATTTAATCTTATTTTCCAACAACACCTCATACTATGGGGTAGACGAAAAAAAAAAACGTGAAATTCCCACTTTACGTGTAGAGTACCTAAAAAATTAGGTATATGCATGTCATATTACAGCTTCCTAGTACTAAGAGTCCCTTGAGCTAAACGGCGGACAGACAGGAAGGAAGAGTTTCTTGTTGACTACGGCGCCCTTAACAATTATCTTACTTTTTGCACATAGTTCGTATGGGATCATATGTAGGTGCAGGAGACGCCCTGGGCGTCAGGAATCCCAGGCTGATTCCCGGCTACCGTAGGCGCGGGCTTGCGGACGGGGAGTAATGGGTAGCTCGCTGTCCGGTAAGGATCAAGCCCGGGTCGACGGCACGTTGTATTCCACGCGCTTCAAAGAGATGTCAGCACCAACTGATGGGGCCCGCAAAGGCCTATGCCTGCCAGGGGTGCGGGTTGTTCGAAAGAGATACCGCGGCTCCTGGCACACAGGCAACTGAGGGAACAAGGGTGGGTTTTATTCAGTAAAAGTCTGACACGCCCTCCTGCTCCACCCAGAGCGGGAGAAGTTATTTGATGATTTCCCAATCAAAAAAAAAAAATCATATGTAGGCACACTCAGAATAGTCTACATTTCCGTGTGTTGCCGGACGTAAAAAATAGCACCATCTCATTTGTTCCGGTGGGTGACGTAGAAGGCAACTAAAGGCCTTACTGGAGAATGGGCAGCAGCGTTGTCTATGCATTTTACCACCATACTGCGATCGCCAACCAGCCTGCCAAGCGAAGTGATGATGGCAAACCACCTCCTTTTGGGGGATGCCTATCTCCAGCAGTGGACGTCTTTCGGCGGAAATGATGATGATGATGATAAGTCTATATTTTGATAACACCTCTAAATCTATCTGTCACACAACTAAACATAGATCATCACTTCATCAGCAATAGGTAAAATTCAAAGTTATGTCATTGACGAGATTGATTCTGATTTATTCAGACTTCATCCATCAATTGCTGTGAATGCTATGACACAACGTAGTCATCCGTCAAATAAAAAATACAGGCCTCCAGTTATTCACGTTTATTAAGGTCAGTAGCGAAATAATTGTAATTTATGTCTGTCGTAAAAACATGCAAAAAGTCTGCGTACGGACTTGTCTTGTGTAGGAATTTAAAAAGAATGCTGCTAAAAGAAAGTCGAGCGAAAGATTATTTGTGAACGCAATAAATTTCTCAAAGCCTAACGGAGTTCGCTTGAAGCTGCTGGATCACCTTTTAAAATTGCCTTTTTGCTTTTACGGACAATTAAATCAAAAGCATTTTTAAACTGGATAGAATGTTGGCGTATTTGCTTACGTTAAAAGTGGAATATATGGGCCGTGTCGGCCATTATTGTAACAATCGTGGTTCGTTAGCGCTGGCTGTAGTCTGGATTGTGTACGCTCAAATTAGTTCGGATTAGCCCATCAACAAATGTATTTTATTGTCTGGATACTTGTTATATTAGAACTAATGGCTATTTGGAAAATGTACGACTGCTATTAGCATAATTTTTGTGAATTATGGTACCATACCAGGCGCTTTACTTTGTGTAAATTAGTTCATCACCACTGCTCTTAAAACGGTGATGGAATACATCGAGAGGAAATCGGTATGTCCTAGAACCAAAAATTTGAAGACGTGTGACATCTACCAACCCGCAATGGGCGCGCGTGTTAGTTTCTCAGTCCCTCTCACAGAGTGCAGGCCTGTGTCCCAGTAGGAACAATAGTGTGCCGGATGGGCGTGTTCGCTTGGACGCGAAGGGTGTATGCCCAGATTTTATCCCGGTGTGCATGTAGGTCTCCCAGTCCACGCGGAGCTGATGTCCTGCACCTATAGATTCCAGATATCTTCAGGACGGCTACTATCTTCCGTTCTTCATGACGTCACCAGACGTACCAACGTTTTTGGATTTCCCCAAGAAACAGTTTCCAGACTTTCGTCTAGGAAGGGGATGCATTTAACGACTTCTGACGAGTGGCACCTTACCTTATTAATAACGCAAGTTTCATACAAGTCTTCAGGAAGCAATTGCGGAACACTACTTGGACTATAACTACAGATTTAAGATTTAAATTAGAACCTTGCCGATGACTACAAATGATTAGAAATTAGATGGTGGCATACGTACCAACAATCTTTACCGTAACGAGAGCCGCTAATTGCTTCCCCTTTTTAAAGTTTTATTTCATCTATATTTTATCACAGTTTTTTTTTTTTTGTGGTTGGGAAATCATCAAATGACTTCTCCCGCTCAGGGTGGAGCAGGAGGGCGTGTCAGACTTTTACTGACTAAAATCCACCCAAGTTCTCTCAGCTGCCCGTGTGCCAGGGGCTGCGGTATCTCTTTCGAACAACCCGCACCCCTGGCAGGCATCGACCCTTGCGAGCCCCACCAGCTGCTGCTGACGTCCCCCTGCGATGGGTCAGTAGTGGCCCCGCCGCCTACCACTTTTCGGCCGCAGGGGATAGGGAGAGCGGCCAACGCTATACCGACACTCCTCTTCCCCTGCGGCCCTACCGCGTCCGCCATCAAACGGTGACGGCCCCGTCCAGGCCACGGAAGGGAAGAGCGCTACTCAGAAGTACCGGCACTCCTCCTCCGCTGCAGCCTGTAACTCTCAGCCGCGATGCCTCCCATTCGACATCGCGGCCCGCCTCAGCTGCGATGCACCTCACCGCAACCTACTTTTTGGCCGCTACGTCGTCGGCTTGGAGGCACAAGCCCTGACGAGCGGCCCCACCTTGGGGTTCCTCTTCGCTTCACCGTGGGAGGGTGACCACGGTTACTGAGCCCCCCCGCAACGACAATGCGGGAACCCCACTGAGGGGGATATTTTATCACAGTTACATCAGCTTTATGCATATAACACATCAATTTATTAAAATACATAATGTATATTACATATGGTTGCATTCCCCATAAGATTCCCCATCTCTTTTTTTTTTTTTTTTTTCGGGTGGGAAATCATCAAATAACTTCTCCCGCTCTGGGTGGAGCGGGAGGGCGTGTCAGACTTTTACTGACTAAAACCCACCCGTGTTCCCTCAGTTGCCTGTGTGCCAGGGGCGGCGGTATCTCTTTCGAACAACCTGCACTCCTGGCAGGCATCGGCCCTTGCGGGCCCCATCTGTTGCTGCTGACATCTCTTTGAGGCGCGCGTGGAACACAACACAACGCGCCGTCGACCCGGGCTTGGTCCTTACCGGACAGCGAGCTACCCATTACTCGCCGTCCGCAAGCCCGTGCCTACGGTGGCCGGGAATCAGCCTGGGATTCCCGACGCCCAGGGCGTCTCCTGCGAAGGCCACGGCTGTGAGGGCGCATGTACTGCATCTCCCTCACGTGCGCCACCTCCCTCTTTGCGAGCATAACTGCTTCGCTGAAGGAAGTGACTGCCAGCCATGCCCTCTCGCTCCGTACCATGGCCTGGACCAGGGTCGGACGCGAGAGATCGCCGCCGCCGATCACCTCCACGAGGACACGGCGGTGCTCCACCCAAGCCGGGCAGACCTCCACCGTATGCTCCACCGTGTCCTCTGGGCGATCTTCGCAATGGAAACACCCGGGCGTTTCCTCCCGCCCATCCGAAACAGGAACCTCCCGAAACAGCCGTGTCCGGTGAGGACCTGTGTCAGGCGGAAGGTGAGGACGCCATGCCGCCTCTCAAGCCACTCCTCAAAGAGGAGACTTACCGCCGCAATCGTCCCCATCTCTTGAGATATCTATCTTAGCAATATCTTTCCATACTGAACGAATATTCTGAGGCAAATCGAAAAATTAAGAAAAATGTCAATCAAATTACTTTATAAGTTGATTTCTTTGAAAACTACTGAATCTAATTATAGATATCTCTGGCTGGTCCATAGACCTAAAATAATCTGATATTTAAAACTTCACAAGTATGATTTTCAGGGCATGACACGCCCTGAAAAGAGGGTTGGCAAAAACATAACTGTTAAGAATTACTATCTAAAGCAACACGACATACAAATTCAATAAGTGGGTTTTATCTTAGGTTTAGGTCATTACAAGTTAGGTACAGGGCTAGGCGTCGGTACTAGGTTACCTGGACGCACTAAAATCTATAAATTACGGCTATATAGACCACTTAAATGAGGAGGGGTGGTACTTACGGTTTTACATACTAATCACTTATTAACCACTGTTTATTGGTTTAATTATCGCTATCATCGCTATGAATTTAAGTTATTGTAAAAAAAAACTATGTAAACTATTTGGTGACGCATCGTCAGGGATAAGTAGGTATAGGCTAATTGTGTGTGTGTAGTGTCACCTGGGCCCGTATTTTAGAAAGATACATTGAGCTTTATTCAATCGGTCAGATTCTATATGCATTAAGCTCGACGCCAATCTGTCGGATTTCATTCTAATCTATAGATTTGATCAGAAATCAGCGTTTGAGTATCGTTCTAGTATAGTTCTGCGAGAGCTTTGCGAGCTTGCAGTGCACCGGGATCATTCAATTAAAAAAAAAAAACATTATAATTATTACGTTTATACCAAGCGTTCATGTTCACATTAACGCGTTTATTTCTTCCTTTTCATTGATTTTTTCAAACAAAAATTAAATATTTAAAAACCCCGACCCACTTTTTACTTTTTAGAGGTTTTGTTTGGGTCGGGGGTTTTAATTTTTTTTATTTAAAAACGTTTGTTGATGAGTTACTTGGGTATCCTGGAAATTCCAGGTTTTACTCCAGCATCAGTTCAAGGTTACTTTGTTTGTCTAATATCATTGAAGTAATAGAATACCAAATTTCGACTTGATCAGACCCGTGGAAGATGCTCAAATCCCTTCATCAACCAGGAAAGAGCGGATAATCTTCAAACGGCTGAACCGATTTTGATGAAACATAAGAATACTCCCGACTAATTCACCTTTCATCCGTTCGGGAGCTACGATGCCATACACACACACACACACACACACACACACACATACACACACACACACACAGACACGTCAAACTTATAACACCCCGTCGTTTTTGCGTCGGGGGTTAAAAAACGAATAGGTACTAAATATTAGAACGCTCATTCTAAGTTCGAATTGCTAAATAATTATATTGCCAGCCTGCACCACATAAGGTCGACTTTCGCAGAAAACCTTTACAGTACCTGCCCCATCCTATAAGGATTTTCCTTATGTTATCACATGGGTATGTCTTGCTTGTTATTTTGTGTACATTCTCCTTTATTTAACTAACATTTTTAAATATTAGGATAAAAAATATAAATAGGAACCTTTTAAAATATAAAAAAATTGTAGCCCACCGGTGTCGGGAACAGGGTTCAAGATACCGGCGGTCAGGGCTCCAGAGAGCAGAACCACCTAAAAATGCGAGCCATGTCCAGAAGTACCGCTGCCTGAATCAAGCCCTTGATTCAGCTGCCTAACAAGAGCCTTCTCAGGTGTTGGTCGAGGCTCTAGGCTATCAAGCCAGTGGCTGTTACGACTATCGACACATTGGTCGCTGAGTCCACATCCCACATGTCGACAACTTCGCGAGCCAAGTTAAAATACTTGATTTGGCTCGATTTGATACTTTGTTTATCTTGTTAGTTATTATCATCTCGCATATTTTCAGGAGAATAAGGACAATTTTTGAATGTAGAAAGAAGAGAAAAAAAGCAACTTCATTAATGTTTCGTTGTATTGCTGGTATTTTTACGTCTACCATTACTTACAATTACAATATTTTCTTTATAAAAACCAATAAATTACGAGAATAAAACGGTCATAACCAGCCACTTATGCCAAAAAAAATGCTTGGTTTTTAATATTTATGATCTTTATTTCATTATTCATCCATTCTTGAGAGTTATGAACTTGAATTTATAACTCAAGCAGTCGTGAATATATAGATATAACCCGTCCAAAATAATATGAAAATATGTTCAAAGTAGCTTTTGCCTGTGGCTTCGCTCGCGCGGAGTTTGGAAATTATCCTACGGGAACGTACTACCGGCATAAAAAATATCTTATATGTTAATCCCGGTTATAATTTATCTGTGTGCCAAATTTCATCCAAATCCGTTCAGCCGTTTCGGCGTGATTGAGTAACAAACATCCAAACTTTCACATTTACAATTTTAGTAGGAAAGTAGGATATTGTTTAAAGAACATCAATTCTCGTTGGTCTAGTGTTCAAGCGCTACAGCTGAGCATGACCTACGTTCGATTCTAGCGTCAGGCAAACTGTTACCTATTTATTTATTTATTAGGGACAAAAAACAGTTACATGCTTACAAAATACAGATAAATTCTCAAAACTAAGATTGTACAAACATGATTGTATTGGGTTTTTCCATCTGGAATTTGTCAGTAGCAGCCCGGAGGCTGGATTTGTTCCCGGTTGATGCTACGCCTCTCGCACAAATGGGACTCAAACATAAATAGCAAAATATGGATGTATTAAAGGCACATCTTTGCTTAACCCTTTAGAGAATATTGGCGTGATGTTATGTGTCTATAAAATTCTCAATTCAGAAACCGGGAGTACTAGACATGGTTTCAAGATTTGATAATGATGAGGTAGTCGAGGTCTTACGAAGATGTTCAGTCAACAACTAGCGAATAACTTTGACGGGATGCTAATGTAGAAATATAGCCAGGGAATTGGGCAAATTGCCATCAACAATACGAGGCGTTAGAGGAAGTATCTATCGCTATTACAATAATGAGTATTACGTATGTTAGTTCTTGTGTGGACAGTTTATAGCCACATGGCCTGTTACCCCTATTAATGGCTATAATTGACTTTTATGACTGATTCGCTTTGGTAGATTGGAAGTAGACATGCGCAAAACAGTGCGTTTTAAAGTGATGTAATATGACATTATTTTTCGTATCGAGTAATCTTGCATTACACCATGACTCCAAACATTACGCGAAATGACGCATCACGCGCGATGGCTATTGTAATGAAATGCTCGCGCATTTCATATCGTACCGAGGAATGTTGCATTACATCATGACTCCAAACATGACGCGATCATTTTAATGTAAGTACTTACTTACAATTATTGTTTCGTGATGATTCTTAATTTCATTCGCAATTATTCTTTTCGTTGCCATACTAACACAAGATATTTTCACACTTCTAATAATAATCTATGTATTTACAGTTTTAAGTCATTTCTTTAAATATCACTCAATACCTCATTAATTAATAATGATGACACAATCATAAACACAACACTCAGTTTTATATTTGTTTCGTGTTACTGTTTTATTTTGTATCGTATGGCGCGCGCGGCAAAATGTAACGTCCTAGGTCATAGGATCACTGAGTCATGATTTATATAAAAAATTAAATAAAAAAATATTTAAGATATAAACATCGCGGCACAGGCAGTCCGCGTTGTCAGTAAAACGTCAATCTTATTTCTTCAACGATACGGTTCCAAACAATAGTTCACTTATTTCGCTGCCAGCCGACCGGCGCGCGGCGCATGCTCCTTCTCACTTGCACACAGTACAGCGAAAATTACCGAGATAATACGATGTTTACGAACGCCAAACAGTGCGTCACAGCCCGCGCGACATGTTTGAGAGTCATGTGTCATGTTTAATTTCGTCGAGTCATGTGTAATGTTACAGTACGCGGTCGGGTTATATGACGCGTAATACAACACTCGCATTACTTACACAAGTCTAATTGGAACTGGAAGTCAAGAATATTCGGTGTACAACCATTTAAATTATTACTAACCGAGACCATTATATTATTTAAGTTATTGGATTGTTAATACTTGCAAGTTTAAGTAGGCCAAGACTTTCGTCGATAAGTGGGAAGTACGACTTGGTATTTACTTAACATCTTCTTTCTTTTACCTTAGGGTCCTGTTACTTAGGGCTGGAGCAAAATGTTCTTCATCAAATGCATACTTCTTTTTGGTCCCTTTTCTGCGTCTATTCATCAGCATTTTATGTTCCTTTATTTTCTAGGATACTGCGAAGCTAAGTGGGACTGGGCCGGACATGTCTGCCGCATACCCGATGAAAAAAATAGACTAAGAGAACCATCGATCGGGTCCCACTAAGCACATGAAGCCATTACGGCAGGCCGAGACGAAGATGGCGGGAAAGCTTGATCCCTTCCAAAAGGACTGGCTAGCAGTAATACCTAAAACTAATAATTGTGTGGAAAAGAGAGAGGGAAGACGTTTTTTTTTTGGATGGGAAATCACCTAATTACTTCTGCCGCTCTGGGTGGAGCGGAGGGCGTGTCAGACTTTTACTGACTAAAACCCACCCATGTTCTTTCAGTTGCCTGTGCTAGGCCCACGGTAACAGTAGGTATCGGCCCTTGCGGACCCCTTCAATTCTTGCTGACATCTCTTTGGGACGCGCGTGGTACACGACGCGGCGTCGTCCCGGGCCTGGTCCTTACCGGGCGGCGAGCTACAGGCCAGTAAGATTACATTAGATCGATTATTCTGTAGTTGCCTTTGCATACATATTTATTACCAAAAACGTTCTAGTGTTGACGATAAGACGCCAAGTTCTACCAGGTTAAACTTGACTGCTTTGACCTGGATAAATAAACTGAAACTGTCATCCTGAGCTCTAACGAGCGCTCTAACGTTAATTTCTCATGGTGTGATGTTAAGTAATAATTAACATTAGAATCATCATAATCTGAAAGGTAAAGCAGAGGTGTTCCTATAGGACCTACAACCACATTTAGCCAATTATGTTTAAGTCCAATATTATAGTGGGCAAGCCTACTACTACCATTAACCGGGCATAAATCCAATCTCCAAGCTGCTACGAGATACCGTGGGCCCTGGCACAGAAATACCGTGGTCCCTGGCACAGAGATACCGTGTCCCCTGGCGCAGAGGTACCGTGGCTCCCGGCACACAGGCAAGTGAAGGAATACGGGTAGGTTTTAGTCAGTAAAAGTCTGATACGCCCTCCTGCTCCACCCAGAGTGGGAAAAGTAATTTGATGATTGCAAACCGGCAAAAAAAAAGGCTGCTACTGATAATAACAGAAGGTAATTCCCAATAACATTTATTAAGATCAGTTCTTGCAAAGTATACCAATTAACACGAAGTACAGGATACAATTGAAATACTTTATTCAATTTATTACAATAATTACAAGCGTGGGGTTTCGGGTTAGGTCATCCGGTCAAGAAAAGTGTTATTGCATTTTTCCCCAAGGAACTTCTCAGAAGCAACCCCGAATCTGTATTTTTGTCCGTTTGATGGCAATAGTTTCGTAAGCTATTGCAGTCTTAAACATAATTGGCTAAATGGAGGTGTACTTTATTCCTCTGCGTACACCTTTGGGAAATGCAATGTTATGTTTGTTAATTATAAATGCGACTAGGTACAGTTCAAACAAAAACAACTGCAAACGTGAAAGTTGTATACGCAAATTAGTTTAGGAGACTCCACAAATAGAGCCGGTGGCGCACGCAACAATGTAGCATAAATTAATTAAACGACCGAGGTTCCAAATAAAAATAACACGAAGTAAAAACTCGGGTGCGGTCCCCACAATACCTAATGCAAAAGTACTTTACAAAAGTATTTTAATTTTCAATACAGTTCATTTTCTATTCGTAACTTTATGTGGGTCATTGCCATAGAGAATTGAAAGCACAGAGATGTCACTTTACCCTTTATTTAATGGAAATGGACTAATGGAAGGTACACACGTAGCGACTCACTGATGGATGGACCACACACAGATTTTGACATTGCTATCGACAAAATGGTTGCTAAAATCTAATGCGACATTTTAAAGTCACTGCGCGTCTAAGTACACACACAGCGACTGTAGTCGCCGCTGATCGTGTGGATATTATGGATGCGTTTGCGTTTACAACTAAAGTAATAATTATCAGCAATTTCTCAATCGGGCATACCACTAGTGTCCTGAAGTCAAATATCTGAATGTGGCCATTTCAATCAAAAAGTTATTTTTTTTAAATAATAAATAAATCTATTATTACTCCCAAAAATGCACGAACGTTACATTGAACAAGAAACAAATAAAAAAATGGCGTTGTTGAAAAAATTTTTGTCATCTTAATCCACCTCTGGTCATTTTGAATACTCTGTGGTTGGTACAGATAGAGCTAACGATTTGAATTTGGAGCGTATGTTTCAAGGATAATTGTATTCAGAAAGGAACCAGTGGATCCGAAATTTATTTATGTGTCAAACTGCGAGACCCGAGTTTAGAAGATTATGTACGAGCGCCTACGGGCAGAAAGTTTCTTTTGGACATTTGGCCAATTTTTCTTTTGTTAAAAGTTTAAGAATCAAGCTGTGTAGCTGGAATGTTTTAGTAATAACCTAATAAAAAGAAAAGTCTTTTATGGACGAAATTTTTTCATTTTTCACAAGGCGTTGTCCGCTTGTCGGTCGTTTGCATAACAACATGCTGAATCGATATAAGAAGTACCTACCAAACTACCAAACAAGTTAAACACCTAAGATTGGGTCTACTCAATGAATTAACAATGAAAGCGTGGAGAAACTGTGGAATGTACAAATATTTACCCCGAGCTGAAACCGACCTTGGGCATAAAATGGCGAACAACTTGTAAATCATTTCATAGTTATCAATAAACTTTAAACTCTTGACGAGGCTAATGAAAACGCAGGATCAGCCGATAAGTTCACAATCGAGTTCAAATCAAGTTCGATCGATCGTAATTGTCTGTCCGACCGTTAACAAGGCAATCATCGATTCTAAAAAAGAAAACCATCTTCGTTCGAAAGAGAATGGCCACTGCCACTCCGAGCTCTTGGAAAATGTATTTCGAGGTAAAGAGGATGCCTCGGGTCATTTTAACTCACGTGGAAATAGTCGTTTTCGTATTCAATACTGAAAATCGTATTTCCGTAGCGGTAACTATGAAAGTACGGACATGACCACGGAGTAGTCATTTACAGAAGACTCATCCATGTAAAACGTTCATCGTTGCTATAATAGGTGAATGCAGTAAAAATTACGTAATATGTTGAAACTGTTTATTACTCATCCGTCACTTGTCCCTAAAGGTTCATAAACCAACATCAGGTCAGGCAGCAAATTAACCTTTTTTGCGCACCCGTGAAGCACAAACCGTTGTTGTTAAAAAAAAAACACTTTTTTTATTTATTGGTATTTTGTGTTTTACGAAATAAATAATAATAAAATATTCTTTCTATTTAATGTGGTGTATACCTACTTCGATGTGAATGTTTGTAGCGCTAACAATATACTTGTTTTGTGTGGCTACCCTTCAGAAATAGAAGCTTTAAATTGACTATGTTGACTGAACACTTAGTGGGTTTTTCCTGAAAAACAAGAATCAAATCAATGAATGTTTCCAAATATTCATGAATCTTCTGTATCAATGTTGTGTGCAGGATTACGGTCCAGCGATAAGTTGCGGCGATAAATCCGGCGTTGGAGTGTTGCGAATTGTGATTCAGTTCCCTCTAACTAACTGCCGAAACGGTTGTTGTGGTCATAGATGGACACGAGTTTAATGAGTAGACTGGGATTTTAGGTTTTGTGCCTACACTGTGGTCGCTCGCTTATTAATGATGGGTTTGGTAGATTGTCTTTTATTTTAGGAGATGTGTCGTTTGTTGCGGTTTGTGATGTGGTATTTCACTACCGACTGAAATATTGGTTGCCTTTACAATTGTACCTATCGATGTTGCCTAGTTTGCAAGTTTTATTTGGCTTGATTTGTTTGAATTGTATCTTTCGTTCCCAATTTTGTTGTAGACGTGCAAGGTAATAAATGATGTGTTAAAAAATACTTTAATAGCCATACATAAAGTTGCAAAAGTCGACCTTACAGGCTGGCAGAAAAATAACTATGGTTGAATTCGAATTTGACTATTCAGGTGAATTTTGAATGAGCTTTCAAATTATTTCTATCTGGTTTTTGTTTCGAAAAAACAGTGAGAGAATAGGTGCGTATATGTTAACACGTTCGCTTGGAAGAAAGATAATAAATATAATTTTGCATAATTTATTAGTCCCTATAGTACCTGAAAGGAAATTAATTGACAGGATCAAAAGTAAATATTTGTTGAAGACAGATTATTTATAAACATCAATTGGAAAAAAGGATTTTGATTTGGGATACTAAATCTTGTTTAAAAGGCGAGGACATATTTCGTAGGAAGGGAAGATAAATTAGGGTCTGGTATTAAACATTCCAAACAAACCTAGTTTTTTTTTCCTTTTTGTTAAAATATTGTAATAATCCACAGAATACAGAGTTGCAGAGACATCAACGTGACAACCTGTTACCATAGATTCAGTACATGATTCTAGAGCCCCTGCGTTGAAAAATTTCTTCAGTTATCCTACTATCCTACTAATATTATAAATGTGAAAGTTTCGATGTTTGTTACTCAATCACGCAAAAACGGCTGAACGGATTTGGATGAAATTTGGCACACAAGTAGTTTGTAACCTGGGTTAATACATAGGATACTTTTATTCCGGTTCCAGTGGGATAATTTTAGACCTCCACGTGGGCAAAGCCGCTGGCAAGAGCTAGTTAAAAAAAATAGCTGTTTGGTACATTTTGACGCAGGTATTCCACATTTCTATAAAAGTGTTTTTTTTTTTTTTGAAAACCGACGAACCATTTCAATGCCGGTGGATCCAGAATCATGAGCTTGGGCCCTAAAGTATGTATTAAATATTTTTTTAAATTTTCAATGAGTCTTCCCCAAAAAACAAATTCCATCTCCACACAATAATCGTTGCTGTAATCCTTCACCACATTCTATCAAGCTACCTTCCGTACAAAACGACCCTTAGGCAATTCAAGAAGAAAATAAATCACCTTTGCTCCTAGCCTGACTAGTTTATTCCCCTCAACCGTTGTCCCCGAAAAGGGAAGCTCAATTTATCTCCTCGCCAGTACAAATTACCGACGGGAACAGCTATATGGAGCGGGTTGGAACAGTTTGAGAAATGTTGTCATACGGACGTTTTGTGAAGCCGCCATTTGACAAGGCGTTTATTCTTTCTTGTATAGCGATGGGACTTTACCATTCGAAAAACAAAAAATGCCAATTTTTTAGTTTTTCGAATGGTAAAGTCATTGTTAGCTTTCTTGAAAGAAGTTCTTGCGGTAGGAGAAATCGTCACAACGAAAAAAAGCGCTACGTAACAATAAACCGGTAAGTATGCCATGCGACTTTTTATTTTACTGGAAACTACTAGAAAGAGACAGAGTAAGATAGTTTAACGATTTATGTGGGTGCTGAAGCCAATCACCATCATGATCATCATTTCAGCCGAAAGACGTCCACTGCTGTCAATTGGCCTCCCCCAAACTCTGCCACTTCGACCGGTTCTGTGCTTCTCGCATCCAGCGGATTCCTGCGATCTTCACAAGGTTTCACCTTGTGGGAGGCCTTAATTGTAACTGTACGTCTTCCGATACGCGGTCGCCAAAAGTGAGGTCATGATGTGGTGAGGTGAGGGATTTGTCAGTATAATATGGGTATTTAGGTTAAGGTATTTATCTATGGGTCTTTGTACCCTGAAAATAGATCGTTTATTTATTGTATATTTAATGTATATGTTTTTAACACTAACTACACCGATGATGATTTTTTTTTCAACTAGCGACTCCAAAAACTTTAATATTGTTCATAATAGGTGTCGTTTTTAAGGTTCTCGAGGGTGCTGAAGTCAAAGTTAAAGTATTTATTTCAAATAAGCACATAAAAGGCACATTTGAGCATCAACATTTAACGTCAACATCTGAAGCTGACGGTGGGGTCAAAATACGTTACATTCGGAGTTCCTGACGGGGGACCCCGACCACACCCGTTTTTTCTTAGGTTTTAAAAAGCCGTTAATTTGAAATACAAACAGATATTCCTACTCTTAAATTTTATTTATTTGTACAGATGTGCGATAGACAATCCGTTCAGAGCGAGCGGTTGCAAGAGATTAAATTTAAATTTAGAACCTCAATTACTGTGATTGCCAGTCAAGTACTTCCAGAATTGGGAGAGAAATGAAGTTCAACAATTTGTAATCCAATGAATCGTTCAAATTGATGAAGGTTGGAACTTGATTGGATGAAGTGAAAATGATACAAGTTCAAACTTCGTGTGCCATGAATTTCATCGTCGTGATTTGAGGTACAATAGGAATAATATTACTATATTTTCAGCTTTCCCAAAAAAAAATGAAAAATACTGGGAGTCGTTAAGCATGACGAGATGCAATCGATTCCCGGGCCAGGCGAGATGTTAGTATTTATTTATTACGCACAAGTAAAAACTGGATACTGGATGTTAACGAAATTTCTCAGTTGGAAATACGGAGCCTAGATTTGACCCCGGTTGATGGCAAAAGGCTCACCACCTAGTCTCAATTCTAAGGATCGCAACCTCATACGACGCATCTCCAAGTTATGCTGTTGTCTGCAGTGTGGATTGTTCAGTAGATGCTGCCTCTAACAACCTTCTTGATCGCTATTAAAAGAAAGTACAAACATTTAATATATTGTTAGGATTTCAGTAAACCCATTATACAATTGTATCTAGTGGATATAATAAATGCGTTTTATATTTAAGATAAACGCATTTCTTTAATCAACTACCGTCATGTCGTTTTGTTCGAATCACGTAACGGTCGGCGGGTGACAGGTGACAGTACACGTGTCACTTGTCCTTTAAAAACGACGATTCGGCTGTGCGCAGCTCAGTTTGTTGCTGCGACGCCGAAGTGTAAAGACCTTAAAGTAATACTGTTTCACTACTTGTAGAAATATTGCCATCCGTAACGGCAAGGCCAGGTCAGTTTAATTTATCTTTAATATTTAAATATCCAAGTTTAATATTTCTTAATTACTTAAAATAATCTACCATGTCACGTACTTTAATCTAACGTGTATTGTCATTTCTGGTGTTAATAATATCCTGTTGAATAACGTGTTTTAGTTCCATTAAATGTTTGTGAGATTATTCAAACTTTCATTTCATACACTACCCCGCATAACCTAAAGCTAATAAATAGTTTGGTCCTAACAATATATTGAAGTATAAGTAAGTAACTCACACTTGGTTCAGCAAAAATAAAACATTCGTAATGTCACAAAAATTATAATGTTGTGAACAAAAATGTTCGCAATGTCAGAAAAAATAAAAAAGGGAAGCTTCTCTTTCAAATATTAAAATTTTTACTAGTATGCCCAGGTGGCTGTGGAGCAGGACCAGCATTAAACTAAGCATTTTTATCTACGATATAATCATCTAACGTATAATTTGCTTGTCTACATAGTGTGCGTTTAATGCATGATTTAAATTTCTTTTCATTTAGTTCAAGAATATCGACTGTTATTTTATTATAACATTTTACACAGTACCCCATAAAAGAAGTGTGTACTTTAGACAATCTGAAACGTGGTTGATCTAGTTTGTTCCTATTTCTAGTATTAAAATTGTGCCTATCACTTATCTTACTAAAAAGATGTAGATTTTTTCGAACAAACATAATGTTTTCATAGATAAATTGACAAGGTACCGTCATGATGTTAATTGTTTTGAACAGTTCCCTTAGAGATTCGCGTCTGCGGAGGTTATAGATGGCTCTGACAGCCCTCTTTTGCAGAATAAAGATCGACTCGGTTACAAACAAACAAACATGCTTACAAACATACAGGTGAAGCTAATAAAAGCGTGTTAAAAAATAAGCTGCTCCATACATTTTGACCGCGTAGGTATTGTACTTTTCTATGAAACAGCTGATTTATTTTTGTATAACCAATGAAAAATTTTTGGGCTGGGGGTCTAGAATGATATGCTAAATTCATGGTTACAGTTTGCGCACTGGATAAAAACTTATCCTGCATACCACTATGTGAAACAATTGACGCTAAGAATATTTTACAGCTTTCTAAGCAATTGCTCTGAATACATTTTGTATTGTACTGATTTTCCCGAAAATCGAGTACGAACTGGTGAAAAAAACCTCTCTGCACTTAATCCGCAAGGAAGATAATACGCTTTCCAATATCTTCCATCGCAAACATTCGTATTTGCAGTTACTCTGCTCACGGTATTGTCTTCCTTATTGCTATTTAAACAAAAAGGTCTATTGTTACCAAATGTCCTTCCCAGATTACATTCCAGTTGTTCTGCCCGACCTAAATACCGCTGGAACAAAGAAGAACCTAAGAACAGATCAATATAAGCGTGCTTGAAAAGTTACTAATAGCTATTATCGTCTAAAACAGATTTAAACTTCACTTAGGGCGCAAAGTAAAGTAATACTTTATTAAACGTGACTGTACCGAAATTGCTTCGGAAGTTTCAAGTGGTGAGTGTATCGTGCGGTAGATGACCGCATTTTTTCTGCGACTGGTCTGATTTCTGATTTCCATCAAATTACCGACACTCGGTTTGAGCTTGTTTCTGACCTGCCGTTCTTTTCTTGTTAAAATCTCACCGTGAGAACGTAGGTGAAGTGAGCTGTCATTCCATCTGGCACTATGGATTGATACCCATGACAGCTCACTTTAAGCTCACTTCACTCAAGTTATCACGTTGAGAGTTTTACAGAATATCACTGCTGTACTTTATCTAGTTTGGTTGTGGGCTTGTGGCTTAGTACGCTTGCTGGAGTTGGTCCGTGGATGGGATACCAACTTTACAAATCCTCCATGCTTCGGAAAGCACGATAAGCCTTTGGTCCCGGCTCTCATTCGTAGATCTTTGACAGTCGTTACTTGGCGTCAAAAGGCCGAAAGTCTGACACCAATGATCAAGCGATTTGCCAAGGGCTTTTGTATTACCCAGTAACTATGTTATGAAGGTCAGATAGGCAGTCACTCCCTCAAGTAAATACTCCTCCTCATGTAAAATACTCGTATTCAGCTCTATCCGGTTAGACTGAAAGCCGACCTCAACTTAGTTGGGAAAAGACTAGGCAGATGATGAAGATTTCATCACCTTCGGTGTTGTATTTGGAACGTCTTTTGAATTTCACGTTGAAGAGAATCATGGGCTTTAGCCACAGCATGACAATATTTTATAGAATGTGTACCGAAATTGCTTCGAAAGTTTCATGTTTTAATGGTGGTGAGTGTATCGTGCGGTAGATGACCGCATTCTCTCTGCGACTGTCCTGATTGCTGATTTCCATCAAAATTACTGGCAATCGGTATGAGCTTGTTTCTGACCAGTATTTTATCTTCTTTGGTGTTGTGTTTGGAACCAAATTTGAAATTCAACTTTGATTTTGGAATAAGGGGCATAACAGAAATATTTTAACAGGTTTAGTAATTGTTACATTGAGTACCTATCAGTTTATTTCACAACCTTTGATTCTTGAACCGAATGCAGTTCGCATTCTGTTTGATGTAAAATGGTTTTATTAACATAGCTTAATTAGCCTATAATTTTGCTGGAACTCAGGCGTTATGTTGGTGAAAGTTTGTAGAATATAAAATAGAACAACAATATCGTCAAGCCGCCATTTATTCAGAGAAACATGATCATTCAGAACTAAACTGTAACATTTCAAAACAACATGTGATTTCAACAACTTGTTCGCAAAAGTTTCTCTAAAGCTATTCACAGAATCAGAGTATCTTCAGTAGTAAAATAAAGAGGTCATTCAACTTTCCCGTATGAAATATATTTTCGCGCGTACCGATAAAAATAGTGCCATAACCCGTTCGTTGATTCGAAAATAATATCTATGTATTTCAAGTTGCCCTTGAATTTTTTGATCGTATTACAAGGGTATAAAGGCGGTTCTTGTATGTAACAGAAGTTATTGTGTTATAAATATCAAATAAGTGTTGCTACTCTTCTCAAAAATAGATACAATTTCCTACTTATCTTAATAATAAAATGTGAACATTTTGTATGCATAGATGTTTGTTAATCAATCACGCAAAAACGGCTGAACAGATTTGGACGAAATTTGGCACACAGATAGCTTATAGCCTGGATTAACACATTTAATACTTTTTATAGCGGTAGTACGTTTCTGTGGGGCAATGTTCGACTTCCACGCGGACGAAGCCGCTGGCAAAAGCTAATTGTTTCAAATCAAATCAAATCAAAAAGTCATTTATTCAAACTAGGCTGAGAGTCAGCACTTTTTGAACGTCAAAATTACATAAGACAGTCCCCCCAAAACGCCCGCCCTTCACCACTTCCTAGTGCTTTAGCTGGGAAGAAGAAGTGGCGCAACAAACTCCCCAGCAGCACAGCTGTCTGTTAAGTTAGAAGAACTTGATTCTATACAATAGTGGGTAATTAACATTACGAAACACAAAAACATTAAATTTGCCATATCTCAGCTAGCACTGGCTTATATACCAACAAAACATTGACACATACTGTCTACATACTTAAGAAAAATTCAAGACACAAATATTTAGAAAAAAAGCGTGATACTTACATACAAAGGTTAGTCAAAGATGAGGGTAGACTGACGATGTGAAGCGACAATGTTTAATCTGACTAGCCTTATCCCAACTATGTCTAGGTCGGCTTCTAACCGCACGGTGCGGGTTGTTCGAAAGACATACCGTGGCCCCTGGCGTAGCAGCAACTGAAGGAACCCGGCTGAGTTTTAGTCAGTAAAAGTCTTACACGCCCTCCTGCTCCACTCAGAGCGGAAAAAGTAATTTGATGATTTCCCACAGTCCAAAAAAAATACCGTATGCAGGCGAATGCCAGTATTTAACGTGGACTGATTGCTGATGGGCAGTCGCTCCACGCGATACTTTGGCAAGACTTGTTGTCAGATTTTCAGGCTTCTAGCTACCCGTAAGGACTGTTAAAAATCTACGAACTGCTTTCAAAGGCGCGGAGGGGTTTCTGTATGTAATGTAAGGATCGTTATCCATCCTCGGACCGAACTCGGCAAGAGTTTCTTCACCATGAATATCAACCCGTGCGTCAACTAATGCGACAAATAAATAAAATTGAAGTGTCTATTGGTAATGTCTAATAACAGGTTTTTACTAAATGCAAATGAAATACGGTACTTATATCAGTAAGAAACAATTTTAGTCTGTCTGTTTGTTTCGGGTAATCTCCGAAACGGCCCAATTTTGACGGGATTTTTACTGGCAGATAGCTGATGTTTTATGAAATAATATAGGCTTTTTGACGTGAGAGCACGTTCCCGTGGGATAATTTCCAGCATCCACGCGCGCACAGCTAGTAAAACAATATGATTCTAACATAACTCACAAAATGTATATACTATGTTGTTCTGTCTACCCCTTTCTTAGGGCCTCAGTACAGGCTTGCTGCTATGTAATGAATTATTAAAGCTTCAGTGCTATATTTAGGTGACCTAAAATGTTGTCTGGAGAGAAAATCGTTAGCGTCGGAAGTGTTAGGTATCTATTTATAAGGGTATTTATTGATCATGATGAATACTCAGCCTGGTGCCAAAAGGGAAATCGGGCTAAAGTGGAAAGTTGAAGTTTTAGCATTTTATCAACAAGTTTTACATCGGATTATTGTTTGTGGCTGTTATTAGAAGATATCACGCTTTATAAATTATTAACATCATGTAGCGAAACGGGCGGTCGGCCGGCATGCCCCGCTGCCGTCCAAGCCGCGGGGAGACATTTTATAGTTAAACGATAGCTCCGTCACATACACTGTATACCCTTGCGAAGCCGAGGCGGGTCGCTGGTATCTAATTAATAGATACATTTCACCTAGCATCGGGTGAAATGACAGTTTCATTTAAGCTCACTTCATCTAAGTTTTCACGGTGAGATTTTTACAGAATAGATCTGCATCAGATAATAGATGTGCATCGGTTTGTTTATTCACCTACCAGCCTGTTTTAATAATTATTACCTACTTAGTCTATCATAATAATATGCTAGGGATCACAACACCTCATCATCATCACCATTTCAGCCGAAAGGCGTCCACAGCTGGCCTAGGCCTAGGCCTCCCCAAGCTTCGCCAATTCGACCGGTTCTGTGCTTCTCTCATCCAGCGTATTCCAGCGGTCTTCACAAGGTCATCGGTCCACTTTATGGGAAGCTTTCCAACCCTACGTCTTTCGGTACGTGGTTGCCACTCCAGAACTTTCCGACCGCATCGGCCATCTGTTCTGCGAGCAATGTGCCCTGCCCACTGCCACTTAAGTTGGGCAATTCTTCGGTCAATGTCAGTTGCCTTGGTTCTTCTGCGGATCTCTTCATTCCTGATTTGATCACGTAGGGAAACTCCAAGTATAGCCCTTTCCATTGCCTTTTGGGTGACTTTAAGCCTTCTAATAAGGCCCATTGTGAGCGACCACGTCACAACACCTAACAAAACCTTTTAACCCTTCTCTCTCAAAATAAAAATGCAAGTAGGCAAGCCTGCCAAGCGTCAATGTACCGACAATTGGACACCATAAATCCTTATTTGCTCAGTGATAGTTAGTAGATAGATTCACCCCAACGATTTTCAGGGCCCATCGCGTAATCCTGGCGGGGGCACAGCGATTAAATCCGGCTGGCCGCTCGTGTTGTGAAGTGGCTGAAATTACCCCACTCTCCCCTTTGTATGAACGATTAGGTGGGGTGTTTAGTAAATAGTGGGCACATTGATTGGGATTTGTAGCATGTTTGTAGAGTGAGCTGGGGTTTTAGGTATCGTGGGCTAGTCTTATTAGTTATTCGTTGTATTGTCGTTATTCGCTTGCATGTGAGGTAAAGGCTTGAACTGAAACTAACTGCTATAGTGGGATTTATTGGACTCTTTGCATATATTGAAACTTTGTCATAGCCTAGAAGGAGGGCTGTACGGTTTTTTTATCATCTCATCAAATAACTTCTCCCGCTCTGGGTGGAGTGGGAGGTGTCCACGGAGCAAATTGTATTTACTCCGTGGAGGTGTCAGACTCTTGCTGACTAAAACCCACCCGTGTTCCCTCAGTTGCCTGTGTGCCAGGGGCCGCGGTATCTCTTTCGAACAACACGCACCCCTGGCAGGCATCGGCCCTTGCGGGCCCCATCAATTGGTGCTGACATCTCTTTAAGGCGCGCGTGGAACACAACGCGCCGTCGACCCGAGCTTGATCCTTACCGGACAGCGAGCTACCCAATACTCGCCGTCCGCAAGCCCGCGCCTACGGTGGCCGGGTATCAGCCTGGGATTCCCGAAACCCAGGGCGTCTCCTGCGAAGGCTGCGGCCGTGAGGGCGCATGTACTGCCTCTCCCTCACGTGCGCCGCTTCCCTCTTTGCGAGCATTACTGCTTCGCTGAAGGAGGTGACGACTAACCATGCACTCTCGCTCCATACCATGGCCTTGACCAGGGCCGGACGCGAGAGATCACCGCCGCCAATCGTGTCTTCAGAGCGACCTTCGCAATGGAAACACCCGGGCGTTTCCTCCCTCTTTATGCGAAACAGGAACCTCCCGAAACAGCCGTGTCCGGTGAGGACCTGTGTCAGGCTGAAGGTGAGGATGCCATGCCGCCTCTCAGCCACTCCTCAAAGAGGGGACTTACCGCCGCAATCGTGGCGTGCCCAGCACTGGGTTGCGACAATCGTACTCTCCACGTCGCCATAAGATCCCGCTGGAGCTCTGTCCACAGTGCCGCGATTTCCCGCGGCAGCGGAGTTACGTCCCGGCGTTTGGCCTCCTCGCGCCACTCCCAAGTGTGCGCGAGGACCTTTGCCTCCAGATCCCATGGCGGCAATCCGGCAAGGAGGCCCACCGCCTCAACGGAGATCGTGCGGTATCCCCGTACCATACGGATGGCCATGACCCTATGGACCGCCTTCAACCGGCGTGCTGGTTGGCGCCTCAATGTGGGCGCCCACATCGGTGCTCCGTATAGGGCCATGGCCCGCACGACCCCCACGTAGAGCCTCCGGCAGGAGGCGTTTGGCCCCCTTAGATTGGGCAGGAGCTGCTTCAAGGCAGCCCCGGCCCGCTCCAGTCTGAGAGCCAAACGTCGGAAATGCTCCGAGGGTTGTATGGTAATTCATAATTTCTGAATCTAATTTATATATAGGTACAACTCAGATTACTTATTATCCTAATATGCCTAAGTTGTGTGCACCTTTACTAATAACCCTACGTTGCGGTCGAAAAGTGTAAAATTCCTTCCCATTTTACATTTAAACGCCTTAAAAACCTTTCAGAATATACGTATGTTTATTGTATTACTAGCCGACTGACGTTATCCTGTTGATATAAGAATCCCATTGAAGAAATAACTTTCAGTTTTCCCATTTTTCCAATTATGCGGGAAAGTTTTCCAATTTTTGTTTCCTTAAAATCATTATTTAGACTACGACGAAATTGTTCAAACAAAAATCAGCAGACCTTTAAAATATAACAAAAAGACTTACACAATCAACAAAACACTAAGACACAACACTCACCCAAAACAACTACTTAAGACCATCAGTCATTCGCACAATTAACTGAACGTAAAATACAGCGCTAGTTAGCCGATAGATCTACTCAAATGGATTTCAGGCTCTGCCGCGTAATCTTGTGGTGGGCGCGCCGATTATGTCCGGTCGGCTACCGCCGTACGGAAGTGACAGTCGCGGTGACTTACCCCAAACTCCCTATGTGTAAACAACGAGTCGCTTTTTGTCTTTTAAGTCATGATCTGTGCAGAGGTTTAAATTTACGAGTGACGTAAAAAAGGTATGTGTGATTTACATTTATTTTTGAATATTAATGAATTAATTCACTAAAGTTTTCGTTTTCTGAAGAAAAGTATCCATAATGTTATAACGGCTATCGTGAAAACCAGTTATTTTCACCAGTAAGCGTATAATGAACTAAAAAGTACTAAATTTAATTTAATTTATTTATTTAAATTACATTTATAACACCTTAACAGATTTCTCCAAGGTGATGTAAGGTTCTGCAAGGTGTGATAAGTCACAATGTTTAAGGTCACAAAAAATTACAAAAAATGAAATGCAACTTATTAACAAATAAAAATAGTTAGGTACTCAGACCTCCCTCAATTAATAAATTAATCAATAAAACTTTCGTTAACATAAACTGCTGACAATTAACAAGAGACGGAATTATATAATATGCAAATCTAATGCAATCTCAAAACATGTCTTTGTAGAAAGATTTCTTACATTCTTAGGCTCATTCCTATACGACAGATTTAATAGAAAACTAGAGTACTTATAAATTAAATTATTATTATAGCTGTAAAAAAACATGCTTTAATATTTACTTAACATCGATAATGCACAGATCAGGGGGTTTAAAAAGGCCACTTTGGCAGAATCTTATTACGATCATAATATGAATCATATTTAAAATCGTGAAATTGACACAAACTGACAATTCACAATAATATCTGCGTTGACAGCACGCAATTCATCTATTTGACAATTTTGTATGGAAATTCGTAAAATGGTCACCAAATTATGAATTGCTTTATTAAAGTAAAATGTCAAATAGCAGAATCATAGGGGAATTCAGGAAAAGAATCACTTTTAGAGGAATTGCTTAATGTGGCCTTTTTAGACCCGCTGCTTGTTGTCTACAAATAGGACCGCTAACATGCTATTTTACTTTTATTTACTTAAGTTTTAATTTAGTTTTACTTTACACCCATTGTTATTTAACACACTAAGTATGTATTCACTCTCTAGGTGCACAGGTTCAATCTAGTTCAGGCAAATTAGCAAGTCTGCTCAATTTGAATTGTTAAGGTGTGTTGATTGTAAATGTGTCCCTTTTATAAGTAAACGATTTTTATTTATTATTGATTACCCATCCAATCCAATAACTGCTCGACTGCAGTAATCCAGCAGAATATCAGCGTCAGGTATATTTGCCTCACACATGCTGAGCTGGACTCCCATTTGGTGCAAGTTTGAGACGCACTCCGCACGTTTGTACTCCACCGCACGTCATTTCATTTGAATGTTAAATTGTGTCATAGCCATTTGACATTATAGTGATATAGTGAAACTATACTGATATGATACTTTAGTGTCATCACTATATTATGTTTACCTTTCTTTTTAACCGACTTCAAAAAAGGAGGAGGTTCTCAATTCGACTGTGTTTTTTTTTATGTTTGTTACCTCATAACTTTCGACTGGGTGAACCGATTTTGATGATTCTTTTTTTATTTGAAAGCTCGTGCTTCCCGTATGGTCCAATTTCATATAGATCTGATAATGCGTTTCGGAGACAGACAACGGAACTCTTCGAAAAATAACAGCAAACCAACCGCGATTGCTGCTATCGCATAAATATGCATTGTTTTGACCTCAAGGATGATGAAATTTCGAATTAGTGGGGTAGGTACTATAACCAAAAAAAAAAATAACCGACTTCCGAAAAAACACTATAAAGTGAAAAATAACTTTAATTTCGGAGGGCGGTGACAATTTTTTTAAATATATATCCAATGTCACCAGTCTTTTTTTCTTAGTATATTGGCAGCTTGTTCTTTCTTCGCTAATTAGTAATCATCATCATCATCATCATATCAGCCGAAAGACGTCCACTGCTGGACATAAGCTTCCCCCAAAAGGGGGGATTTACCATAATCGCCACGCATGGCAGGCGGGTTGGCGATTGCAGTATGGTGGTCAAATGCATAGAGATCGCTGCTGCCCATTCTTTAATAAGACCCTTAGTCGCCTTCTACGACACCCACGGGAAGAAATGGGATGGTGCTATTCATTTACGTCCAGCACCACACGGCAGTAGATTAGTAATCACGTTCATGTAATTAGTGTTTATCTCATCGTGCTTTGTATGTTTTGTCTTTTGTGGGCACCAAATAAAAGATTTATCTATCTATCAATAAAGTCTTGTAAACTTCCTTTGTGGTCTCTCTTGGTGAGTGAATCAACGATGGTTAGTATCAGTCTCGACGTGATTAAGGCGTGTTGATTTGGTACGGTCGGCTGTACCGACACGGAAGTGACATCCACGCCGGATTACCCCGGACTCCCATCGAGTAAATAACACAGTTCATCAGTGTGACACCGGCCGTTTTTTGTTTATCTTGTTAAGTCATGACGGTTGTGAGCTTTTAATTAACGAGTATTGTGTTAAAGAGGTCTGTATTTAGATAAATGTCAACGGAATGTACCTACATATATTAAAGCCTCCCTTTCGTTTGCATAATTAACTTTGAACGGGTAGGATATCAGACGGATGGGGGGCAGTCAAGTGGAGGTTGCCAAGCGAGTTAACAATATTCTTCAATGGTTTTTCACTAAAAAATCTAGAATCTAAATCTCCTGCAACGATGGCTATACTACCAGTGTCCAGTTATAATGGTTTCAAACCTATACGGGGTCAAATTAAATTAAATCTCGAACTACATTTTAAACATGATAAAACAAAAATGAAAAGAAATGACGAATAAAAAAATTGCGGTCAACCTTAGCCAGTTATAAAAATCAAATTTATTTCGTGTATACTTCACAAAAGTGATGGTTATCAATGCCTAAACATGTTAAACAAAAACAGCAGAAATTTTTATTTACTTAAAGTAAATACTCTTCCAGCGGTCGCTCCGAACAAAACAATTTCTTTTTTAATGTTTAATTATCAAAACTCATTACGTCTATCGAGTTTCGCTAGATAATTTTATTTGAACCTGTATCAAAATCAAATCAAAAGTTATTTATTCAAACTAGGCTGAGCGTCAGCACTTTTTGAACGTCAAAGTTACAGAAGACAGTCCCCCAAAACGCCCGCCTTTCACCACTTCCTAGTGCTTTAGCTGGGAAGAAGAAGTGGCGCAACAAACTCCCCAGCAGCACAGCTGTCTAAGCTGGAAGAACTTAATTCTATACAATAATAGGTACGAGTAAGTAATTAATATTCAACAATAAATGAAAATTCCATTAATACAAAATAATAAAAAATGGTTTATACAGTCAAATAAAATAAACAAAGTAATGAAGTAACTCATATGACCTGTCAGTAGGTAAGCTAATTCTGGTCAAAGAACACAAACGTTGTTTTGAGTTAATCACAGCGACCAACAATAATTATACGTATAATCATATCAATCTCATATATTCGCTTTTAATTCGAAACATAAGAAAATCTTTGAAACAAGAAGCTCTAGATTCCATTCCCAAGGTAATTCCATTGTAACATTGCGTGTTGATATTAGAAAATTTTCCATGTATTAGACCTTAGTTGGAAATTTTGGCTGCGTACCAAACTGCACATCAAACCTACCCCTTTGGCCATTAGGGTCATGAATGACGTATGTAACATGACGTTTGGTCGATTCCATATGAGTGATTTTAGGTTCTACCGATTAGGTCCGGGTGGTCGGTTGCGACTTGGTAACGCAATCTCCTCTGTACAAAGGATTTTCGTTCTTATGGGTATGTAGGCGCGTATAAGTTTGAAAAGGGAATCGTAAATCATAACTAATGCCTACCAATGTAGGCGTAACGTGTTGAATGATATAGATAAGTTACTACAACTTTGATATACGGTAGCGGTTGCTTCTACGTTGTATGTGATCGACAAGGTCACCAAATGCTGTTAATATGTTCAATATAGTAGACCGATCAGGTTAAGTTACGCTTGTCGCGGTTGGTCTGTGGGTGACCATCTTTACATACCAAGACCCGTGCCTCGGAAAGCACGTTAAGCCGTTGGTCCCACCTGTCATTCGTAATCTTTGACAATCGTTACGGGTCGTCAGAAGCCCGAAAGTCTGACAGCCAGTCTTATCAAGGGAGTCTTATCGTGTTAACCAGTATCTGGGTCGTGAACGTCAGATAGGCGGTCGCTCAATTTAAAATACTTATTCAACTGCATCCGGTTAGACTGTAAGCTGACTCTTACGTAGTTGGGAAAAGGCTTGGTAGATGATGATATATTATGGGTTGAACAACAACCAGTTGTACTCATTACCCAATGGCATGCTCAGATGGAGACGACAGAATGAGCTGGACACCTTTAATAAATATGGAAAGAAGTGGGAATTCCTTTGCTCAGCACAACACGCGTTGATAATAATTTCTACCGCCCAAACTTCTCTAGAGATAATAAAAAAAAAAGAGAAATCTGTAACGGAAAAACCTGATATAACTTTGCCTGACCTGGGAATCGAAACCAGGCTCAGCAAAGCCCGAGGCACGAGCCTCGGATATCACGTTAAGCCGTTAGAGCAGCGTCTGAACGGTCTCCGGTCGTGTCGGATTGCCGTCCCATTGGACTATTACGAGAGTGAGAAAGAGAGAGTGCAATTGTGTCTGCGCACACACTTGTGAACTAATATCTCCCGCGACGATGGCTAGTCTCCGTTGAGATTGGCCGCATAAATTCGAAGACATGTGGCATATACCAACCCGCACTGGGCCCGCGTGGTACATTACAGTGCACTCCCTCTCGAAGAGAGGAGGTCTGTGTCCTCCCCTCAGTGGGAACATTATAGGCAAGTTACGCTCATGTTATATTTTAGGTCAAATGAGGTCGTCTGACGTTTTAAATTATAATTGAATTAAAAGTTTTTTTGCAAAGTCCAACTTTACTATGTAGAATAAAAAAATAATATTTTTATTAAAGGCGAGGACAACAATGGCGGTTATGTTTTGTTAGCAAATAAACGGCGATTTTTCTATCAGTTCAGACTTGTTTTTTTTTTTTTAATATGTTGTTTTGGGTTTCATTCGACAACGATATTCCACTCTTTGTTCTGTTTTGAATATTTATAATTGAAAACCAAAAACAGAATGTTTAAAACAAATATTTACGTTTTAATTATACTACGGTTTTTGTAATTTGATGGACGATAGATTGATTGTGTGAATGATGATATGGCTAGAAAGGGAATGACTAAATACTAATAGACAAGTAAAAAGACATGCTGCGTGGACCCCAAATAAATTGCAATGAGAGAAGGATAATGATGATACTGACGGGATTTGGCATTTATTGTAAAATGATTACGATTGAACACAGTAAAAAAAATACAGAATACAATAGTACTGTAACAACAGTGATTTTTTTCAGATGGATTGAATGAAATCACTGTTTTTAGGGAGTATTTTAATACTAGTATTATTAAAAACAAAATCAGTCATTTTTATTTTACTTAACCTTATTTGGCATCCGACAAAGAATGCTTTAAGAAAGCTTCTCGCGTTGATAAATAACTTTTTGAAAACAATACAGGCGAAAATGCGATCTTTACTAAATAAAATAAACATCTCAAAACAATTCGTTGCTGGCAATGATAACGTACTTCTAAAAGTTGCGGTCAAAATGCCAAACCACAAGCAAAACCACAACTCCGTAATCCCAGGAAAATCTTTTAACCGCGAAAAACCTTAATAATAAAGTTGTTTATAATGTTTATTGGCGAAACTAACAAAACTTCGGATTGTTATAATTTGTGGAAAACTTTCAAAGTACCGGTAAGTTAACCAAGTAGAAATTAGGTCGTTAAGTGCTTCCCAAATAATAAATCTATTGTATTCAAATTCTTTGCACTTTATGAAACATGGAAAGTTGGGATTTAAGTGTTGGGTGATTTTAGGGTACCTGTCTTTGAAATACCATATATAGCCAGGTAGGTTTATAGGTACATTTATATTTAAAGGATCCCGTAGCTGACTAATAACTTCCGCACAGGCCATTCATAAATCTTTGACGGTTGGGTAGTCAAAAGCCCGAACGTCTGACGACCAGTCTTACCTAAGTTTACCGTGTTAGGTACCCAGTAACTGGGTTGTGTAGGTGAGATAGGAAGTCGCTCCATGTAAAACACTGTAATGATAATGTCAAAAAATGGTTAGGAAGGGGACAAAAAGTGGGAATATGTTTTCGGCAACCGCATTTTAATATTATCGAAAAGATAGGTCTGGCATGGGGTGATATAAATGTGGTTGTCACAAGTGTTTTCAACCGGTGTGTGTGTTTTGGCCGGAATATATTCCGGCCACCGCGAGAATGCGTTTCTGAAACCTGTCAGTTGGACACAATAAGGTTCTAATAGAGTTTAAAATCGTTAATCACGTATTCCTTTGTACTCAGCGTTTGCAGCAATTTCACTGTTATTTTGTCTCTGATTTGGCTTCACAGAAATATTTAATGTCGTGGATGAAAGGTTCCTGTCAGGTGTAAAAAAACTATAAGTGATTTATATATAATAGCTTGTTTTAGGGTTAATTTTTCAATAGTCAAATAACTTTTATCTGAAGAATAAATCTGCCAGTTTGGCATATTTTCTATACCAAAGCTATCCAACTGACATATTTATTCCTCAGATAAAAGGTATCTGACTATTGAAAAAACAGTCCCTAAACAAAGGAATAGCATGATTTGAACAAAAATCATTTACTTGTTACCTGGCTTATTAGGTCTTGTCACTTGATTTTTTCTATTCTTTTAGACTAATGGTAGGTATGTCATTTACAAAGGTATGGTTTTTTTCCATAATCGTGAAAAACTACGATTAAAAAAATTTACTGTAAGATCTCGCCTACTTAAAGGGGCCGAAATGATTCTAGAAGCAATCTGTAACCTGACATAATGTGACAAGTATCAGGAACTTATAGTATAATTGCAAGCAATAAACACACTCAGATATTTAAAATATAACGAAAAAAATATACTCCATTTCAATACAAGGAAAATGCGAATATAAACTTCATCTGCAGAGTTGCTGTTAAAACTTTCATTATTTTTATCTTAACACTCAAGTTGAAAAAAGTAATCACTTTATTTTCATTTAAATAAACCACTTAGAATATTATAACTAAGAATTTACTGACTTCGTTTTATGTGGGGTTGTTATTAATTTAAAAATACCAGATTCTATCTTCGTAAACTAACAAGCTTTCAAAGCGATTCATTCTACCTTTCGAACTAAAATACTTATTGAAAACACGGGTAACGCGTAGCCAAAGTTATATCCACGATAGCTAATAAACTCTTTTGTTTTATTTTCAAGAAACTGGATCACCAACATCCTTTAGCCATCAGCAGTAGCTTTGATGCAAATAGAGGTTTTTAGCTTCAAGCCTTTCATTTTGACGACATGGTTGGCGTAATGGCTGAGCGATCGACTGCTGCGCAGCGTGTCGCGGGTTCGATCCCCGCACGGAACAAATATTTGTATGATCTGCAAGTAATTGTTCCGGGTCTGGGTGTTTGTGCTTGTGAGTTTTCTATGTTTGTAAACGCACCCACGATACAGGAAGAAATTCCTAGTGTGGGGCAACGTTTTAAAAAAAAAAAAAAAAAAAAAAAAAAAAAAAAAAAAAAAAAATTTGGTCTTAAGATAATGTTATTACTCGGTCTCCGATACAAAACCCTGCCAAATTCTGTACTTGGTTACATCTAAGGATTGTCATTCTTTCGTCGTCTTTTTAGAGAAAGTGCAAAAAATCGAATGGTCTAGAAATAGATCGCGTCTCAGAATTTGTTCTTTACAGTTATACTACCAATTTTAAGTTGTGAGACCCGGCTGTCATTCGTGGGTCTTTGGCAGTCGTTACGGGTCGTCAGAGACCCGAAAATCTGACAAGTAGTCTTACCAAAATATATCTTCAGACAGCACGGTTGGCGCAGTGGTCAAGCGATGACTGCTGTGCTGCGTGTCGCGGGTTCGATTCCTGCACGGAACAAATATTTGTATGACATACAAGTAGTTGTTTCGGGTCTGGCTGTTTGTGTATGTGAGTTTAAATGTTTCTAAACGCATCCACAATACAGGAGTAATTCCTAGTGTGGGACAACGTTTAAAAAAAAAATAAAAAAAATAATCATCGTATTACCCAGTGAATGGCCATCTGACTACATCTGACTGGGGCGACTGCCCCATGTAGATTCTGGTAGTCAGCTGCATTCTAAGCTGAATCTAGCTGAATAGTTGGAAAATGTCTACGCAGATGATGAGTTATCCCAATTGTAATAATTGAATTATGATACAACAAAAGGAATAAATGTGAGTGGGTTGCTTTCACAACAATCTAAGGTCACATTAAAATTAATTTCTCAAAACTTTCCTCCATCTTCAGCACGTTGTTGTTAAGTTCCTAAATCGGCTTTTATTTCACTAATTACGAAACTCTAAAACGAAAACAAGGCATTCCGCTTTCCCGTCGAAATTTTGACTTAACGTGACTGCAAATGTTGATAAGATTTTAATTAAAGGGAAAATTGTTTAGAAGGAAGGATTCGTTTTCCTCTGACATTCAGAGATGCTTGTTATTCTGATGTGGACATGTTTGTTCATGATATAACATATAAAGAACAACTAATAAGCAAGGAGACGAAACGGGAATATTTAATGAAGCAGAACGAGCTTGTTACTGCTGCTATTGCAGATACAAAATCAAGTATACCTACTAAAATGAATGTGGGATAGATAACTGTTTGTTTTATGTTTTGCACTAAAGTAAAAATCAGGTTAATCGCTCATTTTATAGGACGTTTAGAAACCTTTGCATGTGCGTCGAGACTTGATGGTATCATGGTATAGATGGTATTTACTATTTACTTACGTGAATGACCTTATAATTGCTACTAGCCAAATGATCCGAGGAAGGCTCGATACAGTAATTCTGAGGTTTCAGGAATCCAGACAATTTTCATAGAACGTGAAGCCAATAGAGACATTTCGTTCATCCGTATCAAACAATTACCAGAATGGCGGCTCATCGCGTGTTGCATAGTTCAATAGATTCATTCCGCAAGGGAACTCATAGATACACTAAAGCTAACAATTTGCTGCTACAGTCGACAGATTGGTTAACTTCCCAAGTTAACTTTTAACGAGATTTTTGAGGCCGACGTGCGGGTACGTTGGAAGACGTGAAATTTGGCTCGTAAATTTACTCAGTAAAAGTTACTTCTGCCTGTCTTTGCCCAGGTTAATCTGCTTGAAGCTTCAAGAGTACAATTTACTCTTAGGATAATATTTTACGAACAGCGCCAAATGGCAAATCTGAATAACCTAACTAAGTAGGATTACTTTTATCGTCTCTTTTATTCTGGTCTCCATCATTGGGTAGAAAAAGTATCCAACTTTTGATTTAATACCGCTACTTTCAATTATAATATTTCCCCAGAAAATTCTGTTTTCACGAAACTTATCATTGTGAATATTTGCTTACCACAACTCTTTTAATATTACCGACACAGAGTTTTATTTAAAAACTTTCTCATTTCGTATTTATTTAACACAGCCATTTGTAAAAGTTTCTGGTTTGTTTATTATTCCATCAAAAAATTACTTTTACTAATTTATTCGTGAGAATACCTTCGTTATTCTTAGAGCTCAAATAAAAAAAAATCTTTTATCTTTTTACCAAATCGAAATTAAGTTCGTCTGGGTTTCGATTAGGTACATGAATTAATTTCTGCTGACCAAGAAAAAACTTGTTAGGGATTCCGACCCGACGTGACCATGGGCTTAAATGAACCTTCTCGCAGAAATGAGAAAAAATAATTATTCGTTCTCTTTCCCCTTCGTTATTGCGAATATCTTGCGCAATGTAGTGCTCTTTATTTGAACAAGTTAATTTTCACAGTAATCCCTCTGGGGTCTTTTTGTTCATATATACTTCTATACTTTATCCTTCCTAAAAGAAAACTCGGTGCTCTCGAACAAAGGTACAATGGTGAACTTTCTAAATCAAAGCTTCCATTCAATCGATAGGTTTTAGCAAATTCAAACGGAGGTGTCTTACTTTCCGACACTCAATTTGAACTGAATTGAATTAAGTCCTACCAATTAGCTGGCACAATCTATAATATTGCTCTGCCGAATCACAGAGAACTTTCAAAGTTCGTCTGAACTCAAAGATTCAAATATTCGAGAATAATTAAATTGTAAAGGTTCCAGGACAAATTGCAGCAGCCGGAATAGACTTGCTGATAGTATTAATTTTAGTCAGGTTTTTAGCACAATTAATGTGAGGCTCTGAAGTTCTGAAAGGGTTTATTACAGGTCTGAATGAATTGGCTATCGGTACTGTCGTTACTTTTCATTGTTTTCGCTTCATTCTATTGTGTTTCATTCAAGTGTCTTGAGATTTAATTTAATTTTTATTGAGTGTTTATTGATGTTCAATTTGGTTGGGAAATTAATTGCAATATAAATTAAGCAAGACATAAATGAACCAGCCAAATAAAAATGTTCAGTCTTTTTTAAATGCTGATCTTCATTGTACTTAAAAGCAGTTTTAAGTACAAAGATCAGTGCTTAGCGGAACTTAAATAAAGATACATAAAACATTAAAAGGTGTCTCAGACAGACCTAATATTAAAAGCTTTTCGGCATTCACAGTTTATTTTTTGTTTTTAAACCGTAAAAAGTGGAGAACATTTATCTTGCCTTTTTCATTTCCTTTATTTTTATTTAATACGAGCCCCGAGGGGTGGTTTTATGTCTATATAAATCATAGAGTTTAAGACATTTTACAGATTTATGTATTAAATAAAGTGTGACATTTCGGATATTGGACACATTCTAAATTAAAGAACTATGTTACGTAATAAAACTATTACTAAAGCTCCGATCTAGATGGGCTAAACTAGCCTAATAATTAATTACATTGTTATATTTTATAATTGTAAGAACTTAGAGAGGCAATCTAGCACATATTATGATGTAGCTAGTCCATCTGTGTGCTTTCATCCAAATCCGTTGAGCTAACAAATTACCACCGACACTTAAACATTTATAAACATAGTACCTAAGAATGTTTATTTTCCTCTATTTTCTAGTAACAGTAATTCCTATCTCCTAGATTATAATTAAACATCCAAGTAAGCCGGGACGCGTCGAGTAATTAACTAAATAAATCAAACTTTACTAATCCAACTTGATTCGTGCCGACTTCCAAACGCTTCGTGTTTTTATTCTACTTCTTCACTTTCTTAGCGATTACGTCACACTTTTTTAGGGTTCCGTAGTTACTTATTATTTAGGTGCCCTGCCATTTTTATTAATGACTAAAATTATCATTATCCAATAGAGAGGGGCTTGTGGCGAAGTAATAATAGCCGCTCCGTTGGATAGATCAGGTCTGTGAATGGGTTACCATTTTTACATACAAGGACCCTTCCGGGTCTCGGAAAGCATGGTTAGCCGTTAGTCGTGGTTGTCATTTGACCGTCATTACAGGTCATCAGAAGCCCGCAAGTCTAACAACCAGTCTTACCGAAGGCTATCGTATTCCGGAACTAGGTTGTGGAGGTCAAATACACAGACGCTCCATGTAAAATACTGGCTCTCTGGAAAAACTCAGCTGCAATTGGTTAGTCTTGAAGATGACCCCAACGTAGTTGGGATATTTATAATTATTATCCGTTAGCTGCAATACGACCAATAATAGTGTAATTAGGTTAGCTTAATAGGGTATTACACTCATTTTTGAAAAGTGTCTTAATTAGATTCTAGAGTGCTAATAAACCCCTACAAAATACCTACACAACATTTTTATTTAATCGATTAGTGCCATAAAAATTTCTCATTAGCTTTACAAAATATATGAAAAACACTGTTAATACCTATAACATTCGAGGGTTGCCCTCGATTTTCCTGGGATTCCATCATCAAATCCTGACTTGGTGCCAGTGGAACCATTTCAGGAGTATGTTCTTTCAAATAAGAAAACAATTTTAAGAATCGGTCTACAAATGGGGGAGAAATCGGTGAACATACATAATAAAAAAATAAAAAAACTTCATCTGCAGAGTTGCTGTTAATACTTTTATGATTTTTATCTTAACACTCAAGTTGAAAAAGAAATTTACTTTATTTTCATTTAAATAAATCTCTAAGAATATTATAACTAAGAATTTACTGACTTCATTTTATGTGGGGTTGTAATAAACCTGTAAATATAAGATTCTATCTTCTTAAACTAACAAGCTTTCAAAGCAATTCATTCTACCTTTCGAACTAAAATACTTATTGAAAACACGGGTATCGCGTAGCCAAAGTTATATCCACGATAGCTAATAAACTCTTCGTTTTATTTTCAGGAAACTGGTTCACCAACATCCTTTAGCCATCAGTAGTAGCTTTGAGGCAAATAGAGGTTTTTATCTTCAAGCCTTTCATTTGGTCTTAAGATAATGTTATTACTCGGTCTCCGATACAAAACCCTGCCAAATTCTCTACTCGGTTACATCTAAGGATTGTCATTCTATCGTCGTTTTTTTAGAGAAAGTGCAAAAATCGAATGGTCTAGAAATAGATCGCGTCTCAGAATTTACTACCAATTTTAAGTTGTTAGACCCGGCTGTCATTCGTTGGTCTTTGGCAGTCGTTACGGGTCGTCAGAAACCCGAAAATTTGACAAGTAGTCTTACCAAAATGTATCGTTTTACCCAGTGAATGGGTTGTGGAGGTCAGATAGGCAGTCGCTCCATGTAAAATACTGACTCACTGGAAAAACTCAGCTGCATCCGGTTAGTCTTGAAGATGACCCCAACGTAGTTGGGATATTTATGATTATTATCCGTTCGCTATACAATACGACCAATAATAGTGTATTTAGGTTAGGTTAATAGGGTATTACACTCATTTTTGAAAAGCGTCTTAATTCGATTCTAGAGTGCTAATAAATCCCTAAAAAATACACAACATTTTTATTTAATCGATTAGTGTCTTAAAAATATCTCAATAGCTTTAGAAAATATATGAAAAACATTGTGAATACCTTAAACATTCGAGGGTTGCCCTCGATTTCCCTGGGATTTCATCATCAAATCCTGACTTGGTGCCAATGGGACCACCTCAGAAGTATATATCTTTCAAATAAAAAAAAAATTGAGAATCGGTCCACAAATGGGGGAGAAATCGGTGAACATACATTTAAAAAAATACAGTCGAACATATAACCGCCTCCTAATGCATTTAAATCTTAAAATTTCGCGCGTAATTTGACGAAAATGCTGGACGAAGTGGACGCCATATTGTTCTGTGGGTATGACGTCAGTTTGCTATGTAAACAAATGCGCTGATATTTTATAAGACAATTGTATAAATAAAATAAAAAAATATATTTTTCTACTTATCGTTGGTTTGCTGTTCCTGAATGCAATAAATAACTAATAAAAGTACATAATAGTTCAGTTGACATGCCGTATGACGTAATAACATGGCGGCTACTATTTTATGGTGTTCAAAAACAGATTAAAAAAACTGGAATCTTGAAATCGTATTTTAAAATTTAATTTGTTGTTTCATGAACTAAAACTAACATTTTCCGACTGCATTTTGCCTAAAGTATCTTAATAATATATTTTTAGATTTTTTCTCATATAGAGTAAAATACCCTAATAAGTAAAAAAAAAAATGCCAAAGCCCTCAAATATTTTTTTACGCGTTTTCGTAAAAACATTTATTTTTTACCATCTCTATTTTCCTATTTGATTTTTCGACAAAACAATTTACATTAATAGAATGAGATGATAGGTAGATACTCTGATTCTGGAGAGGTAATTAAAAACTTTACCCGTGTAAAAGCTTTGGGTAGAGTTTATAAAATAAAACAACCATGAAAAAATAATATTGGATGTTATTATCACAGATTTTTTTTAATATACAATAATAGAAACCGAGTCTAGAGCCCTACGGCGATTTAACTAACTAACAAATTAAATTGAACGCGATCAGCACATTTTAAACCATGTTGAAAAGCTTTCGGTGTCAATTTTCCACAACAATGATGAAACTCACAGCTCATTATGAAATTTATTCGTATTTTCTTCTTCTATTGGCCAAAAATCAGCATTGCATTTATTATTGACAGTGATGCGGACGATTTTTTAGATGACCTGTGATTCTTTTTCCTTTTAAATACGTGTAAGTACTGTTAAAGTTTATATTGTGTATACACCATGACATTTTAGTCGTCTTACAACGGCAGCCCACTTCATGTATCCAATGACTACTTATCATTTATTAAAAAAAAAATATATATTTTTGAACATTTGCATAATTTAAAAAAAAATATCATTCACTAAGACGCATGACGTAGTTTGAAACACCCTGTTATGGAGATGGAATTATTGATAGAATGTAATGGTAGGGTAGGTAGATATCTTCTACCGTTTGATACGTAAACATTATTAACAGGGAGGGTGTTTCATAATTCTAAAGCATTATTTATTTTTCTTTGTACCTATTATCTTAATTAATGGTAACAATGTTTTAATCGCGCCTGTAGGTATTTTATGATGGATACATTGAGTGGACCACCTTTGTAAGACGACTAAAATGTCACGGTGTATATTTCAATAAGTTTTCTACTTAACTTGTATCGATACGAACAATAAGAACAAGCATCTGCCCGCGTGTTTCTTTTTGCTTTAGTATTATAAAATATATCCTACAGCCGCCCTCGGCTCCCGGACCCACCGCATCGCATCGCGTCGCCTGCCTGTGCTACTATTTCGTTTTCGCTTTGCGTTCTTTTTGTCTTTTTTTTTTTCTTTTTGCTCGGTTACAAAGAGGCGTGATTTTAAAAAAACCTGCATCAAGAATTGGACTATCGAATATAAAGATTTTTTAAGTATCCAAGCTCTTCAGCTTTATTATTTACCAGCTTTTGTCAGCGACTTCGTCGAAGTAGAAGTAGTCTCTTCCAGCATACCTGAGACGCAATTCTCGTAATTTTAAGATCGTTAACAGTTTGATCTTAGTCTCAATCTGTCAAAAAAACCTCGAGTTTCCATACATGTCTGACTAGTTTGTGATATTTGACTGTCGCCGAGATGAGACTGACAAGATTTTGATAATTTTTCATTACGTGAATTGGCCTTCTGATATAGGAAAGTAGATGTAGACAGCGTGTGCTTAATTAAGTCAATCCAAAATATTTTTGACTTTTCCACCATCTGTATCGCTGACTGAATGTCATGTCGTCAAATAAGAGATAATTAATTAGGTAAGTTTATCGTATATTATGAACTAAGTACTAGCAGTCTGAACTATAAACTCAAACTAAAGTTACCAAGACATAAGTAGGGTAGGTAATTCGAAGTGCGTGCATATTAGTATGTTCATGTTCATCCTAAGTTGCGTATAAGTTGCTTATAGAGTTACAAGTTGTTGCATGTTGCATCTTGCATATCTCTAACAATTTGCATGGGGTGAAAATTAACTTGCTTGTGTTCTGGAGTTCTGGAATTAGGCATTTATGTTTCTGTTTGTGTTTACTAATAAAACTTAGGGTTGATTAGTAAAGTTACAATATTATAGTGACTTGACAGAACATCGCGATTTCTTTATTAATTATTTAGGTTTAATAATAATGTATTATTATTCAAATACATTTAAAAGCTAATAAAAATAAACATAAATAATATGATCAACGCATTCACAACGCAGCAGCAGCGCACTCAGATAGACACGAAATGCGACTTTAATTTATATTTATTTAATGAACAACCGATGCCTAGGGTAAAAGCCGGATAGTTGCTACACTGTTTGAATTCACTCTATATCTCTCAGTACAAAAAGCAAAATACTGTATTTGTAAAACTGGCCGGTACTTTGGTTATTTACCTACAAATTTATGAAAAGTAAAAAATATTATCTTTAATATTTCTAGAGTATTAGTAATTTTTGTGGACCTCCACATTTTGGGACATCTATCCCATATAGGAGATATTTGCCTAAACCATATAAATTATGTTTAGTATAGATTTCCCCTCCGAGAAACAGGACATTTATCCGCGTATAGGTATTTCTGTAGATACTGACTGTTAGACACATAAAAAAATCTATTATTTGGTGCAGAAAAAAGACACACAAAAGCACAACGAAATATTAACAAATTACATTAATAATAAGAAATAGCTAAAAGGTGCTATTGTTAGTTATAACTTTGAAAGTTTTGAGTGGGCTCCAATTTACATTGAATTCTGAACGGCAAATCAAGACAAAAATAAGCCAACAGACTGTCAAAAAATACGAATTTCTGTGATTGGCTAACTGAAATAATAACGGCCAATTAAAACAGTTAGCAAAATATTAATTTTAACTTTTGACAGGTTCTTGATGAGCATTTAAGAAACCCGGGATAAATATCACGAATTCTAATTATGACTACGTCAATTTCTTACGAGCCAGTAACTTGTAAACATAATGGCATGCTAAACAATTTACAGGGCTTTATATAAATGTACAAGAATAATTAATTACACCCACTTTCAGCTTCCATCGTCCGTTAATGAGGCAGTGTAATTTATTTTATAAAACAATTTATTTGTGTTGCATACCGTCTTTTCAGAGAATAGATGTAAATTACAGTTGTTAAATTATTCGGAAATTTTTGGAATAGTAGCTTCGAGAATTACGATCTGATAACAAGGCAGAATTACGGTTATTGTTTTAGGTTATAATAAACATTCTGTGTTAAGGCTGTGATAATTTTACACCCCAAAAGAGGGTAAGGTATTGAATTAGTAGGTAGTTATCTAAAAGCTTTAGGTTTAAGAAAATAACTAGAAATATGAGTACTCTAAATCAAAATCATAATATTTTATTTCACATAAACCGTCATGGGCACTTATGAAATATCAGAAGCTGGGTGCACGATTTCAATTGGTTGTTTCCTATGGAGAAGAACCGGCAAGAAACTCCACGGTAGTAGTCGTGGAGTTTTTGAAAATAATTGGCGGTTTGAAATTACTCGGGTCTCTGACGGCTGGGACCTCAGTCAAACCGGGACCGCGGTCCCAGTTGCTTGAGCCTTAATTTTTAATTTAAATAAAAAAAAACGTTGTCCCACACTAGGAATTTCTCCTGTATTGTGGGTGCGTTCACAAACATTTAAACTCACATAAACAAATAACCATACCCGGAACAACTACTTGTAGGTACCAATATTTGTTCCGTGCGGGAATCGAACCCGCGACACGCAGCGCAGCAGTCAATCGCATAACCGCTGCGCCGTGCCGTCAAAATTATTTTTCTTTATGTGACTGGGACCACTCACGACACTTTCTTTTGTTTAAGCCGCGTTGACATATTCAAAGTACGTTTGGACAAAGTAGATTTGACAACGCTTTTAGTAAAAGTTCACTTTGACACCGATTGACACTAAACATAGTTCACTTGGACCATTTTCTTCAGCAGCAGTCGGTCGAAAGATGCCACTGTTTTTGCACTTGCCGCCATTTTGTTTCGTCAATTGATATCCAAATTGGTTATGAAATGGCCTAGTCCACTTTGATAGGACGCTGTCATTCAAAAAGGTACCCTTTGATCAGTGTTGCCACAGTAAAAAAGTCCAAGTAGTCGTCTAAAACAAATCTACATATCTATATTTTTATAAATTATATTTGAGCTTAATTTGATTGTGTCGCCGCGGCTTTAATTGAAATGTTTGAGTCCTACAGATGTTTATCGATTACCTGTACAGACGCCAGCACATCAAGGTATCCCAATCTGTTAAATTTCTTTCTATCAACTTTATTACAAAACGATGAGGTTCATGTTCAATTGGGAAAATTTTACAGTTTGGGATTAGCTTGATATGCTGGCGTCTGTACCTACGTGAATGATAATGAGAATTACGACAAATTTTGTGGTGTCGTTGGTTTAATGTTAGCAAGCCCTACTGCTGAGCACCTGATCTTTGGTTCAATTCCCAGTTTTTTTTTCTTCAGAAGTGTCCCAATAGCGGGCAGCTATTGTGAAATTTTTGATAGAATGGAGTCTAGATTTGATTGTAATAGGCTCGCTCCAAATTATATGGGACTTTAACATAATTGGCGAAATGTGGGTGTTGGGAATCGAACCCAACACACGACCTTGCGCGCGTTCTGCACGCGCAGGCGTCGTGATCAACGCGTCATCATCGGCACGCCGCCGAGGCACGGTGCGATAGCTCGGCCCATCGAGCATTCGCTTCTACGGACTCCACCGCAACGGACGAACCTCATCGCTAATCTCATTATTAATTGTTTGTCCGGGAAAGTTTAAATTTGTTAATAAGCACGGCAATAAACCATTGCTTAAAATGCAGTCCACTTTTTATTGCTTCCCGCGCTAACAGTACCTACACCTCTGCCTAACACTTTGGGGAAATACAGGCGTAAAGTTATGTTACAATAAATACGTAAATGTACATAGGAATCGACCGCTTCTCTGCAGGCGCTGCCTTTCCTCCTGGGGATTGCCTCAAAGGGGTATGAAAACTAGATAGATTGACTCGCAAGCTAATCTTACCTATCTAATACCTACCTACATCATAATTTTTAAAGCTTTTGTGGAATATATTTGTTTTATAATGGTGATTATTTTATAAGGGAAAGTGGACTTCAATGATCTATGAAAGAATAATCGTAATGAAAGGAGTACAGAAAGGAATATTTTAATTTAGACCCATTGCTAGGAATGCGATTTAAAAAAAAACTTGATTTACAAACTTATTAATCTTTTAATGATGGACAGTTTTTTAACTAATTGAGCAATTTTTTAAGTCTCTGGCCTTTTTTATTTACTACTACTTCCTTCTCAGTTAGTCGCAATAAAATCCAACTTGGTCAGTTACTTGGCTATTTAGCATTAGGAACCTAAAATTACTCACCGACAAAAATCTACGTTAAGGGGGGTGGGGGGGTAACTATGATGTGTTGAATTCAAGGTTTTGAGCGTCGATGTCCGTAGGTACCACCCTGTATTCTTCTCAGGTTACAACCATACCAAGCCATAGAACTTTCAAGTTTTATTTCCTCAAACTTCTTTTAATTTTAAAAGCGTAGGCCACGTAACGAGTTCCGTCACTTTTTTATATTTTTTTACAAAAGTTGAACGCGTGACGACTAAGCTGTTTTCAGCGGTTGCTTTTGTAATATATTCCTCTATTCGCATTTTATTACATAAAAGTGATGGTTTCAAATTTTAACATAAAAACTTTTTCAAAAAAAAAAAAAAAACAACCGACTTCCGAAAAAGACACTAAAAGGTGAAAAATTACTTTACTTGACGTGACGAAGAATTAAAATACAAATCCAAAGTCACCGCCTTCCGAAATTAAAGTTATTTTTCACTTTTTAGTGGTTCACATGTGCTGTGAAGGGGTCACAGCGTCCCGGCGTGATGTTATGTTACGAACTGGTGTAAACAATAGACAAAAATGAGTTTTCAGCAATTCCAGTCCATTTGATATAATTTATTGAGCAGTTCCGTTGCCTATCTCCGAAGTTCTTCATTAGATCTTCACCAAATTGAAATGGGACTCCGAGAAAGTACTCTTCCAAAACTATCCAAATCGCTTCAAGTGTGCCTATAAAATTTGAAGAGTTCTCTCTATTTCTCCAGGATCCCATCATCACATCCTGACTTAATGATCATGGGACCACCCTTTCAAACAAAAAAAAAATCCAAATCGGTCCAGGCATCTTCGAGTAATCGGGGAACATACTTACATAAAAAAAAAGGTTCCGACGAATTGAGAACCTCCTCCTTTTTGAAGTCGGTTAAAAAACATGCCTTTTGTATCTTACCAGTTACCCCCTTATTTATAAACGTTGCTTAAAGGTAAGATGAGAGCTTAAACATTAAAAAAAAACGGTAAAGAGGGAAGCACCAGGGTAGCTCGCATTATTCAAATTTTCTTACGTTTTAAAATGACTATTTCATAAATTAATATTTTTTTATGACCGTATGAACTTCCAGGGCAAACATTGATGATTTTAATGATTTTTTTGTAAATACGTACTTGTTATTGTCACGAATCTTACTTTAATTAACGTACAACCTGACAGTGACATAAAAATTGCAATTGACGTAAGACTATTGGAATTTCGCGGGTACGTTAACGCAAGCAGACGTTAAACATAACTTAACTTTCAGCAACGTTTATAAATAAGGCTGTTAGTAAATTATACTGTGTTTTGTTCTGTAATCTAAAAGCCTAAACTTCAAACAAAGAAATCGTTTTCAAAAAGGTGTTAGATGCAATTTATGAACGGATACATTTGTGTAAATCAACCTTATCACATTGCCGGCTGTGTCGCAAAGCCAAACATTTCGGCCGGAAGAATTTGCCATTCCCTTTAAATTCTAGCAGCTAGAATAATACTATTGTGCACGAGCTGTGTAGTTATACTGATCCGAAGACACCGACTTCCGAAATTAAAGTAATTTTTCACTTAGTCGTGTTTTTTCTTTAAGTCGGTTGATTTTTTATATAAAAAAAGATTAACAATTAACGCAAAACCTCATACTCCTTAATTCGAGTATTGGGTCAAAATCACAATATAATAACCAAAACTCATTGTTTTTAAGCTAACTTTTGTTAAGAAAAACGTATTGACCCTTGCATTACTTTATCCATTCAAAATTTAGTCTTACTACCTTGAACTTAGGTTGATTTTTCTTCGGCTCAAATGGCGGTAGGTATGGCATAATACATAATTATTGGTAAAATTACCCATGTTAAAAGTTAGTGAAATCGATTCAGTACTCAATTAGGAACAAACTACTTTCAAAGTCTGAAAGTAAGTCTAAAAGTAGCTCTCAAGTTATATTACAAGGTGTAAGCCTTGTAATATAACTTGAGGTTTACAAAATGGCTTTCTCAAGAATTTTACTGAGAATTCTATAAGGAAGGTAGGACAAAACTGCTAGCCACATATTCAAGAGTCCTTATGTAGATGTAGACCACAGAACAGAGGAAATGTGGACTACATCAATTGCAGAGTTACCCAGTATCCTTAGTCCATTAATGTCGGTACTTAGGGTCAAAACAATAAAGAGTATCTCAGCATTCTTAGCGATTCGTTAACCCGTAGGAATCAGTAACACAATTTTGAAAGTTCCTTAATTTGGTGCCCAATATCAAATTGGCAACATATTGGTCATCTTTTGACTACATAGACCTAATGAAAACATAATACGTCCTCTAGACAGAAGTCTATTAGAACAAATTTAATTTTTTAAATTAGAATTTGTAACCCGTTTTTTCTCGTTCTTAGAAACCTTGTAGGTAGGTAGGTAGTGTATTTTATACGAAATGTCAGGGTTTTTTTGGAAGGCCGTTGTGTTTTAGTAAAAAAGTTTTTATTTACTTACGCTATTACAAATCAACAAGATACACAGTTTATATGAGAGCACCCCTGAAGCATACCCTATCCATAAAAAAAAAAATTGAAATTGATCCAGAGTTGTTGAAGATATAGCGGAGCATACATACAAAACAAAAAACCGTCGAATTGAGAACCTCCTCCTTTTTGGAAGTCGGTCAGAAGCATGAAGCTGACATAATAAATCGACCATAACAGTCAAATAAACAAATTTTTACGAAAGATAAGATATAGGTAAGTTCAGAAAATATGTTGTGCCATGCAAGTCAGTTTATTTCAAAAGTTTCATAACCAAGGAAACAAAAGACCAGCATTTGTTCGAGCAGTAAAGTATTACTTAAATTCAAAATGTTTCAAGTCATAACAAGTCTCTTCTATTTATGTTCATGACCGCAACAGTTTTCTTTATTACTTACTGCCATGACTTGTAAGAAATACGCCGTTTTCTTGAGAATTCACACGGGAAAGTCGATTTCTGTAAATGGTGGTACAGGGTGATATACTTGTGCTGGTGCGGGCGCGTCTATAAAACGTATAAATCCACCATAATATAACCATGTCCTAGAAATACAAAAACATGTCACATCTACCAACACGTACTGGGGCCGCGTGCTGGATTGCGGCCCACTCATTCTCCTTGAGACTGGCTGATTGTGACAGTGAAGTGACCATTATTCATGCTATACGGAACGTGAACTCACCTCGAAAAGTGAAATGAAACCACTTCGTTTAGCATGCATAATGTTACTGTTATATTTAACTAACTGTAGTAATCCAACCAGCTAATGTAGAACTCCAATAGGCCAAGTGTAGGAGTCTGATTACAAATTAATAATAAAAAATTCTTTATTGGCATAAACAAGTTTTATGCAGCCAGATAATAAAATAACATTACTTAAAATTAAGTGTAAAAAGAAAATTTAATTGAAGTTTAAAAAGAAAAATTTGAATTCATTAAAATAAAGGCAAAATTAAAATAAAATCGGGATTTATGTAAATAAGATCTTTTAAATCAATTTTAAAATCAGCATTAAAATAAAATTTTAACATGATCAAACAAATTTAGGTCTGCCTGGAATGGAATGGAAAGGAATGAGTGTACTACGGTTATGTATACAGTTTTATGATATCTCCAGATCAGCATCCTAATTGCACAACACACAATAAATAACAATGAATCATTTTGAAGGATCAATTGTTTCATATGTTCGAATTTGTTATACGAGTTCTATACAAAAAAATACATCTTGACTTTGACCAATGTCCTTCTTCGTAGCAACGCAGCTAGGGATCAGTCTGTCAATAAACACACTTTTTTATCGGGTATGAATGGAAACGTTTCTGCGTTACTGCCTGTGAAGTTACGTCCGCTCCCGCGTCTGCTTCCGCCTCCGCTCGTACCTCTAAACGAAGCCATAGTCCGTCAAGTTGTTACCAATGTGCTGAGGCAGCTTCAATTATTGCGTTGCTTATTGTTGGAAGGGTTTACGACTGGTACTGAAAGTTTTATTGCAAATACGTTTGTGAAAGAAATAAGGAATCTCTAATTACATAAAACAAAGGAAATGGTTAATTAAAATGAGTACACTGAGTCATAGAACTGCAGGTGTATTGTTTGTTTATTAATTTGACGTTGCATTTCGGCTAGTACAAATAATCACCTGCACATATCGTATTTACATTTTTTTATGGGTTTTTTTATAAGTGTTCATACACACGAGCAGTACGCGTCAACGCTGGCGTGTACCTACTGCTCGTGTGTAAGAGCACTAAGCTGAGTATACAATTTGCTCGGTTGTATGTCGGTCTCCATTTTTAAGAAAACCAACTTAGGAAAATTTAAAGAGATATATAATTATGTTTAGTACCTACTTATCGAATTTGCTTTTTCATTTTCATTGTCTACTGTAAAAAGGTTATATTTATTCAGAGTTCGTTAACTTTAATATTTTAATAAATTCGATAAGAGAAATAATAAAAGCTTAGACAGGACTGGACTTTATCTGAAACGTAAATAAAGCCTATTTTTCAATTGTTAGCTGCTAAAGCGACAAAGATTAAAGTATTCAAGATATTTTTGTAGCCTGTTCTCTATTTATATTAAAATCTAGGCTGAGTAAATAAACTGTAGACGACGATAGAATTTTAAATTAATTGTTTTTACAAAGGAGGTTGTCGTTTTTTCTAAAAGTATATTAAGAATTTCCCTTTTTATTAAGGAATTGTTGATTTCTTGAAGACGATGTCGACGTCTCTTAATAAAACGTCTTCGTATTTCTTTATTGCGAAATGTGCGTAGTTAATGTTAGGCGTATCTAAGATATTATTATAAATTAAATATGAAGTTACCACTACTATGGGGTCGGCTTCCAGTCTAACCGGATGCAGCTTAAATGGAGCGACAGCTTATCTGACCTCCACATTCCAGATACCAAACCCATTTGCAGGTAGATAATACTTAAAGATATATATTTTTTAAGCCTTCTACTTCTAGTTTAGTATGCTGATACTAAACTAGACGTCTAAAAAATGTATTTGTAATTATAGTATTATATAACTGTTACTGGGTTAATGTCTCACTGTTAAGGCTTAGTGTCGCTCTCGAAACATTGAATGCTGAAATTATACCATACTTATCTCGATTAGTGATGTACCTAAGTATTGATTCCTTTGGTTGCCTTTTACGAAACCCACGAGACGACACTCACAAAGGTATTCTTCTGGGGAATCACAATATTTGTTTATATTAATCCCTTAGTTCAAAGAAAGCCCCGTATTTTTCCTCTGTTCATAGAAAAGAAATAAGAAAATACTCTCTCAATAAAACACGAAACGTAATTTATAACAAACTTTATTTCGTTGACGTTCATTATTCATATATTCCGTATCTATTTATTTAAAATTGGACAATAATTTGGGTTTAATTATTTACAGACAATTTACATTAATTTATTCGCTCCCCAATTCGACGCCATCTAATTAACTGTCAAGATAATTGTGTTAACTGACGAGAAGTACCTTACATAAATGGCTTGGCCTGTTTCACATTTTGGACAAAATTTAGTATGTCATTAATATTCAAGTCGTTGCGTAATGGTCGACACGTTTTCTTATTTATTCGTCGTTAGAGCTTTATTTCTGATATTTTGTATTGCTCAGAGGCAATTCTTTTGTGATGTTTACTTGATATTTTTCTTTATTTCTGTACTTTTGCTATAAAGTGACCTACCAAAGGGTTTCCAAAACATGATTGCAATTATTTTTTATCACTTTAAAGGCAATGGTCGTCACATTTTCTTAGGTATTCGTAATTAGAGCTTTTTTTTAGATATTTTGTACCTAATAGAGACAATTATTTTTTGACGTTTACTTGATGTTTTCTTTTCTATACCTGTGGTTTAAAGTGATCTACCAAAGGTATTTCAAAACATTATTGCAATTATGTTTTATAATTTTAAAGGCAATGGTCGACACTTTCTCCAATATATTCGTCGTTAGAGCTTTATTACCCGACTGCGGAGGGTAATGTGTTTTCTGATAGTTTGTATTGCTTCGAGGCAATTATTTTGTGACGTTTACTTGATAAAGTAAACGTCACAAAAGTTACTAAGTCACGTCACGTAAGTTGTGTTTTTCTGTACCTTGGCTATAAAGTGATCTGCCAAAGGCTCTCCAACACAATACGAATATCACTTTATAGGGTTGATATAAGGCAGAGGCTGTAGTGCAGAAATCCTCCTGCATTAGTTTCGTGCATTTTGTATGAACTTTTTTGTATTGAAATGCACTTAGCTTTAAGCCACAGATTTTTTCGAACAGCCTCAGTAATGGCATTATAGTATGATGTCATGGTTTTAATTTCATAAATTTTAAAACGTATGCTGATGAGACAGTCTGTGACACCCAAAATATGTTTAAGAAAGGGCTCCACTTACTTAAGAAAACCGCCCCAGTTTCTAGTTATTTATTTGCCACTATTTTCGACCCTATCCGTGCCGATGTCTTCCAAAAGTGTGCAATACAGTCTCTGGAAACGCCATAAGCATCTGCGACCGCCATTAAAGCTGACAATGACCATAGACTTTGGGGACACTATGCACTTGCAAACACCCTTATGATCCCTTATGTCTTATCTTTATGAAACTATCGAATTTGTTGGAAACCTTGAGTTGGGAACACATAGTACTTATTTGTTACTTGCCATTTTCAACTCGTCAATTAAATTCTCTAAAGCTAAACCTTAGTTACAATTAGAAGGGTTTCGCTGTCTGCCCGTAATAATTAATTATTATATAACCTTACGTAACTGTTAATGAGTTTAAACAATACCTTTTCGAGATACAACACTTACACCTACCCTTCATTAAGTTAACATAACGATGCGGCCAGACAGCTACAGGATATAATTGTATTTATAATACATTAAAGTATGTACAAAGCTTTGATAGAAATATTTACAATACATAATCAACCGAATTTTACCGTGTAATGAATTTGAAATACGTACATTTTCGCTTATCAAAACATTTTCCGCAAAACTGTTGTTTGAGGATCCTATTCTCAAAGTTTAACGACCCAAACAAAATCCCTTTTAGAAAGTTACTTGACAAAAGCAAACGAGATATTAAAGACTGTGAAAGCCAAAAAGTTCTCTATTCACAAGACGTCGTGGCTTTTTAACAAAGTTTTGTTAGGCACCAAATAGTACACGTTCCCTTATCCCTTTTTTCCCAATCAAATCACACTTGTTATATCCTCAAGCAATATAAATACAATAAGATTATTGACTCGGCTTATGGCCCTCTTCAGGTGACTGAAGACATTCAAGTGCCGAACTGTAGGTTGCTAAAGGAAGGTTTTCTTAGTACATAGAGTGTTATCAAACAACATAGAATGGAGGCTGTTTTATCAAGTGTTGATTTTGCACATCCTTGTTGCATCGCTGCAGGGTGCTCACCTAGGGACAAAGAATAATTTGAAATGAGATACACGATGAATAATCGTAGTAGGTACTTAAAGTCAAGTCGTTCTATTAAAAGTTAGTATCAACAATGATTTCGGCAAAGCGTTTGACATCGTTAACTTTGGAATTTACTAAATATTTCGCTCAAAATTGACAAAGAATGTTTAATTTGTTATTTGTCTTTTAAACTTGTTATAAAATTGGAGTTTAAAGCTTGGAATTTTGGTGTTTTCTTACCAGATAAGACGTGAACCCTAGTGGCTGCCGAGGGAGCGTTATTGGGGCCACATGTGTATACTCCTGCATCTGAACCAGTCGCCCGCTGTACCAACAGTCGGCTCGTACTCTTCAGGCCTTTTTCAGTGACCAGTGATATGCCACCTCGTGCAGAGTCGAAATTGATCACCTAAAAATATAAATTTAGAATACTGTTGTTTTTCTTCCGAACTATTTTCGTGGCAAAGCATTACATAACTGGCGAAATGTGGGTTTTATTATAATTACACCTGTGCCAGGCTCTATCTAAACCTTATATACAGACGTGATTTTATGTTATTTTGATAGTAGTGATTAAAATTTTGTATTTTCAGTGATCGCTTATGAAACGTTTTTGTAAATTTTTGTTACCCAATTCGTGTTCATGTATTTTCCTACCATCATTAATGTCAATTTTAAATCAGCAACAAAGATCAACATTTGCTTTTAATAAGCAAACTTTTATCATATTGACACTATTAAATTGCCATTAAAATTTAATGCAGCGCACTAACTGTGCTGACGTAGTCCCAGAATGAATTTGTTCAACAGGGCATTCATTACGTAATCGCTTTTAAACCATGAAATCGATTGATTAAGGATTGAGTCCACAATTTCGTATACATCGGGAATTTAATGCTCTTAATCCCGGTTGGCGAAGTTCCCGATTTGTCGACAAATTTTGTTATTAGCTGAATTTGTGAAGTTATTCAATGAATTTTTTCGGGCTACTGGATTTTGCTTTAGAATTTTAACGTATTTAACATATTAACTATAGATTGTTAATTTTGATTGTAACGGAAATTAATCCACAATATTATCTGTAGATAGGTTACTTTTTTTTCCTGGTACTATTTTACCAACAGCTTTCATAAAACTAAAATATTTCGACGATGCAAACAAATAAAATATTATAAACACGGTATGTTGCAAGTAAAATAGCGACAAACCACAGATAGCATTCAAAGAGCGTGCACTATATTGTGGTCAGCAGTGGTTAATGTGTTACCACACAGTAACTATGCGTAATTAGATACACGTGGCTTCCCGACCATTATTACTATACAAAACAAACTGGGTTTGTTTCTAAATTTAAACAATATTGATTTGAATAGTTGTTAGATGTTTTTGATACTAACAAGTGGAAATTTCGATGCAGTTTGGTAGACGACTATGAAATTGCTTATTTTGTGGATAGATTGTGATTAATATCATGTTCGTTTGATGTTCGATGATATGAAACGTGCTAAATTGTTTTGCCAAACAAACATCAAAGCTGGTTTTTCTATTTATTAATTTTTGTATCAAAATATCGGTCTCGCTTTAACAATTGACGCAAAGTAAAATACGAAAGGTTTTTGTTTTATATCAATCATGACAGATTCCTATGAATTTTAACTATCAATCACCTACATTGATTTTCATTTTAACACTCTTGGTACGAATTTCACCAATGGAACAACGAAATCAGCCCATCTAAGCCGCGTTTAATAGCTGTCAGCGTCATTATTGTTGGGAGATATTGACACTGACAGTTCTTGAACGCAGTTTAGATGTGCTTTTCGTGTTAAGTGTTATTAGTGAAATTCGGCCTTAGTCGTTAAAATAAATTTAGTTTAGGAAAACTACGGGGATAAGTAATAATGAAAAAAACGTACATTTGAAATTACCTGTTCTCCATGCGTCCAGGTGATGGAATTGGGTGGCTCAGGAGTGTGCCGCACCGTACAAGTCAGGTTGATGGTGGAACCAGCTTGGATGAACAGCTCCGGTCCACTGGATATTACCGTTTCTGGTTCTAAAGGAGATAAAAAATGCTTTGGTTTAGAAGTGTTTATTTGCAAAAGGTGTTATTGGAATAACTGCAAAACTGTTATAAGGTCGTGTTGTTGATCATTATGAACAAGTTCTACTAACGGGCTAAACCAGTAATCCCGAAAAATAAATCAGCTATTGCCTATATTTTGGCAAGTTATGCGAATGTAAATTTGTGGAGCAGCAGGTTTTTGTTTGCGATTTAATATCCAATTAAAAAATCTGAGTTGGTGCAGTACAATGACTCCTCAAAGAGTAATTTCAAATACACCTATTCAATCAAATCACAAAACAGATGTGTGACATTTTCCTTGACACGAGAACTTTCCACGATACGTGCTTTTTAGCAAATTTAACCATACAACATGGCAATACTGCCAGTCACATGGTTACAATACAAAAGCGATGTGGAGGAATTATTAACGCCATATTTCTGGTGGTTTTAGTTAAGTCAGGATATTACATTTTTCTTTTACTTATTAATTAGGGGTAGGTTATTACATCTTATTTAATCTTTACTAGCCTAGAGAGAGTACACGTGTGTCTGCGCATACACTTGTGCACTATAATACCCCGCGTCAAGGGCTAGTCTCAACTGAAATTGGCCGCCATGACTTAAATACGGTACATCAAATGGGCTAAGATAAATACCCGGTTTCATCGAAACTGCTGTTAACAAAAATCAGCAATAAGCTTAAAAAATAATAATTTCTACGAAAGTTATTTAATATTATTTTGTGGTAACCGTACTAACTGCATTGACTTTGACGTAATCCGGGTAGAAATTAATATCGTCTTGATAAATACCGTTTGATCCCGGATTATTAACTTTTGTATCTTGAACACAATACGATAATGGAAGCAATATAAAACGTCTTCTATTAATAGTCACTGAGTCGACCCCATAGGGAACTGAAAAAATATTCAGGTAGAACAATTTCCACGTGTATACATTTCGTGTTGATGTCCCTACCACCTTGTATAAACCATCCACGTGTATCAAGTAAATCTTCTTCTAAGCGTGTTGATGGCAATTATGAAGTTTTCTTAAAATAGAAAACTGAATTTGAACACCCTTGACAATAAGGCACTAAGCACGCGAACTTTACAATGGAGCATTAAATTCTTGTTACACATGTTATAGAGGTATGTAACAATTCACCTCCGTTACTGCAATTGAAGAAAAATGATAGATATCCTCCAGGTGGTACGAGGACTAAAACACGGTAACTTGATCAATAGTGGACTGTATTATACGAATGTATTTTAGGGATGACAAACGGTCAACTATATTTGAACAGGCGAGAAAAAGGAGGAAAGGATAACTATGTCGTGTATGCTGTCGCTCGGACGATGATGCAGTGCCGAAATCTCCTTTTTCCCCCTTTTTCTGCAAGCTGCACATAGCAGTGATATGTACAATAATTGTACACAAATCTACTGAACAAAGACCGCCATCCAGTTGGGGCACAATAGTCGGTATTCCGCTTTCCACATACCCTCTGAAGCTATAGAGAATGTATTTGATGTATATAGTACAGTCGACCATTTACCCAGAGCTAGCTTAGAGTAATCAAGGGAGTCTATTATTAATTTTCATTTTATTGAGTAAATTTTTAAATATTTTTACAAAAATCATACAAAAAAATAAAAAAAAGCAGTGGCCCATCGGCATCAGGAGCAGGGTCCAGCTGCCGGAGGTCAGGGTTCTAGAGGGAGGAACCTCCTGACTATGCGTGCCGTGTCCAGGAGTACTGTTTTCTGAATCAAGCCCTTGATCCAGCCGCACAATGACCCTACTGAGGTGTGAGTGTTTCTCCTATTATTAATATTGGTATGTTTTTTTTTCTCAGTCGGTTTTAGTCTTAATCATGGTCTGGGAGTTCGAGGAATTTTTGCGGCCTACCCTAATACCCTTTGCAACAGCATGTTTGTACATTATAATAATTACAATTTATAATTTACACGTGCCCATGTATTATGAGCTAGTACTGAGAAAGCATTATACCGCGGCCATGTTGGTTTAGAGAACGCAAGACGAGATGTAGCAATCTCAAAGGAATCAACAAATACCTGTGTTCCAATTGTTTAGGTCCCAAATGTAAATACTAAGTTTATACCTGAGGCATTCGTGATGTTGCCATTGTACTAAATGTTTGTGTAGGCAATGGATATTTGAAATAGGGATTGTTTAACTTGTAATACAAAATGTATGATGAAACATGAACTTCTGTAGGAAGATGAGTCATTTGATGTTTTTTTTTTTGTTACGAGATGTATTTTTTTTTTGCTATGCGATGTATTTTGGAGTAGATGATGGGCTTATTCCCAAAGTACTCCATTCTTTTGTTCTAAAAAGATAAGAATAACGTACATTAATTCCCAAGTTACTCAAAGGAATTATTATTATTTAAAAATACTTATTATTTTGTTCCTATTCTGCTCCATAGGTATCTGAAATCAAAATCTGAAATCATTCTCAAAGTACTCCACCGATTATTCGTTATCAGTTCTCAAACTGCTCCATCAACTTAATTACCTATAAAATACATATACCTACATATTCCATCACAGTCAGTCACAAAAATTCCTAAAGAAACATGGAGCAGAATGAAACCTCATTAAAAATATGATATTTTTCATGGAGTACTTTGGGAACTCTTTTTGGAGTACTTTGGGAATAAGCCAGATGATGTTCCTCCAAATTTCAAGCTTAACTGATGACAATAAAACTGTTAGCTAAAAGTTTTAGGCTGCGATTTATCTACTTATTGCGTACTTTAGCTAAGTGTACCCTTTTCCTCTCACTGTCGTACACCTGTCAAACTACAAGTGCAAGATAGAGACGGGAGCATGTCTTAGTCTGAGCACTAGCTAAGTAACTTTTATAGATGTCGGTCTTAGTGTGTATTATTTGTATATATTGTGGTTATTAAGAGTTAATTCAAAATCTATTCAATCATACAAACTTAGCAAACGTCGGAAAAGGATCCGTCAAAAGTAAATCGATACCGTTGTGACGATTCCAATTTGAGATAACGTCAGAAAAGACAGAGAAAATATACTGACCTACAATATTAAGGAAGACAGCATGCCCTATAGGCGGCGTGGTGGATATCTGGCACTCGTACTGGCCGGAGTCGCGGCGCTGCGGGCTGCGGATGCGCAGCGCCCACTCCTCAGAGCGAGGCTTGTGCTGCGCCTCGAAGCGCTGGTCCGACGTGTACGTGTAGCGGCCCACTGTCAGCAGGTGGATGTCGCGGTGGCGGACCCAGGATACCTGACCAGAATAAGTTAGATTAACTAAGTTTATCTTGTACGCTATTGACATCGGTAGAAACATAGTAAGAAAATCTGAGGGGTAATTGCGTAATACACTAACAGTAGGACTGGCTTTCATTTTGACAGTTCAACTACATTAATTGCGTTATTTACGTTGTAGACCAAACATGTTTTTCGGACATATACATAACGGCGCGTGACATTATTCAATAATGCAAATCAGTTAATTTCGAGATTTGTAATTTATTCTGTTATTTTAACGATTAATCGATTTGAATTCAACTAAATGGTAATTTTAATTAAGAGCGGGTAACACCGAATGGAGTTGCGTCTGTCATGGCGGGCGACGTCGTGTCAATTCATTCGGTTGTTGACAGCCGTTGCACGTGATGGTCACTCGCAAACCCATTGCCTCTAAATCGTTAATTATTACTGCAATCCTTAATTGTTTAAGTCAATTTTACAGACACTTAGTCTGTAAAATTAAAATAGTGAACAGTCAACGCTACAGCGTATTTATTTCAACGTTTCCTAAAGTTTAACGCCCACTATGGATTTCCGTGCTGATGAAGTCACGAATCAGCAATCAGATGCAACAGCCCGGCCTTCCTGATATCCCGTTATACATATATTACATACATAGGTAATCAGCCCTTTTTGCGGGAGGCAGTTAAGTGGGCTGTAATTTGCCTCGTGGGTCCAGTACCTACGGTTTGATATTTGCCATATGTCTTCGAATTTTAGGTCATAATAGTATGTTTCCTCACGATGTTTTACATTACCGTTTTGAGAGCAGCGGTGATAAAATAATTTATACAAAGTTTCAAGCTTTCCTATAGTCGATAAAAAGTGAATATCTTAGAAAGACCTGGAGAGAGACAGAGAGGGACAAAATCTCATAGAGGAGGCATACCATTTATTCGTTGAGTGACAAATTCTACCAAACAACTCCTACCGCAAGCCGCGTTACAGAATTTGGTCCAAAAAAAATTTCATCAGTAAATATCGATCAACTATTATAGAAATCAGTGGGTATTTGACTGATATTGTTTCGGAAACAGCGTCGTTAGAGTTCCAAAGAATACTCGAATTCTTTGTTACGTCAAATCTTACAACAACACTTTCTATCCCTAAATCAAGCGAGAACTGATAACAAATAAACACAACCCAAGAATTAAAGGAACATGAACATAAAAAAAAAACCTTTTTATTCGCTATCTTTTATACCTTTTTCATTCCAACGGAAATGCTAGATGACACACATAGATACCATTCAAAGGGTTTCCTAAATCGAACACATAAAATTCACGTATAAAACCAAACATTTTGTTTCATCTTTAGAAATCGTGAAAATGTGTCTGATAACTGAAGAATAAAAAATATATACGGGCAAGTGTAATTTTATTTCAATGGAAAACATGATAACAATTTTATTATGTCATGTCTCTTGGACTCAATGGAGCATTTACAGTACACTGTCCGACTTCGTCGCCTATAGGTTCACAATTTATTTATAAGTGACTATAATAAGGTCTAGTCTACATTAAAAATACTTAATGTAATAGCTGAGAGTAACATCTAAGCAATTCTCTGAGCAAAGAAAGCTTCGCCTCGTTAGCATAGCAAACCTGCATTTGCATTCTTGAAACTTCACTAACCGTCAGCATTTTTCTCTGCTTTATTAAAACTTCCTTCATTAACTATAAAAACGACTGTTAGCTTCATGCTAATGGCAGTTCCATAGTAATCTATGGTAGTCCCATAATGCTGGAAGTTACAGAAGGGACAAAAGCAGGCGAAGATGTCGAAACATAAATAAACGGACTTAACATTTCAAGACACGATCCTGTCTTTATAGAAGACACTGCTATCTCAGCCTTCAAAGACAAAATTATTAATGAAGGTATCGATTTCGAAGGTACAAACGACAAATTGATACCTGTTTGCTAATGGCATGAACTGGAGCAGACTGTTGAACTATTTCATGGCTTTGAAAGGAAAGCTGTGAGTAATGATGATACTTCTGACAGTCAAAATGTCGCGCATTACATTCCGGAGATAATGATTCTGAGTTGCTTTTGGCATGACGTATGACCTACATTTTAATTAAAATAAGTGTTATTAAAAGCATTAATACTTCCTTTAAGTTATTTTAAGTGAGGGTCTGAAAGTCAGATTACAAAATGGCTCGATAATCCACACAAAACATATTTTAACTGTAGAATGGAAGTTGTGATGTGGTGTATGGTCACACATAGTCACACATTCCACTAAAAAACACTCTAAAGTATTTAAAAGCAACACAATGTAAATATCAATCTTCAGTACTACATCGTGCAACACTCATCTCAGCGTGAGTTAAACGACAGCTTCTATTAAAAAGTTCCAAGTGTCGACCTGTCGTACTTTACAACTTGCTATAAAAATATTTTAATGTTGTTTACAAACAGCTATTTCGTGAGTGTGACGTTGAGCCACTTAACGGCCGGGGAAGAGAGCCACGATGGGCTTCGGGCATACAGAAGAAAAATATACCAGTTCAATTTACCCTCAGAATTTCTTAAAGAATTCGTCGTAATGGATCGGCCTTAAGCGTTTTACTGGATAGGAGTTATCAATGGCGGTAAAGTGCCCACTTCCAACAAAAACGGTCGATACCTGAAGTTAAGAGTAAATATAAAACTGCCTCCTGTAACACTTAAGAATTTTATGACCCAGTACACAAGGGAGGATCTATTGCCATTTGTCGGGATGATGGTATTAATCTAGAAGGCTTTTGAAGCGTTTTATTTGCGGTCTGAAGATTTTTTGAGCTTAAGTATTTTTTTCTGCGAACACCTATACGTGTTTCACGATTAAGTGTTTGAAATGGAACCGTGTTCTTTTTGGAATTGCCTATTTAGGTCGGTACATTGCCTTGGGCTGTCTGTTCGTTCACCGTCTACACCCATCGTACGGCCTTCTAACGCCACGTCGATCGCTTCATTACTGCCTACTTTGGACCTTTTGTGTTAGCTGAGCAATGGATATATCTCAATGGTAGCTCGCAACACTGGCTTATGTATCAAATGCAATTATTAAATATCTTTTGACCGGTCAGATAACCCCAGATATCTCATTAAGTTTATCCATTTTTACTTTTTCCGTAAAATTGAAATGTTGTTCATATTTTTCTGTGACGGTTATTGAAAGATTTAAACGTCAATTTTAAAATTGACGACTAGTGAATATGCGATGTAGTGGTTTTATGGTGCAGTAGTAAATTTTAGGTTTAACATGGACGAAACCGAGTATAAAAATTCGTATCGTGAAACATAAAAGATTCTTTTATGATGATAAATAACGAATTGTTGAAGTAGTTTCATTCTTCCTTTAATATTATCTAAATATTTCGTGGTTTCTTAATACATTTTGGGTGAAAAATTCGACAAATTCGTTCAGCTTTTTACGTACCTAAACATTTCTGGAGAAATTAATGAAGAATTTTAGATGAAACAGCTCTAAGAATTTCAGTTTTTTTTTTGTTAATTCTCGGTAGCTACCCTAGCAATCAGGCTCGTGTCCGGTAATTGAAAATGGATTTCACCTGTAAAATGAAAGCCGAGGACATCTTGTTCCGAGAATCCGAACATTATTGACCTATGATTTAATCAAAGTCCTTGTAAACGTAGACGAATCCGATTATCCTACTAATATTAAAAATGTGAATGTTTGTTACTCAATCATGCAAAACGGCCAAACGGATTTGAATTCAATTTGGCAATAGTTTGTAAGCTGGACTAACACACAGGAGACTTTTTATCCGGATAGAACGTCCCCGTGGAGTAATTTTCGACCTCCACGCGGGCGAAGCCTGGCCAAAGCTAATGATTAATATTTCTGAACACTTTTGGCTCTTCATGAAAACAGGCGAGATATGAATGTGTGCACACTACTGCTTCAAAAGCCTTCTCTCTGTAAGAGACCAGTAATCTACCACGCAGACCTAGTACAGGTATGGTGATATCACACGTCTTCAAATTTTTCGATCTAGGGTATGCCAGTTTCCTCATGACGTTTTTATTTTTCACTTTTTAGTTATAGTACACACCAATTCGAAATTTCATCATAAATGACGTCAAAACAATGCATATTTATCTCGATTTTTTTGCTGTCAGTTTTTGAAGAGTTCGGTTGTCTGTCTCCGAAACGCATCATCAGATCTATATGAAATTTCTAAGGGGCCATTTCAAAATAAACCCCTTTCGAACAAAAAAAGAATTTAGAAATCCGTTTATATATGACGGAGTTATGCCTGAATATACATAAAAAAATATATATAAACAAGTCGAATTGATAACCTTCTTCTTTTTGCAGTCGGTTAAACATAAAAGAGTGATGATGAAGTGAAAAACATAGAAACAACGGGACACTTGCTTGGGTTTATACCAACCATTCGTAAGTTGGGGACGTAATCTGTTGGCTATTGCGTGCTTCATAGAATAATTAATTAAAACTACTTACTGTCCTATTCTGCAAGTTCTTGACCCGGCACAGCAATCGAACTGGGTGACCAACTAAGCCAGTTATATTTCTTGGCGTGCTGGGGTCAAAGTAGGGGGCGTCAGGGGAACCCTGCCACTCTTGAAGGAACTCGGCTCTGAAGTGGCGAGAAGAGATGTCAATTGTCGTGTGGTCTTGAGGTGACTCGGTGCCGGAATCAGCTGGTGGAGGAAGACTTTGTTTTAAAACATGATTTATTTTTTACGAGTAAAACAATTAAAAAAAAAATTACAGAATAAAATTCTCTAATGAATCAATTGTGGGTTACTTCGTTCAGTTTATTGTGGGTCTTTGACTTAAATCATATATAACGTAGGTACATAATCGACCTATATTGTTCCAACTGCTGGAACCTGGGCCACTTGTCAGTGAGAGGGACTGTGCGATAATCCACCCCGCTGCGCCGGCCTATGCCGTGCGGGTTGGTAGTTATCACATGTCTTCGAATTTTTGGTTCTAGGACATGTCGGTTTCCTCACGATGCTTTTCTTCACCGTTGTGAGTGCAGTGGTGATTAATGCGTAAGTAGTTTAACAAAAACATGTTGATTTTTCGTATATTAAGGTAACTGCGACGCGATTTTGATCTAGCCCTTACGAATCATCACCATAACATTTTTTCGGATCTTGTTTGTTTTACTTCATTATAATACATTGAAAATATGTACAAAGTATTTAGTGCAGATGCAAAAATTGACCCCTAAGTGTGTAGATTTCTACTTCATAAAGCTCTGGGGGCTGTCCGCCGCACTTTGTGGAGGCGCCTACGAGAGCCTGGCCATAAATACATTTTGTAAAAATCGGCGTAGGTACTTGTATTATACCTCAAACTGTAGCTATGAAGTTAATCTACTAAATTATACATAAATTATGTGTGTGGCTGGTACTGGTTTATATTGAAGAGCATCTAAATACGATGATTCAAAAATTACGTTACGTTAAAGTAGATTTTATGTTTAACTTCAAGTTATGTCAAGCGGAAAAGTAATTAATGCTACGAAATTCAGACAGTATGCTTTTGATACAGTACAACGATATGTTAATAAATATATGTGGTATTATATGCCATCATCTGTCCATAAAGTCCTAATTCACGGGGAAAGCGTCATTCGGCATTATTCAGTGTTACCTCTTGGACAGCTCTCCGAAGATGCTCAGGAATCAAGGAACAAAGACTATAAACGATTCAGACTTCATCATGCAAGAATATGCTCTAGAATAGCTACAAATGAAGATGTTCTTCATACACTTTTGTACACTTCGGACCCTTACATAACAAGTTTAAGAAAACCTACCAATAAAAAGTCTATGGGACTTATAGATGATGCTTTGGAGCTGGTAGAATAATACACTAAAATGTTTTTTTTTTCTTATTATATTAATTAATAACAGTAATTTTAAGAGTTTATTTTGTATTAATTATAACATTTTAGGTCACATTATTTAAAGATAGTCGTAAATTTCTGATCACTTTTCAATATTTCATATTTTGTTTTTTTTTATTGACTATTAAATATTTATTTATATCCATAAACTGTATATTATTTTAGAGTATATTTATTATAGATTATCTAAAAATAAATCTGCTGTTTAAATAACTATCAAAACATGGAAGTTATGTATTTATGACCCGAAACCGACTCAATCTCCACATATCAACAACAAAACAAAACATACAACTTTTAAGAGTCCATTCGCGATCACAATTGCTGCAAAGTCCTCGTAACGTCGGCAAACATATTAAAGTTAAATAATCCGTGAAATAATCTATAAACCTTGTTCCATTTCAGTAAATATTTACTGAAAACAGTTCATGTTTTAGTATCAAATATTGACACAACACACTGAATTGTTTAACATATTTCCAGTTGATATTAATTTGTTTGTATCGATACAAACATTATCAAAAACAGGGGTAAGCGAAAAATTACGTTTTTTTTTATGCATACTAGCTTCTGCCTTCGTCTTCGCCCGCGTGGACGTAGATTTTACCGGTATTATTTTTTCAATAAAATAAAAATTTCCTAAGTTACTCGTTATAACATATCTAGCTATCTGCCATTGAAAGTCTCGACAAAATCAGTTCAGCCGTTTCCGACGTTACAGACGGACAGACAATAAAAATAAAATAAAATGTTTTTTGAATGAGTATAGTTATATAATTTCATATGCATTGATTAAAAAGGTGTTATTTTAACATTACAAACAGACACTTAAATTTTGTTCATTTGTACTAAAATGTATGTATGGATGTATAGATTTCTGAAGCTTCTTAGAGTCTATTTTCTGCGCGGTTGATGGCAAAAACTCGGCTGAAATTACATGGGACTCACATAACTGGTAAAATATAGGTGTACCATACACCCCTGTCTACCTTCTCAGATAATACAGGCATAATGATATAAGACTAGAAAAAATCAATAAGAATGTAACTTCAATACATGAAAATCTTTTCCAATGAACAGCTTATTTTTTCTCTGATTTCTAAATCCTTATTGGCCCTTTTGCCCTACGTAAGTGGCTTAGCGATGTTCGCAGATAGTTTTCAGCTAAATTTAGCTGCAAGTTAAAGCTGTACTGTGAAAGCAATTTAGCCGACTATATTTCAGTACCGGGAGAGTGATTAAAATAAGCAATTCGCGCTGAATTTTGGGTTAAAATGAACTAACGTTGTTTTTGCTGCTTCTGAATAATAGCACAGTATAATATGGTTAAAACTTAGAGGAGTTCTGTTTTGATGATGTACTTTGCATAAAAAATTCAGCTTTCTAGTAGGTATATAGGTATACTTGAAAGTTGTAATTTGGCATGGGTGTACAACATATTTCACGCCGAAAAAGTGGTAAAATGAAGTCTTAAAAAAACATTTTTAGCGTACCGTTTTTATTGTTGTTACGTAAACCATTTTCGATTGGTAATATAAAGCTTTTTAAAGTGCAAATTTTTGTTGGAGTTGAGTTTTTGCATATGTGAAAAGATCACAGCAGTAATAGATAAAGAAGTTAAAAAGAAAATTATCACAGTTAAGTAGGCTTTACAAGTTGACCAACTTACATTTGCAGTTGTAATGTACGGGAGAATTTATATGTTTTTTTAACTAAAGTTACAAAAAGTTGGGATAAATTCGTCCCAACTTCGGAACCCTTCATTGTGCATAGTCCGACAAGCATTCGGCCGGTTTTTTGTTTAAACGCGCTTATCTCTGGAACTACCCGTCGGATTTAAAAAAATCCTTTTGCATAGCCCAATTCTTGTGTAAGGTAGGCTATTAACATCACGCTACGGACCCTTAAGGGGCCAAGCAGTAGAAAACTAGTTTGAAGACGTTAAGCGAAAATGTAGTAATCCGCTATTCCTTCATTTTCGCTTAGCGTTTTCAGACTAGTTTTAGGCCGGTCGATCCGATTAATTTCCAAAAACTTTTAAAGCGGGGGTTTTCAAAAAAATTGAGGAAAGTACGAAATCCACGAGGACAAAATCATGGGCGAAAAACTAGTCCTACTTCCTACTAAATATATTTAACATAATAAATGTGAATGTTTGTATGTTTGTTACTCAATCACGCAAAAACAGCTGAACGGATTTGGATGAAATTTGGCACACAGATAGTTTTTAACCTAGAATATCACATACCATACTTTTTACCACGATGGTCCGTTCCTGTGGGATAATTTTCAACATCCACGGGGGCGAAGCCGCTGGCAAAAGCTTAGCAAATAAAATTATTATTCCAAATGGTCCAGAGAAATTTTCAGTCCTATCTTCCTCCAGATTCAAAGTATAAGAAAATCTTAAGAATTGGCTTGTTAACGAACTTGAAAATCCTAGCCTCCATTTTGTACATTATTAAATCGTAACCTCATGAATTTATGTGTCCTTATTATAACGTGAAATTATATTTATAGGGTCCATTAAACACAGTGTGTGAAGTTTACATTACATTTTCGTTAATTAGGTGAATAAGCAGTTATATGTAATTAAAGGTTTATTTATTATAACTGTCCTTTAATACATTTTGGTAATGGAAAATACATTTTGTAATTTTATAATTAAATATATATGAGGTCTGATATTTTGCTTTATTAACTGTTTACCTTTTTTGAGTATCATTTTTTGTTTTAAAATACGTCCCCTAATAACAATATTAATTGTTTTATTCAAATATTTTGACTTGTCAAAAGTGTCTGTGTGTAAATGTCATTGAAATAAATTATTTGAATTTCACTAAAATCTTTTTGTTTATGTCTGCCTTTTATAAGAAACATAATATATTATAGGTACACTTGAGAATATACAGACTGGACTATTAATAATTCTTTATTCAAAGTATTGGTATCACCCAAAAGCAAACGTTTTTATGTCAACTTGTTTATTTTGTAACCCAAATTCAAGCCGTATTCGTTAAAAAGAAACTATGTCTAACTAGACACCTAATTGGGTCGTCCTAACTTTTCAATTTCGGTGATAAATTCTTTTTTTTTCGTTCTTTGACTCTCAGATTTAACTATCTAACTTTTGTGTTTCAATTATTTTTTTATTTGGAAAAAGCATTGTACCTATTTGAACGTAGCCAGTGACATTTAAAAGTGAACCCAATGACTATTGAAAGTTATCAAATATCGAGACATAAATATTCTGTTAAATATCGTCTCAATAGTTTTTAACATTAATTGTATTATTTAAATGGTAGGTAAATCTTATATCTATTAAGCAATAAGCTTTATCATCAACTTTTTGGTTATAATGTTCAACTACAATGTTCCAAAACAGGCTTTGCATGTTACAATCCAAAAATCAATCCACATAGCCGCAACATTGTGGGGTTGGCTTCCAGTCTCATCGAATGCAGCTGAATACCAGAGTTTTATAATGGAGCGACCGATATATCTGACCTCTACTACCAAGTTACCGGGTAACACGTTATGTACCTCTTGGTAAAGACTGGTTGTCAGATTTCAGGGACTTCTGACTACCCGTAACGGCTGTCAATGATCTACGAATGACAGCAGGGACCAACGGTTTAGCGTGCTCTCCGAGGAGCACCCATGTTCTCATATAAGTCTACCAGCAGTTCGAGTTCCTCTTATGAAGGTTTAAAATTGTGTCCCAAATAGTGACATGAACAGTACCTACTTCTCGCAAAGAGGGAGGCGGCGCACGTGAGGGACATGCAGTACATGCGCCCTCACGGCCGTGGCCTTGAGGAGGAGACGCCCTGGGCGTCGGGAATCCCAGGCTGATTCCCGGCCACCATAGGCACGGGCTTGCGGACGGCGAGTTATGGGTAGCTCGCTGTCCGTTAAGGACCAATCTTGGATCGACGGCGCGTTGTGTTCCACGCGCGGCTCAAAGAGATGTCAGCAACAACTGATGGGGCCCGCAAGGGTCGATGCCTGCCAGGGGTGCGGGTTGTTCGAAAGAGATACCGCGGCCCCTGGCACACAGGTAACTGAGGGTACATGGGTGGGTTTTAGTCAGTAAAAGTCTGTCACGCCCTCCTGCTCCACCCGGAGCGGGCGAAGTAATTTGATGATTTCCCACCCAGAAAAAAACAGTACCTACTTCCGTCTCCATTTATAGTAAAAATAATAATAATATATCATTTATTTCGGACTTCAAGTAGTCACAATCCTTAAAGTATTACTAAAATTGACAGATTACTCAAAAACTACGTTAGTAAACTTTTACAAATTAAAACAACTAAACGTTACGTGGCCCAACACACTTTGGCACGTGCCTCCGTTCCCAGTGCATAATAAAGGGACTATCTACTTTGCCTAATAATGGTTTTAGGATGCTGTTGGAGCTTGTGTGTAACCTAACTATTTTTTAGGCTGTTCTGTTCTTCATAATGTCATGAAAATCGTAAACGCGGGCTTCCGCGAATATTCGCGAAGCGCTGCAGAAACTATTTTAAATGATAATGTCATCAACCCCCTATAATTTGTTTTATCAGTATTAGCTGACTGGTGGAACTTTAAATTAGTTTCATGGGGGTATGAAAACCACCCCTGTTGTCATATTCCCAGCAGTCACTGCCGCTATGCTTTGCATTCATAGTTGGAACCAGTTAGCGGATTTAATTTTGAAGTTCGTGTCCAATTTAAATTTAGTTTAGTTTATTTTTGCTGGTCTGTTTTTATTGCCTTTAATTTTTTTTTATCGTACAGTAGAATTGTTTATGCGGTTTTTCGTCGTCATTTTTAATAATGCAGCTTGGTGGAATATGTAAACTGCCTTTTATGCCACTAAAATATAACAACACGCCGAAGAACAGTTGCAGTTATACATATATTATGGCATCAGTTTCATGTGAAAAACGAAATTAAAATTGCAAATACCACGGTGATTTGATTACTTATCGTATCGTAGCTGTCAGTACAAAATCTCGGATTTTACAAATACAATTCTCTTGAAAGTCTTTTAAAAAAAACTTTTTCCAAAAAAAAAAAACAAAATAACATTCATTTCGGAAGTCGGTGACTTTGGATATGTTTTTGAAGAGTTCTGTTGTCTGTCTCCGAAACGCATCATCAGATCTATATAAAATGGGACCACACGGAAAGCACCAGCTTTCAAATAAAAAAAGAATCACCAAAATCGGTTCACGCAGTCGAAAGTTCTGAGGTAACAAACATAAAGAAAAAAACGTACAGTCGAATTGAGAACCTCCTCCTTTTTTGAAGTCAGTTAAAAAGTAACGTGTAACACAGGGTACCCAGGCCATGGATGAAAAAATGCACGAATGTGAAAGATACCAAAGACCAAAGAAGGACCTGGTGACATATTAATATAATTGTAAGAATCTCTATATAATATGCTATGATTAAAAGTAGCCAATCAGCGAGAGTACGGACTAACTGTTCAATAAACCTCGTGGATACTCATCTTTTAATACAGTCTTATTAATAACTATTTTTGTAACGTTACTGAAATGACCTATTTACAAATTGTACACCCAAACCAACAATAGAAAACAACACAAACACGAACTCATAACGTCGCTCCCATCCATACATCTTAGACAGAACTGCAAGAACATATCTCTATAACATTCAGTTTCCATTCAGAGTCAGCCAACCGAAAGGGAATAAATACAACGCGGGGCTCACAAAAGAGGCGCTCAAAAGAGGCGCTCTATGATTTACGAGCAGATATCATTCAGTGCCTTGTATCAGTGGGTATTTGGCAATGACATCGGTCTTTATTGCTCACTGTTAATAGTTAATAATCCTTGTTTTTTTATTGTCCGTTTCTGTTATAGAGACGGGATCTGTCTGACCCGAATGCGATAGTTTTATGTTTGAGTTATTTGGATCTTGTTAAGGGAATGGGTTGGTGTAAAAAGTGTTGTAGCGTGAATGAAAAGGGGCTATGTAGATGTTGCATTTTGATACGAGCCTATAAATGTTAACTACAAAACAGTTTTGGTGATTTGCGCTTCAAACCGGTAGGTCGTAAAAGATATTACGTTCTGTATCTTTTATTATTGTGTTTGCCAAGGACCTTCAATCTAAAACATTATCTCATCTCGAGAGTTATCGGGTACATATAACTGAGATAAAAAGTATTATATATGTTAATCCAGGCTACAAGCCATCTGTGTGATCAATTTCATCTAAATCCGTTCAGTCGTTATTGAGTAATTGCGTAACAAACATCGAAACTTTCACATTTATAATATTAGTATGATAACATCACGCCTTCATTCCTCGAAGGTTTGGGCAGCGGTGTATAATATAAGGTACACTTATTTTACCAGTGAGGTATGTTTAAGTCTCATGCTACAGGGAGCGAGCTTAGTGACATCAACCGTGCACAAGTCTACTTTCCGGGTTGCAACTGTAGCAGCTCATACTTATTACGTATACAATAGACATACAATTAGAAAAGCGCATACGACCATTCGTCACCGCGTGCCTGCGCACACTAAGCTAGTTAAAGCTAGCCAAGGAGAAAAGAATGGCCGACCGTATCATCGCGCTCGCACGTCGAAGGGAGCGTAGCATATTCTACCGACATTACCAAATTGTGTTAGTCCTAAGTTTTATTAATGTACCCTTTTTTGTATTCTTTGAACTGGGACTGTATATAAGCAGCGCCCTCAAATAAATGACATAGATCGATATTCGCTTACTTATTTACAACACGCAACCCCTAAACTACTAAGAAATTCCTAATTAAGATACATTGATGTTGTTCAAACTCAAACTCAAAACAATTACTTCAATTAAACCATTTACAGACACTTTTGAATTGTCAAAAAGTCGATCAGTTGGAAATTTGAAGCTAGTTGCCCATTCCAAAACGTAAATCTCTATGGAGAAGAACGGGCAAGAAACTTCACGGACACTCTTTTAAATCAAATTGGATGTTACAAAATCTTGTTTCGGTATGTGAGAACAATGTAAAAAAATAATAAACAATTGTAAATACAAGATTAAAAATAAACCCTGGAAGTTAGGAGATGACCAGTCTCAACCGACAGCGCCCGTTAACGAACACATTTAAGTCATGCATGACATACTCTCAACTGCCATGCTTTTTGAAGTCAACGTACCTACATCAAAACAACACAATAAACGTAAGCATTACAACGGATGGATTACACATTTACAAAATTTGAACAAAGTGCTTCTAAAATATACTTTTTTGTCCCTTTATTATGTGCTGCTAATTCTGTGGATTCAACATGAGGTGAATGAAGAAATGACATTTGTGACTTCATCACCACAGATCGTCATTTTCTTAGCCTTATGCCAATTTATTTGGGGTCGGCGCAATATATTTTTTTCTTTCATACTTCTGTATAAGTCGACATGTCGGTAGTCACCCCCTTTCTAATCACATTATGACAAATATTTAATTGAATAGCCAATACTGACAACGATCCCAGTAACTTTGGTATTTCATTAAACAAAACAGAACGGAACAAATCTCACATAAACAGAAACACAATTCCTAAGCCATTCCTCGTAAAATGTCTGTACGTATCGCTCATTCCATTCCTTACGTAATTCCAGTTTTATGTACCATCAATGCAATGTACCAGCACGTTATATCCACGTTATGTCCAACATTTCAATTCGTAGCGTATTGGAACTACATTTGGTACATAAAAAGTGATCGATCACAAGATCGTTTGCAGTGACCCAATACTTTTAGTTTATATCTACTGGGATAAGAAGTAGGAGAGATGGGTAATTTTTTTTTTGAGCTCATTTTTAGCATTCCGTGGCCAAATGACAAAAAACGAACCCTTATAATTTCATCATATCTATCTGTCCGTACCGTTGTGCAGCCAATTGGATACAATATAACCCTTATAATTTCGTTCTGTTCATCTGGCCATTCGATTATCTCAGCCGTCGCCACGCATGTTTCAAAGAATAAGCCTAAATTCCTTATACTTTACTGGAGAAAATGGTCTTAAAGAAGAATCTTGTTTTGTTAATAGGAAAGGGATTGGAAGTAGCTTGATGTTATGTTTCAGACTACGATATGGTGTTTGTAAATACTGTATCATGTCTTCCAAAAATAGTAACAGCAATATCCGTTTTCCCGTCCGACTAAGAGACTTATTAATAACAATTGCCAAAAGGTTTTTACAGCATACTGAAAATCTAAAAATAACACCGTGAGCGGCAAGAGCTTAACTGAAAGGGATGGAAATAGCATCAGGTGTGAGGTCGAGGTAATCCTAATGATTAACATAATCCCACCTCGTGGTTTTGGCTGAAAATGGGCTGGCTACTCTCGCTATGATTGTCGTTATAGAAAAGTAGGAGATTATGACAAGAATATGGGCTGATACACATATTGCAAATTGGACGGTCTTTCTAAATTATTATTGTTCATTTTTATTGTGTGGCAAATCACTCCCATTATTGACATGATTGTTATTGTTATTGATATTTATGAATATAAGTTTTTCATTATAATGAAATTTACTTAATTTAATAATACAATTTTATTTATTTATTTATTTATTCTTCAGAAAGCTTACAGTCTAATTTCTACTTAACTAATATACATTTAGCGCTTACAGTTGCCATTTACAAGTTTCCACAATTTTAATGTGATTATCTGTTTAATGACTGAATGATGATAATCAATAATTAATTTAAATAAAATGTAACCTTATATTATATTTGCACGCCGGAATTAAATGCAGAATAAGCGAACAATATTGTACATTTATGGTGCCGGACGTAAAGATAGCACCATCCCATTTCTTCCCGTGGGTGTCGTAAGAGGCGACTAAGGGACTTACTAGAGATTAGGCAGCAGTGTTCTCTATGCATTGTAATACCATACTGCGATCGCCAACCCGCCTGCCAAGCGATTAGGGCAAACCCTCCAAAAAATAATCCGGTCGAGGTGGCCGTGCTTGGGGGAGGCTTATGTCCAGCAGTGGACGTCTTTCGGCTGAAATGATGATGATGATTGTACATTTTACCAACCTTCTGTAACTTATTTAGGCAAATAAATGATTTAAAGTTTTTGCCAAATTAGCTGGCAATACAGTACCAACGGCTTGGGTGTTACTGGTATTATTGGGTATAAACAAAACAAAACATCATTCGGTGCCCAATGGTAAATGGTCAGCAGTTTTTGTAATTTTTCGTGGAACTTGGATATTTTTTAGAGTTTTCGAAAACCATAAAATAACACTAGTTTGGTTGCCTTTATGTTCATGTCCGAGTCATGCAAAGATTTGAGCAAAATCGGAATTATGATATATTGTTTTTGTTTCTTTCGTTTTTGATATCGATAATTAATTTAATTTGTGTGTAGAGGATCACATATCAAAACTAAGCACAGTTGCTTGATGTGAGGCCAGAGAAAGATTTTATGAAACACTTAGAAAGTCCTTCCTTTATGACAGTGGATAGACGTGTATAGAGAAGCGACTGGGAGAGACACATTATATATTCTTTCCTATTTGACTGCCCATTTGAGTCACATGGTGTGGTACGTAACAGATGGAGAGAAGTGAACTTGTAGAGGGGTAGGAAATAACAGAATGTATGGAGTTTATAAAACACACTCTTGTAGAGTAAACTGTCGATATATACGCAGTCATACAACTGCCAGAGTGTGTCTCCATCGAGTCCGTATGCCGCAAAGCATTGAAGGACCACAGAGGAGGGAGGCGGGATTATGTCCATGTAAGTACTGCAATTTAAACTTGTGCTGCTTTTGAATAATTCTTAGATATTCCGTTTTCAGTTGTTATGTTAAGATTGAACTTATCCAAGACTTGTTACTTTCAGAGGTTTGTTTCGGTTAAGAATATATTTATGTGTAGGTCTTCGCTAAGTTATCCGTCGTAAACAACAACCTAAACGCAGCACATCTAGATGTCTCAAAGACCTAGTACAGACACGTTAGACGGAGAATGATGAAGAGCGCCTACCCCGAATAATGGGATAAGGCTAGGCAGAGCTAGCCTTAGCTTAGCTCCAATAATAAAACAGGGGACTCATTGCGTAACGCGCCAGCAGTAAGAATGGCTTTCATTTTGACAGTTCAATGCGTTATTTATGTAGTTAGCAAGTTTTTTTTTCGAACACATGAAGCAATGGAATAGCAATTATCGTCCAAAATTATTCAGATGGTCATAGGTAGTTGTAACGCAATTAGGGTGCTAGTGACAAAGCTAGCTTTAAAAATAATTCTAATAGATTCAGGCAACTACTTCAGAAATAATTCCTGTTAGAATAGAAATATGGCAGCTAGAATTCTAAAACCGGAATAGGAAAACCTTTTTGAAAAATTGTTAGGCGAGCTTTGGAACTGTCTGATAAATGCCGTTAGGCTCGCTCTCTATCATAGTGGGACCTAATACCGGTCATAAATCTGTACCTGTACGGTGACGGAGATAGCTCATGCTCGAATTGATTGTTCTCGTGACTTAGGTTAATCTTTTACTTGTTGATTTCTATTTTGCTATTGTTTTTTTGGAGCAGTCTCTAATGGCTTTTCTGAATACATTATTAACAATAGTATCTAAAACGAATAAAAATGTAGGATTCAAAATATTTATGTGAGTTATTATTAGAACTACTTATAATAGGCTAGTTGGAATAATGAATAATTTTATTATCCTATTATAAATTTGTGTTTGAACTAAGATTCCAGGCCGAGTCCTCCAGAAAATAAGCTTTTTTTTTTCACTTCTTTATTAAATAATGAATAGCTGTTCGTTGGTAAGCGCATAACTTTGCTATTTTTTGTTCGAAAGTATTAGTTTTAATCCGAGTTTTCTTAGGTTTCTCTCGGAAAGACAAATTGATAAAGTTATCTGTACAATTGAAAACTCGTCCTTTTTATGGGATTTTTGTCAAATTTATTGAAATGTGTACTGTAGGGTCAGCTAGTTCAATATAAGTAATCATAACTGATGGTGTTATTGGTGATCCAAAACTAGACCAAAATTTCCATAACGGAAAAATATCCTTGTAAAAGATTTTTAGCTATTAGGTGCCTGTTACTGGAGTGCAGTTTGTTACAGCGAGTTCAGAAAAGTCATTATCTCTACAAGTTACTTAGTCGGATCCAATTAATGTTCGCTAGTATTCCCTCAATAAACTTAAGGCTTTACTTGAAAGCTTTGGTGAGAATAACGACTGCAATAGGGAAAAGTATAAATGAAACGTGCTTTTTACAGATAAATTGTAATTTATCGTGCTTAGTAAAGATTTTATGTAAATAGCTAGCTGTGCCCGCGACTTCGTCCGCGTGGAATTTAACAAAAAAAGCATATATTAATAAAAATAGATAACATTTCTGAAATAAAAGTAGCCTAAGTTACTCCTTATTACATCAGCTACCTGCCAGTGAAAGTCCCGTCAAAAACAGTCCAGCCATTTCAGAGTTTAGCCAGAACAAACAGACAGACAGACAGATAATAATTGTAAAAAAATATATTTTGGTATATGTACCTTATATAAATTCATATGCATGTAGCAAAAAGCGGTTGTTTTAATATTACAGACAGACACTCCAATTTTATTTATATGTATAGATGTATAGAAGAGAGAGGAACATTTCCGATATTCAATTTTAATACAGGGATAACCCTGTATTAAAATAAACCAGTGCGTGTTGTTATGTTATAACAACATAACATCGCACCTTGTTTCCCAGAAGGGTTGCGCAGAGGTGTATCCCATCAACCGGGCACAAATCTAAATTCCAGGCTGCTACTGAGAAATGCTGACGGCAAACATTAATCTGATTATGTTAAGTTGAGGAAAACATCTATTTAGTGGTTTATTATGTCAAACACATAACATCACGCCTATATACGTCAATCGTATATTTTACTTTATGCGGATGACATGAAGATTCATACGTTGTACTTCTTTGATAAGTTTTAGTTACACCTTGAACGATCAGCTCATTAGCAGGCTAAATAGCATAAGAGATTTAGGGGTAATCATAGACAGCAAGCTTCTGTTTGATCAACATGTAAATAGCATAGTTACAAAGGCATCCAAAGCTCCTGGGATTTATACTACGCACCACAGCCTGTTTCCGGTCTCTTAAACCGGTTAAAATCTTGTATTGTACTTTCGTGCGCAGCCATTTAGAATATGCGTCTCAGGTTTGGAACCCACAGCATGAGACTTATAAGTCCCCTAATGAGGGCATCCAAAGAAAATTCCTACGTTATCTGGATTATAGGGCTCAGCAATACTCAGGTGACTACGTGCACCGCTGCAAACGGTACCACTTCCTTCCTCTGGAGATAAGACGTTATATTGGAGACATGAGTTTACTGTTGGGTATCGCAAATGGCCACATTGACTGTCCTGAACTCGTTGGTAATCTGTCATTACGCATGAATCTGATGGGATTACGTCAGCGGCCAATATCAAATGTAGCTTTCGCAATGACTAATTATAGGCGGAATGTTTTCTCAATAAGAAGTGCACTTAGTTTCAATAGGCTTCCTATGGACCTTAATGTTGACTTGCACTGCACCAGTGTGGCGATGGGCACGCCGCGATTGCGGCGGTAAGTCCCCTCTTTGAGGAGTGGCTTGAGAGGCGGCATGGCGTCCTCACCTTCCGCCTGACACAGGTCCTCACCGGACATGGCTGTTTCGGGAGGTTCCTGTTTCGGATAGGGCGGGAGGAAACGCCCGGGTGTTTCCATTGCGAAGATCGCCCAGAGGACACGGTGGAGCATACGGTGGAGGTCTGCCCGGCTTGGGCGGAGCACCGCCGTGTCCTCGTGGAGGTGATCGGCGGAGGCGATCTCTCGCGTCCGACCCTGGTCCAGGCCATGGTACGGAGCGAGAGGGCATGGCTGGCAGTCGCCTCGTTCAGCGAAGCAGTTATGCTCGCAAAGAGGGAGGCGGCGCACGTGAGGGAGATGCAATACATGCGCCCTCACAGCCGTGGCCTTCGCAGGAGACGCCCTGGGCGTCGGGAATCCCAGGCTGATTCCCGGCCACCGTAGGCACGGGCTTGCGGACGGCGAGTAATGGGTAGCTCGCTGTCCGGTAAGGACCAAGCCCGGGTCGACGGCGCGTTGTGTTCCACGCGCGCCTCAAAGAGATGTCAGCACCAACTGATGGGGTCCACAAGGGCCATGCCTGCCAGAGGTGCGGGTTGTTCGAAAGAGATACCGCGGCCCCTGGCACACAGGCAAGTGAGGGAACACGGGTGGGTTTTAGTCAGTAAAAGTCTGACACGCCCTCCCGCTCCACCCAGAGCGGGAGAAGTTATTTGATGATTTCCCACCCAGAAAAAAAAAAAAAAAACCAGTGTGGCGACCTTAAGACGGCTTTTGGCACAGTCATTTTTCATGGATAATTAACTTATCTAACATTAACTAATTATATTAACTTGTATGTAATTTTTTTATCGACTCTTTTCTTTAACTATATGTGGAGGCTTGTTATTAGCAATTTTTTTTTATTACTTTCTTTATATCATTGGTTTGTTAATCTGTAAATCTTCTTCAAAATAAACTAAATAAATAAATATTTCCCGAAGGGTTAGGCAGACGGTTTTACCATAAAAAGAGGTGCGCATTATATTAACACTGATTCATTGTTACAGTCGAGAATCACATGAAAAAGAGTTTCATTTTTATTTTAAAGTATTGAAATATTGTATAAAGATGGTCACCCATCCACGGACCAGCCATGGCAAGCGTAGCTGTTATCACTTAACCACAAGCCCACACAATGCCTACTTATGAAGTAGAAAAATGACCAAAGTTTTCCCCTTTCAAATAAAACAACCACAAGCCATTAGCAAAACGACGGCAGCTCTTAAAAAGAGTAATATTTCTAAAACAATCCATAAGCTACGTGTACACGGTACACAACACGGGGTACTTACCGATGAGAAAGAGGAAGCCATGTAGAAGAGATAGGCATAAAGCGGATTTTACTCCGCTCGCTGTGTGCCCCATTACAACCAAGTCGCCGAGCCGGATCGCTGGAATAAACGGGAACTGTTAGTGATTATTGTTGGATCTGAGGGGCAATCCTTGTAATTTCAAAAACGTCCACAGTCTCAATCTGTCAAAAATAACTCAATTTTCTATACACGTTACTATTGGGAACAGAGTATCTTTTTATTTTTGAAAGAACTATTTAAGGAATAAAAACTATTTAAGGCTACTTATTATTTACTACCTATTATAATTTCACCAATGCTGCTAAAACCTAAGCAAACTGATCAAAATATTTCCTTATGATTCTGTAATAAAGGCCTAAAACAACAATATAATAATAACTCAATAAAAAAGTTTGCTTGCAGTTTGAAAGCCACTGGACATCATTTTGTTGTCGTCATTGTTCCGAATTTGAATCAAAGACCATTTGAAAAGTTATAAACCTTTATGGAAAAAAAAATTGCGGGTTGGCTCGATTTAGGAGTCCGGGAGTGTATAATGTTCGCACGATGACATATCACGCTGTACATTTCCAGTTTTTGCTGACTGTGCAGGAAAAGCCTATACGATATAGGCTTTTGGTACAGTGAGCTTATACTGGAAATGTATAACTTGTTGTGTCGTCGACGACACATCAAGCAAATTATGTTCAAGTTGGTGAATAGTCTGATATATGTATCACTAATTTGGTTCCTCTTGAAAGAGCTCAGGGAGCAATTTTAAATGTAGCAAACTTCCACCCCTTCTTCTTTCCTACAGATCTGCTATATAAATCTTGCAACGTACTCACTGTTCGCCAGCATTTCATTTTGTACTTAGTATTAAAACAGCACACCATGTTTACCTACAATGCTGACAATACTACCTAACCCTTACCTCAAAACACATCTTTGTAGAAAGATATTATAAATTTTTAGGCCCATTTCTGTACAATAGATTAAATAGAAAACTAAGTATCTATAAACTAAATTACCATAGCTGTAAAAAATTGTACACAAACATTTACTATCCATTGATTATGCACAGACAGAAGATCTACTTGTTGTCTGCAAATAAAACCGCTAACATGCAGTTTTACTTTTGTTAACCTAATTTCTACTTTAGTTATTACTTTATACACCTTGTTAATTTATTTCTTTAAGTATTTTTGTAGCCTGAAGCACAGGTTCAACCTAGTTCAGGCAAATTAGCAATTGTGCTCTATTTTAGTTGTTAAGGTTTTTATTGTAAACGAGCCCCTTTTATAAATAAAGGATTTTATTATTATTATGTACACATCTCAGACTATCCAGCAACTTGAACATAATTTCACCTAAAATTAAACAAACTAAAGAACTTAAACATTCTACCAAAACCGGGTACAAAAGACTGAAATTAAGTGGAATTCCAATTTCCGAAATTAAGACTCACTCGTAATTCGATTTGTCTCTACCGAATGTAATGACAGTTTGGATCAAACCTTTTTGGTCGACTGTTTGAAACATAATATCATAGAAAAGGGATACTGGAATTTAGATTTTCGAATATCTTTGTGTGATGAAGTATGCTTTGATCTTCAACTGTTTTTCAGACTACATTAATGTATCGTTTCTCGTTTGTTTTATTAAATTAAAACAGCGAATTGTTCATTTTTTTAACTACTAGCTGTCCCCGCGAAATTATCCCACGAGGACGCGCTACCGGGACGAAAACACGACTACAGCTATCTGCCAGTGAACGTAAAAATCGGTATTGCCGTTTTGGAGATCAGCTGGAACAAACTGACAGACAGACAGAGATATAAACAAATATAAAAAAAAAGATCTTTTAAGTTGTTAATTGTTATTTTACATTACAAAAATGCAGTTCAATTTTATTTATTTGTAGATTATACCAAACAGATTACACCTGGCGCTGAATATACTTATAACTGTATATTTGTAGCAACATTTGTACAAATTCTATGTAAAAGGGGAGCTCTAACTATGAACCTACTTTGTGATATTAATTCGGCAAGAAAAAAGACGACAAATTGCATAAGAATCTTTATTTATTTATGTTCAATAATGTTGCTGATGTTTATACTAATCGCCTGTCTATCTAAAACATCGCCTGATCAAAAATATTCAACGAAGTTTAACATTCATGTCCTTATGAGGGTAGTTGTCTGCGTTTAGGTATATGCGTGGGTATGCCTGTGTGATAAAAACACATTCTTTTATGTAGGCCGTAAACAATACAGCCGTGTAATGTTTCAGTAACATGATTCCACGAAATGCGGATTCTGCGGACTGCGAATAATATACAATTTAAGGATAAGTTTTGTTTGCAGATGTTTTTTTTTTGTTGTTTTAAGATGTGATGTAATTACGTTAAACCATTAACAATACAGACATCCAAAAGTCTGACAATCTGTCTTATCAAGGGGTGTGGTGTCTCGCAGTAACTGTGTAGTGGAGGTTAGATAGGCAGACATTCCATGTAACATACAATTTTTTCCCGGCTAAGTAAGAAAGTAGGTGGAAGACCTACGAAAGCTTCGTTCTTCCAACAATACTATAAAAAGAAATAAATAGTTCAGTAACCTTTAACGTAAGTTTCAGACACATGGTAAAAGTGGGTTCCTAATCGAATTTCCAAGAACAATTTTGAAAGCTGTACTATTATTAAATATTAACACATAAGTAATTGCGGAGAGAGTAAACTTTGTCAAAAACATTTAGTTCAGTGGATAACTAAAGTTACAGTTCAGTATGCCATAAATCCGTGTGGTGCCGGACGTAAAAGAATAGGACCATCCCATTTCTTCCCGTGGGTGTCGTAGAAGGCGACTAAGAGACTTACTAGAGAATGGGCAGCAGCGTTCTCTATGCATTTTACCACCATACTGCGATCGCCAACCCGCCTGTCAAGCGTGGCGATTATGGCAAATCCCCCCCTTTTGGGGGAAGCTTATGTCCAGCAGTGGACGTCTTTCAGCTGATATGATGATGCCATAAATAGTATCTACTTATGCGTACAGTGGTTCATCGCTCATACACGAAAAATTACTCGAGGAAGATAGATCCGCCACTCCCCGCGTGCGGGGGCAAATAAGCCACAACCATCAACTACTATTTAATGCCAGAGTAGGGCTTTAAAAACGTATGGCATTTTGGTTCTAGGCCTAGGTTGTCCCACAGGTAGGCAAAGGCCTCTCCCATTTCTCTCCAGGTACTCTTTTCTTGCGTCACCATCGTCTTAACCAGCATTCGCAGTGCGCGTCTGCTGATTTAACCACCTCTTTTTATTTCAATTACGGCAGCGTCGTCTGTGTTCAAGTATACATAGCGTGGAGAATTTATTTATTTATAAAAATTTAGTATATAAAATTTATTTTTATTTTTATTATGTATCAAAATCAAAATCATTGTGTAATGCGTATCAAATAAATTTGATAATCGATGAATGGCGGGCTCCTAAATATAAGCATCTATTCTCATGAAGGACAATATACAGTGACTACCGATGGTTTGGACTAGTAATTAATTATTAATTAATAGTTGTCTCTACTGATATACAATAGGTAGATTAATTCGCAGTTCCAAGTAAGTATCGTGCAACGTTTACCAATGATAGGATGTGTGTAATCTACTTATTTATTAATGTGTGAAGTAAACACTTTGTACCCCTTTTACGAAAATTACGCGAACGGAGGAGTATAAAATTTGGCACAGTTAAAGTTGATATGGAGAAGGGTGCATAAAGTTTATAATTTATATACAGGGTGTAACAGAAAACCTATTGCTATCCTTAAGCACTAAAAATAACAGCTGGTATAGAATCAGTACACATAGTTTCAGCTCCAAATAAAATACTTTTAGAATTGATACAAAATTTTCGGTTTCATATGTTTCTTAAATTCAAATCATAACAAACGTGTTACCGCACTACGTAGATGGTGGTGGTCTTCCGAGTGATGTGTTTATTTAAATTTGAAAAGTTCGGTTTCTGGCATGACATTCTCATAACTTCCGAACATGTAGAGATAGGATTAAAAAACCCTTCCAATATCGTTTGATATCATCCAAAGAAGCCGTGCCCTTGGTATGTATATACCTTTTCCGTTACACGTTGTATAATAATGCATTAAAAATTAAGTTTTAAATGAATTATGGTCGAATTTCGACCACTAGGCAACACAACTTTAACTAGCAAGTACTTTAATTAAATATTTCATTGGAAAAATTATCAATCATCAATAGGATTGGACAAAATTATTATATCGTATTGTAAGGCAAAAATTTGGCAGCAGTACCTACATGACGAATACTTCGGTTTTGACAATATTGCTTGATACAGGCTGGTATTAGTTCAATAAATGGTCGTAATTAATGAAAGGAGAAAATAAAATAAATATAGTAAATCACGACAGCGGGCTTCATTAAAGAAGAAATCATTAATAGTTTGCTTGTTATGCTTTTTTTTTCTGGGTGGGAAATCATCAAATAACTTCTCCCGCTCTGGGTGGAGCAGGCGGGCGTGTCAGACTTTTAGTGACTAAAACCCACCCGTGTTCCTTTAGTTGCCTGTATGCCAGGGGCCGCGGTATCTCTTTCGAACAACCCGCACCCCTAGCAGGCATCGGCCCTTGCAGGCCCCATCAGTTGGTGCTGACATCTCTTTGAGGCGCGCGTGGAACACAACGCACCGTCGACCCGGGCTTGGTCCTTACCGGACAGCGAGCTACCCATTACTCGCCGTCCGCAAGCCCGTGCCTACGGTGGCCGGGAATTAGCCTGGCGACACCCAGGGCGTCTCCTGCGAAGGCCGCGGCTGTGAGGGCGCATGTACTGCTTGTTATGCTTGCTGCAGACTTGAAAAGTTATCAGCATAAGTTCGTAACACGACATTAGGGCCTTGTCTTATCTTACCTATACTCATGCCAGTTTTAGCTTACAATATATGACACCTAAAATAATCCTGTTAGGATGTTGGATTTTAAACTCTCACCGGCTGTACCGAGTATTAAAAATCCACCAGCGCGATTTCACAGCGCTTTAGAGTCGGTCCCCAGTTGCACTTTGTGGTAGCGCAAGATAGTCGTCTTATTCTGTCTGTGGGTTGTCTTATTTAAATGGTGTTAACGTTATACGAAGCAACCATTCATTGCGATTTATTTCTTTTTATTTTAGTAGAGAACAGCTAAAAACTATAGTCATCTATCAATACTTGTACTTATTACTTTTAACAAAATTGGAATGTTTGCTAAAAATTTCCCAGCCTGTCTGTTATCAGAGAGGTATGGCGCTGTAGCCGAGATACAGGTTTTATACCTAGTTCGGTTACAGATGCTCCCATGTTGTAATGTTGTCATTATAGCCTGCAAATTTTTTACGCAAAAATGATTGTTGTAATGTGAATATTTTTGGTGTCAATAAATAAATAAATAAAAAACAAAAAAAAACTGTTCCTGGTACGCAATGGGTACCCGATTATATTGATTATTGAATGTGATTGAGGAGATACCAGACGTCTATACATAATATAAGTTTATTGGTACATATAAACAAAAACACAGTACATGCATATGGAAACTGAGTTGTATTACTAAGTATAAAATTATAGTTTATTTTCAGACCTGTATCTTAGGAGTCCGAGATTATGCGGCTTCAATTTTTAATAATACAATACAACCGTGACTTTTCAGTTGGTTTACAGTTTTTGTTAACAGTAAATGGAGTGAATGATTTTGGTTGTGTATGTATCTAGGAGTGTGTACATGAGTGTAGTTTGTGTGTACTGAGGTGTGTATGTGAAGTGTGAGTGTTCGATAAGCTTTCTTTCAAGGTAGGTTTGATAAAGTTAAGATTCTATAGACAATATATTTTCTGTTTCATCGTAATTTAAGGATAAGAACCATTTTCTTAATTTAATTTTAATATCATGTAAGTTTACATGAAATTAAAAGTAAATGTCATATTTGTACAACGAAATCATTTTATTTATTTTATTATATATGCGTGAACTTTGAGCCATCAATTACCGACTTGTAAATGCAAAACGAAAGGGGTTAGTTTTACTTAAAGGGAAACTGCGGCGTCTTATCCGTGGCAGCTTTTATGTATTACTATGCAAGTTATTTTGTGCCAATTACAACACAGTTTTCCGCCAGCTGACTCAAGTTGAAATCCTCTACTTATGATAAGCATACTTAAGGCAGTGCGTACATGGAACGTCACCAAATACGAATTAGCCTTGGAGCCGAATTTTCACAGATGGAAGCGTAAGTTCACGCTAAGTTTAGTCACTGAATCTCAGCCTTAGACACTACCGTTACCTTGTGTACAAAGCCTTAAACAACTAGGTAAGTACCTCTGTTTAAGTTACCCCTTTTCTTCATACAAGTTACCTAACAATGTTTGTGTACGTCAATGAACATAGAACGTAAGTTTGTCTGTATTTGCGAACAAGCTATGGCATTGTTCCTAGTTTATTGTTTTATTCAATACATAGGTTTCTACATTAAGTTTGCAGCGGATGGAATTGTAATAGCGTGAGTATTGATATGATAATTCTCTTTTGAAATATTTAGGCGATGTGTGAAATGTAATTGGGTCTTCTATTTGTCCAGTACACATACATAGTCAGTATCTAATGTTCCCATTGCTGGGACACATGTCTCCTCTCTGTGAGAATGAGTCAGCCGTTATATACCACGCGGGCCCAGAGCGTCTTAAATTTTTTGGTTCTGGGATATACCGGTTTCCTCAAGATGTTTCTTTCACCGTTATGAGAGCAGTGATCAAGTAATTTACACAAATTAAAGCGCTTGTCTGGGTTTAAACCTATGATCTACCATTGGTCCACCAATGCTCCAGTGTTGACATGTCAAAGCTGGAGATATGAAACAAATGCTTCTTGTTTATAAGGGGGAAAGTGAAGACTTGAAATGTTTGAATATCTTTCAGGGTTAAATATCAATCCTGTTCATTTTAATGTGATGAATTTCTCCGGGCACATTTTATTTTGCCCTTAATGTTGTGGCATTAGTTAGTCAATAATGGGCCTACCACACGCTCAAGCTTCACCACAGTTTTGCCTGCGCAGGCCAGTTTGTGCAAGGAACACCGTGTGCAAATCGGCGAGTTTTACCAACCACACGCACGCTGTTGAGTGCACAAACCGGCCTGTGCAAGCAAAACTGTGGTGAAGCTTGAGCGTCTGGTAGGCCCATAAGGTTAGTAGCAGGTTTGAATGCCCAGGATGCAGATATACCTTATAAAGAATCATAACTAGTAGATTTGCTTTTGTTTATTTTATTTTTAAGTAGAACGAGCTCAGCGCGCTCTGCTAAAAGCTGCGTATAGACGACCGTACCGGTACCCCACGAATAAACTGTATTCGGAAGTTGTTCTTAGAGTTAGACAATTTTACATACTATCTTAGACGCTACGATTTCATAAAACTGCCTTAAGCACGTGTGTCATTTCAAGGCGAAGGGTAAATTGGGACAAATTCTAATGCCGTAAAACAATCGGCAGCAGGTCTTACGGTTTTATGGGACCACACATATACACGAAACTCAATGACCTACACAAAATACTAAAACTAACAAAAAATTTAGACTGATGGTAGCAAATTGGCTTCTTGCAATGGACTACGATATGACAGAAGGTTTTTAGTCTAAGTTAAACCTCACAGTTCACACATTGCAATTCTGCCAGGGGTGCAGGTTGTTCGAAAGAGATACCGTGGCCCCTGGCACACAGGCAACTGAGGGAACACGGGTGGGTTTTAGTCAGTAAAAGTCTGACACGACCCTCTGCTCCACCCAGAGCGGGAGAAGCTATTTGATGATTTCCCACCCAAAAAAAAATACATTGCAATTCACAAATACATAAACATATACATACCTATACGTACCTATGTCATAAAAACCGACACAACTTGGCCAAATTAAGCGATTATTTACAATATTTTTTTATACCTATTATTAAGTAAAAAAATGTAAGTACCTTATTCTAGAAAAATGTTAACGGAACGAAGTAGCCCTAAAATAAATTTATTCTTATTCTTATTTTAACAGGCGAACTTCTGCGGTAGGTACCTTGTAACTTCACACCCAACACTAACTAGGTAAGCAACCTATTTGCTTTTAGGTAAGTATTGTATATGGGTATTTAATGTGTGTAGGTGTACATTAATATTACATCAAAGAACTAACATATCAAACACAAGCGTCCTCTAAGCACTACCAATCTTAGTTTGTGTTGTAGTACAAAGGCTGTACTACAAACTCAAATACATATTTACTCTCCCAATTGTATTCAGTCTAGAGTCTAGATGTAGGTACACTGAAGGCTTAGATACATATTTACGATAGCCTAGGTCTGTCTAGGGATTGCCTGCTTGATATTCTCAACCAGATAGTTACGTGCGAAAATTTTGTAAGTGTGATTTAGGACCAGACCGATGATTGGGCCTTTGCGTTAGTTTTGTTGATTGTTTTTTACGTAGTTCAATTAGTTTTTGATAGATGTCGTTAGTATAAATATTGGGAACTGTGTATTAATTTACGTAAAACAAGTTGTTGCATGAAATCAGTCAAAGGGTTGACATGATATTATTGGAACGAAGTTCATTGTAGTAAACTGCACTAGCAGTCAACTAGTATAAATCGGCCCCTTCCATGCGACTCTCTCTGTAGAGATAGCTTTCATGGTTTTCGAGGGTGCTGAATCCGATTGCAATGTCAAAATGAAAATCCAACATAGCGGCTGCGAAAATTTTAAAATTTTTCATCTTGGGTGTCGTTTTCATAGCTTTGGAGGGTGCTGAATAGTGAAGTTAAAACAAAATTCAACATGGTGGCTACGAAAACTTTCAAATTTCTCATCATGGCTGTCGCTTTTCAAAGTTTTTTAGGGTACTGAATCTAATAGCGAAGTAAAAACAAAAATCCAACGTGATGACAATTTTATGAGAGCTTCGCAATTGCATAATGAACTTCATTACTGACGGAGATCTTTATATTAAGTGTGCTTATGTGTATGGTTTCTTGGTGTATTAATTGAATTGGAAATATTATTTTATATAGAAAAATGTTAACTCGTCGAACCCAAAAATTGACTGTTCTGAATATCGAATGGCAAATAGATTGATCAGTTTCAATAGTCATAAAGGCATCGTGTGGCTCTTCTTGAGAGAGGTTTGTGACTAAAATCATCTTGGTATACCTCATGACTTACGAGGTAGCAGTTAATGATCTTAACGTTTTTATATTGATGAACGACTTCAAATGAAGTCTACAGTAATTAGTTACGTAGAAAATTAATTAGGGAGTGTCCTTGTTCCGGACTATAGGTGAGAAGGGTGGGTCGACTTTATTTATCGAATGGTTGCTAGGGTCTGATCCGTTGACCAATTAATCACTCGGTAGGTTCGGTCTCAATTGAACGGGAATGGCGGGGATAACTATCGAGTGCACGTGAGTTTGAATCCGTTGCGTTATTGAAATAGACGTCTTCGTAGCACAAACACATTTAAATTTGGAGCGTTAATTATACTCATTCACTCATAACCTTTCAAATGATTTACAAATTGAACATTATTTACTTTCTTTATCCTGCTTTTTTGCTTCGATTAATGAACCAATCGTTTAGGTTTAAAGGAACTAAGATTAAGGTTTGCTTGCACCGCTAATCACTAAACCAGTTTAGAGCTAAACGAATAATTTTCGGTTATTTCTGTGAATCGTTTGAAGATGGCAGAGACAGAATTATGTTTTTAATATCATCAAAATAATATTAACCTTTGATGTTCCTGTGAGAGGGAGTGGGACGTAATCTACGATGCGGACCCGGTGCGGTTTTGGTAGATGTCACAAGTCTTCGAATATTTGGTTCTAGGACATGCCCGTTTTGAAAGCAGTGGTGATGAAATCATTTACACAAAGTTATGTCTACTTGGGTTTGAACCCACGACCTACAACTCGTAAGTCACGACCGTTGCTCCTGAACCACCACTTCTCCCTCGTTTTCAAGATGGAGTTGTATTTGTCAACGATAACGAATGAAGCTACTAGAAAATCTTCTTAACTAATAAATTAACTAGCTTCTGGCCACGGTAACGTCTGCGCGAAATTTCTTGTTTTAACATAAAATATCTATCGCATCGCCCGGCCGCAATATTGCTTACTTTTCTCTTATCGTACTTTCTTTTTTTTTTCTCTTTACTAGGCACCTTAGGGTCGAAACTAGATGTTAAATAGCCTATAAATAATCTTCTTCAAGAATTGTGCTATCAAATGCAAAAGAATTTTTCAAATCCGACTGGTAGTTCCGGAGATTACCCCTAGGCAATATTGGATATTTGAAATACCTATTTCGTCTACAGACAAGATTAAGATGACGATAAAAAATAAACATTAAAAAAAACTCGTCTAGGTACCAACATTAAAAAAAGACAAAAAAGTTTTACTGTTGTCTCGTGTAGCCCGATTGTCATTTAAAAAAAACTTTCAATATCGCAAGACCTAACTTTTATGTAAGCTATTAACTTGAAATGATAGCTTAATTTAATTTAAATTATTGCTTTGTGTCGTTAGTTCCTTTCGGCGTAATGTCATGTCGAATTACTATTATGTTGAAAAATGTTCGCTTGTTAGGTATTTGCTCAAAAATTTACATTTAATTTGGTAAAATTATGTGTCGGGAAAAAGGCGATCTTATACCTTTAATTATAGCGCATAAAAATAAAGTTAAATATGAATATATTATATTATCTTGAAAACTGGTAAAAACATATTTACAATGCATTTAAATGAACTAATTGTGATCCAGCCAGGGGTGCGGGTTGTTCGAAAGAGATACCGCGGCCCCTGGCACACAGGCAACTGAGGGCACACGGCTGGGTTTTAGTCAGTAAAAGTCTGACACGCCCTCCCGCTCCACCCAGAGCGGGAGAAGTTATTTGATGTAAATCATCATCACCACCCAAAAAAAAAAATGAACTAATTGTGATTAGGCATACCATACTTGACTGCTAATGGCAACTAAATGGAACATCAATAATAAAGTTTGTCGATTATAGAATACTTCTTTGTGGGCGTTTTTGTAAAGATACTAATGCATGGTAAATTTTACATAAATACCTATATTTGGAATGATTAAATACCCTATTGTATTGCTGTGACTTTCAAGTATCTTTTCAATCCAATTCATACTAGTTCCATAAGACAATCAATGCCAACTGACAGACCATAAATAATATAAATAGACTGATCAGTTTTGGGCTGACTGAATCTATCTAGATCGATAGGATTCAACCTTATTTTGCTCACTGAGTATTTTTTTATTTCTAAAGCTCCAATTTTTTTTTTAATCTGCGATACTGGATCAGCTATTCCTACGATTTTATTTAAACGTGTAATATTTTGTAGTAGTAAGATAGGGTAACCCCTATCATATTTCTGAGTTTAAATAAGAAAGCCTCTTACGCTCCACGAGGGGCGTTATCGCCCACGTTGAGCACCTATAATATGATTTAGATTGAGTCAATCTTTCCATTGACAAGCTAAGGAGAGAATTCTGGATCATAATTTCCCACATATTTGCGAAATAACTCCAAAACTGAGACTATACTTTTTTGTATATTTCACTTTAATATGTATCATTAGAGGGGTTTGTGGCTAGGTATTATTAGCCACATTGGTCGATCAGGTTAAGCTACGCTTGCCGCGGTTGGTCCGTGGATAGGTGACCGTCTTTACATACCAAGACCCTCCGTGCCTCAAAAGCACGTTAAGCCGTTGGTCCCGGCTGTCATTTTTGGATCTTTGACAGTCGTTACGCCTCGTCAGAAGTTCGAAAGTCTGACAACCAGTCTTATCATGAGGTATCGTATTACCCAGTTACTGGACTGTGGAGGTCAGATAGGCATTCGCTCCATGTAAAATACTAGTATTCATCTGCATCCGGTTAGACTGGAAGCCAACCCCAACTTATTTGGGACAAGGCTAGGTAGATGATGATGATGATATCATATATACGGTATATCCTCTAACACCTTACACATTTCTTAATCCTATCCTACTATACACCGTGAAATTTTAATAGTTGTTTTCCAGCAGTGAAATGGTTTTCTATTGGTAATAAAATCGTTTTATAAACAAATAAAACATTAGAAACAAAAAATGGCAGATTAACCACTGTGAAAAATCACCACGTGCGACAGTTTATTTTGCTTTGAACATTTGCGCATCGTTGTTCCCTTTGTCTGAGGTGTGTGCGATTCGAGTAGTACCTACAAGTTACCTCTAGTGTTACTATTGAGTAGTGTTGATCGAGATGATGAATATTTTTTAAATTATTTTAAAAAAGAAAAATCTTTTTTTTTAACTTTTACTCTATGCTTCGAAAGTACTCCTTATGGCAAGTTGTTCTGCCGCGGGAAAACAATCATTAAAATTTATCGGTGTATACAAGGTGTAATTTTAATCGCCGCTAACCTCATAAGGGGTCATTGTACTCATCATTATGAACAACTTTTACTATCGGCCAAAACCTGAAATCGCGAAAATAAAATCAGCGGTTCCTTATATTTTGACGAGTTATGCGAACATAAACGTATGGAACAGCTGATAGTAAAAGTTGTTCATAATGATGAGTACAATGACCCCTTATGTGGTTAACGGTGATAAAAATTACACCTTGTATATATGTATAGGTATACATTTACATAATATTATAATTTTATATAGGCGGCGCACGTGAGGGAGTTGCAGTACATGCGCCCTCACAGCCGTGGCCTTCGCAGGAGACGCCCTAGGCGTCGGGAATCCCAGGCTGATTCCCGGCCACCGTAGGCACGGGCTTGCGGACGGCTAGTAATGGGTAGCTCGCTGTCCGGTAAGGACCAAGCCCGGGTCGACGGCGTGTTGTGTTCCACGCGCACCTCAAAGAGATGTCAGCAGCAACAGATGGGGCCCGCAAGGGCCGATGGCTGCCAGGGGTGCGGGTTGTTCGAAAGAGATACCGCCGCCCCTGGCACACAGGCAACTGAGGGAACACGGGTGGGTTTTAATCAGTAAAAGTCTGACACGCCCTCCCGCTCCACCCAGAACGGGACAAGTTATTTGATGATTTCCCACCCAAAAAAAAAAAAAAAACGGATGTAGTCAGATAGGAAACGCCGACCTCATCTAGTTTTGTGGAGTTTCTTGCCGGCTCTTCTCCATAGGAAGCGACAAATTGGAATCGTGTACCTAGATTCTGACGTTTCATAAGTGCCCTTGCAGGTTTATGTGAAATAAAATATTTTGATTTTTTTTAAATATGATTGACGTGTAAAAAGCACAAAGCTGTACAAAGCTACTAACAGAAATAAAATCATTTATCATTTATCATTTATCAACAATAATTACGATACAGATGCTACATGATCATTGGCAGAACTTGTTTATAGGTCATTATCAGTGGTCAGTTAATTGGCAATTACATACGTAGTGTAAATGTATGCCACAATCAGTTCCCTTGCGGTTATGGCTTTTATTTGTATATTATATGATGACAACTGGAATGTATGGCGCAGTGTGATAATTACAGAACATTCTGGATCTAGGTCTTGAGTTAGATTGGAGTAACAGAATGCTTATAAATCATAACACATAACCTCATGACTGTGTTTCTCAGGTAATAATACAATATACGTATGTTAACACTATACAAACAGTACTTATACTTTTTTAGTATAAAAAGTCATGCCGCATGCATGTTTTGGGCATAATAAAATGGACCGAGAGGTTGGCACTTTATGCCAAATATAAAAATTGAACAACCTAAAAAAAAGTTTATTTGAAAAGAAATCATTTTTCGACACGAAAAAGCTTTTGAAAGCGTAGCGACTAGGCAACCGTAGCGCTGCTACGGCGTAGCTTGCGCTACGAACGATGTCACGACGCGCGACGCCGCTATAGAACCCCAAACAATTATTACTCTCCATTTTACAAAACTTAATGCGAGTAAATATAACTATGCAAGCTGAGAACTAGTACATTTAGATAAAATGTACCTCGTTAGGAGGCTCGGAAAATACCGGGACGAAGAAAATTTCACTTCACCCATGTTACAGTAATTTACAACTTCGCAAACTCACTTAAAATCCCAATCTAAGTATTTCAGCGGGGAGTGTGAGCAACAGAACTTAACTTGAAGTTTAAGCTGTCTCGTCTCTTAGGTATGAAATACGTACTGTGTAAGTAAACATGAGATACGGCCTAAGTTTTATCATCCAACTACATACATAGATTTGCCCTGTGGTCGTATTCAGAACATAAATGTTATGCCATCTCAAGGGAATTATGTACTGAGAATTCCATTTTGTTCTTTCAAATTTGTATCTAAAGTTCTTCGTATTTTGTCGCAATATTAAGTTGTCGGTTCGATGCGTTGGAGGTGTGACGTTAAATTTTATTGAAACCTTGTAGGAAAAGCTAGGGACCTATAAAAGTGTCATCAAAAAAGGTTTCTTTATATAGTGAGAACAGATTTTCTGCTCTTATAAGACACGTAGTGCGATAACGGGGCTATACTGAAGTGCTACTTATTTGATATTAAACTTGGAAGTATAATGTTTTAAGAACAAGAAGAATGGATCTGTCTCTGTATGGTGGTCTGTAGTTTCTGCCTACATACGTACGAGTACGACGTGAGTGTATTTAGGAATTCCCATATTTATTATGTACAAGTTTGCTTTAAAAATAATTAATATATACTTAATTTAATTTTTTTTTATACAATAACATAATATTTTATGTCGGATACATTGAGTGGACCACCATTGTAAGACGACTAGAATGTCACGATGTATATATTAATATTGTAAAGAGGTAAAATTTGTTTGCTTGTAAGTTTGAATGCAGCGAGTAATCTCTGAAACTACAAATTGGATAAAAAAAATTATTTTATTAAAAAAAAAATATTTGTAGGCCCAATTTTTGAGGAAGGTTATAAGCTATTTAACATTACGCTACGACCCGCAGCAGCTGAGCACAAAGAAAAAATGTCGGAAGAACACTAAGTGAAATCGAAGTAAAAGCGTCAGTGGGCGATGGGATCCAATGTGGTTCGATCGGTGCCCATAATTTCACGCGGAAGAAGTGGTGGGCGAAGTGCTAGTTCAAAATAACATAATTATAGGTATAATATCAAGATTTAAAGAAAAACATAAGAAGAGCGTTTGTCATTCTGAAATGTGAAAATATAAATAGAGACTTTATCTTTATGCTATTAGGTATCTAAATTACTTCTGTAACTAGGAATACATATATTTAAGGCTTTAGGTCTCCTCTAGGGATTACCAACCCACTGGCTACAAATATTATACGAAATAGTTCAAGACTACTTTGAGCCCAAACCTAATACATATAAATCTAATATATCTCGCGTTTCTGTACAAAGGTAAGGAACTCTAGAGACAAAAAGTGGCCAAGTGCGAGTTGGGCACAAATATGAAGGGTACCACAGGGTATCACAGTACGATATTAAACACTGCAGTTTTTACTTTCCTAAAAAAACGCAGGCTATATGGAGGGCTGGTTCGACGTGGGGAGGGGAAAGAGTTCTTGGAAGGACCTGGGGGATGTCTTTGCCCAGCAGTGGGACAGTATAGGCTAAACAAAAAATAAAACAAAATATATTTTTCTTGTATGGGGGGCCATATTATGGTATGCCCTAAAATTTTGAACTATCTTATTTCTGGCGGCCATAGTAGTAGAAAATCTGAGAAATTGAAGTATCTACCCATTACAGTTCAAAAGGTAAAGCCTTGTGGCGGACAGACGGCTGGACGGACGGACAGCGGAACCTTAGTAACAGGGTCCCGATGTTTTCCTTTGGGTACGGAATCCTAAAAATGAAAAGAGGGGGAACTGTCTAGATTTCACAAGATAACTCCCTATGATTTATGATGTACTTTATTGTCCAATGTTTGTCACGACGGATGAAAGATGGCCGACGTAAGACTTATGATTGAATGCCTGTTAAAGTAACAGATTTTCCGTTTATTTATTTTTGGAAAACTGGACTTAATGCTTAGGTTTTGCGATAAATACTAGGTTTTTTAGTTAGACACACTGCTACGTACATAGTTAGCATTGAAAATTAATAGGTAAATAATACTATACAACCAGAAAAATATATGTTTATCAAGTTAAATTCCGTGCCGTGTTATAGCCATTTCATGCAACTGTCATCTTTTTGTGCATTGAATTATATAGGAAAAGCAAATTAAAAAGAATTTAAAAGTTAAAATTTGGTTAACCATTGATTTTTCTGACTTTACTTTCTGATAACATTTTCGATAGTAATCGTAAACTTGAAAGATTATGGTCTGAAAACGAATATGTTGTGAACATAATGTTAATTAGATAATTATCTTTTTTCCTCTGTGTTACAAGAGCCGTTTGCTCTTTAGTAGGTTAACTAATTTACTCATTCTTTCTTCTTCTGCGTGTCGCTGGTATGACAGTTACTATTTTGTTGGCCCAAAACGTCACCACTTCCACGGCCTTATCAGTTCCAGCGCAGTCACTTAGGCTGCAAGTTTTGGGGCACAGTATATGACACTACTCTACTGCCACACCTGCCGTTCCGGTGAGGTAGCCCTACTTTAGGAGGTTCGACGTATACCTTCCCTCTTGGGTTCGGATACGGTTCAGGGACTTCCAAGTGAACTAGGGAAGGTTACAAGACGTGCGTGTACCAAGATGTTCGTTTGGTGGACGATAGTGAGTAGGCGGGGAAAAGGTACAACCAGCCCAAGTTTGCAACAATCAATCAATCAATCAATCAATCAATCAATCAATCAGACACACACAACACACACACACACACTGATATTATAAAAAGTGAACATGAAGTTGATAGGTACCTACTTATTTTTCTTTTTCCGCATGACAAGAGCCCTTCGCTTTTTAGTAGAACAAATAATGTATCTACTGATTTTATAAACAAAATGAGCATGATGTTTATAGGTAAGTACTTATTTATCTTTCTCTTTCCATATCACAAGAGCCCTTAGCTTTTTAGCGGGAAAACGAATTTATCTACTGCTATTATAAAAAAATTAACATGATGTTGATAGGTATCTACTTTCTCTCTTTTTCCGTATCACAAAAGCCCTTTGCTTTTTAGTGAAAAAACTAATTTATCTTCTGATATTATAAAAAGTAACTGTGTTCCATCGTTCTTTTATGTACACACACGCGCGTTACCTTATTTTATGGAAGGTAAGGCGCGGTGCGGTGTTCCAGTTAAGTGAATTTATTAAAGCTAGGTCTACATACAATGAACCCTTGATTTAACTAGGGTTCAGGCGAACGATAAAATGTGTAGCTGCTTTTATTTTATTTACTAAAGTAAATTGGTCGTCCAGTGCGATTTTCTATAGTTATTTTATAAATCGAAAAAATGGAGCAATTTTATCCAACTTTTTATATTATGTCGCCGGTATGCAGTCACTCGACCGATGGTGCTGAAAGGTTCTGAAGTTGCGACTGCGTATCGGAAGTTATAGCATTGGAAGGTGGATTGACGACCTTGTGATGGCCGCGGGAATTAGCTGGATGCGAGAAGCACATGACCGGTCGAAACGGGGTGTTTCAAGGAAGCCTATGTCCAGCAGTGGACGTCTTTCAGCTGAATTGATTATGATGATGTTGCAGTCAGTCTCGCTATGCAGGACTAATTTCTCAGAATGCGACGAATATATATTTAAATTAATAACTAGGGAAGGTAGTTATTATATTTCTATATGTGGGAATTGTACGTGTACGTCCTCCATTTACTAAAATAAATAAATAAATAATTGATTGATTGTTCGTCACTACATATTATATAACAAAGTCCCTCACCGCGTCTGTCTATCTGTTTGTGACAAACTCAAAAACTATTGAACAGATTTTCGTGCGATTTTCACCAATAGTGATTCATGAGGAAGGTTTAGGTGTATAATTTGTTAGGGTTTTGTGTAAATTAGCTAACGCGTGCGAAGCTACTGACAAAAGCTAGTTGAATATAATTATGCTATTTATTAACGCATTTAGATCATTATTGCTCTTAGCAAGGGAATACCCGAGTTACATCTTCAAATAAATAGTAGTTTAAAAAAACTAAACACACGCTTTAAAACCAAACTAATAAAGCAGAAAATAATTTAAAAAAAACGTGGAGTGTTGTTTGAGGTATTTTTATAATAAATTAATATCGAGCACCCCACGCTTTTTTGAAATAATTTTCTGCGTTTTTAGTTTGGTTTATAAAGCGTGTTTTTAGTTTTTTTAAACTATTATTTATTTTCTATTTTTTAGTTCTGCTATCCACAAAAGCGTGATTTTTCAGAATTTTTTTTGTTTCTTTTTGTTTTTTTTTTTTAATTATTGAATTGTCATTGGTCCTCGATAAGTCTACAAAGATTAAATTAAATCTGACCGTTTGAAGTGAGTGAAAATCAAGTCCAAAGGAGTCGGTTACAAACAAACATACAAACATACATACAAACAAACATACAAGTGAAGCTAAAATAAAGCGTGTAATAAATAAAAAGCTTAGTAATCGCATTACGTGTGATGAATCTGCTTAGGACGCAGGCGTCTACAATATCAGATTATTTACACGACAGGTTGGTTGACGCGACGTGACACGTCCCTAAGCTAGGACCCAGTCTTATTACTAGAATATTATTTTAACGAGACAGAGATATGATCTTTATTACAGCAGTCACTCAGTTCATATGAAACCTATATAAAAATAATGAGGACAGTAAATTTCGTAGCTTTTATACGATGCGACATTACTATTTCATAAACCAAAGCTTCAAGCAAAGCGAGTCCCATAAAGAAACTTCGAACAAAATAAATTTGACGATATTTCAGAGGGGTAAACATTTTTTTATGCTGCTTGATTACGGGATTGTGCATTCTTTTGATTCTATAACGGTATTTAAGTGAGATTGGAATGGAAATTAGGTTTATGAACTGGGTTGCGTAGTAAGATAAGATCGTAGGCTTTATTACGATTTATAAATCATAAAATCAGTGTAGGTATTACTGAGGTTTATTAGATATAGTTACAAAAAATTATATTATAATGTAAATGTCTGTCAATGGCGGTACTCTCGCGGTTGTTCGAGAATACGTTTACCTCGGGTAAACTCTGCAGTTTGGTAAGAACAACTTTGAGAAGGAAGCTAACAGAAGAATTCGGCTGGGCTGGGCAGCGTTTGCGAAGTTTCGTCGAGTCTTCTCGTCATACATTCGGTAGAGCCTAAAGATTAAAGTCTTTAATTAGTCCGTCCCGCCTCTTTTGTCTTACGGGGCCAAAACGTGGACCCTCACGGTACGGCTGGTCTAAAAACTCAAAGTCGTTCAGCGAGATATGGAACGGGCTATGCTTGGAGTCTCTTTCAGGAATGGAATCCGGATTGAGGTGACCCGGCAGAGAAGCAAAATTGTCGACGTGGCTCACAGAATAAGCGGGATAAAGTGTCACTGGGCTGGCTATCTTAGCCGTAAAACCGACCACACCAACCGATCAAGCATATAAATTAAAGTCAGTTTATATTATGTAAATATATAAATACAGTCTGCAAAATTACATAAGCAGTTTTTTCGATGATGTTCTAGCCAGCCTTTTGGACGTCTGATAACTACTCATTCAGATATCTTCAGCGATGGAAATATATTCAGGCCAATAGGTTTGTAGTGGAATATCACCCTCACAGATAAAATACAGCAAGTAGGGTATTTAACATTATTCTATTCGAACAAACTTTTTATATGTACCCACTATGTATTAATTTTTGCAACAGACTTTGCATATAAGGAACCAATTTTTCTAAATATATTTCATTCCATACTCAACCTGCATTTGCATCTCATTTTCGTACCCTGTGTATCTAACAGGTTTATCCTATTAGGTTATCTCTCTGTCTACAGAATATTTTTGCCTGAGTGTGAATATGAATCATTATTTCAATATTTTCTATTAAAATAATTATACAGAAATAGAATATAATTTATATGGATTTACACACTAACAGCTACAAACGCGAACCTTTTGCCACGAGTGTACACAGAAAGCCTCCAGTTATTATGATTACAAATACACCAACTATTTTCGAGTAAAGTTTCAACACCACAGCAAAAACAGTACAGTAAACACGGGTTAATCAAGTTAATTAAGTACGCGTTCTGACAATAATTCTCAGCTAATTTCAGTGGCGCATGTTGTGGGCAGGGTAGGATAGATTGCGCTTGTCATGTTGTGTGTGGATTAGCTGGTGTATGGCGTACACACAGTGGGTCATACGACCACCGGGACAGGCAGTTGATTATATCGCTTCCTGCTTAAAAGAGGAAGCCAGACTAGGTGTTAATTTGTTAGATTTGAATTGATCTATCGTAGTCTTTCGAAGAGAGTAAGTCGTGAAAGGATTAACAAACATATTTATCGATATAACAACCACGTCATGTTCTTCATGAATTAGCTGGCGTATTGCATAAATATACAATGGGCCGCAGGGACAGACAGTTCATTAAGACGCTTTGAACTTCAAAGAGTAGTAGCGTGCCTAAGTGTTAATTTGTTCGATTTGAATTGATCTATCGAATAGAGTGAGTCGTGAACGGTCTTGATTAGTAACACGCAATCACATGAAGATACAACTATCCATAGATATAATTATGTCATGTTCTCTGTGAATTAGCTGGCGTATTGCATACGTACAGTGAACCATGCGGCCACAGGAACATACAGTTAGCATCAGTTCATGATCAGTTAGCATGGTCAGCACGGAGCAACATAATCATGTTGCTTCGTGCAGATCGGTTTAAAAAAAAAAACGAGACCAGGGGTGTTAATTTGTGCGATTTTAATTGATCCGTCGATAAAGGAGACGTAAAAGGTCTTCATTGGCTGCACCCAATCTCAAAACAGTACTTAAACTGCGATTTCTTGTATCTTCATTCACGTGAAACATTTTATCCCTGTGTGACCTATTTTAGGAGGAATTTATGAAAATCCTTTCTTAGAAGATGCCTTTGTCTTTATAAGAAAATTGCTGAAAATGTCAACCTTGTGTACTTTGTAGCCTAGATATTTCGTAATGACCCATTCTCTCAGTGGTATTCTACCTTCATGTTTGTGTGTGTACCTTTCCGAAAATGTTTAGGCTTCCCTAAATGTTAGGTTCATAATAATTCAAAACAAACAGCACTTGTTTTCTCTCTAGGCCTACATAAGTTTATGTTTTATATTCAGCAGAAAAGGTTATCAAAACAGCCACACGCAACAAAAATATTTATGTAAATTCTTTCAACCTGAAACTGACAGCCACACAACTGCCACGAAATAGTTCTTTCAATCACAGCTACAAAATGTAACATCAAGCGGCACAAAGCAAAAAAAAGCGCTCTAAAGTGATCTTCAGCGACCGCTTTATCAATTTCACGAAACGCGGAAATGGTACAAAAACCCCTGTGGTCGGGCGAGCTCATTTTTATTCAAACCGATTCTCATGCAGCGTTTATGGGACCAACTTTCGCAAACCCGGCCTACACCGGCTGCTAATAATTGCTTGTTGTAACTTTTTTGTTTAGTAGTCTCGTATCTTGCGCCGTTTTGGGTAACCGGTGTTCCCTTAAATTGAAATGTTATGTTTCTGTGATATGAATTTTCGGTGGTAAGAATTAGTGTTGTTTTTTGTTCAAGTTTCTATGTTATTTTTAGTTTTTTCTTTTTCTTATTGGAATAAGTATTAGGTAATGTTGTGGTAATAATTGGATGAAATTCGTATAGAAATAACACAATTCTTAGCATAGATTCTTAGTAAAGTTCAGATACTAAAACATAAAAGATCAATTCATATTTCATGTCATATTTTGATATCAGACAGCTCCCAAATAGTATATAATATTTTTGTGTCTCTTTTGACAAAAAATAACTTCCATTCAACCTAAATCCAAAATCTTGAAACAGTAAATACCCTTTAAGTAGAAAACGACTCGAAAGATTAGGAGAACCTTTATTAAACGGAGAGCTCTGTTCAGCACCAAATGCTTTAAATATATTAAAATCCTCACCTCCCACTTAAAGGATTGTCAACCTTTTTAATTTTTAAACCTTATCCTCAAACAGTGCTTAAAACGTGCGCCACACAGAATTGTGTGAATAATTCAGGATACAGCAGAAAGATCTTCATTTAAGTAAAAGTGTCCCTCCCCTTTTGGTGGTGGGATGTAATTGTTAGTCTATTAAACTTATTTGGGCCTGGAAAAAAGAATTGAGAATGATTTAAATCGTCCACTTGTTAGTTTTGGTTTGAAGTAGTAACACTAGCATCATAATCAAAACAACAAAGTAATTTATTTGAATGTTAATTTGTTACCTTAGGATAGGTACTGTTGACATCTATACTATAATATTATAAAGCTGAAGAGTTTGTTTGTTTGTTTGCTTGAACGCGCTAATCTCAGGAAGTACTGGTCTGATTTAAAAAAATATTTCAGTGTTAGAGAGCCTATTTATCGAGGAAGGATATACGCTAAGACTGACTGGAGCGGAGCACCAATGAAGAATGTTTCAAAATCGGGTTCTTTTTCCTTTTGAGAGCTTCCGCTGCGTGCGCTGCGTAAATGGTTAAAGTTTCGCAAAAATCATCCACTTTAAAAGTTAAAAAAAGTCCGCGAAAGCATATGTCTATCTTTTAAGGTTGGCTCACTATAACCTTTTTACGCTAACCAAATTTGTTCTAAAATAATGCATTATTTGCGAAGGGGTTGAACGCGCTAATCTCAGGAACTACTGGTTCCAATTGGAATATTCTTTTAGTGTTGGATAGCCCATTTATCGAGGAAGGCTAAGACCCTTAGGAACCGAACAGTCACAAAGTCCCCTGTACTAGTTACGAAAGGTCAATAACAAAGAAACACAATCACAAAAAATTACTCAGAACACGAAACACATTGGACCAGAAAATCAAATAACTAATCTTACGAAACCAGACAGTTTCGCTCCTTGAAATATTATTACACTTTTAAAAGATTCTTATGAGCCAAAAATTTATTCTGTGATTTATAACTATCATTAATCTTGAATACAAATTAGATCGCGACCTTGCTATTCGTACAGACGCTTGTCGATCCCAATATTCTACCGAAAAGGATGAATGTAAAGGCTTGAACAGACGATCCACAACCACACGAAACCACAGCGACTAAAATGTCGCTGGACAGTGGCTTAAGAATGACGTCACTGTACCTGGTTTGAGGTAGCCACAAAATACGTATAGTTGCAATGCAAGAATATAATTGCGGAGAGGTATCGAGTTTGTGGTTTAAACTTGGTGTATGCTGCAATGTCGTCCGACGTTGCCGTTGAATACGAATGTACTGTCCTGTTGCGTTGGGAAATAACGTGTACCTTCATCCACACGTCGCGACGACGTCTGGATGAAGGCGCGCGGTATTTACTGACTTTTATTAATACTGTTTAAAACCAATTACAGTAATTAAAGCCAGATATATTGACATAAAAATTAAAACATACAATTATTACGGTTTTTTTTCTGGGTGGGAAATCATCACTTTTCCCGCTCTGGGTGGAGCAGGATGGCGTGTCAGACTTTTACTGACTAAAACCCACCCATGTTCCCTCAGTTGCCTGTGTGCCAGGCACCCCTGGCAGGCATGGGCTTTTGCGGGCCCCATCAGTTGTTGCTGACATCTCTTTGAGGCGCGCGTGGAACACAACGCGCCGTCGACCCGGGCTTGGTCCTTACCGGACAGCGAGCTACCCATTACTCGCCGACCGCAACAATTATTATGGTCAGGTTAAAACACAAAAAAAAATATCATACATTTTTGTGCCCGGTCACATTTTTGCTACTGTGGTGTGTGGTTCTAACTCGTCTGTATACACCCTAACATATTTTTCTTCATCCTTTTTAGAGAGGTTGAGTTGAAACCCCACTCGAGTGGGAAACTGAGTTAATTAGATTCTTTTCTTCACCTTATTCAAATTGAATTGTGTGGGTTTTTGAAGGGAAAAGTATGTTGGTGTATACCGTGGTTAATGGTTAGTAAAAATATTTGGATGGTGCTTCACGTCGAGTATTTGGCATTCAACTGGCCAAGTATTTTTGGTTTATGTATTTTTCCTTTAAAAGTTTTATAAAAGAATGCAAAATCAACATGGTATGGGGCTCAGAAATTACTATATTTGACTTCTTTCTGAGACAACATGTTGTTGAATAAACGCAGTACAAGATATCAAATCATATTTATGACAGATACGTAAGTAAAAAAAAAAATCTGTAACTATTCCCGAAAGGGGCATGAAACATGGAACACGTGCAACATAATTTCATCATACGTTCTGAATACTAGCCTTGTACCTGCAAACAATTATAGGGACCATTACCATGGATTTAGTCCATGAATCTGAACCTGGAAAAATAATAATTGCTGTTCCATAAGTTTCAGTCGCTTAGGTATTACAATTTTCTATGAAACCGCTGGCTGATTACTAACGAAATTTTCAACACACATGAATTCAACACGACTCTAAATGCCCGTCTAGAATCGTGTTGAATTCATGTTTACAGTTTGTGCATCGATGTACATATTTTCCTGTAAGTACCTGTACTCAACCGACCCTTACTAAAACACACAAAGAAAATCAAACACAAAAGGCACAGAATGATCGAAATGTAACCTGGCAACATACCTACAATTAGGTACATAATACTTAACCTAACAAATACCTTTCATTTACTTACGGTAAACGTACAATGGGCGTTCTAACCGTTGTTCAAACCCGTATCGTTTCAAAGAAAAGTACAATAGGTTGTACACGGAGCTCGGCAAGGAAGCAACGTGTATCAATAATGTATAAGCGTAATTTACATTTAATGTACAGGTTTAAAATGTACTGGAAGGTAGTTAGGTACATACCTTTCTATAGAACCGAACGTGATGCGAATTAATTTATTCGCTTTTCTTGCTAAAATAGAGTTGAAAAGCTTTGCAGGGACAGTTGCTTTTGAAGAACTTTTAGCGTTGAGTGGTCGCAACACTTATACACCATCTTCTCGACGTGTGAAAATCTAGTATTGGATCTTCATATCATCCGAAAGACGTCCACTGCTGGACATAAGCCTCCCCCAAAAGGGGGGATTTGCCATAATCGCCACGCTTGGTAGGCGGGTTGGCGATCGCAGTATGGTGGTCAAATACATAGAGAACGCTGCTGCCCATTCTCTAGTAAGTATTGGATAAAGCTTTCATTACAATAAACGGCCACTGGCTATTGTCATCAACTGACTGTACAGGATGGTCACCGTTTCTACACAAATAATTATCTCAATAACACTTATCTCCAGGCATTTGGTTGGGTTAGCTTCCAATCTAACCAGATGCAACTGAGTACCAGTCCTTTTCATGGAGCAACTGCCTATTTCTCAAAACGCTGGATAAAAACATCGTAAGGAAACGACATGTCCAAGAGCCAAATTATATTCGAAAGCGTGACATCTATCACCGTTTTTTTTTTTTTTTGTGGGTGGGAAATCATCAAATGACTTCTCCCGCTCTGGGTGGAGCAGGAGGGCGTGTCAGACTTTTACTGACTAAAACCCACCCATGTTCTCTCAGCTGCCCGTGTGCCAGGGGCCGCGGTATCTCTTTCGAACAACCCGCACCCCTGGCAGGCATCGGCCCTTGCGAGCCCCACCAGCTGCTGCTGACGTCCCCCTGCGACGGGTCAGCAGTGGCCCCACCGCCTACCACTTTTCGGCCGCAGGGGATAGGGAGAGCGGCCAACGCTATACCGACACTCCTCTTCCCCTGCGGCCCCACCGCGTCCGCCATCAAACGGTGGCGGCCACGTCCAGGCCACGGAAGGGAAGAGCGCTACTCAGAAGTACCGGCACTCCTCCTCTGCCGCAGCCTGTAACTCTCAGCCGCGGTGCCTCCCATTCGACATCGCGGCCCGCCTCAGCTGCGATGCACCTCACCGCAACCTACTTTTTGGCCGCTACGTCGTGGCTACGGCTTGGAGGCACAAGCCCTGACGAGCGGCCCCACCTTGGGGTTCCTCTTCGCTTCACCGTGGGAGGGTGACCACGGTTACTGAGCCCCCCCGCAACGACAATGCGGGAACCCCACTGGGGGGGACATCTATCACCGTCATGTGCCTTTTAAAAATAAAAATAGCCTTTATTTACTCTGACCTTTGCACAGTTTTTTTGTTATATAATAAATAAAACATAAAACTATAGTTAACTACATTATAGTAACTGTACATATTTCTATTTTTCTATATCTATATAACTTAACATGTCTTGCGACATAGGCCTCCTCAAGTTCCCTCCACCTTTGCCTGTCCATTGCTGTCTTTCTCCAACTCTTGAACAGATCGTCTTCCAATCTTTTTTCTGCCTACTTCTAGGTCTTTTTCCGTCCCGCTGGTACCATTCTGTTACTTTTTTAGTCCACTTTCCCGCTGTTGATCTCATCATGTGACCAGTCCATTTCCATTTCAAGGTTCGTGTTTTTACTTTAACAACGTGTGCCTTTTAGTCGGTGCTAAATAAATGTATTTTCTTTCTTTCTTTCTACGAACCCGTACTGGGCCTGCGTGGTAGATGACGGCTCACTCCCTCTCATCAAAAGGAGGCCTATGTCCCAGCAATGGGAACAAAATGAGCTGATAATGCTTATACTTACACAATAATAAAAAATATTTTTTTTTAATCTGTAATTGCTTCATGTTTCATGGTCTTTACATGTAATGAGGTATATAATTAATGTATAGAAAATATTAGAAAACAAAATATAAGAGTAACGGTTGATTGTCCATTCTTCTCCATACATAACTATTTTTTGGAAGGGGCGACTGAAATCACTTAAATTAATTCCATTTTAATGTAAATGTTGACGTTCAGAAGTGCCTTTTATTTGTCAATTTGACGGAAAGAAGAAAGAAAGAAAGAAAAAACGATTATTTGCGGTAAACATGACGCAAAAAAAAACAGGAACACACAAAAAAATAAATTAAAAAAGGTTGAGGGAAACATGCGTACAGCATTTTGCTGCGACCCTATGCAAGACAGAGCTCCAGCGCTGGTTTTCAGCGATTGCCGGCTTTGACGTAATGACGTCGCTCGGTGCATCAAACAATCAACATCGAACTTAAAGAAAATTAATATAATTTAATGTGAATGTGATAAAAATTATGCAAGACTATAAAGAAAAAATAAAAAGAAAATAGACAAAAGTGCTACGAGAATATCATCCTCAATAAACATTTTACTCTTTATATAGACAACATTTCGAAGCGTCATCCGTTGACAAAATATGCGTGTGCGTCTTAAAAATAATGTAAGAAATTTGAAATAAATGCTTTGACTTGACTGACTTTCTTAAAATTATCAATATTTTAAGCCACCATCATGAGCTGAAACCATAGGCTGCGCCTTAAAATCCAATCAGTGGAACCTAATTGATACCTACTACACGTCTCTCAAACCTGCGTGGCCGTAATATCGGAGATGCCTGTTTGGTAAGATTAGACGAGCAGAGTTGCAGACTTCGGCAACAGCTTAGCGTGTTCTCTAAGGTGCTCAGATAAATTGATTTAGCGGTAGCAATTTATTGCTCGTGTTTTGTATAAGAGAAGAATTTTCCTCTAAGGGAATTGGAACTACTAGCGGTATGTTCGAACTTACTAACAAGTTACAAAAATCGATTAGGAATCTTTAGGCGGGAATGGGTGGACGGAAATATAGTGTAAAGAAAATTGGCTGTTATTTGCGCTTTCTTTCAAATTCTAGAGGTACCTCTCACCATAAGACATAATGCACCATTAAAATTAATGCATTTTAATCAAATGAATAGAAAATAAACACTTCATTTATCAAATAAAATTTAATTCGAAAACATCCATCGATTTCTTACTAAACTGCAACTATATCCAACGACGCTTTTTTTTTTGTATGGTAAATGATCAAATGACTTCTCCCGCTCTGAGCGGAGCGGAAGGGCGTGTCAGACTTTTACTGACTCAAACCCACCCATGTTCCTTCAGTTGCCTGTGCCAGAGCCACAGTAACTCTGTCGAACAATTCAGCGAACTTGGCAGGTATTCCCACGACCCTGGTTACTTATCTCTTTTGGTGACTACTACATCAGAAACCCTGGACCTGAAAAGGTGTTTTGAAATCCGCTGAGACATTCATGCGTGATGGAGTAACAAACATCTTTGCAACCTTTCAGATGTATCAATATTAGTCCATCGCTCCACCATTTCTTTGGTTCATCGAGCCGGATGTCAATCAAATTTTGAATGTTGGCGCAACCATTCCCCCCTGGTTTGAACGGTTACCTTCAAAAACAATAAGCGAAACTAATCAAATAGCTAAATTCTAGTGTAACCTCTAACTGCTAACCTATTCCTAAACTTTAAATAAAGCGATACTATAAATACTAAACTAATTTGAAACCTGCTGCTGATTAGGCAGAGGACAAAGGCAAATAACCGGACGTAAATACGAATCGGTTGCGGTTTTAATTCTTACTACACACGTTACTCCCTTTGGATCAGGGAAAACTTCCTCCACTACACCTAGAGGCCAGTGTAGAGGGGGCGCACTCTCGGTCATTAAAACTACCACAGTGCCAGCGGTGACTTGGGCACGCCACGATTGCGGCGGTAAGTCCCCTCTTTGAGGAGTGGCTTGAGAGGCGGCATGGCGTCCTCACCTTCCGCCTGACACAGGCCCTCACCGAGAAGTCATTTGATGTTTTCCCAACCAAAAAAAAAAACCAGCGGTGACTGGATTCGATGGGGTATTCCATTTTTGACGCGACTGCAGCGTGTGCAAATAATCTATTCTCTAACGCCTCCAAAAGGATTAAACTAATCTATCTAAAAGAGCGTGATACGTATAGTAAGAGTTAAAACCGCTATACTAGTAAGTAACAAGGATTTGCTTTGTAGGTAGCTGATCTTCTAAAGACACTTCAAAGCTGAATATTTGCCAGTATAAGTGTCAATCGTTTAAATAATGTCATAATAAGAAATAATGTCGTAACTGGCACAAAACGGACAAAGAGCCACTCCATTCTATTTTTCTTTATAAACCACTAACAGACACAAAAGTGAAACCATTTTAAACTTTTGTTGGAGCTGAAAGCATTATTCATTCATTGTGTATTTAATAAAAATTACAACGTTATTTTTTAGAAAAGTCTGTGTTAGAAACGTTTGTCCCGTAATTTTTTTTAGCTCTACATGTATTCATCTCCAAAAACACACAAGAAAAAAGTTTTGGTTTTGTACTATTTTGTTGAATAATAGCTACCTAATTTAATAAAAAACCTACAGGTTTGAAATAAAATAACTTGACTAAATTTATTATATTAAAGGCCACCACAACTAGGGTTGCGAACATTTTTTTCAGCGTCAAGGGACAAATGATCATGAAGCTTAAAAAATACGGGATTTATCTTTTTTACCCGGATCAGAAAAAAAAACATTGCATTTTCAGTAAAATTTCGTTTTATTTAGTTTTACTATTCTATGCTACCCAAAACGAAAAATTCTGGGGTGTTTATGGTCCCCGATGGTGTTAAATAGAGATGTACGAAAATGCATTTAATTATAGTTTTAGAAATCGATTCGTAAATCAAACTTGCGAACTTCAAAATTTGTTTGGAATTGAGTCTAGGTCTTTGTTAATGCGTAGTGCGTAGTTACACACAGCTCCATTATGTGGTTACCCGTCCAAAATACATGTGCGTTCAAATCCGTGCTAGGCTCAAGTTACTTTTTGTATTTTGCAAAACAATTTATTATAATTACTGTATTGTTTTAGTGAATATGGTTAACATTTACGAGACATGATTCAACGTCTAATTAGACCGAAGGTTACAAGATCGCTTGCCGTGGAATAAAATTGGAGGTTCGAATTCTGGGCACGTAATGTGCTTTTTGTCATGCATTTTTTTATGTAAGTATTTTTTCTATTTTGTTTTAGTAATATTTATAAAAAAAAATGAAAAACAAGAAAAATTAAATACTTTCATAATCATTGCATAATATCTATTATTCCTACTATTTAACAAACTTTGATCTTAGTTTACTACAAAGATTTCACAATTTTGTTTGATAATTTACAGATAACTTGTTTTATACATATTTTACCAACTGACACAAACGAGTCAGTAGACAAGTGATATCTTTTTAAGGCAAACGATAAAATAGGAAGGGCTAGAAATATTTATATTGACATAAACTAACGAAATATCACGTGATCTGTCATATCTTCTCTGTATAAAGACGTTTTAAGTGAAAGTATACATCTAACATTGTAGTTATAACTTGAGGGTAGGGATTAATTTTACAAAGAAAACGTAATAAGTTAAATTAATGGATACCCTCAAATAATATAGTATATCGATTAGACAGAGACCTAAGATGAAGTGACTCGTACGATAGTCGATAACAATGTCATCGCAATTCATATATAAGGGCTTGCTGGCTAGTTCGTCAAACTGGTATGAGTATGACGACGTTCGGTGATGCGATGATTCGAATCCAAGTCTAAACTTAAAACTCTTTATGAAGTATTCTGTAGATTGTTCGTAACGAATTCAATGTTGAATCAGTGTAACATTTTAAAACTTGAGGGGTTAGCACATACTGACGCTGTGTGTACTTATTTATCGAAATACAGGACATAACCTGTCCCGCCGGGGCACTGAAATTTATACAAGAAAAATGCCACGTCCCGTGAAATACGGGAACGTTAGCCACAATACTGAATTTTTAGAAATAATTGTAAATTAAATCAACATAATTGCGAAAAAGTATCACCTGCCCTGAATATTTATCCCACCACACAACATCGATTATGTACACAGCGAAGTGTGGGACGCCCTCAGCTATGTCCAGCAGTGCATTGCGATAGGCTGAGTTGATTGATACTTCACACGCAGAGAGTAAATATAAGTAAAATACAAATTCCCTAACTGACGTGTAATATTATAGGTAACTAACCAAGAACAGGACAGCCAAATAAAAATAAAAATTTACCCAAAAATCGTTGAACCCGTCTGGAATAATAAAAACAGTCTTTATAAATATAGTAGAAAAGTATTATAATAAGCGTAGGTAGGTGGGTAAATTTTTGATATACGCCTACGTTAGGTTATACCGTCCCTTAAGAGGGCAATTACAAATTGAAGTATTGAGTTTTAGGTAAATTTAGCGGCGTGTGGTAGCTGATCACGAGTGTATGTCTAGTGAAGTACGCTACTCAGACATGCTAACCATTATGATTCGGACGCCCAGAAACAAACCAGCGCGGACTTAAAGCTAAAGCCCGCGCGTCCCGAGATTTATTACTGATTCATAGCGTTGAATTCAACAATTGTTTTAAAATGTTATTTTACTTAAAAATAGACCTTAGTTATTAAATACTTTTTGTTTGAATTTCGATTAAACATACACAGATAAAAAATATAATTTCAGACGAAAAATTATCATTAATTCTCTGTTTTACGGAATTGTTTTTGGTGTATTATTGTATGAAACATAAAAAAATTATTTGGGCATTCCAAATAACAAGGTACAGTCCTACCACAGAAATTTTTATAAATTACTAAACTATTTTAGGTTTCATGTAACAAAGCATCAAAAGATGGCCGAAAGTTAAATTTTATGAAACATCCTTTGCCGAGACAAAGTTTTTTCTGATTTGTGTAAATAAATTGAAAAACTATTTTAGAGCGCTCCCTGGACAAATAATGAAATTTTCCAGTACACATATTTTTTTAAATTTTTTGGCTATATCTAAACCATAATCATTCATCAAATCTCGAATCAAACGCTCAAATTCGAGAGAAAATACCCTTAAGACTTGATCTCAAAATAAGTAGACTTCAATAAAGAATAGGAATATGAAGCCATTTTCTAATAAAACTTTAGTATGCAAAATAATACTCAAGAATTTTACTTTATTTTTACTAAGTAAGAAACGAGGTATTTCTAGAAGAACTCAGACCAATTTAAAGAGAAGACAAAAGAAATGAAATGAAAAATATTTTCGTAATTTCTTTGAAATCCTGACAAAAATGAACAACAATTTAAGTACACACCCAAATAAATGACAGAAAAAGGTGCGGCAATAGTCATTTATTAATTACAAAACTAATTTGTAAACAGGCGAAAATAGTTAATTATACCGGCTAATTAATTAAAATATTTGAGCGAGCGAATAATAAACGAATGATTATGACCAATACGAATAATTGAGTTACAGCATTTGTTAGTGGGACTGGCTTATAAGGTTTTATAATAATCATTTTCGACAATTATGTAAACAATATTGAAGCAAAATATTGTTAGGTACCGACTGTTGATGACAGATTGAATTATGATCAGCATTTTTATGATCTTATGCCAATTTATTTGTCGTTAGCGTTAGCATGTCTTCTTCTTCTACACTTATCTATTAGTCGTCAGCTCTAGGAACTCTTTCTAGCCACATCATCTCTCACGCAGTCCATCCATCGTTTCTTTTGTTACTGTATTCTAGTAGATAGGCAGATTGAATTGTGATGATAGATTATAATTTGCCCTCCCTGCTGTCATTTATAGATCTTTGACAGTCGTTACGGGTCTTCAGAAGCCCGAAACTCTGACAACTATTCTTACCAAGGGTATTGTATTACCCAGTTTCTAGGTTGTGGATAACCAGATGCCTATCTGACCTCCATTCAAGTCTTTCTTTTTAAAATACTGCTACTCAGCTGCCTCCGGTTAGATTAGAAGCCAACCTCAACATGATTATGAATTTTAGGCACAATTAATTATTTAAATAGACTATAATTTGCCATGCTGAACGTTGAAACGATAAATACCGTGCTAACAAAAAGGTGGTTTTAGAACCAGTGGCAAATAATACAGGCTCCTCAAGTTTCTTCGAAAGGGTTGAAAAGTACATTGAAAGGATAATCTTGTCGGCGAGACGACCGAATCAGGCTATAGAACTTATCTATCTGCAGTTTGTTTTTTGTCTCCCGTCTTTCTTAAGACGACGAAAATTGCTTGTCATATTAAAAACAGTTAGGTGTTGAAACCCTAGTTTTCTAGTTTTCATTAGATTTAAGAAAATACTAGTACCTATTGTAGTATATAATTTTCAGTACAAAAAAAAAACGTACAAAAAGTAAGTTATTGAGTGCCAACACTTGCCACATAAATACAGCTTTTTTCAACTAATTTGGGGTCGGCTTCCAGTCTAACCAGATGTAACTGACTTCCAGTATTTTACACGAAACGACTACCAAGCTGACCTCCACTGACCCAGTTACTGGGTAACATAATACCCCATGCTAAGACTGGTTGTCAGACTTTTGGACGTACCTACATAAATTGTATACACAAAAAAAACATGTTAAATGAAAAAATCGTGCTACAAAAAAACACAACTCTCTTTTTGACCTCGCTCGCCCTTCCCCAGATAAATCTTTTACCTCAATAAGTGCTAACGCTCACAAAAAGAACCAAATTGACCTTTAGGCTCCACATTCACCTGTGATCCAACACAAATCACCTCATTCAAGTACAATCGAGTCTATTGTCAGTCATTTGTGGGACGATCTCGGGTTAACAACGAATGTCCGTGTGTCCGGCTTTTATTCAATTTAGTACACGGAACGTAATGATACGGGGGACAAAGAACTGTTCTTTGTGCACTGATAAAAGGAACTGTGATATGTGTTTCGAACATCATTATTGTGTCTTGGGAGTGACGTGTTTTGTTCCAATTTTTGAGACTACACTAAGGCCACAAAAAACGCTCACAATTTGGACAGTTGTTATTGTGACACAGTTCTCACAATAATGACTGCAGAGAAACAAAGTATTTTTTATCAAATGATAGATTTCCATGCATTTCAGCTTATAATGTTCCCATTGCTAGGAAACAGACCTCCACCACGCGGAAATAGTGAAAGAAAGAAAAAGTATTTATTGTGACTCGCACAGGAAGATCACATACTAAAATAAACACACAATGGTACAAAAATGATAAAAAACTAATTTCTTGGAATTAAAAAAAATAAATAATAGTGCGTGTTGGTAGATGTTACATGTCTTCGAATGTTTGGTTCTAGGTACATGCCGGTTTCCTCACGATGTTTTCCGGTTCACCGGTTTGAGAGCTGTGGTGACGAATTAAATTGTGGTAAGTTAGGAGCCTGCCTGGGTTCGAACCCACGATCTAAAACTCGTAAATCAGGGTTGTTACCACTAGGCCACCACTGCTCTCATTTTTCATGACTGCCGTTATATTATGTATCAGTTCCGGAGTATTTCCAAACAACTTAAAAACAGTTATTGTTAAGCCACTTTTAAAAAAAAACTCTAAAGAAGATTTGGCAAATTATAGACCAATCTCTCTAATCACAATTTTTGCAAAAGTTATGGAAAAAATAATTTATGACGCGATAAATAAATTCTTATTTAAATATAATATTTTGAATATAGAACAAAAGGGATTTAGAATAAATCAAGGTATCAATACGGCCGTTTACGATTTAATGAATATGATACTAAGAAACGTCGATGAAAAAGTGCCAGTTTGCGCAATTTTGACTGATATGAGGAGGGCCTTCGACTGTGTTGACCATGAAACTCTCTTATACAAGCTAAACATGATAGGTATCAGAGGAAATATGCATAATCTCTTAAGATCATATCTCAGCAACCGGAAACAGCGGACAGAAATTTCAAAAATATGTTTCAAAACTAAGCGTGAGAAAAAATACTTATCGGAACACAAAGTTATTAGGTATGGCGTACCACAGGGCACTGTGGTGGGGCCTCTATTATTTTTAATTTATATTAACGACTTGCCACGACGCATAAATCATCCTATGGTTTTATTCGCTGACGATAGTACTGCCTTGATTAAATGTACAGACCTAACAACGTATGAAAATGACATAAATAACACTTTAACGGACATTGTACACTGGCTTGATCAAAATAATTTAATCATTAATATACCTAAGACTAATGTTTTTATCAACGTATACCACCGCAAACTTTAAATTTAAATTACAATGGACAAAAAATAGACCAAGTGCGAGTTACAAAATTTTTAGGTTTAATGATAGATAGCCAACTAACCTGGAAGCCACACGCAGAAGAAGTATGCAAAAGACTAAGTACAGCAGCGTATGTGCTTTTTAACCTATCCAGGAAAGTGAATATGCCCACCAGATTAGTTGCTTACCATGGTTTGGTGGCGTCAATTCTGCGATTCGGGGCGATATTTTGGGGAAATTGTAGCCTGAGAGAACAGGTATTCAAGGCTCAAAAACGATGCATAAGGGCAATGTGTAACATGAAAGTAACAGATAGTTGCGTACCTGTATTCAAGTCCCTAAATTTGCTAACATTCCCATCACTTTACATTTTCGAAATAGCTGTCTTTGTGAAATCAAATATGCATCTTTTTAATAAATCGTCTGACAATAGAACACGACCAATTAGAAGGCAGTATACAAACATGCTACGTGTTAGTGGTCATAACACTGCATTATTAAGAAAAAGTGTTTTAGGTATGTGCCCGATTATCTTTAACAAAATACCCGATGAACTAAAAATAGAGTCCATTCCACTGTTTAAAAAGAAATTGTCAGTCTTATTAATTGATAAATGTTATTACTCCATTTGTGAATTTCTAAATGATAAAACTTTATAGTTACCTAATTAATCCTGACATATTTAATTCTATATTTTATTTTATTGACCATTTTATTAGAATTTTCATATTGACATTATTAAAGACTATTAATATTAAGCACTTGTGCTAAATGTTTGCATGCCTAATTTAAGGTAGAAGGTATAAGGATCTCTTAATTATAAAACCATCTGCATTTTTTCTGTACCTACTTTCTATGCAAATAAATAATTATTCTATTCTATTCTATTCTATTCTATGACGTAACCGCTTTCCTAGGAAAGCCAAGCTCAAGTTACGTAATTTTGCAAGCCTTTTTTGTAACTGTTTAAGGAGACTCACAGTCTGAAAAGATTGTGAATGTATGTAAATGAGTGTGAAACGAAATAATTATTTATGTTAATTACTGCCTTAGTGCCATTTGACCTCCGCAGTCCTGTCCTATGCTGAGGTTAAACCACCAATTTTATTTTGATCAGGTACCCAATTAGGTTTCTACTTTAACCTTCCGACATTCATTTATTTGACCACAAGATTTTTCTTGGGAGCACAGCGGTCTCAATAAGTAAAGAACGGTCACCCATCCATAGACTAACCGTGACAAGTCCTGCTTAACCTCACAAATCGATCGACCAGCTGTTATTTAGCCATATACCACTCTGTTAGTAAGACCTTATAAATATACAACGTAGGACGTAAAAATGTTGAAGAAAGCATTTTTGTTTCGTCGATCGATACCAGTTCCGACACAAATGTAGCAAAATTTTGTAACCGTATGTACAAAAAGTATTACGTTAACCCTCTGTCTAGGCCCGAATTTAGATGTAAGCTTGCCTGTCAATATTGTAGGGTGGTTAAACTATAAATCATGAAAGTTAATGCGCCGCCAAGACCTTAGATAAGAATAGTAATTCCTGTGAGTGTCGTAAAAATGTAATGACGCCTGTCTAATGGATTGTGCTTCTAGTGAGTATAGAATAATTAATACAACGCTTAGGGCGAGAAGCCATCTGAAATCGAAGTTCACAAATACAGCTACACATAAAATAATGTGATGTAATGTTTATTATATCATCACCATTGCCCCAAAACGGTGATGGAAAACACTGTGGGGAATGGCGGCATGTCCTAAAACCAAAAATTCGAAGATATTTCACATCCATTGGTGGATCACAGCCCACTCTCTCTCGATGGGAAGGTGCCTAGGTCCCAGCAGTGGGAACATTCTTGGCTGATTATGTACGTACACAGATACCTAATATAATGGACATTTCATTTTTATTTCGTCATGTCATCTCTCATGAGCTCATAACAAATACTTGATCATACACAACCCAGGGTTTTTTTTTTTTTTTTTTTTTTTTTTCTGGGTGGGAAATCATCAAATAACTTCTCCCGCTCTGGGTGGAGCGGGAGGGCGTGTCAGACTTTTACTGACTAAAACCCACCCGTGTTCCCTCAGTTGCCTGTGTGCCAGGGGCGGCGGTATCTCTTTCGAACAACCCGCACCCCTGGCAGGCATCGGCCCTTGCGGGCCCCTCTGTTGCTGCTGACATCTCTTTGAGGCGCGCGTGGAACACAACGCGCCGTCGACCCGGGCTTGGTCCTTACCGGACAGCGAGCTACCCATTACTCGCCGTCCGCAAGCCCGTGCCTACGGTGGCCGGGAATCAGCCTGGGATTCCCGACGCCCAGGGCGTCTCCTGCGAAGGCCACGGCTGTGAGGGCGCATGTACTGCATCTCCCTCACATGCGCCGCCTCCCTCTTTGCGAGCATAACTGCTTCGCTGAAGGAGGCGACTGCCAGCCATGCCCTCTCGCTCCGTACCATGGCCTGGACCAGGGTCGGACGCGAGAGATCGCCGCCGCCGATCACCTCCACGAGGACACGGCGTTGCTCCGCCCAAGCTGGGCAGACCTCCACCGTATGCTCCACCGTGTCCTCTGGGCGATCTTCGCAATGGAAACACCCGGGCGTTTCCTCCCGCCCTATCCGAAACAGGAACCTCCCGAAACAGCCATGTCCGGTGAGGACCTGTGTCAGGCGGAAGGTGAGGACGCCATGCCGCCTCTCAAGCCACTCCTCAAAGAGGGGACTTACCGCCGCAATCGCGGCGTGCCCAGCACTGGGTTGCGACAATCGCACTTTCCACGTCGCCATGAGATCCTGCCGGAGCTCTGTCCGCCGTGCCGCGATTTCCCGCGGCAGCGGAGTTACGCCCCGGCGTTTGGCCTCCTCGCGCCACTCCCAAGTGAGCGCGAGGACGTTTGCCTCCAGATCCCATGGCGGTAATCCGGCAAGGAGGCCCGCCGCCTCACCGGAGATCGTGCGGTATCCCCGGATCATCCGGATGGCCATGACCCTATGGGCCGCCTTCAACCGGCGTGCTGGTTGGCGCCTCAATGTAGGCGCCCACACCGGCGCCCCGTATAGGGCCATGGCCCGCACGACCCCCGCGTAGAGCCTCCGGCAGGAGGCGTTTGGCCCCCCTAGATTGGGCAGGAGCCGCTTCAAGGCAGCCCCGGCCCGCTCCAGTCTGGGAGCCAAACGTCGGAAGTGCTCCGCGAAGTTCCACCGGCTGTCGAGGACGAGTCCTAGGTACTTCATCGTCGACTCGACGCCGATGTGAACCCCTCCCACCGTTATCTGGGAACCCGTCAGTGGCGCATTCCGAAGACCATGAAACCACATGGCCTCGGACTTGTGCAAGGCCACCTCGAGTCCCAGTTGCCGGATCCTATCGACGATTGTCGCAACTCCGTGTGTCGCTAAGTCGGCCGCCGCCTGGTACGACCTCCCTTGCGCCAGGACCAGCGTGTCGTCAGCGTAGCAAACTACGCTGACGCCGCTAGGGAGGTCGGCGCGCAGCACCCAGTCGTATCCGATGTCCCACAGATGCGGCCCCAGGACCGATCCCTGTGGGACACCGCACGACATCTCTCGCCGGTTCCACTCTCCTAGGTGACCGGGGTAGATGTCGGCCCTGTCCGTCAAGTAGGCCTCGACCACACGACAGAGGTAGGTCGGCATCCGGTGATACCGGAGTGCCTCCCTTATGCAACTCCAGGGCAGGGTGTTGAAGGCATTGGCGATGTCCAGAGACACCGCCAAGACGACCCCACCCCGGGCCACAGCATCCCCCGTCGTGAGGGCTCGCACGCGCATGATGGCGTCCACCGTGGAGCGCCCCCTGCGGAAACCGAACTGGCTCTCCGCCAAATCCGGCCCCACCCGCACCAGCCGCCCGACGAGGCGGTCTGCAATGACTCTTTCAAAGAGCTTGCCCACCTCGTCGAGCAGCACGATGGGCCGGTAAGCGGACGGAGAGTCCGCGGGGCGCCCCTGCTTCTTGATGAGGACCAGTTTCCCCGTCTTCCAGTGACGTGGGAACTGGCCCTCCTCCAAGCATGCGCTTAGGAGCCCTCTTAGTCGAGGCCCGAGAGCCTCCAAGGCCAGGACCCAGGCTTTTCCAGGCAAGCCGTCGGGTCCTGGGGCGGTATTCTTGGCATTCAGCCTACGTACCGCCACTCTCAATTCTACCTCGGTCACCTCTGGAGCATCGTCGTTGTCGTCGGTGTGGCCCGCGTCGGGCACCGCAGGAGGCGGAGCCATGGGCGGGGGAGCATGCTCCCCTCGCGAGGGAAACAGAGCGCTCACCACGTCCTGCACGAGCTGAGGCCGGAGACTCTGGGTCAGCGGGGGAGCCCGCGGGCGGATTTTCTCCCGCACCGTTTTGTAGGGGCGTCCCCACGGGTCTCTGTTCAGAGTCTCCAGCGACTCCTCGCGGGCCAGTGACCTGGCCCGCAGGATCTCCGCTCGGAGGGCGGTCTTCGCCACTCTGTACCCCTCATATAGCTCCGCCTGAATGGCTTCCGTATCCGAAGGGCGGATACGGAGCCTGCGGTGCCTGGTGTACCGATGCCGCGCAGCAACGCACGCCTCGCGCAGAGCTGTGAGCTCCGGCGACCACCAGTACACCTGGCGTGAAGCACGTCCTGGCTGGACCCGAGGCATTGCCACGTCGCATACCTCGGACATGGCCTCCCGGAACCACTCCGCCTCGTCGTTGATGTCTGCAGGCCTGTCCGGTGGTGACACCCAGGCCTGCACGATCGAGGCTTCCAGGAGGAGCTCCCGGTCCAGCCGCTTCAGCGCCCACCGCGGACCACACGGGGCCTGTTGGACCGACACAACCCAGGGTGAGGGTTGTTTGAAAGAGATACCGTGCTACCGTCCTTTAAATAGAAAGGCGTTAAGCCCTAAAAGTTGTTTCCCAGAAAATGGCAAACAAACGCGCGAATCGTTATTTCTTGAAAACTGTGATACTTACGTTACTGATTGTAGGACACATCAATTGATACTAGATAATAATAATTTAATCCGACAGTTATAGTATTTTAGAGTATATTTTGCTAAGAAGTGTGGGTTAGACGCTATCAATTGCTGGAATCATCCAAAATTATGTTACTTAGCGGCCTACATACTTTCATATCTTGGGAACTATTTGTATTGTAAAAATGTTTGTTATTTAGACAGAACGATAGAGAATTTTGAACTCTCTTAGATTCTATTATTATTATTAAAAAGTAAAAATTTACCATGTGAGGATTAACGCCTTTCTAGTTAAAAGATGGCAGCGTGGCCCCTGAAAGGCAACTGAGGGAACACGGGTGGGTTTTAGTCAGTAAAAGTTTGACACGCCCTCCTGCTCCACCCAGAGCGGGAGAAGTTATTTCATGATTTCTCACAAAAAAAAACGCGGTCTACAACCGGGCACTATTTATGTATTACACATATATTTTGTACTGATCATCCATCGGTTTCTTACTGAATTTCAACTATATCCGATGACCTTGGTTACTTTTCTATTTTGGTAGCTGTACATGACTTTTTGCGGAATATCACTGGGAAGATCAGTTTAATTATTTGTTTGAACATATACCCCTATTTTTCCGTGGGGTACCGGACGTAAAAGAATAGCACCATCCCATGTCTACCCATCGGTGTCGTGGAAGGCGACTATGGGACTTACTAGAGAATAGGCAGCAGCGTTCTCTATGCATTTGACTACCATACTGCGATCGCCAACCCGCCTGCCAAGCGTGGCAATTATGGCAAATCCCCCCTTTTGGGGGAGGCTCATGTCCAGCAGTGGACGTCTTTTGGCTGATATGATGATGAAGATGATGATACCCCTTTATTTGTAAACGCTACTTAAACTTAAGTAATGATTAGCGGCTGTGTAAATATGCATTTTTGACGTTTTAACATCTCTTAACGTTTATAAATAAACCTCACACCATAACTTAACTAAATATGATAGTACTGACCTTGCCACTTTCTTAGCTATTGAGCGAGAGGGCAATGGAAAACAACACCATTTTCGTTCCAACACGCTTGATCAATATTGACGCATAGGAGTTAAAGTGAGATTTAGATTTGCACCCTCCATTAAGCTTGATAAACACTAGATCTATCACAATGCAGTCCAAAATATCTTCGCATTAAGGTCTCGAACTTAATTACTGAGCTGTCATGATGTAAGTACGGTTTTATTGCTTTCGAGATTATAATTTATAGTCTGTCTCTGATTCTCGACACGCCTTAATGATCGGCAGTCATTTGAGATTTACCCTTATTAGGGCTAGATGTATTGATTGCAGAGATTGAGTCTGAGGTTTTATTTAGAGTTTTCTTAGCTGATGGAACATCACCTTTGATATGAATATTATGGATTTCTTTTAGTAAGTATTGAACATAATAAAAATAAGTACAGTTCAAAATGTCTTGTATAAAATAACGTATTTTACATGTTTTGACGTTGTTTCAGACAAATAGCTTTTAATTTATTTAGTTCACCTTTTACAAATGCAATTTAAATTATTGATTTGTAAATAAACAAAATCATAAACCTCGCCGTAGTCGAGTAATAAGAAAGAAGGTTTGCTATTTTAGTTGATGGCTGCGCTAAAACTTGAACATATGGACCAATATAATATTTATTTACTTTTACTCAGCAGTGTCCCATTCCTTATTTGTCTTTGTACACTCTATAAGTAGACGGTGATCCATCCGTTCCGCATGTTTCAGAATTGGAAGAATTCATTTTATTCATCAAATAACCAAAACGGGCAGTGACCAGAGTGTAATCTATCAGAACAATATCCCACCAAAAACATTTTCATGTAAAATATTGCCAAGACGAGACCATATGACTCGCACTGTCAAAAAGTTATCAGATCTCATGTAGAACCAAGTTTCTAATTGTACAAGGCCTAACTTCACAAAATCAATGCCTTAGTCAAAACATGTAGCCTATAACAAATTCTCTCTCAAAGAAATTGATGGCAAAACGAAGCTCCAATATTATGAAAGCCTAAATAGGTTACCTTAATTAATTACGCTTTTCTCAAAACTTTTCTTTGCTAAAAAGTTTTTCTAAATCAATCATCTCAAACTTAAAAAAACGTCTAAACAATCGTATACTATGAAGGTCCTCAAACTCAAAATGGTGGACTGAATTAAACTTCAATTTCTTATTAATTAGTTCGCATTGTTTGCCTACTGATCTGTTTGATTAAGAAATTGAGTGAGCCTTTGTTTGTACTGGAATTACCTAGATAAAATTGAGACAAACGAAACTTTTGCAGTTAACTTTTATCTTTGACAAAGTCTAGTACCTATTTGGCACCAGATGAGGTCCTAAATAAATAAAATTCTGCTAATAAAGAGGTTGCTTAAGTCATCGGCAAATACATTACCAATAATTACTATTTTTTGGTGTTATAGAAAATAACGATTGAACATTCAATCAAATTATTGCGTTAATAGCGTTAGGTCATAGAAAAATAAATAATATTACGTATGAAAGCAAAACTTTCGTTCCGCTCGCATTCAAAGTCACGCTCTTAGCACAGACGAAATTACCTTTGGGGCTTATAATACGTCCAGTTTTTCTTGTTTCTTGGGTACGTTTAGTGCGCTGATATATTTTGACATCCAGTCTATTTCTCTACTCAATTATTATAGAACACGGCGTTCGTATGTTGTTAGATTATGTATGTCACACCCAATAAGTTAATAAGAATAATTTCACGGTCACATTTGGTAATCCATACTTCCACACGAGTAAAACTGCGAACAAAATGAATTCAGTCACATATACGCCGCAGGGAATTAAATAATATTCTCATATTTACTGTCCAGATTATTATGTAGTGTTTATCGAAGTGGAAAGATATCATTATGGCACCAAAATTAAGCGTGAGACTGTGAACAGACTGAATTAAAGCGTCTAAAGGCAGACTAGGCTAACAGTGCTGTTTAAGAGTAGACTACGTACATTTTTAATGGACAAAGTGAGACTAAGTTTTTATCAGATACAAAATTAGCTGAATTGGTCCGGATTGATGGATCGGGCTTTGAACGATAATATGAATGTTTGCTAGCTACATGGCTGAACTATAATGTACTAGTATCATAACACTTATTATGATATTACCTTTATTTGCTAAATAAATGTCTATTCTATTATTTTCTAGGCGCTCTATGAAAACCATGTCTTCAATTTCAATTTTCATTTGTAAACACCATACAAAACAGCTCATCACTATGATATACAAATCTGTTTCAGTGTCCACTGTCTAAGCGGCACTGGAATCAAAAAGAACTACCCAGACCATTTGTTAACACAAGAGGATATATCAAGTTTATATATTATCAGGACGATCAACCAAACATCAGTGGTAACAATTGACATACGAAAACCACCTTTACTGCTATGACACTACGCTTTTGTCTAAATCAAATTATCCAAATATAATCGTGCAGCTTACTATACCAGTGGACAGACGAAGTATATTCTCACTATATGCATCTTCCTCATGCACTACAACTTGGGATCGTTATTCATAATGCGAACATCTTAGGGATGGAATTCTCCTCACATAGGTACTTGGCTACCTCGAGTACATACCTACGTACTGGTCAAGAAATGTTCAGGAATTTCCTTATGCTAAGGATATTGAGTGGGTTATACTTGGGTCAGTTTGTAATAAATTTTGTCTGGTCACAATTTGCTACGTTATCTACAAAAATGTTTAGTAGCTGCGATGTGGAAGGTCGAATGCTTCAGATGTTTTAGAATCCTTTTGTTTATATATTTTTGGTTAGATTTCTGTTAAATACTGTTAGATAGATCCTATATGTAACATCATAACTTAACTAAATAATTTGCCAGATTGTAATCATGTACTATAATTATTGCGTGTTTTTTGTTTTCAGTTAAAACTGAAACCTCTCATAAACTTTGAAAAGCGAATCACTGGCCTCATGAAGTGCCTCAATTGTAAGTGTGTAATGTAGCTTGTTCTTATTTGTATTTATTTACGTACATACGCTACCATTACAGTGTCTCAATTCTGTAGCGTATTTAATTAACCATTCATGCAATACTTTACAACGTAAATATCCATGCCGCATACGATTTAAAAAATAAAAACATAACACTCGTACCGTTACCCTTGCGAACTCACTAACACAAATACATTTTTAAATTTAAATACGATGGATTTATAGATTCCAATTTGTCAAAAACGAATCCAATGTGACTTAGTTTTTTGTGTGACGAGTTGGTCAGAGAAAGTTTGCCAAGCAGTGGATTATAGGATCTAAAAAAGAAAATAACACTAAACAAACAGTTTTGTTTCTTTCCGCCTCCAGTTTTCTTTATTGTTTTGTGAAATGTATCTAAGAAATGGGTCATTCAATTCACGAGATAGTCTCATCAGATTCTGAACCTACTATCAATAACATCTTAGAAGTCTAGCATATTTAATTATGCGCATAACCTTATTGTATTTTCTTTGGATGTTGGTCTAAGGGACTCTTACCGGGAATAAATATAATAATATTTAGTTACGGAGTGTTCTTAGGAACGTTTTTTGGAACTCAAAATACTTCTCTAGAATTCAATAACTTATCAGAAATGTCCATTATATCAGTCGTCACGTAAAGGATGTTTATCTCAAAACAAGATATAAAACTCTTTCTTGATTAAATAAAGTTGCTCTTAGGACTGGGGGCGACGAGTTTATCACAATATTAGTCGAACAAACATTTGATCAAATGATTAGAAAAATCGAGTTTGAAAGGCTATAGCCCGGAGCCGCGCTGGTTATCGATCTTCGCCTGATCTGTCTTCCTATTTAAGATAAATATTTTGAGGTTAGAAATTCTATTATTCAATTATTACTTATTGGGGGCGTGTAGCTAAGTAAGAACAGCCGCATGGGTCGATCTATCAGGATAAGTCACGCTTGCCGCGGCTGGTCTGTGGATGGGTGGCCATTTTTACAAATCAAAACCCCTCCGTGCCTCGAAAAGCACGTTAAGCCGCTGTCATTTGTGGATCTTTGACTGTGGTTACGGGTCATCAGAAGCCCGAAGTCTGACAATTAGTCTTACCAAGGGGTATTTTAATACCCAGTAACTGAGAGGTGGAGGTCAGATAGGCAGTCGCTCCGTGTAAAATAATGGTATTCAGCTGCATCCAGTTAGACTGGAAGCTGATCCCAACATTGTTGGGAAAAGGCTAGGCAGATGATACTTATTTAAATTATATTAGTTATTGGATTGCGAAATGATTACCTATCTATCCCAGGAAAACACGACTTATTTTCAGCTTAGCTAGAGTGTCAATTGACCTAAATACTTGAGAAAAACTAGGCAATATAAGAAATATCGAGAAAACTATCAAGCTATACAAATGCCTGGTAGGGCCCTAAAATACTTCTGTATGTAACCGTTTTAGTCCGGACGAGAGCAATTTTTCGGCCAAGCAACGTCGAATCTTTGGCCTTTTTACCGTTTGAGCCGAAGACGATGTTCGGATACTTTTGTTATTTTCCGACAGAGATCGTTTGCAAGAGTTATGCATTTGTTTTTTGCGTAGAATTCGCTGTGCCTTTTCGCGTCGATATTTCTGTTCATCCTAATTTCTGGCAGTTTCGGAAATTAATTTCTGTATTTTTGGACAGGAAAAATGTAATGTTGATCAGAAAAAGCTTAGTTACTAAAATATCAATACCATTCGTGCTTATTTTTTGTTTGATCTGATAGCAAAAATATTGGTGTGTTACCTACACACCAATATTTTTGCTATCAGATTATTAAGGGTTGTTGACCTTTCCACAAGGGAACCTTTTATTGACTTTTGCTTAAAACAACTACGTAAACCAACCCTTTTATTCAAATAAACGCTGTTCTCAGGCCATTCGCGCTCCCCTAAAGAAACACGGAAGCCAAATTCGAACCTCGCGTAATCGGCCCTTCTCTAGTAACAACATTATATGCTATGTACCTTGTTGAAATTCCCCACACCGATGTCTGCGGAACGTATGTATTGGACGTGAAACGAATTTATTAATATAGTTGCCACGTATTTTTCATTTTAATATATTTTTTTCGGTGGCAAACTTTTTCGTTTATCCCCCCGAGGGTGACGGAGGAAGAATATTAATACATTCTTCTCCAGGGAAGTGGATCAGTAGTGATGTGACTTAACGTGGTATTGGGCGACGTTTTATTTTGTTTTATTGTTTTCCATTCGTTATAAGGAATCCGGTAAACGTGATAAGAGATCTAATCTTTTTGTTTAGCCGTAATGATTTTAGCCCTATCTTTTAGAGAGACGCTGTTGAACGTAACTTATGGATCACTTTAGAAAGGTTCTGGGCTTGCATCCAAGGGTTTCGTTGACCCTTGTCAGGGCCAAAACCTCTAGAAAGCTGTCACTTGTTAAGTTTTCCGGGCCGTGGTCGCTTTTCCTTTATTTTCCATTTTCCGCTTACCTACATCAAAATAAAATTAGCATCTTAATCTTCCCTCTTGGGTTTGATACTTTAACACCGAATAATCTAATATTATTTATACGAGTAGGAACGTTCTTTGATGTTGGAATTCAATTGGTTGATAATTACTTAATCGAGAAACAATTTTGAGCATCAAGCTGCTAATTGCTGTGCTGAGCCCCCAATAATTGTTAGGCATGTAATTACCAAATTGTTGGCGTCGAAAATTCTTCGCAAAAATTGGGCTGTTGTGAACACTCTCCTTCTTTGTTCGGAGTGTGAAGTTATTAAGTCATTATAAGCCAATTTGGGGCGTTTTGTTATGTCAGTGTTATCAACATTACTGTGTGCGTATGTTATTTAATGTGCTGAAAACGAGCCTATGGAAGTAGAAGGATTGAAGATATGTTAGAGAGATTTTAGTAACTCCTTACGTATTACGAAGTGAGATTTTCTCATGTTCTATGTTATCAGCCTAATACATATTTTTATTTGACCAGCCGTTAACGGCTCACTGCTGGGCAAAGGCCACTACTCTTTTTCCATCTCTCTCTGTCCAGAGCTATCAAGGACCGATCTTAATTAAAGGAGTCCAGCTTATCTACCTAATATTATATTTTAACATTTAAAAAGTATGACTGAGTGTTTTTTTCTGCATAAACTCACACAACGAAGCCCGAAAAACATTCATCGATAATATCTCTAAATATCATTCCTATCACCACTATCCTTATCATACAAGACCCTGCAATTACTAAGCAATTTTGTCCAGTAGGTAGTAGTTTTCCAGTTCCTATAATCAGCTGGCTATTGTCCGTAGCAATCCTATAGTATATCAGAATCAGTCCACAATGACGGGTGATTTGTCCTTATCAACAAGATCATTACTGAGCAGTATTGTGTAACTGGTAAGGATCAGTCCTTCCTGGATATGATTAGCAGTAATGACCTGACAAATAATGTTACCTGTGTGGTGTCTATCTATTATTATTTTTATTCGTTTCGGAGTATCGTGTTTGGTCAAGTTGATGGCTATTTCTGACTAATTTAAGTATTACTTGTAGGTATTGTACTTTGAGTATAATCAGCCTATAATATTCTCACAGCAGGGACATAACTGTTCTCGTGGCCCACATGAGTGGGCCCCGACCCATCCCTAAAAAAAGAAACGAAACCATTGTGACATTTACCCACCCGCACATAGCCCGACGCCTTGTGCAGGTGGGTAGATGTCACAAGTGGTACCGACCACGAGTTTGTAGGTCGAGAGTTCGAATCCAAGCAGGTTTAATTTATAACATAATTTTATCACCGCGGCTTTCAAATCAGTGAAGGAAAAGATCGTGAGGAAACCGGAAAACTCAGCAGTGGGAACATTATTGGCTAGTTTTTAGTAGAGCTGGCAACTAAAACGAGTTGCTTGTTTGACGGAATTCTTGCCGGTGGTGTAAATAGTCAGGTATCAACTATTAATATAATTATGTAGGCAGGTATTACTAACGCAGGGCTATCTTTTGTGCGTTTCAAAGTATCAAGTTTGAAAAATAACAAGCTGCAACAAAAGTATTTCACTCAGTAAGACACGGGTCGATCGATCAGGTTAAGCTATGATTGCCGCGGTTGATTCGTGGATGGGTGACCATCTTTCCATACCAAGACCCCTCCGTGCTTCAGAAAGTACGTTAAGCCATTGGTCCCGGTTGACATTCATGTGGAACTTTGACAGTCGTTACGGGTCGTCAGAAACCCGAAAGTTTGACAACCAGTCTTGCCAAGGGGTATCGTATTACCCACTTACTGGGTTGTGGAGATCAGATAGGCAGTCGCTCCATGTAAACTACTGGTATTCAGCTGCATCTGGTTAGACTGGAAGCCGACCCCAACATAGTTGGGAAAAGGCTAGGCATATGATGATTCAGTAAGGCCCGAGACTTGATTGATGTAGTTTATGTACCTACCTATAAGTTAGTGTAGAAAAAGTTGTGCAACGGTTAGCGCTACAAAACGAATCGATTATCTCAGTCGAGTGAGCGATTAGGTTAACAAGCTTGGAAGATTATTTTCGTCGCATCTGATGGACGTTAGGGCGGAAATTTCAGAGTGATATTATTATAGTAAATAGATAGTAAAATAGTTTTCGGTAACCTAATAGCTGTGCCATAAGAGCCACTTTTCGAGCGAGTGTGTTGAAAAAATATTTCACTCAGTAAGAAACAAGACTTGATTGATTTATGCTCGGTTCCTATAAACAAAAAATGATTGTTTTGCTTACCAATGTTAGCATTTTTTTTTCATTTTCAAACTGGGCAAAAAAGTAGTTTCTTGACCTTATTTTACCTGTGATAGCTACTTGGAAATAAGACTAGGTACTATGCGAAGGTTACTTGATCTTTGTTAAAAAAACATTTCACTCAGTAAGAAAATTCAGACATGATCGATTTCGTTGTCTAGAAGTGAGATTCTTATGTAAACAGTTAACCGCTGCGCAACTTTTTACATACAAACTTTTAAGCGTTTGTATGGAAGAAAGTTGTGTAACAGTTACAAGACAAGACGAATCGATTATCTCAGTCGAGAGAACGATTAGGTTAACAATCTTGTAAGATTATTTTCGTCGCATTTGATGTACGGTAGGCGGACATGACATGGTGGTATTATTATTGTGATTGTAAATAGAAAGGGTTCCGTGTGGTGCCGGACGTAAAAGAATAACACCATCCCATTTCTTCCCGTGGGTGTCGTAGAAGGCGACTAAGGGACTCACTAGAGAATGGGCAGCAGCGTTCTCTATGCATTTGACCACCATGCTGCTATCGCCAACCCGCCTGCCAAGAGTGGCGATTATGGCAAATCCCTCTCTTTTGAGAGAAGCTTATGTCCAGTAGTGGACGTCTTTCGGCTGATATTATGAAATAGAAAGACAATTGTTTGCGGTGCACAGTGTAGCTGTTTAGTGGGATGTGAGGTACCGTTGTAATTTCTGTTTATTCAAAGAATTGATTCTAATCTGCCAAGCTTTACCCAAGTAAGTCGGAATCTTTCAGTCTAACTGTATGCAGTTCAATACCAGTAATTTACATGGAGCGACTGCCTATCTGACGTCCTCAACCCAGTTACTGGCTAATACGATACACTTTCATAAATATGTCTGTCAGACTTCCGGGTTTCTGACGCCCCGTAACGACTGTCAAAGATCCCCAAAAGTGTCCCGGGACCAACGGCTTAACGTGCTTGCTCAGGCAAGAACACGAGCACGTCTTGGTATTTTAAGGCTTTTCTATAGCCTCTGCTCTTATTTTTCGTAACAAAGCATTAATATCATCATGTTTGTATTCTCCAACTGGTTAGGTAGAGATATGGGTACCTTTAGCAAACCCATATGTATCAAACTGTTTTAGTTTTCGTTTAAAATGAAACTTTTTTGCTTCAACAGTAGACTTTTCTTACGAAATTCATAAACATGTACTTCAAATATCGATGATATTCACTAAAAAACCACCTTATATAAGTAAGTACCTTCCTGATTGTGAACCAAATTATATTGCCAAAACCAACTTAGTTCAGGGTATAATTGTATGTCAATGTTTACATTGCAGCCTGCTCACACATCAGGAGCAATAGCTTTAGCGAATGCTGAAGCGAGATATACCAAACATCAATTTGGCAGCACCAGGTTTGGGCTGAGTTGAATATCTAATAACGCAGGTACGCCTCTAACAATATTTGTTGATTTTATTAAAATACCTACTGATCTCCAAACCTCGATGTCTAGCTAAACCATTGCTTCATAAGTTTGAAAATTTAGTCTGCTCAATAACGTTATTATAATATTTATTTATATGACGTTATGCATAGATAACACAAAGATGAGATCTTTGTACAGGGCGAGCGTAACTTATCCTATTAAAGTATTGAAATTCAAAATCAAAATCAAAAATATTTATTTGACACTTAAAAATACATGTTACAAGCCAGTCATAATAAAATAGCACTCGAATGTATTGCCACAAATGGGATCCTAAGCCCCAAACTAGGCCTGGACCTGTATTTTAGGGGTCTGCGTTCTGCCATGGGTTCTATTAATAATATACAAAGTTGACAGCCAAGTTTGTTGCCATTTGGTAACACATATAGGTAAAAATTATTTATCTATTACAAAAAGAGGGTAAAACACACGTAAGTAGGAATTAAAATTACAGAAAGTATAATGCGAAAGAGTTATGTGTCTTTGTATGTATGTGTGTGTGAAATTGTGTTAGTTGAGTGTGTGTGTGTAAATGTGCATGTAGTGGAAGTGTGTTGTGTATGAATATGAGAGTGAGTGATTGTCTATTTTGGTTCGCGCATTTGAATGTGTGTAAGGACGGGCAAAAGTAAGAACGGTTGACAGTATAGGATTTACTTTACTTGGCTATATGGGTAGAGGATACCGTAGAACGATGGATGAATTGTGTGAAAGATAATATAATGTAATATATATAATAATAATATATATGTAATAAATAATATCTAGAAGGTGGTAACAACTAAGACGAACGAAGTTTGAAAAAATAACGCGGCGAGTTTTTATTGAATACTGGATTTTCAACTCTGGGTGTTTAAACGAAACATTCGGAATCCAACAGAGTGCTTTCCAACTCGTAAAAAAAACACACTGTTCGATTTTCAATTCTCGGCGGTAAGCAATGCGTTGAAGATCCCGTGCGCGAAGTAACCTCGCCGCGATATTTTTAAGTCCATGCAAACATTTACTCGACGGCTATTAGAAATGTAAGTTTAGAAAAAGAAGGCTTCACTGACCCTTAAGAATAAAGTCAAGAGGATGATTATATTATTATAAATGAGTACACAGATGGCACGGGAAAATTCTCATAATTCCAATCAATGCAAGAAAATCCCTTTTGTTTTGGTTGGGTTTATAATTAGAACTATTGTTATAATTATAAACATCATATACCATTGTATACCTATGTTAAATGACGGTGCAGCCAATGCCGCTATCTTGTTTTGTTACGAGGTTACAGGAATCGCTAAGTTACAGGAAAAAGTCAGATTAGAGATTGACACTGGCTGGTCACAGTCACTCTAGCAGAGCGTTGCATCGATGGTTGCGTGGCAGCTGTCTTCTGATGACAGACAAAGCCAGGGGACCCGCTGTCGTACCACGTCTACGATGAACTGCTATATTCCGGCATATGTTATTAAAAACTAGCTGACCCGACAGTCGTTGTCCTGTCGGTCGAATTCAATATTCATAGTTAAGAATATTGAATTCGCATCGCATTGGTATAATAGAAAAGTTAATATCGTCATTAAGTTCTATTAAATTTTCTACTGTTACGCGCAACTTTTTCAAATTTTTCTCTCATAAGAACCTTCTCCTGACATTAAGAAACGCAAAAAAAAAAGTATTACTAAAATTGGTCCAGCCGTTCACGTATTATGCCGTGACCAAGGGAAATAGGAATAAATTTTTATATGTATACATAATGAACCAATAATACTATGACCATTACTAGTGTTAAGAATTCATTATATTATTTACTATTTTCAAAATATATATGTTCATATTGTGTTCATTCTACTGTGTATTCTAGCTTCGCCCGCGTGCAGTTCGGATATTATCCCACGGGAACGTACTACCGGGATAAAAAGTATCCTATGTGTTAATACAGGTTATAAACTATGTGTGTGCCAAATTTAATCCAAATCCGTTCAGCCGTATTTGCGTGATTGCGTAACAAACATCCAAACATCTTCACAAACTTTCACATTTATAATATTAGTGGGATTGTGGTCATTCTTATCGAGCTGAGTTCATCGATAATTAAATGAAAAATATTTTTTTTGTATGATAGCTATAATTCGTTTTTGGCGGGATTGTCGATGGTTGAGGCTAAGGGCAATCGATGGTCATTTGTTTTGTAAGAAAATTATTAGAAAATATAACTGTTTTGCGGGAACAACGCTTACAGCAACATTCTAGTGAGTTTAATTTAAAACTAGGAAAGGCAATCCTGCGTCGCTTCTTATAAAATTACCGCAAAACACCGACCGGGTACCTACTGTTATTTAGGTATTAGCAAAACAGAGTTTTTATGCAGCATGACATAGAAATAGAGTTAATTTCAGGAACGAAAAGCTAGTAGCTAGTAGACATAACTACATATAATATTTCTGTATCATTTATTTCAGGATTTGTTTCCAAAAATCTACATAAAATTTTAATTAAAACAATAGGTACAAATAATTGCAAAGTAACCCAAATACGAGTGAGCCAAAAATTGTATCAATTAAAACGAATACAGGCGAAGGGTGTGGCGTAAAAAATACGGAAAGTATGTGAATTAAAACTAATTAACACGTAATATGGACTTTATTAATGAGGGCCATAAGCGCTAAATTTAATTACCGTCGCACCCAAACGGCTAATATTATTTATTAAGTATAATTTGGGTAATGGAGGGTAGCTTGAAAATTCCAGCTAATCTTTGTATAATTTTGGCAAAACATTATGTATATTACAACGTTGTTGAAAAATTTACCTCATGCATATTTAGGTATGTTAGAAGCCCACGACTATTTAATGATAAAACTTAGATGATATTGGCACACGACATAAGAAAACGGCTCACTAAAATTGATCTTGAAAATGTTGACATGATCCAGAAATGTTGACACATTACAGATAAATATAATAATAAATCTGAATGTGTCGTAAACAGGTATTTTTTTACCCCATAGCTGTAAGGTATGAATGAGACCATAATTATCAAAGAGCCAACTGGCATATAAATTATTTATCAATTAAATATTTTTTTAATTTTCATTTTCGTACAAAATAATTCGACAAAGTCACGATTATTAATGTAAAACACCCTTACGTGAAATAACGTCACATTTTTTAGCTTTAAATATGAATTAATGGTTTTGAATGAAGATGAATTCCTCGTATTTATTAATGAAACTTAGATAACTTCACACATGGAGAGTCCAGTGTTATTTTGTACGGTAATTTGGCAACGTTGCAAAAGTAAAGATTCGTCATACGGGTGACAATTGTTGACCTAAATTAATTATGATTGATGATATCTTCAAAACTATGCATTTTTTGACCACATATTCTAGGACTATTTGTATAATTTTTACTTATAGAATATAAGCCTATAATTAAGGGATATAAAAAAAAACACATTGTATATGTCGACAAACTGAAATTTAAAGAAGTGCTATGTAGGCTTTGCCTATCTTGCCAAAGTCAAAACCGCATAACTTAATAACTGCCGGTTAATTAATGTTTTAGCAAAATGGCTTCAACGTACATTGTCTGTAATTCTGTATACTTAATCAAATCAAAACTGTAACTTTTTGACATAGTAAATCAATCATTAATCAATTTGCTAAACAATTAAACTCACTGAATGTACCTAGTGCCTACCAGTGGTTGAGTAATAACAGCCACATGGGCCTATCGATCAGGTTAAGCTACACTTCTCGTGATTGCTCCGTGGATGGGTGACCATCTTTAAATACCAAGACCTCTCCGTGCTACGAAAAATACGTTAAGCCGTTGGTCCCAGCTGACACTTTTGGATCTTTGACAGCGGGCCGTCAAAATCCCGAAAGTCTAGCAGGTATTATCAAAGAGTATCGTATCCCAGGCTGGTTCCCGGCCACCGTAGGCGCGGGCTTGCGGACGGCCAGTAAAGGGTAGCTCGCTGTCCGGTAAGGACCAAGCCCGGGTCGACGGAGCGTTGTGCTCCACGCTCGCCTCAAAGAGATGTCAGCACCAAATGATAGGGCCCGGAAGGGCCGATGCCTGCCAGGGGTGCGGGTTGTTCGAAAGATATCGGCCACTGGCTCACAGGCAACTGAGGGAACACGGGTGGGTTTTAGTCAGTAAAAGTCTGACACGCCCTCCTGCTCCACCCAGAGCGGGAGAAGTAATTTGATGATTTCCCAACCAAAAAACAAGAGTATCGTATTGCCTAGTAACTGGGTTGTGGAGGTCAGATAGGCAGTTGCTCTATGTAACATACTGGTACTGGGCTGCATTTGGTTAGACTGCAAGCCGACTTCAACATGGCTGGCAAAAAGGTATGCAGATTGATTTGACGCAGTGCATGCACCTAGCTGTATTTAGAAGAGGCTGCTCTGACTCTATGATTGAATTAATCAACAAGATCTTAATCTTACTTAATGTTTTTTGAATGCAGGTGTTCCTGTGATAAATAAACCATTTTTCCTTTTTAATCTGAAAGCAATTATATTATTTTCATCGTTATTCTGATGATATTTTTTTGTTGCGATGGTGTACCGCACTTTGCAGGCTTCGGCAGCCCGGCGCGACGTAACTCTAGCAGATCAATTTCAATGAAGTTTTCGCATAAAGTCGCATTGCACCCGTCTGCGGGAGACTCTTCTCCGGCTGCTATCAAATTTCGGTAATGGAATACGAGCACTTTGCTAAAAATAAGGAAAGAAAAAATACGATAAGCGATAGAACTAGCTCGGCTGAATAGCAAAGTGCTGAAATATATTCGTAACAAAAAATGGATCAATCCATTTGGGCAACGCGGTATGCTAAATAAAATAAAACTATATATGGTTGTCGGCGTCAGAATTTAAGTACGGGTTTCTGAATGTCTAGTGGAATCCACCGCAGCGAGCTATAGGGCCGACCCCAACTTAGTCGGGGAAAAGGCTACGCAGACAATGATGAAGCCTATGGCGGTGGTTACTGGTTCGATCCCCGAGTCGGTCACAGAGCTATTGTTTTTTTATCGTCAATAGTACAAGTTTTTCCCGGTATCGAAAAACTTAAACTCAAATAATTTATTTCAATTAAACACTTTATAGGTACTTTTTGAAATATCCAGGTCTCGATCAGTCAGAAAAATGAAGCTAATGGAAAAAAGACTTGGTACCATTTACCGTAGTAGGTCTTATAATCATAACTGACTAAATAACGGTACACAAAATACCTCTGACTATCCCTTTAGAAAATATAATCGTTAAGTTATTTTACAGCGACGTAAGAAATATTTTATTAATCCGTTTCCGAACACACCTTATGCCAAATTCCTCTGTACACCTCTGAAGTTTATAGCAGTGTCTTATCGAGTTTGAAAATCGTATTTTAAAATTCGAAGCAAATTCCCAAAAATACATTCCAGAAATGCCAGTACTTTCCGTAGTACTGGCTGGAAGCCAGGATTCGAGAACTGTATACGAAAATTACGAATTTGGAACGAAAAATAGTTTCTTGGTTGTCATTTTCAATTCTTAAAGCCACCTTAATATCTTTCAATTGTTTCGTGGTTTAGAGTTTTAAGATACGATGAGTTTTATAAATGGCTAGTGATCTAGGCGCTTCCACTTGTTACGCCTTGATAAAATATAATTATTTTATGTTAGTTTATAGTAGGTAATGTTTTGTACACCATCCGGAATAAATTCTCTAAATTTTGGTAAAAATCGCAACAAAATCTGTTGCGTAGTTTGAAGAACAACGCATTCACACCGACGTGAACATATAAGTACATATGTTCGTGTCTATAGATATAGATAAAATTGTGGTGTGGTCTGAGGTTAAGTTACTCATAGATATAGGTAAAAATACGTATTTACCGTATATCAGCCTCCACGAGTGGCGATTCTTAAATGTCCGGAGCGCCGGAGGTAAGTCAGCTGCGCTACCTGCACATAGCTGCTGATTGGGCAATATTTTACCACGTCTTGTGCTATTCTTGTATTGTTCGTTTCTATTCAAGAGAAGGAGTATTCTTTTACTGTTTCTATTTGTATAACTGCTTGGTGGGTAAATATCTATAATATAAAGCAGCTTTATCCAATACTAGTTTTTGCCAGCGGCTTCGGCCCGCGTGGTGGTCAGAAATTTTCCCACAGGAACGTATTACCGGGATAAAACGTATCTTATGTGTTAATCCAGATTATAAACTATCTCTGTGCCAAATTTCATCGTAATTCGTTTAGCCATTTATGCATGATTGAGTAACAAACATCCAAACCTCTAAACAACTAAATATCCAATCATATACACCGTGACATTTTAGTCGTCTTACAACGGCAGCCCACTTCATGTACCCAATGACTGCTATCTACTATCATTCATAAAATTTTTTTTTTTTGAACATTTGCATGATCAAAAACATGAAAATATCACTAAAGACGCATGACGTAGTTTGAAACACCCTGTTATGGAGATGGAATTAATGATGGAATGTAATGGTAGGTAGGTAGATATCTTCTACCGTTTGATACGTAAACATTATTAACAGGGAGGGTGTTTCATAATTCTAAAGCATTAATTATTTTTCTTTGTATCTATATCTTAATTAATGGTAACAAAGTTTTAATCGCGCGTAGAGGTATGTTATGACGGACACTTTGAGTGGACCATCTTTGTAAGACGACTAAAATGTCACGGTGTATACTTTCATATTTAAAATATTATAATAGGGTATAGTTGGATAGTAGGAAGTAGAATGTGCATTTCAACTACTGTTACTCGATTCGATTTCAATACAGAAATCGAGCCAACCAAGTATTTGAATATTTAAGTAAACTATCAAACGATTGTTGACTTAGAAACAAGTGCCTAAAGGTTAATTTACCTACATTAGAAAAGTAAGAAACACGAGCGCTAGAATATCGCTACACCTTTTAAAAATAAACGACAATCGAAAGCTGACGATCGACCGAATGGAACGCAAGAAACTAGAACACATAAATTATTGTTAAGAGACTTCAATTATGAATTGAACCTCGACCCTCATTCTGTAAAGCCGCACACAAGATTAGTAGACCAATGGAGAAATTTACTATGCAGTTATATAAATAACGTATTTCTTAACTTTACCAGAATTTCCCCCTACAGGGTGGAAAAGTTGGTCTACCTACTTCAGTGAGCAATAAAAGATAGAAGTTATAGTTAGAAGTATCTATCAAAGCCTCTGTTTACAAAGGCCAAGGTTTACGCTCTTTGCGTTGATAACCTTTTTAAAGTTTATAATTTAAGGAGTAAAACAAAATATAAACCTTAATAGATTTACCACTCTTACCTCTGTTGCTAACTATAAAAGTAAGTAAAAAAGTTTATTTCACAGAAAGCATTCACAAGAGTTTGGTACATAGCTGCAATATTCATAATAATGATTACATAAGGTACTGAAACTGATACCCAAACTAAGCCAGGGCTTGTATTTTGGGAGTCAGTCCTCACTCACTATTAAATCTATGTTTTCTCACGATTTCATCACCGTATCTCTTTGGCAACGTAAACATTAACGATTAGATTCGTACCTGAAGACCAATAGAAACACATTAATGACTGGAATATGTAAATAAAATGAATGAGTAAATAATGAAAAACAATCTTTTCTTTCGGTGTGGCGCGAAGAAGGAAATAGGAAGTGTCTTAATGAGACCGTTCATTGCTCAATTAGCCAATACAGAAGTTGCAGAACCAAGTGACGAGCTATCATTATTCTGTGTTGACAAATTTGTTTTTTACTTTAGACAAACATTGTTTTTAAATAATTTCCACTCCTTTTTTTAAATCCATAAAACATACAAATTATTATTTTAAGACTGTTAGCTTATTATAAATTATGTAAATATTATCTTAAACGGTACATATAATTATTTACTATAAAATTATATATAGGTAAATTGATCTGAAAGTGGTTTTAAAAAGAAACGTACCTATGTCAATCGCATATCCATGTAGGTATTAGAATATTAGGTATGAAAAAAAAAACCGAGCATAGAAAAGAAACAATAATAATATTGCTTCATTAATTTAAAGACGGACATTACAACGTTAAATATTCAGAAAAGACGTTAAAATGTAGATTTAAAAAGTAGCCGGCACCGTGGCATTCGTTATTTTATATTAAAATTCACGCTGTAACGAAGTCTTTCTGTCAGTTTCAGTGAACTCGCTATATTATTATTTAAAGACGAAGTAACTGATTAGATATTCATTTATTCATACAAATTGTGTTGGTGACGTGATAATAAATGATGCAGACTTTTAAAATTCACGTTTTATTTGTGTCTATTTTGTGCGAGAGAATCCATTAGCTCATTTTTGTCACCGTGAGTCAGCATGATACACAAAACTTAACACAAAGATCTATATTTACCATCATTCATCCAGTGTCATTTTACCATGACATATTGCTGCTGCTCCGGCTCCAACATTAAATAAAACATGAATAAAAAAACTTTGACGAGCTTAAATACACTTTAAAGTCATAACTTCGAGTTGTCCATTAAAAAAAAAGTTCACAGCACTGTGGATTGCGTCGCACATAAAGTTGTTGTAAGTTTGCTTACTAATGTTTGAGGGTATAAATCAATTAGTTAGTTTGACGTGCGGGGGGGTGCGCGGGAGAGCGCGGGATTTCGCGAAGCGTGGAGAAGCGTACAGGCGCAGACTAATCGCGTCGCGCCGCGCCGCGGACTGCGGGGCTGCCGTGCCGCGGCCGCCGCGCCGCGTGCTGCCGCGCGCAAGCGCTCCGCGTCCTCCGCCGCAAATTTTTCTCATCGCCCGTTCCAACTAAATTGCAAAACCGCCGACCGCCCGTTCAAGGTACGAGAAACGCGCCGAGGGATTCTCTCGCAATGTAATCACCCGAAGAACAACAAGGCGGGATAACGAGCCCGCCTTTTTCTTATAAGGAACGACAGTAATTCACACTCAACTTAATCTTATAATCGGCCAAAGAATTAGCATAACTTACGCACGGCGTAATTAAATTTCGGTCCGGTTCGTGTTAATTAATGTACTTTGTATTGTTTTTTGCTTGAATGAAGCGATGAGGGTCTAATCTTAAATGTGGTTGTCTTTTGAAGTATAAAAGTAAAGATGAGATCGTCGCCATGCTGTTTTTCTTGTTTTTCATCTTTGTTTTTTGTTTGTTAAAGGAAAACAAAAAAGCATTAACTAGATTTTCTCAATAAATCTGCACAAGCTCACGTTTCCAATTAATCTTTACTTTTTCCGTTAGCTTTATAGCAACACTTGGGTATCCGAAAATTTCGTTGTGCCTTTTATCTAGGTAGATTAAAAATTCTACAGCTGCAAGCCGGGCTAACCTTTTACCACAAAGTTTACCTAGACTATTTTAATATTCGTCTGAATTTCGTAACGAGTTTTTTATAGTTCGTTCAACCCTTGGATGGAGCTGTAATTGAGTTATTGCGGCAAGCATCAAGTTAGACAGTTAGTTACCTACTGTTTTCTTTTGTAAAGGTTCTCAGAAGAAAGAGTCATTAATGGTCAGGGTCCACGATCTATTTTAAGACGTTGGTTAGTAGTAAAAAAAAGGTTTACGTGAAATGTTTTGTTTTTTAACAACGGTACAATTGACAGCACTGTTTACCCGATCGTCGTCGACGCGGTCTTTTACGATGCGCGAGAATCATGAATGAATGGATTGTGTTCGTAGCATGGCCGTAGGTTCGCGTTTTGTTCGCTCATTCCGTTTTGCATTGGTCACGTTTCACTTCAGTTGCTAGCGCATTGCATGGTTTTAAATCAAAATCTTCGCGATTGGTTGTTGTTTTTTATATATTTCAAACTGGAATGGCTTTTTGATTCGGTTTTCATTTGTTTACTTAAAGCCGGCGAATAGACAAAAGAGGTTTTTATCTACACTTTGTGTATAACTGAACTGAGTCAAGTCAGGCCTGGTAACGGTTACAAAAAACAAATGCTGGATTGAAATGGTAGTTTATTTATGAAACTGTTGTGTAATGAGGGGCTATCAAAACACGAAATCATGATCACACAAGTGTTATAATACCATATGCAGTTTCAGATACTACTTTATCTAGTCTCATACATTGGGATTGAACCTACTAAATAAAAGACGAAAGTTAAGAAATAGCTTTGTAATGCTACAAAAATGGCTCGTCCCACATATGCGTTCCAATAGGAGAAAATAATTGATGACAACTCCTTGGGTGATATAACTATAATGAGATAGACGAGAGGTGTGATAACTTCTTGGATTAGTTCTGTATCGTATTGGTAATTAAATTGTTTTTAAACATTAATTTGTTAGAGAAAAGGAGTTCTGTTTAAAAAAAAATAGTATTGTGTTTAAAAAAGTAAGTATGTCAATATAAACTCGTTTTTAAATTTATAATACGAACTTAGATAAATGAGAGTCGATAAAAACTGTTTCGGCATAAGATAAAACTGTTCCGTCCAAATTTGCAAAAATAATGTTTTGGCGGGTGACTAAAAACAGAACTCACACCGCCATCTTGATTTTTTAATACAATTTCCAGAAAGCAAAGGTGTCCAACAGCGCCCACGGTGAATGTCATTTAAGCGTAATAAGACCTAAACAGTACTGTACCAGGGCATACTGTTTTGTCTGGTATGTACAATGTCTTAGATTTAAAGCTACAGTCTTGACGTAATCTCTTATAACTTGAACAGGAAGCGACGGTTTCGTCTGTGCATAAGCCTTAAGCGTAATCATCAGCCAAAATACCTCCGGTTAAACATAACCGTTCAATATTAAGCTAATATCTCACTATTGGAATAGTTTGCTGATAGATATTGAACAATATTGTGCGAGTTATCAGATATTACATCGTTTCAGGATCAAATGACGTCAGAATTCACGTCCGCACCGCAAGCTAAACTTGTCACAAGTTGGAATATACGATTTCCGGCTTTGAATGTCAGGTCCGCTCGGCTATATTCGGGATCCCGGAAAATCGTTCCTATTAGATAGTACCGTTCACTATACGAAAATGGAAAAGTAAATTGACCTTGTAGCTGGGGAAAAAACTGAGCAGTGTCGAAGTAATAATATTTAAATAAGAACATTCCTTGATATTACTTGCGTTATGCCTAAAATAACTGGTGAACACAAGTTTTTTGGCCTCTGGCCTTGATGTCAAAGGCTTCTTTTGCAATAACATTTAAATGAGATAAAATGGCCTAAAATAATAGTGATATCAAAATGGGTTAGTTAGAGGTAGGTTGGTGTAGGTTAGCGATTGCCGAAGGCTGTATTTTTGATGGATAAGGTGTTCTGTCATAATCGGACACAAATGGTTTTTATCAATGAAGAGAAGACTCAATGCCTCTGTAGAACGTGTAAATGCTGACAGCAAAGGGGTGGACTCGCTGATGTGTTGGGAGGTTGTAATGAGACTCCAAGTATGATATTAATTAGGTATAATGAACCTTTAAAATGTACAATATCGGAGCAAGATATAAAGAATGGACACACAACAATAATTACCGGTGTCGTCGACTGACTCGCTGAATTGAACGCTGGATGGATGGGGCGCTCCCGCGCTCCGCGTAGGTCGCCCGCGCGCGCGCTGCTACCGCTGCGTGATGCCGCTGTCGCCGTGCCATATGTGTGTGTGTCATCACACACACATATGGCACGTTCTTGTGCACGCACACATGCAACGCCTTTTCCAGAAATTATTTTTAAGGTTTTCGAAGAGATTTACAGCCACACGTCACCAGTTAAATATATTATTATTTTATAATAATTTATGATCTGCCTAGCTTTTTCCCAACTATGTTGGGGTCGGCTTCCAGTCTAACCGAATGCAGCTGAATACCAGTATTTTACATCGAGCGACTGCCTATCTGACCTCCACAACCCAGTTAAAAGGTAATACGTTACCCCTTGGTAAGACTGGTTGTCAGACTTTTGGGCTGAAGCAAACCTGAAATCCCGAAGACCAGCGAGTGGCCCCAAACTCGAGAGGGAGTATCGAGTAGCGACACTGCGATACGCCCGTGAACACATACAGTGGGATCAAGAAGAATGGTCAAAAATGTTGTTTACAGATGAGTCTCGATTCTCACTTTACACTTCTGATGGAAGGCGAAGTGTCTACAGGCGACCTGGTGAGCGATACCTTCAAGCCTGCTTCTCAGAAAGGGTCCAGTATGGTGGAGGCAGTGTACTTGTATGGGCTGGCATATCTTCAGAAGGTCGCAAAGAGTTAGTGGCCATAGAAAATGGCATCTGGCAATCTGACTGGGAAAAGATATGCCCAGGAGATTCTCAATGCGTATGCAGGGCCGTATTTAGTAAATATAGGTGATGGATCGATGCTGATGCATTATAATGCCTCGCCACACACGGGTCGCGTCGTGCAAGAGTATATTCAGGAGGTTGGTATCAGCGTGATGGCTTGGCCATCAGGAAGTCCTGATCTTAACTCGAAGGCGTGCTTAGCCTGGGATGAGCTAGGGAGGCTAGTCAGAAGCCGCAGACCACCACCTACCACCCTCAGGGCACTAAAACAGGCCCTGATAGAAGAATGGGAGAATATTTCCCAACATCGGCTCCGAAACCTCGTGTTCAGTATGCCAATCGACTCGAAGCTGTAAGCAGAGCCCGACGAGGCAATACCAGTTATTAAAAAATAAATAACATGTAAAACATACTTATAAATGTTAATTGAGTTTTATGACACTAAGCTAAAAATGGCTATTTTTATGGTTTTATCTTTTTAGACTTTAAAATGTTACTAATGTATAATTTACTACAGTTTCAATGAAACCTGATAAAAATTGCTATAAAACGTTTTTTATTTTAAATCTATAACTTCTATAGTTTAGAAAAAATTGAAATTTTAAAAGTGTAGTACTTAATTTTGCAGGCCAGTGTATTTTGTTTTAAATTCGATTCTCAGAGTGAAACTCGAGACTACCTTTGCGAAATTTTGGTGCAGTCATAATGATAAATGATTTTATTTCTGTAAGTAGGTTTGTACAAACACATTTACACGTCAATCACATTTCAAAAAACTAGATGAGGTCAGCGTTTCCCTTTTGACTACTCTGAGAAGAAACGCCCAAACAAACTCAGAGTTCGCAGTCCAGGCACAGTTTTGGTCAGATCATGTGAAGACGATGTGTGTAGATTGATGTCTGAAATGGTGTTTTGAGGAAAGAACCACACAGATTGAGTGGATCTGTCCTACTATACCGATTTACCTACTACACTCGTTACACCTATGCCTAACCCTTCGGCCAATACAAGCGTGATTTGATGTGTTTTGGATCACACAATTTTATTTTATTTTTTAAAACGTTGCCCCACACTAGGAATTACTCCTGTATTGTGGGTGCGTTTACAAACATTTAAATACACATACACAAACAGCCAGACCCAGAACAACTACTTGTAGGTCATACAAATATTTGTTCCGTGCAGGAATCGAATCCGCTACACGCAGCACATCAGTCAATCGCTTAACCACTGCTTCAACCGTGCTGTCAATAATTATAACATATAAATAATGTATTATCAACCTATAATATTCCCACTGTTGGGACATAGGCCTCCTCTCTGTGAGAGAGAGCGAGCTGAAATCCACCTCGCGGGCCCAGTGCGGGTTGCTAGATGTCACATGTCTTCGAATTTTGGGGGACATACTGATTTCATCATGATAGTATCCTTCACCGTTTTGAGAACAGTGGTGATAAAATAATGTAGACAAAGAAAAGCACTTGTCTGGGTTCGAACCTACGACCAGCAACGTGTAAATCACATCCGTAACCAGTGGGCCACCACTGCTCTCCTACAGAAATAATCCTAGTCCTAAAAAGTCGTTAAATAACTTCAGCTGTGACTTGTAATTTCCGTTCTGAATACGCCCACTGCCTGAAACCTTTACATATCATTGCCAAAGCCTCTGAATTAGATTCAATGAGCACCATTGAACTTTGTGCGAGCACTAATTGAGGGCAAATAGGGTCTTACCGTAATGAATAGTGTGTTACATGAAATTTAGTATTAAGTCTAGTGATATTACAATTTACCGTAACTTTTGTCAGGATTGTTAGTTTATATATTCACCGTAAGTTAAAAAAAATAATTACTAAATGGCCACTACTAATAGTAGCTGCACGATTCCATCGATTTGGTTAATCTACGTTTGCCGCTGTTGGTCTGTGGATGGGTGACCACAATTACAAACCGAGATCCCTCCGTGCCTCAGAACGTGGATCTTTGACATTGGTTACGGGTCGTCAGAAGCCCGAAATCTGACAACCAGTCCTATCAAGGGCTATCATATTATCTAGCAGATAACTGGTTTGTGGAGGATAGGCACGAAGGCAGTGACTCCATGTAAAATACTGGTATTCAGCCGCATCCGGTTAGACTGAAAGCTGACCCCAACATGATTGGGAAAAGGTTTAGCAGATGATTTTAATGACCACTGCTCGGCATCAGTTGCCCAATTAACGAAAGAGCAAGATTTTTGTTGAACATTAGTTCACAAGCCTGAATATTAAGCATGAGGTCCCGTGTGTGTGTCCTAAGGTCGGGTTGAGGGTCGTTTTGTTATTCAATCAGGAATTTCTCATTAGCAGCCTGTCTAGATTTTCGCCCGGCTGATTTCAATAGTCTCTTTTCCTCTCCCTATAGACACCTCAGCACATCCGTTCGAAGAATATAGCTGTGATGTTTGGTTATGTTAGTACATCCAACGAAAACAACAGAATTTGATATGACAAAATAACGCCTCGTCATAATCTTTAACTCGCAACGACAGTAATCTACACCAGTAACCGAGACTCGTAAAAAAATAAAGTGTGATAAGGGAGGTCGAATAGCACACATTTTAATACTCGGGCGATGAATAGTACAAATATTTTAGGAGTAAAAGCTCGTCACGTAGGAGCTCCCAGAAGGTTCGGAAAATGCCGACGCGCCCCCAACTCGATATGAAATGCTTCATACACGGACACGAGGTGGAACGGAAGTGGCTTCTTATTTTGTTCTAAAAATCCTACGCGATTCTCGTGACTTTAAAATTTGTATTTAAAACTTGTACTTGAAAGACTATAGATTCACACGATTCGACGACAGTGCGAAGTGATTCTGGTACAACAATTTCTATGAAGTTTTCATTGAAATTTTACAAAAAAATTGTAGGAGGTCTAGAATCATTTGTGCTGAATTCATGGTTACAGATTGCGTATCGCTGGCCCTGTCACCCTGTTTAAAACTGTCGAGTTATTCTATACACAAGGTGCTGATTTGTTGCACACGAAGAAGAGTGCTTAAAATTGGACCTTTCTTGTATTTATTATATTTTTTCTCTCTTAAAATGATACGGCACGAGAAACGATACAACTAATAAATTATACATTACAAGTTATAAATTGACAAAATCTTGAAAAACTCATTACTCTAACTGCTCAAACGTTATCGAATTCCTGTTATAAATTAGGGCATTTATCAATCGTGATAATATATAGTTACCAAAATTTCATTCTAACTTTTAAATTGACCTTTAAATGTCAAAGTTATTATACGGCGTCGTTATGAAGTTATTAAAAATATTTTTGTATCTTTATGGCTTCGTTGAACAATACAGTTCTGTTGTTCGATAAATACTCTAAAGGTCGTTACGTGGGACTTTGATGATCGAAAGGGAAGTATATTTTTATTAAGCATCCATTCTCCTCGTTTTAATTTTATTCCATTCTCTGTTTCACAGAATATTCACCCTGATTCCATCGTTACGTGTCGTCAGAAGCCCGAAAGTCTGACAACCTGTCTTACCAATGGGTATCGTATTACCCAGTAACTGGGTTTTGGAGGTCAGATAGGCAGTCGATCCATGTGATTTCAGCTGCATCCGGTTAGACTGGAAGCCGTCCCCAACATAGTTGGGAAAAGGCTAGGCAGATGATGATGATTCATCCTGATTCCTTTTACTTAAGGAATATTGCGCAGCAAGCTGGAAAGAACAGCTTTAGCTAGATTACTCGCTCTAGCTAAAACTAGAAGCAAACTTAAGTAAACTTGCTTTTTTTCTGGCTTTTACCAGCGACCTTCTAGCACAAATTCTCCAAGTCGAACGAAACAAGAAGAATATTCTGTGTAATCAAGATCAAGAAAGCGGGTAGCGATATCTACAAAAAACCAGAAACTAACTAACTAACAGCGAGACTCAGAAAACTACTATGAAAACAACAACACAGAACATAGCGAAGCAATGGCATAGAAAAGAGCTAAGAATACTGTTGAACCTGCCTAAGAAGCTCGACCTGAATCAACATGCCGGCAACGTGGGGAAAAGATGCCCGCCCTACTGTAAATAAATACCACCCGTCTCTCCACTAGTCCAATGCTTACTCAAGGATGCATATCCGGTAGGCTCGCAATCCTTTCCTATCCTAAGGGCACGTCTACCTGACCATTACAGCGCCCCCCGATCTACTTCTTGATATGCAATGGCCTCTGTAGCACCATGAAGCATAACGTTCCAGGGGCTAGTGCAAATCTTGGGGTTCATTCGATTAATCGAGTCTGGTCAAGCCACGCTGGGATCAGTGCATTTCATTCACTCATTCATTCCTTCATAATAGTATGTTCATCAGTTTGTCTCTTTTTATTTTCAGTATAAACGAGAGATCAGTATAGAATGTTTATATTTTATGAGAATAAAAGCGTGAGATTTTGTGTTTATATTTTAATGTGCGAACTAGTATGAGGTCTGGTGGGCAACTGCCAGACGATTAATGTCGGGATGTTGTTTACACCGTGATATTTTAGTCCTCTTAAAAAGATGGTCCACTCAATGTATCCGTCATGAAATAGCTCTAGGTGCGATTAAAACATTGTTAACATTAATTAAGATAATAGGTACAAAGAAAAATTAATAATGCTTTAGAATTATGAAACACCCTCCCTGGTAAAATAATGTTTACGTATCAAACGGTAGAAGATACCTACCTACCATTACATTTTATCATTAATTACATCTCCATAACAGGGTGTTTCAAACTACGTCATGCGTCTTAGTGAATGATATTTGAATTTTTTAAGTTAAGTATGCAAATTTTGAAACATATTTTTCTTTAAATAAATGATTAGTAGTCATTGGATACATAAAGTGGGCTGACGTTTTCAAGACGACTAAAATGTCACGGTGTATATGTAGATCGCGCGGTAAACTCTGCTTGCGCGATGTCGTTGATGTAGTTGCGGTGTGACGTCAAGTCTTGAGTAGTTCGCATATGGAATTGTAGATGGCGCCACTTTACTTTTGTGTTTCCACATTTATTGATTTGAAGTTTCGTATGTGGGGCATTGTAGATGTCCGCCACAAGTTTATGTTTGTATGCCTTTTTTGGTGTTAATTTTTGTAGTAACTTTTTCTTAGATTGTGTGTGTCTTAATGGGTATTGTGGTGTAACAAAGACTTTTATTTACTGCTAGCTTTTGCTAGAAGCTTCGCCCACGTGGATTTCGGAAATTATCCCATGGGCACGTACTACCGGGATGAAAAGTATTGTATATGTTAATCCAGGTTATATAGGTATATAAATTTCATCCAAATTGTTCAGCTGCTTTTGCGTGATTAAGATTAATTAACAAACATCCAAACATCTAAATTTAAAAAAATCTAAACACACAAAAACTTTCGCATTTGTAACATTAGTACGATTATTATAGTCACCGATGACCACTTCATGTAGCTATCTACAAGAACCACAGATTCTTCCACCCTTTTCTCAGCCGCTACAAATACTTTCACCCTTTGCCGCTTCCAGATTCTGTAGTTCGGCAATAATACAGGTAGGTATTACGTCTCACTGTCACGAAATACATCCAGCGTGCGATTTTAACGGCGCCGCCGATCGTTCTGACGGCAGCGAGCGTCGGTGGGCAACGAACGAAATAAACATTATAATATTTGGACGTCCTACTGAATATTTTTTAAAGAGAAGCCTGGCTGGAATTTTATGGCTGGTGAGTTTTGAAAAGGTTGTAGAGTGAAGGTTTATTGACAAATGAGTGATTGTACACCAGAGCGATTTTATTAATGAATTAACACTTATTATTAATTAATTAATCATGATTGGTCCTATGTAGCTCTGAACAGATAGAGGTGGAAATAGAGTAGCTAGGCCTTTGCCCAGCATAATAATAAACATAGCATAAAACTTCGTCAAGTCTGCCGCGGACCACAGCTAGTGCATAATAAACTCACCAACACCCGAAAAAAGCTGTAAGCTAAACAATATTTGTTCTTCACAACTCGAACCTACAACCCGTACCATAGCAGCCAATCACTATGGCAATGTGCCTATTCAGCCATCATATAACTAAGGCTACGGATACAAATGGCCCACGTGATCCAAAGCTCTTTGAACAACTGCAATAGTCGTCGGTCACGTTCGCATACTAGGACGTGGCCTACGTGTCAATGCATTCCCTCGCCAAGCAAAAACAAGGTAGAGAGTATCATGTGCTTGTAATTTCGCCAGCCGGCACTTCAATCTGGGACAAAAAAATGTTGCTAGGCGACTGGTATAGGCTTGGTGTCTTTCCAAGACGCCTATAGAAGATATATAGATAATCGTCTGTTTAAAATACGTTTTTTTTTTATTTGGGCATCGTTTTATTTACATGCAAAAAATTCATTCCTAATATGAAAATGCATAATATTCAACGAAACATCATCATCATCTGCCTAGCCCTTTCCCAATTAAGTTGGGGTTGGCTTCCAGTCTAAACAGATGCAGCTAAATACCTGTATTTTACAGGGAGACTTGTTGTCAAACTTTCGGGCTTCTGACGACACGTAACGACTGTCAAAGATCCACGAATGACTGCCGGGGCCAACGGCTTAACGTGTTTTCCGAGGCAGAGAGGGGTCTTGGTATGTAAAGATGGTCACCCATCCACGGACCAACCACGACAAGCGTAGCTTAACCTGATCGTCCGAACCGTGCGGCTGTCATTACTTAGCCACAAGCCCCTCATCGTTTTATTAACATACACACTTTTTTCATTGTTCATGAAAGAAACGAAATTCAACGAAACAAACAAGATAATAATCTGTGACAGTCTTAATATTCACAAAAAAATAGTATGACAAATTCTGAGAACTTACACTAATTTCACCAAAGTGATTCCAACCACCAAGTTCACCTGACAGTTTTCTAATGAAGATTCCACGAAGCGAAGTTATTCCCGCCCTGACACCGACTAACAAACTGACCAACAACTTACACAATAACTCATTTCACTCCGTTGACGTTTTGCTAGTTTCGTAGAAAGGTAAATAGCAAACTGCCTCATATTAAAATCAAGAACGGACTCGTAAACTAACACAGGGGAAATTGAAAACACGCTTTGAAATTGGTAGTACCCGTTTGAAGTTACATTTCCGTGTTTATGTTTGTTTATAGCATTTTCGGGGATTATTTCCTACAGATAGAAGACTTAATATTTTTTTTAGACAATGTGTACTGTAGAGGTTCTGCGTAGAAGGTTTTTCCTTTCAATATGCTCGTTTTTTTTGTAAGTTAGCATACAATTATATTTAGAGTAGTTGGCGCTTAAACACTACTTTATATTTAAATAAATAAACCTCATCTAGTTTAAAAAAATATGATTGACGTGTAAAAGTATTTGTACAAACCAAAAAGAGATAAAGATTGAAGATAAAGATTAGATAGTCAGACTCGACGGCTGAATGCGATATTTATTTTTGGAAAGTGGTACTTAATTATCTTTAATTTCCAATAATATTAATATAATTTGGAATCTAACAGTCTTCAAATAATATAGTCTAGTGTATAAAAAAGGCAGGGGAAAGAATCATAGGGCATCAAAAATTCGTCTGCATCATTTTTCCTGTCGACAGGATAAGTCCCCAAAAGGCTGGCTGGATTCTTGGGCCAAAAAGTATGCTAGTTTTCTGGTCACGTTTAAAGTCGACCCACCAATTGACGATGTCTTGAATAACTAAGTGGGCATGGGAACCGAATTATCTTAAAATATATCTTAATATACAGGAGTTCGATTCTCGTAGTACACAGGATAAAACAACAGCACCAGGTCACTAACCCCAAAAAAATGTATAGCACCTAGGTCCCTACAGTACTCGGCCAATGTCCTTGTCAGCACATCACACTGAGAGAAAAACGTTCTACTTTGTAGTAGCTCGATGTTTAAAAAGACAACACTAATATTGGTAATTGTAAACAAGTCGACGTTCACACATCCGTTACAATATTGCGGCGAAAATTTTTCGCGAACCAGATCTTAAAGTAAAAAGAAAGAAAACAATTTAAACAATATTTCTTTCTTTCTTTTTTGTTATTATTTCTTTTTTTAGATACACAATAAATTTTATAGTGTATCTTTAACGCACTGCTTAACGCCGAGAATTAAAAATAAATCGAACAGTGTGATTTTTCGACGAGCTGAGATAATCTCTTCAACGTTCAGTTCAACATTGAGAGTTGAAAATCTCGATATTGTTGCGTCTGTGTGAACGTCGACCAACAAAGCAACATTGCTACGCCTCGCGCCTGCTTTATGGCAAGCACCATAGTTATAATTATCACAGGAAGGAGTTTTAAGGTATGAATAATTAAAAATTAATGCTTATTGTCTAATAACTCATAAACAGAAATTCGGTGTACATATGTTGACAATATGACATCAATATATAATTTATGTTACTTGTAATTTTCAAATTAAATAGGTACGATTTTTCCACACTCTATGCCCATTTTGTTACCATTTTGTTGGCGTATTAGTCGATACGCACGAATTTACTTGCTCGAAACGTGCGAATCGACACTTTTAAATATTGTATTATTTTCTGTAGGCGATTCGCACGAAGTCAATCTGTTTGTGGGCGGATCGACAATTCCTGAAATACGTATCAGGCAATTGGATAATCAACTGTCTTCATTACAAGGTCATCGACCTTTCTGGCCGGACACAGGTATTCACGAACATATCTTAGAATCTGTCTACACATGGAAATACGTAGTCCGTACACAGTGAGTATGATAATCGATCCCGAGTATCGTGTGAATATTTATGACAGCCGTGACTAACCACTGACCTGAAGGACTGAAATGACGTTACTGGTTATATCCACAGAATAGGTAAAAGAGGTTAGAAAGAAAATAGTTCCTGATTTGTATTAGAACGAGTGTCGCCGCTTATTTCTCACACTTTAACTCCACTACAAGCAAGAGACCAATACGTACGCGCATCACGCACACAAATAAATCACACGCACTTAGATCGCGAGTTTGCTATTGGTTGTCACACTAACGCAAACGCTGCGCTTGACGTATACTCAAACACGTACAACACTATCGATGTGCATGGATTTCGCAGAATTTTAGATTTGGCTCGGCGCACGGGACGTTCGCAGTGAACGCAATACATTGCGCGATCACTCATCGAGTACAAGATGGTACCCATGCGTTGCAAGCAATGTATAATTTTGTATCTGTTTGCTATTGTATCGTTTTTGTCTACAAACTACATAATACAATTGTAATAATTATAAATATTACTTGTATTTTAAGGTTTTGGACTTACCGGTGAAAACAAATCCCTTCCCGGGCTACACTACATACCTGGCTTCTTTTCCGACACGTTATAATAGCGCAAGACGGCATAATTCATTTTTTTTCGCGGAGTTTCGCACGTTGTCACAATATGAGCGCGACTGTGGCCAGTGAACCAAATTTCGGTTGACTTATGAGCGTTTGCTCATAAGTGCGGCGCGCCTGCCCCGCCTACAAGGCCTTTTACCTCTTATATCTGTTCTGTGGTTATATCCAATGAAATCTCAGAAATGCGCAGAGTGTGCAAAAAGCGAAGGCAGATGATTTTCCCAGCTTAAGATGCTTCATTAGAAAACTGTCAGGTTAACTTGGTGGTTGGAATCACTTTGGTGAAATTAGTGTAAGTTCTCAGAATTTGTCATACTATTTTTTTTGTGAATATTAAGACTGTCACAGATTATTATGTTGTTTGTTTCGTTGAATTTCGTTTCTTTCATGAACTATGAATAAAAATTGTGTATGTAAATTAAACGATGAGGGACTTATGGCTAATTAATAACAGCCGCATCGGTCAGACGATCAGGTTAAGCTATGCTTGCTGCGGTTGGTCCGTGGATGGGTGACCATCTTTACATACCAAGACACCTCCGTGCCTCGGAAAGCACGTTAACCCAGCTGTGATTCGTGGATCTTTGGCAGTCGTTACGGGTCGTCAGAAAGCCCGAAAGTCTGACAACCAGTCATACCAAGGGGTATCGTGTTACCCAGTAACTAGGCAGTCGCTCCATGTAAAATACTGGTATTCAGCTGCATCTGGTTAGACTGGAAGCCGACCCCAACATAGTTGGGAAAGGGCTAGGCAGATGATGATGATGTTTCGTTGAATACGTCTGCATTTTCATATTAGGAATACATTTTTTGTATGTAAATAAAACGATGCCCAATGCAAAAAAAAAACGTATTTTTTAAACAGACGATTATCTTTAAATTTTCTATAGGTGTCTTGGAAAGACACCAAGCCTATATCAGTCGCCTAGCAACATTTTTGTGACCCAGATTGAAGTTCCGGCTGGCGAAATTACAAGCACATGATACTCTCTACCTTGTTTTTGCTTGGCGAGGGAATGCATTGACACGTAGGGCACGTCTTAGTATGCGAACGTGACCGACGACTATTGCAGTTGTTCAAAGAGCTTTGGGATCATGTGGGCCATCTGCATATGGATACAAAAGGTCCACGTGATCCAAAGCTATCATCATAGTAAAGGTACGGCCCTTACTTACTTATATGATAGCTGAATTGGCACATTGCCATAGTGATTGGCTGCTACGCGACGGGTTGTAGGTTCGAGCCCTGAAGAACAAATATTATTTAGCTTACAGCTTTTTATGCGTGTTGGTGTTGGTGAGTTTATTATGCACTAGCTGTGGCCCACGGCTTCACCCGCGTGGAAATCGGACATTATCACACGGGAACGTTTTACCAGGACAAAATATTATAGCCTATGTTACTACTTGAAACATCAGCTATCTGCCTGTGAGAGTCCCGTCAAGATCAGTCCAGCCGTTTCGGAGATTCACAGGAACAAACAGACATACAAAAAAAAAAAGTTTTTTTTACTTTCGTATGTATTTAGTAAATATCTGTTATTTTGACATTACAAACATACACTTTAATTTTATTTAGTTGTTTAGATAAATATAACTTCGGTGCTCTAAATATTACAAACGAGGGTCTTATTTATGAAAGCCTAACTCCAATAAAATGCCCACAATCAGCAAATAATTTGTAACACATTTAAATAGTAAAATATTTTATGATATTAAGCGTTTTGTTTATACTAGCCTGGATATTTTGTAGTTGTGATTGTGCAAATATGTAGATTTTATTGTTTGAATTTGTGATCGAATAATATTGTTTGGTCATTATCATTTGTAAATCACGTTTATTTTTTCAAACAAACCAGAGTATGTATGTGATTTTGTTATTCGAACGCGGTATGATAACTTAATATTAAAGTCAATGCATACTGGTATCTAAAATATTTCATGGATATTCACCATGGCTCCACACTAGACCATTCCTGACAAAGTCTCAAAGTCAAAGCATTTATTTCAAACAGGCTCATGAAAGGCACTTTTGACGTCAACATTTACAAAAAAATATTGAATTGATTCCTGTCTGGAACTTCACCGTTCGTTACTTTTTTAAAATGTTTTACAATATTTTGTATCATAATTTCAGCCGAAAGACGTCCACTGCTGGACATAGGCCTCTCCCAGGCTCCTCCACTTCAACCGGTCTTGTGCTTCCCACATCCAGCGGATTCCCCCGGCCTTCACAAGGTCATCGGTCCACCTTCTGGGAGGCCTTCCCACTCTACGTCTTCCGGACGCGGTCACTACTCCAGAACCTTTCGGCCCCATCGGCTATCTGTTCTGCGAGCAATGTGCCCTGCCCACTGCCACTTAAGTTTGGAAATTCTTAGTGCTATGTCAGTTGCCGTAATTCTTCTGCGGATCTCTTAATTCCTGATTCGATCGCGTAGGGCAATTCCGAGCATAGCCCTCTCCATTGCTCTTTGGGTGACTTTAAACCTTCTGATAAGACCCATTGTGAGCGACCACGTTTCTGTACCATAGGTCATCACTGGCAACACACACTGGTCAAAGACTTTTTTCTTGAGACACTGCGGTATTTGGGACGAGAAGATATTGCGAAGCCTCCCGAACGCTGCCTAGCCGAGGCGGATTCGACGATTGACCTTTTTCTCGAAGTTGGACCTACCTAACTGGACTGTTTGTCCCAGGTAAACGTACTCGTCCACAACTTCGAGCGTAGCGCCTCCGATCGTCATGAGAGTGGGTGTTACATGGGCATTTGATATGACCTTTGTCTTCTCCGTGTTCATCTTTAGACCCACTCTTTCGGAAGCTCTACTGAGGTCGTTGAGCATTGCACTGAGGTCCTTCATGATCTCAGCCATGACAACTATACCATCGGCAAATCGAAGGTGAGTGATGTACTCGCCATTGATGTTGATGCCAGCCCCCTTCCAGTCCAGAACCTTGAAGACATCCTCCAGTGCAGCGGTGAACAGTTTCGGAGAGATAACGTCCGAGGTAACTCCCTGTCTCACACCTCGCTGCAGAAGGATAGATTTCGAAGTCTGGTCCTGGAATCGGACTGACATAGTAGCGTCTTCATACTGACACTTCAGCACCTCGATGTACCGATAGTTGATCTGGCACCGTTGAAGGGACTGCAGTACAGCCCATGTCTCGATCGAATCGAAGGCTTTTTCGTAGTCCACAAACGCTAAGCAGAGGGGCAGGTTTTACACTTCGGTCTTCTGTATAACCTGCCGCAGCGTATGTATGCGGTCTACGGTGATAAAGCTTTTACGGAATCCGGCTTGTTCGGGAGGCTGGATGTCGTCAAACCTGACTACAAGACGGTTCGTGATGACTCTGGAAAACAGCTAGTAGACATGGCTCAGAAGTGAGATGGGCCTATAATTCTTAAGAAGGGTATTGTCACCTTTCTTAAAGAAAAGTACCACCACACCTCTGTTCCATACCTGTGGCGTTTTGCCCTCGAGTATGACGGAATCGAACAGCTTCTGGAGGGCCTGAAGTACAGGTTTTCCGCCAGCCCTCAGGAGCTCAGCCGTAATTCCGTCATCACTCGGCGCCTTGTTGTTTTTAAGCTGTTTCAGAGCCATCCTAATCTCGTACAAGCTAACGTCCGGGATGTCTGCGGTGTAGTGTTGGGTCCATCCGGCTCTTGTGTCGTTTGCCATATTCGTAACGGGTTGCTTGTTGACGTGTATAACTGTCCATAGAACCTCTCGATCTCTCTCCACAGCTCAGGCTTGGCGAATATGATCTTGCCATCATCGATTTTCAGTTACGCAAGCTGACACTGTCCAATAGACAGATCTCTTGTAAAGACCTTGGAACCCTTGTTCCGCTCTATCGCGTCCTTGATGCGTTCCGTGTTAAAACGGCGAAGGTTGCTTTTTAAGGACTTAGAGATCCGTATAATGAGCTGTCTGTACTTTAGCGCTTCGTCTGAAGACTGCAGGATCATTTCACGCCTCTCCTCCATTAGCTGCAGCGTAGGATCAGAGAGTTTCTTTTTGCCATTAGTGCGACGGGTCTTGAAGACCTTAGACCCGACCGTATGGACAGTGTCCACGAACCCATCGTTATAATCATCCACAGAGCGCCCTAGGCACTCGAAACGATTCTGGAGTTCGAGCTGAAAGCTCTCGGGGTTTTGAATCTGAATCGGTGCTGGACGGAGCGTAGACTTCATCAGCCGACATCTTTCCAGCTTGATGTTGATATTCAATGTGCCTCTTACCATGCGGTGATCACTTCCCGTTTTCACCGCGTTGATCAAAGAGACATCATTGAATATTTGCTTCTTCGTCGACATAATGAAGTCAATCTCATTTTTAGTTGCACCATCGGGCCTCTGCTAGGTCCACTTTCTATGCTCACGTTTTCTGACGAAGGAATTCATCATAAAGAGGCCTTCCTTCTCCATAAAACTGACCAGTAAGTGACCCCGGTGGTTCCGACGTCCAACTCCAAATTGCCCCACTCTCAGCTCATCATCGTCCTACATTTTGTACACAATAATTATAATTATATGTGAAGACGATAAAAAAATAAAAAATAAATGTAAATAAATAAATAAAATGCAATTACCAACAAATTTACAACTGGTAAAATAATTTAAAATGAAGCAATGAGATAAGAATAAATTATATAATACGTAGATACATGGTGATCACGTATTTACAAACATTGTAAAAGCAGGAATACGATCTTCCAAAAAGAATTGCTAGAAAGTCATTCTCGAAAGTAGAACAGTAAAAATAATACATAACCCTGCAACAGTTCCTCTCGTGTGTAGAAGTAGTGGGGGGGGGGTGTAAATCGTGATACAGTAAGTGCGGGTTCCCACTAGCGAGCACATACACTGTGATTTTTAAACCAACACCAGTCTGTGTATGGATCGAACTTTGTGCAACCGGTGCTAGCTTACCGTCGGTAGAAATTGTTTGGGTTTTAGGATTGGATTAACTTTTGCTTTTCGGTTGTGGAAGTCCCTCAAGCGACGTCGATAGATTGTGAAGCTATAATTTGAATAACTAGCTCTTCCCAGCGACGTCGCTTGCGTGGATATCCGAAATTATCCCATGGGAATGTTTGAAAATGAAAATTAAAAATGTTTATTTTTCCCAAATCAGTTACATGGATTATAAATGATACATCCCCAGTAAGTAATTGATAATAGTTGTTTTGGGGCTATCTCGCTCTTTCCCTTGTATAACTGGGATACAACTATCTGTGTGCCAAATTTGTACCAAACCCGTTTCTTCGTTTTTGCGTGTTTGAGTAACAGATACCCAAACATATAAACTTTGTATGATAGATAAAAAAATATATAAATGAGAAGAATATAGTTTTGATAGAAATATCAAAACAAAAAACAAAATAACAAAATAATATTTTTCTCATGTAGGACTTCAGATATAGGCCTAAAAATGTGTCAATCGCTTTCAAAGTGTTTCGTGTTTCGTGTTTGTCTAGGCCCTTTGATACCTACATATTATTTATTTTCATTGCTCATCGTGACTAAGGTTTCGGTGGTATAGGAAAAGTCTAAATTTACTTTTCCAATTCTGTTTTTTTTTTTTAATAAACAGTTATGGTTTATTTAAGTCAATCCTGAAATAAACTAAATGAATGTAACTTTTTCGTCGCATAGAAATACCGGGCAAAGTTTGATTTTCCTTGGAATTCCGTCATCGTAAACTTTCCATTAACTTGTCAATGTTTAATTGAATGAAAGTAATTTTTGAAAGTTCTTTTCCGGATAAGTTTTGATTGATCTCATTATTCTTTTTGGGGTAAATTATAATTAAATTGAAGTTAGAAGTCTAGTTGATTATTTAAGTAAATCAAGTTGATAAAAATTCTGTTAGTATTTTATGAATAAGTTGAAACGTAACTTGTGTTAAGTCAAGGAAATCGATTGTTAAGCTAATTGACTACCAATTTAATTTGTCTGTATATTCGAATCACAGACAGCTGTCATTCTTTAGCAGTTTTATGAAATGGAAACTATAACACGGCAAATTGGCGTAGTTTGTCATTTTATTTCCCTGACATTTTACTACCCAGATTAGCTAGTGTTTTTATTAATACTAACGTTACCTGAGTTCCAACTCCTAGATGTTTATACTCGGAAAACAAAGACTGCGGCTAATCTAACTACACGCAGCCTGTTTATATATTAAAGTGTATTTAATTAAGTCGCGAAGCCGTTGCGGTGGAATGTAAGACTAATTAAGTCAGACGGTAAGGAAAATAATTTCTTGTCAGACATATTGTAATATTAAATAGGTATTAGAAGTCGTTCAGAAGGTGAATGTACTTTAATAAGTTGTATCACGTCTGTTATGGTAGTTAATAATATAACTGCCGCGTTGGTGAAGTGGTGTCAGACGTGTCTGCTGAGCTCTGGGTTCGGTTTAATATCCGGGAGGCCCTAATGCTATTGTATTTGTTTATTTAAAAAATCCCATTAGAAGCCCGGTGTCGTGATTTGTGCTGCAGTTACTCGTACAGGCGATAGGGTCTCTCCAATATACTGTAACACCATTCTCTTAACTACTTACTTATATAAAAGCTCCATAAGTTTTGAGCACGATTACTAACAAATGTGTCACTGACTGGACAGGTCCACTTAATTTGTGTCGTTCTTTTCTCAAAACACAAATTCAGACATCAATATGCATCGTTTTCACATGATCTGATCAAAATGATACCTAGACTTTAAAAGAGACTGCGACCTCTGAGTTTGTTTCGGCCTTTCTTCTCGCCGCGCTGATCTCAGTTAGTGCTGACATCATTTGAGGCGCGTGTGGAACACAACGCGCCGTCGACCCGGGCTTGCTCCTTACCGGACAGCAAGTTACCCATTACTCGCCATCCGCAAGCCCACGCTTACGGTAGCCGGGAATCAGCCTGGGATTCCCGACACCCAGGGCGTGTCCTGCGGCGACTATACTGCGGCAGTGAGGGCGCATATACTGCCTTTCCCTCAAGTGCGCCGCATCACTCTCCGCGAGCATTGCTGCTTCGCAGAAGGAGGTGACGGCTACCCATGCACTCGCGCTCCGTACCATGACCTGGACCAGGTCCGGACGCGAGATATCGCCGCCGCCGACCACCTCCACAAGGACACGACGGTGCTCCGCCCAAGCCAGGCAGACCTCCACTGTATGCTCCACCGTCTCCCCAGGGCGATCTACGCAGTGGAAACACCCGGGTGATTCTTCCTGCCTTATCCGAAACAGGAACCTCCCGAAACAACCGTGTCCGGTGAGGACCTGTGTCAGGTGGAAGGTGAGGACGTCGTGGCGCCTTTCAATCCACTCCTCAAAGAGGTGACTTACCGCCGCAATCGTGACGTGCCCAGCACTGGGTTGCGCCAATCTCCATGTCGCCATGAGATCCCGCCGGAGGTCTGTCCGTTGTGCCGCGATTTCTCGTGGCAGTGGAGTTACGCCCCGGCGATTTCCCTCCTCGCGCCACTCCCAAGTATGCGCGTATTTATCATTTGTTTACTATTGTATTAACTTAGTTTATAAATAAACAAACACAAACCTAACTATCTCAAGTCAGCGACCTTTAGTTCAAGTTTGATTTAACAATCACTAAAACACACTGTCGAATATCGAATCCGATTTCAATGTCAACAATACACAAAACCTAGTTACGGCTGTATTATAGAATCAGGATTATGTTGTGGTCCGAACTACGGTACAGTAGGCCGGACGTGAGTTGTAACATTTTGACTTTCAGCTGGCCTAGTATAATATGGAGTTTCAATAGACATTAATCTACGTCTATATAAATTGGTTCGATCACTTATCAATACACTTTGCCATTAAATAAATCAGATAGATAATAGTTTCATAATTCATAATAATAATTCATAATTAATCTTCATTTTTTTTTTTAATATTTTTTTTAATATTTCATAAATACATACATTCATAAAGGGTAGGCAGACACTACAGAACGCCACCTGCAACAATCCTGACATACGCAGTTGGTACTTCGTTTACGTTTATATGTAACCTGAGGGGCAATTCCCGCAATTAAAAACGTTCAAAATGTAGTCGCAGTCTCAGCTCGGCGACAATCAAATGTCAAAAACTTGTCGAAAACATAGAGCAACTTGAGGTATTTTTGACAGATTGAGACCGAGATCCGACTGTGAATGTTCTTAAAATGGCGAAAATCAACCTTCTGGTCATTCACACACGCCGCATGCCGGTTGCGAGCACAACACACCTGAGTTTCAATAGAATTAAACGTATACATTAATTTCTTAAATTTGAATTAAACAATTTATAGTCACTTTTGAATTGTCAAGGGAGTCATCAGTCAGAAAGATAGAAGCTAGTTTACCATTCCAAAACGGACAAGAAACTCCATGGACCCTCTTTTTAAACGACTTCAAAAAGGAGGAGGTTCGTCGGAACCTTTTTTTTTATTAAAATATATTGTTCCGAAAAATTAGTAAAAGATGTAAAAGAGGCCAGCTCATAATCCCAAAGCATTTATTTAAATTAAAAGAATTGCACTAATCGATCAGTCAGCAAATCGAAGCTTGTGACTAGTTATACTGGTTTCGTTACCATTAACGAGTAACCTACCGTACTGAGACAATATTAACATTCACAATATGTTAATTCCCATAGCTTCCAGATCATGGTAACAGCATCCCATAAACCTTGAGATTTATGCATAACACAACAACGCCCGGGAGGAGCTCAAACTATGCATAGTGAATGGGGCTAATTTTATGGTGTTACAATATTGATATATTGTCTAAGATTGCAGAATAAAATTGTTGTAGGTATACGAGTTTGTTTATGTAAGGATTACCAACGTGATATACTTTCCAATTACTTAGATGCTTAAACTCATACCTTCTTCCCTTGAGGATAGGCAGAAACTACAGATCAACACCTGCTACGATCCTTACATCCTATTTTTGCTTCATTTACGCTTATACATCTAGTTATACACACACGCTGGTTGCGAATAATAAGCACCTGACTTTTCGCCAAGAAAATCACCAATAAGGTCACTATAATAAAATTATGCCTTTCTAGGGTGACCTCTCTCGGCGTTTCCACTCTCATTTGCCTTGTAAATACAACTCTCAACTCTCAAAATGAACTAACCATCAAAGCATATTCGTTTTTAAATTTAATTACAATCAAATTCTACATAATTAAAACATTACAGCTTATCTTGTAATACACACTCAATTACAGATAACCACAGCTTATGTATTATCGAGGACAACTACTTTGAATACATAATTTAATTAAGAATCCATAAAATAATCAAAGGCAAAGCATTTTTTTTTTGTATTATGTGTTTCACGAACTGTGTCCAAATAAACGGTATTCTTTCTTTATTTATTTATTTCAAATAGGCACTTAAAAGGCACTTTTGGACGTCAACATTTACATTAAAATAGAGTTGATTCTAGTCGCCCCTTTCAAAATGTAGTTTCGTGCGGAGAAGAATCGGCAAGAAACTCCACCGTTGCTCTTTTAAAACGTTTTAAGTACAACATTTATTATATAATTATGTGTGAAAACGATGCACCCAGTTTAAGATTACTATACCAAAATAGGTAAAAAGAAATAAAATGAAGCAATGACAGATAAATTTATTTTATGATAGAAACATGCTGCTCACAATTACAAACATTGTAGAAGTAAGTATACGAGTTTCCTAGAATATTAACAAGTAATAATTCGGTGTGCGAGTTCAGTGTCACAAATGTAATGAATCATACAATTCAATTAGCAACCAATTTGAATTTGCCTAGACTCTAGATTGTCCTATGGAGCAGGACCAGAATGTTTCCAAGCATTTTTATCTTGGATATAATCGCCAAATTTGTAATATGCTTGCTTACAAAGTGTACTTTTAATAGGAGTTTTCAATTTTCTTTAATTTAATTGCAATATATCACAACGTATTTTGTTACTTTTAACACAGTACCCCATAAAAGATGTATGTATTTTAGCTAATCTGAAAAATGGTTGATCTATTTTTTCTTTGTTTCTAGTATTAAAATAATGTCTATCGCTTATTTTGTTAATAAGATGTAGATTTTTTCTTATTTACATGATATTGTCATGAATAAATTGGCAAGGTAACGTCAATCACTTTACATACTATTATTAAAAATTTAAATGACAAGAATGTAATAAAATTAAACCAAGCATTAACTTGTTGGCATTAATATTTTTTTTGTTCGAATGATAAACTTAATGTTTAAACAATAAAAATAATAAGTTATATTTTGAAGTATGTTTCTAAGTATAAATTAAAATAAATTTAATCGAGTTCGAGTTTGTTTTAAGTCAGAAAATGTAGGCTTTTGAAACTTTATACCGTCAGTATAAGCGTGACCTACGATATTCGGCGGTATATGTAAATATGCAAAAAATTAAAAAATGAGTGATGTATTTAAGTAATAAAAGTAAGAATAACGTAGACTTTTAATTAATTATGTGAGTGCGTAATATCTTTTTAACGACCTAATGTTTATTTTTAACGGCCACCAATTTGTCTGTAAAAAAAAAATTAAGCATAATTTCATACCTACAACTTGGATCATATAAAAACAAAACGAACAAACAAAAACAAAAAGGAGAAGGGTGAAGTACGCTCTCATACTTCGTCATTTATATTCCGTCGTCCCAAGCAACACACTAATATAATTAAAAGATATGCTTTACGAAACGGAGTCAGAAAAATTATTGTTTCAAAAGCAATGCTTTCTGCTGTCAAATTAGGTACGAAGCCGTTGACATAAATAGCAAAGGAAGCGTTGCAATGAATATTAAAGATGTTTTACTTAAATTGTGGCCACGAAAGCAAAGGAAAGTATAGTCTGTTCCAAAAATATCTAAAACAATATAAACAAAGGGATCAGAAGATGTACCTGCTATATGGTAATCTGTTGTGCCACTAACACACCAGTTTGTGAGAGACTGGTGTCTGCACTAGGAATACTTGTATAGCAGATCACCAAAGTTAGACCGATAAACTTGTGAAGGCTGCAAGAATCCGCTACATGTGGGTAGCAAGAACAAACGTGAAACCTTCTAAAATAGGTGCATATGTTACTGTTGTCTTTAGTGATTGTATTTATTTATTTATATATGCTTTATTGTACACCAGAAAATACATGACAAAAAAAAAATATACTAAAAACATACAATGGGCGGCCTTATCGCTTTCTGCGATCTCTTCCAGGCAACCTTGGAATGGACAGTGATTGCGTGGACATTGCGTAGGGATTTAAACTGAACGGGGGTTGTTTACACTTTCTTAACGTACTTTTGGAACAAACTGTACGTACATGTTTGGTAACATACCTAGTGCAACAGTAGAAAGATTTTTTTATCTAAATATTTTTGCATAAAACCGTGTGCCCTTCGTCATGAATGGTATGATTCAAGCTAAATCTAACGACTTATCTAAATACTATCACTCGAAGTCTTTACTATGGTGTGATGGAAATTGATAAAAATAACTTTTTTTTATCTTAGCTTTAAATAAGCTGGTAAGTCTCTAAAGGAATTAATTGTACTAAGTTTACCAGCAGAGCGTAGTTCCGTAATGTGTTGAATTTGTTCAACTTAATCAAAGTTTGTTCCACAGAGCTCAAGAAAAAACCCATCAGCTGCTCCGTTTTGCGCTAATTGTAAAGTTCTAGGAGGAAATAAACAAGAAATAGACAACCCTTTGCTTTTTGTTTGTAGGTATCTTAGTACACTATTTAGAATAGTAAGATAGACGAGTACATTCTGAACCAACTAACGGTTTAAGATACTTTATTTCACTCAAAAATAATGCAACTACTATTCAGTCCTGTGAGGAAAAACATAATAACGCACGTCAGCAACAACTGAATAAGAAAACCACACTTACTTCGACGAAAAAAAGGCGCCGTCAATGCCATTGATGTGTCGTTAACTGACTGACAAATAGGCGGTAAAAAAACAACATTTTTCAAAAAAAAAAACCGACTTCTAGAAAAAACGGAACCATTTGAAAAATAACTTTAATTTCGAAAGTCTAAGTATTTAATTTAGTTTTTTGTCACCGACTAAAATACTAAAATACACTGACTTATGAAATCAGTTATTTTTCACGTTTTTTTTTTTCCTGTTTTTATTTTTCCGCGTCATAATTATGGTTCTTACCCACCAATTCGTATACCACTACTTGCTATATAAGCAACAGTGACAGGAAATGTGAAAATCATTAAGACACACACAGTGGGTTAAATACGTATTATTGAAGTTAACGCAAAAACTAGTCTAACAAAGTTAATAAAAATTATATGACCCCTGAAGCTCAATACCTTTTCCATTAAAATGTTGAAATAGATTCACAATTACCGGAGACGTAATGAGAACCTCCTCTTTTTGAAATCGGTTAGAAATGATGACACAATGATTAATCATAAAAAAATCCTCCCATCGGAAATGGTCAGCATTCCATGTAATACAAATTAAAATAACCAATTCACAAATCCTATTTCTATAACTTTTTAAGTAGCACAAAAACTTTGATGTTTCATTCAGTATGAATGAATGTAGACTACACGTGTTGCCAACCTCGCTGTAGTCCAGGCCACAAACTAAGGTATGCCTATAGCAGCAAAATGAAATAGGAAAGTTTTATACAAAAGTTACTTTGAGTTTTTCTCAGATATAAATAATGAAAACAGTAACTCTAGGGAAATAACTGTTAGGCGCTTCTTAAAATGCTACGTCGTAGCTCGTAGCGCTACGTGCTACGCCATAGAGACGGCAGCCTGCATCGACGATTGACTGAACTATTGATAAGATTGTGTCAATCGAGTGACTGTTGTTTTTTGTTGAGTAAATTGTGTGTTGTTCTAGAAAAAAACTTTACTCTTAAACCCTTTATATTGTCAGTTTTTGCCTATAAATGACCCTTAATTAGTCGCGTAGGGTGTCAGACACCCCAACGCATGTTTCCAGGCTCATAGATTTAAAAAAAAGCGTGCTGGTCTTCTAGATAGTTTTATCAACGCGTGTTAAACTCACAATTCAGTTGCGAGCGGCGTGCGGTCATGAACGGTTGGGGTTGGAGAGCGTGTTTGGGGTGTACGACACCCCAGGTTACTGTTTGTGTGATCTAAATTATGGGTAAGTGAATACTTTTAATTTTGTTATTTGTACTTTAAAGCATTATAATTTGACAAATTATAAGTTCCAGTGTTATTGAATAAGTTGAATTATAACATTTTGTCATTTTTGAAGTGATTTTGTGTTTTAGTTTTGTTTTAGGTTAACAGTAAAAAATCAGTTTTGCTTTTATCCACAATGCATCACAACGATAATGTTGAAGGTGAAAAAAAAACCAGAAATTATTCATTTTTGTAATAAAACGATAGGAGGAGTTGATACGACGCCAAATGTGGGCCAATTATAACGTAGGAAGACGTACCAAAAGATGCCGATGGTGATATTTTTTATTTATTCAATATTACTGGTATCAATTCCTACGTAATATATAAACTAAAATTGACTCTAGTATACCCCGAAGAGTATTTCTCAAGCAACTGGCGGTCGATTTAGTCAAACCTCACGAATTATCAAGAGCCAGCTTACCCACACTACCTCAACCGTTGCAAAAATGGTTAAAAGGCATCACGAAAGTCAGGACCAAGAATCTGTTTATGGAGTAGACCGATCGCCTTCATACAAAAGGTGCCATATATGTCCCAGAACCAAAGACAGAAAAACAAAGACTGAACACTCTAAGTGCCATAAAAATGTGAGCAACTACCATATAATTATAGTGTGCCAAAATTGTAACGAAAAGTAATGTTTATAAAAGTCATTTAACTTGTTATTTTTTATAATTTTTTATTAAAAAGAGGTTTAATTGTTGATTAATATGTATGTTCAAATGTTCTCATTAATAAAAGTCTGATTTTGCATTAATTTCATATGTTATTTTAATAAACTGATTTAGGGTGCTACACACCCCACGCGACCACTTATGCAACTTTTTAGGCTCGCACAATTAAGGGTTAAAAGGGAAAGATGAATTCATTAAATAACCGATTCAACGATGATAGACGATGGTTTTCGGCACTTTCACTCGCCTACCGAATGATTGAAAAATTAAATAAAATGAGCTGGTGAATTTTCATTCCTATATATTTTTTTCGGTGTCGTGTGAACGTGGAATGAAATAAAAATAAAAATTTCATTTGAGTGAATCGTTCACTTGAGTTTGCAAAACTATTTTTTTTAAACAGTTTTATGGCTAATTGGGTTTCAAGGTAGGTGACTAGGATTTAGGTTTTCTGTAAAATCAATATTTAAGGTGTATGAAATTTTAAATCAGCTACAACTAAAACAGAATAGCATGGCATCACATTTCACAAGCAATTTCAGTCGTTAAAGCTAAACAAACTTGATATCCAAAGCTCAACAAGAATTCTATCTATTGCAACGGAAGGTAGGTAGCTCATCGTAAAATATTTACGCTACATCGCATCGAGATCGTATTCACAGGAAGATTTCATTTTACAAGGCCCTGTATACTTCATGAGCTATCTGACAAAAGACGAAAGTTTTATTGAAATATACAGTAAGCAGTTAGGATTTGAGGGTAAGAGAATAATATAGGATTTGTTTATGAATTGTAGATGTTTACTTGTTTGGAAGTCAGAATATTTGAGTGAGAGAAGTTGTTCTGATGTTGTGGTAGGTGAATTCGTTTGCAACTGATTAGTACCGAATTAGACCTGCTTTAACATTGCCGGTGTGGGTGTACTACAGGTACATATAATATAATACATTTAATATTATATAATAATATTTAGTATATTTAGAATTTTCTGTAAAATTTCTACATTGTTCTCACATACAGAAGCAACAAGAATAATTTTCCCAAGATTTTGTAATATATCCAACTTGATTTAAAAGAGTGTCCGTGGAGTTTCTTGCCCGTACTTCTCCATAGAATAGAATATTTATTTATTCAAGTAACCGAGACTCAACAAAATTGTTAGTAAAACTTACGACTATGTTAGTAACCACAGACTATACACAAAACAAGGAAAACAATACAAAAACAACGGTCGATCACCGTTGCGACATCCCATGAGAGACGGCACAACAGTGACCCACGTAAACACAGTCCAGGCGACTCGCAACCATGCCTAAGACACTATTGGAGCTGCCCCACACCCTGCGCACTAGGGAAGCGCACCTTTTACGCATTGTTGCGTAAAAGCAATCTACATGCGCATCCGCGAACATCCCTGACGCACTACAGAAACGGGGCAGCCCCACCAGTATCCTAAATGCATTGTTATATTGAACGCGGAGAGCGCTGTACGATCTTTGCGAACATTTAGCCCACAGGCTGCACGTATAAAAAGAAGTACAGTAGGCTCGAAAGAGCGTGATTTTAACAGGAAGTGAGCAACGTGCAAACCTGCGAGCCAGCATGTTCGCTCTAACCGACAACGCCCTCCGCTCCCGTTCAATGTCATCATCGTCTTTGAGGTCGGGAGTCAATATATGACCAAGATATTTAAACCTGTAGACTCTCTGCAAAGGTGCACCATAAAGAAAAACAGGCGGTACTGCATCAGGACTTTTACCCCCAGCCTCAAAGACCATGACCTCCGTCTTCTTAACGTTGTATGCCAGCCCATGAACTTTGGCATACGCCTCACATTGAGCAACCAATTTTCTCAGGCCGCAGACTGACGCGCTCAGCAGCACCATGTCGTCTGCATAACTTATATTATTTACGCAGATACCGTCTATATAACATCCGAGCCTGGTACTGCTGAGCTCGCCAATTAACTCGTTCACATAAAGGCTGAAAAGCGTTGGTGAGCTCAATCCACCCTGCCTCACCCCACACTCCAACCCGTAAGGACGAGAAAAGGCCCCAGCCCAACGTACAGTGTTGATCTGGTTTCCATACCAAAACTTTAAAATGTTAACAAGTTCTGTGGGTAAATTTACGCGCTCTAATTTACTCCACAACACATCATAGGAAACCAGATCAAATGCCTTTGACAAGTCCAGGAAACAAGCATAAATAGGCGTCCCTCGTCTCGCATAGTACGTCACAGCATGCTTAAGACACAACACCGCACTGTCTGTTGATAACCCGGCTCTGAATCCGAACTGGTTATCGTGAATAGTAGTAAAACTACGTAATTGTGTATTAAGCATGCTGTCAAATACCTTTGAGATTATGGTAGCTAGTGAAATGGGCCTATAGTTACCGCTGTCGGCGAGGTCACCAGTTTTGTTTTTAGCTATTGGCACTACCACTGTTCGCATCATCTCACCGGGCAGGTAACTATGACTAACACAAAAGCTATACAACATAGCAAGCGCCCTGGGTAAGTGGGGGCCAGCATATCGTAGGTGCTCGATGCTGAGTCCGTCATGACCGGGGGACTTACCCCTTGACATACCTCTAATAGTCCGAGCTATCTCCGGGGACTTAATTTTTACCCCAATTTCCATGCCGGGCACAACATCGAGCACCGACCGTGAGGGCCCTAGAGGAGATTTTACATAAAAAGCTTTTCTAAAAAGATTTGCTATATCATCAGGCTCACTCATGCCACCGACGCTCACAGGGATTCCCGGTCTGTTTTTCAATTTGTTCGTGTGTTTCCAAAAACTACGAAAATCATTTTTAGCGTGGTGTGAGGCTAAAATGTCCATTTTAACTTGGTCTTCATGATCCTGGCACCACTTTAACCTTGACTTAAAGACTTTCCTAGTCTCACGCATTTCATCATAAAGTAACCCAATAGAAGGTTTGCCATACCACGCCCACAGTATAAATTTCTGCCTAGCCTCCATAGAGATCTACGTTTTGGAATGAGCAACTAGCTTCAACTTTCCAACTGATTGACTTTTTGACAATTCAAAAGTGCCTGTAAATGGTTTAATTGAAATATATGCTTTGAGTTTGAGTTTGAGTGTGTACACCACTGCCCATATTCCCCTTCGAGCAAACTGGCGTGATTTTATGTTAGACGTGAGTTCTAGTTATCATCACCACCACCAAATAGTGATGACCTATATTATTGAAAACGTGGTCGCTCACAATAGGCCTTATTAAAAGGCTAAAAGTCATTAAAGTGTACTGAAACTCCAAGCACAACCTTATCGGCTGCGCTTGGAGTGTCCGTAATTGAATCAGGAATGAAGAGATCCGCAGAAGAATCAAAGTAACTCGCTCGAAGAATTGCCATAGTTAAGTGGCAGTGGGCAGGACACGTTGCTAGCAGAACAGATGGCCGATGGGGCCAAAAGGTGGTGACTGTGTGCCGGAAAATGTAGAGTTGGAAGGCTTTCCCCTAGGTGGACCGATGACCTTGTGAAGACCGCAGAAATCCGCAGAATGTAGGAAAGCCAGAACCGGTCGAAGTGGTGGAGCTTGGGGGAGACCTATGTGGACCTATGTGGTCTTTAGGCTGAAACAATCCTGATGGTGACCACGTGAGACGGACGAGATAACGTGGTGTAGATAAGTGGGTCCACGTAAATTTTGAATATAAAAAAGCATATTTTATAAAAGAAAGCAAGGATTACGTAGGTTTTATGATCACAAAATTCGTTTAACACCCTCGAAAGCATAGTACTCTCTTCGATCAGCTTTATTTGACGATGACCGAAGAGACGCCAGACACCAGAGAAGGTGGTTTATAAACTATTAAATAAATAAATTAGCTTCAAAGATTATCAGTTGTTTTATCAAGTTAATATGCAACTTCATTAATTTCTCTTAGTAAAAGATTATCGTGACAACATGAAGAAAATACAAAAGAAAACTGGAAAATAAATAAAAAGGAAAGCCACCGCAAAATTATCTTTTTCAATACTTGCCCTACGGCACGCCTACACCCCTTAACATAAATATCTTGTTATTAGCCGAGTAAAAAATAAAGAGAAACGCAAAACAACTTCATTTCTTATTTCCTCGTGGCTTATTCAAACGATTTATTTAATAGCTGAAGAATAAACATGCAATTTTCATGGAAAAGTATAATGGATGTCTTCATAAAGGCGAACAATGGCTTTTCAAAAATTTCGAGGAACCATTTCATCTTCCAAATGCAACATTTGACTCGAGGCCAAGGAAAACAGGCGTTGGACGACAGAGCCTGCCCTGTTTCATTGTCTGTCTGACCTTAATCCGACATTTTTTGCTGCTCGCTTGCAGCGTGAGGTGACATACGGGTGAGTTTAAGATGTGCGCTGACGCTGAGAGGTGCAGTGTAAAGGGTACCCTTGAGGAACGATATGAGAAGAAGAACAGCTGTCAGTAACAGAGTGGTGTTGCTGATACGTTGATAGATAGCAACGTTTTTCAATCTGTTTACATTTTGAAACGTAACGATATACATAGTGCCCGGGTCGACAGCGCGTTGTGTTCGACCTGCGCCTCGAAGAGATGTCAGCAACAACTGATGGAGCCCGCAAGGGCCGATATCTGCCAGGGGTGCGGGTTGTTCGAAAGAGATACCGCGGCCCCTGGCACACAGACAACTGAGGGAACACGGGTGGGTTTTAGTGAGTAAAAGTCTGACACGCCCTCCTGCTCCACCCAAAGCGGGAGAAGTCATTTGACGATTTCCCACACAGAAAAAAAAAACGATATACATAGTAAGTAAGTACATAAGTAATCATTTATTTAACAAAATACTAAGCCTAGGTCACATCAGTGCTTGTTTCAATAAGAGATAGGCATGGCTGATACGGATGAGTAAGACCCCTGCCCTTCAAACTAAGAGAATCCTGTATCTTGAAGGACAGTGTACTTTAGAGGGACTGACACGTTTTACAAAAAACTACATAATTGCGTAATAATACTGAGGATCACATACATATTTATTTAATGTGCTTAATAGATAGTAGTGAGGAGTGTTTGCGTGTGTGTGTTTTGTTGTGGAATATATATGATAGGAGATGGGATTTCGACCTGCAAACTGTAACCATGAATTCAGCGCATGATCGAAGTCCTTTTTCGTCGGTTATCATTCATACAAATGTGCAATATCTACACGGTGTCAATGTATGGAACAGGTAATTATTTTTGAAACCCAAGAAAAATTCAACGATTGGTGTTCAAAATGATGTACTGAATCCATGGTGGCAGGTTTATTTTGTAGGTAGCCTAAACTGCTACTCGATTTAATAAAATGGGAATTCAATTGGATAGGCTGTATGCAGATATACTGTTATGAATGCTAAACAGGGTACTTGCCAGGCTTACACACTATCAGTTAGAATCTGGATAGTTGTTTCGCAAATGCAAGTTCTTCTAACATAACAGACAGCTGTGCTGCTGGGGAGTTTGTTGCGCCACTTCTTCTTCCCAGCTAAAGCACTAGGAAGTGGTGAAGGGCGGGAGTTTTGGGGGACTGTCTTATGTAATTTTGACGTTCAGAAAGTGCTGACTCTCAGCCTAGTTTGAATAAATGACTTTTGATTTTGATTTTGAATTTGTTTGCTTTACTGAATTTCCAAAACTGTCATATTTTCGAAAAAATTGCCTATTCAGTAACGTTGATAACGCAATGAATCAGTTGTTGTACTGTCGAAATCAATGCCAAATTGCGAATGTTTAGTGTGTTAAGAAATTAACCCTCTGGTGATTTAGCTGCTTCAAAAACGCCAGTCGCGTTGTTTGGTGGCTTGTTGTGAAGTAAAACATTAAACAATGTCAAGCTGCCTCATTGGCTTGATGTAGTGGGAATTATTGCCAAACTCTTTGGTGACTTTTAATTTAAGACCGTTATTTTCCACCATCCAACGGCTCATTTCTCAGCGCCAGTCCGTATGTTTCCAACGTGACAATGGCACGCCGCGACTCCGCCTGACACCTGACGTGTCGCGTGACGTCACAGATTATTGGCGCGGTAAATCAACCAGATTGGACACGCTCACTACCCAATATATTACTTTCAAACAAAATTTTAGCGAGAGAGCCCTTTTTAGAGGACACTGAAGCTGTTGCTCACCAATTTTTTGTACAATGACCCGACTCTTGAAAGAAATATGTCCTTCGGGGATTCTTGAGAGTACTGTGTAGTGTATACTGTGGGAAAAGTCAGTGTGTTCGATATCAGTTTTCTAAAACATTTGCTGTTTAGAACGTTCACCCGAGGCGAGGCGTGTCGTTAAGGTTGATCTTAGTTTAATGTTTGTTTTTGAGTTCGAAAGTATTTTATAGAAAATTTGAGAATATTCTGTGTCGAAATTTTAGTTATTTTATGATTTACTTTGGCTTGCAAGCACGTATTAAATGTCACTTTAAAATCGATTTGATTTTGAAACAGATGTTCAATTTTTGACGTACTATCTCTGCAGTTAGAAGCGCAAAAGTCTGGCTACCAGTTAAACCAAAGTGTTCCACGTTACCCAGTTACTGGGTTGTGGAGGTCCAAAATGCAGCCTGCCGCAAAATACCAGTATTTTGCATGGAGCGACTGTATGTGTACGTATGTAAAATATTAGTAACTATTCAGCTGTATCCGGTTAGACTGGAAACCGACTCTAGAGCGACATAGTTGGGAAAAGGCAAGGCAGATAGATTAAATAGACTAGGACAATGTGACACCATAGAACCCGTAACTATATTTTCCTTTTAGGTTAGGGTATCGCGTTTAAATTGGCTTATCCGACATGAAAGCTAACAGTCGGCCTATTGTTTAGTTTGTCACAGAGTAACGAAGTCCACGCTTCACTGGTATTTAATCCGACTACGCGTCACACTGTGGAAAAGGATTTCACTCCTCGCAGTGGATCCGTAGTTTTGACTTTTACAGTGTTTAACTATTCAATTTAAGGAGAGACACTCTTGATTTTGGTGATTACCTTAAAAAGTGAGGAGAGCGTTTTTTTGCTAGGCCGGTAAATCATGAAAGCGGCATTTGGTAATCGATCTTATATTTACGATTTCACAAGTCACATTTCATGATTATTTATTTTTTAACATACAACATCATATCACGCCTATTCCCCATAGGTTTAAACAGAGGTGTCCCTAGTTTGTAAGCGATTTCGCCAGATATGTTTAAGTCCTATGTAGTAGTAGTAGACTCAATAACACTTTGCCTGAACTGGGAATTTAACCCAGAACGTAATGCTCAACAGTAACGCTTGCGATCAGACATCTATAATTAAAACGTTTATTCTGATAAAGAATGGGTAGAACTCGTGGCACTCAATTGAGAAATAACATTGAACGAGTTGTCAAGCCCAGCAATAACATTCCTTTCAGTTGTCGGTAACAAATTGTAGGGAGTGAGAAACAAATAAAAGAAAAATAACGTCCTTACTTTTATTTTGATACTTTTTTTAGGTGAATCGTCGAAGATTTTGTTTGTAAAATAGTCACACTGATTAAAATGTGCATAATCTGTTTTAAAAAGGCCTACGTATTTAGCACCGAGTCTTTTGTCCAGTTTCACTTATCTGACTGATCAATCAGGTGGCGGCGGCGGCTGGCGACTGGCGGTTCAGAACCGCCAGTAAATGTTTTAATGGAAAGAAGTGATTTGATTTTGAGTAAAACCCGTAGCTGTTTGACCAACCCGGATCGAAGCAGCAACCAAAATGCGGAACCAAAGAGGCAGTAGGACCTACATAGGTCATCCTAGACCTAGCCTTTTCCCAACTATACTGGCTTCCAGCCAGCTGAATACCAGTATTATGCAAGACAGACTGTATCTGTTCTTCACAATCCTAACTGGGTCATGAGATAATCCTTGGTAAGACTGTTTGTCAGATTTTCGGGCTTCTGACGACCCGTAACGACTGTCAAAGTTCCTCGAATGACAGCCGGGACCAACGGCAAAACGTGCTTTGTGACCCATTTACGGACTAAGTTCGGCAAGCGTAGCTACAACTTCGATCAACCCGTGTGGCGTAATTATTTGTTGTAATACTTTGTTGTTATTTTAATTTTAAATCAATGAGTAACAAAATAATTGTCAAATTAGTTTAAGCATCGATTTCGCACACAGATGAGACATTAGTCCCAACAGTCGGAATATTGTAGGTTGGTTTTAATGAAAGAAAATGTGAAAGAAGCTACGCTGTATTCGACCTAAGCAGTCATTTTTATAACAGACTTTAATATATTGTTTTCAAAAAGTAGGTCAAGAAAATATTTATGATTATCGGAACTAAAATATTTTTTTTTATAGATTTAATATACCCATTATGTAAAAGTCAAAACATCGTAAGAGTTAAAGCATCTTTGATGGCTTCTTTGGTCTAGTGGTGTAACAATGAGGTCTTGGGTTCGGTTCTCAGGTCGGGCAAAGTGTTATTCTCAGTAGCACACTGGAGACTACATTTGTGCTCCGTTGTTGCCAATGGGCTCGCCCCCTATTACATGGGACTTAAACATAACTGGCGAACTCTGGGTGTTTTATACACTACACTTCTGCCTGACCTTTCAAGGATTTTTGGCGTGATATTATGTTGTATATCTCATAGATAAATACGTCAATTATATTATAGAGGTATGAGGAACAGGGTGTAAAGTTCACTCATACTCTATAGTAAAGGAGGATCCTCCGACCAGACGGGTGTTGTGTCTGGTGGGCAACTTCCCCACGATTTATGTCGGGATCTTTTATATGTGTAGATTGCGTGGTAAACTCTGCTTGCGTGATGTAGCTGCGGTGTGACGTCAAGTCTTGAGTAGTTCGCATATGGCGTTGTAGATGGCGCCACTTCACTTTTTGTGTTTTCCACATTTGTTGGTTTGATGTTTCGTATGTGGGGCATTGTAGATGTCCGCCACAATATCATCGTGAGAATTAATTAAAACAAACAATCCTATACCTACAAGTAATCACTCTAATATTTAATACAGAGTCTTACTAAACCGAGTATCATGATATAGGGTGTTAGGTTGGCTCATAATGACAACAGTTTCTCATTAAAGCCAGGAAGGCCTCGGCTTAACCGCCCAACTAAGGCTATTGGAATGAAAATGTTTTGTAATGCTGTAAAACATAATGTTTATTTAACATATTTATTTAATAACAGAAATAGAGTTTTACTTAACATCACACCCGTATTTTCCAAAAGGTTAGGCAGAGGTGTATCTTTAGAACTTACAATGTTCCTCGAATGACAGCCTAAGGCTGTCCTTAATTTATTAAACATAAAAAATATTACACAATTAATGAGTACATTGACGACCAATTGTAATCTATTGACATTTGTTTCATTAATTTAATTGTTATAATTTCGTTTTATTTATTTATTTTCTAATAATGTAATAATGTTAAGTGAATGATTTGTCCTATTTACTACTAATTAATTAAATTATAATCAATATATTTGTGCGCCGTTGACGGCAAGACATAGCGTTCTTATTAATTCAGTCAAATTATTAAGTCATTCTTATTAACAATATTGACATCTGTACTTTACCTGTGTTCTACAAATAAAATAATTTGAATTTGAATGTAACGTTCTCAACTCTTTAAATGATTTTTTTGAGCTGCCTATAGATGCTGCATAAATATACATACATTACTGCAACGCGATGACTACTATAAGAGAAAGGAATCGTCAATTAATTTACTATAAACACAATATATACGGATTGCGTATTAAACCTAACAGAAATTGTAAAAAGTGGTATTATTTCAACGCGCTTCAATGCGAACAACACCATCTCTGCAAATGTACGACCCATACATTTAATGGTCCAGAAGGACCATCCATCCGGCCACCATACATGACAGGTTTATACATTTTTGTTAATGATTGAAAGTCATTTAGTATAATACCTAAATATAATGCACTTTCTAGCCTTTCAAGCACAGGTTGGATCTATGTTGCCTTCCACATTTAAACCGTCTGCCTTCAAAGCAAAAGTGAACAGGCATCTTCTGGGCACGCTCGTTCCATCATAGACCTCATCCATTGCTTCCATGGATCCAGAGCAGGCCAATTCAGCAATAAAGAAAAATGTATTAAACAGCTCTGGTGTAATGGTAACAGTTACTCCATGTATAATACTGGTATTCAGCTGCACTGGTTAGACTGGACTCCAAGCTCAACATAGCTGGAAAAAGGCAAGGTAGATGATGATGATACAGCTCTGCAGGCTCAGCATGAGCACCGATTTGTCGATGAAAGAATATACATGACTATTTATCTAAATGACGTACAATAGGAGTAGATAGCTATGTTCTTCTATTAAATATTACAGTTATGCGTTCTAATACGCGGTGCCCATCTGGTGCCCGTATTATGATAAATTTATGCAAGCGATAGAAATGGTTCAGAGAAAAATTCTTCGTGCCACGCACTACAAGTGTTTCCGTACAAGGATTCCCTATGCAGATTTGCTAAGGCATTATAAGACATTGAGCTTGAATTCCACATGTTCACTAATCATGGTTGTGATGCTGTACGGTATATGCAATAACTAATTTAATTATATTGAGCTCTTGAATAGATTGTGTTACGTAGTACCTAGAACTGTTATTCGGCGTGAGGCGCGCGCACCTCGACTATTCTACACAACGCGATGTAAAACGAAGGCTGGGGTGCGAGCCCCTCTCCGCCAACTTTTAGAAACCTATAACACCCAATTCATAAATTTTAATATTTTCGCGCTGTCGCAATGTAAATTCAAAAGAATGATTTCACAATCTGGCCTATAAGATGGATGATCTTGTCATCTGCATCCTACGATTCGTCGGTGTATAGTCTTTTTCTGTTTAATGTGTACTTTTAATTTTTGGAACGAAGTTCCTTATCGCGCGTTGCGAAAGGGGGCTAGACGGAAAAAATTAAGACCAAAAGTTGTAACGACACTTTTTGCTACATTGTTGTAAGCTGTGCGGCGTGCGCGTGTTTCTCTGCAAACAGAGTGCATATATGTGTGTGTGTGTATGTATATGTACAATTTTTTATATTTTATTACAATTCCTTCACTAATTAATCGAAAGGAACTTCGTTCCATCCGGGTGTCCCTTGACACTTCTCAAGGTTTTTTCTTTTTAATTTTAATCTTTTCATTTATCATGCGTTCGTTCTCATAACTGTGATGTCATTTCTTGGAAAATAGTGTGGGTAATACGTTTTTTCGACTGTGATGTAATTTTTTTTTGTAAATGCTGTAATGTATAACTGTTTTTGTCCCAAATAAATAAAATAAAATAAATGAATCATGATTTTGTATATAATCGTATATACTTTGTCGCTGTCGAGTAAGAAAATTTGTGGTCAGTGTGATTTTGACAGTTTGGGAAGAAAGATTCTTCTGAAATTGTCTACTTAAAAAAGTACCTAGACAAAGATCGTTAGAAATGAAAGACAAAATGACAGATTGTAGAAGGATATCCACGGTGCGATCTCAAAAATGGAGAAATGAAATGTACTGACCTTGTATAGAAAAAGCACTGTCTATTCTTCGTAAAAATAGAAAGCGTCATGCTAAGCCTGCTGATGGTGAGTATCACTCCAGGCGTCCAATCGGTTTATCAACCAACCATATATTTCCTGGCAACGCAACCATAGTTGCGCCACCATGATGTCCTAGTGAAATATGACCCTAACCCGTTGACGACACATAAAAAGATTCAAGTAAAGTATATTGGCACACTATCCGTTGCCAGTTCTTCACATCTGGCTTTGACACTTCAAAGTTACATCCACCTCATAAGGAAAAACCTTAAAGAAAAGTAATGTCCGTCAACCCATCTAGAACCTTCGAACCTAATTTACAAAGTACCCCTTACTTAAAGGTGTCATCACTTTCTCCAAATTACAAAAGGCTGATGTAATCAATTCAGGACTTTTCTTTCATATCTCCAGTCAATAGGACGGAAGGACCAATCTTTTTGTCCCAGTCATAAAAGGAGTGTATAGCGGCGCGATAATTATGTGAGAATTCTTTCTCCCCTTTCACCGTGGTCTTTCGTTATTGGGATGGTTTTATTTAAAGATAAATGATAAATGATTTTGTGTCTGTCAGTAGATTAGTACAAACACTTTTACACGTCAATCTTTTTTAAACTAAATGAGGACGGCGTTTCCTATGTGACTACTCTGAGAAAAAATTACGTGTATTGATATTACTCATAAACTCTCGGTATATTTATAAATCCAACAAAATATACTTAATTCTTCTCAGCTGATAGCTAGGATTATCACACCAGCATTATATTATTGACTAACTGCACCCCGCGGTTTCACCTACATAACTCAATAAAACGTATCCTATGTCCAACTCTAGGTCATGGTCTACTACTGTGCGAATTTCATCTAAATCAATTTAGCGTGTAAGTGTAACAAGTAATCATCCCAAAAATATTTTTTTTTCTCATAATATTAGTTTAGATGATCTTCTTCAAAAATGTTGCTTGTATAACCAGTAGTGCTATGCTATTCATTAAAAACTTACCATGAAAACATAGGTGAAGACAGCTAAACGTGAACTGCCAATACTCTCAGTGTAGTGTAAAATAACTCACATTAGCTTCTTAAAAAAAATCTTCATCTTCTTTGTTCATTCCCCAAATTGGCATAGCAAAATATACACGACTCCTACACAACAAGCAAACAACATTTTTTTCACATTTTGTTATTCCAAAAACATCAACAAACAAACAAACCCAAACACACTTAACTTTTTTGTCGACCGTACTGACTACACACGTTAATTTGCATTGTTACTTTTGTTGACCGTACCCGTGTTGCGGTAAGGATTACGTCCGTGATGAATGAAATACGCCACTCTGTCATAGAATAGATAGGTACAGAAGGCAGGCTCAACACAACAAGCGGAGACAGGCGCACGTAGACGCGTACGTACGGCGGCGATTTGTTTAAAAAACGAAATACCAGTCTGCCGACTGGTATTTCGTTTTTTCGAGCGCGCTTGCACTTATTTATTTTAATACTTTAAGCGCACAAATATAAAGAGGCGACTTCCCTCCCAGTGGGTTCCTGCATTGTCGTTGCGGGGGGGCTCAGTAGCTGTGGTCATCCCCATGGTGAAGCGAAGAGGAACCCCAAGGTGGGGCCGCTCGTCAGGGCTTTTACCTCCAAGCCGAAGACGTAGCGGCTAATAAGTAGGTTGCGATGAGGTGCATCGCAAGTTCAACTGAGGCGGACCGCGATGTCGAATGGGAGGCATCGCTACTTTCGATATCGATACTTTTTATCCCGTTAGTACGGTTCCGGGGGATAATTTAACAAACTTCCAGCGGGCGAAGCCGCTAGAAAAAAGCTAGTTACATACAAATAAATAGACAAAAATAAACGAATATACTAAAACATATAAGACACACATTGAGAAAACAATACATTTATTGTGTTTGCTTGTTTCTTCGCGTCGCTGCCAAGTATGTCAGATTTTGTTGGCCCAAAACTTCGTCACTTCCACGGCGTCATGGGTGCAGCACAGAGGTAGGTCGCTTTGGCTGCATCTTTTGAGACAGAGCGAGCGCACCTAGGATAGGTGCGCTTGCACTTGCAGTACGAGAGCCGTGTCTACATTTATAAACTATTTTCAACTTGTGATTATTTATAAATTTTTAACTTTGAATTTTTAGCTCTTTTTGCCTGAAATACAGGATTACCTAGTTCAGGCACGTAATTCTTAAAAATAATATTTATAATATTTTAGCAAAACTGTACATATTTTTAGCCTTATATTTATTGAATAAATATATTATTATTATTATGTCTGCTTGCATTTTTTCTCAGTGTATGGAGTCAACCTTCTGTACTATTTCGTGATTTTGGTGTTAGCATTAATCCTCAACTAATGAAGCGTGTCATTTCTTACGCTGTTGATATATTGCTGTGATAATAGTGTAGGGAGGTGGTGGTATTAGTAGAGTATGTATGGGTTATGGTAACTTTCGATATTGCCAGAAATACCTCATATTAATTATAGGGAACGTAATCCCATCTGATCAGAAAGCGTGGTGTTGCTAAGTATTTCCACATTTTACAGTTTCTCAGTCCTGTCACTGTGATCCCATGAAGATTCATGGTGATAATTTAAACACTAGGTTTTAGCAGTGGCTTCGCCCACGTGATTGTCGAAAATTATCTCACGGGGTACTATCGGTATAACAAATACTATGTGTTAATCCAGGTGTTAGGTTAGGTTATTGCTACACTGTCGGGAGGAAGCACACGCTGGTAGAGTGTGCCGCTTGGGAGGAGCCGCGCCGTGCCCTCATGTCCGGAGTCGGCAGTGACCTGTCGCTGCCGGCCGTTGTCGACTCAATGGTCGGCAGCGAGGAGTCCTGGGAGGGAGCGGGAGATTGCTTCCGCTAACTCGATCCGCAGCAGATGCACCGGGCGTCGGTGGAAGGCGGATAACGCCCTCTTCCAGCTCCCCTAAATGGGATCAGGCTCGACGGATCTGACGATATCCGTCGCCCCCTATTCCGTAGGACCTGATATGGCGACGCGTAGTGTTCCACGCGTGCCTCTCTATGATGTAAGGAAGGAGTTCAACACCTAACTCCCGACCAAACTCGAGGTCACCCGCAGTGGCGGGTTGGCACTAGGCGGGGATCGCGGAAGTCGCATTAGATCCCGTGATCCCCGGTGCAAGTGTGAGATGGAATATCGGGGTGGTTTTAGTCAGTAAGAGTCTGACAGACCCCTCCGACCAGGGCGGAGGACATCCATGAGGATTTCCCTACGTAAAAAAAAAGGTTACTGTTACACACTGTTTTTATTTAAAATCAGACCATTTCACGCCCGGGTTGACGGCGCGTGGAACACATTCGACGCGCGCCTCAAAGAGATGCCATCAGCACCAATTGAAAGGTCCGCAAGGACCGATGCCTGCCAGGGGGGTGCGGGTTGTTCGAAAGAGATACCGTGGCCCTTAGCACACAAGCAACTGAAGGAACACGGGTGGGTTTTAGTCAGTAAAAGTCTGTCACGCCCTCCTGCTCCACCCAGAGCAGGAGAAGTTATTTGATGTCCTACCCTCAAAAAAAAAAAACATTTCACCCAATTTGTTATGACCAAAGTTATAAAGTTACAGATATCAGAGCTGTTATATTGTAGTACCAAAATAATAAATATACTGGAGTGAAGCAGTTTTATCACAAAACGATCTGTGAGCCAAATGTTAGTTAAATGCATTCACTCGTATTGGCGTGATTGAGTAACAAACATCCAAATATGTAAACATCCAAACGTACAATCTTCACATTCTTAATATTATTTGCTGCCAGCGGATAGTAAGACAGTAAGGTAATTCGTAAGCCAACGTTATTCTTGCCGTAAACTATGGTTTATTCGCTATGGAAGTTTGCTGATGACATGGCGGCACTGCAGCACGGCACCGATGACGTTTACCATAGATCTGTGTCATATACAAGGTCTCACAAATGTTTCTACGGCGCGGTTAAGAGCGTTTATCGCACGCGGGCTGTCAACAACGCATTTACAGTAGTTTTGCGTGATTATTTCGTTAAAAACAAACAAAAGTACCTACTATTTTTTTCAGCCAAACACTAGATTGTTGATAAATTATTTTTAACATTTACTCTTTAATAAAAACATTTAATCGTACTAAGTAATGCAAATAGAAAATGATTGAGGGTATGTCAATTTTTATAAGTAAATACTATGCTATACTATACTACTATAAATAATATAACTGTACAAAATAGCAAACAAACTTGTAAATACCAACTATATAGGGTTTGGCTGAAAAAAATGTTTTGTTTGTATTTAATGAAATTATCACGAAAATCCGCTATAAATGCGCCGTTGCCAGCCCGCGTGGAATGAATGCTCTTAACTCACCGTACCGTATACAAACCGTACCATATACAAAGGATCTGAATTTATAAGTAGTCTACAAAATTTTCTTGAAAGTAAATAGTCATTGAACGAGACCTATTCATTTAAATTGACGTGCACTCCCGCCATTTATAAAAATATCTTAGGTATACACTTGTTTGCTTGGTTTGGTTTGCTTGCGAACCTCACGTAATACCGCAGGAATACGCTATCGGGATATAAGTAACCTATGTCCGTACCTGTCATGGTCTGTCCGTGTAGAGGTAGCAGACAGTCAGATACACAGATCTACTTTCACAATTAAGTACACGTATTTTTTTTTAAATTTATTTATTTAATACTTCACGTACAGAAATGTACAGAGGCGGACTTAATGCCAAAGGTATTTTCTACCAGTCGACCTTTGGGTGATGTAGAGGTAAACAGTGGTAGGTGCAATTACGTAAGTAGTGTTTTAAATATTTATTCAAATATAAGTAAATCTATACCATATATTATACTATAAATCTGAAGAGTTTGTTTGTTTGATATCTTGAACGCGCTTATCTCAGGAACTACAGTTCCGATTTAAAAAAAAAAAATAGTGTTGCATAGCCCATTTATCGAGAAAGACTATAGGCTATATAACATCACGCTAAGACCCTTAGGAGCCGAGCAAAGAGACAAAAGTCACGAATACGAAATACTCGCACGGGCAGGCGAGGCGAGCGACGGGGTGGGTCGGGGAGCAAGAAATTTGACGCGAACGAAGTCACGGGCAGAAGCTAGTATACACATAATATTATTATATTTATATACAAAAACTGTACATATGATGTAATTAAATATAACCACAAATAAACATACTTAATTTATTATAGTTTGGATGAATATGGATTGCTATCCACAGGAAATAACACCAAAATACCTAAATGTTCAACCTATCGTCACCAACTGGATCCACCCTATTGCCGTCACAGACATTGAAAGCCATATCGATAAAGCACCTTATTTAAATTATTCTAGGTATGTAAATAATCTCTTTGGATAACTGTTCCAACACTATTACACTATCTAATTACCTCCTACTCACCTGATTGAGAATATGTTCTAAATAATTTAAGACGCTCTCAGCGTAGGTGTGGAGACTATTTACTAATATATTGCTAGATTAACTTGTTGAATATTAATCAGGCTTTACTGGACTATGTTAGTGTATTTTATGCCCTAATGCGTGGGTGATGTTAGAGAAGTTAATTTATTGACCTAAAGTTGTTAGGTTAAGTCACTTTCTTAAGGGGGAAGCGCCATGGTATGCCGCGAAATTCAAATTTTCTTAAGTTTTTCGCAATTAGCTGGTCAGTGTCAGACTGTGTTGAATAAAATATTATTCGTTACCGTGATACGTATGTATTTACATAATTGTAGTCATTAAAATCACCAATCAAACCCTCAAAGTTCAATTAATCAAATTCTTTGGTATTGTTCGTCAAATCGTTGAGCTCCTCAAGTTCTGAGTTGATCTGAATGATTACTGATAAAAGCGTGCACTGATTAGACAGGTCCACTCAATCTGTGTCATTCTTTTCTCAAAAGATCATTTCAGACACCACTCCACATGGTCTTAACATGATCTGACCAAGATTATGTCTGGACTTTAAAAGAGACTGTGACCTCTGAGTTTGTTTCAGCCTTTCTTCTCGGAGTAGTCAGATAGGAAACGCCGACCTCATCTAGTTTTAAAAATATGATTGACGTGTACAATAGTGTTTGTACAAACCTACTTACAGAATTATAATAATTTTTATCTTTCACTCTTTCATGTTATAGTCTTTAGTGAAATCAAATAATACTGTTAATTACTTAGGTAGGTAGGTAATCAATAAACCAATTAGCACTTTCTGGAAGTCCCCAACAGAAGACAAATCAGCACTAGATAAACGTAATGTACATACACATAGATAACATAACATGTTGTACATACACATGCAAGGATGAGGAAGCTCTTCTGTTATAGGTATTTCTATACTTAAAAGAAGGTTTCTAAAAATTATTTATAAAAAACTGTTGATTATGAAAATAAACTTATAACATCCCGCCTGTAATCCCCGAATGGTTAGGCGGAGATGTACCTATAGTACACCTACATTTCGCCAGTTATGTTTAAGTCCCATACAATAGGGGGCGACCCTATTACCATCAACCGGCCACAGATCCCTTCGGGCTGCTACTGAAAATTCTTGATGGAAAAAGTCAACACTTTCCCGACCTGTGAGTCGAACCCGCAAGACATTATGCTCAGCAATAGCGCTTGCAAACACTAGAACAACGTGGCGTAATGTTATCTCGTAATAATTTTTGCCGATATTATTTCTTGGAACCTGAAAGCAATTAGTCCTGTACAATTTGCCTTTAAATTATATCTTCCCGGAACTATTAGGCAAGGACATAAGCTTTGATCTTCATTTCAAAAATAATTTATACAGGATAATTTTTAACCAGTGCGCAAACTGTACCCATGAATTCATCATATCATTCTAGAAAAAAAAAGCAGCTGTTCCATGCATATTGACCGCGAAGTATTGCACTTTTCTATGAAACAGCAGATTTTTTTAAATATAACCAACGAAAAATTTCTACGCTAAGGGGTCTAGAATGATATGCTGCATTCATGGTTACAGTTTGCGCACTGGATAAAAATGTATCCTGTATAGGATGGCAGCTATATCGACGAGCAAATTAAAGTCATGATGAATTCAGCACATGTTTCTAGACACCCCCCAGCATTTTTTCAAATAACCTACTCAGGTTTTTTCAAATCATGTACTGAACCCGCAGTAACATGTTGATTGTCAATGTTGCTGCCCCCCTGCTACCCTATATACACGTGTACATATTTTGCACCAAAATAAATATGTGGAAAACTGCGCTAAGTAAACCTGGAGCCAAAACCAGCCGAAGAAAACAGCGAATGCTTCATACAACATAAGTAGTTCAAATAATTCTTAGACAAGCGGAACAGTAGGCAAAACTAGGATGATAAATAAATCAAGGAAAACAGGGAGAATTCACCTTGGCATCATCATGGTAAGATTATTTGCTTACAGATAGATTGCTAGATCAAACTGGTATTAGGAAGATTAACTAGCAAGGTAAGGATATAAGGTAAGATAACCTACTTAATAGACTGAACCAGCAGGCTTAGCACGAGCACCGATTTGTCGATGGAAGAATAGACATTACTATTAACTAAATGATGTACAATAGGAGAAGATAGCTATGTTTTTCTATTAATTATCACAGTTATGCGTTCTAAATGAATCATGATTTTCTAGATAATCGTACATACTTTGTGGCCGTCGAGTAGAAAGTTTGTAGTCAGTGTGATTTTGGCAGTTTTGGAAGAAATATTCTTCTGAAATAGTCTACATTTGTAAGGACCTAGACAAAGATCTTTAGAAATTAAAGAGAAAATGACAGATTGTAGAAGGATATCTACGGTGCGATGTCAAAAATGGAGAAATGAAATGTCAGTTTGTATTGAAAAAGCACTGTCTATTCTTCGTAGAAATAGAATACATCATGCTAAGCCTGCTGACATACGTATTATTCTACGCGAATATTTTTGTAAGATGAAGAAGGACTAGTCTCCACGACACAGCGAATTCTAGTGTGGAGGCTAGTGCTATTTTAATTTGTACTGCTCCCTTGAACAATAAAGATTTTATTTCTATTATTATGTATTTAATTGTATACGGCTGGACAAAATATATATTTTGCAAGCTTCTGCTAAAAATTGTTGTTGAAATTTTTCGGTTATCAAAAAAAGAATCAGCCGTTTCGTAGGAAAGTGCAATACCTACGCGGTCAAAGTTTACGGAGCATTTTTTTTTATCGACTATAAATTCCAACGCAGGGTGGTTCAGTAACAAGTTGTACGTCAAATGTATCTGCCCCCCTTGCATTCATGTTCAAGCACTATCAACACGTTCGTAACTGCGTCACTTGCCCCCTAAAATCCTACCTTACGTCCAAGCTGAACACCTGGCTACGTGGGGGGCGGACACGCGTACTGTACAACTGTACAAAAACTTATGCGGCTAACAAGGAAAGGTAACCCCTTTATGCGAAAAACCTCAACAAAAAGACAGTGTCCGTATCCAATCGCAGACACTGTTTAAAAATAAAACACAAACATATACAACAAACAAAACCCAAAAAGTGAAACAAAAAACAAGACAAAAAAAAAACTGCGTCACTTTAAAAAAATTAATAAGTTGAATCAAACTGTTAAATGTGTGAATGCACTGAAAATGTTGACGTCAAAACACAGCACACATATTGCTTATCCAGCGCTTAGGTCCTATTATTTTAGCTGGAAAACATACTTCCATTAGACCACACGTAAATCAGGGGCAAGTAAATATCCAAGAATATTAGAATAGCAAGAATTCTCTCCAATGCGGGTTCTGTGCAATATTATTATTTAACTTTACGCAAACGTTTATGCACTCTGTTTGCAATGGTGTTTGTCGCAGTCGTTTTTGAAAGTACTCACGGTATAACCCGAAGTCTAAACGTAACTTTGGAAGTCTCAAAGAGACTGCACTGTTTACAGAACAAGTTTGGGGAACGTGTATTTTAAATAACAGACTTTGTGTTATTATTTTGTTTGCTGTCTTAAATTGAAGGAAAGAGATGTTGATGCTAGAAGGTTTTGAGAGTTCTGTTGTGTGTTTGAGAATTTTGAGGTCTTATTTTTCCAAGTATTTTGTGTTTCTCATTATGTTCTTTAGAAAAATGCGCAAAGTTTGTGTGGTATATGCACTGTTTTGGTTTAGAAGGTATGATTCTAAATATTCTGATCTAACAAAAGTGGTTTCATGTAAACTAAAAGTTATATTTTACATTACTTTACTTTTAACTTGGAAATACTTTAGAATCGGGATTTCCGAATCTTTAATTTCGGTTAATGAGAAAGATGCATCGTTCATCGGTTTCGTTAAATATGTAGTTAATTATATTTATCATAACACATTCCTTTTTTTAACACTTGAATTTTCATTCTTCAATTACTTTAGTTTTCAGTAGCAACACTTGAATCAGTCTAGAACGGGTAAGAAATTAATTACTAATCACATTAAATAGTTAAGCCCGCTCCTATTATTGGCTGTCTGCCATTGTTTCTGTTTTTGTGTTGTTATCTACAGAAAGGAAAATACAAGACAAAAGTAGGGACCATTTCACCCGTATTTATCCGTAGGAGAAGAATGTAATGTTGTAACCACATTTGGGCGATAACGAAGTCAACAGGGTGGGTTTTTATATCATTAGCAATTTGTGTTGAAGGTATCTCGCTCCCTAATTCATGGGCCATTGGTGTTAATTCACGTAGTAAGAACCATATAAAAAAGAAATAAAATGAATTCCGTATGGGAAATGTTTTGTGGTAAAACAAATTTAATCTGTTAAAATTCCAACCATACTGTCAATGGAGATTACTGAAAATACATTTGATGAGTAAGTGGAAATATTTATTCGTGTCATTGAAATCTTTAATAATGTCATGTTTATTATTCATTTTTATGTGAGTATTCTTAATTTGAAAAGTATTTGTAAAAGAATAGCACCATCCCATTTTTCCCGTGGGTGTCGTAGAAGGCGATTATGGGACTTGCCAGAGAATAGGCAGCAGCGTTCTCTATGCATTTCACACCATACAACGATCGCCAACCCGCTTGCCAAGCGTGGCGATTATGGCAAACCCCCTTTTGGGGAGGCTTATGTCCAGCAGTGGATGTCTTTCGGCTGAAATAATGATTCTTAATGTAATCATGTATTAAGGGGCCCAGTGCGGACCCGCGTCGGGTATTACGGCCCTCGCACGTAGAGGATGCCGGAACCCCAGCAGTGGGGATAGGGCTGATTATGCTTTGCCCAGCACGATAATGTGTAAGCGGTTGTTACCTGTGATTGTTTAGAATTCCAAGATTATGTAAACAAGTTATAATTTTGGAGCAGATAGTTTCAATGAAAATTTTATTTATTTATTTAATTTAGTCTGTGCATTGATGGTTTGGTCATGTCGAGACGATGAATGAAAGGCGACAAACAAAAGACATTAATTAAGGTAGATTAGAGTGGAAATGCCGGAAGGGGATGCCCTGGCAGGACACAAAGTTATTGGTAATGTTCTTCAGAAAGGTCCGGCGGGAAGTACTTGCAACCGGTCTGCGTGTATGACCAAATGTATCAAGGTAAACAAAGCAAAAGGAGTCTGTAAGGATCATGGTAGGTTACGTTCTGTTGTTTCTGCTTAACCCCATGGGAAAAAGGGGTGAGTTTATATATGTGTATATACAACGTGTAACGGAAGGGTATATACATACCAAGGGCACAGCTTCTTTGGATGATATCAAACGATATTGGAAGGGTTTTTCAATCCTATCTCTACATGTTCGGAAGTTATGAGAATTTTTAATACATTCAAAATAAAAAATAAAGTCATTTATTCAAACTAGGCTGGTGTCAGCACTTTTTGAACGTCAAAATTACATAAGACAGTCCCCCAAAACCTCGCTCTTCACCATTTCCTAGTGCTTTCGCTGGGAAGAAGAAGTGGCGCAACAAACTCCCCAGGATTGAGACCAGAAACCGAACTTTTCAAATTGAAATAAACGCATCACTCGGAAGAGATTTATCGTGATATTGGCAAGTAACGTGGAACGTTACTGACCTACGTAGTGCGGTGACACGTTTGTTATGATTTGAATTTAAGAAACTTATGAAACCGAAAATTTGGTATCAATTCATAGAGTATTTAATTTTTGAGCTGAATGTATGTATAGTGATTCTGTACCAGCTGTTATCGTAAGTGCATAAGGATAGCAATAGGGTTTCTGCTACACCCTGTATATAAAAATGTATCGCTAATATTATTTGTGCAACAAATTCTACAATCGGAAAAATGTTGATCCCAAAAGCAAAAAGTTTACGATTTTAACCGTTTTTCACCACATTTCCTTCTACGTTTATTTGCGTAACTTTCCCGGTAAATGTTAGCAATGAAAGGTTTGTTTGGAAACACCGATGTTTTTGATCGAATGTACGATGTGTTCATTAAATGATAAATGATAAATGATGAATGATTTTATTTCTGTAAGTAGGTTTGTACAAATACTTTTACACGTCAATCATATTTTTTTTAAACTAGATGAAGTCGGCGTTTCCTATCTGACTACTCTGAGAAGAAAGGCCGAAACAAACTCAGAGGTCACAGTCTCTTTTAAAGTCCAGACATAATCTTGGTCAGATTATGTGAAGTCCATGTGGATCGGTGTCTGAAATGGTCTTTTGAGGAAAGAACCACACAGATTGAGTGGACCTGTCCATTCAGTGCACGCATTTATCAGTAATCATGCAGCTCAACTCAGAACTTGAGGAGCGCAACGATTTGATGAACAATACCAAAGATAGGACATTTGGGTAGGCCGCATAAAGTACTCAAACTGCCAGATTAATACTAAAAACTAACTGAGAAAGAGATGAAAAAACACAAAAAAACAATTATTAAAAAAAAAATATGACCCACATAGTCCTCACATTCACAATAATTAAAATAATAATAATATTATACTTCTCAAAGTAAATATTCATGTCAATGTGTATATAATAATTATCAAATGTCAAAGAGTATAAGTTTGCAAAAACAAAAACATTTAGTATGCAAAAATTGGAGCAGGTCAATCCCAAGCCTTTGTGTCTTCAATATAATTTTTAACGGTATAAAAGGCTTTCAGGCACAACTTACGTTTAATGAATGATTTAAATTTATTGATACTTAGATCTTGAACATGGCTTGGAAGTTTATTATAAAAGCGTATACATTGACATCTGAATGACCCACCTATTTTCTTGAGCCTTGTTGATGGTACAACAAATTTGTGTTTGTTCCTAGTATTTATACTATGGATATCACTGTATTTTTTAAACAATTTAATATTTTTATGGGCATACAAAAGATTTTCAAAAATATACTGTGAAGGCACAGTCATTACATTAATTTCCTTAAATTTCTCTCTGAGAGAATGTCTCGGACTTAATTTATAAATTGATCTAACAGCTCTTTTCTGCAAGACAAAGATAGTCTGAATGTCGGCGGCATTTCCCCACAACAGAATACCATACGACATTACACTATGAAAATAGCTGAAGTACACTAAACGGGCTGTCTCTATATCAGTTAAATTACGAATTTTTCTAACAGCGTATGCTGCAGAGCTTAGCTTTTTCGACAATTTATCTATATGTGGACCCCACTGAAGCTTGGCATCCAGAGTTAAGCCCAAGAATACAGTGCTATCTTCAGGATTCAATTCTTCGCCCTTCATCAACACACTAGTTTTCACCTGCCTAACGTGAGGTAGCGTAAACTTAATGCATTTGGTTTTTTTTTCATTGAGAAGTAAATTATTAACATTGAACCAATGAACTACTTTTGAGATTGCACTATTTACATCGTCACTAACCAGCTGCTGACGTTTAAGTTTAAACAAAAGTGAAGTGTCATCCGCAAACAACACTATTTCATGATTATCCTTTATGAGGTAAGGCAAGTCATTAATATAAATAAGAAACAAGAAAGGACCAAGAATTGAGCCCTGTGGGACTCCCATTGATACTATTGATCCGGGAGATCTTTTCCCATTTACATCAACACACTGAATCCTATTACACAAGTATGAAATAAGAAGATCCAGAGCGGTGTTCCGGATCCCATAATGGCGGAGTTTCCTGATTAAAGTTTCATGAAGCACGCAATCGAAAGCTTTAGATAAATCACAAAAAATCCCTAAGGCATCGTATTTATCTTCCCATGCATTGTAAATATGCCCTAAGAGTTCAACACCGGCATCGGTAGTTGAACGACCCCTTGTAAAACCGAACTGTTTGCTATGTAATAAATTATGTTTATTAAAAAATCTTTGCAATTGGTCTAAAATTAATTTCTCAAAAACTTTACTAAAGGTAGGTAGTACTGAAATAGGTCTATAATTAGAGGGGTCTGATGTACTACCTGATTTAAACAAAGGTACTATTTTACTATTCTTCATCAGGTCAGGAAACTCCCCACAGTCGATACAATTATTAAATATAAGAGCTAAAGTAGGTGCTACAATGTCAATAATGGACTTGGCGACTTCTACAAAATTTCCCCACAGATCTGCAGTCTTTTTTACGTTCAGAGTATGAAAGGTTTTAATTATATCTCTACTGCTAACATGTTCAAAATGAAATTCTGAATCACAAACATTAACATTTTCCTTAAGCAAAGACTCAGCAACAGAAGGTGATGAGTTTAGAAATTTTGTAGTTGAAACGGGAATATCTGTAAAGAAATTTTCAAAAGCCGCCGTCGACTGATATGTTGTAGTTCAGTTTCAAATGGAATACAATTGTACCGGATAGTATCATAGAATAATTATAAATTAATTCACAATATACACACAATATCTAGTATTTGAAACATGAACTGAGTTACAAATGTCATACATTCTATGAAATATTTTCAATTAATAATAATTATTGTGATAAACACCTGAGGAGGCTCTCGTTGGGCAGCTGGGTCAAGGGCTAGATCCAGAAAGCGGTACGCCTGGACACGGCTCGCATTGTTAGGAGGTTCCTCTCTCTGGAGCCCTGACCGCCGGTAGCTTGGACCCTGTTCCCGATACCGGTGGGCTACTATTTTTTATATTTTTAAATGTTTTTACATATTTTATATTCTAATATTTAAAAATGTAATTTATATGTGTATTTAATGTAATAAAGGAAAATAATTGTGATAATAATTTATTACAGGATCGAATTACTGTTTTTTTCTAACTTGCGGATTGGAAAGATGGAGAAGAGTGGTTCAACGTATCAGAAAATGAAAATAGAATAAAATTGAAGTACAATACTGCTTAATAGTATTTACCTAAACAAAATAACGAATGGGTCACAGAAATCAATGGCTTACCTACAAGACACAAATGCGGGCTAGCCGAAAAAGAAAGACTCCTAAATGTTCATTCGTTATCATTCGTATATCCTGACTAGCTTCTGCTTGTGATTTAGTTCGCTTGGAAGTCGCCACAATATTCTGAAATAACCATCACGTCGCGTCGCATCGCCCGCCTGCCCTGTTCTTCGATTTCGCTTTGGGTTCTTTCACTTTTTTTTTGTTGTAAAATTTTTGAATTTATGGTAGAGAACATTTACATAAAACATTTGGATGCTGCAAAAATCTGTACACAATAGATTAGACTCTCTCTTAAACTGGGTATCCATCCATTTTTTTCTTTTTGATCGGCTCCTAAGGATTGTACCGTGATATAAATGTATTTTATATACAGCTGTTAGTTCTAGAGATTAGTGCGTTCAAACAAACAAACAAACTCTTCAGCTTTATTATGTTAATATATATATATATGGATTGGTTGGTATTTGCATTGATAAGTATTAAAGCCTACTTTGTGATATTGCTAGTCTTGACTTAAATACCAAATACGTCATTGTGACGTGGCCTCAAGAGTAATAAATGTATCTCGACTTGATAACATTTTGGAGTTATGCCTAACCCCAGAGAGCAAAAGGCGTTATAAACAGTTTAATCTAGATGAGGCTAGTTACTGTTAATTTTGTAACGTTTGTGGCAGATTTTTTTTTGTTTCATTTCAGCATAAGTAGGATTAATCTTTTGCGCCGGAATAATTATAATTGAAAGTAAATGTTTTTGTAAAACTGTAATTTACAAATTAGTTTAGTTTCAGGTGAATTAGTGGGTACTTTATTTCTGATATTTTTTTTGGTTAATATAAGGTAAGTTAGATACTTTTTAATGTAAATCTGAAGCATTAATAAGTCTTTCAATAACCTTCACATACTCGTAAAGGTTATCTACTCAAAAATTAAGACCCGTCTCAAAGGACCAGAAACAGAAACTAGCACTAAATCTCAACCATAACTTCAAAAACAGAACTAGAATACTCCTTAGCAATAAACTCTCAGAATTCGGCCGTCTGGACATGCTACATCGCGTGTCATCAGACCTCAGACTGATAGTGTCGTCGGGTAATAATATATCGTAATCCTCAAATCACGACGGTACCGCTATTCGCTGCAGCCCTCCATTTGTTACTGGTGACATTATCATTGTCCACCACTGACCTCATATTCGGACGTCATTTGTCAGCCCGTATAGCCGGCCGTTGACTATTTCACATGTACTTATGAATGGACATACGGATGTGGCGTGTGGGACGCCTGTCGGCAGTTTGAGATTTGAATCTAGGTTGTTGTGTTAACGGTTTTACATAAACTTGAACTGAATACGATTTGTGATTACATCCAGGCCATAATAGTGTTCCTAGAGGTTAGTTTTCGATGTTATTGATAGTTACTATGAGTACATATTAAGTTGATTGTTAGTACGTATGCAAGGATTGTTTTGTGCAATCATTCAATCTTCAGATTAATAAACGTCTTTTCGTGTTCTACTAAATAATCCGCTGTATAATTGTCTAAGACAGAGGACTAGCTATGAAATGCAATATATGAGAACTACTAAGTACTAGATTTATTGTCGACTAGTTTTTGCCCGTGGCTCCACCCGCGTGGTTATCGGTTATGGCGTAAAAAAGTAGCTTGTGTCCTTCTCCATATCTCAGGCTATATCTCTGCCAAATCTCATGATAATCAGTTTAGCGGTTTAGCCGTGAAAGCGTAACAGAGAGACAGAGTTAGTTTTGCATTTATAATACTAGTTTTGCCTGCGGCTCCGCCCGCGTGGATGTCAGTTATCGCGTAAAAAAAATAACCTTTATTTTTCCGCATATTTCAGGCTATATCTATGCTAAACTTGATGACAATCGGTTCAGCTGTTTAGGCGTGAGAGCGTAACAGACAGACAGAGTTACAGACAGCTTAGTAGGGATATCCACAGCTTTAAGAATCACTGTGAAGAAGCAGTAATCAGTGCTTGCCCACATTTTGTCCCTACGATGTGTACGTAGTGTGGTAGTGGTACGTATGATTGGGCCCTTATACTCAATACCATTCTGAGCCATCTCTTTTTTCGGCTATAATTACAGATCAGCGATTTAGGTCATCTCGCTACCGCTTTCGGCGATGCCACGGTCGGCCCAGAAAGCGGTGGTGAGATGCCCTAGTCTCGTACCGCGAGGGCTCGAAGGGGTCGAGGTGGCGTGGAGAAAGAATTCCTGGAAGGTCTTGGGGGAGGCCTTTGCCTAGCAGTGAGACAGTAATACGCTCAAAAAAACAAAACAAACTGATCCGTTTTTGTCACTTTAATTTTGTCATTTAGAGGACGGCACGTACGAAATTTTGTTTCAGTGCCGTTAGTGGAAGTGCTCAGGTGCCGTTCAAGCACGTCCTGTTCAAATCTGTGCCCTGAGTGTCATACCTCGTTTTCTCAAACAAGCAAATATATTTTTTATCACACCCTTTTTATTAGCTTCACCTGTATGTTTGTTTGTAACCGACTCCTTTGGACTTGATTTTGACCCACTTCAAACGGTCAGACTTCATATAAAGTTTGTTAACTTATCGAGGACCGATGACAATTCAATAATAAAAAATAAAAATAAAAACAATACTTTAAAATCACGCTTTTGTAGTCAGCAGAACTAAAACATAGAAAATAAATAATAGAATAAAAAATCTAAAAAACACGCTTTAAAAACCAAACTAAAAAACCAGAAAATAATTTCAAAAAAGCGTGGGGTGCTTGATATTAATTGATTATAAAAATACCTGAAAAAGCACCCCACGCTTTTTTGAAATTATTTTCTGGTTTTTTAGTTTGGTTTTTAGAGCGTGTTTTTTAAGTTTTTTAATCTATCGTTTATTTTAATTCAAATGTTTAATCCCAAGGAGTTTGAATGCAGGTGGTAAAATAAAGGGCTTTGTACATTGTAGGCGGGATTCCATTATCATGAGATAAATCATTTAACATACCGCCTACATTTTCCAAGGTAAAGAATCTTATCTCTCTTTCGAATACCTAGCCTTAAATCAAAATTTATTAAACTTTGAATCTTTCCTAGGAATTCTTGAAGTTTCTGCTTTGTATATTTCGTTAGTTCGTAGATTACCTTATTTTAATGTAGTTTCGGAGAAATCTACTTAAAGTTTTAACGAAGTATTCTGTTTACCAATAAATTATTTCATTTAGGTATTTATATTTTGCAACTAGCTTTTGACAGCAGCTTCGCCCGCGTGGAGGTCGGGATTTATTATACCTCGAGAACGTACTACCGGGATAAAAGTACCTTAGGTCCAGGATCTAGAATCCAGGTTATAAACTATCTGTGTGCCGAATACAAACTTTCAATTTTACTAGGATAATTGTAGATGTAATAAAACTAGTATTTAGTTACTTTCATATTATCTAGATTTATTTTCAAAGCAATAGAGTGGTAATTCAAAAATTGTCAACCTTCAATTTCTAATAAATCTAAATACTTTTCAGAACGCGTTCCACCACGCCTGTGTGTCAAACATTGTGTTTGATATGCCCCTACAATACATAAACACATTTATCACACGATGAAACACAGTTATGGATGTGGAAACGCGGGCCAATACAATTATTGGCTTGCTGTTCCAATGTCAATAGTCGTGGATGCTGGCTATAAATTAACATATTTAAGATTAATGCATTTATTTTATTTGATTTGTTTAGCTAATTGTCATAATCATGTTACGTAATTACGTGGTATTTATTAACTTTTTTTTTTTTTTGTGGGTGGGAAATCATCAAATGACTTCTCCCGCTCTGGTTGGAGCAGGAGGGCGTGTCAGACTTTTACTGACTAAAACCCACCCATGTTCCTTCAGCTGCCCGTATGCCAGGGGCCGCGGTATCTCTTTCGAAGAGCGCTACTCAGAAGTACCGGCACTCCTCCTCCGCCGCAGCCTCGATGCCTCCCATTCGACATCGCGGCCCGCCTCAGTTGCGATGCACCTCACCGCAACCTACTTTTTGGCCGCTACGTCGTCGGCTTGGAGGCACAAGCCCTGACGAGCGGCCCCACCTTGGGGTTCCTCTTCGCTTCACCGTGTAGATGACCACGGTTACTGAGCCCCCCCGCAACGACAATGCGGGAATCCCACTGGGGGTGGGTATTTATTAACTTGAGTTTCGTGATAGATTCTAAATTCAATGATTAGGATTACCTCTGTAATTTACCCTAGGCTAAATAGGGTATAGTTTTAGGGCGGATTCGCCCGTTTTGTGACGGGCTCGTAGCGGAATACAAACAACCGCACAAGTTGATTGGAGGTTAAGCAACGCTTGCCACAGTCGCTTCGTGGATGGGCGACCCTCCATTAGATATCAAGACCCCTCCGGGCCTCGGAATGCGCGTTTAGCCGTTGCTTCCGGCTGTCTTGCGTAAATCTTTGACAGTCGTTACGGGTAGTTGTAATTCCAAAAGTCTGGCAAGGAGAATTGTGTTAAGAAGTAATTGTTTTTTTTTTTGAGGGTGGGTAATCATCAAATAACTTCTCCCACTCTGGGTGGAGTAGGAGGGCGTGTCAAACTTTTACTGACTAAAACCCACCCGTGTTCCCTCAGTTGCCTGTGTGCCAGGGGCGACGGTATCTTTTTCAAACAACCCGCACCCCTGGCAGGCAGTAACTGGGTTACGGAGTGGTGTGTAGTGGTATTCGGCTGCATTTAGAAAGCCTGGAAGCTGACCCCAATATAGTTGGGAAAAGTCTAAGCAGATTGATGGGCGCTCGTTTTGGAAGCTCATAAATCTCAGTGACAATAAACGTAGTTACATTTTGTTTTCCCTTTGATTGGTCTAAATATTATGATCTTCTTACATAATGGGTATCAGTTTACGCATTAATATCATCATCATCATTTCAGCCGCAAGACGTCCACTGCTGGACGTAAGCCTCCTCTAAGTTCCGCCACTTCGACCGGTTCTGTGCTTCCCGCATCCAGCGGATGCCTGCGGCCTTCACAAGGTCATCGGCTACCTTGTAGCCTTTATGAGGCCTTCCAATTTACGTCTTCAGGTACGCGGTCGCCACTCTAGAACCATACAGCCTCATCGCCCATCTGTTCTGCGAGGAATGTGCCCTGCCCACTAGTTTGGCAATTCTTCTGGTAATGTCGATTAACTTGGTTTTCCTGAGGATCTCTTCATTTCTGATTGTATCACGTAAGGAAACTCCAAGCATAGCATCACTCTCCATTGGCCTTTGCGTGACTTTAAACCTTCTAATAGGTAAATCAATTGCATTCTTATACTCTTTTAGTATTTATCTTAAATATTGCATATTTATATTTCGACATGTCGCTATTACACCTGTTTGAAGCAGAGGCGGTTCGCTAGTTTACATATAATTTCCTAATAGTATTTCAAAAGCATTACGGTTATGAAGAGAGATTATTTCCTAATATTGTTGTAAGAGGATCATGGGATTACAACTTGAATACGCTAACAAAGTTCTTATACTAACAAACCTGTGATATTATAACTAGTTACTTGCCACACTTTGTTATGGCAAGTTTTTTACCTTTCATAAATGAGATATTAAAGTACAATGAGTCAATGGGATTTCTTTTGAACTATGTTTTGCCAGGGGCCTCGCCCGCGTGAACTTCAGAATTTATGTCACGAGAACCTGCTGGGACAAAAAGTATCTCTAGCCCTGGTCCAGGCCATGGTACGGAGCGAGAGTGCATGGCTAGCAGTCGCTTCCTTCAGCGAAGCAGTGATGCTCGCAAAGAGGGAAGCGGCGCACGTGAGAAAGAGGCAGTACATGCGCCCTCACGGCCTTCGCAGGAGACGCCCTGGGTGTCGGGAATCCCAGGCTGATTCCCGGCCACCGTAGGCGCGGACTTGCGGACGGCGAGTAATGGGTAGCTCGCTGTCCGGTAAGGACAAAGCCAGGGTCGACGGCGCGTTGTGTTCCACGCGCGCCTCAAAGAGATGTCAGCAACAACTGCAGGGGCCCGCAAGGGCCGTTGCCTGCCGGGGGTGCGGATTGTTCGAAAGAGATACCGCGGCCCCTGGCACACAGGCAACTGAGGGAACACTTAAAAAAAAAGGTAGTAAACTATCTTTTTGGCAAAGCTAAATCCGTTCAGCCGTTTTGGCGTGATTGAGTAACACACATGCAAACATCTTAAAATACAAACTTTCATATAATAATACCTTTTCCTTAAAAGACACGTCTTTAATCGAAAAACCTATCCAACTGTGGTTTGATATAAGACAGACAGTTTGTATTTACTAAACAACAATGTATGGCCTTGGAAAGATCACAACTACCGAGGTAATTAATTTTGATAGGGGCTTTCGGCTAAGTAATAACAACCGTACGGGTCGATCAGGTCAAGCTATTCTTGCTAAGGTTTTTTTTTTGAGGTTGGGAAATCATCAAATAACTTCATCCGCTCTGGGTGGAGCAGGACTACGTGTCAGACTTTTACTTACTAAAACCCACCCGTGTTCCCTCAGTGACCTGCCGGTATCTTTTTCGAACAACCCGCACCTGCTACGGTTGATCCTTGTATGTTTGACCATCTTTATATACCAATATCTCTCCGTGTCTCGGAAAGCACGTAAAGACATTGGTCCCGGTTGTGATGCGTGGATTTTTGACATTCGTTACAGGTTATGCAGAAGCCCAAAAGTCAAATCAAATCGTTTATTGCAATCCATAACACACTTACAGGTGGTAAATACAAAAAATAGAAACAATTATGGACCCTGTCGGGCACAGCAAATTTTTAAATAACTAGAGCGAGGAAGAGCGCTTTATTAATTTTCGTTTGAATTGTTTGAATCGTTTGAAGTCTGACAATCAGTCATATCAAGGGGTGTCGTTATGTCCAGTAACTGGGTTCTGGAAGTCAGATAGGCAGTTGCTCTATGTAAAATATTGGTATAGCTGCATCCAGTTAACTGGAAGCCGACCCCGACATTGTTGGGTAAAGGCTACGTAGATGTCATCCTGAATATTCATTAAAAAAATATTATTATTATCTACTGCTTTTGCAATATCTGCTTTCGTAACAAAAGGAACAAGCGAAACAAAACAAAAAAAAAACAAATGAAGTTGACTACTACATTTTTCTACTACATTTTTCACCCCAAGAATATTCTTGATCGAAGCTCCTAAAAGAGAAAATTAATGCAAAACGTTTAAAAAGGAATAAGATAAAAACTCTGTCAGTCTTTAATTCACTTTATAAATAATGCATTGAATCCTTCGAGAAGCGGGTAACCGATTGATTTACTGATCGCGAACCATCTTGAAGCTACAATTGGATTCCAAGAATTAATTCGTCTCATTGGAGTTAATTGCGATGGATGAGTCACTCACATTCTGATGTAGTAGAATTAAAACCTGTCTAGGAATTTTAAGTGTTTAGACACATCTGGTTGTGTTCACAATGGGCCTGTAATAAGGCGAAAATTCACCCAAAGGGCAATGGAGAGGGCTATGCTTGGAGTTTCCCTACGTGATCGAATCAGGAATGAAGAGATCCACAGGAGAACCAATGTAACATACATAGCCCGAAGAATTGCTAAACTTAAGTGTCAGTGGCCAAGGCCCAATGCTCGCAGAACAGATAACCGATGGGGCCGAAAGGTCCTAGAGTGGCGACCGCGTACTGGTAGACGTTGAGTCTGAAGGCTTCCCCACAAGGTAGACCGATGACATTGTGAAGGCCGCAGGCACCCACTGGATGCAGGAAGCACAGAACCGGTCCAAGTGGCAGAGAAATGGGTAGCTCGCTGTTCGGTAAGAACCAAGCCCGGGTCAACGGAACGTTGTGTTCCACGCGCGCCTCAAAGAGATGTCAGCACCAACTGGTGGGGTCCTTAAGGACCGATGTCTGCCAGGGGTGCAGGTTGTTCGAAAGTGATACCGTGGCTCCTGGCACACAGGCAACTGAACGGACACGGGTAGGTTTTAGTCAGTAAAAGTCTGACACGCCCTCCCGCTCTTCCCAGAGAGGTTGTCTGTGGATTTCCAATCCTCAAAAAAAAAAATCTGTGACGTTTGGGGAGGCCTATTTCCAGCAGTGGACGTTTTTCGGTTGAAATGATGAGTTACGTCGGCAATTGTATTCTTGTAGGATTTTTTCGGCGAAATAGACAAAAAATTATTAGCAGTATTCGTCATGATTATAGTTTTTATACTATCAAGATTAAAATGTCCATTCTTGAACAATTAGGTACAGCTAAAGTGAACGATAAACGGGGAAAATTGGGTCTATTTCGTTCAGTTACTAATAGTTACTTTACTTAACTTTTTGCGAACTACCATGCCCACCATGCTTATGTGATATGACAAGTTATTTACCTTTACCGATAAAATTACAAAATCTAAGGTAAAATCTAAGGTGGAAGGCTGCTAACAAAGTTACCCTTTTACAAAGCAGATATAACTGGAAACGCCGGGAGAAGAGAGAACATATTACTACTATTAACTTTTTGGTGAAGTTCTTCAGGAAGGTAAGTTGGGTAGTACCTACTCGCAACCGGCACGGCGTGCATGTATGACCAGTGGCCCTAGTGTGAGTTTCATTTATCCATTTACTTCAAACGCAGTGAGCGCATTTAGCGCTCCGATTGGCCCTGGATTGGTGACGGACCAATCGGAGCGCCAAACGCGCTCACTGCTTTTGATGTAAATGGTTAAATGAAACTCACACTAGGGCCTCAGATGTATGAACATAAACGAGGCAAAAACTATATCAGGATCGTAGCTGTGGCTTTGCATAGTTTCTGCCTACCCCCATGGGAGGAAAAAGGCGTGAGTTTATGTACGGATCTAAGGTAGATGTTTTGGGAACAAAATAGAATTTTTCATTTAAGAAAATGTTGCTTTTCACCTAAATTACATTCTTTTCTTTTATCTCAATGCGAAAAACGTTTGATATTAAAAATTCTTTCGAGTACAAAAATAATAACATCGCACGAAATTAAAATTTACGTTCACTTGAATCCATAAAGTGTCACAAAAATGTGCGAAATGTTCTTAAGAAAGTTAACCGTCTCACATTTAAGAAATATAAGCTAAGTCTTAAAACTGTATTATTTCTTAGCGTTCAAGCATCTACGTTTAGTTTCTGGGCCATTAGGTGATTAACTCCATAAACGATTTTGCATTAAAAGTTCCGTAGTGGAAGTAGTGACTAGGAGTGCGGCGTATTTATCGTAAAATCTAAATATAACAGATATGTGATGATGACAGACGTAACTTTTTATTTACCTACGCTAAAACTAAACTATTTAACCTTCAAAAACTTTATACTTATCACACATGCTTACTAATAAAGAAAATTATAATAAAACAAAATACACTCACAAATCACTTTCAAGCACAAAACTCGCCACTACAATAATAGGAACAGGGACAGTATAGAACTGCCTTCAGTTAGGACCTTGTACGGAAGAAAAACTATCCAGTTTGAGGGTGTGCAGCTTTATAATAAATTACCGAAAGAGATCAGAGATTCTAAATCATTGAACATTTTTAAAAATAGGATAAAGTTATATTTATCAAACCAACAATAAATCACTCACCACTGTATGAACTCCTTAGATCGAACGACCAACTATGTATACTTAAGATATTTTGTTGTTTCTCATATTTAAGTGAGCCATGTATGTTTTTTTGAGAAATAAATTTCTTTAAACCGAACTGTGACAGACAAACTGAAATAACATCTACTGTTCCTCGAAACAATAAAATCCCTTTCACATGACAGTCACAAGCTTTTATCTATTCATGCTCATGACAGTTACCTTAGTTAGAATGAGATAAAAACTGTTAAAATCAAAATCAAAATCAAAAGTCATTTATTCAAATTAGGCTGAGAATCAGCACTTTTCGAACGTCAAAGTACATGAGACAGTCCCCCAAAACGCCCACCCTTCACCACTTCCTAGTGCTTTAGCTGGGAAGAAGAAGTAGTGGAACAAACTCCCCAGGGTGTTACACTGTGACACCCTGTTAGGTACATCGTAACAAGCGCTTTTATTTTCTCGCATAGGTGTGTTAGAAAGAGAAGTACCTACTTTGTGATCATGGAACAGGAACAGGCGGAACAGATATGCGATTATAGCTGTTACAGATACAACCCACTCCTAGTAGTGACGCAGGGAACGCGTAAAATTAGTTTAACCAATCGACGACTTTTATTGAATTTATGCTCTTGTAATGTTGGTCTGTTTTCTTGTGTAATGTAATGAGTATTTAATGTAGATTTTTTTCCCATTTGTCTTCAGATGAATCTGATGAAAGATGAAATAAGGAAGTTGGAGGACGAATTTTCAGGGATCTTATTCGTTGTATATCACGCTGGGATGACGGATGTTAGTTAAGATGGTGAGGGCGATATTATGCTAAGACGGAACAAAGTTGTAAAATAGACGGAAAGGAGGGACAGCCTTACATAGCTGTACACTTTTACAGTTTTCACGATTGATTTATTTTTATTTATTCGGAAGAACAGACACATCACATTTTTACAAATAAATAGTACTATTTCTTCGGAAGAACAGATATACATTATATTTTACAAATAAATAGTACTTAAGGAGTTGTAAAAATGTGCAACCAACAACGTTCTCCACAGATACACAAAAAGACAAAGACAATGTTGAATACTGTCATAAATGTGTACAAATACGTAATTCATATTTTAAGAACTAGCTAAATATACTATCTTTTTTCAAGATCTATAGGTAATTGAAAGCTAGTCAAATATAAAAATGGAATAGATCCCAAATTTTCTTATGAAACGTTGAATCAGTAACTCCACCTTCACCGCGGTCTACCTCGACGACGATGACCTTCAGGCGTCGAGTGAGTGACAATCTTTGACCCTCAGATACGTAAATAACCTACGTTAAACCTGTCACTTAAACACGTCCATAGATCAAACTCCCTATGGGTTGTATAATCTAAAAGCCAGTCTTCGAATTCAATAATTTTAAACTGTCAATAAAGTTAGACTTTACTGCTGTTAAATTGGAATGAAACCAATCTGAAGGGGTGAAGTGGGTCAAGTATATCTAAAGTGATCCAAGAGAATATATCACCTTTAGCAGCCAATATTGGTTAGTGGAATTAATTATTGAAATATACAAGAGTTCTGAAACTTAATTTAAGTCGTTATGTTGGTAATGGAGACGATAGTTATCAGCTAGCTTAGACATTGAATATCCAAAAGATATATTGGTGGGTCAAAGTTGAAATTATATTTGAATACGAATCAATCGACGAATCCTGGAGTGGAGACCGCGTATTGGAAAGCGTAGCGTGGGACGGCCCCCAGCGACATGGATCGACGACGTTAAGAAAGTGGCTGGGACAGACATGCGGAAGGCGGAGTATAGGATGTTGTGGCGCAGCTTGGGAGAGGTCCAGCAGTGGATTACGATAGGCTGAGTTGATTGATCGATTGATTGACGAATCAACATTAAAGAATTATTTCAATACCCTCAACTTGTAGTATTACGGGCACGAGACCAAAGATTGTTGAGCGTGAGGTCGGGAGTTCGATTGATGTGTCCAGTTAAGTGTTGTTGAGTCCTTCCGTAAGGTAGACAATTCTCCCATAAGGTTCTTTGATAGGGTAATTCCGTGAGACTCTGCCTACCTTTGGAGTATAATAGTCTGTTTTTTAACATATTTTGACATTTATAATTTACTACTCATCTCCCCCAATTATTGAACAGGTGACAAAGTAAACAAAGGAAAATATATAATCTAGAATCAATACAGAAATCCACAGTCAAGTACTAAATAATTGATTTTATACAGTCATGTCATCAGCCTGTTCCATTGTTGAAAGATTAATTGATTACCTACGTACCAGTTGACATTCTGCGTTATACAATCACCGAGTTCCAACAATCGAAATAAATGATTTCCTCCAACAATTTATTTTATAAAAGTAACTGAATTAATGGATACGAAAAATTGCGCAGAATTGTATTGTTACAGTACTGTGTTGGTATGATTTCGTAGTAAAGCTTCAACTGTAAAATTTTCAATAGACGATCGTAAATATGGTGGTATACGAAAATTAATTGTTTGCACTTACAAATCAGTTGTCTAATTGTCATCCAATTGAATGGAGGAACAAAGCATTCTATTTTTAATTTTTTTAGTAATTTTTTAGCAAAAGATTATTTGGAAAAAAGGCTTTAATCGCGGAGCGATTATGTCAGCATCGTAGTTTTACAAAATTAATATATATTAGGTAATAACTAGGATCTTAACTTAAATAATTTAACAATTAGGTAATGTAACTTAACAGCTAATTTGGATGTAGGATTGGACAATATCAAATTACATATGCCAACATCCCTTAACCTAAGTCCTACTTCTGATTCCAAAGTTCTCCATTCTGCCCCAACACGAGCACACTCCACCAAATCGTGGTAGGTGTCCTCCCTCATATTGCAAATCAGACAATTTGGGGTATCAACAACCTTCATAAGATGCCCGAACGCATTCGACAGAATGTGCCCGGATCTCAGACGCATGCTTGTTATTAACAATCGTGTATTCATCTGTACTTCAGAGAACCAAGGAATCCTTGGTGGTTCAGACTGAATTGTTCTGTCCCACATACCTTTCTCCTCAGAACTTCTGTCAAAGTATTCTTTCCACATCTTATTGCAAATTGTTTTAACGTCTCTCAAGGTCAATCTGTGAAGAAGGGCGCATGACAGACAGATATTCCCTCATAGGTTCCTGTTTTTGCCAGCTTATCTACTTGTTCGTTTCCCATCAGACTGACATGTGATGGAATCCATTGGAATTCAACTGTTTTGCCTCTTTCTCTCAATGTTAAATATAACTCTAGTATAGAATAGGCTACCGGCAGACCTCGTATGCCCGAGGTACATCGGGCTATTTGCTGTCAAGCGCTTTTTGAATCACAAAGTATTACAAATTTATCACAATTGCATGACATCAAGTATGACAGACATTCCAAAATAGCATACAATTCCGCCGTCATTATGGACAGTTTGCAGTTCAATATGAAACTAGCTCCCATGTCAGATTGAGGATCTAAAAATGCTGGTCCTGTATCATTAACATCCTTGGATCCATCACTGTCAATCTGACAGAATCCGTCATAATTTCGTGCAATCGTTTCTACTGTTTTCTTTGAAAGTGCTGTAGAAGTATGAGATCTTTTGGGTCCTGGCATATCATTAATACTCAGGTTAATGTGTGAGTTAATATCAATATTTGTCATCCATATCGAGAGTGAGAACATCTCTATAACTTTAGAACGATGTAAAGTTTGATTGGTAATTTCACTGTATACGATAGTTAGCAACGGTTTTTTCTTATTACGCCAATATGATTCCTGGTCGCATATAGATGTTAATTTTGATATCATTGAAATGGTGTCACCATCAACTATAGACTTTGCAGCTAAATATTTACGTCGAACAAATAATGGTGGCAGACATAACTCCGATTCCATCGCGTGAATTGGGCAACTTTTAAAAAACCGCCAACCACTCTCATGGCTTGGTTTTGAACTAACAAAGCATTCTATGTGGCCCAAGTAAATGAACTGAGGGGCAATTTTCGTAATATTAGGAACGTTCACAGTCTGATATCACTCCCAATCGGGCAAAAATACCTCGAGTTCTTGGCATTTGATTGTCGCTGAGATGAGACTGCGACTAGATTTTGAATTAAACTAAAACTAATAGAATTAAAGAATTTGAAGTAAAATAATCAGAAGTTGATACTTCTGATGATTTTACATTACATTCTCCGATATTGTGACATTTATCGAAATATTAAAAAAAAACTGAAATCTATTTAAATTGGAATGTCATCTTGTTTCATAAAACTCGAAACACAGGCATACTTCAGAGACTTCTGCAAAAATGAACCTAGTAGACGAATTTCAGTTATAAAGAACCAGTTTCCATTTTCAACAAATTTGTTCTATACATCATAGACGTCACTTATTATTCCAAGAAGGTAGGCTTAAAAAAACCTGTCATTGCTGGAGCTGGCACGTAGTGGTCCTCAGATGTCGTTTATCAAGCTTACCTATCAGCATTGGTCTTACAGTATCAAGTCATCTTTCTAGCCTGTGACACGTTTGGCTTCCATGGTCCTTTCTTAACGTTAGCGTGTGGCGATGAAAAATTGCATTCGAATTTATCTTGTTGGTGACATTCTTTGGGAGTAATAGACTAGTTTTCACTTAGGTCTTGAGCTTATGTCATGGCTGATTGATGACGAATGACGATATAGTAAAAATATTCATTTTGAGATTCCTCCGAGTATTATAAATATACATACGTAGGTACTGGCAAGGTAGGTAAAGGACGCAAAATACGATCCGGATTTTTATTCATCAAGATTACAACGTAAGCAAGGTTGTGCACAATAAACCAGCTAGCTGTATGTGAAACGACTTGACCTGGAGAACTTTTGCTCATTAGGAACAGCGTACAGCTGTTTACAATAATGAAAACTGCAATGTATTTCTCTAGAATATTCTATAGGCACGTTTAGCCTCTTCTGAGCTGTGATCGACTTCCAGTCTAGCCTAATGCAGTAAGTGTAAATATGAGTATTTAACACGAACCGGCTACTGTCCTGTGTCTCCCAATTTTCGAGATATTCTCAAACAATCTCATCATAGATACAGTATAATCGACCTAAGAGTTCACTAATCAATAAATTTCATAACACGTCATCGCGTTTTTCATTAAAAACGAGCCTTTATAACTTCTCATAGTAATGGTTTAAAACTTCATCGGATTTCTCCGGTTTCTTACAAAAAGCCACTCAACTTACGGCCCAAGTTATTACAAAGTTATTTAATCTCTCAACACGTAAGCAACGTAATTCAAAACTTCCAGAACGGTTTAATGAATAAGAAATATTAAAGTGTTTCTATCACGAAAATATAAATAAGCGAACTAAGTTCAAACACTGGCAACACCAAAGCAAACATGGGGAGATTAATTGCGAATTCTGTGTGTATTCGTAGCTGTGAGGAATAAGCAGCAGAATGTATAGTACGGGTGAGAAAGGATCTTGGATTATGTTAAATATAGGATAAGTAATATACATCATGTCCCAGAATTAACGTAGACCACCAAACACCCTAATCAGAATAATGATGCATGAAACGGATTTTGTTATTTATTGTGTATTTACATTGTTTATTTATTAAATTAGTCAAACTGATTGTGGGAAAAAATTGTGGTCACCCTCGCACACATTCGCAAACGTATAAGGCTTACTAGTCGGTAAATCGTCACTATTAAATAAAATAATATTTTCTATAGGCGACTCCTACGAAGCTAATTTATTTGTGGGTGAATCGAAAATTCCAGAAACATGTACGTATTAGGCAATTGACACATTTAAGAAAATGTTTACATTACTTTTGTAGCATGATAATTAGTTGATTCACCACTAGTGCTCTATCGGAGCAGAGTACACTTAATACGGGATCCAAATCTTTTAATTTTAATTTATGACTTTCTAACCTCGCTTTTATAAATTTCATTGACAACTTATGGATATAATTCTGAAATTGTTTATTATAGCACTAACCGGTACAGCGCTTTTTCTCATTACCGAGACTCACCATAAACTATGAATAATATTTTTAGAATTTAGTTAGGGAATACGAATTTAAAGTTTGACGATGTAATATCGGCTACTTCTACTAAAGTACGTTTATGAACGCCAAAGATACAAATATAACAACCCAGACACTTCATTTCCTGCCTTCTATAATCTAAGCGCAAGAACAGAGAAAAGCAAATGGAAGTAGACACAGTCTGATGTTTACTTTGAGAACAGAGTTCAAGAGACATGACACTCATACACGTAGGTGTTCATTATATCTAAAATATTTCATGAGCAGAACCCTTAATATGTATGACGAATTTCGAATGATGGAAGCGTCAAAATCTTATTTTCTTATTTAGCCTATTAAAGTACGTGGCGGTTTTTATTCTCATTCTCAATGACATTATCGACACTCGAGATATCGATTGCCTTTTACGGTTTTTGGTCCTTGTTTTCTCAAGTTCTATGTCGTGTCAGATGGGGTTTTTATGTTGATTGTAATGTGAAAATAAACTGTCAGAAGCTGTGATCAAAAGATTGTTAGATTGATGAAAAGGGTGCCATTGTAGTGTTTTATATTTTCCAACGTGACGACATTATCGTGGACATTTTGTTGTATTACTTATGTCTTAATGTTTTATGAAAAAAAAAGGCTCCATTAACAATGTAGGAAATCGCTTTTAGTTTTAAAAAACAATACCCTAAAAATGAATTGCGTGTCATGCATCTACCTTTTGCACCATTACTTGTATGAATGAACAATCTCCCAACTTTGTTGACCATGGGAAAGTGTCCAAGTAACTTCTAATTATTTTAGTCCAAACTGCTTGACACAGCATTACTTTGAAGACGAAATAATAATGGCTTATATTTAGCTATTCAAGCTCTTACGTATTAATGAAACAAGCCTTGGTGTTTCTTCCGGCTGCTGCTGCTGTGTAATGTTTATTAACTTGCTTCGAAATAATGGACGTTTACTGGTAGAAATCTGTTGTATTTTAGATAAGAAGTACTGATGAATCTGAATCTGGGGCGAAGACAAGCGCCCTTGGCGGCGCAAGTCGGAGACGCGAGCGCGGCATAGCTACGCAGGCACAGCGGTAGTAAGTCCGACCGTGCGCCATCTGGCGGCGGCTGGGCCGTGACAGTGTTGTCTTAAATATACTAAAACCGAAAATAATTTGTGTTTTCAAATTGATAATGACAGTACAACCAAGAATTGCAATCAAAATGTGCTCGTTTTTCACCACTTACATAGTTGACACATTTGGGTCTGCTAAACTCACTTAAGGGGAACCTAGTCGCGGGCTCGAACTCACTGATGGGCCTTGCTAAAAAGCACGCTGTCTCACCAGGCATCATGTCCAACAGAGGTAGTATCAGTGATGAGCAGTTAGACGCTAGTCTACACGCACAACATTATTGTGTGAGATGCAGGATCATTTATAGTAAAACAGGCGCGTAAAAAATTAAGAACAGTCCTTCGGAAGATCGGGTTTTATGAAAAAACCACTGTATAAATCAATAACCAATGAAGTTTATTGAACTCTTCGATATTTGAGCTTTGTCGGTACCGACTTGGTTTTTCAGATTTCACACTTCTTTTATTACTAAAACACGCCCAAAGTTAGGTTAAATTAGCAAGAAAAACGGATCTTTGTTGTCTCCTAACTTTTTAATGGCTTTTTATTTTAGTATTCTATTTCCGTACAGACAATATTAATAATGAGACAAAACCATACCATGTTTAATTTTTGATGTACATTGTCGAACAGTGGAGTAATATACTACCGAAGTTTGTATGGGAAAAATGTGGACTAGGTTCACCTTAACAGACACAAATGAGTCAGGTTGTCATTTCCGTTTTGATTATGTACTGTTAATTTTAATGTTTAATTACTTTTTCACATTTGTCTACTGGTTATTCCCTGTTCGCTCAATAATTTATCGTTTTTACTCTCCGTACGAAACTATGCCCAATTTCCCCCACACACATCGATCCATGGTCCTTAGGTCGCTAATAATCTATTCAATTATCTTCACAGAATAGACTGCCCGTATGTTTGTATGTGTGTGCCGATCCGTTTCTAAGAACGACAAAAGCGACCCGTTATTAGGTTAAATTTATTGGAACGTAGTTGAGTTAATTCCATTAGGGCTGGTTTTGCTCTTTTTCGTTTTTTATGCTTCGATTTCAGTCAAGATTTTCAGTTGTGGGATATATTTTTTCTATTTCCTATAGATTACGGTACTTAGGTTGGTCTAAGCAAAATTAATACTGCATCTTTTGAGATTGATGCAAAGTAAAACCTCCTTTCCCCAGAATTAAAAGGTATTACTTCTGTAGGTATTCCAATTCTACTTAATTCCCATGTTAAAACATTTTCTCAGCCAGCAAAGCATTCGCAAAAAGCTCGGCCATTTCAATTCACTGAAAGACCGCCATTACTGTCTTCAACCAACTAATCCTTCCCATTGTATTTTCATTTCTCCAACCAAAAATATTTTAGAGAATTATTATAATAAATTTATTCCCCTCATCTACATAATATCTCAGGCTAGGAACACACCTGCGAACTGTGACGTGTCTAGCATGAATTTATTTAGCGCATTAGCGCCGCTACGGTGTGACATGTGTGAACACGGGTGCACTTTGCATTTGAATGTTCAAAATGAGCAGTATTAATAATCGTGGAATCCTGCCTTTATGACCTTCGTTTGATCTTTGTAAGTGAATAGAACATTCGAGAGGAATACGTGATTTTGTTTAAGCAGAAACTTTTATCGACGTCTGCTGGTTTTATGATCGTCTAAATAAATAAAAGCAGACTTTTAAATGAACTGTGCTGGTGAGAAACTTAATAATTTAAAGGACATGGTCGGATAAAGAACAAATACAATTATGGTTACAGTCTGTAATACAATTTAAATAAAGAACACTATTGATCAAACCCAAGATTTTTTTGTTCTTCTTATTCGATTGTTTTTTTTTTTAAGAAAACCTTGTAATACAGAACGAACAGAGAACAAAATACTGATTTCTACACAAAAGTTACCTAAGAACTAATAAGTTTCCCAACAATGTTACACCCTGCACAGAGGTTACTTACACACGCAAGTATATAAATACTTACCTTGCACAAACCACTTAGAATACTTTAAGCTCTCTTTGGTTCGTAGACAAAACTTTCAAAGTCTTTGAAGCGAGATCGAGTGTGCACACAGTTTTCTCAAAAGATTTCAAAGATGAAGTTTGAAAGAGAGAACAAAATTGTGAGTTTGTTTCTTTTATAGCAAAATAAAACGTTTAACGTGTAGGTAGGAAATAGCGTTCTTTTGAGTTTGTTTTTTGATAGTGGCTCACAGGCATTTTGATACTTACTTAAAATAACTTAGTAAAAGTAATCAAATGAAAGCCTCTTTTGTATATTTTCTTGCTTTTTGTTTCAATTAACTAATGTAATTAGCAAATAGTGTAATTTTCAGCATTCGTCTTTATTCTTGTTTACAAGAATCATCTTGAAAACGTGCACCTACAGTCGTTTCAGACTGACGTCCGTTTCATACTGCAAATTATTGTGAAACAAGTGGAAAAACAAACCTCAAATCCAGTGCGCTCGCAGTTAAGAGCTCGAATTGCATTTTAAATACGGCAACCTGCTCTTATTTCCATGTTAAACATAATTAAATTACCTCGGAACAAACCAACTATCTGTTTAACGGGCTCGCAAATTGATGCAAAATTGTTTTCGTATGTTTGTGGCACTCCGCCGCGTTCCAGCAAATAGGATAGGATTTAAGTAATTATAACCGTAAATAATTCTAATAAATAATTTGATAAAAAAGCTAAGATAACCATACTAGTGAGAAGCTCGTGTCTGGTCAAACGAAGGTTAAGCTACGCCTGTCGCGGTCGGTTTGTGGATGGGTGACCATCCATTACATATCGGGAGTCCTCTGTGCCTCGGAAAGCACGTTTAGCCGTCGAGTTAGTCTGCTACTATTCGTAGATATTTGACAGTCGTTACGACAACCAGTCTTACCAATGGCTATCGTGTCACCCAATAACTGGGCTGCGGAGGTCAGCTAGACAGTAAAATACTGGTATACAGCAGCATCAGTTTAGCTGCAAGCCGACCCCAACATAGTGGGGAAAAGATTAGACAGATTCATCGATGACTACACTATTACGTTTGTTAGTTACTAAAATGTAATTTAAAATAATAAAAAAACCACCGACCCAAATAAAAACTTTTAAAAAGTAAAAAAAAATACAATAATAAATAATATTTATTGGCCTCTTAAGTTGTTTGTAATATCTTGATCAAAGCATTGACACGCCGCGCCGGGGGACAGCTACTGAAAATGTTATCCTTTCTACAACAATTGCATAGTTACATTCATTATTGCTGGGCATCGTCTGTTTGGCGTTTTGGTTGGCCGTCCCCCGACGTGACAATGCTTTGATCAAAATATTACCTACAACTTAAATGGCCAATAAATAATTTTAATATCATATTATTTTTTTTACTTTTTAGAGGTTTTTGTTTGACGGGACGAGGGTTTTCTAAATTTTTAATTTAAAGTTTATTTCCTGCTTTTTAAACTTAATAGATTAATAGTAAACACGCTACGATCGACACATGTCACGTTTAAATCTGCGCAGATTTACGTATGTTTGCCACAGTGAAGTTTGTTACTAATTTATCCTCATTTGTCGTCCTGATCACCATTTATCTATAACCTATTCATTGAGACCTTTTTTTCAATGAGCTCATACACGATACTTCGTTTGTTGGTGAGTAACTTGGGTATCCTAAACATTCCAGATGATGCTCCAGCATCAGTTCAAGGTTACTTTGTTCGTCTCATATCATTGAAGTAATAGATTACCAAATTTCGACTCGATCAGACCCATGGAAGATGCTCAAATCCCTTTATCAACCAGAAAAGAGCTAATAATTTTCAAACGGCTGAACCCATTTTGACGAAATATATCTAAGAACCACCGCTAAAAAACCTACTTTAAAAAAAACCCGCATCCAAATCAGTTCACTTGTTTAAGAGCTACGGTCCCACAGACAGACACACAGACACAAATAGCGGTCAAACTTATAACACACCTCTTTTTGCGTCGGGGGTAAAAAACAAGTAAGAAAATTGAAAAGTAAAAGCTTTTGAAGTATTGTGTAAGAGCTTCTTATAAAGAAAAATCTATCAATTTTCTTTTTAATCATGAGACACATTCAAAATTGAGGCATCAAGCAAGATTGCACACGTGAGAAAATCATGTGCGATATCAAAATCAAAATATTTTATTTCACATAAACCTGCAAGGGCACTTATGAAACGTCAGAAGCTAGGTGCACGGTTCCAATTTGTCGCTTCCTATGGAGAAGAGCCGGCAAGAAACTCCACGGTTACTCTTTTAAAAATAATTGGGTTTTACAATGTTTTCAAATTACCGTGATAATAGGTATGGGAGGACAGTGCAGGCCTGTCAATAAGTACCAAGTACTAAGAGGAATGAAGATAGAGAATAGAAAATCGTCTATAAATCTAGTCTGTAAGGCCTACAACGTTCTCCCATTCACAATATGTAAAAGAATCTACATTAGTAAGATCAACCTATTTAAACAAAGTGACATGATTTTCATGAGAATCACTAATAAATAGGTGATATTTGAAGCGATGTATAATGTCAAAAATGACGAGAATATGTCAGAAAGTGTAAAAAATATAAATATTAAAAATTAACATTGTTATTTGGAAGCAGTTAATAGACTCTCACAAAGTTATGCTGTTAATGAGGTACCAGGGAAGCCACATGTGCAGAAGGAATTAATGCCAAACTTCCCTGTCTTCAACGTAGTCTTTTATCTTATAATATGCTTTTTTGATAAGGACACGTTTGATGTGAGTTTTAAACTTTCCATCGCTAAGTTCTGTAACCGACTTTGGCAACTTGTTATAGAAGCGGATACTGTTTATTAGAAATGACTTGCTAGTTTTAGTTAATCTAAATTTTGGAATCACAATTTCATCTTTACTACGTGTATTTAGATTATGGAAGTCGCATCTTTTTTTGAAAAGACCTAAGTTTTTGCGAACATACAAGATATTTTCTAGGATATAAAGAGAAGGCAGAGTTAGTATATCAATTTCATTGTACTTGTTTCTAAGAGACTCGCGAGGCCCCATTTTATAGATTGCGCGGATTGCCCTCTTTTGTAAAATGAAAACTGAATCTACGTCAGCTGCCGATCCCCACAGCAGAACGCCATTAGACATAATACTGTGAAAATATGCAAAGTATACTAACCTAGCTGTGGCTACATCAGTCAACTGCCTTATTTTTCTTACTGCGTATGCAGCTAAACTTAATCTACTTGAGAGAGCTCTAATGTGGGCACCCCATTCCAATTTCGATTTTAAAGTAATTCCCAGAAATACAGTTTCGGAAATAGCATCTAGTTTCTTGCCATCAAGTTTTAAATTTAGACCTATTTGGGGTACATTTGGTAATGAGAACTTAAGACATTTAGTTTTGTTTGCATTGAGTAAAAGATTATTAGCCGCAAACCACTTCGAGAGAACAGCTAGACTATCGTTGACATGTTGTTTTATATCTAAAAAAATAACAGACTTCCAAGACTTAAAGACCTAATGGCGAAACTAGCTTTCATAAATCACTAAAGATAAAGCCTTGTGGTTCGTCAATCGACAAGTGAAAGATAGCCCACATTAAACAAGCAAATTACACCCCAACTTGTCCGCATAAGCAGCAATACATCTCCATATTTCACAGTCTAACATAATAGCGTTGATGATCAAACGCCAAAACGCTTATGTAACAGAGGAAGCAGTCCATTTGAGACCCCTATATGTATACTGTGGCAAAAACCGAACGTATATGATGGCTCACTTGTCATTAATCATATCTGCAGATCGTAACCGAGACCGCCGTATACCAGATATAACCGGATATATCCAGAATACCGTTTAACAATGCGGTGTCCTATTTTTCGTGTAATAAAATTGTAATAATAGCAAATAAAAGGTTCGTTGTTATTTTTGATGGGGTTAACAGCCAATTGTGTCAATGGCGGCTTTGAAGCCGATTTTGGTAAAAAAGGTACCAATATTGTTTTTAGATGGAGGTTATATCGTTTAACGTTGTTTTTATAGGTACGTGATTTTATATTTTTATTTTTCTTTAAAAATTCAATGTAAAAATGTTACATTATTTATGGTAAGCATTTATTTTGAAGGCAAAATAGATACTTACTGCAACAGTAAGATTAGCATTGTTGGAAAATAAATAACTTTTTCTGCAACGCAGCTTCTAAGCTACATTGCAGAATAATCCTTAGTCTTTGCTGGTACTAACGCGACGTTTTATATGGGACACTATGTATAATGTTCCACTTTAGCAACGTGCCATACATTGCCACCATTTTGTAGTTTAAAACGTGGTGCTTAAAATAAATGGTGGTTACAGCAATTCGTTTTCATTACAGGTACGTTTAAAGGATAGCGCATACACGTCACGCATAGAAAATAGTAGGTATCCAGTTACCTGAATATATTGACTAAATATCAAAGAAAATTATGTTTAAAGTTTTATATCTAAAAGCTGTTTGTAGAACTAATAACAACAATAATCATTCTTACCTTACTCAACATTTACCAAAATGAAATGCATTAAGAAACCGAAGCAACATTTTTAATAAAAAATAAGCCTTTCATAAACGAACTACGAACAGGGTCGGAAAAATATTGAAAACGACAAGATAAAAATAGCGGCAGTAAATCTCGATAATAAAGCAAGCGAAGCACTAAATAACTACAAATCAAAACGCTTGGTACGGTCATAATGCCAATAATACAAAAGGTCAACTCCGTACAAAAAATCTAAAACGCACGTACACATTGACACGCTACACGTACAGCCATTGCAACCGCTCCCGCGTCAGACATTCGACTAAAATCGCCGTACGTCCGAGTCAGTATGAGTGTGCCTGTGTTTGCTCGTTTTATGGAGTCTGACTTCTGTACCTTTCTTTTATGTGGCACAACCCTATCTTCAGCCATAACGTAGGAATGACGTGTCGCCATCTACCAGATCAAATGCGCATTCCGATCACGTACGTATCATCACTTATGTGTTTGTAAGGGCGCGTTTTACTTGCGTGGAATAGCGGAATTTCGCAATTTTCGAGTGGATTTTTGAAGAAAATTTGTATGTTGTGGCTGTGTCGTCTGGAAGAAAGCATATGAATTTTAATATCCGTCACTTCCAGAATTGTTACGACAAGTTGAAAATGTTACACAGTTTGCAAGTATTGACTTTATGTTAGTGTCTTATTGGTAAAGAAAATGGGTTCGGTAAAAAGACATTTATTCATTAAACAAAGATTAAATATTGAACCCAGTAATACCCGTTTACTTTTCTGGTAGTACTTTCGTGCGATTAAATAATTGTGTATATGAACATATTGACTTATACGTAATCGAAGTACCCAAAAGAAAAGAAGTCAACATGAAAACGAAATCTACCGTACATTCAAGCCAGACTAGAAACCGTGTAATTTAATAGTATTCATACCAGGATTAAACGGAAATTAATACGCCTGCGAGAGAGTTCTAAGTTTAATGAGGTCTAAATTGAGCTCAAACCAAATATTATTATAATTCTTAGATGTTTGAACTTTGAAATTTTCTGAGTGACATTAATTTGAATTAACTTTATCCACATTGACTTCTTAGAACATCAAAACTTTTGTGAGATATCGAATAAATTCTAGTATCAATAGAGAGAGAGAGCCTACTAAGTTAACGAGAAAATTAATTTACTTTGATGATTATGAATCCCTAGACGCATTTAGCACGACTATTCAAACCTATTCGATAAAGTAAAGAGCGCTATTTGCTCTCATTTCAGAAGAGTGCAAATAATGTGAGCCTTAATGCGTTTTTGTCGGTACAACTTCAATTTGCCATAGGTTTTCATAAGCACGCAAGCATTTTTACGACTGTCAGTAGACTTCTTTTTCCTCTCGTGTTGATGACTCATATTTTCGCCTACCGTAGTGCTATGGACAATTTTGGTTCACTAAGCCGTGGAGGCAGCAAGTAGTTGTACATTCAAACTATTAAGTAATAGACTTTAAAATATCAACAGCCGTTAAGACTAAGAAAGACATATGACATTCCCTTAAACGAAAAGACGCATGCTTCAATATGGTTTCAGACCTAACATAAGCGTTCGAGACCATTAACCAATTCCTTTCAAGAAAAAACAAACGTTGTGCCTCTCCAATATTCTATTTTGAACGTACCCTAAGCTGCAGGGGTAGGTGTGCAACGAGAAAAAGCCTTTTGTGTGTAACGCTACACCTTTGTCTCGGCTCCATGAACAGCCTCCGGAGGTATTCCTCAAGGCAACATTTTTGGGCCATAATCAAAAGGATGCCTTTTTCTTTTTTTTAACACGCGTTTCCTGCGTTTATTGTTCAGGAAAATTTAAAGAATTTCTGGAGAATGTCTGAAATTTTATGTATTGTCATTAAACGTCATCATGTTAGGTAAAATGCGACAGAGATCTAAAATTACATTTTGTTGTTGACAAAATATATTTGTTGATGTAAAAACTTTGGTAATGTGTTTTTATGAATATGTTTCTTAATAAAAAATCGAAACAACACAAGAAAAAATAACACAACTGAAATTTCTTATTACGCCTCGACATAAGGATAAATTATAGAAAACAAACATTTCAGTCTCGTTCAAATAGATGCTATCACAGTATATACAGATCTTAAACAACCCATGTTTATCAATGAAATGAATGAGTAACCTTATATTTTCTTTCCAAATTGCTTGCATGAGGACACCTAATCAAACAGGGAAATATATACGCTGCGTAATAAGTTCCAACGTACAAGTTATTAAGGAGAAAAGGATTCCATTCCCGCGCCAGGCTTAAGACGAAATGAACCGGTTGTGTTTATAAAGAGGAATGAAGCAAGGAGTCCAGTTGGTTGTTTTACCTTGTACTTGTAGGTTCTTTCATTAAAAGTGTGTTACTTTCTACTTCATAAAGTAAATGGCAGTCGAAGGCGAATTGAAATGTACTACATCATCTCTGGAACAATTACTTCCAGCTATTTCGGTTCAGTTTGAGTGTGGACAATTATAATAACTTTGTATTATTTAATACTAGCTTCTGCCAGCGACTTCCACCCCATGGATGTCAGAATTTATCCCACGGAAACGTACTACCAGGACAAAAGTAGCCTATGTTTTTCAGCCGGACCGCCAGCCGGAAACCAGACATTTCGGAGATTATATTCAACAAACAGACGGACAGCAAAATGTTTATTTTTATTTTTTATCGTATGTACTTCCATATGTATTTAATATAAGAAGCTTTTATTTCAATATAACAAACAGACACGTCAATTTAATTTTTATTTTTATTGTAAAAATGGTACATAATATATAATATGTTATGGTTAAATTAAACAAACAAATAACTAACTAATCTATTTAACGACGTATGTTATAATTTAAAACAAACATTTTTAAATCAGCTCTAATTTATTATAACCACTTAAAGTGATTAAAACATAACTAGGTAATTCATGGGAAATTATTTTTGCAGTTATTATAACATTATAACTCGAGGTGGAATTGAATTAACACCTTACGATAATTCACTCAAATACCGTTTAATGTTACACTGTGGTACATCAAAATAATGTATAGGTACTAGTTACAACATAAAAAGGTAATTTATAATAATCGCTCATAATTATTGCTTAGAATAATAGTAGACGTTATGAATACTTCAGCACACCTTCAGGTCACTGTAAAGTAATGGCGTCTAGCATGCGAAGAATTTCCTAAAGGTTTGTCCATAATTTTTATTTATCTATTGATTCATTTAATTTAGGCAGCAAAGGTCCATAACATAAAAACCACCACATAACACTACACTTAGGAGCTTGGTTAGCAGTATAATAGCAGTGGCACAGCATAGGAGTAGTGGCACAGCATAAGAGCAGTGGTGGCCCAGTAGTATCAGCCCCGGCTTACGAGTTGCAGATCGTGAGTTTGAATCCAGGCACGCTCTTTACTTTGTGCAAATTAATTTATCACCACTGCGCTCAAAACAGTTAAGGAAAACGTCGAAAAGTTTATAGCATTCAATATGATAGGCAAATCTCGTAGTTATGTATGCGTTCGCAAAACCAAAACGTATGTTTTTGTGGATTGGATCACTATCTGCCTAGCCTTTTTTTAACTATTATTGTGGTCGGCTTCCAGTCTAACCAGATGTAGCTGAATATAAGTATTTTACATGGAGCGACTGCCTATCCTCTATCCTATGACCCCCTTGGTAAGGTAGGTTGTCAGACTTTTGGGCTGGTGACCCGTAACGACTGTCAAAGATCCACAAATGATAACTGGGACCAACGACCAATGTTGAGATTGAATATGGGTACCTATAAACCTCGTAACCAGCTTTGGTCTAATAACGTTTCCTTGAGGGACTTATTTAAAGAAATTGGTAATCTCACGGTGGCATCACAATTCATATTTGCTAACATCTTATATGTTAGGCAAAATATACACTTGTACACTAAAAACAGTGATATTCACACCGTTAACACAAGGAATAAGGACAAACTACGTGCTCCCTTTCACCGGCTTCATAAGGTTCATAACTCATTTGTCGGGCTTGGTATAACTTTTTATAACAAGCTTCCCTATTATTTGCTAGATTTGCCTTTTATTGCATTTAAAGCTCAAGTAAAATCCATCCTTTGTTTAAAGGCTTACTATTCCATCAACGACTATTTAAATGACAAGAATAGTTGGTCGCTGTGATTAACTCAAGACAATGTTTATGTTGTTTCTCCAGAATTGGCGTATCTAGTGACAGATTATATGGGTTCATATAATTATTATTTTATTTTTTATTGCCTGTCTAACATTTTTTTTTATTATGATCTATTATGTCATTAGTTATTGACATGATCTACTCATAACAATATTTTTTATGAGTTGTTTTATGCTTTATTTGGCCTCAACAGTTTTCATTTTATTGGTATGGCTAGCTGACATTTTGACTAATTATTGAATTAATGTTCTGGGTCTCGTAATGTTTATTACTTTGCCTATGTATGTATAGAATCAAGTCTTTCCGACTTAACAGACAGCTGTGCTGTTGGGGAGTTTGTTCCGCCACTTCTTCTTCCCAGCTAAAGCATGAGGAAGTGGTGAAGGGTGGGCGATTTGGGGGACTGTCTAATGTATTTTGACGTTCGAAAAGTGCTGATTCTCAGCCTAATTTGAATAAATGACTTGATTTTGATTTTGACATTACACAGAAGAGTTCCGTAAATATCGAAGGTGAGCGACAAAGAAGTATTTTTGAAAATTCTCTCCCTGAAGGCGTTAAATATTGTATGAAAGTTTGAGTAGAAGTTAGTCATTTGTGCCGATGGGAACACAGTTTGTAAGCAATTAAGGCTAAGCACCATAAATCCAAAATAATAAACCTACATGAATTGCAAGTGATATGCACGTACCCTAGCTAACTGAAAAACTTAAGCAGTTTTAATAAAACAGCCTGATGAAAGTGCATTAAAAATAAATTGCCATTTTCAACCGTTCACTAACAAGTTCATGATATAGTGTTTTGTTTTCAACTTTATTACTTTTTTCTGACACGAGTACACGTCCATTTTGTTACATGCGATTAGAGTTGCAAGGCTTTTGAGTTTAGTCGGACATGGCGGATTATTTCCGTTTTTAAAGTAGGTACCTAATAGGATTTTTTTCGTGCATAGTAATTATTTTGAGCGTAAAATCCTGTAATTTCCCTGAAATTAACATTTGTAATCAATTGGTATTGTAGTAATATTGTCAATCTTTTTAATTGTATTTGGTAGACGATGAATTTGCGCATCAATGTGTAACAAGCATGTAAATATTGACAATTGCAATCTATTGATAGCTTTGGGGACCCTTTACACTTTTTTCCGCTCCTAGTTTCTATGAGATATAACAAGGCTTATGTAGCCTACTACATAAGCCTTGCTTGCGAGCTAAGAACCTATTCTTAGCATAACATGATGCCTGTATTCCTCGAAGGGGTATATCTATCTATAGTACACCCACGTTTTTTTCGTTATGTTTAGGTCCAATATAATGCGATGCGAGCATAATAGACATTGTATTTACAACAGTCCATAAGTACCTACTTACATTGACATTGTATTTAAACAGTCCATAAGCCTACTTATGGACTGTTTCGTGAACGCGTCAAGTTCGTGAACGGGCGCTGTCGGTTGAGACTGGTCATCTCCTAACTTCCAGGGCTTATTTTTATCTTGTATTTAGAATTCTTTATATTTTTTTTTTACATTGTTCTCACATACAGAAGCAACAAGAATAATGTTCCCAAGATTTTTTTATATTCAACTTGATTTTAAAAGAGTGTCCGTGGAGTTTCTTGCCCGTTCTTCTTCATAGAGATCTACGTTTTGGAATGGCAATTCAAAAGTGCCTGTAAATGGTTTAATTGAAATAAATGCTTTGAGTTTTTTTTTGAGTTTGAGTTTAAATACAATGTCTATTATGGTCGCATCGCATTACATTGGACTTAAACCAAGCTATAACAAAAAAGTGTGATCAATCTGTAGGGCGCTATTGACATCAACGCACAAACTGCTACCTACTGCTACGGATTCAACACATGATATAGTCAAACGTTTTCGTCGCTCAAAAAAACATCTGATACTTCATAGAAAAGTACAATACCTACAGCTACTCTTACGAAAAATTTCAACGCAGGGGCGTTAAGAATCATGTACTGAATGAATCCATGTTAGCTATACACATGGTTTGTGCATCGATGACCCTGCTGTCAATCAGGAATCAAAATCACACTAACAGGCCGATTCCTATAATTTGCGGAGAGTTGTAGATTAAAATTAAGACTCTTGTATCTTTATCTAAAATAAAGTAAACTCCTATTACCTTCACATAGTAGATCCCTCTATTTGAAAGTAGCTATCACAGTTAAAATTAGCTTACGATACTATTTATTTGCTCAGTTTGGAAATAATGTTACCATTGGTAAGCAAAAAGATCCGTTTTTTTTTTATAGGAACCGAGCATTGGTCAATCAAATATTATGCTAAAAGTGTCCTTTGAGGGTAACAACTGAATCACAGGTACCTATAACATTAATTTTGGGAAATCTTCCTTCACTGCCCGTACCTTATAAGTGATAGAAACATTCCGTTCATCAAAACGTTTATAAGATCGGCAGTGAACGCTAGCGCCATCTGTTACCTAGACGAGGTTCTATTAACAGAGGCACCGCGCTTGTCATTTGGTTACATTTACTGAACCTGTATAAATATCGTGTCTCATTTGGCAAGTTGACTGATGATTAAATACTTCGTATTTATTAGGTTCCTTGAAAATGATGGAACATGAATATTATGGTACAACCGGTACGTGAAAACTGACTATAGCTTAGAATCTTGGTGAAATGCACTTTGTGATTTAAAAATTGTTTGAAAATCGGCACTGTGCTGTGGCTCCCATAGCATCATGCTGAGTGGAACCCTTCTTGTCACTGTCACGGCGTGCAGCTGCCGACTATTTATGTTCCATGTGCCTATGTATAAATCTGTGTTGTTTAATAGTTTTTTTTAAATGTGATCTCATCTTTTTGTATGCACGTGTTTCTGTGACAAGTACCTAAATCTATTTTTATTTCTTTTTTTCATTTATTCATTTGTTTCTTTTAAGAAAATGAAATCGTACTCTAATTGGTTTCTGAAATTAAATTAGTCTTACTACACTGGAAAACAATCCAAATCAAGGAATTCGGCTTTACTTACGGCTAAAGTGATATTGTAACATTAAAGATATAAAAACAGTATTTTCAAAGACGATTTCTTGTAAAACACAATTAAACATTCCCATTCACGTTTTTTCCATTTTATCCTCGCGATTTCAAAAGCTTTCCCGACTAATTACCCCTTAGTAAATATCAAATTAGTTCACAATTAATGAGGCATTCTTGTCAACATTCCTTTTGTTTTTCTCTGTAGGTTCTGTAAACGTAATTCAATTACATTTTCAGAGACTTCGTATTAGGCATTTTGTACCTTTTTCCTTGTAACGGCAAAATGATTTTTTTTGTTTTTGGTGAGAGGAAACAATTCAGAGCTTCCTAAGAACAAATATTTTGATTGTGAGTCGGTTTCTTTAATAATTCAAACTTAATTTTATCATATTAATTAACATGATTAATGTTAAATTATCATACTAGCTTTTGCCCGTGGCTTTGCCCGCGTGGAGATCGAAAATTATGCCACAGGAACGAACTATCGGGATAAATTGTACTGTTGAACTGTTGTATTAAATTCGAATAACAAATGAGCAAGCGTATGTCGTAAAAATGCAAATAAAATCATATAAAATTAGATATTAACTATTTATTAATAAATAATCCATCACTAAATGCATTTTGGCATTTGAAATTTTATGGTATATTTTTAATTATGTTTATAACTGTTATTGAAGGGATAAACTGATTTTAAAGATAATTAAGAGGTGACTTTGATGATTTTTTTGATGCATTAAAGTATGTTTAATTATGTTTTGAGTTCCATCACTGTATGAAATAAAGACGTGAATATATCATATTTTTTTTTGCTTTCAAAATTATTTACGGTTAAAGAGATACACAGCTTTAAAAAACGAGTTTTCCAGAAATCTCCGCCTTAAGCGTGATAAGTAACAAATATTCAAACATCCAAACTTTCACATTTATAACATTAGTTGGATTTAAATTAAAAACAATACGAGTGGTTGATTGATATAGTAGTTGTAAATAACTCTAGTATGTACCATACCTACGAGGTACTTGCTGTGTCAGTTGCCGGTTTTTCGTTCACATAATACTGATGTCGCATAGTATAACCGTAACCTGTGAGAAGTGACAAATGTCATTTTGTCGTGTGAAAATAACGTATTCTCGATTCTCCTTTGATCAAGATAAGACGCAGAGTACCATTTGTTACCAGATAGTTGACAGGAGAGCAATGACAATCAATGATTCCAAGATAATCTAAATTATGGCTATGTACAAAATATAATTTAAAAAACACACACACGCACACACACACATGCCTTCCCAAGTTAGGTAGAAACTACCGAACCACATCTGATACGATCCTTATAAACCAAAACCCAAGAACTAATGAAAAAACGTTCATATATCTGAGAGTCCCAAGTCTATTAGAAATAATAGGTACTGTTAGGTTTTTAAATAATATATAAAATTGTGTTAGTCGATCATTGGAATATTTTATTTATTATGCTGGAAAAACTATGAACTAATGACATTTCGGGCATGACGATTGAGACCGCGGGGTGCACTCGGCCTATATGCTCGGGGCCAGCATCGAATACGGACGTATTATGAGTGTTCATTAATATAGCCAACAATAATTTATGTAGGTGATGATAAGAAATATAAATGAATTTCAAAATATCTCAGCATTACATATTATTTTCCTTATCCTGAAATTTCGTAATTAGTTATATTTTGTTTTTACTTATGTATCAATAGTCATTCGTTAAAGAATCTTTTGAATGTCATAAAGGAAACAAAACGATAATTACAGTAAATAAGGAAGTAGGTACCTACAACTAAAATACCTACTGAGCATTGTTAGTAAACTAGAACATTGTATGACTGCAGTTTTTAGTCCCCACTGAGTCACCAACGTGGTAGGTACGGCCTTGCAGTGAGAAATAGTAACATCGCATGAAAAGACTGTCTCATTTGTTTCAGGTTTTCTGTGAAATTATTCCATCCTTATTTCTCTAACGTAACGTTAAAATGTAAAAGTTTAATGCTGTGTTCTTGTTACTTTAATATAGCATAGGTAACAGTATTGCTTTCCAATATTAGTTAGGTAAGCTGGTTTTTTTCCCTTTTTTGTCCTTACCGGATAGCGAGCTACCCATTACTCGCCATCCGCAAGCCCCCGCCTACGGTGGCCGGGAATCAACCTGGGATTCCCGGCGCCCAGGGCATCTCCTGCGGTGACGACGACCGTGAGGGCGCATATACTGCCTCTACCTCGCGTGCGTCGCCTCCCTCTTCACGAGTATTACTGCTTCGCAGAAGACGGCTACCCATGCACTCTCGCTCCATACCATGGCCTGGACCAGAAATTTTTATCTTAGTTCTAGGTAATAAGACTCAATTTGAAATGCCTAGAATAATGTTAGGGTCAACATGTTTTTCTTAGTAGGTAACAATACGTTTAGTTTTATAAAAATAAGTTTTAAATATTTTATTATGCTTTTAACTCAATACCTTATAGAGGGTATGAGGAACAGGGTGCAAAGTTCTCTCATACTCTATAGTAAAGGGGGGATCCCCCAACCAGACGGGTGTTGTGTCTGGTGGGCAGCTGCCCGGGATTGATGTCGAGATGTTGGTATGTATGCAGATCGCGCGTTAAACTCTGCTTGCGCGATGTAGCTGATGTAGTTGCGTCGTGTGACGTCAAGTCTTGAGTAGTTCGGAAATGGCATTGTAGATGGCGTCAATTTACTTTTTGTTTTTTCCACATTTGTTGATTTAAAGTATCGTATGTAGGGCATTGTAGATGTCTACCACAACCTAATTACCTACTCTAATTTGGGTGTATGAGGTCTCTTGTTAATTATGTTACAGGTTTTTTTAAGTTTCAGTGTACGCAAAAGTGATAACTTTTAAAATGACGACCGAGACATTATCATCCTCTTCAAAGAAAGTCAATAAAGTCTAACAAAAATTCTTAACTTATTTACACGTCAATACATTTTACTAAGCTTCAGAAAACCATCTGGAAACAGCAAAAAATATTATTAATGAAAACTCCGTACCATACCGTTGCTACAGTGCTGGTATATTGTCGTTGCAGTCACCGGCAAGCGGTTGTACGGTGACAAATTGTCGCGCAGCATGAGATGACAGTGTTGTATTCGCCTTTTATGGGTTCCCGGTAGAAAAAAATATGGAGCTAGGTTGATGATAGAATCTCAATTTTTGGATGTGTTTTCTCTTTTTCTGTGTCAGTCAAGTTCTGATGTTGGATGATATTTTAAAATTCTTTACTTTTTGTGTTTTTTTTTAAACAATGTTAGGAAGCGGAGGGAAATGGAAATAGGGCTCGTGACGTACAAAATTGAGTACAGACTGACTAGAGTACAGATTTTTAACGTTATTAAAATAAAGGAGGTATCTTATAGATTCCTTATTATGAAATTAAAACACTACGTTTGCAATGAAGAAACAAGAACACTCCGGAAAATGAGTCCTGCAATTGTCGTTTCCTTGCTACGTAGATAATTTATACAAGCAATCTGTATTTCCACTATAGAAAAACTCCGCGATGGGCCACATCTTGCAAGTAACTTAAGAGATACTTTCATCTACTATACATATTGTAAACTAACTTCTTCCCCCCACAACGTCAGCGTGAAATTTCTTGCCCCGCCGACCCACCCGACGCATTGCATCACCTGCTCGAGCTTATAATATAACTTCATTTTCGCTTACTTTTGTAGTAGTCCTGGCGTAAATGTTAAGTAGCTAGCGTTCTGACGAATAGAGTTATCAAACGATTTTTTTCTAATCCCACTAGTAGTTCCAGAGATTACCGCGTCCATACAAAAAAAACAAACTCTTCAGCTATATTAATAGTATAGATTAAAGTCGCTTTTCGTGTCTGTGTGCCAACCGAGTTGTTCTTATAAACTGCGTATTGGATTTTGATGCGGTTTTCACCATAAATTAGAGACTGCCCCCAAAAGGTTTATGTGTATCCATTTTATATTAAACTAACATTTATTATAAAAATCTCGATTTTCGTCGAGTCCTAGAAACCGTGTGAAGCTGCGCTTTTTGAAATAATAAATGCAGCAAACACTTTATTACGTTTTTAGAATACTTTAGGTTTGTCGTTTGACTTTATTCCAAGTGCGACCGCTGATTGATGTAGTTTTGTCCCCAGGTTGGGCAAAGTGTTATTATTTAGAATAGATAGAAAAGATACATGTCAACGTTTTACTAGGTTATTTCGATAACCGGTTACTGGAAAAACGAAGGCTACATGAGATTTATAAAATCACCGGAAAAATGGGAAAAGTTAGGTTAGGTATACTTCTATCTACAGGAGGCAGAGGTAGTAAAAACATGAATTATACATTTTACATCTGTATACATAAAAGAGAAGAGCTTCTGTTTTACAATCCAACATCCCAGCCAAGTCCCATTATCCCCACATATAAGTAAATAATGTACGACAGGGCGGAAATTTCAGATGTTGTCAACATGATTGACACCATCTATACGCTTTTGTGTGCGCTCATTCGCGCTGCTAACAGCATGTGACGTCACGGGTGGGTATTAGAGTGAATCCTTCGCGAGGCATTGTCGATATTCTCTGCTTGAATTATTGTGACGTGAGTTGGGAAAATCATTTTTAAGGAATGAAAGAATCTGAACTGGAAAGGATTTTTTTTTGGCATATCAATATTAAAGTATGACTTTTGTTGTTACCTTAACTAAAAGATTTGTTCAACAAAACATAAGAAACAGACATAACTTAACATTGACTTATACAGGAAATACCTGCCTACTATATCTCGCCATCAAACGTAAAAGTTTGGCGAGTTTAGAATTTAGTAACACCTCTGTAGTATAATTACTTTGAAATAAATAAATAATAAAAAATATATATAAATATATAAGGTTACTATAATGATTACCTGTAGCATAATATTATTTTAATGATGTACACTATCTGATTTGACAAGCACCCCAGTTCCCTAGGACACTTTTCTATCACAATCCGAAAGATTATGAAGGAAATTGGTAATCCATGGCTTCATTTGTTTAAAAAATTGTCTGCTGCACAATGTAAATACCACAATGAATATGATTGAATTGTCAAAATTAATAATAGCATTGGGTTTGTAAGTATATAACTCATTACTCAGCAGGAGAAATAGGAAACTCATTAAACTCATACATTCTCCTGCCCTTTTCCGAAATTATTTGGGGTTGGCGAAGTAGCAGTCTTCTATACTTCTCTATAAGACTCGGTCTCGGTACTCAGTCACTCCCTAGCTTTCTAGCCATATTATCTTTATCACAGTGCATACATCGTTTATTTGGTCTTCCCCTACTATACACCATGACATTTTAGTCAATTCAAAATCAAAAGTCATTCATTCAAATTAGGCTGAGAAACAGCACTTTCCGAACCTCAAAATTACATAAGACAGTCCCCCAAAATGGCCGCCCTTCACCACTTCGTAGTGCTTTAGCTGTGAAGAAGAAGTGGCGGAACAAACTCTCCAGCAGCACAGCTGTCTGTTTAGTTAGATAGACTTGATTCTATACATAGGTAGGCAAAGTAATCAACATTACGAGACACAGAACTTAAAAATTTGTCGTTTGTCAGCTAGCCATGCCAATATGCCAACAAATAAAATGAAAACATAACTCAAGCACAAAAAATAAAAGTAAACTAAGCATGTACCAAAATAAAACCCTCCTGGTATAAATGGCGTGATAGCTTGCATAAGTAATGCTGGATTATGTTTACAAATGATAACCTAGGACCAGGAATCGTCTAACAAAGGTGGTCCACACAATGTATCCGACATAACATACCTCTAGACACGAAAAAAAAATTGTTACAATTAAATAAGATAACAGATGCAAAGAAAAATAAATAATGTTTAGAATTATGAAACACGTTGTTTTTCACCCAGCGCACGAGTCGAGCAGATCATTCCATCTCAATTACATTCCATCATTCATTCCATCTCCATAATAGCTACGTCATGCGTCATAGTGAATGATATTTTCATTTTTTTAATTAATAATTTGTTCATAAATATCTTTAAAAAAATAAATGATTAGTAGTCATTGACTACATGAAGTGAGCTGCCGTTGTAAGACGATTAAAATGCCACGGTGTATAGACATTCACACTTGAATAAATGTTTGTTGTTGTATTGTCATCTTTATTTCTACTTCAAATCCAGGACTTTGTTAAAACGCATTGTTTAGTACCTATAGTGTTAGACTATTGTGCAAAATAAGTCATCACGCTGACATGTTTTGTAATCTTCTAATAACAGAACAGAATTCCGCCATAATTTCCGAATTGATAAATTATTTGGTCCCGTCGTTATGACACGATATAAGTCTGCCGCTGTATATTGGACATATGATCAATTTTAAACTATTCCAATGCATTTGCAATACTGCGCCTAATGGGAAGCGCTAAGGTAGCACGCAAAAAATCATTCAAAATAAAAAAGTCATTCAAAGGGATTATATTATGAACTAAGATGATTTTAATTAATTCTGAAAATATGTACATCCTTGTTACGGTCACGAATCGGTCGACGAAAAGAAGGGTTGCCCGACTGTGCGATGCAAAGGAGGGTAAACGTGAACAATAATTATATTAACTAAAAAGTATAAAATTTAAAAAAAATAACTGAGTATAAAGTGAACTTCAAAAAAGATGGAAACAAGAAAATGTTACTATAAGAAGTTGACTAATAAACTTAATATTATAAGCAATCTTTATTTATTTGTATAGCAGATATACATAAGCTTATCGTCTGACACGAAAATGTATTAAGCATAAACAAACTCTCAAAGCACATGTTTTGAAGCAACGCGTTCTCACTGTGCTCAGTGCCACGTGAATCACCGGTCATAAAAACCATAATAAAATAGAAGCACAGAGTTTAAACGTATACTTACATTGCAAATAAAGCTGTGATAGGTGAAACGCTTTTATTATCACGCAACGCTTTTATTATAATTATTACGTATCGCAGATTCTGTAGTGTGTTTATTTCTCACTCTTGCTCCCAAACGTATTTCTAGTATTAACTTGATGTGACTGTAAAATCGTAGAGTTATTGTGAATTTCTTAAATATAATTAGTATATTCCAGATTAATGGACAGAAATAAACGAAAAACTATTTATTTTGAAAGAAAAACTAGTTTTCTTTCATAAATATTTATGATCGTTTCTATGGGCAATCGTACCAAAAAAATCGACCCTGTAAGGGTACCTACAGCAAAAAGATAAAATTAAGATAACAAAATTAAAACTACTACTAATATACATAATATAGGTACAAATAAAAAGTCTGGATATCTTAATTAATTTAACAATAAAATTAGAACATAACTAGTTATTAAGATTAAATAAACCATGCATCGCAGACGATTTTTAATGTGTAGGTACATAACTACACGATGAAGCAAGAAATCTTAATTGAAATTTCAACACTAATGTTATTTTCTTAGTTAAAGTATGACGTAATTTGTTTATTATAATTATGTTTTGTATCTGAAACATAATGCTAGCGCCATCTATTACGCAGAGATCGAACTTACTGCGGCAATATTTCTCTTTCCAAACATACCCATTACGTAATCGTTGTGAAATAAATAATCTTGTTAGCCAGGGTAGCCCCATAATATAATTTCATTGAATGACTATCTCATGAAATCGTTATATAAGGGATTATATAAACTTAAAGGATGGATTGATGATTGTAAACAACCTGACACTGGCCTGAAAATTGCATAAAACGTAAAAAAAAATGTGGGCACCTTAATGAACCCCTTAATCTAATTCATATTTTAAAACTGTTGTGAAATATTTAAGTATTCGAAACCAAGTACGGCAGGGGCCTGATATTTATCGTTAAGATATATATGCATGATTAGTGTGAGACTTACGAAACAAACAAGAAAGTATCCATAGCAAGAAACAGTCGTCAAAAGCACTTAAATAAAACCCATTTCAAAATATACATTTCTAAGAAAACCGACCTTTTCATATTAAACTCACGTATGTCACAAATAAGATTAAGGGCCCAGTTTCAATAAAAACATAACGAGATACAGTGTGTAAAATGAAAGATTTATCTGTTGGCCCAAAGCGGGTCCGCGACATAAATATATTCATACACTCTATTGAAAGTCGAGTCGGTGAACCGGCTTTGAGTGTTTTTAAAAGAAACATCTTTGATATTCTCGATGTAAGGCATGTCAAATGCCACAAAGTGAAAGTACTCAATATTTGTTTATATGGTTGCTATAGAAAGTATAGAGAATAGAACTCCAGGTTTATTTTTGTAACAGATGAGACGGCAGTACTAATAAGTAAAGTAAAAGGCCAAAGTAAATAAAACTTGCTCAGGTGGATATTCACAGATGACTACACCCTGGAGTGTAAATGTGGTGCTGGCCCACAAATAATGGGGCACAGAATATATTGTCCAGCGTGTCCTGTTGTATGCACGCTACAGGATCTGATGGACGCTGCTGAAAGTGCCAAGTTCGTAGCCAAATTCTGGGCTGACTGTATTTAGATTGCTATCGACACGTTAAGAAGAAGTGGTAATAAAAATCGTGGTGACAAAAGTATGTGTTGGGCAACTCGACGAACGTAGGTAAATGAAGCCTTCTTAGTGCAAAAATACCTAAGAGCAATATGCGGTATCAGTCCTTTAAAATAATGCACACCTCTATTCAAAAAAAATATATGGTCGTCTGTAAAGTTGGTTTACGGACGATAATTTTACGTGATAATGTCATAAGAAAACAGGCCGATCGTGCCTCTCTATCGCTTGTTCCGCGCTCTCGCTTGCACGCTCGGCTCAGACGGAACGTGACAACGAGTCATGCTTTTTCGTGCGTGCAGCCGGCGTTCATCGATTTATAAGACGTTATCACGTCAAAAATAACTTTAACTGTAACAAGTCTTTTCATAATGCAAGCTAGTGTATTTGTAAAAGAGCACTGTCATTTTTTTATAGCATGCGAGTTGCGTTCAATATATACTTCGAGACCCAACACGGACAAGAATTCTTTCGCATCAAAGCTCATTATGCTATAAAAATAGCTTTATCACAGTAAATAAAATACTCAATAATTATTCTAAAAAAGAATAAGGGACCTTTCTCGTAAATACTTTAAATGCAAACTACACAAATGACCTATTGGTAAATATTATGATTACTGTGTTTTTAATTAATTTAATTTATGTACCTATCTATTATTGTTATGGTTTCACCAGCATCACTAGACATGTTAGAATAATAATTTTAACAAAGTAATATGTCGGTTTAAATATTTACGTTCAACAAGTTCAAACATTTGCGTGGGGAAACATGTATAATCATCATTGTAACTAAGTATTAATAAAAATTAAAAGTCATTTATTCAAACTAAGCTGATGTCAGCACTTTTCGAACGTCAAATTTATATAAGATAGTCCCCAAAACGCCCGCTCTTCACTTTATGAGAGCTTAATGTACCTACTATGTTTTAAAGCAATTAAATATATTCTATTCTATACAAGTTCTGTCATGGACCGCCTTCAAAGCTACCAGTTTCTATACTTTACTTGTGTCGTAGTGCAAGTAAATAGACACACTAAAGGTGCTCTTACACGGGCAATTTTTTGAGCAATCATTGCTCGGCAACACTAATGGAGCAATCTGGAGCAACAAAAATAAATTGTCGATGTGTTTCGGCAATATTGCTTCTGTTTGCCCCACATATTTCATGAGTTGCCGAATATCCAATCGGTTTGGTCAATTTTCTTTCTATCTTGTTAGAGCGTATAACTACGTCTCGTTTTTGCGAGAGGAACCGGCCGGCGGCCGAGGCGGTGGGGCAGGCGCATTACCTAGTTTTTTTAAGTTGCGCCATATTGATCCATATTGTGTGGCCGTATCTCTGGCAACAGGTTGTTACATGTTGCCATTGCCCTAAACCGCTGGATGTAGTCGTGACCTCATAGTTGACGAGAATTGCCCAAGATGGAGCAATTTTAGTTGCTTGTGTGTAACCTTTAGTTTGTATGAAAATCGTTGACAATGCCACCTTCTAGCAGCGGTCGCCAAGGCGTCTCTATGATCTGCGACTTTTGTTGGAGAGGCTGTTTTCTGTATGGGCTTATATCCCTTTACATGAGCTTTTTGTTCCTAGAATGTGCCAATAAGATCAGCGGATGGCCTCTTTTTTCATTGAAAATGCTATGTGGAATGAAAAGGGTTTTATAAAATCTGAAGTTTTTATGAAAAAAAGGTCTTCACCTTAAGGTATTAAGGTGAAGTTTGGGGCCAGCAAAAGACAATATTGTTTAACTATCGATGCGACGGAAATTAATATTTTCGAGGTCTCTAAACCGTTCACGGACATTCAATCGGTAAATTCCCGTCGTCTGCAAATGTATACATTTTCTTTTCGTAAACGTTGTGTTGTTGCCCATTTGAGCTCAAAACAATCCTTTCCATGGTTGAAAGGGTACGTAGACCTATGGATATTAGTTATGGAGAGGTATGCCGTGTTGTTGGGTACAGGATATTTCGATTTATAAGAGATTTTTAAACCTTTTTAGGAAAGTGGAATTCTTTTGCCCATTACTATGCGACGTGAATCCAGTATTCTCTATTGAAATTCGTAGTTTCATTAAATTCTATCAAAAAGGAGCATTGCACTTTTGAAACTAATTTAACTTACCACTCTTGCGGTACGCATTTATTTATTGGTTGGTTTTTCTCGAGCATAAAATGTGGTTGACGGAGTGATCAGTCACCATCGTCCTATGATCCCTATTCTATAATCAAACTCCACAAGAGCGCATGGATTAATTGGATTCATATTTGGAAATATTGTTGGAGCTGCTGAGGATTGTAAAAACTAGATATCTTAACATTTTATAAATTCAATCTCTTTGTACCTATTGTCCAATTGCATAGCACATGTGTGAGCACTATGTACAAACTATAAAGCTACCATTTACCGGTTACACCTTTCATTGACTTGAATGTGCCCTGGCGGCTGAGATTATGACATGCTCGCTCAAATGTCTCACTGATAGTGGCGTGTGTGTTTGGGTCACTAAGATCCCTTCAAAATGGTTAAGCTGAATGATGATGTTTCATACGTTATGTTTAGCTACCACGGCTTTTTAAAATCTCAGTTTTTTTTAATGTGAGAACGATGTAAAATACGTGGAAGTTAAAAGCAGCCCTAATGCTTTTAATTTACATTGTTCTCACATGAATTTCAACATGCCTGGTGTAACCAATTTTTGGTAGCAATTTTATGTTTTACAAGTGCACTTAAAGTTTATTGCCAGTTCTCCTCCATCTGTACGTACTACGCTTTGGAATGGGCAAGTAGCTTCATATTTCTACTGACCGACCCCTTGGCCATTCATAAGTGTCTGTAATTGGTTTATTTGAAATAAATGCCTTGAGTTTGAGTCGTATAGAGCATCTTGCAACAATATTTTTTGTTTGTTAAAAGTTTACTTGGTTTAAATTGATATCTTTGAACACGCAGCGCTGTAGTGCTTTTCGTATCCGTTGAACAAAAGTATTTTTAAACGACTTCAAAAAGAAGGAGGTTATCAATTCGACATGTTTATATACATATTTTTTAATATTTGTTCTGGCATAACTCCATCATTTATAGACGGACTTGCAAAATTCTTTTTTGTTCGAAAGGGGTTTATTCCGAAATGGTCCTATTTAAATTTCATATACGTAGATCTGATAATGAGTTTCGGAGACAGACAACGGAACTCTTCTAAAAAATTATAGCAAATCGACCGCGATTGCTACTATCGCATGAATATGCATTATTTTGACCCCAAGGATAATAAATTCGATCCGATTCGAATTGGTGTAGTACTATAAATACTACACTTACTAATATTTTTCCAAAAAAAAAAGACAACCGACTTCCGGCAAAACACTATAAAGTGAAAAATAACTTTAATTTCGGAAGGCGGTGACAAAAATTTAAATACCCATCCAAAGTCACCAACCGAAATTAAAGTTATTTTTCACTTTGTAGTGTTTTTCCGGAAGACGACTGGTTTTTTTTGGAAAAAGTTTTTAATTGGTTTTATTTTAGAATTTCTTTACTTGCGCTGCAGCAGTTGCTTAATGCACTACTAAGCAACTACGTTGTTTAGAAAGTATGTCACACGGAAGAGTGTGGACCGACTTATTATCAACTCACATAATTAGCCTTTGTGTGCCAACTAGTGTTTATAATACACACACTAATTAGTAATCTAAACAAAGAGAATATCATATATCTAAACACTATCATAGTATATTGCGTGACATACAAATAAACAAACAAACAAGCTACAGCAGCAGATGTAAATAATTATATTTACGCCCACCACTAGAACTACCCTTAATAACGTCTACTACAATGTGAATGATTAAGTTATACTTGACAAATTTCGGTTTGCCTTGTATGAGACAGTGAGATGTCAGAAGTTTAGCTCAGAACTTTCTACAAATAGACAGAGACACTAAGGGCCAATTTTTTATCTACATAACATTTCTCCAACTATATTATGTTTTCTGAAACTTTAAGACAAATTATGCTAATATATGGTAAATACTACTTGTCTTGAGGTTCATGAAAAGATAACATGTAAGTTTATCCAACAATTTCCTTAGTAATATAAATCATTTTCATGCATATAAATTACGCAAGCTGCCATAATATCTCTTTCGAATAACCCGCACCCCTGGCAGGCACCGACCCTTGCAGGCCCCATCAGTTGGTACTGAAATCTCTTTGAGGCGCACGTGGAACACAATGCAATGGTTTGGTCCTTACCGGACAGCGAGCTACCCATTACTCACCGTCCGCAAGCCTGCGCCTACGGTGGCCGGGAATCAGCCTGAGATTCGCGACGCCCAGGCGTCTCCTACGGAGGCTAGGGCCGTGAGGGCGCATATACTACCTCTCCCGCACATCCGCCGCCTCCCTCTTCGTGAGCATCACTGCTTCGCAGAAGGAAGCGACGGCTACCCATGCACTCTCGCTCCGTACCATGGCCTGGACCAGGGCCAGACGCGAGAGATCGCCGCCGCCGATCGCCTCCACGAGGACACGGTGGTGCTCCGCCCAAGCCGGGTCGACCTCCACCGTATGGTCCACCATGTCCTCAGGACGATCTTCGCATTGGAAACACCCGGGCGTTTCCTCCCGCCTTATCCAAAACAGGAACCTCCCGAAACAACGTGTCCGGTGAGGACCTGCGTCAGGCAGAAGGTGAGGATGCCATGCCGCCTCTTAAGCCACTCCTCAAAGAGGGGACTTACCGCCGCAATCGTGGCGTGCCCAGCGTTGGGTTGCGGCAATCGCATTCTCCATGTCACCATGAGATCCCGCCGGAGCTCTGTCCACTGTGCCGTGATTTCTTGCGGCAGCGGAGTTACGCCCCGGCGTTTGGCCTCCTCGCGCCACTCCCAAGTGTGCGCGAGGACCTTTGCCTCCAGATCCCACGGTGGCAATCCAGCAAGGAAGCCCGCCACCTCACTAGAGTTTGCTTAGTTGGTTTATCATTCAGTCATCACCAAAAAAAAAAGTGCTTTGACACTTTTGACCTAAACTAAAATGATCTTACTTTTATTTGATATTGTTGCAATACAGCCTATTGGGGCGTGTTGTCAGCTGGTTAGTTGGGGGCAAATTGTGGTGCTTTTTCATCGCATCTGCCCACTACGTAAAGCCTTATATATACTATCACGAGCAGAAGTTTTATGATGTCTAATTAGCAACATGACCAAGTTGTCTCGTAAATACATTAAACACCTGTCGTGTAAATCACCTTAGCATTATCAGTCTATAATATTCCCACTGCTGGGATACAGGCCTCCTTTCGGGAGTAGGCCGTAATCCACCACGCACGGCCGGTGCTGGTCGGCGGAAGTCACATGACTTCAAATTTTTGGTTCTAGGACATGGCAGTTTCCCTACGATGACTTCCTACACCGTTTTGAGAGCAATGGTGATGAAATAATTTGCGTTATGTAAAACGCCTGTCGGAGGTCGAACCTACAAACTACAACTAGTAAGTCGCGGCCGCTACCAGTAGACCACCACTGCTCGTCTTAAATGCAAAAATCGTCTAAATATCCTAAACTACCTTACTACCTCCAATTATCTTATAATAGTCAAATAAAGGTCATATTTCCCAAATTATAAGAAAAACTAAACTCCTGAATATCTCAATTAAATGACTTCATCATACCTTTGCACTACCCAAACGCTACTTAATGGTTATCTCCTCGAAAAGTTATCCTGGTCCGATTAATCGTCGAAACGTCATGCCGGTATTACACTGTCACAGTTCTGAGTATCATTCTGCGTGACAAACGGACCTGTGACGTGGGGCGCGTGAGGCCGAGATAACGTCCAGGGGACGAATGAGCGACGTCCTGAATACTACGCTGATAATCGCGTGAAAATGGGTGTACACGGAGCAATAATTTGTGCATAGACACAGAGATTTCAGAGTATAATCGTGTTTTGAAAAGTAGCTACGATTTTTGTTGTTTCATTCCAAGAATATGATGCCTTCTCTTGTTTATTATTCAAATATATGATGCAGTTCTGAGTATCTTTCAGCGTGACCAACGAACCAGAGACGTGGGGCGCGTGAGGCCAAGATGACGTCCAGGGGACGAATGAGCGACGTCCTGAATACTACGCTGATAATCGCGTGAAAATGGGTGTATACGGAACAATAATTTGTGCATAGACGCAGAGATTTCAGAATACAATCGTGTTTTGAAAAGTATCTACGATTTCTGTTGTTTCATTCCAAGAATATGATGCCTTCTTTTGTTTATTTTTCAAAAATGTGATACAGTTCTGAGTATCCTTCGGCGTGACAAACGGACCGTTGACGTGGGGCGCATGAGCTCGAGATAACGTCCAGGGGCCGAATGAGCAACGTCCTGAATAATACTCCGATAATCGCGTAAAAGTGGGTTTATACCGAGCGATAATATGTGCTTAGATGCAGAGATTTCAGAATACAATCGTGTTTTGAAAAGTAGCTACGATTTTTGTTGTTTCATTCCAAGAACATAGTGCCTTCTTTTGTTTATTTTTCAAAATTGTGATAAAGTTCTGAGTATCCTTTGGCGTTAGAAATCAACTTGTGACGTGGGGTGCGTGAGCCCGAGATAACTTCCAGGGGATGAATGAGCGACGTTCTGAATATACTTACCCGATAATTGCGTGAAACGGGTTTTTACAGCCCTTACCTTTGTGATTCTTGAGGCTTTTGATTTGAAGTAAATACGTAACATAACAATACGGTTGTAAATACAAATCCATTGAAAGAAAGAAATTACATAAGAGGAATGAATATTATAATTATGTCACAGATTAAATGTAAACAATAAAATAAAGAATAAGTCAAACAGTAAAACGTACAAAAAATAAAATAAAAACAAAAGTCAAATAAAAATAATTAAATTAATGTCTAAATATGAATAAAATAATGGTGAAAGTCATCCCATTTTGATGTCGTCATTTAAAAAATCGTTCAGTGTATAATAGCATTTATCAACTAATAGTTTTCTGAGCCGGTTAATAAATATTTTGTCATTTTGCTCCATTTTTAGTTCTTTAGGTATTTTATTATATATTTTTATAGATGTTACATGAGGGCTTGTGCTGTGTAATTTTAGCCTTGATTGTGGTATTACGAGCGTGTTTTCAAAACGTGAACGAACTCTCAACACTGATCACAATTACAACTTTACTGTGAACAACAACTCATCAATTATTACTTATTGAAAAACATTGCATTATTTGCGTAACACTGACAGGTCTTAATAGATCAAGTTTGTATTTACTAAATATCAAAAATTATTTTTTCCGAAGTCATAAGTCATAAGCAGAGGTCGGAGTAGGTAGATTGATTTTATATACTTGCGTCAAGATATTATAATATGGACATGCCATTTTATCCATAATGTGCGGGAAGTACCGGAAAAAGTTCCGGAATTGGAATTATGGAATAAAATAAAAAACATACAGATAGGCTAACAAAATCGTTTATTATATGAATGATTGATTGAATTCAATGAACAATTATTTTTAATTAAACAAAAACATAAATAAATAATTTTTGATCCTCATCGGATACAATTTCCATATTTTGGCTTTCAACGTTAATACAATTAAAATAAATAATCATCACAATAAATATGAAGCTCCGGTATTTTGGAGGCATATCCATATTATCCTCTACGTTTGACGTCAACGACCTTAAATCAATCTACCTACTCCGACCTCTGGTCATAAGTCATTTATTTCATAACAAAATACATTGTGTTGAAAATTGAAAATTACATTCATGAGAGATAAAATAATAGTAAAATAAAATATTAAAACATTGAGTACATTCATATTTAAAATTAATTACGAATTTAAAATATAACACCAACAAATCAATGATCAAAATAAAATTTAAATTTCATTTTCAAGTATAAAAATAAAACACGATTCTCACATAATTTTATTGTGGCTGTCGTTTATCGTCTATGAAGTCATCGATATTGTAATAGCCGTTCCTCAATAAATATGTCTTTAATTTGCTCTTGAATAAGTTAATGTTTTTAAATTCTATTGGCAACTTGTTGTATAAAAAGACAGATTGAACTCTAGGACTATGATGAACCACGTTCTATCTATATTTTTTAAGTAAAAAAAATTATATATTGTTTCACTGATTTATTTATTTTTGTTTTTTCTTTGTTTTTGTACAGACGCCAGCACATCAAGGTACCCCAATATGTCATTTTTTAAATAATTTAAGACAATGCCAGCAAGTCATGGAAAACGCACATGAGTCGCAGCTTAAGCCGAGCGATAGCCGTTTTGCGCGGATGTGACGCATATTTTTGCCATGTTTGTTTTATGATGTTCTTTATTTAAATTGTATTCGTTATATTAGGCACAAATCAATTTGTTTAATTAATTTCTTCTTTCTTTATGTATCATCCCAAAAACGCCCTTCTAAACTCACAGTGAAACAAATGACAACTGGCCGTCAAAATTATAAAACGCTGCCGAAGCGTACGCATTTCATCTCCGAATGTTTTCTCAATTTACGGACTGAGTCGAGTTCGTTCACACGGAAAGCTCTACAAAATTATTCCGTAACGTCATAACGAAAACCGTTCGTAGAGGGAAGCAAAAAAATTGTGAGATTATTGAAAATTGGGAATTGAAGGGCTTTGATCTGCGCAAATGTGATATCCTGTAGAATATTATCTACTTATGAGAGAGGAAGTCAGAGGCTGATTATTATTGAGCAGTCTTAAAGAAATCAAAGACTTTTTCTTTGAGAAGCTGATAAAGTAAATTGAGTTTGCCAGGTAATTGATGGGAAAATATATTATTAAAGTCAAAGCATTTTTTTATAAATAAAGAGTTTATCCATGTCCGAAAGTGAGATGGCCTTCTATTATACATTTTTATAATACTTATTTAAACCTGTATAAATCATCGCTCATCTCAACATCGTCACGCGCAGGCGGCAACGAAAATGTTTCTTTAGTAATAGTAATTTATTTCCAAACTTCAGTACACATTACATCAATGAGGTCTCGTCCCCTGAACAAGGACATCCTGTGTGACAGGGGTCGTCGGTTCTCCAGTTACAAGGATCAACATGAAGAGGCTATATACAATGCACTCATAGTTTAAACACTAATTAAGAGATAAATAAAATTTTAATAAATTAAAACATGAAAACATTTTGATAATGAACAGGAAAATAAAAACAAATTTAAATTGTTAATCATTCTAAAATACATTCAGTTTCCGATAAGAACAGGGGTAGCATGTGTGTGGTTGAGATGTGTGATGGGAATGTAGATATAGGTGTGTATATGTGTGTGTTGTCTCAGTCAGTCAGCTAGGTTAGATTACTAATAATGTTTTCAATGTTATCATAGTTATAGCTTTCCAGCCAAATTAAGATTTCCTTTTTTATAAGGAAATTGTTCACGTCTCTTACATATTTGAACTGGCTAAATTTGCTGTACAGGCGTGGTGCTAGATTGTTGTAGTGCTTTCTGGCAAACTTGCTCCTAGCCCATGGTACGGGATATCTATCCATTCTTTTTTTTTTGTTTTTAGCAGATGGGGGACTGTGTGCCGGTGATATCTTCGCAGGCACTCCAATATAAATATTTTTCTTACGCTGAGTACCCGCGCCTGCTGGAATACTACAGTGGTCGGGGTTCGGAAAGTTTAAAGAAAGCATCACCTTCAAAACTGCACGCTGGGAACGCTCTAATTCAATCATATGGGTTTTTCCAGCACCACCCCATGCACAAATCCCATAGCCCAATATGCAGTGACAAAAAGCTTTAAACGGTTGTATAAGCAGTTTATGGCTGGCAAGATATCTCAGGGTTTTAAATATAAATATGAGTTTACGCGTTTTCTTTGCTGTGACTGAAATATGTTGACTCCCTTCAAATTGTCATCGATTGTCACACCGAAGTATTTTATGCTGTTGACTCTCTCTAGCCTAGGGTAGTCACAGGACAGTTTAAAACACGACCCTCTATTACAAGGAAACATGTGAATGGGCACGTGAAAGTCTGAAGTAGGCCTGCTTGCCTTTGACATGCTGAATTTAAGGTATTTTGTTTTACTTTTGTTTATAAATAGTAGGCTGCCTTCAAGCCAGGCAGTTACTCTTGAAAGCCCTTGTTCACTTACACGTGCCAAACTCTCCCAAGAGGTGTTGTGGAACAGGAGCACTGTGTCATCTGCAAACATTGTTATTTGGGGTTGCTGAATTGGAAGGTGGCTGCTGGTTAATGTACACCAGGAAAAGTGTTGGGGCTATTGTGCTTCCTTGGGGAACACCGTAGGCGCATACTGCTTCATCACTCATCTGCCCATCAATGCGGACTCTTTGGTATCTGTCAGACAGGTAGCTTTAAACCACTCCTGAAGCACACCTCTTATGCCGACGCTTTCCAAGCTGGTCAATAGGATGGGGATTGACACTGTACCAACGGCTTTTTGTAGATCGAGAAATATGCCAACACATTTATCACTTCATACCACCATCACTTCTATCCAAGCAGTTAACGAACTGCTTGCACTAAAGCACAGCGTCACTTGTAGAACGTCCCGCTCTGAAGCCGTATTGGTTTTTGGATATCAGGTTGTTTTACTCAAGGTATCCCGAGAAGTTTGTTCGTCACTTTGGCCAAGATTTTGGAGAGAGTGCTCAAGAGAGATATTGGTCTGTAGTTGGTCACTTTCGATTTGTCATTTGATTTGTCACCGGCCTTGAAGGTAGGCGATACAACTGCTTTTGATGTGCAACGGGTTATGCCAGTTTGTATTTATATTTTTTGATTATAGAAACATGGACGTTCATTGCTTACATATTCTTTTGTTTACATTTAAACCAACCATTTACCAGTGTGATTTCATATTTTCTTATTATACACTAGCTTTTCCAGCGGCTTCACCCGCGGTAACAAATTTACACAAAACCTAAACAAATTATACATCTAAACCTTTCTCATGAATTACTGTGTCTATTGGTGAAAACCGCAGGAAAATCCGTTCTGTAATTTTTGAGTTTGTCACGAACAGACAGAGAGACACGGCGGGGGTTTTTGTTTTATAGTAAGTGGCGATAGTGATGTTATACGTCCACTATCACTATAATTTTGCTTCACCACGACTTATCGCTGCCATCATACATACCACGTTAATATCAATCTGTTATAAGGTGGCGTTTTTCTTAATATGGCTCTCTTTCTAACCTCTGTAATCTATATTTATCTGTCTAAACTAATAAAAAGCTGAAGAGTTTGTTTGTTTGAATGCGCTCATCTCTGAAACTACCAGTCGGATTTGCACAATTCATTTTGCAATTTATAGCCCAATTGTTGAGAAATATAACACCACGCTTTAAGACACATAGGAGCTGAGCGAAAAGAGTTGCTAAGCGAAATGGAAGTAAAAGCGCGGCAGGTGAAGCCATGCGACAGGGAGTGTCAAGGGTAACAACAATTACACAGGAACGACGTCGTGGGCAGAAGCTATGGTTATGGAGCAAGCCGTATATTGATTTAGCTTGAAGTTCCAGTATCCTGCACCTCTAAAGTTTTACCTCTAAGGTTTTAAACCAAGTTCTCCAGAAGGAGATAAAGTTTTGTTCATTATAAACTCTCAGTTTAACCTTTATTTTTTAAATATTTTTCGCTAAAACATTATCATAAGTATAAAAGAATAGGTTGAAATATGACAGTCATTATATTAACAAATTGGTTCAGGGCCAGCTACAGAGTTCTTCGTTCTAATCTAAGAGTCGGCCTTTCCGTTCACTATTCGGTCTCCAGGGGATAAGAAGGAGGTCATTAGTTATAGGCTTTAAGACTGGTTGGAGTGTTAGAATATCGTGAAACGAAAAAAAGGTAGGTTTGTGGTGCCCGTTGCTCGATCGCGTGATAAGTTTTTATTAGCTTTCCTGGGATCCATACATGTTTATATTAAGGCTAGGTTGTTCCGGCCTGTGGGCATTTGAAACGCTACCTCCGCCTCCCCCAAATGCAGCGCGACGTATTTATTTACGATGAACTGTCAACCATTTAGCAGAAAATCCATGCCATAGTATAACATATTGCAGTTGATCAACGGAAATATTTTTGCTTATGTTCGATATTTTTTCCTTAGTTTTAGATACATTTTATGGTAGAACTAAAATCTATACATCTGCACATCTATACATCTATACATATAAATAAAATTGGAGTGTCTGTTTGTAATATTAAAATAACCGCTTTTTGCTACATGCATATGAATATATATACGGTACATATACCAAAATATATTCTTTTACAATTTTTGTCTGTCTGTCTGTCTGTCTGTTTGTTCCAACTAACCGATAAGTTAGCAGCTATACACAAACCGATATAATTATTATCGGCCCGATGATATTGGTGAATATCGATGACCATCGCGAGTCACCAAACGACTACAATAAAGTAATTACCGACGTCTCGAAGTCGGCAGCGCGAATAAACGTGTTAAGTGAAAGAATGGCTGGTTCTCTCACCCCGCACTGCGTCTTCGCTGGTCGAAATTGTCCGATATCGGTGTCAGACACTGTCTGCGACGATACAGTTGACAATAACAAATAATTATGTAAAAGCGTTTAGTAGGTACTAAACGTATGCGAAAATCTGACCGCCGATATTGTGGCGTTGTCGGAATCGTTTTATGTGCTGTGTTGTAATTTAATGTGATTGTTAATGTGATGTAATCAACTAATTTTATTAATGAAACAAAAGCAAAAATGTATTTTCAATCAAAACTAGCTTTGCCTGAGGCTGGTAGTTCCAGAGATAGAGATTTCAAACATATATAAAAAACCGAACAAGTGCGAGTCGGAATCGCCCACTGAGGGTTCCGTACAAATTTGTAGGTACTATATTGTAATAAAAAAGTTATGAGCAAATTTAGATTTTCGCGAAAACTTGTAAGTATCAAAATTTACTTTAATTTTCAACTTTTTACTTTTTTGGAATTTTTCCTTTATTTGTGCTGTAAAATCTTACTTTTTGCCAAATTTCGAGATTCTAGGTCAACGGGAACTACCATATAGGTTTTCGACCCAAAACCTATAAGGTACGTCCGGGTGACCTAGAATAGTGAATTTTGGTTAAAAGCAAGGTCTTATAGAACAAGTAACGGGAAAATTCCGAAAAATAAAAAAAGTTGAATATTCAGGTAAATTTTGGTACTTACAAGTTTTCACAAAAATCTAAATTTTCCCATATCTTTTTATCGTGTCGACTCAGGACCTTGATTTTTATAGACCTAATAGGAACTATAGACTTCAGTACCTGGTATAAATTTCAACTTGCTAGAGCCACCCGTTCCTGAGAAAAACGGAGGTGACACTCGGACAGACAGACGGACAGATGGGAAGGGTTCCTCTTTCACCTTTTGAGGTACGGAACAATAAAAACAAACTCTTCAGCTTTATTATTATTATGATTGCTACGGGTTCCAACCTCAGGACTTGCTGCTTCTCACACGGACAACTGTACGTCAATTACTCCCGCGTCACCAATCCTCCGAGAACGAAGTCGCGAGCAGAAGCTAGTGACAGATACACCGGGTTTTTTGGTAGTAAGGTGAAAATAAATAATTGCACCATTGAAATAGGAACCCTTGTGCAATTCGTTCTATGAGAAAATAAATGTCTTTAAACCGAAATCATGCTTCCAGACCTTTCAACCAGCGACTATCCAACACAAGTGTTAGTTGTCAGTGAATTTGAGAATTTGAATTTGAACTGAAGGAACACGGGTGGGTTTTAGACAGTAGAAGTCTGTCACGCTTTCCAGACCGGTAGAATTCATTTGATGATTTCCCATCCAAAACAAAAAAAAACCATTGTGCAATTTGTTCTTTGAGAAAATAAATAACTCTAAACCGAATTCATGCTTCTCAGACCCAGAGGTTAAGGCTAAACGTTAGTAATCAGTAACTTTAAAAAATTGATTTAATAGACAAGCTGTGTGCCCGACGGTATTTCTCTGCGACAAAAATGGTAGATTTCCATATAAATTTATCCACTATTTAACTTCTTTAGTGGCAGAATTTTCAAAGATCCTGAATTTCAGATTTGTATAAAGTAGAATCGGCTAAAAATCGTCGTACTGTTTCGCTTATACTGTAACCAAATTCTTTTGTTTTTGATGTTTGACACCGCTCATAAAGAACCGTAAATATTGTGAGCACATTTAAAGAAACAATTGCCGTACTTCATTGTCTAGTGACGTACCTACTGCTCCAGCTAAAATTTATCGAATCTATTATTTTAAGACATCAAAATTAAATTTGTATATATTTTTTATCCGCCCCCGGTCTTGTCGGATTACCGACCCATTGGACCATTTACTAAGACAAAAGTGGCATAGATCCAAGTATATGGCATAGATACGATACGATACGTCTTTGACGAACTTGATTGGGAACATGAGCACCAAGTTATACTATTAGCGCATAACCACTGCCTTCACACAGCGCTATTTTTCAAGCACATTGTAATATTTTATCGTATAGTGACAGTGACTTTTGGTATTCAAAACTGAAAGTTGTTAATTCGGAGCCAATATGATAAAATTACCGATCCTAGAAAAAATCTTGTGCTACACACTGCGGACAAATTGTTTACCATGTGATATTAATGTAGGATGATAGTAGCGAAGACAGGTCGGTGGAGAGTAAATATCATAGTTGATATGGATGAATCTGATTTTTAAAATCTTAGAAAAATGTCTTTTGTACAAACTTCTTCATAAACGATGATAAAACATTACATACGACTCTCAGACTATTATTTTATCGATATTAATTTGTAATGTGTCAACACTATTTTAAGATGACAATTAAACGTCATCATATTTACTACAAATAAACACATTTTCGAAAACAATTTTATGAATTAAAACTATAATATAATTACAAGATATTTTTTGTGAGTTATCCCGATTTCATAATTTAATTTGTTATTATTTTATTCGATTTTTTTGTACAGGCGCAGGGTGAGCGAGTTTTTGAAAATTTTGACACAGGCCCACCCTCAATGACGTCCCGCAGGACTCTGAGCGCGAGCCGATTTAGCCCAATTTACTGTTTTTGAGTTTGTTCAAAAAAAAAACTACTAAACTTAAAATTTCAACCTTTATTTTCCCTCCTAAATACGATTCTCTTATTGTACATGCAATTTCTACACAATGTTGTGCTGTTATTAGGAAATGAGATGGAAACTGGTTTCGAAATCGACCCTACTTCGGATTTTTTTTTCATCGAGCAAATTGCAATGAATCGTGTTTTGAACCTTTAATTTCCCTCAAACAAGGATCTATCTATGATATATATTTTTTTCAGGGCCTAAATATACGAATTTGATAATTTAATCTTGATTCTGAAACAAGCAATTTCGGATAACCCCCCGTTAAAGTCGGTTTGCGTGTCTGGCTGTGTGATCGCTTTGTTTTTCTTCTAAACTACGCAACGAATTTTAATTAGGTTGTCACCAATATTTAGAGAGTTTATTTCCGAAGGTTTATGTGTACATGAAAGTTTTATTTACTAAATCAGTAAAAGTTATTTCAACAATATGTGGTTACAGAACCCGTCAATCATTAACGATTATCGCGAAATCAACATTTAATGACATAAAGCAAACCGGCAAAAACCTAAAAGTTTCATAAAACTCTCGTCATTCATTCTAGTTCATTTTACCGAGAAAAGAGTAACATTGCAATGGTTGGGTTATGTCAGTAGATTCCAAATACAATACCATTTAAATTTGACCGTGAATGTCTTACTTTTATACAAAGTCCTTTTTCAAAACGGTGCGGTGTCCATGTTTTTGAAGTGGCAACTCAAACACATTTCATGGTTTTTGTGTATCGTATCGTGGAAATTTACGGAAGTAAATGTAGACGGGCTTATGGCTAAGTAATATTATCCTCACGGGTTGATCGATCAGGTTAAGCTGCGCTTGTCGCGGTTGGTCCGTGGTTGGGTGACAATTTTTACATACCAAGTTCCCTCCGTGCCTCGGAAAGCACGTTAAGCCGTCGGTCCCGGCTGTCATTTGTGGATCTTTCACAGTCGTTACGGGTTGTCAGAAGCCCGAAAGTCTGGCAACCATTCTTACCAAGGGGTATCGTTACTACCCAGTAACTAGATAGGTTAGATAAGCCGTCACTCCATGTAAAATACTGGTATTCAGCTGCAACCGGTCAGACTGGAAGCCGACCCCAACGTAGTTGGAAAAAGGCTAGACAGATGATGATCGTAAAAATGTACCTAATAAAACCAAATATATTCACTCTTAATCAATTAATTTATTAATTTTTTACTTGAATAATAATTACGGCCTCGGTGGTCACAAGTGCTACTGCTGATCATGAGATCCTAGTTTCGATTCCCAGGTTGGGAAAATCCCCAAATCGGTTGTCTATCTGGAAATTCTCAGTAGCAGCGTGGAGTCTGGATTTGTGCACGGTTGATGGCAATAGGGTCGCGTCCTATTATATTGGACTTAAACATAACTGGTGAAATGTGGGTATAGGCACTATAGACACACCTCTGCCCAACCATTTGGGGAAACAAGGCGTTATATTATGCAATAATATGGGGGTTTTCAGTCTAAGAGTCCTTCCTAATGGACCCATCTTTCCAGTTAAAACAAAATACCGATTCCGGTTAAGGGTTATACATTATTTATTTATTTAAGAACATTGAGGACTTACAGCAAGTAAAAACATACAAAAAAATGGAAACTATAGTCACCAGAAAACCAATTACAAATATTTCTCCTCGAATTAGGATAAAAGTAGATATTTATTTTTATAAGATCAGCCTATTTAATTTGTAAATTAATTTAGAGAAAGATTCTAAAAAAATAAAACCCAGTGAACCTCTAAGTCATGGAGGCGTCAACATTAAAGCTCATAAATTATAAAACGCATCAGACTGAAGCTATCTCCTTGAACTAACTGCATGTGTCTAATGCAGTGTCCAAGATGAGGTAGATTAAGTATGCACAGAACCCACTGTGAGATGAACATTGATTAATTGAGAACTTGTCAGTTTACCTGTGTGTACCAGGTACCTAAATGACTGAGTAGTTTAGAGATTGGACTGCGAATAGACATTCAAGGGCTATTCACCCTGGTAGTCTGACGAGGATATTCCTAGACAGCAGTAGAAACGTGTGAAGACGACTTGTGTGACTTGTGAACGTGTGTATGTGAATGAGAGTGTGTGTTTTGACAGAATGGTTTGCCCCATTATTCTAGTGGTGGTGGTGGCGGCATACGTGTCTAATGAGCTTTTTTGATGGCTTCGGCCTGTTGTTGACATATCCATAAACAAAAAGAGTTTTAGAAAAAGTTTGGTTTCGTCACTCATTTGTGTACCCACCTACTTAATGACAATCCCCTTCTTAAAATAGTTCTAACGTAGCCAGTCGATAAGACCCAATTCCAATTTTGAATGCAAAAAATAAATCAAGTAAAATTATTTCAAAAATAAATTATCAAATTCTCACCACCAAGTATCTAGACTGTTTCGTCCGACACGTATTCCTGTGACACGGCACGTGTAAAAGGAAAACTGAAAGCTCTTTATAGATACGACGTTCCCAACTGGACGAATTTGAAGCAGCTTTGAAACGAGCTCTCTCAGTGTCCTTTAGTCCTGGTACGAGTACCTGTGAATGTTAGAGTATAGATTTATAGTGTGGAGTGGCGGTAGTTTATTGCGAACGGTTAAGGAATTTGAGAAGTGTTTTCTTGTAACTATTGTTTGTTACTTTACCCATCAAATTAGGATCTAATAAAAAGGGAAATTTAGCTTGCTATTGTGAAATAATAACAACCATTTTGTTATCGACAGAAAGAAAGCAGAAGTTAATCATTTGCGAAAATGAATTTAAATAAGTCAGTCAAGCATATTCTTTGTTAAATATCAATAACAAAGCATATGTTTGACTATGAGGCGTGTTTGTAATAAAGGCGTAGTTATGGCTGTTAGAAATCTTAATTATAAGCTTATTGTTATCGACGCGTTTAATTTAATTAGAAAGGCTTCATCTCGCCCGCCACCTAACACCAGCCGTGAGCTGTTGCTATGCTAGGGATTGTTATTATTGACAGCTCACTGCAAGGTCATTTCATTTAAGTTATCACGGTGATATTTTACAGAATAGACTGGCAGGTCGCCACAGCGACAAGAGTGTTTAATTAAAGGCTTTTGACGAGTTGATATCGTAGATGAAGCCCCGTCAGGGTGCAATTCTCAACGAGTCAACAACTATCTACAAGTATTCACCTACAGTCTGTGAAAAAGGTAACAATTATCAACGTGTACATAAGTACCAACTTTTTTGTAATTTCTAAATTAGTTTGATTGTAGTAGCTAAGTATGTGAATTAAAGAAATTGATTAAATGTGCTGAATATGATTTGAAATGACGTGATTCTTTATGTATTTTGATAATATGTCTGTGCTTAAATTAAATTAATATTATACTAATCACTGTTTTTTCCCATATTATATATTTGCAAGAAAATTTACAACCATTGGAAGATATAAGTAAAAGTCTGGAATGTTTCATATAAAAATATGGATAAAGAACACTCTCACTGAAATTAAAATCTTCTAAGCTATACTATACACGTCAAGGCATCAAAGGATCAACAAGAGATTTACGATCGCGCAGATAGGGCAGCACCAGAACCTTTTGATTCCCAGGAAATAGGGTCTCCTGCAAAGTTTATCTCAACAATTTCGTCACAAAAGCCTGAGATGTTCTAGGTATAAACAAGCTGTTCAAGCTCTTTAGTTCGTCTTAATGTATTTCCTTTGTGTCTAGAATCTAGCGGGGAAAGACGTCCGGTGATTGATTTAAACGTTTTAGTTTTCAAGGATGTGTTTATTCGCGAAATTTGCAGCTATTTGGTGTTATTCTTTGTTTATTAAGGTAAGTGGTTTCTTTTTATTAGTTCTACTTTTACTTTGTCTTCTTCTTATCGTGTCGAGGGTAATCGAAATTACCTTTCTATGGGGAACTAGAATGTGGCTACCAATTTGGCGCCAACTGTTGCATCCACAAGACACAAGCTACAAACGATTTCCACCTGGGTAGGCTTTTCTTACTTTTAACGTATCCGTAGATACGCTAAGAAGATAAAAATACTTATTACCGACTAGTCCCACTTTCAATTGGACATCATCAACAGTCCAGGGAATAGTGACCAAAAAGCCCGATGAAATACTTCAAACAAGGAGAAAAAAATCATTAGAATTTGGTAGCAGCTGTTTCAGGGTAAAAACAACAAATAAAATATAAAGATCAGAAGATATTGTGTTTCTTTAAAATACCTTCTCTATTATTACTAGGCACTGTTGTCAACTACAAGACTGGGTTAAGTATATAGACAATAGGAACAAAAGGAAACTGCATTTTCTACAAAATGTGTCGGAAAATATTTTCAAAGCCAAATTGAATTTTGTATCGCAACAAAACAATGTAGAGGATTTTGATTCTATTTTGTATTTTAGTCTTTTGTATAATATGTTTAAAATTGGAATTTGTATTATTTGGATTTTTTTAGGTCGGTTCTTAGATCGATTTCCGCTTATTGCAAAAATCAATAGGACAAAAATCAATAGGGAAACATTAATAAGGATCAAATTATATACTTGCCGTTTTATAACGCAAGTGACTTTTAATCTTGAAGTAATAAAGCAATTAGGAATTCGACTATAAAAGGGATAGGGACTTTCGAATTAAAATGCGTACTTAGCATCATCATCAACTCCGCCGACAGACACCACCACCCACCACTGCTGAACATAGGGTTCCCCAAGCACCGCCACTTCTACCGGTTCGGTGCTTCTAGCATCCAGCGCAATCTTTCAGAAGGTCATCAGTCCACTTGTAGGAGGCCCGAACGCTACGTCTTTCGCCACTCCAGAAACTTTCTGTCCCATCAACTATCTGTTCTATGAGCAATGTGCCCTTCCCACTGCTCCTTACGTTCGGAAATTTGTACTATGTCGGTTACCTTGGTTCTCTTGCGGATCTCCTTATTTCAAAATCGATAAAGGATAAAAAAAGTTTTTTTTATTTTGACTCCGAGCATAGCTTTCTTCATTGCCCTTTGGGTGTCTGTTAGTCTTCTAATAAGGCCCAGGCCAAGTATGTCGATTAAGGCAATTCTCAAAGCTACAGGAACGTAGACAATATACAGGTCCTTTTAAAAGTAAAAGGACCTAGATAATGTAATCATGATAACTTTACGTAGACCCGAGACCGAAAGAGAAAGATACGACAAATTAAAACCCAAAATTTTCCAGTCAAAAGTCGAGAACAGTTTTAATTTTGTTGAAATTCAAGTGAAGTTGATGAATACGATCCCTGAAGATAGTATCGAAGGATACAAAGCATAGCGACGTTGATAGATCGACACTATCGATAATGTAGCGATCGTTCGATATCAATCGTCTGCACTGCAGTTGAAATGATTAGACCTGTTGAATGAAAATGATTAAGAGAAATCGTGACATCTAATTTCCCAATTTATATTTATGTTGATTTTTCGAGATATCGAAATACTTACTCATCTTCATCTTCGTCGTTCCCTCAATATTGCAAATCGCGACCATATAAGACCTGTCTCCAAGTTATGTGGTCTTCTGCAGTGTAGACCGCTTGGGATAAACTGCCTCCAGCAGCTTTCTTGATCGCGTCTGCCCATCTTGCCGGTGCTCTGCTTTGAGCTCATTCATCATCAACATTTCAGTTGAAAGACGTCCACTGCTGGACATTGCTCCCCCAAGCTCCTCCACTGCGACCGCTTCTGCGATTCTCGCATCCAGCGGATTCCTGCGGCCTTCACAAGGTCAACGGTCCACCTTGTGGGAAGCCTTCCAACGCTACGTCTTCCGGTACGCGGTCGCCACTCCAGAACCTTTCGGCTCCATCCGCCACCTGTTCTGCGAGCAATGTGCCCTGCCTTCTAAGCTAATTATTTAGCTAAAAAGAATGAATGCGAAAGTACTCATGTGAAATAATAAGCAGGTTTTATGGTTATTCAACTATCATTTAATTCGCTAAAAGTAGCAAATCAGAGATATTAAGGAATATTTTAACATTTAATTAGTTACGTAATAAGCAACTACTAAAAATTTTTATCCTTAAATCTTGAATGTTTTAAACTGAAGTAATGATGGGCTAATTAAATCCATTTTTAACCGACTTCAAAAAGGAGGAGGTTCTCAATTCGTCGGAACCTTTTTTTTTGTTTTTTTTTTATGTATGTTCCCCGATTACTCGAAGATGGCTTAACTGATTTATATTTATTTTTTTGTTTGAAAGTTATACTTCCCAGGTGGTCCCATGATCATCAAGTCAGGATCTGATGATGGGATCCTGGAGAAATAGAGAGAACTCTTCAAATTTTATAGGCACACTTGAAGCGATTTGGATAGTTATTGGAAGAATATTTTCTCAGAGTAGTCCCATTTCAATTTGGTGAAGATCTGATGAAGAACTTCGGAGATAGGCAACGGAACTCCTCAATAAATTATAGCAAATGGACTGGAATTGCTGAAATCTCATGAAATGTCTATTGTTTATACCAGTTCATAACATAACATCACGCCGGGACGCTGTAAAGGGTAAGCACATGTGAACCACTAAAAAGTGAAAAATAAAAACATTTTTCAAAAAAAAAAAAACAACCGACTTCCAATAAAAACACTAAAAAGTGAAAAATAACTTCAATTTCGGAAGGCGGTGACAAAAAAATTAAATACATATCCAAACTCACCGCCTTGCGAAATTAAAGTAATTTTTCACTTTTTAGTGTTTTTTTTTTGGAAGTCGGTTGTTTTTTTTTTTAGGTCTATCACTTTAGCAACCTTGAAAAATGAAACCTTAATAACTTTGAAAAATTTAAATGTTCCTATAATCTTAGTGAACCTACTTATCCTACTCATTATCATAATCTGTCCAGCCGTTTCTAAAAGATGCACCTGAATACCAGTATTTTAAATGGAGTGAATGCCTATCGGTACTCTAACTCTTAGTAACTCTGATTGTCAGATTTTCGGGCTTCTGACGACCTGTAACGACTGTCAAAGCTCCGCGAATGACAGCCGGGACCAACGGCTTGACATTCTTTCCGACTAATATTATAAATGTGAAAGTTTATAAGTTTGGTTGTTGGAAATGATTACCAATTACGGAAAAACGATGAGATTGGACACGTAGATAGTTTGTAAACTGAATTAACATATAGGAGACTTTTTATTCCGATATTTCCGCGAAATCGAGACATTTGCAGGTCAACGGCGGGGCGCTACTTGTTTTCAAAATAAATAAATGATTAACAATAACAACAAAAAAATATCGACAGTTAACGGTTTATATAATACTCTTATTCGTAGTAGGTATAATATGAAACTAAATTCATAAGTTATTATGATAACTGCACAAAACAGATTACAGATAATATCCTTGATTGCTATGCATGATTTGATTACAGTTTCTAGATAGCTATAATTATATCAAAAGCTTGTTCTCCAGTGGAATTATGTCGATAATGCAATTAGTAACTAAGACCTACCTTATTGGTAACTTATTCAAAAGTATTTAATTCACTATAGTTGCCGGACCGAGATTCATAGCACTTCTCTGCACGTATCATTACCGCTGGTGTAAATAGACGTATTCAACTATTCCAAGTACTTATTCAGTATCACTGAATATCAAGGCTAATCTGGCACTTGAGGGCTGCACTAAAATAAGGGCAATACCGTCCTCAATGGCTACATAGGATTACAATTACGTGGTTGTCACGTCATGGACTGGTGGTCGCACTAATAGACTGGCGTCGATGTGACGTAGGCATGAAATTGTGTGACATACAGTATGTTGTTTCTGCAGTGTCATAGCTCTTAGACGGTTCTAAAAGTTTAATTCGGCTTCTTATTTGCGGTCAGCTTAAAACCTCTGACTTCTGTACTGTACTGAAAGGCAAAGAAAAAAATGTACTTACCAGAAAAAAAAATAGAAGACAACAACAAAACCAATCACTTTTTGCGATTCGTTTCTTCTGTAAAAATTACATCGTTATCATCAAGTGGAAACCTAAAATGATACTCCCTACAAAATATCCTCTCCTTTGAGTTCATCAAAATATCCTTCGCAACTTCTGCTTTGCAAAATTTTCCCTTTGCATGGAAGTGCATCAAATAATAATATTATTTGATGCACTTTATATAATAACTCTGTTGCCGCGAGGGTTAAAATAAGCGAAACTATCTTGCAAAACTGTACCTGTACCAGGTAGGAGAAATTTTATACAAGTTCCATAACATGAACTATGAAGTCTTAGAGCGCACTTCCTTAATTTAGAAGTTTGTAGAATTTGTGGTTATGAGCTTCTAAATTTTACATAATAGTCTTTATCGCTTCCTTGTTGTTTTTGTTCTTAATTTTATGTATGAGATGAACTAAAGTCTGGAGCATTTTCAAGCATTTTATTGACGATTAAAGAGTATGCAATTGCTTGTTGATTTTCGTTAGTTCTTCACGAATGCGTAGTTAAATGCTCCCGTGAAAACTATAGGAATAATAGAGACAGTGATACACATAATAGTACATGCACAAAATGTTTTTATTATTATATGCACTTGATCCAAGGAAAGTGGAACGTAATTGTATAAAGTACAATCAGCACTATGCTTAGTTTTAAAATAATTATCACGTACTAAAGTAAGTTTAATATTGCTTATTCGTTATTTTAACTAAAAAAGGCAACAAATGCTCCCGTAATACTGAAATCTACATTTTGAATAACGATAACGATACGACCCATAACAGTTTAACTTTTCAATAAAATTACTACACTGAATACAGAATATTTTTTGCAGTTAAATTGGTTTAAAAAAGCATTGGATGAGAGCAACGGGATGACTCTTCAAATATTTTTTACGGCGTAAAGTGTGTGCAACGTTAAACCATTTTTTAGGGCATGAAGTGATCAATTTCAGTAATGTATAAAGCTTTTTCAGATATAATCTGTAGAATATAATGTGGTTTGCATAAACCGTATAGCAAATCAGATCGCATTAATAGTAACTATATTTTATCGTAATCTTTTCCTGAAACCATTTAAAGGCTTAGGGTTTTTTTTTAACCAACGGTCAACATAAAACCAAAAATACTTTAAGCCTATTACAGCTAAGTAATGCCTACTATGCAGGTTACCTACTAGAAAAAAGAAAGAAGCTTTCCATTCCACGACTGAAGATTTTTCCAAACTGTATAAACACAGCAAGCAACCCTGTAAAGCAACCGTAACGTCTGCCTAAGTTGAAGACACAAGTTTGTTAGCGATTCCATACACAATGTAATACGTAGATGGGTACTGACACGCTGTTCTCTCAATGGTTACGGATTGGTTTACGGCAAATAACCTAGTTCTCAATGCCAAGAAAACAAAATGTGTAAAATTTGCCTTACCGAATGTTAGAAGTCTAGGTCCCAACATCGTCTTAGATAAAGAGGTGCTTGAAACCGTAGACTCGGCAGTTTTTCTGGGCATAACAGTAGATGCCAAACTTCAGTGGGGATCACACATATCAAGCCTAGCGGGGAGGCTCAGTTCAGCCGCCTACGCCGTCAGAAAAGTAAGACAATACACTGACGTCGATACAGCTCGGTTAGTCTACTTTAGTTATTTTCACAGCGTTATGTCCTACGGTATTCTGCTGTGGGGCAAAGCTGCTGATATTCAAAATATTTTTGTCCTTCAAAAACGTGCTGTTCGTGCAATTTACCAGCTAGGTGCCAGAGTTTCCTTGAGGGACTTTTTTAAAGATGTTGGTATACTCACGGTGGCATCACAATTCATATTCGCTAACATCTTATATATTAGGCAAAATATACACTTGTACACTAAAAACAGTGATATTCACACCGTTAACACAAGAAATAAGGACAAACTACGTGCTCCCTTTCACCGGCTTCATAAGGTTCATAACTCATTTGTTGGGCTCGGTATAACTTTTTATAACAAGCTTCCCTCTTCTTTGCTAGATTTGCCTTTTAATGCGTTTAAAGCTCAAGTAAAATCCGTCCTTTGTTTAAAGGCTTACTATTCCATCAACGACTATTTAAATGACAAGAATAGTTGGTCGCTGTGATTAACTCAAGACAATGTTTATGTTCTTTCTCCAGAATCGGCGTATCTAGTGACAGGTTATATGCGTTCATATAATTATTATTTTATTTTTTATTGCCTGTCTAACAATTTTTTTTTTATAACTATCTATTATGTCATTAGTTATTGACATGATCTACTCATAACAATATTTTCTATGATGAGTTGTTTTAGGCTTTATTTGGCCTCGACAGTTTTCATTTTATTTGTCGGTATATTGGTATGGCTAGCTGACATTTTGACTAATTATTTAATTAATATTTTGTGTCTCGTAATGTTTATTACTTTGCCTAAGTATGTATAGAATCAAGTCTATCCGACTAAACAGACAGCTGTGCTGCTGGGGAGTTTGTTCCACTACTTCTTCTTCCCAGCTAAAGCACTAGGAAGTGGTGAAGGGTGGGCGTTTTGGGGGACTGTCTCATGTACTTTGACGTTCGAAAAGTGCTGATTCTCAGCCTAATTTGAATAAATGACTTTTGATTTTGATTTTGATTTTTGTTATATTGTTGCTAAACACACAACAATAAATTCTACATTTTGATGAACGTATAAAATTTTATCGTCACTGCGGCACTAATTTTTACTCCCATACCTGCAATACACGATTTTAAATTGTGCAAAAATTTCAGCAAAATCTCAGGATATTTTTGTGGGATTACTTATTTTATTTATGTGGTGAAGTGAAGGCACGATTTTCTTAATTACTAGCTGTTGCCGCTGATTTATTGGCATCCTAGAGGAGCTACCACTCTGTTTGTGCAGCGGCGCATGTGCCAGCATGTCTGTCAATTCTGACTTATGGCCGCAGGCAGCAAAAATTTCAAATACCCTTTCATTTCACTTTAATGGAGGAAAGAATTAGCTCTCGAAATAAACTTACAAGTCCAAACAAAAATTAGTTTCTGATCGGGCTTATGAGTTTGAGTTGTATGTTAATTGAACTAAGGGCACTAGGCCCTAGTGACTTAGACTTTCACATGGACGAAGTACCCTAGTGTCTAGGGGACTTCGTCTCGTGGAAGTTTTTATCATAAAACGTTTCCTACGGCACTCGGCAACATTGTAGCTTTTCACCAGTAAAAGATTTTGTAATTGTATCAGTACTGCCTCCTTTACAAGCAGATAAACCATTTTACGTCTTCATAATGTTGGGTTAGATTTACTTTAAATTCCTTAACTTGTTTCTGCGTGATTGAGTTACAAACATCTTCACAAACTTTCACATTTTGTAATATCAGTCGAAAGTAGGATAAGTAGGGATCAGAAGTTGATTTTATTTTACTCTACCGTTTTATTTTCCTCATTTCTTGCTAGAGTGTCATTAGGTACGAAAGCAGAAGCGTGTTTTTCATTCGGCTTTGCGGCTTACCTGTCGATGTGTTTCTTCTCGATTAAGGTTGAATTCTCTATTTTGTTCAAGCATTTATCTTTAGAATTGAAGATTTTTATTAACAGATATTTTGAGAGTTACTTTTCTTACTATTTATTCTGTTTTAATTGTTAAGGATTGTCCTCGAGGGCTTAAGCAGAGGTGAACCTATAGTCCATCCACATTTAGCAAGTTATTTTAAGGTCCCATGTAACAGAGGACAAGCCTATTGCCATCAACAGGGCATAAAACCCAGGACCTCATGCTCAACCGCAGCGTTTGCGACCACTAGACCTACGATACAGTGACAGTTAAATTATGGAAATCATATGATTATGCTTATCATTCTTTAATCAAAATAACAAATGTTTATACGTATTGTAAATTACGTTATTATTAATGAGAAACTTATTTATTAAGATCTAGAGTAATCTAAAGATCTAGATGTTTATCAAAAAAAAAATGTTTGTAAAATAAATAATTTTGTTGACTTTTATAGACCTTGACCTGACTCGCGGTCATATATAATACAGGTCGATGATGAAAATCCCTGTAACTTGCAACAGTGTACATGCATGAAACTAACTTTGTATCACAGATAATTTTAATATCATATGAAATAAACCCTTAAATGATCTACGACGTGATTTAAAAAGTTAAAATTTTAATAACATTGAATTTGGAAATCAACTCAATTTGTGGTTGTTTTACTTTTGCTTGTTTTCTCATTTTTGTTTTCAATCTGTCAAGTCTAAATGATAATAATGTGATCAGTGTCGAATTTCACCATCATTATTGAATTTTACTACTATCATGTCGCTTATACCAGAAGTATGTACACGTATCTTCATAATGTAAGAAGAAGGCAAAAGTCAGCGGAGTACAGCAAGTCAAAGTCAAAGCATTTATTTCAAATAGGCACTTAAAAGGCACTTTTGAACGTCAAAATTTACATTAAAATAGAATTGATTCTAGACACCCCTTACAAAATGTAGTTTCGTATGGAGAAGAATGGGCAAGAAACTCCACCGTTACTCTTTTAAAATGTTTTAACTACAAAATTTAACACACATTAATTGTATAATTATGATTGTGTGAAAACTATGCATCCAGAATAAAATTACCATACCAAAGTAGGTAAAAAGAATGAAATTGAAGCAATTACAGATAAATTAATTTTATGATAGATACATGGTGCTCACATATTTACAAACATTGTAAAAGTAGGTATACAATTTTCCTAGAATATTAACAAGTAGGTAATCAGTCAGTGTGTGAGTTAAAGTAATCACTGAGTGTAAACAATGTCATAAATATAATTAATTACATCATTCAATTAGCAACCAGTTTGATTTTGTCTAGCCTCTAGATTGTCATGGAGCAGGACCAGCATGTTTCCAAGCATTCCTATCTTGGATATAATCCTCTAATTTGCAAAATGCTTCTTTGCAAGAACAACTGGCATATCAATTCATACAGTGCAGGGAGTGGCCCAACATATCCGGAAATCTGCACAGAATATAAGAAGATCAGGAACCGGTAGACCGAGATGTACTTCTCAAGAGGACTGATTTATATTGCTCATGCTCAGAAATCGGCACCTCACGCCAGTTGAAGTAACAAATCAACTTCGTGAGACCCGTAGAGGAGACGTAAACAAGTGTGGACTGTGGCGGCGGCTCCTTGAACCTCCTTGAACCCTTATATTCCCGTAAATGATCCAGAACTTGAAACATAGCAAGATGCACAATGGGGAGACGGAGAATGCGCAAGAGTGATGTTTTCTGCTGATGAATTCAGATTTATGCTGTATGCACATCAAGTCGGCCACGACCAGGTGAACGACGGCCAGGGAAACGTCTTGTTCCAGCGTGTTTTGAGGAAAAAGTGTCATTCAGTGGTGAATCTGTTATGGTTTCGGCTAGAATCTCTTAGAGAGTTCCACGGAGTTAGTGCTGATAGAAAATGTTACGCTGACTAGTGGATCTTATATATGTGGATGAAATACGAATTGAGCATGTTGGCCCGAGGAGTATTTTAAGAACTTTTCGGCCCATGAGAAGTCTGAATCAAATACCCCGCAAAATCGCATAGTTCCTTTTGCTGCTGTATATGAGATACCATTGGACTAACAATAATTTTTTCAACGTAAAAATGATCGATATTCTATTTTTTATGTAATTTTGACAACATAACAATGTTTCCGAAATTTTGTATTGATTTATTAACTAGTAAATTATCTGCAACATACTGTATCATTCATATCGCACTATTATTTTGTACTAACCCGTATTCTTTGTCCGCGAGTGTGATTAAAAATTGACCAGAATTGATACTTATTCGATTAAATCAATTAAAAATCGCATAAGTTATCGACATTAGACCTTGAACCAGAACTAATTGAATCATCAAACCATAATTTACCACACGTGACATCGTTACAGCCAAAGCCTATCTATGGCTACGACGCATGGACACATTAATAACCCGATATCATTAGCTGTATCAATGACGTCATAAATTCTCGCAACAAAATTAAAACGAACAGGGGATCGCATTGCGAACAACAAAAGAAAAACATCTGGAAGTGCGAGTCGGTGCGCAACGTGGATTCCGTACCTCCACCATATATTGGGCGTTTTTATAATATCTCACTTGACAATATAACCGTTGACATCCACGGCATCACCTAATAGTGAAATTAAATGTTGCAACTAAACATGCATTTGTTTAAGTTCCCGGCGTCGAATTCTCAATTCTTAATTCTTTATTGCGTACCATAGTGTATAAAATTTTTAGGGAAATAATATTAGTCACAATTACGGACCCTGTCGGGCACAGCATCAATATATCAAGTAGGACAGAGGAGGAAGAACACTGCGTGTTTAATGTGATAAATATTACAAGTTAAGTTGTTAGCAAGTTATACTGTTTTATTATCACAGAGTTAATTTAAGAATTATAATTATTATTTTATAAATTACACACATTTATTTGTTATTCTGTTAGGTACTTATTATTATTTTCATTTATTACGTAATTCATATTTATTTTTTATTATCTCTAAGGTAAGTTGTTTATTGGATGCTTCATATTTATTTAAAAGGTATTTTTCGTATTATGAGTAAGTAGGGTACCTTTTATAGTGAGTATTTGTAGATATAAATGAATAGAGAAGTTACTTATAATTTATCATTCAGGTATTCGTTTATACTATAGTAGTATTTGCTTACAAGGAAAAGCTTCAATTAATTAACAAAGATGTTATATTTATTTAAATACTTTATTATTTCGGGCAACTTATTATACATTTTTATGGACATGACAAAGTTACTATTGGAGTACATTTTTAGTCGCGATGTTGGTAAGTTTAATCTGTTTTTGTGTCTTAAAATAATTTTCGTTTGTATGATTTCTAGTTTCGTAAAGAAATCTGGGTATTTACGCACGAACTTACAAACTTCAAATATATAGATACAGGGTAGGAATAAAATCTTTAGTTCCTGGTAGTGGGGTGTACAGCTGTCGGTGGCTTCAATATTTACCAATATTCTAATCAGTTTTATTGAAATCAATTTCTAGGTCGTGTTCAGTCATCCAATTTGTTGTAGAATTTAATATGGGATTTAATGTATCATTTAAATTGGTGTCATTTTCGCATGAGGTAGGTATGGACATGTCATCCGCAAACAGGACATATGACTCATTTATATTATTAGGAAGGTCGTTTACGTAAACGAGAAATAGGAAACACCTTATTACGCTTCCTTGTGGGATGGAGACGGTGATTTGTTTGCTGTCGGATCTGATTAGTTCAACTGAATTTTTGCTGTTGTTCTTATGTTCGATTTCAACTATTTGTTCCCTGTGTTTCAAATATGATACAAACCAGTCATAAAATTTGCCACCGAGTCCTATACTATATAGTTTATTTAGTAATATTTCAAATTGTACTTTATCATATGCTTTAGTCATATCAAGCAGAACCCCTATCGCGTACTTTTTATTATTAATTAAAATTTAAACCGAGAGCCAGGGACACTGACACGCAAACTGAAACCACGAATTCAACACATGATTCTAGACCCCAACCTCAGAAATTGTACGTCGCGACGGTTCTACAAAAAAAAATGTATTTTCATAGAAAAGTGCAATACGTACCTACGCGGTCAAAATGTATGGCAGAGCAATATTTCTTTAAAATAACCATCGCAAAATTTCAAGACATGGGTTTTAGAATGATGTACTGAATCCATAGTATCGGGTTGAGCGTCGATGTCCTTGCCACCTTGCATTTTCGTTATTTTTGCCATGCCATGATAACGATAATAAAAAATTACTGACTACCATGTCGGCTTAAATGATTCACCCCTGCGACATACAGTCAGACGAATAGACGGTGAAGGCTTAGTAACAGGATCCCCTATGTCACCAATGGTTACTGAACCCTACAACACCATTTTAAAAATGTCTCATACCAAGAAATATTTTTCCACCAACTTTATTTTTTCACCGTACAGCTTGCAAATTACCTTGGGAGGTGAACAGCCGAATTTTACTCATTCACCCGACGGTAATAATTCATAATCGTGTTAGGCCGTCGACAGCGAAACGTTGGGGTGGGGACTGAGTGGCGGAAATTAATATTTTCTTTGTTTATTTTGTGTGGAAGCTTGTTAGTGTTCTGATCATTAAGGCGTTTTTTGTGGGTAGGTACCAAAATGCTGTTGTTCGTGGAATTGTGGATAATATGTTTCGTCTACGTTCTTACTTTGATGCATGGATTTATCACAGAATTTATTGCAAAATCTGCAGTAGGTACATTTGGCGGACCCTGGACAATCTGTCCCTCTCAGAACCATTCTGTTTTATGCATACAAAAATGCAAAATGTATGTAAGTATTTAATTTTCAATAATTAATGAGTGAATTCTTCATTGTTGTGTGTTGTTGTTAATTGTTGTATTGTTTGTTGTTCAAACCGTTTGTTGTTGTTGAACACCGAGGGGTTACTCGACTAAGAAATAGTAAAGTTGAACAAGAGTACTTTCACTCTCTGAAATATTGTCCATTTAATTCAAAATCTGCCAGTATAATTGACTTCCCTTCTTCTTTTCGTGTCGATGGTAGGGACTCGTACACTTTTTTTCCATAGTTTGAGCCTAGTAGATGGCTACTGGGCTCTGACTATAAACCCGCGATCTTTTAAAAAATGAACCACAATTTCGTTCCTTCCTATCCGCTCATCGCTCCTTCTGTATCCGTCTTCACCTCTTAAACTTGCACCACATAAAGTATCGATCAGCGTTTGAGAGGTTTCCCGCTGAATGTGGTTCGTTAGGTCTGTTAGTGTTCAGCGTGAGGAGACCGAGGCACTTGTTTCTTCACCGCACACCCTTTGCCACTGAGGTAATATTGAATCAAATAATATTTGATTAGGGGCCCAGGTGTTCTCGTGTTAGTGTTTTGTTTAGCCTCGGGAAAGTACTTGTATCTTTGTGTTCGTTACGTGGCTTCTTAGGAGTTTTGGTTCGTGAAGATTTCTTTGTTTCATTAATGTTTTTGGCATTAGAGTCATGATTTCGATGGGAGGGCTATCTGTACATTATATCTATACCGTCTTATTACAAAACGCGATCTAACTTTAGTTGTAGCCTTAAGCTCTGAGCCATTTTTTTACATCACCAACTTTATTTCGATCTGGGTGAAATTCTTAATACAAAAATTACAACTTAACACTGGACTAAGTTGTCAGTTTCGTTAGAAAATACTGCATTTTTATTAATTTTGGGTTTGTGGTTTAAACTTGATGTAAAGAAAAACCTGGTTTTGTGATAAAGGGGATTTAAAAAAATCTTAATTCAACTACAGGAAAAAATCTTTCAAATATTTTCAAATTACCATAGATTTTCTATTAATTAGCTAGTTTTACTTGGACACTAAATCTACAGCACATTTTTGAATGTACAGATTTTTATTGACATAGTACATTTTGTATATATCGCTCAACGAATTCGACCATTAGAAACTACCTTGCAAAAAATCAGTCAAATCGGTTCAGCTATTCAAAATTCACGCCTGGATAAACGTTTTGAATCGTTTTTTAACGAAACTTTTGAAATATTCAGTACAGTACGCACTACAGACAGTTTTGTGGCACCTACAAATTGCTGTTGAAATGGTTTAGTTCATTTCAATTTGATTGAACAGTGTGCACTAGCTATAATAGACTTTCATTAAATTATATTATTAGAAAAGTAGTTTTTAACTAATCCAGTTTATCAAGCTACTTATCACCTGCATTTTGGATTTTTTTTTAACAAATACTATTTAAAGAATGATGTACCATATTCAGCTTATAATGTTGTCACTGGGAAACAGGCCCTCTTATCGGTGAGAGGGAGTGGAATCCATCACGTGGGCATACAATAACTGCTATAATTCCTTTTTTTTAGATTATGAAGAAAAATAAACTTAATTCTGGAACAGCAAAGAAAAAGACACAGTTCAAAGTTGAGGAAAAAGAATTAGAGACTCCTGAAGACGTACCAGCGACAGTTGACTCTTTGGACGATGAAGAACAAGGCTTCGGTGGGTGGTTGAGGTAATTATACAACAGCATAGCTAGGCAAAATAAATAATTTAAAACTAACTACTTTTATGGAATAAATATTTCAGAAATATTTTGTAAGGAACTAACTTTTGTCAGTGGCTTCACCCGCGTGGAAGTCGAAAATTATCCCACGAGAAAGTACTATCAAGATAAAAAGTATTTCTTATATTCCTATGTATTAATCCAGGTAACAAACTATCTGTGTCCCAAATTTCATCCAAATCCGTTAAGCTGTTTTTGCGTAATTGAGTAACAAACGTCTAAATATCCAAACAACTAAATATAGAAACATTCACATTTATAATATTTGAAGGATACATTTCCCAAACACACGAACGACATTCAAATATCTTTCAAAACATGAGTGAGAATTTATCGTCCAATATTCTGTCTGCGATAAAAAATACTTGGAAGCTGTCATACCTTTAATATACTCTTGATGTTCGAAAAATTAAAGAAATCTCCCTATCAGATCCAAACGAGCCTTTAATGTTCGGGCACTTCGAGTAACTCGAAACTCATCCACGCGAAAGCTAATGCTTTTGAACGAACGCGTTCGGTTGTGATCGTTTAAAATCGGTTATGGCGGAGAAGTTATTTGCTGCGATTGGATATAGCACGTTCGAATATAAATGCAATAATATTTGAAATAAGGAAATTTCGAGGGCTTTTTGTTATTAGAAAATAGGATTTCTCCGTTATTTGCGAGCGTTGTTAACCATTGTTCCAAGTTATGCCTTCTGCAATTTATACCGTTCCTGGTAATATTGTTGACATTGCAAATTTTAAAATTATATTTCAACATCAAAATAAACAGAGCTTGGTAAATAAATTCTCACAGATTCAATTATAATCTAAATGTAATCGTTGCTAAAATATTTAAAATCTTTGCATGGAAGAGAAATTAATTAGGCCAAATTGTTTGAATACATTTCCGAATCAGAAAATGGTTTCAATCATAATAAAGCTTCCAGAGTAAATTGAAGTAAGGTTCGTAAGATCAGAAAAATCATCTAAAGAATTCGCTTTTGTGGTAAAAAAAACCGCATGAAAGCTGAACAATATCACGAAAGATCCAATATCGTATCTATCAACCCAGTCCTCAATCAGATCAAGAATCCGCTTTCTCCAAATGACTCAATAAAGGGTCCATACAAAAAGTTTTTATACGCTATTGAAGATTCTAATGGTACTTTTACGATTGACTTGCCATTTTCAGATCATCAGACGGCTTGGAGACTATGAAACTGTTTGTGATAGCAAATAGTATTGTGATGCTTACGACCATCGTGTACCCGCACGCTCATGCAGTCTTCGAGATTGTTTCCGATATGTTTTATGGCACCGACATTTTGTTCGATGATTGAATTGATTACGTAAACCTATTTAAACGAATTCTCGAGGGATCTGTCTGGGGTCTGTACTATCGGATCTGCGTATTCTTTAGCATTCAGTATTTTTATATTTATGGAATATATTTGAATGAAGAGTGGGCGCTGTCTGACTGCTTTGTGTTATATTTATGTTGATTCTTACCACTCTGTCTGTACTGGTAGGCGTACGGTTTAGTTAGTATTCTACTACGTTTCTGCTAAGTTTAAATTATTTTTGTACTACTCAGATTTAATTAAAACACGGACACGTGGAGTGTAAAATGTACTTATCACTACAATAATTTTCTCTATACCCTAGTATGTTAAACATTTAGCTACTTTTAGCACGTTGCTAAAACTTTTGTCTAATAACTTGAATTTCTTTGTGCACCCGCTTCTTTCTTTTCTCTAGCGTTTAAGCTTAAGTGGACGATAAGTTCTTGGTTAAAGCGTGTAGGTAAGAGAAGTTTGTATTTATATTATCAAATATAATATATTCTACGTCGTTTTAATAAAGATATGATGACGTCATCCAGATAACTATAACAAGTTATTTGCCTTGCATTTTTGGGAACCGATGTGCAATAGAGTTATAATTTTAGGTAAAATAATATGTGCCATTTACTTTTTTGTATTTTATGTATGAAGACAGGTATACTACTAAGAGATTTCGAGATATTGATTACACATTGGGAATTTTAATTTATAAATCTCATCTACTATTCCCAAAGCTGCAATAGGATTATATTTGACTAATATTATAAATTCTTGATTAAATACTTTATAGTATAACATTAGATTTATAGACGATAATGTATTGAATAACATTTGTGAAAATGCTTGGTCTATTTTTCCGTTTGATATTTTCTCTAAGCGTGATTGTATGGTATTCAGTAAATGTATGGAACATGATTTCAGATTATTTTAACAAAGAATTCCATAGGTTACTGAACAACAATCAAACCATTGAAAATGATTTTATTGAAATTTACCAATACGACCATGAAGAATTGTAATTCGAAGTGTTATTATTTGAAATGTTTTAATTTATTATGAAATAGAAAATAATTTCTAAGAATGTAGCACTAGTTTTTTTCTTCTCTATTTCCCATGACTTTTTTCCAATTGGGTTATTTTCAGTATTATTTAATAACTTAAGATCGTCCATCCGCTGGATGAGGGAAGAACTGGTCCAAGTGGCGGAGCTTGGGGGAGGCCTATATCAGGTAGTGGACGTCTTCCAGCTAAAACGACGACGATGATGATGAAGAGCGTTCAACATGCGCGGGCTGGCAACGTCGCATTTATGATCATCATAATCAGCATTTTAGCCAAAAGACGTCCACTGCTGGACATAGGCCTCACCCAAAAGGAGGTGATTTGCTATAATCGCCATGCTTGGCTGGCGTGTTGGCGATCTCAGTATGGTCGTAGAATGCATAGAGATCGCTGCTGCCCATTCTCTAGTAAGTCCCTTAGTCGCCTTCTACGACAACCATGGGAAGAAACAGGATGCTGATATTCTTTACGTCCGGCAACACACGGAAAATTTATAGTGGTTTTAATTTCATTATTTCAAACGTTACACACCCGAAAACAAAGCACATAGTATATGTAGCGTGCCAAATATAGCTCTCGCGTGATAATACTAGAGCATGCTTATTTTCGTTATTTCTAAAAACAAAATGTAAATAAAACATAAATAACGATTATCAGGAAAACACCCGTATCTAAAACTGATTTATGACTTTTGGTCATGCGAAATTACAATTTTAAGCACGAAATGATGGTTTTGTAATGTATGTGGAATTACGCTGAATAATTTATCGTTCTTCTTTTTGTAATATAATTGTAGAATGTATTACGTTTATAGTATTCTTTTGCACGGAAACTATTGGGTGGTACTCATGGTCAGAATTTATATACCTAACCTCTTTGGCATCCCCCCCAGTGGGGTTCCCGCATTGTCGTTGCGGGGGGGCTCAGTAACCGTGGTCACCCTCCCACGGTGAAGCGAAGAGGAACCCCAAGGTGGGGCCGCTCGTCAGGGCTTGTGCCTCCAAGCCGACGACGTAGCGGCCAAAAAGTAGGTTGCGGTGAGGTGCATCGCAACTGAGGCGGGCCGCGATGTCGAATGGGAGGCATCGCGGCTGAGGGTTACAGGCTGCGGCGGAGGAGGAGTGCCGGAACTTCTGAGTAGCGCTCTTCCCTTCCGTAGCCTGGACGGGGCCGCCACCGTTTGATGGCGGACGCGGTGGGGCCGCAGGGGAAGAGGAGTGTCGGTATAGCGTTGGCCGCTCTCCCTATCCCCTGCGGCCGAAAAGTGGTTGGCGGCGGGGCTACTGTACTGACCCGTCGCAGGAGGATGACAGCAGCAGCTGGTGGGGCCCGTAAGGGCCGATGCCTGCTAGGGGTGCGGGTTGTTCGAAAGAGATACCGCGGCCCCTGGCATACAGGCAGCTGAAGGAACATGGGTGGGTTTTAGTCAGTAAAAGTCTGACACGCCCTCCTGCTCCAACCAGAGCGGGAGAAGTCATTTGATGATTTCCCACCCACAAAAAAAAAAAAACCTCTTTGGCATATTGTTAGCTGCCTAACCTTTACCCAATAATATTCTGCTTTCAGTCTTAGTAGATGGAAAGAATCCTTATCTGACCTCCACAACCACTAGGCTATTTTTTTTGAGGTTGGGAAATCATCAAATAACTTCTCCCGCTCTAGGTGGAGCGAGAGTGGGAGAGTGTTACAGACTTTTACTGACTAAAACCCACCCGTGTTCCCTCAGTTGCCTGTGTGCCAGGGACGACGGTATCTCTTTCGAACAACCCGCACCCCTGGCAGGCATCGGCCCTTGCGGACTCCACCAGTTGGTGGCCACGCGCCGTCGACCCGGGCTTGGTCCTCACCGGACAGCAAGCTACCAATTACTTGCCGTCCGCAAGGCCGCGGCAATGGCGGCCGGAAATCAGCCTGAGATTCCCGACGCCCAGGGCGAGGACGTGCGGGCGCATATACTGCTTCTACCTCACGTGCGCCGTCTCCCTCTTCGCGAGCATTACTGCTTCGCAAAAGGACAACCGTGGTTACTCAGTAGAACTTTTACTGGGTACGTTTTTGGAATTCATTGTATTCCTCATCATCATCTGCCTAGCCTTTTCCCGACTATGTTGAGTCGGCTTCCAGTCTAACCGGATGCAGTTGAATACCAGTGTTTTACATGGAGCGCATGCCTATCTGACCTCCACAAACCAGTTACTGGGTAAGATGATACCCCTTGGTAAGACTGGTTGTCAGACTTAATTTATTGTGTTAAAGTCATGATATATCTCATGTTAAGAATTAACAGTATAAACATTTTATTGAAGTAGGTAGGTATATTTATTACGTCCTACGAAGTGGTATCCAAGAGCCAGTAAACCGTTAAACAAAAGAACAAAACTTCTTGAAGTGCCAACAAACTTAACCGTTATTCCAATTCGCTTTGTATTGTAGCTGTGAACAAAAAGAGTGCGAATACACTTAACCTAATTTAAAATGGAGTAGCATTAATGAATCTCAGCTCACTTCTCTATAAAGGCCTAAGTTCTAGCAATTAAGTGCGTAATAATTACCTGCAGATACTTAGCCAGATGGAGTTTGGTCGTTAAGACCTTTCTTTAATTAAAAAACGACTTTGACGATGCCACTAATTCAGGGGCTCGTCTCACAGGCAAAGTTTTTATTCTAACATCTGAGTCTGTAATATCTAGTAAAAGACTTAGTTTAAAATAAGGTATGCTCTTAGATTGCCTGGAAAATATTTTCCAAGTCGGTTTTAAAAGTTTATTTTCGATTTAGAATTGAAACTGTTTTTGTTTGACTTCTTTCTTTGGAAGTTCTATTGTAAGTTTTGTATGCAACAGCTATTTTGATACAATTGCACTATTCAAATTGGTATGCAATTTATTTAACGTTGCGTCCCTTATAAGAAGTGAAATGTGGCAAACAAAAACAACATTTTCAACATGAGGAAAAATTGTATGTAAGGATCGTAGAAGGTGGCGTTCTGTAGTTTCTGCCTACCGCAAATCTCTTCGAAATCAATGGGAAACACACACAAAGGTAACATTTTCAAACAGATGTAACTATACATATGCAGGTGTACTTATCATACACATAGACAATGCAATGCTACAGCTCAAAATGTGAGGGCCCAGACTAAGTGACATATGTACTTTCAGCCATGCCGTATTTTAGGGATTTAAATCATAAATGACCACCAAACTTACCTTACCTGGAAAACATTGACGTGAACCTGTAACCGCCCAGAAATCCTGTAACTACAATTCCCGTATTGTATATGACATTGACTCGGAACAATAAACAACACAGATTGTTTATGCTTGCCAAAAGCTTAGCCTTTAAGTGAACGTGCTCCGCGCCACAGAATAATATAGAAAGCTGACTCCGTTCGACGGTACGCACACATATACACGCTTCACGTACAAGCGTATGTGATGGGCCTTTGTTTGCAATCGCTGATGTACGCAGTGTGAATGCGCCTGTTTTTGCTCGTTCTATGAAACCTAACATAATGCTCCTCATCAAGAAGCCGGGGCGCCCCGCGGACTCTCCGTCCGCTTACCGGCCCATCGTGCTGTTCGACGAGGTGGACAAGCCGTTTGAAAGAGTCATTGCAGACCGCCTCGTCGGGCAGCTGGTGCGGGTGGGGCCGGATTTGGCGGAGAGCCAGTTCGGTTTCCGCAGGGGGCGCTCCACGGTGGACGCCATCATGCGCGTGCGAGCCCTCATGACGGGGGATGCTGTGGCCCGGGGTGGGGTTGTCTTGGCGGTGTCTCTAGACATCGCCAATGCCTTCAACACCCTGCCCTGGAGTTGCATAAGGGAGGCACTCCGGTATCACCGGATGCCGACCTACCTCTGTCGTGTGGTCGAGGCATATTTGACGGACAGGGCCGTCATCTACCCCGGTCACCTAGGAGAGTGGAACCGGCGAGAGATGTCGTGCGGTGTCCCACAGGGATCGGTCCTGGGGCTGCATCTGTAGGACATCGGATACGACTGGGTGCTGCGCGCCGACCTCCCTAGTGGCGTCAGTGTAGTTTGCTACGCTGACGACACGCTGGTCCTGGCGCAAGGGAGGTCGTACCAGGCGGCGGCCGACTTAGGGACAAACGGGGTTGCGACAATCGTGGATAGGATCCGGCAACTGGGACTCGAGGTGGCCTTGCACAAGTCCGAGGCCATGCGGTTTCATGGTCCTCCGAATGCGCCACTGACGGGTTCCCAGATAATGGTGGGCGGGGTTCACATCGGCATCGAGTCGACGATGAAGTACCTAGGACTCGTCCTCGACAGCCGGTGGAACTTCGCGGAGCACTTCCGACGTTTGGCTCCCAGACTAGAGCGGGCCGGGGCTACCTTGAAGCGGCTCCTGCCCAGTCTAGGGGGGCCAAACGCCTCCTGCCGGAGGCTCTACGCGGGGGTCGTGCGGGCCATGGCCCTATACGGGGCGCCGGTGTGGGCGCCTACATTGAGGCGCCAACCAGCACGCCAGCTGAAGGCGGCCCATAGGGTCATGGCCATCCGGATGATCCGTGGATAACGCACGATCTCCGGTGAGGCGGCGGGCCTCCTTGCCGGATTGCCGCCATGGGATCTGGAGGCAAAGGTCCTCGCGCACACTTCGGAGTGGCGCGAGGATGCCAAACATCGGGGCGTAACTCCGCTGCCGCGGGAAATTTCGGCATGGCGGACAGAGCTCCGGCAGGATCTCATGGCGACGTGGAAAGTGCGATTGTCGCAACCCAGTGCTGGGCACGCCACGATTGCGGCGGTAAGTCCCCTCTTTGAGGAGTGGCTTGAGAGGCGGCATGGCGTCCTCACCTTCCGCCTGACACAGGTCCTCACCAGACACGGCTGTTTCCGGAGGTTCCTGTTTCGGATAGGGCGGGAGGAAACGCCCGGGTGTTTCCGTTGCGAAGATCGCCCTGAGGACACGGTGGAGCATACGGTGGAGGTCTGCCTGGCTTGGGTGGAGCACCGCCGTGACCTGGTGGAGGTGATCGGCGGCGGCAATCTCTCGCGTCCGACCCTGGTCCAGGCCATGGTACGGAGCGAGAGTGCATGGCTAGCAGCCGCCTCCTTCAGCGAAGCAGTTATGCTCGCAAAGAGGGAGGCGGCGCACGTGAGGGAGATGCAGTACATGTGCCCTCACAGCCGTGGCTTTCACAGGAGACGCCCTGGGCGTCGGGAATCCCAGGCTGATTCCCGGCCACCGTAGGCAAGGGCTTGCGGACGGCGAGTAATGGGTAGCTCGCTGTTCCGTAAGGACCAAGCCCGGGTCGACGGCGCGTTGTGTTCCACGCGCGCCTCAAAGAGATGTCAGCAGCAACTGATGGGGCCCGCAAGGGCCGATGCCTGCCAGGGGTGCGGGTTGTTCGAAAGAGATACCGCGGCTCCTGGCACACAGGCAACTGAGGGAACACGGGTGGGTTTTGGTCAGTAAAAGTCTGACACGCCCTCCCGCTCCACCCAGAGCGGGAGAAGTTATTTGATGATTTCCCACCCAAAAAAAAACATAATGCGTCACTATTGTAATTTCTGAAGAGTTAGGCAGAGGTGTACCGAGAGTACACCCACATTTTGTCAGTTATGTTTAAGTCCCATGAAATAAGGGGCGACACTATTGCAATTTCATCATCATCATCATCATCATCATCATTATCATCATTTCAGCTGAAAGACGTCCACTGCTGGACATAGGCCTCCCCCAAGCTCCTCCACTTCGACCGGTTCTGCGCTTCTCGTATCCAGCGGATTCCTGCGGCCTTCACAAGGTCATCGGTTCATCTTGTGGGAGTCCTTTCAAGACTACGTCTTCCGGTACGCGATCGCCACTCCAGAACCTTTCGGCCCCATCGGCCATCTGTTCTGCGAGTAATGTGCCCTGCCCACTGCCACTTAAGTTTGGCAATTCTTCGAGCTTTGTTGGCTGCCTTGGTTCTCCTGTGAATCTCTTCATTTATGATTCGATCATGTAGGGAAACCCCGAGCATAGCCATTGCCCTTTGGGTGACTTTTAACCTTCTGATGAGGCCAATATAATTGCCAATCTAATTGCCAATCTAATTGCCATTTATTGGGGACAAATTCAAACTCCACGCTGCTACTGAGAAACTCCTTATTGAAAACCCAAATAATACTTTGCCCTATCTGGGAATTGTATCAAAAATCTCATTCTCAGCAGAAGCGCTTGCGACCACTAGGACCAACGAGACAGTTGACTTTCTGAAAGTACTCTTTTGTGATCGCAGTACCAAATCGATACGTAAAGGTTTTCTTACTAACTCTGGCTGGTCGCCAAATGCAGTTGCATTTCGTATAAACTCTGCGTTGCCTTCGCGAAAATTTATTAAAGTTCTAGCCGTTAACTGTTAAGTAATTATTTCACTAAAGGCAGCCATTACATTGTGTTGAGTCCTGATGTTGGCGATGAAATGAAATTGGGTGTCAAGCGCACTTGTTCGTAGGAATTTAATGAAAACTGATGTTGGAATTTTTTGTCTTTCTATTGCTTTGTCGTATTTCGGGTCTCTTAAGACCAAATAAAAAAATTAAACCCTTGTAGGTTCTCTCGTGTGACTGTCTCTCTGTTTTTAGATTATGTAACTGTTGAAAAATAATGTATAGGTTCAGCATGTAATTCTTCTTTAAAATTTACCAATTGTAATAGGTTAGAACCCAATTTTAATAAAATTTTCCAGCTTGTACATTTATCAAATATACTCAATTCGGTTGTTACGACAATGATTACGTCAAAAATGGTCGACTCTAGAAAGTAAAAAATAAAAAATTCAAGCAGAATCGTAGTTAACTTTGTAATTAATGTCAAACAAACCGGATGCTCAACATTCATTTGCAAAGACAATTGAACCAATTAATCTGCCTACACGTCGTACTTAAGCGTCACAACAGCAAACAGAATCAATAGTGCACTAAACTTGCATGTGCTGGCAATACGCCAGAACCATCTGTTTTCCATCTGCAAACATTGAGAAATACGTGTCCTATATTGCATTAAAGTCCTTTACTTCCCCTAGTAGGCTATGCAGCATGCGTCCACGGTGCATCATCGTGTGTTTAACCAAAACATAGGTGTACACGGCCGCCTGTCACCACTACTGCCTTGGTAATATGCAAATCTGGCCAAGTTGGACGTGTGGCATAATTGCCACCACACACTGGCCAATTACTTTGACACGATGTTATATCGTGAATCGTGATGACAAACCACAAGGCATTGCTAATGTGCTGCAGTAAACCCTAATGTAACAAGATGTGTATTTGTGTACCTATCTGGAATGCAATTTTGATCTGGAATTGTCCAACATACTCGTTGATGGCTTTGCAGCTCTCTCCTAGTTAACTGTGTCCCGAATCCATGATCATGTTGGCTGTAGTCAGGAATTCATGAAATATTGAGTTTGAGCCGATGACTGCAAGCCTGGAAGGCTATCAACATATTTTAGAGTAACTGTTTATTTATGAAAAGAGTTGTCTCTGTTCTCCTATACCTATTATCACTGTAATTTGAAAACATTGTAAAAGCCAATTATTTTTAAAAGAGTAACCGTGGAGTTTCTTGCCGGCTTTTCTCCATAGGAAGCGACAAATTGGAACCGTGCTCCTAGCTTCTGACGTTTCATAAGTGCCCTTGCAGGTTCATGTGAAATAAAATATTTTGATTTTGATTTTGATTGAGTTAAATATAGTAATGAAAGAACAACAAAGTAAATGACACAAGTAAAACGTTTGCATACCGATATTTCAACGCTTTATTCCACAAGATCAAAAGGTATTAAGTCCAACTGTATCACCGATGATTTTTATCATACTTTTTAATCTTTTTATTTATAGCAACGCACACTTGCTTTTACAATTCACTTTAGACATTGGCAGTATGATCGACATCGGCTTTGCTTGCCGGAATAAAAAATATAATAGAGTTTTTAGCAGAGACTTGTTTTATACTTTCACAATGTCATATTAACAAAACTCTTATATGATAAGAGCTAGCAGGGCATACAACTCGATGTGTCAGAGTGTTGATGATCTTGACTTATTCTCCACCAGTGTTCCTATACTTAAAAAAATATGTGTTAAAAAATTTCAAGATCACTAAAATTTGTTCAGTCTTTTCTCAATTCTCTCCGAGTATTTACTTATTTTTACCTTCGCTTGCCTGTCTGCTGTTTCTTGTGTTTCTACCCTAATATTGTCAGTGAAAACTTTTAATTGGCCTTCTTTCACTAACGGTCAACTACAGGATACAGATATCCTAGCTGCCAGTTTTCTTAAGAAATAAAATAAAATAAAATAATCAGGTTAATTATTAGATGTAGAACTTCTTTGAAAGTTTATCGTTTTGTTATTTAGGTTATGGGATGTGGATTGTGGCTGATCTTGGCAAAACCTACGTTTGGCAAATGCGTTGGTATGTGCTGTATAATAGGGTGGAACACATTTGTATGAAAAAATTTCAATTTCAAATTTCGAGTCGGAATACCAGGTAAAAGTTGCTTTATATAATTGTTAATAACATACCTTAATTTGGAAGTTCTAGCTCAACAGCTTGAGCTCCCGCCATAGACGTGAAATTTGATTTTTTAAGTTTTTATAGACGTTTTGTATAGTACATCCTATAATCAAAATATTAAGTAAATATAATATGTTATGCATGTAAATGTTAAAATAAAAGTATATTTCAATTAATAGAATCATTTATTTTAAAAGGTAACACAGGTTTAGAAAGTAATGTCGGTATGAATATCGTCAGTTTTTATAGCAAAAATCCTTTTTCGTCTCAAACTTTGGCATGAGCTTTCGAGACGCTAATTTAGATTTTATGAATCCCTCTCTTCTTGCCTTGTCGCATACACTTAGAGCTGCTTCTGTCACAACTTTTACTGATCTTTCCACAGCCTGGGTGTGGCAAGGCAGTCTCATAAACTCCAAAACTGCATCTTCTCCATTTTCAATCAGATCTTGTAACTGCTCATCGGAAATATTTATCAGTATTGGGGGTTCGTATATATTTTGTTGCCAGTCAATCAAGTCTATGTAAGAAAGTGCATTTAAGTTTACTTTTGGTACCTCAAACATGCGCGAAACTGAATTTTTATTCACTTGACGAGCCTTTAACATGCGTCTTGCAGCGAGTTCTCTAATGTGCTTACGTGAATCTGTTATCATACTCAACAACAAGTTTTCTGGATGAGCAAAGTAACTGTTTCGAATTAAAACAGGGTCCACTATCGCTAACAACTCGTCGGATAAATATCTAGTGCTGTTAGCGAGCTTCCATAAATGTTTTGAACCATCTTTGCAGGATGAATGTGTTTTGATGGCAAACCAGACAGGAGCGTATGATTTTACGACAAACGTTGCTAAAGTCACAAGATTTGGTTGTGGATTTTCCGTAGAAATATACAAACGCAGTATGCGATTAGCTCTTGTCAACCAGCGAGCATGGGATAGCTTACCTGGGCTTCTGTGTAACAAATCAGGAGGACACGATCCATTTATGACAGCAGTCGTAATTTCTTGTAAATATTTCTGGTCTGTACTCAGATCTGTTGATATTTGTGGAGGTAGTTCACCTTCTATCTTTTCAAAGTGAGCCAACGGCAGTGTCTCGCATGTCTCTAATGCTTTACCAACTAGACCTGCAAATGATTTAGGTCCTGCAGTTGGGCCATCCAGATAAGTAAACAAATGCCTCAATGGCAACTCATTGGCGTGTAAGAGGCAAATTATCCATTGCAATGGTCGAGATAGCCTATTTTCCAAAAGACGAATCACGCCTCCCACTTTTCCTGTATTTGTGTTTGTTCCATCACAGCCAACAGCCATTAAACTCGCTGGTGATATCTTTTCAGTCGTCAAAAAGCTGTGGATAGCTCTTTCGATATTTCTTGCACTGCCCGATGTTGGAACCACATACCCAACATAAACAGAACCTGGTTCTTTTATAATCGAAATATGTTCCTCTTGTACAATCACTCTAAACCTCTTCGATCCTTTTAAAACAGTTTTAGCTGTCTTGTCTTTCCTTCCATCGAAATATAATGCTGAAATTTCTGTTACTCTTTCTTCTGTTAAAATTTGTTTGCGTACTTTCTGTCTCATTCTTCTTAGTTTCATCCTGTCCACGACGTTAGCCGACTGCGCCTCAGAGTCGGCATTAGAAACAGAACACAAAACAGATGATACGATAGCTGCCGCAGCTCGGTCAGATACTCCATATCTATCGCATACAGTCGTCAAGCTATGAAGACTGGCATCCGTGAGCTTTATAGGCTTTTGATCCACTGTGTCAGCAGTTTCAAGACTTTCTGCGGCCGACGAACAAGTAGGACGGTTAGAACTAACTTCAGATCTATGAGTATTTAGCTGATACGAAGTAGAGGGAATTTCTTCAATTCGTGTATTTGAATTATGCCTAATTTCTTGTTTTAGAGCACGTAACCTTCTATTCTGCAATTTTTTACTCTGTATAAGATCCGTTCTTCCTAAAGCCATTAGTCTGTTAGTTCGTTGGTCTTCTAAAAATGTTTGTTCCTCTTTTGGTACTTTTTTTTCTCTCAAACAAGTACAGCTTACAAATTCTTTACATTTACATGCAGCTATGTCAAAAAGCTTTCTACTTTGCATTCTGAACTCTTCTAATTTTTCTACCTTCAGTTTCTTCAAAGACTTTTTCAAGTTATAACATTTTGAGTGATAACATTTTAGTAATTGTAAGACTCGTTTGTGAGTGACAATTGGAATTGAAGATTTTATCCACAATTCTTCAATTTTCGTTCCAACTATTTGGGCAATTTCCAAAAACATAGGTTCTTTTGTTGTGTTATTCTTTACTTTTAAGTCTTGTCGAACCCATTCATAGAATTTCATCACATTTTCATACGTAGGTAGGATATTCTCTTTCAACTCTGCACTTTCACCAAATATCGGACATTTTAACTTTTGTCTCGTCGTAGAAGTCATGTTAATACACTTAAAAAACGTAAATCGACAAGTACTTGTGAAAATAATTGGCGCGCGACCTTTCACCTTGAGACAATTATCGATACTAGTTGAAACAAAACACTGCAATTAGAAGATCGGGCCGTGCCGCCCCCGCTTCGTCCCGTACTTTGCTCCTCTGTCACAGCGCCATAGTATATTCGAATAATAAAATATTTGATTTAAACAGCTAGTTAACTATATTTGCATATGTTTTTGAATGATAAAAACCTATTTTAATAAATTCTGTACTATTTTGTAGGTCGCGCAAATAGCGCCTAAATTGTCGATTTTGTAAATGTTCAAAGTCATGGCGGGGGCTTTTACCGTTGTCTGATAATATTTATATTTTTAATGGAGGTAGTTGATGGCAATTGGCAACTTAATACAACTATTCCAACTAAAAATTCGAAAAAAAAAATTTTCGTTCCACCCTACTGTATAATGTTATTGGTCACAGGTGGATGCTTCGATATCATGGTCTTTCTATTGGCAACAAACAGTTTGGTAGAATTCCAATTATGGTAAATGGGTAGGAGAAAAGTTAAGCGTTTTGAAAGAGGAATACCAAAAAAATGCCTGAAATGGACATAAACTACTAATTAATTAATTCGTCCGTAATTCTATGTAGAATAAAATTTGAATGATGAAATAATTCTCAATTTGTGTACGATGGTATAAATATAACCATCTTTAAAATAAACACAGTCAGTGTTTGATAAGTAATCGACATTCAGCCAAACAGGAATCGTCAAATAATCCTAAACGAACTATTCTATAAAATTATTGCACGGTTATTATTAATTTAATATAATTCGACCCATTCACACTGTAATATAATTAAAATTATAGCATATCAATATTAATTAAAGTCAAATTATTATTTCATTCTTTCGATTATTTATTACTTGAATTGATTGATTCATGGTTTTGCGTTTGCGACTTGAGTTACATGCTTTATACAATATTTAACGACGACTGTGCTGCCTTGCTAATTGTAAATGCAGCACTTGCAAAAAAGCGGTTTCCGAGAAAAACGCCGAAATCTAAAAGTAAAGTTTTCATGCAAGTACTGTGAATTTCGTTATCAAAAAAACATACTTCCAGTACCCAAATATTTTTATTTTTCCCATATAGTTTTGCCCCTAAGGATGCCATTTCTGCAAAAAAGTGAAAACCCAAAAGTGTCGATTACTGCACATACAATTAGCAGGGCAGTGTGGCATTTACGGATTTTGATTTGACTTCTGCACGCGTTACCCATATTTGAACCCGGTCTTAGATTGGACCCGCCTAAACTACGGCTCGGCTTGACGACGGACCCTGTACCTGCTTAAATATGACGCTCCTGTTGTTTTGGACTTGTTTTCCGTATACCTATATTAATTTAAGATGTATAGAAAAGTACACTGTGTTAACTGCTATCTTGATATTGCATGGATTAAAACATTTAAATGCTGTTTTGTTGTTTTCATCTTCACTTAACCTATATTTTACAAAAACGTTTGAAGGTGGCTTCTACTTGGGTTTTTGATAATTATTGAAATTGTGATGGGTTCCTTTACGATTTGTAGTGCAATTTGGCGTATATTTCATTGTTATTAATTTCAAGCACTTTTTGCGTGGCTGATGGGCATTTCCCTTTAGATTTCGAGTAAGTTTTTCAGCTAACCATGTAGTTTTTTTACCGTAAGTTGTTTTAAAAACACAATCCTTGGTCCACCGGAGAAGTGTTACCAGTGTGTGTATTGGAATAATAAACTATTACCGAGGCCTTATTTACAATTCGTTGCAATGGTCCCTCAATTGTGATTTTTCTTCAAATTAGCCCTACAAAAAATTACAAATATTCACTATGGAGAGACCATTGCAATATCTACACCTAGTTTAGGAGTATTTCAATATTGACCTTTTTATTAAGCCTAAATTCTCTAGTCAGAAGGATGTTTTTTCTACACCAATGTCCAGTGAAATTTATTAGCCTATAATGTTCCCACTGCTGGGACACAGGGCTCCTCTCAGTGAGAGAGATTGGGCCGAATAATCTTCCACACGAGGCCAGTACGGGTTGGTAGATATGTCACAATTGTCTTCAAAGTTTTGGTTCTAGAACATCACGTTTTCTCGAGATGTTTTCCTTCACCGTTTTGAGAGCAATGGTCATGAAATAATTTACACAAATTAGGGTTCGAACCTGCGACCTTATAACTCGTAAGCCGCGGCCGTGGCCACTGGGCCATCACCACTGTTCGCAAGTCTAGTGTCAATGTAACAATTGACAAAAGGATTTTAAAAAGACGTCCATCGTTTTACCAGTACAAGAGAAACTCTAACGTCAATGACCTGCTTACCTTAAAATGCTATGTATGTTCGGTATCAGTAAAATGTTTTACATTGAGAGTTGTGTTCAGTCCGCTAAAACCTTCAGGATTCAACGCATTCATCGCAACGCAACCGTACCTTCTACTGATGCAAAATGTATGCTCACAAGAATCTGCTTCTACAACTACGTACGAAACAGTTCTAGAGTTATTTTATTTATTCCGTTATTTCCCTGCAATTTATGCAAATGTAAAACATTTTATAACATAAATAAAAAGAAAAGTCCTGACTGAATGACTGACTGACTCATCAACGCCCAGCCCAGACCCTTGGACCTAGAAAGCTGAAATTTTGCCCAGAGGTTCCCTTTATAATGTAGACAAGGAACAAGTAAGGATTTTTCGAAATTCAACCCCTAAGTGAGTTAAATAGGGGATGAAAGTTCCACGCGGTCGAAGCCGGTGGCAAAAGCTATTATAACATAACATCAGGCCTTGTTTCTGCGAAGGGTTAGCAGGTTATACACCCACATTTCACCAGTTAAATTGTAGTCCCATGTAATAGGGGGCGAGCCTATTGCCATCACCTAACCACAAATCAAGACTCCAGCCTGCTACTGACAAAATCTAACACTTTTCGCAACCTAGGAATTGAACCTAGGACCTTATGTTCAACAGTATAGCTTGCGGCAGCTAGACCAACGACGGAATTGCAATGTAGTTGTTTATACTCTAGGTACTAGTTTCAAATTAATTTATCTAAGGGCTGTGTTTAAATGAAACTAAATATGAATTTGTTTTAGTAAAGTTTATAATGGCAAATCAAATAATTTATTAAAGAAAAGGTAATTTCGTCTCAAAATACATTTAGAGCTCTTTTCTAAGCACAACTTTTATTAGTGCAATGTAATATTGTTTGAAGTTCTATTAAAGGTCAAAGTCAAATGAATTCAAATCTGAATCAGATAAATTGTGTCTTCATTGAATTTTCGGACGACCGCTGCAAGCGCATTCTTACTTAGCAGATGCAATGATCTGATGTGTGCTATTTAGCCACTGGCTTGAACGAAAAACTTTACATTTTTGTAGACAGTTAAACTGAGCTAGCAGCAATAATTCACATCCGCAAGTAGGAACCTACACTCAAAGGAAAAACAAAATGGGGTAAAAAAGTGACTACTTTTTTATCCCTTTTGTTTTTTGCTTCCCTCCAATATTGTGACGTTTATGGCATCTTTACAAAGAGGAGCCCAGGGCCCTGAGACAAAACACATTTCTGTTAGCGTTCACGCCAAACGCTACGCCAAAATGTATTGGAATGACATTACCTGCCAAAAGGACACGACGTAATCTTTACGCATGTAATATTATTCCCGTACATTTTGGCGTAGCGTTTGGCGTGAGCGCTAACAGAAATGTGTTATGTCTAGGCCTACAGAGCTATTGTCGGAAATGCGACACTATACTACACATAAAAATTCCCTTTACCTATATTAAATCTCAATTGAGTTCAAAATACTTCTTTACTAAAAGTCTATCGCATCCTAAACATTCTAGCGTTCATTATGGGCAGAATGTTAAATTTTAGTTACCAGATAAGGTAATCTAACACACCTGTTTTAGATTAATATCCTCACTAGCTTTTGCCAGTGGATTCGCCCGCGTGGAGTTCGAAAATTATCTCACGGGAACGTACTACCGGGAAAAAAAGTATCCCATGAGTTATTTATGAGTTGATCTAATCTAGGTTATAAACTATTTATGTGCCAAATTTCATCCAAATCCGTGTAGCAGGTTCCGCGCCATTGAGTAACAAACATCCAAACATACAAACTTTTACATCTATGTAAGAATAGGATAGTAGGATAAATGCCATAACATAATCAGTCTGCCAGGAGTGGGCTTGTTCGAAAGAGATACCGCGGCCCCTGGCACACAGGCAACTGAAGGAACACGGGTGGGTTTTAGTCAGTAAAAGTCTGACACGCACTCCTGCTCCACCCAGAGCGGGAGGAGTTATTTGATGATTTCCCACCCAAAAAAATAAAACATAATCATCCTATAATGTTCCCACCGCTGGGACACAGGCCTCGTCTCTGTGAGAGGGAGTGGGTCGAAATCCACCTCGCGGGCCCAGTGCATGTTGGTAGATGTCACATGCCTACGAATTTTTTGGTTCCAGGACATGCCGATTTCCTCACGATGTTTTCCTTCACCGTTTTGAGAGCAATGGGCCACCACTGCTATTCATAAATGTCATGATAAATCTTAGTAATGTCAAATTGGAATTTCACAATACATAACACATCTGTATTCCCCGAGAGGTTAAACAGATGTGTACCAATAGAACAAACACATTTGTTAAGATAAAAAAACAGTCTTAAACGCACCAGATGTTTTTTATCAGCCTTATCTGTGTCCCATTGCTGGTGGGCAAAGATCTAGTGCCTGGTCTCCAGGTGTCTTGTGCGTTCTCTGGCCATGTTCAAAGGAATAATAATGTGAAAAGATTTGTGGTGCCATCTTGTAATAACTTTTTAGGTCGAAGGTGTAATTTTGTAGTACAAAAACTTGAAAAAACATACATATATACCTCTTTAATGTGTTTTGTGAAAGCCTCACTATAGATTATATTTGAAAAAAAACTTTTGTCTTTCTCTGTATCATTTAAGCATGAATAGTTTAGCGTACCTTTATGTGTAAAAGTATTATAATTTTGTTTACAAGTACAAATAAAGGGAGTTACGTCTGCCTACAAACTGGCAGAGGAAATACTGGTTATCTACAAAAAATGTATATCTGTAAAAAAACACTTTTTTTTCGCGTGTTTTGTTTCAAGTCCAAGGTAATACGAGTCCGTTGCCATTACAGTTTCATCTTGCATTATCTACTTCAACGCAAATAAACTCATAATTTTAAATACATCCAAAGCAAACCCAAACATCCACCAAAAATACAGTTCAGGGCATTTTTTATGCTAATGGCTTATTTTACCTTCACCTTCGAAGGGTCATTGTAACACCCACAATATTAGGCTAAGCTAAAGTGGCGCGTCAAACGTCATGAATAATAGATGTATCTTCCATAAACAAACTGTGCTTAATAACCGTTTTAATCTCGGCTTTTAAAGCTTTGCCACTTACAAAGGCAGATTGGAAAAGTTTTTTCTTGTGAGAGTCCAATTAAAGTTGTTAAAAGCAATTTCCTGCGGTTCTATGTGTGCACGGACGCAGTGGGGCGCGCGTATGCCCGTTATCTCGCTTAATTGTTATTTTTGGATACTTTTCCGATATTTTCTTTAGGGGTTTGAGGCTTTTTTTGTATCTTTTTTAACCTCTTTGTAAACACGGGTTTGGAAGCTCAAAGTTCGTCCGTCAGAGTTTTAATTACCTACCCGCACATATCTAAAAGTAACAAACATACTCTTGATATAACGCCTGTAATCCCGAAAGGGCTAGACAGAGGTGTACTTATAGTACATCTACAGTTCAATAGTTTTTTTTTTTTTTTTTTTTCTGGGTGGGAAATCATCAAATAACTTCTCCCGCTCTGGGTGGAGCGGGAGGGCGTGTCAGACTTTTACTGACTAAAACCCACCCGTGTTCCCTCAGTTGCCTGTGTGCCAGGGGCGGCGGTATCTCTTTCGAACAACCCGCACCCCCGGCAGGCATCGGCCCTTGCGGGCCCCTCTGTTGCTGCTGACATCTCTTTGAGGCGCGCGTGGAACACAACGCGCCGTCGACCCGGGCTTGGTCCTTACCGGACAGCGAGGTACCCATTACTCGCCGTCCGCAAGCCCGTGCCTACGGTGGCCGGGAATCAGCCTGGGATTCCCGACGCCCAGGGCGTCTCCTGCGAAGGCCACGGCTGTGAGGGCGCATGTATTGCATCTCCCTCACGTGCGCCGCCTCCCTCTTTGCGAGCATAACTGCTTCGCTGAAGGAGGCGACTGCCAGCCATGCCCTCTCGCTCCGTACCATGGCCTGGACCAGGGTCGGACGCGAGAGATCGCCGCCGCCGATCACCTCCACGAGGACACGGCGTTGCTCCGCCCAAGCTGGGCAGACCTCCACCGTATGCTCCACCGTGTCCTCTGGGCGATCTTCGCAATGGAAACACCCGGGCGTTTCCTCCCGCCCTATCCGAAACAGGAACCTCCCGAAACAGCCATGTCCGGTGAGGACCTGTGTCAGGCGGAAGGTGAGGGCGCCATGCCGCCTCTCAAGCCACTCCTCAAAGAGGGGACTTACCGCCGCAATCGCGGCGTGCCCAACAGTTCACCAGTTTAAGTCTCTTATAATAGGTGGTGATACGATCTCTACAAATAAACAGTCAAATTCCGAAATGAAGTAACTTACTACAAGTGAAGTCTTTAAATAAAGTCAGATTGTGCTTCATTGTCGGCAAGGGAGGCAATGCTTGATCCTTGCGTTATGCTCGTGAACGGGTGTTGCTTGGGGTGACTGGTCATCTTGCTGACCATGGTATTGTTATTGTTATTAGTAATTAGCTATTTATTTATTTTACTCCGAAGGTCCTAGCTTAACAACTAGTAACAAATTACTACAAGTTAAATCTAAATGAACATAATGCAGCATTGCATAAGTAAGCGGCCACACCCTTTATGCGTGGAGGCTTTTAGTGGGTATTGAGTTTTTTTTTTCAAGCAGGTGTCAGACTTTTACTGACTAAAACCTACCCGTGTTTCTCAGTTGCCTGTGTGCCAGAGTCCACGGTATCTCTTTCGAACAACCCACACCCTTGGCAGGCATAGGCCCTTGCGGACCCCACCAGTTGTTGCTGACATCACAAACGGCGCGCGCAGAATACAACGCGCCGTCGACCCGGGCATTTTATTTTTTTGTTTAATTAATGTGGAGAAATTTCTACTGCGCTACCACGGGGAGATAGCGCAGTTATGTGGGACTGTAACCCACTAAAACTCCACGGTGTCCTCCAGTGCCACTTGAGGCGGGAACACGGAAACGTGCAAACCATCCGCGAACCTGCCGCGGCTGTCCGTCAGTATTATTTCTGAGTCAGCGACGTTACGCGAGAGTTATTTCCCTCCGAGAAAGGTCCGGCCCTCCTCGGAGGGAAATAACCCCTATCACCAGAGCAACAAGCCACATGGCACGCCGTGACCACCCCAGGAACCAAATAGCATAAGGGCCCCAGACGACCCCGTGTCTGGCACCCTTGGTCTCCATGAGGCGAGTCAGCACAGTGGCCCCGCCGCCTACCACTTTTCGGCCGCAGGGGATAGGGAGAGCGGCCAACGCTATACTGACACTCCTCCTCCCCTGCGGTCCCACCGCGTCCGCCATCAAACGGTGGTGGCCCCGTCCAGGCCGCGGAAGGGAAGAGCGTTACTCAGAAGTACCGGCACTCCTCTTCCGCCGCAGCCTGTAACGCTCAGCCGCGATGCCTTCCATTCGACATCGCAGCCCGCCTCAGTTGCGATACACCTCACCGCAACCTACTTTTTGGCCGCTACGTCGTCGGCTTGGAGGCAAAAGCCCTGACTAGCGGCCCCATCTTGGGGTTCCTCTTCGCTTCACCGTGGGAGGGTGACCACGGCTACTGAGCCCCCCGCAACGACAATGCGGGGGGTTGGGTATTGAGTTCTGTTTACGTTGTTTTTTTGTTATTTTTTACTTGTTTCTGCTTCAGTTTAATAAATAATATATGTTTTGTTGGTATATTGGCGTGTGCTAGCTGACATATGGCTATTAATTTAATATTGTTTTTTGTGTTTTGTGTTTAGTAATGTTAATTACTTACCTATTATTGGATTGAATCAAGTTCTTAAAACTTAACAAACAGCTGTGCTGCTGGAGAGTTTGTTGCGCCACTTCTTCTTCCCAGCTAAAGCACTAGGAAGTATTAAAGGGTGGGCGTTTTGGGGGACTGTTTTATGTAATTTTGACGTTCCAAAAGTGCTGACTCTCAGCCTAGTTTGAATAAATGACTTTTGATTTTGAAACGTTGGTTGTTAATTTACTCACAGGACGATGACGACTCACGATCACCTATACAAGTTAGGTGCTGGGTATACACCTAATTTAGCACCTCTTGTCGCTGACTCAGTAAACCACAGAATTGCATTTGGGGTGACCGACTAGTTCATTAGCTATGAGCACGTAATTACTACCTACGCTACATATAGGTACCTATTTTCAATTATGAGTAGAATAAGGAAAAGAATATTGTACATTTTGGAGGTTGGTTGGATTGGTCAATATAACTTACTATCCTATTTTCCTGCCTACCCCTAATCTACCCCAGGTCAGATAGGACAGTGAGGTACCTGCACCTTTGCGGCTACAAGAAAATGGTCTTAGGAGATAGTCCTTAACATTTAAACTGCATAATACATTCACTGATTTTGATAGTAAAGTAGGTACCTACAAACAGCAAGAAAATTAGCATTCTTCAGAAAAACTATTTTTGATGCTGATCGATACTGTTTCTTATAAAATCAAAAAACTTAGGATCGACAGCGGTTTGGATAATAGAATAGTCTGAAATGGCAGAAAACTTTTCCCATACATTTCGTAGGAAATGAAACTCCTACTTACGTTTTTTTTTATGGGTCTGGCCCAGGGTCCAGGGCCTGTGACTGGCATGAGCTTTAATTCTTGCATTGCAGTGATCTGGACATGTTTATTTTGTTTAAGAAAGTTATTTAGCAAGCATGTCTAGTTTCGTGGTTTCACTTGTTCTGCTTATGAACACCCTAAGATTATTTAATAAGGGTACTTCTTATATTTTATTCCTTACACACACATACGCGACAGGCCATTCTTTATAATTTTTTTTCGTATCATTTCAATCTTAATCTAAAATAACCTTTCATTAAGCCCACTTACATAGTAACCCAATTATGCTAGCAATACACTTACCCACTTCAAAGAAACCGTTAACAAAGAACCAACAAAAAACTGTAAGCAACACCAGGTAACAGGAAACGCACTCGCGTGTTACGTCCAAACTCCTATTTTCACCTCCTTTACCCAAAAACATAATGGCTAATTTAGACATTCCTCGCTTCGCCTGAAATTCGTTATTTTAGTGGCTCATTACGTCAAACATTGAGCACGCAAAAGCCCGATTCATAAAATTGAGTGACTACGTCGGCAGCTTGAGATATGAAGATGAATTCCATTTGAGTAATTGAGTTATACGCTTATTGTCGACCCGGGTCTTGCATGCCTTCAGAATTTTTAATTTAGGGCCGTTTTGTTGGATAGTATTTAAAGGAGAATTTGGTGATTTTGATGTGGGTGGTTTTGGATATTTGTATAGTAACGAGGTATTTTGAGCATTCAATAAGCATGTGAGTCAGAACAAACTGGTTCATAAAGTATTCCTGTATAGGTATAGGGTGTATTTCTGTGGGTATTAAAAAACTCCACTGCTATTTAGGAGCGGTCTTTGGATATTAGTAACCCTTCGACAGTCTGCATAGAAATGCCATTTAAATGATAGAAAACAAAAATTAGGTACCTGCTACTTATTTACAACTATCATTTGCGAGCGGCTTACTCACGTCGATGTCGAAAGTTATCCCACGGAAACGTACTACGGCATAAAAAGTATCCTACGTGGTAATCCAGATATAGAGCTATCATTGTGCCGAAACAAACATACAACCATATAAGCTTTCACTTTTATAATATTTTAGTAGGATTACGGCAGACTATTCCTAGCAGAACTTATTGGCCAGATCGAGTCTTCTGATGATATTTGGTAAAAAACCAGCAATTCTTGCAATATCAGAATTCGCAGCACGATATTTTTCCGAAACGTATTCCTGCGACATGAGCACGACTAGTTAATAGCCGACAGCATAAGATCAAATATCAAGTGATCGTGAGGCCACCGTCCCGCATCCGTTCCTATCCCGTACCGCGCCCATCCCGCCACCGCTCCGCGCCGGCTTCGTCGAAATGCAGAGCGCGGAACGGAAATGCGATATCATGAAGTTTTAACATTGAATGCTGCATATCTAGGGTGGAGCTTTAAGAATTTATTCGCAGGTAAAGTGGTGCAGTGTCATAGATTAAGGTGCATACGGTCCTCTAGTTAACTCTAGTAGAACTAAAACGTTGATGTATCGCTTTAGGAAATGCCAAAAAGACGAGCTAAAACTTTCTTTCTTTCTTAGATAACCGTATTCTCATTACATTACATTCAGTCACTTACCTGAGAATATTAAACCCTAATCATAAATCAATATTGTTGGGATATAATAGACTTTGGTAAACTATTTACTATGCGGGTATGTTTAGTTAGTCGAGTAGAAAACAGGTATGTGTGGTATTGTTGAAGCCGACAAACGTAGGTATTGAATGGGTTGCAGGAACTCCAATCCATCCGCCAAGGGAATTAGAGCAGTTTTCATGCCATTGTTTTTAAGAAAACTGAGGCCGATTTTCAGCAATGTGTTCAGGCCAAAATGCTTCAAACGATTACGGAATGCCTCATGTTACTCTCAACAATACTAACTAATAATAAACTTTATCCGTATTATAATTATAGTCGCTTTTCAGGTCTATCTTTGTGACCACGTCATGTTCTTGAAGTACGAAACGGATTTTGATTCATTTAGAGAATTTATTCTGGAGCATTAATATTGAACTAAAATATAAAGGTTTTGGAGTGGCGACCGCGTACCGGAAGACGAAGCGTTGGAAGGCCTTCCAGGGGCAAGGTACACCGATGCTCTGTTGAAGGCAGGCAGGAGTACACTAGATGCGAGAAGCACAGACCTGGTCAAAGTGGCGGTGCTTGGCGGAGACCTATGTCTAGCAGTGCATGTATTTTGGCTGAAATTCTGATAATGATAGTAAAGAAATCTCGATGTACTGTCAAGTCCTAAAAACCGTGGGAAGCAAGGGCGGGTTGCTGGTTAGCATAATAAATCTAATTATTTATGGCATAACATCTCGCATGGCATAGATACCAGAGTTATACTATCGGTAGGTGGTTTGTCAAAGTTAGTAGTTCTAACAATGACCTCCTTGACCGAAATGCTTGTTAATGTCAAATCCCTGCGGCGGTATTTGTATTGACGATGTAACTATGCAACAATACATTTGGGTCTTCATTAATTTTAGTAGCAGTAAGCGTTGTTTACTAAACATTGACCCAGTAGTAATGACTCTGAATCACGAGTTGGTTTGAGAGTTGTGGGTTCGAATCCAGGTAGGCACTTTATTTTGTGTAAATATTTTCATCACCACTGCTCTCGAAATAGTGAGGGAAAACATGGTGAGGAAACTGACATGTCGTAGAACTAAACATTTAAAGACATGTGACGTGTCGGGCTCAGTGCGGGTTAGTCAATGTAACTCGCACTGGGTTCGCGTGGTAAATTACGACCCACTCCCTCTCACCAAGAGGAGGCCTGTGACCCAGCAGTGGGAACATTAGAGGCTGATTTGACCAAACTTCTCAGTTTTTTTTGCCTTGCCTTGCAATTGGAGTGAAGATATATCAAAAAAACAACAGTGGCACTCCGGGAGTGCCGAGAGAAGTGAAAACTTGAACAATTACGTGTGTATTTTTTGAACAGTGTCACGAGTTCAATTGATTTTTCCCATCTAAAAAATGCTCAACGCGCCTAAAGAAGTTTTCACTTCAAATACGTAGGTACAGAGGTGTCGGTAACGGTAACAGTGTCGCGTGTTCAATGGTTTTTCCCATCTCAAAAAATGCCAACATGCATGTGTATCTATGTAACTACATACACAATATACATATGTAAATACTTATATACATAGGTGTCGGTAACGGTAACAATATCGCGAGTTCAATTGTTTTTTCTCATCTCAAAAAATGTCCAATGCACCTAAAGAAGTTTTCAGTTCAAAAAATGTTTTTATTTATGAGTACCGCCTAATCTGGTTAATGTTGCCCCTGGTTGACGTGAATAAAAAATATATTTCTGTGTTCTGTGTCAACAATGGGTTGGTGTATTGATAAATTATTCAAAATACACGTCTTAGATACCTATTATTAATGGAAATCAAATTGATTTAAATTTAGAATAAAATTTTGCTGGGTTTCACGTTGAATAACACTCGATGTATTCAGAAGGTCGGTGCTCGAAGAATTCGCATTGTGGTAGTTCGTATCCAGTATTTATTGAGCCGTGACAAACGTTTTGTATTGACTCAGTTGATTGTTAGCTATAAAATTTTCAGTAAAATTATACATTTTCCGAGTACCTAGGTAATTCTGAACCTTGCTTTTAAATACGCAATGTAAGTAACATTTATCTTAATAATTGTCGGAAATGTTTAATGAAATGGTAAAGTTTTTGTTAACGTTCAGGAAGGGTTTCGTACCGCAGGACAATATTGAACACTAAATATTAAAAAAAAAACTCTTTTTATTTATGGGGTCCCTTGGTTCCTTTTATTTTAATCTAAGTTTGACGTTTACTATTTGTGGCTATAGCAGCAGTAGAAATACATACTCTGTTATAATTTCATCTACCTATTACGGTACAGACGGACGGATGGACGGACCGCGGTGTGAGCCTAAAAACAAATAAAAACCGTCAGGTACTAACATTGGCTTAAATAAAAGGACTGGCTTCAAGTTTTTCGCATGCCAAAGCCAAGCCAAGTATTGCAACGTTGGACATCAACGAAACCTTTGATCCAACGTCATAGTGTCAAGCATGCTTCGGCCTGTAGGCCTAGCACGAAGGCGCGGAGTTATCGCACGATTTTATAATTGAAAATTCTGGTTTCGCACATAATATTTACTAAGTTTTAAGACTTCTTCATACCTTATTATCTACGTAGCCTTTTACCTAACAATGTTGGGGTCGGCTTGTGGTCTAACCGGATACGCCTAAATACTAGTATTTTACATAGGGCGACTGCCTATCTGACCTGCACAACTCAATTACTGGGTAACATGATACCCCTTGGTAAGTTTGGTTAACAGACTTTCGGGTTTCTGATGACCCGTAACGACTGTCAAAGATTTAAGAAAGACAGCCTGGACCAACAGCTCAACGGGCTTTCAAAATCAAAATCAAAATCAAAAGTCATTTATTCAAACTAGGCTGAGAGTCAGCACTTTTTGAACGTCAAAATTACATAAGACAGTCCCCCCAAAAAGCCCGCCCTTCACCACTTCCTAGTGCTTTAGCTGGGAAGAAGAAGTGGCGCAACAAACTCCCCAGCAGCACAGCTGTCTGTTATGTTGGAAGAACTTGATTCTATACAATAATAGCATATAACCATCATTCAACGATAAATGAAAATTTAACTAATAAAAAATAAAAAAAATAAATGGTTTATGCAGTCAAGTTAAATAAACAATGATATGAAGTAATTCATATGACCTGTCAGTGGTTAAGCTAATTCTGGTGAAAGAACATAAACGTTGTCTTGAGTTAATCACAGCGACCAACAATTCTTATCGTTTAAGTAGTCGTTGATAGAATAGTATGCCTTCGAACAAAGATTTGATTTTACTTTCGCTTTAAACGCATTAAAATGTAAATCTAGCAAAGAAGAAGGAAGCTTGTTATAGAAGGTTATACCAAGCCCAGCAAATGAGTTATGAACCCTGTGAAGCCGGTGAAAGGGAGCACGTAGTTTGTCCTTATTTCTAGTATTAATATTATGAGTATCACTGTTTTTAGTGTATAAGTGTATATTTTGCCTAATATATAAGATGTTAGCGAAGATGAATTGTGATGCCACCGTGAGAATACCAATATCTTTAAAAAATTCTCTCAGAGAAACTCTAGCACCTAGTTGGTAAATTGCACGAACAGCTCGTTTTTGAAGAACAAAAATATTATGAATGTCAGCCGCTTTACCCCACAGCAGAATGCCGTAGGACATAACGCTATGAAAATAACTAAAATAGACTAACCGAGCTGTATCAACGTCAGTGTATTGTCTTACTTTTCTGACGGCGTAGGCGGCCGAACTGAGCCTTCCCGCTAGGCTTGATATATGTGATCCCCACTGAAGTTTGGCATCTACTGTTATGCCAAGAAAAACGGCCGATTCTACAGTTGCAAGCACCTCATCATCTAAGACGATGTTGGGTCCCAGATTTCTTACATTCGGTAAAGCGAACTTTATACATTTAGTTTTCTTGGCATTGAGAACTAGATTGTTCGTGGTAAACCAATGCGTAACCCTTGAGAGTGCACTGTTTACGTCGTCAAAATCTTGTCTATTCCTGTCTACTTTAAAGATAAGAGAGGTATCATCAGCAAACAGTACAACGTCACAGATACCCTTTAAATAGAATGGTAAATCATTAATGTACACTAAGAATAAGAATGGACCCAGTATTGAGCCTTGAGGTACACCTAACTGAACTGGTAGCCCGGACGATTTCACGCCATTAATATCTACACACTGGTGCCTATTATTTAAATAAGAATTTATTACGTTGAGAGCTTCATTTTGAACACCGTAATGACGTAGTTTACGCAATAGCGTGTCATGGTGCACGCAATCAAATGCTTTGGAAAGATCACAGAAAACTCCAATAGCATTTTGTGAGTTCTCCCATGCGTTAAATATGTGTTTCAGAAGAGCAACACCCGCGTCTGTAGTTGAACGACCTTTTTTAAAGCCATATTGTTCATCATGAAGGAGGCAATTAAAATTAAAATGTGTTAGCAACTGCTTGAGTATTAACTTTTCAAATATTTTACTAAATGCCGGTAAGATAGAAATAGGTCTAAAATTTCCAACGTTATTTTTATTACCTGATTTAAATAATGGTATGACTTTACTACTCTTCATGAGGTCGGGAAAAGTTCCTAAGTCAACACATTTATTAAAAGTAATAGCTAGATAGGGGGCTACGATATCGATTATATTACTTAAAAGTTTAATAGAGATTCCCCAGTAGTCACCAGTGTTTTTAGACTTAAGTGTGTTAAAAATACTAACTACATCACGAGGCGTTACATGTTCGAAACTAAATAAGCGACTACATTTGGGCACACTACTATGCAGAAGGTTTTCCGCTTTAGACGAGGACGAATTTAAGTTGCGAGTTGTAGTTAAAGGTATGTTGGCAAAAAACTCATTAAATGCCTCAGCTACGTCAGCAGCTTCAGTAACTAATTTGTTGTTCACCGTAATCTCTAGTTGTTCTTCCTGTTTAACCGACTTACCCGTTTCATTATTAATAATTTTCCAAGTGGTTTTTACTTTATTATTGGATTTTTTTATTGTATCGCTTAAAAATTTTGATTTAGCAAAAACACAGATTTTTTTAAATAATTTTGAATAATTTTGGACATACTCTAGAAAAGGACTATCAAACCTGTATTTTTTCTCACCATATAACTCGTATAGTCTCGCTCTACTTTTATAAATACCTGGAGTGGCCCATTGGTTGAAGCCAACGGAGGTGCCATTAATGTTGATGGTTTTGGTCTTGAAAGTAGATTGGTATTCTTTTTGCACAACATCAAAAAGGGATCCAAAGATTTTATTAGGATTCTCGTGTTCTGCTATAGATGGTGTAATTCTATATGCTATGTTATTTTTAAATTTGTTGCAACGACTAGCAGTATAAGGCCTGCATTCTACTTTATGTGGTTTTTTATGTAATGGTAAAGGAAAGCTAGCCAATAATCCACAATGGTCAGATGTCAAGTCAGTTAATACTAATTTATTTTTGGCATCACAATCACTAAATATATTATCAAGACAAGTCGACGTAGAAGCCGTGATCCTAGTAGGTTCTAAAAACAAGTTAAAGAAAGAAAGAAAGAAAGAAAAAGTATTTATTAGACTCGCACAGGAATAACACAAACTTAACTAAATAACGTACTTAATGAAATATAAATTAAAATTAGAGAAAAACAAAAAATTAAAAATAAAAACAAAGTCCCGTACGAGGCCAAAAGGCCCCTATCTCAGCATGATGCTGCGACATTTAAAAAAAAATTGTCGCAGCGCTGGTATTCTGATGGGGCCCACTGTGAATGTCACGGACAGATACAGAAATAAAAAAAAATAATTAAAAAATAGATAACATGTATAAAATAATGTACATAAATAGTAATTAAAGTAATCCGCGTGTCTGCACCCCACGTAACATCTATTACTTGTCTGTGCCTTTATCGTCTGTGACACTATGGCATCACTGTGACAAGTAATGAGACGCAGGCGCTGACATTACGGTAAAAACAATAGAAAATCACAATTTATATATAAAAGTATTACGGGTGTCTTGCAAGTTAGAAAATTTACGGCAATTAGTGAAATAAAGATAATAATAATAACTAAGGTTTTGGACAATAAGGAAAAGTAAGAATTCCGATGTACAAAAATGACAAACAACAAACAAAATAAAAACAAAAAACAAAGTGCGAAACCAATGTTGCTGTGCCTGTATAATCGCTGCCAAACGCTCGTCACCATTGCCAGCTGCGTGCAGATCAAGGGTAAGTTCAAAGTGTGGTATCTTTTTGGAGTTGTAGTAAGTGATGTTTAAATTTGGTTCTGAATGTGCCAACTGTCTTTATAGCACGAAAAGGAGGTGGCAAGTCGTTCCAGCACCGAGAGGCAGCAAATTTGAAACAACCACGGAATGCAGCAGTTCTGTGCGATAAGGCTAACAAGAGGTATGAAGATGCTCTAGTTTTAATCTTGTTAATATCGCGCGACCAAGACAATTTTTTGTATAAATAGTCTGGTCTCTTTGTGAGAATAGTGCCAAAGAGTAGGGTAGCCAGATGAAGCTTTCTGCGTGCTGACATTCTCATCAAATTACCCTTATTTAAAAATGGAGTGATGTGGGATCGGGGTGGGACATTGTAGCAGAATCTTGCACAAGCATTCTGCACCCGCTGGATCAGTTTTTCGCTTCTACCGAGAATGCACGCCCCATACACAGTGTCAGCGTAGTTCAGCTTGGATAGAACAAGTGACTCACACAGCATGACACGCATGTCCACACTTATGTAAGGACGGACACGATACAAGAGCTTGAGTCGGTAGAAGCAGTTGCGCACGGCTTCCAAGATGTGAGTTTCGAAGTGCAGCTGCCCATCAAATATCAGCCCAAGATTACGAGCCTCTAGAACCCTTTCCACATCACAATCATCAATCCTGAGGCCCAGGTTGCATGCAAGCATTTTGTTCAGGAAATCCCTAGATCCCATAACAATGTACTTGGATTTACTTGGGTTCAGGACCAAGGAGTTTCTTCTGGACCAACCAGATATCCTCTCCAAATCCTCATTGATTTTTTTAACAGTTTCAGCAGTATCCTCGGGGCGAAAGGAGAGGTACAACTGCAGATCATCAGCGTACAGGTGGAACTTAGTGTTGATCAGACAGTTGATGATGTCAGCACTGTAAAGGATGAAGAGAAGCGGACCTAGGATCGATCCCTGCGGTACGCCCCTGTACACCCGCCTCGGACCAGAGGACATGGTATCTCCGTTACTGTCACATGTCACCTGGACGAATTGCGCTCGATCACTAAGGTAACTTCCAAACCATTTGACCGTTTCAACATCACATCCATAGTATGCCAGCTTGGAGAGAAGAAGCGACGTATTAATAGAGTCAAAAGCACGCGAGAAATCCAGTAAGACAAGAAGGGACCCCATGCCCTGGTCTCTGGCTTCGAGAATGTTACCAACTACATCCAGGAGTGCTGTAGCTGTGCTATGTCCCCGACGAAATCCGGATTGAGCCAGAGGCAAAATACTGTGGTGCTCAAGATATGCCCTAAACTGGTCCGAGACAACTCTTTCTAAAATCTTGGACAGACATGGCAGTAGGCTTATAGGACGGAGGTCTTTCATGCTAGTGGGGTTAGAAACTTTTGGGATTGGTCTAACTATTGCCATTTTCCACAGATCAGGGAAAGAAGAGGTGACTATCGACTTGTTGATGATCGCTGTGATAACTGCAAGTGTTCGAGGAAGTGTCAACATCAGCATCTCGAGTGAAATATGATCAGAACCCTGTGCATTGGACTTAAGACTGCGCAAAATCCTCAGCACCACATCCTGTTGGACGGGCTCAAGGTGGAAATGACTGTTACTATGTCTATGGTGCTCAAAATATGTTAATTCAGCAGTTGTGACCTTACCACTGCCAGGCACGTCCAGAAAGTGTTGGTTGATATGTTCTGGGTTGTTACAGAAATGTGGTAGACTATGCTCTGGTTTTTTTGAGGTGGCTATAGTTGATTTTATATGTGTCCATAACTTCTTTGGTTGTTTAATATTATTATTGATATACGTTTTAAAATATGCGCACTTCTCACTGTCAAAAGCAGCTCTGACAAGGTATTTTAATTCTTTGTAGGATTTAATGTGATGTTCGGATTTAGTAGTTTTTGACTTCAAATGGCACTTGTCACGCAGCCACATCATTTCCTTGACAGTGTCAGTTATCCAGGGATAAGATTTCTCTTTAATTAAGATTTTTTTAAGGGGAGCATGCAAATCAAATAGTGTTAAGATGTATTGATTAAACATTGCAACCATGCAGTTCACATCTTTCAGACTTATAATATGATCCCAGTCCATTTTATTTAAGTCTTCATTAAACAAATCAGGAAGGATGTCTTTAAGTGGCCTATAGGTAGTCCAATATGGAGCAGGCTTCTCTATTTTAAAATTAAATTCGACACAAATAATTGCGTGGTGCCCGAGCTCCGGTATGTGTGATACTGAAACCCTACACACACGGGCGTCAGTGCACACTATGTCAATGAGAGTTTCACTATGGTCTGTGAAATGGGTTGGCTCAGTAACAACTTGATTAAGCTTGCAGCAATGTATAAAATTGTTCAGCAGCTTAGATTTGTCGCCAAGCAAGATAACCTTGTCCGCATTAGCAAAAGAGGAGAGAGACTCGGTAATCGCATCCAAGAAAACATTAACATCAAGCCACGGCGGCCTGTATGCAGTACCGATTATGACCGAGTGCGAGTTAATGTTAAGCCTGAGCCACATCTGTTCGACCTGCGGCGCCGGCGGGTGCGGCGCGGCGCGCACGCGCACCCCGTGGCGCACGTAGAAGCCCACGCCGCCCCCGCGGCCGCCGCGCACGGTGCGCGCGCGCAGTACGTGCCGCAGCCGGTAGCCCGGCACTGTGGGCGCCCGGCCCTCCTCTCCCTGCTTGAGCCAGGTCTCATTTATCGCCATGATATCTACTGAGAGGCTATCCATAGCAACTAGGAACTCCTCATGGCGCGAACCTAGCGACCCTGCATTAAGTAATCCAACTGTTAGATTTCTCGTTTTATTCATTTTTGTAAATAATGGAGTATATAATAATAATATGTTTATTGTAGATAGTACCGAAAGTAGTATAATGTAGTATAGAGTTTTGCATAATAATGCGATGTGTAGATATACTGTAATAAATAGTGTCAGGTGTAGTTTGTGATTCAAGTAGTGAATATATTGCCAAAAAAAACCCAGTCAATAAAAATGTAATAATATTATAGAAAGTCCGTAAAAATAAAGATATCATAATACATACTGAAGACGTGACAGTGTTGAGCGGAAGTGTTATACGCATAAAATGCGCATAAATTTGACGAGCAGCTGGGCCACTAAAAGAAACCAAAGTATACTGAGACAAGAGATCATCTGGCCTCGCACGAGAAAAACTTAAAAAACTAATTGTAAACACTACAGATAAAGAAAGTAGGTACTGGTTATCAATAACATTATTACACACAGTAGAGCCATTATCAGGGGTCAAGAAATCAGACATCCTTTGTAGTAGACACCTCGCAGCCAAAAACCCGCGCAAGGTCCTCCTCTGAACGGATACAGTGGGTGGGCTTGCCATCACCCTGCTTAGCCAGAATGCGGCCAAATTTTGTCCAGGTGTACCTCCACCCAAGTCGGCTGCCAGCTTCACGTACCCGGTAAAACAAACGCTTGTTAATTTTGGTAAGCCTCTCATTTAGAAAGAAGCGACGCGGGGGCGCGGATAGGCCTAGATCCGCGGTGGTGGCTCCGCGCCGCACGCGCGCGCCCTGCAGCAGCTCGTCGCGCAGTGCGCGCCGCGCCAGGCGCACCACAATGCGCCGCCCGCGCGCTGTTGCCGCCGCTGCTACCCCCGGGCTCGCTCCGCCGACCGGACTCGCGCCGCCCCCAGAGCTCGTGGGTGCCTCTCGGTCGGCTCGCAGGCCCACCCGATGCGCGAACACGATATCCCGTTCGTCGAGAGTCACCCCAAGCTTTGCCGCCACCAGTCCAACGGTGTGCAACACGTTCTCACCAGGAGCCTCCGGGATGTTGGCGATCTCAAGGTCGGAGCCAAGCAAATCCTGCTCGCGGTCATTGAGGTCAAGCTGCAACTGTAGCACCACGCGTTCAAGCTGGTTTACTTTGCCATCTGGCACTGCTGCACTTTGCCGACTCTCTAAAGCCTCGATCCTGGCTTCCAGGCTGTCAACCCGCTCGGTACAGACCCCCAACGAGGAGTGCAAGCCGGCCATCTCTCGACGAAATTCGCGCATTTCATCGCGAACCTCCCTCAGCTCGGAACGGAAGAGCCTAATCTCCTCACGCAGGGTCAGCTGCGTATCTGGCGAGGGCTCCCCATCAGCACCCTGCTCGCTACCAGCACGAGACAATACCTTAGCTTCGGCAACGGGCGGCTTGGTCATATTGCCCCGAACCTGAGTTACCGCTACTGGCGACCTGATCATGGCGCCTTTGGATGGCGCCGCAACCGTAGCTACTGCCGCTGCGGTGCTAGGACCTGCTGTGGGTCCAGACGATAACTCAAGAGGGGCTGCCGCCGCTGTAGACGCTGCCGCTGGAGTAACAGCGGGACCACTACCCAAGTCCTTCACGGGTGTGGCGCTGTTGTCTCCCCTGGGCAACTTTTTCCTGCACTCAGGGCACAGCCAGTCACTGCTAATCTGCGTCGGATCAGGTAACAGCAAGCAAGCGAGATGGTATCTGTTGTGGCACGCCGAGTTTCCACACGCAGCGCCCCCTTTTGCCGAAAGAAACCTACCGCAGGCTGCACACTTCACCATAGTACGGCTAGGATCAACTAGATGTCGCACGCTTCCCTGGCGGCTCTTCTGTGACGATAGATGGCGCCTGCTACTCAGCAAATTACTGATTTGCATACACAATCTGTGGCAGAGCTGTCAAAAGTTGTAAAAAAGTTGCACTTTTTGGGGGTATCAGTGGCACAAAGTAACCAACAAGTGACTTCAACGTCAAAATAGTTAGTAAAATTGAAAATTGATTTACGGTTTTACACCACCGCACTGCTTTTAAATTGCTATAGAAATAACCACACGCGTGAAGAACACTACAGTGCTAATGTAAACACGAGTTAAACTGTGAATTGATTAGTGTTATATTTTATATCAGTGCTGACACGAACAGCTGATGTGTACCGTAGTCCGTCCGTGACGTCACTCACGTGAACTCACTCAAGTTAGTTAAATTAAAAGATCTAAACAGATTAAGAAGTCTAATACTTATTGGAGTAACATCTAAAATATTAATATTAAAATCTCCACACAAAATTATACTTTTATTACTTGATTTTAACTTATTGAGTAAATCCTCCATTCCCGATTCGAAACGAATGAAATCCCCAGAGGGTGGTCGATAAACGCAAATAATGACGTATCGCTCGAGTTCAACACAAGGCAACTCAATAGTACGTTCAATAGAAAGGTTAACTAAATCTAAACGTTGTTTACATTTCAACTTGTTTGAAACAAGGATTAAAGAACCACCGCGAATAGCAGTTTTTCTTACAAATGCACTTTGTACGGTAAAATTATCATCATTAATAAACACTACTTCATGTTCCTTCAACCAGTGTTCAGTTAAACATAACACCTGAACATCATGGTTCTCCATAAATAAGCTTAACTCTAGCTCTTTGCCGGATAGACCCTGCATATTTTGATGAACAACATTCAACATAATATGCGGTTTATCTGTTGTCGCACCTAATTGTTTAAACTACTAGGCGTATCAAAAGTAATGTTAGTAGCACTACTAACAGTAAGCGATGGTAAACTACAGGTACCTGTGTCATGGTGTAAATTGTATGCTAAGAGATTAGCAATTTGTCTCCTACTACTAGGTGGCAAATACATTGTAGAAATTGTCAGTTTGTAATCAGAAATAAATTGATTACAATCAAAAAATAAAATAGCGTCACTGTGACGACTTGTCCTATTAAAAATTAACATATTTAAATTATAAATGTGCCTATTTTGCTCATCAGACAAGTAATGTGAATAAGGCAATGCACAGAAAATAAATTTACAATTATTGGTCTCATTGAGATGTATCATCAATTGGACACATTTAATTATGTCCTTTTTTCTAACATTTAAGCTATCCCCGCATAATAATATAACAGTTGAACCGGGGTTTATTTTTGACAGTTTAATATTACTTATTAATTGGCTAATACTGGCACCGGGTGAACAATGATTGATTACATTTTGTTGAGAACACTGATTAAATATTTTACCAAAACCGAGGCACGGAGTGTTTTAGTATGTTAAGATAACCTAATCGGTCGACCCGGCTGTTATAACTTTGTCACAAGCCCCCACAAGAATTCTTCATACCTATGGGTAATATTAGTTGTGGTTGTGGCAAAAAAATTAACCAAAATGCCATAGGAAAGTTGTATTTCAAAAATCCCTTCCACAAGGATTCTTCATATCTATGGGTAGTATTAATTGTGGTTGTTGCAGAAAATATAACCAAAATGCCATAGGATAGATGTATTTCAAAAATTTCCCTCCACAAGAATTCTTCATACCTATAACGTAAGTTGTAACTGAAAGCCTTTTATACCGTTAAAGATTATATTGAGGACAAAAAGCTTGAGATTGATCTGCTCCAATTTTTGCATACCGAATTATATTTTTATTTGTTTTTGCAAACTTATACTCTTTGACATTTGATTATTATTATATACACTTTGACATGAATATTTACTTTTAGAAGTATAATATTATTTTTGTTTTAATTATTGTGAATCTGAGAACCATGTGGGTGATTTCTTTTTTTTTGGGTTTCATTTCTTTTTCAGTTAGTTCTAACGTTAATCTGCCAGTTTGAGTACTTTATGCGGCCTACCCAAATGTCCTTTCTTTGGTATTGTTCGTCAAAACGTTGAGCTCCTCAAGTTCTGAGTTGAGCTGCATGATTACTGATAAATGCGTGCACTGAATGGATAGGTACACTCAGTCTGTGTGGCTTATTCCTCAAAAGACCATTTCAGTGGTCCAATCCACATGGTCTTCATATGATCTGACCAAGCTTATGTCTGGACTTTAAAAGAGACTGTGACCTCTGAATTTGTTTCGGCCTTTCTTCTCAGAGTAGTCAGATAAGAAATGCCGACCTCGTCTAGTTTAAAAAAATATGATTGACGTGTAAAAGTGTTTGTTCAAACCTACTTAAAGAAATAAAATCATTTATCATTTATCATTTATGGGTAATATTAACTGTGGCTGTCGCAAAAAATTTAACCAAAATGCAATACGATAGTTGTATTTCAAAAATCGTTCCAATTAGCGTTACGTTTACGTAGCGGATTTGGACAAGGAGGGTCATTTGCAGCCAGTAGTGCCATGGTGTCAAGCATCCTTCAGTAGGCTGTCCGCTTTGACTGCAATTATGAACAGTTTGCGTATGTAAGCTTATAGTGTGTGCTACTGACATGCCTATTTGAGATGCAAAGATGATAAAATATGACAAGAGAGCATTCGAATAAATTAAATCAACATACACGTTTCTGCGCCTCTATGAACAATGACATATATATGCAGACGTCACTGACGTATCTTGTATCTATTTGTTTGAAACTAGTACCAATCCATCTAGACAAAAATAGTCATAGTAATTTACTTCCAAAACTTCAGTAGATTTTATATCAACGAAGTCTCAACCGATGAACTTGGACAGCCTCGTCAAGCTGATCCATGCGACTGTAGAAACCTCGACCAGGTTTCTACAGTTGCATGGATCAGCATGAGGAGGCTACAACTTAACGCAGTTAAGTATTTTTTGAAATAGAAAAAAAAATTACACAAAATTTGACGAACAATAATACAATAAAATAAATAATTATTGAACTTATGGGAATGACTAGTAAAAAACACGGCTTTGAGTATATCCATTCATTTTTGTGCTAGGTTACTAAATTAGGTGCCAGAAACTATTGATGCGAGATAATTCAATGAGAAATCTATGATGACAACTCGAATTTGATTCGGAAGCCATATCTATGTCAAATCTATTCATATTGGTACCTATAGGTAGAGACTGTATACTCTCAGATTTTGATGAGACGTACTTAGAGCACAATCGCCCTCAGTTAATACAACATATTGTAATTTCTTAATTTGATAATATTGACAAATTAATAAAAATAACAAAATATTTGACGGATATTTGCAACGTTGCCGTTTTCTGAATGTAGGGTGCACTAAGCTGCGAATGGACAGTTCATGTTTGCTCGCGTGATACCTATTTATTTGGGTTCCATTGTAAAAGCGCTATACAAATAACGCCGTGTTCCCACGACCTGCCTCTTCACAGGCCGCGCCAGGCCAGGTCAACAGGCCGTGGGACCCTCGCAGGCCTTCGGCGGCCTGTCGCCACCCCTTCCAATCCGTCAGGCGTCGGTAAGTTCAAAGGCGCAGCGTAGCACGGGGTTGGGGGGCCAGTGGCGGTTTGCACGCCGGTAAAGCGAGGCGCGTTTCTTTTTGCTTTCTGTTAAGGGAATGTTTAGCACGGGCAACAACAGACCTCGACACGCGTAGCGACGCCTGGCGCAGCTTGTTAGTTAACGGGACCGTGGGAACGCGGTATTAAACTGAAAGTCTACAAAAATCCCTTTATTTCACACAATGATTTCATCTTTATCATCATCATCTATATCATCAAAGTGCTTGTTAAAAAGTAATTGGAAATAGAAAACTTATTCTAAAGAAAAATAATATCGAAACTAAAAGGAAGGGACCTAAATTCAGCACCTAACGCTTGAATAAAGGAATGTATTGAAATTCGGCCATTATGTGTTAGATTACTAGTCAACAGCAGTCTGCTGGCCTCCAGATTAAATTATGTCAAAAATATGTAGGTCGTTCTGGGTGGACGTACAAACGCGAACAATAGCGGTGGACCACTTTTCACGTTTCTGCCCTGAGCAAAAAAAAGACTTCGTCTGCGTGTATTTAACATTTCTTTATATTTTTTTTCCAATCTGGTCATACTTTCAACTGACTTGCGTATATGACTGTTATCGAAGCAAAAAGAGTATGTAATAATCGTAATGGGCGGCGTTCTGTAGTTTTTCATACAATTATTTATATACATTTTTTTATTGACTGTCTAAGTAATTTATTTATTCAATCAACTCAGCCTATCGCAGTCCACTGCTGGACATAGGCCTCTCCTAGGCAGCGCCACAACACTCTATCCTCCGCTTTCCGCATCCGGTCTGTTCCAGCCACCTTTTTAAGGTCGTCGGTTCATCTAGCTGGGGGGCGTCCCACACTACGTTTGCCGATACGCGGTCTCCACTCCAGGACTCGTCTGCTCCACCGTCCATCGGTTCTTCGACAAACATGGCCAGCCCACTCCCACTTCAGCTTGCTCACTCTACAAGCTATGTCGGTAAGTAATTTATTTATTATTATTATCCATTACCTATGTCATTGGTTATTGACATGATCTACTCAAAACAATATTTTTTTTGATGAGTTGTATTGCTTTATTTATTTAGCTAGCGACCTCGATAATTGATCATTCCATTCTTGCCTGAGCAACCAGCAGCAAGTTCGTCATGCTGCCGTAGATGTCACATACGGTGGAGGTCTGCCCGGCTTGGGCAGCAGAATATACGCCCTCACGGCCCTAGTCGCCTCAGGAGACGCCCTGATCGTCGGGAATCCCAGGCTGATTCCCGGTCACCGTAGGCGTGGGCTTGCGGACGGCGATTAATGGTTAGCTCGCTGTCCGGTCAGGACCAAGCCCGAGTCGACAGCCCGTTGTGTTCTACTCCCGCCTCAAAGAGATGTCAGCACTAACTGGTGGGGTCCGTAAGGGCCGATGCCTGCCAGGGGTGCGGGTTGTTACGTAAACGTCAGAAGCTAGGTGCAAGGTTCCAATTTGTCACTTCCTATGGAGAAGAGCCGGCAAGAAACTTCTCGGTTACTCTTTTAAAAATAATTGGGTTTTATAATGTTTTCAAATTACAGTGATATTAGGTATGGGAGGACAGTGCAGGCCTGTCAATAAGTACCAGGTACTTAGAGGAATGAAAATAAAGAATAGAAACTGTTGCCTACAAAGTTCTCTCATTCACAATATGTAAAAGAATCTATATAAGTAAAATCAACCTATTTAAACCAAGTGATATGATTTCCATGAGAATCACTAATAAATACTTGATATTACAAGTGTTGTATAATGTCAAATAATGACGAGAATATGTCAGAAAGTGTAAAAAATAAAATTAACATTGTAATTTGGAAGCAGTTAATAGACGCTCACATAGTTATGGTGCTAATGAGTTACCAGGGAAGCGACATGTGCAGAAGGAATTAATGCCAAACTTCCTTGTCTTCACCGTAGTCTTTTATCTTATAATATGCTTTTTTGCTAAGGACACGTTTGATGTGAGTTTTAAACTTTCCATCGCTAAGTTCTGTAACCGATTTTGGCAACTTGTTATAGAAGCGGATACTGTTTATTAGAAACGACTTGCTAGTTTTAGTTAATCTAAATTTTGGAATCACAATTTCATCTTTACTACGTGTATTTAGGTTATGGAAGTCGCATCTTTTTTTGAAAAGACCTCAATTTTTGCGAACATACAAGATATTTTCTAGGATATAAAAAGAAGGCAGAGTTAGTAAGTCAACTTCGTTGAATTTGTTTCTAAGAGACTCGCGAGGCCCCATTTTATAGATTGCGCGGATTGCCCTCTTTTCAACACATCGCCACAATTAACACATCACATTGGTTCCTCAATCTCACTCAAAGTAATTACGTGTAGCAGAGGAGTCCAAGTTCGTGCCGTGGCTTGTCATTTAAAGCCGGTTTGAGTACCGTAATAGCACCAGGTTCAACGTGAGGTGCAGCTTCAGTGTCCGAATGGGGCCGGGTCATAGTGAGGAGCGCCCAAGTAGCATTGCAAGCTGTATACAAGCTGTATTTAAGTTCGATTTTATACTAGAAGCTGTATATTCGGGCTGTATAGAGGCTGTATAAGCGCTTATACAGCCCTTATAAGTAAAAAATGGGCACATTTTATAGAGCGTTTTGCTATAGTATAGCTGTATAATAGCTGTAGAAGCAATAGAGGCGCTGTATAATAGCTGTATTAGAGCTGTTATTCGGTGTACAAAGAAACCATTATACTACAGATATTATCTTATAAATACTTTATAGAGAAAATAGTTTTAAATAGGTGTTTGAAGAGAATCACAAAATGAATGTAATTCTTTCCAATGAATGGCGACATTGTTATTTATAATATTTATTAGTAAGTAAACGTAATCTTGGACTTCGATATCTGAAGGTGTTAATTGGTGAATTGAAATTGCGGATTCAAATTTATTGTGAACCTGTCTATGTTTTCCGTCAAAATATTCAAGCGCCAGCAAAATAATCGATCTGATATAAAAGAAAAATACTATTTATATGGTAAGTCAATATTGGTTTTAAGGTTAGAATAAAAAACAATGTTATAATAACAGAAGTGAGGGTAGTGTGAGCATTGTGCCCTCATATTAAGCCGAAAATCATTATATATTCCTTAAATTATGTTTCATATATTGTTTTATACCTACATTCGAAATTACGAAAATGGCGACTATTTGCTAAACAGCCTAAACGATAATCGGAGTGTATTATAGTCTGAGTAGCTGTACTAAGTAAGTTATGGATTATATTGTACAGCTTTTGGCTGCTAATCAGCTTTATAATAGAATATTTTTATTACTTAGGCTGTATATCAGTGCTCTATACATAACTTATAATGCTCATAAGGGTTACCTAAAAGAAATAAAAAACGCAGACTCAATATGATACGTACCTACATATAGTAAAACAAAAAAAAGGAAGAGATTCTCAATTTGACCTTGTATTTTATACCTAAGTAAACTTATTGTAAAGCATTATTAGTTTGTTGTATGTATTATATCAGTTTTACTTTATTTTCAGGAAAATATGCCGACTAAAATTTAAGCAACCATTGAGAAAGGGCAAAACAAGCTTTGCATTGTACCAAGTTTGTGGGAATCAAAAGGCAAGTTAAGATGGCCAAGAAAGCGATTAGATGTCAACAAATTAGTAAAGGATGAAACATCTCGGCCTTTATATAATTGGTCCACCTCAAAATGCTGTGTGAAAAGACTATCATTATCGTCATATGACGAAGCAGTAAGAGAACTAGATCTCATGGTTCAAATCAATCATCATTTGAACTACTTGCGCTGCTTTATGAAGAAACGTCATAATCATGTTCCAAAGGTTGAATTAAATTTACACATTTAACATAACTGTTATGATCATTAATAACCCTGTTTAATGTTTTTGCTACGTAACCCTCTTCGTTGACCGTAAAGTCTTTCCGAGTGACTGTCATTAATACAAAATAAAGCTGTACTGTAGCTGTCATTTATTTTTTTAGTTTTAAAACACCCTCAAAACCAGAAGTCATAAAACCACTGTATTTACAAGAGTGTACAATTACGCCATAAAAATAAGTTTTAGAACGGAGTTTGCATACACCATTGTACAGAAACAAGTCTCAAGTGATACTATAATAACACTAAGAGCTGTAATAAGTAAGTGTTCACATGCAAAATACAGCTTGTATACAGCTTTAACGATAAAACCAGATTAAAGTGTCACAAAATACTTAAGCTGTATAGTAGAGTTTTTATATTCTGTTTAAATACCCTAAGCTTTCGCGGATCCCTTAATACAGATTGAATAATTTTTTGACACTCTTGTAAGTCTCTAAAGGAACTCTAAGTTCTAAATAGGCTGTTATATGTATGTTGAAAACGCTTGCGTGCTGCTTGGGCGGTATCGGTGTCCATGATAAGAAAAACAAACGTTCAAAGCAGCGAGTAAAGAAAATAACATCCACAGTACACGGAAGCAAATCGAATAGTTTTTTCATTGTTGTCAGATGTCATGTCACTTGACGTTAGGGATGTTCAATATGTATCGATACTCAAGTCGGTACAACGGGATTTGATTGACTTCACATCGATTCAACAATATACGATCCACTACTATAAATTGATAAAGGCAGTGAGGATCGGATCAAAAAATCGTGTTCTGTACAATCGTACTGTAAAATCGTAGTTGTCAGTTACATGTACATGTGTTTAGTTAAATGAGAAAAATGAAAATCTCCGGAAAAATACTACTAAGGCTGTTATTTTCCATAAATACGCTTCTCCATCACTACCGACATTGGCAAAATTGTTCGGGCAAAACCGGGACTCTGTTTGTCATAGTAAGAAATTGAATTGAAGTAAAGGCAAACTTAATAAAAATGATGAATTAAAAGCGATTTCATATCGATATAATCCATCGCGAAACAGAATATCGGTACAAAGCAACCGGATCGATCATCTCTATAAGCGGATACAGTAGGAGTTGCTGGGAAAAAAAATCTGACCATTTGATTATCGATTTATAGAACCAGTATTCTAATCTAAAAACCTAAACATTTATGTTATAATAATGATAACAATTTAATTGTTTTATTTTAAAACAATGTAAATGAGTCTATTCTTCTCATACAGTATTGATCGGTACACGTTTTGCAGACAAACAGTTTTTTTTTGTTACCATAATTGATTATCTTATCTATTACAGACTGAAATTTATGTTTTATTTCCGTGCTGTTACACTGCATAAAACAAATGGCTATGCTTTTTTAACTGGTGGATCCAGTTTATATACTCTTTATTTGGACTTTTTATAAATGTACCCGGTTACTACGTGATGTGCAAAAATATTTCTTTCAGAATTAATAATATTGTTTAGTATAAATAATTATTAGCGGGGCATCTTGTCTTCTTCTTAGCCGAAATTGGTGATTCCCTTTATGGAAATAAACATAATGACAGTCGCATCTCAATATGTATATGAGAACCTAATTTATGTTAAAAATAACATTAATCTATATTCTAAACACAGCGACATTCATAGCATAAATACTAGATAGAAAGATTTACTTATTGTGCCCACGATTAGGCTACAAAAAATTCGTAATTCATTTAAGTGCCAAAGTCTTCGTTTTTACAATAAACTCCCAAGCCATGTTAAAGAACTAAGCGTCAATAAATTTAAATCTTTTAATAAACAGAAATTCCGTCAAAAAGGTTTCTATAAAGTTACAGATTACTTGGATGACAAAAAAGCTTGAAATTATTTAAACTGCTCCAGTGTAGAGTACACTGGAGCAGTTTAAATAATTTCAAGCAGCAAACGATTATAATATCAGCTTAGTGTATTAAAATACTATTGACATTTCATATTTAGGTTTTGATCTACGTGACATTATTTTTGATGACATTTAAAGAGAAAACTAACTGTGAATGTGAGTACTATGCGGACTACATTAAACACATGACTTTATAACTCATCTGGTGGTTTTCAGTATTTTGTAAATGGCCTACGCAAATGTCCTGCAGATCTAGTAGCGACTTGTGCCGGGTCGTTGAGCTCCCTAAAATAGGGTTGAGCTACACGTTGACTGATACATACATGCCGTCTGTTGGGACAGGTCAGCTCGAACCTGCAATGCCTCTTTCTTCAAATGGCCTTTCCAGAAATTGCCCTGCATTGTTAGACTCACATAAAATTTCAAATAATATAATGTTTGGACTTTAAAAGAGACCATGACCTCTGAGTTTGTTTCGGCTTTTCTTCTCAGGGAACAGTCAGATAGGAAACGCCGGCGCCATCTAGTTTTTACAATATTGACCAACAAAATATTTTAGTGTAAAACTTACATAAATACAGGGTACGTCTTTCATTGACCTGAATGTGCCTTGGCAGCTAGGATAAGTCATGCTCACTCAAATGTCTCGCTGGTGGTGGCGTGTGTGTTGGATCATTAAGTTCCCTTCAAAATGGTTGAGCTGAATGGTGCTGATCCACACGTCATGTTCGTGAACGGGCGCCGCCAGTAGGGACTGGTCATCTCCTAGCTCCCACGGCTTATTTTAATTTCTGAATTGTTATTTTATTTTTGTTTTAATTACGGACGCTTTAATGTGCACGTCTTTTTACATCGTTCTCACATTGATAATTTCAACATAATGATGTAACCAACTTTTTGTAACATTACCATGATTTTAAAAGAGTGTCCATGGAGTTTCTTGCCCGTTCTTCTCCATAGGTACCTACGCTTTGGAATGGGCAATCAGTTTCATCTTTCTAACTCACCGACCTTGACAATTCAAAAGTGCCTGTAATTGGTTTATTTGAAATAAATGCTTTGAGTTTGAGTTTGAGTTTGAAATAAACATTTCATTTAATTTCATTTCCACTTCTTCTTCTCAGCTAAATCACTAGGAAGTGGTGAAGGATGGGCGTTTTGGCTGTTTTATGTATTTTGACGTTCGAAAAGTGCTGATTCTCAGCCTAATTAGAATAAATGACTTTGATATTGATTTTTAGATACCGCCATGGGAAAAAGACGTGAGTTTATGTATGTATGTATCCAGCATGATAAGTAGCCTTTGTTCTTCTCCAGGTCCCAGGCTGCTTATCTGCCAAACTGCATAACGATTGGTTCAGTGGTTTAGACGTGAAAAGGTTATAGGCAGACAGATACTTACACATTTATACCGACTAGCTTTTGTCCACGGCTTCGCCCACGTGTTGGTCGGTGCGCGTTGTTGGCCATGTGCAAAATTTCATCCAAATTCGTTCAGCCGTTTTAGCGTGAAATCTTTACAAACAAAAATCACTTTCGCGTTTAAAACATTATAAGTTAGGATAATAAAAATTTAAGTATGGATTGCTGTGTCCAACAGGGTGCAAAGATCCCGGGAGGCTGCACACGTGAGGGAGAGGCAGTATATGCAACCTCACAGCCCTAGCCTTCGCAGAAGTCGCGCTGGGCGTTGGGAATCCCAGGCTGATTTCCGGCCTCCGTAGGCGCGACCTTGCGAACGGTAGCTAGCTGTTCAGTCAGGACCAAGCCCGGGTCGACGGCGCGTTGTGTTCCACGCGCGCCTCAAAGAGATGACAGCATCAACTGGTGGGATCCGCAAGGAGCGATGCCTGCCAGGGGTGCGGGTTGTTCGAAAGAGATACCGTTGCCCCTGGCACACAGGCAACTGAGGGTGGGTTTTAGTTAGTAAAAGTCTGACACGCCCTCCTGCTCCACCCAGAGCGGGAGAAGTTATTTGATGATTTCCCACCCTCAAAAAAAAACTTGTAAATATAGAGTGCATGATATTATATTCAATTTTTCAGTAGTCATGGCCAGATGCTACCGCTTTTCATAATATAGGCATTAATCTAGTAACCTAAAGATGCCAAACAGTACCTCTATTTGACATATTTAGGTTAGGAACTAGCCATTTTAAGCCTTATTATTAGCGTAGTCATAAATTCCTATTTATTCAAAAACAGTCGTTGCAACATGAAACTTCATAGTTATTATTATTTCCTTGCTAGAGTGAGACAGTCACACATGGGCTTACTTATTTTACTTTGTTAGAGCAAGATAGTAACACATGCGTTAACAGAACTATGCACTAAGTTGTGCATCTCTTTCCCTTGTAATAAAACGATAACACTTACAGTTAATATGGTCCCAGATGTTCGCAAGTACCTTTAGTATTACTGCTATTTTTCGAATTGAAGCACAATATTTCTAGAAAAAAATCGTAAGATATAGTGTCAATACAACTGTTTTCACTGTTATACCAGGGCTTATGAATTACAAAAATGATGTAGGTTGAGCTTGAGGTGTGCTGTCTTTCCACCTGATGCTGATGCTGATAGCGTAGAACCCTAAGGTTCTACGCTATCGACAGCTTACTTCGCCTAAGTTTTCACTGTGATTTTATTTACAGAATAGATCGGAAGGACGTACTAATAAGTGTTGGTTCTACTTAAGTCTCCGTGTACTTGTGGCTTGGGGCTAAGTAATATCAGCTGAAAAGCGCACATACAGAAAGTTAAAACAAAAATATCAAAATTCTCATACGCCCTCCGTGAAATCAAAAAGACCACCAACCAGGAAACCGCTCTAACCACATATTATGCGTATGCCCACGCTTGGTTTAGCTATGGTATCATTTTATGGGGCAACAGTACTGACGCACCCTCACTATTTACTCTACAAAAAAAGCTAATACGAATAATAACTAATATCGAACAAACAGATAGTTGCAAACCGTACTTCCAGAAACACAAAATTCTAACCCTAGTGAGTATTTACATTGTGGAATTATGTAAACTAGTCCGCAAACACCCAGATTCTTACAAAACACGGGAAGAAACACAAACTAAATATTCGCTGCGCCATAAAAACAGACTTAATTTGCCTCCTTCCCGCCTTAAATTGCATTCTTCTAGTCCATATTCTATGTCTGTAAAAATATATAATAAATTACCAGAAAGTATAAAACAAGAAAACAAAATAAATATATTCTTGAATAAGTTAAAAAAAATCTTAATAAGTAAATGCTATTACACAATAGACGAATATCTATCTGATAAATTCAATAATAATACACACACACATGACATATAATAATTAGGTATAATATAATATAGCACAATAATGTCAATAATAAATAAATAAATAGTAATAATAAATAATAATTAAATAATATAAACATGACTAAAATAAAAATAAAATTCTTATTAAAATATAGAAACTAAACATACGAATTACAATAAGAAATATGTAAATAAATACGTAACTAACAATAATAATATACAATTTAATATATCAGTGTTCAAAATACAGACCAATATTAAGAATAGAAGAATTATAAGGAAATAATTAAAGCGCTCTTCCTCTATTCTAATTAGAATTTAAAATGTTGCTGTGCCCTACAGGGTCCATAATTGTTTCCACATATGTTAATACCCACCACCTGTATACATTATGGAATGCAATAAACATTTGAGATTTGAGATTTGAGCCGCACGGGTCGATGGATCTGGTTAAGTTGCGCTTGCTACGGTTGGTCATTGGATGGGTAACCATCTAAAGATACCAAGACCCGCTGTTCCTCGGAAACGGCACGTAAAGCTGTTGGTCCTGGACGCCATTCGTAAATATTTGACAGCCGTTACGGGTCGTCAGAAGCCGGATAGTCTGATAATAATTCTTTCCAAGGGTATCGTATCACCCAGTTACTGGGTTGTGGAGGTCAGATAGGCAGTCGCTCAATGAAAAATACTCGTATTTAGCTACCTCTGCTTTGACTGGAAGCAAACCATAACATAGTTGGGAAATGGCGAGGCAGATGATGATGACTTTTCAGTAACAATGATACAGATCCAATCGGATTTTCATTGAGAAGATTTAATTCGTTTATCGTAGTTGTTCGGGCGCCGTCGGCTTTCTTCGTCAGGCGTCGGGTGGCTGCGTGGCCGATAGCGCGGGCGGCTGCGCGGGTCAAGGAGAGGGGTCGAGGGCCCAGCACACTTCACTAGCGAGAACAACCGACGACACACGCGCACCTTCTATTTCTAATATTGTACTTTTCTTTTGGATATACCTTAACAGTTTATACAATAGTAATGCGGTATGGACCCCAGTTAAGGCAAATTTTTAATACAAGACATTGACCTTTAGATGTGCTATCCAACTATTTTTTACAATGCATTTTTTCTTAACCCGTTCCCACTTTTTTACGGCGCAAAGGAAGGTAATAGCTTTAATACAATGCTTAGTCTAGCAGCATGCGGCAAACTTAAATAGTGCGGCAAATCAAGTTTAACTTAACTAACCCCATCTTCTTATCTTAGTTTATCTACTTTGTAAGTTATAAGTATCTACGCATAGTTCAAGGTACGGCTTATCTCGTTTATTTTTATGGGGTTACTTTGAAGTTTGATTTAGCTTTTGTGCGAGTATGACAGGTTCAAGGACACATGTGAGGCAGTTTGTTGGCATAGAGCACGGAGAAGCTTCAGCATGGTTTGTATGGAAAGCTCACACTATGAGCCAGTTGCAGAAACGAACTTTATCTTTTAATGTCGTCATTACTAGATACTTATCTTCCATTAAATTGTTGCAGATAGCAAGATTTGACTTGGTTTTAATGGGTCTTTAATTTTAATTAATGAAGTGTTTAACTAGGCAATCTGTCACAGTTTTTGTTGCACAAAGCAAGTACCATTAGCGCCTTAAAGTTGTTTTATGAAACATCGTTAAATTAATGTAATCATTAGCGTTAATGGAAACGCTAATGCTAATTGTATAATATGGCATTAATGTTTGTCTTTGTGCAACTGGGTGTATGACACACATGACGTATAGAAATTGACAGCTTTCAAGGCGATTCGTGAGAAAAGTTGTGCGCTGGCGCCGCTAATTTTATAAGTACCTCATAACTGCACATTAGAAAAGAATTTCGGCAATTTCTGACACACCGAGTAATAATTATTATGCATACAAATTAATAAAATTGAAGTGTCTGTTTGTAATATCAAAATAACAGCTTTTTACCAAATGTAGATGTAAAAAATATGTCTGTCGATTTTGACGGGACTTTCACTTACAGATAGCTAATGTTAAAAGGAGTAACAAAGGCTACTGTCTGTAGCAACTTCTCGACGAATACTTCATTTCCGACATCCACGCAGGCGAAGCCCCGGGCACGTCTGAATGAAATCAATAAATAAAGAACAGATTTAATAAAACTGGTTACTTTTGTTCTGCCAGCCTATTAGGTATTAATCCTCAAATCACTCGAGATAAACTCGACAGATAAGCCTCACTATGTGATTACCTGTCTAAGACAATGTGTGAACAATCACTATTACATTGTTAACCATCCTCACAGACTCATAGTACTATCGTTAACTTTTATGTGCAAGGGTTCCCATGTTCCGAGTTTTCCTTACATTTTAGAGGTACTTTACCGCCATCTAGTAAAGTTCTGTGGAAGCTGTTTTGGCGCGTTCTCCTTTGTTTTGTTACTTTTTTGGTACTTCTTGAAAGGTGCGTTATTATTTTGTTGATTTTGTGTGTAAATAGATCATAGAGGGAAATTCAGATACAAAAATTGCTATTTCTGTTTGTTTGAAGTCATACATCTGTTAATAAGGCTTGCTATACTACTGAAGATGCTTAATTATAGGCTTATTTTAAAATTCATCTTGTTAATAAAGTATGTAGGGCTAGTGTTAATTCATAATGGGTACACCATGTTTATAGATAAGTGCAATTACTAGTATAAAAAAGTAGGTACGTAATCTGCCCACTCACAAATTAGCATCAAGTGAGATAGTGGTCCAACGCGAGCCTATAAAAAATTAAATAAAAGTTTAGTACACTGCCAGAAAATAAATAACCTTACTATAAATAAAAGTATTATTTTCCACCTTCACAGTTTACGCCTTTCTAAACTTATCAAAATCATTTGTGTCGCTTTACCCTCACCCTCAACTAAGGGCTCGGGCAGATTGCTTGCATGACGAACGATGCCGGAAATTCGTGTGTTTTAATCGTATTAAGCAGTGAACAGTGTACTAACGGGCTTATTTCAAATTCGACTGTTATGATTTTGAATATTTATTGTCTCTCAACCAATGACAATTTGAAAGGAACGAGGAATTTTCGATAATTAGGAGGGTCGGTGGCCGGTGGAATGGATGAGTCCTGGAGTGGAGACCGCGTATGGGCAAGCGTAGTGTGGGTCACCCCCAAGCTAGATAGACTGACGAACTTAAAAAGCTGGCTGGGGTAGACTGGATGTGGGAGGTAGAGGATACGGAAATTTGGCACAGCCTGGGAGTGGCCTTATGTCCAGCAGTGGACTGCGGACTGCGATAGGTGGAGTTGAATATTTTTTATTCCTTACCCACTGACAAGCACATGAATTTAGAGCTTTCTAGGAGTTAATTATTTTGCCGTCACTCTTAAGTTTTATTATTTTTCTGTAGAAATCAGCACTTTACAAACCTTTAATAAATTAAATTCCACCTCTATTAAAACCATAGCTTTCACCTAACTATAGTGAAGACTTGCGTAATTCACAGTTTACGCACTCCTTCACCAGTCAACAATCAAACCAATACTTCGTCTAACCCACACAATTAAAGCCAGTGGCACATTGTTTGCATGTCGAAGGTAGCCGGAAATCCGTGTGTTTTAATCACACCGAGCGGTGAACAGTGTGCTTTAGCTTATACCTCGACGAATTGAAAATAAATAGGATATTCGCGTGCCGGCTTTGTTTCGTTTGTTTATTTTTGTGGACAGTGTATCCATGCATCGAGTTACATACTAATATATTACTCGCTATTGGTGTCGTGTTGTTTATATCTGAATTAACTTAATTTAACTTGAATTAAATCATAGGAATCATCATCTTTCTGACTGCTGAAAGTATCACGGTAAAATGGGCGTAAGTCCAGCAGATTTGAAATATATCTCAAATTATAGCTTGGAATTAGTACTCTATTTTATACTATTGCAAAAAGTACCAAAGTTGCCGAGAACAGAGATAGAGTTAATTGAAAAAATAATATTTTTCTGTATAAATACCGAAGATTTGGCTACATGTATCACGTTTTAAAAAAAACTGTAAGTACCTGCCTGACAGGAAGAAAAAGGACCATTGTTATGTACCTGTGCACATATTATAGTTTCACACAATGCACAGTATGCGCATAATGAAATTAAATTGTTCAGAATTGTTCACTGAATTTATAAAAAAAAAATTAAATGTGTATTTTTAAATCCAAAAAATAATTACAACTACATTCACTCTTCCGCTGTCCCTACTGTCAAATGAGACCAAAATGCACGAAGTACCTACTACGCTAAGACCTTATACGTGTATAGTATGCCCGCCTACATTTGTAATGAGCTAAGTTTCCCCCTAATAACTAATTTAACGAAATAAATATATAATAATTGTTTTTTGTAAATTTTTACATACAGTAAATCTTCAGTATATGTATTATAATAAAAACATTATATTTAATTTGGGTGTTTGGTGGTGTTAATACTGGGGCATGTTGTATACATATTTGAGTTTATAGTCGCTTTTCCGGTTTGTTTGTGCAACCACGTTGTTCTTCTAAACTACGCAACGGATGATGCTAAACGATGTGAACCGCATGAAGCTTAAGACAATTTATTTTTGAAGAATGATGTGTATTCTACATTATTTATAAACCTACATAGTTATATAACAGACATCTCAATGTTTTGTCATATCGTAAAAATCGTGAGAAGCAGGGGTTTGGGCACTTTCGCGGACTAGTCCACCGGAACGCACAAAGACTTAGTGCAAATAAGTGATACTAACATAGTTTTAAGTTTTATTTACTAACACAATTTGTTACTATAAGTATATTTGGGTTAAGGTATTTATCTATGGGTCTTTGTAACCTGAAAATAAATGGTTTATTATTATTTGTTCTGTATAATCAAGAGACTAAGAGTCAAAAAGGAAAGTAATATTTAAATCTATACTTAGATATATATACTTATTATATACTTATATATTATATAACTATACTAATAATAAAGCTGAAGAGTTTGTTTGTTTGTTTGCTTGCTTGATCGCGCTAATCTCAGGAACAACTGGTGCGATTTGAAAAATTATTTCTGTGTTAGGTAGCCCATTTATCGAGAAAGGCTATAGGTTATATAACATTACGCTAAGACCCTTAGGAGCCGAGCAAAGAGAAAAAAGTCACAAATACGAAGTACTCGCATGGGCAGGTGAGGCGAGAGACGGAGTAGGTCGGCGAGCAAGAAATTTGACGCGAACGAAGTCGCGGGCAGAAGCTAGTAATATTATAAAGCTGAAGAGTTCGTTTGGTTGAACGCGCTAATCTCAGGAACTACTGGTTCGAATTGAAATATTCTTTTAGTGTTGGGTAGCCAATTTATTGAGGATGGCTATAGATTATATAACATCACGGTAAGACCCTTAGGAGCCGAGCATAGATAAAAAGTCACGAATATGAAGTCCTCGCACGGGCAGGCGATTCCAAGCGACGGGGTGGATCAGGGGAGCAAGAAATTTGACGCGAACGAAGTTACGAGCAGAAGCCTTTATATATAAGCTCATTAAGTTACCACTACTTCTTCCCACGAGAGCTCCAAAACAATTTTCGTACGTAGTTAGGAACTTAAAAAAAGCCAGATCCTAAAGTATGTCAGAGAAAGAAAGAATGCCCAAGGGGCACCAATCACCTTTGACTGATCAAAGGTGATTGGTGCCCCTTGGGCATTCTTTATATAAAAAAGGACATCAAACACAATGACACTCAAGTCGTTCAACGCATCCAGTGTCTACTTTTATACCGTTATGATAGTAGTAATTAGTAGCAACACTATAACTTTAGAAGCGATTAAAAAGTGCTCACAGACTGGAGTTCTGCAGAACAATACAAATTGAAAACAATTAGGAGTATAGCGTGCTTCGTACTTTGTCTTGTATTTTTCAGTTCAATCAGTTTAAAGACAGTTTATGTTGTATAATTGGTCAATGCGACGAAAATGGATAGGAATGAATGATTTTATAGTGTGAGCTACACCGTAGCACAGAGTGAGCTACACCGTAGCACAGAGTGAGCTACGCCGTAGCACAGGGCGAGCTACGTCGTAACATACTTGTACAGGCAATTGAGCGATATGTACTGAGAAGATAGCAGTGGTAGCCAGATCTAAGGACGTAGTAACTGTTTGTCATGGCATGGATATGTGATGCGGAAAAATAAAGAGCGTGTGATAAGTAAGGCAATTATTGCATTTACCCAATGAAAAATATGAAATGGTTAAGAAAATGTAAACGATGAGACAATGGGTGATTAATAAATTGAGACGACCAAACCATGAGTAAGAAGACGACCTTAAGTAAGCAGGAAATAAGGCTTAATAAATAATCAGACTTATTGGCTCTGCCAAACATACAATAATTATTATTCGTATTGCAGCGGTGAATCAAATTTCAACATAATTTATAACACGCATGATGAATAATAAATATGACACTTCAAAATAGTTAAAACGATTTCAGTGGTTTAGCAATAATTGCTTTTAATTTTATATTAAATCAGAAAACAGAGCATCATTTTGAATGAAACCATTATATGTTTTCGACATCAAACGAAACGAGATTAAATTACAATAGGTTTTGTTTTTTGAGCCTTTTTTCCATGAAAGTTTTTTTGGTCATCACAAAACCTTTATAGGACTGCTTCTAGGAACTTTTCGACCGTTTATCTTATACAGGTTGGAATTTTCGAAGCGTACTTAGAGGGAAAGTACTCTAAATACTGAAGACAAAAAACTTTACTCAAAGGAATTTTTACTTTATTTTTAATAAAGAAACAAAACTGCGTTTGAATATTTATGAAAATACGCTTGCCACACCCAGGAATCGAACCAACTAAAATTAAATAAAATCGACCGATTTCATGGTTTTTGTTTAATTTAATTCAATTACCATGTTTGCTAGAGAGATTTAATCCTTATGATTTACCCTATCGAATGGTGCCATAAAAGTACAGAATGCTATTTTTTCGGATTTTAGTCGGTTCGATTCCCGGGCGAGGCAAACATATTTTCAAAAATCTTTAAATGCAGTTTTGTTTCTTTTTAAAAATGAAGGAATGTTTCCTTTGAGTTAAATTTGCTGTCTTCAGTATTTACAGTACTTTCTCTCCCGGTACGCTTCGAAAATTCCAGCCTGTTTATTAGGGCAAGATCAAATAGGGTTCATATTGGAGTAAAATAATAACTTTAGCAGTGGTAGCTTGGTAGAATCTGCCCCAACTTACGAGTGGTACCTAAATAGGTCGGGAGTTAGAACCCAGGCTGGCACTCTGCTTTGTGTATTTAATTTAATCACCGCTGCTCTCAGAACGGTGAAGGAAAACATCGTGAGGAAACCGGCATGTCCTGGAACCAAGAAGTTATTTTATTTATTTATCACAAACACTGCTATAACTATAGGAAATTTCTAATGCGGTAGCGTGGTCCTTAATTCATCATCATCATCATCGTCATTTCAGCCGATAGACGTCCAGTGCTGGATATAGGCCTCCCCCAAAAAAAAATAGGGGTTTTGCCATAATCGCAACGCTTGGCAGGCGGTTTGGCGATTGCAGTACGGTGGTAAAATGCATAGAGAATACTGCTGCCCATTCTCTAGTAAGTCCCTTAGTCGCCTTCTACGACACCCACGGGAAGAAATCCTTAATTAAACTATCTTAACATAACAAATACAATATTATTTTTGTGAATTCATTCGAAGATATGTTACATCTACCATCACAGCACCCGCTTAGTGGATTGCGGCCCGCTCACTCTCACAGAGAGAAGGCCAGTTCCAGTAGTGTATCCATTATGAGCTAATTATCCATGTTAAATTTAGCTAACTAAAGAAAAACACGTCAATGGCTATTCTAAGAAGTTCTGGAAATCCATCTACAAAATACAAACCGAATCACTAGACAAGTAAGTAAAGGTATTATAACAACGTAAATATACAGCGGGGTAGGTATTTCTAAGAAATATATTTTCCGATCTAATATAAAATCCATGTCAAGAAAATATTTTGTTAGTCTAATTTGGAATATAATACGCTCGTGTTCAAATCATGTAAAATAGGTACTTCTTGGAAACTACGTATCGTGCTATATCTTACTTTGTTTTCGTGGGGAAGCTACAAAATTGTTATATACTCGTATAAATAAAGAGTAATTGCGTCACAAACATAAAATTGCAATCAGGAGCAATATATTTCATTTTGAGAGTTGAGCCACGTACAGTCAGCGTCAATAATATCGGGACGAACAGATTGTTCAAAATGATCTAAACAACTATGAAAATTAAATATTAACTCAATGACACAAGGAATGTTTCAGAATGAAGACAGTACACGACAACTGTCATTCTGACAAGAACTTTATCCAATTGAGATAAAGTTTAATTTTCTTAGTTGTTGAGATCATTTTGAACGGCCTGTTCGTCCCGATATTTTTGACGCTGACTATACATAGTACATTTCCGAGCAGGCGAATTTTTCAAACGCATTGCGAACGATTGTCATTAAATATCAATAAGAAGTAAAATTTTAAGCGACTACAAAAAAGGAAGGAGAATGAGTTTAACAAACTGTAGCGACAAAGTATAATCTGTCTAGCGTCGTAGTACCAACGTAGCCATGTAGATGTCGCTACAAGACTGTACATAAGTATGATGTAAATCTCACCAAAAACATTTCATGTAGGTAAAGGAGATTGTCAAGACATAATACTTTTACTGTTAAAAAGGTATAGGATTTAGAGCCAAGCTCTTAATTCTACTAGGCCTACTTACTACCTTGCATCTTAATCAAAATTAACAACTCTGCCGTTTTGCGACTATCGCATTGTTACTCCTATGGGTGTACCTATAGTTAAAATGTAATCACTGGCATTTATTGTTGTCATGCAATACTCGTAGTTCAATGGAAAGGCCAAGCTGTCTTGTTTATGATTAATTTAAAAGAATATAAAATATGAGATCAATTAAAATGTAACCTGGAAAACAAAAACAGGCCATAAAAAGTACAAAAAACAACTTCGATCACCTTCCAACAAAGGTAAAAAAAGCGAAATAAAATATATCTAAGAAGTACAAACTTAAAATACTTCTTCACATCGAAAGAGTTCCAACGTACTGAATGTGAAGTACCTACCTTTTACATAACTTTGAGTACGTCTCATTACTTAAACGTCACTTCGAATTGACTTCCAAGTTTGTCGACAGGTAAACTTGGTCTGGTAACAGAATAGATAGATGCAGAAGGTCAATTCAATACAACGAAAATACTCCGCACACATACAGTTCGCATCATGGAAGTTTACTGTTTTAAAGCAGGCTACAAATAACTGCGGAGTAGTCAATAGCTACACGAGAACAGCATTGCGTCATTCCATAGACGTCAAGAAGTTCCTGCTGGTCTATTCTGTAAAATCACCGTGAAAACTTAGTTGAAGTGAGCTTGACGTGAAAAGACTACTATTCCACCAGATGCAACGGATTGACTCAAACGACAGCTCAATACAAGTTAAAATCACCTACATTTTCACGGTGAGATTGTGTTCAGAATAGATCGGCTGGTTTAGAACGGAGATCTGAAACAAATGCTAGTCGTGAGTGCGCTTGAACTCACTGTACGTGAAACGCGTCTATATGTGCGTGCGTTTACGCTCGTTGACTTGAGCTGACCTTCGGTAATATCTATTTTGTGGTCTCGTTTGGAGAAATTATGTAAGCGTCCAGATTAAGATGTGGGTTTAAGCATTGTTTATTAGATGTTTTCTTTAGGTGGGTAGATGTTATTGTAGATTATTATTAGAAGGACTTAAAATAACCTCTACGTGTACGGAATACGTAGCTTCTACAGTATTTTTAATGCTCCATTTACTTGTTTTAGTTTGTTTATTTATAGAAACGACCTTAGTCTAATAAAAAATTAAATTAAATAACAAAAAAGCGGATGAATAGCTCATCATAGAGCGATACAGCTATGTCTTACATAGTTGTAAACTAAACTCGAAGGTGACTTCCCATCTCTTTTCAGCAACAGGCTATGAATAGAACATCAGTTACGTGAAGGTAAATACAGATAGAAAATCCTCCTAAACCACATTCAAGCTACAGGTACATAAAACTTATCTATATCCACAAGAAATGCCTCATAATGAACATCTTTCCTCTCGTTTGCAAGCCCCATACTTTATTCCATAAACGCGGGCCATGTGATCTGATTTTTATATCTCGCCGTTTTTCCTTATTCTTTTACATAAATATTTTCATAACAACATGTATAAGAGGGAAAATTTATTCCACGTATTGTTTATGCCGTGAATGTTTTTTACGAGTTTTTCTAGTATGTTAGTTTCAAATGGTTTCAAGCACGTTTAATGCGATTAACATACGTTTACCAGTAAAACATTGCACTGTCTCTAAATGTGTTATTTTTCATATAGCTTTTCCGTAAAATGTGTAAAATTACAAATTACCGGCGATTCGGAAACCAACAAACAAGTAAACCCAACCCAATAATAACAACGTTTATTCTCAAAAAATTTTTGGTAATTTTTTCACATACTTAACACAAAAGTGTTATTACATCTGAGACCTCTCAGCCCTCAACGCAGGTCCCCCGTGGGTTACAAATTATACGATACTAGCTTTTGCCAGCGGCTTCGCCCGCGTGGAGGTCGGTGTATTATACATATGAACCTTCCTCTTCAATCACTCTATTAAAAAAACCCGCATCAAAATCCGTTGCGTAGTTTTAAAGATTTAAGCATATATAGGGATATAGGGAAAGAGAAAGCGACTTTGTTTTATACTATGTAGTGATATTATATTATAAGTTTAAGATTAAGTAACATTTTGTAGCAATACTTTAGTTTATTTCTAGGTTACATTAGTACCTACATGCCAACCATTATGACTAGCCAATTGTCCGAACCTCAAATAGTTGGCAGCACAGCTTTATTTTCTTTGCCCAAATACAGGTGTAGGAACTAGGTATTTTACCTAGGTAAGCCATCTTCACATTAACTATAATTAATGTACCTAACTATACAGAATGTTGTGAATCATTTTATAAGAGTTACTATAGAGTTTCATACCTATTATTCTCCATACTATATTATCTCCTTAAAAGGGCCTCTAGAATCAATCTGGGGGCACGGTAGTGCCCCCGCCAAGACGAGCCAAATGTAGTGCAAGGGCACTACCTACCTTTTCTCGAAGCGTTTAGTCGTTTTTTAAACCCTAATATCTTGGGTTTGGAATAAACAACACCAGACCAGACTAAACCAGATAAACAAAATTCTCGGGATATGTTGTCAATAGCGGACTTATTAAACATGAAGTTTTAAATGCGTAGCTCTTATTCTTTAGATTTTATTGATATCTAAAAAACCCTGATTTCTTCACTGACTCACTGATGAAAGCCAAAATATGTGGCTTGGCAGTTTCGTTACTACAAGAACTATTGTACAACAGAAAAGTAATGAACAGTGGATACATTTTCACATTACGCCCGTGTGAATGTAGCGAAATGGCCAAGCCACATATTTTGATTAAGGTGTAGAGTTTGTGAAATTAGGCCTTGTAGAGTAAGGGCGTGTAGAGTTAGAAGCTTGGCTCTACATGAGATCTGAAAACTTTTTGACAGTGCGAGTCATATGGTCTCGTCTTGGTAACATTTTACATGAAAATGTTTTTGTTGGGTTCTATTTTCTTGTAAATTTTGACGTCCAAAAGCGCCTTTTGAAATAATTATTCAATCAATCAATCAATCAATATCTTTATTGTGGATCATAGGTAGGTACAAAATACAGGTCTTAAATAGATAATTGTGATCAGCTACGTCCCGCCCTTTGGGCATACAACGGTCAAATTAGAATTAGAATTACATTAAAATTTTACATAATACTTACTTATTTAAAAATAAAATGGAACGGTAAGGTTAAGGTAAATACACATCAGTGGGTAACTGAACGCATCATGACTGAGGGGGACTATATTGGAGCAGCGATTTGTCTGATAGGAAGTCTTTTATTGAGTAGTAGCACTTTTTTACTAGTAAATTAATTTTGACTTTGACTTTGTGTTAGCTAAGTATTGATAGTGGTATCTAATATTCCGTAACAGTTCCACGTGTTACATTTCGATTCAAAACTAGTTTACCAATTTGCTTGAAACTCGTGGACCATTTGTCGAAATGGCGTGGGCAGGTAATAAAACTAGGCAACAAATGACTAATCCCTATTACGTATTCAGTAGACAACAATAACATTTATTATGCCTAATGTGAAACATATGTGACCTATCTGGGCATAACGCGTTATGTCCAATTTATAGCAATCTACGAGAAACATGGACATTACATATTATTGGTCGGTGTTACTGGAAATATACATAACTATTCATTACTCCACCCAACCCATTCTTAGCCCTAAAGTTTCAGACATAAAGTTGAAAATTATTTGGTTAATTAAATTTTGAAGAACTAAAGGTACACTTGGAGGCATAGAAATTATACCACGTGATAGGATAGTGTCTGTCAGTTGGCTGACTTTGCATATCGGTTCTTATCTTTGTCAAAATTCAGCTGAAAGCCATATTGTTCGCATGTTATTATAATAGTGAGGTTAAGATAAGAGAAGGGGTGTAGCAACGTCTTAATTTGATCATTATTGCTGAGGACGTTTGAAAAGGTTACTTTGAATTTGGTATCTTCTGCCTGAAATGCTTCGTTCAATAGAATTAATAAACACGCAAGAAGATAAAGTAAAGAGTACATTTAAAAAAGTTGACACAGTCATTATCACAGAAATATTACATAAAAAAAATGGGAAAACTTGATAGTTTTACTTAGTTCCGTGAAAGAATATACAACTTAAATTTTAATTTTTATTCACCTATGCAAGTCTTTTATTCAGGTACAATTTTTGGTTGCAGTTGGTAAACCGCAGTTTAACAATAAAATAGCAGCGAACTCAAGACATTTATTATTTGATATTCTTTAAAAGTCATCTTCATAATTATCATCCCACTATACCATTAAGGAGCTAAGCAGTCGACCATGGCCAGAGGTCGGAGTAGGTAGATTGATTTAAGGTCGTTGACGTCAAACGTAGAGGATAATATGGATATGCCTCCAAAATACCGGAACTTCATATTTATTGTGATATTTGTTCCGGATTTTTGAAATTAGCACGAATTTGTGGTGAAAAATTGGAAAAAAAAATGGATAATAGACGTCAAAAGGAATACTTTAAAATTAGAAAATATTGATAAAATTATGATTATTTATTTTAATTGTATTAACGTTGAAAGCCAAAATATGGAAATTGTATCCGATGAGGATTAAAAATAATTTATTTATGTTTTTGTATAATTAAAAATAATTGTGCATTGAATTCAATCAATCATTCATATAATAAACGATTTTGTTAGCCTATCTGTATGTTTTTTATTTAATTTTATTCCATAATTCCAATTCCGGAACTTTTTCCGGTACTTCCCGCACATTATGGATAAAATGGCATGTCCATATTATAATATCTTGACGCAAGTATATAAAATCAAACTACCTACTCCAACCTCTGATCATGACATTAAAATTAATTCATAAATTCACTAAAAACTTCGCAAGCAATGGGAAATTACCAATGAAGCGTGTGGGTCAGCCCTGGTCTAGGCCATGGTACGGAGTGAGAGTGCATGGGTAGCCGTCACCTCCTTCTGCGAAGCAGTTATTCTCGCGAAGAGGGAGGCGGCGCACGTTAGGGAGAGGCAATCTATGCGCCCTCATGGCCCTAGTCACCGCAGGAGACGCCCTGGGCGTCGGGAATCCCCGGTCGATTCCTGGCCCCCGTAGGTGTGGGCTTGCGGACAGCGAGTAATAGGTAGCTCGCCGTCCAGTAAGGACCAAGCCCGAGTTGACGGCCTTTGTGGTCCACGCGCGCCTCAAAGATATTTAAGCACCAACTGGTGGAGTCCGCAAGGGCCTGCCAGGGGTGCGGGTTGTTCAAAAGAGATATCGTGGCCCCTGGTACACAGGCAACTAAAAGAACACGGGTGGGTTTTAGTCAGTAAAAGTCTGATACGCCTTCCTGCTCCACCCAGTGTGGGAGAAGTTTTTTGATGATTTTCCATCGTCAAAAAAAAAGCTTGTGGGTGTCGACCTCAAGACGAGCTGCTTCGCACACGGGCAACTGTAGGTCACGTCACCAATCCTGATTGTCTTCATATTTTGGCTGCTGAGATGAGACCAAAACTAAGAACGTCGCGCGTCGTGTATATCAACACTAGAAGTTAAGACATTTTTTACAAAGCCTATGGACTCCTGGCAGAAGAAGCTAGTTTACTATAAATTGAAATGACAAAACCATCAACATGAAATTAATTATTACTGACATTTTTGTTTATTCAGTCGTGAATTTAAAATTATACTTTATAGTATTAGTTAGTGCTGAAACATGTATGCAACCATATTGCGGTGAAAATTTCATTAGCATTGCCAACATAATGTGGTTAATTCACCAAAAATATAGGTAGTTTTTGTGATTATTTCACACTTAATTGCCGACTCAATCAACCTTTGAAATCAATTCTTTCCGTAAAATTAGTTGTTATTTCCAGAATATCATACTATCATCTTAATTGTATTGTCATAACCTCTGACATGTCGGCCGCCATTTTGCTTGGTTTGGCATGTGTCATTCTAGTCTCAGGCGAGCGCGATATCGGCGCATTGAAATGTCAATATTTCTAAAGTTGTTATATGGGAGCTGTATGTTAAACTCATGTCGTTGGAATCAATATAAAATAAGCTAACACCTTTTTAATGGATTAATCCAGTTTTGCCTTGTGATATATTATAATTTTTAATTTGAAAACAGTGTGAGCGAAATAACAGAGGTTATCGTTTGTTCCTCACAAATTTTCCCTGAAATCTAAGCATAATTAATTTTACTATATTAATATTAGGTTTTATGAAATGTTTTGAAGTTTGTATTCATTTATAGGAACAGGCTTCGTAGAGTCATAACCAGAGGTCGGAGTAGGTAGATTGATTTTATATACTTGCGTCAAGATATTATAATATGGACATGCCATTTTATCCATAATGTGCGAGAAGTACCGGAAAAAGTTCCGGAATGGGAATTATGGAATAAAATAAAATACTGATTTCTTTCACCATTAGCTAACATTGGTAGCGTAGATTGATGTTATTAATACGTTTTTCACCTTAAATACAAATTCGTGCTAATTTCAATATGAAGTTTCGGTATTTTGGAGGCATATCCATAGTATCCTCTACGTTTGGCGTCAACGACCTTAAATCAAACTACCTACTCCGACCTCTGGTCATAACACAAGTTTCTAACTTCATTGTTCTTTACTTTTAATTTTCAATTGGCTTTTTTTTTTTTTTATTCCGGTATCTGGCTATCGTAAACCACCTTATCAGTCTAATTATGTCAGCAAAAGCCTATCTATAACCCTAATTACAAAGTCAGGAAAACACCAACAATTGTAACTCAACCAAAACAAGACAGTTTCTACCGTCCCATTAATTTGGCACAGCATCATTATCAACCGGAAGATACTGCTTTAAATGGTCCCATAAACTGCAATATACAACTTTGTCCTTGCATTCAACGACTCCCTGGGTTTAAACACAAAACCTTTTTGAATAGAAAAATATTGTGCCTTTTCTATATACATACTGTTACTTACTGTAACTTGACACTGTGGTTCCGTTTGTGCGAATGTCTAGTGATCGCCCAACATAGAAATAACGTTACATTTCATGGACATGTGCTTCCCTTGGGGTACTGTTGGACTAAAAAGTACGATAAATTCTGGATTTTATGGCAGCACAGTCGTTTTGGTAACGTAACTACAAAATATATTTGTCAGTGTGTACGGGTCTCGTTTGAAAGTGCTCGCAATTTTATTTGTACTTACTTCTCATTTGTGTGTAAAAGTAAATTGAATTACATCACAGATTAGAGTTTTAAGGAGGGTGAAGTCTGAAACTTTGCTAGATCAGCAAACTGGGTAGTTTTAAATAAGGATAAAATATAGTTTCTCGTGGTCACGACGTTGAGAAGGATGCATTAAGGTAGCCCGTGTAACAAGACTTTTCTATATGAGTTTTTGTTATGAGTTTACAATTTTGTTGTGAGAGAAGGCGGCGCGAAGCTGGCTTTAACTTACTGACTTATCAAAAAATTATACTTACTATCTTTCTAAAATTAACATCAAGAATTAAATACAATCAAATTGAACAGCTGAAAACCAAATTTGAAATGTGCAATATTCCTCCTTCTCGCCCTCGCTGACGCATTTTTTCTATATCAGTCTCTATCGTAATCCGTTGTACTGCGGTTTTCTCTCATCCAATATCAAGCGGTGCCACGTGACCTAAAGAGACATCATTACGGGATCGCTGTTGTATGAATTTTTAGTTCTCGATTATGACGTTTCGTTAATTTAGAACATTTTTTTTCTTGTAGTATATACATTAGGTAACAAAAACCCTGTTGTTCCTTTTAGGGACGTATACACTTAACTATAGGCACAACATTGCTGAAGTTAAAATTTAAAAAATAAGCATTGCCTGGTCGAGAGTTCAATATCAAATAACTATTAAAATCGACATATCCGAAAAACATGTTTACACTATCTGATTTTACAAGTATCCTTATTTCGCACAATAGAATACGAGCTCGGCGGCTTTCTTTGATCTAATCAAAATCAGTTAAACATTACAAATGTTCATAATTAAATATTTATTTTAATTATTTTTGTTGGACAGTTTTTATAAATGACTTGCTTTATTACGTATGTATACCGATTCTGAAAACGTGGGTAGAAGGAACAACAGGGTTTTTGTTACATATTGTATATAATACAAAGCTAAAAATAAGCATTTATGTTGTTTGAATGTTATGGCGAAGTAAATACCCGAAGTGAAACTATATTTTTCGGAAATAGTAGACACTATCGACGTGCCATTTTCAAAAGCGGTAGAGATGCGAATCACCAAAGGAAAGCCGATAGGAATCGTGTTATATGGTGCTTTCGCCACTGGAGGGTAGACTCATATCTTATACTCAGTGGACTTTCCATCGATGGAGTTACGTTTGTGTCATTGTGTCAAAAGTCACTGTCAGTTATAAAATCATTTTAATATTGAAGTGAATGGTCAGTTTAACGAGTTACCAACATGATTATTAGTAAGGTTAGTAGGTAAAATAACGTAAAAATGTATTGAATTATGTTGGATCATTTATATTAAATGTTGTTACTGCGTTGATTCATTTGTTGTTTAAATTCTGTGACTCCCTTCTGAGGTAAGATTTACACTCGCGAAATTCAAATTTTCTTACATTTTGTGCAATTTGCAGGTCAGTGTCAGGTTGTACGTTCATAATAATACGAGTGTAATCCATGAAAAAATCATACAATGGTATTATATTAACTAAGAGGGTTGCATTGATGATTTAATTTCTTTTTCTATCTGGAATTTCTCAGTAGCAGCCGGGTCTGGACTTGTACCCGAGTGATGGCAATAGGCTCGCCCCCTATTACATGGGACTTAAACTTTATAGGCGAAATGTGGGTGTACCTATAAAGTGTAGGTATATCTCTGCTCAATCCTTCGAGGAACCAAGGTGTGATGTTATCTTATGATTGTAATTCTGTAAAAACTTACGTGTTACGGTCGTGAATGATATTCTGTTGAACATATAAAAACCAGACACGGATCATGGACCTACAAATTGCAAAAATCGTAAGACTTTTTTTTTTTCTAGGCTACCCTGGGCCTTCTCCCTGAAATAAGGGCCAATGAAATAGTGTTAAAGTAAAATAGTTGGCACAATTTGACATAACGTGAAGGGATACTCACAATTTCAACGTTAATTTAACACACGAAAAAAACGGCTGTTGACCCAAAAAATAAATCACAATTTTTTTATTGCCATAATGTCAATGAAAGTTATTTTAACTTGCTAGCAGTCTGCTCACACACTTTTTCACATTCCTCTCATAATAACCATACGGGAAATACTTCGAATGTCCTAACACAGCACCGCAATAACCCATAGATTGTAGTTACAATACATCCATAAGTTTATTCAACAATACAATAGAAAAAACTTATTTCATTTTTTTCTGGCAAACGACCAATCCAAGAAAAGCTTTATTATTCCCCAGCAAGAAGTATTTAGTAAACTTTCAGCAGTTGGCAAGCTTCGGATTGGCAAATAAATTGAAACTTGAAAATGTGACTAAAAGTTTCCCTGAGGAAAATTATGTTTGGTTAATACATTATTTCTGGCCGTAATTGCGGTATTGTTAACCGTAGTAATACGTGTAACAGTACTTAATGGTTTTTCTCTTTGATAGACATTTATATCTGGAATGTGTCAATAGCAGCCTGGAATCTTGATTAGTGCCCGGTTGATGGCAATAGGGAACGTGCACAACGAAGGGTCTGCCATCTGGCTGCGTAAATCTAAAGTTTTTAATCATTACTTGAGATTGACACTTCAAGTTATAAAATAATCTCATTCTAGAAGTGAAAAAACATAATGACTAAGTAAAAATGCATTGTTGTATTTCTGGATGCTCGAACACTTCAAACACAGCACAGTTGGCGCAGTGGTTAAGCGATTGACTGCTGTGCTGCGTGTAGCGGGTTCGATTCTCGCACGGAGCATATATTTGTATGACCTACAAGTAGTTGTTCCGGGTCTGGCTGTTTGTGTATGTGAATTTAAATGTTTGTAAACGCACCCACAATACAGGAGTAATTCCTAGTGTGGGGCAAAGTTTAAAAAAAAAAAAAAAATCAAATTCTATTACTTTCCCACGGATAGTACTCACTTTCCTTGATTATGACAAAAACGACAAAAAAAAACTACGACTAAACTACGACTTTCTTTAAACGACAAAATGGATAAATGTAGTAAAAAAACATAGTTAGGAGTCTCAAAGCATTTAGAAATGACGTAATAATGTAATTTCTATAAGCAGGTAAGTTTTGTACGCAGTACTACTATTCAATGCAAACAGATGTGTGAGTAAACATAACCTCAAATAATATTAGTTCGTTTTCGATATTATATTAAAGCAGAAATATGCTTACATTTTTCAGATATGCTTGCCTTACATTTGCAGTTTGCTCTTATAATATTTATATTGTAATCAAGCTGAAAAGAAGGCGACATGGACATCAATAATAATATAGACAAAATATTTACGTGATAAATGAGATCAGAAAATACTTTACAGTTATTTTGACAACATAAACGTTAGAAATCGTCGTTTGCACTACAAATTTACCAGTTATTACTGCATTGTCATGATTCCTAACTGTTTCTTCTACATCTAAGACATGCCCGGACTCGAGTTTTTGGCCTTCTGACATATTCTGATCACGCTGCCGATCATTATCATTAATCGGCTAGAACCCATATTATATCATTTAATAATTTAAAACGATTTAAATATAATATAAACATTAATTTAAACATATACGGCAACACAATGACAGATGTGAAAAGTTTATTTTTTGACCACACTGTGGCTTTCGTGTCGATTTGTGCTGCTACCTATAGTTTGTGCACATTCGCTATAGGCTCGCATCATTTTACATGACTTTAGAGTTACTTAAGTGGCGAATTGTAGGTGTACTCTAGATACACTTCTGCCCAACCCTCTGGGGAAACAAAGCGTGATGTTAAATTATGTAATGTTATGATAGTCATAAATAGAACCTTCGATGGTAATTTATTTTCAATGCTGTTAGCTGTATTGTTTTACAGTCGGGACATTATTTGTTAAGCCAATTTATACCTTACGTCAATTTGACGTGTTTTAGGCATTGCATGCAAATGTTAATGGATGCCATACGCGATTTGAATGTACAATTTACAGATAATTTATGTTGATAGTAATATTAACATGACTTAAAAATAAGACATCAATGATACTCAAGACGGTCGACATACAATGTGGCTAAAACATACATTTATTCAAAAAAAAAATGTCGCTATTATATTTTTTTATTTTTTTAAACTTTGCCCCACACTAGGAATTACTCCTGTATTGTGGGTGCGTTTACAAACATTTAAACTCACATACACAAACAGCCAGACCCGGAACAACTATTTGTAGGTCATACCAATATTTGCTCTGTGCGGGAATCGAACCCGCGACACGCAGCGCAGCAGTCAATCGGTCAACCACTGCGCCAACCGTGCCATCAATCATCATCATCATCGTCATCGAATGCATAACATCTTATTTGGACCAGTAGTTCAAATATATAAACATGGGACTTTTGCCACATTATCATCTAACATAATTACGTTATAAATACATGTACATAGACAAATAAATTAATCAAATTGAAGTGTCTGTTTACAATGTCAAAATACTTACATTCGTCGTTTTTACTAAATGTTTGAAACTACGAGTATCTATGGAAGGTTACTTGTAACTTAAAAACTTTTTTTTTTACTTTTTATCTCTTTTTGTTTGTTCTGGCTAATCTCCGAAACGGCTGAACCAAATATGACTTTTAGTTCCGATAGCACGTTCTCGTGGGATAAAATCCGACATCCATGCGAGTGAAACCGCGGGCATAACAGCTGAACTGGCAGTAACTGAACTTGGGTTACCCTGTAATGGTAGATGTAAGAAAATAATAAATAAATAAATAATAAATAAATACATAAATAATAAATAAATAATAAATAAATAAACTTCAATAATTTTATTAGTCGGCACACTATATTCCTAAATCCCTAAATCAGAATATGAAAATAAACTCTCACCACTAACAACTGGACCAGATAAACTACAAGCGAAACTTTCAGCCATTTAGCCTACATCGCATAAATATACGAAAGGTTCCAAAATTCAATTTCTGTAACCCTATTAGCTCAGTCTAGCTAACAGCTAACTAGGCCAAGTTTCACCTAATCACTGTATCGAGTGGCCAATCTTACAGAAGCCCGAAGGACTTAATTCACATTCCGAAGTTTGCATTTTAACAATTCTACAAGGCAATTTGGATTTAAAGTTTCAGCTCAAATTAGATTTTGATTTAGAATCCTTAGAATCGGCGAAATTGAATTGAATGGAATTATGCTCTGTGATTAATGTAACTGCTTTATTTTTAGATTGTTATCTTCATTGAGCTATTTTGTGATTAGGATTAGTATTTAAATAGATTATATTTTACACTTTTACATTGCAAAATATTTAGTCGTTGTAGAACTGAAGGACAATTCTCGTAATTAAAAACGTTCAAAATCTAGTCGTAGTCTCATCTCGGCGATAATCGAATGTCAAAAACTTCGAGGGATTTAAGACAGATTGGGACTGAGATCAGACTGTGAAATTTCTTAAAATTACGAGAATTGCCGCTTCGGTGTCTTATCTGATTAAATTTTCATCTATAATAAAATAATGTTGACTATTTTCTACATAGTTGATAATTGCCAATTCAGAAATTCATCATAAATTCAAAATTGTCAATAATCAATCAACTATTCAATTTTCTTTAAATTACGCCATAAAATCATGCAAATACAATTCAATATAAAACTTTAAAGATGTCTCGAGTGTCCATTGTGATTCATTCTAATTGCTATTCATAGTTGAACTAATAGAATTGTACAAATTCGTAAATTCATTTCATTATTCGATCAAGAAACTTTTCGTACTACGACCGAAGAAGTGGTCGAAAACTTTCTAGAGTTCTCAAAGAATTTCGCAAAGTCGAGGGGGACTTAAAAAGATAACAACTTATTTAGGTACAGAGAAAAAAACACGGAAATTTTACTTATTTGGCATCAAACAATAATGTTTTAGGCTCTCAAAATAAGAAAGTTGGTTTATAAGTTCATTTCACGAGCGAGATTCTCCTTGGAAAAAGTTTTATTGACTCCTACGGGCTCTCTTAGGAATTGGTCAGATAAAGCAAATGTTGGATTACTTTGACAACTTTTGTGGGCAGACGATAGGTAATATAGCATTATATTATAGGTATTTGAGATGTAGGGGTAAAAAACCACTTTAAAATAATACATCAAGGTGGCGTTTAAATTTTTCGTAGGTTATAACAAAAAAAATCTGTTCCATACATTTTGACCGGTAGTTGGGTGTTGCAATTTTCTACGAAACAGCACTTTTTTATGCTATCGGACTATAAAAATCTACGCTAGGGAGCTGGAACCATGAGCGGAATTCATGAATTCATCGTCACCACTGGGCCACCGCTGCTTCCCACGAGGCCACTATGCTTCGTAGGCCGACAAAAAGAATGAAAATTAGTACTTCTTTTACCTCCCTAATTTAGTACTATCTACAAATTCTCAATAACTTATTAATTTCCATAATATCGAACTGATATCTCTGCTTGGATAGTTCTGTAGTTCCTAAAATTTTAATGATCCCTGTTGTTTCCCACAAATGAACAGAATACTTTTGTGGAATACTAGTTGGTATTAAATAATATGTTTTAATCACATCGTATTTTGTATTGTGTTTCGACTATTCCTAAATTATGATAATAACAGCAACGTATCCTACCAATTCGTACTATTCCTACTGTCCTAGTAATATTATAAATGTGAAAGTTAGATATTTAGATGATTTGATATTTAGATGTTTGTTACTCAATCATGCAAAAACGGCTAAATACATTGGCATAAAATTTGGCGAATAGATAGTTTATAATCTGGATTAACACATAGGATCATTTTATCCCGGTAGTACGTTCCTGTGGGATAATTTTCGACATCCACGCGGGCGAAGCCGCTGGCAAAAGCTAGTATATTCATATTTTCCTAGAACAGGTTAGTTTTAAACCCCACATCAAACACGACTGACCACCATAGCCATAACTTGTTTGTAACTTCACAAAGACACATTACAGAATAACTTTCCACAGCTTTGCCTACAATTAAGGAACTACTTAAACTAAGGGCCCGATCTCACTAGAACACCAATGGTGGCGCAGCCATGGTTACATTGGCAAATAATGAATGGTTGGATGCGCAACCCATCGGATGCCTGGTGAGATACCAACCTGTTTTTTTTTTGCTAGTCTACGCTCCCCTCTCCTGGATAACAGCCCCCCTTCACTCCTTCTGTCAAAGGCCAGTGTCCATCCACGCCAGTGTCCATACACTCAGTCAGTCCATTGAACATTGCGGGATTTAAACTAATTAAAATATTGCTAGTACTTAAAGCGTTGGCATCGCTGCTGACATTTTTTTGTGCTTGTGAAAAATGATCACTTCTTTTAATTGTTTGTGAATTGGACATGTTGTTGGAAACGAAGTGCCTGTAGTCACATACTGAAACTTAAACTTACAGGTTTTTCTTTCAAATAAACCATTTACAGACACTTTTGAAATGCTAATGAGTCGGTCCGTTAGAAACATGACGCTTTTTATTTTATTGGAATGGGATAAAACCCATTCCAAAGTAGTAGGTTCCTATGGAGATGAAACTCCATGAAGTCTTTTAAGGCAAATTTTCGGTGTTACTAAATATTTGTTACATCATCCATGTTCCATATTGTAGGAACATATATATTGTGAGAACGTTGTAGCAAGACATGCATGTTTAAAGCGCCCAGAGCAAAAACTAAACAACAAAAATACAATTGAAAAAAAGTAATTTTATTGTGGTATTCCACTCGGCACTCATTTCAACGGCACTTGACCAAACAGTGCCTAAGCTCAGCAGCTATGAGCTGGCGTGTAGATTATGTTTTGCCACATATTAGAAACGTACCACGTTGGCCACGTATTAGAAATAAAATCTACTAGAAACCCTTAAATATACGAATTGCGACATTACGTACGTAGATCGTATTGACATCACACACCATAGATATGTTTGAAATCGGGAGTCTTTTGCCTAGTCGTGGGACATAAATCAGCCTTAAAAAGTTTTTATTCAAAACCAATTTAGAATAAATCTTACTACAATCAAAAGAAAATTTATAACTTTCTCAAAAGGAACAATGAAGAAACAACATCACGGAATCGATTATTCAACAGGCAGAATATGTTATTTAACTTCCTAAAAAGTTATCCACCAAAATGGCGCGAACTTGATATTTTATTATGAGAAAATGGTTGATCTTTTGCGGACCTGCATTTCTTTTCAAACATGATTGAGAATGAAAGGAAAATGAGAAATGTCTCAGCTTTTCTTTTTTCAAGCTGTTAGCTAAATAAGTTTTGGAATAAAAGAAATTAAGTGCTTAAAAAAGTCAAGTGAAAAATGAATTCGGCTTGCAGTGGTTTTGTAGCTGCACCTTCTTTTTGAGGATGGGAAATCATCAAATAACTACTCCCGCTTTCCAGACTTTTACTGACTAAAACCCACCCGTGTACCCTCAGTTATCTGTGTGCCAGGGGCCTCGGTATCTCTTTCGAACAACCCGCATCCCTGGCAGGCATCGGCCCTTGCGGACCCCACCAGTTGGTGCTTTTTGAGGCGCGCGTGGAACACAACGCGCCGTCGACCCGGGCTTGGTCCTTACCGGACAGCGAGCTACCCATCACTCGACGTCCGCGAGCCCGCGCCTACGGTGGCCGGGAATCAGCCTGCGATTTCCGACACCCAGGGCGTCTCCTGTAGCGACTAGGGACGTGAGGGCGCATATACTGCCTCTCCCTCACGTGCTCCGCCTCCCTCTTTACGAGCATTACTGCTGCGCAGAAGGAGGTGACGGCTACCCATGCTTTCTCGTGGCCTGGACCAGGGCCCGACGCGAGAGATTGCCGCCGCCGGTCACCTCCATGAGGACACGGCGGTGCTCCGCCCAAACCGGACAGGCCTCTACCGTATGCTCCACCGTGTTCTCCGGGCGATCTACGCAGTGGGAACACCCGGGCGTTTCCTCTCGTCTTATCCGAAACAGAAACTTCCCGTAACTACCGTGTCCGGTGAGGACCTGCGTCAGGCAATAGGTGAGGATGCCGTGGCGCCTCTTAATCCACTCCTCAAAGAGGAGACTTACCGCCACAATGGTGGCGTGCCCAGCACTAGGTTGCGACAATCACAGTAGCTGACCCTTAAGGCGCTCCCCAACCTGTTATTAGTAGTATTCGCCTGTATGCAACCTTTACCCGCGACCTAGTCGTGTTACTTTTACCTATTGAATTATATTATATATATTAAACTAACCTGCCCGTAGCAATTATCCCTCTACAGTACCTAGCAGTTGACGGCCTACGCAATCTACTTTAAAAACACTAGCTGTTACAATGGAATCTTAGATGAATGATGATGAATGAATGTAACAACTTGCCTGTAATTTTACAGGCGAAGCGCCTTAATCACTTTCATCAAATTTGTAGGCATTTTTATGATACTACTGAAAGGCTGAATTTTTCTTACCATTCTGCATGAAATGATACAACATGACCGCTTAAGAATTGAGACTACAAAAGAATTAGGACACACAAAATTAAAATCTTCCAAATTCGAATACAAAATCACAACTAACTTTTCTAAGCCACTAATTTTCATTACGATAAAATTCTATTATTACAAAATCTTTCATCGTAATTTTGAAAAGTTCAATAAATTTTAATGAACTTCTAATTTTATTAGCGCCGTTATTTTTGTATAGTTAGAAGAATATTATAGAATCTATTGTGATTTGTGAACAAAGAAAGGTATATTGTGGTATTATGATGAAGAATTCGGTTTAATTTGTTTTGAGACATTATTAGAACCCTTGAAAAATAATCCTCAAAAATGCAACTCTAGGTCTATTATAGCGTGTTTTTTTTTCATTCTTAAAGCCAGTGCATAACTCTTTGCTCTTCACTATTTCAGTGATTGTGACGAGGTGGAAACGCCAGGGAAAATAATTATTAAGGAGAAGTCTCCAGTCCCGGGTACTGTCACGTCATCTTGGACGTTTGTTTGGATAATTTATGATCTCTTGCAAAGAATAGACTAGAATCGTCATCATATCAGCCGAAAGACGTCCACTGCTGGACATAACCCTCCCCCAAAAGGGGGATTTGCTATAATCGCCACGACTGGCAGGCGAGATGGCAATCACAGTATGGTGGTAAAATGCATAGAGAACGCTGCTGCCCATTCTCTAGTAAGTTCCTTAGTCGCCTTCTACGACACCCACGGGAAGAAATAGGATGGTGCTATTCTTTTACGTCCGGCACCAGAACCACACGGAACCAGAATAGTGTTAACTACGGACTAGATAGTCTTAAATATTTATTGGTCGTAGCTGGACTATAGGTTCTTTTAACTAAAAACTTACAATAAAAAAAAATAACTACAACTTCTTCCTGTATTAACTGGCAACTTAATGTGCAGTGTTTTAATTAAAATTGTTTACCAAACTTGGTGTGATAAAAAAGCGAGCCTTTTGCGTTCTTTTGAGAAAAAAATAAATCAGGGCGCTTGAGAAAGTTACAGATTTATAGCAACTTCAACGGCTGTAGGAATGAGTGCTTATTTCGTCGTTTCTCCAAACGATGCTATTTTTAAATTATGTTAATGTGCTTTTAGAAAAAGAAGCTTATCCTTTTCCTCACCGTGGTATGTTGCTATTACAAGCGCTTTATCTATACATTACAGGCAATTCCATTTCCTCGTTATCTCGTCTAGTCATCTCGTGACACAAAGTGAGCTCTAATATTCAAGTTAACTGACAAGCGACAACCGTAAACCCTGTGTTGCCATTTTCAATATCGGCAAGAAATGCACTTAGATAACCTAGTGCACTACTTGACGTTTTGGTTAGTAATAATTAGATGATGCTATTGAATGGGCTCAACTGGGCTTAGTAATAAAAGAGAAGTAGACGTAATAAAATAGGTGTAATACCATAATTTACATGTATAACGTTTAGAAGATGTTACAAAGGAATGCCCGTAGTGGAGCGCGTCAGTGAGCTGAGTGGTGTGGAGCGCGCGCAGCGGTCATCTTGGCCGGCTTCGGTACCCCGACACCCCGCGCCTTTCCGCCGTTGATCACACGCATATGTGGTGCGCCGACACTATTATTAATAATATAAGAGCAGTGGAGGTCCAGTTATAACGGCCCCAACTTACCAGTTGCAGCTCAAGGGATTGTAAACAGGCAGGTGCTTTTCTTTGTGTAAATAACTGTCACCACTGCTTTCAAAACGGTGAAGGAAAACATCGTGAGACAGCCAAAAATTCCAAAACGTACGACATCTACCAGCCCACGTGGTTGGAATACAGCCCATTTCTAGAAGCCTGTATCCCAACAGTGGGAACAGTCTAGGCTGATTCTGAATACTAATAAATTATTACTGATAAATGTGTGCACTGATTGGACAGGTCCACTCAATCTGTGTGGTTCTTTTCTCAAAAGACCATTTCAGACACCAATCCACATGGTCTTTACATGATCTGACCAAGATTATGTCTGGACTTTAAAAGAGACTGTGATCTCTGAGTTTGTTTCTGCCTTTCTTCTCAGAGTAGTCAGATAGGAAACGCCGACCTCATCTAGTTTTAAAAATATGATTGACGTGTAAAAGTGTTTGTACAAACCTACTTACAGGAATAATATGAATATGAATATGAAGTGCACCGATCCCAGCGTGGCTTGACCAGACTCGATAAATCGAATGAACCCCAAGATTTGCACTAGCCCCTGGAGCCTCATGCTTCATGGTGTTACAGAGGCCATTGCATATCAAGAAGTAGACCGGGGGGCGCGGTAATGGTCAGGTAGACGTGCCCATAGGATAGGAAAGGATTGCGAGCCTACCGGATATGCATCCTTGAGTAAGCATTGGACTAGTGGAGAGACGGGTGGTATTTATTTATAGGAGGGCATCTTTTCACGACGTCGCCGGCATGTTGATTCAGGTCGGGCTTCTTCTTCGGAACGTACCCAGTTCAATTGTTTTCTTAGCTCTTTTCAATGTCGTTGCTTCGCTGTGTTCTGTTTTGTTGTTTTCGTAGTAATATTCTGAGTTCTCGCAGCTAACAGTTCCTGGTTTTTTGTAGATATCGCTAGCCACTTTCTTGATCGTATTTTTGTCTCCAGCCATGTCCTTTCAAAACTTGATTCCTATATCGAAGTATTTCATTGCTTGTTTTAGATTGTCATTCCTTGGGTAAATAGGTCATCCGAGGTTCTTAGATTTGGCCTTGTACTGCATTGCTACCTGCAATAGGTGTGGTTTATCCCGTCTGAAGACGTGTGCTAAGTAGCACATCCTGTGATTCTTGATGCGTTTTGTTACGGTTTTTTCGTCTAAGATTTGGTGCATTTTCTTAATTATTAGTTTATTCCTGATGTGGTTAATCAAGTCTCTCATGATAACTCGTTCATATCTTCTGAGTCTTAATCTGTTCACCTTGGGTCGATACTTTTAAGTCATATATCATACAAGGTACGATAACTCTTCGATACATAAGTCTAGTTAACTTCCAGTCCATCTTTGCCTTTAGTATGAATGGTAGTAATGATTTGCGTTTCTCGTGGCCTCTTGGCATCGTTTTCTAATTGTGCTTTTTCTGCTTGTGTATGTTTATCATTTATCATTTAATAATAAAAAAAGGACGGCAGATCAGTGTTGAAGCAGTGATATATTGTATTTTTAACCGACTTCCAAAAGGAGGAGGTTCTCAATTCGTCGGAACCTTTTTATTAATTTTTTTATTTTGAAGATTAGTAGTGATATCACTGCTATGGATGATTATGAATCCAGTATAGAAGACACAACTAAGAGGAAAGAAGAATGGAGAACCTTTATACTGGCAGTCAGAAATCCATATATAATTATAAGAAATGATAGTGGTCTTCTTCTTAACGTGACGACGGCGAAAATAACAAAAATGTATACAGATATCGTTTTCTAAATTCATTTGGCCAAAAATTCAGCAAAGCGATTACGGTTCGCTGATGCAGCCATTAAGTCCTCACGTGTGCAGGTGACAGGGCGGTGCAAGATGGAAGGCAAGCCATTGTCTGTGGAGAGACAACGGAGATCTAAGCCGTCCATGAACCCCCACTTGTAATATTTTTTTATTGTCTTGATGTGTTAGATTGTAGCTAAATAAACTCTTACTTTTTAGATTTTCCTTCCGTTCATTAACAGCCATGTAGTGAGTAGACATATGTGGAAGACTGGTCAAGGGAGTTCAATAAAAATCTATTACCCTTTTTACCCCTCACTGAAATTCAAAACCCTAATTATCACAAAGAAACCAACCTACAAAACTGTTTACAGCCTTCCAACAAATTCTTTCTATTTCAGCAACCTAGCCAGGATATGGTCTAAAATATCGGCCACGTATCGGCTATATAAAAGGGTCTAATCTTCGGACCGCAGACATCTAAGAGTCTATAAAGTGAAACGATGACTCTTGGGCTCTTTATAATATAGAAAGGAAAAAAAAGATTCCAATATAACGAGTAGGAACAAACGGGGCGTAAATACTGCTCCTGATTTGTCTATTCGACCATGAGTTTGGGTCCAGTACTAATAATATTTTGTTATTCATCTGTCACGGTATAGTGGGTATCTGGTTTAATGAATGGTTCTTACTCCTTCCTTATTTTTATCCGTATTTGTCAGGAGCGAGTAGTGTCTTTGGTGATAGACATTTATGTGCCTACCTATATAGGGTAGCAGGGACATCGATGCGCAAATGGTTATAACCAGAATTCAGCACATAATTCTAGACTCACTTGCGTTTTTTAATCCTGTCCACGTGGAGGCGATCGATGGCGGCGATCTCTCGCGTCCGGCCCTGCGAGAGTGCATGGATAGCTGTCCCCTCCTTCTACGAAGCAGTAATGCTCGCGAAGAGAGAGGTGGCGCAAGTGAGGGAGTGGCAGTATATGCGCCCTCACAGCCCTAGTCGCTGTAGGCGACGTCCTGGGCGTCGGGAATGCCTAGCTGATTCCCGGCCACTGTAGGTGCGGGCTCGTGGATGGCGAGTAATGGGTAGCTTGCTGTCCGGTAAGGACCAAGCTCAGGTCGACGGCGAGTTGTGTTACACACCCGCCTCAAAGAGATGTCAGCACCAACTGGTGGGGTCCGCAAGGGCCGATGCCTGCCAGGGATGTGGGTTGTTCGAAAGAGATACCGAGGCCCCTGGCACACAGATAACTGAGGGTACACGGGTGGGTTTTAGTCAGTAAAAGTCTAACACGCCCTCCTGCTCCACCCAGAGCGGGAGAAGTTATTTGATGATTTCCCAGCCAAAAAAAAAATGGTTGTCGATGCCACACTGTATGACATCTTTCACTGACTGCAAAGGAGACACAATAGTTTAACAAGCACCATGAATCATAACGTGAAAACACGAGACAGGGAAAGGGCTAGAGCAGTGGTGGACCAGTGAAAACGGCTGCAACTTACAAGTTGTAAGGTCGTAGGTTCGAACTCCGACAACCGATTAACTTTCTGTAAATAATTTCATCCCCACTGCTCTCAAAACAGTTACAGAAAACATCGTGTGGAAACGAGCATGTCCTAGAACTAAATAATCGATGACATGTGTCATCTATCAACACACACTGGTCCCGCGAGGTGGATTACGGCCCACTCCCTCTCACAGAGAAAAGGCCTGGTGTCCTAGCAGTCTGAACATTTTGGGCTGATTATTTTGAAAGGGCATTAGAAAGTTTAACTTCAGCATAATTCAGTTGTTTATTTTATTAATTTAATCTCATCACAACCGTCATTCTTTGATTGACTTTGGTTTTTTATATGAAATGGCTATACACAGATGACAAATTAAAACAAAAACAAAAAAAAACAATAAATAAACAAAAAAAAACAATAAATAAACAAAAACAAACAAACAATAAATTACCCTAACAGTATATACAAATGAGAGTGAAACAAGATGAACAGTACAAAATATAAAAATAAGTACCTAATCTATTCAATTAGGTTTAATTAGGATTAACATTATCTTTTGATATAGGTATATAGCGAGCTGTGGCAAAACACAAATTCAAGTTGGTTGTTTATTGATTCATTTTGACTGTCGATTTCCCTTTAATATGACGCTATGTGTGAGAGGGTTAAAAGGTTCTTTATTAGCTGTATGTGTCATATCACGCATCTTAAAATAAGCAGAGTGTAGTTACCGTAAGACAAGCTTAAATTTCAGTCTAGACTAGCCATAATCTAAAGAAGCTCATATTGAAGAACATGCTATAAAACTGAGTGGTTATGAATACACTCGAATATTTTTCACATAGTGCTTAGCAGGAAGACAATAGCACAATTACTTACTTACAAAGTGTAGTTCCTCTAAGAGAACCACAGTTATCAGCCTAGACTAGACCTAATCTAAAGAAAACCATTATTGAGAAACATACTATAAAACTGAATGGTTAATATACTCGTATATTTTTCACATGGAGGAACACAATATATTTCTATCACTTACCTGCTAAATGTAGTTCCCCTTTTTTTATTTCACGCGGATGAAGTCGCGAGCAAAATGCTAGTCTTTCATATTACCTACTATCGCATTTTAAGGGACAATGGAAAAAGAACAACAAAGTGAAAAATAACTTTAATTTCGGAAATCGGTGAGTTTGGATATTTATTTTAATTTTTTGTCACCGCATTCCGAAATTAAATTCATTTTTTACTTTGTAGTGTTTTTCGGAAGTCGCTTGTTTTTTTTTGGAAAAGTTTTTATTTTTCACTTTTTAGTTATAGTACCTACCTCACTAATTGACAGCACGGTTGGCGCAGTGGTTAAGCGATTGACTGCTGTGCTGCGTGTAGCGGGTTCGATTCCCTCACGGAACAAATATTTGTATGACCTACAAGTAATTGTTCCGGGTCTGGCTATTTGTGTATGTGAATTTAAATGTTTGTAAACGCACCCACAATACAGGAGTAATTCCTAGTGTGGGGCGACGTATTAAAAAAAAAAAAATCATCATCTTTGCGGTCAAAACAATGCATATTTATGCGATAGCAGCAATCGCAGTTTATTTACTGTTATTGGAATGGGACCACACGAGAATGGCACCAGCTTTCAAATGTAAAAATAATCATCTAAATCGGTTCACCCAGTCGAAAGATATGAACAAACATGAAAGAAAAAAAAAACAATCGAATTGAGAACGTCTTCCTTTTTTTGAAGTCGGTTAAAAATAAGAAAATATTGATAGGAATGTAATACAATTCAAAAGGATAGTAACATAATGCCATTGAATTTGCCCCTGAGACTAGGAAAACACAATTTAATATGCGTAATCTTTTATTTTTATCTTTACTGAAATTCTCTAAAAACGTGTTTTCGTTTTGTTACTACAGCTTCTTAATAGGTACAGAAGACAAAAAAAGGAAACAAAATTCTGAAGAATATTTCCGACCGTGTGTTCTTAAACACTTTAAAAGAAAAGCGGGTTACCATGCTCAGTTTTTATTTTATAAACCTATTGCATTTTTTTTTTAAGTTAAATAGCGATGAAAGCAGGGACATAATTTCTTTATTTAATTTACTTATGCAAACTATCAAGACATTTTGTATAATCAGCCTAAAATGTTCCGACTGCTGGTACACAGGCGTCCTCGCTGTGAAAAGGAGCGGACCATAATCTATGACGCGGGCCCAGTAAAGATTGGCGGATATCACACGTCTTCGAATTTTTCATTCTGGAACATGCTGGTTCCTCGCGATGTTTTCCTCCACTGTTTTGAGAGATGTGGTGACCAAATAAGTATCACTAAGTAAATTGCCTGCTTATGTTTGTCTAAGCCAAGGTCTACAACTCGTAAGTGGCGTCCGTTACCCCTGGGCTACCACTGCTCTATATTTAAGACATGTTTTCAAAAGGTTGACTATTTCCATTTTTGTTTTTTGTTCATCCAAATATGCTTTTTTTTTTGTTGATATTTTAAAATTAATATTACATTTTATGTTTAGAGTAAAACTATGAAAAAGGTTAATATATTTCTGAGACAGGTACTTATGACAATGTTGCATGTAATTTTACGCTCACATGAGAATGAATGAACGAGAGAGTGAGTTACGCTGTAGAGGTCACAAAAGGGATATTAAGGAGTCCCTGCAAATTAGTTTTGATTAATGTTTGCGAAGCTTTTTAAGGGAGAAGGTGAGTAGTGGGTAGGTATAATGCGGGCAAATGATATAATTTAAGAGCATTTCTATTATCCGATAGTGAGAATATTTAAGGTGCATTAAGCTTGGTGAAATGCAATGTTTGACATAAAAATCAAAAGTCATATATTCAAATTAGGCTGAGAATCAGCACTTTTCGAACTTCAAACTTACTTTTAACAGTCCCCCAAAACGCCCGCGCTTCACCACTTCCTAGTTTAGCTAAGAAGACAAAATGACACATGTGAGTCGCCGAACTTAGGCCGCGTCCTAACTAAAAGCGATCGTTGTGTGAGCACGCAATCGTCGTATGAATGAGATCGCAAATTCATTCGATGTCAAATGGTGTATCCTATTATACTAGTAAGTAATCGTCGAGGATGGATGGTTTTTTTTTTTTGGGTGGGAAATCATCAAATGACTTCTCCCGCTCTTCGTGTCAGACCTTTACTGACCAAAACCTACCCGTGTTCCCTCAGTTGCCTGTGTGCCAGGGGCCCCGGTATCTCTTTCGAACAACCCGCACCCCTGGCAGGCATTGGCCTAATCGCGTCACAATTGACAGATCGGACGCAAGTCAGAAACACGTAGTTTTTACAGTTTTTAAAGCAAAGAGACAATAGAAGTACAGCTTTCTTTTCCCCTAATCGGATGCAGCGCGAGGCGATAATGTTCACGGAAATGTCAGTTAGATCACCTGTTTGGTATCACTATGTTTGATCGCGTAAGTATTAGTAATAGCTAAGTTTGCGCGAACTAGCAATCAATTATGAATACGGGCGAATACACCCCGTGAATGTCAATTAGGACACCAGTTCGAATCTCGTACGTTTGATCGTTAGTTAATACGAAGAACGTTCGCGCGAACTTGGTATGGTCGCGTAGTAGCTTTCGGTTAGGACGCGGGTGTACCTACACAGTTTCAATGTCCTAAGCGACTTTAAATTCACCAGTAGATTTTTTGTTTTAAAAGCGACACAGCAATGCTGCTTTGTGGTATAAAACAGTGACTGTTTAGGCAAAAAGTATTCAGTTGTTATAATTTTATTAAGAGGTATAACGACAACATGGGGGAAGTTCAAGATTAGTAAAAGCTCTTAAGGCTTGTGAGAGGCCAAACAAAATTGAGTAAAAACAGCGTTGCAAGGGGAACTCCAGACTGCTTTTTGCTGTAACGACCAATCTTGGAAAAAATGCATTAGGATTACACCTGAGCTGGTTCTGAAAAAAAAATATGGCACAGGTGGTGGAAGGAACATCGTAACACAGGCTTTTACCATGAATTCAGTATATGATTCCAAACCCGGTGTATTTTTTTGTCGGTTCTGATAACAAAAAAAAAACTGCTGTACCACATATTTTGACCGTGTAGCTATTGCAATTTTGTATGGAACAACTATTATTTTTCTTCCATCGAGTATCTATGTATACAGGGTGGCAGGGACATAAACGCACGACCTGTTACCATGGTATCAGTACATAATTCTGGACTCTGAGCTGTTCTTTTTCCTTCCACCTTTATCCCATCTAGTGGTTTCGTAAAAAAATCGTTTTGTAAAAGGAGCGTCTTTATCGCCATTTACCGGAAACAGTTCTCAACCAAAATTCAAACATGGTTCATAAGGAGGACCCTCAAATAAAAGGGGTCGCTATCAAGATCAAAATATATCATTCACAGCTGCGCTTGCTGCTACTGGGGTAGATAAGTGTAAGTAAAATAATGCTTGCTCGCGGCCTAAGAGGAAAGCGGAGCGTGGTGATAGCAATAATGTTGCGATGAGCGAAAAATAAGCAACGTTGTCAAGTAAGTATATGGCTTGTCTATTGCCACATAGTGCCTTTTTTTTGGGTGGGAAATCATCAAATAACTTGTCCCGCACTGGGTGGAGCGGGAGGGCGTGTCAGACTTTTACTGACTAAAACCCAGCCGTGTTCCCTCAGTTGCCTGTGTGCCAGGGGCCGCGGTATCTCTTTCGAACAACTCACACCTGCTGCCATCTCTTTGGGGCGTGCCTGGAACACAACGCGCCGATAGCCACACGGATGTTTTATTTTAATGTTTAGGAAACTTAAACATGGGATGACACCGACAGCTAAGTCCACGCTCACTTCATCTGAGTAAGGAGTGAGGTCATGTTGAAAGAATCAATTAAAGGAGACTAAAAAAACTGAAAAACTGAAAAGCTTAAAATAATAAACCTTTTTGTTTAACCTTATATAACTAAGTTCGGAAGTCGGTGACTTTGGATATGTTTTTTAATTTTGTGTCACCGCCTTCCTAACTTAGTTATTTAAGGTTAAACAAAAAGGTTTATTATTTTTTGCTTTTCAGTTTTTTCGGCAGTTTAATGGTTTTGTTAAAAAGTTTTTATTTTATATTTTTTTGGAACCATAATCTATTAATTACTACATGCTTAATTTTAGATTACTTTTGTAATACACAACTTGGCACTAAAATCTGTGACTGAACAATCAATCATCCCCTGTTTTCCTACCCTTAGGGTTAGATGTTTTTTTTAAATTATTATATGGGACCAACTTTGGGGTAAACCCTTTCCAATAATAATTATCAAAATCGGACTACTCTGTAAAAAGTTATGCGTGGTCATACATAAAAAAATATGTACACGGCGACTTGAGAAACTCCTCCGTTTTTTCGTCGGTTATAAAACGATATTTACAGATATGCAAATGGGTCGATGTGGGTGGAAATCCCAAATCTCATCAGATATGATGGAAAAACGGCCTAGAAGGACATCATCATAGTGACCTTTTTGGTTGTTCTTCAGAAAGGCCAGGAGCGTAGTACTCGTACTCGGCGTCCTTGTATGACTAGAACGTTTGAACGTATGAAAGTTTTCTATATAGATTGTTTCTTAGCCAAAATCCTTCGGCTAACTTATGATAAATGTATAATGGTCGACGTTATGTTTAACAATCTCAACTAATATTATGAAACTATGAGGTAGATATCGATATTAATAACTTTATCGAAATAATGGCTCGGTGAAATATTATCGTTGTTCGACCCATTATATGTGTTAACATAATACAGTGGGTTCAAAGTGACAGTTAAATAAAGGTTAGTGGGCGTTTCAAATAACTCGATTTTGGTTATAATTATTCGGGTTAAATTAGTTAAGACGCATAAATGATTGAATAGTTGCTTCATTACTCTACTTTATGGTCTAGTGAAGCGTGAATATTCGTAATTGTGATTGGTATTCAAATTAAATATCTACTTTATGGTACCTAGCTTTAATATAATGTAATTATGGGTACGCATCTATAAAATTAAATGTCACTATTGAAAATCTATGCAGAATGTAAATTTTGTCATTCGGCAAATGAAAACTTATATTCGGTTTATGAATCTTTTCATGTTCGTTATTTCTATTTATGTTGTGGCTAAATGATAATAGTGGATTGGTGGTTAAGTTACGGTTGTCGCGGTTGGTTCGTGGATGGGTCCATCTATGACATATACAGACCACTCCGTGCCTCGGGAAGCACGTTGAACTGTTGGTCCGGGCAATCATTAGTAAATCTTTGAAAGTCGTTACAGGTATTCAGAAGCGCAAAGGTCTGACAACCAAGGGTTGTCATGTTACCAAGTAACTTGGTTACGCTATACAGTCGTGAACCATATTGCTCCGTGTGGTGCCGGACGTAAAAGAATGGCACCATCCCATTTCTTCCTGTGGGTGTCGTAGGCGACTAAGGGACTTACTAGAGAATGAGCAGCGTTCTCTGTGCATTTGACCACCATACTGCGATCGCGAACCCGCCTGCCAAGCATGGCGATTATGTCTAATCCCCCCCTTTTGGGGGAGGCTATGTCCAGCAGTGGACGTCTTTCGGCTGATATGATGAACCATATTTAAATCAACATAATAATAATATATTCGGACAATAACCTGCTTTCGAGAAATGAAAGTTTTGAATTTGGTGAGCTACCTTAACGTATCCCTCTCAATTAAATATGAACTCTTAGATAGTATTATTAAGAGTTCATATTTATTCAATGAGGAAACGCAATGTATGAAATAATTTTGTGTCAACTTAGATGATGAGCAGTATGAGAGAGCAGTTGATATCGTGAGTTCCAACCCAAACAGGCGTTTTCCGTTGTGTAATTAATTTCCTAACCACGGCTCTCAAAACTGAGAAGGAAAACATCGTGAGGAAATGACAAATTCAAAGGCATGTGACATCTACCAACCCACACCGGGCGCGCACGGCGGTTTATGGCCACTCCCTCTCACTGAGAGGAGGCCTGTATCCCAGCAGTGGGAACATTATAGGCGGAATATGCTTAGATATATTATGCTTGTTCCGTGTGGTGCCGGACGTAAAAGAATAGCACCATCCCATTTCTTCCCGTGGGTGTCGTAGAAGGCGACTAAGGAACTTACTAGAGAATGGGCAGCAGCATTCTCTGTGCATTTGACCACCATGCTGTGATCGCCAACCCGCCTGCCGAGCGTGGCGATTATGGCAAATTCCCCTTTTGGGGGAGGCTTATGTCCAGCAGGGGACGTCCTTCGGCTGATATGATATGATGATGCTTAGATATGTAGAAGCAGCAGCAGTGTTAATTGACCTTTGTCCCTGACAGTACCAGTCTAACGCGCATACTTGGGAGTGGCGCGAGGACGCCAAACGCCGGGGCATAACTCCGCTGCCGCGAGTAATCGCGGCACAGCGGACAGGCCTCCGGCGGGATCCCATGGCGACATGGAGAGTGCAATTGTCGTAATCCAGTACTGGGCACGCAACGATTGCGGTGGAAAGTCCCCTCTTTGAGGAGTGGCTTGAGAGGCGGCACGTCGTCCTCATCATCCGCCTGACGCAGGTCCTCACTGGACACGGTCGTTTCGGGAGGTTCCTGTTTCGGAAAGGCCCGAGTGTATTTCCACTTCGCAGTGTTTCCACTGCGAAGATCGCCCTGAAGATACGGTGAAGCATACGGTGGAGGTCTGCTTGGGGGAGCACAGTCATGTCCCCGTGGAGGCGATCGGCGGCGGTGATCTCTCGCGTCCGGCCCTGGTCCAGGCTATGGTACAGAACGACGCTGCCTGGGTAGCAATCACATCCTTCTGCGAAGCAGTAATGCTCGCGAAGAGGGAGGCGGCGCACGTGAGGGAGAGGCAGTATATGCGCCCTTACGGTCTTAGTCGCCACAGGAGACGCCCTGGGTGTTGGGAATCCCAGGCTGATTCCCGGCCACCGGCGCACACTGGTCCCAAATTAAAAAAAAGTGGACATTGATAGTAGACCGCTGATATTTTTTTTTATTGTTGATACAATGATAACAGATAAGGGAAAAAAATATTATTGTCCTACTTCAAATACTTTTCTGTAAAAAAAATATTTCTTTTTTTTTTGTATGGGAGCGATTACATTTTACTCAATTTCTCAAAAACTTTAAGCGATGTCGAGATGGCAATCACATATGTTAGAAAACTAATAATTCTGAGTATTTGGCTCGAAGAAACTTATTGCTTATCTCTGCGTACTTTCGAGATAATAGTGACAGAAAATAACATTTTTTTTTATGTTAATTTTTTGCTTTTTTTTAATCATAGCCTTACTTTAGCACATAATTATAATGTATGCGTAATGTCAAATAAGTAAAAAGAGACTTCTCTGTAAAAGAGGTTATGGGGGCTCACTAATGACTGAAAAGCTATGACCTTTCTGAAGGAGTACTTTCATCAGTTCTAAAAAACAATCAAAATGAAGACATATTAAGCTGCAAACATAAAGTTGAATATGTTCACAAACGATTCTGAAAAAATATAATGGTGAAAGATTAATATTTGGGTCTATATTCTCTTGAGAAATCCCTATTTCCTCGTTTTCCAACGAAAGCAATTCATTGTTCAAGATCAAAGCACTAGCCTCTGGAAACAACTGTTTATGTAAACGAGCAAACTTTGGTTTGATATGGCTGATGTAAGGATCTGAGCTAATTAGAAAGCTGTGGATAATGTCTAAATTAGTCTGAACTCTACCGATTTTTCTTGTATGTGCCATTCTAACATTCCGGAAATCTTTATTCCTCGCTTCGGAAGCTTCTTCGGAAAGCATGCCTATCGGAATAAAGGAGAAATTTTCACAAATATCAGCACCGTGTATCAACAATTTATGGACACTTGAAGGCATGTAATACCATGGATATAAGTTTACATATAGCATTGCTGTTTCTTTACAATATTCCCTAAACAAGTTGGTATTAATAAGTTGACCAGATGAAATTGTTTGTAAAATGACTGCAAATCTCTTGATTAAATCAGGGTGGATACCCGTTATTTCAGCAGATACTTCATAATTTTCAAAAAACCTTCTTGCCGTGTTACCGTCATTGGTTGTACCAAATCCCTGTTTTACTATGTCAATTAACAAACCAGTTCTTTCCCGGAATTCTTCTTGTGTCAAATTCTTTTTAATTTCTTTTAATCTTCTTTTCGTGCAGCCCACTTTTTGAAGTCTAAGTTGTACGAAATGTGTAAAATACATTCCATACATCTTATCCACATATGAAGCGAAGACAGACCATATTTATACATATCTTCTCTGATGAGTCTTTTGGATACAAAGTCCAAGTCATTCATTTTGCTAGGTGGGGTATTGCAAATATTACAAACAGCTGCAGAAGAAGTATTGGAAATCACAGTAGAAATTTTCCCATCAATCATAGTCATGTACAAATCATGTTTAATATCAAAATTATCTACAATTGTGGGAACAAGATTACGAATTTCTTCCTCTAAGGATGTACTTTCCTTCTTTATCAATTCATTTGTTTCTTTTGCAAATATAAAGCCAATTGGACGACAATAGTTTGTTGAAGAGGGAGCAGGATTTTGCCACAAGATAGTACCACTCTCTTCTTCCAAACGAAGCGGAACCAAACTAATCATGAAAACTGAAGAATCGTCAATTTAAGTGTCGGAGTGTGACTTTTGTTTATAATTACTTTGAGAAGATGACCCGTCAAAACCCCATTTGCTTATTAGTTTTAGCGATTTTTTGTCGGCAGAGTTGTGCTGAATTGTTTTTAATATCCTATTAGTTGTCAAATCTAGAAGCGATTGAAGTCTTATCTTAGCATCAGATTCAGTTACAGTTATGTCTGACTCTGGAGGATAACAAGTTTTTTTAGCTTCCAGGAGCTTTTGATAGGATGGAAGACCATACATTTTCTCTGAAGCAAGAATAGTTCTTAAATTTCGATATTGCCATTTTGACAAATTTGTTGAGGTGTAAAGCGCTAACGTTTTATCATCTGGTAAACACGGTTTGTCAGTCTTTTTAGCGAATAGTACATCATGTACCATCTCACATTTTTCCTTGTTTTGGCTGAGTTCGTTTAATATAGCTGCTAATTTTGTTTTTTTAGACTCTTTTAATTTGGCACATAAAGCATAAACTAATTCCTCCTCTGTGTGATCTAGAAGTGTTAGAGAACGCCTTTTCTTCTGTTTATCAGATATATCAACAAATGGTTTTTTACTTGTACCATAACTTAATTGATGAGTATCCACTTGCGTTTCGAAATTTGGAATTACTTCCTCGGCAACTTTAAAAATGCTGCTTAAATCGATATTTTGACATTTTGGCCAAACTATTTGGGATTGTAACTAGTCTGAATTTTTGTTAAGAAATTACGACAAAATAATTTAATATTACTCAAATCTTCGGAAGACAATTCAACACCAATACGTTCAATAAGGGCATTAAATAAAAATTCGACATTTTGAAAACCACCTCCTGATTTAAGAACAACGTATAAGTCTAAGTTGGTGACAAATGCGGACATATTATAATTTTAAGGAAAATTGAAAACAAATTAGAATCAAAGATATCAAAGACAAAGTGACTTTGATTTTAACAAAAAAAATTACGAAAACAAATTCGACGAAAGAAAGACAAACAAAAATTATTTGATTTTAAAATCCAAAGATTCAAAATACAACAATAACAAAACAAACAAACAACAAGCATTTCTTCAACGCACAGAAAAAATAAGGACACGTCTTATCGCAACCACATTTAGTTGTACACTGAGTGAGGTGTACGCGCGCGATTCGTGACCGTATTACGTTACGTCATGAGAGGCGGCCATCTTGTTATCCCGGCAAACTCGCGTCGAAGCTCCATTTTGCTGGCCAGCGGACCTATTGCGATATGAGTAAGGCTATGATTAAAAAAAAGCGAACAATTAACATTAAAAAAAATTGTTATTTTCTGTCACTATTATCTCGAAAGTACGCAGAGATAAGCAATAAGTTTCTTCGAGCCAAATACTCAGAATTATTAGTTTTCTAACATATGTGAATGCCATCTCGACATCGCTTAAGGTTTTTGAGAAATTGAGTAAAATGTAATCACTCCCATACAAAAAAAAAAGAAATATTTTTTATAGAGAAAAGTATTTGAAGTAGGACAATAATATTTTTTTGCCTTATCTGTTATCATTATATCAACAATAAAAAAAAATATCAGCGGTCTACTATCAATGTCCACTTTTTTTTAATTTGGGACCAGTGTGCGGCGGCGCGGGCTTGCGGACGGCGAATAATGGGTAGCTCGCTGTCCCGTAAGGACCAAGCTCGGCTCGACGGCGCGTTGTGTTACACGCGCGCCTCAAAGAGATGTCAGTACCAACTGATAGGGCCCGCAAGGGCCGGGGTGCGTGTTGTTCGAAAGAGATACCGCGGCCCCTGGCACACAGGCGGCTGAGCAAACACGGGTGGGTTTTAGTCAGTAAAAGTCTGTCACGCCCTCTTGCTCCACCCAGAGCGAGAGAAGTCATTTGATGATTTCCCAACCAAAAAAAAAAAACGGAGGGGTCTTGGTACGTAAAGATGGTCACCCATCCACGGTGCAACCGCGGCAAGCTTAACCCCATGCGGCTGACTTACCCACAAGCCAAGTAAGATTACTGACAAAAGTAATTAAATTTTTACTTTATACTCTTAAAATATACATGAATATAAAATGTAATCATCTTTACTATACTTACCGCAAAACACAAGGTATTAACTTACTAGAAAAATAAACCACTTAATTTCCCACAAAACGCAATTCACTCGAGAAAAATGAATCACTTAAGTGGTAAAAGGCGTTGGTCTAACAAACCATCCGCTTCTAATGGGCAACGGTTAATGTGTTCCGTGGTCTTGGTCTCGGAGAATATGAGATATTGCTTTTAAAAAAATAAACGGGGAGGGAAATAATTACGGGGTAATTGCGTACACACTAACAGTAGGAATGGCTTTGATTTTGAGAGTTCAACAACATTCATTGCGTAGTTTACGTTGTTGAGCAGACCATTTTTCAGATGGTCGCCCATCCACAGACCGACTGCGGCAAGCATAGCTTAACCTGATCGATCGACCAGTGCGGCTGTTATTATTACTTAGCCACAAGCCACTCATTACTATTAAATAAAAAACTAATATAATTCTTACGATTGAGGCAAAATCATGACTGAGTTCTCTCTCCTGTCAATTCAAACCATCATGATTTAATTACATAAGTTTTAATCAACTCATATGACGGCGTGCAGCTGCCGACTATTTATATTCTCTACGCCTATGTATAAATATCTGTGTTATTATCATGTTTTTTTTTTAATTGTCATCTTTTTATATGCACGTGTACTGTGACAAATAAAACTATTTTTTTCTTTCTTTCTTTTACACAGGTGAGCTGTAGTCTCATTCAATGATACTGAGAAATCCGCAATACTACCAATCAAGAACGTTATATTTGTCACCGTTGTAAACTATTACTGTATGGTTGAATAGTTTCTGGGCCGCAATCGGTATATAAATCCTTTGATGCATTGCTGCAAGATCCTGCTATTTATTAGCTATGGATTGACTGATGGATATTTATTTTTATTGAAAGTGAAATGAAAAACAATACTTATAACTTGCTTATACTTTTAATTTCACAACTGTTCTCTTCAACTGTCGAACAACTAATGATCCGCACTCCATTTTATCATGTAAAATACATTAAAACACATTTATGTCCCCACCCAGAAACAACGACTAGGTGACGTTGTTTCTAAGTGTTGCCATCGTACAATTACACATTAAATTACCTGAGTTGTCATAACAAAAACATATCTCAAAAGACTGACCGTTAGGGCGCGTCCAGACCTGGCCAATGCGCCGCGAATGCGCCGCTCGCGAGCCGCTTGCTAACTGCGCGCGTGTTGCTCGCGTGTGGTTACAGCCTACGTTTGGTGCGCCGCTCTAGTGCAACTCCAGGAATGCTTAAGTGAGGCGCGCGTGCAGCGCGCGCGCTGCTCATGCACACATAGGTTCTGCCGCGTTTGAACTGAATATTGGTGCACCGCGGGCGGCACGCTCGCACCTCCTGCACCGCTCGAGCGCGGCGCGTAGCTTGCGCGTGAGTGGCGCGCGAACGGCGCAGGGGCTGCGTACGAACATGAAATGTATTCGCGCAGTTCGCAAGCGGCTCGCGAGCGACGCCTTCACGGCGCATTTGCCAGGTCTGGACACACCCTTACATTCTATGAACTTACAACAAATTTATCAAAAACAATTTTAGATTGAAGCGTCAGGTAGCCCGCGAAATTCAAATTTTCTTACATATGCAATTAGCAGGTAAGTTTCAGGTTGAATGTTGATTAAAATAAGATTCACGACGGTAAAAAGTATGTAATTACATAATTATTAGCATTAAAACTAACAATATGACTAATTAATGAAAATTCAACGGGATTAAATGAACTTGAAAGTTGTATTGACCGTTTTAATGATTAAAAAAGCAAAGCCCTATTTGTTACGCTCGTGTATCATTTCGTCACTGACCAACAGATTGCAAAAAAACGTAAGGAAATTTGGACTTCGCGGGCTACTTTCGCGCATCCACCTAATAATATAACCCACAACGCTGTCAACAGGTAGAAAAAGAAGAAAAAGTGTCATCGCTAGGAGCTCAAGTTGCAGTATATGCAGTAATTATAAATTATAATGAGCATTAATAAAGTTAACATTAAAATTTATCTAAAGTTTTACTTTGGGTAAATTTCATCACCACTGCTCTCAAAACGGTGAAGGAAAACATCGTGGGGAAACCGGCATGTTCTATTCTCTCCTTCAAACGATATGGACGATTATTATAGATCCACACCAGTGTGATTAAATTGACTAATAGTTTGTTTATTTTCAACAACAATAAAATTTAATAAAGGCTCCCACAGACAGGAGCAACGCGACTCATATAGAAAAGTTCATTTCCATAAAGTTAAAATCGTTCTACTAGAGTCGCGTCGCGCCTGTTTGCGGAAGCCTTGAAGAGGAATACATTTAAGTAGGTTTATAAATTATCAGAGATAGGTTATTTTATTTTACGTACTTACTGTTTTTTTTTGTTAACAGTGTCAATGGTTTGAGCTGAAAACTAGCCCTTGTCTACCCTCTAAGGTAACCTAAATAATATTATGATTTTGATATTTGCTTCCGGTATTATATTTTTTACCTTCCTATCTTCACCTTTTACGCCTACTGTACTATTGACCATTGCAACTAGTCAATTAAAAGACTGTATAATAGCCGTATTCCAGATTCAAGGATCCGGATCCAAGTTACATTTTAGTCACATTTTTTTTCTTGTATTTTTAAATAGAAGTCAGGAAGTTACAGAGTTTCCCACGAAAAAATAACCTGTCACAAATACACGTCTAACAACACTCCAATATCGGGCTAACAGTTTAAACTTGCCACCCATGAAGTACGACTACTAGGTGTAATTGAGTACAGTGCGGGGATTAATTGAAGCAGAAATGTATCAAGAGTGCAGAGCCGGTGCGCAAAGCTACGCAGGCGCGTTGCGTACTCCACATCGCAGTGGCAGCCCTAGTGACGCCGCGAACACTCGTAGTCTCGCACCACTCACAACCTTCCCGGTACGAACACGTTAAAAAGTGCAAGTTGAGTTACAACCCTATTTTTAAAAAGTTCGAGTGTGAAGTGATTCTTTTATTTAAATCGGGAAAAGTGTTCTGTTTTCAAAATGCTGTCAAATTAGTGTTGACTGTTGTGGAATTGTGTGAAACTTTTTTTTCTGTTGAAAACTTTGTGACAGTTTTGTTTTAATTTTTATGGCAGTACTGATTTATTTACGAGTTTTTTTTACGCCCGGAGAGTTTCAAAAGCTACTTAACTGGGTAAGATTTTCTCCTTTTATGAACTTAGTAGTTCCTTTTGTCGCAATAGCTAGATTCCTATCGATATAATTCGTATCGCGATTGAATCGTGGACTGAAAGGGATTGTTGATTTTATTTCGAATCAAATTGCTCGCCCTAGAAGGTTTATCGTTTTTCCAATAATGACATCAAATCGTAAAGTCGTTTTAGGCTAATATAGACGATATCGGTAGTTTATTGGTATCGTTAACTTTACCTTAAATGTGAGTTTGTTCAGTTTTATGTGCAGGCATAATGGTTGTTGTTCTAAAAGTGCAATATTCTTAACTTTCACGTGTTGTAAAAACAAAGAAGACATTTTATTTGAGACGTGCAACATTTTAAGACACACTAGTAAATTCATTGTAGACAACGTTTTAATACCCAATACTATAATTGACAGAAACATATTCTTTTTCATATTTTTAAATATTATTTAAGGTATCAGTATTGAAATGATATTAATGTGCAAGTATATTTAATACTAGCACCGCCTCGCGGTTTCTTTCGCATAAGTCTTGATAGAATATCAGGATGAAAAAGTATCCTTCTGGAACGAAGGATACTTTTTCACGTCCACGTCGTGGTTTACCCATGTACATACCAAATTTTATCCAAATCCGCTCAGCCATTCTAGGGTGAAATCGATACAAAAAATCAAATAATTTCTCTTTGTTATTATGTTCGACAAAACCTTAAACAATTATGGCATTTTAATAAAATAATTACGGTTCAAGAAGGATTCTCACAGAAAATATAACTAGGGTATAAAAATAATGTACCCTTCAATAAATTTCGCTACAATATGCAAGTATATATATACATTTTATAGAAATACCTAATATAAAAATAACTTCCTCAACATTATTCTTCGTAATAAAAAGCCGATGAAAAAAAGTGCCTCCACATCTTGATCTCCCCTGTGGTCCACAATGATTTATGTCAATTCACAAAGGACGCACATCACTCTGGCTACACAGTGAGACAAATTGACTTTTGGCGTAAACATAGTGTGTACTTTTTTACGCACGCACAGGGAATTTATAAGGCAGTACGTAAGTAATGTATTGTGTGTAATATTTTACGAGAGTGCACATAAAAGGCGTAATGAAAAATTCGTTTATTTAACGGTTTGTGAACACTGTACAGTGTTGGATTTAGGCAAGTGTTGTCCATTTTATAGTGAAGTAATTTTGCATATTTTATGTTTGTTGGTATTTCCTATTTCTGTGAGATGCAGAGTTTTAAGTGGTCAGTAAAGATACTAAACTCGGTAACGTATTTTGATGAGGTTTTCACCATCATTTAAAGAATTAATCCTGGAAGGTATATCTGTTTTATAAATTAATATTAAAGTTAAATGTAATAAAGAAATGTCGATGTTTTGTCAAGTCTTAAAATCCGTGCAAAGCGGGGATGATATATTTTTAACTTTCTTTGAAAAAGAAGGTAATTTTTTTTATTATAGTCAATGAAAAATTAAATTAACTGTCTATGTATATAATCATTATATAAAACCTTTGTTCAACATTCATTACTTATACATAACTTCGATAGGTATTTCATAGGTATCAATGCTTATTTCTCTCGGCTTTCATCAATTTTACATCTTTCTATTCGATGAATACATTTTGAGGTTTATTCATAAAGTGAACGTCTCAAGGTTAGATACCGCACATTCACCATGTTATTTAGAAGTTCTTACAACATTTTTGTCACGATTTTTATAGGAACGTACTGTATCGCGTTTAAATTTGTACACGAAATTATTCGATTTATAGTTAGAAGGCTTGTGTCGCAGGGGTTTGTACTAATAACAGCCACACTGTTCGATCGATCAGTTTAAGCGACGCTTGCCGCGGTTGGCCCATAAATGGGTAACTATCTTTACAAAACAAGACCTCTCCGTGCCTCAGAAAGCACGGTTCCCGGTTTGTCATACGTAGATCGTTGATAATAATCGTTACACGTCGTCAGAAGCCCGAATGTCTGACAAACAGTTTTACGTTACTAAAGGGTAGCGTTTTACCCAGTCATGGAGGGTCAGATAGGCCGTCGCTTTATGTAAAAATCTGCGATATTCAACTGTATGTGGTTAGACTGGAAGCCGACCCTAACTTAGTAAGGAATAGGCTAGGCAGATTGTTTGATTGATTTAGTTAGACCTTTGCATTTGCGTTAGTTTTTTTATTTTATTTATTTATTTATTTATTTATTGACACCAAAAATATTAACATTACAACAACCATTTTTGCTTAAAGAATTTGTAGGCTATAATGAAAACATTACAACGTGGGAGCATCTGTAACCGAACTAGTGTAAGGTTGTGGGTTCGAGGAGATGATTTAAAACAAGTGCCTTCATTGGAATCTCGTTTATTACTGTCTAATAGTAGAGTACAATAGTTTATATAGGTATTGATTCTTAAGATTATAGTACATGAGCACACATACATAAGACTTACACACTACACGCCCACCGGCAAAATAAAATAAAATTAATGGTTACATTTATTTTTATTTTTAGACTATAGTAACATATTAGTAAATATATAGTATTGAATTACACACAATACATTATTGTAATACAATTGCCATAATATAAAGTTACATACATGGTTTTTGCTTTTTATTATAATTAAAAAAACATTTTAAAAAAAATGTAAAGGAATACAAATCATTTAACATATGGTCTAGTTCTATTTTTATGTACTATTACTTCTTTACCTTTATACAGTATTTTTAAGTTAGGGTCACAATCTTCGATTACTTCGTACGGTCCTATGTAGAGCGGATCAAATTTGTTTACAGTTTGTTCATTCTTAAGTAGTACCATGTCACCAGTACTGTACTTGACAGGATTTGTATATAAATCATATTTACATTTTCTAATCTGTTTACTAATAACTAAATTTTGTCTCGCGTCATACTGTGATTTTTGAAGCTTGTGTTTGAGTTGTTTTGGATAGTCATAATAGTTATAAAGCGGTTCAATATCTGAAGTTAAGTTACTTGGTAAATTGCACAGTTTTCCAAATACGAGTTCGTATGGAGTGTATTTTGTTTCCGTGTGTACAGTTGTATTAAAAGCAAAGCACCAATACGGAAGCCATAAACTCCAATTTTGGGGTTGGTTCTCTGTTTGTATGCGAAGGAATGAAAGTAAATTTTTATGAGTATTTTCTAAACCTCCTATTGATTGGTGATGATATGCAGTAGATGTTATTTGTGTTATTTTTAATATTTTACATACTTCATTCATTACTTTCGATACGAACTCTGTTCCGCGATCTGATATAACATTTCTCGGAATGCCATAGCGTAATACAAAATTATTAATGAAAGCCGTTGTCACTGAAATTGTATCCTTATTTCTAAGCGGATAAGCTTCTACATACTTGCTAAGATCACACTGTAGTGTGAGTATATACATGTAATTATCACTATCCTTACTTAAGGGCCCAACTAAATCTAAGAATACTCTATCAAACGCCGAATGACCTGTATCAGTTAGGACCATTGGCTGTTTTATGTGTCTATAATGTTTTTGTCGCTGGCATTTGTCGCAGCGATTTACAAATTCCGTGACGTCATTTTCTAATTTCGGCCAAAAGTAACGCCGTTTTATATTATTTATCATTCGTCGTATACCGGCGTGACCGCTACTCGGTAGTAAGTGATAGTCATTCAAAATTACACGTTTCGTATCGTGATCATTTATAACTTTTAAACCTTTTATAATATACACACGTGGTCCGGACCAACTTGGCGTAATATTTATGTTATTAATTAAATCTCTTATTATTTCAATGTTTTCATTATTTTGTATAATGTACACGCTATCAAGTTTCATTAACTTACAGTAATAAGCCAACTCCCGTACAAAGGCATCTCGTGCGCATTGTAATCGGTAAGATGGGTTTACTCTTAATATGCAATTTGATGCTTCATAATCAAATAAAGTATTTGTTTGGTTAGTCCATTCTTTTTCATGCTCAAACCGTAACTCAGTGCAATCCTTTGGTTTTTTAAGCAACTCCATAACTCTTGGGTGATCAGACCAGTCGTTTGTTGATTGCTTAGCAACCGTAGGGTTGTCACTCACTCCTTGTGCATTTGGTTCACACATACGTTTTTTCTGACCTCTGGTTAGTACAGACACCACGTGTTGATTAATTTCCTTCAATTCATCGCTTGTTATTCGGATACGTGACAAGGCATCTGCAGCTGCATTGTCGGTACCTCGAATATATTCTATTATGTAATCATATTCCTCTATTATTAAACGGAATTTAGTCAAACGGCTAGATGGATTTGTTTGATTAAATAAGTAAACTAATGGTTTGTGGTCGGTTCTGATAATAAATTTTCTACCGTAAAGATATGGTCGGTAATACTTTACAGACCATACGATAGCGAGTAACTCTTTTTCTATCGTGGGGTACCTAACTTCTGCCTTATTAAGACTACGACTTGCATAAGCAATTGGTCTGTTATCACTGTTGCATAGCACGGAACCGATTGCATAACCGGACGCATCTGTTTGCAAAATGAAAGTATTGTTTTCATTGAAGTTAGGATATTGTAATACTGGTGGCGATAGTAACGACTCTTTTAGGGATTCGAAACATTTCTGACACTCATGCGACCATTCAAAATTAACATTTTTCCGACACAGTCTGTTAAGAGGTACAGATATTGCAGCAAAATCTGGTATAAACTTTCTATAAAAATTGACAAACGCTATGAATCTTTTTGTTTCGTCTGCGTTTTTGGGCACGGGGTAATTTTTTACTATGTTCACTTTCTCTAAATCTGGTTTAATTCCTTCAGATGAAACAACATGTCCTAATAACTGAATTTCTTTTCTTAAGAAATCGCATTTCATTGGATTAAGTTTCAAGTTAACTTTTCGCAATCTAATTAATATATCTATGAGATTTTTATTATGAATTTCCAAATTTCGTCCAAAACAGATCAAATTATCCAAATAGACAAATAATTTGTCGTATGTTAGTCCTGACATGGCAATTGTCATTAGGCGAGAGAATGCACTTGGGCTAATCTTTAATCCCATTGGTAACCGGGTCATTTGATATTGGCCTGAAGGTGTAGTGAATGCTGTGTACTTTCTGCTTTCTGGTTTTAATTTTGCCTGATAATATGCTTGTGATAAATCTAATTGTGAAAAATACATTGAACCGGATAAGGAATCTAAAATATCGGTTATATTAGGTAGTGGGAATTTATCGTCTGCTATTCTAGTATTTAATTTACGAAAATCAATAACCAGCCTCCATTTCTTAGAAGTATCTTCTGATTTTTTGGGCACCAACAAAACTGGGCTTGACCACTCACTTTTTGCTGGTTCAATGATATCTTCTGAAAGCATGTTTTTTACCTGTGTTTCAATTTCCTTACGCTGTGAAAACGGCAGCCTGTACTGTCTAGTATAAACTGGATCAGCATCTGGTTTTAACTGTATACTTTGTTCGTAAAGGTTAGTGGTTGATAATTTATCGTTTGGTAGATGAAACACATCCGAAAATTTTGCACATATGTTTTCGATTGATGACCTTTCTTCATTGTTTAGATGACCTAATTTTAAATAAGAAAACATAGTGCGTGCTCTCTCCCCATCAATATTACTATCTCGTCCATAGTTACAGATGTCATAGTTTGATAATAAGTGTATTTCCGGTCTAAAATAATTAATATCTACTTGCGTTTCGCGAGTATTTAATATTTGTATACTTATTTGTCCATTGTTTGGTTTACAAATACTTCCCGCTATCCAAACTCCGTCGCATAATTGATACGGTAATATTACGCAGTCCTCTTGGAAACTACTGTCTAACATAAATATTTTCTCACATCTCGGTGGGATACTTAAAAAACAGTTTTTATTTAGTGAGCTATTAATCATGGGTAGGGTCAGATTATTGTCGTTTTTCTTTAAAGTTAGTGTATTATTTTCAAAATTCAAAATAGCGTTATATTTGCTCATAAAATCTCTGCCAATTATACCATGTTGTAAACCTGGTATGGTGCGCATAATGTAAAATTTGTGTTCAAATTCTTGCCCATTTACAGTCAACGTTACAAAAACATAGCCTGTAGTTAGCACTTTGCCCCCAATGCCTTTTATGTAAATGCATTCTGCTTGGATTGGAATGTTCCAATGTGCCACAGTTTCGTATTTCAATACTGACAGTGATGCTCCTGAATCTATAAGCAATCCATATTTGGCACCTTGTACTAAGAATTCTACCGTGCTGTTATTGTTACAAGCAAATATAAAATGATTATCGAAAAAACTGCAATGGTTCAGTAATGTGTTTCTCTGTAGGTTGGGGCGTTCGATTCCGGTCATTTATTTCGATATTATTTATGCCATTTTCTATAACACGCACATTACCACTACGCGTAAAAATCCGTCCTGGTCTACCGCTATATGAACCCCGCATGCGTCCACGATTATTGTTAAACTGTTGCTGAAAGCTTTGGTTTTGCCTATGGTTGTAAAAAGAACCTCTATTCATACCTCTTTGTATATATCGATTGTTGTTTGAACGATTTGGACGTCTATTATTATTGTATCTATATCCGCGATTATTAATTGAGCTTCCTTGGTATCCGATATACACTGAAGCGTCTGCATTTTGCCGACTGCATGACAACTCCTCATCCTTAGCTGCTCTTATTGTATCTTTCAAAGTATCATAATTACGCGCTGCCAAAATAGTGCGGATTTCGCGGTTTCGCAAGCCATCAATGAAACTTTTAATCGCAATCTTTTCATTTTGAGGCCGTAATATTTTATATGCAGTTTGGTCATCATCAGCTTGCGCGACCGTCAAATCCACAAAAAGTTGTTCGACCTTGGATCCATATTTTTCTATAGACGAACCGTTTTGGTTGATTTGTGTTAACTCCTTGTGTATTGCTGTACTAGACTTCTTTGTAAGAAGGTGTTGGCGCATTTCAATAATAAGCGACTCACAGCTGTCATAAGAGGTGGACAATCTTAATTTAGCGTTTTCGTTTAATCTGGTTTTTAATATAAATTTAACTAGCATTTTGTTGCCTTCTTCGGTGAGTGAAGAACTATATAACTCAATGGTGTCTATTAAACTTTTCGTGACATTTTCATCACCATTCATAATCGGCAATAATGACACGGCAGTCCTATAATTAAAAGCCTCCATATTGTCTACTTCAGTTTTAGTCTTGACCGTACACTCGGCACTAGGTTGAGAACTGTATGTTTTGGAGCAAAAAGATTCTATTTGGGTAAATTTGTTTTCAAATAAGTCACAGGTTGTCTGTATTTCCTGTAATACACTTGTGCTAAATTGCTTATTTTCTATCTGTATCGATATGGTTTTTATGCATTCATCAAATTGATATTTTAACAATGTTGTTTCCTTTAACTTTTGTTTTAGTACAGTTTCTGTCCTTTTAGGATAACTTAGTTTTTTCAAATTTTGCTCAATATTTTTTAATTGGTCATATAACAAGCTAAGCTCGTCTGCCATTACCAAACACAGTATGGATAAAATAAAAGTATCCTCATGAACAATAATTATTCTACAATTACATGTTAGTACATATAAAAAAAAAACAACTAATAGTCAATAGATCTAGTAATTCGTCCAATAACCGTTCCGTAACTTTTCATGTTTCACTTAACGATAGAACACGACTCACTACACTTTTCACTGATTATTTATTTTAATCACTTACTGCGGTTTCTGTGCTCTGATACCCGCCTCCTGGCGAGTCTCCTGGCGCTGCTGGCGGCACTCGTAACAGACACGAGTCTCCGGGTTCGGTCGACGAAGCGAACGTGATGATAGGTTTTGTGCAAAAACCTCATTCCTTATCCACGAATGATGACAATTTCGGTACAGTTTATACATCGCGTAAAGTCCAGCGACTCCGAGTAAGGTGCAAATGATAAACATCACGATACTAATATTCGACAAATGGTACTCTTGCATAGAAGCCGTATTTGAACCACCCGATGCACTTTGTGATATAAAAACGTCCTCTTTTTCTATATTTGACCGGCACATTTTTATAAAAATCCACTGTTAAAAGTCTATTAATGTTTCCCAATCAATTAGATCACTCGACCGAACTCGACACCCGTCTCAGATGGCAGGGTCGCCATGTAAGGTTGTGGGTTCGAGGAGATGATTTAAAACAAGTGCCTTCATTGGAATCTCGTTTATTACTGTCTAATAGTAGAGTACAATAGTTTATATAGGTATTGATTCTTAAGATTATAGTACATGAGCACACATACATAAGACTTACACACTACACTAGGTATAAAACTTGTATCTCGGCTACAGCGCCATACCTCTCTGATAACAGGCTGGGAAATTTTTAGCCAACATTCCAATTTTGTTAAAAGTAATAAGTACAATATTTGTTAAACAGTATTTTAAATTTAAAAAGAGAAATTGATTACACTTAAGATAAGATGTAGAGTTGTTAGTTCTATAAAAATAAATAATTAGTGAGCGCTTATTATTGAACGTTGGTGAGATATTCATATAATTATTATAGCACTTACAACTCTTATTATTGTTTTATATCACTTTACTGACATTGGAATAAAAAAAAAACTGATCTCTTCTGGCTTAATGCATATCATTTAGGTGAAGAACACGGGATAATCGCCATTCTCGTTGGAAATAAGCCAATAACTCACAGTGAACTGGGGTGTTCTGTGGCTCAGCATAATATTAATCTTAATTCACACTTTACTGTGGATGCTGCATAATGCTGTTTTCATGCTGATAAAATTTTCGCAATATCTACCAAATATAAAACCCACCAGAATATTTTGTAGTGGATTTTTATTTTTGGGAGATTATGCGTATTTTTTTTTTATTTATATAGCTGAAGCTACAGCATCCTTAGGGAGCCGTAGGTATCTGTTAGATAAGGTAAAACTAACAATACTTATCTACTAATATAATTTATATTTAATTGCAATTTGTTAATAACATAATAACATTTTAGGTAACTATATAATTTACATATTTTTTTAAATACAAAAACTAAGTAGGTAGGTACTACACTGTTATTATATTTATTTTTAGCGCATTTTTTTTTTCTTTTATTGTCTTACATTTAAGAAAAACATTGAAAATATTTTTTTTTTAGCCCATTTGTATCAGAAACAACGTTCTAGCTGTCAGTGGTCAGGGCTCTAGAGGGAGGAACCTCTGGTGTGTGTGCACTAGCCAAGAGTATTACTTATTATTATAATCGGCTGTATAATGTATCCACCGCATTGTCAATGACTATAATATTAATTAAACAGGGAAGCAGCACCACGTACAGTAAAAGTACAATGTTATTCAAAATCAAAATTGAAACTTTTTATTTAACATAAACCTGCATGGACAGTTATGAAACGCCAGAAACTAGATGCACGGTTCCAATTTGTCGCTTCCTATGGAGAAGAGCCGGCAAGAAACTTCACGGTTACTCTTTTAAAAATAATTGGCTTTAAAATGTTTTCAAATTACAGTGATAATTGGTATGGGAGGGTAGTGCAGGCCTATTTATAAGTACCAGGTACTGAGAGGAATGAAAATAAAGCCAACAAAGACAATCGCTGTTCGTTCTTCTGGACATAATCCTTCACTTGTCTTTTACGATACTCACAGACGTACAGACTTGAGGGATGCTTTTTTATTATCTACACTCAAACTCATTTTATTTAAAAAAAATGATATACTTACTAGACATAAATTCAAGAACATTATTTTATTTAATGGTAAAGTCACTGACTTAAAGATAACTTAAGAGCCAGAAGATATCAGCTCGAAACTGTATCCCGCTATTCCTACTGCAAAAGTTTGTATGCTTGGATATTTAGATGTTTTGATGTTTGTTACTTAATCATGAAACAACGGCTGAACGCATTTGGATGAAATTTAGCACACAGATAGTTTATAACCTGGATGAACATATAGGATACTTCTTAGCTCGGTAGTACATTAACGTGGGAAACTTTTCCGCCTCCATGAGGGCGTAGGCGCCGCAAAGCAATATTCAATATTAAGCAGTATTCTATATTTAAGTGTTAGGGGTTGATAAGAAATCTCGTATTTTATGAATTCCTCAAAGTTTTACAACTGGAGTAAAATATCAGATGGTGATAAATTCTTACAAAAAAAAATCGTAAAAAAATATACGTAACGGAGAAATTTGTAAATGTGTTTTTAATCTACTTCTTTATTGATCCGGTTTGAGAAAAGTCCTCATCAGGAACATTGTTTTATTAAGTAACATAACATCGGGCCTTGTTTCTCCAAAGGGTAGGACAGAGGTGTACGTATTCCTGTTTTATTAAATAATACATGGCAGTATGCAATGATCAAGTATAACATCTATATAAATAAATTGATGTATATGCGCCCTCACGGCATTAGTCGCAGCAGGAGGCGCCCTGGGCCTCGGGAATCCCAGGCTGATTCCCGGCCACCATAAGCGTGGGTTGCGGATAGTGAGTAATGGGTAGCTCGCTGTCTGGTAGGGACCAAGCTCGAGTCGATGGCGCGTTGTGTTCCACGCGCGCCTCAAAGAGATGTCAGCACCAACTGGTGGGGTCTGCAAGGACTGATGCCTGCTAGGGGTGCCGGTTGTTCGAAAGACATACCGTGGTCCCTAGCACACAGGCAACTAAAGGAACATGGGTGGGTTTTAGTCAGTAAAAGTTTGACACTCTCCACCCAGAGCGGGAGAAGTTATTCGATGATTTCCCAGCTTCACAAAAAAAATGGATGTTCGTTGGTAAGCGCATCACTTGACAACGGCTTTACGAATTTCGTTAAGCACGTTTTTATTAAATATGTTTGTAATAATCTGAATGAGGGCTTTGGAAAAGTAGCCCGGAAGATATTCAAATTCAGAAATGACTGAACGTCCATTTTTGTATCTCATTTTTGTATTTATTGAAATTCGTACAGGACCTCATCTGACGGGTCAGCTAGATAGACATTTTTGCCTTTTTAGGTTAAATAGTTGGAATACTTGCCCTATGTCATGTTTTATCTTTACAAATGTTGTCTGGAAAAGACCGCTTTTAGCGATATGACCAACCGTTGTGTTGCCCTACGTAAATGTTTTACATTTATATCTGTATTGTTTATGGTGTGCTATAAAAAAGTATTCTATCTAACTACCTATCTATGTGACTATTAATAGAGGCGAAGAGTGAACTTTCTTTTTAATGGCGACCTATTTAGCTATTTACTCCCTCTAGCCCCTTTTACTCAAAGTAATTGGTTGGCCGTTCATCAGCAATCCCTAAGGGGAACTAGGTTATTGCAGAGTAATGGAATCACTGGACCTACTGTTAGTACCCATAGTGACCACATCGTATAAGTAGTTCTAGAATGATAAATAATATCATAATCATCATGAATTCTCAGTACAAGGAGTCACTAAAATAGGGTACGATATTAACGATAAATGATTTTAATTCTGTAAGTGCTGATTTTTCAATAGTGAGATAACTTTTATTTATATCAATTTGACTTTTTTCTGAGAGTGGGAAGGCTTCTCACAAGGTGGACGGATGACCTTGTGAAGGCCGTGGGAATGCGCTGGATGTGGGAAACACAAGACTGGTCGAAATGGAGGAGCACGGGGGAGGCCTATGTCCAGCAGTGGACATCTTTCGGCTGAAATGATGATGACATATTTTCTATACAAAAGCTATTAAACCGGAATATTTATTCCTCACATATAAGTTATCTGACTATAAAAAATCAGCCTTAAGTAAGTTTTAGTCGCACTCATATTTTAAAAACTAGATGAGATCGGTTTTTCCTATTTGGCTAATCGGAGAAGAAAGATCGAAACAAACTCGGTATGGTTCGGGTAATTAATTAAGAGTTCCTGCTTCGTTGGTGTAGTGGTTGCAAGTGCTACTGATGAGCATGAGGTGCTGGGTGCAAGTTCCGGTTCGGGCAAACTGTTATTAAGTTTTCCATGTCAAATTTTTGAGTAGCAGCCTGTAGCCTGGAGTTGTGACCAGCTGATAGCCCATGAACACTATAGTGACCAGAAATCAATCAAGCGAATAAGCTCGCCTCGAATTACATAAGACTTAAACATAACTAGCAAAAAGCGGGTGTAGGTTAGTACCTACCCACGTATACCTCCTACGCCTTTTGGGAATTGAAGCGTGATATTATCATTTTTATTAATAAGATTAAGAAGAGTGTATAGTGACAGATGGATAAATCTCCTTGAGTAGCGTATACACTCGTCATCGAAACGCTTTCATTTTGATAATCCTACAATATAGGCAGAAATCGTGATGAAATATCAAATTGTCGAGTGGACGAATTTTGAAACAACCTTTGGATTTTATCGTATTGCTAAATTGAAAGAGAATATTAAAATGTATGCGTGACGTTATAAAGATTATGGTGTAGCGACATACACACATATACGTATAATTTACATATATATAAACAATTTAACATAGCATTTGCATTGATACATCTAATATATAAAATTCTCGTGTCACAGACCGATTTTGATGAAATTTTTTGTGCTTATCCGGTATCTATGAGAATCGGCCAACATCTATTTTTCATCCCCCTAAATGTTAGGGGTAGTCCACCCCTAAATAATTTATAAGGCAAAACAACGTTTGCTGGGTCAGCTAGTCTAATATATAAAATTCTCGTGTCACAGTTTTCGTTGCCATACTCCTCCGAAACGGCTTGACCGATTTTGATGAAATTTTCTGTGCTTATCCGGTATCTATGAGAATCGGCCAACATCTATTTTTCATCCCCCTAAATGTTAGGGGTAGTCCACCCCTAAATAATTTATAAGGCAAAACAACGTTTGCTGGGTCAGCTAGTATATTATATTATTTACACATCTGCATTTCGTGTCAGAACTTCGACCGCTGTGGCTCAGTGGAAAAGCACTATTTAATATAGCCCTACAACTATATAAGATATAGATCTGTTTCGTTGTACGCCACCGCAGGCGTGCGCGCATCGGTACACCAGACTTGATTTACTCTCGACGCGGAGCGCTCGCTGCTCGCTTGCCTACTGTTCTGCTTATACCCACCCGCTTACCGTTGAATCAAAATAATTCCTCATTTGAACTGAAGGTATTGTGATTTTTGCCGTGCTAGCTTGAATTAACGTAGGCTAGTTTCCGGCACCTGTGCTTGTTAATTAATTGACCATATACTTTTAACCTATCTATGATCTTCCATCTTTCGTTCTTCTTGTGCCAAAATTAAATCTGTGTACCACTTTGGATTGTATTATAAGCTACCTAAAATACCTACCAGAAGGCTTTCATTCCACCGCCCCGAATCACACCTACTTAAACGAGGAAGAAATAGCAACAGCGAGAAGGTAGGATTTACCCATATTATTCCTACAATGGTTAACTGTGATTTAAGCTAGTGTTATTTTCCCGTTACATGAAAATTAACCTTCATCCTATACATAGTAAGTTTTATCCAGTGCGCAAACCGTAACCCTGAATTCAGCATATCTTTCTAGACCACCTAACGTAGAAATTTTACGTCGGTTTTACAAAAAAAAAAATCAGCTGTTTCATAAAAAGTGTATTTAATAGCTACGCGGTCAAAATGTATGGAACAGCTGATTTTTTTTTTGTATTACCGACGAAAAATTTCTGCGCTAGGGCTTCTAAAATGATATGCTCAATTCATGGTTACAGTTTGCGCACTGGATAAAAACTTATTCTTTATTTTATGTGACTTTAAGCGTTCACTGATACTGCTGAGCTGAACGAGTTCTACAATTATTAAATCCCATAAACCTCTGTTTTACCATTCGGGCTAAAAGTCGCAAAAATAAAATAGAAACAAAAGTTCCACCGCAAAACACTCTGCACTGAGATTTTCAATTACTTTTCTCTTCGCCTGTCACTGCAATGAACGGACTATCACGCTCACACGGTGCACTTTTATTTTCTGCAGATAAAACATCCAAATGGTATCTACACATCGGATGTATGCCACTTTAATGAATCAAAGTGAATGAGACGAATTTTGTACCGTAAAACACACTAGAGGGACACTATTCAAATTCACTACACGAATGCGAATGCGAAAAATGTTTGTTACAAAAATGCGAAAAAAGATTCCGTCCGTTGTCACGTTTCTATAGTTCGTTAACGTTTGATTCAATCGGTTGGTGCTGAATCGAGAGTTTGGTAAAAAGGTAGAGTCAATGACTAACGCCTGACGCGTTATGTGCTTGACTTCTTTTTTTTCACGTTTGAATTTCGAATCATGGCTTTTTTTATGCCGTAGGCAGTTTAGGGTTGTGATTTTTCGTTTCGACAGTTTTGTAATAGTCACATTTTATTCGTTTGTATTTTGAAACCTAGTTCCCGAGAGAATTGGTATTTTTTTTATCTCTGCTAGTTGTAAATTGTCTTCAGGATTGTTCTGGAGATTTTTGATAGTTAGTTATCAAAGATCTCCATTAACATTTTTCATAAAGAAAATTCCAACTAAGATATCCACTTCCCTCATTTGCATAGCAACCAACTTCAGCGTTACTTCCTTTAAGACTTATATAATTAGTTAGTTGAAAAAGTTTCGATGTCTCGATCACAAGGATCCATGTTAAGGCGAGCTTTATCAGTTTTCTTGAACGAAGTGTTAGATCCAGTTTTATAAGCTACTACTTCGTTTAGCTCTTAAGCGTTAAAGTGATTTTTTATATAGTTTGACAGTTGGGGTAATGTTTCAATACAGTGTCTGGGTTTATAGAGGGGGTTTTGGCTAAGTAATAAAGCAGTACGGGTCGATCGATTAGGTTAAGCTACGCTTGACGCGGTTGGTCCGTGGATACGTGACCGTCTTTACATACCAAGACCCCTCTCTGGCTCGGAGAGCACGTTAAGCCGTTGGTCCCGGCTCTCATTCGTGGACCTTTGACAGTCGTTACGGGTCATCAGAAGCCCGAAAGTCTGACAAACAGTCTTACCGTATTACCCAGTAACTAAATTGTGGAGGTCAGATAGGAAGTTGCTCCATGTAAAATACTGGTATTCAGCTAGATCCAGTTAGACTGGAAGCCGACCTCAACATAGTTTTTTTTTTTCTCTGGGTGGGAAATCATCAAATAACTTCTCCCGCTCTGGGTGGAGCGGGAGGGCGTGTCAGACTTTTACTGACTAAAACCCACCCGTGTTCCCTCAGTTGCCTGTGTGCCAGGGGCCGCGGTATCTCAACACAGTTAGGACAGGGCTAGGTAGATGATGATCTGGGTTTATAGATATTGTAGGTACGGTTGTGTTGTGTATTTAAGTTATGGCAGAAGTTTGTCTTAAGATGCATGTTCAGTACATGTTTATTTCTACTAACTAACGTCATAATTAGGTAACTTAAAGGCAAGAAATGATGTAGTTCGAAAACATGCATTAACTTAGTTTTCATAATTTACACTTTAGTTTTATCAGTTTAGGTTTTGCGATTATTACGTGTAGTAAGAATAATTTGTACCTAAATAATTTGTACCTAATTGAAGTTAGGACATGCAATATTATGTTTACTCACGCTCGATCAGAGAGCAGTGCTATTCCTATGCTAACGGCACGAATTACGATTTGTAGGACATGGGTTTGAATCCTGGCAGGCGTTTCATTTTGTATAAATAAAAAAAGTGTCAGTTTACTACTATTACGTAAGATTTCTAATCATTCCGATTAGCAATTTGAATTGGTTTGACATCCTAGACTTGTATTTGAAGTTAGGACATGCAATCAAAGTGAATTATTATGTTGACCTATGACCTCGATCCTTATAAGCGATCCTATATTTGATTTAATATCAACCTGTCACATTCCTGATGATTGATAACAGTAGGCTCGTGTTTTTATACGACAATATAGGTACACACTAAATTATGAATCCCTATTTGTACGAGACTAAAGTCTGGTTTGGCTTAGTATATATCTCACCGTAAAATTATAAATATCATTAGATTATAATCTATCTCGCGAGATTGTAAACTGTTGAAAGATTGTAAACCGTAACATACTGCTTAAAATTTAACGCATTATTTTTCGGTAGATTATAATCTATCGAAGTGAAACCGTCAAATTGTGAAACGGTTGCCCTAGCGCTACTACTAAATAGTCAAGTAACTGCCACTAACTTGGAAGTAGCGCTCGCCGGCCGCTGCCGCGGCACCGCTCGGTTCGCTCGCTCGGCTCGCGCGCGGTTGATCGCAATTCTAACCTAACCTAACCTATTCGGTCAGTAAGCAATATGGTGCAGTTCACAATTTATCGACAGTTTATAATCTCGTTAGATAGATTATAAACTAACGGTGTTCACAATCATACGGTAATATATATAAATCAATATTTATAAAGGCATGTTCTAGAACCAAAAATTCTAAGACATGTGACATATACCAACCCGCAATGGGCCCGTGGTAGATTACTGCCCGTTCCTTCTCACAGAGACGAGGCCTGTGTCCCAGCAGTGGACACATTATAGGCTTACGTATGATCATGTCTATGCTTCTTATACCACAAGGTGGACCGATGACCTGTTGAAGGCCGAAGGAATACGCTGAATGCGAGAAGCACAGAACCGGTTGAAATGGCGGTGTTTGGAGGAAGCCTATGTCCATCAGTGGACGTCTTTTGGCTGGTATGATGATGAATGCTGATGTCTATGCTTTACTCAAAAATGTAAAATTTTACGTGGAAAATTATTACAGGATTGACCTTTAGGCAATATTGCTAAGCACACCAATAAACTAGATGCGCAATTATTTTACCAAAATCATTTCGGTTATTTCTATTCAAGACACACAAATCCCTTATAAGCAAGCAAATCCGTAAAATAAAGGAAGGAGATTTCAAGAAAGTAGAAATATATTCTCAATTCCGCAGCCAGTCGATAGCTAGTGTCGATTTTCTTACATTCCAACTTCAATACATTTTTTCCGAACACAATTTGAAATAAATCGGAGGAAGTCTTCGGTGTGAACGTTTTCATTCTTTTTTTATAGGAAAATATTACTTTCAAACGAGAATCTTTCGATACTGCCGATCGTTGTATGGATGAGGTCTTTATACATGACCGAGAAGCATTCGGTCATCATAATCTATCTTACTTTATTCGAAGCATCAAGAAAATGGACCTCCAATTTTGTTTTTATAGAATCTTTAATAAAAACTCCACAGTTCTTTCTTTCTAGTGGAACATATCATCGTTAGCTTAACTTCCTAACGAATGAATACTTCAATATATATTAAATGTTTTTCTTTCTTTTAGGAAATCAAATTTTGTTAATACCTCAAATTTATTGCAAACTATAGTTTTAGCATTTTGTTTAAATTTTGTAAATGTGAGTACCATGCATCCGTTTATTGTGTTGTTTGGACGTACGTTGTCTTGAAAAAGCATGGCAGTTGAGAGTATGTCATGCTCACTTAAATATCTCACTGATGGTGGTGCGTGTGTTGGATCATTCGGATCCCTACAAAATGATTGAGCTGGATGCTGCTGATCCACGCGTCAAGTTCGTGAACGGGTGCTGTCGGTTGAGACTGGTCATCTCCTAACTTCCAGGGCTTATTTTTAATCTTGTATTTAGAATTGTTTATAATTTTTTTTACATTGTTCTCGCATACAGAAGCAACAAGAATAATGTTCCCAAGATTTTGTAATATCCGACTTAATTTTAAAAGAGTGTCCGTGGAGTTTCTTGCCCTTTCTTCTCCATAGAGATCTAAGTTTTAGAATGGGCAACTAACTAGCTTCAACTTTCCAACTGATCGACTTTTTGACAAATCAAAAGTGCCTGTAAATGGTTTAATTCAAATAAATGCCTTGAGTTTGAGTTTGAGAATGTTATAAATGCGAAAATACGTTTGTTTTCTTGTTACGCTTTCACACTAAAATGGCAGAACGGATTTGGCACACAGATAGACTATGACTTGGATAAAGACAGAGGTTACTTTTAATTCTGGATCACAGACGAAGTCGCGAACAACAGTCAATATTAATAATAGTATTAATCAGCTTGTCTCGATATAATTAATTAGGTTGCCTGTCAATAATAAGACATTCCTTTGTCTTTTGTTTTTATTTCTTTTACAAAACATTCAAGTTCAATGTTCTGATTGGAGGCCATAAGGTCCGTTGTACACACACGTTTTTATTCCTTCTTCTTCCTAAATGTATCGTATTCAAGTTCAATGTTCTCATTGAAAGCTACGGTTTATTCGTCGTGTAGACACAGTTTGTCATTATTCTATGGGTCACTATAGAACCTTGCTGACTGACACGGCCAGGAGTGACTCGTAATCCACCACGCGATAGATGTCACATCTAGCAACCCGAAATTTTTGGTTCTTGGACATGTCGGTTTCCTCACCATTTTGAGAACAGTGGTGATGAAATAATTTACACAAAGAAAACCGACCCCAAACCCTAAAGAAACCGTGCGTGCTAAACTGGCCTTATTGTAGGTCGTAATAAATCACATTATCGTACTACTACATAAGGTTATCTTAATAACCCCTGTACACATATACCGATATTGGTCATACATGCATCTCTATCTTGTGTTTACTCCTATGCATACATGTTTATACACAAGACAGACAGCGATATGTCCACGTCTCGATACGTCATTCGACGGCGTTATCTCGGCGACACGTTTCACGCCGTCAACGTGTCGACGTCGGGTCGCAGTTACACGGTTAAGCTTTGCTGTTAGCGGGACAAATGTGTGGGGCGTCAGGGGACGGTCAGTTTGGAGATCTCGTTAACAAGGTGACGGTGTTACGTTATATGACGATTTGTTTTAAAATGTTGTTTTTGATGATATTTTTGTGTACTAAAAGATTAGATAGTATTAGGATTAGATGTGTTAGGAAATGTATAAACTATAATAATTAAAAATCCTTCAACTACGAATGTGAAAATGCGTTGGTACATACCAACGCATTTTCACATACGTACAAATGTTACGTACGACTTTGTAACTGTCGGCAGTTATGAGTTTGTATATGGCTACTGCAGATCTGGTAGCGTCTTGTGACGGGTCATTAAGCTCCCTAAGATGTTGAGGTCAGATCAAAGCTGCAACGGCTCCTTCTTCAAAAGACCTTTCCAGACATGGCCCTGCATCGATAGACTCACTTGACATCCTAATAATATAATGTTTAGACCGTAAAAGAGACCATGACCTCTGAAATTGTTTCGGCATTTCTACTCAGGGATCCATTAGCTAAGAAATGCCGGCGCCATCTAGTTTAAAAATATTGTCTAGCTCTTGTTATAAATATAATATACACTGTGAAATTTAAGTGGTTGTTTTCCCGCGGCAGAACAACTTGCCATAAGGAGTACTTTCGAAGCATACAGTAAAAGTTAAAAAAAATAGTTTGTTTTTGTTTTAAAATAATTAAAAAAATATTCATCAACTCGATAAAACACTACTTAATAGTAACACTAGGGGTAACTTGTAGGTACTACTCGAATCGCACGCACCTCCGACAAAAGGAACAACGATGCATAAATGTGCAAAGCAAAATAAACTCTCGCACATGGTGATTTTTCACAATGGTTAATCTGCCATTTTTTGTTTCTAATGTTTTATTTGTTTATGAACGATTGTATTACCAAGACAAAACCATTTCGCTGCGGGAAAACAACCATTAAAATTTCACGGTGTATATTTTACATCCATCTTGTTATAAATATAAGATATTTCACGCTTTCACCATGCTTTTACGCTTAAAGGCTTGAACGGATTTAGATGAAAGACACAGGTAGACATAACCTGAATTAGGACATAGGACATTTTTTATCCCGGTAGTACCCCTGGGATAATTTCCAACAGCGACGCGGGCTAAGTCAGTTAACAGATAGTTATTTATAAAATAAAAAATAAAAAAGTAATTTATCTATTTACCTAAGGACGTCTTTTAAAGCTGATAAATACGTTAACTTAAAATGTAGATACACGTTTTATGATACTGTCGGTGACTTTGGATATGTATTTTATTTTTTTATTACCGCCTTCCGAAATTAAAGTTATTTTTCATTTTGTAGTGTTTTTCCGGAAGTCAGTTGTTTTTTTTTGGAAAAAGTTTTTATTTTTCAGTTTTAGTTATAGTACCTACCCGACACCAATTCGAAATTTTATCATCCTTGGGGTCAAAACAATGCATATGTATGCGGTAGTAGCAATCGCGGTTGATTTGCTGTCATTTTTTGAAGAGTTCCGTTGTCTGTCTTTGAAACGCATCATCAGATCTACATGAAATTTAAATAGGATCATCTTTAAACAAACCCCTTTCGAACAAAATATTTTTGCCAACCCGTCTCTATATGGCGGAGTTATGCCCGAACATACATTAAAAAAAAACAAAATATAAACGTGTCGAATTGATGACCTCCTTCTTTTTGAAGTCAGTAGAAAAAAAGTAATTTATCTGAATTCCGTAATCTGTAATTTGTCTCTTGAGGCTGTAGTCAATTTATAAAGAATATACTCGATTTGTTGGCCAACTGGGAACAGAATAGCAGAACATATTAAGTAGGTTGATAATAAATTAATTACTAGTTAAAGGAAGTATTCTTCAAATACCAATCGTATTCAAAAGCCAGATTTTTGCGAAACATGCGCTAATTTAGGTGAAGAAAATCTAATAACCCGTGTATTCATATGGCGTCAAGTAATTCGTTTAATTTTCTGAGTAGATTTGAGGGTTGTGCGTAATTTTACCGTTACCACATCCATTAGGATATTGAGGTGAAAGTTATGTAACGTTTAAGTAATCACTTAGGCGGTTACCTCATATGAAGTAGGTGTTTTGTTCGGCAACCCTGTATAAAGGCTCGTGCACACTAGCGCGACGCGACGGCCGCGTCGCGCACGTCGACACTCGTAGAACAATTTCTATGAAAACTTAATGGAAATTGTTCTACAACTGTCGCGTCGCGCTGTCGCGTCACGCTGTCGCGTCGCGGCTGTTTGAAGAAGCCTTAACTAGGGCTGCTGCAAAGAAGTGTCGACCAATCGGTTTAGTTTTTATTAATGGATTGATCATCCAGCTATTGTGATGTTTTTAAACAATTTTAATCGATAGTTAAGAACGACTAGGCTCTGACTAAAACGGAACATGTTAGAATCAGTTTCCATCCACCATCCTACTAATATAATAATTATGAGACCGTTTGTTTATTTGTAGCTCAATCACGTAAAGGTGGCTGAATGGATATGAATAAAATTTGGCACACAGATTAAAACCTGGATATAATAGTATAATTTTCGACCATCACGCGCCGAACCCGCTGCTAGTTTTCAATATTTCATTGATAAAGACCGTTGTTTTTGGAGTTGATTCTCTAGAATATTTAATTCTTAACGATAGCATCACAACATACAGATATTTGACTATCTTAATGTTGTATTGGTATCTTTGGGAATTGAATAATCTCGATAATATATAAAAAACTCTAAATATGGCAACTATTTTCTGTTTAGGTTTATTTACATACAGAAACCTAATATCTATGGCTCAAGACTATTTTGAATATAATTCTGTGAATACCAAAATAGTAAACGAAGGCAAGTCACAAAGATCCAATTACGCGTACTAAAGATTTCAGTCTGTAAAATAAGCTTCTTCAATAGCTGTTATTTATATTAAAATCCAGCCTATTTACGTTATTCTATTAAGTATATAATGTTATATTTTCGAGCCGTTTGGGGTTGAAATGGGGGCCCCATGGATAACGAGTGGTTGGTTTTTCGAGACATCACCAAGCGGTTGGTCGACTGTTGTTTGACGTGACCAGAGGGCTGGCCGATTTAGCCTGTTTGGCTGCCAGCCTTCTTGGCACTTTTCCTGTTGACAGCAATGCGGACGACTTTTGTGATGCCCTGTGATCTTTCGCTCTTTTTTCATAGACAATTACTTTTCTATTGTTATCAATCAGACTCAATGAGAATGCCTAAAAGGCGAGAGGTTACCTTATTATGTATATTGTACAGGTTTTGTAAATAAAAATTATAATATTCTTGTTATTATTTCTGAACTGCAAAGCTAGGTTTAAATCCAGGTAAAAATACCACCACATTTTTGTATGGTTAATCCTCCACATATTTTACCGTACAGGGGTAATAAATTTCTAAAGTGCTGTCGACAAGTACGTCGGTTATATTTATAGTTCTAGTTTCAACTTGACTAGACGAATAAATCAAAAACTATTTACCTTTACGACGGGTGCAACTCTAGCATTCACGTCAAGATATGAGGTTTATATCAAAAAATTGTTAAGCTGCGTACTGTGGGGTTTAACTTAGGAAAAGATTCTTACGTCAAAAGGCAGTGATGCATGGTACTTTTAAGCTACATTTCGGCTATTAAACTAACGGCTAAAGTATAGGACAAGCATGTGAATTTGTAAATTGGTATCCCATCCGTTCTTCTCAGCGTGTAAATGGCTACAAGTTCTGGCAGCTGCAATAACGATTTTATAATATGAATGAATTTATACATAATGTGACGATCATTAATATTGAATGTATTGTAAAATGAATTAATAAAAGAAACTAGCATTTAATGCATGCCACTGGACATAATAAATTTAATATACACCGTGAAATTTTAATGGTTGTTTTCCCGCAGCGAAATGGTTTTGTCTTGGTTAATACAATAGTTTTATACACAAATAAAATATTAGAAATAAAAAATGGCAGATTAACCATTGTGAAAAATCAACACGTGCGAGAGTTTATTTTGCTTTGAATATTTATGCATCGCTGTTCGACTTTGTCGGCGGCGCGTGCGATTCGAGTAGTACCTACAAGTTACCTCTAGTGTTACTATTGAGTAGTGTTTTATCGAGTTGATGAATATTTTATTAATTATATTAAAACAAAAATTCTTTATTTTTTACTTTTACTCTATGCTTCGAAAGTACTTCTTTTGGCAAGTTGTTCTGCCGCGGGAAAACAACCATTAAAATTTCTCGGTGTGTATTAAATTAATTATGTCCAGTGGCATGCATTAAATGCTAGTTTCTATTTATTCATTCATTTTACAATACATTCAATATTAATTATCGTCACATTATGTATCTCGGTATATATTGTAATGTTTTGCTTGTCAAATGTCTGACTATGTATTAGAAACTTAATTACTAACTTTAAGACCAACACTGATCATAAATTTAAAAAACTAATTATTACTCGCCTTGCTCAAAATTCTTAATAGTTATTAAATATTTAAGTATATTTTAAGCTTTTACTATTTGGTTTTAAGATTACGAGTTAATTGTTAGTATTGCTGTTATTTATTGATTCTATTAATTTTTACCAAAAGTTTATGTTACATAAGCTAGTAACATGTGGCAACGTAGAGCATACTATGTACTAGATATAAAATACAATGTACGATTGTTTGTTTTCCCAAATAAAATAAAACAAAACACTGTACCAATACTTATTGCAAACAAATTATTGATTATAGCAATCTAAATTGAGTCAGCCCAGAATTTAGCTACAAGATTCACACCTTCAGTAGCGTTCGTTAGTTTATGTAACGTTCCGACAACAGGAAACGCAAGACACTTCCCCACCCATTTTAGGAAATACCTCCCACTATTTAGGTCTTTAGTTCCTAATAAAGACCAGTCTTACTAAGAGGTATCGTATTTCCCAGTAACAGGGTAGTGGGTGTCAGATAGGCAGCAGCTTCATTAAAATACTGGTATTCAGCTGCATCCGGTGAGACTGTGAGCTGACCCCAACATAGTTGAATAAAGGCTAGGCAGATGGTAAAGCCGTGATAAGCGTTTAAGAGGAATTAGGTAGCAAGGCCCAAAACAATGAATATGAATATGAATATGAAATGCACCGATCCCAGCGTGGCTTGACCAGACTCGATAAATCGAATGAACCCCAAGATTTGCACTAGCCCCTGGAGCCTCATGCTTCATGGTGTTACAGAGGCCATTGCATATCAAGAAGTAGACCGGGGGGCGCGGTAATGGTCAGGTAGACGTGCCCATAGGATAGGAAAGGATTGCGAGCCTACCGGATATGCATCCTTGAGTAAGCATTGGACTAGTGGAGAGACGGGTGGTATTTATTTATAGGAGGGCATCTTTTCACGACGTCGCCGGCATGTTGATTCAAGTCGGGCTTCTTGGGTACGTTCAATTGTTTTCTTAGCTCTTTTCTATGCCGTTGCTTCGCTATGTTCTGTTTTGTTGTTTTCGTAGTAATATTCTGAGTTCTCGCAGCTGACAGTTTCTGGTTTTTTGTAGATATTGCTAGCCGCTTTCTTGATCTTAGTTTTGTCTCCAGCCATGTCCTTTCAAAACTTGATTCCCATGTCGAAGTATTTCATTGCTTGTGTTAGATTGTCATTCCTTGGGTAAATAGGTCGTCCGAGGTTCTTAGATTTGGCCTTGTACTGCATTGCTACCTGCAATAGGTGTGGTTTATCCCGTCTGAAGACGTGTGCTAAGTAGCACATCCTGTGATTCTTGATGCGTTTTGTTACAGTTTTTTCGTCTAAGATTTGGTGCATTTTCTTAATTATTAGTTTATTCCTGATGTGGTTAATCAAGTCTCTCATGATAACTCGTTCATATCTTCTGAGTCTTAATCTGTTCCCATTGGGTCGATACTTTTAAGTCATATATTATACAAGGTACGATAACTCTTCGATACATAAGTCTAGCTAACTTCCAGTCCATCTTTGCCTTTAGTATGAATGGCAGTAATGATTTGCGTTTCTCGTGGCCTGTTGGCATCGTTTTCTAATTCACTGTGCTTTTTCTGCTTGTGTATGTGCCTAGCTATTTTATTTCGTCCATTGTTGGTATACTTATTCCGTTGAGGGTCACGTTGATTGTTTGCTGTGATGTTATGGGGTCCCTAATTAGAATGTTTGTTTTTGTTTCGTTTATTTGGAGGCCTGCGGTATTTAGTAAAGGTTTTGTGTGGTATAAGATGCACTCTAGTCCTTCTAGATCATCTGCAATGAGTATAAGATCGTCCGCAAATGATAATACCAGGGGGAGTGAAACGCGGTCCTGATCTAGTTTGATTAAATGGGTTGCATCTTTAAGGGTTCTAAGGACTTCGTCGAAGACTAATGTAAAAAGGCGAGAGGAGTGAGGGCAACCCCGTTTAACTCCCTTTCCTTTGATAATTATAATCCAATTGCTTTGCTGGCCACTCCATTTGATGCATGTTCTTACATTCATGCATACCTTGATTATCCTGTTGGTCAACGATTTGTTAGTTCATTGCAATAATTATCCTAATGCCTTAATGTCTTTAAGTCGACATGGTGTTTTCTACGACAAGGGCGATAGGGCGAGCGTAAATTCGTTTACTTGCAAATCCTTCCTCGTCTAGGAACCTTTCGTGCATAAAATGTGGTAATCTGTTGATCCATTGTTTAAAAGGGACGCTTGGTAGTTGCCTAGTCCTGTTATTGCATCGTCTATTTTTTATTTTTTTGTTTTTACTACGCATCTGGCGTAAATTCTGTAGTACCATTATGCAGCGATATTCGTTCGCGTCTTCTAGTTTTTTATTTTTGGAATTAGTACCTGCGCGGTTTCAAGCCACTTGTCCGGCACTGTATTCTGTGTCCAGACTTTATTCTTGTGTATGGTTGCGGTTTCCTGTTATATTTGGGGCATCGTTTTGTTAAGTTCGGTTACCACGGTTACCACTTGGTCCGTTCCGGGAGCTGTCTCGTTTGGCTTTTATTGATGATTACCATTACTTCTTCGGCTTTGTTATTTTAACATTTGGTATCTGAAAAGGCCCTCGCTCCTTTTTTTTTTTGTTTTCCGGGGGGACACCTTTATGTACGCGGATCTCCTTCGGCGTTTTGTTTGTTGTTCCTGTAAAACGTGTCGAGCATTTGCCTGCATTTTCCGGTGTGAAATGTCCCCAGTCCGGTGAAGCGGGCTCTGCGTGTTTTTGTTCTTCTTGATATTTAACCTTTTGGAGTGTTGTCTGCCATTATTTTTATGCCTATTTGGATTATCCGGTTTCCCGCTTTGTAGGTTAGCAAGAGCTAAGCGATGGTCTCTTTATTAAATTGGCTGAAGAATCAGTTTCCTGAGCAGCGGTCGGTTTTAATAACCTCCGTTATTGTGTTCCAGGATATTTCGATGTCTTTACTCGTTGGGATGATGTCTTTATTTGCTAGTTTTTTTGTTATCCAGTCTTCGTATTTTATATATACAGAATTTCTGTTGAGAGCTGCGTAGTTGCATTGTTTGTGCTTGATATGACCCCGGTGTGTGTTACTCGCTTTTCTTGAGGGGTGCCAATCACAGTGTGGAGATGTATGTTCCTGAGTTCAACCCTGTTTCCTGTAGGTTGGCTATATGAATGCCGCTACGTGAAGGTTCAGCGTCTATTTGATTTTCTTTCTTTGGCTGGTGTTGAGGCGCCGATGCACTAGTCTGGTCAAGTGCGCTTAATTGCGGTAAAGGTCTGTTTCTGGGTGTTATGTATCCAGAGTCGTTTGCGATTACGACTAATAACGGTGTGAGTAGCTTGCTTCTTGTTCTTCACACGGTGTTAATGAGTTCGCTAATTGGGGGCTGTTCGTTTGAGGCCGGGGTTTCGTGGATTTTTCTTGCTCTTCTCGTGTGTTTTACCGGTTATAAGGATTGGCATGTTGCGGTGTTTTAGCGTTGTACTTAGGATGTCGCTGTTGGCGGGTACTAGTTCGCCAATAGGTGAATACCCTTGTGCGTTTCTGTTGTTTCTGTGCACATTTACGAGATAGTATTCGGACAAGGCGATGATGATATCTTCGCCTCCACAAAATGTTATATTAAACTAGCCCCTGACCGCGGCTCCGGCCGCGTGGAAGTCGGTTATAGCGTATGTTCCTATATGAAAGTAGCCTATGTCTCTCTCCATATTCTAGGCTATATCTCAGCCAAATTTTGTGACACTTGGTTCAGCGGTTTAGGCGTGAAAGCGTAACATACATACAGAAAGTCACTTTCGCAATTATAATATTAGTAGGGATTGTGCGGTTATGTATTTTGCTATCCTTTATTCCTGGAAGAGAATGCTGTTAGGGAGAAAATCATGTATATTATTTAGAAGTGATAGGAAAATTCTATCATCCTGTCGATGTTTCCAAATATATGTGGCGAGATACTGACTGACAATCCTATGATCGAGTGTTAAGCCCATTAAATTATTTTTTGAAAACACTTGTTTGTAGTGCAAGTCCAGGACACGTGCAAAGGGGCTGAGGCTGACTTGACCTTTTTTTTTGGTTAATCTGTAGGACAAAAGCGTGCTATGCGAACTTAAGAGTTAAGGGTAACTTTTTTGTACACTTCAGCACACGTGGGCCGTGGGCCGACTCAAATTTCGGTAACCGTGACGTTACAAGTTATAATAATACAATCTTTAGGTACTGCGTTTTGAGCGATAGGTACCGTATTTTGCGCTAGAATAATAGCGTAAATTAGTTTGTGCCGCCCTATTATATATAGTGTTAGCACACTGGCCCACAACGAACCGGCCGGCCGGTCGTTCTCAGTTTTATAGAACAAATCCCTGAAATATTAGGAACGATCTCACCAGGTTTAGCCGCCAGGGGTCAGCCGTGTCACTCGTCCTCCAGCAGCCAGTCTTCGCTGCAGGCTGAAGCGCACTTACATCACTTTTGCTCCCTTGTTTTATACTACCCAATATAACAAATTGCGACACAGACGGAGACGCACAAAAAACTCGGTTTGATTTCGAAGTCTGGCAAGTAAGTCAACATCTGCTGCGCGCGGGCAGACGCGACCGTTCACGACGGCGCACTATGGAAAATATAGGTCGGTATCGGATCAAAAATCTGTAACTTCATGAATTTTTGTTGTATCGTGATGAAATTTGGCACAAATATGCAGCAAGGTTCGGAGATTCGAACGATGTGTAGTTTATAGGGTTTTCTTGTATATCTATGTATGTTTTTTTGCATAGAATGAAAAAAATGGGAAAAAATCACGAAAAAAATAGTTAAAAATTTATTTCAAGTGGAATACAAGTTTATAATGACTAAAAAGATTAAACCATGGTTAATTACAACAAGCAAAGTAAACAAAATATATATATATATGAAAAAAAATACTAAATTCGTTTGATAACGTTTTGCCCGTGTATGAGTATTTTATGAACGGAGGATGGCATATAATACCAATCGTAATTACTTACATAGATTCTTGCAGTTTCTATTGCATATTCCCCAAATTTTTCAGGGTCGATCATCATTCCAGAAGAAAGAACTTGCAAGATAATGTATAGGCGTTTAATCAATGCCTCATCTACACCTGTTATTTCCGATGAGCAAGTGCTATTATAGAAGAATCTTCGTGCGGTATTGCCATCGTTCGTATTCCCGCTAACTTGCCGAGGTTTGTCGACGATTAATCCCAACTCCTCCCTGAAACGTTTTTGAACAACTTCTTTCTTTTCTTTTTTTAATCTCTTATTTTCCTCAGTTGAAGCAGACCAAGTCTTAAACGAAAGATTATAGGAAATATGCAATATCATTTCCATGCAGCGAATCCAGGCGTGTAAGGTGGACAATCCGTATTGGTAGGCGTTTTCGTTTTCGGGTCTGGCAGTTACTTTCGATAGGTCATTCATTAGCCGTGGAGTAGCCCCACATATCGTGCATGTGGAACCAGATGGAGTATCTGTAAGGACCTGAGCCACCTTTCCATCGATCATCGTTAGAAATAGTTCATGCTTCACATTTACTACAACACCATCTTTGTTTATAAGTGATGCTTGTGCAGCCCTAATTTGTTTTTTAATATCATCAACAACTGCCTTGGTTTTTTCTGGAGTTTCCTTACAAAACTCAATAGAAATGGGTCTGCAAAAACGGACAGATGAAGGTACCGGATTTTGCCAAACAACGGATCCCGATTGCACATCAACTAATCTGATGGGGACTAATGAAGTGATGAACAAATTGGCATCTGAAATTGTTTCTGACTCTTCTGCAAGTATTTGCTTGTATTGGCTTTGACCAGATGAACCATCACATCCCCATTTAGAATAAAGGATCAATGTTCTATGTTGTTTTTGGAAAACAGAATCGATTTTTAAAATTCTAGCAGCAGTATGATCCAATAAATCTTGTATATTAATCACTTTAGCATAAGTATTCGTGATTTCGATTGTAGAAGATGGTGGATAACAGGATCTTTTTATTTCTTGTATTTTGTAGTAAGGCGGGAATATACAACACTTTCGTTCGTTGGTTAAGTTTTTCAGGTACATATATTGTGCTTTTGTTAGATCTAAATCTATAAAAGCACTCAATGCTTCCGTATCGGAATGAATCTTCATCTGGTCTGAGTCGTTCCACTTACTTGAGATATCTAATTTCTTTTGAGTGTCAGCGGTTCTTAATTCTTCGACAAGATGAGCTTCTGTGTACTCACGTAAAGCCCGTAGTCCCTGCAGATAGGCGTTTTTTATATGCTCGAAGCCATAGTCTTGGAGTAGAAGAGTGTTTTTCCTCTTTTTGGTAGATTCTGAGGAGTCTCCATAAGCCACGCATGCTCGTCCTCGTTGGCCAGATGTTGATGGCGTAGAATATTGTTCAGAATCCGGTAAATTTACGAATACCTTGAGTCCAACCAAGTACAATACTTCTGTAAAAATGTTTCTTTTTTCCGAGATGCCAGGGCCCAGCGTTTGTTGAAAATAGGAAGAATGTGCCTTTGTATGTCACTAATTATAAAACACAAGTTGTTTTCAGAAACATTCAGCTTTTCCACTAAAACTTTGGATAATGATTCCATGGTCTTGCCGCCCTCTATATAGGGGATGATGAAGTCTCGTTTGGTACAGCTGAAGGAAGACATTTTAACACTTCACAATCTGCAGAAATAATAGGCGTAGATGAGATTTGCTTCACTTGAAGTTACACTGATGTAGATGGTTCGAATAGTTTTTGCTTCCCTTTAAATACTCATTTTACAATATCGAATTGGTACCTACATCATTATTATCTTGTAATTTCCCACGCAAACCGAGTGCAAATTTGATAAGGTCCCTTTGTTATCACGAAATAAGGAAGAAAATATCCAAAAAGTTCTATATTGTTCATGTGAATGGTGTCAGTGGTAAACCGCAAAAGATACTAATTTTCGGGTTCTGACTTTTATCAGTTTTTTTCTCATATCTTCTAAAACCGCAAATATCCGCAGCTGATTTTTTTTGCATTCTATTTATGAATAGTTAGACTACTAGTCGACGCAAAAAGTAGCGCTTGGGCAAACGTGGGTAATACTGAAAACCTTCAACGAAAAAACATACAAGTGAAAAAAAAGGTATGTCACTTTTTAAGTAATTACTGAAATATTTTTCTTTACTTTTAAAATCATTAAGCTGTATCGCAAAAAGCATAAAATAACCTTTCTAAAAATGTATAATACTGCATATCTGTACCAAGTATTTTTTTCACAATATGGTATTGAAACATGTATACGCAAAGACTTGAGTTTGGCACTTCTGTTTTCTATGTATTTCTATCTAAGAAAAAAAATAATAATTTCGCGTATTAAGAAAAAAAATCGTAATGAATATTATAATTTGACTATTAGAAAACCTAAAAGAATAGCCATATTAGCCAAATTATGATATTCGTAAAAAGCATTTTTGATATGCGCTTGTTCTACCATTTTCCATAGTGCGGCGGCCCAACTTGAACTCTCTAGGTAGCAAGGCCCAAAACAAAAATGAAAATTTGAATATTGTATAATAAAAAACATCTCAGTGGGTACTATCATATTAAAATAGTTTTATATAAATTCTTGTTAACATAATCGACAATACGTTTGGCAAAAATAGTTAGTCAGTGATTACTTTGCTACCATCGTTAGTTTATTTTTACGACACTCACGGGCATAGTTAAATCGGCAACTACCTATGTAAAAGTAGGATAGTAGCCGCACTTTTTGAAATCACCCTAAATTTCTCAATACAAAAAGCAAAATAGTTAATTTGTTAAACTGGCCGGTACTTTGGTTTTTTGTCTACAAATTTATGAAACTAAAAAACATTGTCTTTAACATTTCCAGAGTATTAGCGATTTTTGCGGACTACTATTGATATTTTAGGACATCTATACCACTTAAGACATTGTTGCCTAATCCATATAAATTACGTTAAGGCCTCTTGAGAAAAATTTATTCCCCAAAAACTTTGATCGCATTTTGCCCTCCCATGCAATCGCACAGAGACATGCGACACGATCAACTTAGTGGTAGTTGGAGAGTCTTTCAATACATAAGTAATTACAATCGGGGCAACTATCCTAGTTTTACCTTAAACATTGATTTGCAGGCAGAATAACCAGGACTTATTTCAGTTATTTACCTATGAAGCAAATTAATCCTACCAATATCCATTCTAGCTTGTTCTTTGAACCGGCAAGTTTTGTTTGAATTCTGTTGTGATTGCATAGAACAGATTTGCCATAATCTGAATACAATGTTCTAGCTTATGGATATTCATCGTTCTAAAGCAAACAGAATGGTTTTTGGATTAAAAGTAAACATTGTGTTCAACGCAAGTCTTGCTGTTCTCAGCGAATATTTAGAATTCATGTTACTATTTTGCAAGTTCTTGTTTGAATTTCCTCTTTCATTCCAATTTTTTTAATGTACATGTATTTGGAAATCTGTTATGAATTTGTTACAATTAATTAATACTTCCTTTTAATGAGTATAAAATACGGCGGGTATTAATGCGGGGATTTCCACCAATCTGTTTGCGGTAGCGATTAGTGAGTGCTAATAAATAGTACTCATACACCAACGGTTAGCAGAAATATTCTCCTGAAGTAAAACCACCATACTTAATTTTTTTATTTATAACATTTTGATCACAATAAATATCAACACGCGTATACAACAACGTGAGCGGCTTTTTTTCCTAGAAAAAATGTTAACAATTTCGCTCTAAAACTGAAAACGCTAACGTAAAATTCAAGAAAGACGCACTTTAAATCAATTTGTCGCTTTTTGGTACTTGAGCAAAGTGGCTGTTTCCTAATATGTGCAACCTTCTTTATTATATACTAGCCATTGCACGTAGTTTCGTACGCGTGGACGGCGGAAATTACCCCACGGAAACGTCCTATCGGAACAAAGTAGCCTTTGTCCTTCCCCAGGATACCATCTATCTCCTTGCCATATCATCGAAATTCGTTGTAGTGTAGGCGCGAAAAGGTGGTATAGGTATAGGTAATATGGGCTTTTGTCCGCAACTCCGCGTATTTTGCGTACGGGTGGGAGAATCGCTCATTCGATCCACCCCAGCTCCTCGAGAAAGGCCAGCAACGCCTTGGTGTTGCTGACAATCTCACGTAGGGTACCTGGGTTACCGAAGTATTTTGCTCTATAATTGGCGACCACCGGGCAGTTTAGCAGCACACGCTGCTGTCTCGTCGTGCTCCATGCAGGCCGTGCACAGCGGACTGTCTGTTACTCCTATGACAAAGAGATGTTTGTTAAATGACCAATGGCCAGTTACAGCTGCTGTAACTGTACGCAACTGTGGTTTAGTTAGACGGAAAACCTGTTTTGTGAGGCGGTCAAAGGTCGCCTCACGGCTGCGCTAAAAAGGCCCAGTTCATCATAAATGCCAGACAACTAGTGCCTGACGCTGGTTTTCAACAGGACCTGGCGTGTGAGCATATACTATAGATACACCTCTGCCCGAGTATGGCGCGATGCAGCGGCGAGGTGTCAATTTTTCTAAGAGAGAAGCCGAAGCAAGTCGGCTTTACCTTACTGACTTAACAACAATGAATACCTACAATCATTCTAAAATTAATATAGGAATGTAAAGAATTAAATACAATAAAATTTAACAGCTGAAAATCAAATTAAATGTGCAATATTCCTCCATCTCGTGCTCGCTGAGTAGGACCGTACGGTCCTACTTTAATAAACTGTTTAATATAGTTAGTTAGTTAGTTTAGGATAGTGTTTTAATGTTTTTTCTGTATAAGATGTTTGATTTAATTTAATTATATTTCGAGAAACCAGTCTTGACTTATATAGAACTACACCTCACTACGTCCGAACTTTAGAACTTAGGATTATTTAATTCAATTATGACTTATAGAGAAATTTTAAGAAAAACATTATAGCAAATATTTTAATGAGAGTAATGAAAGATTTACTTCGGTGAAATGATTTTTATAAAAACTTCATGGAAACTGTTCTACCGGAGTTGCGCTGCACCTGTTTACAGGAGACTAAAAGCATTAATTAAAAAAGACATAATACGTCGACGTTTTCACCTATCATAAAAAAAAAAAATAAATGACGCACTCCATTTTTTTCAACAGCCCTTATACAATTTGCCCATACTCAACCCAAAATTCAATTTTCTTACAGTATAATCATAAAGTGCCACACTACTTAAGAGTCTAATCTCGTACTTCTGCACAATGAGCGACCTTGTCACTTTAGTGCCAAATTGTGATGCGTCATCTGGCAACCCTCTCGCGGTCAGAGGTACAATAGACCCCGGTTTCTGTTAATTTTCTATAACCCATTATTTTCGTTATTTATTACGAGACGATATGACGGATAATTTTTTTGGTTGGTGATATTTATTTACTGAGGAAAAGATAATTTTGTGGTCACGCAATAATTTGGTGATAGAATTCATTTTATTATAATGCGCAAATGGATTTGATGCGCAAATGGTTTTATGCCTGATATTATAATGACATTAATTATATTATGTACCCATAATGTATGATTGACGAACGCAATTATAAATCAAAAGTTGATTGGGTTTACTAATTGGTACATTTTAATTTTGCCGAACTTGTAATACAAAGTTCAAAGCAGTTCAAAGTTTTAATCAACATACGAGTTTTTTCAAATGAATTTCACTCACACAATTTTATTTTCTAAAAACAAAAGTAATTTGAACAATCTAACGGCATCTTAAATAGTATACATACCTACTTATTTTAAATCCAACCAATTTTCAGCTGTATGCCTCTGATCTTAACATATCAAATTGAACTTGACAAATTAAACTGTGCGCAAAAATTATATTGTGCAATGTAGTTTCATCTCGGAATCAATAAGATTTCTCGGAAAAGATCAAATAGAAAAGTATGTTTACGAAAATTAATGATTACTTTACAAACCTTCAACTTGGTATAACTTTGTAATTGATTGTAATTAACAACATTATGTCACAACTCAGCAGTTTTGTCATGCGTGTCTAATATTAATTGCTTAATTAATTACTTTGTTCGTCTTTGAGCCTTCAAAGTATCCGACATCCTTTATTCTGGGAAAAATTAAATAACCTTGATATGGCAGTGTTTTGGATTAAGTTTCTAAAATATTTGACTACCTATTTAAAGTGTAGACTAATAAATAAATTCATACATATAAACATAAATGCATACAAAAAACAGTTTTGCTTCAGAATAGATTCACTAAATTACACTTTGTGTTCTAATTTTTCCGATAGTGATTTGATTATCTTACATTTTGTAAAATTATATTATTACCATGGGAACCATTTTATTATGTTAAGACCAGCTTACTAATTGTTCCGAACACACAAACATGTTTCATTCATTACAGTCTACGTATTTTGTTACGAAATAAATGACTGTCTATTCTTGGGAAGACATTTGAGCTACTACCCAATAAGTGACAACTACAAACATTCACATCATAAAACGTAACAAAAAAAAACTGAATAAAACATGTATTAAAGTTTCGTAGTGAATTGATCATGAGTTAGGATCTCAACTAACTAAAGAACAACTAACAAGTAAAATACAAAACTTTTTCACAACTCTCGAAAAACATTTTTCGAATCAAATATTACAAGGTGAAAACTCTAAGTTCAAGAACACAATACATACGCAGCTGTTTCACGAAGTTGAGAACTGTGAGCGGAATAACAAATGAATAACAAAACAAATATAAATTCAGAAATTAACTAAGAAAAATCATTCCTTTGAGTTATTCTTGGTAAAAGTTACCTCCGACTCGCAGCGGAGGGTTAACACAATTACAAATCTTTGATCATAATATTTCAAATACATAAAACGAGTTCGTATACTCACGAATGAGCGTTGTGATTTCAGACAATAAAATCTAAAAGCTCACAATTGGTTTAAAATCGTACCTACATATTGCTTTCCCTCGTATTTGTATTTTTAAAAAGGGCAAATCCCCGTAACATGTACCGTAATTGGCTCATAAAAGGGCTTATTCAAATATAAGGTCCAGGTTTGAATGGGGACGAACATGAATAGTATATTTGGGTACATTAACGAAATGAAAGAACGAATTGCCGACCACTAAATGAGACAGTAACGCTGAATTATGAGAAAGCGGTGTACCTTTTGTGTTTTTATTGATAGCGTTTGCCCTTGTGAGTTGGAGTTTAGTACTTACTGCGACATATTCAAGATAAGAAGTAGATATAGGATTTAGGATGACCTCTTGAAATTTAGAAAATGGAAAATAATAATAAATAGTGCTATCGTACTATAGGTATGTGCCCGACCCAGTTCTCGGAAAATATCAATATCACGTTGTATTGGTATCGATCTAACATTACTGACAGGACTGTTGTTGCCAATAAGCCGGATATAGTAGTCAAAGGTCGATTACAGCGTCGCACATCGATTTATTAGAGGTCTGGTCATACAGCAGTCATTATGCTGATATAGTCGTGACGGCCAATGGCATAATAGCCAAGAGCCTCGACCAACACCACCTCAAGAGGCAGAGAGAGAGAAAGTACTTCCTGGACACGGTGCGTATCGTAAAGGGGTTTTGCTCTCAGCAGCCTTGACCACCAGTAGCTTGGACCCTGTTCCAGATACCGGTGGGCTTTATTTTTAAATGTCTTTGCATTGTTTTATTGTAATGTATAAATATGTAATTTATATGTTTTTATAATGCCTTAAAGAAAACAATAATGGTGCTATGATTGAAGATGGAAAAGGCAAGTTAATTTAGGAAAATTATCGGTTTATGTGTTCATGTAATGAACACAGAACTTTTAAGGTTCAATGGTATGCAATTAAAGTTGTACAGATATATTCTGCTTCAAGCGGAACAGATATCTCACTGTTCTTGCAAATTCATTAGATTTTGCGGTTTTTCTAACAAAAGGTATCTTCTTCAGAGAAACCGACCTCATTTGGGACTCACTATAAACTCGGTCGCTATCTTGATCAGAAGCAAAAGACCTTCGGGAATTCTTATGGATTGCATCGCTGCTATTTCTACGGGCTGCAGATGCTTTTGTACACGTAATTTTGGCACTACATACGTATTGTTGTGACTTACCACAAACATCATCTTCCACGTTTTTGTTTACTGGCATCACGAAAGTCTTATCATTTCCCTGTGACTCGTTGCCTTTACATCATTTGTTTCGGCGCTTTTCTATTTGTCAGTTTTGTCACCAATGCATATTTTAGCTTGCCTACAGAAATTGCAGTTACAAAAAAATAAAAATAAATTGAATTCCATAAAAAAATTATAATATCCCTGTGACTGCTGCCTTAAATTCTATTTATCTCGGCGCTTTTAACTGGTTATTTTTTAGTTTATAAACAGAAATTGCAGTACCTATTTAAGAAAGAAGAGAGTGCAGAGAACTTTTGTCCCACAAATTGTTGAATGCAAAACTAAGTAATTTATTCAATTCCGTATCAGAAGACATCCATTCCAAGCCTAAGACCAAAATGGTCGGTAAACGATTCAACTACCCATGTTCAAGTCACACATTAAACATTATAATAGTATGCGATTTGTCGCCTTTTGAACATTAATATTACCCTTACCGATTTCTGTGACTTGTATGGCAAGTAAAGCACATAATTTATTGCCGTATTTGTATGTACTACGAACACGCCTTGGCATCGCTTAGCTGACGGAAATGTTGCGTTTCAAACCACAAGGTACAAGGCAAAATAGTAAACAGAATGTCTCGACGAATAGCGTGGTATGCACTCTGCTTTACGTTTACAAATTTTTGTGAATTTTTGAAACAAAATTCTATGTGCTTTTGAGATTAAAGTTTTTCAATCAACTGAAAAGAACCTGTTTTCCTTGCAAATAATAGACTTCCAGCGTTCCATCTACAACGTTTTGTATACACCAACGAAATACAGCGAAGACGAGTTTTGGCGTTCTTTTGTTAGCTCAAAATAAGATATCACAATCATCAGTCTATGTGCGAATGTAGGTGATTGTGGTCTAGGAACTATAACATGATTTGATTTTTACTAACATTTTTTTTAATTTTTATAAAGCTAAAACACGTTTTCACTGATACAAGGTTAAAAACGCACTGTTTTCGGCTCAGCCCCCTGAGTTGAAAATCCAACAATACAATAATATTCAGTCGTTCCTTTAGTTGTTTGTGAAAACGGGCTAAAGACCTTCCGAGAAATAAGGTCTGTCCTTGTATAAAGTTACTCTCGACATTTGTGAACTTAAAATGTCAAGTTTAAAATAAAAACTTTATACCGACTATGATTTTTATTCTGTTTCAAATATAAACCGCAATTATCCAGATGGTTGGGTAGAATAATTGAAAAGTTAAAAGTATTTGTGGCTCCATTTCACTAGATTGCCTTTCAGTAGTTTTAAAAGCTACTTTTATTCGCGTTTCAAGATTAACTGAGTTTTATGTTTAAGGTTGAAGTTTCTATTAAGTTTTGAACTTTATTGGACTATTATTTTAATGTTAATTGTTGGTTGCGGTTATTTTAATGTTCTAGATAAATTATTAATGACTTTGCCACTATGTTGAAATATTTTACTTTAGTAAGATTATAGCTTTTCGACTAAAAAAAACTAAGTGCTAACTGTATTTCGAAGCCAAAACGTTCACGGTAATTTGAATTTCAGTCAAGTTGATTTGATTTATTTTTACATTTATTAAAATTAGTAGTGTAATATAACAAGAAATATAAACACCATATATTTTTTAGCGGCACTGAAATGACGACTGGTAGAATTTTATAGAAGAAAAAGACGTACAGTAATAACCTCAAATAAGTTGCGATAAGGGCAAGAATAAGATAATGATGTTGAAAGAATAGGAAAGAATATATGAAAGAGGAAAACTAACCAATTAACCTCAACCGAAATAATAATTTCCTTTACGTCCAATTGAGCAAAAATATTCCCATTTAATTGATAATAATAGTTAAGCTCCTCGAAGGGGGAGAGCGGGCAAAACGGACGGACAAGTATTATGTATTACTTAAGGTGCCATCACTCATGTTTACACAAGTAGTGCTAGGGGATGACAAATTGTTTCATTTTCCTTCTTCCACTACTGTATTGGCTGGTTCGATGTGGTTTCAGTAGAACAAAATGAAAAATTAATGACAATGGATTGAGAGTTTTGACATCTATTTATTTTTCTCATCCTATGGGAAAATTTCTTCCCGCAAAATTTAAAAATGAAATGAATTCAAACCTTTTAATGAAAACTATCAACTTGTTTTTTTTAAATTACATAATTATTATGTATGACATCGGTGAAAGAAAACAGTGTGAGGAAACCTAGACTTAAACACCGTAAATTGTGCGGTTGGTTGGACCTATAATAAAAACAACTACGTCAATTGATATGAGATATTTAATAACAGATTTAGTAATCATTTAAAAGGTTTTTAGAAACCGGGCGTATATATATCAAAATATTAAAAGACTGAGAAACATAAAATATACAAAAGAAGATCATGACCCACCCTAAAAAAAATATGAAGCAATTTCAAATTAAAATATCCAGTCCAATTTTAGCTCTTTTTTACTCCAGTAAAATGGGTATATTCTTGCTATGATAATAAAAACATCTAACGTACCCAGCTATTTTCCAACATTTGAATTTCCAGGACGTTAACGTAGGCATAATATCATAAGCCAGCATATACTGATCATAAAAGTTTATGCTCTTTAATAGTGCCTCGGTTATTTGCCATGAATTTTTTAACCGTTAAGTTCTGCCTAGATCCAGTCGTTTCGGAAGTACGTCAACAAAAATTAATGCGTTTTATTAAATGGTATACACCGTGACATTTTAGTCGTCTTACAAAGATGGTCCACTCAATGTATCCGTCATAAAATACGTCTAGGCGCGATTAAAAACGTTGCTACCATTCATTAAGATAATAGGTACAAAGAAAAAAAAATGCTTTAGAATTATGAAACACCCTCCCTGTTAATAATGTTTACGTATTAAATAAAGATAAGAATCTAAAAGATATCTTCCTAACGTGGGGTAGGAAGATATCTTCTACCGTTACCATTACCATTACATTCCATCATTAATTCCATCTCCACAACAGGCTGTTTTAAACTACGTCATGCGTCTTAGTGAATGATATTTAAATTTTTTTAATAATGCAAATATAAAAAAAAAAAATGTTTTTTATTGTTATTTAAATGATTAGTAGTCATTGGATACATGAAGTGAGCTACCGTTGTAAGATGACTAAAATGTCACGGTGTATAACAAACCAGAATTTTTATTCGAAATGGAAAAGTTAAATACCTATTTATTTACAACTCTTTTAATATCCTTTTTTATCAGTATATGTCTACATACACTGATAAAAAAGGCCAAAACACCACAGAGCCATTTTTCAATTTCAAATTTTAATATTACAAAAATAAAGTTCTTAATACAGAACTGACAAGTTAGCAACGGACAAGTTGTCAGGGTTTTAAATAGAACTGTTTATGATAATAGTTACGTTCGAATTTCAAAAACTAGATCGATGGGTTTGAACCAAGTCAAAAGAAAAACTTGTTTTGCCATAAGGTCGATTGATTTTATGCGGTTAGCTTACTTTCTTTCTGCTAATCACAACAAAATTTGGCTTATTGTATTTCACAATGTTGCCCAAACTTTGTTCATATCATAATTGGTACGCAAAGGTCAAAGGTCAAACAATTGGTTACGCTAATTCCGTACATGTTAAATCATACGTCCAGTTTTCATACTGTAATTATTCGGTTCATTTGATATTCATTCAGCGGAAAATATTACAATATGGCCAGGTCCTACCATGAAAGGTTAATAAAGTCAAACGATGTCTGTTTTATGAATAAAAAAAGGTCTTCTATAAAATATTTATGATTGCGTTTTTTGCTTGTAGCATGTTTGTTTCCATAATGGCTGGAGAAAATGCTTATATAATTACAATGGTAATGCAGGCCTGCCATTACTGACTTTAATTATCAAAGAAAAAATTACTTTATTAATATAACTAGTGGTCGTCAGTAGATCGAAATGCGACCATGCTTTTTTATTAAGTTAATGTATTTCTAATACATTATTATAAAAAACATTAGCTTTTACAATCCTTCTCCTTAAAAACTGTAACTGTGCCAAATGTCATAACATAACCATCGATCCGGGTGATTTTCGTAAAAATAGGTATAAAGTTTTTGCTTCACATTTTAATATATATAGATTATGAGAATCCTTTCAGAGACGTTAGAGTATTGTTTTAACAAGTATGAAGATTCCTCCATCCTCTTGAATTTTTTATAACTTTTTTATTCCTCTTTTATGCTGTCAACTAACAAGTGATTTTCCTGCCCTCGTAGCTGTTACGAGGGCAGGAAAATCACTTGTTTAGGTAAAATGCGCGCAATTTATGTTTTAAGATTTTTGCGAAAAGCACACATATTGATGTTGTGTGTAACACTACAACAATACGAAGAATAAGTTTTTTTTTTACTAGACTACGCCGTCCCTCTTTTGGGCAAAGACTTTCTCTCCACTTCATCCATCTTTTGTGAGCCCGCGACAGATGAATCGCGAGCAGTTCTGTGCTATTTGTTCGGCATGCGGCAGACATGTTCTGCTCAGTCCTATCTAACTTGGGCAGCCTGTTGTGTTTTGGAGCGCAGTATTGTTTTGAACACGATCCGTTAACTTAATGCCTGGAATAAGTTTGGACTTCTGGATGTTAGTCAAATACCAAATCTGTTCACCATAGGTTAGGACGGGAAGAATTCACATTTCCATGAGCCTGCGTTTGAGTGCTATAGGCAATTCACTCTTGAATAGTTTCTTCATGGACCAATATGTACCTCTTCCAGGCGTTTTCTATTCGTTTTGTGATTTCTAGAAAGGCCGAGTTTGTAAACTGAAAATATATCTTAAAGCTAAACTATTATACAAAATCACTCACTCCAACTTTATCTTATAACAACATCTATAGGAATTAGAATGCTAAGATAGTTACTCTATCTTCCATTCTGCCTCGTTCAACGTTCCTTTGTTAGCCCATCGCTCCACTAGCTTTTGAGACAATAGAACAAATAATGGATGCTTGGTCTTCTAAGATAACATGATATATCTTTGCCATGAAGCTGTTCAAACACTCGTTATGTTCGTTACTTCAGATTTTGGGATACGATTACGTTAACGACTTGATAACTTGCAAGCAAATGAAGACTGTATTTATAGGTAGGTTTAGAAAATCTAATTTTGAATGACGAATCCCCCTGTTTGTACAATTATGTACACATTTAAATTTTTTTGTACAGACGGTTTGAGGGGCATGCAATATCAAATGAGATAATCTTTACACTATCCATTTATATCGACGACTAGTCACACCTTTACAGAAAAAACGGAAATGGTTTCGCAGGTCCGAATAAATTATTATAAAGTATTATAAATTATTCAAATACATACGTCCACGCAAACACTATGAAACTCCATGAAAATATTTGCTAACAAGTTACATTTATGAATATAATTAACCATTATTTATGTAGCTCACATTTGAGGGTCACGTGGGATCGAGCGTGCTCACGTAGACGAAAACAAGTAACCTAATGATCGTGCCTTAGTCAATAGAAATAGTTACCATGTCCTTTGTTCGTGTTTATTAGTAAATTCTTGTAAATAGTTATATTGTTTTTAACACAGTTTCCATCCAATAAAAGCAGTCTCTGATCTCAGAAACTCCTAAGATCTTTAACAATTTAGAAAATTAAATCACAAACAAACACACCAACAAGAGCTTCAAAATTTCATGCCATTTAATTACAGATCGTTGATTACAAAACTGGTACGGAATCAATATCCCGTCCGAAGCCCTTCCAAATTTCTTAACAAACTTTTGAGCGCCATATTGTTCCAATTTCAAATCTAAGGCAATAAGCTTAAAACGAACTGGTTCGTTGCTTTCTGATGAAAGCCTTAACATTGGCATGGGATAGGCTTCAAGACTTTATTGTTAAGGCTTTGTATTATATCGGCTGTACAGGCTCCAGTGCCTGTCCCAAATTTTCTTTGATATTGGAATGTGCGCGTTGGAACATAAAATTTATTGATGTGTAGCAAATCTGTTATATCCGGAAGGCATGAGATGTCCTATCGGCGATATTATTATTACAGTCAAACAGTAACAAAAGTGCTTTTGGCAACGTTTGCCAATTATTATCGTATTGGGATTCATGAATAAATATAATAGGACGTATTAAAACGATGTATGAATACAATACATTTTTGTGAGACTATTTGAAAAAAATAATGATGAATAAGATTCTAGCACAAGTCAACAGGAGGAAATTGTTTATTGACATTATTATCCTTATTGACTGCTAAATCCATATTAAACATAGAAAGTTTGATTAAGATATTATTAATTAATGTAATTCTTAGAAAAATCGCTGTTATTTTTAGAGGAACCAACACTTTATTTTGTTAGTACCCGTTTATTATTGCCTATCATTCTATACTCGCTAATCGAATACTAGCTAATATCAGCATAGAATTACGTCTTGAATATGATTATTTTCGTAAATTAAGTATGTCAATTAATTAATAAATTGCCTTCGTCTAAATTACTGTAGTTAATTTGGATCTTGCTCGTCACTTATATACTTCTCAACGCCGTAAAATGGCTGATAAATACTGAAGATAACACTACAATATCTTACAACCATGAATCCAGCTGCTTATTCTTCGTCCGTAACTCGATCCTCAAGCACTAAAAGTGCTTCAGATACCAAATATTGTAACATTTTCGAGATAACAACAGATGGCCAAAATATTAAAGAAAGTTAGCGGAAAAAATAAGGCCATGCCTACACGTTCTGTGTCAAACAATAGCCGCATTACGTCAGCGGTGGGAGGGAAATGAAATAATTTGTCGTTCCCGACGCTACTTGTGAACAAGAGCGATGGTGTTTGAAGTAATATATCGCACGTACTTCTGGTGTGTTTAAGGAGCTTTGTGGAGTTTACCGTAACAATTTGGAAATATTACCAGCTTTTGCCCGGGGTTCCGCCCGCGTGGATGTTGGTTAGCGCTTAAAAAATGCCTTAATCTTTAACCTTTATCCTTCTCCATATCCTAGGTTATACCTCTACCAAATTTCACGACGAACGTTTCAGTGGTTTAGGCATGAAAGCGTAACAGACAGAGTTATTTTCGCATTTATAATATTAAGTAGGGATTTACATAATCAGCCTATAATGTTCCCACTGCTGGGACACAGGCCTCCTATATATGAGAGGGAGTGGGCCGTAATCCACCACGCGGGCCCAGTGCGGGTTGGTAGATGTCACATGTCTTCGAATTTTTGGTTCTAGGACATGGCGGTTTCCTCACGATGTTTTCCTTCACCGTTTTAAGAGCAGTGGTGATGAAATAATTTACACAGAAAGCGTCTGTCTGGATTCAAACCTACGACCTACAACTCGTATGTCGCGATCGTTACCACTAGGCCATCACTGCACTCGGCAGCAATAGCACTGATCAGGTCATTGCATCTGTTCATTTAGGCTGTGCTTGGATTAGTCGTCCGAGAATTCCACGAAGACACATTTTTCTGGGTCACATTTGAATTCATTTTGAATGCCTGGGTAGACGGCGCGTTGTGTTCCACACGCGCCGTCAGAGATGTCAGCAACAACTGGTCCGCAAGAGTCAATGCCTGCCAGGGGTGCGAGTTGTTCGAAAGAGATACCGCGGCCCCTGGCACACAGGCAACTGAGGGAACACGGGTGGGTTTTAGTCAGTTAAAGTCTGACACCTGCTCCATCCAGAGCGGGAGAAGTTATTTGATGATTTCCCACCCAGAAAAAAAAAAGTTAACTCCAAGCAATATTATGTTGCACATTCTTATAAAAGTTGTACTTAGAAATGAACTCTTAATGTATTTTGAGGTGAAATTACCTTTTCTTGAATAACTTTGACTTGCCATAATAAACTTTAAATTAATATTTACGACCTGCATCTCGTAAGTCGCGGCCGTTATCACTGGGCCATCACTGCCCCAGGGTAGTAGGGATTTGCAAAATGGTGATAGCATATAGCTGTTCGATGGAAGACTATGCTGCGCTTATCGCGGTCGGGTCATGAAGGATGACCATCAGTTACGTATCGAAACCCCTACGTGTTTTGGAAAGCTTGCTAACCCGTTGGTAGTGGCTGTCATTCATAATATTTGGCAGTCGTTATATGGGTAGTAAAATGCCTAAAAGTCTGACAACCTTGCTGGTGGGCATCCTGTAACCCAGTAACTGTGTGAATACTGGTATTCAGCTGTATTCGGTTAGACTGAAAGCCGATCCCAAAATATTCGGGTGATTGGTTGTTATCGTGGACGAATTATAAGTAAAAATTTAAAATATTTTTTAATTTTTATTACAAACATTAAGGTACAGTCTGATTCTGTTTAATGTTTATCATTATAATACTAGCCTTTTATTGTGCTACCGTAAATCAAAAGCCTCTTCTTATACGAAGAAGGCACGAGCATTGATAACCACGCTTACTCAAGACGGGTTGGCGATTTCAGACTTGATAAGATATTATTTATTGATTGGTTTGTGCTCATTTTGTTACCTTATGATACTGCTGACATTACAATATACACCTAAAGCCGCCAGTAACCATCAAAATACCCTCCGTACTATTTGATACTGTATGTATGAAATGGGTATATCAAGGATATACGTATTTTGTTGGAAAAAAGGGCTAAAATTAGACTGGGTAATTTGAAATTGTTTCCAATTTTTAGGGTGTTTAGTTATGATCATTTTTATGTTATAATATGTTACTAATATTCTTGATATTTTTAAATATCAACGCCCGGTATCTGAAAGCCCTTTAGAATGATTACTATCTGTTGTTATACTTCATATCAATTTACATGACTAAGTGTGGTAATTTAAATTTATACGTTCAATCAACCGCTCACTACACTCATGTGCAATTTGTAGGTGGGTTGCACTACGAAATTTTCACCCTTATTGGTAAGACATACTCAATGTAAATTTTTTACTTGACTGTACCAACCAATTTTGTTTAATTTAACCTGGCTGATAAACGCAGGTTTTGCACGATCAACGCAGTTTTTGCACGATCAATGCGGTCTTTGCACGATCAATGCTGTTTTTGCACGGTAGAAAGTCGGAAAGCTTAGGCTAGAAAAAGCAATATCACATTCCTTCATATTTACGTTACATAACCCGAAGTGTAATGTTCTAACACATTATCAGTACTTAAGCCTATGTTAGGTTAAGACCGTTTTCTTTGTCGCGATATTAGATTAGGTTACACAAAGATTCCATTAGTGAACACTTAGAAACTGCTTGTGTATTGGCTCTAAGGATTCGTTCATTAGTGATGGTCTGTAATTGATGGTTTGTGTAATTCTTGTAAATATTCGGGTATTTTAAGGGTCTATTTTGTCACATCTAGATATATATATTAGATAAATTAAAATACTCGTATCTGTCAAATAACTATAACCGTTATTAGGCTGAATATTGGTGAAACATTGCTTGATTGGCGTCAATTGGGCAAAGTTAAAGCCCAATCCTGTTTGAAATAGTATGGTTTTTTTTACAGCTTCTCACTATAAGGACAAAACCGTCGATTGATCGTTATTCAATATTAATAAAATTACTAATTAAAAATAAAAAATAAATTGTAGTAGTATAATATATTTTAAATAAAATAAATTCAATAGATACATAGTTATTAGCCTTCAAAAATAACGTCCAATTCCACTTAAGACAAAATAAAAGGCGAAAAAATACGTAAATCTCGCACTAACCCAACGAGTAATAAAGACAACAACAGAACAGTATAAAACACGCTGTAAGAGTGCCTACTCAAGAAAATTGACGCCCTTACAAACCCTACCGTTTCCACCGAGTATCCAAATGCCGCGTCCCATTTTACATACCGTCTAAAGCTGCGTATTCATTATACAGCAAAGTTGAAACTCTTGAAAATTTTCGTATCATGACAATAAATGTCAATTAGATGACAACTGTGATAGCTTGATGACAATTATGACTGTTCGGTGACATGAAAATACATGACGCAAAATGGAAAGCCAATATTTTAAGAAAATATTTTCTTTATGAAAGGGCAAGCTAAAAGAACTTTAACCTTGAAATATCTGACGAGGTCAATTTCTTAGATTACCGTACGGAACAAAGTGATACCCGCTACCCTAAGTTAGTAAGTCAATCTGTTGAGTTAAGTTTACCTGTGAAAATGATCTGGCTTTTTGTAAAACGTTTGAAATATTAATATAGGAACCTGATTCTGATAAACTCACATCTAGATTCTTCAACAAACATAACGGATATCATGAGTTGAACTTCTTCTTTGGTCTAGCGATCCCAAGTGCCACCGCATGGGTTCAATTTTCATGTCAACAGACCCGGACTTACAGAACCAGGGTCCCTAAGTACTTGATATTTTAGTCAAGCACCGAAGACATTTTGTAAATTTTTTAAATCCATTAGTACAGAAAATAAAATTTTGAACCGCCTTTAATTACTAACTATAAAATAAACTGCTGGAATATGAAAATGCCATATAAGCTTGAAAAAAAAACGTGGGGCCTGTAGCATTTGCTATCCAGCCCTGTCTGCCTGGGTAAACTATCTGTTCGGGGTAACTTTGGGACTGCATGTCGAACTACTTACTAGTATTTGGTTTTGACGTGAAAACGTCTTTTCGCCGGAGTAGTAGTGGTAAATTCAGCTTGATTCTATCAGCAATTTCGCGGTAGCATTCAGTAGTCTGAATTTGCGCCCTTTTGCAATATATTTACATTTAAACGTAACTGACCGGGGCCTACTGTACTCTTCTGCCCACTTCTATTAGAAATACAAACTTTTTTTTTTGGGTGTGACATAACGTTTTATTAATAATAATAATAATATAATAATAAACTTTATTTATATAAAACAGATTGTGTAGTACATGTAACAGTTTTACAAAGTGGGTAGTATCTCTGGCAATCAAGTGGGTGACGTGCTGCTCTCCTTGCTAGGCTATGAAATAGCCTGTATTAAGGAGTCTGTATTATTATGTGCGCAAATTTTATAATTCACGACCAGAATGCGTACTCTGGCATTCCCAACACCAAGTGAACACTTACCTTAACACCAAGGGTTACAGAGGTTATTAGCGCATTCTTTTGTTTCCAGGAGCGATGACCCCGCACTCCGGCGAGGCCTGAATGATGGCGCGTGCGGCTGCGGTATGCCTATTCACAGCTCATTTCCTGGGATGCATTATTGGTAAGCGTTTATGTGATATTATCTTGAGTGTGTGGGGAGGCTTTATTTATTTTTGGATTACGTAAAGGATGGATGTACATAGCTTTGGGAATTGTTATTATGGTCGATGTGTATTTCTTTGACGTAAAAAAAATATATAGAAATCTATACTAAATAGTCTCTTTGTTGATGAATGTGGATTTTGTGTGCTAAGGCGATTATAAAGCAATGTTCAGATCAATGTTGCCTACATTGAAATTGTAGGTATATAGGGTGGCACGGATATCGACGCGCAAACTGTAACCATGAAGTCAGCATATGATTTGAGATCACCTAACATAGATATATTTCGCCAGTTATAAAAAAACATTTTTTTTGCTTATCTATCGAAAAACAGGGGCATTCAGAATCATCCATGGTAACAAGTTTACGAGTCAATGTCCTTGCCATCCTGTATAAAATATGTTGAAAAGAAAGAAAACTAAACTAATTTACATACCATGAGTTTTATCACTTCTATAAATCTACTTCTTAGTAGGTACTAATTTTATAACAACAATTATGAAAACATGATTAATGTTCCAAACTCACGCTTTAATACAACAAGCTTTGTTACAAAACTTATCAAGTACCGTATGAACAAAAAATTGGTATAATGTTAAATATTAAATGTATATTATGAAAGTTTCATAAAACCCCTTTTAACGTTAAAAGAATAACCTGCTGTTGAAAAGCTTATTTGTAATAAAATATTTAATAATTAACTAAGGCTCATAACTTTTTGTTCGTAGCTCATTAATGAGTGCTTTGTAAGCACGAAGTTAGGGACATCAAATCACCCTGTCTATAAACATGACTCCGAGTTATTAAACGACACTTGAATATGTTCTCAAAAGTATTTTTATCGTATTGATTACTTAAGAGTGACAAAGGCAGATAAGACTTAGATAGATAGATTTATATATGTATAGAATCAAGTCTATCTAACTAAACAGACAGCTGTGCTGCTGGAGAGTTTGTTGCGCCACTTCTTCTTCACAGCTAAAGCACTAGGAAGTGGTGAAGGGCGGGCGTTTTGGGAGACTGTCTTATATAATTTTGACATTCAAAAACTGCTGATTCTCAGCCTAATTTGAATAAATGACTTTTGATTTTTGATTTTATAGATAGAATACTCTTTATTGCATTGAGCACTAAACTTGCACTTAAGTCATGCTTTTCTGTGACTTAAGTAGGTCCATTTTGAAACAGAAAAGCGTGACTTAAGCATGTACGTTGTAGTATACGATACGTGTGATAAATGATAAATGATAAATGATTTTATTTCTGTAAGTAAGTTTGTACAAACACTTTTACACGTCAATCATATTTTTTTTAAACTAGATGAAGTCGGCGTTTCCTATCTGACTACTCTGAGAAGAAAGGCCGAAACAAACTCAGAGGTCACAGTCTCTTTTAAAGTCCAGACATAATCTTGGTCAGATTATGTGAAGACCATGTGGATCGGTGTCTGAAATGGTCTTTTGAGGAAAGAACCACACAGATTGAGTGGACCTGTCCATTCAGTGCACGCATTTATCAGTAATCATGCAGCTCAACTCAGAACTTGAGGAGCTCAACGATTTGATGAACAATACCAAAGATAGGACATTTGGGTAGGCCGCATAAAGTACTCAAACTGCCAGATTAATACTAAAAACTAACTGAGAAAGAGAGGAAAAAAAACACAAAAAAAAACAATTATTAAAAAAAAAAATATGACCCACATAGTCCTCACATTCACAATAATTAAAATAATAATAATATTATACTTCTCAAAGTAAATATTCATGTCAATGTGTATGTAACTTAAGCAGTCCATTATTGCACGCCTTTAGCACCCTTTACGACTACTTAAGTCACACGTTTAGTTATGTACCAATAATACGAACACCATAAAAGTAACAGATTCCGTACATATAAATGTAGAAATTTTACGCGGCGTGATACAATGGGCGGTCTTATCGCTTAGAGCGATTTAGAGACAAACTAGTGTTCTTCTGTGGTGACTTAAAATCTGAAAAAACCGGCCAAGTGCGAGTCGGACTCGCGCACGAAGGGTTCCGTACCATTATCTATAAAAACGGCAAAAAAATCATGTCTGTTGTATGGGAGCCCCATTAAATATTTATTTTATTATATTTTTTTGTATTTGTTATTAAAATACATCATCTGTGAAAATTTCAACTGTTTAACTATCACGGTTCATAAGATATACAGCCTGGTGACAAACGGACAGCGGAGTCCAGCCATTTTACCCTTTGGGTACGGAGACTTTAAAAATAGCAATTCCAGTTCTTAGGTATACGTCACAAAAACCAGATCTATTAGTTGAAATAATCATTTAATTCTAAGACATGGAGATTTAAAGTTGTGGTATGTTTTATACCACTATATCCAATCCATCCCGTTAACTATTTGTGACTTAGTGCTACTTACCTCTGAAATATAGCTAAATTACGTTGCGTTCGAGTATTCAGCTTCAATTGACAGTACGCTATCTGTCCAATTAAATGGAATGCTCAAAGGTTTTAAAATGTTGCAGAAAACATGAATCTAACTAAAATAAAAACTTTTACCAAAAAAAAAAAACAACCGACTTCCGAAAAAACACTACAAAGTGAAAAATAACTTTAACTTCGGAAGTCGGTGACTTTGGATATTTATTTTATTTTTTTGTCACCGCCTTCCGAAATTAAAGTTTTTATTTTTGAGTTTTTAGTACTTACTCCACTGATTCGAAATTTCTTCATTATCCTTGGGGTCAAAAGAATGGATATTTACGCGACAGCAGCAATCGCGGTTGATGAGTTCCGTTGTCTGTCTCCGAAACGCATTATCAGATGTATATGAAATTGAAATGGGACCACAAGGAAAGCACCAGCTTTCAAATAAAAAAAGAATCATCAAAATGGGTTCTCCCAGCCGAAAGTAAAGAAACAAACAAACAAAAAACATTTTTAAAAAAACAGACAGACGAATCGAGAACCTCCTCCTTTTTTTGAAGTCGGTTAAAAATGTTTTGGTTGAGTTTAACAAGTGACCAACTTAACATTCTCAATTCAGAAAACGCCTATAAAAAGACACTGACTTTAGGCCCAACAGTGATTAAGAAACGTAAAATATAATTCAAAAACAGAAGTGGCAGGTCAATACACGGTCAATTGAATCGCTCGCAATTACTGTTATTCAAGATTTTATCATTTCAGTTTGAAACAGGCACAAAAACACGCAATGCAGGTGCGATTTATCTACTTGCGACAGACGTGGGGCATACATTTTTCATGTGCGTAATAAAATGGGTAAGGGGGCGGGCAGACGACCGACGTTAAAAAAGAACAGACTTATTATTCAAATGTTGTGCAAATGGGCTTATTTATGATTCTTGAAAGAAATCTGAAATTTATCCAAAAATGTTTAGTCTGGCCAACATTCACTAATCATTCCTCATCTATGTAAAAAAAAACCAATGCTGTTCGTTAGTAAGCTCATCACTTGAGAACGGCTAGACCGATATGGCTATTTTTTGTTTTAAAATATTCGTTGTAAGGAATATTTTAGCTTGGACTTTAGTCCAAATAAGGTTTCTATGAAAAGATAAATTGGAAAAGATTCGCAGAAAAGTGTGAGAAGTACTGAACGTTCTTTTCTTTTCATGGCATTTATGTATGAGCTATTGAAATTTGGACTGTAAAACAGTTTTCAGTTCAGCTAGTTTAAAATAATTGAAATTAAAAACAAAATCAAAAGTCATTTATTCAAATTAGGCTGAGAATTAGCACTTTTCGAACGTCAAAATTACATAAGACAGTCCCCCAAAACGCCCACCCTTCACCACTTCCTAGTGCTTTAGCTGAGAAGAAGAAGTGGCAAGACAAACTCCTCAGCAGCACAGCTGTCTGTTTAGTTAGATAGACTTGTTTCTATATATATATAGGCGAAACAATAAACATTACGAGACACAGAACATTAATTAAATAATTTGTCATAATAATATGTTAGCTAGCCGTGCCAGTATACCAACAAATAAAATGAAAACTTAAGCAAATATAAAAATTAAAAATGTAAATTAAGCATAATACCATTAAGATTAAGATGCAGCCAAAACAGCGACAATAAACAAGAAATTTAATTTGGGTCTATGGGAAAATCGGACACCGAACATTTAGCAATTGTCAAACACAAATCGGTCATCTGCACCCAGCCTAAGAGATTCTACAACTCCGTTGCGTAACCAACTCTCTATAGTAATAAAGTGTCAGTGAATTCGCCGGCAAAGCTGAGGGATCATAATTTAAAATTTAGCACTTAATCAAGCCACAGCTGACAATCACGATTTACGTCTCCTCTGTGGACATTTCATTTTCCACTCAATTACTTTCCTCTGGTCTTTAAGAGATAATGCGATTAATTTTTAATCTGATCACAGGATATCATTAATTTGATGAGGATCGCGGCAGTCCGAGAATAAATTAATGATATTATCTTTGTTTATTGTTGCTATAGCAATAAATGTTTACAATTAGTGTTGATTAACGGTTGAGACGAACGATAATTTCGGAGAATTTTGTTTTGTGTTCTATGTTGATCGAACGTGTTTTGTTTTCTTGTTTGATGAGATGGCTCTGGAGTGTGTTATGAATTATAATGACTCAAAATTATTTGTTACGACAACACTGAGTCTTTTTTCATTTTTCCTAAGGGTTATGTTTTTTTTTGTATCTATTGTATACAACGTTGCCATATATTAGTGATAGTAGGTAATTTCATGTCAATATAATTATAGTTGTCTGTTGACAGACTAATGAGTTTCGCGTGGTAAAATGTTATTTCATTAAACATAGTTCCTTTTGCTTATTTGTATATAATAATAAATATTTCAACACGTTTGCGTCCCTTGAATGATAGAAACTGCATTTAGACATAGCCGACCACTGCAGTTCTCCTAGGATTGCGTAGCTGACGTAGCTGCTACGGCTGTTAGACGTTGACGTCATGGCTACGAGCCGTAGCAGGTACGTAGGCAACTTATTGAATAAAAGCCTCTTGTGTCTGCTTTCTGAAGTGTACTTGAACAACTTAACTGATTAAAGTGGAGTTTAAAATATTCGTGTTCTAGAATCCTTTATCGATATTCCACGAAATTGATGTTAAAACTGAAAATTGGAGTTTCTTGTTCTTATGAAAAAATAATTCGCTTAACGTATCCTTACGTAGTTGAATATTTTGAAATAAATAGTATACCTGTTAACACACATGGAACTTCCGTTTTTTCATTGATGTCACAAGTTTTCAATCTATTCATAACCCGGCCAAATAATATTTTTTTTTTGGTATGAAAAGAAATTCCTTGTTTTCACGATTCACTTTAGGGTTTAGAAATGTTCAGAGAACTTTAATTAATCAAAGAAGATCTTTAATCTAATTTGGAAAGTTTAAAAAGTGCTTTGATGTAATGTCGTCCAAATTAGAAGAAAAAACTTCAAGTTTTACTCAAAAGTTATGATGACTTTAGAGGATTTCTTTATTTAAGCTTAAAATATCTAGAAAATAAAAAAGACAAGCTTGGTTTTTTTTTAATTTGAACTTTCTTATTTATTCCAACGAAATAATTTACTACGTTATAAAGGAAAATAAACATAAATAGGTGACATTTATTGTACTCCCTGAACATGAAAGAAATGTATTTGAAAAATGCTTAACTTTTTCGTTTCGCGACTGAAATTGTAACTTGTTCATAAATATATTTCGCCTTGAATTCCTGCAATTATTACCAGAGCAATACAAAAAACTTTCATTTCAATACCTTTCCGATCCAATAACCGTTCATTTCTTGTTCATTCTTTCGATTGATTTCTTTCGATGAAGCGATTGCTGTTTGACCTCTACGGAGCGTAAGAAACCATAATTGTACTTGTAGCAAAAAACCCGTTGGTACGGAATGACCTTAGCGCTTAGAAATCGAATAAACGGATCTGTATACGGTATGATACAAGATATTTTCTCATAAAGTAAATATAGACGGGTACTTGTATATGCTCAAAGGTAATAGAATTTCAAGAACAAAAATACGATTTGTACAAATACGATATGTCGACTATACTATTTAACTTGGGATGGAAAAAATATTAAAGAACATAATAATAGACTAATAAAGCCTTAGGTAGGCCCATTGTACACACTTGTTTTTCTTGAAAAAATTTGAAATACTACGGCTTATATGTTCACTATGGAAGCTTGTTGCCACGCACGTTATTTCTATGGCGCGGTTTATACGCCCGCCGTACCGCAAAAGAAGGCGTGCTGTGTACAAAGGGATTTAGCCGTCCAAGATATGATTTCTTCATTTGTTCTTAAATGATTTATACCTAATAGATGGGTAAACATACATATAATAAAACCATAACGAAGTCAAAACTGTACATTGAATATATTTGAACGAAAATAATTGGTACGAAGTATAGGAATGATAGTGAGGCTAAAAATATGAATTCAGAATTAGTTTTTTTTTCGCTAATAATATGACAATGTTGTTCACAGTATGCCGTCAAGACAGTGGTAACAACCGACCCCGGGACCAGAGCACAGTATCAGAATCTTCCAGAAGGTTCAGGACAGAGTTCCTAGAAGATTGGCCACAGACTCCAGGAGCTCCATACTTTGACCCCAGTACTCCTGAAAATGTGACCGGCCTTGTGGGACACCCAGTCCTTTTGCTGTGCAAAGTAAAGAATTTGCAAAATAGAACTGTGAGTAATGTTTTTTTTAGTTTTGTTTCGCCAACAGAGCCACTTATCCATGACCCTTATATTTTCAATGACTATTCAGAATGTCTCAGCACTAGTATGCGAATTGCGATCCGTAGGTACACGACGCAACTCAGTCGTGTGTTATGTTATTTTTGTTAGTTCTTGGCTTAAAAAAAAAATGTACTTTTGTTTGTATTTTATGAAATAATCACGAAAAACTACTATAAATGCGTTGTTGCCAGCCCGCGTGGAATGAATGCTCTTAACGGTGGGCTTTAGGCCGACCACAGGCATATTATTTCAGTGTTTTATCAATTATGTACAAAAATATTTTGTATATAATTGTAACTCAGTCATCGCAAACCGCCGTCGCTAATACCTCGTCAACAGCTACTATCACAGTTTTTTACAAACGTCAGCATAGTACTGACGTATCATCTGTGCCACGATATAAAGATTATATTTGTATGCGTTACTTTGTTTACAATTGCTGTTTAGTTATCTCTTTCACTTGACACAATAAACTCCGACTATTGTGTCTTCAAAATTTTAAAATATCGCCACTTTTCAATACAAAAGCAATTTTACCCTTAAATGAAAGCAATAATTCCCTACCCCAAAAGCATAATTACCAAGCTCTATTTCCGATTTAGCATAATATGCACAAACTGAATAGGGACCAATGGCTGAAGCTTCAAAGTCCTGTCCTTCTATTTCATTCACAGTTTCCGTTCGTACTTCTAGGATGAATAGTTAGCTAGTCGCTTTGAAATCTGTACTAAACTGTAGTATTATTCGCAGTTTTAATGTACCAAATGATTGGTCTATTGAGGATTCAGTTGAAATTTGAGATAGTAATTAATTTGCTTGTGATCTTTTGTGCTTTTGTAGTGACGAGGGTCTTGTATATAACGATGTAGATTAGTGTAGGAATTGTTTACATTAGTATGTAAACTGAAGAAATTAAATACATCAGGCCGCCACTGCTAAAAAAAAAAATCAGTAAAAAATTAAAACTGAATGACAATAATGTTATCATTCAGTTTTAATTTCTTACTGTATTTTTTTTAATTGGCCCAGTTGACTCGGCCCCGACTTACGAATTGAAGGTTATGAGTTCAAACCCAGGCAGGTACTTGTGGCGGATATCTACAATGCCCCACATAAGAAACTTCAAATCAACAAATGTGGAAAACACAAAAAAAGTAAAGTGGCGCCATCTACAATGCCATATGCGAACTACTCAAGACTTGACGTCACACCGCAACTACATCACGCAAGCAGAGTTTACCGTGCGATCTGCATATATACCAACATCAACTGTCGGGCAGTTACCCATCAGACATAACACCCGTCTGGTCGGAAGACCAGACTACGAATAGAGTATGAGTGAACTTTACACCCTGTTCCTCACACCTCTATACTCACTCATACACTATTGTAAAGATGTGTGGTGTATGTGTTTGGTGGTGGTTGTTGGTGTATTGGTTTGTGTACTTAATTTCATCACCACTGCTCTTTAACGGCGAAGTAAAATATCGTGGGGAAATCGCATCTCTTAGAACCATTATTCTTGTTGTTCTTGAGTTGGGACATCACAAACCGGCACTGGGCCCGCGTGGTGGTTTATGGCCCACACCATCTCATAGAGAGGAGGCCTGTATCCCACCAGTGGGAACAATATAAGCTGATTATGTATGTTATTTACTGTTTTTTTTTTAAAGAGACTACTAACTTTAAATTAAACAAACTGGCAGTAGTCCATGTTTTAAGTTTAATATATTTTTTAGTCTGTGCGAAATTTTTATTTTCTTTCTTTCTTCTTTTCTATTAAAGCCTCCATTGGATGAAAATAACAGAATTAAGTCAAATTAAAGCAAAGCAAACTCAAAACTTAACAGCCCAACGATCCAACGTACCCAAATTCTTGCAATTTAAACAAAACTGCAGCAGAAGCAGCTAAGGTTAACAAAATTTGTACAAATGAACAAAGTTATGATAAAGTTCTATTCAGAGGCAGGTGTCTTGTTTAGTTGTATAGAAGCTGTAATATCAAGCTTGGATATAGGTCTCGCAAAGTCTTCGAGCACAGTTTTGCTCGACTTTACAATAGGCAATTTCCGAATCGTGTAGAACTCATTTCTGCAACGGAACCCAAAGCGCTTTGGGAGTTGAAAGGCAGTCTCGAAATTACCCAACTTAGGTACTTGTTACCTGTTGGGTATATAGTGGGATTGACCAAAGGTATTGGCTTTAGAAATACATTGAGAAACGTTATCATCAACGTTACAACTGATAAAGCGATTTCTTTTTAGTTGACTTCAAAAAGGAGGAGGTTCTCAATTTGTGTTTTGTTTTGTATATTATATATTCCACGATATTTCCGACAATTGTGAATCGATTTCCAATAATCTTTCTTTAATGGATAGGGTATATTTTAGGGCCTCCTATATACTTAAATTGTAATTTTTTTATTTGGTAGTTTTGAGTAAGTTTGTATAATTATTGTTATAATAATAATTGATAAGTATTAGCTATTTCTAAAAAACACTACAAAGTGAAAAATAACTTTAATTTCAGAAGTCTATAGCAAAACCTAAACATACCCAGAGACACCATTTTGTTTTTCGAAACTGTTATTACTTTTTATTATATTATGTTTTTCTCCATTGGTTTTCAGTTTTTATTTTTTTATTATCTAACGCAATTAAGTCTGATATATATAAGGAAGGGCTTTGCTTTAATAGTGAGATGATGCCAGGCTACCCGTAATGTGATTCAGTAATGAAATAAATACAATTGGAGCTACTAAAATCAAACAGTTCATCATCAAAGCATGTGTTGTAAAATAGTCTTTGAACAACTTATTATTTGTTTTGGCGTGGGCCCGTATTGAGGCTTCACAAAAGAAAATGTGCTCTTGTTTTTTTTTTGTGTATCGTCTAAATCTATTGTGTCTATTTTATTCAACTTGAAAAACTTTAAATTTTAAGTGTCTTCTTGTATATCTTTTCTTGCTTTGTCTTTCAATACCATTGTCATCATTACAAAATAAGTTATTCTTGGTTGAACCTACGAATAACTATTTTCTTGTTATCATTGTTCGACCCATCTCAAATAAGTTGGACAGGGCAATCTTCGGGATTAGTTATCGCGATGCCATTTTGATTAACCTAAGGGTACTTCTAAGGTTATTCTGTAAGTTTCATGTAGGTACTTCAGTTTCTAATGTATGTTTGGATGAGAAAGTTTTGCATAATAGTGTTTGGATTGGTATTGAAATTCAGTTTACATTCCAACTTTCAATATTTTGGGTTTGAACGTTTAAGTTTATTTAAGAACCTAACGGTTTGGTATTTAACAAGCATTCCTATATGTTCTTTGCACACATCATTAAAACAGTCCTAAGATGGATTCTTTGGGCGCGCCACGATTGCGGCGGTAAGTCCCCTCTTTGAGAGGTGGCACGGCGTCCTCACCTTCCGCCTGACACAGGTCCTCACCGGACATGGTTGTTTCGGGAGGTTCCTGTGTCGGATGGGGCGGGAGGAAACACGCGGGGGCTTCCATTGCGAAGATCGTCTTGAGGACACGGTGGAGCATACGGTGGAGGTATGCCCGGCTTGGGCGGAGCACCACCGTGTCCTCGTGGAGGCGATCGGCGGCGGCGATCTCTCGCGTCCGGCCCTGGTCCAGGCCATGGTACGGAGCGAGAGTGCATGGGTAGCCGTCGCTTCCTTCAGCGAAGCAGTGATGCTCGCAAAGAGTCAGGCGGCGCACGTGAGGGAGAGGCAGTACATGTGCCCTCACGGCCGTAGCCTCCGCAAGAGACGCCCTGGGCGTCGGGAATCCCAGGCTGATTCCCGGCCACCGTAAGCGCGGACTTGCGGACGGTGAGTAATGTGTAGCTCGCTGCCCAGTAAGGACCAAGCCGGATTCATCATACTGTTTTTATGAGCGGTTCAGTACGTCATTAAATCTTGGGCTCCAGTTATTTTTTAATATGGGCCCTATTTTTATTTAAATAAGATAATATAGTAAACGATTTTTCACATCAGTAATGTGGAGCAAAATCAGTCGGTAGTCAGAACGATTTTTGCTCACTCGAAATCCTGATTTTCTTTTATTGGAGAGGTCAATAAAATATCAGTGTAGATTGGGGCTCAAAGTGCTGTAAGTTGTTTTGGCACGCTTCGAGAAGAAAAGAGATAGCATGAAATGTACCTACGTCGAAAACCGTCTTACCATCGTGCTGTTTCGGTGGTCATTGTAATGCCGCACTTTACGAAGACATGTGTGCGATGTTTTTTTCTCATCATGTTATGTTTGTCTTGCAGGTATCCTGGGTCCGTCACCGCGACATCCACCTGCTGACGGTAGGTCGCTACACGTACACGTCAGACCAGCGCTTTGAAGCGCAGCACAAGCCGCGCTCCGAGGAGTGGGCGCTGCGCATCCGTAGCCCGCAGCGCCGCGACTCCGGCCAGTACGAGTGCCAGATATCCACCACGCCGCCTATAGGGCATGCTGTACATCTTACTATAGTAGGTTAGTAATCATAGATTCCTTTTATTAATTTAACAATTATCTATCTAAACGAATGTTAAATTGTACGTTTCTTTGTGAAAGGTTGTCTCTGGAACTTCTGATCCCATTACAAAAATTATTTCACTGGTAGAAAGCCACACTATTGCCAAATGTTATAATGTTAAATTAGTGTCCAAGCAGGTGGAAGTCGCGGGTAGAAGCTAGTTCATAATAAATGTAACAAAACTGATATCGGTTATAAACTAGAAAATAAAAAGTGACTAACTACTTACTTCCAGTCGAAAATCGTATTTACTTCAACTATATCGTGACTTTTTTGAGCACTTTCTTTGAATGCCACTGAAACTTGATAAATTAATTCACAAGAATTCCAGTGTATAACCCATTAAAAGCATCTAATATCTTGTTTTCGTCCACTAAAACGTTATCACGACCATGAATAACTAGAACACTAATTCCCACTTCCAAAGTACTTCTAAAATACTTACCCACATGCATTCCTATTTGGATGGGTTCCAATTAATCTGAATGAGGTCCATTCAAAACTTGGATACGGCCGCCAAATTCAGGGCCATGCGAAACTGTCCAAAGATTGTAACAAGCTACGTTACTGCACCATATTTTTCACAAGAACCTAGAAAATATTTTGCAGCCACAATATACGTTTGTGAATTGGAGAAATTCTTGGCATGAAACTTGAATTCGACACAAATAGCTTGGTGTCACGGTAGATCACGGAGACAGAAAGAATAGAACCTGAGGTCAACCGGTGGTTAAAACTGGTGTCTCATCAATATTGACATTAACACGGCCGTCATTTATAATTAAAACGCTACTGCGCTGTCACTATCAAATTGTTACCAAAGACATGCTGTTACATTAAACCGTAATCTTTACTCTATAGTCTGGCCGTCGAGAAAGTGTGTTCTTGACACCTGTCATTTTGAAACAAATAAATATGGTTTAGCTTATTTTGATCTTTATTAGTTACTAGAACTGTCGCACTGACAGGGGTTGGCAGGACTGTAATAGTATTATCATTGATAGATCTATAAAAAACATGATGTAATTATCAACTTTAATAGTCACTTGACCCACTACTCCCGAACTGAATAATAAGGAATTATAGTACCAGGGAGGGCAGTAGTATCCCAGTGGTAACGGCCGCAACTTACGAGTTAGGTTAGGTTACAGTAGGTCGTGGTTTCGAACCCAAGCAGGGCACTTTATGTAAATTATTTCGGCACCACTGCTCCCAAACCGGTGAGGGAAAAAAACCTGAGTAAACCAACATGTCCTAGTCATATGTTCTTATGTTCTAAGTTGACCTGCATGGTTACTGACAAAGTTACAGAGTAGTCAGATAGGAAACGCCGACCTCATCTATTTTTAACCAACTTCCAAAAGGAGGAGGTTCTCAATTCGTCGGAACCTTTTTTTATGTATGTTCCCCGATTACTCGAAAATGGTGGGACCGATTTGGATTATTATTTTGTTTGAAAGGGTATACTTTCCAAGTGGTCCTATGATCATCAAGTCAGGATCTGATGATGGGATCCTGGAGAAATAGAGAGAAAATAACTCCTAAAATGTTATTGGCACACTTGAAGCGATTTGGATAGTTTTTGGAAGAGTACTTTCTCGGAGTGGTCCTATTTCAATTTGGTGAAGATCTGATGAAGAACTTCGGAGATAGGCAACGGAACTCCTCAATAAATGATAGCAAATGGACTGGAATTGCAGAAACCTCATGTCTGTCTATTGTTTACACCACTTCGTAACATAACATCACGCCGGGACGCTGTGAAGGGGTAAGCACAGTGAACCACTAAAAAGTGAAAAATAAAAACTTAAAAAAAACAACTGACTTCCAAAAAAACGACTAAAAAGTGAAAAATAACTTTAATTTCGGAAGGCAGTGACAAAAAATGTAAATACATATCCAAAGTCACCGCCTTCCGAAATTAAAGTTATTTTTCACTTTTTAGTCTTTTTTTTAAAGTCAGTTGTTTTTTTTTTAAGTTTTTATTTTTTACTTTTTAGTGGTTCACTGTGCTTACCCCTTCACAGCGTTATTCACTTTTTAGTCTTTTTTTTGGAAGTCGGTCGTTTTTTTTTTTTGTTAAAAATATGATTGACGTGTAAAAGTGTTTGTACAAACCTACTTACAGAAATAAAATCATTTATCATTTATTATTTATGACATTAGAACATGTGAGAATTATTTATATTATTTATAGGCTGCTTATGAGATAGTACCAGTGAGTTCCCCAGTTAATTGGAATGTAAGTATAAACAGTGACAGTACCATTGCAAGACCAACTGACTATATCCCAAAAACTTAAACCTTGCAACTATTATATTAGCGCGTAAGACTTCAAATATAATACCAATTTCAATCGTGAGCTAGATCAAAGAACATAGGGCTGCCGAAACTTAAAGGAAGCAACTTTGAATAGAGAGAAGCCAAAGTTAAATAGAACTTTCCAAAAACTATTGTCTGCATGGCTTGTGTTTCACACTCGTCTGAGGATCTGTGCAGACGTGTCATAGTCAGTATCACACCACAGCGACAATAAGGTTGCCGGGAAAATTTGAATATCCACTCCACTTGCTCGAAGTTGCGGTATGGTTACCAGAAAATACAAAGTGTGGTCAACCACTTGTGTATGAGTGACATGAATATGGTAACATTTGTGGCAAAGTCGTCGGTATTAATGACACTAACTGCAGTGCCGGGTGCAGATTGGTGGAGTGTTACTTGTAATGTATGACACATTAGTGGTCTTCATTTATAGAATGCGTCATGAAATAGCTTGCAGAGTAAGCAAGCTGAAGTGGCAGTGGGCTGGCCATATTTATGGCCGGTGGAGTAGATGAGTCCTGGAGTGGACACCGCGTATCGGCAATTGGTCTGGGACGCCACTCAGCACTGACGACCTCAAAAAGTTGGCTGGGACAGACTACACGCAGAAGGCGGAGGACAGGGTATTGTGGCGCAGCATGGGAGGGGCCTATGTCCAGCACTGGACTGCGATAGGCTGACTTCAATTATTGATAACTGAAATTTAACACAACCAGACGATTTTCTTTGTTGTTTCGCCAATCAATACCCGGTATAGTGCGTGCGAATGAAAGTAGGTCCCCAATAATTTGCATTCAATTTTGTGTACGGCCACATTTTTGCCACTTTTGTATAGTTGTGGCACTTTACACAGACCCTTAAAGCATAATGTAGGTACCTACCGTATGTTTACTCTGTCTATTTATTCTATTATTATTTCGTTCGATATTAAAGTTATTAAGTTTCGTATATTGTTTGTTTGCTCCTAGTTAGGAAATATTGAGTCAATATTGTTTTAGGCTATCGAAAGTTTATTTAGTGTAAGGGTTGGGGTTCCATTTTATATTTTGTGTTAGTTTAAACATGAAACGGGAAATAGTTATAAGTTATTTCAACTGATCGGAACTAAATATTGAGTTTAAATTACCATATATAACAGATTTTTTTAAAGTGTGTGCTAGCCATCATAACATAAATATACAATAGGATACTGAATTCTAAAGCCCGTTAGTACTAAAAGTCACTAAATTCTCTGTCCTTGTCATCTTCAAATGGTTGATAGACACAAAATGATATTTTAACTTTGTTTGGCACTAATCGCAGTTAGTGATTGATGGTGCAAGCAAGCTTAGATTTAAGAAATATGGAAAATAAAATGTTATAGGGTAATTAGCAATTAAATTTCGTTAGTACTTGTCTAATTATATTGTAAAATGAGTAAACACAGAAAAGGGAGAACAATAGTTAGGTATAGGTAATATTTTATGATTATAAAACTTAAATGTGACGGACGATCGGGTCGACAGGTAGCGGGCGCGAGTACGTGTTTGCCGTTAGCTAGCTCGCGTAATACTAGTTAGCAAAGGTGGCGGCGTGCGGGAACAGCGAGGCACCGACTCGGGCGCTGATGCGGGCTGAGCGACGACTCGGTAGAGGGGGTTTAGGCGTTCGGGCTTGTGGCGAACGGTGTAATATAGTACGAGCTACAAAATTCTTCTCTCTCATGTAACGAAATGCTCCTAAACGTGACGCGTCCTTTAAATTTCACACTCAGTGATCAACTACTACTTTGCCAGCGGCCTCACCCGCGTTTTTATACACTTGAACCCTTATCGTGAATCACGCTGTCTATTGGTGAAAAACGCATGAAAATCCGTTCAGAAGTTTTTGAGTTTATAGCGAACAGACAGACAGACGCGATTATCACCGCCTAAGAAAATTCACTTAAAAAAGAAATAGTAAAATCTTAACCTTTTCTCATAAATAGCTTGAAAATATTACTATTATAACACACTACAATGAATACCATTCAAGCCTCCCTAATTCCTTCAAAGGGTAAAGAAAAAGAATAGTAAAAAAAGTACCTAGAAAAATGTCCTTTCGCCTTTCTACCCGACGTGAAATGGAACCTGTGTTAAAGAACAGCTGTCTCTCAGAAAATGTCAAAGTTGCCGTCGGAGTAATGAAGCAAAATTTCATGGCAACTATTTTTTGTTAAGGGTTGCTGATATTCTTCGCGTTATTGCGTTTTTGTGAGTGACGGTTATGTATGGAGCTGTTACGTTACGTGTTTCAATATTCTATCATCTTTTGTTTGGGTGTTGAAGAATTTATGCTCGAGAGGAGGTTATTGCTCTAGTTGAGTCTTTGACTTAAGTATCCTTTTTTGAAGACAAGTAACTGAAGTCTGCCTCTTTGGTCTAGTAATTGATAGCATGAGGTCTTAGGTGTGATTCATAGGTCTTATTTTTTATTTATTTAGTTCTTAGTCAACCAACGGCGATACATAATTATAGTATACTTTTAGCTAGGTATCCTAGTTTTTACCATTTGGTAAAAGGCTAGGCAGATAATAAATGAAGTAGCCCTTATAATAGTTGTGTTTTTTTTTGTTGGGTGGAAAATCATCAAATAACTTCTCCCGCTCTGGGCGGAGCGGGAGGGCGTGTCAGACTTTTACTGACTAAAACCCACCCGTGTTCCCTCAGTTGCCTGTGTGCCAGGGGCCGCGGTATCTCTTTCGAACAACCCGCACCCCTGGCAGGCATCGGCCCTTGCGGGCCGCATCTCTTGCTGCTGAAATCTCTTTGAGGAACGCGTGGAACACAACGCGCCGTCGACCCGGGCTTGGTCCTTACCGACAGCGAGCTATCTATTACTCGCCATCCGCAAGCCCGTGCCTACGGTGGCCTGGGATTCCCGACGCCCAGGGCGTCTCCTGCGAAGGCCACGGTTGTGAGGGCGCATGTACTGCATCTCCCTCACGTGCGCCGCCTCCCTCTTTGCGAGCATAACTGCTTCGCTGAAGGAGGCGACTGCTAGCCATGCACTCTCGCTCCGTACAATGGCCTGGACCAGGGTCGGACGCGAGAGATCGCCGCCGCCGATCACCTCCACGAGGACACGGCGATGCTCCGCCCAAGCCGGGCAGGCGTCCACCGAATGCTCCACCGTGTCCTCAGGGCGATCTTCGCAATGGAAACACTCGGGCGTTTCCTCCCGCCCTATCCGAAACAGCAACCTCCCGAAACAACCGTGTCCGGTGAGAACCTGTGTCAGGCGGAAGGTGAGGACGCCATGCCGCCTCTCAAACCACTCCTCAAAGAGGGGACTTACCGCCGCAAAAATAGTTATGTTGGGGTTGGCTTCCAGTCTAACCAGATGCAGCTGAGTACTAAAATTTTACCATGGATGACAACAGGGACCAAAGCCTTAATCTGCTTTTCGAGGCTCAGAGGGTTTCGGTATGTAAAGATGGTCACCTATCTACAGACCGACCTTCGCAAGCATAGCTTACCCTGATCTATCGACCCCTATGCCAATTATTACTCAGAGATGAACCCACCATATTCTAGTATTTTCTGGGAGTAATAATAACATTCTGAATCTCTCTAGTACATATAATTATTACCGTGAAACTAGTCGATTGTCTTGTGTCAAAGGGTTCAGAAAAATAGTGTAACGTTATATTCGGTAAGATATTGCGTTTACTCATGTTTACTTTAGTTCAAGTAGAGATCAGCCTGGTGAAATCAAGAAATCTAATGATGTTTTTTATAACACATTTGCTCGTAAAGGGTCTCTTATTACACCAATTTCAATATCGTAATGTATGTCATTACGCACTTGTGCGTTATTGTAATGTAAAACGAACGGTACTTTTTTTAAATCTTAGCAAAGAGTTTTTATGTCAGAGAAGTGGTCAACATTTTATGAATAAAATTATCTTTGAGAGATAAAATATAAAAAAATAAACATTTCATTCTTTAATTTAATTAGTTTTGACAATAAATTACAACCATTTATCTGTAACAAAAACAAAAAAATATTAATTTACTTTATTAGTTATACTGGCTGTTTTTGTGCCTTTGCCTTAAAAAAAAAGCGCCGATGCGCGCGCATCGCTAACTTGTGAACAAGTAATAATCAATTTTACAAATTGTTCAAATTTTTCTAACTGCTTTAACAAGTGATTAAAGATTTACTCGTTTAAGAAAGTTCGACTTTTATTTATTTCCTCGCAAATATGTTATAAAACGTCGTATGACATACGTGCGCTTTGATAATTACAGCCTCTGCTTTTTTATAGCCGTCGCCTACGGCTCGGGCTAGCAATATCGCCTCGGCTGTAATTTTCAACTTACCGCACTTATATCATAATGTACTATTAGAATATTGTTTTCTGATACACTTATCTATACTAATATTGTAAATTCGAAAAACCACTTTAATAAAAAAAAAACAATTATTTGCATTTATTATCGGTCTGTCGGTATGGATGATAGGATACTTTTCATCCTTTCATCCATCCTTCTTATTATTAGTTTCCGAAATCTAGTTAAAAAGCTAGTTATTTATAACTTAGTACGTGTAATGTTACAAAGATATCAACGTGTCATCAATTGGAAACTTTATAAGTTTACCCCTGCACGTGTTTTCTTGAGCAGAATTTATTTATTTACAAACTTAGCACGGTTTGCACTTTGCAGTTTGAAAATAGTTTTAGTTTTATTTGTTTAGGGAATAAGACAACTACAGTTCTTAAGTTTACAAAGATATTTCAGCAGTTTAGAAACCACAGGTAACAGAGGGGACGAAGTGTAAAAGTTCTGAGTTTTGTTTTTTAAACTTCTTGAAATCGTAGGTTTTAAGGAGAACTATTTTTTCAATGTTGTAAACAAAAAATAAAATAAAAATCTGCCTAGCAATAATATGTCTGGTCTGGACTTTAAAAGAGACCCTTGAGTTTGCTTCGTCATATCTTCTCAGGGTTAGGTAGATACCTAACCCTGAGAAAAGACCCTAAAAACCCTAACCCTAAAAAAGTAAGCTAGATATTGATATTTCCTATCTGAGTAGATACTCAGATAGGAAATATCAATATCTAGCTTACTTTTTTAATAATATGACGTGTGAAACTCATTCCGATATCTAATTTGCTGAATAAACAATTTCATTCCATTTCGTACTTATTATTATAAAGATAGTTATTCAGTTTGTCTGTCTGTTATGTATGATTCAGATAGGTAGCCTAGGACCTTACCTTAGGGATTTTTTATCGGTTTCAAATATGTTCACTATATTATTTCAGCAAATAAACAGTTCCTTGACTAATTGACAGACTGAGCTGACACAGATCCTTTAAGGGGAACCTAGTCGCGGGCTCGAACTCAATGATGGGCTTGGCTAAAAAGAAAGCTGTCTCACCAAGCATCGTGTCCGACAGAGGTAGTATCAGTCATGAGCAATTAGAAGCACAACGCACAACATTATTGAGCGAGATACAGGATCATTTATAGTAATACAGACGCGTAAAAAATTAAGAATAGTCCTTCGGAAGATCGGGTTTTATGAAAAAAGCCCTGAATAAATCAATAACCAATAAAGTTTATTGTACTTTTCGATATTTCAGCTTTATCAGTATCGACTTGGTTTTTCAGATTTTACACTTCTATTATTACTTAAATACGCTCAAAGTTAGGTTAAATTAGCAAGAAAAAAGAATCCATGTTGGCTCCTAACTTTTAAATGGCTTTTTATTATAGTATTCTGTTTCCGTATAGGCAATATTAATAATGAGACAAAACCATACCATGTTTAATTTTTGATATATATAGTCGAACAGTGGATGAATACACTCTCGAAGTTTTTATGAGAAAAATCTGGACTATATTCACCTTAACCAACTAAGGCAAAAAAAAAACAGGCAAATATGAGTAATAATGAACAATGAAGTATTTTGGAAAATGCGAGAAATTGGTTATTTTCACTTAAAACTTTTTACTCAAAAAAAAATGAATGGAGGCTGAGTTAACCCGTTGAAGAAGGTAGATCAACGTGAGGTATATACATCCATGCTCTAACGAATACTTCTATCTTCGGTACACACTCGCGCATACAACTCCCCTAATCACTTACATACCACATCACATCACCTACTCATCCACACACACACACAAACACCTACAGTCATATTAATTCACCAACAACCTCGCACTCTCACATACTCATACATAATTTTAAAAACTAATATAAATTATAAGTTTTTTTTCCTTCTAAAGGTATATCGACACATTCCGGATAGCCCCACAGGGTCCATAATTGTGACTAATATTATTTCCCTACCAAGTTTATACATTATGGTACGTAAAAAAGAATTGACAATTTACAATTGACTTATAGTAATTGGACCCTCATTACGAAACACTGTCTCTTAAGATAAAGGATAAGTCTTATCTATTGGGTACAGATTTCCGCAGCATTCAAATGTCCAATAATTAATCTCTACCATACATTCAAAAATTCTAAACTTAACGTTCAATTATCTGTATTTTTGGGAAATAAAGTTATATTAATAAGTCTTTTATTTATTTTCTTTTCTTATTAACTACATTTTTAAATATTTTTGTAAAAGTAACTTAACAAACAACATTATATAAATATAAAAAATAGTGGTCCGCCGGTATCGGGAGCAGGGTCCAAGCTACCGGTGGTTAGGGCTCCAGAGACAGGAACTTCCTCACGATGCGAGCCGTATCGAGGAGTACTGCCATCTGAATCAGGCCTTTGATCCAACTGCCTGACGAGATATTATTATTAATGGATTTCTTATGAAGTCTATGACTGCGTCCATAACTAAGATGATAAGCTTTGATTCTAACCAGCCTCAAAGTTCACAACATTAGCTACACGTAACCAAGTACCTCCAATTATCCCTTACTAATTATACATGTGTCTAACAATGTACTCACATGTACCCCTTGTCCACAGAACCTGAGACAGAGGTCATGGGAGGACCAGACCTGTTCATTTACGCAGGTTCTACGATAAACCTGACATGTATTGTCAGATACACGCCAGAACCGCCTAATACTATTAATTGGACGCATAGAGGGAAGGTAAGAATACACTTTAATTATAATGTTAAGGCTTCAGTAGACATGCTACTTTTGGTAAAGTGAGTCAGCGATTTAGACGCTTTTCGGAAGCGTAATGCAGAAGAAAGTCAATGTTGGTACCACACTAATGCGATGCAGCACTTATGAAGTTGCCTTAATAAGAATGTCTGCGAAGATCCTACGGCACGGCTTTCGACATAACTAAAAGCAAGCACAAAATGACGGCAACGATACATGTCCATAAGCATGCCGCGACATCTTTAGGCATTATCGTTGAAATTTAAATTATATTGTCGTACTATTGAGTTATGTTTTTATTTGGCACATAAAGATCCCATGCCGAAAAGTAATAATTTCTATTGAAGGTAAGAATTTTTTTTTGTTAACTAGGTGACGGCAAGTTGCAAAATAAAATTGTGTACTCTGATCTAGGTACATGCCATTCGAAAATTCGTCATTAATATACGTACTTGAATAGCAACCAAGATTTTAATCATTTTTACAACGAAACACAGCCAACATGCGCACACATTAATGAAGACTTGTATGTTAGAATGTCTGTCTGTACATTAGCAGAACTTGTTTTTATCGTTAAATTAAATTCAAACTCCACACATTTGCTTCGAATAAACCAATTACAGGCACTTTTGAATTGTCAAGGGGCCAGTCAGGCAGAAAGATGAAGCTAGTTGCCCATTCTAAAGCGTAGTGCGTGCCTATTTTAAGTCGAATTTTATTATAAAATGTTGGTTACATCATTTATGTTGAAATTATGAATGTTAGAACGATGTAAAAAGACGTGCACATTAAAAGCGTCCGTAATTTTTTAATTACGGACGCTTTTAATGTGCACGTCTTTTCAAAACAATTTAGAAATTAAATTAGAAGTCAAACATTAAAGAACAATTTAGAAATTAAAATAAGCTGCGGCGGCTAAGAGATGACCAGTCCCTACTGACGGCGGCGGCGTGGCGGCGCCCGTTTACGATCATAACGTATGGATCAGCACCATTCAACCGTGCAATAAGTGCGTGTACAATGTAAAACATACCCAGTAAATGGTAGCTTTATAGTAGGAATATAGTGCTTCTATATTTCACGTGCTATGCAATTATACAATACTAAGAGATTGAATTTATACAATGCAAAGAAATCTAGTTATTACAATCTTCAGCAGCTCCAACAATATTTTCGAATGATAATCAAATTAGTTTTGGCATCCTTGTAGAGCAGGACAAGCAGCGTTTAGCCAAGTATTTTTGTCAGCGATGTAATCCCCTAACTTGTAATATGCTTGGCTGCGTAGTGTGCGTTTGACATTAGATTTAAATCTCGTTTCATTCAGTTAAACTATGTGGGCAAGTATTTTATTGTAACATTTTAAAAAGTACCTCGTGAAGGATGAGTCTAGTTTAGCCAGTCTGAATCCTGGTTGAAGTAATGATTGGTACCTATGTCTAGTCTCGTAGGTGTTAATTCACCTCTTTTACTGAAAAGATTTAAATTTGTCCTTACGTACATGATGTTCTCGTAGATATATTGACAAGGTACCGTCATGATATTATCATCTTTGAATAGTTAAGTCTATCTTAAAAACTACTTTAAGCTGCTTCAATTTATTTCTCTATTACTTTAAAGTCACAACTGAAAGTTAAAAGCATTTCTCTTTGAAACTCTCAGAAATATGACATCACAATAGAAATAGTGTAAAGTTAGAAATAAAATGCTGAGATGTGATATGAAGAAAACTGTTTACGTCACAAAATGCGAATGAAAATATGAAAATTGCTTAGGTACTGGTTTCGTGTTGAGCAGTATTAGGTTTTCTTTGGTATTCTTCTCTATTTGATAAAGAGTTTTATTTAAAAAAAATACTACTACTTTCAATATTTTACAATAACTATTTGAGTTGATTGTTGCTGGAAAGTAGCACCGATAACTGAAAAGTTGTGTGGAAATCGGTTGTCATGGTATGGCATGTGATACGGAGGAATAAGGAAAACGTCGTGAAGAAAGTTTTGAGTATGAATGTCGATGGCTATAAGAGTAGGGGAAGACCAAAGAAACGATGGATGGACTGTGTGAATGATGATATGTTTAGAAAGGCTGTGACTACGGAGATGACGACTAACAGAGGAGTGTGGAAGAAAAAGACATGTTGCGCCGACCATAAATAAATTGGGATAAGGACAGGAGAATGATGATGATGATGATGAGTTGATAGAATGAAAGGTAAATTGCGGTTTACGATTTATGACGTATTAAAAAAACTACTTACTAGATCTCGTTCAAACCAATTTTCCGTGAAAGTTTACATGGTAATGTACATCACATATATTTTTTTTTTATTCATTCTCTCATTTTAGTAGTTACAGGGGTCACACATTTTACCACTTTGGAAGTGTCTCTCGCGCAAACTATTCAGTTTAGAAAAAAACGATATTAGAAACCTCAATATCATTTTTGAAGGCCTATCCATAGATATCCCACATGTATGGGATTGATGAAAATAAAATTGAGTTTCAGTTCTAAGCATGGGGAACCCCCAAAGTTTATTGTTTTTTTTTTCTATTTTTGTGTGAAAATCTTAACGCGGTTCACAGAATACATCTACTTACCAAGTTTCTACATCATAGTTCTTATAGTTTCGGAAAAAAGTGGCTGTGACGTACGGACGGACAGACAGACAGACATGACGAACCCATAAGGGTTCCGTTATTTGCCTTTTGGCTACGGAACCCTAAAAATTAGTATATATGTTCATTTCTAGAAGGCATATACAAGTGGTAGCAAAAATATGTGACGTCGAAAGAACAGCAAAATAATCTGACGAGACATGTGATGTCAAAATATCAGATGCTGTATCGGCTTCAAAATATTGTGTCACCTTCTAGATATGAGTCCGATATTATTGCATTCCAAAACGGGACACATCTTCCAATGCAGTAGGCATTATTTTGGTGTTGTATGTCTGGCCAGATAGTTTTGGTGTTCCTTGGATGTCACATAATATATTTGTGTTGCCAGTTGTATATGCTACATTTGTATGTATATCGGATAAGTATCATTGCTGAGATATAAACCTATACCTACCACGTTCATAAAGCGCAATAAATACCAACGTATTTATTGCGCTTCTAGAAATTAACATATATACTAATTTTTAGGGTTCCGTAGCCAAATAGCAAAAAAACGGAACCCTTATGGATTCGTCATGTCTATCTGTCCGTCCGTATGTCACAGCCACTTTTTTCCGAAACTATAAGAACTATGCTGTAGAAACTTGGTAATTAGATGTATTCTGTGAACCGCATTAAGATTTTCACACAAAAATTGAAAAATAAACAATAAATTTTGGGGGTTCCCCATGCTTAGAACTGAAACTCACATTTTTTAGTCGATTTTGTTAGCTGTGAGTTGTCACAGCTCTGCTATGTAGACTAAATACAATCCAAAACGCATAAACAACTCCGAATCGTAATAAGTACAAGGTTTTTTCAAAAATAAGAAAGTGATGAAAGCCAAACAAAAACCCAATAAAAAGTTTGATTATCATAATGAAAGTTATTTCTTCAGAAGTAAATAATCAGTTTGTGTCATTCACAAACGAGATTCCAAGAAATCGGGATCGAGATGTTTAATTCATGATTAATGTACGAACGGTTTCTTATTTATCATGAATTATACATTAAAAGGAATGAGATAACAACGTTTATATTTTATACTAGCTTCTGCCCCCGACTTTTGGTTCCCCTGACACACCCGACGTTGCATCGCATCGCGTACCCTAAATCTTCGTTTTCGCTTGCCGTTATTTCTTGACTTTTTTTTGTTTTTGCTCGGCTCATGAGGGTTCTAGCATGTTCGGTTTAAAGAATTCTATCCTCATAAAGCACACAAATCGTTCACTTAAAATATGGGATAAACAAATAAGTCATGCAGTTTTAAGGTACATACTGACTCCGTGAGTCAACAAAAGGATACAGAGTATTAATTATGCAATAATAGGATTTAAATTCTATACAAAAGGTAAGTGATTACAAGCAGGCAACTTTTTTCTTTTTTTTCTTCTCCTAGCTGGTAGTTATGATTTTTGGATTAAAATGTTTAGATTTTTAAACGGTTTTATTTAGCTCACCCCGTTTGTTTTATTTATTATTCTTGGGTCAAATTTAGTAATTCAAATTTCACCCTCTTCCTGTCAACCGATTAATCTGAAATTTTGTATACACTTTGGATTTTGGTGACAATACAATTATGTTTATTCATTATCATTATAAATTCAAGATGGCCGCTGCTACAAAATGGCGGATAATTTATGTTTTATTAATCCCATCAATATGGGTATCAAATGAAAGGGCTCAACAAGCAGAATACAATATACTATAAAAAAATGAAATCCAAGATGGCAGCCGCTACAAAATGGCGGATAACGTAGGTTTTATCAATCCCATCAATGTGGGTATCAAATGAAAGGGCTCAACAAGCAGAATACAATATACTATAAAAAATTGAAATACAAGATGGCGGCCGCTACAAAATGGCGGATAACGTAGGTTTTATCGATCCCATCAATATGGGTATCAAATGAAAGTGCTCAACCAGTATAATACAATGTACTATATAAAATTAAAATCCAAGATGGCGGCCTCTACAAAATGGCGGATAACTTAGGTTTTATCAATCCCATCAACATGGGTATCAAATGAAAGGTGTCAACAAGTAGAATACAATTTACTATGCAAAATTGAAATCTAAGATGGCCGCCGCTACCAAATGGCTGATAACAATTTTTTATCAATCCCACCAATATGGGTATCAAATAAAAGGGCTTGACAAGAAGAATACAGTGCACTATACAACCTCAATATTTAAGATGGGCGCAGCCACCAAATGGCGTATAATAATAAGATTTAAATTTAGAAATTGAATCTGTAATTTAGGTATCTGATTAATCCAGCCTGAATCCACCACCCAAGTCAAGATTTTGTATCGTGTTGAGGGCTGTGTGGCGTTAGGGTGGCTAAAAATGATACGTCGTTAGCGGTACACCACCCAAGTTAAGGTGAAAGGTTAAAACGCGCCGAGAACTGTATGGCATTAGGGTGGATAAAAATAATATGTCGTTAGCGTTTTCCCCTCAAGACTCAGGCGCATCTTGTTGTACATAGCCTTGCCCCTTTATTGGACCTCTGGGGGGGTCGACCGTTTAAATGTCCATTACTCGTGGGAACAAAATGGTAAAAAAAAATATAAAAATACAAACACAAATAAAACAGAAAGATACTGGAACACGCAGAGCCGATGGAACTAGACCATGAAGAAGAAGTTCCTTATTTGCCAATGAATGAAGACCAGTTCTTACAGGCTAAGCAGTCTATGAATGCAGGACAAAAGGAAATTTTTACATTAGTTACCCAGTCCATACAAAATCAAAAGTCAGGTGCTGAAGAACGTTTAAAAATATTCTTTACAGGAGGAGCTGGTGTGGGCAAGACTTTTCTATTAAAGTTATTACGAGACCAAATTAATAGGTGCTACGCAAAGGATGCGGTTAAAGTCTGCTCACTAACAGGAGTTGCAGCTAGATTAATAAATGGAGCTACGATACACAGTACTTTAAAATTGCCTGTACAGAAAGACGGCCGCATAACAGGTATGTCACCACTGTCCGGAAACTATTTGCGAATAATGAGGCAACAATGGCATCAGACAGAATTTTTGATTGTCGACGAGATTTCCATGGTGTCTTATCAAATGTTATGCATGATGGACGCTCGATTAAGGCAAATTAAGAACTGTGAAAATGAGTTTTTTGGAGGAGTAAACGTATTACTTTTCGGTGATCTTTTACAACTGCCTCCTATAAAACGATCAGGAACACCTGTTTTCAAACAGCCAGAACATCTCCAACCAGCTACACATCTCTGGCGTTTATTCACGCTGTGTGAATTAACTGAAAATATGCGTCAGCAAGGTGACCAGACTTTTATTGATATTTTGAATGCTTTGAGAGTCGGTGAGCTAACAACCCAACATTTTAGTATTTTAATGGGAAGACTTCTTCAAGACACGAGTGATGAGTTTGCAATAGACAAAGCGTTAAGGGTATACCCCACAAATCAACAAGTTAACGACCACAACTCTGCTGTATTGAATTTGTACAGAAATAATGGTGCTCGCATTTACAAAATAAAAGCGCAGGATCAGCTAGTACACGCCACACGAAATGCAGACAATGTGGATATAGCTACTATAATACCAGCTGATATCAACAAAACTGGGGGTTTACCAGCGGAACTGCAAATATTTGTGGGGGCAAAAGTCATGCTACGGTCCAATATTGACGTTTCAAAGGGATTAGTAAATGGCGCTATAGGCTACATCAACGAAATCGTTTGGCCTCAATTTCGTCGAACTCAGATGTATGCAACAGATGTACCTTCCGTCCGAATTGATTTCGCAAGAGACGGAGTACATCTTATACACCCGAAAGCCATACAGTTTCCAGCTAAGTACAATTACGGGACGGCTGAAAGAAGAATGTTGCCTTTAATACTATCATGGGCTTCTACAATACATAAAATGCAGGGCAGCACTGTGGATCACGCAGTCGTATACTTAGGTGCGAAACTGTTTGAAGAAGGTCAAGCCTACGTGGCTCTTAGTAGAGTAAGATCTTTGCAGGGACTACGTATAGAGGAGTTGGACTGCAAAAAACTAACGGGCAAGAAACCTTGCAATAATGAAGCACTAAATGAATTAAACAGAATGCGAAATAAAAACTAAAAACTAGAAAATAAAAAAATAGGTAAAAAAACTTTTTCAGTTAAACGGTTTTATGTTAAACATACATTGCAATGTTTAAGATAAATGTACTAAAAACCAAAAAATAATAAAATAGATACAGTCGTGGGAATTATAAACATATGCATAGACTAGACTAAAATAAAACCGTGGGGCACGTCAATTGTCTACAAATTATCGACTTAATGTGCGATAGAAGAATCGTTTAATTCGTCGTTAAAATAGGCAGTTGGCCCGCAGACGGTGAGGAAATTACTTACTATTTTCTTGCTCATGGAAATTCCAATAGTTATACACTCCATGTAAATAAAAGAGATGTTTCAACTAGTTTATCGTTGGACATTCACACTGCTGGCTGGCGAGGAATCGTTTCACTGCTCGTAGTTTGTCTTTAATCGACAAAACATATGATAAAAGTACTACTCCCTCACCACTATGAAACCCTAAAACTCGCTTATAATCGAGCTTGCTAGCTTGTTTCCACATTCTAGCCCTACTTATCACACGTCCATCGTTGTCGGTTGAACAACTGCCTAATTATAGTGTAACATTACAAAACAAACATTTTAATCAACGATTGTAGACAATTGACGTGCCCCACGGTTTTATTTTAGTCTAGTCTATGCATATGTTTATAATTCCCACGACTGTATCTATTTTATTATTTTTTGGTTTTTAGTACATTTATCTTAAACATTGCAATGTATGTTTAACATAAAACCGTTTAACTGAAAAAGTTTTTTTTACCTATTTTTTTTTGCATTGACAATCATTTCTGGCAATTTGTTGTCTGGCAATGTTAAGACGCCTATAAACCTTCCTCAAAAATTGGGCCAAAAAACTCAAAAAAATAATCATATCCAAATGGTAGCTTTAGAGATTAGCGCGTTCAAACAAACAAACTATTCAGCTTTATTATTTAGTATACAATCATTACCAACATTTTTTTTTCATTTGCCTGTTAAAATCCACTACTGAACATGGGGTTTTTCCTTCACAAATGTAACAGAAATGACGAAATGTGGGTGAACTATAGGTACCTCTGCTTTACCCTTCAGGGATTTTAGAAGTGATGTAATGTTACAGGATGTATGTAGTATATGAATTACTTCATATCATTGTTTATTTAACTTGACTGCATAAACCATTTCTTTTTTTTATTAATTAAATTTTCATTTATCGTTGAATGATGGTTATATGCTATTATTGTATAGAATCAAGTTCTTCCAACATAACAGACAGCTGTGCTGCTGGGGAGTTTGTTACGCCACTTCTTCTTGCCAGCTAAAGCACTAGGAAGTGGTGAAGGGCGGGCTTTTTGGGGGGACTGTCTTATGTAATTTTGACGTTCAAAAAGTGCTGACTCTCAGCCTAGTTTGAATAAATGACTTTGATTTTGATTTTGACCTATTAGTTATTCGAGTAGGTCACAATCTCTTACTGTAGGTAAATAGACCCGCTAACGCTAAAAATACCACACTTCATCATCACCAAATTAAGCTTAAGCCACAGAACTAAACTACCAATTAATTTATATAAAACTAGCTTTTGCCAGCGGCTTCGCCCGCGAAAACTATCCCACAGAAACCTAGTACCTACCTAATAAAAGTATCCTGTGTTATTCCAGGTTAAAGACTACATTTGTGCCAAATTTCATTCAAATCCGTTCAGCCGTTTTTGGGTGAAAGAGTAACAAACATCCATCCATCCATACTTACAAACTTTCGCGTTTATAATAATAGTAGGATATGCAATGATAACCGTAAATTAAAGTGTTGTGCAAACTTAACCGTCAGCCTGCAAGCGAAGTTGGTCGTTAGTTCGGGTGCTAAGTTCATGAATTGAGTCCTAATTACATCTAGTTTCCAGCCATAGAAAAGATTCTATGGCTTAAACCGACGAGATTCTATGACTGATTGTATGAACCGACTTTCTGTAAGAACAGAAAGTCGTTTCATACAAAGAGCGAAAACAGACGCCCGCACGTACACATAGCTGCGTACGTACGATCCCAAACGAATGCTTGTCGTGAGTGTGCTTGCACTCACTGTACGTGAAACGTGTCCCTATCTGTGTGCGTGCGTATTCACCCAGTATATGGAGCGAATCTTCTGTAATATTCTGTGTTTTAGTACTCCTAACCAGTCTATTGTATGCCATAGGAGTGGATTGCAATTCCCGGAATCGCAATTAGACGTAAACTCGACGCATCCACATGTGAATACCGCTGGAAATTGGGAACAATGCCATAAGGCAATTAAGTTGATTTTAAACCAGCCTGTTATCACAAAATTGGGTCGGGAACAATGGCATTGCCTTTGATTTCAACCTTAACTCTACGAGTTTATAGCTTATTATTAGGAAGCTGATTTAGTTTGGCGATTTAGCACTGGCATTACCATCATCTCATCTTCCTGCTCTTGCATTTGTACTTGGGATCGATGCAGCACATTTTCTTCAACCATTCTCTCCTGTCAACCGTCACGTAATTTATTATTCAGTCTCTTCTCTTTCATATCATTCCTCACGCAATCCTACCATATTTCCTTGACCATTCTCTCCCTTTCAATCCATAAACACTTATATTCATCCCATTCTTTACTCAAATCCGTTTCCTTCCTTCATTAGATACATGCATAACTAGTCAAACGATTACTTTTTTTTTTTTTTTGGGTGGGAAATAATCAAATAACTTTTCCCGCTCTGGGTGGAGCGGGCGGGCGTGTCAGACTTTTACTGACTAAAACCCACCCGTGTTCCCTCAGTTGCCTGTGTGCCAGGGGCGGCGGTATCTCTTTCGAACAACCCGCACCCCCGGCAGGCATCGGCCCTTGCGGGCCCCATCTGTTGCTGCTGACATCTCTTTGAAGCGCGCGTGGAACACAACGCGCCGTCGACCCGGGCTTGGTCCTTACCGGACAGCGAGCTACCCATTACTCGCCGTCCGCAAGCCCGTGCCTACGGTGGCCGGGAATCAGCCTGGGAAATTTTCATGATTTGAACAAAAAATATGATTTGATGAGTCAAACGATTACTTACGACTAGCATTACAAAGTGCATTTATCTATTAAAATAATAATACTTGGAGTCTGTCTGAAACTGTAGGTTACTTTTAGAGATATTCCCCAACTAATATTTGAATGTGGCACTCAGATAGCTTGTTAATTAGAAACGAATTCGTTAAAAATCGTCGATTCGTTCGGTGTTATAAATTAAAATGACCAAAGCTGTTAAGTTAAATAACAGCTTGGGTAATTTTAATTTATAAACTTTAGACAACCAGTCTTACCAAGAGGCATTGTGTTACCCAGTAAAAGCTCTCGCTCGGCAGTCGCTCCATGCGAATACTGGTAATCAGCTGCATCTGGTTAGACTGAAAACTGACCCCAACATGTTGGGCAAAGGTTAAAAACTCAACCAGAACTCAGTAGAAAAATACAAAAATGTGTAAATCAAAACATTATTTACCTACCTATTCACATCATGTCATTATGAATCGTCGATTATGCCAACAGAATAGAATATTACCGCGCACATCTTTCATAAATTAAATTATAAAATATTCCGATCCTTGACAGACAGTGGTAGCGCTGATTTAAAAAGAAAAAAATAGTAAATATTGTCGTTGAATCGTTTGTTTTGGTTGTTGCATACTTGTATCCTATCCCCATCCTGTTCCCGCACATTACCTACTCCGCGTGTGAGTGCGAGCGAGAACGCTTAACAGTGCAACCAACTTTGCTACACGAATCGGCGCCGCGCGCCGCCCCGAGCTTGTTCCGACGCAACACGAACTAGAACGTAATGGCCGAACCACCGCTCGCGACATCGTGTGTGTGCGCATCAAAATCAATTTAGTGAAGTGTTCATCGCAATTATTGGAGGATTCCGCGTCTATCAAGGTATTGTGCACCTTTCCTTAATGCAAGCTATTTGTTTCCATTTCTTTCCACAAGGTTTGCATATTCCCGAACTCGACAACCAAATCGCAAAATTTTTCGTTTATTACTCATTCGCGTAAACAGACAGTGTCTTTGTCGTTTATGTTGTCACGTCTCTTGAGACGACAGAGATTTCTATATTAAGTTTATGCTGTGATAAATTAACTGTCTTTTATCCTCGATTTCTTATCTAGATTTGAATAGGTACATCTCAAAGTGTATCCACGAGAACACTGCCGACAAACTGTACAGCAGTTTACTAGTAGACTTATGTATTTTTCTATGTAACTTTTCGTAAATAAAATAAATAAAAAAAAAAAAAACGTCTGTAGGTATTATTTTCTCCTACTTTTTTGTTTAGCGTTTCCTTAAAGTTTTTAAATTTTAGTGTTTTCATTGATAAAACCCTAAAATAAATTAGATTTTAGTGTTTTCAGATAAAAAAATGCAGTTCATTTGCGTTTTATTTCCATTTTCGTTTCATTTTTAGTTCTTCGTTTATTTAAATGAAGTTCATTTAACACTTATTAATTCCTAACTTAAATTGGAACTTTTACCTCAAGCCTGGACATTAAAAGATTGACCTGTACTCTCTCTGGAAATGCAAAAAGTTTATATATTAATAAAGTTTTCTTGCACTCAGCTTTTAACAACCCAGCATAAGTTTTCTTGCACCGCTTAATCTGAAACTTGTTTACCAAGTCAGCACTTCTAATTTCATACTTGGGACGAGAACTATGAAGACTGTTATTAACTTTTATTGTAAAACAGATTGTTACCGTCTTAAGTTTTGACTACTATAAGTAGGATTTGGTTACAGTTTATTTTAATCGTCGGGAAATCATTTCAATCTCAAATCATTTGGGCTTCACAAAGAATATGAGACAAAAAACAAAGACTGCGAGTCTTCGTTTATTAGGATTGAGCATGTATGGAAAATGATCGGATAAATTAAAATGGTACCCTCCTTTTGGGCTTCGCCGCAGTCAGTTATGAAATATATTAAAATCCTTTCTTTGTAGCTAAACAGGATAAAAGAGGCTTTGCGTTTTATATAACTTTGGTTATTTTCGTAATCTATACGGATAATAAAATAGACAAAGAGGGTAAGATAACGAAAAGGGGACTCTAAATAAATTGGGATTGAGCATGTATAGGTATAATGATCGGGTTAAGGACCCATATTAAATACTAGCTTTTTCCCGCGGCTCCGCCCGCGTGGATGTCGGTTATCGCGTAAAAAAGTGGCCTATGTCCTTCTCCATATCTCAGGCTACATCTCTGCTAAACTTCATGGCGATCGGTTTAGCGGTTTAGGTGTGAAAGCGTAACAGATAGACAGACAGACGACAATACGACAGTAAATAAAACACTGGCAATACTAAAAATATATATCGAAATAAAAGAAAGGTTTTTTCAAAAAATATACAGTGATGATTATGGATTTTGATTTTCGGTCTTTCTGTCATGTGCCATGTGTGCAAAAGGTAAAGTAGTTCAAATGACGAATATTGGTATATTCGTCATTTGAACTAGTTTTCTTTTTAAGAGTGTTTCTTACAGTATTTCATTGAATTTCTGCTGCAAAAAAAAATACACTAAATATTCGAAGGTAGTTAAGTATATGTGGTAGGGGGTATATTTGCAGCGTGTTGAATATATGTATATTGAACGGGGGTGGATATATTGATGAACGCGCCTGTTTCGCACCAGATCAGGAAAGCAAGTAATAAATAATATTATACTCACCTGAATGTGCTTCCACGAAGTTTTATTTGTACGGTTTCGCTCAAAATTTTGACGAGCGGTCGTGGTCGAAATGAGTCGAACATTAATATGGCGGTGTAAAACATTCCTTTTGATGTAAATATTCGGCTAATCTGAGTCAAAATCGTGACTTCTGCGCGTTCTTGGACTGACCCAATCAAATGAGCGCTTGTCACTACCATCCACTTCCTGATTGGTGCAAATTGCACTTGGTTTGAAGTATCCACCCTTTACTTTATTTAAAATATGACTTATAAAAGGATGATACTAGTACGTAACAAACATTCAATTTGATTTCTGTGACGTGCAGTCGACTTAACATATTCTCTATGCCATTCAAACCTCGCACGGCGAGCGCATTTCAGATTGGCATATCTGGAAGTGCAGGCAAGTCGTTGAAACAATTACCATAGTTACTGTACTCTTGGACATTATTTTATATGAGAATTTCTCCACCACACACCAGTCTGACGTTAAGCTTGATACAAGCGTTCGAGATTTGCAGGGTTGAATTTGGGTTAGTTAGGAAGAAACTACTAACAACTACTCTATTTTAATGTGCTCAGAAAATAAACTTGTTCCATAAACAGCGTTATAGTTATTTTCCACCAGTTATGGCTAAGCAAAAACTGTATAATACGGTACATTACTTTAGTGCAAACGATCTTAAGTATCCTGTACCTACTAGTTGAAAAACTGTATCTCGGGAGACAGGGCCTTCCGTTTGAAATGAGACAGCGTTTGCCTTATTATCTCAGAATTAAAAAAAATTGTACGTCTACTTTTTATTATTTGTGCGTAGCATTTTGTTTTTAAACAATGTTTTGAAAACCGATTATTGTTATCCTTTAATGACGCAGCATACTAATTAATATTATAAATGCGAAGTTAGTTTGTTATGCTTTTATGCTAAAACGGCTGAATGGATTTGAATGAAATTTGGCATAGAGGTAGACCATGAACTGGAGAAGGACATAGGCTACTTTTTATCTTGAATTGCAGACAAAGTCGTGGGCAATACATATTGGATTATAACATTCTAGAGTACTAAATTAATGTTATCAAACAATAAAAAATCACTGATTTCACTTTAGCAAAAAACTAATAAAAATGTCATCTTACAGTATTTGCACGGTCGCAAGTGCTGTAAGACCTCTCAAGTAAAGTTTGAACGAACACTGTAAACATCATTCAACTTTGACTCGCAGTTTCTTATTCAGATTAAAATCTTTAATGAGTTGGAAAATTATATCATGACTCAAGTTTCTTGTAAAGTATTAGCACCTCCTTTTCTGCGATTAACAAAACTTCTAAACATTATTGTAAGTTGAAATATGCTTCTGCCAGCGGCTTCGCCCGCTTCGACGTTGGAAATTATCCCAAGGAAACGTACTACCGATATGAAAAGTATCCTATATGTTAAATCAGGTTACAAACTATCTGTCTGTCAAATTTTATCTAAATCCGTTCAGCTGTTTTAGCGTGATTGAGTAACAAATATTCAAATATCTAAATATCCAAACATCTACACATACAAACTTTCAGATCTATAATATTAGTTTGATAGTAGGATTCAGCAGTCTCCTTTTTCCTATACGTATTCAGTCTATTCAGGAGTTTGTAGCTAATTAGTAACACCCGCATGGGTCGATTCATTAGGTAATGTTTCGCTTGCTGCAGTTGGTCCGTGGATGGGTGTTACTATCTTTACATATCAAGATTCCACCGTGTCTCGCAAAAGCACGTTAAGCCATTGGTCACGGCTGACATTTGTGGATGTTTGACAGTCGATACGGGTCATCAGAAGCCCAAAATTCTGACGAGCAGTGACATTGAAAGCAACAGCATATTATGTAGTTGGAAAAACTGGGCAGATGATGACTTATTTAGTTTTCTAATGTGGGTGTGCCAACTATAGATACACTCCTGCCTAACCCTTCGGAGAATTCCGACGTTTGGCTCCCAGACTGGAGCAGGCCGGGGCTGCCTTGAAGCGGCTCCTGCCAAATGTAAAGGGTCCAAACGCCTCCTGCTGGAGGCTGTACACAGGGGTCGATCTGTCCATGGCCCTATACGGAGCACCGGTGTGGGCACCTTGATTGAGGCGCCGACAAGCCCACCGATTGAATGCGTCCCATAAGGTCATGGCCATCCAGATGGTCCGGCGATCTTTCGCATACAGCCCTGGTCCAGGCCATGGTTCGAAGCGAGAGTGCATGGGTAGCTGTCACCTCTTTCTGCGAAGCAGTAATGCTCGCGAAGAGGGAGGCGGTGCACGTGAGGGAAATGCAGTATATGCGCCCTCACGGCCCTAATAGCCGCAGAAGACGCCCTGGGCGTCAGGAATCCCAGGCTGATTGCCGGCGAGCGTAGGCGCGGTAAAAGTCTGACACGTTCTCCTGCTCCACTCAGAGCGGGAGAAGTTATATGATGATTTCCCACTTAAAAAAGAAACCATTCGGGGAATGTAGGCGTGAAGTTATGTTATAGATTTAGTTTTTTATTAGTTAAATAGATAAAATAAAGATTAATTTTATTCCATTCAGAAAACACGGTAACATAAAAAAAAACTAGTGATAGGTTAGCCTAAGTTAGCCTTAGGCACTAGGTATTTATAAATTCCCTGGACCCAACAATGTGTCTTTTCCCAAGTAGTTGTTGTAAAACATTATTGTTCAATGAATAGAGGGTAATTTATGTATCTACGGTCACCAAAAGAGATAAGTAAATATGGTTGTCGGATATAGTAAACGAAAATAAATATATTTAAATAATAGAAAACAAACCGTTCATTTATCAAATTAAATTTCATTTGCAAACATCCATCGGTTTCTTACTAAACTTCAACTATATCCGATAACCCTAGTTGCTTATCTCTTTTGGTGTCCGTACATACTGACATAAAAAAACAAACACGAAGCAAGAACAGAAACGATTTATACAGGGTGGTTCATCGACGAGCAACTTGTTTTCATTTTGCAGTCCGTTGTTTATTTTATTATTACTAGTTTTAATAGTTATTTTCTAAAGCAAGATTGTTATTATAATAACTTTAAACAGTATTCATTAGACAAAAAGTAATATTTAATAGTACATGTACTTTTATAATAAAAGCAGAGAAATAAATAATATATAAAAAAATCTAAAAAAATCTTTAAAAAAAAAAAATAAACAACCGACTTCCAAAAAAACACTAAAAAGTGAAAAATAACTTTAATTTCGGAAGTCGGTGACTTTGGATCTGTATTTTAATTTTTTGTCACCGCCTTCCGAAATTAAAGTTATTTTTCACTTTTTAGTGTTTTTTTGGAAGTCGGTTGTTTATTTTTTTTGAAAAAAGATTTTTATTTTTCACTTTTTAGTGGTTCACATGTGCTTACCCCTTTACAGCGTCCCGGCGTGATGTTATGTTATTAACTGGTGTAAACAATTGACAGACATGAGATTTCAGCAATCCCTGTCCATTTGCTATCATTTATTGAGGAGTTCCGTTGCCTATCTCCGAAGTTCTTCATCAGATCTTCACCAAATTGAAATGGGACCACTCTGAGAAAGTACTCTTCCAAAAACTACCCAAATTGCTTCAAGTGTGCCTACAAAATTTGAAGAGTTCTCTCTATTTCTCCAGGATCCCATCATCAGATCCTGACTTGATGATCATGGGACCACCTGGGAAGTATACCCTTTCAAACAAAAAAAAAATTTCTAAATCGGTCCAGCCATCTTCGAGTAATCGGGGAACATAGGTACATAAAAAAAAATAAAAACAAAAAAAAAAAAAAAAGGTTCCGACGAATTGAGAACCTCCTCCTTTTGGAAGTCGGTTAAAAACTCGCTTTAAAAACCAAAATAAAAAGCAGAAAATAATTTTAAATAAGCGCGGGGGTCCTGATATTAATTGATTATAATAATACCTCAAAAAGCACACCACGCTTTTTTGAAATTATTATCTACCTTTTTCATGCCATAGACCCCCACTCAAAATGCTGAAATACATTTTTATCAGTTTTCGAGTTTAGTATTTTCTAAGTAATAGCTGACTCTCTTCAGTATTTATTTGGAAAAGTCTTTGTACGATATTCTAGGATACTTATTTTTACCTAAAATTGCTTATTTTTGTCTGCGAGATCAGTCTTTTAGAAAATTCTTGGTATCGAATGTCCTCGATAACTTTGTTAAACACAGTTTTATTTCAGTTCAGTTGACTTACAAAAAACAGTTGTTTTCGAGTAGTTTAATAATGTTAAGTTGTATATTATTTGTACTAAAATGTACAAAGACATAATATTGTTAGTCTTTCTATCATAGTTTTTTTATTAATGGTTTAGTATTATTGCAGAATTGGCTTTTGAAAAACTGTTGAATTAAAATGTATGTAAATATGATACAAGACTTCCAAAGCAGTTTCTTTTCAATACAAGAATCAATTAAATTTCCCTGGAATGTGTTAATGTACATGCTAATAATACAACTAAATTATAAAATCAAATCAATTCTGAATCGAAACAGGAATTCAAATCCGCCTCCCTACAGACTATCCTATCGTACTATCTACTAATATTATAAAAGTGAAATATTGTATGTTTAGATGTTTGGATGTTTGTATATACTTAATCACGCCAAAACGGCTGAATAACTTTGTATGAAATTTGGCACAAAAATAGTTTGTTACCTGGATTAACTTAAAAGGTACTTTTTATCCTGGTAGTACGTTCCCGTAGGACAATTTCCGACCTCCACGTGAGTGAAGCCGCTGACAAAGGCTATTAATAAATAAACTCATGTATGACTGTCTTTCTCTGGCAACAAAATAATGAAAATATCAGCTATTTCATAGAAAAGTGCAATACCTACGCGGTCAAAATGTATGTAACAGCTGATATTTTTTTGTATAACTGACGAAAAATTTCTACGCTGGCGGGTTTAGAATGATATGCTGAACTCATGGTTACAATTTGCGCACTGGATAAAAACTTATCCTGTATTAAGATCTGCATTATTTTAAGGCCTAAAATGTATCCTAAGTTTTTGTTACTTTTAGTCAGTCTTTTCTTCTACATTATACAAAGTCTATTGGTATTTTCTCAAACCAGTTTTACAGGTCCAGGCATTTTATTAGAGAGAGTGGACTACTGGACTTGTGCAATCATGAATTCTTATTCTCAAAGACTGGCTTTATCTGCTGGAATCAATGTATTTTTTATCAAAAATGTAAGAACGTCCGGAATAAATTTATTCTGAGCTTTCTTGGAGAACCAAGCGTCCACAACTTTCTCGAACAGTTCTAGGGTTTTCTTACAGTAATGAGTTTTCAAAATATAGAGACTTAAGTAACAGTTATTAAATGCAGTATAGATATACTTAATGAATTATTAATACATAGTAGTTGTAGCATAACTCCCGATGTTCTTTACTCACATAATTCCGCAAATAGACGTTTACAAGCGACTTGCGCATCATTCACGCAATTTAAAGAAAGAAGAAATCCCATCACCAAAAATATCTGTGACGTAGGTGCCGTTCGTGGGGTAACAGGACACTTGCGCTAACGATAGCTGCGCGAAAAAATTTGCGGTAGTGAAATTTCTTCATAACATCATGCCTGTATTCTATCAAAAGGTTGAGCAGGGGTGTAGCAGCCTGGAAATAAACAGTCCAATTAGACGTCAATAGTGATCGTCATAGTTTTTTTACAGCACATTTTTTCTTTATTTATTGGATAGGTACCTATATTTTCAACTTTTCCATCATGGATGTCGTTTTCAGGGTTTTTCATCAAAATTTTCGAATATTTTATTGGCTACCATCTTGGATTTTTATTTTGACCCACCATCGGCTTTAGAATGTCCAAAAACCCTGAAAACGACACCCATGAAGGAAAATTTGAAAATATAGGTACACACCTACCTAATAAAGAAGGAAAAAAAAATATGCTGCCGCAAGTGTCACAGATCCATTCGCGGAGTAAAAAAAAATGGTAAACTGTTCCAACGGAACCGCACTCATCAAAATTTTGTTTCAGTTCGGTTAGTAGAATAGCTCAGGTGCCTTTCGAGCAAGTACCGTTGAAATCGGTGCTCAGAGTGAAATACCTCACTAAAATAGAATATATTGACATATTTTGACATTTTCCATTTGCAAGCAGTACCGCCATGAAAACACACGGATATGTTTGTCAGTCTATAAAGATGGCAACATGGCCGCTCGGCTGTCATCGGTAACTGTCGGCTGCCATAGGATCCCGTCGGCTGTCACCTGTCACTTGTTTCCTGCTTCACTTTCTTGACTTTTAATACATTTTCTTTCTCAACAGACGATAAACTTCGACTCGACGCGGGGCGGTATATCCTTAGTTACTGAGAAGGGTATACACAGTAGCAGTAGGCTGCTGGTACAGTCGGCGCGGACATCAGATGCTGGCACGTATCAATGTGCGCCAGATAACGCACAGTCAGCTACAGCAAGGGTTCATGTGCTCACTGGTGAGTTTTACAAACTTTTACTAAAGATTTTGCTAAACTTAAAGTTAGTCAGTTTACTGTACCCCACTCCCATTACTAATAAACGTTGTTTGAACTTTAGAGATGTTTAATGTCAAAAATGTCAAGTTAAACAGACCGTCATCATTCCTTAACTTTAAGTAACGTTTATAAATAAGGGGATTAATTTACCGGTAGGTATTGAGATACAAAAAAACATCTACTGTTTCATAAAAAAGTGCAATACCTACGCAATCAAAATGTATGGAACAGCTGATTTTTTTTTGTATAACCGACGAAAAATGTCTATGCTAGCGGGTCTAGAATAATATGCTGAATTCATGGTTACAGTTTGCGCACTGGTTAAAATTGTATCCTGTATACATACTTGAACATACTTACTGTCAAAAACAAAAAAAATGAGTAGGCACGGTGTAAATACAGCACAAACGTCGGACTCAGTCGCCTATCAATTAGCAAAGGACTATATTTCTGCCACTACGGAGAGATAGGCGGCGCAGTTGGTTGCCGTTAAGCCAGATATGTTAATGATGTTTTTATCACTACTTAACCTAAAGTATTTTGGGTGCTGTTAAAGCCTGAACATACATCTTCGTTGTACGGTCATTTAAAAAAAACATTTATACAGAAATAATGTTGAAATATTGCGCAAACTGCAAACATGAATTCAACATATGATTCTAGACTATGAATCGTAGAAATTTTTCATCGGTTATCAAAGAAAAAATCAGCTTTTCATAGAAAAGTGTATATCATCAATGCCTATGCGGGCAAATTGTGTGGACCAACTCATATTTTATAATAACCTCCGTTTCTACGTTAGAAGCATAATGTTGAACACATGGGAATAGTTTATTTAGTGTGTCGTCGTGAAATTAAAATGAATTAATGTGAACTAATAAACCATTTATCACTCACACCTACAGTCTTAAAAAATTTAACAAATAAAACAGTCTTCTAAATAAAACAAAGCGTAGGATAAAAGTTTTACTTAACTTACGCCCTCGTATCTGTATAAAGATAGGCGATAAATCAGCGCTGTCTTCCTAATTAACGGCGTCTCAGAGCGCCTAGTAGTTCTAATTAGTTAGACAATCGTCAGACGTTGTCGCTAGATGGAATTGGTGTGGATTTAATCAGCTGAGATAAACGACGGTTACTTTAATTGTTTGGAAACATTTGTTTCTTTGCTTTCTATTTTTGAACCATGTGCTTTTCGCTTTCATTTGTTTTGTGTTGGATCTCATGCATTCGTTTGTTATTACAATAACAGGCTTTCTCTTTTCTCCGTTACAAGCTGTAAGCCTGATGTAATTTCGTATCAGCAAAAATTAGGAATTTTGGAACTCTTTTTCAGTATAAAGGTGTAATAAATTTTCAAAAAACCTGTATAAAATTCATGCTTCTAAACCCAGAGGTAAAGGCTGTTTGTTGCCGGTCAGTGAATGAATACACTAGCTTTTGTCTGCGTGGAAGTCGATGAGAATATGCCACGGGAACGTATTTATTATAATGTAGGTATTGATGCAGATTTTTGGTAGACTCCAATCCATTCGTTTTGACTATTTGGTGTTTAGTCATGTTTATCATAATCTTAACAACGTAGCCATCAGCAGACCTGCCAGGTATGTACCGCCTGCTATTACTAGGCATGCCGAATATGATCATTTAATAAGAATAAGTTAATTAATATTAGATAAATAACACCCATTAGCATTATCAGCGTATAATGTTCCCACTGCTCTGGGACACAGGCCTCTGACTGGGCTCTCTGAGAGAGGAAGTAGGCCATAATCCACCACGCAGGCCCGGTGCTGGTTGGTAGTTGTAGGACATGCCGATTTCCTCACGATGTTTTTCTTCACCGTTTTGAGAACAGTGGTGATGAAATTATTTACACAAATTATAGCACCTGTCAGGCTTCGAACTCAATATCTACAACTCGATAACTCAAGACACCCATTGCCATAAATTAATAGAAATAATTTGAAATGGGTAAAGTCACAAAAAAAAACTAAATAAGAACAAATAAAATAAAATGTAATCATAAAAAATCGAATAAAATAAAATGAAATTAAAATAAATAAATATCCAAAACAATAAAATTAATACAGCCTCCTTCATCATATCAGCCGAAAGACGTCCACTGCTGGACATAAGCCTCGCCCAAAAGGGGGATTTGCCATAATCGCCACGCTTGGCAGGCGGGTTGGCGATCGCAGTACGGTGATCAAATGCATAGAGAAAACTGCTGCCCATTCTCTAGTAAGTCCCTTAGTCGCCTTGTACGACACCCACGGGAAGAAATACGATGGTGCTATTCTTTTACGTCCGGCACCACACGGAACACACAGCCTCCTTGCTTCTACTATATTGCAGTCCTATCCTATTAATTTCGCGAACACAACTGCCACTGCACTTTTTGCACCAGAAATCTCACCTGAAAATCATCTTCGAAATAAAACACCCAACTCGTCATTTTTTTCTAATTAGCCGACCGCGGAATTGAGAAGCGATAAACGTCAGAAGCCACAAGATGCTGCTGCCGTAGTTTAAATTGGCTATTAGAATCGTGACGCCAAAGTCGATTACATTTCCTGTATTTTAAAATAAGTTTCTTAGGTTTTATACCCATTTAATCAACGTCTTTTTGTAATGTTTGAAATTATCAGCTCATAGTAATTTTCTAATAAATAAAGAGAGGTAGTAGGTCTGTATAATTCAGTTCCATCACATTGTTCCATGCATGCTGACGCACACACTTCACATTACCAATTTACCTCCCTGACGGGTAAGGTACATCTGAATGATCGTATGAAGTATAAAGCAATACTATGAGCTAGAAAAAAATAACCTACATCAAACTAACCACAAGTTGTAATACAAATATAAAAGGAAAATGAAAAACTGCCCACAACCTACCTTATGCTATATTATTTATTACCTTTTGCTTATGAATTCGCGGTAAGACAGTTTGAAAATAAGCTAGATTTTAATTCCAGGAATAACTAGAACACGTTAAAGGTTTAAGTTAAGTAGTTCAAACTACAAAGAACTTCTACTAAATCTACAAAGCTAATACGTGTAGATCCGCTACACGTGTAAGCTTTGTAGATGTACCTGAATATGTGGAGGCGTGAATTTAAGCAGTAGTAGCTGTTTATCATTATTATTATCATCATATCAGTCGAAAGACGTCCACTGCTGGACATAAGCCTCCCCCAAAAGAGGGAGGAATTGCCATAATCGCCACGCTTGGTAGGTGGGTTGGCAATCGCAGTATGGTGGTAAAATGCATAGAGAACGCTGCTGCCCATTCTCTAGTAAGTCCCTTAGTAGCCTTCTACGACACCCACGGCAGGAAATGGGATGGTGCTATTCACATATATATATTTTATTAGGGTAAACAAACAGTGACATTTTGGGTAATGCAATGACATTTTGCAGGAAGAAATACAAAAAAGATACTACCAACATTTTCCGCGAAATACACACAAAATTTATTAGTCTTTATAAACCATGCTATTTAAACTACAATAATTATGTAAACTACAATAATTTAAGTTAAGAAATATGTTTTCTGTTAAAAAGTAAAAAAAAAAAAATAGCAAACAAAGAAAAAACTCATTATGGCATGCAAATCTTAATTAGAACTATTAGCGACTAAGCATTTTGAGTACAACATTTTTGAATCTACCAGCAGAAAGAGCAAACATGGATTTGATAGAATTGCTTGATGTAATTATCAGTAAGTGGATGCAGAGGGGACAACCTCTGCGTCGCGTTCTCCCACTAACGCACGAGTACAGCCAGTAAATATATTGGCATATACCACCTGTTTCCTAAACAAATCTTTCATCCCCTATTTTACCCTCTTCTGGGATGACTTTTCAAAAAAGCTGATCCATGTAAATATTAATTACTAACCGAAAGGCTGAATACAAATTTTCATGTTTTGAACTACAAAAGTAACGGGTTTTCCATTTATACTTTCATCCCCTATTTTACGCCCTCAAGGGCTGATTTCCCAAAAACACTGAATCACGTGGTTTTTAATTTTTTTATCAAAATGATAAACACAAATTTTCATGGTTTAAACTACAAAAATTAAGATTTGCATTCAAACTTTCATCCCCTATTTAACTTCCTTAGGGGATGAATTTCGAAAAATTCATCCTTATTCCTTGTCTAAATTATAAAGGGAACCTCTGTGCAAAATTTCAGCTATCTAGGTCCAAGGGTTTAAGCTGGGCGTTGATGAGTCAGTCAGTCAGTCAGGACTTTCCTTTTTATTTATATAAATAGATATCGACACAGTCATATACATTGCTAACCAAAACAAACAAAAATACCGTCTCCCTAAGACGTGAGTCTTGATTTTGGAAAAAGTTATTTATACTTATTAAGCAAATGTGCCATAAGCTTTCTTTCTTTGTGGAAGCAACGGTAATGCATGTCAATTCTTTAGCCTCATTGAGTTCAGTCCATTATAGGTGAAGAGCGTTTTATATTTCTACAACAACTTTCTACAAGAAAAACATTTATGGTTTTCGGTAGGTACATTTTTTGACATTTCCACCATCTTTATAGCTGAAAGAATGTCATTTGTCTCGGCCCGCAACGTCAAAACAGTGTTGTAACATGTGTGTGGGGTAATCTTTGTTTTCAGAAAGCTAGTGATATATATCAAACAGTTTTGTTATCATTGTGAGTCTTGCTTCCATATGGTGATATCAGCCAACAGACAGTTAGGTCTGCACACAGCCTAAAATAGACTCTGCCGTTAGACTAATGTATTCATTACTTGGTGCCGGCAATGTGCTCCAAATTACAGCATTAGTCCTGGTGCCAACCCTCCTGTGTGGAATAGAACGGGGTTGGACAAATCTGTTGTAATATTTTACTTCAGACAACCTCGTCTAGTGGTTGCTAGGGCGACTGTTGAGCGTATATTCCTGAATTCGATTGTCAGTTTAGGCACTAGGTTATTTGGTTGTTTTATTACGAAATTGCTACTAGCATCTCGTTATTAAAAGAAAAACGGTTTAAGCACTTAATTCCTTTTGTTCTTGTTAGAGAATTCTTTCATTTAATTATTGCTACATTTTGTTTGTGTGGTCCAGAAACAAATATTGTTACGTAAGTAATTACAGCTTTTAAGAGTCTCACTGAGAGTCTGTTAGTGTTCATATACCGAGCATTCATTGTTACGGTAATATCTTTATTTATTTCAGACAAAACCTCGTTCGAGTTAAGTTAAGTTAAATTAATGTTAGATATTGACATTGGTACCGCAAAACTGTCTTGAGCAAGAGTGGTTATCATGCCCTCTGCAGTGATACATTAATTGACTGGTATTACCTTCTTTATTTAAATAAAGTATATATGTCTTCTTTATCTAAATAAATTATGTTATCTCCTTTATTTTAATTAAGTTATATTATCTCCTTTATATAAATAAACATTATCTTTAAATGTAAAAATATGAAAAAAAAAAGCAAATTGTAACCCACCCACTGGTCCAAGCTACCGGCGGTCAGGACTCCAGACAGAAGAACCTTCCAACAATGCTAGCCGTGTCTGGAAGTACCACTTTCTGGAGCAAGTCCATGATCTAGCTGCCCGACGAGAGACTCTTCAGGAGTTAGTCGAGGCTCTTGGCTATTATTATTATGATTTAAGTATTACCTCGTTGGTCTAGTGGTCGCAAGCACTACTGCTGAGCATGACGTTCTCGGCGCGGTTCCCAGGTCGGGCAAAGTTTTATTGGGTTATGCAATCTGGAATTTCTTCATAGCAGCCTGGAGTCTGAATTAGTGCCTAGTTGATGGCAATAGGTTCACCCCCTATTACATAAGACTTAAACATTACTGCTTTTTTTTTTGGTGGGAAATCATCAAATGACTTCTCCCGCTCTGGGTGGAGCGGGAGGGCGTGTCAGACTTTTACTGACTAAAACCCACCCGTGTTCACTCAGTTGCCTGTGTGCCAGGGGCCACGGTATCTCTTTCGAACAACCCGCACCCCTGGCAGGCATCGGCCCTTCCGGGCCACATCAGTTGTTGCTGACATCTCTTTGAGGCGCGCGTGGAACACAACGCTCGGCATTGCACGGCAACGTAACGGCATTACTCGCTGTCCACAAGCCCGCGCAAACTTTACTGGTGACATGTGCGTGTATCCTCTATCCAACTTTTCGAGGAAACAAGGTATTGATAAAACCTAATAGCTGTCTTTGATGTGTCTAGGTTATAAACACACTTAAATAAGCAAGACCAGACAAGGACCCTCCCAAAACCAATTTCCTTAAATACAAAAATCAACTTATAAGTTTCAGCAATGCAAAAGGAACTTCGCCAGCAATACGTGTAGTTTCGTATTCATTGCCTGCTTAATGTACGAAGCCAAGAGTACAAATTACAACATTAGAACACTCGACTGCCATCGACTTTATGTTCTAGTAATATCGTTACAACGAAGCATAATGCATATTTAAGTGTATCTTCGTTTTTTATGTGAAGATTAAGTTGAGATGTAGGTGGTGCCAAGACGTTTGCAGCCAAGTTTAACTACAATTTTGAACTGAAAGTGGTGGTATTTTAGAGTTCACGCTGTTTGGTACCGTTCGTAAATCATCAACATCATCATCAATTCAGTCTAGAGACGTCCACTGCTGGACATAGGCCTCCCCTAAAAGGGGGGTTTTGCCATAATCGCCACGCTTGGCAAGCGGGTTGGCGATCGCAGTATGGTGGTAAAATACATAGAGAACGCTACTGCCCATTCTCTAGTAAGTCCCTTACCCCCTTCTACGATACCCACGGGAAGAAATGAGATGCTACTCTTTTACGTCCGGCACCACACGGAACCACCGTTCATAAATAATAAGATAAAATACTTCATTTGGTTTTTTCTTAACAAAATACATTTTCTTAACATAACAAAACGCCTGTATTCTTCAAAAGGTAAGGCAGAGGCGTTAAAAGAAAGAAAGAAAAGTATTTATTAGAAAGAAATAATTGTAGGTGTAGTGTAGCTATAGCCCACCTACATTGCGTCAATTACATTCCCATTTAATAGGGGGCCAGCCTATTACCATCAACCGAGCACAAATCCAGACTCTGTGGAGCTACTGAGTAATTCTAGGTGGAAAAACCTAATAACGATTTACCTGACCCGGGAGTCGAACCCAGGACCTCATGCTCAGCACGCTAGAGCTTGCAACCAGTATACCAACGAGGCAGTCAAAATAGATTTTCTAGCTGAATAATAATCAATATATACACCGTAACATTTTAGTCATCTTACAACGGCAGCCCACTTCATGTACCCAAAGACTCATTGATATAAAAAGGAATTTTTTGAACATATGAATAATAATTTTTAAAAATGTCATTCACTAAGACGCATGATGTAGTTTTGAACACCCCTGTTATGAAGATGGAATGAATGATGAAATGTAATGGTATTATGGTAGGTAGGTAGAAATCTTCTACCGTTTGATACGTAAACATTATTAACAGGGAGGGTGTTTCATAATACTTAATGAATGTTTATTTTTCTTAGTACTAGGTACCTATTATTTTAATTAATGGTAACAATTTTTTAATCGCGCCTGTAGGTATTTTAAGTCGGATACATTCAGTGGACCACCTTTGTAAGACGACTTAAATGTCGTACAGTATTTAAAATATTTACCCCTCAAATTGATTGCACCTACCACAGTTTGCCTCTGCATCACCCAAAGGTCTGGTAGAAAATGCCTATCGCATTAAGTCCGCCTCTTTATATTCGTTTGCTTAAAGTGTTAAATAAATTAATAATAATAATCAGTCTTGGCTTCATTTTGTTTCCACGCTACTGAAAAGTTTCCATCTAGTTACGAGTATTTCATTAAAAGGCTTAAATAAGTTTCCAATGAGAGGGGAGTTACTGTACATACATCCTACTTCCTACTAATATTATAAATGTGAAAACTTGTGAAGATGATTGGATTTTTGTTACTTAATCACGCAAAAACGGCTGAACGGATTTGGATGAAATTTGGCACACAGGTAGATTGTAAACTGGATTAACACAAAGGATACTTTTTATCCCGGTTATACGTTCCTGTGGGGTAGTTTTCGACTTCCACGCGGACAAAGCATCTGACAAAAGCTAGTGATTTCCTTAAACTGACCCAAAATCTGAGGTCAATTCCCGTATTTTAAATAACGTTCGTTTTCTAATATTCGTTTCAATTTGTCAAAAGCGCATCTAATTAAACCAATTTTTTTATATTGATTGTCGCTGTGATGAGAATTCGACTAAATTAAGAACGTTTTAACAACGGGAATATTATGTCAGTTTAGGAATGTTCACACTATCGATGAGTTTGACACTTGATAAGATTATTGACATGTTGTAACGTAACATACTTTTTAACCAACTTCAAAAAAGGTGGAGATTCTCAATTCGGCTGTACTTACGTCTTTTTTGTAAAGAACGAGTAAAAAACACAGAAGATAAAAAAGGCGCGGCTCAGGAGGCTCGGAGTCCACAAGAGGATCACCAGGGTGCGGTAGGGTGCGGCAGGATGTAGCAGGATATAGCTGGGTGCCGTAAAATGCGACAGGATTGACAGGCAGTAGGGGACTTGAATAAATTTAGCTTTAGTTGTGTGAATGGTAACAAGAGGGCCTTCGTTGTCAGAGGCTTCCTGCACGCACAGGTGATGCTGCCTCAGCAGCACATTAAGTAAGTATATACCTGTATATGAAGGTCTCTGATGCACTACCTCAGTAGTGCATCAGAGACCTTCATATACAGGTGTGGTGTGGTCGTCTGCAGCGTGTTACGCTACGTAATTAAAGGGGCCTCGTCACCCGGGGCCTCCTACACGCACAGATCACACCGGCAGTAAGTTCGGCACTTGACAAAATGATTGAGATTTAAGTGAGACCAAAACAAAAGAATATCATATCAACCAATCATCGGAACTATACAAGAGAATCAATTACTGTCAATCACATTTCGAAATTAATTCCATAGAGCTGTCAATCCACTTGTCGAGCGTTAATTAAAAAAATCGCTTGACATCGGTACTTTTTTTAAATTCGAAAATGTCGATGCTGTCATTCATTTCCCAGTTTGATCGTTGTGACGTTTGTTTTATTATTATTGGATATGTTTTGCCATTTACAAAATTATAGCTTTACGATAAAATTGATTTAGGTGTAGGTATTGTAGATACATTTCTGCCTTACCCTTCGGGGATTGCAGGCGTGATGTTATGATTGTTATGTGTAATAAGTAGGAATCGGATAATCGGATGCATATTTACCTGAAGTTAATTTTTAGTTACAAAAATATGGAAGCGGCTTCTTAAAATGTTTTTTTGTACAAAAATCCTGGGATGCCAGCAACACCGGGAATGCATAACTAGTCAATTGTATAGTATGGAAGCGACTTCTAAATGATTAGGATTGCATAACTGTTCAGACGCATATTTATTTAAATTAACCCCGATGGAAATATGTGTACGTATACCAATGTACCTAAGGTGTAAGACTGTAAGAGTAGGGGTGGTGTGTGTTAGTTATTTTTTTTTACATTAAAATTAAGATCTTTTTGGTACAAAAAGCTATCGCAGGTATGCTGGAAGAGATTTCTTTAGAAATAAGCATCACCTCTGTACCTATTTTTCTGTTCTAATCTTCTTGTCTGTTTATATATGTGTGTACATAAATGGTTAAATAAATAAATAAAAAGCACATTCCATTTTAGCCAACATCTCAACTTTACGTGAATATGCATCCGAATATCCGATCTCTAGCTTAGTTACTATGAAAGTTAATCATCCTATACGCTTGAGCACATTTGTTGGATGATATCGTACCGCAATCAAAACGGCCGCATTATGCTGTACCAAGTTCCTAGTAAACTGTGCCCCCAGATACAACTAATGGTTGCCGGTCTATGATTTAATCCTTGATGCCGATAGACCTTCCGATGTGTAACGTCGATGGTCTTTTTTTATAAACATATTAGTCATGCCGTAATCCTCATTCAAATAAATATTTGAATATATGCATAAAAAGTGACGTGCCAATATCCGAAAAATATCGAAAGTCCTGTCCGCTGTCACATTGGGTTTTGATTCTATAAATCTTGGCTTAATACATAGTTATTTACTTTTCAATCTCCTATCTTGTCTGCTCTTGACGAACTTACGAATAAAATTTCTCCCCTGATCGTTCTCTTTCTCTCTATCGACCAACTGGTAGAATTTAGTATAATGTGCATATTTGGTAAAAACACTTACCTAATAGAGTCGCTCATCTTGACACTTGACACTTGACACAAATATGTTACATCGCAAACAATTACAGTAAAATCACAAACAAACCAAAGGTACCATTCGTTTCGTGCTCTGTTTAGCATGCAACAGCCATTGTACTCTCCCGCTATTTAGCAACTCATGCATTTGTTGAATTTTACTTGCGATCAAAACTAGAACGTTTCAGTTCCGACACGCAGTTGAATCATGGACTACGTACTTTGTGTACTGGCTTAGCGCAATAATTAACTAGAGGTTTTAATTGTTGGAAATAATTGGTGTGCTTAGTTACTTCTTGTTTGGTCTCTCATTTATGCTATTCGATGCTGCCACGAATTAAATATTGGGTAACAAAGGCTTTACTTTTTTGTAAATAATTGTTCTCCAAAACCGGAATAATAGACATAGGTTAAAAGGCCTGCTAGGCTTAAGGTGAACCTAGTCCACATTTTTCCCATACAAACTTCGGGAGTATATTACTCCACTGTTCGACAATGTACATCAAAAATTAAACATGGTATGGTTTTTTCTCATTATTAATATTGTCTGTACGGAAACAGAATACTAAAATAAAAAGCCATTAAAAAGTTAGGAGCCAACAAAGATTCGTTTTTGTTGCTAATTTAACCTAACTTTGGGCGTGTTTAAGTAATAAAAGAAGTGTAAAATCTGAAAAACCAAGTCGGTACCGACAAAGCTCAAATATCGAAAAGTACAATAAACTTTATTGGTCACTGATTTATGCAGCGGTTTTTTATAAAACCCGATCTTCCTAAGGACTGTTCTTATATTTTTACGCGACTGTTGTACTATAAATGATCCTGCATCTCACTCAATAATGTTGTGCGTGTAGACTAGCTTCTAACTAATCATCACTGATATACTACCTCTGTCGGACACGATGCCTGGCGGGACAGCGTGCTGTTTAGCCAGACCCATCATTGAGTTCGAGCCCGCGACTAGGTTCCCCTAAATTGAATTAACTGGGTCACATCACGCACATGCTGGTCGCTGGGCAAAAGTCTCCACACAATGGGTGCCTGAAAGTGGTCAGCCCAGAAAGCGGTTACGAGATGATCTGGACGCGTACCGCGAGGACTGGTTCCAAGTGGCGCAAGAAAAAAGTTCTTGCGAGGACAACTCCTTGCAAGAACTTTTTTCTGAGAGGCCTTTGCCCAGCAATGGGACAGTATAGTCTAAACAATAAAAAAATAGTTTGACATGATAATAGGATCTAGGGAAATTTTCGTATCATTGAAATATTTTGTTAAAAAGTCACTTTCTGCCGGAGAAAATAGTATCAAAAGAATGAATGTTTTAATACTATGCGGTCCCATAAGGAAAAGGAAAATTAAAAAACTTTGAGAAACCTTGAAACTTATATTCCAAACTTTCACTGATATTAAACGCAAAACTATGTCACGCGAGTTACAGGAAGCCTTTTGACATTTAGATATTATGGCATTTTATGGAGTACAAAGTTACTTACATGGGAACGCTCTATAAGTACCTACACCCGGTGGGATTTGAGCGGAAAAATGTACAAAACTCTCTGAGGAATTGTTATATGATTATTACATTTTCTTTTTATTACAAAAAAATGTACCTAAACACATTTAATTTTTATGGCAGAAAAAGATCACAGTACATGAAGGCATCAATCCTGCGATGTGATTTGTGTGTCTGCCTAATAATAATTAATAATGTAGCATTTCTGTACTATTATTATTTATTATTTTCCTCAAATGTTGTTGTTGTAATGCAACACAAACGCAAATCTTTTACTTTCAACACACTTCTATTCTGGTATTGTGGTGAGGAGTGTTTTTCAAAATATAATATTTATTTACATTTACAACTCAGTCACTCAAAAATGAGAGGGGTAGAACAGTTGCAATTTTTGTAAAGATCAAGTTTGAAATGTTGGCTTGTAGTTGGCCAGTGTTGATGGGCCATTAAATAAATACTTCATTGGTGATGACTCTTTTGTTCTGGGGCCCAAATATTTTGTTGCTTTGTAATGAGTTTTGTCAATATTTCAGTTAGAAAGCAAGTTATTTCAATAAATAGTAATAACAGTCTGTACTGGAATGATTCCCATATTATTAAAATTGAGACATTCAGAAATCCCAAAATGATTCAAATAAGGCTTTTAATACTAAATAAAAAAACATGTAGATCTGAAATAAAAATAAAAAATCGTAATAACAACAATTTTATTTCGTTTACACCTCTATAAAAAAAAATACAAAGCACATAAAACGCTTTTGTCACAATTACAAAACGTGGTTTTCGAAAAATAAATGTTACTCGAATCCCTTTTGAACATGTTCCGAATTCCGATCAAGACATGTACCATATGAAAATGTAAAACAATGGATTTATTCATCGTATTTTCTGTATAATTCGTAAACCTATGCAGCACTAGGCTTGTCTAAAACAAGTATTATTCACTTGCTTTTGCCAGCGGCTTTGCCCGCGTGGTGGTCAAAAATTATCCCACGGGAACATACTATCGAGATAAAAAGTATTCTATGTGCTAATTCAGATTATAATCTACCTGAGTGCCCAATTTCATCAAAATCCATTCAGCCGTTGTTGCGTGATTGAGTTACAAACATCTTAACATACAAACTTTCACATTTATAATATTATAGTAGAGTAGGATATAATTAGCTAATCATTCCGTGGATCGCTAAAATGCTAATTAATTACTTGTTCAAAAGTTACTTAGTAACACTTCCCTATTTACAATATAATTATATTCCATTCGACATTTGATAAATCTGAGTGTCAAAAACCAACTTCCTGTAACCCAAATTAAATGGCTTAATCGTAGTTTATTTAAAGGTGGATGGTATCACACCTATTTTTTTGAATAAATTATTATAATATTTCCATTAATAAACTTAATTTAATTTCACATCCGGATGTATAAAGCCGTCCACTCGCTAAGCGACTGAGATGTGTGACGGCAAAACCGTGCTTGAAAGCATGACGTGACATGCAATGATTAAAAAAAACACGAAATTGAATTAAGTTTAATAGAAATTTTCTTTCGTTTTTTATAATTCGCAGATCAGTGTCAGGTTTTATGTTGATAAAAAGATGATTCGCGATCGTAATGTAATATGGCTTTACAGTTCATTGAATCCCACTGAATGATTATTTCTTGAAAAAGTTATTCTATGAGCTGCATGATCACTGATTCGACAGGTCCACTCAATCTGTGTGGTTCTTTCCTCAAAAGACCATTTCAAACACCAATCACATGGTCTTCATTTGATCTGACCAAGATTATGTCTGGACTTTAAAAGAGACTGTGACCTCTGAGTTTGTTTCGGCCGTTCTTCTCAGAGTAGTCATATAGGAAACGCCGACCTCAACTAGTTTTAAAAATATAATTGACATGTAAAAGTGTTTGTACAAAACCCATTTACAGAAATAAAATTATTTATCATTTATGGGATTAAAACCCTTTTACCATTTTTTTATATTGATACTTGTTCATATTAAAAACTTTTAATTATTAGCTTTAAAATTCTGTTATAATATCTTAGAAATTTAAATACCCCGTGAAATACTTACCTTTAATGGAACCGCGAGCAACCAAGCTTATCAACAGTTTGTCGCCTTGTGAATGAGCAGCTTTATTATTTTCAACATTCGTGACAGTAGCCCATATAATAAAATAAATACTGCCATATCGCGCGATAATTATGCTTACTACAATCATTATTTTCTCCTATTTTTACTGTCAACACCACGGTTCAGCTATTTTTATTTACCTTTTAGTAGCTGGGAACTCAACATTTATTTTTAAAAGTCTTCTTACACGCAGCTTCGTTAGCAATATTTATTTATCAACTTATCTCTATTTGCATTTCTGGTCAGTAACTTTTATTCAGAATCCGGTTTTATTTTTAAATGTTATAATTTGGACGTTATCTATTCGGTAGTATTTTTTGTGTTTGTTACCTCAGATTCCGTCATTTATTAACTGATTTGAAAAATTCTTCTTTGGTTTGGAAGATTATACTTACTGAGTGGTCCCATATAAATTTGGTTTAGTTCTGATTAGTGGTTTCTGCGTTAGCTTCAATAATACTTACGTATGTTTTTCCACTTGGTTTATGTTAATGATTTCATAAAAAAAATCTGTCACTGTTATTTTCTCAAGTGAACGTTTACAAATCCGGGCTTACGGATGGCGAGTAATGGGTAGCTCGCTGTCCGGTAAGAACCAAGCCCGGGTCGACGGCGCGTTGTGTTCCACGCGCGCCTCAAAGAGATGTCAGCACCAACTGATGGGGCCCGGAAGGGCCGATGCCTGCTAGGGGTACGGGTTGTTCGAAAGAGATACCGTGGCCCCTGGCACACATGCAACGGAGGGAACACGGGTGGGTTTAGTCAGTAAAAGTCTGACACGCCCTCCCGCTCCACTCAGAGCGGGAGAAGTTATTTGATGATTTCCCACCCAACAAAAAAAAAACATAACTATTATAAGGGCTATTTTATTTATTATCTGCCCAGCCTTTTACCAAATGGTAAAAACTAGGCTAGCTAGCCAAAAGTATACTATAATTATGTATCGCCGTTTGTTGACTAAGAACTAAATAAATAAAAATAAGACCTATGAATCACACCTAAGACCTCATGCTATCAACTACTAGACCAAAGAGGCAGACTTCAGTTACTTGTCTTCAAAAAAGGGTACCTAAGTCAAAGACTCAACTAGAGCAATAACCTCTTCTCGAGCATAAATTCTTCAACACCCAAACGTGCGATTGTCGTAATCCAGTACTGGACACGCAACGATTACGGCGGTAAGTCCCCTCTTTGAGGTGTGGCTTGAGAGGCGGCATGGCGTCCTCATCGTCCGTCGCACGCAGGTCTTCACCGGACGCGGTCATTTCGGGAGGTTCCTGTTTCGGAAACGCCCGAGTGTATTTCCACTTCGCAGTGTTTCCACTGCGAAGATGGCCCTGAGGATACGGTGAAGCATACGGTGGAGGTCTGCTTGGGGGAGACGATCGGCGGCGGCGATCTCTCGCGTCCGGCCCTGGTCCAGGCTATGGTACGGAGCGACCTTGCATAAGTAGCAATCACCTCCTTCTGCGAAGCAGTAATGCTCGCGAAGAGGGAGGCGGCGCACGTGAGGGAGAGCCAGTATATGCGCGCTCACGGTCTTAGTCGCCACATGAGACGCCCTGGGTGTTGGGAATCCCAGGCTGATTCCCAGCCACAGTAGGCGCGGGCTTGCGGACGGCGAGTAATGGGTAGCTCGCTGTCCGGTAAGGACCAAGCCCGGGTCGACGGCGCGTTGTGTTCCACGCGCGCCTCAAAGAGATGGCAGCACCAACTGATGGGGCCCGGAAGGGCCGATGCCTGCTAGGGGTGCGGGTTGTTCGAAAGAGATACCGTGGCCCCTGGCACACAGGCAACGGAGGGAACACAGGTGGGTTTTAGTCAGTAAAAGTCTGACACGATTTCCAGCTCCACCCAGAGCGGGAGAAGTTATTTGATGATTTCCCACCGAAAACAAAAAGAATACGAATTGGTGAGGGGTAGGAACCACAAGTACAAATTTAAAAATAATAAGTTTATTCAACAAACAAACAACTGACTTTCCAAAGAAGCCCTACAAAATGAAAAATAACTGTAATTTTGAACGTCAGTGTCTTTGGATCTGTATCTCAGTTTTTCTTTCTGTCAAATATTTACGAATGACAGCCGGAGCCGACGGTTTAACGTGTATTCCGAGGCACGGAAGGGTCTTGGTATATAAAGATGGTCACCCATATTCAGACCAACTGCGGCATGCGTAGCTTAACCTGATGGGTCGACCCGTGCGGCTATTATTACCTAGCCAGGTGAGCAGGTCATATTGAACAAATAAAATAAGTTTCTGTCAATTGCTTCAACTTGGCATAATTAAAAAAAAATATTATTCACTAAGACGCATTATGACGTAGTTTGAAACACCCTTTTATGGAGATGGAATTAATGTTGGAATGTAATGGTAGGTAGGTAGATATCTTCTACCGTTTGATACGTAAACATTATTAACAGGGAGGGTGTTTCATAATTCTAAAGCATTATTTATTTTTCTTTGTACCTATTATCTTAATTAATGGTAACAATGTTTTAATCGCGCCTAGAAGTATTTTATATTGGATACATTAAGTGGACCACCTTTGTAAGACTACTAAAATGTCACGGTGTATATATATCAACAAAGAATGATAATAATAATGTCCGTCTAATCAAGAGGAAAACAGAACACAAAAAATTTTCTTGCTATCGTAGTCGGTATACCTTCGGAGGTCCGTATTTTCCTTATGGGAAGAACATTAAGGAGGATTTCTTTTGCTGAGTACCATTATCATCAATAGTTCCGTCGACAAGTGATTGAGTGCTAGTATAATTCTTTCTTAGCGTTTATTAGATTTATGTATGAAAATTCAGGACACGCCTGTTTGAGGCAATGCTAACCTGAGACTTTTTTGACACGAGTGTATGGACGTTTTCACTAAATTCGTACTAAGTTTATCAATGTTTAATTAGGCAATGTATAACGTCAGTAGAATCATCATCTGCCTAGCCTTTTCAAAACTATGTTGCGGTTGGCTTCCCGTCTTACTGGATGCAGCTTTTACAAGGAGCGACTGCCTATCTGACCTCCACAACCCAATTACTGAGTAATACGATACCCTTTGGTAAGACTGGTTGTCAGACTTTCGGGCTTCTGCCGACTCGTAACAACTATCAAAGATCCCTGAATGAAAGACGGAACTAACGGCTTAACCTACTTATCGAGGCACGTAGGGGTCTCGGAATGTAAAGATGGTCACCCATCCACGGACCAACCGTGGCAAGCGTAGCGTAACCTGATCGATCGACACGTGCGGCTTTCATTGCTTAGCCGCAAGCCCCTTCACGACAATGACACATGTGGACATGTCGTCGTTTATGTCAGTAGACTCCAGGTTTAAAATGCAGTCCTAATCTCAGCGACAATAACTTGTCAAAAATTTTGGGAAATTAGAGGTGTTTTTGACAGATTAAGACAGATTACAATGCGAATGTTCCTAAAAATACCGAAATTCCCCTCAGGCCTCTAAGCTACCCCTACTGTTGCACCATTAATTTATCGTTAGGCAAGTCGATAGTTTCGACACTTGCCTGTCAAGTGAAGTCTAAGCATGATGTATCTGGGAATCCGTGTTGTAACTTTAGTGATCGCCTAGTGGCTGGTGAAATGTTTTTCTGCACTAACTGCTTAAGGTGAATCTAGTCCACATATTTCCCATACAAACTTCGGGAGTGTATTACTCCACTGGATGTATGTACATCAAAAATTAAACATGGTATGGTTTTCTCATATTATTAATATTGTCTGTACGGAAACAGAATACTAAAATAAAAAGCCATTAAAAAGTTAGGAGCCAACAAAGATTCATTTTCATTGCTAATTTAACCTAATTTTGGGCGTGTTTAAGTAATAAAAGAAGTGTAAAATCTGAAAAACCAAGTCGGTACCGACAAAACTCAAATATCGAAAAGTACAATAAACTTTAGTAGTCATTGATTTATGCAGTGGTATTTACATAAAACACGATCTTCCGAAGGACTGTTCTTAATTTTTTACGCGCCTGTTTTAATATAAATGATCCTGCATCTCACTCAATAATGTTGTACGTGTAGACTAGCTTCTAACTGCTCATCACTGATACTACCTCTGTTGGACACGATGCCTGGTGAGACAGAGTGCTTTTTAGCCAGGCCCATCATTGAGTTCAAGCCCGCGACTAGATTCCCCGTCCCTCGGTATCGCGCATTGCATTTAGATGTTGCTTTGCGTTAGTGAAAATGGACCGTAGGTAGCTGTATAGTGGGTAAATTTGACAACTGTCACACGTACCGGTAGATGGAGTCAAAATGTAGGGACATAACAATCGAAAACTGCACTTACTGCCACTAGATTAATATGGTCGTGTTGTGACAACACGGCTTTCAGGCGACAATATTTTAATATCTCATACTTTTTTAGAGCATGCTTTTCAGTCAACGGGTTTTAGTTGTTGTACTTACTCTTTTAAGCGTCAATTAATGACTGTTCTAACTGTGGTGAATACCGTCCCGGTTGCGGGACCCAACTGAGTCCATCTATTATTTTTGTGATAACGAATTCCTGCAAATATTCACGCCAGTTTGGACAACACAATCGGCGGAGGGAGTTTCATCGCGCGTTCCGCGCGGGATGCACCTTTTTGATCAGAGCGTTACTAAAACGATGACTGAAAATTCATGCGAAAACATGGGCCAGTAATCGTGGCGACACCAACGCTCTTTTACCCTACTTTTTACCCTATAATGAGATAATTACAGGGTACATTTATAATACTGGAACACATAAACGTAGCAAACTGCCGTTTTATTCATCATTAAAATTAAAATATGAATGCTTTGAAATACTTCAAACATGACTTTTATGGTGAAACGGAACAGGTCGTTAACAAGTAAACAACCTTTTAATAACAATGATAACCGATCTAGAATTATTTATAAGGTTAAATTTTCAAAGGAATTTTAATTTCAAATAACTTTGTTCTTTTGGGTTCAAAGTAGTAGGCAACTTAATAACTAATTTAATAATTAAATTAAAATATTATGTAAAATAATCTTCTTCTTAGCAAATCTAAGAAGAAGATTATTTTCCACTGCAGGGCTATATTGGATCGAAATATAATTTCGAGGGTACATTTAAAGCCTTGTTCGTGAAATATCTTTTACCTTTTCAAAAAAAAAATATGATCAGAACAAGATAAGTGATGGAGTATTGCAGCAGGGCTGGTTCTTGAGGTATTTGATGGTGTGGAAGCAGAAATAAGAAGGCAGGCTTTTCGGCGTTACGTGAGTGGAGCGGATTTTATTGCAGACTGAATGACAGTAGTTTGACATAAGGAAACAGAATGAATTATGAATAAAAAATTAGTTTCATGGAGCTGCCAACAACAAGTCTCTCCCAACTAAAGAAATCTTCAAAGGCAAATGTTTCCTTGACATCATATAGGACAACCTATACAAATCACATTGACTTTTATAACCATTGACAGACCAAAATATAACGGCATATAACATGTTATATAATAATAAATTATGTTGTGCTTTTTGTCGTATATTCAAAGAAATATCAACTTTGTTTGACAAAAAAGGAACTAGTGATTTCTGAATTGTTCTTTAATATATTTTGGTGTCGAGTGAATAAATAAATAGGGCTTTTTATAGTGTTGGCTCGAGTGAACACTAAAGAATAAATTAAAAACTCAACTGCTAAATTACCGTGACATGCGACTATAAATAAACCATTTATTACTTAGTCTTGTTGTACACTTTTTGATGAACTTAATGTTCAAGTATCATCATTGTTATGGGTTGTGTTAGTGACTACGTCACAAGTAGTCCTTGTGAGGTGGAACGACTTTACCTATGGTATTTTGAAACTGCATGCGCAGTGTGAGCCGTCGCCGGCCTCAGTGCTGGCGTGGCGGCGGTCTGCGATGCTATAATAGATAATGGACTTACCATACTTTTAAACTGTCTGTATATACATAATTAGGCAGATCACACACTGCTACGCACCACGCTCCGGGGTGCGCGAAACGAGCCAAATTCTCAGTGCTTTTCCAGCGTTTTTATTAAACTTGTATGAAAGTAATCACGCACGGGAGCGGGTTATTTGCGCCCCGTCGCATGGTGCGTCTTAGTGTGCGAATCGCCTTAGATGTTCAATGACGAGCGTTAATCGTGCCAATAAACTGTCACTGGCAGTTCTATGAAATTACTGTGTGTAATATATAGGTAAATGTGTTTGGTCCAAAATAAAGGATTTTTTTACCGATTTCTTTGGATTTTCCAAAGGGAAAACTCTGAACCATAAATCTCGATAAAAATAACCATCAAAAGAAAGTGTTACACCGCCTACACGTGTAGGTACTGAATCTTTATGTGGCAGTTTCATACGATTAACGTAACATAGGCCTTTTCCAAGACCCATTACACTAGTTAAGGCCTTAATTAATACTAGCTTTTGCCCACGACTTTGTTCGCATGGAAGTCATAAGATTCACAATATAGTTCTCTACTGCACACTCCTTCGGCCCCTGACTCACCGCGTCACATTGCATCGCCCGCCTTCACTATTCAGCATTTCTACCTGCACGGCTCCTTAGGGTCGTAGCGTGGTGTATGGCATTATGACCTTTCTCAAAAACTGAACTATCAAATGCAATAATCATTAACGCGCTTTTATTAGCTTCAAATTATTTTCTGCTTAAAAAACCAGAAAATAATTTCAAAAAAGCTTTTTATAAAAAAAATCTATTAATATCAAGCACCCCACGCTATTTTGAAATTATTTTCTGCTTTTTTAGTTTGGTTTTAAAAGCGTGTTTTTAGGTTTTTTTTTTCAATTTCGCCCGGTGGTTCCAGAGATAAGCGCGTTTAAACAAACAAACGGACTCTGTAGCTTTATTATTAGTATACTATCCATCATCACCATCATCATTTTAGCCGAAAGACGTCCACTGCTGGACATAGCCCTCCCCCAATTTGGGGGGGTTGCCGGTTTGGTATACTATCCACAAATTTATGAAATACAGATAATATACAAGGTGTAATTTTAATCACCATTAACCTCATAAGGGGTCATTGTACTCATTCATTATAAACAACTTCTACTATGGGCCCAAACCTAAAATCGCGAAAATAAAATCAGCTGTTCTTTACATTTTGACGAGTTATGCGAACATAAATAACTCCTTATGAGGTTAACGGTGATTAAAATTACACCTTGTCTAAAGAAAGTATAAATACTGTTTATTTCTGAAAGCTGTTTTCTCTCGCACAGATCTGTAAAAGTATACAATTTACGAATTATCATACGTTTGACGAAATGATCAAAACTCTGAAAAAAAGTTTATCAAATCCAGATTAGATTAAATGTGCCAATGAGTATATTCTAGTTTCACATAATTGAGTCAAAGCCTGAGAAAATTAACGTTACTTAGCACGTGCTTTCCATTATTCCTGTCACTGTCCCACAACTGTCAAACTACAAGTGCAAGATAAAGATGGAAACATCCAGGGTCATTCATAATTCATCCAAATTCTTGTTGTTTAAATTTTTATTTTTCTTTCGCAGGTGAAACTCCGGCGGCAATGCAAGGAAGCGCGCAGTGGGCAAGCAGTTTTGACTTACACACATTAATAGGCATCGCTAGTGTTATATACTTATTAATTATGTAAATATAAGGAAAATTTTAAGGACTGTGGGTAATGTGACTGTTCAGAATAAGTGTGAAAAGAATCGATCTGAGAATCGAATGAAAAAGTTCCAAAGACACTTGAAAAATCAGCTAAAAAACTGCATGTGAATTCTTAAAAGTGATTCATTTGTTTAAAGTTGTCGATTGATCAATCGAATCGAACTAAAACTAGAGTACAGTTTCGGGAATGATGTACAAATGTTTGTAAAAATAATAATAGTGTTGTACAGAATATTTCAAAATTCCAAGCCCACGATCCTGATTGTCACTTGTCAAACATACGTCAATCTTTTAGTAAAACTAGGGTTATGTTGTTGAAACGAATTTTTACGTTCCACTATTTTTGACAAGCATTTTATATTCTATTTTTATTGTGTGTCAAATTTCGTTTCAGCAAAGTTTTAACAAAGTTGAAAATAAAAATGTATTCTGCCTATGTAAGCGTTAGTTTGTACATAGTTTAAGTTCCAATTTTGTTCAATCGGTTTCAATATGTGATATCCCAAAGCTGAACTATCAGCAATCAATATCAAAATGGTTTTTTCTTTGCGAATACTAAACGATACGTAGTATGAGATTTTAGTAAATAGTAAATGTCGTTACAAAAAAATGAACAAAATTTGCCATTGGGTTTCTATTTTTGTCGTGACATGATAATTCAGGATTAAAACAAGCCTAAACGGGAAAATCTGTGCCAACGTTGCATAGAAAATATCCTACACATCAGGGTAATGTTAATAAAGCTAGAATAATACTACATTTCAACACACGTTTCTAATGTTTAAATTCATAATAACTTTAATAATAAAGACCGGATGATTGTTGAACATGATAGATATACGATAGATTGATTGACTGATGATTGAAAGCAATGTCAATCGTGATTGACAATCAGCGGGTAATCTAAGATCAAACGATGTAAAAATTGTAGTTAATATTATAAATAAGCATAGATTATGTTGTTTTTGAGATTTAAAGTTGATTTAAATAAAATACCATTTTTTAAACATGCCGTTTTTTTAATTCCTCAAAAGTTAAATTATACATGGACAACTCACTACATACTATCCTAAACCGGTTGAAGATTCATCTGTTTAAATTATTGAAGTAATGTAAATGGCTTGGCCAAATCATCATCAGCTTACAGCAGTGTACTGCTGAATATAGGCCTCCCAATTGCACGCAATTTAGGTCGATTCTCGGCAACTCTCATCCAGCTGCTGGCACATACCCTATGAAGATCATGCGACGACCTAGCCTGAAGGTGTCCTAACTTACGTTGGCTAATTCACGGTCTCCATATTTTCTTAAAACTAGACAACAACTACACAAGACTGATATGTGTTAGTTATAGGTGACATCGACGCGCAACCTGTTAATATGGAATCATTACATAATTCTGAAACCCCGTGCGTTGAAATATTTCGTCGGTTATTTAAAAAAAAAATCTATTCCATACATTTTGCCCGCGTCATGCACTTTTTTATACAACTATTGATTTTTTCGACGAATTCTTTTAGGAGATTTTTTTTTGCAAGGGGAACGGGAATCATGTGCTGAATTCATGGTTTCTGTTTGTGCCACCACAAGTCCCTGCCATCTTGTATTTTTGGGTAATTCTTCTGCATCCCATGCCATTTTTCCCTGTCTTTTACAGTTTCCATCCAGATTTTCGACAAAGGATTTTTAAGATAAAGGTAGCTAATCTTAGCAAGGATAACACAGAGGAGTTTATAACTCCTCTTCTTTAATCGCATTTGTTATACAACAGGTAAAGTAGCGTCGCCAACTTAGCTGGAAGACAAACTAAGACGGTAAGCTGTTAGTGAATTTTATAACCCTATTATTTAAAACTAGTTGCGTCCCGCGGATTCACCCGCATAAGTCTCGATTCCATGGGAATATCAGGATAAAAAAAATATTATCTGTCCTAATCCAGGTCATGGTTTACCCCAACTCCTTCAGCAATTTTAGCGTGAAAGCGTAACAAACAAGCATACAAAATATCCAATAATTTCTCTATATAGAATTGGGTTAGGCAAGTACTACATAACTTTGTTACACATCACAATGGTAAGTGTTACAGCTGACTCCGCTATGCATACGTTTAGGCTTCGAATAATCGAATTGACGTAGGCTGGTCTGGTACAATCTGTTATATCGAATAAGTACCAAGAATTAGAGTTAGATTGATCTAAATTAATTATCCGATGATAAGGATTGTGGCGCTACTTTTTGTTACGAAGTGTAGGTGCGGGCGCCGCCGGCGCCGGCCCAGCGGAATGACTATGCAGGCACGACGGTGGTAAGTCCTACGATAGTGCGCCATCTGGCGACGGCAGCCCGTAACAGTTAGTAAATAATCTTCTATCATAAAGGACTGCACATTTATGTGTATGTGAAATAAAAAAAGCATAAAAAAATGAAATAGTCTTACAGAACACTAAAACTAAAATAAACATCAGTGAAAAAAACACTGCAGGGCAAACAAAGGCTTGCCTCATATAGCGAAGGAACGAGGTCGAGCATTGATCACCACGATTGTTAAATGATAAAAAATATATAATTTCTGTACAAACCTGCTTGGTTTGTAGAAACTATTATACACGTCAATCATATTTGTTTGGAAACAAACTCAGAGGGAATAAGATTCCAGACATAATCTTGATCAGATCATGTGAAGGCTATGTAGATTGTTAAACTGCTCTTTTAGGGAAAGAACCACAAATGTTGAGTGGAACTGTCCAGTCAGTGCACGCATTTGTGAGTAATTGTGCAGCTTATCATACATTAAGATTCAAGGTGAAATGATAATTATTTTCTGACCAGTAAATATTTTACCTCGCCATGAACCTGCCTTTTACCTAACCCAGCATTAAGTTCGTTAGAAGATAATGTAAGGGAATTCAATCATTGAAGCCATTCAAGTTAAGGGTACTGTAAACTGTTATCAACAGTCACCGCAGTACCCTTCCTTTATCAAATCATCACAACCCACTGATTACAAACCCCTTAGTAATATCTACACTCAATGCTTTGATAACACGAAACATAATTCGGTACCACGCTCAGTTTGGTACCATTCAATGTCCCGGAAAACGACTTCCATACATACCACTTTTTCTTTTCACCCTTTCATACAAGTTCTTAGGAGTACGTTCACGTCAGCTTGTCTATTCAGAGGCAGACTCATTCGGGTTTTTATTTAAGCCTTTTCATTTAGACGAATGTAGTTGACGGCGTACAAAAGTCTGATGCCCGGTTTTGCTAACGCTTGGCGACATGAATCACGCTGGTGGAGTTTCAACCCTCGACTTAGCTCTTAAAGTTGCAAATCCAGTAGCAAGTTTTTATTCAGGCATTCATTATGAGGTTGACTAGTGTTAGTGAAAACGAGCATGAGAGTGCCTTAGGCGCGTACGCTTCAACGACAATGAAGCCAATCGGAACCTAGTCTCTTGGAAAAGTATTTAGTAGGGGTTGCATTTTTTGTCCATTCGTTGTTTAGATAAAAACTGGTAAAATAAGGTAGGTAAATTCAGGGGAATTAATTACAAAGCAAATTGTCTGACTACGAACTTAAATCGTCCGTATAAATAAATAAAATAATAAACAAAATTCATTTATTTCAGGCCTTTATCCATATATAATTAAAAAGGAATTTGCAGTTGCCATGCTTGCACTATAAATGTTACAAGCTATTACTTATAGACAGACATACAAAATAATTACGGAAATTGAAATTGAATTTAGAATTATAAGTCAAATACAAAATGTTTAAAAATGTCAAAAAATAAATAAAATATAAAATGTCACAATATGTCCAAAGAAAATTTAATACCAAAGTCAAAGATATATATATGTGCAGGCGCTGGCATGCAGCTGCAGCCATCTTCGCAAAAAAGGAGAATCCCACCGCTCGGACAACACGCTCAGGATCCCGTTCGGCTTGCCCCTATAGCGACGCAGGAGCGATGCACTCCTTTTCCGGATTATTCCGTAGAAGTCATCGGTAGTAGCATCAGCGAACATCGCCGATGCGCTACAAAATCGGGGCCGCCCCAACAGAATTCTAAACGCGTTGTTGTATTGGACACGAAGCGTGTTGTACGCCCGCAGAGTGAAGTTGGTCCACAGGCTGCACGCGTAAAAAGGCTGGCAGTATGCCTTGAACAAAGTTATTTTTACCTGTGAAGAACAACGTGCAAACCTGCGAGCCAAAATGTTGCACCGGACAGACAACGCCCTTCGCTCCCTCTCGATGTCTGCATTGTCGGACAGATCATCAGAGACCCAGTGACCCAGATACTTGAATCATCTACTCTATTCAAATGTGACCCGCAGAGAGTGACAGGTGGTCCAGTTAAGTAGCTTTTAGTACCAGCTTTGAAGATCATGTATTCACTCTTCTTTGGGTTATATCTGAGCCCATGGGCCTCCGCGTAGGTCTCACAAATATTCAAAAGCCTGCGCATCGCAGACAGAGACGGGCTCAGCAACACCATGTCATCCGCGTAACTTATGTTGTTTATACACACCCCATCAACGGAACAACCGATCTTAGTGCTGCTGAGCTCCTCGATCAATTGTTTCATATACAGGTTGAAGAGACGCGGGGAGGTTGTCAAATCACAACCGTCATTGTTTGACAGAACATGTTATACCATGTGTAACAAAATATTATGAAAGTTCGTGAGATGTCCTCAGAAAATCAAAAAGTTTAGACCTCGTCTGTCATCTTTGGTTTTAATAAAAATTAATGTCTATGTAAGTTAATGAATAAGTTATGGTAAGGTTGATTCGAAATCCCGCGTGCTTACGATCTACTTTTATACCATTTTGGTGACAGCTGTTCGCCAGAAAAAATCTGTTACAAAGCATCTATCAGTGTATTATTTAGTGTTGTTTAATATATTGTGATGTACTATCACAATATATTAAACAACACTAATATGAACGCATGCGTTCATTATTTCACTAAAACCAAAACACTTCGCGAGCAATGGTAAATTATGTCTAAAGGCTGCGGTTGTCGACCTCCAGTCGAGCTGCTTCTCACACGGATCACCGTACATCACTTGCTCCTGCGTCACCAGTCCTGACTCTACATATTTTGGCTGCTGAGACCAGAACTACAAACATAGTATACAGGAACCCTCCAGTGGATCAAAGGGCATAGTGGATCCTTAGGCAATGATGCCGCAGATGAACTTGCGAAGAGAGGCTCTGATATAAAAGTGCTAGGCCCGTACCAGCTTCTCCCCCTGCCTGTCTCACAATTTCGTGCGTGGATTCGCCAAAGGTCGACCGAACTCCATAACAACAGATGGTTACGGGCAACAGACTGTAGACAGTCAAAATTGGCTTTACCAATTGTACACCCGCGATTAACCAAAAAACTTCTCAGCCTGAGTAGAAATAACCTTAGAATAATCATAGGAACAATTACGGGCCATAACCCCTTAACAAACATCTTTTTAACATAGGCGCCACAGATAGCCCACTTTGCAGGGGCTGCCTTGACTCCGAGGAATCAGCCGCTCACGTCATCCTGGAATGCGAGGCTGTGGCTGCTCAACGTGAAGGAATCCTCGGAACAGTGAAGTCGCTCCGCGAAGCCTGCAAATCTCCCAGGAAGCTTCTGTGCTTCTGGGCCGAGCTAGGCTGGCTCTGTTAGCCGGAACCCCCACGCACAACGGACCGAATGGGAGTCTAAGTGCGGAAAAGGGAGTCCCATCATCATCATCATCATCATCATAGTATACAGGAAAATTTGGTAAAAATTTCTTTATTTTAGTAACCTGTGTTGTCTTACGAGTTCCACAGGTAAGAAGTCACGGGCAGAAGCTAGTAATAAATAAATATAGTAACCCATTTATAAAAATATAGGTCAATAGCTCGAATATTGGGTTATTACTTGTCTAGAAAGAATAAATAAAAAGCATAGAGTGTGTCATATATTTAGATCAAAATCGTCAAGTGATCTGGCACGTGTAAAATAAATATTCTTTACTTAATCTTTTTTGTTGCTAGTGTGGCGGCCATCTGCAATGCTACATGCGAACTACAAAATCAAAGACTTGAAAAAGCACAAAAAGTGATGTGCCGCCATCTACAACACCACAGGCGAACTACGCAAGACTTTACATCACACAAATCCTGCATCGCACAATCAGAGTTAACCGCGCGACTCGCATAGGTACAACATCCGACCGACATCAACCGTCGGGCAGTTGCCCACCAGACACAAAACCCGTCTTGTCGTTGAGCATTTTCTGAGATGGGGAAAAGCAATTGATCTCGCGACACCATTACCGACACCTCCGTAGTTTTAGTTGAGCTTATAAATTACATGTTATATTTTTTTTTTCATATACAATAGCGCATTAAAAAAATGTATGAATGAAAATTGAAATATAATTTTTATAGTAGTAGCTAGATACACACGTAATTGTTCAAGTTTTCACTTCTGTTTTTTTTTGGATTGGTAGAAGGATCACTGCCTAGTAAGTACTACCAATTAGCCAACGATGAGTGCCGTCTTGACTACATACCCCTTCTTAGTACTTAGCGATGATTAGTCGTGTGTAAGCCGATATTTGAGTGAACGAATTAGCTGTCAGACTGCTAAGATCGATCAATGTAGTCTTCGAAAAACTACGTATAGGCTGGAAAAAATGAAACTGGTATTTGGTGAGAAGGTAATCAATTTTGTACGACAGTATTGGTTTGGCGCGCTAGAAACTCGTGGCGTAAAATTTCTGTAATGACTTATACCGACAATACGGCCTTACCCTTCAAACCGGAACGCAGCAATGCTGCCTGATGGCAAAAATTATGGTGGCATTGTTTTTAGCAATTTCCTTAGGCGAGATCTTTCACAAAACATTTGGATTCGCGCGGGAAGCAATAAAAGAGTGGACTGTATTTTTTGGTTAATTGCCGTGCTTATTACAAATAAAAACTATCCCGGGCAAACACTTACAGATAAACATTGAGAAGAACGTCATCCGACACGGTCCGAACCATTTAGCCGTCGCGTCACGCGTCAGCGTGCCGATCATGCGTTGATGACGTAGCCTGTTGACTTCAAAAATCTAGAAGGGTGCAACAAACATGAATTTATGCCCTCCAAATGATTTCCTCAATTCTCAACAAGCTCTACTAATATAAATATTAGGTTTACAAAATCTAAGATATTACACGTTCTTGTCTTATGAATAGAGAGTGTGAGCACAAAAATCTTCATAATCAGATGTTGATGAAGATTTTTGTGCTCACAGGCCTGGCAGATGCTGACAGAGCCTTTTCCCAACTATGTTGAGGTCGGCTTCCAGTCTAACCGGATGCAGCTGAATACCAGTATTTTACAAGGAGCAACTGCCTATCTGACCTCCTCAACCCAATTACTGATTGTCAGGCTTACGGGCTTCTGACTACTCATTCTGATTACAAATAATAGACGGGACTGACGTCTTAACGTGCTTTCCGAGGCAGGGAATTTCGGTATGTAATATCCATTAGTAGGTCACCCATCCACGGAATGAAATTGAAGATTTTTGTCATCTTTCTACAGTATGCCAAGAATTCAATAAATCATGCCATGTAAAAAAGTTCCCAATCACTACTAAACCAAAGTTTAGCGAATGGGCCACTGCAATGGAAAAACTTTTTAACAAAAAAAATAAACCACCGAAAAAACAATAAACTTCTTTTGTTTAACCTTAATAACTAAGTTCTTAAATTAATGTATGTACACCTAAGTATATATTTTAGTGTTTGTTTTGAGGCTTCAATTAACCTTAATAACTAAGTACTTAAACTAATGTGACATAATCAATGAACAAAGTTCACTAAGCTTAAATTTAAAGAAATAATCAAATCAAATTAACAATGCAACGTGAAATCTCCAGCTATAAACATTAACATTCCAAAAAAAGCGCTCTCCGCACGACCACTCGCAACGACGCACACTGGTCCCAAATTAAAAAAAAGTGGACATTGATAGTAGACCGCTGATATTTTTTTTTATTGTTGATACAATGATAACAGATAAGGCAAAAAAATATTATTGTCCTACTTCAAATACTTTTCTGTAAAAAAAATATTTCTTTTTTTTTTGTATGGGAGCGATTACATTTTACTCAATTTCTCAAAAACTTTAAGCGATGTCGAGATGGCAATCACATATGTTAGAAAACTAATAATTCTGAGTATTTGGCTCGAAGAAACTTATTGCTTATCTCTGCGTACTTTCGAGATAATAGTGACAGAAAATAACATTTTTTTTTAATGTAAATTTTTTGCTTTTTTTTAATCATAGCCTTACTTTAGCACATAATTATAATGTATGCGTAATGTCAAATAAGTAAAAAGAGACATCTCTGTAAAAGAGGTTATGGGGGCTCACTAATGACTGAAAAGCTATGACCTTTCTGAAGGAGTACTTTCATCAGTTCTAAAAAACAACCAAAATGAAGACATATTAAGCTGCAAACATAAAGTTGAATATGTTCAAAAACGATTCTGAAAAAATATTATGGTGAAAGATTAATATTTGGGTCTATATTCTCTTGAGAAATCTCTATTTCCTCGTTTTCCAACGAAAGCAATTCATTGTTCAAGATCAAAGCACTAGCCTCTGGAAACAACTGTTTATGTAAACGAGCAAACTTTGGTTTGATATGGCTGATGTAAGGATCTGAGCTAATTAGAAAGCTGTGGATAATGTCTAAATTAGTCTGAACTCTACCGATTTTTCTTGTATGTGCCATTCTAACATTCCGGAAATCTTTATTCCTCGCTTCGGAAGCTTCTTCGGAAAGCATGCCTATCGGAATAAAGGAGAAATTTTCACAAATATCAGCACCGTGTATCAAAAATTTATGGACACTTGAAGGCATGTAATACCATGGATATAAGTTTACATATAGCATTGCTGTTTCTTTACAATATTCCCTAAACAAGTTGGTATTAATAAGTTGACCAGATGAAATTGTTTGTAAAATGACTGCAAATCTCTTGATTAAATCAGGGTGGATACCCGTTATTTCAGCAGATACTTCATAATTTTCAAAAAACCTTCTTGCCGTGTTACCGTCATTGGTTGTACCAAATCCCTGTTTTACTATGTCAATTAACAAACCAGTTCTTTCCCGGAATTCTTCTTGTGTCAAATTCTTTTTAATTTCTTTTAACAATTTATCTTCTTTTCGTGCAGCCCACTTTTTGAAGTCTAAGTTGTACGAAATGTGTAAAATACATTCCATACATGAAGCGAAGACAGACCATATTTATACATATCTTCTCTGATGAGTCTTTTGGATACAAAGTCCAAGTCATTCATTTTGCTAGGTGAGGTATTGCAAATATTACAAACAGCTGCAGAAGAAGTATTGGAAATCACAGTAGAAATTTTCCCATCAATCATAGTCATGTACAAATCATGTTTAATATCAAAATTATCTACAATTGTGGGAACAAGATTACGAATTTCTTCCTCTAAGGATGCACTTTCCTTCTTTATCAATTCATTTGTTTCTTTTGCAAATATAAAGCCAATTGGACGACAATAGTTTGTTGAAGAGGGAGCAGGATTTTGCCACAAGATAGTACCACTCTCTTCTTCCAAACGAAGCGGAACCTAACTAATCATGAAAACTGAAGAATCGTCAATTTTAGTGTCGGAGTGTGACTTTTGTTTATAATTACTTTGAGAAGATGACCCGTCAAAACCCCATTTGCTTATTAGTTTTAGCGATTTTTTGTCGGCAGAGTTGTGCTGAATTGTTTTTAATATCCTATTAGTTGTCAAATCTAGAAGCGATTGAAGTCTTATCTTAGCATCAGATTCAGTTACAGTTATGTCTGACTCTGGAGGATAACAAGTTTTTTTAGCTTCCAGGAGCTTTTGATAGGATGGAAGACCATACATTTTCTCTGAAGCAAGAATAGTTCTTAAATTTCGATATTGCCATTTTGACAAATTTGTTGAGGTGTAAAGCGCTAACGTTTTATCATCTGGTAAACACGGTTTGTCAGTCTTTTTAGCGAATAGTACATCATATACCATCTCACATTTTTCCTTGTTTTGGCTGAGTTCGTTTAATATAGCTGCTAATTTTGTTTTTTTAGACTCTTTTAATTTGGCACATAAAGCATAAACTAATTCCTCCTCTGTGTGATCTAGAAGTGTTAGAGAACGCCTTTTCTTCTGTTTATCAGATATATCAACAAATGGTTTTTTACTTGTACCATAACTTAATTGATGAGTATCCACTTGCGTTTCGAAATTTGGAATTACTTCCTCGGCAACTTTAAAAAAATGCTGCTTAAATCGATATTTTGACATTTTGGCCAAACTATTTGGGATTGTAACCAGTCTGAATTTTTGTTAAGAAAGGTCTTTTGAGCTCTACTGGAAGCAGACCATCTTTTTGAGATATTACTTGAAAAATTACGACAAAATAATTTAATATTACTCAAATCTTCGGAAGACAATTCAACACCAATACGTTCAATAAGGGCATTAAATAAAAATTCGACATTTTTAAAACCACCTCCTGATTTAAGAACAACGTATAAGTCTAAGTTGGTGACAAATGCGGACATATTATAATTTTAAGGAAAATTGAAAACAAATTAGAATCAAAGATATCAAAGACAAAGTGACTTTGATTTTAACAAAAAAAATTACGAAAACAAATTCGACGAAAGAAAGACAAACAAAAATTATTTGATTTTAAAATCCAAAGATTCAAAATACAACAATAACAAAACAAACAAACAACAAGCATTTCTTCAAGCGCACAGAAAAAATAAGGACACGTCTTATCGCAACCACATTTAGTTGTACACTGAGTGAGGTGTACGCGCGCGATTCGTGACCGTATTACGTTACGTCATGAGAGGCGGCCATCTTGTTATCCCGGCAAACTCGCGTCGAAGCTCCATTTTGCTGGCCAGCGGACCTATTGCGATATGAGTAAGGCTATGATTAAAAAAAAGCGAACAATTAACATTAAAAAAAATTGTTATTTTCTGTCACTATTATCTCGAAAGTACGCAGAGATAAGCAATAAGTTTCTTCGAGCCAAATACTCAGAATTATTAGTTTTCTAACATATGTGAATGCCATCTCGACATCGCTTAAGGTTTTTGAGAAATTGAGTAAAATGTAATCACTCCCATACAAAAAAAAAAGAAATATTTTTTATAGAGAAAAGTATTTGAAGTAGGACAATAATATTTTTTTCCCTTATCTGTTATCATTATATCAACAATAAAAAAAAATATCAGCGGTCTACTATCAATGTCCACTTTTTTTTAATTTGGGACCAGTGTGCGACGTTGTGCCCTCACGTTTTTTTTTTTCTTGGGTTGGAAATCATCAGATAACTTCTACTCTGGGTGGAGCAGGAGGCCCTGTCAGACTTTTACTGCCTAAAACCCACCCGTGTTCCCTCAGTTGCCTGTGTGCCAGAGGCCGCGGTATCTCTTTCGAACAACTCGCACCCCTGGCAGACATCGGCCCTTGCGGGCCCCATCAGTTGGCGCTGACATCTTTTTGAGAGGCTAGCCTCTGCAGGAGATGCCCTGGGTATCGCATATACTGCCTCTCCCTCACGTGCGCCGCCTCCCTCTTTGCGAGCATTACTGCTTCGCAGAAGGAGGTGACGGCTACCCATGCACTCTCGATCGCTGCCGCTAGTCGCCTCCAAGACGACACGGTGGTGCTCCGCCCAAGCCAGGCAGACCTTCACCGTAAGTTCCACCGTGTCCTCAGGGCGATCTTCGCAGTGGAAACACCCAGGCGTTTCCTCCCGCCTTATGCGAAACAGGAACCTCCCGAAACAACCATGCCCGGTGAGGACCTGCGTCAGGCGAGATGTAAGAACTCCGTGCCGGCTCTCAAGCCACTCCTCACATGTTAGAAAATATCTTGTACGTTCGCAAAAACTTAGGTCTTTTCAAAAATAGATGTGATTTTTATAATCTAAATTCACGTAATAAAGATGAAATTGTGATTCCAAAATTTAGATGAACTAAAACTAGCAAGTAATTTCTAATAAACAGTATCCGCTTCTATAACAAGTTGCTAAAGTCGGTTACAGAACTTAGCGATGGAATGTTTAAAACTCTCATCAAACGTGTCCTTATCAAAAAAGCATATTTTTAAATAAAAGACTACGTTGAAGACAGGGAAGTTTGGCATTCATTCCTGCTGCACATGTGGTTTACTGGTAAATCATCAGCATAATTATGTGAAAGTCTATTAACTGCTCCTAAATTACATTGTAAATTTTCATTCTTTTTATTGACATCAATTCTAATTTCGACTATTTATTAGTGATTGTCGTGGAAATCATGTCACTTGGTTTAAATAGGTTCATTTTATTTATGTAGATTCTTTTACATATTTTGAATGAGAGAACGTTGTAGGGCTTGCAGACTGTAGATCTATAGACGATTTTTTATTCTTTATTTTCATTCCTCTAAGTACTTATTGACAGGCCTGCACTGTCCTCCCATACCTATTATCACTGTAATTTGAAAAGCCAATTATTTTTAAAAGAGTAACTGTGGAGTTTCTTGCCGGCTCTTCTTCATAGGAAGTGACAAATTGGAACCGTGCACCTAGCTTCTGACGTTTCTTAGGTACCCATGCAGGTTTATGTCAAATAAAATATTTTGATTTTCATTTTATCAACCCATGCGGCTATTATTAACTAGCCACGAGCCCTTCAAAATAAAATGAAGTATTCTTCACTCAAATAACCATCAAGCACTTCATTTTTGTTTGCGATTCAAAATAATTCAGTTTCACTTACCAAGCAAATCTGCTATATTGATGACTATAATAATTTGATTTATTTACTCAAGTTCAGCTTTCGAACCGTAAATTCAAGTCAAAAGTTTTGTACGAGATATCGATTAATTGAATTCTCGGTAAACCGAATACCTATTTGAATTTATTGAAACCTTTGATAAATTAAATACCTTTGAGGTGTGTTAAAGTTTCTGTTTATGGTTGAATTAGATTACATCATATTTCGTGGGCAAAACATACATTATTCAATTTACGAATAGGTACTATATATCTTTCATGACTATTATAGTTCGAATTTTGCTGGTTAAAGAGGGAATATGTTTATGTAATCTCAGGATCATTCCTAAAATTCCAAAAAAGTTGTGAAATCTAAAATAATTAAATCGTTGTTTTGTGTTTGGCTTCTATCGAGAACGGACGTGTGTCATTCCCGAGCGGGTGTTGTACTTTTGAGTAATTCGCTGGCGCATCACAACAGCACCGTACTCGCTGCGTTGCGGAATCAGTTTATCAAGGTCGCAGCGATGACCTAGTTATTAATTATAGTGTAAATAGTGCAATTAAATAATTGTGATATAAAGTTTTTACTCACCTTACAATGTCTCAAACAAAGGTAAAAATTAAAACTGACCTAGAAAGGCTGTTCTATGACAATTACATCCACGAAAAATCAGCGAGAGAAAAACTGGAACTTATGGTTAATGATCTGAAGGTACCAGATAGAAGGCCTCCAGAGACAACTTCAAAGCAGCCAATATGTAAATCCCAGCTCCAAGAGACATGACTCTAAGGAGTCGGAAGCTAAGAGCAATATACAATTTGCTCAATCCGAAAAAGGAAACGTTGAGTACTGCACAGACGAGGAAGAACTCACTAAAGAGACTTAGTGGATTAGGGCCAAAAGTAGGAAGAAATAAAAGCTAAACACCTCCCTATCTCCACCACTACAACCCGGAACAAGTGCCCAAAAACACCAAAAATGTGTGAAAGATCAGATATTAGTCAAAAAAGTGCCTCCACCACTTCCAATCATAGTAGATGGGGTCAAGTACTACCAAGTGTTTTACGACTCACTTACTAAAATCCAACCAACTGAATCGTTCACCGCTAAAATGATGAATGGAGATTGCGTGAGGATCAACGCCAAAACCGAGGACTCTTATAGAGCCATTGCTAGACTTTTATCAGTAAAAGAATATCTTTGGAATTCATACGAAAGCAAACATGTTCGACCAATAAGAGTTGTAGTGAAAAAATACATTCCTCTCGCCAGCCAGACCGAATCAAAGACGATTTAGTATGGCAAGGCTTGAAAATAGAAAAAGTCAACAGCGAGTTGAGCTGGAAGAATAAAGAAACACTCAATATGTTCGTTTTATCATTTATTAATGACGAAGATGTCAACAAGATCAATAGCATAAAGCACATTTTAGGGTGTAAAATTGAAATACATCCTCTCAAACATATGAAACTCATTCCTCAATGTAAGAGATGCTAGGCCAAAGAACATTCTTTTAAATACTGCATAAAAGAGCCAAGGTGTGTATAGTGCACTGGCAAGCATCTAATAGCCAACTGTACTAAATCTTCGGAAGAGAAACCAAAATGTGTCTACTGCGGTTTATCTCACCCAGCTAATTGCAGAGGGTATGAAGTGGCCAAGGAGATGCAAATTATGAAAAATAAAAACATAAAAAAGAAACTCGTTGTGCGTGTCGCGGGTTCGATTCCCGCACGGAACAAATATTGGTATGACCTACAAATAGTTGTTTCGGGTCTGGCTGTTTGTGTATGTGAGTTTAAATGTTTGTAAACGCACCCACGGTACAGGAGAAATTCCTAGTGTGGAGCAACGTTTTTTTAAAAAAAAAGAAAAACGAACTGCCCAACAGTTTTCTTTAATAAATCCTGACAAACAAGCACGGAAAGAAATATTTCAGACAAATGCAAAACCTGTTAAATCAAATAGTTTCTATGCACAGGCAGCAAAACAAGGAACATAACCTTCAAATATGGAAGATAAGATAAATTAAATCTTGAAGTGTATTACTACATTTGACAAAAGATTAGAGAAGCTGGAATCTAGCACCAAAACAGCTGTTTTTAAAAAGCAAAAATGAGTACTACATTAAAAATAATGGCATGGAACTCCAATGGACTCCTTAAACATCAGAATGAGTTACAGGCAGTCCTAGATACAAAAAATATAGACGTGTGTTTGATCTCCGAAACGCACTTCACTAAACAAACTTTCATCAAATTTAGAGGATACAAGGTATACACCGTGACATTTTAGTCGTCTTACAACGGCAGCCCACTTCATGTATCCAATGACTACTAATCATTTATTAAAAAAAAAAAATTTTTTTGAACATATGCATAACTAAAAAAATTAAAAGATCATTCACTAAGACGCATGACGTAGTTTGAAACACCCTGTTATGGAGATGGAATTAATGATGGGATGTTATGGTAGGTAGGTAGATATCTTCTACCGTTTGATACGTAAACATTATTAACAGGGAGGGTGTTTTATAATTGTAAAGCATTATTTATTTTCCTTTGTACCTAATATCTTAATTAATTGTAACAATGTTTTAATCGCGCCTAGACGTATTTCATGACGGATACAGTGAGTGGACCACCTTTGTAAGACGACTAAAATGTCACGGTGTATAATTCGCTCCACGCTGACAACTCTGCCAGAGGAGGTCGTGCGGTTATAATCAAAGAAAACCATTACGAGCAAAGTAAATTTCAAGAACCAGACATTCAAACGGTGACAGTATCTGTAAAAACCAAATTTTGTCACCTTTCATAGCTGCCGTATACTGTCCCCTAAGACACATGATAAGAAAACAGCGATTTCTAAATGTTTTTGAACTTCTAAGCCAGAGATTCATACTTTGTGGTGATTTTAATGCCAAGCATACATCCTGAGGATCAAGACTAACTACAACAAAAGAAAGGCACCTCTTAAATGCAGTTAAAAATACACATAGTGTAGTTGTGAGCACAAGCAAACCAACATACTGGCCCACTGACCACCATAAAATACCGGATCTTATAGACTTTTCTATATGTAAAAATATATCCACCAATTACGTTCATTTGGAGGAAGGTTTCAACATGAGTTCGGACCACTCCCCGATTATAATAAGAATTAGTCAAAAAATCCTACTACTAAACAGCAAGCCATTCAACCCTAGTTAACAAGTCTACAGATTAGGACAGTTTTGAACTTGATTTAGATAATATTATCGACCTAAAAACTCCGTTACATAATCAGGATCAGCTGGACTCAGAAGTAAATAAATATTTTGTTAAAATCTAACAATGTCCGTGGAACAACACGCCACAGTTAAAACGTAAATATAAGGGACATATTTATTCCAAAGAAATCGTAAATCTACTAACTGAGAAAAGAATACAATTTGAGGATAAATGTCTGAATTCTTACCTTATGCAGCTGACCAACGACGAATCAACGAATGTTCTCTTTACAGAGCAACAAGAAAACTAAAAAGGCCATTGGTGCAAATACCGCCTATCAGAAACAGCGACGGAAAATGGGCTATAAGCAATGAGCAAAAGGCGTTTAGGTTTGCCCAATACTTAGAGGACGCTTTTCAACCCAATGAAAGCTCTATAGAAATACTGGAGACTGAAAACTTATCGCAAAGTCAAAGAATTTGGCTTGTGACTCCTAAAGAAGTTCTGAGAGAAATTCAAAACAACATAAGCTCGAAAAAATCTCCAGGTTACGACCTCATTACAGGAGAAATTCTAAAACATCTCCCGCGCAAAGCCATAATAAAACTGACCAGACTTATCAATGCTGCATTTATCCTAAAACATGTACCTGAACCATGGAAAATTGCTGAAGTTATCATGATTGCGAAGCCTGGGAAACCACCCCAAGAAGCGTCATCATATAGACCTATTTCCCTGTTGCCGTGTTATTTAAACTATTTGAAAAACTGTTATTGAAACGGTTAAAACCAATAATAGAAGAAAAATACCTTTTACAAAACCATCAATTTTGCTTTAGGGAAAAACACTCTACAATAGACCAGGTACACAGAATAACTAACGTTATTGAAAATTCACTCGAAAACAAGCAAGTCTACGCCACTATATTGCTAGATGTCGCAAGCTTTCGATATAGTTTGGCATGAGGGTCTGGTATTTAAACTCAAACGCATGCTACCTCCAGAATTTGCAGACATTCTGGAATCATATTTAAGTGACAGAATGTTTGGAATAAGACAAGAAGATGCATATTCCGAGATGAAAACTATAAAAGCTGGGGTACCACAAGGAAGTGTGCTAGGCCCTATCCTGTACTTACTATACACATGTGATAACCCAGAACTGGAAAACAACACTGGAAAATGACACTGCTATTATAGCTACCAGATCAAGCCACAAAGAAGCAGTAGAGAGAATTCAACAAGCTGTGAACAAAGTGTATGACTGGACACAAAAGTGGAAGATCAAACTCAATGTGTCAAAATCAATACATATTGACTTTACTAATAAGCACTGCGATTACCGCCCAATCTACATAAACGGCATGTAAGTGCCTTATGCCAATACAGCCAAATACCTTGGCATAACTCTTGATGCAAAACTGCGCTGGAAATCACACGTCAAAAACAAAATATAGGAACTTGGCATACGTTATAAAAGCATGTATTGGTTATTCGGAAGAAAATGCTGCCTATCAATACAAAACAAAATTATATTATACAAACATATTCTTATGCCAATTTGGTCGTACGGCATCCAACTTTGAGGCTGTACTAAACAAAGCAACCTTAAAATAATTCAACAATTCCAAAATAAAGTACTCAGGGATGCTGTAAAGGCACCATGGTACATTAGAAATGACGACCTCTGCCGTGACCTTAAAATAGAACTCGTCACCACCATCATACAAAAATTTGCTGAAGCCCACGAACACAGACTTCACCGACATGGGAAAATCGAGGCAATTCAGCTGTTATACAACACAGACATAGTTCGTACGTGTAGTGTTTAAATAGTGAATAATAGTAACAGTGATGTGCTATACGTGTGACACATGAACAAAGTATTTTTATTAATTATCAGACTCTAAGAAAGTGCTACGGAATTGTGTAAAAGTGCAAAATGATAGTGTAATTTTTAGTTATATCGTAATCTACCACGTAAACTATTAAGTTAGAGTTAAATTTCTTATTATTCTACTAGGCTAGATTGTAATAAATTACTAAGAACTAGTTCTTATTAATAAAGGAAATAAAAAATCACCATCTGTCTAGCAGTCTCCCAACTATGTTGAGGTCGGCTTCCAGTCAAACCAGATGCAGCTGAATACCAGTATTTAACATGGAGCGACTGCCTATGTGACCTCCACAACCCAGTTACTGGGTATAATTATGTGAATATTAAATTAATAAGTACAACGAAACCCAGAAACCACAAAACATTGATCCTCTGATTACCATTCAATGAAAATTAATGTTGGAACAGGAAAACCGAGCCGTTTAAAAATGAGATAACGGATAAGTACGAATGAACGGATTCTATTACAAAAACCCTGTTTTTATTCAACCACCTTTTATGCCGATGGACGTTTTATTAATTATTGAGAATCTTTTAAGATTGATATTCTTTCTGGAAATGGATCGGGGTAAACGTACTCGGTCTTAATTTTTCATTGAAATGTAGGTCTGTAAGTTTATCTTCTTTGGTTTATTTAATGTTACTAGTGATCGCCCAGTACTCAAAATTCACAAAAAAATGTTTTAAATTTGACCTTTTTGCACTTATTCTCCATACAAACTTGAACTGTGCCAAATTTCATACCTACTCCTCATTTTCTCAAAAACGGATATAAAGTTTCACGTATTAATATAATACATGTATTTGATTATGATTATTTTTCACTTATGGAGCGCAAACGTCGTCATTAGTAAAGCGTCACACTCACTCTATAAATAATCTGTATATTTCATCCTAAATCCGCAGCACAGCTGACAAGATACAATTGAATCGGGCTGGCCACATTTGCCGCATGTTGCATCAGAATTGGGTGAAATTAGCCACAAATTGGTCAAACAACAGGAAGCGACGACGCGGTAGGCCTAGAAGGAGATGGCGTGACTCCTATCTAAAGGAGTAGGCAGGGAGGTAGCTTTAATTGCAACACAGAGAGAAAAATGGACAGACGAAAGGGAGGCCCTTGCCTTGCAGTGGACACAACAAGCTCACAATAATATGTATAATTTTATACCATTATAGAAAAAGTGCTTTATTAGCATTATATTACAGGTTGGCAGGGACTTTGACGCGTAAACTGTGACCATGAATTCAGCACATGATTTTAAACTCCTTAGCGTCAAAAAATTCGTCAGTAATCTGAAAAATATTAGCAGCAATTTACTTTAAAATAATCGATGAGAATTTTCAACACAAGGGAGTTCAAAATCATGTCGTACACCTAGATCTAAAGGGAGCTAAGTCAAAAATTGGGAATTTTGACTTATTCTTACCATTGAATTCCTTAACTCACTACTTTGACCAATAAAACAGATTTAAAAATATTTTTCTAATAGAACTTGCAAAGCAAATATGTATTCAGATAACTTCTCCAGTGCTCAAGAACACGGTTAACAGTTTTTGACCTTTTCTGAAAAAAGTGCTTTTTCTGAGTTAACTCTGTTTAGATCTAGGTGTGCGATGTGTTGAATTCATTGTTACAAGTTGCGCGTCGATGCCCTGCCACAATGTATAACTAAGAACGTGGTAGGGGTCACACCCAATTATAAATTGTTCCACTTGTCACTTACTCTCACTCAAAAAAGTTAAGTAGGAGTATCACGTATTATAGAAAGGTTCAACCTAAATAATAGGCTTCAGCCAAACAACAAATACTTGAGATTCTCTAATAAAAATAGCCTTTAATGTCCTTCAAGCGTCGAGACAATAATATAAATAGCAAATAAGTGCTAAAGAACTTGCTTAAGGTTAACTTGAGTTGACAGGACTGAGTCAGGCCGGCGCACACTGGTCCCAAATTAAAAAAAAGTGGACATTGATAGTAGACCGCTGATATTTTTTTTTATTGTTGATATAATGATAACAGATAAGGGAAAAAAATATTATTGTCCTACTTCAAATACTTTTCTCTATAAAAAATATTTCTTTTTTTTTTGTATGGGAGTGATTACATTTTACTCAATTTCTCAAAAACCTTAAGCGATGTCGAGATGGCATTCACATATGTTAGAAAACTAATAATTCTGAGTATTTGGCTCGAAGAAACTTATTGCTTATCTCTGCGTACTTTCGAGATAATAGTGACAGAAAATAACAATTTTTTTTAATGTTAATTGTTCGCTTTTTTTTTAATCATAGCCTTACTCATATCGCAATAGGTCCGCTGGCCAGCAAAATGGAGCTTCGACGCGAGTTTGCCGGGATAACAAGATGGCCGCCTCTCATGACGTAACGTAATACGGTCACGAATCGCGCGCGTACACCTCACTCAGTGTACAACTAAATGTGGTTGCGATAAGACGTGTCCTTATTTTTTCTGTGCGCTTGAAGAAATGCTTGTTGTTTGTTTGTTTTGTTATTGTTGTATTTTGAATCTTTGGATTTTAAAATCAAATAATTTTTGTTTGTCTTTCTTTCGTCGAATTTGTTTTCGTAATTTTTTTTGTTAAAATCAAAGTCACTTTGTCTTTGATATCTTTGATTCTAATTTGTTTTCAATTTTCCTTAAAATTATAATATGTCCGCATTTGTCACCAACTTAGACTTATACGTTGTTCTTAAATCAGGAGGTGGTTTTAAAAATGTCGAATTTTTATTTAATGCCCTTATTGAACGTATTGGTGTTGAATTGTCTTCCGAAGATTTGAGTAATATTAAATTATTTTGTCGTAATTTTTCAAGTAATATCTCAAAAAGATGGTCTGCTTCCAGTAGAGCTCAAAAGACCTTTCTTAACAAAAATTCAGACTGGTTACAATCCCAAATAGTTTGGCCAAAATGTCAAAATATCGATTTAAGCAGCATTTTTTTAAAGTTGCCGAGGAAGTAATTCCAAATTTCGAAACGCAAGTGGATACTCATCAATTAAGTTATGGTACAAGTAAAAAACCATTTGTTGATATATCTGATAAACAGAAGAAAAGGCGTTCTCTAACACTTCTAGATCACACAGAGGAGGAATTAGTTTATGCTTTATGTGCCAAATTAAAAGAGTCTAAAAAAACAAAATTAGCAGCTATATTAAACGAACTCAGCCAAAACAAGGAAAAATGTGAGATGGTACATGATGTACTATTCGCTAAAAAGACTGACAAACCGTGTTTACCAGATGATAAAACGTTAGCGCTTTACACCTCAACAAATTTGTCAAAATGGCAATATCGAAATTTAAGAACTATTCTTGCTTCAGAGAAAATGTATGGTCTTCCATCCTATCAAAAGCTCCTGGAAGCTAAAAAAACTTGTTATCCTCCAGAGTCAGACATAACTGTAACTGAATCTGATGCTAAGATAAGACTTCAATCGCTTCTAGATTTGACAACTAATAGGATATTAAAAACAATTCAGCACAACTCTGCCGACAAAAAATCGCTAAAACTAATAAGCAAATGGGGTTTTGACGGGTCATCTTCTCAAAGTAATTATAAACAAAAGTCACACTCCGACACTAAAATTGACGATTCTTCAGTTTTCATGATTAGTTTGGTTCCGCTTCGTTTGGAAGAAGAGAGTGGTACTATCTTGTGGCAAAATCCTGCTCCCTCTTCAACAAACTATTGTCGTCCAATTGGCTTTATATTTGCAAAAGAAACAAATGAATTGATAAAGAAGGAAAGTGCATCCTTAGAGGAAGAAATTCGTAATCTTGTTCCCACAATTGTAGATAATTTTGATATTAAACATGATTTGTACATGACTATGATTGATGGGAAAATTTCTACTGTGATTTCCAATACTTCTTCTGCAGCTGTTTGTAATATTTGCAATACCCCACCTAGCAAAATGAATGACTTGGACTTTGTATCCAAAAGACTCATCAGAGAAGATATGTATAAATATGGTCTGTCTTCGCTTCATATGTGGATAAGATGTATGGAATGTATTTTACACATTTCGTACAACTTAGACTTCAAAAAGTGGGCTGCACGAAAAGAAGATAAATTGTTAAAAGAAATTAAAAAGAATTTGACACAAGAAGAATTCCGGGAAAGAACTGGTTTGTTAATTGACATAGTAAAACAGGGATTTGGTACAACCAATGACGGTAACACGGCAAGAAGGTTTTTTGAAAATTATGAAGTATCTGCTGAAATAACGGGTATCCACCCTGATTTAATCAAGAGATTTGCAGTCATTTTACAAACAATTTCATCTGGTCAACTTATTAATACCAACTTGTTTAGGGAATATTGTAAAGAAACAGCAATGCTATATGTAAACTTATATCCATGGTATTACATGCCTTCAAGTGTCCATAAATTGTTGATACACGGTGCTGATATTTGTGAAAATTTCTCCTTTATTCCGATAGGCATGCTTTCCGAAGAAGCTTCCGAAGCGAGGAATAAAGATTTCCGGAATGTTAGAATGGCACATACAAGAAAAATCGGTAGAGTTCAGACTAATTTAGACATTATCCACAGCTTTCTAATTAGCTCAGATCCTTACATCAGCCATATCAAACCAAAGTTTGCTCGTTTACATAAACAGTTGTTTCCAGAGGCTAGTGCTTTGATCTTGAACAATGAATTGCTTTCGTTGGAAAACGAGGAAATAGGGATTTCTCAAGAGAATATAGACCCAAATATTAATCTTTCACCATTATATTTTTTCAGAATCGTTTGTGAACATATTCAACTTTATGTTTGCAGCTTAATATGTCTTCATTTTGATTGTTTTTTAGAACTGATGAAAGTACTCCTTCAGAAAGGTCATAGCTTTTCAGTCATTAGTGAGCCCCCATAACCTCTTTTACAGAGAAGTCTCTTTTTACTTATTTGACATTACGCATACATTATAATTATGTGCTAAAGTAAGGCTATGATTAAAAAAAAGCAAAAAATTAACATTAAAAAAAAATGTTATTTTCTGTCACTATTATCTCGAAAGTACGCAGAGATAAGCAATAAGTTTCTTCGAGCCAAATACTCAGAATTATTAGTTTTCTAACATATGTGATTGCCATCTCGACATCGCTTAAAGTTTTTGAGAAATTGAGTAAAATGTAACCGCTCCCATACAAAAAAAAAAGAAATATTTTTTTTACAGAAAAGTATTTGAAGTAGGACAATAATATTTTTTTGCCTTATCTGTTATCATTGTATCAACAATAAAAAAAAATATCAGCGGTCTACTATCAATGTCCACTTTTTTTTAATTTGGGACCAGTGTGCGGCGGGCTATCAAGATCTTGAATAGATATTGTCCTCAAAAGCTTACCTAATATAAGACAATTTTTTATGAAAATATGTTTATTTCATATTTTCCATTTTGTATCGAAGAGAATTTGTGGTAGAGATATTTTTATGAAATGTAATAAATATAGGGTTGAATTAGACTGCCACATGTAAATTGTTAGCTTGAAAAATCTTTTTTTTTGTGTAGACTTAACAGACGTTACTGTTTTGTCGGAAAAGATGAACTCACAATGTGATCGATACCTAAACATGATAAATTAAACTTAAAACAGAGGCAGGGTTTTTTACTATTTGTGCAGCCTTTTCGTGTCCGTATGAATTGAGGAGCCATGTCTCAGATTTAAACGAGGGTATTACCAATATTTAGTAGTAAATTTGCCAAATTTGTAGCTCTGATCCTGGAATTTGTAGTAAAACCCTTCAAAAGTTACAGAACGTTGAAGGTGGCCCCTCAATTCAGACGTCTGGATTGAGGAGCCACCACAGAACTCGAAAACTAGCCAATGGATATTGCTAAAACTTTGGTAGGAATTAGTAGTGTTTATGGTTAATTTGTACAAAAAAAATGGGGTTTGTACGGCTGAATTTGAGGTAGCTACAATGCTTTGATTTATCTGAAAAATCCATAAATTTCCCCGCGCTGTTTCTCGGAAACTGATGAAGCAATTAAAATAGATTTTTGGTATTATTTAGTAGTAAATTAGCCAAATTTGTAGCCGCGATCCTGGAATTTGTAGTAAAACCCTTCAAAAGTTACAGGACGTTGAAGGTGGCTCCTCAATCCTGACGGTCTATAAAAAACAAATGTACGTAGCTACTAAAGTAATTGATCAAATCGAAGTTTGATTATGCCAATATTAAGTAGAAATTTCTACTAAATATTGGCGTAATCAAAATTCCTCTACATTCAGTATTTCAAAAGATATTAATAATTTTAAAATTCCTAAAGAATTTTCTGTGTAGGGTGACCATAAATAATTCAAACTGCGTTCATAAACAGAACTTTACACAAGATTCATTCTTCACCAAATCAGTACATAAATAAAGAAACACAATATATTAAACACAAAGAATAAAAAAAGACAAATAAACTAAAAGCGGATTATCCCAAATTAGCTTTTACAAAATCTGTAAGCATTATCTCTACCGAGATTTTTTAGCTAAATCTTAGTTAAATATTATTGTATTAAACACACAATTATGTTTTATTTTGTTAGTAGTTCTAGTTAAGTTAGCATGTGATTTCTATTTGCATTGTTTAAATCGCTTAAGTTGATATTTATGTACATTTCGATTCTGATTAAAGTTAAAATAAACAATAAATCAATACATTTGCTCTAAATAATGGTGGAAACCACATGAAACTCCATCTGTCGTTTAGAAGATCTAAGCGGTCACACAGACAGACACAAAAACAATTTTGTTTTAAAACATGTAGGTATATAATAGAGATTTAAAATTAGTACATTGAGTGTCTTTGCCTACTTTCAAATTTTAATGATCTCACGTTTTGTGGATTTCTGCCCGGTATCAATTTTTATAGTAGGTAATAAAAGAGTAAGACTCATTACAATCATTCATTACGACACAACTAAAAGCCGTATTTTTTATGACATAAGAAAACGGCAAGATTTCTGATACGTTTACGTAAATGTGTAGTAAATGTATTACATACAAAAAACTTCCAAAACAAATTCTATAAATGATGGTGAAAACCGCATCAAAATCTGTTACGTATTTTAGGAGAACAGCGCGGTCGCTCAGACAGGCAAAATAAGCGACTTTGTTTAGTAAATATATTTTAAAATAAAGATTAGAGAAGGCTAGTAATTAATGATAGAATAAGGGAATATAGAGATGATGTTTAGAGATTAGAGATTTTATAAAAGCTAATTTGGGATAATCCGCTTTTAGTTTATTTGTCTTTTTTATTCTTTGTGTTTAATATATTTTGTTTCTTTTTTGAAGTAGGTACTGATTTGGTGAAGAATGAATCATGAGTAAATAAAGTTCTGTTTATGAACACAGTTTGAATTATTTATGGTCACCCTACACAGAAAATTCTTAAGGAATGTTAAAATTATTAATATCTTTTGAAATATTGAACGTAGAGGAATTTTGATTACGCCAATATTTAGTAGAAATTTCTACTAAATATTGGCATAATCAAACTTCGATTTGATCAACTGCTTTAGGAGCTACGTACATTTGTTTTTTTATAGACCGTCAGGATTGAGGAGCCACCTTCAACGTCCTGTAACTTTTGAAGGGTTTTACTACAAATTCCAGGATCGCGGCTACAAATTTGGCTAATTTATTACTAAATAATACCAAAAATCTATTTTAATTGCTTCATCAGTTTCCGAGAAACAGCGCGGGGAAATTTATGGATTTTTCAGATAAATCAAAGCATTGTAGCTATCTCAAATTCAGCCGTACAAACCCCATTTTTTTTGTACAAATTAACCATAAACACTACTAATTCCTACCAAAGTTTTAGCAATATCCATTGGCTAGTTTTTGAGTTCTGAGGTGGCTCCTCAATCCAGACGTCTGAATTGAGGGGCCACCTTCAACGTTCTGTAACTTTTGAAGGGTTTTACTACAAATTCCAGGATCGGGGCTACAAATTTGGCAAATTTACTACTAAATATTGGTAGTACCCTCGTTTAAATCTGAGACATGGCTCCTCAATCCATACGGACACGCCTTTTCCAATAAACCAATGTAACCTATGTGAAATGTATTGGTATTGTATACAAATGTTCTTTGTGTGAATAAACTTATTTTCTATTTATATTTTATAATATATTTGTACAAACTAAAAATGCGCGTTGGTGTCCATGCCACGCTGTGTACCTAAAGGTTTTTGAGATGATTAAATAATGATAAATAATTTTACTTTTGTAAGTAGGTTTGTACAAAAACTTTTACACGTCACGTCACACGTCAATCATATTTTTAAAACTAGATGAGGTTGGCGTTTCCTATCTTACTACTGTGAGAGGAAAGGCCGAAACAACCTCAGAGGTCACAGTCGCTTTTAAAGTCCAGATATAGTTTTATTCAGATTATGGGAAAACCATGTAGGTTGGTGTCTGCAATGGTCTTTGGAGGAAAGATCCACACAGACTGAGTGGACCCGTCCAGACAGTGCACGCATTTGTCACTAATCGGTCAGCTCAACTCAGATCTTTAGGAGTCTCAGAATATATGGAAATCTATGATTTTATCAAGGAGTTACGACAGAACCTGAATACCTTTTTCGATTGAAACTAATAACATAAGATAGAAAGTAACTTGACAAATAATATAGTATTATCTTTTTGCGTACTTAACCGCACAAAATGATGATCTTACTAAGAAAATCAACAAGCTGGAAAACAAAGCTGTAGAAGACAAAAAGCTCATCACAATTTTGGAGAATAAGATTGAGAATTTGCAAATGGGGGATGGAATACGAATTTTATTGTGAAGAATGTACCAAAAAAGTCATGAAAAAAAGAGGACCTCATAGAAATGATCATGTATCCTTCCCGATACTTAACCTGTACTTTAAATAAATGTGATATTAAGGACATCTATAGAATGCGTGGGAAACAAAGTACTCCTATTATTGTGTCGACAGGCTCCACTTTATTAAGGTCCGAGATTCTAAAGATGGGTAAGGCTTATAATTTGAAAAACCAAACTAAATTATCCTACAAACACTTGGGTTTAAAACACAAGAAGATACCCTTATCCTTGTCGGAGCATTTAACACCAAAAGGATCGCGTCTACACTTTCTTGTCCGAGACCTAATTAAATCTGGGCCCTAAAATTTCTGTTGGTTTCATATGGCAAGATCTATATAAAAAGGATGTACATGCGCAATCTATAGTTAACACTTTTGAATAGCAGGTACATCAACTCTTAGTGAAAGCATGGCTTATGACTTATACTTCTTTGTGTGCAACCTGTTTACCTAATTTGCTGATAATGCTTTTGTTAGTTCCTACATCAAACCAGTTATTTTATACATTTTTTGTATGTTTTTTCGCATGTTTTTTGTGTTTTATATCACACTAATTTTGAACTTAATTTACGCTGCTAATCATACCAACACTCACACGCATCCTCATTTGTACAACACACAGACACTCGCTCCTTTATACATGCTACATACCATAAAAACACATTCACTTACATTAACCTAAAACCTACCATAATGTGCCCAGTCATCAAAAAATACATAAACTACTGCAACTTACTTTAAATAATCTAAGCTCTTATCTTAAATTACAAATACTTTGAATGAATGACGCACTATTAACCGTAACCGATATAGATAATATCGAAATTGCCCGTACAGTCGAATGCGGGATCTTAGAACGAACTTGGCAGATCAGATACATACAAATTATACACACATAGGAAATAATAAGAATGACCGTGAGGTCATTCTTATTATTTCACAAAACATAAGGAGTATTTATTGTAATTTTGATGATTTCGTGCTCAACTTATCAACTTTTCCAGAAACAGACATTATTATACGAACGGAACGTAGGTTAAGTGCTAAAAAACCTAATCTAGAACTGAATAATTACGAGTCCTACTTTAGTAAATGGCAGCTAAACCAAAATGTAAAAAAAGGGTAGTTGTGTATGTAAAACAATCCTTGACACTAAAAGTTAAGGAAATAAGAATATAGAGCTATCACAAGCGTCTTGTCTTTAACTGGACATTCTTAAAGTGTTATGTACCTACCGCTCCCCGTCAAACACAAAAATGGATAGCCTCATAAACTCCCTTAGTACGTGCCTAGATAAATTAAATTCTCAAAAAAGCATTATCCTAGCGGGAGACATAAATATAAATATTAACCCTAAAGAAATAGAATTGTCCCATGAACATAACAATAGGAACAGTTATCTTATTATGTTGTCATTTTATGGAATACTACCTGGACATACACCACCCACAAGAGAAACAAACTGCCTAGGTTATTTCATGTAAAAAAATAATAAAAAGAAGTTTGGCATTTATTGCTATACTTCATACCTCTATCACTGATCATTTCACAACATTTTTGTCCCTGTCTAAACTAAAAAACACCAGAATTCCAAAAAAAATTAATTAGCTTTGAAAGACTTACAGAAATTAATCTAACCGAACTATTGTTTTGTAATGACCCAGCCTTCTCATAAATAAACTCGCTAATATTTTAAAAAGCAGTTGTAACACCCGCACCATATCAAACAGTTAACAGATTTATTAAACCGTAGATTACCATCGGTATACTACATTGCATAAAAATCCGTAATAAATTACAAAAACGTTACAAATCTGAACTTATACAATTATGTTATAAAGAACCTACAATATAAACAGGAATCTCTGGAACAATTTCATAAAAAACTAAAACGTAAATATGAAAGGAATCTGCTAGCAAAATCTGTTATACAAATAATAAGCTACTCTGGAAAAATATTAAAGATATGACTTATTCCACCAAATTAAATAATCACAACTCTGAACTACTAAATATCAAGTCTTCCCCTCTTGAATCAGTAAACTTTACTAACGATCAGTTTTCCAAAGTTGGTAAACAGTCAAGAAAACTGCCTGCGGGATGATGGGCCTTAAGTCTGATAGTGCCCCCGGTTAGGATAATGTGTTGACTAAATTTCTGAAACAGATACGAAAAGAAGTTGTTCCAGTAATAACTCACCTTACTAACCTCTGCTTCCAAAGTGGCACCTTCCTTGAGCTACTGAAACATTCCATTATTACTCATGTTCATAAGGGGGGGGGGGGGGGACAGAGATGATGTCAACAACTATAAGCTAATATCTGTTTTACTATCCATTTCCAAAATACCGGAAAAATTAATTAATAATAGACGAACAACATATTTTTCTAAATTTAATTTACTATCCCTCACCCAATCTGGCATTAGACAAGGCATTATGCACTGAGGATGCAGTTATAGCATTGAGTTCACTAGTAACTAAACATCTTGACAAGGGCAATAAATACCTAACTGTTTTTTAGACCTTAAAAAAGCTTTTGACATCGTCTCTCTCCCTCTCCTGGTGAGCAAACTTGAAAATGTTGGGATAAAGGAGAAACCCCTCTGAAATAGCTCAGACTATCTCTTGTCTAGAAAGCAAAGGGTTAAGTTGGGTGAACTGACCAGTAGTAACGTTGAGGTCACATACGGCGTTCCCCAGGGCAGCGTACTGGGCCACTTACACTCTAACATACACTCTCACAGACACTCTCTTATACAGACACACTACGCACAGGTATTCACACTCGAATCACACCCTCACTAACATGCTTGTTTTTTGTTTGATATTTTAAGTACCTACGGATTTCTTGTAAATAGATTAATATTATGCTGTACTATGGAAGAGCGGAGTCTCCTAACACAGGCATTGTTTGCTTAAGGAGGCTCCGAACACGACACCCTATTTTGTAAACTGAAGCATAAATAAAAACATTATATTATTATCTTCTCCTCAGCAAAATGCCTGAATGTAGTCCCGAAACAACAAAAAGAAAAAATAACAAGACAAAATAAATCAAATGATATTATTATATTCATGAATCCTTGAATATACTCAGTTGAGCTTAGTGGGCTACCATTTTTTGTTGTACTGCTTAAGTTACGTTCATTCAGGTATGAAATTCAAAAGTACTCTAATCCTGCTTTGGAAACCACTTACCGCTGAAGATACAGTACCTTTGTAGGTATTTTAATTCAGAGAAGTAGATTAGGGTCATGCGTTATTTAAAGATATTTTAACGACTTCAAATGAAAAGAATGGATAGTTAAAAAAAAAACATCTGAACCGATTTACTGGTAGAGGTAGTCTTATTTAAAATTGCACATCCCTTCACCAAAATGTTCTACAAACGTTTGAAATGTGTTAAACGCTTATTTCAAGAAGCAGTGGCCCTCCACTGAAAAAAAAAACAATGAATCAATCAATGCAAACCAATATAAAATTAGATTAGATTAGAATAACAACTCCAGTTATATTGCAATAAACTACCTACGATGTGGAACCGAAGTGAGATTATAATTATTGCTATCTTCAAGGATACAAGATCTTTTTTGAAAAGGGCTTGCGGATAGGGATCTGCACCCCAAGCTATACAACATATTTCACTGTTACGTAAAATTCACTACTTAGGGCGACTTACCAATGAAACTGAATGCGTTCAGCACTCTTAAACCCGTTCAAGACCTGTCAGTGTCAACATTGTTATGGAAGTGACTGTACTGACACTAATACTGGGGCCACACTACGGTCAATGTCAATGACCACACGATAAACAATGTGATAAACAATTCGGTAAATATTCCGATAATTAAAGCGAAAAATTCAGTGGCCACACTTGACCGCCACCCGAGTTATCGCCTAACGTCAAATGGCAATGTGAATGCCATTGTACAATTATCGCAAAAAATTGTGGCTATACCTACGGTTAGCGTCCATCATCGCAAAAATCAATGAAATTTCTCGTAGGTATGGCCGCGGCATAACAGTACTGACCAGTGTCAGTGTTTGTACACTTGAACTCGTTTTAGAATCGCTGGCTGGTCGCGTTCAGCCGAGCTACATATTATGTTCAAACCACTCACCGCGAAAACGTTGGTGAAGTGAGCTTAAAGTGACTTGTCCACCTGATGCTAGGGAATGGCAGTACTGACAGCTCATATCAAGATCACTTCACCTAAGTTTTCACGGTGATCTATGTATGTACATAATAAACTGGCCACCAATAAAAACTGGTGAAATCAGCCTTAGTATGAAATATCCAAATATAAAACTCACAATAGGGACATGAAAAATGTACACGGAAAAATAAAAACAAATGTTCGGTCTATTCAAAAATTAACTTATCGGAGGTAGTCAAAGGAATTAAATAGGCGTCAGCCCTATTAAGACCGAAAATTTATTCGGTCAGTCGTCTTAAATGACATTTAAAATTGAATTTAAAGACAAAACAAACGAAATAAAATGGCCGCGAACTGTTGCGTGAGCAAATGTATAATTAAATTCATTCCGAAAATGTTTAAATAGGCGTTAATTTATTGGGAGTACTGTTACGTACAAAAATGTTTCACTGCGTAGGCGTGTAAAATGTTTTCTTTTATAATAATTAGATAGTGTGGTTTTGAAATGAGAAAGTTTGTGACTTTTTGTTCTAGACTGAACATAATTTATGAGGCGATTGTATATCCAGAACATTTAAACACATTTATTTTTTTAAAGTAAATTACTTGAGCTTAATTAATAACTACCATTTAGCACGTAGTTTAGAAACTAGTACAATATTTATGTAGTTACAAACAAAATAAAGCATAACTTTTAAATTCTCACAGTTGAGCGGTAAATTTATCTTTTTGCTCAACAAAAACCTCATTTTAATCGCTGCAAATCCAGGTCCACTTTCCTCGTCACAGAAAGCCCTTATAAGCTTAAGGAAATTTTACGCTGCATTTTATTTTATCACTTTAGGTTTAAAGGTCATGAAGCTCAAGCTGCATCGACCCGAATTTCTTCAAGAGCTTTAGTGTTACTGCAGCAGCCCTAACGAAGCAAAAACAGCTCAAAGTAAGCGTAGCTTAAGCCTTTGCTGTAGATATTGCATTTAATTTTGCTATATTATCATTATACTCGCCGAGAGATTGAGTTTAAACAAGTCCGTATCTCCTTTGGTGTTATTTTAAAGATATAAAATAAACTTTGAATGAGAAAGCTATCTGTGAGAATAATGCTTCTCGGAAGTGGTCATGGTTTTCTATTCAGTGAGTCATTTAGTTTGGTGAATTTCAATTTTCCAGTTTCTATTCTGCATCCCGTAATTTCCTGTTATTATGAATAAACGCTTACGAAAATAATGTACAATTTTGACTAGTTTTTCGAGTAGTGTACAGTGTGGTAGGCCAGTGTCTTAATCTTTATTAAACCCTTTGTTGACATATGTACACTCATTAGTGGTACAGTACACAGTTACTCTAGTTTTGTTTGATGCAAAACGCATACATAAAATATAACCACATAATTAAAATCACAAAAGAAAAATGCATACAACACAAAGAAATGTAGAATGTCCCCAACAACTACTGATTGCCGCGAGCACAATATTAACTCATAACGTGCTGTGAATAATTACAATTTGCACGAAGAGAGAAACAAGTTATTTTCCTTCAAAGAGTTTATTAAAATACTGATAACTCCATAATTTTACTTATTAACTCCTTAAGAATGTCCGTAGAAACAATGAAATTGCCCTCAAAATCGGTTGATGACCATGGTATTATAAATTGCACGCTCAATTACTACGCCCCCGATTTTAATCGAAGATTTATGAGTTGGAAAAGACATTTAGCACCCCATCCGCACCCTTTGCCTTCACTAAGGGAATTCAGTATTTCACTTGTCCAATAACGTCGATCCCACTTTCTTGGCAGATACCTACTTGGAACTCGTTCGAATCTTTAAAGGTTTATTTTTTGTGTAAAGCTTTTTGTGATGGACTGTACCTTTTTATTTTATTTCGTATCCGAAAAATTCTTTCGCTTTTATTCTGTTGATTGTAACTTTGTTTCTCGTCGAAATTAAGTCACAATTAATATTCTTTGACGAATATAAAACTATGAACTGAGAAAATTAAAACCGTAATGTTTTAATTTTATTTTCTTTTCATTTGCAAATCTCTTTGTGGGAACATTAAATAAGATATAGAATCAGTTTAATGACCAGAAAATATGATATTTTGTTACAATGCCATATTACGCAACTAAACTTACGAGCAGAATTATTAGTCCAATAATAAACTTTATTGACATAATCCTCAGTTACTACTTTAAAGGTCCATTTTCATTCGCCCATCTCTGTTTCTCTCAAGTATTAATTTACTTAAGGGCTAAAAGGCGAAATTGGGGATCACATCATTAAATTTAATCTATATTCTAAACCATTTAGACTTGCCAGGGTGCGTTTGTTCGTGGATTATCCCGGATTATATCTAAGTGGTGGTAATTTGGCTGTATACACTCTTTTGGCCTGACGTTGACGTTCAGAGGCTCTAACTCGTACGTGCGATATAAACAACGCAAATTCAAATGATTTCGAAATCGAAAAAACTACTAACCTATGCCATTTTGTTTTAAATTTTTGTGACAAGCATAGTTAGTACCTACCTACCCACAGATAAACTATGTCGTAATCAGCCTATAACGTTACCTCTGCTGGGACACAGACCTACTCCAGATAGAGAGGGCCGTAATAAACCACGTGGGCCCAGTGCGAGTTGTAGGCTTAGCACGAGCACCGATTTGTCGACGGAAGAGTAGACATGATTATTAACTAAATGATGTACAATAGGAGAAGATAGCTATGTTCTTCTATTAATGATCACAGTTATGTGTTCTAAACGAATCATGATTTTGTAGATAATCGTATATACCTTGTGGCCGTCGAGTAGAAAGTTTGCTGTCAGTGTGATTTGACAGTTTGGGAAGAAATATTCTTCTGAAATAGTCTACTTATAAAAGGACCTAGACAAAGATCGTTAGAAAGGAAAGACAAAATGACAGATTGTAGAAGGATATCTACGGTGCGAAATGTGACTCTATATAGAAAAAGCACTGTCTATTCTTCATAGAAATAGAAAGCGACAGGCTAAGCCGGTTGGTAGATGTCACATGTCTTCGAATTTTTGGTTCTAGAACATGCCGGTTCCCTCTATTTTTCTTCACCGTTATGAGAGCAATGGTGATGAAATAATTTACATAAAGTAAAGCTCCTGTCTGGGTTCAAACCTACGACCTACAAACTCGTAAGTCGCTGCCATAACCACTGGGCCACCACTGCTCTTAGCAACTGTTTTAGTAAATCAAAATAACACCTTGTTCATTATACTGAAATTTCTACATCGCGAAATCAAGGATTTATTTTGAAAGAAAAGTAATTTGTAATGCTATCGAAGGCATTATAATATTTCATCCAAAGTGATTGAAGGTGCCTAACCTCAATCTGATTTAAATATTGCAACCTCATATTTGCAAATGGGTCTCGATGATAACAGCACTTTTAAATGATTGCCATAACTGTTGGGTTTGCAAAATATTTTACTGTTTGAATTTATGATTTTTTGGTATTAGGTATTTTAAATTGTATGTACTGTCAGCCAAAAAAAAAAACGATTAACACTGCTACTTTTACACATCCTCAAAATCAACTGAAACTTATTCGAAACATTGTATTTGAGCACTTTATTTAAAAGTTAAATAGCTAAGAGCTTCTTTTAATTTAATTTTTATAAATAAAATATTTAATTTATATATTTAATTTATTACTTCTGTTCGGAGTCTAATTATTTTTTTTGCGTATGAATGTGACTGTTAGTGGGCTGTTGTGGCAGATTGTAAATGCTTTGAAATATTTGCAATGAATATTGGATTAAGCAATATTCCATAAATTAACAGTAGAAATACAAAATAAAGATATTATTCGATCTTTAAACAAACATTTCTACTCAAGACTGACTACTCACAATTGTTTTAAACCTCTTCATTTCGTTTTTCTTAGAAATACAAAATAAAGATATTATTCGATCTTTAACAAACTTTTCTACTTAAGACTGACTACTCAGAATTGTTTTAAACCTCTTCATTTAGTTTTTCTTCACAGTCCAAAACAGTGATCGCATACGGTGAAAATTGTACCATGAATTTTCCAGATTACAAGCAATTGCCATTGATATTTGGAAAAAAGCGTGAGTTTTTATATTCATTTCGGAAAATCAAATCGCAACGAATAAAAAATTGACATGTTTTTATTCAAAAATAAATTTCTACATGCAATATATTTTAAACTTAAAAGCTTTAACACTGAACAATATTTTCTTGTAAATGAAAATTTCATTTTTATATTCACCGTTTTAAAGTCATGTTGAGTAACACAGATGGTTAAAAATATAATAATTTGTAATAATATTTCAACTGCACGTGATTTAGAAGAATAGTCTTACTCCAACCCTTTATTCTCTGAGAATTTAATGTCTTAGCAGTTATTACAGGAGCTGCCTCGTGGCTTATTAATAATAGCCGCTCGGGTACAGCAACTCTTGCCGGGGTCGGTCCGTAGATGGGACTATCCATTACATACTAAGATCTCTTCATGTCTGGTAAGCACGCTAAACCGTTATTCTCGGCTGTCTTTCGTAGATCTTTGAAAGTCGTTACTGATAGTCAGAAGTCGAAAAGTCTGACAACCAGTCTCGTGGTCGACAAGGAGTTGATGTTTCCCAGTAATTGGATTGTGGAAGTCAGATATAAAATTGCTCCCAAGTATAATACTGGTATTCAGCTGGATCCGGTTAGACTGGAAACTAACCCTGACTTAGTTGGGAAAATGATGTTAGGCAGATGTTGGCAGACGATGATAACGTCAATACAGTAAAATGATTATTATAATATTATGTTAAAAATATTAATCTGCTAGTTTTTAGACAGTTTCAAAGAAAAAGGATGATTCTGGACAAAACAATGGATAACGAATACCGGTATGAAAATGGGAGAAATGAAACTCTTATTATTTTGTTCTTAAGCTGATTTGCGAAAGAAACTGAAAATCCTAGCTTCTTATCATCCTACATAAGAAAAGGGTATCTTCGAAGAAAACTACGGGTTTATTGTGCTTAACATTTTACTTTTACGTAAAGTAATATTATTTACGGTACTTTTCGGTAAGGTCAAAATAAAAAAGGATTGTTTGCAAGTATGTTTGGAATGTTTCAGAATTATGTTTAAACTAAGATGTTTATTCAGTAAGAGAATGAATGGAACGAAAGAGAATTCGAAAATTCTCATCCAAATAATAGGGAATTATGCATGTTATTCAAAACTCTTTCATTAATTAAATAAATATTTTATAAGAGTCCAGAAAGAAATTGCTATATTTTTACATTTTTAAAGCATTTTTATGTTACGTTTTTCTGTTGGAACGGAACGCAAGCTCGAAACGCTTCGTCTTCGAAAATGCCAGAAATGACCTCAAAAGCCATGTGAATAAATATCTTTTCTTAGCAAACTTCTTGAATTCTCACCAGGGTAAATTAGTAAGTTCGATTTCTGCTTGAATAAAGCACAAAAATAATTTATTCTACATGACTTGGTGCTAAAACAGAGATGTATGCAAAACAGTATCGGGCCAAGTAACGTGGCTGCGACAATAACGCACGTTTGAACTGTAGTAGAAAATTGATTAATTTTAATAACGTTTTTGAGCAACAAACCGTAGTAAAATATGAGTTTTAGTACTTTTCTTGCGTTTATATTATCGTGCTTCATTGATGGGAAAAATAACATTGCATGCATATTTCCTATTACAATAAAACGACTGATTTCTTATCATTATTAATACCTGACAATGACAACAAACTTATGGAACCGTTTTGCTATAATCCAATACCCTGTTTAATCCATGGGGAAAAAGGTTTTCAAGATAGCCATATCTATATGTTTGAGTATCCCAAAATTATCTTAAACATATTCCTAACCAAACTCCCATGGGTCTAACTATGAATATTTAACTTGGATCGCTTAAGGGGGATGCTCTTTTCATTTCTACATGCGTTTTGAGTACTTTTGGGATAATAAATTTAATAGTCAATTTCTCGCATGGCTATTATTAGTATTTACTTATTTATTTTTTGAAAACTGCACATTTGTGTGCTTAAAGACACATAAATGTGCAGAGGCAGACTTAATGTCATGGGCATTTTCTACCAGTCAACCTTTGGGTGATGCAGAGACAAACAGTAGTAGGTGCAATAAATTTGAGGACTATATATTTTTAATCTCTGAAATGGCTGAACCATTTTTGACGGAACTTTCACTGGCAGGTAGCTGATGTAATAAGGAGTAACTTAGGCTACTTTTATTTTAGAAATTTAGGCCAGGACGTATAGCTTAACGTGCATTCCGAAACACCGAGGGGTCTTGGTATGTGAAGACGGTCACCCATCTACGGACCAACCGTAGCTTAACCTGATCGATTGACCCGTAAAAGCCCCTCAAAAAATTGCCTCTACGAATTTCAACGAGGACCAACATTTTCTGTATCGTTCACAGAATTTTATTTTGCTACAAAAATTGTTTGTGCAAACACACTCTCAGTTACATTGTTTGGTCTGATATACTACAACATCCCTTAAGGGATCGTCAATTGATTGGATACGAAACAGGAAGGTCTGATATGTAAGACAATTGTCAGGTTGTTATCGCGAAGCCCCAAGGACTGATGTTGCATACGTAATCGGGAAGGAAACTCCGAATGTGTTGCGATAGTGTATTAACACGTCAACGGGAATTTGTTGTGTGTACATTGATGTTTTTGTTCAAAAGAATGTTGATTAGTGGAATAATGTGCGGCAACGTTCATCGTTTTATTAAGTTATTGGAGATTCTTGTAGATATACAATACGTTAGGTTAAACGATGGACGTACTGGGTGTCATAAAAATATACAAAATTTAATATGGAGTGGATACCAAAATATAAAGAAAAAATCAGTTGTTCCCTACATTTTGTCCAGTTATGCGAACATAAATGTATAGAGCGGCTGGTTTTATTTTCGCGATTTCGGTGTTGGTCCCTAAGTAAAAGGTTTTCATTTTAATTTTACACTCCCTTAAAGAATGTCACCCGTTTAACAGTAACAAACTGTATATTGCCAAAATAATGTACGTAATATTTTAATTATAATTCTTATACTAGTTTTAGGACTGCTTTCATAAGTACATAACAACATTATGTATACCAAGAACGTAGTTGTTACTTAGTTTTACACATAACAGGAAGAAAACAAAACTTACGTTTATTCGAGTAACGAGAAAATAAACATTTAAAAAATCTGCCTTACGCTTTCCAAACTATGTTGAGGTCAGCTTCAAGTCTTACCAGATGCAGCTAAATACCAGTATTTTACAAGAAACGACTGCCTATCTAACTTCCAAAAGCCAGTTGCTGGGTATGACAAAACATGATAACCAGTCCTATCAAAGGGTATCGTTTACCGTTGCGTGTACGTCTTATCGTTTGATAAGACTTTTGGGCTTCTGACTACCCATAACGCCTTTAAAAATCTACGAATGACAGCCGGGCTTCAGAATAGAAAAGATGGTCACCCATCCACGGACAACAAGCACCCGAGAAAATAAACACATAAAATGAGCATAATAACAAAGAAATCTATGACTACACAAAATCATTTACCAGATTTTTTTTACGAAGAAAAGAATTCCTTTTAAAGTAAGTGCCATGAGTTAACTAACCGTAAAAAGGTATGTTCATCATACCACTCTGTTCATATTATAAGGACAAAATTGAGGGTTTAAAAAAAACCGCGAAAGCGTTAGGTACGCTTTCGCGGTTTTTTTTAAACCCACATAAAAATTCTTAGCATGAATAATTTATTTGCAATGCGAAAGTTATCACTTTTCAATTGTTACGCTATAAGTTTTATCATCTAGCTTCTATATTTGAAACTAAAAATACTGCATTTTGTTATTTTTAAAAGCATGTATATCTCTCAAAGGTAATTTAAGCAAAATTATGTGACTAGTATTTATCATGTTTCGCTTTAAGATTACCTTATATTTCATAGCGTCTTTTATTAAAGAAAAAGGTAAGCAATACAATTTATGTGAATCTGTGGACAACACATTATGAATAAAAATAAGACTATCAAAAAGAGATCACAATTTTTTAAGTTAGTTGGAATCTATGTATTTAATTTTTCATCTTGTCGGTACATAATTCTAATAAAATTAAAATGTAGATACACAGTTATATCCTCTAAAAACTTCGGATTGGTGATAGTATCCCTTTTTTATTAAAAATAGGTACAATAAAGAAGACAAATAATTTTAACAGACGCGTACGTAACGTAGTTTTGCTTATAAATTATTAACATGATAAGCCGTAATTCCGCAGTTGATTTTAATGTCACTAGACTACCGCTTGACTTAAATAATCTATTACGATAAACAGGTAAGCCTAAGCCAAGCCCAAGCCCAAGATTACGGTTTTTTAGGAACCCCGTACGGTTCCTAAAAAACCGTAATCAAATCAATGGATCTACGATCACCAAAAAAGCACCCACAAAAAAGACCGACGCACCCTCTATCAATCCGAACCTATCTATTAAGACACCAAAATCGAAAAAGTTTTAAATTAATTCTCTTTTGAAACAGAGTTACGTGTGAATTATTAGCCTTATCAACCACGAACAGAACTTTACGTCCGCAAAAGAATGTTTGGAAACTATTAAACTGTTACAAGAACGATTACAGTTAATATGGGTGGGCCGTAAACCTGACTTTGTAAAAGTACGTCGGCTGGAATCGACTAAACTGTGATGATGACGGGGTCAACTGATGGAAATGAAACAGAAGTTTGGGTCCGTATAGAACATTGCACAACACAGCCGTGATTCATTTGAAAACAAAGTTATGCAACTTTGTTTCACAACATTTTTTTTGGGATTCATGTCGCGCAACATTGTTGATTCCATGGCGAAGCGTACGGTATATCACTCCGAACACTGGCACCTAATAACCGTGTCATTTTTATCAAAATTTCAAATTAAATTTGGAATTGCCTTTAGACATATGTCATAATTATCCTGCCCATAAAATTAGTAATATTTAAAGAAAACTAGTTAGACAATTTAGACATGAGAAATCTCCAGATTTCTTTGCTTTTTTAGCATAGGCTTTCCTTAGGCTTTTCCGTAGATAACGGTAGTGATTTTCTCCCCATACATACCTAATTAATTTATTAATATTATAAATCCGTTAATAACTTTTTCTGTTAACTTATTATGGCACTGAATTGATTTTTATGATATTTGGCAGCTTCAGGGCTCCGAGAAGGACAGGCTACTTTTGCTTAATTTAAAATTATGAAATACGTAATTCATGCTGACGAAAACCCATGCAACAGCCAGATCAAAGTTAATTTGATTAAAAGAGTAACTAGACAAGGCAAAAGGAAAAAAATACTGACTGGTATTAGGAGTCCTATTTGCCTTGTTTTTTCATGTTCTTTTTTTTTCATTTGCTGCTCACCATTTGCTTGCTACACTTTCGTTTTTAACACGCTTTTATTAGCTTCACCTGTATGTTTGTAAGCATGTTTGTTTGTTTGTTTGTAACCGACTCCTTTGGACTTAATTTTGACTCACATCAAACGTTCAGATTTCATTTAAACTTTGTAGACTTATCGAGAACCGATGACAATTCAATCATTAAAAAAAAAAAACACTGTAAAATCATGCTTTTGTAGTTAGCAGAACTAAAAAATAGAAAATAAATAATAGTTTAAAAAACTAAAACATACGCTTTATAACCTAAACAAAAAAGTAGAAAATAATTGAATTCTATTAAAAAGCGTGGGGTGCTTTTTGAGGTATTTTTATGATCAATTCGTTTAAATTTAATTTTTAATACCCCCCCCCCACTTTTTTAGTTTGGTTTTTAAAGCTTGTGTTTTAGTTTTTAAAACTGTTATTTTTGCTAATTATTTTCTGGTTGATTTACGTATCAGCGAATGATTATACATGCACCAATCTTGAAATAAGATGTGTCAGTAGGTATTAAATAAAAACAAAAAAAAAAATTCAAAATAAATCTCAACAAAATTATATGCCCAGAGTGAGACTTCCTGTAGGCTTCATTATTATTCTCGACAGCTATTTAACGCGTAGTTAACTAAGCCTACGATTACACTTCGCGTGAATATCCATAGTTCCTTAATAGAGATTAAACTAATAAAGTCCAATTTATATGTAATCCGTACGAAGGCTTCCCTTACTTAGTGCTTTTAATTTTAATCCTAAAGAAATTCAAGTCACAGATGTAGTTAAGGAAAGTGGTTGCGATAAGCCTTGTTCGAGCGAGGCAGACGTTTGAACTAAGCAGTTAAATTAGCATAAGTGGGAACCACTCAGGTTTTGCTAAAACTGTTGGGTATTTGTCGCAGCCATCCAACTATGTCTTTATCACCTACACGCTATAAGAGAATTGGATCTCATGTAAATATTTATTTTTAAATCTGGAATAACCAACGAGGGGCGCCATGGCTCACGTCCACTTGAAGGACTATTAATCGGCCAGTGACAAAATGCACCACATTCACAATAATGTTTATAAATATTGGCTTGTATGTGATGAGATGCTGTAGTGCGTCTGGCATTTTTATGGAAGCTCAGATTGATGGCTTTCATAATAAGAAAGAAAGCAGCTCCAACGACATTCTGAAAGTAATAGCTGACAGGTTAGACGATCCATTTCTTAAGCACTGGATTGCACACTCCACGTATCAATTTGATTTCGTTTTATTTTATTAACTAACATAGTTCATAAATGCTAAGTAATACTAATATGGATCTGGATATCTGTAACGGATATGGTCTGAAATAAAGTATTTTGGTCTTGTTACACAACAAAGTTTTTCCTAGGCATGGTTTAAACCACCGAGCCTGTTTTTTAAATAAAAACCTGACTGAAATCAAAATGCAGTTCCTTTTACAAAACTGGCATCTTAGTCCAGTGCTAAGCTGTCATTAAAGCATTAAGAACTTTACTAAAATCTAAATAAAGTTTGAAATAACCCGATCAGAGTTTAAGGCTTAAACTAAAGTTAGATTGCGTTTTGTATTAAGGCGTTATGTATTTGAAAAGGTAATTAGACTATCGGTTTATCGCATAGATATAGATAGACCTAGATAACGCAACAGCACCCACTTCGAGTACCGGGGCTTAAGCATAAAATGCTTAACGTGGCCACTGTCGCGCCCCCCAACCGTCCTTTGCTCGTAGAAGTGCCAGCCCGCGCCGAAGCTGACCAAGTAGAGTTAAAATCCCCTATTGATAATAATAAAGAAACTGTTTTGATCCAGACTGTCCCCATTTGCTGCCCTCCCCCCATCAGTGACGCCCTGAGTCGAGGCCCGTACCCCGCAGGGGGTGCCCTCAGCGTGCAGTTGCTATAGTTTATAAGTAGGTTTTGTAAGCCCTGGCTGAAGGCTCTTAGTCTAAAAACCAAAAGTCCACACAGGAAAGCCCGGTTGAACAGTTACGGCCTCTCAAGGTCAACTGCGAGATGTCATTCCCAAAAAAAAAACTGTCGCGCTGAGTCTGCTCGGTGCGCCTCGCTAGTTGAACGTCAGTCAAAAAATAAAAATAAAAAGTTTTTTGACTGCATCACAGCGCAATTAACAATTGCGCTGTGATAAATTGTAAAACTGCACAAATGTGAGCAGAAAAAGTTAAGGTTTCCTTCCATCGGTAAGTAATGGTATGTTTAATGTTATGCCTAATTCATTATTCAATCGATTATTTTTTAATCTAATAGCTATCCACAGTAAAACAAAATTTGAGAAAAATATAGGTCATCGAAAGTATGCTGTATATTCATAATACATTGCGGGTCTTACTTGGAGCGGTTGATGTGACGTTCTGTGTTAACAAATGATCGTGAGTGAGTGAGTGATCGAATAAGAAATCGTGCTTGTGACATGATAGTAGGTACTTAGTAAAAAATGGGACGCTTGGTTTGCGTACAGATCATGATACTGGCGTTATCTAGATCTATCTATATCTGTGGTTTATCGGCTACGGTAGTGTAGCTTGCGGCGGAGTGGTGACTGCTACACGAGAGCTACGTCGTAGCAACAATCAGTAGCTATGTTTGGTGCAGAACATCTCTGCATCGCTCGGCTGGCTTATCGAACATTTACTACACAGGAGTTTAGTTATTAAAATGGCTTAATAACTTAGCTAAGAAGGTAAATATATTGGTGAGGATAATGCTATTGATTTAATTTTACAACAACAAAAATAAAGCAGCAAGGAAATTATAATTTTATTTACCATTTTTTTATGTCGTAACAGGGTTGTGGCGAATGGGTTAGTTGTTCTATCTTCCATAATAATAATTTAATAATAATAATTTATTTCATAAAACGTATACAAAAAGAGTACATTTAGCCAACAGTAGTAAATGTCCCATACAATTATAGTGCCTAAAAATAAACTATTTCTAAAATATTTTTATTACAAGTGCAAGTGATAATGTTTTTGAATTAGAATATTAGGTAGCAACCCACCCGACCTAGGTTTATTTAAACCTGTGTTTTGGGTCATCACTTTACATTTCAATTAAATTTGGACACTAACATTAAAAAAAAAATTGATTTAAAAATAATCTATTAACAACTATGAGATAAAGCATAGTGGTAATTAAACCTACAACTAAGCTAATGTAAATACTACAAACGTAAATACTTAGGAGAGAATAAATTATCCACCATTACCATATCAAGCTACCGGGCCATTAGCCAATAGCGCACTTAGATACAACATGCTGACCGGATAGTACTTTAAAATTTATTGAAGCTTTTGTTCAAAAACCATACCTTACAGTTCAACAACGGCTGTTGATGAGATAACATGAAATTATGAAAAAAAAATAGATTTAGACTACTGTTCAAACCGGTATCTTGGCTTTATGTGCATCGTAAACGGTTACTATGGCATTCAGTAGTAAAGTCATTGTGATACAAACCTACATGAACGTGTTTATATTGTTTTTATGAACCTTCAGGAAGTTTTCAGGTAAAGTTACAGGTTAGCGATTAAAGTTTATATGCACTGGCTTAAATAGGGTACTTTGAAGTTGTAAAATTTAAACTAGGGTAGTAAACCTCGCAGTACATGCGTAATTTACTAATGTTAGTATACCAAAACTATAGTTTAACAAAAATGGGATTCAAACATTTCAAATTCAGCCACATTTTTAATAATACAAGCGTCCATCCTGTACAAAATATTAGTGGGAATTTCAATTTTTTTTGTTTTTCATAATTTTTCGTGTAGTATTTGACGTTTTATATTTTTCAGCCCTCTTTGGAAATGTCACGTAGGTGGTATGTATACAATAAAATATAATTGACTAAAAATAGATTTTAAATAATATAAAAACAAAACTAATACACGTGTTGTGTTTTGACCTTTCGGTTATCTAAAAACCTACATTCCATTCTTTTTAGGTACATTTTCCTCACACAGACAAAACCGGATTTGCCAAGGTCATTTTACACAATGTAAGGAGGGTCTGGGTTTCAGTGGGCAATACACCTAATCCTCTAGAGAGACCTGACCAAATACTTTGAAATTAAACCTTTTTAGACATACGTAGGCGTTAGTAAATATGTAGGTCGGGTCTATATAGTTACATTTGTAAATAGATTATGTTTAAAACCTTTTGACCTATTCGATGAGAAAATGGGAAAGTATTATACAAAAAAATATTATGTAAGTAGGAAAAATTTTATTTGTGTATTAACATTTGCACTATATTATGCTTAAGCTTAAAATATATCTGCTCATTTTGAGGATTCGTTCCGCAAATGCAAAAAAAAAAACGCAAATCATACAGGATCACTTCGTTGTCCGTTCGTCCGTCTGTCTGTCAAGACCCTTTTCATCAGGAACGCAGAGAGGTATCAAATTCCAATAAATATCGTCCCGAGAAATTAAAAAAATGAAACTTTTAAGCCAACGCAATTATAAAATCCCATATATGCGAAATATTTTGATACTCGCAAATAAATCAAAACTTATAGGGCTCGTTGACCATGCCCGTTGACCTAAAATCATGGACCTTGGTAAGAAGCACGGTCCAATACCACAAGTAAAGGAAAACGTCTGAAGATTTGTTAATTTGAAGTTTTACCACATTTGTTTTTGCGATTACAAACTTTCATTTGCTGTTGGAGAATTAGCCGTGACGTATACCTGGGTCACAAGTCTGCTATTACAATAGTGTCAAAATGGTCTATCATTGATTTCATAATTGTTGATATTGACAAGTTTGGTAATCTACTAATATAATGGCGTCACTATGACTTTCCAATGGTCAACCACTGACACTCCATCGCAAGAAATGGCATTTATTGGTAATCTCGTACATAATGACAAATGAATGACTGACTTAGGCGGTAATCTGCTAAAATTTAACACTAATAAACTAATAAATAATATGTAAAAATATATTCAAATGAAATCGGGCATGAATAAATGTTCAAATTTAGTAGTAGTTTTTGGAAAATCATTACTACTAACGGGTTTTATAATAATGGCAATACGGCAATGCCATTATAACACAATTCTATAACGAGACCATTGACCATTGACGAACTTTTAGCAAAATGACAATAGGATCGTGTTGGAATGACGAATTTATAAAAATAGGGGCCCCGATCATGTAAGGGAGAAATAATTTTCAACTATCAAGTTAAGTTTGTTCTTGGGATAATTTCACCCTAACTACGATTGGTAGAAGTAGTAGAACGGAAGGCGGGTCAACGACGTACGAGCTTGGTGCGACACGCACTTAGCCAGTTTTTGTGGGTCATTCTGTTTTCACTTACAATTTTTTGGTGAACCCTGGGTTAATACTTGAAGGGTCATGATGAATATTTTAACAACATATCATTTAAATTATGATTCGCTTGTTTGGCACTTTGATTTGTGTTTTTGGTTTCAATTGGCACAAGATTTTAATCTTGGCTTATATATTTGCACGAATTTTCGTGACCGAAACGCGGCGATTTTCTCCTATTATCTAGTTAGTTTTTTTTTGTTACTATACTGCATACAATTCAAAACGTGCCAATTGCTTAATAAGTATTACTAGAGTTGTCGATTCGCCCACAAATAAATTCATTCCGCATGCGAATTGTCTACAGAAAATTAAACATTATTTATAAAAGTCAATTTACCCGTTTTGGGCTAGTTAATTCGTCCATATCGACTAATAAAAGGCATTTTCTTTCTTTTTTTTAATAAAAATCACATTTCATTATCAAATTTTGCTTTAGTTCTGATACTCAAAGTGCGGTTGATGAGCTCTGGTATTAAGCCCCATTTCTCCTATACAAAGATACTTAAGTTGACCTAGGTACCCTTTAAAAGCATTCTCTTGTATAGTAGATCACGTAATCGTGGTTTTAGAGGACTCCAACCGCTGTACGTGACGTTTACAAAATACAGAGTACCACATAAATTATTTTAAATTCTGTTTACATTTTTAGATCATGTTTCGGATTTAATGCTGGACGATAAATTTTATAGTCCCATAACATCGTGGATGAAGGGACTTTGTTCGTATGGTAGATACATTATAGTCACGAAAGTTTCAGTTGTTAAACTTGCTTGTCGCTGTTTTGCTGTTTACTGTTAGATAACGACCATGTATATTAGTATGGATTACATTTAAAAAACACTAGAAAATAATACACAAAATCCTAACTAATATTATAAATACGATAGCAAGTTGGTTTTTACGCTAAAGCGGCTGAATGGATTTGGATAAAACTTGGCCAACAGACCATGACCATGACCTAGGTAACGAAATAGGCAACTGTTCATACTAGATTGCAGAAAAAGCCGCGGGTAATAGCTAGTAAATAATGAAGACTGATTTCCAGGTGTATTTTGGTAGACAAAGAGTTTACACTATGATAGTGTTCCAAATATGTTGCCAATTCAGTTTAGTAGACTATATAGAAATTTATAAAAAAAAAAAAAAAAATATTCGTAAGACATTATTAAAACTCCGTCATAAAGGTTAAATGATTACCTACCTATTTATTAACAGTCCCAAACGGCTTTTCATTAAGCCTATTTTATTTAATTAATTATTATTCATCTTAATAAAAACTTAATTACTGAGATAAATCGTGTCATCTCTGCTCATTCTCAAGGGGATAGGAGCGCAAAATATTTATTTTCTTTTTTAATTAAGTGCGTACTTGAAATTGAACGTGCTTTTCGTCTCGGGCATATAATAATATAACCATTTTTTCAAGTACCTATACCGTAATATAACGATGAGAAAAAAAAAACTCCGGAGTGTCGTAACACCATCTTCAAATTAGCATTTCTCGAAGCGGTGGTGAAGGAAGTTATCAATGCTGAAATGGATAGCCACGTGGTTCGCTAAAAGTAGGACAAGTTTAAAAAATATACAACTTTAAGTTAGTTGTATATTTATTATAACTTTTTTTTAAAAGGACGTACAGGCAGAGGTCTGTTTTCAAAATTTATCATCACTAGCATTATTTTGCCTTTATCCGAATGTATTTGGGTCGGTGCATCAAAATTATCATTTTCTTCCATACTTTATCGATTAGTCGTCATTTCAGAAGTCATCCCCTTTCTACCCATATCATCGTTTACACGGTCCATCCATCGTTTCTTTAGTTTTCCGCTTCTCTTGTGGCCATTGACGTTCATACTCAAAACATTCCGAACGACATTTTCTTCATTCGTCCGCATCACATGCCAATGCCAAACTTCCATCATGCAAGTGGCTTGTTATTTGTTTTACTACCCACTGGCAACAAAAATTTTGTATGGAGTGAAAATAGAAATTCGAAATGTTGATATTGTTCCTGGTTTATGGGAAAAACGTACCTATTTGAAAGCTGTTTTACATTTTCATTTATCAAAAGTACGTTCCTTTTTGCAACTATGTTGGGGTCGGCTTCCAGTCTAACCGAATGTAGCTAAATACCAGTATTTTACATGGAGCGACTGCCTATCTGACCTCTACAACCCATTAACTGGGTAATACCATACCCCTTGGTAAGACTGGTTGTCAGACTTTCGGGCTTCTGACGACCCGTAACGGCTGTCAAAGATACAAAAAGGACAGCTGGGACCAACGGCTTAACGTGCTTTTCGAGGCACGGTGGGGTCTTGGTATGTAAAGATGGTCACCCATCTACGGTCCAACCGCGGTAAGCGTAGCCTAACCTGATTGATCGACCTGTAGGGCTAATATTACTTACCCACAAGCTACTTAGCCTTATTTTTCAACAGCTAAATAATAGTATTAATGTTTTTAGATTTTTCTCTCTACTTCACACATATACCTTGTCGTGTCTACCTATCCCTAACAAATAAAAGGGTAGAAATAGACTAGACAATTGAATTTAATAAAAGGGATACAAAAGATAAATTATAAAAAAGGTACCTGTCTAAAGAGAAACGCACTCTATTGAATGGTAAGGATGACAGAGGGGATCACTTGATATGACGTCAGGCATGCGGCGACGTGTAGGCGTCCAGGGATGCGGTGACGTATAGGCGTCCAGGGATGTGGCGATATGTAGGCGTCTAGGGATGCGGCGGCGTGTAGACGTCCAGGGATGCAGAGACGTGTAGGCGTCGGGAGATGCGGCGACGTATAGGCGTCTATGATAGCTCTATGGTTCCAGACGTTGACTCAGTAATTGCAAGCACTGCTTTAGTGTCGTGTAGCAGAAGAAATAAACAAGAATGGGTCTCCTGGCTTTAGTTATCAAGCGCACCGTCAGTCAGTTGGCTTCCCAAAATCATCCATTCTCTGCTGATGACCCTTCAGCTCTTTTTCCTCTTGATCGCTTCACCAGCTCTCACGGCTCTGATCCTTTTTTTTGACATTCCAAAATTCCTTCCTCTTTTTCTTTTTCAGCCATAGATACTCTCATATGCCAGTCTAGTCGGCCAAGATGTATAAAACCTCCTTCATACAAACCGAGAGTGCTTTTAATAATCTTAAAATTATAATTTTGAATTTTGTTATTTAGTAGACAACGTAGTTACATAGAAAAACCAAATTTAGGCTATCCAAAACGATATAAAATTATTTTTAGTAAGTACAATCCTAATGCAACCTTCCTTGAATAGACTGCATAAATAATTAAAAGGATAAGTAGACATCAGTTTGACACGTTTAGATTTTAGATAGATTTCTTTCTGACTTTTTCATTTTGCTCGACTCCTAAGGGATATTAGTATAGTCTGATGTTCAGTAACCTCAAACTTTCCTCATGAATTGGAACATCAAATGAAAAATAACTCTTAAAAATTAATCAAGTCTATAGACGACAGGGTTTGTATTAAATACTAGCTTTTGCCAGCGGCCGCGTCCGCGTGGAGGATAGAAATAATCCCGCGGGAACATACTACCAGGATAAAAAGTACCTTATGTGTAAATCCAGGTTATATACAATCGGTGTGCTAAATTTCATCCAAATTCGTTCAGCCGTTTTTGGGTAATTGAGTAACAAACATCCAAACTTTCACATTTATGATATTAGTCGGATAACATAACAACAATAAAATAATCATTTCTCTGAATCGACGTCGGATATTTTAAGATTCGTGGAATGGATAAATTGGGTTCCGCTGCCAGAATGATTTACCAAAAACACAAGCAATTTAGGGCTAGCATTCCGATCGTTTCCCTCATTTAACCTAACATAGGTTTGTTACTAAAACTACTGCTACAAATTGGGCCTAGCCTAAAGCAATACATAGTAGGAGAAGCAAGGGCTGAATACTGAACAGTATTTAAGTTAACAATATAAGTATTGACTGATTGCTTACTGTCCGGTTCCTTAATAACTTAACAAAAGCCTGTATTTTAATAAACTTGTATAGCAAGTGATTTAGCGGGACATTGAAATTGTTTACGTAATTTTTCGGTACCAGACTTGTTCCGGAAAATAACGATACCGCTATGAAAGCAAAGGACGATTTTATGTGTACGGGTATTATGACACACATCATAAGTCAGCATATTAGCTTTAAGTTCACAAGTACGTTCAACGTAATATCACCTCGTCCCTTCATTTCCTGTCCTCGTTTACCCAAATAGTATGGTTACCCTACCGGACCCGAACGTTGACGCCTTTATACCCTACAGATATTAGGTTTTCAGAAGTTCCGAATTTATTGATCGAATACATAGGCAAAGTCATCGGCATTCTTGTAAGGTACATATATTGAAAGATGTTCTAACTTTGATTTTATCAAGAACTTTTTGTTCGCATTCCTACTGAGTTTCTTTGCTTTGAAATTGAACCTGAGTGAGTTATAGTAGAGCAGACACTTTTGTTAGAACTTATTTAGGTATTTATTAGATTTTGAAGGCAAGACTGTCGGAATGGATAAGCAAATACTGCGTAGCTTGTGAGTCGCGGGTTTCGTTTTACACACAGAATAAATATCTGTAGTATTTTTTGATCATAAAGACCAGAAAACACTACAGATATTCATTCTGTTTTTTTATTTTATTTACCTATTTATTTCTGCATGTATTAGTGCAAGAGGGCCGAGAGCCGCACGGGTCGATTGATCAGGTTAAGCTACGCTTGCCACGGTTGGGCCGTGGATGGGTGACCTTCTCTATATACCAAGACCTGCGTGCCTTGGTCCTGGCTGTTATTCGTTGATCTTTTACAATCGTTACGTGTCACCCGAAAGTCTAACAACCAGTCTTTCCAAAGGATATCGTATTACGCAATGACTGGATTGTGGAGGTTAGATAAGCAGTCTCTCCATGTCAAACACTGGTATTCAGCTGCATTCGGTTAGACTGTCAGCTGACCCCAAAATAGTTGGAGAAAAGCTAGACAGAACTGATGATGATACATCTGCTATTAAACGAAGATACATGGTTTTGATTGTTTGTGGTTGCTTCTTCTTAAATCGTCAAAGTTATTATTACTTAGGTATGCTAAGTTTGAATGTTATTTTAGTAAACTATCAATGTTCTTTGTCTCATCAATTTCTGTGATAATAATTTTTCTCTACTTTATAATTTCTTTATCTTGGCAGTCCAAGAAACTACGTCGCCGCATCGTCTGACATCTGTGAAATGCCAAGCCGTTTCCCAAAGTCTATTTTAGCTTCCAGATGCGGCTGAATATCAATATTTTGAACGGAGCGACTTCGGTGACCCAGGAAAATAAGATGTTAGGATAACTCTTCTTCGTGTTACGAGACCTACGAGGGTCGGTTCGGTTCGGTAGGCCTACATCTGGCTTAAGGAAGTGATTATATTTTAGTTTTTAATCTTGGTAGGCTTACAATTTTCTACTAATAAAAACAAATGACTGCAAACCAAACCCAAGTTTGTTATAGTTACAAAACACTTCATCAATTATCCTTTTCTGACCCTGTGTTTCTAACCAAAAAGATCGCGTTCAAATGTCACAGAATTGTTACGTCGATCATTAGCTATGTTTTTTTTGTTCATCAAGGGCATGCGTCATAGCGCAGTCAACAGCGCACGTGAGGCATGCCCTTAACGCATGCGCGATGACAGTTGAAAGTGAAGCGCGCGCTGTGATATATGTTTTCCAACGTCGGGTGGATTTGTTTGCCACAAAGCGTTCAAAAATAAGATGGTCGATTGAAAAGTCGATCGAAATTTCTTTCGGACATGCGTATAATTTTTTTTTAAGACTATTTATATTCTCGTACTCGTCATCATCATATCAGCTGAAAGACGTCCACTGCTGGACATAAACCTCCCCCAAAAGGGGGTATTTGGCATAATCGCCACGCTTGGCAGGCGGGTTGGCGATCACAGTATGGTGGTCAAATACATAGAGAACGCTGCTGACCATTCTCTAGTAAGTCCTTTAGTCGCCTTCTACGACACCCACAGGTAGAAATGGGGAACCCTCGTACTCGTAGTTCACTCATAATCACGTTACTTCGATTATTATAATAACCTCGTACCCAAAACTTTCTCCTGGTTTTATTTTTCTGGAATTTCTTATAACCACGTACCTAAGCCGCACATATTCCACCAAGTAAAATATTCTCGTCGCACATTTTTCCAAAAACTGTGCGAAAACTAAATGAATATATTGGCGTTGCGTTCGTTAACGTATTCAATTATTAAAAGCACCAAAAGAAAGTTGAATAGAAAGATGAAGACGAAAGTTGAAGATGAAAAGGCTCAGTGTGGACATAGCTACAGGAAGGCATTCTCTGTCAACGCGACTAAGATTTTGAAAGCTGAGAAAAAAATCGTCGATCGCCTTGATAAGGACGCAGCCTGACACACGTTCCAAGTTTAATTTTCAAATAAAACAAAAAGCTAGCATTGCCCGCTTTGGATACAATGCCATCACATAGGAAAGTTTTCTAAAACTGAGTCGCATTTACTTAAAATATTTAAACATGTTTTTAGTTCTGCGTTCAAGCCTAATCAGACTGATGCTTTATGTCACGACACTAAACATAATTGGTTCTTAACTCACTTCTTGCTACAAGAAATGCGGACAAAAGCTAAGCTGTATAATAAATTATAACAAAATCCAGAAGTAATGTCGCAAACCACAGCAAAACAGTTCCAAGTGCTGATTAACAACCCTGTTGCATTTGTAGCAGGAACATAAGCTTTATTGCTGTGAGACACGCATTGTGCCACTGCTATCTCATGCAATAAGCAAATTAGAGATCGTGCCATCTGATAGGGAGGTCGGGAGAAGATTCGTTTGTATTTTGATTAAACGAAAAGCTTTTTCATGATGAAGATATATGTAATGGAGGGTTTTTGAGTCCAGATTTAGAAATAATTTTCCTTGTGTGAAGTTATCTACCAAATAAATTAACCTGACTTAATCAGAAGATGAAAAAACAGGTCATAAAATTTACATTGCGACTCTTATTTTTTATTTAGTTTTAAGCTATGCATGTACAACATGTGAATGTATGCATGTGCATGTTGAATATTACAACTCCATTTTACCGTAATTTTGCAGTAGCGCGTTGCGTAATTCCAGACCATGGCATGCTAAGACAGACCCCAGAGGTCTAATAGTGTGCTTTGTTTAATTATAAGGACAAAATATTGTTTTTAAATAAATAAAATAAATAAATAATGTAACGTACATCATAGTTTGGTTTTGATCAAATCTGCTTAAATGTTCGATCGTTGGGAGTGTCAAAACAACTGCAAAGGCTGAATATATCTGAATAGATATTGATAGAATTTCATTGTTCCCTTTACAACAGGTATTGTTTTTCGAGTGCAGTAAACTACTTGAAGTAATAATTTGATTTTATAAAAATGACTACATAGTTTCAAAGTATCAACTATTCATTCAGAACCTTGCAGAACTAAGCTTGCCCTATATTAAATTTACCTTAATTTCAGCTGAACACTAAAAGTATGTCCTAGAAAATATGCGAAGCACCTGTGACCGTTCTAACATAATGGCTTGCTCAACCTCTTTGCTAGCTACCTCCATTGCTTAATTCACTCCTACCTCCATTTCTCTATTTAAAAAATATGGTAGAAATTATTTTAATCGAGGGAATCATTCAGGAAATTCCGTAAAGTATTTCGTGAGGATATTAAGTTTTATTGCCAATAATTTGATTATTATTGTTGTTTTAATCGAACACTCAGCAAAAATGCATAATTGCATCGAACGCAAGTATGCAGATTGGCTCGTCTACCAAATTGCAGGCCAGTTCGCGTTTAGATCTCATTGGAGACACCGCGTAAATTGTTAAAGTTTTTAACAATTTTGCAATAGATTTTTACCAATAAGTTTGTTATATAGTTTTACCATTTCTTGTAACTAAGTGATATACTGATTCACTGTAGCTATTTCCCTTATAATTCGAGACTTTAATTTTCACCATATGAACCATAATCTATCAGCACTAGAAATCTCATAATCTATCAGCACTAGAAATCTCATAATCTATCAGCACTAGAAATCTGTGTGAGGTCACCATATCGCCGAACACTATTTTCTATAATTATAGATTTACGAACAAATTCTACCCACAACACTGCTCATATTTTGCTATTTGTGTTAAGAGCTCTTATTTTGACTGTATAAAACAATTTGCTCAAAATATTAGCAAAAATATATAAAGAATTACCCTTAGTACGAATATCGTGTTAATTATTCTGCGCTTTGAAACTTTTTAACTAAAACAACACGGTTGTAAGGTTCGTCGTTAAGTTGCGTTCACAGCTACTTTTAATAAAAAGTTTTAGTGATAAGTTTATAGCTGTAATAAGTTTAACACATACCCGAGTGCCAATATCGTATTACTTTTTTTTTACTTCGAATCTTTTTGACATGATGTTTTTTAAAAGGCTTCTTCAGCCAGCTTTCTATAAATGTCATATCTATGATACTTAAGCGTATAATGAGTATGGCATAAAGCTAACACACAATAAGAAGAATAATTTATAGCTTGAAAAATTACATTCGAATGTCAAAAATCACACTAGAATTCCTTGTGTCGTGAGATCTAGGCTTCTTCATTCCGTTTACATTTATTGCTATACAGTAAAAGGTATATACGTTCCAATAAATATCTTAATTTTATCTACAATTACGTGATATTTCCTCCAAAATCGTGACTTTAGCAAATACCACGCCCGTACCTACTAACCCTTGCTAAACAGTCCAAAAAACAATTGCCATTTGCCTCCTCGACATTACGAAAAACAATTGCCATCTACATACCTCGGGCTTGTTATCCTAAACTAGGTCTACTGGTAGTTTTTTGCCCTACACCCGGTCCCAAGGCTCAATTTACAGATTGCCTCCACCGCCTGGTTTGCTCCCGGTCTAGCGTATTTGCCAGATTATTATCTGGCTAAATAATGCTTGCTGGGGACTCATTGAGGTTACCTCTGTTAGGTTATTGAGCCATGTAAGATAAGATTGGTTTAGGCAAGTTTTAAGTATTGAAACTAATTATTTGAGGTTGTATTACCTTTAGCTAATTTTAATGGGCCCCTACAGTTATTTTTTATAGGATTCTTTTTTGTTCTTTGCGAAAGTGAAAACACTGGTAGGGGGCCGCCCTAGAAGAACATAGTGACCTTATTGGTGATGTTCTTTAGAAAGATCAGGTGCGTAGTACCTGCAACCGGCGTACGGGTATGACCAGGGGGCCTACTCACTAAGCACGAAGTCCGTCATTTCGGACGAAGTAACGGGCTTTTCCAACTCTGTATCAATTACGGACAAAAGATTAGTTTGGAGAGCGCACTAAGAATGAAATGCCTTAATCAGAAGGCTTAAAGTTTCCCAAAGAGCAATGGATAGAGCCATGCTCGGAGTTTCCCTACGCGATCGAATCAGGTATGAAGAGATCCGCAGGAGAACCAAGGCAAGCGACGTAGCCCGAAGAATTTTCAAACTTAAGGGGCAGTGGGCAGCGCACATTGCTCGCAGAACAGATAGTCGATGGGGCCGAAAGGTTCTGGAGTGGCAACCGCGTACCGGTAGACGTAGAGTGGGAAGGCCTCTCACAAGGTGGACCGATGATCTTGTGAAAGCCGCGAGAATCCGCTGGATGTGGGAAGCACATAGACCGGTCGAAGTGAAGGAGCCTGGGGGAGGCCTATGTCCAGCAGTGGACGTCTTTCGGCTAAAATTATGACTAAGAATGAATGGCAACACGATTTGACAGCTGTCCCTACTCTCGATATGTTTTTGCCCGTCAAAAAAAGTTAGTTAATTGGCTGTAGGATTCACTAAGAAGTTTCGAACTACTTTCGGACGGGCCCGTATCTTCTTTGACGGAGTTAGAGAATAAATCTCCTGATATATGAACGTATATGAAGCAAAAGGAGTACCTATGTAAGAATCATAGCAGGTGAAGATACAGCCTACCCCCATGGAAAGAACACGTGAGTTTATGTATTGTTTCTTTATATTGCGTGTGGCACAGGAGCTAAATATGAATGACTGGATCTGTCATGAAAAGTATACGCTTTTATAATAAACTGCCAAGCCAGGTTCAAGATCTAACCTTTAATACATGTGCAATTGTGTGCAACCCAGTGGTGGGCACGCCACGATTGCGGCGGTAAGTAGTTTCTTTGAGGAGTGGATTGAGAGGCTCCACGGCGTCCTCACCTTCCACCTGACGCAGGTCCTCACCGGACACGGTTGTTTCGGGAGGTTCCTGTTTTGTGTTTCCACTGCGTAGATTGCCCTGAGGACACGGTGGAGCATACGGTAGAGGTCTGTCCGGCTTGGGCGGAGCACCGCCGTGTCCTCGTGGAGACGATTGGCGGTGGCGATCTCTTGCGTCCGACCCTGGTCCAGGCCATGGTATGGAGCGAGAGTGCATTGGTAGCCATCACCTCCCTCAGTGAAGCAGTAATGCTCGCGAAGAGGGAGGCGGCGCATGTGAGGGAGAGGCGACTAAGGCCGTGAGGGCGTATAGCGCTCATGGCCTTAGTCACCGCAGGAGACGCCCTGGGCGTCGGGAATCCCAGGCTGATTCCCTGCCACCGTAGGCGCGTGTTTGTGGATGGCGAGTAGCTCACTGCTAGCTCGCTGTCCAGTAAGGACCAAGCCCGGGTCGACGACGCGTTGTGTTCCACGCGCGCCTCAAAGAGATGTCAGCACCAACTGGTGGGGTCTGCAAGGGCCGATACCTGCCAGGGGTGCGGGTTGTTTGACAGAGATACCGTGGCCTCTGGCACACAGGCAACTGAAGGAACGTAGGTGGGTTTTAGTCATTAAAAGTCTGACACGCTCTCCTGCTACGCCCAAAGCGGCAGAAGTTATTTGGTGATTTCCCATACTCAAAAAAGAAAACCTTAATACATTAATTAAACGTAAGTTGTGCCAGCTTAAAGCTCAAGTAAAATCCGTCCTTTGTTTAAAGGCTTACTATTCCATCAACGACTATTTAAATGACAAGAATAGTTGGTCGCTGTGATTAACTCAAGACAATGTTTATGTTCTTTCTCCAGAATCGGCATATCTAGTGACAGGTTATATGCGTTCATATAATTATTGTTTTATTTTTTATTGCCTATCTAACAATTTTTTTTTTATAACTATCTATTAAGTCATTAGTTATTGACATGATCTACTCATAACAATATTTTCTATGATGAGATGTTTTAGGCTTTATTTGGCCTCGACAGTTTTCATTTTATTTTTCGGTATATTGGTATGGCTAGCTGACATTTTGACTAATTATTTAATTAATATTTTGTGTCTCGTAATGTTTATTACTTTGCCTAAGTATGTATAGAATCAAGTCTATCCGACTAAACAGACAGCTGTGCTGCTGGGGAGTTTGTTCCACTACTTCTTCTTCCCAGCTAAAGCACTAGGAAGTGGTGAAGGGTGGGCGTTTTGGGGGACTGTCTCATGTACTTTGACGTTCGAAAAGGGCTGATTCTCAGCCTAATTTGAATAAATGACTTTTGATTTTGATTTTGATTTTTGCCAGAAAGCCTAACGGTAGTTAAAGATTATAGTGAAAACAAAAGGATTGAGCTATACAAATTTTTGTGTATTTTTTATTTTATTTTGTTTTGTTGTACTGTTTGCTGATGATACCTCTCTTATCTTTAAAGTAGACAGGAATAGACAAGATTTTGACGACGTAAACAGTGCACTCTCAAGGGTTACGCATTGGTTTACCACGAATAATCTAGTTCTCAATGCCAAGAAAACTAAATGTATAAAGTTCGCTTTACCGAATGTAAGAAATCTGGGACCCAACATCGTCTTAGATGATGAGGTGCTTGCAACTGTAGAATCGGCCGTTTTTCTTGGCATAACAGTAGATGCCAAACTTCAGTGGGGATCACATATATCAAGCCTAGCGGGAAGGCTCAGTTCGGCCGCCTACGCCGTCAGAAAAGCAAGACAATACACTGACGTTGATACAGCTCGGTTAGTCTATTTTAGTTATTTTCATAGCGTTATGTCCTACGGCATTCTGCTGTGGGGTAAAGCGGCTGACATTCATAATATTTTTGTTCTTCAAAAACGAGCTGTTCGTGCAATTTACCAACTAGGTGCTAAAGTTTCTCTGAGAGAATTTTTTAAAGATATTGGTATTCTCACGGTGGCATCACAATTCATCTTCGCTAACATCTTATATATTAGGCAAAATATACACTTATACACTAAAAACAGTGATACTCATAATATTAATACTAGAAATAAGGACAAACTACGTGCTCCCTTTCACCGGCTTCATAGGGTTCATAACTCATTTGCTGGGCTTGGTATAACCTTCTATAACAAGCTTCCTTCTTCTTTGCTAGATTTACATTTTAATGCGTTTAAAGCGAAAGTAAAATCAAATCTTTGTTCGAAGGCATACTATTCTATCAACGACTACTTAAACGATAAGAATTGTTGGTCGCTGTGATTAACTCAAGACAACGTTTATGTTCTTTCACCAGAATTAGCTTAACTACTGACAGGTCATATGAATTACTTCATATCATTGTTTATTTAACTTGACTGCATAAACCATTTATTTTTTTTATTTTTTATTAATTAAATTTTCATTTATCGTTGAATGATGGTTATATGCTATTATTGTATAGAATCAAGTTCTTCCAACATAACAGACAGCTGTGCTGCTGGGGAGTTTGTTGCGCCACTTCTTCTTCCCAGCTAAAGCACTAGGAAGTGGTGAAGGGCGGGCTTTTTGGGGGACTGTCTTATGTAATTTTGACGTTCAAAAAGTGCTGACTCTCAGCCTAGTATGAATAAATGACTTTTGATTTTGATTTTGATTTTGATTTATACAGCCTACCCAAATATCCTTTTTTGGTGTTGTTCATTAAATTGTTGAGTTTCTTAACTTTTGAGTTGAGCTGCACGATTACTGACAAATGCGTGCATTGACTAGACAGATCCACTCAATCTGTATGATTCCTTCCTCGAAAGACCGTTTCAGACGTCAATGTACATGGCCTTCATATGATCTGACCAAGATTATGTCTGGATTTGAAAAGAGACCTCTGAGCTTGTTAGTTGCTTTTTCCTCATAGTAGTCAGGTAGGATATGCTGACCTCATCTTGTTTTTAAAATAAATTAATAAACTGTAAAAGTGTTTGTACAAATCTACTTACAGTACTATAAATAAATGATCATTTTTCTGCTACGAAATTGGTAGGGACTTACTAATGCAGCTGCTTATTCATTATTCCGTCCCATTGCTGCAATAAAAATAAGATCATACAGATGGGGAAGACATATTTTTACCCATTTAAATCTACGATTTTATAAGTATAAATTAGTACAAGTAAATATTTTACACTGTCTCCAGCCTTATTCTTAAAACATTGTCATTAATAAAGTTAGTATTACCTATTGTTATGTAGATAATAAACATAAAATAATATCGTTAGTGATACGCAATAGGCCTAAAACGATTCATTATGACAGTCTTTAGGGGCGTCCTGTGTCTCGTAATGGACGCCGTCGTCCTGCTGACATAACAATAATGAATATATTGTGATAGAATATTTATTTTGCTTTAAATAAAATCTCATAATTGCTTTTGAAATTACATTACAGGACCGAATTAAATTAACCGATAAAACTTTACGGACGAGATAGGTGTTGGAATCTTCACCTCCTGGCGTCCTTTACAAAGTGCTAAATAAACCCTACTCTAAAGGCCGAATATTTTTGAACTTCTTATTTCGACAACGGACGACCGAATTTCAGGTAGCATCAATTCCCGAGTGTTTGTGACAATTTGTGACATTACATTAAATTATATGAAAATTTGTATGCCTCAATGACCTAAAGACCTTTATAAAAGACAAAAGATTAAGGTCTCGGCCTTTGCAACATAAACACTAACTAATAACTTTTACAGTCTTAAAGAATTCACTGACGGGAAACATTTTTAATGTAACCATCAATATTTGCATGCTATGATACAAGCTAAACATGTATGCTCTATAATGTACCTTAAAACAACTTTATATACCATGTTTTATGCAAATAAATACTATTACTATTACTATTACTATTAACAGTTTAATGCTTTGTAAAGTACGCTCGGCCGTAGTGGCAAGTGATTTCAGTAAATGCTCGGGTGTCAGGAGGTTAAAAGGATAATACAAAACAAAAAAATATTTTCTAAACTCAACATTTATGTTATGGCACTCACTACCAGCGGCTGTTGACCCCGTATTCAGCTGTAGTTGTAGTACTCTTGAGTCAATCAAATAGTTTTTTTTTTTAATTTTATCGTCATTGGCTATCGATGCTAATTTTTTTTTAAATATCGCCGTCAATTTAAGTTGACCATGAATAAAATTGTTGCGTCCGTCAGTGGATGATACGTTTCTATGTCCCGAAGCTGTAAAGTGTCTAGTAATTAACACAATTACTTTTCTATTGTTATCAGAGTCAATGAGTCTGCCCAATAGACGAGGGGCTCACTATGCAGCTTTGTAATTTACTAAATGTATTCGCTTTTAGTATTCCAACTAGGCCATCAGTAGAGTAGGTATCCCCCTAGTGGGTTCCCGCATTGTCGTTGTGGCCGCAGTAGCCGTGGTCATCCCTACGGTGAAGCGAAGAGGAACCCCAAGGTAGTGCCGCTCGTCAGGGCTTTTGCCTCCAAACCGACGACGGAGCGGCCAAAAAGTAGGTTCCGGTGAGGTGCATCGCAGCTGAGGCAGGTTGCGATGTCAAATGGGAGGCATCGCGGCTGAGGGTTACAAGCTGCGGCGGAGGAGGAGTGCCGGTACTTCTGAGTAGCGCTCTTCCCTTCCGCTGCCTGGACGGGGCCGCCACCGTTTGATGGCGACGCGGTGGGGCCGCAGGGGAGGAGGAGTGTTGGTATAGCGTTGGCCGCTCTCCCTATCCCCTGCGGCCGAAAAGTAGTAGGCGGCGGGGCCACTGTGCTGACCCGCCGCAGGGAGACCACGGATGCCAGACACGGGGTCGTCTTTGGCCCGTATGCTTTTTGGTTCCTGGGGTGGTTACGACGTGCCATGTATCCTGGTGCGCCGGTGATAGGGGTTTTTCGCCTCCAAGCAGGGTCCGGTTTCGGACAGCCGTGGTGGGGTCGTGGATGGCTTGCGCTTGTCCGTGTTCCCGCCTCAAGCGGCACTGGAGGACACCGTGGAGTTTTAGGGGTTACAGTCCCACATAACTGCGCTATCTCCCCGTGGTAGCGCAGTAGACATTTCTCCACTTTAAAAAAAAAATGCCTGAGTCGACGGCGCGTTGTGTTACACGCGCGCCGTCAGAGATGTCAGTAACAACTAGTGGGGTCCGCAAGGGCCGATGCCTGCCCGGGGTGCGGGTTGTTCGAAAGAAATACCGTCGCCCCTGGTACACAGGCAACTGAGGGAACACGGGTGGGTTTTAGTCAGTAAAAGTTTCGCACGCCCTCCTGCTCCATTCAGAGCGGGAGAAGTAATTTGATGATTTCGATTTTTGAGTCGATTTGATGAGTCGACGGCGCGTTGTGTTACACGCGCGCCGTCAGAGATGTCAGTAACAACTAGTGGGGTCCGTAAGGGCCGATGCCTGCCAGGGGTGCGGGTTGTTCGAAAGAGATACCGTCGCCCCTGGTACACAGGCAACTGAGGGAACACGGGTGGGTTTTAGTCAGTAAAAGTTTCGCACGCCCTCCTGCTCCATTCAGAGCGGGAGAAGTAATTTGATGATTTCCCACCCAGAAAAAAAGTGCAGTAGTTATTCAAAACCCGGAAAATTTAAAAGTTACCACGTGAATACGTGAAGTCGTTGGGGACAGCCTAGATTTATCATAACGCACAGCATAAGTTTGTCAACAGACTATGTGACACGTGTTTTTGATATTATTCGCTACAAAACTACACCTTTGCTTGTTTGTGACGAAAACAAAAGCACGTGCCTAGTTACAGCAATCATTAATTCAAGCAAGACACACAACAGTGAAAACCCCCTTTGAAATGCAAGAGCCAACTTCAGGTCACTCGAATTTTTCCGCGAGATTTTCTCATGTAACACAACTCTAACATATTTTTTATCTCGATTACTTCTGAACAAAATATTTGCATAACATTGGAGCTTGTTCAGAATTTTCCTCTTAAGTTTTGCCTGTAATAATTCGCAAGTAATCTAAGGGCTTCAGTTAAGTGTGATACCGTCTAACTTAGGGCCGTGGGCGTAAGTTATGAAGAGCGCTGGTGGTTCAAATTATGTTATTTTTTCTTAACTTTGTTAGGATTGTATTTAGAAGTTATTTTTAGCAATGAAAGAAAAACAAATGGTGCAAAATTGGAACATAACCTAATTTCTTATTTGAAGATAGCTTTATACATAGATCGAATATCTAGGTTTTATTCTTTAGCAAATGTCTCTATTCAACTAGATGTATAAATTGAGCCTTACGAGAGAACCAAAAGTCACTAGAATATTGCAAAAAATTATATGTGAATGAAACAAAACCGTTTGATATTTTCATTTACAACCTATAATTATTAAAAAAAAAATAATCCCAACTAAAAAACATTAAAATAAAAAACACAAAATGACCGTCAAAACTCCATCATAAATGGTTTTTAAACATTCAACCACCAGCAGTAACAACCTAATCAGTCAACCAGAAAATAAAAACAATTGAACAAAATGCTCCTACACATTTTCACTATAAATCCTTTATTATTTCGCCGGAATGATATTATAGCCCGATTTAGAATTTCATTTCCTGAGCTCGTGGCGTCATATGCAGTTCACTGCGACTCGTTTTGCCGTCGTCTGGGTGTAGGATTTTTTTTACATAAAACGGCAAAGTATGCTGGTATTTTATAAATATGCTTGCAGATTAGTAAGATTATTTTAAATTGAGTTGGTATATTATATTTCGATATTGAATAATCTGGGAATAAATTACACTATGTACGTAGTGGTTCCTATAGGATCACCGGGGCGTTAGTGGTAAGAGCATTTTTAAATGAACAGTTGCTTGTAGTAGAATCTTCATCATCTGCTTTGTCTTGCCCCAACGAGGCGTCAGCTTCCAGTCTAACCGGATTCAGATAAATATCAGCATTTAACATGAAGTGATTGCATGTATCAGACCTCAAAAATTTGTAAAACGAATATTTGATTAAAATCCACATTAAACTGATTTACGTAAAGTCCAGTTTGTCCGTTTCGTGTGCTACTCATACATACATTCATTCTTTACGAATGAACTCGAATTTAACATAATTTATCAAAAGAGGTAACTTTGAAAGGACTGAAAAGGAAAAGGACGAAGGTGACTTTGACCCTCGACGGTGAAACTTTTCAAGTGGACAAAACTTTACTTGAAAATGAATACGTTTGTAACATCTGTTAGGTATTTCTACTTTTACAAGACACCGTACTGGTACTCCGCGTAAAAAAAAAAATCAATGGTCCTTCTTTTGTTTCACAAATTACAAAATAGAAAAAAAAAGAAGAGGAATTTTTTATTTCGCACACACACAGGAAATACAAACAATAAATAACATTAAAAACAAACAAATGGTGGAAAAAAAGCCAAGTGCGAGGCCAAAAAGCCTCAGCCTCAAAAACTCAATAGCTCATCACGCGTAAATATATTTGTCACTTAGTAAGATGGCAGCTCAGTTGCAGTTCCGTGTGGTGCCGGACGTAAAGAATAGCGCCATCCCATTTCTTCCCGTGGGTGTCGTAGGAGGCGACCAAAGGAGTTACTAGAGGATGGGCAGCAGCGTTCTCTATGCATTTTACCACCATAATGCAATTGCCAACCCGCCTGCCAAGCGTGGCCATTATGGCAAACCCCCCCATTTTTTTTTGGGGGAGGTCTATGTCCAGCAGTGGATGTCTATTGGCAGAAATGATGATGGTGATGAATGATGATGGCAGCGAGTCTGACTACCCAGGGACACCAAAGGAAGTCAAAACTCCATTCATAGAAATAAATACTAGTTTGATCGATGTAACAAAATAAAATAATAAATAGATCAAGTATCTTCTTTTGTTATTCCTACAAAAACATTGCCTCCATTCAGAATTTCATTTTCTGGACAGTTATGATGTTATGTCCAATCGACTGCTCCCCACTTTGCATCATTTATACTTTATTCAGAGAAAACTGAAAAATGCAAATAAACTGAAGTTTATTTCATAAACGACGGGCATAGTTGCGAACTAACTCTTCTGTGTCGATGACGAAATTTTTTAATATTTTATGTGGCTGGAATTGTTTTTGTAAAACTTTTATTACAAAATGAGAATACAAAACTACCTAATGGAAATATTTTTTATTCATACAAGACTATGAACTTCGTCGTTTTTGTTGATTACTATGTATTGTAAATCATAATCGTCTGTAAAATAAATATTTTCACAACGTTTTTAATGGTCGAATGTACCTAACGGAGCCATTATAGTTTTAAAATCATACATTGTAAAACCTTTATTCTGGCATTTAAATTAATTTTAATTTGAATAATTTTATTAAATGTACGTACATAACTACATAAACTCACACCTTTTCCCCATGGGAGGTACGGGGAGATAGAAATTACAGAACTGCTACGATACTATTGCTTCATTCACGTTTATACATACATTTGCTAGTCTATTCGTGAAGAGAAGTGTCATACCATCTGACGCTAGGGATTGAGAATTCACTTCTAGCTTACTTCACCTAAGATTTCATGGTAAGGTTTTTACAGAATAGCGGTCTATTCTGTAAACATGTTACCGTGAAATCTTATCAATAAATGGTTATTCACGCACGCCATTTGCGAATACTACGTAATACGCAGCTGACTTTTCTGAAGAACGTCAGCAATAAGGTCGATGTACGATCTTGTAGGGCGTCCCTGCGTTACCACTAAAATCTGTCATGTAAGTACCTTTTGTTAGCCGCCTTTCATTCTTCCCCTAAACATGCTCAAGTGATAAATGATAATTGAATTTATTTCTGTATGTAAGTTTGTACTTTTACACGTCAATCATATTTTTTTAAACTAGATGAGGTCGGCGTTCCTATCTGACTACTCTGAGAAGAAACGCCGAAACAAACCCAGAGGTCACAGTCTCTTTTAAAGTCCAGACATAATCTTGGTCAGATCATGTGAAGACCATGTGGACTTGTGTCTGAAATGGTCTTTTGAGAAAAGGACCACACAGATTGAGTGCACCAGTCAATTCAGTGCACGCATTTATCAGTAATCATGCAGCTCAACTCAGAACTTGAGGAGCTCAACGATTTGACGAACAATACCAAAGAAAGGACTTTTGGGTGGGCCTCATAAAGTACTCATACTGCCAGATTAACATTAAAACTAACTAAGAAAGAGATGAAACACAAAATAAAATAGAACAAAAAAAAAAAATATGACCCACATAGTCCTCACATTCACAATAATTAAAACAATAATAATATTATAAAAGCGTATACATTGACATCTGACTGACCCACCTATTCTCTTGAGCTTTGTTGATGGTATAAAAAATTGTGTTTGTTGCTATTTATACTATGGATATCACGGTATTTTAAATTTTATTTTTATTTTTATGGGCATATAAAACATTTTCAAAAATATACTGTACAATATTTGTCAATAAAAAAAATTAATTGGCATATAAAATATTTTCAAAAACATACTCTTTTAAATTTTTGTCAATACATCATCATTTAAACCGCAACGTCGTCTTATCACATCATTCCTTAATCTCCATATTCCACACATACATCGCAATCGATTCTTGGATGTGTAATTGTGATTCATCATTCAAAGTAACTGATCATCGCTGACCTACCTTATACCCAGTTTCTTTATTTTATTCCTAGCCTGACACTTCGAAGTTGTGAACTAATCAAAGAGTACTTTAGTATATTTAAGACACTGATCAAAATCTTCTTTAATATATATCTGATTTCTTCAATACATCCCGCGACTTTCATAATTTCCTAAGTTTTCTTTCTACAAAGAAAATTTGAATTTCACGGATTTACCTTTAGTAATACTAAAGTAGAGTTTGACAACTTCCCAAGTTCAAATTTTCAAATATGAAACCAGTTGTTAGTGCCGTTCAATGCAACCAATTCCGATCGCGTCAACTTAGTCAATCGTTTGTTCAGCTACCAGATATTGTTGTGGATGTTATCCATAATATGAAATTACCTTTACAATCGTATTAACCTGTTTGGAACGTGTGAAGCACCATCATGTATTATCTGTATTTATGCCATATTAAACTGTATTGTCAATTTCAGCTTGCACTTTGTATCAAAGTCTGGAATGGCTTTAACTTATTATATCATCACGCCTGTTTTCCTTGTTTTCTGCAAAGGTATTCATATAGTACACCCAGGTTTCGCTAGTTATTTTTAAGTCTTATGTAATTGGACTATTTGGGCTAGCCTATTGCCAATGATTTGATATTTTAGTTCCTAATATACACCGAGCTATGACTTAAAGGTAAATATTAAGTTCTTTGGATTATTACTCTGACAATAGAATTTACTAGTGAGTAGTATCAGGTACGTAGTATACTCCATTTTGGGTATTCGTAGCAACCATATAATATTTTCTTCTCAATTACGAATCAAAAGTTTTTATTTGGGTCAAATCGAAGCTAAACGTATGTAGTAATAATCTCATGAAATGTTCTTCGACAAAACCAATATCTAGGTAATAAATCGGACCCATCAAAGTAATTTGAACGGCAATAATATAAGTTAATTTTATGATTTTATCACGGCGATTACTTATCTGAGCAATTTATCAGTTGTTCGGTAGTAAAACATGCCTTTAGGATATGCAAATGTGGCAACTGTATCAGCCTGTCTAGATAATCGCCGGTGGTCGGTAGTTTTGAATAATATTCCTACATAAATTGTGAACAAAGTAGAAAATCATCTATTCTAAAACTTAGTAATTTATACCGTCGATGAAGGTTAAAACCTGTGTTTTAGTTGGAAAATAGAGGCGATAATAAAACCTAAATAAAAATATTAAAAAACCCTTCCAATATCGTATGATATCATCCAAAAAAGCCGTGGCCTTGATATGTATATACCCTTTCCATTACACGTTGTATACAGGGTAAGTTTTTATCCAGTGCGCAAATTGTAACCATGACTTCAGCATATAATTCTAGACCCCCAACGTAGAAATTTTTCGTCGATTATACAAAAAAAAATTAGCTGTTTCATAGAAAAGTGCAATACCTACGCGGTCGAAATGTATGGAACAGACAGCTGATATTTTTTGTTGTAAAACCGACGAAAATTTTCTACGCTGAGGGGTCTAGAATGATATGCTGAATTCATGGTTACAGTTTGCGCACTGGATAAAAGCTTGTCCTTTATAACTAAATAAATATGTAAATCCGCCATCTTTTACTTTTAGCTCGGGGTCAGGGTCGGATTCCAGTTTAACATTTAACATTTAACATTATGCAGCTAAAAACCAGCATTCTACATAGAGCAACTTATGGCCTATCTGACCCCCACAACCCAGTAACTAGGTAATACGATACCCCTTGGTATGACTGGTTATCAGATTTTCGGGCATTCGACTGTCCATAAACCCACCTTTGCCTACAAATTATATCGGCTATGCTATGAAAACCCAGTTTGTCTGAGGATTGCCAAATTATCAATACGGTGAAGTGACTTAACTAAAAACCAATATCCTTATACTTGAAAACATCTCAATGACAATCATGTTTGACTAAACATCGCGTTTTCTAGAATAAGTTTCATGTTACACATAAACTTTAAGGAATAAATAACAGTTATGGTAAAAACAGCATCAAAATCTGGAAAGCTGGAAAACTATCGGGAGACCTTTGCCCAGCTGTGAGGCAACATCTCTACTATCCGCACTAATATTATAAATGCGAAAGTAACTCCGTCTGTTTGACTGTCTACTTTCACGCCTAAACCGCTGAACCAATCGTCATGAGATTTGGCAGAGATCTATCCTGGGATATGGAGAAGGGCATAGGCTATCAGACATCCACGTGGCCGGAGCCACTGGAAAAAGCCAGTAGGATATAAAAATAAAACGTTAATAGAAGAAGAATAAAGTTTATTCGGACACAGTTCGCTGTAAGCTACACAGTGCTCACATAATATTTACAAATTAATTTGATCGACTTCCGGAACTGTTCATAAATTGAGGACTTAAAAACTGACCCATTTACACGGAGCTGTTCGAGCTGCATATAAATAAAATCCATCCCATCTGAAATGCAGACAAAGCCACGGAAAACCCATTACTTTATAAAACGGAATCGTTTTAATTTATAATTTCATCAGCGCGTTTCGACCACTACATTGTACAATGTACGGGGTTTTAATTAACTTTTTAATAGCTTAATGAAAGAAACATTAATGGAGACTTCGACATAACTACAATATCTTTCGGTGCTCTTTGTCATTTTAATTGATGATGTCGTTGACGCAGTAATTGGAAACAATTTTTGTTGTACAGTCAGCGTCAAAAATATCGGGCCGAACAGACTGTTCAAAATGATCTCAACAACGAAGAAAACTAAACTTTATCTCAATTGAATAAAGTTCTCGTCAGAATGACAGCTGTCGTTTACTGTCATCGTTCTGAAACATTCCTTGTGTCATTGAGTTAATATGTAATTTTCATAGTTGTTTAGATCATTTTGAACAGCCTGTTCGTTCCGATATTATTGACGCTGACTGTACTACGAATTTGGGAAAGATTTTAAATGAATTTGGCTCTAAGAATAATGTTGTCACGAGGCACGGATGGGACTCCAAATTGTAATGGATGGTCACTCATCTAGACCGCCCTTGACAATTGTAGTTTAACCTTCCTTACTTTAAGCCGCGAACCCCTCAAGAATAGAAGAACAATGTTGTAAGATCATGAAAAAGTTAATTAAATATTTTGTCAGAGTTTGGTTGTGATATTGAATATATTTTATCAATTTATTTGAGTTTCTAAAAAACCAAATGCCTGTGATTAACCAGTATTATTCAAACATATTGAGAGGTTGCGTTATCTAAAAGAGTCATTTTTGTAAATAAATTTAGGTAACTATTGAACTCATGGCCAGTTTGACGGTTTCACTCCGGGTACAGTCGACCATACTTCTGTGGTAACACTTTGACCTTAAATTGGCGTTGCTAAGCGTACTACGAAGTTTCACCAACCCTGAGTCCACCGACATGCGGCCTATTGTAAATATACATTTCAGGTTCTAGCTTTGACCTCGAACCGCAAATATTAGTTTCTTGTCGTACTATCAAGTTTCAATTTCGTATTGGACATGTAGTACATACTAATTCCATGTATCTGATCATCACTTAAAAGTATAAATAGAACGCCGGTAGCTGTATAACCTGCCAGTACCAACCACTTTAGTTTTATTCGAATAAAACTTTATTTTCACGTTACAAAGTTGCAACTCAAATTGGTCGCCGGTAATTTAAGGCCCTTTTGTTAGCCGCATACTAAAATACATGTTACTTGTGTGTATGTATGTATATCACGAAAAGAGGAACAGATGTGGGAGAGGACCACTTTGTACATTTTAACCTTTAATTTTTTCTGTTTTTGACGTGCTCGGGTGGCTGTAAAAGAATGAAATTGCAGTGGTACCGTTTATGGTTGCTAGAAATGCCAAAATCACAACGTTAGCAATACAAAAGTTGTTTTGCTTTAAGTTTTTATAAAACTAATGATTATTAAAATTGTTGCTGTGAACGTAATAAAATTAGCAAGATTGCTTGCAGGCAGAATACAATGACACTTTTTTTTTTGAGTACGGGATATCATCAAATGACTTCTCCCGCTCTGGGTGGAGTGGAAGGGCGTGCCGGACTTTTACTGACTAAAACCCACCCATGTTCCCTCAGCTGCCTGTGTGCCAGGGGCCACGGTATCTTTTTCGAACAACCGGCACCCCTGGCAGGCATCGGCCCTTGCGGATCCCACCAGTTGGTGCTGACATCTCCTTGAGGTACGCGTGGAACACAACGCGCCGTCGACCCGGGCTTGGTCCTTACCGGACAGCAAGCTACCCATTACTCGCCGTCCGCAAGCCCGCGCCTACGATGGCCGGGAATCAGCCTAGGATTCCCGACGTTTGTTTTGGTAAGGTGACATTTTGTAACATACAATGACACTTAGGTTACAAAATGTCACCTTACCAAAACAATGTACACAAGGTACTTCTATCAAATAAACGTTTTCCCTTATGTCTTACACACATTGTCTACATCTTTTTTATCTTCTCTCCTATCGCAGGTACTCGTACAGTGGAAGTGATTTCTTTAGAATAGAGCACGTCTCATCTCTTTTTTTCTGTTCTCTTTTTCTTGTCTGTTCATATGTGTGTAGATAAATAACACTAGTAAAAAAAATCTCAAGAGACCTGCAAGAGTCAATTTAATCTCTAAAAACCATTTAGAACCACTAGCCCCCAACTTGAAAGAATAATTAATGAGAGCTAATGAGTAATTACAGCTCTTTTCAATGATGCTCTAATTCTGTTTTTTATTTGTCTTTCCAGCTAGTCGCGGATGGCTTTTAGAAGCTCAGTGAACCATAATGTGATGAAACGGGGTAGGAATGAGGCTACATTTTATCAATGTTCTTTTTTTCTCCTTCGCCTATATAATTATTATGGTTATGAAAGGATTTTTTACATTTATATTAATTTTGACAGACGATCTTGATACGTGGTCTGGACCTTCATATCATAAATATATAAATGTTTCAGTACCTAGTCTGTTGTCTGTAGTCGATTGTGTGTTTTTTACTAATGAAAGTTATTTTTGGACTTGTTGTAGTACAAACTAAATAAACGTATTTCTCCTAATGTGTCATAAAATGTTTCTAAATTACTTGAACTGAAATCACAAGGAATCGTAAAATGTCTACAAAATGAATGGCAAAACTGACCGCAACTCGGTTGTTTTTTTTTTTTGGGTGGGAAATCATCAAATAACTTCTCCCGCTCTGGGCGGAGCGGGAGGGCGTGTCAGACTTTTACTGACTAAAACCCACCCGTGTTCCCTCAGTTGCCTGTATGCCAGGGGCCGCGGTATCTCTTTCGAACAACCCGCACCCCTGGCAGGTATCGGCCCTTGCTGGCCCCATCAGTTGCTGATGACATCTCTTTGAGGCGCGCGTGGAACACAACGCGCCGTCGACCCGGGCTTGGTCCTTACCGGACAGCGAGCTACCCATTACTCGCCGTCCGCAAGCCCGTGCCTACGGTGGCCGGGAATCAGCCTGGGATTCCCGACGCCCAGGGCATCTCCTGCGAAGGCCACGGCTGTGAGGGCGCATGTACTGCATCTCCCTCACGTGCGCCGTCTCCCTCTTTGCGAGCATAACTGCTTCGCTGAAGGAGGCGACTGCTAGCCATGTACTCTCGCTCTGTACCATGGCCTGGACCAGGGTCGGACGCGAGAGATCGCCGCCGCCAATCACCTCCACGAGGACACGGCGGTGCTCCGCCCAAGCCGGGCAGACCTCCACCGTATGCTCCACCGTGTCCTCAGGGCGATCTTCGCAATGGAAACACCCGGGCGTTTCCTCCCGCTCTATCCGAAACAGGAACCTCCCGAAACTACCGTGTCCGGTGAGGACCTGTGTCAGGCGGAAGGTGAGGATGCCATGCCGCCTCTAAAACACTCTTCAAAGAGGGGACTTATCGCCGCAATCGTGGTGTGCCCAATGTCGGTTGTGTTTGATATTCCCTTGACAGGTCTCATTTCAAGTCCATAAGATAGGTATAACGCTATAAGGTTATAAATAGGTACCTCAAAATCAAAATCAAAATCAAAATGTTTTATTTCACATAAACCTGCAAGGGCACTTATGAAACGTCAGAAGCTAGGTGCACGGTTCCAATTTGTCGCTTCCTATGGAGAAGGGCCGGGGCAAGAAACTCCACGGTTACTCTTTTAAAAATAATTGGCTTTCATAATGTTTTCAAATTACAGTGATATTAGGTATGGGAGGACAGTGCAGGCCTGTCAATAAGTACCAGGTACTTAGAGGAATGAAAACAAAGAATAGAAACTGGAGGCCTACAACGTTCTCTCATTCACAATATGTAAAAGAATCTACATAAGTAAAATCAACCTATTTAAACCAAGTGATATGATTTCCATGAGAATCACTAATAAATACTCGATATTACAAGTGTTTTGTAATGTCAAATAATGACGAGAATATGTCAGAAAGTGTAAAAAATAAAATTAATAAAATTAACATTGTAATTTGGAAGAAGTTAATAGACGCTCACATAGTTATGGTGCTAATGAGTTACCAGGGAAGCCACATGTGCAGAAGGAATTAACGCCAAACTTCCTTGTCTTCAACGTAGTCTTTTATCTTATAATGTGCTTTTTTGATAAGGACACGTTTGATATGAGTTTTAAACTTTCCATCGCTAAGTTCTGTAACCGATTTTGGCAACTTGTTATAGAAGCGGATACTGTTTATTAGAAATGACTTACTAGTTTTAGTTAATCTAAATTTTGGAATCACAATTTCATCTTTACTACGGGTATTTAGATTATGGAAGTCGCATCTTTTTTTGAAAAGACCTAAATTTTTGCGAACATACAAGATATTTTCTAGGATATAAAGAGAAGGCAGAGTTAGTATGTCAACTTCGTTGAATTTGTTTCTAAGAGACTCGCGAAGCCCCATTTTAAAGATTGCGCGGATTGCCCTCTTTTGTAAAATGAAAACTGAATCTACGTCAGCTGCCGATCCCCACAGCAGAACGCCATAAGACATAATACTGTGAAAATAAGCAAAGTATACTAACCTAGCTGTGGCTACATCAGTCAACTGCCTTATTTTTCTTACTGCGTAAGCAGCTGAGCTTAATCTACTTGAAAGAGCTCTAATGTGGGCACCCCATTGCAATTTTGAATCTAAAGTAATTCCTAGAAATACTGTTTCCGAAATAGCATCTAGTTTCTTGCCATCAAGTTTTAAATTTAGCCCTACTTGGGGTACATTTGGTAGTGAGAACTTAAGACATTTAGTTTTGTTCGCATTGAGTAAAAGATTGTTAGCCGCAAACCATTTCGAGAGAACAGCTAGGCTATCGTTGACATGTAAGACATCCGTATCTTTTCTATCTATTCTAAAAATAAGAGAAGTGTCATCAGTGAATAAAATTATATCCGAGAAGTTAGTCATCAGGTAAGGAAGGTTATTAATATAAACTAGAAATAAAAAAGGGCCAAGAATTGAACCTTGAGGCACGCCCATCTTAACTAGAGACCCCGAGGACGTTGCCCCGTTAACATTTACTTTCTGCTGCCTGTTTGGTAAATAGGAAAGCACAAGATCAGCAGCTCGTCCACGAACTCCGTAGTGGTGTAATTTACAGATGAGTGTATTGTGGTCAACGCAGTCAAACGCTTTTGAGAGGTCACAGAAAATGCCAATTGCATCCTGGGACTTCTCCCAGGATTCCAAAATGTGACTGATGAGTTGTACTCCCGCGTCAGTCGTTGACCTACCTTTCGTGAAACCAAACTGTCGACTATGTAAAATCCCATTTGAGTTAAAATGTAACAACATCTGGTCTAGCATGATTTTTTCATAAATTTTGCTCAATGCTGGAAGCACAAATATAGGTCTATAATTAGAGTGATCAGTCTTACTACCCGATTTGAAAATTGGTACTACTTTACTATGTTTCATTAAGTCAGGAAACGTACCAGTGTCTAAACATTGATTAAATATGCCTGTTAGGACAGGGGCAATTGTGTCAATGATATCTTCAAGAACCTTAACGGTTTTTAGTCAGAGGTCTCAATTCAATGGTTTTATCCAGTTGTAACTTTTTATCTAAGTCAAACGATACACGCTGATCAGTATGGTCTGACCTGACGCCACTTATTAAGGAAGAGTCCTTTATTTTGCAATTAGTAAATACATTGTCTATGCATGAAGCTGTGGTTGCTGTTGTTCTAGTCGCTTCATTAAATATACATTTTAAATTGAATGATTTAAACAATGAGATAAGCTTACATTTTTCTGGCGAGTTAACTAATAGATCAATATTTGGGTCACCACACACAAAAACTAATTTATTATCTTTAAAATGTTTACCTAATATTTCTTCCATAATGATCTAAAATGATGACAAGTTTGAGGCTGGTGGTCTATAAACAGACGAGAAAGTATGGCCCTCAACCTCCGCACATGCTACCTCACATAAGCGATCAATAGAGTAAGCAGTGATATCCTTTCTCTCCTTATATCTAAAACAACTATTGCATAATATCAAAGTAATCCATGGTAACATCCATCCAAAAAGAATCCATGGTAACAAGTTCCGCGTTGATATCTCTGTAAACCCTGTATGTTTTTATTAATGCCAAACCATATGCAATGATTTAGAATTGAACTCAACTTTCAGAGATTCATAATATTCTCGCCCCGTCTGCGGAATAATATTTCAACTTTTAATTAATTCTGCGAACGAGTAATTCTAAAATTTCAACTAAGATTCTGTTTTGTTGTTTAAAATTTTGTTTAAATTTCAACAACTATACTGGTACTAACTAATACAATAAAGCTGAAGAGTTTGTTTGTTTGTTTGAAAGCGCAAATATCTGGAACTACCAGTCGGATTAGGTTAACTCTTTTTGCTTTAATTGATGAACAAATTCTTGAATAATTTTATAGGCTTTTTAACGTAAAGTAAAAGGTCAGATGAAACGCTGAGCAAAAACGAAGTAATAGCGCGGGCAGACGATGCGATGTGACGCTAAGGGTCGGTGCCAAGGACGCCCGACATGACGCGGTTGGTCGGTGCCAAGGACGCCCGCCTGACATGGTGGGTCGGTGCCAAGGACGTCTGCCGGACGAGAGCCGAGCATTACCGAGAAAAGCTGAACTGTACATGCATATATCAATGAGCTAACCAGCGCTGCTCAGACGCTTTATAATATGAGTAGGTATTATATTGTGGTGCCTTACGACTTCCACGCGAACGAAATCACGGGCAGAAGTTAGTGCTGTATAAAATTAAATATTAACTTTAAGTGATAAGCGACTTATGATACCAGTTTTTTCTTTGTGGAAGCCAAACGAAACAGGAATCACATTGATAACCATAAAACTGTTATAATTATATGAACTAGTGGTCGCCCAGTGGTCGTAATTTGACCAAGTTTTTTAATGAATTTAAAGTATTATGCATTATTATGTAAAATATTAGTTCTCTTTCTATACTAACACTACTAATAATCCTTCTCCATATATAAACTTTAACTGTGCTTAATTTCATGCTCCTCCGTCCGCGTAATCATTCGTAAAAAGGAGTACAAAGTTTTTGCTTTACGTATTAATAACATATAGAAAATTCTTATAACAGTTTTCAATAAACGCTTCGCCAGTAAAATGTTATGTAAAACCATAACCCATGATAAACAATATTTCTATTATATTTATAGTGTAAAAAATGATAATCATGAAAAATTTAAATACGGCCTAGAGGAAGGATAGCAGAAAAACCATTGACTTATTGCTATAAAACGAATTGACTTTAAAGTCCCACTCACCTACATACCAGGAAAAGCGTTGAAATAAATAAAAAAAGCAATCCACGGAAAAACAGTTATGCAAATATTCACTCGTTATAGATGACTTTCCAAGGTTTGTTATGCATAGGTCCCATCCAATCAGGATTCCGTATTATTTATGAGATAAAAACCATGCACCGTACAATGGTTTGTCGGACAATGAATGGGCATAATCATCGCCAAACAAACGAAGATCGCGTCGGTACCCTGCGGCAGTAAAATCTCATACAAAAATATGGAACGCCGCACACTGGCGTTTCCAGTTTTTATTTAAGTCTCTTGAATTTTATGGTAATGTTTTTTTTCGGTGGATAGGAAAATGATTAAATTGTTCAAGTTCAGTTTGAAAAGTTTTTATAATAGTTTGTAAATGTATGATTGGATTTATTATTGTCTTATTTTTGGTATGAATTATGAGATTTTAATTTGGAAGTAAATATTATAAAAGATGGAGGAAACGCTGGCAGGTGAGGCCCTAGAATAGCATTTTATGACCTTATTGGTGATGTTTTTTTTTATATTTACCCTCATGGAAGTAGGCGTGAGCCTATGTATATACAGCACAATAAACAATTTGTGGTGTAAGACATATCCAGACAGTATAGGATTCTTGTTCAGACTTGTTATCTGCAAATTGAGAATCCCACTGCTATAAACACGAGAAAAGCAGCAAGTTAATTTTTCTGTTAGGTAAGCTAAGTTTACTAAAACGAATAAAAATATAATATTCCACTATATTACGTACTGCTCATCCACTGTCTAATCTATGTCCTGAATGAGCACCAAAACCTCATCACCTCATATTTCAAACTAACCGCAAAATACATTGTCAAAAAGATCCACGTTATTTTTACAGGAAAAAATATGGTTTGTTTATTAAATTTGCAAGTGAAATCGCACGCACTATAAAAATAATAGATCCGTTTATTTCGTGAGGCACGCAATGGTTGGTCACGTGAGTTTGTCTCATTTAGGCTTTTTCCTGTATGTTTGTTACTGCGTAATGAAGTTGTACTATCTAGTACATTCTCAGAGCAGTTAATACAGTTGTAACTTTAAAGAGAATAGTAACTTAACTACCTAAGAAGTAACGATTAATGATGAAATTTACTGTACCTAGGTTACAAGTGAATGATATGGTCTCATGTATTTGGAAGCGCACGTATATGTACCTGTTCTATGTACCTATATTTGCATGTAAGAAAATTCGGTCTGGCGAGTCATGTGAGGGCACACGCCAGGAAATAATAACTGCAAAGGGTTATCGAAATCTATAAGGAGGACTATATAATATATTATTTACTTCAATGTAATTTTTTAAGATCCAATTGAATCTATGTTGGAACTGAAGTAAGAAGTGTGGATACACGTGGCAGCTATATTGTGTTCTCACAATGCGAATTCTGTTCGATTTGTTAACCTCCCTGTTTCATCGCCATGAATATTATTGTAATCAGTATAAACAGCTTACGCGATAAGACTACATAAAACATTAAAATCTTCTGAGCTAACTTTCTGTTGCTTCTCTTTGTATTTGGATAAAATATTTTCTCTTGTATTGTTTTTATGTTCATTATTGTTTGTGTTTTTGGAATATTTTACATCATTTGCGTAAACTTTATCAAAGTTGGTACAGTAAGGAACTAATATAAAAGTAGTGATAAAAGTAACATAAATTCATAACTCAGGTATGTGCCGATACAAAAAAGCAAAGTCCCTACCTAGTTACCGCAATAAGTTTGTATCAATTCAGATATTATCTACGTATGTATATTGCTTGGTATTTGGATTATATTCATAGTTGTCATGTTTTAACCTTACCCTTATTTGATGACTTTGCTAGAAAAAAACATTGACGCTACTGAAATAAAACAGCTTGCAGCATTTTGTAGAAAGCCTGCGGCCATTCTTTTTCATTACCACTATGTATTTAAAATTCAAAACGCATTTTAATGAATAAGAACGGATCAAAAGTTGACAGGCGAGAAATTCCACGACTATTTCGAGAGAGAATTTTAGTTGCATTTATATGCTGATTCGGGTGTTCGTGAGATATTGCAGTGGCTATCTGATATTTGTTCAGGTTGAAAAATTTGTACGACTTCATTCTTCAAGAGTTATGGAAGTGCAGGTATTTTTTGGCTTATAAAACGGATAGGTTACGACGTTTATTGAATACGTCTTGGTTTATTTAAAGATAACTAAAAGCTTTATATAGCCATCTGATTGTGACCTTAATTTTTATCTAGGTGAAAAGATTTTACGCATCCATTTCTGAAATAAAAATGTGATCTTCGTTAATGAAGAAATCATGCTAATAATTATTAAGAACAATAATTAATTGTTAGAGAAAAATATATTTTAAATAACGTCGATGCTGAATAATTTGAATATTCAGAAGAAAATACAGAAACGAATGAAATGCCAACCAAAACCACAGTTTCTAACTATAATACGAAGCATTTTTCATACATTTAACCCATCCACTTACTAAACCGCCTCCACTAAATTGATTACAGTTTTAAATTCGATTCAGGCAACATGAAATCCTTTTAACTAACTTTTAATTAATTCAAAACTAGAGGTCGTAACTGCTAGGAACTGTCGCCACGGAGTAAATTAGTACGAACATACGAATGGTACACAAATCTTAAGAATCTGAAACTTGTATATCGGAATTAATGATGTTCCGGGAACGTTTCATGTGCTGCAATGGAATTGAACTTGTTTAATTGTTAAGGGCCTAAGAAGACGATTGTTTTTTGTGTGACTAAGAAGTCTGTAAGGTCTGCATTCTTTTATATTAAGTGCATCCGCAAGGGCCGATGTCTGCCAGGGGAGCGGGTTGTTCGAAAAAATAGTTACCGTTAGATACCGTGGCCCCTGGCACACAGGCAACTGAAGGAACACGGGTGGGTTTTAGTCAGTAAAAATCTGACCCAATCGCCTGCTCCACCCAGACCGGGAGAAGTTTTTTGATAATTTCCCATACTAAAAAAAATTCGTTCTCATTTTCACGGACAAAACAGTGTAACGGTGCGCAAGATCTCTCAGGCCGCGTCATAACCGATCGTCGCGTACATATGTCACTTTTTGTTTGGCAAAATTTTCGTAAGGTCGTGAGATCAGAATTTTTGTTCGCAGACTTGACGGCACAAAGACCCTGGAATTTGGGATGTTTCGAATACTATAGTTGACCTTACTATACATTTATAAACTGAGAACTTTTAATGGTTGTTTTCTCGCGGCAGAACAACTTGCCATAAGGAGTACTTTTGAAGCATAGAGTAAAAGTAAAAACGGTAATTTAAAAAATCTAAAAAACCCGACTGCTTTTCTGAGTATTCATGGAAAAGCCCTAAAACAAGAAAGTCGTTATACCCGTTGCACTTAACTTAAGAATCGCCAGTTGCTAAGGCGATGCTTATAAGCAGATAAATTGTAGCAGTCGGGACCCATTCTAGAAAGTCAGACGTCTAGTCAGTAGATTGGAGTAATCTGCAATGTAATATAGGTATGTGCTCTCAATTCACTAAGCCTCCATTTCTAGTCAGTTCAGTCGGGTAAAAGTAAAGATTAATTTTTTGTTTTAAAATAATTAAAAAATATTCATCAACTCGAAAACGTGAGAATCAATAGTAACACTACAGGTAACTTGGAGGTACTACTCGAATAGCACGCGGCGCCGACAAAGAGAACAGCGATGCATAAATGTTCAAAGCAAAATAAACTCTCGCACGTGGCTTTCGAGTTTTGTTTTACATAATGGTTAATCTGTCATTTTTTATTTCTAATATTATATTTGCTTATAAAACGATCGTATTACCAAGACAAAACCATTTCGCTGCGGGAAAACAACCATTAAAATTTATTGGTGTATATTATGCTATAGTTGACCAAATGACTATTTGCTTTTGAATTGCTTACCTGTTTTATATAGAAACATTGGTGCTCCAATTGGCCATTGGTCCTTGTTTGGCTTCAACTACCACATAAAACTGCTGTCTCTACGAACTCTAAAGCTACAGTCTTTTTTCTACAGATACTGGTCGTGGCAAACAAAGACTCCTCCTGCCCCAGAAAGCACGTTGGTAACGGTTGTCAGTTGTGGAACTTTAACAACCGTTACGAGTCGTCAGAAGCCCGAAAGTGTGGCAACCAATCTCACCAAAGAGTATCGTATTACCCAGGAACTGGATTGTGGAGGTCAAGCAGGCAGTCGCTTCATGTAAAATACTGGTATCCAGCTGCATCTGGTTAGGCTGGAAGCCGATCCCAACATAGTTGAAAAAAGGCTAAGCAGATTGATTGACTTGTTATGTCAGAATTTATCCTTCAAAGTAAATAAAAGTTGACTTGTGGCGGCCATCTACAATGCCACATACAAACTACAAATCAACAACTTGAGAAACACAAAAAGTGAAGTGGCGCCATCTACAATGTCATATGCGAACTACTCAAGACTTGACGTCTCACCGTCCTCCCGGCATCAACCGTCGGGCAGCTGCCTACCAGACACAACACCCGTCTGGTCGAAGGATCCTCCCTTTTCAATAGAGTATGAGTGGACTTTACACCCTGTTCCTCCTCGGAAAATGGTAGAATCGAATAGGCAGATTAAAAATCACCAAGCTTTTTGATGCATACGCATCAACTGCTAGTGTGTTTAACCAAATAATAATTTAAAAAATCGGTCACTTTTACAAGACTCTTTACAACAATACAACATCGAATACTGTACAATATCATACACAATCTCGTTGCCAAAAGCATCGCGTTTGGCTTAAACCTAAAATATTACATTCACAGCGTCGAAAATCACTACAAATTGGGCTAGTGATCCAAACTAGACGAAAGCCAAACTACAGTGAAACCCGTTTGAATATTTGCCAAAAACTTGATTAGCTATTAGGTACCTTACATTGAAACGTAAGGCACGTCCACTGGAGCGTTGGAACGAGTTTCAATAAATTTTAGAGTTTTATTATGCAAGTTGCAATGTTGACGGTTTAGTACTATCTAAAAATGTGGTAACCTTATTAATAAAAACTAGGTTTTGAAGGTCGGAAATTATCCCACGCGTACATACTACTGGCATAAAAAACTGGGTTCTTGGAACCCCCAAACGAAGGTCACACGCGATAGTCGCGACACTCGCGTGCATGTACACTAGTATAAGTCTAGAATAAAAAGACACAAAGAGAGAAAGTGTGAATTTAAAACGCGTTTTGAATGCGAACCATTTCTTTTTTGGGTGGGAAATCATCAAATAACTTCTCCCGCTCTGGGTGGAGCGGGAGGGCGTGTCAGACTTTTACTGACTAAAACCCATCCGTGTTCCCTCAGTTGCCTGTGTGCCAGGGGCCGCGGTATCTCTTTTGAACAACTTGCACCCTTGGCAGGCATCGGCTCATGCGGGCCCCATCAGTTGCTGCTGACATCTCTTTGAGGCGCGCGTGGATCACAACGCGCCGTCGACCCGGGCTTGGTCCTTACCGGACAGCGAGCTACCCATTACTCGCCGTCCGCAATGCCTACGGTGGCCGGATTCAGCCTGGGATGCGAACCATCTTGTATACGTTTTTAGCCCTCTCGAAAACCATGAGAACAACACTCATGATTTACTAAAATTGCAGTCGCTATCTTGTCCCCTAATCGCAGCAGCCGCCCGCTACACCGCTCCCGTATAAGTAAGATTCGCCGAGCGAGGCATACTCTTACCATTCCCTAAGACGCTACAACTCTCCTCCAGGAGAGTAGTAAGCTCACCAGCACCTTCAGGGTACACCGTCACAAACCCGGTGGTTTGTGACGGTGTACCCTGAAGGTGCTGGTGCTGGTGAACGGGTCGTCGCGATGGGCCTCGGTGGCGAGGACGGAAGGACGGTTCCTTCCGTCCTCGCCACCGAGGCCCATCGCGACGACCCGTTCAATGTCCGTTCTGTCCTTTGCTTGAGCCAGCCCGCGACGCTGAGCCTGTAGTATTAAGTAAGTCGCCGAATAATAATTAATCCGATTCAGTTTGTCACTTGCTGCCCTCTACCAGCGATGCCCTAAGCCGAGGTCCATGCCCCACAGGGCGGCCCTGAGCGAGCAGTCGCTCTAGTTTTAAGTTTTTTAAGCCTTGGCTGGTAATCTTAATTTACTACGATTATCACAGGGAAGCCCGATTAAGCAGACGACAAACTCATAGGTTGAAATGTGAGATGTCATTCCCAAAAAAAGTCGCCATCTTGTAAAACGAAAATTCAACATGACCATGAAAACGATACCCCTGATGTAAATTTATCAGCCACCATCTTGGATTTTAATTTAGACCTCACTCTCGAAAATCATGGAACTGTAGTAAGCATAACGGTTTTTCGTTACATGACGATTTCTACAAGTTTACACCCACTGCAACCTGCGGTAAAGATCTTCACTCCAAAAAGAATTCAATGTACCCAGGTCATGGTCTTGCCCGTATGCCTAATTTCATTCAAATCCGTAAAAAGGTAACAGACATACAGACCAAAAGACAAACATAATTACTTTCGCATTTAATATTAGTGTGGACGGAGTTTTATTACTGCACAACGAGGCAGAGGTTATGAACTGAAATCACAATGAAATGAATAACAAACTGAATTCAGGATTTTTATTCTTGTTTTTTTTTTTTTTTATAATAAAACTAGCTGACCCAGCAAACGTTGTTTTGCCTTATAAATTATTTAGGGTGAACAACCCTTATCACTTAGGGGTATGGAAAATAAATAGTAGCCGATTCTCAGACCTACTGAATACGCATATAAAATTTGGTAAAAATCGGTAAAGCCGTTTTGGAGGAGTACGGTAACTAACATTGTGACATGGAAATTTTATAGATAAGATGTATCAAAGCTTTATTCTACAGACGAGTATATAAGATTGATCTTATGTCTAGTACAGACGCCAGCACATCAAGCCACCCCAAACTGTCAAATTTTCCCAATTGAACATGAACCTTACACTTATGTTATAAAGTTGAAAATCTATCAAAGAAATTTGACAGATTCAGGTAGCTTGATGCGTCTGTACATAAATATAGTTTCCTTTCTGGTAAAAGGCTTTCCCGTTTATCTCTCAGATATTTCAATTCAGAGTAAAATTGGACTGATTTGTCCAGCGCGTCTCGCCATTTCCTTTGTGGTTTTCTACAACGCTGACTATTCGCGGCGAAGTCATGGTGCGGTCTCATACCGACATTCCTTGATTAATTTCGTGGTTTATTCCAACTAAGGTTAGTAATTTGTGTTTCGGAATAGTAATTAAACTGTCGGTGTTAACTTGGACATTTTAAACGTGAACAGTTAAAACAGATACAAAATCTTCAGGTCGTTTGAATTTCAATCTAAATTCTTACTCGTAAAGATAGCCATTACCAGGTAGGTACTAAAAGATTTAAGGGTTATATTTTGATAAGATTTGGCTGGCCGAACGTTATTGCTAATTTTATTATTCCATTAGTCTGGTATTTTTTTATAGTGGCTAAACTGTTTTTGCTTGCCTGCTTAAAAAAATAGTGTCCAATTTAATATTTTACATTCGTTTTCTCGGTCGGCCCGTCGACGTTGATCGTAAAAATACAGGATCTCCAGGAGTCATATCCCAAAATTTCCAAAGTCTTATACAATGTAAGATTTAAACAAACCTAAGCGTCACTAATGGGGGAATCACACTGGGTCGATTTTCACCTCACCATTTGTAATCGATAATCGCCATCCCATTTACACAGGTCGATAAAAATCACAGGTCACACACTAAATTTTGCATCAAAATGTCTACCAAGCCACAGGCTGTCGCCTGCGATTGAGCACTCACTCTCTCAGTCGATTTTGTTCACCCGCCGCATGCGACCTTTCGGCGCTCAATAAAAGTGGAAACGTACTCTACTTTGGAACTTAAATTTTTAGCCACCTGCGGCCCAGCTGAATTGCTATTTAGACAGTCTGTACTTATCATAAACCTGACATACATGCAATTAAAATAAAAAAGATAAAAATAAAACCTCAAAGCTAAAACTCCATAAATCATTTTAAATACGTCCAAACATTTCACCAAAGAAAACCACAAAACTATTTCCTCAGCAGCACTACACTAAATAAAATTGTTTCAAAAACTCGAAACAATACAGCAACATTATTTCCACGATGGAAGCTTCCACAAGTTTTGGTTTTAAAAAAAGAACGGGTATGTGTGTCTTTACAATTTTCTTGCTGTACCAACGAAATGTGACGTTGTGTGTTCTGATATATATTTCTGGAAGAGGTATAATGGAACAGACCTTAAGAAATATTGCATAATTATTAATATTAAAACTTTCGATTATTAAAAAAGAATGTAAGATTACTCATATTTTAAAGATGAACCCTTTCCTTTATCTATAGTTCTGAATCGATGATTTTTGCAGTTAAAAAAAGCCAACTAGGTATTTAGACAGATCATCATATCACCTTCCCTACTTACTTGGATTTCATACAAAAAACATGAATCGATTAGTGACAAAACAAATCCCTTTGTAATTTATTTCTCCGATTTTATCAGTACAGTTCTTAAACCCGACCATTTTTCTTTTGATTCGAAATTAAAAACCTGTTTAAAGCCAATCCTAACAGAGAGATTAACAAAATCCCACCTTCAATTCTTGACTTTCGCTTCAACAATTAATAAATCGTCCGAGCCGAACCCGACAAATCCTCTATAAATCCTTTATAAATGTTAAACTCGCTTCTAGTCGCACTAAGTCTGTGTTCACCCTTTTGTGGGAGTCAAGTCACGTAATTCTACCTATTTGAACTAGTACAAAGTAGGTACCTATAGCTTACAATGTTCTCCGCCTAAAGGGGTTTATTTCGGCTTAGAGAACAAGGTGTATAGTCCCGATAGATGTTTATTTTATGCCAGAAGTGCGACTTTATTATGAATGGCTTAGTTTTGTTAAGTTGAATTCGATGGACCGAATGAGACCGAATGGACGGAATAAACCATCTTTTTTTTTTGTGGGTGGGAAATCATCAAATGACTTCTCCCGCTCTGAGTGGAGCAGGAGAGCGTGTCAGACTTTTACTGACTAAAACCCACTCGTGTTCCCTCAGCTGCCCGTATGCCAGGGGCCGCGGTATCTCTTTCGAACAACCCGCACCCCTAGCAGGCATCGGCCCTTGCGGGCCCCACCAGCTGCTGCTGACGTCCTCCTGCGACGGGTCAGCACAGTGGCCCCGTCGCCGAATAAACCATCTTTAGGAGCAATTTTTGTGTTGACTCATACTTTATATTGTTGTATATTTAAATTTTATTTCTATCTAAATCATCATCTGCCTAGCCTTTTCCCAACTATGTTGAAGTCGACTTCCAGTCTAACCAGATGCAGATGAGTATGCATTTATTTAACATGGAGCGACTGCATTAACTGTTCCATTTAAATATAAGTTTAATAAATAGTTCCATCTAAATATATCTGTAATATCATAAATGTTGGAATATAAATAAATTACCTCCAGTATATCAAAAAACCTAAGCAAAATACAATATAAAAATCTGTAGGTAATAATAAATGAGGTTGGAGATAACTGTGGTCTTCTCCAGCCTTCCACAACTTTCCACGTCGGCAGTAAGAAATGACCGATTGAAAAAAAAGTTATTTAACCGTGATAAAATGAGCCACGTATACATGTTGGTGGCTAGTTTTTTTCGGGGGAAGAGTGAAAGCTTGTAGATTAAAAAACAAAAAATACGACGTGGTTGAAATGTGAGACACCATCTTGGAAAAATATAACATCGTTTCACGTACGATTACGTAAAGCCTTTACTTATAATCTAGCCTTTGTTTTACGTGTAAAACTCAGGTGTAATACAAAATAACAAAAACAAGAAATCTCATCTTCTTGAAAAAAAAAAATTAGAGCACAAAGAATATCTATCGTTTTTCCACATAATATTCGTTTTTATTATTTATTTATTTATTTATATATGCTTTATTGTACACCAGAAAATACATGACAAAAACAAAATTAACACTAAAAACATACAATGGGCGGCCTTATCGCTTTCTGCGATCTCTTCCAGGCAACCTTGGAATGGACAGTGATTGCGTGGACAGTGATTGCGTTTTTATTTCATAGTTTTCTTGATAAAATCCACAGCCCGACAGTCCCAACTGACAGGCCGAGCCAGGCGTTGTTACGACTATGGAGGCTTATCGCGGCCTGTGCCAATCATTCCTACGGCGTGTGTCGGCCTGGTGCGGCCTGTTGACCACCTCCGACTCCCGGCGAATCAGACGGGCGATGACAGGCCACTGCAGGTCCAACGGCCAGTAGGCCCGGCCTGGCGGGACGTGGGACGCCGCAATAGATAGACCGACAAATGTATGATCATCTTGGAAAGCTGTTTACCTTTTATGGTGTTGAACGTATGGTGTATCTAGTGACAGGTTATATGCGTTCATATAATTATTATTTTATTTTTTATTGCCTGTCTAACAATTTTTTTTATAATTATCTATTAAGTCATTAGTTATTGACATGATCTACTCACAATATTTTCTATGATGAGTTGTTTTAGGCTTTATTTGGCCTCGACAGTTTTCATTTTATTTGTCGGTATATTGGTATGGCTAGCTGACATTTTGACTAATTATTTAATTAATATTTTGTGTCTCGTAATGTTTATTACTTTGCCTATGTATGTATAGAATCAACTCTATCCGACTAAACAGACAGCTGTGCTGCTGGGGAGTTTGTTCCGCCACTTCTTCTTCCCAGCTAAAGCACTAGGAAGTGGTGAAGGGTGGGCGTTTTGGGGGACTGTCTCATGTACTTTGACGTTCGAAAAGTGCTGATTCTCAGCCTAATTTGAATAAATGACTTTTGATTTTGATTTTGATTTTGAACCCCTATTAAAATATGAGATCTTTTATACAACAACTGCTTATTTTAATTGTCTTTTTTTTGGATGACTATCACGTTGTGTAGTTAAGTTTATACCTAACAACAAGCTTCTGCCCGCGACTTCGTTCGCGTGATATTTCTTATTTTAACATAACAACGCATTGTGCGCCCACGCGATATTACTTCATTTTTTTCCTAGAATTCTTTCTGATTGATTTCTCTTTTTACTTAGCTCTTAAGGGTCGTAGCGTAACGTTAAATAGCATTAGTCAAGAATTAGCCTACCGAATGCAATACTATTTTTACAAATCCGACTGGTACTTCCAGAGATTATTATGAGTTTTTTTTTTGTTTAGCCTATGCTATCCCATTGATGGGCAAAGTCCTCATTATTAATATATGCAGAGAAAATTTGTTTGTTTGCAGAGGACATACAAACTAACAAACAAACAGTTGTTACGTCTTTATAATATTGGTATAGGTTTAATATAACAAATCATAAATATATCAACTACTATCCAATATTCCTACATTATTCGAATTTCCGCCTTCTAACACCCATAACGGAATATTCTGACACGTTTCACGATATATCGTCTAACCAAAATGGTGAACAGGAAGTCGACTGTCGTATTATAGATTTGACCTGCAATTTATCGAACCTTTTTGATTCTTCAGGATGCCTGAGTATAATGATTTGTTGTAACTGTTCATATTATCCCTATTTCTCTATTAATTTTATAAATGCGAAAGTAACTCTGTCTGTTTATCTGTTACGCTTTCACGCTTAAACCGCTGAATTGATCGTCATGAAATTTGGCAGAGATATAGCCTGGGTTATGGAGAAAGACATAGGCTACGCTTTTTATGTGATAACCAACATCCACGCGGATGGAGTCGCTGGCAAAATCTAGTAGGAAATAAACTCAGGTTTTGGTAGGCGTTTTGTTTGTTGACGGTTATTTTCTTTCTTCAGGAAATCTATTACTCTTAGGGCGAATTTCACCAAACTTTTATACCTAGAATAAGTCTTATCCTGAGAATAAATTTTTAATTTTTGACAGATCTTCCATAGTAGAATTGTCAGACGTAAATGTTATTTACGGATAAAAGATATCTGACTTTGATAAAATCAGCCCTTAGTAGTGAAACTGCCTTTACTAAATGTCACTTCCATTTTCCAAACACCTGGTACTGACTATATTTTGCTAAATATGATACTTAAAACCTAGAAGGCTTATGGCTAAGTAATAACAGCAGCAAAGGTCCATCGAATACGTTAAGCAACGCTTGTCGAGGTTGGTCCGTGGATGGGTGACCATTTTTACATATTCCACCGTGTACCTCATTCCACAAAGGACGTTAAGCCGTCGCTTTCGTTTGTCATTCGTAGAACTTGAACAGTTGCTACGGGTGTCTGAAGCCCATAAGTCTGACAACCAGTCTTTACAAGGAATACTGGGTTACCCAGTAACTGGATTATGCAGGACAAATTGACAGTCGCCCCATGTAAAATAGTATTTAGCTGATATCAGATAGACTGGCAGCCAATCCCAACATAGTTGAAAGAAAGCTAGACAGATAACGAGTCGCAACAACATCAAATTTACTATTTGAGAAATAAATTCATACATTAATTACTACGCACTGCGCAGCTCTTACAGATTTGCGAAAAATTCGGAGGCTTTGGATTCAACGTTATAAGGAATCCGAATTTTATGAATAGCTTAAAAACTTTATTCATACAGAGGAAAGTAGGTACCTAATGATTTCAGAATTAAAAAATAAATAAAAATGATGTAAATGATTCAAGTTCATTGTATTTGTGGATCTTTTCAAGTTTCCTAGAATTGTTTTTTTATTACTTCAAAGTTTTATCATAACTTATGAATCATGGATTTGTGTTAATGTGATGTACAATGGTACCTCTGTTGTTTCCATCCCCCATCGTCAAATAAAATTTTATATATATCTAAGCTCTGCTTGATTTCATGCTAATAAAAAATAACTAGCACTTTGCCAGCGGCTTTGTCGGCCCTATATGCCAAACCCCGTACGAATTTTGTTAATTCCGGCCTATGTTCCTATTGTACACCATAAATTGTACTTATGTGAAAAATTTCAGCTGATTACGTCCAAGGGTTTGGGCTGGGCTTTGATGAGTCTGTCTAAGTGTGAGTTAAGACTCATGAGCCAATTTTACACCAACTGTATTTTTCGTTCAGACAGAAGTCGTCATTAATAGCTTGAAAGAGTATATTGTTTAACTCAAGGTACAGTATTTTTATCTTACGACGCTAACCGTGCTTTGCTTTTGTTAGCTAAGCGTAGAAGCACGCTGTGAATAAATGCGTGAAAACGAGTGGCGAGAGCACATAATACACACACAAACACACACACAATCTCACTTCCGACTTGCCATTGTCTCGGACGATACCGATAGTTCCTGCGCTTACACACACACATTCACAGCGAGTTTGTACACTTGGTAAACAAACCACGTTTTGTGACATAAAAATTCAATCAATTGCCATATTTTTAGCTTACTTTTGGATAAATTTATTTGTTAATCCAATAGTGCGAGTTGAGCTGAAGGAAAGGAGAAAATACACATATTTTCCTCAACATCACAGAGCACGGAGTTCCGTATCTGGCAGCGTCTACAGCAATACTAAACATTGCGTTGAGCGTACGTCTTCTGTGACCGCCTTCAAAGCTGTAAGTTTGTTTGTCGTAGTTCGAGTTAGTGGTGAGGCACTTAGTTTGTATGGAAAGTGTTGACCACGACGCTTTTAGCAGCGGCCGCTGAAGTGTATACACGCTCTACGTTCGACATTGATAAGACGATAAGGTTTGTGTAGGTATTCAAAATTCATTACTATTAACATTTAGCTAATCGTGTTAACGTCTTCATTTGGAGCAGTCAGCGGCTTAGCAACTGACGATTAGTGTTACGTAAATAAAAGCTTTCGGTACCAATTACTCGATTCAAATTGATGTATTAAATTTAGAATTTGGCTCAAGATTCAACAAACGAAGAATAATTTATCGGAAGATAGCTCTATCTACGTAGATTAGAATATATACAGAGTAACAAACAGGATAACTTTAGTAATCTACATGTTGAATAATTATTACAAATGAACCGAGACAAAGGCGTTAAATAATACATATATGCTAATATTCCATGACAAAGAACGAAGTACGAATGCCCAGGAATGAAGAGATTCGCTGAAGAACCAACGTAACCGACATAGCCCAAAGAATGCAGTGGGCAGGGCACATTGCTCGCAGAACAGATGGCCGATGGGGCCGAAAGGTTCTGGAGTAGCGACCGCGTATCAGAAAACGTAGAGTTATAATACCTTCCAAAAGGTCGACTGATGACCTTGTGAAGGCTGCAAGAATCCGCTGAATGTAGGAAGCACAGAACAAGTGGAAGTGGTGTAGCTTGGGGAAGGCTTATGTCCAGCAGTGGACGTCTTTCAGCTGAAATGATAATGATGATGATGAACATGCCGTCAGCATAATCAGCTTACAACTGCTGGACCCAGGCTCTGTGAGAAGGACTGTGCCATAATCCACCACGCGAGAGCAGTTAGGGTTTGTGGCTGTCACATATCTATGAATTTTTTGGTTCTAGAAAATGCCGGTTGTCACGTTTTTTTTCTTCATCATTTTGAGAGCACTAGTGACTTAATTAATTCATCATATCAGCCGAAAAACGTCTACTGCTGGACATAAGCCTCCCCAAAGGGAGGGATTTGCCATAATCGCTACGCTTGGCAGGCGGGTTGGCGATCGCCGTATGGTGGTCAAATGCATAGAGAACGCAGCTGCTCATTTTCCAGTAAGTCCCTTAGTCGCCTTCTACGACACCCACGGGAAGAAATGGAATGGTGCTATTCATTTTACGTCCGGCACCACACAGAACCCGGCACCACACGGAACGCTTAATTAATTACACAAAGTAAACTGTGTGCCTTCTATGTTATGGGTTTGGTTTCCGTGCTTAGTCCTTCAAGTGGACCATTGTGCATGATGGGAGATAACTGCGTGCCTTTGTTGAAACCTATGGCATGTAAGTCGGAGCCGTTATCACTGAGCCACCACTAGATATTTTGATGATATACAAAACACTAGTTACTATTTATTTATTATAGTGAATACCATCCTGTATGATTGCTCCGGCTATGATTTTCGTATTAAAAAAAATCACATTCCTCAATGGAATGTGATTTTTTTGAATACGAAAATCATAGCCACAAAGCGAATGCTTTGCGGTTCTGATTATCATTTATCGAATTTGAATAATTAGCCTCACATATAGCTTTTATCAAACTCGGTTCTGGTCTCGACAATGGCTGTTTACGATCGTGTTTTGTTTTAGTTTAATTTATTCAATCACAAACATGAGCCTTCACAACTTTGTTGTAACACACATAAATTAAATCAATTAAGGGGGAACCGCCAGGCTGGGCTACTAAATTCAAGTTTTCTTACTTTTTCATGAAATAGGATTTAATAAACTTAGAGGGTTGTATTGACGGTTTTAATGTTTGTTTGTTTAGTAGTCGCCCAGTGGTGAAAATTGGACCATAATTCATGTAAAACTGAATTCATTTCTAATGCATTAATATATAAAAATATTATCTTTCTGGACTCCTTCTACATAGAAACTGTAACTGTTTCAAATTTAATACTCCTCCGCTCGCGTGATTTTCGTTAAAAAGATTTTTCTTCACGTTTTAATATATTGATAATTCTGTAAATATGTACATACTTGCTACTGTCGCGAATCATATTTAAATCAATGTCGATTGTATGTACAACCTATCACTGACCTGCAAATTGCAAAAACAAAAGACGCGTGGTAGGGACCACCAGTTGCCTGTGTACCAGGGGCCGCGGTATCTCTTTCGAACAACCCGCACCCCTGGCAGTCATTGGCCCTTCCAGGCCCCATCAATTGATGAGGCCAAAGAGATGTCAGCACCAATTGGTGCTGACATCTCTTTGAGGCAAGCGTGGAACACAACGCGGCGTCGACCCGGGCTTGGTCCTTACCGGACAGCGAGCTACCCATTACTCGCCGTCCGCAAGCCCGCGCCTACGGTGGCCGGGAATCGGCTTGGGATTCCCGACGCCCAGGGCGTCTCCTGCAAAGGCTACGGCCGTGAGGGCGCATGTACCCTCCCTCGCCTCTCTCTTTGCGAGCATCACTGCTTTCAATTTAATTTTATAAATAAAATATTTAATTCATATATTTAATTTATTACGTCTATTCGGAGTCTAACACGCCGGGAGAAGTTATTTGATGATTTCCCACCCAAAAAAAAACCACTGAAGTCTTCCAAGTGAAAATACCTCACTTTTGCCCTTGATTAGTTTAATATTAAGGATTAACAAGTCCCCAAGTTTGGCGTCAGTAGCTAGGTACCTATTTATTGATTGAACAAAGTTCGTACATTAACTCATTAGGTTATTCTCGATATATTGAAACTGTGAGCTTGGAAATTAATGTGGGAAGGTAGGCCTCAATAATGAATGAAGTATTATTAGGAAACTATACAGGCTGTAAGGAGAACGCTTCCAAAGCCAGAACGTAGGTTACATAAACAACCTAAATGCAACCAATAACCTTTCGTCTTAAATTGGTTATTTTGCATCAATTTAAAACGTTTGATGCTTCTATAATGTTTTTACTTATTTTATTTTAGCGGCGCTTTACAAAGGATGCCTAAACCTACAGTCGCCCCCTGGACTTGCGGTCGTCGGCCGCGCGGGTCTTGGTGAGCGTCCTTATGCGTGAGCCTTTCAAGTGATTTTTATTTTTGAAAACATTGCTTGCTAGATTTGTAAAAAAAAACTAAATGTGTTTAATCTAATTTTATTTGGTTCATTTAACTGTTCTCACAGCATAGTGTACAGAAAAAGCAAAAATTGAAAAAAATAATGTAGATTTTTTAATGGTACTGTACCTATCGAGAATCACTAGCCCTATCACCTGTCTCCGTTTTCGGAAGCGTTTCCCTTACACCTTGTATAAAGATTTTCTGCTTCGTTTATTTTAAAGCTCAATTTGGTGTTATTTGTCGAGCCACCGTCTGCCTCCAGCCAAACCAGATGTAGCTTAATACTAGTATTTTACATGGAGTGACTGCCTATCTTACCTCTACCCAGAGGCGGCCTTACCCATAGCGAGGCTCCGGGCGGCAGGTCTACGAGGCCCTTTGTCCTTCGTGAAAAGTATGTGATGTGAACCCACCCGTGTTCCATCAGTTGCCTGTGTGCCAGGGGCCGCGGTATCTCTTTCGAACAACCTGCACCCCTGGCAGGCATCGGCCCTTGCGGGCCACATCAGTTGTTGCTGACATCTCTTTGAGGCGCGCGTGGAATACAACACGTCGTCGACCCGGGCTTGGTGATTATCGGACAGCGAGATACCCTTTACTCGCCACCCGCAAGTCCGCGCCTACAGTGGCCGGGAATAAGCCTGGGATTCCCGACGTCTAGGGTGTCTCCTGCGAAGGCTACGGCCGTGAGGGCGCATATACTGCCTTTCCCTTTTTGCGAGCATCACTGCATCGCTGAAGGAAGCGACTGCTAGCCATGCACTCTCGCTCCGTACCATGGCCTGGACCAGGGCCGGACGCGAGAGATCGCCGCCGCCGATCGCCTCCATGACGACTCAGCGGTGCTCCACCCAAGCCGGGCAGACCTCCACCGTATGGTTCACCGTATCCTCAGGGCGATCTTCGCAATGGAAACACCCGGGCGTTTCCTCCCGCCTCATCTGAAACAGGAAGCTCCCGAAACAGCCGTATCTGTTGAGGACCTGTGTCAGGCGGAAGGTGAGGACGCCATGCCGCCTCTCAAGCCACTCCTCAAAGAGGAGACTTACCGCCGCAATCGTGGCGTGCCCAAAGATACATACTACAGTAAGGATTTTGTAACTCATACCGCAAGCAAAATAATCCCAAGGTGACAAGAGTTGACGAACGAAATGAAACACGAGGATTCCCCGAGCGATAGAGGAGCAGAACATTATGTCCTGACTATGCGATTAAAGAACCGATCTTCGAGTGTTTCGAGGCGCGATATTCAAGTACTAAGTACTTAATGAATATTTCAATTATGTTTTGAATGAATGAATTAGTTAACTAACTTTATTTTAATTTACCGTTATGTTATAACCTTAATAAGTAATTAAGGACCAAAATCAAAAGTTTTATTTAAAAAAAATAGTTATAAAAATCTATATTTTTTTAATTCGGTTGGGTAGTTGCGCGAGGCCCCTGCAAGAGCGAGGCCCCGGGCGATTGCCCTGTTCGCCACCCCCTAAGGCCGCCGCTGCCTCTACCCTCTAGCTACGTAAAACTGGTAAGACTGGTTAGCAGACTTTCGGGCTTCTTTTGACTCGTAACGACTGTTGACTTTCCATGAATTCCAGCTGAGATCAATGCCTTAACGTGCTTCCAAGGCACAGAGGTATAATTGGTATGTAAAGAGCATCATCCATCTACGGACCATCTGCGTCAAGCCTAGCTTAGTCTGTTAGATCGTCCTGTACGGCTGGTTTTCCTTCGCCACAAGACCCACTAATTTGTAGAGTAATCAATTGAATACATTTTTTTTTTTTTTTTACTTTTGTTACTTATGGTAAGTTGGCATTGCGAGTTACACGATGTTTTCAAGGAAGGGCAATCCGATTTTTCTGACACTCACCAGTAGCTTGCCAAGGTAGTAAGGAATCAACCTTTTTTAGAACATTGACATCACGCCTTTATCCCTCTTGTCAAATGCGTTCACCAAAACGATGTTTTTGTCGAGAAAACTACTTTAAAATTACTACTACTTACTTCAAAAGTACTAATACTTAGCTTGTGCCCGCGACTTCGTCCGGTTGTAATTTCTTGTTTTAACATAAAATATTTTTTTTTCTTTTACGACAATACTGTAGCTTCCCATTTGTGAAATAGTTTTAAGAATCAGTTCATTAGTTCCAAAGATTACCCTTTACTTAAAAGTGTCAAATTTTGACTCTATAATATAAGCCTAAATAAAGTAACCAGCTATATACTCAGTATAAAAAAATATTAAGACTATTTTAAGCTAGTACCAAAGTTCTTTAACATCAAAGAATTTATTACCGTTTGAAAATATGGCTGTCCGTGTTACTCTGCTCTCTTACTAAAGCGAGGGTAGTACGTGACATTTTTATATAACACTCCACTCATATTATTATCTTGCTTTTGGGAATACGTAGGTTTGGAATATTGCCATCCACCAAAAGATAATTCGCAAAAATGTCATGGCAGTTGTAAAAATTACGTCATAAATACAAATTTTAGATGAGGTCTGATAACATTCTTGGGTTCTGCAGTGATACTTTTGAAAGAAGGATATTTTTCGAAGATTTCCAATCTACGATCTAGTTAGGAAACCTCCTAAATATATACAGAGTATAAGCATTATATGAAAAGAAGAAATAAAATAGTAGGCGCAGAGAAAACTGCAAGTCTGTCTTTAAACAAAGAGTAAAAACACTCACAAGCATGAGAGTTGATTAATAATGATTTTGCCAACGAAACTGAATGAAAATCCTATTTCCTACTATACACCGTGATATTTTAATCGTCTTACAACGGCAGCCGACTTCATGTATCCAATGACTACTAATCATTTATAAAAAAAAAAAATTTTTTTGGACATATGAATAATAATAATTAAGAAAAATATATAATTCACTAAGACGCATGATGTAGTTTTGAAGACCCTGTTATGGAGATGGAATGAATGATGAAATGTAATGGTATTATGTTAGGTAGAAATCTTCTACCGTTTGATTCGTAAACATTAATAACAGGGAGGGTGTTTCATAATTCTAAAGCATTATTTATTTTTCTTAGTACCTATTATCTTAATTAATGGTAACAAGTTTTTTAATCGCGCCTGTAGGTATTTTATGTCGGATACATTGAGTGGGTCACCTTTGTAAGACGACTAAAATGTCAGGGTGTATAGTCTTCCTACTATAATATATCATGTGAAAATTTGTAGATATGTAAGTATAGATGTTTGTTACTCCATCACGCAAAAACGGCTGAACGGATTTGGATGAAATTTTAGGGCCCAGAGAGCTTATAAGCTGGATTAACACATAGGACTATTTTTATCTCGGTATTACGTACCCGTGAGATAATTTTCGGCCTGAACGAGGGTGAAGCCGCTAGCACAAGCTAGTTCTAAATAATGTAATGCAATGCAGTTGTTGTAAAGTTAAAAGTTATTTTACCGAGACATCTAAATCCGCTGCCCCTTTCTATACTGAAAATAATGTTGTCTTCTGTATCAAGATAGGTACATTCTAGTGGAGGAATTGTCTTCATGCTTCTCCATCAAGATTACACGGCATAATTTATCGTCCGTCCCCCCAAATAAAGTAGGAAATAATTATTCCGTCCAGCCCACCAAATAATTTAAAAACAAAACATTGAATTTGTATCCATTCCGTCTCTTGAATAATAATTAATCGAAAGTCACTCCTGAAAAGTGACTTTGTACCTTAATACTGTAATAATAGGGTCTAAACTAAAATTCACGTATCAACTTTGCACATCATTGTGAGTAAATTTTAATGCTCTCCTAATATTTCGGTGACTTGACAAAATTTCTCTGTTTATAATAGTATATCTCGTTTGGGTCATGACATTAAGTTTTTGTTCCTTGCTTTATAAAATATTGCTTAAACAACTATCGCTGTAGAACTAGTGAAAACTGGTTTCATGTTTTTGTTCATTGTTGAAGTCGTTTGTCAGCCCTCGCAAAAACGAGAAGGTCAAAAGTTTAATGTGGTCAAAATGACATGAAAAGGCCGGCTGAAAAGCTAAAATATAGTGCTTGTTCCTAATGTTAATCATTTCAGGTTATTTTTTCTAAGGAACTGCCAAAATTCAGAACAAATCCTAATTTAATAAATCTTGTTAGTAACTAAATTGCACTACGAATTTCGTTTGAAATTTCCCAGTGCAAGTCATGTTTCAGTTGCATGTTATAAAAGTGAAAAGAGGGTTGTGAAAACTGCCTTTCACGCTTTCTGTTTGGTACATCGAAACACTCTCAACTCAAATCCTGTCAAAAATTTGATAGACTCCTCCCATTTTTCACCACAGCATCTGCATCACCACTATTTTAATTCTAGAAATATTATTCGGTACAAATGTAAATTTTACTCTCCAAATGCAAATATGGCTCAATAAAATTAGCTAGCTTATCATGTTAAATATCGATACCCATCACGACAGTAAAGTTTAATTAGGTAATTTCATTCGTATGTTTAAATGTTATGTCAAGATATTATGCTGTGAGAGTGCATGGCTACCAGTCGCCTCCCTCAGCGAAGCAGTTATGCTCGCAAAGAGGGAGGCGGCGCACGTGAGGGAGAGGCATTACATGCGCCCTCACGATCGTAGCCTTCGCAGGAGACGCCCTGGGCGTCGGGAATCCCAGGCTGATTCCCGGCCACCGTAGGCACGGGCTTGCGGACGGCGAGTAATGGGTAGCTCGCTGTCCGGTAAGAAACAAGCCCGGGTCGACGGCGCGTTGTGTTCCACGCGCGCCTCAAAGAGATGTCAGCAGCAACTGACGGGGCCCGCAAGGGCCGATGCCTGCCAGGGGTGCGGGTTGTTCAAAAGAGATACCGCGGGCCCTGGCACACAGGCAACTGAGGCAACACGGGTGGGGCTTAGTCAGTAAAAATCTGACACGCTCTCCCGCTCCAGCCAGAGAGGGAGAAGTTATTTTATGATTTCCCACCCAAAAAAAAAGATATTAAGCTGTTCAGAAATAAAAAATCAAAATCAAAAGTCATTTATTCAAACTAGGCTGAGAGTCGAAACGCGCTATCGACCCGGGCTTGGTCCTTACCGGACAGCGAGCTACCCATTACTCGCCGTCCGCAAGCCCGTGCCTACGGTGGCCGGGAATCAGCCTGGGATTCCCGACGCCCAGGGCGTCTCCTGCGAAGGCTACGATCGTGAGGGCGCATGTAATGCCTCTCCCTCACGTGCGCCGCCTCCCTCTTCGCTGAAGGAGGTGACGACTAACCATGCACTCTCGCTCCGTACCATGGCCTGGACCAGGGCCGGACGCGAGAGATCGCTGCCGCCTATCGCACCACCGTATGCTCCACAGTATCCTCAGGGAGATCTTCGCAGTGGAAACACCCGGGCGTTTCCTCCCACCTTATGCGAAACAGGAACCTCCCGAAACAGCCTGGTGAGGACCTGTGTCAGGCGGAAGGTGAGGACGCCATGCCGCTTCTCAAGCCACTCCTCACAGAGGGGACTTACCGCCGCAATCGTAGCGTGCCCAGCACTGGGTTGCGAGAATCGCACTTTCCACGTCGCCATGAGATCCTGCCGGAGCTGTGTCCGCTGTGCCGCGATTTCCCGCGGCAGTGGATTTACGCCCCGGCGTTTGGCCTCCTCGCGCCACTCGCAAGTGTGCGCGAGGACCTTTGCCTCCAGATCCCATGGCGGCTATCCGGCAAGGAGGCCCGCCGCATCACCGGAGATCGTGCGGTATCCCCGGATCATCCGGATGGCCATGACCCTATGGGCCGCCTCCAGCCGGCGTGCTGGTTGGCACCTCAATATAGGCGCCCACACCGGTGCCCCGTATAGGGCCATGGCTCGCATGACGCCCGCGTAGAGCCTCCAACAGGAGGCGTTGGCCCCCCTAGATTGGGCAAGAGCCACTTTAAGGCAGCCCCGGCCCGCTCCAGTCTGGACAATTCTTATCGTTTAAGTAGTCGTTGGCAGAATAGAATGCCTTCAAACAAAGATTTGATTTTACTTTCGCTTTAAACAGATTAAATGTAAATCTAGCAAAGAAGAGGGAAGCTTTTTATAAAAGGTTATACCAAGCCCAGCAAATGAGTTATGAACTTTATGAAGCCGGTGAAAGTGAGCACATAGTTTGTCCTTTTTTCTAGTATTAATATTATGAATATCACTATTTTTAGTGTATAAGTGTATATTTTGCCTTAATATAAAAAAAATGTTAGCGAAGATGAATTGCGATGCAACCGTGAGAATACCAATATCTATAAAAAATTCTCTCAGATAATTTTTTAAAGATATTGGCTGTTTGTATAGATGTCGCAGATGGATTGCATAGATGTTTTATATAACCAGTAGCTGTTTTACAAAACAGCTCCATTATGTAACATTTGATTGCCGTTGCACTACGTTAAACAAAACTTGAGATAGTAGCAGGGTACCCACGATCATACGTATTGCAAAATGGCTTATATGCAGTCACTGTAAGCGTTTTTCTTGGCTTCTAATATCGAATGGGTCACAGTAACTGTTTGACGGATAGGCGCGCCAGCCGAGCGAGCGAAGCGAGCGGTGACGCTGCAGTTAGTCGCAGTTACTACAGGTATTTTGTATTTTTAAGACTGACTTTCATCACTTTTTACTAGAATTTTCACTAAGATTACTCGTTTTATTTATTTTTATTTTGGAAGATATTTTTTTTATGAAATACAGAGTCACGAGTGATATTATTTAGAACTAAAATTTACAATGTGACTTTTAATTTTTACGGTGTTGTATATAATCTCTAATCGACCCGTTGCATTGATATATATAAAACGATTATGAAATTCTGCGTGTTTAGTAATTACGCAAAAACCGCATAACGTCAATCAGCTGTTTTACATAACGGAGCTGTTTTGTAAAACAGCCAGTGGTTACGCAAAACAACGGATTCGACAATCCATCTGCGATATAGACATCACCATTTAGCTAGATTGTTATAATAATACCAACAATTTTAAAATGTACGAAAATTAAGTTCAGAAGTTATTTATAACAAACATTATTCCTGTAAAAGCTTTATAAGTAAAGGAGTCAAGTTTACCGTACTTTGTTTGTAACCGACGCCAGTTCTTGGCAAAGCATTTTACTAAAGCTCGCGAAAAAAATATTCAGGAAATCATTTTAGCGGTTATTGTGTAAATTGTAATTTTTTTGTATTTTCAGCAGCTTTAAGACTGGATTAGAGAAATATTAGGGAGATTTTTCTTCCTTATCTTGTTTTGTTTTTTCTTTTAATGTCAAGATGGTAGGATATGGTTAAATAACTTTTGTTGTTTGCTTGTTGAATAAATGACTTGAATTGAATAGCAATACCTAATTGCCCACTTGTACATAAACCATTAAATAAACAAATATTTTGTGATTGTACCAACTTACTGGGAAAGCCTGAGGTACTTTTTTTATTCACGTGTACAAGACTTTGAAAACAAAAATAATGCTGTTTGGTGTTTGAAGTATGAAGGCAGATATTTCAACAATGGAATTTATTTTAATTCCATGAGTAAACAGTAATGAGAAGATTGTAGCCATATTTTTCACTAGCTTGTACCCGCGACTTCGTTCGCGTCAAATTTCTTGCTCCCCGACCCATCCCACCGCTCGCCTCGCCTGCCCGTGCGAGTACTTCGTATTCGTCACTTTTTCATTTTGCTCGACTCCTAAGGGTCTTAGCGTGATGTTATATAACCTATAGCCTTCTTCGTTAAATGGGCTATCTAACACAGAAATAGTTTTTCAAATCGCACCAGTAGTTCTTGAGATTAGCGCGTTCAAGCAATCAAACAAACAAACTCTTCAGCTTTATTATTAGTAGGTACAGTATAGTATAGTATAGATGAAAGATCTTCGCTTGATGTCTTAAGACGGAACATAATGATAAAAATAAATTTAAATACATTATTATCGAGTACAAAACTGCTAAGCTGGATAGAAGTGACAGCCCTTTAGTGAATATAACGAGCAATGGTTGTCAGCTTCGGAACAGACAAGTTACATAGGAAATGCTGAGATCGGGCTGTAGTGATAACTTTTAAAATTGACGTCTTTGTTGAAACGTCTTATAATGGTGAATAATGGTTCGGTGGATCAGGTTTGTTTAATCTATACTAATATTATAAAACTGAAGAGTTTGTTAGGTTGAACGCGCTAATCTCAAGAACTACTGGTTCGAATTGGAATATTCTTTTAGTGTTGGATAGCCCACTTATTGAGAAAAGCTATAAACTATATAACAGCACGCTAAGTCTCATAGGAGCCGAGCAAAAAGAAAAAGTCACGAATACGAAGTACTCGTTCGGGCAGGCGATTCGAAGCGACGGTGTGGGTCGGCGGAGCAAGAAATTTGACGCGAACGACGTCGCGAGCAGAAGCTAGTATAACATATAAGACAGAAGTGCAGTTATTGTACACCCACAGTTCGCTGGTTATGTGTAACTCACATGTTACAGTTCCGGGCACTGAGAAAACCTGATGAAAAAATCCAATAACAGTTTGCCCGACTTGAAATGAAATGAAATGAAATGAAATGTTTATTTATGTAAGTAGATCTTAAAAGACACTTTTACACGTCAATATTTTGTTGGTCAATATTTTTTTAAAACTAGATGGCGCCGGCATTTCCTAGCTGACTGTTCCCTGAGAAGAAAAGCCGAAACAAACTCAGAGGTCATAGTCTCTTTTAAAGTCCAAACATTATATTATTTAAATTTTATGTGAGTCTAACAATGCAGGGTAATGTCTGGAAAGGCCTTTTGAAGAAAGAGCCATTGCAGCTTTGAGCTGACCTGTCTCAACAGACGGCATGTATGTAGCAGTCACCGTGTAGCTCAACCCTATTTTAGGGAGCTCAACGACCCGCCACAAGACGCTACCAGATTTGCAGGCCATTTGCGTAGGCCATTTACAAAATGCTCAAAACCACCAGACGAGTTATAAAGTAATGTGTTCAATCTAGCCTGCATAGTACTCACATTCACAGTTAGTTTTTTCTTTAAATGTCATTAAAAATCAATACTTAAATATAAAATGTCAACAGTATCTATTAAACACTTAGCTTATATAACAGTTTGTTGCTTGAGGGTACATTGGAGCAACTTAACTAGTCCCAAGCTTTTTTGTCATCCAAGTAATCTGTTGGGGTTATCTCGTCGTTGACGGATATCCCGGTAGTTTTTGTAGGAAGTAAGTTAAGTTACACCAAACCACTGTTAAGTTTAATAGTTTATTTATGGACACAGTTTAAAGATATGTTTGTTTAGTTATCTGAGCCGCACTTAATGTTATTGTTATTAGGTAATTATCGACTCGCACATTAGCGCGTGCCGGAGTTTTAGTGACGACTGAATTGAGTGATTATTAATTAGGTAAGCGTAAACGTACTTTTGCTGTATGAGCATTATTGGCTCGTACATGCTCCCGAGGGAAAGATTGTACGTACTCAGATCACCAAACTTGCGTTACAAGTTAAATAAGTACAAAAAATGTTACAAAAATAATAAAAGCAATCAAAACAATAAGCAAGACATAATTCTTAAATAATTCATCATAGTTTGAATCTTGTTCCTGCTGTTTGCGGCGGACTGTAGTTTTCTGAATGTCTACCTCGTATTTTAGCGTAGGCAGGAATCTCCTTCAGTTCTATATCTTCTGTCCTCTCTCGAGTCTCGTTCGTTTTGGTATGGCTCGTCTTACGCGCCCGAAGATATCTTCTTATTTGCCAAACTATTATAGCGGCGACGATTCCTCCCACTACCAAAGTGCTTACTGCGTAATTGCCGATGTCGTGGACACTTAGTTCGTTAGGTAGGCTCTCTCGTCCTTTTTGTGCGGTTATCTGGTCATCTATAAGCTGTGTTCCTTAGATAAGTTTAGTGTCGGTAGCACCATCTTTGTGTTTTTGAATGTATTCCACATATCATTTGGCGAGTCAATAGTAGGTACCTCCAAGGTAATTCCAATATTGGTACTGCTACTAAAAACGTTATGTGAATAAATTGTAGCGTCTTTGTGCTGAAGTATGCAATCCTGACCTAGGGCAAGGAGCCCCGCTTTTGTTATAATGGTTGTTGTAATTCGATTTTCGCATACTATGCGCGTCGTACACTCATTGATGCAGTTATACAGCCATATGTTTGGTCTCTGTAATTTTATCCATTGGTCAGAGCATTGTTGTGGTACCCAATCACATGTTATGTTATTTAGATTTTGACTGAGGATTTTAGCTTCGCAAGATGCCGTGGCTCCATGCAAGTTACGGATAGTTCTTGAGGCGTGGCATATGTGATTGTCCGCCGTCATTGTTGTACATTGCTGAAGATCGACCTCTTCCATCTGTATGTAAGTATTCTTTATGAAGTTGACTCCAATATATTGTGTTGTTGTCTCTATCACCAGACATTGGTTAGAAGTTAGCTGTCTAGGTAGAGCTATATTGCGATACAATGTATACTCGTCATCACTTAGTAACGGGATATGTAATTCGAAGAGTAAGTACTGTTCGGTGAGCCGGGCTTTAACATAAATAATTTTGTAAATATTTTTTATGTTAGCTCCATCGCTGTTTTTGATAGGTAACGTTAATCTTTTCGGTATAATACCGGCAATGTAGTTGAGTTGTTCAGATAGTTGCTCCGGTGTGAATAATTTCATATCGAGATGGCCTCTGTAAATATCTGTCAATGCACTCAGGAGCATTTGTTGGTTTCTTCTCAGTACTGAGATGAGTAAACTGGCAGTTAATGCTCCAGCGTTGACGTCGTTCATCGTTTTCATTATTTGGAATCTGTTTTCTATCACTGCCGTATTATATTTCGTTTCGTTCATGAACTTCTGAATTACTTCCAGTTGCGTTTTTACGAAGTCTTCATTTTTCTTGATGACATTGTTTTCTGCTTCGATAATCAGTGTCTGATTTCTTATCAGCTGTAATAAATATTGTTCGTTCGTTTTAATTTTTTCTATGTCTTGTGCGTATTTTTCGGCGAAATCGCTGTCAAGGACACCAAATAGGGCTCGTGCAAGATTTCCTACGCCGTTGACGTAGCCACGTCGCCTTCTTTGTTGATGTTGAGACCGAAGTAGTATGTTGTACTCGTTCAGCTGGTTCATTTCAAACTTGAGTTGTTGTTTCGTAGAGTGACATGGCTCGTTAGGCATCGTGTCGCATAGTTGACCTATATGATTCACGAATTTCTCTACCATTGACGTACTTTGCCAGAATGTTGTCAGGTTATAAAATACCAGAAGTTTCCATTCATCGTGAATAAGTTGGATATTTCCGACAGGGTCAAAGTAAGCTGGTTGGTTTTCAGCTAAACGAGTAATTTTAAAATGTTGCAAGGGTGCTGCTAGTCCACATGTTAACGTTGTAAACGCTACTAGTAACATCATAAGCAAGCTGTTTACCGTTTTCGGGGATTTACAAGCCCCTTTATTTGGTTTGCCGTGCTTAGTTTCTGGATTTACTTTTAGTAATTCAGAGTTTCCGCATACCTCGTTTATGGGTAGCGGGGCTAGTTTAATTATGGGTCTTTTTAGTATCCCATTTTGTGTCTTGAGCGTGACTACTCGTACTAAGTCATCGCTGCCTGGGTGCAGTTCCAATACGCATCCCATAGCCCATCTGCTTGGGGGTAGATTACTTTCTCTGACGAGAACTAGTTGTCCCTTTTGTATGTTTTCTCTGGTTTGTTGCCATTTGTTTCGGTTTTGTAGTGAGTGAAGATATTCTTTAGACCAGCGGTCCCAATAATGTCGACGCATGAGCTCAATGAGTTTCCAGTTGTTTCTGATGTCTATAGCTCCCGTTTCTTCAGGTTCATTGAGTGGTAGTGTTAGTGTTGGACTCCCCATAAGAAAGTAACCAGGAGTGAGGTATTCCAGATCTTCCACATCCTCCGATAATGGACACAGTGGTCTGCTGTTCATGCACGCTTCGATTTGTGTAAGAAGCGTTGCAAATTGTTCGTATGTAAGCTTCTGTTGTCCGATTACCCGTTTCAGGTGTGCTTTCATGGAACGTACAGCAGCTTCCCATAAGCCTCCTGCTGATGGCCAGGATGGTGCGTTGAAGTGCCACTCGATTTGAAGGTTGTGGATCTCCCTAAAGAACTCTGAAGATTGCATCGTTTCGAATAGTTGGAACTCTTCGTTTAAAACTCGTGCGGCTCCGACGAAGTTGGTTCCGTTGTCAGAATAGATATGTTTTGGAGTGCCTCTTTTGGCGCACATTCTTTTTAGTGCTGCGACGAAGGTTTGCGTTGACAAGTCTGAAACAAGTTCAATATGTAGGTACTGCTTTTGTGCACATACATATGAAAATGGCTATGTAGCCTTTGCAGGTTTTTATCCCACGGCCTTTGTTTATCTTTACGTCCACGTGGCCTGTAAAATCGATGCCGGTGTGTAAAAACGGTCTCGATGGAGTGATCCTTTCTTTAGGAAGGTTGCCCATTAACTGTTCAGTTCGGGTTGTTGCATATCGACGGCATCGAATGCATTGTCGCAGTATTTTCTTGACGGTTCGATTGCCACTGATAATCCAGTAGTTGTTTCTAGTGTCCGCTAGCGTTAATCTTGCTCCACCGTGTAAGGTTCGTTGATGCGCCTTTTCAACAACAAGTTGAGTTAGTCGCCCCTCTCCTGGTATGAGTATGGGGTGTTTTGTTTCCACTGGCAAGTTTGAGTGGCTTAGACGTCCTCCAACACGTAAAATTCCATTAGAGTCCAAAAATGGATTGAGTTTCAAAATGGTGCTTCTGTTGTGAAGTTTTTCACCTTTGTTGAGAGAATTTATTTCATTTTCGAAATAATCCTGTTGCACTGATTTGATAATTATAAATAGTGCGTTGTTTATTTCATTCAAGTTCAGTACATGGCACTCAGTTGACCTTCTTTTGTTTCGTAATGCATCAGCGAAACGTATCACCAAGGCGAGTATTCTTGTAATGCGATCTAAGTTGCTATGTCGCTTAAGTAATGAATTGAATAATTCGTTTTTAATCGACGTCGGTTCCGTACGATTATTCGTGTAGCAGTTTGTTAGGAACCCTTCGTTTGTGGTATAACTTTCTTTTAAGATTGGCGCTTGTTTTTCTTGTTCCTTAAGCCATTTGGGGCCTTCCCACCACAGGGAAAAGTTGACCAGTTTTTGCGGTGAGAGTCCTCTTGTTGCACAGTCGGCCGGGTTTTCGTTCGTCTTCACGTAACCCCAGTTTATCGCGGGCACGATATTTAATATCAGTGTCGTTCTATTGGTAACATACTTTTCGTATTTTGTTTGACTTCCCTGAAGCCATGCTAGAACGACTTTTGAATCGGTCCAGCAGGTAATCCTTAGATCGTAATCTTCTAGGATCTTAGTTATCCTTTGTAGGAGTTTCGCTAGCAAAACTGCGGCGCATAGTTCCAACCTAGGTATCGTAGTTTTCTTTTTGATTGGTGCCACCTTAGTTTTTGCCGCGAGTAGTGTTGTTTCATAGCCGCCGGTGGATGACGTTGTTCGACTGTAGATAACGCATGCGTAGGCTTTCTCGCTCGCGTCACAGAAAGCTTGCAATTCGATCGCCTTATTGTTTTCGTTTTTTATCCATCTTGGTAAACTTATATTCTTTATATTTGGCAGATCGAATTTAATTTGCATCCATTCCTTTTCTATGGAATCTGGTACGTTTTCGTCCCAGCCAATGTTTTGACAGTTATCACTCCATAGTTTTTGGAAAAGCAGTTTTGCTTGTAGGGTAATTGGAGCCAACCATCCGAGCGGATCGTAGATCTTACTTATTTCTGACAATAGCCTGCGTTTAGTGTATGGTGGCTCTTTGTTGTTGCTAGGCGATTCCGTAATAAAATGAAATGTGTCGCTTGCGTCACTCCATGCGAGTCCAAGTGTTTTGCTGAACTCTTGTTGCTTGAAGTTAAATTCGTTGTTGTTACTCTTCTCTTTCTTCTGTAGTTCTTTAAGAATAGATGGTTCATTCGTGGACCATTTCCGTAAAACAAAACCACCTTTCTTCAGTAGTTCACTTAACTCTTTTTGCAGTCTCGTTGTTGATTCTATGGTATAGTGACCCGTGATGGCGTCATCCATATAAAATTCGTTAAGTAAAGCCTTTTGGGCCAGAGGGAAAGCTCATCTTTGGCCAGCTGTTGGAGAGTGCGCATCGCTATGAATGGTGCGACTTTGGTCCCGTATGTTAGGGTACACAGCTGCATATCTCTCAGTGGTTCTCTCTTGGAGTCTCTCCAAATTATTTTTTGAAGACTTTGTTGATCCTTGTGAATAAGGATTTGACGGTACATTTTCTCTATGTCCGCTGTTAGGACATATTTATAGCTCCGCCATTTTATGATCAGAGATAAAATGTCCTTTTGTAGATTAGGCCCCTTTTCCATTAAATCATTTAGGCTGTACCCGGAGTCTGTTTTCATGGATGCGTTAAAAACAGCTCGCAGTTTGGTTGTTGTTGAGCACTCCCTTACTACGCCGTGGTGTGGCAGGTAGGCTTGTACTCTGCTTTCGGATTCTGTCACTGGTTTCATGTGGCCTAATTCGATGTATTCTCGGATGAATTCCTTGTATAGTTTAGCGAAATGTTCTTGTCTGGCCATTTTCTTTTCTAAATGAAGAAATTGCGCTGTAGCTTTTGATTTCGAGTTTCCAATGTTTTGTTCATAGTTAGCGTTCATGGGCATTTTTACCACATAACGTCCGTTGTTTAATCGTTCTGTTGTTTCTGTGTAATATTTTTCACAGAATTCGTTCTCCGTTGTAATTCTGGATTCCGAAGGGATGTCTTCCATTTCCCAAAATTTTGTTAGGTTGTCTAGCTCTGTTAGAGTAACTAGACAGTTAAATTGCTTTGTAGCGCCGCACAGTATCCAGCCCAACTTTGTGTGTTGCGCTACTGGCGAGTCATTGTTATGCTTGATTATTCCTCCTAGGATCACTTCGGAGTAAACATCCGCACCAAGCAGTAGATCAATGGGTCCAGAGATGCTGTAATCTGGATCAGCCAACTTGATGTTATGAAGGTGCGTCCAGTTGTCTGTGTTGATCGTTGAGTTAGGCAGATTGTTGATGAGTTTACTCATCACTAATGCTTCGGTTTGGAACGTATAATCAGAATGGATAGACTTGCATTCCAATTTTATCATCCCTTTACTCTTGCCCATTATGGAGCCAACTCCAGTGACTGCAGCGTTCATTTTGTTTCGTGGTAAGTTCAACCGTTGAGCAGCATTTTCTGTGACCAAGGTTACTTGTGAGCCTTGATCCAGTAACGCCCGAAGGATGACGTAATCTCCTTCCTTGTTCTTGACCCTTAGTTGAAGAGTCGTTAAGAGTATCTCTTGTTCACCGTTTAGGTGGTTAGATGTTCGCTCAGCCGCCGTTGATGTGGTCGGCTGGGATTTTTGTCCTTTCAGATTATCATCATGAAGAAGGGAGTGATGTTTGTAGTTACACGTGCGGCATGTTTTCGTTGAATTGCATTTGTTTCCGCCGTGACTAAACAAACAATTTTTGCACAAGTTCAGGTTACTTGTTGTTTGGTTTCGCGTTGCGACATCCATGTTCAAAAATGTAGGACACTGCCTCAGCGCGTGTTCGTTTTTGCACAGTGGACATTTCCTCAGCGTTGCATGGAAGGTTTTTGTCCATTTTTCTGAGTCTTTAAAGTTCGTTGACTTGTTGTTGTTATAACTTTTATGTTGGTTATTTGTTGAATAGTTTTGTTTCGCGCCGTTCTTTTTGTTACGGGATGTTTCTAATGTTATGAACTGCAGTTCTAGGAACTCCATGAACTCCTCTAAGTCTGGGAGCTCCCTTGGCTGTTTCATGGTCTTGATGTAGTCACCGTACGTGACGTCATCCAGTTTGGAGGACAGTAAGTTCACGATAAGTGGACCCCATACTGGAATGTTGATCTCAATGTTTTCTAGGCCATTCAAACACTCTTTCGTGGTGTCGTACAGCTTCTTCATGTTGTTTGAATTCGATTTTTCGATAGATGGTTGATTGAGAAGTGTGTCTATGTATGAGGTAAAAAGTAGTCGTTTGTTGTCGTAGCGGTGCTGAATAATATCTAGGCACGAATCATAATTCTCAGCACTCACCGGAAGGTGTTTGATTAACTTTTCCGCCTCTCCTTTCAGTTTAGATTTAAGGAATTTCATTTTCTGCGTTTTGTTCAGCGTTGGATTGTTATGAATCATCTCAAAGAATAAATCCCTAAAAGAGATCCAATTGTTAAAACTTCCGTTGAACTCTGGTAATTCCATACGCGGTGTTGTTTTTTCGTAGTGGGATGTTTCAAAGATTTTTCTATTTAGCTCGCCCTTTAGGCTGTCGTAGACTTGCTCCCAATGGTCGTATTTTGCTTCATAGTCCTTGTCGTTCCCTTGCAGTAAGTAACTTAGTTCCCAGTGAATCCTGTCGATGGATTCCCATCTAGACGTTAATATGTTGACTTGGTCTTGCAGTTGCCACTTCTCTTTCATGCCATCTAGATTAGTTTTGGATACCGCTCGCTTCAAGGCATTGAAGTTACACATTTGATTACGTAACAGCGTTGATAGGTGCTTGTCCGTTTCATCTTCGATTTGTTGGTGTACTCCAGTTGTATCAAATTGCGGTGATCCGGAAGTTTCTTGTATTTTTGGTTTTGATATCCCCGAAAATCCTGGTTCGTTTATCAACTTGTTTCGTAGTTGGTTCATAGATTGCATTGTTTCGTCAAACATGCTTTTTGTTATTATGAAAATGTCCTGCTTAAAGTAGTCATGTTCTCTTTGTTTACACTCATACGTTTTCAAGATTTCATTATTCGACCGAAATTCATCCCAAAGGTATTGTAACGCTTCGATGCGCTTGTTAAGGTACTCTATGGTTTTTCTACTCACAGCGTCCTTTTTAAAGTTGGTTTGAAGAGTTTTGATTCTCTCGTAGCTGCTTTGCTGCTTAGTTATAAGTTCCACAAATTCAGAATAGTCTTCCGTCGACATTGTTTATGCCTTATGGCTGTTAGTGGTTGGTGAGTAGGTAGTATGTACTCACGAAGTTTTCGTAGCTGAAGTAATCGCAGTGGACGTTATCCCCGCTGATTATTTCTTGTTTGTAGCAGTAGACGTGATCTCTGCTGTAGTAGCCGTCGTGGACGTTATCCTCGGCGATTTGTTTCTTGGTGATTAGTTTGTAGCAGTAGACGTGATCCCCGCAGGTTCGTTAGTGGCAGGCACTTAGTGTAGCTCACCCTCCTTTACGTTATGTGCAACGTCTCAATGCTACTGGTTAGACCCGCTTGTGGGAAGCCAACAGCACCGATTTGCTAACGGAACTGGGATGTTCCACGCTAAGCACTCTGCTGATGAGGAGACACGACGGCTCACGAGATGATTTGCCGTGTCATCCGGCTCGAAGGACCAAAAGATGTTGGGGTTATCTCGTCGTTGACGGATATCCCGGTAGTTTTTGTAGGAAGTAAGTTAAGTTACACCAAACCACTGTTAAGTTTAATAGTTTATTTATGGACACAGTTTAAAGATATGTTTGTTTAGTTATCTGAGCCGCACTTAATGTTATTGTTATTAGGTAATTATCGACTCGCACATTAGCGCGTGCCGGAGTTTTAGTGACGACTGAATTGAGTGATTATTAATTAGGTAAGCGTAAACGTACTTTTGCTGTATGAGCATTATTGGCTCGTACATAATCTTTAACTTTATAGAAACCTTTTTGACAGAGTTTCTGTTTAATAAATAGTTTAAATTTATTGAAGCTTAGTCCCTTAACATGGCTTGGGAGTTTGTTGTAAAAACGAATACTTTGGCACTTAAATGAATTGCTAATTTTTTGGAGCCTAGTCGTGGGCACAATAAGTAAATCTTTATTTCTAGTATTTATGCTATGAACGTCGCTGTGTTTAGAATATAGATTAATGTTCTTTTTAACATAAATTAGGTTCTCATATACATATTGAGATGCGACTGTCATTATATTTATTTCCTTAAATTTATCCCTCAGTGAATGTCTACAACTTAGGTTAATCTCTCTCTTGGGAATCGAATCCTGGACCCAATGCTCAGCTATAGCGCTTACGACCACTAGAACAGTGTGGCCAATGCAGCTTTGCATAAAGTTGTAAAAAAATTTGATTATTGTATTGTGGAATCTAAACTTCTAAATATATAGGTACATTTTTTAAATTAACGTCTTGTAGCCATGCAATAGCAGTTCGTCAAATTTTTCCATTGCTTGAAATCAAGGCCAGGGACCAAAGATAAGACAATATACATTGCGTAATTATTACGACACTGGCAAATGGCAATAAACAAACAATCAAAACAAAATCATGATTCGGTTTGCATAGTACAAAAATAACTAGGTATGCACGCACGGCTACACGTCAAGGTATACATTTCCAGTTTACGCTGATCGTGTACTGTACGGAAATTCTATAAAATGCGAGAACAGCTTATACTGGAAATGTATAGCTTGATGTGTAGCCGTGTGTTTTCTGTAACAACTAAGATCATTTAAGCCGAGCGTCGCATCTTTGCAAGAACAGGTCGTTGCTCAGCAAAATGCTGTGACGAACTTATCGTCAATAACAGAATATGGGTTCCAACGCAACAGTTTTTTCCACAACTCCATTTCCTTTGCGAAACCACATCCATCCCTTAACATATTGTGTTCTGCGGTTCAATTCCCGTCGTCAACACCCCGAGAGAGACACAGTAAATGTAAATTATATCCAGAAATTCAAATTTTAATTCGGGAGTAATTATTTTCTCATTACTGTTAGCAACTGAGGTGGCTGGGGCTCAAATTGTTGTCAAAATTTCCACGCATATCCCACCGGGCTGAATGGGCTAATTTAAATGTTATATTCGTTTGGCATAATTTAGGAAGGATTGGACAATAATTTAGCACTTATTAAGCCCTAAAATGTTATGACATCTGCAGTTTGATTTTAAATCATTTTTAAGGTTCGTAAATGCAAATTCTGCTCAACTGTTTGGCGTTAATAAAAAGCGGCTAAGTGCAGGTCGAACTTGGACACGAAGACTTACCCCCGCCACAGCACAATATTAAACACTACCTACATTTTAAATAAAAAAACACGTCTCTTGTTTGGGGTCCCCTTTAATTCTATATAGAATGAGTCCCGACTGCTACAATTTATCTGCTTATAAGCATCGCTTTAGCAACTGGCGATTCTTAAGTTAAGTACAATCGGGTACAACGACTTTTTTGTTTTAGGGCTTTTCCATGAATACTCAGAAAAGCAGTCGGGTTTTTTAGTTTTTTAAATTACCGTTTTTTTATTTGTCAAGTTCAGATTTTCAAAAGCGTTTAAAGAGACAATGGCCCTAATTTTATTTTGACATCTTACGAGACTTTGGTGAAACTTATTTCATACGCAAATATATGGACATGTAAAAGCGTTTTGGAAATAAAATCTTCAAATAAACCCTCATCCATTCACTCGCGAACGACGTACGTCTTTGCAAAGTCTATGAACTTGACCAAAAACATCTTGCCAGAACTCGTCAGGCCCAATTTCCGGGAGAGCAAAAATTCACAGTAAGTACGCGAACCCCAGCACAAAACTTCAACTAAAGGAATTATATTAAGTTGAAAGTTCATTAAACATTTCCTCGATACGGTTCGGCTTTGGAAACTTTCCGTACTACACTCGTAATAGGGTAGTACCGGGGTTGTAGGAAATGTGAATTTCTATGGAATTCTTAATACAAGGGGAAAGGGTTCATGGTTCTTTAAATTCGTCTTAAGTATTTTATTTTTCCCGGACTTATTACATGAGACTTAGACATGTCTGGCGAAATGTGGGTTTGCTATAAGTATACCTCTGCCTGACCCCTCAGGGATTACAAGCGTGACTTAACGTTGTGTTACTTTATTTCTTGGGGTTTTTTTTACACTTCATTCAAAGCTGAAAGTTTCTTTCTGATTCTACTTCAATTACCATTGTTTTAGTTATTTTCTTAAAAATCCACACACCACACACTACACACCATCATTCATTACAAAATAAGTTCAAAGACCGAGATCTAAAAAAAATTGGAAGCATGAAACATTCTCGGACCTGAATTCACCCAAGTCACATTTTTTTTGCAGTAAAAAATTACTTTACTCTGAGTCATAACTACGACTGTTGACAAATTATATTATTATTATCTTTGAGCTCTCAAATGAGCTCAATCTTTTTAAAGATGGCGGCTATTAAAGCAACTTCAAAGATAAAATATTTTAACGCTGGAAACGTTTACGCCACATTCTGCAGTGCGAATAAAAGAAAAAGTATGATTTTATTATCGGCTTGGGTAACCAAGTGAAGGGACTTTAAAGTTTATAGTCACGGCAGTATTATTTTGTTTCATTGTATGTGTAAGAGGTCGTGACTAAAGCTTCCAGTTGTTATGTGTTACGTTGAGGAAAAAGAAAGAAACAAAATAATGTTACATTCATGAAATCTGACGACATTATAATGATGGTTTAATGTCACCTGCACCCGTGAGGACCTAACCTTAGCATTGCCAGAATTCAACATCGCAAATACTGATAGATGACCTAATCAAACAGCATTTTGCGAAGCTGAATTTTGGGCCAAACAAATTATAAACATTTTTGAAATCGACACTGAAGAAGAAGAATCGGTAGCTACGTAATTTAAACTGAGATAGAATCCAAGACATTTTCATACAAAAATCACACAGGACAAAAGAAAATCTCAGAACAAAGCCATAAGCGTAAAGCTTTTCTTATTTTCTATTCATGCTCCCTGTGGCTATTTTCGTAAAAATGCACCAACTTTCTCTCATGCATTTGACTGTATTTTTCTTGGAAGTGTTGGGATCGCGGCCTTTTTGTAGGCGAAGTGGGTTATGTTATGTTGTGGACTGAGATTAGATTTTTATTATAATATTGTTGCCACTTTATGTGGATTGTGTTTTTGAAAGTACGGAGTGAATTATTTATTTTAGGAATTATAAGGATTTAGATATGGAGTCGTTCCTTGTAAAATACTGGTATTTAACTCATCCGGTTAGACTGGAAGCCGACCCCAACATAGATAGGGAAAAACTGGGCAGATTGATTGACATAAATGATTTAAAATTGAGTTTCTTATTATCCCAAAAAATATTGATCTTTTTTCACCAAGCAGGATCTATGTTAAAAAGTGTGATAAAAAGGATACTGTTAAAAAATCTCACCTAACCAAAGCGAAAACCAGACTTACTTACAAAATCTTTAAGCAAAAGTTTTCCCTTTCATAACATAACTTTGTTACCTCCATAGGTAAACCAGAAAATGTTTATTTAAGCCGATCTTATGCCACACAGGGGCTAAGCGCGTGCCTCCACATTAACCCAACTCTCGCCTAAAACCTAAGCATGTGCGGAACGATTTTTGGCTCACAACCAAAATGCATCTACCGTGTAATTAAATGGACCACCGTTCACCAACTCCAGTACAATATTTTAAAAATTGTACAGATTTATTTGGGTGGAAGTCCTCGTGTAGTGATTTAAAGAGGAGCGTGTTTTTTATGTCTGTTTTTCACGCCCATTTTTCACGAGTTAGACGCAAACTGGATCGCTGGAGAGTTGAGGTTAGATTGATGGAAGTAGTGAAAACGAATAGGTATAATGGTTATGCTGTGAAAAAAAAATGATGTGTTTTTATTATGTTACAACATAATAATCAAATTATCTTGCTATCACCAGTCTCATCTCTTTTTAGAGTCGGCACCGAATTTAGCTTCGAGTTTACAAGTACCTAGTAAGAATTACTAATAGAAACAAAGAACATTTAATTTCTTACTACGTGTTAGGAATATAACATTGAAAATCAAAGTACAAATTGTTAAAAGCATCGAATAAATTATCTTGAAAGGGACGCTCGTTGTTTAAAGTATAGGTCTTTGTAGGTAGTAATTTATATTCCGAATATACTTACATATTCTTATAAATGTAGTAAAATAGTATCATAGCAAATAACCCTGTTTTCTGTTCCGAAGTAATACCTTTTCATGAATAAACAGACTCCGAAAGCAGACTATAACAGGCTTAATGGCGGATTGGAATCAGCAATGGTTGTCTCTAAAAGGTTAAAGAGGTATTGCTTTCTCTCTAAGCTGTATTTCTGTCTTATTTTTCATTCCATTTGTAATGAGTGCAACTGGAAACAGTCATTTAGATGTTGCAGTGTAAAAAAACAGTGATTGTAAATGCTTTGCAATTTCATCACAAAAAGTAGTTTTATGTTTTACTAGCGTTTGCCTGCGGCTTCGTTCGCGTAATTGTCGGTTATCGCGTAAAAAAGTAATGGTTAATTACCAACCAAAAGGCTAAATACCAATATTCATGGTTTTTTTTTTGGGGTGGGAAATCATGAAATATCTTTTCCCGCTCTGCGTGGAGCAGGAAGGCGTGTCAGACTTTTACTGACTAAAACCCACCCGTGTTCCCTCAGTTGGTTCCCTCAGGGGTCGCGGTATCTTTTTCGAACAACCCGCACCCCTGGCAGGCATCGGCCTTTGCGGGCCCTATTAGTTGTTGCTGACATCCCTTTGAGGCGCGCGTGGAACACAACGGGCCGTTGACCGGGGCTTGGTCCTTACCGGACAGCGAGTGACCCGCCGTCCGCAAGCCCGCGCCTACGGTGGCCGGGAATCAGCCTGGGAAATTTTCATGGTTTGAAGTACAAAAAATATGATTTTCCATACAAACTTTCATCCCCTATTTAACTCCATTAGGGGTTGAATTTCGAAAAATCCTTCTTTATTCCTTGTTTATATTATTAAGGGGACCTCTGTGCAAAATTTCAGCTTTCTACGTCTAAAGGTTTGGGCTGGGCGTTGATGAGTCAGTTAGTCCATGTGAGTACCATGCATCCGTTTATTGTGTTGTTATGATGTACGTTGACTTGCAACAGCATGGCAGTTGAGAGTATGTCATGCTCACATAAATGTCTCACTGATGGTGGCGCGTGTATTGGATCATTCAGTTCCCTACAAAATGGTTGAGCTGGATGGTGCTTATCCACGCGTCAAGTTCGTGAACGGGCGCTGTCGGTTGAGACTGGTCATCTCCTAACTTCCAGTGCTTATTTTTATCTTGTATTTAGAATTGTTTATAATTTATTTTTTTACTTTGTTCTCACATAAAGAAGCAACAAGAATAATGTTCCCAAGATTTTGTAAAATTCAACTTGGTTTTAAAAGAGTGTCCGTGGAGTTTCTTACCCGTTCTTCTCCATAGAGATCTACGTTTTGGAATGGGCAACTAGCTTCAACTTTCCAACTGATCGACTTTTCGACAGTTCAAAAGTGCCTGTAAATGGTTTAATTGAAATAAATGATTTGAGTTTGAGTTTTGAGTTCTGAGTTTGAGTTTGGGTCAGTCAGGACTTTTCTTTTTATATATATAGATATATCAAAATGCAGCCGGTTTTACCAAACAGTACCGTGTCAACCAGTAACTGGGTTATGGAGGTCAGAAATGCAGTCACGGTACTTTAATCATAGGTAAAAAAAAACATTTTCGCTACGAATATCAGTGAAATGGCCGGTCAACTAAGTAACTATTATACCAACATCAAGATTTATTATGTTAGGATTTATAAGAGGAAGTTTTAAAGTGGCGCCGGTAAATGAAAAGTTTAGGGGAAATTGGTTGTCATCATGTGGAAATTTTTGGGTATGAATATGGATGGCTAAAAAGGAAGGTGGAGACCATAAAAACGATGGGCGGACCATGTGAATGGTAACGATGGTGATTAGGAAGCATGACTACTGAATCGATGACTAGTACTAGGAAGATAATTACGGAAGGAACAGACAAGTTTTTCCGACTCTAAATAAATTGGGATACAGACGAGATAACAAAGGCATTACAATTTGATTATCCCTGATATTTATAAAAGATAGGATGGTCCTACTCTATAGCCTCAAGTAATAAAACTTGAGTCATGTTTTAGTCTCCAAAATACTGAAAAAGGGTTTCTTATCTACCGAGGGTCTGTTAAAGCACGTCTTAACGTGTTATAAATAAACTCGTTTAATTAAATATGAACAACGAAATTTAATATTGTAACCTCAAAAATGCTTTCTATCTTTGTCTTTCATTGTTTTTAGATGTTTATTTATATACTCTAAATAAACGTTATTCTTATTTTTTGAAAAGTCTAAGAAACATTTTTTTTAAATATTTAATGACGATTTAATGTTATATATAAGTGACAATTAAAACCAGTGGAGATTTGGTGAAAGCCTATAATGCGGTCCAAAAAACTAACGTTGATTTGAATGAAAACATTGAGTTGTGTAACTGTACTATTAGGAGCAGTAGTGGCTCATAGTTACGGAAGCGACTTACGAGTTTATAGGTCGCAGGTTAGATCCCAGACAGGTGAACGCGGTGCCGGTGGTGCTTCGTGTGAACTATTTGATCACTACTGCTCTCAAAACGGTGAAGGAAAACATTGGATATCGGCATGTCCATTGTCAAGAACCAAAAATTCGAAGACATGTGACATCCACCAATGCACACTGAACCCGCGTGGGTGGATTACGGCCCACTCCCTCTCACTGAGACGAGTCCCGTCAGTGGGAACAATATAGGCTGATTATTAGGGATCGGATAATCGGATGTATATTTATCTAAAGTTAATTTTTAGTTAGGAAAATATGGAAGCGGCTTCTAAAATATTTTTTTGTACAAAAATCCTGGGATACCTCGAATACAGCAACACCGTGTACCACCATGCATAACTAGTCAGTTGTATAGTATGGAAGCGACTTCTAAATGATTAGGATTGCATAACTATTCAGACGCATATTTATTAAAAAATTAACCCCAATGGAAATTTGGTACCTATACCTATGTACCTAGGGTGTAAGTCTGTAAGAGTAGGGGTGGTGTGTGTTAGTAAAAACATTTTCTTTTACATTACATTTTAAAAAATTGGTACAAAACCGCATTCCATTTTAGCCAACATCTCAACTTTAGGTGAATATGCATCTGAATATCCGATGTCTACTGATTATGCTCTCTAACTAGCCAACAACAGAATTTTTAAACGTGTTATGCACAGTTACGAGCGTAAATACTGGAATAATTAAATTTGACAGCCGGGGACCTGGAGAAAGGCATGCTATAGGCTACTTTTTATCTTGAATCGCAGAAGCAGTCACGGGCAACAGCTACTAAAGTTATAAACTAAAACAGATAACTGTATTTTTTTTTTCACTTAATTACGTAGCCGACGAGGTACGGCCGCTCGTTATAGTTAGTACAAAATACTGAAATTACTCAAGAGGTGCTATTTTCCTATTGAAACTGTTGAAGACGTAGAACTGGTTCGACCATTACTACGCTATTAGTCACTTCAACGCAAGCTGGAGTTGACCTCTGATTGACCAATTAAGTCAAATTGTCTTGAGTCATTTGGACAAAAGGCCTTCATCAAGATGGACCGGAAAATTGAGGTGCATAGTGTCACACCAACGGGCAAAATACCAGAAACGTTAAAATGACTGAATCCGTACCCATATGTCAAATAAAAAATTCGAAAGTAGCTGTCTATCCCTCTACCTCCTCCTTCACGCCTTATCAGCTGAACTAATTTAGATTTTTGCGTTCAGGGTACACCTGGGCTAGGACATACAGGATAAGTTTTTATCCAGTGCGTAAACTGTAACCATAAATTCAGCATTTCATTCGTAGCGCAGAAATTTTACGTCGGTTTTACAAAAACAATCGCTGTTTCATAGAAAAGTGCAATACCTACGCGGTCATAATGTATGCAACAGCTGATTCTTTTTTGTATTACCGACAAAAAAAATCTGCACTGGAGGGTCTGGAATGATATGCTGAATTCATGGTTACAGTTTGCGCACTGGATAAAAACTTATCCTGTATATACTTTTTGTTTTGGAGTACGTGCCCGTTGGATTATTTCCGCCCTCCACGCGGGCGAAGCAGCTGGCAAAAGCTAGTTTTATTATAAACATCACACAGCTATTGATTCTGAGGGATGTTATAAGTAGGCCGCATAAAGCTATTATGTCTTTACAAAAAAAAATCACCACAGATTTGACGATAACCAATTAGGTAACATCAGTCAAAGTAGATTTGGAGGAACGAAGGCCAATTACCAAATCTAAAATTACTAAAGTACATGACAATGCCTTTCTTGACTAGTAGTTAAGAAAATGCCATTTTCGTCTGAGACCACATAATACCCAGGCCATACAATATTGTGTTGCCAGTATTATCTCTTTCAGGGGCTATGAATAATGTAGTAGAAAAATAATGAGCTCCGCCAGACATCTGTCGTGGTATAAATGGGTTAATGGTCACACAATGGCGTTGCATGGTCATAATTATTAGACTCTAGAGATAAGTTTTTGTTTTTCTTGTTTACGAGTCTTTATGATATTGATATTTATTGATTCCATGTGGTGCAGGACGTAAAAGAATAGCACCAGCCCATTTCGTCGTGTCGTAGAAGGCGACTAAGGAACTTACTAGAGAATGGGTGGCAGCGTTCTCTATGCACTTTACCAAAATCCTGCGATCGCCAACCCGCCTGCCAAGCGTGGCGATTATGGTAAATTCCCCCTTTTGGGGGAGGCCTATGTCCAGCAGTGGACGTCTTTCGGCTGAAATGATCTTCCGAAATATATGCTTTAAATAATAGTGAAAACAGCATCATAATACATTGCATAGTTTAGAAGAACAACGCAAAAATGGACTTTAATTTATAAATGCATCGATAGTAAGACTTAAGAGCGTAGATCGATAAATGACTAATATTTATACATTTTCTTTTAATAAGACTATTTTTTTCAAACAAAAAAAAATATAGTCTTCTTTTTACATCATGTCTTTTTTAGGATCAAATGACAAGTTCCAGGAAAGTAAGTATTATGTTAACATACCTGTAGGTGTGTGTGTTTTTTGTCGACAAAGAAAGTGGGCTATTGTATTAAGTTTCTTGTTGTGTTTTGTTGCGGCATGAAATTGTGAAACGTGGGTGTTTTATAGGTACAGGTACCTTACGCTTGTGCCGAGTTTTTTGGGGAAAATAGGCTTGACGTTATGTTATGTGGAAAAGCTGTTTAGAAAACAGTTATTTTTAAAATAGCGTAGGTATAAAAGTGGACCTCACAAAAACCGTTACGGATAAAAAGGGAGTCATTAATTAGATCCCTTCATTGTTATTTCGATATAAAAGCAAAGTACTATCGACATAAAAAGAAGAAGAATTCCTTCATTCAGCAAGTCTGTATCATTTTCATCATAACTCCACTTCATTAGTAATAATTTTCCCTAAGTTTTCCTCAATCCCTAATTTTTCTCTATTTTGCCCTCTTTTCCGGCTAATTCCATAAATCGTATATAAACTCGAGAAGAAATAAGCATAATGCGTTGATATCAATTTTCGATAAGCCATGCTCGGAACGTATTAGACAGTGATTACGAAACGAACCCGAAATGTGGGGAAATTGAAACGTCCTAATATCGGCTGAGTAGGTTATACACACGGCTTTACTCAAGAAGCTGGGTAAAGAGATGGAAGGAATGAAGTGTAATTGAAATCATTTGACCTGGTTCTATACGGCTGCAAATATACTGCCGAGAAAGATTTAGAACCTCGATTTTTTATTTTGGACGAAAATTCCCGGGATGTTATTATTAGGCATAGCGCACTCTAGATCAAAGCAGGTTTTTAGACGCTTTTTATTAGCTTCACCTGTATAAGTTTGTATGTTTGTTTGTAACTGACTCCTTTGGACTTGATTTTGACCCACTTCAAACGGTCAATTTAAACTTTATAGACTTATCGAACCGATGACAATTCAATAAACAAAAAAAAACAAGAAAAAAATCTCAGATAGCAGAACTAAAAAACAGAAAATAATTTCAAAAAAAGATGGAGTGCTTGATATTAAATTGATTATAAAAATACCTCAAACAGCATCCCACGCTTTTTTTGAAATTATTTTCTGCTTTTTAGTTTCGTTTTTAAAGCGTGTTTTTTAGTTTTTTTTAAACTGTTATTTTGACAATGAGACTCACAAAGCACGGAGATGCGGCTTACTCGACTAGCTGGGAAAAGAAACGGAATGAATAAAATGTAACTGAAATCAATTGACCTGGTTTTATTTTATTAGTACCACACGAGATGTAAATGTTTCAGTATATTTTTTAATAATTACAGAGTGGAATCACAGTTTTACAGGATGGAGGCGTGAGTCCCAATAGTTTTTAAAATTAAAGCAGTCTTGAGTAACAAGCTAAATAATTAGGAATATAATTGCCAATATTATTGTTGCATTAATTACTTTAGTATAAAAAATTGTTATGAAATTTTGATGGATGTAATAAGGAAGGAGGAAGTATAAAAGTGGCACCGGTAACTGAAAAGATGTGTGGAAATCTTTTGTCATGCTATGGACATGCGATACGGGGGAATTAGGAAAATGTCATGCGGAAAGTTTTGAGTATAAATATCGATGGTTAGAGCAGGAGGAGAACAAAGGAACAATGGATGAAGTGCGTGAATGATGATATGATTAGAAAGGGGGTGTTTACCGAGACGACGATTAATAGAGAAGTAAGGAACAAAAAGACACGTTGCGCCTACACCAAATAAACTTGGATAAGGGAAGGAGAAAGATGAATTATATGAATGTTAAAACTGGTTTTTATTACAAAAAGTATGTAGAGTAGATAATTCTTAACAATAAAATGAATAATAGGTATATTTGTGTCCTGCGGGGAAACGAAACAATGTTCATTTTTCAGTGAGGATACGTCCTCACCTAAACATTCCCGAATACAGTTCTCAAAAGAGACGTTAGGATATAAATTCTTTTGTTATTGTATCATTTTTAACAACTGGGTCGAGTTTCAAGTCTTGCGGTCTAGTGTATGAACATGACTGGTCCTTAGGGAAGCCCCGTTTATTTAACGTTACATAAAACTGCTGCATGTTGGCATAATAAAAACGTTTACTATGTTTAAAAGTATGCATAAAAGGAATATGGCTCGGTATCTCTGTTTTTTCTCCGATTGTCAAATATTTTGGAAATTATTTATTTATTTATTCGACGATATTGTTATATATATTGTATTGTATGAACCAATGATCATTCATGAATTTGTCAGCACAATATTTTAAATTCTAAGCACAAATCTCCATTATACTACTTTTTCTTGAATAACAAAAAAAATGCTTTGTCAATGCATTCCTAGCGTGACTACTAATTTCATGAACTGATTTGTAAATTTTCATTGTTACTACTCATAAAATCTGTTAACAGGACCCAGTAATTAATTAAACAGTTTTACTGCCAGTAAAATTTAACACTCTGTTTATGAGCTCGTCACGAGGACACACCAATACTTTGATGTCGAGCTAATACCTCTGTGTATGACAGACATACCTACTGATAATGTGACGATAATTTGTGAAGATAAAATAGTTTAATTTCATGTTTAATCTTAATTTTCGACTTAAAAATTGAACGTTGTGCCTGCCAATTATTCAATTATTCAATAGTCAATGAAGGATAAAAGCCCGATTAATTTATGATGAAATTGATAGTCGATACAAGAGTACCCTTAATAGGAAGACAAAGCGTCAAAAAATGATGATTATTTTATCAAAGAACATTGTTTAAATTCGACCTATTTCCGTTATTGCCACTCGAAAGAGGGGCTCGTGGCTAAATATTACCAGCTGCATAGGTCGATCGATCAGGTTCAGCTAAGCTTGACGTGGTTATATTTATACGGATCATAAATACCGGTACCCTTCCATGTCTTGGAAAGCACTGCTGCCATTCGTGAATCTTTAATAGTCGTTATCAGTCGTCAGAACAATCGTACCAAGGGTATCGTATTACCAAGTAATTGGGTAGTGGAGGTCAGATAGGCAGTTGTTCCATGTAAAATACTGGTATTCAGCTGCATTCGGTTAGACTGGAAGCCAACCCCAACATAGTAGAGAAAAAGTCAGTAGGCTAGGCAGATGATGATTTCCCACTCGAAAGAAGAATTTAAAGGTACACATGAGTCGTCCAGATCCTTAAAATCTGAGTTAAGCTACACGATTACTGACAAATGCGTGCACTGACTGGATAGGTCCACTCAAATCTTGGTGATTTGTTCATCACAAGACCATCTCAGACCCAAGTCTGCATGGTACTCATTTGGCCTAAACAAGATTATGTTTAGATTAAAAGACTGTGACCTCTGAGTTTGTTTCGGTCTTTCTTCTCAGAATTGTTGGTTAGGAAACACCGAATTCATCAAATTTTGCAACATAATTTATGTTTCACTTGAAAAGGTGTTTTTAACCAATTATTAACATTAATAAATGTTATTTATCAAGTCACGCACCATCTTCTGATACACTAATATGATGGTGAATAAAATACTCACAGCATATAATAATTGTGACTAGCTACTTTGTTCAATGCCTGACAAAAACAAAGTACCTACATATTACATGACAGAAAAAGTCGCGTCACTTTTATTCCGCTTCGATTTTTTTCAAAGCATACTTCAGTAAACGGCCTCAGGCCGAGTAGGCTAAGGGTACTCCTGGGAACTACAGTTCAGAAGTTGACTGCGCAAGATCAAATGGTGGCGAAAATTTAACGCTTTACAACTCATCTGTTGGCTGAAATAAATCCCTTTTGTCGATATGAGATAAGATGACGGTTTTTGTAGTCTTTTTGTTAGTTTAGTACGTGGCATGAGGGTCTTGTGGCTAAGTTATAACAGCTGCACAAAACGATCGATCAGGTTAAGCTACACTTGCCGCGGCTGGTCCGTGGATAGGTACCATGGTCCATCTTAACATACCAAGACCCCTCTGTACTTCGGACAGCACTTGAAGCTCGGCTGTCATTCTTGGAAATTTGACAGTTGTTATGGGTCGTCAGAAGTCCAAAAGTTTGACAACCAGTCCAACCAAGGGTATCGTATTTCCCAGTAACTGGGCTGTGGAGTCGCTTCACGTCATATACTGCATCCGGTTTGACTGGAAGCCGGCCCAACATAGTTGGGAAAAGGTGAGGCGGCTAAATTGAAACAAAATACCTTTCGGTGTGCCCTAACAGGGTCTAACAGGATCTTAACAGGTCTTAACAGGTTCTTTGAGGAGTGGATTGAGAGGCGCCGTGGCATCCTCTCCTTTTGACTGATGCAGGTCCTCACCGGACGCGGTTATTTCGGGAGGTTCCTGTTTTGCATAAGGTGGGAGGAAACGCCCGGGTGTTTCCACTGTATAGAGCGCCCTGAGGACACGGTGGAGCATACGATGGAGGTCTGCCCGGTTTGGGCGGAGCACCGCCGTGTCCTTGTGGAGGCGTTTGGCGGTGGCAATCTTTCTGGCCCTTTTTTTTCCAGCGAAGAAAATGCCTAACGCATACCACGCCGTCCGGGGAGACGACGTGGTTATGTAGGGCTTGCACTCACCAAAAACTCCGCCTGTGCACCTACTTTCGCCTTGATGTCGGTGTTACCAAGGTTTGCCAGGTTCACGCTTTCCTTGGCCCTCGATATCACCGCCGCAGTGCTTGGTTGCAGTGTCAAAACTACAATGTTAAAACTACTGCAGCCGACTTAGGTGCGCGAAGCCTCTGTTTGCCAACTCTATCAGAGCCGGATCCAGCCCTAGCTTCTGTAGTAAATGCCACAGTGTTTGGTGCTGGAGGCTTTTTCTTTTTCTTCCCCCTCTTCCTTTTCCTTTTGGCAGTGGTCTGCCAACTTTCATTAACAGATGTCAGTGTAGGGTGAGTCCAGTCAGTCGTCTGGCCCTGGTCCAAGTACGGAGCGAGAGGGCATGGGTAGCCGTCACCTCCTTCTGCGAAGCAGTAATGCCCTCAAACAGGGAGGCGGCGCACGTGAGGGAGAGGCAGTACATGCGCCCTCACGACCCTAGGGAATCCCAGGCTGATTCCCGGCCACTGTAGGCGCGGGCATGCGCATGGCAAGTAATTGGTAGCTTGCTGTCCGGTAAGGACCAAGTCCAGGTCGATAGCGCGTTGTGTTCTACGCGCGCCTCAAAGAGATGACAACACCAACTGGTGAAGTCCACAATGGCAGATGCCTGCCTGGGGTGCGGGTTGTTCGAAAGAGATACCGTGGCCCCTGCCACACAGTCAACTGAAGGAACACGGGTGGGTTTTAATCAGTAAAAGTCTGACACGCACTCCCGCTCCACCCACAGCGGGAGAAGTTATTTGATGATTTCCCAATGAAAACAGAAAATCAGGGTCTACAACAGCTCTTAGCTCTAAGCCTTTTGTTAACATCATTGTTTTTACCTTGTGGAACGCAATGAAATAAATGAAGTGAATGAATGAATAATAGAATGGTTTGTTTGCGGTACCTGTTTATTCAAACAGTGATGTAATTAGTATCTAATCAAAGTATGCCAGCTGCGTTTTCCAAGCTTCAATATTAAAGCAACCCCTTCAGCAAATAATAATCGTTTAGTGACTATTTGCTAAAAATACTCTTGTTCTGGTTTTACCGGTCACGCCCCTAAAACGTCATTACATAATCTTCGTTTGGTTTAAACGTACAGTAGCGGTCATAAGTGGACTAGCAATCTCAAAAAGCATTAGATTGACACTTTGGTTTAACTTAACGACCTTCTTATAATAAGTTATTTCGTAGACACACTCTCATACGCTTATAAATGATTGTATTTCATAAATTCAACCGTTACAGTAAATGGCATGATAGCTTAGCGGTTACCGTACTTGGGTTAGCGCGTTTGAGCATAGCCAGTCGCGGATTCCAATCTCACGTAACAGTCTTTTCATTGTTTTAAAAATCGCTTTTGACTATAGTTTTTAGTTTTGTTCATCTTGTTCACTAAACTCGTAAAACTTTATGAATAAACCTACAGAAACCTAAATAAATTTAAATGATATTAAGGTGCAGTTAACTTACGACTTATTCACCACGACTAAATAGAGCGGTGTTGGTCCGACAGCTGAGCAAAATATCAATAAAAATGGTAAAAATGAGTACTAATAAATTACATACCTCCAATTGTCGTTCTTACTGGCTATCATATTTAGAAATTGCTCCAAATGTTGCGTGTTTCAGGCGCAATATTACTTATAAAATATTTCACTTTCAATCACGTAATACTTACTACTCTAATGAACATAAAAAGTGGAAGTGAAAGTGGAAAAGTGGAGTGGAAGCCAGGGTCTTAACGCAAGTGTCGGACTGCGAGCGGGGCGATTTAGGAGCACGCGCGCAGGCACACCTCTATTGTTCTCATGTTAGTGAGCGAAACAACAATATTAACCTGTTTGGCTCTTGGTCCAATGTACGTTTTTGAACCACCTGAGTGAGGCCAGGCCATTTTTAAATAGCCGTCCGTATGTAATAACTGTAATTATTTTATAAAATAAATAGATTATCTAATCAGTACTTAAGCGTTACTTTAAATAATACTTTTTAAATATGTAGTTATTGACCTAGTATAATAACTGTTATCAAATAATTGCAAATAAGTTAATACAGTGTTTAATTGATTTTTAATCCTATTTTAAAACTAAAATCACAAGTTAGTATATTACAGGTATTCTGCCCCTGAATTAATTTTAAAAGCAATTTTTTATGTGCTAGCCAGTAAGGATGATCATCGGAAGTATGTCATTTTATTATGCTCATTATTAGCGATGTTTTGAGATAGAAAATTTATCTTTGCAGTCGGAAGTGGGGATTTTTGCTACTTCTTTAATTACAGAAATGAAAGCGAATATTATTGCGCTGCATAAAAGCGGACTTAATATATCACAAATATCTGATGAAACCGGACTCAGTATGAGTATAATGATTTAATTATTTTAATAAACATTTATCTAATTAAAGTATAACTGCCGATCCTTGTAGTTGTTTTTTAAAACGTTTTATAAATATCATAAAGATCTTAATAGAAGAAAAATGTAAAATTTCAAATTAAATTTATTTCCTAGATTATTGAACGATGAAAATAACATTATACCTACTTCATATTTATGTGAAATTTATATTTTAAATAATTTTATTTCTCAATAGTAATACAGCAGCAGCAGCTTAGTAGCCTAACAGTACCCCTTTTTTGTTTTAGTGAAATACTGTGAGTCGGTGGATGAAAAGATATTTTGAGGAAGAGTGTTAACCTTGCCCGTCAAAAACAAAGTGGAAGACCCCAGCTCATAAAAGAGGCGCAGCGACAGCACATGCTCAGCGAATATGAAAGAAGTGGTTTCATAATGACAAGACATTTTGCCGAATTATTCAACGTCTTCACGAAGCGCGCGCTATGCACTCCACGCAGAAGGTTTGCATCATCGAAAAACAAGCTCAAAAACCATATTTAACGGAAAAACATTAAATTATACATTTTAAATATTTATTGATTTTAGTAACATTCAAATAATATTGTGTCTTATCCGTAATATTAATTATTTCGAGGTTTGGTAATGAAAATGAATACTCAAAATCAAAATCAAAAGTCATATAGACAAACTAGGCTGAGAATGAACTCTTTTTGAACGTCAAAATTACATAAGGCAGTCCCCCCAAAACGCCCGCCCTTCACCACTTCCTAGTGCTTTAGCTGGGAAGAAGAAGTGGCGCAACAATCTCCCCAGCAGCACAGCTGTCTGTTAAGTTAGAAGAACTTGATTCTATTCAGTAGTAGGTAATTAACATTACGAAACATCACATTAAATTTGCCATATGTCAGGTAGCACACGCCTATATACCAACAAAACATTGAAAACATAGTGCTGAAGTAGAAATAAACTGAATTATACAGGCAAATAAAATAAACAATTATATGAACTAAAATAATAATATAACCTGTCAGTAGGCAAGCTAATACTGGTGAAAGAATATAAACATTGTCTTGAGTTAATCACAGCGACCAACAATTATTATTGTTTAAGTAGTAGTTGATAGAATAGTATGTCTTTGAACAGAGGGTGGATTTAATTTTAGCTTTAAACGCATTAAAATGCAAATCTAGCAAAGAAGAGGGAAGCTTGTTATAAAAAGTTATACCAAGACCAACAAAAGAGTAATGAACCTTGTGAAGCCGGTGAAAGGGAACACGTAGTTGGTCCTCATTTCTAGTATTAATATTATGAATATCACTGTTTTTAGTATACAAGTGTATATTTTGCCTAATACATAAGATGTTGGCTAAGATGAATTGCGATGCGACCGTGAGTTTCCCAATATCTTTAAAAAAAATTCTCAAAGAAACTCTAGCACCTAGTTGATAAATTGCTCGAACAGCTCGTTTTTGAAGAAAAAAATATTTTGAATGGCTTTGCCCCACAGCAGAATGTCGTAGGACATAACGCTATGAAAATAACTAAAATAAACTAACCGAGGTGTATCAACGTCAGTGTATTGTCTTACTTTTCTGACGGCGTAGGCAACCGAACTGATCCTTCCTGCTAGGCTTGATATATGTAATCCCCACTGAAGTTTGGCATCTACTGTTAAGCCCAGAAAAACTGCCGAGTCTACAGTTTCAAACACCTCATTATCTAAGACGATGTTAGGTCCTAGATTCTTAACATTCGGTAAGGCGAACTTGATATATTTCGTTTTCTTGGCATTGAGAACGAAGTTATTTGTGGTAAACCCATCCGTAACCATTGGGAGTGCACTGTTTACGTCGTCAAAATTTTGTCTGTTCTTGTCTACTTTAAAGATAAGAGAGGTATCATCAGCAAAGAGCACAACGTCACAGATATCCTTTAAATAGAATGGTAAGTCATTGATATACACTAAGAATAAGAATGGTCCTAGTATTGAGCCTTGAGGTACACCTAACTGAACTGGTAGCCCGGAAGATTTCACACCATTAACATTGGTGCCTATTTTGCAAATAAGAACTTATTACATTGAGAGCTTAACTTACTTACTTAAGCTATAACCTCAATAGGTCCTATTAAATACGATTTGTTAACTTTGAGGTTTGAGATAGAACTAACTCACGCGCAGTAGAATAAAAGTAGTATTATTGAGTCATTTAATTGTATTGTGGCAACGCGTTTGCATTTGTTATATCTAAGTGGGTAGATTTGCGTAGATTATTATGGTTTTTTAGAGTACCCACACACAATAGTAATTACGGCACAATATTATTATATTACTAAGACACAATATTTTAAGACTGATTATCATAATTTACCCATTAGCTACTTTACTTTAATAAATTGTCCTTTATGACAAAATAAGAAGTTATTATTAGTTATGTTTGTACTTCATAAAATTATAACGAGTAAGCATTTTGTAATCACATAATAAACAGTTTTCTTCTTAATCCTTATTTAAATAACATTATAAGTATAAAAAAATCATTACATTATTATTCTCGTTTATTAATTTATCGAATAATAAAAGAACAGTTGAAAACTATTGTTGAGATGAAAAATAAGAGTCACATCGCGATATTTTAACCCAGACCTATGAGTTCCTAATCCAAGACGATACGCCACGAGCTATCGGAACTTGATATGAGAACGTGAATTTTAGCAATGGTATGAACGCGCATGTTTTGTCTAAGTTCGACAAACTGGTACTTTGTACAGACTGTTTAATGTAGAGCCACCTACTAGTCGTGCTGCAACTCCAGTTAGAGCGCTAATCTGTGTAACCTGCTTACCGTAACATCGCTTAACTGGATTTATCAGCAAGTCATACAAACATTCTGTCGCACGACCCTTGGAAGATGGTTAAATTAGTTACCTTAGATTCCATTACATAGTTAGTTACATACAAGTCGACCTAATAAAAGCGTGTTAAAAATACATAGGTACAAAAAAATATTGCGTACTGGAAAATGTAAGTGCAAATGATTACTATTTATAAAAAAATACTTTTAATCTGGTTTAATGTTCGTTTGGTTTAAACATACCTTAAGAAGACCATGCTCTTTCTAAGACCAACCCAATTTAGCTTTTCTTATTACTAATACATGACATAGCTGCTTTAAGTAATCATAATGTCTACCGAAAAATATACAACAAAAACTTAAATAAATATCAATCACTTTCCATTTCTGTTTGTGCCAACAAAATGATTACCCAGCGGTACACCAACAATTTTTTTCAAAAAATAAAGTAACGCTGTATTAATCTCGTATTCAAGCTGGCTCCTTCGTAACGAACTCCCGACATTTTCCCCAAGGGAAGGCGTTACCGTCTCACAGAAGGATTTCCTCGCAAAAGCTCTTGTCAACCAGATGCTTTGGATTTTAAACGTTATCGCGTATTTCCTTGGTCCCCATAAAAGATAAGGATCTTTTATTTCGATGAGGTAACAAAAAAACAAGAGGAGGTAAAAGATTGTATACTTTAAAGGTAATGTATCCTTTTGTATCTGCTCAACAAACCGTGTTTTGTATTTTTATTTAAAACCAATGTACCATGTAGTGACCAAATACGACAGTAGACAGTAGACACTGGAGCTGGAGCTGATTTCAGAATACTCTAATAGTATTCTGAAATCATCAAATAGCCAACTGAAAATTTCGAAATGATATAATTAATTTAAGGAATAAATATGGCGGTTGACAGCGTTCGTATACAAAATATGTAAAACTGTCATTATTATTTCTGAGGTAAAAGTTTATTAAAAATCACCCCTAAACTAACTCATCATCTCTTGTTTGTTCGTCAAAGTATGGTTTTCAGTATTTTTTTGCTGTTTATGAAAGCTGATATTAGGAAACCCAATTGTTTATCATAGTCAGCAGTGTAACTTTATCGAGCCAATTAGTAATATTTAGTTATAATAATAGAGCTCACACAAACCCGTAAACATTTAATAGATGTATTGAAAACAATGCTTGAGAAGATCCTTTGTAACAACTTCGTCCTAGGACCCCGTTCACGGCCTTGAGCGATACGACTTGCAACGCGACTAGCGTCAAGCGAAACGTGAGCTTTCACCTATTTTCGTCCGTCGCCGTCGCTCAGCAAATCACGTCGCGGTAACATGTGGTATGCTTTCATTCAAAGATTCTTCTTTTTCTTTTTGTGTCGAAAGTACTCGTATCATCATCTGCTTAGCCTTTTTCCCAACCATGTTGGGGTCGGCTTCCAGTCTAACCGGATGCAGCTGAATACCAGTATTTTACATGGAGCGACTGCCTATCTGACCTCCACAACCCAGTAACTGGGTAACACGATACCCCTTGGTAAGACTGGTTGTCAGACTTTCGGGCTTCTGACGACCCGTAACGACTGCCAAAGATCCACAAATGACAGCCGGGACCAACGGCTTAACGTGCTTTCCGAGGCACGGAGGGGTCTTGGTATGTAAAGATGGTCACCCATCCACGGACCAACCACGGCAAGCGTAGCTTAACCTGATCAATCGACCCGTGCAGCTATTGTTACTTAGCCACAAGCCCAAAGTACTCGTATATATTTTGTTTAAATAGTTTGAGCCCAGTAGGCGGCCAAGTTAGTGGTGGCATCAGTGGCATTCTTTAAGTCATCCAAGGTACAGCTGAAAAGGCACTTACGACACTCCAGCAAGCGGTGCATAGTCGGGCCAGAAGCACTGCACTCGCACTGAGTATTGCATGGGCTCCCCACTTCGACTAATTGTTCCTGGGGTTTAACGGAGAAGCTGGTGGATGCTTCTGTTCTCACAATTTGTTTCTCACATTGGGTGGTTTGTTTTGAATGGCCTGCGAAGAGTGTAAGAGCCTTTTCGGCTTTTAAGCCTGCCCGAGTTCGTTATGTAATCGTAAAAGGGGATGTCGAGAAGCGGAATCCTGGTTCGTTTTTTCCAGCGCGCTTGCGACAGCCCTTCGTACGGCAGGTAGTGCGATTCCTGCATCAAAGATATGGAAGATGCATATGTGGCTGGAAAAGTGTTAATACTGAGAATAGTGAGCTAACACAATAATAATGACGATTCCATGACTATCTAGATTAATCTAAGATCTAGATAAGTCACTGTGACACTGATTGTGTCAAGGTTGACACCCTTGTCACAATCACTGTCACGAAACAGAACCGTGACAATATTTTTCCGCGACAGGGCGATTCTAATTATTTAAATCTTTGCTTAGTTTTCACTTCAAGTTACAAGCATAAGTGTAGCCCTGGGTCTTGTACCAAGAGTTCCTGTATCACAAGAGCCAGACGTCTCAATTTACATGGTATATGTTATAGAAGCGAGATAGATAAAAACGAGATACTTAAGTTAAAGCTATGGCATGCATTCAATAGTAGGTTTACAAATATACAAAAGAAAAAAAGAGTAATAATTTATAAGCGACTAATTTAAAAAACACTTTTTGAACATCATCTTTCAATTATCTGCAGTTGCTGCTACAATACGCGTATCGCTAGCGTGTAGCTCATAGCCATGGGGTTACGATTGTCCCAGAAACTAACCCATTTTAGTACTAAGCTTATAATAATCTCCTAAAATTGTATCGTATTCCATTTCTTTGCGTAAAAATAGAAACGTCAGAAAGATATTACAGGTTTCATCCCTCTTAATCATTGAGCACTTTCCTAGGATTTATTTCTTTGCAAAAATTTATCTGGTTCTACAGTATCATCAATCTTTCGAGGGTAGCTGTTGTAAATGTAAGCTTTATCTGATCTACCGTCACTCCTACCTGGTTCCTTTTAACATTTCTCTTCATTTAAAACGTATTATTTCTGGGCCCAGGAATATCCTTTAGAGTTAAATTGGGTTTGGATTTATAATTATATTTTTTTAAAGCTTTGAATTTAAGGTGCCTAATGAGTTTCTAAAATGTTGAGTCAAAATTTTAAGCCTAAGGTATTTTGGAACACTGGTCTGTCCTTACCTAAATGAATTTAAATATCCATTATAAAATACCAATAAGGTATTTTGATATGTCATTTGCCTACCTAACTAATTGCCTATAAGGTACAAAATTATACGGGTCGAAGTCCCGGCTTACTTTTACTAGGTAGGTCCAGTCACCAAAAGAGATGAGTAACCAGGGTCTTCGCATATAGTTGAAGTTTAATAAGAAACCGATGGATTTTATAGAAGCAAATTTAATTTGACAAATGAACTGTTTGTTTTCTATTAATTCGATAACATTATATTCGAAAACTTCTATCGGTGTCTTACAAAACTTCAACCATTTCTGACGATCTTGGTCACATAACTCTAAAATCATTCAAACAAAAACCATTTTAATGACGCTCAATATAATTTACTACGTACATACATTGGCCTTTTCCCAAATCTTCGGTATGAGCTGTTACCTTGGCCAATGATTAATGACTACAGTATACTAACCTGTGGAGCGGTAATCCGCTGAATATTTTAACAAGCACAGTTCATCATACCTCCGCTGGTTTTGCTTTGTTTATGAAAAACAGTACTGTTTGTTTGCTCTCTGATCGAGTTTGTTAAATAAGTAATACGATTTTACGATGTTTGTTAATTAAAAGGGTTTAATTTTTGTACCTTATTTTTGACTACAAGAAAGGCTTTGGTTCGATGGAGGCTTGAGCTGTACTGCAGTCTTTCCAGCGGTGTTAGATTGACTATTGGTACATCGAGGTGCGGAAGTGTTTCTATAAAAACGAAACTATGTCAGTCCGTCTCCTGGACCGAACCTCGAAATCCATCCTTCTGCAGTGAGGTGTAACAGGGAGACGTCTCTCCGTAACTGTTTACCGCACAAGACAATTCCTTCAAGGTTCTGGACAGGAAAGGGATTGGCACCACCATCAATGGCGAGCACATCACTTACCTTCAAGGTACACGGATAATCTAGTGAAAACCGCAGGATTCCGCTGGATGCGAAAAGCACAGAACTGGGAAAAGTGGCAGTGCTTGGGGGAGGCCTATGTCCAGCAGAGGACGTTATGTGGTTCAAATGATGATGATGAGTTTATTACCTCAGCACTGAAAAGTTTTGAGTATGTTTATATATATGTATGCCTATAAGAGTAGGAGTAAGGCAAAATAAACGATGGATGGACTGTGCGAAAGATGATATGGCTAGAAATTGAGTGACTACCGAGATGACGACTAATAGAGAAGTAAGGAAGAAAAAGACATTTTGCACCGACCCGAAATGAACCGGTATAAGGACAAGAGAATGATGATTCACAGAATTTACATGACGGGTATTTTTCATTCTTCTTTAGAAAATGATCGAAATAATGTGTGTGTGTAATCTGAAAACAGGTCTTCATTCCTAAAGTGAAAGCCCGTTTGCACTTAGGTAGTTTCTTGCATGTAGTATAAATATATTAGTGGTAACCAAGAGTACAACACGCTGACAACGTGTCCGTTAAGACAAGTAGCGTCAGCACACAGCACACACACTCACACAATTCTGACTTCGCCCTCGTCTTGGACGGTACCAAAATCTACTACCTAATACACAGCTGCTACACAGGGTGGTTGTACATGTGGTTACAAACACGCTCGCGTGGATGGTGGTTGGATTTGCATGTTGTAGCAAGCAACATAAGCTGATGCTTTTAAAGAGTATTGTCATTCCTTCTACACGTGCAGTCTATGTGTCAACTATACGCAGCGAGTGTACGGGACTCTGCGTGGCTGCCTCGTTTTTGCAGCGCGTCGACTATGTTTGCTGAGGCGCACACTGATAACTTTTATGCAATCATCCGTAAGCAATGCGCTTCGCAGCTTAGATGCGTGCGTGGCATCGCAAACGGGATCCTGGATGCGTTGGCAAACAGGTGGGATTCTCCACTGCTGAAACAGTGGATGAGTGTTCATGCGAAGGGCGCTCAATCCGGCGCATGCTTAAATTAAAAAGACAAAATTTTACTTACGTTAGGCTAAGTTTATTATTACTAACGTTAATTGATCTAGATTGATACAGTAATATTGCCGAGAAATAATTGCTCAAAAATTGCCCGTGTAAGAGCACCTTTAGGGCTTGCAGTAGGTAACTTTTATCCGCTACCAAATCACTTTAATTAGTACCTACTCATCGGGAAAGAAGTGGTATTGGCCTCGATTTAAGAGTTATCGTGAAGTCGAATCCACTGTACTTTGTGTATTTAATTTTATCATTACTGCTCTCAAAACGGTAAAGGCAAACATAGTGACGAAACCGATATGTCTTAGATCTATCCAAAAATTCGAAGACATTTACCAACCCGCACTGGGCCCGCGTGGTGAATTATGGCCAACTACCTTTCATATAGAGAAAGTCTTTGTCCCAGCATAATAATTTTGTATGAATATTATTGCCTGATAATGCATCAGAAAATTTGATTTACTAATTTGGTACGGTACCTATTTGTTTATTTGTTTCCATATCACTGTAATATGAGAATCATCGTAATTACATTTATATTTCATACTACAGTAATTATTAAATGGATGGGTTACATACCAAGACCCCTCCGTGCCTCGGAAAGCACGTTAAGCCGTTGGTCCCGGCTGTCATTTGTGGATCTTTGACAGTCGTTACGGGTCGTCAAAAGCCCGAAAGTCTGACAACCAGTCTTACCAAGGGGTATCGTATTACCCCAGTTACTGGGTTGTGGAGGTCAGATAGGCAGTCGCTCCATGTAAAATACTGGTATTCAGCTGCATCCGGTTAGACTGGAAGCCGACCCCAACGCAGTTGGGAAAAGGCTAGGCAGATGATGATGATGATGACTACAGTAATTATTACACGTATTTATTTATGCGTCAGCTTTTAAATGATGTCAACATACAAAGTAACTACAAAGTTGTTTAAGTAAATGAAATGAAAAGCAAATTAACCTTTCATTATACATTTAAAACCGTTTCCCCTTTTCAGGGTTTTAAAATTAAACTGTATGAGGTCAGAACACAAACTTCACAAATTTTACTAAAATAAAATGTTGGATCTGAGTTCTTGACTAACCTAAGCTTGCGGTCTCGGCAACCGATCATTACACGTCAAGCTACATCTTTAGCTCAAAGAGCACGTTATGACGGCGCCGGATCCAAGAAATCCTTTGACAAAATCTTTTTTATTTTTTGGAAGACTGGAAGTCGAATGTTCTGACTAACCCTGACATATAAATTTTCCGTAGCAGGTACTTAATTTGTTTGTGGAAATACTGTACCAGTGAATTAGGAACCTACTTTCACACTTTGCTTAACTGACCTCCACAATACAGGTCTTTGGTAATACGATAGCTTTTGGTAAGACGAATTTGGTTCTTCAAATGAAACTTTTTCGGAAGATCAATAGGTGCATGTACTGGCAGGTCTTTTTTAATTGTCTTCTCAAGCCCTAGTTGGCAACTAGGCCAGTTAAGGAGAATATGGAAGCAATCATGTCAATAGTGCAGAGCTTGAGTTTTGTGCTCTCAACCTCTCACTTGCTTGCCCTTTGTTCCCATCGGAGCATACCTTCAAATTAAGGTAAAACAGTGTATTCGTGCAAAACTAATTTGTAAAGAGGTGTATTTATATGTGGAAATGAAAGCACTCATTCTAGGCTAAATATAAGCCATGTTTGATTATCAGTACCATTGGGTTTACCTAAGGAGTTTCTAGGTGAGTAAATAGCATTTATACAAGTAACAGTAGTATGTTATTATGAAATGATCAAAGGACCACTTTTGATCAATTCATTTCTACTGGAAATTCAGGTTGCCCAATTATTAGAGCCTACATGCCTAATATACTTGGCCAAATATTCCCATTGTTTTCTGAAGATAGTACTAAATTAATTTAAGAAAGTTCATAGTAGGTATGTCATTATTCACTTCATCATTACCTGTGAACTTCCTACAAAAGTTCAGCGGTGAAATCTTGGACTTTTTTAATTGACATGTCAATTGACAATCTACAGATATACGAGTGCACTAAACTTCTGGCGCTAATTGAAGCGTGGCGTCTCTGTCTAGAATGTAGAATGAAGTATTTCCTTCGTATCATTGAAACAAATGCACATTTTTTAAATGTAAAATGTACACGTTATAAAAACAATGTAGTTTTGTTATCATAAAACATTTTGTGAGCTTCCGTTAAGTATTTACGTAGCACCAAGGGTTAATTTCGTTTCTAAAACGTACGATGGAGTGAATGATTAAATATCTTACATATTAATTACATAATTAATTTCAAAGTTAAACGAACGCAATTATTTCGATTTCGCAGTTAAGTTTCGTTCCTTCAGTATGCCCTTAACAATTTTATTTGACAAAAAGACCGATTCAATGATTTTTAATTATTTTCGATTTTTTTACAACATGGCAGAAATCCGTGCTTGTAACGCTGGGTAGACACAGTTAAGATTGCCATTCACACGCTGAGAGACTTCCTAGCTGAATATGATGAATGATTTTATTTCTTTAAGTAAGTGTGTACAAACGATTTTACGCTTCAATCATATTTTAAAGACTAGATAAGGTCGGCTTTTCCGATTTGACTACTCTGAGAAGAATGATTTGTAACATATCAGATATAAGTAACGCAGTTGACCTAAGAAAACCACTCTTACGGCTACTATACACCGTGACATTTTAGTCGTCTTACAAAGGCGGTCCACTCAATGTATCCGTCATAAAATACCTCTAGGCGCGATTAAAATATTCTTACCATTAATTAAGATAATAGGTACAAAGAAAAATAAATAATGCTTTAAAACTATGAAACACCCTCCCTGTTAATAATGTTTACGTATCAAACGGTAGAGGATATCTACCTACATACCATTACATTCCATCATTAATTCCACCTCCATAACAGGGTGTTTCAAAATACGTTATACGTCTTAGTGAATGCAAATGTTCATAAATAACATTTTTTTTAAATAAGTGATTGGATACATGAAGTGGGCTGCCGTTGTAGGACGACTAAAATGTCACGGTGTATAAAGGCAGGCTCAAAAAACCATTCATTGTGAGAGAAGAGTATTGCCAATACAATACACAGGCACACAGAATAGATTTGTAGGTTTGGAAACCCACTGTTACAGAGAAGAACAAAGAATATTCTAGTTAAAAACAGCATTCGCTTCATCATAACATCATTAGCAGGATTGGTTAGTATTGCAAACCTACTTCGCTTAACTTAAAACTATGTAGAAACAAGATCGCATCACAACTCATGCCTGAACTTACCAAGCTGTCGCCTAACAAATGTGTTTACCAAAGAATAGAAAACCGGTGAATAGAAGCGACATTCTGGGGATCTAAAAAGTCCACTTTGGCAGAATTATGATCATAATAAGAATCATATTTAAAATCGTAAAATGGTCACAAACTGACAATTCATAATATTATCTGCGTAGACAGCACGCAATTCATCTATTTGACAGTTTTGTATGGAAATTCGTAAAATGGTCACCAAATTATGAATTGCTTTATTGAAGTAAAATGTCAAATAGCAGAATCATAGGGGAATTCAGGAAATGAATCACTTTTAGAGAAATTGCTTAATGTGGCCTTTTTAGACCCACTGAGCATTTGTATTCATTTCATTTCGAGTGTGCGTCATGTCTCTGACCCGATGACCTAACCTTGCCCAACCGCTATGATAATACAAAATCAGCTTATAATGTTTTGACTGTCGAGAGTCAAGCCTCATCTTTGCGAGAAAGGACTACTTGTAGAAGGTTGGTAGATGTCACAACCATATACAAGTGACGGTGCTAGGAGGTTTCACAACGGATGTTGGATTTTGTGCTTAGAGTGTTTATGTTTTTGACTGGGTGACATTACCTTGTTCTACTCAAACTCAAACTCAAAGCATTTATTTCAATTAAATCATTTACAGGCACTTTTGAACTGTCAAAAAGTCGATCAGTTGGAAAGTTGAATCTAGTTGCCCATTCCAAAACGTAGATCTCTATGGAGAAGAACGGGCAAGAAATTCCACAGACACTCTTTTAAAATCACGTTGAATATTACAAAATCTTGGGAACATTATTCTTGTTGCTTCGTTATGTGAGAACAATGTAAAAAAAAATTTCAACAATTCTAACTCTAAATACAAGATAAAAATAAGCCCTGGGAGTTAGGAGATGACCAGTCTCAACCGACAGCGCCCGTTCACGAACTTGACGACTACAACAAGTCAATCTGTTACTCCTACATAACTGCTGCTTGACCCGTGTTACCCAATAAAGTAAGTTCAAAAGCTTAAAAATCATGCTCTAAAAACTAAAAAACAAGAAAGTATTTCAGACTGAATGCATTCTTTTTTTGTTTTATTAGTTTATGTCTTCTAGAGGGTGCCATATTTTATTTAATGTGACGTCCTGTAACCAGTGGGCAACCAAGACGGTTCAAATTAAACCTCATTTGCTAAATTGTGATCACTAGTTTTGAAATTATAAGGGAACAGATGAACATACATAGCGGTCAAAATTATAACCGTTGCCGTAGTCGAGTAGAAAACAAAGCAGCCACGTTTTCCACGAAACTGTCGCCAGCATAATGCGTTTGGAGCAAGAGTTTCGCTTCTATTCCTTCTTATTCTATGTATATAGCCAGCCGGCGTATTATTTATGACGTCACATCCGCATTACGCTATCGTTATTGAGATACGCCAGTTAATAAACAGAAACGTTTATTAGTGACATCTGTTGTATGGATATCATATACTAGTTTATGGGGTGTTCTAGTAATTTGATACGGTTGTCGGGTATGCTAAATGTTTGATGTTAAAATTTAGGTAATAGTATCATACAACATACATATTAGTTTAACAAATATTTTACAAATACTAAAATACACAAAAAAAAGGAACAAGACGCAATAGCACAATTAAATGAGAAAAAGTACAGGAATATAAAGAAAAAGCAAGGTGCCAATTTGAAAGAAAAAAAAAATGAAATAAAATGACACTGTGACGCACTCTCATGCATTTAAAACAGAATTAGAAACCAATAATGCAGCTTTTCTAACGTTTCGATTTCTTCTTTCAACATGACGACCACAGCTTATGAAGTCTTTTCAAGAATGAGAAAAAAAAAACAGTTTTTAATTTATTTTTAATAATCTTATCAGACACACACTGTCACGTTTGTGAAGTCTGCACAAAAAAAAAAATTTTTGGGGCGAATTTGATACTGTATTTATTTATTACGCTTCATAAAAACCGTCTCTACCACAATTCTATTCGATACTAAATAAAAATTATGTAACAAATCTTTTCCTCCTTTTCCTACAAAAATCTCATAATAGGCTTTTGAGGATAATATCTATTCAAGTTTCTGATCTTGACAGCTCGTCGGCCTGACTTAGTTCTGTCAAATTAATTTATCCTCAAGCCAGTATTTAAACACTTATTTTCTATTTATATTATTGTCTCGACGCCTGAAGGACAATAAAGGCTATTTTTGTACGAGAATCTCCAGTATTTGTTTAAGTTGGCTGAAGCCTACTATTTAGGTTTAACCTTTCACTGATTCGTGATACTCCTACACAACTTTTTTTAGTGTAAGTGACAAGTAGAACAATTTATAATTGGGTGTGACATCTCTCATGTTTTAGTTTTACAGGGAGAGGTATTGAAGCGAAACCTGTTAACACGGATTCAGCTCACGATTCTGATATAATTTTAACGTATAGGTTTTCTATGAAAAACTTTTCTATAAAACAACAGATTATGTATAGATACCAACAAAAAGTTTTACGCTAGCGGGTCTAGAATCGTGTAATTACTAAATTCATGGTTATAGTTTGCGCGTCGATGTCTCGGTCACCTGTATATTCCATTTGTTTTTTCCAAACATGAGGAAAAAAAATGAAAGGGTTTAACCTCTCGCATGTCAAGTGAACCTCATGGGTTCCGATAAGTTGTTTGGAACATGCCACGGGTTAAAGGAGGAGGGCGGGGCATTGACGCGTTAATAGTAACACATGAAAAAGTCTACACTGTGGGATTAAAAATCATTTGGCAAATTCATGGTAACGGTTTGCGGTTCGATGTGCCTTATGCTTACGTAGACTTTACAAAACTATAAAAATAACGGAAAAAAAACATATGCACTATTGAAACTAACTCAAAACCCAATATTCAAATCTTCAAACGGTTTATAAATGACGGAGTTGTAAGGGTTCAATACATGAAAAAACAGCCAAATTGACAACCACCTCCCATTTTTTGAAGTTGTTTAAAAAGAATTACGTCATTTCGTTTTATGCGTTAGCCAAAAATATAGAATTTCGTAAGTAGGAGGTTATTGACCATCTACTAATTAGGTAGCCAGTAAATATGCCTACTATAAACACGAAGGAAGATACTGTTACCTTGTTGCCAGAAATAATTTGTTGGTCACCTTTTGTTATGTTATTTTGGTTAATAGTGTAACATTCATCATCTTCGTAATCAGCCTATAAAGTTTCCAATGCTAGGATACAGGCCTCCTCTCGGTGAGAAATGGGCCATCGTCTACCACGCAGGCCCATTGCGCGGCCTGGCGGGTTGGTAGTTGTCAGATGTCTTAAAATTGTTGGTTCTAGCACATGCCGGTTTTCGCAAGCTGACTTCCTTCACCGTTTTTGAGAACAGTGACCAACATAATTTGAACAAAGTGAAGTGCCTGCAACTCTTAAGTCTCGGCCGTTACCACAGGGCCACCACTGGTTTTGCACATCCATAATTTTTTTAAATCCTTTATTAAAAGAAGGAACCCGGTTATTAATCATTCATTACAATCTAGTCTATAAGACTAATAAGCAATTTTAATCTAACTTAATTTTATACATGATGATTATTATAAAACTTAGAATAGTGTCCTTTGGTGACCTTATTTAAAGCGTTCTGCCAGTCCTTTTATTCGAGCGGCCTGTGGGTGTCATACATAAGCCAAGCTTACAATGTCTTGCGCGTGCAGTATAACAATGCCTTCAGAATGCTGTTGTGGCTGCCGCGGCATTGTAGTGTTTCGGGCATGTTTGCCAAAACTCACATAGATGGTTTGCACGTTATCATGCGTAAAAAAGCGGCTTCCTTGCTACAGCGCTTGCGTAACACTGAACGGCATCCTGAAGATGATTGTTAACAGGACAGAAAGTCCTATACAACGGCACAGGGTGGAAATAGCTATAGTTACATGTAAATAAATAATAATTTCATCACATACCGTCATATCTGTGATTCCCCAAGAGTTAGGCGGAGGCGTAAATTTACCTAAGTATGGTGCTTCTACACTGAGCCTCGAGGGCGAGCTTAGGCAATTTAACTGTGTTTGTGTCTTTACTAATAATAATCATCAATTTCTTTTGTTTGCAATTTTATACATATAATCTTTATTTGGTTTTTAAATATTTTGACATTTTTATATCACTTTACAATTTGACAATTTTGTATTTTACATTTTATTTTTTTTATACGATTCCGGCATTTTTATAAGTTTTTTTGACAATTATTTTTATAGTTTTTCGAGTTGTTGAATATTTTAAGTATGAGTTTTAGAGAATTTATTTTTATGAGTTTGTAGCTATGGACGAATGTTATGTCTGAAATAAATAAATAAATAAATAAATAAATACTATTATAGACTATACGTACTTTCTGTTACCATCCCATCACTAACTAATCTACGGACTGTTCATGTGTGTGTTCATGTCGGAAATAAAGATTTTTATTTATTTATCTTATTTTGTACTTTACACAAGTCCGTTACACTTTCTTAGAGTCTGATATGATAAAATGATAAACACTTTGTTCATAATTTCATCATATCAGACATTGTCACTATTATTTCTACACTTTTTACACTTCACTATCTCAAAAGGTTTTGTTCGTTTTAGTCTTCGCACCATATTTGACAGGTCTAACAGCTGAATCGCCTCGATGTTCACATGTTGATGGAGTTGTTCATGGGCCTTAGCAAAGTTTTGGATTATGTAAGTGACGGGTTCCATTTTTTGGTCACGATGGAGGTCGTCATTTCTTATATACCAAGGAGCATTAATAATACTCCTGAGCACCTTATTCTGGAATGTTTGTATAATTTTGATATTAGTCGGTTTAGTACAGTCCCACAGTTGGATGCTATAATGTCCATATTAATGCATTATTCAAAAGATACTTCATCTTCGTATAAGACTCAAAACATAAGTCATAGATGCCCTCAAATATTCGCAAAAGTTAAAATGGAGATGGGCTGGACATATTGCAAGACTCATAGACGAACGTTGGACTTCAAGAGCAACGTCATGGCCAGGCCCATCAGGTCAAAGAAAGAGAGAAAGGCCCATAGCTCGCTGGGGCGACGACATCGTCAAAGCAGCTGGCACTTGCTGGATGCGAACAGCAGAAGTTAGAGACCACTGGTCATCTCTGGAGGAGGCCTTCACCTTCAAATAAGAGGGGTTCTTGTTACTAAAACTTTTATGTAGTAGTTTAAATATTAAAAAAAAACGTATAAATCAATTAAATAATCTTAATCTTTAATAATAGTGATATAATAATTTAATTTTATTTTTTATTGTGATATTTTTAAGATAGGCATTGTAAAGAAAAATTAAAACCATTTCATATTACAAATTGAAATGTATAATTATGATTGCATGCAGTATTTATATTTTGAATTCAAACAGCAAGAAATAAAAGGCTATTTTTATTTTTATTTAATGCCTTATTTGATATGCTTATATAATACACCTTTGTTATGTATCGATAGAAGGGAAACCCGTCCAATCAACCAATACATGTTTTTATAAACATCCATCATAACGAAGTAAAAACGTAGGTTCAAAAAAATTGCGCACTAGAAAAATTAAATTCAAACGAAACATACTTACCCAAATTTATTTAAGATAACATAGCTGAGGCAAGAAAAGAAAATGTAATAAAGAATTTCATCTTATCTCCCCACGTCTTCCTTGAAATCCTTACAGTAAAGACAAGTTAACGCGGGAAGGAACAAAATAAATCCAGTTTCAAATCCTTTAGAAGACTAAAGACACTACAGATTACTTACAGTTAATGTAGGAATGGGAAGCCGTCGTGGTGCTAAGCTACATACATAATTGATTCTGAGTATGCTACTATAAAAACCGACAACCGACAATAGGCTTTTTGACAATGTGTTAAATAATTAATTATTTATTGCCATCCGTGTAGATTCTAAAAGCAATTTGCATGTAAACTATTTTGTTTAAATATTGAATAATTAAAAAGAAAACCCAATATAATTTATTTGTTTTGAGGTTGCAACGATATTATTGTAAACGGTTTTGACTGGAATAATTTACTGTGAGGTCAAAAGTTTATGAACATCCATCTGTCATTGCTTGCCGCGTGCCATGAAATACTAACTTGTGACGTCAATCAACTGACTCGACGCCATAATGCTGCAGCAACCGTTTTGACGCTCGCTCCGGCGGGATCTCATGGCGACGTGGAGAGTACGATTGTCGCAACCCAGTGCTGGGCACGCCACGATTGTGGCGGTAAGTCCCCTCTTTGAGGAGTTGCTTGAGAGGCGGCATGGCATCCTCACCTTCCGCCTGACACAGGTCCTCACCGGACATGGTTGTTTCGGGAGGTTCCTGTTTCGGATAAGGCGGGAGGAAACACCCGAATGTTTCCATTGCAAAGATCGCCCTAAGGACACGGTGGAGCATACGGTGGAGGTCTGCCCAGCTTGGGCAGAGCACCACCGTGTCCTCGTGGAAGCGATCGGCGGTGGCGATCTCTCGCGTCCTGCCATGGTCCAAACCATAGTACGGAGCGAGAGTGCATGGCTAGCAGTCGCTTCCTTCAGCGAAGCAGTGATGCTCGCAAAGAGGGAGGCGGCGCTCGTGAGGGAGATGCAGTACATGCGCTCTCACGGCCGTGGTCTTCGCAGAAGACACCCTGGGCGTCGGGAATCCCAGGCTGATTCCCGACCACCGTAGGCACGGGCTTGCGGACGGCGAGTAATGGGTAACGCGCTGTCCGGTAAGGACCAAACCCGGTTTGACGGCGCGTTGTGTTCCACGCGCGCCTCAAAGAGATGTCAGCAACAACAGATGGGGCCCACAAGGGCCGATGCCTGCCAGGGGTGCGGGTTGTTTGAAAGAGATACCGCGGCCCCTGGCACACAGGCAACTGAGGGAACACGGGTGGGTTAAAAACCACCTGACACGCCCTCCTGCTCCACCCAGAGCGGGAGAAGTTATTTGATGATTAAATATAATCAGTGTATTTTGTAATGGTTTTTTACGAAGTAAGTACTTAAAATAAATGATAATAATTATAGATTGTAAGGGCCTTAAACACCATTAAATAATGTGAAACGATTTTTAGAAACTAGCCATATAGCCTATTCTGCCGGAAATATGTCTACGTTGTTTTTTTTTTAATATCGCATTATCCAGATATATTAATTAATGTTCTGGGCCTCAAGTCTGCTATTACAATAGTATCAGAATGGTCTATCATTGATTTCATAATTGTTGATTTTGACAAGTTTGGTAATCTACTAATATAATGTCGTCATTATTGACTTTCCAATGGTCAGGCACTGACACTCTATTGAAAGAAATGGCATTTATTGGTAATCTCGTACATAATGACAAATGAATGACTGACTTAGGCGGCAATCTGCTAACATTTAACATGAATAAACTAAAAAATAATATGTAAAAATATACATAAATGAAATGCATGCCCGATTAATAAATGTTCAAATTTAGTAGTAGTTTTTGGAAAATCATTTCTACTAACGGGTTTTTTAATAATGGCAATACGACAAAGCCATTAATACACAATTCTATTACAAGACTATTGACCGACCAATGATGGACCATTATGAATTTAGCAGATTACGAACTTTTAGCAAAATGACAATGGGATCGTGTTGGAATCACGAATTTATAAAAAATTTAAAAAGCAGACTTGGGCCCTGGTGTCTAAATATGTTCATAGCCCTTTAAAGTTAGTAAAGCACCTCGCAATAACCATCAAGTCGTAAGGAATGACGCATTTTTCTTGATTTCAGGTAAAGTAACGCATGATATTCGTTAGTTTATGACTAAACTTCAGAATTTGCCTTTTAATGGTTTTTAATGAAACGTCATGCAGCCTTAACTAAAAACAAAGTTGAATAAACCTAGTCTGCTGAGTAACAAATTTAAAAAAAAAAAAAAAAAACACTATTCACTACAATTTATTCTGCCGTCATACTCAAAACACTACAAACAAATCTCCACACTCATTCTCAAAAGTATCCATATCATTAAAATTAATGAAAAAGTAGACTGTTCCCTTTGACACGAGGTCGACACCAAACTAATGATGAAGTTGCACGCCATATAAAAAGCAACAGAGTGCATGAAAACTTGAGGGCTCCTTTCAAATTTAATTAAGTATACACAACTCCATGGTTTTCGTGAACCGTACGTACAATGAGAGTGGAGACGCCTCTTGAATTTTTTTGTTTGCAGAATGAAATTATTTGTGTCATGTAGGGCTTTTCACGTTTTTGAGTGTTTAATTTATTATGACGCCTTTTTGTAACAAGTTGAGTGTTTTATTTGTTGGAATAAAGTAATTACTAAAAAAAAATAGTCCCTTGAAAATCCATCCACTCTGAAATTCATTCTACTTTTTTTTAGCTAATTGCACTCGACAATTACTGCTAAGAACAGAATTTACTCGAAGAGTAGGTTATGTTTTTCAGTGGTTGTTGATACACGCACGTGAGACATTATGATAGCTTGTATAGTTGTGTTTAAGGTATATTTTCGGGAGTGCACACAAGGAAACACCAAGATAACGAACCAACTGTTTATTTGCGGCCTACCCGCAACTTATAATAATTACACAGATACCACACGTCCCCTCTTAAAGAAAAAATGAACACTTAGCAATATATTGTAGGTATCTATATAAACCAATCGCTGTAATCTACTTAAACCTATTATTTAATTATAATAATATTAAAAAAAAATAAGTTGGTATTTGTCCAACAGAGTACCTACCTATACTTAATAGTAAAATGTAATAAAAAAAAATGTAGAAAAAAAAACACATGTCTTAAAAAATCAGCAAAATCCAATGATAGCTTAGGTTTAAGAACTGGACAATAAAATACATTAACCAATCTATTAAAATTTGTACTTCTTTTTAATTAATGTACAAGCGCGCTGTTGGCGCTTATTTGACTTCTCAGAAGTCTCATTGTTACCTAATAGCTGACCTGGTAGCGGCATTACTATTTCTTGATTTGAAGTTTGAGGGGCATTAGAAATGTCTTTTTGGAATTTCGTAAGTTCGGTTGAACTACTTGTCGGACCATTGGTATCGTCTATTATCGCTTCTTTTATGTTATCCTCTATTTCAACGCGGTTTGAAACATCGGGCGTAAACAAAGAATGCCTTTTTGTGGTGCGAGCCGTCCCTACGGGTAGCAATTGATCAATATGTCTTTTCCACTCTTTGCCGTCTCCACAACGCACTCGATAGGTTAGTGGTGCCTCTCTGGCGGTGACCACGGCCGGCGCCCACTTGTCAGCGCGCACACGGTAGTCTCGCGCCAGCACTTGGTCGCCCGGCGCGGCGTGGCACTCGGTACCCGGCTTGTAGCTCGCGGCGCGGGCCGCCGCCTGCTCGCTGGCGCGCTCGGCGCTCGGCCGCAGCACGTCTAACCTACCACGAAGCCTCCTGCCCAACAACGCATCAGCAGGCGCGACGCCTGTAGTCGTGTGTTCACAATTACGATATTGGAATAAACATTTTGTGACTGCTGTATCAACATCGACCTTCTCGTGCGCGGCTTTCTTCATTGCGTGCTTTACTAATTTCACCGCGTTCTCGGCCGCTCCGTTACCCGCCGGTCTATAGGGACTAGTAATAGTGTGAGTGATGAAATTTCTTTTAAAAAAAATTGCTAGTTCTGCAGATCCAAAAGGCGGACCGCCGTCGCTCACAACCTGTGAGGGTAAACCGAAACGAGCGAACAATTCCCTAAGTTTACCTATCGTCGCCGTGGCGGTAGTGCCTGACATTTTCTGCACCTCGATCCACTTGCTATGAGCGTCCACGGTGACGAGATAATGTTTTCCCTGAAATTCACCGAAATCGATATGTAGTCTTTGCCAGGGTCGTGCGGGGAACTCCCATGGGTGTAGAAGGGACCGTGGAGGTGCATCACGCTGCTGGCGGCAAGCACTACAATCTTTCGCGAGAGTCTCAATTTCGACATCTAATGATTGCCAATAAACATAACTTCTTGCTATATTTTTCATTTTAACTACCCCTAAATGCCCTTCATGTAATTCGGATAGAACTGGTTTTCTCAGTGGCTCCGGCACGATTACCCGGTGATTATATAAAATACAACCACGATCCAACACTAAATTATCTTTTCGATTGTAGTAGGGCTTTTCAAGCTCGGCTGTTATTTTTGTTGGCCAGCCAGTGATAAGATAATTTTTTATTTTATTTAAAACGCTGTCTTTCTGTGTCCATGCAGCCACCTCTTTTGCATTAATTGGGATTGATTCCTCGACATAATTTACATATGATACCGAACCCAAGTCATCACTATATTTCCGTTCATATGGCAATGGCAGTCGCGACAGTGCATCCACATTGCAGTTATCACTCGATTTGACGAACTCAATCTCAAAATCATAAGACGCCAGCCTGGTGGCATATCTCTGCAACCTACTGGCTGCCGTTTGCGGCAATCCAAATTTCGATCCAAAAATAAAAATTAAGGGTTTATGATCCGTTTTAATAATAAAATGACGACCATAAATATACTGGTGGTGCTTGATCACGCCAGCGATAATCGCGAGAGCCTCCTTGTCCAGCTGACTATACGATCGTTCAGCTGCATTCAACGTCCGAGATGCAAAACAAATTGGGCGCTCGTCGCCGTTAGGAAAACGATGTGACAACACACTGCCGATACCATATGAACTGCTATCCACGGCTAATACTAACGGTAGTTCTGGATTATAATGTACCAACACCTTGCTACTAAGAATAGCCGTTTTTATATCCAAGAATGCCTTAACACAATCTGCTGACCAGACCCAGACACTTTGTTTGCGCAATAAACTGTGTAAAGGATGTAAAATGGTGCTCAGATGCGGTATGAACTTGGCATAATAATTTATCATACCAAGGAATGATCTGAGCTGAGTCAAATCTTCTATAGGTGGTGCATCCACGATCGCTTTTATTTTGTTAGGATCTGGATGTAAACCCTGCTTATCGATAATGAAACCTAAATAAGTAATGCTTTCTTTCATAAAACTACACTTCTTTAGTTTAATCCGCAAACCGACCTCACGTAAACGAGACAACGCAGCCCTTAAATTAGCAATATGTTCTGACCTGGAGGCGCCTGTGATCGCCACGTCATCCAAAAACACTGCAGTTCCCTTCAAGCCCCTAAGTGTTTCTTCCATAAACTTTTGGAATTTCTCGGGAATACATGTCAGACCGAAAGGAGTACGATGGTAAATAAAAGTGCCTATATGCGTTGTTATCGCACTACAAGCCCGCGAATTCTCATCCAAAAATAATTGTTGGTACGCGTTGGTAAGGTCGATTTTTGAATACAGTTCGCCGCCACTTAGTGCAGCAAATAACTCCTCGATTCGAGGCATGGGATACGGGTCGCGAATCAATTTTGGATTAATGGTGACCTTATAATCACCGCAGATACTTATTTCACCAGATTTCTTTATAACCGGTACTATGGGTGTACCATAATCAGAGTAATCCACCTTACGAATAGTACCCTCTGCCTCGAGTCGTTGTAACTCTAGTTCTACAGGTTTACGTAAAGCTAGTGGTAATGATCTCGCTTTAATAAAAACGGGCGTCATGTCGCCCAATCTTAATGAAAGTTGTTTGGTACATGTGCCAAGACCCGGGGCAAACACAGTGGGAAATTCTTTTTGCAAAGTATCTACTAATTTGTCGTCTGATAAGTTCAATATCAATTCGTTAATTTGAATTCGATCAATATTTAATTTACTTAACCAAGATCTACCCATTAAAGGTGGTCCACCATTTTTAATGACAAATAATTTTAAATCTCTTGCCGAGTGTGTCCCGATCTCCACATTAACCACAATATAACCGATCACTTCAATCCGAGTACCATTATACGAATGTAAACAAACAGGCTTAGCGACAAGCGGCAACGCCTTGAAGTGTTCGTCAAAAGAATGAGTACTAATTGCAGACAACTTACTGCCAGTGTTCAAACGTCATCGCCTTACTGTTAACTTTTACACTCACATTGTATGGCCGGTCACTATTATTGCACACATTTAGATTATACGTGTATAATATATCTGAGTCCAAGTCGCTATCACTATTGTCCATATAATTTTGACCTCCCCCCGACGACCGCACCTCGCCCTTACGGGGATTTCGTTTACACATAACTTTAAGATGGCCTTTTTGCCCGCACACGTCACATGAATAATTTTTAAAACGACACACGTCTGCTCGATGACCCTTTCCGCACCGCCCACAAGGCCGTTGCGGCGCGCGCTGTGCCTCGCTCGCTGGCGCCGCCGCCGAGGCGCGCATTCCATCGATGCTGCTGCCGCTGCTGCCGGTCACAGCGCGCGCCGTACTTCGTCCCGTCGCGAGCCGGTGCATCGGCTCTGGCGCTCCGGAACTCATCGACGTCGCAGACGCTGCTCCGCTGCACGTGCCGCTCGCTTGAGCGTGCCGGTCAGCCGCTTCGAGTGCGAAGGCCAACTCCACTGCCCTCTTGTACGTCAGTGTCGGCTCGGCGAAGAGCCGCGATCTCATGTCATCGCTCACAAGACCAGACACAAATTGGTCTCGTAGGTTTTCTTCGAGACCACTTTTAAAGTTGCACGTGCTGGCTAGATGTTTGAGGACTTGCAAATAATCGCTCAGGCTTTCGCCTCCATTTTGACGTCTCATTCTAAATATGTGCCGCTCAGCTATCTCTGAGCGCTTTGGTTCGAGATGGTCGCCAACTATGTTCACTAACTCCTGAAAACTTTTGGTCTCCGGATTGTCTGGCGCACAAAGATCACACATCAGATCATAAGTAGCTTCACCCACTAACGTCACTAACGTAGCCACTCGTAATGCTGGTTTGATTTCGTTGAGCGCCATAAACTGTTCCACGCGTCGTATGTATGCCAACCATTTTTTGCTCGATAAATCGAATTGTTCTATTTTTCCGATCGGCATTTTATTGTCACTTCACAATAACACTAAACATTAACTATTAGTGGTAATTTGGCTTAGTTTTACTCGTCGCCAGTTGTGTTTAAGGTATATTTTCGGGAGTGCACACAAGGAAACACCAAGATAACGAACCAACTGTTTATTTGCGGCCTACCCGCAACTTACAATAATTACACAGATACCACAGTATACATAATTAAGTTCTTTCTCAGACTTTCTAAGGTATGAGATTTTGACATCTCAAATTGTCACCAACGCGTTACAGTCACTCATTTTTCTGTTATGACCAATGGGCCCTGGAAGGAACACGTGAACTCAATCTGATTCAGTTTGTCCCTTGCTGCCCTCTACCACCGATGCCCTAAGCCGAGGTCCAGACCCCACAGGGGGTGCCCTTAGCGAGCAATCGCTCTAATTTTCAGTTGTTTAAGCCCTGGCTGATAATCTTAATTTATTAGGATTATCACAGGCAAGTCTGGTTAAGTAGACGACAACTTCATAGGTTGAACTGCGAGATGTCATTTCCGAAAAAAAAAAAAATTACGTGAAGCAAATTTTTAACTTATTTTTTTTTACGATTTTAAATAAAAATACTTGTTTCGCACATAATACTTAGTTAGTAGATATGGACCGACTATGACTTTGGCCGACTAACTGACTAGCCGACTAGTCAGCTGCAAGATGGCCGACTAGTTGGCCAAGCCGGACATTGCTTTCGGTTGAGATCGGATGACATCGGCAGGCAATGCTCGATTTCGGCTCGTATGTGCACACTAGTAGGTGCGCGCGCGGCGCCCGGCAACTAGGCGGACTTGTTGGGACAAGTCTTTGTTAACATTGCATTTTTCTATCAATGTTTACGCGTGAGCCGGCGTTTATTGGTGTTTTAATTTAAAACAAAGTTGATTTACGTAGCTAACACAGTGTATTATTTTATTAATAGTGGAACTACCTTATTGCAATTGCACTTTGCGTCATGTCGGAAAAGAAATCACGCGTTTGGACGTTCTTTGACGAGTTGGTGGGAGAAGGAGGTAGTAAAGTGAAGTGCAAGCATTTATTTCTCGTGGTGTTCAGGGGAAGAAGGCAAATACTACGAGTATGACTAATCATATTTTATACAAACATCCACAACTGATGCCTCAACTAGGTTCTGCGATTAAAAGTACTTCATCAAATGAAGATAATCCAAGTAAGTCGCAGTCATAATCGGCAGATCTACCTCCAACTCCAACGTTGTCTATACCAGGTTCTTCAGAAGCCAGCTTATCTAAAAAAAACCAGCAAAATGTTAAAGAAAGTTTTGTTATACAATGGTCATATGAAGATTCTAGGTCAAAGGATATTAGTATTGCCATTGGTGAGACGATTGCTCTGGATAATCGGCCGTTGTCTATTGTTGAAAATAGTGGCTTAAAAAACTTAATGAAAATAGTTAAACCAAAAAATAACTTACCAAGTAGAAAGTATTTAATGGATAACATAATTCAAAGTTTTTATGAAGAATCTAAGACTGAAATTCGTAAAGGAGTATGAAGTGCAGCCGCAATTTCAGTCACAACGGACTTGTGGAAAAATATAAATAAAATGAAAAGTTTTTTTTTAAGTTTCACAGCACACTGGTTTGATGATAGTTTCAAGCTTAACCATGCAGTACTACAAATGACGCATTTCCCAGAAACACACACAGCCGTGAATATCAAAAACTGTCTAGAAGAAATCCCAACTTCGTGGGATATAAACAAGGACAAAATTCACGATATTGTGCAAGACAGTGGTAGAAATGTGACGAAAGCCATTGATGACTCGGTGCTTAAGGGAGTTCCTTGTTTCATACATACTTTACAACTGGCAATCAATACTGCATTGAAACATGACACTATGACACAAATAATTTCGTAATTTGCGGCAAGAACTTCACTTACCAGACCACCAGCTTTTCTAAGACATATCTACTAGGTAGAATTCATCGTACTACATGATGTCCTGCCTGTTAGAACAAAAACGTGTTGTTTCTTTATAGCTGGCTGAAACATTAGTAAATTTTGATCAGAATCATCATCATCAGAAAATTTGACTACTGAAGAGTAAATGCTTGGAAAATGCCTTGAATGGCTGAAGCCATTTGAAGAGATTACTAAGATCATAAGTTCAAGCTGTTTTTCATTATCCAAAGTAATACCTGTTAGCGACGCGCTCAATAGTTTGTAATAATTTGTAATAATCTAAGTTTTAGTTAGTAAGTAGTTTAGTTAGTAGATTAGAGGCGGGACACGCTGACATGCTTGTCACACTGTGGACCCCCCGCCAGTCTGCCACCAAACGCGAATCAATGCGCACGCACTGTTTTTATTTTGCGCACGCGGCCATTTTGTTCCGTTTTCCTTACAAACCTTAATACACGTGTTTTCATAATTCGCCCGTGTTTTCGTAACCACCCTGCAGCACCACCCCTTACAAAGTGGTACTTCGAGCCCGATCTACAATGATCCACACTCCAGGCGTAAAAACACGGCGAGCAAAAATGCTGCAGGAGCAACGTGGTTTGCAACAGAATGTAGCTGCAGAAAACACTCAAACTGAGCAACGCGAACCTATCGTGTCGAAACGTTTGTTTTCCGATGTGCCGGAAAGCAGCATGAAATCGGAACCGCTGCCTCACGTCGCGAAAATGCCGGTAAAATCTATTGCGTCATCGAGCAAATCTACGCGGGAAAGCAGAAAAAAACTGTTGCAACTGGAAGCCGCTAAACAAAAGGCTGCTATTCAAATCGCGCTCATTGATCAAAACTTGGATGTCCAATTGGCAGCACTCAACGACGAGGAAGAACAGTTGGAATACAGTTCACTAATTGATGGTAAGGAACTTCCTCGCAGCGATTTGGAGGATTGGGTGATCCATCAAAGTAGCCACAAAGAACCCCTACTGGAGCAGCAAGCCCCCGAGAAAGGAATCGTAACGGGTGAGCTGCACGCACGAGTACCGTCGCTATACGCCGAGCACGTGGCCGGCCGGCCGCGCGACGCAACGCCGCCGCCACCGCCATTGCTGCCGCCCGGCGACTCCGTTACTGTGCTTAACAACGCGGTTCATATGTTGGCAAGTGTTTTGAAGGATATTTCTACTAACTGTGCAAACAACGTGCCTCAAGCCAGTTTGCTCAGCCGCATGAGCACACCAAGAGATTTACCTGAATTCTCTGGTGACCAGTTGGATTGGCTTCAATTCAAACAAGCCTACGACGAGTCGACGGCGTTGTGTAAATTCACGCCGAAAGAAAACCTATGGAGGCTTCGAAAATGCCTACGAGGGCAAGCGAAAGATGCAGTCGCCGCATTGTTCATAAGCGCCACGTCGCCTGACAAAGTGATATCGACATTGGAGCTACGGTTTGGTAACCCCGACTGCATTATTTCCAGAATACTCCAAGACATAAAGAAGCTTCAGTCGCTGCAACAAGAATATCATAATGATATCGTCACATTTTCTGTGAAAGTGCAAAATGTGGTGGAAGCAGTGCGAGCAGTTCGACGCGAGGAGTATCTACATGGTGTCACTATCGTCTCAATGATTCTGTCCAAGCTCCCCGCAGTGCTTATCTCTAAGTGGTCTGACTACAGCTATAAAATGATCATCGAAGGAAAGAAACCAAGATTGGTGATTTTATCTGAATTTTTGTATGAAGAAGCTGTAAAGATTTCCACCACTGGAAGTGTTCTTACTACCTTTCGAAATGACCATCATCCTAAAAACAAGACAAGTACTAGCACACGCGCACAGACCGTGCTACTTCAAGACGAAGAGCGTAACGCTAATTGTTTGTTTTGTCGCGCAGCGGTACATAATCTCAGCGACTGCAAACAATTTAAGAAAGCACTACGTAAAGTACGGTGGCAATTTGTGAAGAAACACGGCCTGTGCTATAAGTGTTTAATATCCAAACACGATAGAAAAATGTGTTCAGCTCCAGTGTGCGACAAAGATGGCTGTAATGAAGAACATCATCGTCTGCTGCATTTTGCTACGAGTCAACAACGTCAGCGCACCAACGCTGCTATCAACAATGCGTCAACCGGGAGTACAACGACGTCGGCTAACGTGCAACGAGCCGAGCCTACCGCGTCTTCGGAAATGATAACGTACATTAACGCGAGTGACAAATGCGACAATAAAGTGTTATTGAAAGTGTTACCTATTCGTGTGCACGGCCCTAACGGTATCGTAAACGCCACCGCGCTACTCGATGACGGATCGAGTGTGTCGCTGATAAGCGCGGGCCTCGCCGAGCGCGTCGGGCTGCGCGGCCGTCGCGAGACGCTGTCGGTGCGTGGAGCGTGGACTAATGACGCGATGGTATGCAAATGTACGATTGTGAATGTGGACATTGCTGGATATGATGATAGGTTACATAATAATATAAGAATGCGTTGTGTAAAAGAATTAAGTTTGCCTATTCAAAAGTTATCTATTATGGATTGCATTAAGTATTCTCACCTAAAGAATATTAAAGATAAATTGTGTACCTTAGATTCAAAACCTGATATATTAATTGGTCAAGACAATTATAACTTAATTGTACCTTTGAAGATAAAGTTAGGTAGTGTAAATGAGCCGTCCGCTACACTTACCCCCCTAGGTTGGTGTGTACATGGAAAGGTGCGCGTGGCGCGGAGTGGCGCTGCCGCCCGGGAACCCGCCGGCGCTCACACCGCCTGCGCTGAGGCCGCCCTGACCATCACGGAGAACGAAGAGGTAAGTGACATTTCATCGCAGGAAAGTCTACTCCAAGAAATCCATGATGAGGTTCGACGTTCATTTGCATTGGATGCGATGGGTGTGTCAGGTAAGCCGCGCCAGAATGTTGACGATTTGCGCGCCATCGATCTGCTGGAGCGATCAGCGGTGCTCGTTGACGGACGCTGGCATGTTAGCTTATCTTGGAAGGAGCCAGGTCGCATGATGCCGGACTCGTACCCCAACGCACTAAGAAGGCTGAAAGGTATCGAAAGGAAAATGGGAAAGGATACAGGTTTTGCCAAAAGGTATGAGGAACGCGTTCGTCATTTGTTAGAAAATGATTACGCGCGGGAACTGGTGGTAAATGACGTCACATCGAATACGTGGTACCTACCTCATTTCGGTGTTGACAACCCAAACAAAAACAAGCTTCGGCTGGTCTTCGATGCTGCAGGTAAGGTAGATGGTTCCTGCCTTAATGACTATTTACTCACAGGACCTGATCTTTTGTCATCACTGCTTGGTATAATGCTGCGCTTCAGGGAAAATAAAATCGCAATAACAGGTGACATAAGGGACATGTTCCTAAGGGTTAAAATTCACACTGAGGATCAGCACGCACTAAGGTTTCTGTGGAGAAGTAGCCCTACAGAAAACATCAAAACGTATGTAATGACATCCTTAATTTTTGGATCTAATTGTTCACCATTTGTAGCTCAATTCATTAAAAACAAAAACGCACGCCGCTATGAGTCATCCTTGCCGACCGCAGTCGATGCTATTTACCATTCGCATTACATGGATGATTACATAGATAGTTTGCCGGACGAAAGTACTGCTATTGATATGGTGAGTGATATCAGTGACGTTCACAGGGCCGGTGGGTTTGAAATCCGAAACTGGACGAGCAACAGCGTCGCGGTATTAAACAGCATACCAGGGGAGACCTTAGGTCCTACTGCAGTAAAGTTCAAGGTCGGTCAGCAATATGGAGGTGAGCGAACACTGGGACTTATTTGGTTCCCTGGAGATGATATGCTGGGGTTTGATGTGACACTAAAACGCATCCCAAAAGATATCACTCAGGGCAACGAACGACCTACAAAAAGGATTATGCTAAGGGTTATTATGTCTATTTTTGATGTCTTAGGATTTCTCGCCCCCTTTACTATTCAGGGAAGAATCCTGCTTCAAGATACCTGGCGCCTGAATATTGGATAGGACGATAATGTTCCTGATAACATTTACGAAAGGTGGGTAAAATGGATTGACCTAATTAAAGTTATCAGTACACTTCGCATTCCAAGGTGCCACGCGATGTCTGCACATGCTACGACAGTGGCGTGCGCGAGCGAGATGGAAATACCCACTCCCGCGCCGCCGCCGCCGCAAACGCGGCTTGCATCTCAGAGTGCTACGCAGCCTCGTGCTACGGGCTACGAAAGCGTAGCGACCGATAGCAGTGCTACGAGTTCGCTTAAAAGTGAGTCTGTTTATAGTAACTTACATCTTCACGTATTTAGTGATGCATCCACTAAAGCGCTGTGTACAGTAGCATATTGGCGCTGGGAACCGCAGGGTAAAATATTTGTTTCATTTATCGCGAGTAAATGCAGAGTGGTGCCTGTAAAACCTTTGACAGTACCTAAATACGAGCTTCAAGCGGCATTGTTAGCGCCAAGGCTAGCCAACACTATTGGTAAGGAACACAGATTAACTCCTATACGTCGATTCTTTTGGTGCGACTCCACTACGGTTCTCCATTGGATTCGTAACAATACGCGTACCTATAAAGCGTTCGAAGCGAACCGTCTTGGGGAGATTGACGAATTGACACGTGTTGACGAATGGAGATACGTTCCTACGAAGCTTAATGTAGCTGACTTAGCTACACGGGAAACTTTCAATCCTGCTTTGTATTCAGAGTGGCTAGCCGGTCCAACTTTCCTGCACTTTGATGACACGTCATGGCCCAAGGATGTCATCCAACCGGATACGAACGCCGAGGAGGTAACAGCTGTTGTTCAGGAACACTCAACTCATTCTCCGGTTCCAGATCCGGTTCGATTTTCTTCTTGGCTGCGCCTTCTACGGGCGTCAGCCGCTGTTTTCAAATTTGTTGACAGGTGCAAAGGTGTTCCTGGCAGCGGTTATAGTGTGCAGATGATGGAGCGCGCAGAACGGCAGCTATTGAAACACGCACAAGGGGAGTCGTTTGCTGAGGATTTAGCTGCGATTAGCAATGGTAAGGCGCTATCCAAAAATAGTCGGTTACTTAGTCTCTCACCGTTTGTAGACGAGCATGGTTTGCTTCGCGTGGGCGGTCGGATTGACGTTGCTGTAGATGTCGCCATGGAGATAAAGAGGCCCGTGATATTGGACGGCCGGCACTCTGTGGCTCGACTGATTGTTCGGCACTACCACGTGAAAGCGGTGCATGGAAATCAGGAAACAGTAGTCAACCTGCTGAGGGAAAAATATTGGTTAGTTAGACTTAGGCCTACCGTAAAGACGGTTGTGTCGCAATGCATGCTGTGTCGCATTAAGAAATGCAGGCCGGTAGTTCCTCGCATGGGAGACTTACCTCAGTCTCGTGTGGCACATCATCAGCGACCCTTCTCTCATTGTGGGTTAGACTTGTTTGGACCGATGGAGGTAACAGTCTGCAGACGGAGAGAAAAAAGGTACGGTGTCCTTTTTACCTGCTTAACGTTGCGCGCTATTCACGTTGAGATTGTTGCTTCTCTCACGACGGACTCGTTGATAATGGCACTGCGACGGATGGCAGCGAGGCGTGGCTGGCCACGTCACTTATACTCCGACAATGGCACAAATCTGAAAGGAGCTGAAAAGGAGCTCCAACGGTCTATGCAGGACCTGGATCAAGAAGTACTGAAAGACGTAGGTGTCAACAATGGGATGGACTGGACTTTCATCCCTCCCGCCAGTCCCCATTGGGGTGGGGCATGGGAGCGACTGATTCGCAGCGTCAAGTCGTCGCTCAAAGTTGTTTTGCTCGAACGGGCACCAAGGGACGAGGTGTTGATCACACTTCTAGCGGAAATTGAAAATATAGTAAATAGTCGTCCCTTGATGCACGTTTCGGTAGACCCGGAGGGCGTGGAATCCCTCACCCCCAACCACTTTTTGCTGGGTACGTCGTCAAACTTACCTGTAGTCGGAGCCTTTGACAGTTCCGACCTGTACTTACGCAGGCATTGGCGTACAAGTCAACGATTGGCTGACATGTTCTGGCACAGGTGGGTAAAGGAAATTTTGCCTGACCTTCTACCCAGGCGAAAGTGGAAAACAGAGCAGCCACCGCTACGAGTGGGCGACCTCGTATTGGTTGTGGACCCGAACTCTCCCCGCAATTCGTGGCCAAAGGGACTAATCACTGAAGTATTCCCAGGTAAGGACGGTCGTATTAGACTCGTGGAAGTGAAGGTGGGCTCCCGGACGTGGCGCCGCTCCGCGGCACGCGTCGCTCCTATCACTCTAGTTGATGAGTGCTGTGACAGCACTAGGGTGGGGAATGTTAGCGACGCGCTCAATAGTTTGTAATAATTTGTAATAATCTAAGTTTTAGTTAGTAAGTAGTTTAGTTAGTAGATTAGAGGCGGGACACGCTGACATGCTTGTCACACTGTGGACCCCCCGCCAGTCTGCCACCAAACGCGAATCAATGCGCACGCACTGTTTTTATTTTGCGCACGCGGCCATTTTGTTCCGTTTTCCTTAAAAACCTTAATAAACGTGTTTTCATAATTCGCCCGTGTTTTCGTCACAACCACCCTGCAGCACCACCCCTTACAATACCTCATGTGAAAACTTTGCAGAAGTACTTAGAAAATTACTACGATGAAAATAATGAGATCATGGAAATAAAAATTAGAAAATGATTTGAAAAGCAGGTTTGACTTAGAACACAACAAACTCTTCACTCTGGCCACATTGTTGGATCATAGATACAAGCAACATTTTTTGATGCTGAGGAACTCATCACTTTGAGGTCACAATTTTTATTAGAAGCTCTGAAAATTAGTTCGAGTGATGATGAGGTTGATACTGACAAAGACGTACATTTTCAAAGCACTGCTGATGAGGGCAATATAGATGCACCAACTCATCGTAATTTCTAGCAATGCTACAATGAAGTAGTGTCAAGGAAATTAGAAGATTTTCATGAAGATAAATCGAGAGCAGCTCACGTACTACGCTCCTACTTTGCTTTACCAATAATAAATTGCAATAGTGACCCATTTGAGTGGAGGAGCTGTAATGGTACTAGATATCCTGAAATATCGCACCTCGCTGGAGTCTACCTTTGTTGTCCAGTTAGTTCCGTTTACAGTGAAAGACTCTTCTCTGAGGCTGGCAATGTATACGAGACCAAAAGAAATGGATTGCTGCCAGAAAGGGCAGAGACATTAGTCTTTTTACATCATAATTTGCCCCTTATTAAAACATATAAAATATAATATAAATCACTAGAGTAACATGCTCTAATTACCTACATTTTAAAGTTTCTTCTCTTTTGTTATTTGTTAGAAGCATTAATAAATTTCACTTTTTTTGGAATTAGGTAAGTCCAATTATGAAAATAATTGTCTAAAAAAATACATAGTAGGAACTATGTATTTTTTTCATCATCATCATCATCATCATCATATCAGCCGAAAGACGTCCACTGCTGGACATAAGCCTCCCTCCATGGGGGAGTTGCTATAATCGCCACGCTTGGCAGGCGGGTTGGCGATCGCAGTATGATGGTCAAATGCATAGAGAACGCCGCTGCCCATTCTCTAGTAAGTCCCTTAGTCGCCTTTTATGACACCCACGGGAGGAAATTGGATGGTGCTATTCTTTTACGTCCGGCACCACACGGTACATTGTGCATGGTGTATTTTTTTAGACATATATTTTCTTATTTCTAGGTTGTACTTAATGCAAACTGTTTACCAAATAATGACGTTGTTTTTGTTAGATAGAAGTATTATTTATTATTATTTTGATTTGATTTCTGGATCTAAGTCTAATTCATTATTATTAGGTCAATGGAAAAGTTCCTATTTCTAACTTGTAAACCTACTTATTGCCATTTGTTTGTTAAAGACTTTCTCCTTTGTAGTCATCTGTCATAAGTACCTATTAATTAATTTTACTTTACTTAACTTCAGGATCTAAGTCAAATTAATGAATGGACCAAACGAAGGGTTCCTTATCCTTCCTATCCTAATTTCCTATCGTATTCTAGATTGCACTAAAAGTAAACTGTAAAACTGATTCTATAATAAAAAAACAATAACAGTAAAGATTTCAATTTCATAACAATCGCCATCTTTTAAATTTTTAAGCATTTTAATACGAGTAAAAAATGGGCCGACTAGTCGGCTATCCCGACTAGTCGGTGACAAGTTGGTACATCACTATTACTTAGTTTTAAGATTTGTTTATATTTATAGTTCATTTGTTCTGCCTCGTAAGGCTCTTAGCTACATAATCTCGGGTCAATAGATTCAGTTATGCTTCGCTTGCCGTGGTTGGCCCATGGATGGGTGACCATTTTTACATACCAAGACCCCTCCGTGCCTCAGAAAGCACGTAATCTGTTGGTCCCCGCGGTGTTTCGTAGGTGTTTGACAGTTGTTACTGGTCGTCAGAAGCCCAAAAGTTTGACAACCAGTCTTACCCAAAGGTACCTAGTAAGTGGGTTGTGCAGGTCAGATAGGCAGTCGCTCTACGTAAAATACTGGTATTCAGCTGCATCCAGATAAACTGGAAGCCGACCCCAATATTGTTGGGAAAAAGCTGGGCAGATTGCTATAGGATACGTGTATTTTCGATTTAAAAATCGTTTACACTTCACGCTTTCACTTTCCTCTGGTGTGTTTAGACCATTTTCACGTATTTTCTCTTTTTTGTCTCGCCCATTAATAATAACATGGGACTCAAATGTAACCGGCAGAATGTGGATGTCCGAAAAGCACACCTCTGCTTAACCTTTCGGCGAACGCGTAGGCATAATATTATGTACCTTTTGTTACGGTGGCGGGCAAAAGGTTTTTAACAATGATACCAGGGTTTAAACAGATTGGAGTCTATTTTCTAATACGATTTTCTTTAGATAGTTAAAAGTGGAAAATAAAATACTTTCAATATAATTTAAGAACGTTCACCCTGCGTGGGCCGTCAACGCGCATTTCAAGTGGTTTTTTGATTAAGTTTAAATCAAAGCACATTTTTTTTCAGCCAAGCACTACATCGTAAGTATTTATAAGTTTATATACAATTGTTTACAGTCATTTTGGTATTTACTTATAAAATCGACAAATTTCCACACAGGTTCTCGTTCTTAACAGCGAGGACACAACAAAATAATTGCAAGCCGTCCTTTATTCTCTTTCACTACAAACTACCCTCAAAATATTGAATGAAACGTCCCCAAGTTGTTAGAACGCCAACTTAAGATTCACGAGCTACCTATGAATAAAACAAAAGAAATCTCTTGACTTTAGAAAAGGACTCGAAACACTTTAATGTACCACGTGTTATGTTGAAAATATTATACGGTTACGGCCAATAAAATGGTTTTAAATTTTAAAACGCTGAATTAAATATATTGAGATGAGGATAGGAAACTTTAAGCTTAAGCTGAACAGTAACTATTTGGTATTCTAGAATGAGCTGCATGAATCTCGCTTTTAAAGTAGTCTTTAGGATAGATTGTTAGAAATCTGTTAGTTTTTTAACGAGATCAGATTTGGCTGCGTCATTAGTTTAGTGGTCGCAAGCGCCTGGGTTTGATTCCCAGGTCGGAGGTACTATTGGGTATTTCCATTTGGAATATTTTTGTAACAGCCCCAAATTTGGAAGTAAGCGGTGTGCTACTATCAAAATCAAAATCAAAATCATAAGTCATTTATTCAAATTAGGCTGAGAATCAGCACTTTTCGATCGTCAAAATACATGAGACAGTCCCCCAAAACGCCCACCCTTCACCACTTCCGTACTTCGGAGAGTGCGTTAAGCCGTTGATCCTGCGCCATCTCTCTCCCATCGTGACGGAATGCATGCCATTCCATCGAACTATGAGAGTGAGGGAAGAGAGAGTGCACCTGTGTCTGCGCACAAACTTGTGCACTATAATATTTCCCGCGCCAAAGGCCTGTTGAGATTGGCCGAAATACGGTCAAAGAACTATTCTTTTTAAATAATTATCAACGAAAAACTAATTGAAAAGAGGAGCTTCACTCACTGCAACAAAAGTCCGAACAAGATTTTGTCGCGCTCACACACATCATACTTTTTGTAGATCCTAAAATCGATCTGATAATTTCACCCAAATTTATTTTTACCTATGTTTTTAGGAAGTGTGCGTTGATGCCATTGATATCACTGATTCAATTAGCTCCAACAAAAACAGGCAACCGATTGTATGCTGTCTGCAAATGCTCTAAACAGGCTTCCCCCATCTCCCATAAACAAAACAGTCTACAAGTTTCTCAGTAAGTAATTAAGTTGCAAGCCCTGACTAATGTCAGTAGTGTGACTACTACTTTGTGCATTAGGAGCCAACTTTAAGGCACCAGGAAACTGACACGAAGTAGTTTGGCAACAGCTGGTAATCAATAAAGATAAGTGCAAGCTGTAATGGCTTTAAAGACTCTTAGGAGAGGTAAACAGAGGGAGGGGGTACGGGAGGGTGCTAGATTGGAAACCAGATTGTTTTTGGGCTAAAGAATGGGTTGAAGGAAAGTGTTGTGGGCGTTCGAGTCTGCTGGTAAGTATGGTTCTGTATTAATGGCGTTGGGTTGATTATTATTTAATTAGAACAGAGGACGATGATGCGAAATTACAGGCAGTCGTGTTATTAGTATAACTTGCCTATGGCATTAAGTCCACTTCTGAACATTTGTGTGCTTAAAGTATAAGAAATAAATAAACTTGGAAAAGAATTAATAGTTGGATAAAAATTAACAGAATGCGGTAGACTGATCCAATACATAACACTGAAAAAAATCCAGTGGATTTATAAAAACAAAACTTTAGATACCTAATAATAATTTAGTTTGTGAAGGCTTTTGAATTCTTTTTTCGTACTTCAACAGAATTTTGTTTTAAAAATAAGTACTAAGAAAATGATGTTGTGCCTACATTAATTTGTTACCATTGAATATAATAAAGTACAACAAATAAAGACCCTTTTAACCCCTTTACTTCTTGGGTAAATAACGTTGAAGTTAGGGTAAGAAAGCGCGGTCGGATAATTTCGTAAATCCACATTTTCATGGGTTAATTTTCACTCTTAACACTTTCTGCTTGACTGCACGGTCAATACTAATGTGGAGCCACTAGAAAAGTGAATTTAAAATAAATATATTTTCCCATAGTAGTATTGGGTTTTTCTATCTGGAATTTCTCAGTATCAGCCAGGAATCTGGATTTGACCCCGCAGATGGCCATAGGAAATTGGCAATATGGCAATACATGGGACATAAAGTATAACTGGCAAAATGTGGGTGTAACCCAACTTTTCGGGGAAACAAGGCGTGATTTTATGGTATGTTTATGATTATTTTAGGGTTTCTTCAACTTCTGCAGTCTTGTGGAGCTGTTTTAATTTTGTACAGGTTTTAAGAAAAAAACCCTGGGTGCCAAAGTGCTGGGTACACTGGGTGTAGTTAAAGATGTACGTAAAAACAAAGATTGTACGTTATTCCTGTTTTTTTTATAGGAAAAAGTTTGAGTGAACCCGGATCTTGAAGATATGTACAACAAAGTATATTCTATCATTTTATATAATCATTGTTTTCAATTAATCTTTACTGTAATCTAATGTAAAAGATGAGAAGTATTAATTAAATAGAAAAAAAATATGGACCCTGTAGGGCACAGCAATAGTGTTACCGGAAAACAAATTGAAAACGCAAATGGTACGGAGCAACACTGCAACCCAAAACTCATGCCACAGCTTCATGCAGTATGACGGCACAACAGCCGACCAAAACAGCGCTTATTGTGCATTTTGCGCATTCCTGCAGGCTTTTTTGTAGAAACACAACGCCACTTTTACCTCACAAACTGGCTTACCCGCTCATTTCACAGCCCCAACCTAAGTGGTGGATTCGCAAGGGCGTCGAGTGGTTTTCTAAGTGAAAACAAATGCTTCCCACCACCCGCGAAGCGAGCAATTTATTCAAATAAAACAAAATAGCGCCCACTCCAACCCACAGGAGTTTTAGAATGGAACTTTCAGGAATTTGGACTTCCTCTCCTACACACATTTTTAAACTGCCTGGTGTGGGCGAGCTCATTATGTATGGTATACTGTGAATGGACGGGCTTGGGGCAAAGTAATAGCAGCCGCACGGGTTGAGCGATCAGATTAACACATTCCATGCCAAGCACCCAGCATATGGGTCGAAAAACCACCATATGCTGGGTGCTTGGCATGGAATGTGTTAAGCTATGCTTGCTGTGGTTGGTGCGTGGATGGGTGACCATCTTACCATACCAAAACCACTCTGTGCAGAAAGCACGTGAAGCCGTTGGTCTCGGCTGTCATTTGTGTATCTTGGACAGTTGGATCGTTGTTGGATCGTTACGGGTCAGAAGCCCTTAAAGTCTATCAACCAGTCTTACCAAGGGGTATCGTGTTACCCAGTAACTGGGTTGCGGAGATCAGGTAGGCAGTCGCTCCATGTAAAATACTTCTAAATTAGTAATGTTGCATATACTTAAAGGGAACGAGGACGAGTAACACAGGGTAATAAATCATTTAACAAAGATTATGATAGTGGAGACTTGTGGCTAAGTCCTAACAGCTGCACAGGTTGATAGATCAGGTTAAGCTATGCTTGCCACGTATAGTTCGTGGATGGGTGACCATATTTACATACCAAGACCCCTTTGTGCCTCGAAAAGCACGTTAAGCCATTGGTCCCGGCTGTCATTCGTGGATCTTTGACAGTTAAAGCTCGTCAGAAGTCCGAAAGTCTGTCAACCAGTCTTACCAAGGGGTATCGTGTTACCCAGTAACTGGGTTGTGGAGGTCAGGCCATGTAAAATACTGGTATTTAGCTGCATCCAGTTAGGCTGGTAGTGACCCCAACATAGTTGGGAAAAGGCTAGGAAGATGAGACTACGAATTGACAGCACGGTTGGCGCAGTGGTTAAGCGATTGATTGCTGTGGTGCGTGTAGCGGGTTCGATTCCCGCACGGAACAAATATTTGTATGACCTACAAGTAGTTGTTCCGGGTCTGGCTGTTTGTATACGTGTATTTAAATGTTTGTATACGCACCCACAATACAGGAGTAATTCCTAGTGTGGGGCAACGTTTTTTAAATAAAAAAAAAATGGAGGTGCGTAGTGGTAGAAGTTGTGTATAAAATTGTACGTGTAGCAAAAACATTTGCTTATATCAAAAATCCACACAAAAACATTTGCTTATATCAAAAATCCACACAAAACCTGTTACCATAATTTTTCGTTTTATTTTATTTATTTAGAGACAATAAAAAGCTACAATATGTGTTGACACACACAAAAAATAATATAAAATATTAAAAAATTTGCAGCCCACTACATTATCCGCATATTAACAAAAGAATATTCATAATGATAATAAGGATCCACTAGGTAGGTAATAAATAATTTAAAACATCACAATACTAAAAATATTTAATTACATCATGCAAAATAGAAATTCCAATGGATTGATTGCTTGGCAAAAGAGTGTTAATTATCACTAAAGAGTAACAAAAAATAAAAAGAATAAAGTCTTTACTAGGTTACAATCCTAACAACATTATTGGTTAATAATAAGATTACATTACGTTTAAATTTGGATTTTGAGCATACAAAAATATCAATATTAACAAAATTACAATTATAAGATTCAAACATTCGACGGATAGGGCAGCGCATACCAGAATTAGTTCGGCAGGTACTGACAGCAAATAGGTTTTCTGCACGGATACTACGTACATTAATAGTGCGTGGAACTACATAACATAGTTTGCTCGTAAGATCGATACAGTCAAAATCACCATGAACAATACCATACAGTACAGAAGCCTCTAGATACTTACGTCTAGATGCTAGGTTGATCAGCCTATATTTATCAAGTAATTGTGAGTATGACAAATACTTTTTGTGGCATCTGTAACGCATGGCTCGCAGAAACTTACGCTGGACTTATTCAATCTCGTCTATGTATTTCTGGTAAATCGGGTTCCATTTAGGGACGGCATGTTCTAATTGTGACCGCACCAGAGTCTTATATAGGTAAACGGTGGCAGATCTCATAACGAAACCATACATCTTAAATGCTTGATTTTCAATCTTTTCTACATGTTGGTTGAGGGACAGCTTATCTTCAATTAACACACCAAGATCTTCCACAGTAGATACATTACTGAGTGTTGTGTCGTGCAATGAGTATTTAAAGTTAATAATAACTCTTTTATTCTTGGTGAAATTGATGCAATTGCACTTGGAGAGACTAAGGTGTAGCTTATTGTTTAGCCAGTAGTCAGCGAGACTGTCCAGATCTCGTTGGAACAGTCGACAATCTTCAACAGTCTATATAGACCTATAAGCTTTCAAGTCATCAGCATATACAAGATACTTAGTATTTTTTAAACATTTGCATAAGACATAGCTAAAGAATAAACAATAGCGAACATATGTGTTGGCAATGAATGAGCTGGTAAACTCACAAACCAACAACTGTGAGCAGTGTCAAACCCCGTCCAATGTACTTACACCAGACCATTCATTGACAACATGTAAATCCACCTTACCACAGCCCTGTGTTGATTTGACATTTCCTGTTATTAATAGTTCCAATAAACAGTGTAAGCAAATTGGAAAAAATGAAATAGTGTTATTTTGCGATGAGATTGGAAAAGAATTAGGCAACTTGTTGACAGTTGAATATCCGGGACATTCCATAATAAATTACTGCATGCCTGGTTGTTCTTTATTTAATATTATGAAAGAAATTATCAAATGTAATTTTAACCAGAACACCACATTGTTAATTTTTATGGGTAATAGGGGAAATGTCAACAAGGGAGAATTGCTCCAATATTATAGAACATTATGTAATCTTAGTTTAAGTAAAATTGTGTTGTTTACATTCCCGTATAGTAACAGTTTGCCACAGGAAGAAAATAGGTTAAGATTTGAAATTAATATGACATTGTATAACTTGACATTTAATAATAATTTGTTTCATTTAATTGATACTAACAATTATGTTGGTAATAATTTGCATTTAACAAAAGATAGATATAGTATTGTGATGTACTATCTTTCTAATTATCATAAAAGACAGATAGCTGTGTCGCTATCATATTTTTTTTCCATTACAGCCAAGAATTTGGCTAAACAACTTGCTCCTTTTGAGCAATGCAATGACATATCTAAGTATTCTGCCAATAATTTGGCAAATAACAATAACATTGATCTTCATTTAAATTAGAAATTAAGACAACAGAGGCGACCTCTTGCAAAAATGTAAGGATGGCAAATGACAATGTAAAAGATTTCCATAGTATCAACCTGGTGCATCAAAACATTCAAGGGTTTTTGAACAAGGATTTAGAAGTAGATTTATTCCTTAACTGTAACAGTATAGATATTCTTTGTATGACAGAACATTGGCTTAAAAGCCACCAATTCATGTTTAATTTTAATAATCACCAGGTTGGTAGTTCGTTCAGCAGAGTAAATGCTATACATGGTGGCTCATTAATTTTAGTAAGTAACCTGTTAAAATTTAAAGAACGTAAGGATATTGTGAGCCTCTCTGTTGAGCGGACAGTTGAAATAGCCTGTATAGAATTGGAGCGGTCTGTTGTATTAAGTGTGTACAGACCACCTTCAGGATTGTATGACTGCTTTGAAAAGGTAATGGATGAAGTATTACACAAGATTTGTAACTCAAACAAGTCCATTATTGTTTGTGGTGATTTTAATGTTAATTTATTAGATAACTCGGTTTATTGTAGTAAAATAATAAGTTTATTTCAGTCCTACAATCTTGTAAACCTATTTATGGAGCCCACAAGAATAACCCCTAGTAGTGCCACATGCCTAGATAATATTTATACAGATGTTATACCGAGCCACAAAGAAATTATAAATTTACTAGATTCAGATCATTGCGGGCAACGGATTACCATTCAAAATCAAAATAACAAAATGGGTAAGAAGGATATCATTGTTAACCCCAAAACTGCATTTCGCCTAGAAGCCTTTAAAGTTAAACTCCTTAATAAATTACCAGTTTTGTGTGCACATGCTGATCCTAATCATCTATATGATGAGTTTTTTAAGATATATTGTAAACAATTTAATTCCACTTTTATTCCCAGGACTATTTCGATTAATAGTAATGTCTCTTTCAGTGATTGGGCTACCATTGGTATTCATAAAAGTAGAACACGACTTTATGAGCTGTACAATGAAAGGACCTATGTAAACACTGCTGAATTTAATTTATATGTTAAAAATTATTCTAAATTATTTAAAAAAGTTTGTTGGATGGCCAAGTCGCGTTATTTGAGTTCAAAGATTAAAAACAGTAGTAATGTAATTAAAACGACTTGGAATATTATTAATAATGAAACGGGAAGGTCGAGTAAGCGAAATACTGACTACAGCCTGTCTATCAATGACAACATAATAACATCAGAATCGCAAGTCGCCGCGGCTTTTGAAAATTTCTTTACAGATATTCCCGTTTCAACTACAAAATTTCTAAACTCATCACCTTCTGTTGCTGAGTCTTTGCTTAAGGAAAATGTTAATGTTTGTGATTCAGAATTTCATTTTGAACATGTTAGCAGTAGAGATATAATTAAAACCTTTCATACTCTGAACGTAAAAAAGACTGCAGATCTGTGGGGCAATTCTGTAGAAGTCGCCAAGTCCATTATTGACATTGTAGCACCTACTTTAGCTCTTATATTTAATAATTGTATCGACTGTGGGGAGTTTCCTGACCTGATGAAGAATAGTAAAATAGTACCTTTGTTTAAATCAGGTAGTACATCAGACCCCTCTAATTATAGACCTATTTCAGTACTACCTACCTTTAGTAAAATTTTTGAGAAATTAATTTTAGACCAATTGCAAAGATTTTTTAATAAACATAATTTATTACATAGCAAACAGTTCGGTTTTACAAGGGGTCGTTCAACTACCGATGCCGGTGTTGAACTCTTAGGGCATATTTACAATGCATGGGAAGATAAATACGATGCCTTAGGGATTTTTTGTGATTTATCTAAAGCTTTCGATTGCGTGCTTCATGAAACTTTAATCAGGAAACTCCGCCATTATGGGATCCGGAACACCGCTCTGGATCTTCTTATTTCATACTTGTGTAATAGGATTCAGTGTGTTGATGTGAATGGGAAAAGATCTCCCGGATCAATAGTATCAATGGGAGTCCCACAGGGCTCAATTCTTGGTCCTTTCTTGTTTCTTATTTATATTAATGACTTGCCTTACCTCATAAAGGATAATCATGAAATAGTGTTGTTTGCGGATGACACTTCACTTTTATTTAAACTTAAACGTCAGCAGCTGGTTAGTGACGATGTAAATAGTGCAATCTCAAAAGTAGTTCATTGGTTCAATGTTAATAATTTACTTCTCAATGAAAAAAAAACCAAATGCATTAAGTTTACGCTACCTCACGTTAGGCAGGTGAAAACTAGTGTGTTGATGAAGGGCGAAGAATTGAATCCTGAAGATAGCACTGTATTCTTGGGCTTAACTCTGGATGCCAAACTTCAGTGGGGTCCACATATAGATAAATTGTCGAAAAAGCTAAGCTCTGCAGCATACGCTGTTAGAAAAATTCGTAATTTAACTGATATAGAGACAGCCCGTTTAGTGTACTTCAGCTATTTTCATAGTGTAATGTCGTATGGTATTCTGTTGTGGGGAAATGCCGCCGACATTCAGACTATCTTTGTCTTGCAGAAAAGAGCTGTTAGATCAATTTATAAATTAAGTCCGAGACATTCTCTCAGAGAGAAATTTAAGGAAATTAATGTAATGACTGTGCCTTCACAGTATATTTTTGAAAATCTTTTGTATGCCCATAAAAATATTAAATTGTTTAAAAAATACAGTGATATCCATAGTATAAATACTAGGAACAAACACAAATTTGTTGTACCATCAACAAGGCTCAAGAAAATAGGTGGGTCATTCAGATGTCAATGTATACGCTTTTATAATAAACTTCCAAGCCATGTTCAAGATCTAAGTATCAATAAATTTAAATCATTCATTAAACGTAAGTTGTGCCTGAAAGCCTTTTATACCGTTAAAAATTATATTGAAGACACAAAGGCTTGGGATTGACCTGCTCCAATTTTTGCATACTAAATGTTGTTTTTGTTTTTGCAAACTTATACTCTTTGACATTTGATAATTATTATATACACATTGACATGAATATTTACTTTGAGAAGTATAATATTATTATTATTTTAATTATTGTGAATGTGAGGACTATGTGGGTCATATTTTTTTTTTTAATAATTGTTTTTTTTGTGTTTTTTCATCTCTTTCTCAGTTAGTTTTTAGTATTAATCTGGCAGTTTGAGTACTTTATGCGGCCTACCCAAATGTCCTATCTTTGGTATTGTTCATCAAATCGTTGAGCTCCTCAAGTTCTGAGTTGAGCTGCATGATTACTGATAAATGCGTGCACTGAATGGACAGGTCCACTCAATCTGTGTGGTTCTTTCCTCAAAAGACCATTTCAGACACCGATCCACATGGTCTTCACATAATCTGACCAAGATTATGTCTGGACTTTAAAAGAGACTGTGACCTCTGAGTTTGTTTCGGCCTTTCTTCTCAGAGTAGTCAGATAGGAAACGCCGACTTCATCTAGTTTAAAAAAAATATGATTGACGTGTAAAAGTGTTTGTACAAACCTACTTACAGAAATAAAATCATTTATCATTTATCATTTATCATTTGATCCCAAGATTGAACCTTGTGGAACACCCGAGGTTATATGCACTGCATCAGACTGATGACTATTCACGACAACCTTTTGTGTTTTATCTTTAATCGTTTCGTTGGATATTAATGTTATTATTTAAGAAAATTTGCTGTTCCACACATTTTAATCATTTAGGCATTGCGCTCTTGTAGGAAGCATCTGTTTGTTTTTCTATAATTAGAAAAACAAACAGATGCTTCCTACAAGAGCGCAATGCCTAAATGATTAAACTGAATGGGACCATGGATTCAGTTTCAATGATTCATTGGTTAATACCAATGAATCATTGAAACTGAATCCATGGTCCCAAACGAGCATCGATGTCCGTACTATCTTGTATAGTTCAAACGTAATGGTGTAATACTACTAATATTATAAATGTGAAAGTTTGTATATTTAGATGTTTTGATGTTTGTTATTCAATCACGCAAATACAGCTGAACGGATTTGGATGAAATTTGGTATTCGGATAGTTTATAACCTGGATTAACACAGATTACTTTTCTTCCCGTCAGTAATCCCGTGGGATAATTTCGACCTCCACGTGGGCGAATCCGCTGGCAAAAGCTAGTGTTAAAATAAAAGGTTTGCTAGAAATTGTGTCAATAATCAAAGAAAACGGATATAAAATTTCTCATCAGAGTTGGTTGTAAGTACGAAAAATAAATTGCTCCACGGTTGAACCCCATAAATTATTAACCTGTCATTTTTGACATGACCTTAACGAACATGGAATTTATCGGGTATCAACCAACCATTCAAGATGATTGGCATAATTTTAATAATATCTATGTACATATCCCAGTGGAACCTGAATACCAATATTTTCTTTTTCAGAGGAAAATTTCTAGAAAAATATTACCTATAATATATAGGTAAGTACCTATATATTATAGGTAATATAACGATAGGTTGTTATTTCATTTTTCGGGTACTGGATCTAGGCCTTGGTACTCATCTGTAATTCAATTGGATATTAAATCTATGTGACCAATTTATTATATTAGTGATTTTATTGGATTGCTAACTAGAAGATTCTCTATTAAGAGACATTTTGTAGATTACTTACTTTGATGTTTTTTTGAACAAATGTTTCTACTTCTAAAACGTTATGGTATCCCCTTAGAATATCTAAGCCGTATATTTTATCTTCTTCGAAACTAAGATATGCATACGACCTTCGGAATGTTTAGATTTTGTATACTAGCATTTGGGCTTCCGTTTAGTATCTACGTTTTACTTTTTTCAAGCCACAAAAAAAACACACCACGAAACAAAAGGCTTTTGATCTCCACAAAAATGTTGAATACTAGGTGTACCGTAATTAGGTCACACAGCTTGATGAGTACGCAAGCCTTTGAGCTACGCTTTATTCCGAATTTGAACACATTTCTACCTAGTAGGAATTTCCAGAAAAAAAATATCTGACACAAGTTTATTTTATTTTATTTAAGTATACATACACACCTCACGTTGCAGTATTTGTATGAAATGTTCCGTTAGATTACACTTTTGATCCAGTTGAAAACCAGCGTCAGGCACTAGTTGTCTGGCATTTTTTGCTGGACTGGGCCTTTTTTTCGCAGCCGTAAGGCACACTTTAATCCTAGTTACTGACATCGCACCTTACAGTTTTATTTGATTCTTATTTTGTTCTTTCCTGCTGTACAATATATTGTGTGTGTCACAATATATTGTGTGCCTGAAAGTATGTGCTGAATTAATGTGTTTTATTTATTTCTTAGTATACTTTACACCAAATAGGACCTACCTAAACACAAGCTTCAGCAATAACAAAATGTAGGAATTATTTTAAACGTCTACAGAATTATCAGACACGTGAGTCAAAATCAAAATCAAAATCAAAATATTTTATTTCACATAAACCTGCAAGGGCACTTATGAAACGTCAGAAGCTAGGTGCACGGTTTCAATTTGTCGCTTCCTATGGAGAAGAGCCGGCAAGAAACTCCACGGTTACTCTTTTAAAAATAATTAGATTTTATAATGTTTTCAAATTACAGTGATATTAGGTATGGGAGGACAGTGCAGGCCTGTCAATAAGTACCAGGTACTTAGAGGAATGAAAATAAAGAATAGAAACTGTAGGCCTACAACGTTCTCTCATTCACAATAATTATGTAAAAGAATCTGCATAAGTAAAATCAACCTATTTAAACCAAGTGATATGATTTCCATGAGAATCACTGATAAATACTCGATATTAGTTTATCGAGATTATTAAGTGTTGTATAATGTCAAATAATGACGAGAATATGTCAGAAAGTGTAAAAAATAAAATAATTAAAATTAACATTGTAATTTGGAAGCAGTTAATAGACGCTCACATAGTTATGGTGCTAATGAGTTACCAGGGAAGCCACATGTGCAGAAGGAATTAATGCCAAACTTCCTTGTCTTCAACGTAGTCTTTCATCTTATAATATGCTTTTTTGATAACGACACGTTTGATGTGAGTTTTAAACTTTCCATCGCTAAGTTCTGTAACCGATTTTGGCAACTTGTTATAGAAGCGGATACTGTTTATTAGAAATGACTTACTAGTTTTAGTTAATCTAAATTTGGGAATCACAATTTCATCTTTACTACGTGTATTTAGATTATGGAAGTCGCATCTTTTTTTGAAAAGACCTAAATTTTTGCGAACATACAAGATATTTTCTAGGATATAAAGAGAAGGCAGAGTTAGTATGTCAACTTCGTTGAATTTGTTTCTAAGAGACTCGCGAGGCCCCATTTCATAGATTGCGCGGATTGCCCTCTTTTGTAGAAAGAAAACTGAATCTACGTCAGCTGCCGACCCCCACAGCAGAACGCCATAAGACATAATACTGTGAAAATAAGCAAAACATACTAGCCTAGCTGTGGCTACATCAGTCAACTGCCTTATTTTTCTTACTGCGTAAGCAGCTGAGCTTAATCTACTTGAAAGAGCTCTAATGTGGGCACCCCATTGCAATTTTGAATCTAAAGTAATTCCTAGAAATACAGTTTCCGAAATAGCATCTAGTTTATTGCCATCAAGTTTCAAATTTAGCCCTACTTGGGGTACATTTGGTAATGAGAACTTAAGACATTTAGTTTTGTTCGCATTGAGTAAAAGATTGTTAGCCGCAAACCATTTCGAGAGAACAGCTAGACTATCGTTGACATGTAAGACATCCGTATCTTTTCTATCTATTCTAAAAATAAGAGAAGTGTCATCAGCGAATAAAATTATATCCGAGAAGTTAGCCATCAGGTAAGGAAGGTCATTAATATAAACTAGAAATAAAAAAGTGCCAAGAATTGAACCTTGAGGCACGCCTATCTTAACTAGAGACCCCGAGGACGTTGCCCCGTTAACATTTACTTTTTGCTGCCTGTTTGATAAATAGGATAGCACAAGATCAGCAGCTCGTCCACGAAGTCCGTAGTGGTGTAATTTACAGATGAGTGTATTGTGGTCAACGCAGTCAAACGCTTTTGAGAGGTCACAGAAAATGCCAATTGCATCCTGGGACTTCTCCCAGGATTCCAAAATGTGACTGATGAGTTGTACTCCCGCGTCAGTCGTTGACCTACCTTTCGTGAAACCAAACTGTCGACTATGTAAAATCCCATTTGAGTTAAAATGTGACAACATCTGGTCCAGCATGATTTTTTCATAAATTTTGCTCAATGCTCGAAACACAGATATAGTATCGAATACAGTGATTGTGACTTTTTTACAGGACATGCTTTATTGAATTCTTGGCATACTGTAGAAAAAAATGTGTCATAGTTTATATTGGGATCTTATGAATCAAAACTTGCTGTTGAGAGATTGCTAAGAACATTAGTTTTAAACGTTTTCAATTTATTTTTAGTCAGAGGTCTCAGTTCAATGGTTTTATCTAGTTGTAACTTTTTATCTAAGTCAAACGATACAAACTGACCAGTATGGTCTGACCTGACGCCACTAATTAAGGAAGAGTCCTTTATTTTACAATTAGTAAATACATTGTCTATGCATGAAGCTGTGGTTGCTGTTATTCTAGTCGCTTCATCTTCCATTGCATAAGTTAGAAGGCATAATATCTTAATATGTTTACCTTTAACTTTTCAAGACCTGTATGTGAGCTAGAAAACTAATAAACTTTTATAGAACAGTGAGTTTAAGAAAACAAAGTAGACTAAAAATGTTATTTTTTTCTACGGAATTTTCTATCGAATAAGTAGGTAGCTAACCTACAGGGAAATAATAAAAAACATGGCTAATTTTATTTTCAATCAATCCATCGTTCATAAATTCGGCATTACAAATTATAATCAAACAAAAGCATTTCTGTTTACTTTAATAACATTCAATTTGAGATAAAATTCATTATTAACAATTCGACGTTCTTCGATATTATTATGAATTTCGACATTCTTGTACTTATAACCATACACTCTACAGGCTGATTTAAAATCCCCAGCGGTTAAGACCTCGTCTCTCATTCACTAGGTTTTGAATTCAAATCTGGACAAGCACAAGTAATGTGACATTTTAAATTCTTATGTAGGTACTTTCTGAGTCGACATCGAAAATAACATCGTGATGTACATAAACTGCTTGACATTTGAGAGTCATCCAAAAGTGCTTTTGCCCAATTCCTGAATGCCCATAATGTGGGACGTACTTTTACACCAGCATTTGAAACCGTCATACACTATCTCTGGCAAACCACTGATTGCACCAACCCTCAACTTCAACACTAAACCTGCGGTATACAAGCGTATTTTGTCGCAAATTCATGCAATGGCACGACATTGTTTGAGCGACTATGAACTGTGATAATATGCCTGACGTGAGACGGAAACGCGTCATAAAAATGTCACTTGTTTGTGACATTTATGACTAAGCTACGCTTGTTCAAATAACAGGATATTTTTGAGCGAAAAAAGGTAAGTTTTGCGTAATTTGGTTCGAGGGGTTTTGTTTATGAAAGAAGGACGTGGTATATCTGTCGCAGCCATCTGGTTATTTTATTAATAACAATAATAATACAAATTAAGTTATTTAATTAACCAGCTAATTGGACGCCTACTAAACACCACTAGGTAAGTAACTAGTAGGTAATAGTGAAATGTTTTAAAATAATCAAATTAATCATTTCACTTAATTTTGCATACAAGAACGAAAAATAACATTATCGGTTTGCGCTGTTGACGTGACGCGATATTTGTTGGTGACTACTAGCGCCGCAGTGGAAAAAACTGAACTAAATTTGAATCACTTGGCTGGGTCTTGGTTAGTCATCTTCAAAGGGCTGACTTTCAATATGCCAAGTCGTTAAACGTTGAATGATTCAATTAACTATCGGTCTAGGCAACCAATTGGATCGGCATCCAATTGGATGCCGCTAGATAGCATTAATTAATTAATTACCTAGGTACTCTTTACTATCCTACACATTATACCTAAAAAAGCGGTGTGTATACAATTATAATGGGTCAATAACTCAAAATTACACATGTCTAAAAATTGAATCGATGAAGGGACAGTTAATGACAATAAAATCAATACATGCCGTAATGTCGTCGACGACGACTTTCGTAGACATCCATATTTCTAAATGAATATTGTTGAACACACTTATAGGGAATGAGGACGAGTAACAAAGGGTAACAAGTAATTTTATAAAGCTTATGATAGTGGAGACTTCTGGCTAAGTCATAACAGTAGCATGGGTCGATCGATCAGATTAAGCTACACTTGCGGTTGGCTCGTGGATGGGTGACTATCTTGACATACCAAGACCCCTTCGTACTTCGGGAAGCACGGTAAGCCGTTGATCCCAGCTGTCATTCGTGGATCTTAGATAGTCGTTACAGGTCGTCACAAGCCCGAAATTTTGACAAAGTCTTACCAAGGGGTATCGTATTACCCAGTAACTGGGTTGTGGAGGTCAGATAGGCAGTCGCTCCATGTAAAATACTGGTATTCAGCTGCATCCGATTTGACTGACCCCAACGTAATTGAGAAAAGCTAGGCAGATCATGACTATGATGATGGTGGAGACTTCCCATATGGGCACACCGATCGTCTTTAACAGTGGCCTTCAAAAAGAATAAGTGAATAGTGTATGACCAAAATGATGACGTATGAACGTGGACAACAAAAAAAAAATAGGAATGATATCTTGAGCTAAGGTACATGACGTTGTAGTACGTCGACGTGTGTTTTATTGGTCTTATATCACAAGGAACACAATAAATAGGTCATTGACGAAATTGGGACGTTCCGTTCATTCCAATCTTTCTCATAATGTAACAAACATTTTAAGGTGTTGTTTAACCATTTTGAACAATACACAAACTAACACTAAAATAAATATATTATGTACAAGTATATAAAAAAAAGGGAAGAGCTCAATAGGCATCAAAGAATTCATCCACATCGCTTTCAAAGGAAAATGTGCCCAAAAAGCTGGCAGCGGCCATGTTGGATGGTAATGCTGATTGACATAATTGGAATTAAATACAAAATGTAGGTACATACTTTATAAGATTTTGAATATACATATTTCTATTCCATTTTGAAGAGCCGAAAGCAAATCTTAATGACTACAGACCTTTATAAGACAATATTGAATTACAGCAAACCAACCTATTGAATTTGAATACAACACAGGTTTTACATTTAAATATTAACGCTGGTGAATTTAGTGGTTTTCAATAAATCTATTCAACAATGAATAATATTGTATGGAATCAATATTTTATTGCGTCGCTCCGAACGTTTCAAAACTATTAATATTGCTTGCATTAATTTATCTAATGCGGTGATTTAATGTTTTGAATGAAACATTTTGTTCAGAATAAGTTATTTACATCTGTGCTTATGTGATTTCAGATAGGAAAGTCGAGAATCGGTAAACTTATCTTCACAATCCTCCTATAGACCAGTACAATGAACGAACATAAACATTAAAAAAAACATAAACATAACATCACGACTGGTTTCCACGAAGGGTAGGGCAGAGGTGTACCTAACACACCCACATTTCGCCAGCATGAGGTCCTGGGTTCGATCCTCAGGTCGAGCTATTTGTTATTAGGTTTATCTATTTGGAATTCCTCAGTTGATGGCAATAGGCTCGCCCCTTTTGCATGGAACTTATACATAACGAACATAAAATGTTTTAAAAAGTCCTAATCACCACGCTTAGCACAAGGATTGGTGATCCTAGTTATTGTTATTGCAATACAAGATAGCACTACATTTCTATAAATAATTCTTAAGAAAGAGAACATCGCCTTTTACAGTTACTTTGGATTGAATTTGACTGTAACATTTTTGCTAAGTGAAATAAAATGAAATTGTTTATTCTGTAAATAGGATATCGGATTCACTTTTATACGTCATGTTATAAAAAATAAGCTAGATGGAATTGACATTTATTATAAGACTGGTAATGAGAAGAATTGGTGAAACAAATTGAATTCAAAATGTCCTTTAAAGACCAAATCTTGAGCAGACCATAATTATATGATGACGATGTGGATTAGTGAATATGGTCTTTAGAGTGGATCAGTCCAATCAGTGATGGCATTCGTAAAGTAATCATCTAGATCAACTCGGAACTTGGGGAGCTCAACATTAAACAAAAATGTATATAATTATTTCGCAACAAGAAATAGTAATTGCTCAACTGCTCAATTATCACAACGAACACAATTAAAGTAATGCCGCTAGTGCCTGAAAGGCAGAAAAACGATTCTTCTTAGAAAGTTTTCTCGACCAATTGCCGATTTCCGACTTGGAAAACTATGTGTTCATTAGCACTAATGAATACTCCCGAATTGCTGCCTAGATTACTAAAATAGTATCAATGAACAAAGAACCTAAATCCATATTTCTGTAACGTGAACAACGAAGTTAGAAGACAAAAGGGAATGAAAATTACAACTTTGTAGATATATAGACAGTAATCTACTGTCTTTTGTTTTAGACTTCAGATAAAGTCCTTTGTTTTATAAGGCTTTAATTAGGACTATCGGATCATATTATGTGTTAATTATACCGATTTAGCAACGTTCAAGGTACGCTTTTTAATTACTTTATAATTTTAAAATAGCTTCTGCGTTTCTGTGTAGCGTAGGTGACTAACAATAAAATAATTAGCTGTTTTAGGTAGCTACTAAAGTTACTCCTGCTAATTTTGTTAGTAAAATTCTTGTATTTGTTTGTCTTAACATAAGTTTAATTTTATGAATACTTAGAATATGAATGTGTTCTTCATTCGTATTATTTAGTCATACTTTGCGTAGTCATGTTTTTGCAAAATAATATATTATGTTCTTACTAACCACATAGCATTGGTTGAAGAAGCACCTAAGATTTTGCCGTATTTAAGTTCAATACTCAAAGAAAAACATACCTTCCTTGCTCGATTACCTGACTTCACGCCATACTCAGCGCTAGCGGTGATCTATGGCACAGCAAGCTGTCACCTGTCACCTGTCAACTGTCAGGTCATAGCGTCTAAAAATTTTGCCGCCATGGACGTAAAATTTTTTCTCTCGTTAATTTTCTTAGAAAGTTAATAGTTTCTGGTAAAACTATAAAGAAAGTGAATAATAGTGCTTTTGGTAAGTGATAAATAGTGTTACGCTGATCGTTAGTCAGCGAAATGCCGAAATCCGAGATTGAAAGCTCACATAATAAACACGTGTTCGCCGGTGCCGTTGTAAAGCAACCGTTTGTAGCGAACTTGAGCGACGAATTGTCCTACGTGCGTAAGTGGCGAAGAACGCTCTTCATCCTCGGAGGAAGAAAGTAGCTTCTTCGCACTGCTGACCAACAGACCGAACAGATTGGCACGGTTTACTGTAAGTGGACCTACGCATTTATAATGGAATAAGTAGCCAAGTAAGTGTTCGATTTCTATGAACATGACACAATTTCCACATCATATCACTAACTTTACAAAAACACTCATCAAACTTCTAACCTGGTTCTGGTTAGTATCCACTTCGGAAGTGCATTGTGGTATAATACACAATTCGGTTTTGTTTTAAGAGACAGAAGTATTACAACTGAAGGATTTCAGTGTAAAATATGATAATTAGGTAGAAAAACTCTGTTTTTAAGACAATCCACTGACCGATATACCTGTTTCAATGAATATCAAAATAAACCAAACACCAATTAAAGAAAAGCTCAAATTTATGGTTATCTACCCCATGTGTTTCACACACTGCATTAGAAGTCAAAGAGTGAAACTTAAGCTACTAAACCAAACTAAAGATTATTTAGTTCCCGCGGAGGGAGTTTTGGTTGGATGCTTAATGTGGGTGGGTGTGGGTAGCTGAAGGAGCTAGTTGCTAAAGCGAGTCTACTAGGACTTGTTAATTAAGCAGCAACCTACCCAATAGGCTTGTACCCTACTGTCACCTTTGGAAGTAGTTGGAACGTTTTTCAGGAAGTGTATTTTAATTTTAATTATTGATTGCTGTCTAGTGGCAAGCTGCTGTTAAGTTACAGTGGTTCAGCGAAGAGCTGATCTCTTTTGAAATCTGAAATCTAGCAGATATAAATAGCATTTAGAACATTTAAAATTGCTAATTAAAAATGTTAAGTTTCATAAATAACTAAGTAATAAGAAATGCTAAATATTTGAACAACATTTAATTTACTATGCTATACTTCTGTATTTTGTAATAATTAAGGAAATCTTATAGTTATGATCAGGATCATTGATCTATCAAAATATGAAAGGGAATAAATACATCCACCACACAATTTAAAACTGACAATATTATAATTAAAGCTGTTATTGCAAGTAGTACTTGTTTTACTATAAAAAAAAGGAGTTTGATAAAAGGGGATCATTGCAAAGATACTTTTGACAAAAATCAGACTGCCTAAAGAACCATGTAAAACTTCAGAATGAAAGGCTTATTGCCTTACTGTTTTTATACTGAGATAATAACAGGAAGTCCAACACTGAATATGTTTATATTCACAACAATTCAATTTTGAATAAGCAATAAGTAATAAGTCTTTAGTTAGCAAATTTCTATTAAACCCACATTATAAAATATGTGGATATTTTTTGGTTTTAATACCTACTTTACACACCAATATTACTAAAAAGTAAAAAAAAAAAAAAAAGCATTGATATGTTAATTATGGGTAGCTTTTCATGAAATAGTCACATACTAACAACTCCGAAGAGCTTTTAGAACCAAGAAAAATATGGTAATTGACAGCATACCCTTTTGGCTTTTCTTGGGTTCTCTGGACTTTGCACCTATCAGATCAGCCAACTGAGTGGCAGAGAATTTGCGAGCCTATGGTATCCGCATTCTTGTTCAGGTTGATATGAGCTGGCCCACTATTAAAACTCAGTTTATGATTTCTGTCTCGGAGACGGTAAGTCCTAACAAAGCTTAGGTGACAAATTAATTGCCTAAGTCTAATCTGAATCTGCATCAGGAGTAAGAACATGTAAGCCTTCGATACTTTGTTCCCTGAATTACGTTCAAAGCGTATTAAATTTAGGTGTTCCATATATAATTGTTGCAATCCTTGCAAGGGAATGCTTGTAGTCTCAAAAGTTTTTGAGAAGGGCAGACCAAGACAAATAGAAAAAGGTTGCTCTACTGGTTGGCCATAATTAATGTGGTAGCTGGAGGCTATTGATAAACCACAGTTCAGTTCCTCTACACATGAGTAAGGAAACCCATTTCTTGTCCACACATGCAGTGGATGAAGGGTAAGGAGTCCACATGAACGGGCTACCCTATACATTCAAAGGATGTCTTTAAAAGATCACTTTTAGTGACGAGATCACTCATTGTGCCACCCTTGGTAAAATATCACTTCATATTTGTAATTCATAAGGTGGACATTATAAATAATCATGTATTCTATCCTACTCTTGTCAGGAACTTGACCAAACCAGAAAAAATGGCACTCGAACTTGGAGAGACGTTTGCCATAAACGCAGTAAGTAATAAGCAGCCAAAAAGCCAGTCTTGAGAGTACATATTCTAGTTCAATCCGACAACAACATTTGTCGCACATCTGGGATGAGCGAGGGATTCGTTTCCCTAGTGTCCTTGAACCTAACTTGCAAAATTACGAAGTTAGCAGGTTAGCTGGATATTACTCTGTCAGCGGTTTACCTCCCGGGGAGTTTAAAAGTGTTATAACGGCTTAGCCGACCGCTTATCCTTGAACAGGCCAGCCAGATGGGCTCCTGTTGCTCCAGGCCCCAGGCCTCGGAGGCCATGTTTTCCAAGTGGGGCGTCCCCGACGTCGACCTTTTCGCGTCAGATAAGTCGGCCGTTGTGCGACAATACGTCATATGGGACTCAAATGAAGGCTTGGCAAGCTTCTGCGATGCTTTCAGTTAGAGGTGACAGCAATGATTAGTATGGGTGCTCTTTTCGCCCAATTTAAAACCGAGCGCTCAGTCATCTGCTGAACTTGGAGGTGGGTCGGGTGCTTATTATGTATAAATGGCCCATACTGGACCCAGTGTACCTGGCTCCCGTGCTTGGAGACGAGATGTCTCGGAGAGCCAATACCTATACAAGACCTATGTAAGAACCTCTTAAACCTAACAAGCTGCAACTAACCTAACCTAACCTACCCTAGAAATTTGGGGGGGGGGGAAGACAGTCAGCTTGTAAGAGGCAGTGGTTGGTACAAGAACAATGGATTTGCTGAAATATGGTTGGAGATAATCCACACTTATTACTAATAAAGCTCCTATTCAGAGGTGAATGTCATGGTGTAAATTGCATGGCATTAGTCCTAAATAACCTGATCCGAATTTACTTATTTATTTGCATGAAGCAAATACTGTACCAACAGATCTGATGTTAGATCTAGACATTTTCTTGTCCACTGAGTAAGTTACAAAAGCATTAGCTTTAGCTAAACCACTACCAAGAAAGTAACCCAGGTGGGATAGATAGTTTTTCCGCCTTGATTGGAGGATTTATGCATCCTAATATAATAGGATATCTTACAACTTTTAAAGGTTGAATAACAGTGAGGCCATTATGGCTCACAGAAATTAACAATCAAGTTGTTTACTTAAAATCTACCATAGTTATTGTTGGCTTTGGTTTACAATGACAGGCATGGCTAAGTTTGCTCAAAAGATTTTTAAACAAAACACGATAGAGGTGCCTCCAAGAAGTATAACGTCTGTGGTAGCCTTCGGGAGGTTGACTACTGAGTAGCACATCAGATGAAATCAAAATGGAAGAGCCACTAGACTTATAGAATTATTACTTTTAAAAAGTAGTAAAGGAGAGGGCTACCCCAAGAGAAGTTGTCTCAAGCCTATAACTTTCCCACTGGTGGGACGAAAGACTGCTCTTTATGCAACCAGGAGGATTTATTATATGAGAATTTTTAATTCCCTATGAAAGTATTTGAAAATGTTTGGGTACATTTTTGTAAGTCCATTGACTAATGAAGGGACTTACACTAGAATACCCCTTTGATCATTCATATGCAAAGATTTAATGTATTGATCATGATAATAAAAAGGTCACCTTTGTCATGTATGACAAGTTTATTTTCCTACATCATTATATAAGTATTTATGAGTTTCTGTACCTTTGATTGAGAAATATTTTTACCGTTGATCTCAAGTTTCAAGTAGGTATATTACCTAACTTGTATTAATTATGGATATGAATGAGTGATCCAATTATCCTTTAGTAATGAGATGATTATTTTTAATTCAGTTTAGATCTCATTGATTTTAAATTACCTTTTTATTAAAATTTCATGTTCATGTTCTATAAGGCAAATAGATTTGCCATTTATCTATAACAATTTATGAAAGATGTTTTCATTTCTGCATTTTCTTGTATGAATAGATTGAAAACTCTTAATTTTTGGTTTTAACAGTTAATGAATTCAGACGAAAATATTCGTCAATTCCGAATATGAATAATTCACATAGCGTCTACATCCTTCGGGTAGTCTTCACCAGCAGATAACAAACAGGTCTTCAACCAATGCTATGTGGTTAGTAAGAACATAATAGAGCTGTTTTGCATTAAAACAAAACAGTTATTATGTGATGAAGAACCACATAGCATTGGAGCAAGGTGCTTGCTGATGAGTTTTGAAGACTTCTATGACCTGACAGTTGACAGGTGACAGCTTGCTGTGCCATAGATCACCGCTAGCGCTGAGTATGGCGTGAAGTCAGGTAATCGAGCAAGGAAGGTATGTTTTTCTTTGAGTATTGAACTTAAATACGGCAAAATCTTAGGTGCTTCTTCAACCAATGCTATGTGGTTCTTCATCACATAATAACTGTTTTGTTTTAATGCAAAACAGCTCTATTATTTTGCTATCGCACTCCTGTTGGTAGCAGAACCGTAACCCAATCATCGGTAAGTCTCATCCACCTGCTAAAAGTGAAGATCGTTGCTCCACGTAGCCTGAGGGAAACCCATCCTACGCTACACTGAAGTAACCACCGGCGCCATCTTGCCCAAAATAGCTCTTTCTAAACTTAGCTCATAGTATCAAACCTATATCTCTCAGCGTAATTATCCATGCAGATATTAAATTACGTGCTACAGTTAATATATAACCGTTATATCGCCATAAACGGATCGCGTCAAGTCAATTGCGATTTATATAAGATAAATAGGGGCCAGATATGGTAATATGAACATCAATCATTATTACGCCCCACGCTACCTTTGAAAGCTGATATTTGCTCTGGTTTGATTTATAAGAGGAAGCGAAAAGATGAAATATTCACATCCTACTAATATTATAAATGTGAAAGTTTGTATGTTTGGATGTTTGTTACTCAATCAGGCAAAACACCAGGACAGATAGGACGAAATTTGGCAATCATATATAGCTTTTAACCTGGAGTAACACGTATGATACTTTTTATCCGGGTAGTATATTCCCGTGAAATGATTTTAAAACTCAAAACGGGTGAAGTAGCTGGCAAAAGCTAGTAAGTCGTTGGATAAAGTTGACGTTTAGTAACGAAAGCGATGGATGTTTTCGTATAAAATAAAATATAATTAATAGAAAATAAATAGTCCATTTATCAAATTAAATTTCATTCGAAAATATTTATCAGTGTCTTACTAAATTGCAACTATATGCGACGACTCAGTATACTTATCTCTTTTGGTGACAATACATCGCATTTATTTCTAAATTAACGATGGTAAAGTTACGTAGTTTCAATGTATTTAGGAGGAAATCATTACACAAACAGTGATTGCTCAACTAGAATCTGTAGCTTTTTGTCGTCCAAAACAAAAGGGCTGGCAATCGTTTACAAAGCGTTTCGTATTTCAACAGCGCCTGTAAGCCAGATTGACATAAAGCCTTTCGGAAGCTTTTGTCATTCCGTTATAGACGTTTGCTTGGAGATTTTTCCATCATCGTTGTCGCAGATAAAATGTACTTTTGTCTAGGACCTAAATTTACGCACAGTCTTAAAAGAAACGCCTGATGAAAATATTTACAATAGCGTGAAAGTATTCTGGATTGATTGTTGACAAAACCACTTGCTTTTAGTTACCTGCGTAGTATTCTAATAACTGTTTAAAAAAACTCCTTGTTTTAGTTCAAATAAACGCTACATCTTACAACTTATACCATAGCCTAAACGTATAATATATGGCTCATAGGCAATCGTAAATAGTTGATAATGTATGTTTGCACTAAACTTAGTCGGGTTACACAATAAGTGAAAGAAAAGAAAGAAAGAAAGAAAGAAAAATGGATTTATTTGTCACAGAAACACGTGCATATAAAAAACAATTACATAACATAAAAAAAAACATGATAACAACATAGATATACACAGACACAGAGAGAGAGACACAGAGTGGTATATTTCTCTTTTTATGACACATAATTAAACAACGCATGTCTACTGTATACAGGGCGGCAAGAACATCGACGCGAAACCTGGATTCAGTACATGATTTTGGATTCCCATGGGTTGAAAATGTAGTCGTTTTATTTCAAAAATAAACCTGATCCGTACATTTTGACTGCATAGGTATTGCAATTTTCTATGATTTTTTTTTGATAACCGACGGAAAATGTTTCGAATCATGTCCTGAATTCAAGTCCCTGTCTTATGTTCATTCTATCATTTAAGGTATAGGAGGAAGCCCAACTTCCTAGTCTACCTTCCTAGGCAGATCTGTATCCAGTTGCATTAAGATGTGGTTGCATTGCACGTGGACATGACCTGCCTTGGCTTTCCTGGTAGTCTTTAAATAGACTCCGGACTCTGGTAGACCGAAGTAACGGAAACCTGGTCAGGTGGAATTTACAGATGGCTCCGCCCTGGATTGTGAATGTGGTGCTGTTCCACAAACAATGGGGCACTTAATATCTTGTCCAGCGTATGCTGTTGTCTGCACGCAATAGAATATGATGGGCGCTGCTGAAAGTGCTAAGGTCGTAGTCAAATTCTGGGCTGACTGTCGTTAGATTGTTATCGACACGATAAAAAAAGATGTGGTTGGCTAAATTCAAGGTTAAAGGATGAAAAACAAAGGAGATTATGTGGTTTTGTGATCTATAATAGGCGTAAATGGTAAGATTTTGTGAATAAATAACATCTGCAATATCCTTAGGTAGCTTTTACGTGTAACTAGGTGAGTATTTAGGGTAAAAGCCGAATAGTTGCCATACTTTTTGAAATCACTCTTTATCTCTCTCGTACAAAAAGTAAAATACTTGATTTGTAAAACTGGCCGAGACTTTGGGCTTGTATCTACAAATTTATGAAAAGTATAAAATATTATCTTTAATATGTCCTGAGTATTAGTATTTTGAGGACCTCTATATTTTGAGACATCTATCCCACATAGACACTTGCCTAATCCATACAAATTACGTTTAGAATAGATGCCCCGCCGAGAAACAGGATATCTAATCCCGCAAATACTTTGATCACATTTTGCCTTCCCGTGCAATCGCACAGAGACATGCGACACGGTCAACTAAGTGGTATTTGGAGAGTTTTTGGATAGATAAATAAAATAGCATGCAATTCATCCGCGAAACTAGAGTAATTACAAATCAAATCAAATCAAATCAAAATATTTTATTTCATATAAACCTGCAAGGGCACTTATGAAACGTCAGAAGCTAGGTGCACGGTTCCAATTTGTCGCTTCCTATGGAGAAGAGCCGGCAAGAAACTCCACGGTTACTCTTTTAAAAATAATTGGATTTCATAATGTTTTCAAATTACAGTGATATTAGGCATGGGAGGACAGTGCAGGCCTGTCAATAAGTACCAGGTACTTTAGAGGAATGAAAATAAAGAATAGAAACTGTAGGCCTACAACGTTCTCTCATTCACAATATGTTAAAGAATCTACCTATGTAAAATCAACCTATTTAAACCCAATCGGGGCAACTATACCCCTGGGGCAACTATCCTGGTTTTACCCTAAGTACTAGAAAGAAGCATTTGAGCAGTTACATCGATACAGCATCCATTAAAACAAAATTAACATTTCACTAACAACATTATAATGAGTTCACAGGCAGATTAGGTACTATTCCTAATTGAATTCCGTAAGCAATCAAATTTAAATTATCCTCCATCAAACTCAAAGCGAAGCTTCCATTGAATCAAGATTTCCCGAAACCTACATAATTCCATTTAAGTCTAATTATACAGTTGCTTTAAATATAACAGAACAAAGCATTTAAAACGTAAAGCATTGTGATACATAAGTACATCTAATTACCACTGCATGTCGACAAAAGGAGCGTCCCCAAAGAATAAACGGGAAAACAATCGCTTTGTTTCAAAGGTTCTAGAATGTACTCTAGATTTGTTATACAGTCGCTCTGTTTGAGGAACAAAAAGTTGGCCTCAAGCGCATAGATGCGGGAGTTAAAAGCTTTGGGAGCAATGCTAAGAGTTTAGAATGGATGGATTCAGAGCTCACAGAAGTGGGTCAAAGGAATTGATTTTTTTGATTTTATAACCTCGTGTTTGTAGGAAATCGTTAGTGCTTTTCCACAAGTTTATTCGTTGACCAAAAAAACCTACCACCAAGGCTTGAGTTTATGCATGTGTAAATACTTCAGGATATTTTTCGCAGTCGCTCCTTCCGCAGTCGCCTCCTTCAGCGAAGCAGTTATGCTCGCAAAGAGGGAGGCGGCGCACGTGAGAGACATGCGCCCTCACAGCCGTGGCCTTCGCAGGTGACGCCCTGGGTGTCGGGAATCCTAGGCTGATTCCCGGCCACCGTAGGCGCGGGCTTGCGGACGGCGAGTAATGGGTAGCTCGCTGTCCGGTAAGGACCAAGCCCGGGTCGACGGCGTGTTGTGTTCCATGCGCGCCTCAAAGAGATGTCAGCACCAACTGGTGGGGCCCGCAAGGGCCGATGCCTGCCAGGGGTGCGGGTTGTTCGAAAGAGATATTGTCGCCCCTGGCACACAGGCAACTGAGGGAACACGGGTGGGTTTTAGTCAGTAAAAGTCTGACACGCCCTCCCACTCCACCCAGAGCGGGGGAAGTTATTTGATGATTTCCCAGCCAAAAAAAAAAAATAAGGCCTTGGTGGTATGCAGAAATACTACAGAACGTCACCTGTTTCGATCCTTAAATACTCCTTATGCTACGTTCATGAAGTATTTTAAGCAGGATATTCCAATATCTTGACAATATTAAAAGTAGATGACGAATAATACTGAGATTTAGCTCAACTTCGCGTCGGTTGTAATCAAATGCGGGTAAATTTTAATATTTATGCAATGTTACGGCCACTAGAGAATACGCAAAGCACCTGACTGAGTTTTGTATTATGACTTGTTTTTTAAGTTGAATTTTTCGTGGTTATTCAGGTTTTTTCAGCATCAAATACCCAGACTAAATGTGGTCTGCATCGGTATTGTAAAAAATCGACGTTTGTTCAATAGTATGAAATATTTCTCTGTTTTTCCCGACTGTTCGAATTTTTATGACGATTTTTCAAACGGTACTTTGAATACAAATGGTGATTGTTAGTGCTTCGCATCTGAATTTCGAATTTAGAATACAAGGAATAATTGCAGTGCTCTTCTGCCGCCGGCTTTATATTTTTGAATCTGTGTAAAAGTTGCAGTTTTTTTATCACTGCTGTGCTAACTACAGCGTAATTTGACACGCAATGTACGGAATAGGATTTCTTTTTTTATTGGTCTAATAAATTGTTTTGCCACATGGAATAAAAGTAATTGCCATGTTCATAACGGATTAGTAAAAAAATAATCAGTAGTAACATTTTACTATAGATCCCGAGTTACGTAGGTAAGTTAAAAAGTAACAGATGCATTCATGCCTTTTGCCTATTGAGGTACCCGGAAAGTGCAGTCATGGTCAATTATCAAAATAAAGCCTAAAAAGATAAAATCGTATTTATTTAATACAGCTCAAGTGAAAGTAATTTAGGTTATGTTTAGCATAACCAGCCTATAATATTCCCACCTTTGGGATACAGGCCTCCTCTCTGCGAGAGATAGTGGGCGTAACCCACCACGCGAGCCCAGTGCGGGTTGGTAGATGTCAAAATGTCTTAGAATTTTTTGTTCTAGGACTACGTGTTCCTTCACCATTTTGAGACCAGGGGTGATGACATAATTTACACAAAGTAAAGCGCTTATCTGGGTTCAAACCTACGACCTACAACGCTTATTTCGCGGCCGTTACCAGAAGGCCACCAGTGCTCACCCAAGGTGACCGAACGCGGGCTGAGCGGCGCGACCCCACTCTAGCGCAATGCGATCGATGCGATGCGAGGTGATGTAGTGATGCCATCACTACATCACCGCGTGACGTAGACGCGGCGCGCTTCCACAATACTGTGTCGGTTGTTTACGTCGGTGATAGATTTAAATAAACAATATAAATATATATATACAAGTGTGAGAATTGTATAGTGTATATGTCGTGTTTATGTGTATGTATATATGTTTTGTGTAAGTTGTGTCAAGGATCGCCACAGGTTCAAGGTCATATTTCATCATCATCATTATTTCAGGCGAAAGACGTCTACTGCTGGACATAGGCCTACCCCAAGCTCCCCCACTTCGACCGGTTCTGTGCTTCCCACATCCAGCGGATTCCTGCGGCCTACACAAGGTCATCGTCCACCTTGTGGGAAGCCTTCCAACTCTACGTCTTCCGGTACGCGGTTGCCACTCCAGAATCTTTTATCCCATCGGCCATCTGTTCTGCGAGCAATGTGCCCTGCCCACTGCCACTTAAGTTTTGCAATCCTTCCGGCTATGTCGGCTTGGTTCTCCTGCGGACCGAAGGTTATATTTACGTATTTAAAAAAATAATGGAGACACCTTAAATCCAACGTCCTTGAAAAAAGTAGGTTTTATAAAATAACAAATAACATTTTTCTGAGAAATATACACTCTGACCTACACGTGGTAGTTTGATCCTTGTGTAATAACCAGAGGTAGGTAGATTGATTTTATATACTTGCGTCAAGATATTATAATATGGACATGCCATTTTATCCATAATATGCGGGAAGTACCGGAAAAAGTTCCGGAATTGGAATTATGGAATAAAATAAAATAAAAAACATACAGATAGGCTAACAAAATCGTTTATTATATGAATGATTGATTGAATTCAATGAACAATAATTTTTAATTAAACAAAAACATAAATAAATTATTTTTAATCCTCATCGGATACAATTTCCATATTTTGGCTTTCAACGTTAATACAATTAAAATAAATAATCATAATTTTTTCAATATTTTCTAATTTTAAAGTATTCCTTTTGACGTCTAATATCCATTTATATGTGGAAAATGATTGTTCAGCATCTATAGATGTCAATGGAGCAAATTTAAAATAAGTTATCAGATTATTTCCTACGTTTTTTTCAATACTTTCGCTGTATTCTCTAATTGTGTCTTAATCCGGATTTCGTTCCATAACATATTCAAATTTATTTTTAATATTGTTACTGTTGCACTCGTTAATGGTAATGGTGGCTCTCACTTGGTCAAACATTAAAAGTGAATCAACTATGGATAATTTTTGATTTTGTAACTGTTTTAGAACTACTTGAATAATACGGCAATTTTCTTCGATATATTTTAAATCTTCCTGTAAATTTGGTTTTTCTAAAATATTTTTTGCATTGCTAATGGCTTTGTTCCAAAATATAAGTTGGACATGTTTATGGAATCCAATTTTTGGCCAGAAGGAATAGCTTTTCGTCGTTTTATAAACTTCGATCGGCAAGTAAAAGACAGAGAGGTTACTCTGAAAAGCGTTGCTAACCAAAATCATGCTAAGTTCAACTAAGTTAGTAAGTTACAACTGCAAAAGTGTGACGCGTTCGGTTGATTGTATACGCCGAATTTGTAAGACGGCAGATGTAATTGCCTTACAAGAAACTTGGTTGCTACCTCACGATGTCTCTTATCTGGGTAGCATAGACAATGACTTTGGTTTCGTCGGTAACTCAGCTGTGGATACCTCTGCCAGTATACTTCGGGGTAGACCGTATGGAGGTGTGGCCATACTGTGGAGGAAAAGTTTGTTTCCTACAGTGACCGTGTTACCGTGCTCCAGTGTGCGTGTGCTAGCAGTGAAACTCGATTTCACTGATCGTGCTATAATCGTTTTTTCTGTGTATATGCCAACAGACTCAACAGATAACTTAGTAGAATTTACAGAGTGTTTATGTGAAATAAATTCCATTATTGAAAGTAATAATGTAGGATCAGTGTTTATATTGGGTGATTTCAACGCACATCCAGGTGAGCCTTTTGATACTGAACTAAAATGCTTTTGTGCCGATCAGCTGTGGTCGTGCGTCGACAGAGAACTATTGCCGTCGGACACATACACTTTTGTGAGTGACGCACATGGATCGCGGCGCTGGCTTGACCACTGTGTCGTCACTAGTGCCGCGCGGCACGCTGTTGTTGGTGCGTCTGTTCTTTATGACATTTACTGGTCCGACCACTATCCTATTCAGTTCGAATGTGATCTAGGATTAATAAAACCTAAAAGCGTCCTGTCTAAAACTGACATTCGTGGTAATCAAGTGACATGGGGTGAAAGGGACCGTAACCAAATTTATGAATACAATAGGCTATGTCATGTTAAACTAAGAAATGTTGATTTTCCGTCTGAAATGAGTAATTGTGCTGATAAAATGTGTTCCAATATACACCATAGACATTGTTTAGATAAGTTGTATGATGAAATAGTATGTATATTAACAGATGCGTCTAAATGTTCAGCGCTTGGTAGAAAGAGACGTAACAAAGGTAGCGTAACTGGGTGGAACAAATACGTCAGGGATGTTCATGTGGGGGCCAGGCTTTGTTTTCAGATGTGGGTGCTGAATGGAAAACCCTCTGTCGGATACGTTTACGAAAAAATGTCTGAATCCAGGAAACTTTTTAAGTCCCGATTGAAGTGGTGTCAGGATAACGAGCAACAAATTAAAATGGACATAATTGCAGACCACCACTCTAAGAAGGATTTTAAGGGTTTTTGGAAAAAGACAAATCAGTTAAATCCGAAGCCTGGTCACCCTGTGAGCGTGGCTGGCGTGCATGAACCACGGGAAATTGCCAATCGTTTCCAACAGCTTTTTAAAGTTGATTCGCTCTTGGATGCGGCACCGCAGATGCTTGATGTTGAGTCAGCCGTCGGAGATCTTAAAGTCAGGTTTTCAGCCAAGGATGTGGCAGGCATTATTATAGATATGAGAAGAGGTAAATCTCCTGGTCACGACAGCCTCAGCATCGAGCATCTGCAAAATGCAGGAGTTCACTTGCCAAGGGTGTTGGCCATGTTTTTTAATCTGTGTGTTAGCCATTCGTACCTACCTGATAGACTGATGTACACTGTTGTTGTGCCAATTCCTAAAAATAAAACCGGTAATACTTCGGATTTATTAAATTATAGACCGATTTCATTAGCCACGGTTACTGCGAAAGTATTGGACAGTCTGCTTGACCACCAACTGGGCAGGCATATTAAGCTAAATGACGCACAATTTGGATTTCGATCTGGTTTGTCAACGGAAAGTGCTATTATGTGTCTTAAGCAGACTGTTCAATATTATAGTGATCGGAAAACACCCGTTTTTGCATGCTTTCTCGATCTCTCAAAAGCTTTCGACCTGGTGTCATATGACAAGCTATGGCGCAAGCTCGAGGGTGAGACAGATTGCAGTCCGGAAGTTACATCTATTTTTAGGTATTGGTACAACAACCAGAAAAATAGTGTCAGATGGGCAGGCTCTTTCTCGGATGTGTACAGGTTGCAGTGCGGGGTGAGACAAGGTGGACTGACGTCACCAAAGCTCTTCAACTTGTACATTAACCGGCTTGTCGGTGAGCTCAGCAGTGCCAATGTCGGGTGTCACATAGACGGCGTTTGTCTCAACAATATCAGTTATGCCGATGACATGGTGCTGCTGAGTCCATCGATCGGCGGTCTGCGTAAGCTGGTGCGGATTTGTGAGTCCTATGCGGAGGACCAAGGGCTCAGATACAATGCGAAGAAAAGTGAACTCCTAGTATTTAAGGGGCGGGGCAAAAATTACGTGACTGTACCTACAGTCACCTTAGCTGGTACCCCTTTAAATAGAGTCACTCAGTTCAAGTATCTGGGCCACTGGGTTTCCGAGGACCAACAGGATAACGTGGATGTGGAAAGGGCACGTAGGGCGTTGGCTGTCCGGTGTAATATGTTGGCCCGCAGGTTCGCGCGTAGCAGTAATCAAGTGAAAGTGACTCTTTTTAAGTCTTACTGCCAAACACTATACACGTGCAGCCTGTGGGTTAATTACACACTTGCGTCATACAACGCCCTGCGTGTTCAATACAACAACGCGTTTAGGGTGCTGCTGGGGCTGCCACGATTCTGCAGTGCTTCGACTATGTTCGCAGAGGCGCACACTGATGGATTCCATGCTGTTATAAGGAAGCAGTGTGCGTCGCTGCTGAGTCGTGTTAGGTCCAGTAGCAACAGTTTGTTAAGCGTGTTCGCGGACAGGTGGGACTCACCACTGCTGCGCCACTGGATACGTTTGCACACTGCACTGTGAGCAGTGGTCAGTTCCTCCCGGTCCTAATTGTGTGCAACTGTCTGTCCTTAACTGTTTTATTTTATGTGATGTTTATTTTATGTGATGTTTTATTTAATGTTGATGTGAATATGTTTTTAAATGTGTGTATGGAATTATGGATTTTTAATCTGAAATAAATGGTTATTATTATTATTATTAATGGCTATTGAACCAGTACTGTTGAAGTTGTTTAGAACATCTTTTATTTTTTCGAAGTGTTGAGCGTAGTAAAATGCTGCTTCCAACCAAGTACCCCATCTTGTAATTACTGGTTGCAGAGGCAGTGGTAGGTCAGGATATTTTTCTTTTAAACTCTTTACTCTGTTTGGGGCTTTTAGAAATATTTTTTTAACATTTGCTACTAAAATATCGACATCGTTATATTCTGATCTTATCTTCTCTGATATACGATGAAGAGCATTTCATTTCAGGTAAATATACTTTTAAATTTCACCCTGCAGACAGCATGTACGCTACACTGTCAGCGCAGAGCAATAAGACATTGTAAACTTGATTCAAAAGAGTCTTGCCATACATTTTCTAGACATTGCAATAGAAATTGCGCGATTGCTTGACCATTTACTACCGTTCACATTTTACGAGCAATCAAATAAGGCCGGCTTGAATTATTATTAGGATGCAGTGGCTTTATTAAGAAATGGACTATATATCTACCTAAAAAATATGTGGTCTCATCCAACGATATCCATAGTTTCTCATTTTTATTATTTTCATAAATAGTATTAATTTTGTTCTTATAAAACTTATCTATATAAACTGTGATTCATCGGGCACTTTTCTATCACTACGAACACAAGAACAAGTACTGCACATATATTTTTGAAAAAACTCCTTGAACGCCGGGTTTTTTATTTGCATCTAGGGAATGTTGCACAGGATCAGGAACTTAATAAGGTCGAAGTAAAACTCCTCATTCGGACGCTTATATTTTCCTTGATGTACTGCGCCTTCGATGTGTCTTGTGATATTGTCTTTATTTATAATTTTCAAGTGGCTGTCACACTTCGAGCAATATAGAGATCGGCTAGCGTGATCGTAAATTAGCTCGGGATGACCGATTATCCACTTTTGTACTGTTTCAGCCTTGACGGTTGCGCCAGCCATGTTTGAGTGAAAGATTCTCCTAAAACAATTAAAATGTTGCTAAAGTGATATTTGTTGAAACTAGCAGTTAACTAACCTGAACAGTTTTCTGTTTATAATTTTATTTAGTGATACATAAACGTCTAGTAAATCAACTTTTACATATTACAATTAGCTACAATATGTATTAAAAACAAATTATGATTTATCGTGTGAATAGGAAGATTATCAATCGGATATGAGACTAAAAATGTTAACATTATTCTTTAAAAAAGGCCTAAAACATACTTATATAAGAAAATTATTAAAGCTTACCTGAAGCGAAATAACTTGAAGTAGAGATACAATTTAAAAACAAATCGATGTCCGTAGATACAAGCCAAATTCGTCGTTTTAAGAAGGTACCAGAAGATATAGAAGGTACACTGATAGCGTAGATTGATATTATTAATACGTTTTTCACCTTAAATACAAATTCGTGCTAATTTCAAAATTCCGGAACAAATATCACAATAAATATGAAGTTCCGGTATTTTGGTGGCATATCCATATTATCCTCTACGTTTGACGTCAACGACCTTAAATCAATCTACCTACTCCGACCTCTGGTAATAACGTACCTACCAAAAACAAAAGAAAAACCTATTTCACCTACCTTCACTTCCAAAAACAAAACACAGTGTTCCAACAACAAACAGATTCTAGAAAAAATCTCGGCGCTATAAAACCATATTTTTTCTAATCAAAGCGAGTATTTTTCGTTTGTAGTAGCAAATCAAATACAGTCACAGGTGTGGAATATGGCGTACAAAACAAGCTCAGTTACTAGGGCAGTAACAGAGTTTGTGACGAAGAAAATGACTTATTGTGCAACAGGCTCTGGAATTAAGTAGTTAGAATATTTTTGCTATGAATTTGAGAAAACAGGGCAGCACCCTAATTGCGCAACGTAATCAATAGTATCAGAATCTAAATCATTTTTAAGGTTATTGGTATTTAATCCATTCTTGCATATGTTTGAAAATATGGTCTGCTTAACAACGTAAACAACGCAATAGATGTTGTGGAACTGTCAAATTAAAAACGATTCTTACTGATAGTTTAGTCCGAATTAGTAAGATATATTTTTGCCATGACTGGGAGAAAACAGAGCTAAACTGAACTGAGTTATTTGACAATTTTTTGTAAGAATTTTGACTCTAATATAAATAATAATATTCCCACTGCTGGAACATAGGCCTGCTCTCAGTGTGATTTGGTAGATGTTGTACGTCTTCGAATATTGGTGTCTAGAACATGGTTTTCACACGATGTTTTCCTTCGCTGTTTTGAGAGCAGTGGTGATGAAATAATTTACACAAAGTAAAGCACAGTAAAGCGGTTAGAACCCACTACATACAACACGTAAGTTGCAGACGTTTGAATGGGCCACCACTGCTATAGGTGTTTGTGTTCCAAGTATGTGTAGCAAAAATTTAAAATAAATTACTTATAATTTCAATTCAAGTTTTTTAAAATTAATTTAAAATATTTTTTTATTAAATATATAATATTTAAAATTAAATTAATTAATTTAAAAAAAAATGAAATTAATGAATTAATATTGTATCTGATGAAATATACAGTTATAGAGGATAGTAAATAGTGTAGACTACAGTGTTTTAGAGTTCCGTACCCAAAGGGTGTCAAACTGCCAACGGGAGACCCTATGACTAAAGCTTCGCTGTCTGTCCGTCTGTCATAGGGCTGTATCTGTAGAACCGTAATAGGTAGATAGGTACTTGAAATTTTCACAAAGTGTAAACTACTACGGCCGCTAAAATAAAAAGTAAAATAAAAATGCAAGTATGCTAAGTAATTAAGGAGGTCCCCCTTCAAGAAAAGGGTTTTTGAGACCTTTGCTCGATCTCAATAATCTAAAATATTGTGCGGTGTGCGGAACACTTCGTGTGCTGTTATCAGAAACAATTAAATCAGGAAACTTAAAAATATGCTCATAGTTGATAAATTGTTACCAACCAATCAATCGGCCTAGCCTGTTCCCAACTATGCCAGGATTGGCTTCCAGTCTAACCAGTAAACATCGTCATATAGCTAAATTGCTATGAAACATATTATTGAAGAACTGACGCATCAGCTTCAAGTAAGCGTTTTTTTATCATACCGCGCCAAGAAGTAACAAAAGCGCACTTCATTCTACAAGCTTCATAATCATAACCTAAAAACTCACCTTTCACTGTGTAACAGTTTTCTAAAGACGACGTCAGGGAAATATAGTCTTGTAAACACTTCTTCGGAGCAAGGCCAACCGTATATTTAGCCCCCGGGTAAAAGGAGGGCCATATATTTAGACCCCAGGGAATGTTACCAGCCAGACTATTGGTCAATAAAAGCAGCAACCAATAGCGTTTGATGTGCCCTGAAGGAATTTATGTGGCTTGGGGCCCAAACTGGAATTAATCAGGAGAAAAAACTAGTGAATACTTTATACTAAGAACTACACAGTAAAACGTTTTAACAAGAACCAAATTACGGATGGGGTTAAATAGAATGCTGGAAGGTCAGATGTGTACAATAAAATAGAACATAACAAAAAATAAACCTTCACTAAATGTTTTATGATTATTTGCATTACCTTGTTTTAGGGAGATTGAAAGTTGCAGTTTATAAATCGCACCTTTAGAATTAAAGAGACCTACTTTGCTTGCGGCTAATTTTAAATTAGGTCTTTATAATTTCTGAATTAAACAGACCTATTTTGCTAGCGGCTAATTTCGCATTAAGTCTCTTTAATTATAAAGATACGAAATGTCTTTATTGAAACATCAAGGATAAAAAAAATACGGAATGTGGGTTTGAACGTATCAAGCCAATCAAATACCTAAATACGGTTTTCGTGTATTTTTCTGTGACCATATTGTTCTTTGATGTGGTTTTCAGCGTTATTTTCAGAATTTATTCCGGAAGGTTTAAGTGTATCGCTGCATTTTATAGCATCTTTCCGCCCATTACAACAAAGAACCATCCTTAATAATTTCCTAAAGGCTGAAATACACATCCTACTAGATAGCATGCTCATAATAGTAGCAAGTTCTATGTGCCTGTAAAATACTCATGCTCTTTTCGTACACATATGCTAGTTGAAGGCTACTAAGTGGCATGCTCTTGTCAGTACTACTAGGTAATATGTGTCACAATTTGCACAATACGCACTGTTTCAAAAACAAAATTGACAAAGAAATACCTTATTCCCATTTTGTGAGTTCATGGCGCTAAAAGTCTATGTTTACGTAGGCATGGACGTTTAAAAATCGCTGCGGATAGTTTTCGCGCACTGGACTTTCAACGTATAGCTTAGCGCCGAGAGTCGAAAATCCAACAATGTGATTTTTCGACACGTTGAGATGCACTCTGTTGGATTCTCAATTCTCGCCTAAACACCGAGAGTTGAAAATACAATGCGCGATAAATATTTTTATGTTCTTGTGAACTTAGGCTTAAATAAACTCGAACGCGACATATTTCATCCCGGTTAATGTCCCAAGACTTTGTTGTCATAACCTAGAAACTTTCAAGTCTAGTTTCAGAGCTAACATGAATGTGTGTTTTGCGAAGTTTAGTATAAACCAACGGACATAAACCTAGATCATTTAGTTTTAATTAATGAGCAAGACTGGATACTGGTCTCTTAACTTAACTCAAACTCAAACTCAAACTCAAACTCAAAGCATTTATTTCAAATAAACCAATTACAGGCACTTTTGAATTGTCAAGGTCGGTGAGTTAGAAAGATGAAGCTAATTGCCCATTCCAAAGCGTAGGTACCTATGGAGAAGAACGGGCAAGAAACTCCATGGACACTCTTTTAAAATCATGGTATTGTTACAAAAAGTTGGTTACATCATTATGTTGAACTTATCAATGTGAGAACGATGTAAAAAGACGTGCACATTAAAGCGTCCGTAATTAAAACAAAAATAAAATAACAATTCAGAAATTAAAATAAGCCGTGGGAGCTAGGAGATGACCAGTCCCTACTGGCGGCGCCCGTTCACGAACATGACGTGTGGATCAGCACCATTCAGCTCAACCATTTTGAAGGGAACTTAATGATCCAACACACACGCCACCACCAGCGAGACATTTGAGTGAGCATGACATACTCTCAGCTGCCAGGGCACATTCAAGTCAATGAAAGACGTACCCTGTAAATGGTAGCTTTATAGTAGGAACATAGTGCTCACACATATGCTATGCAATTATACAATACTAAAAGTTTGAATTTATACAATGCAAAGATATCTAGTCTTTTACAGTCTTCAGCAGTTCCAACGTTTTCAAATGCTAATCAATTTGGTTTAAGCTACCTTGTGGAGCTGGACAAGCAGCGTTTAGCCAAGCATTTTTATCAGCGATGTAATCTCCCAACTTATAATAAGCATGGCTGCATAGTGTGCGTTTTATACAAGATTTAAATGTCATTTCATTCAGTTGGAGAATGTGGGGAGGTATTTTATTGTAGCATTTTAAACAGTACCCCATGAAGGATGAGTCTACTTTAGCCAGTCTGAAGCCTGGTTGAACTAATTGGTCCCTATTTCTAGTCCCAACGGTGTGTCTTTCACCTCTTTTACTGAAAAGATTTAAATTTTTCCTGACGTAGGTACATAATGTTCTCATAGATATATTGACAAGGTACCGTCATGATATTAATATTTTTGAAAAGTTCCCTTAGAGAATCTCGCCTACGGAGGCCATATATTGCTCTGATGGCTCTTTTCTGCAGAATAAAAATAGACTCAATATCTGACACAAAATCTTTATTCTCAATAAGCCATTTAAATACCCGTTATGACAATGTGTGTGTGTGACTTTACACACACACACACATACAGTACACTTGAAAGTAATTTGTTAGATCGAGTGCTGGTATAATAAAATAAAATATATAATTCGTGTTTTTATTGTATAAGATCGACAAAAATAATAGATCGACAAAGAAATTTAAAAATAAAATACCAAAGTTGGATACTTTACAAAAAAACAAACACGCAACTTGTTAAAAAAACAAAAATAAATAAAACATTTTACATGCTAAAACGGTGCCGGAGTATTGTTAAAGCAGTCACCTAGGGAGGTGATCAAACCCCTCAACTCCAACGACTCGATACCGCCAGGGATCGAGTAAATACGACATGTTTGCCAAAAGCTTCGAGAAATAGGATTATTCAGATAGCCTGCCTTCAGGTGTTAGACAGTGTCAATACTAAAAAATTTAAAAGCATTTCAGAGGATGTGTTTTTCTTTTATTTTATTTTAAAGATATCGCAGTGTATTCTTGTACAAAGTGTTGTATGTCAATGAGAAATGGTACAATTCGAGCTTATCTACAAGTGCCTCTACAAGCGCCATGAAATGTTATCATATTACAGTTCTTGGAAATGGAAAATAGTGAGTCGAGTGTATTGGAAAATATTGCTTGGAATATGAGAACCATTGCAGAATTTTAATCTTCCTATACTTGTTTCCTAACTGTAATAACTTATGGCACCAAAACTTGGTTGCTCACAATGGGATTAAAAGTCTCCCAACGCGCAATGGAGAGGTCTATGCTTGGAGTTCCCCTACGTGATCAAATCAGAAATAAAGAGATCTGCATAAGAAACCAAGGTAGGTAGTCGACATTGTCCGAAAAATGGCCAAACTTAAGTGGTAGTGGGCAGGGCACATTGCTCGCAGAACATAACAGATGACCAACAGGGCCGAAAGGTTCTGGAGTGGCGACCGCGTACCAGAAGCCATAGCGTTGAAAGGCCTCCCACAAGGTGGACCGATGACATTGTGAAAGCCACAGGAATCTACTGGGGCAATCCTATGCGGGCAGCATAGAACCGGTTGAAGAGGTCAAGTGGAGGCCTATTTTTAGACTTCTTTCGGCTGAAATGATGATGACAATAATGATGGTAGTTTTTTCTAGTGTGTACAAAATATTTAGGTTGTTACTCCGATTGGCAAAAAGAAATCTACGGTAATCAAAATAAATATTTTTCTTTCATTTTTCTAACACCTAATAATACTATGCGATTATTATATTATTATTTATACCAAGCATTTGTCGCCTACTAAAGGGCACTTAGATATTCCAAAAATGATTTATTCGTGTAAGCAGATGCTGACATTATCCGTGATAACGAGCAACGAAATAGGGGCGTATTTTTATCTCATTGCCAGCAGTTGTAAAAAGTTCGTGTTATTATTGTACCAATTTGTCATTAAAATAGACTTATATACGAAATGCGGCTCGTTAAACTCAATAACTGTTACATTAATGTTAAATAGAATAATTACTTATTTAGTAAAAATAAAGAAAGAAAAATACGTTTATTGCGCTAAACATGGCGCAAAAAAAAAACGCAAACACAAAAAGAAAAGCTTGGGGGAAATAATGCAACACATTTACGCAATACGGTCACCGCTCAGCATAATGCTGCAACCCTATAGGTACGAGACTGAGCATCAGCGCTGGTTTTCAGCGACAGCCGTCATTGGCGTGCGTAGGTATTTTAAACATTTTTTTTTTAATTTATCTATCATAATGTAGGCTGTAAATTTGTAGACCATTCTGAGTAACCGTGGAGTTTCTTGCCGGCTCTTCTCCAAAGGAAACAATCTATTAGAACCGTGTATCTAGCTTCTGATGGCTCATAAGTGCTCATGAAGGTTAAATTATTTTGATTTTGAATATTTTGCGAAAATATTGTCGTGTATGACCAAAAAGAAGTAAAATAATTAAGTAACGATCGGAGCAGGTGGCGTTTTGTAGTTTCTGCCTACCCCCATGGGAAGTTGGCGTGAGTTTATGTATGTAATTTTTTAGCTCTGCAATTTTTAAGAAACGTCTTACGAACGGTTTTTAACCGATGAAAAAACGGAGGAGGTTCTCAAGTCGACGTGTTAATTTCTTTTTTATGTATGACCACGCATAACTTTTTACAGAGTTGTCCGATTTTGATATGATTTTTTTACTGGGAAGGGTTTACCCCGAAGTTGGTCCCATATATATTTGAAAAAAAAATCCAACCCTAAGGGTAGTAAAACAGGGGATGATGGACTGTCCACTCACAGATTTTATTACCGAGTTGTGTATTACAAAAAGTAATAAAAAATTAAGCATGTAGTAATTAGTAGATTATAGCCACAAAAAAATATAAAATAAAATATTTTAAACAAAAAAATTAAACCGCCGAAAAAACTAAAAAGCAAAAAATACGAGTAATAAACCGTTTTTGTTTAACCTTAATAACTAAGTTCGGAAGTCGGTGACTTTGGATATGTTTTTTTAATTTTATGTCACCGCCTGCCGAACTTAGTTATAACTTAGTTAAATTATTATTTCAGACTGGCTTTTCAGTTTTTTCGGCGGTTTAATTTTTTTGTTAAAAAGTTTTTATTTCGTTAAAGATTTGTAAGTCATAAGTCATAAGTCATTTATTCATTTGTTTAACATAGGTAGGTACAATTATGATGATTTATAAAGATAATAAAGCGTGCGCTATGTTATACCAGAGGGCGTACAAATGTTTGTAAGTAATAAAAAAACATGTATATAAAAGTATCATGCCAGCCAAGTCTCAATGATGAAATAAAAATACAATAAGTCAGAATTATAAAGACTGGATTATAAAGGACTCACACATTTCATAATACAAAATAATTATTGTTAAATGGCAATAGAAATCAATGTCAATGTTTATTTTTAATGTCAATATTTTGCATGTCAACACACAGACTGAAAACAAATAAAAGATTAAATACAAAACTAATGTCACTAAATACTACTGATGTCAAGTTAAAATAATAATGTCAATTTAAAAACGAATGTCAATATACAAAAACTTATGTCAAGGACAACATTAAATCTATTTTATTGGCATGTCAACATTCTAGATTTTTGTCTGTGAAGAATTCCGAAATACTGTAATATGCTTTGTTCACCAGTAAGGATTTCAGCCGTTTCTTAAATAAGCTAACGTTTAGATCTTTGATTGACCTTGGTAAGCGGTTAAATAAAAGTGGCGCCATGCAAAAAACACTTTTATGCATTAATGCTGTATGTGACCTTCTTACGCACAAACTATAGTTATCCCGTCGACTTCGGTTATTAATGTCTGTCATTTTTTTAAACAATTCCGGATTGGTCTTAACAAATAGAGCAACCTCAAAGATATATAAGGAAGGAAGAGTCAATATTTTAAATTTGATAAAGAATGGTTTACATGTTTCTATGACCTGTAACCCAAACATTGTCCTGATACACCTTTTCTGTGCTTTAAAGATTATTTCCCTATTGGTTGAATTCCCCCAAAAAATAACACCATATCTCAATATTGAGCCTACCAAGCCATGATATGCTGTGACTAAAGCGTCCACACTCATCACCGAGTTAAGTTTATACAGAGCATAGGCAGACCTGCTAATTCGTTTGGTTAGCTCCTCCGTGTGTGTTTTCCAATCCAATTTACTGTCAATTGTTAATCCTAGGAATTTCGATGTGTTTACTTGTGTTATGCGTTGGCTGTCATAGTATATACTCATGTTTGTGTTTAAATGTTGGCTAAACATAGTTAATTTCGTCTTATCAATATCAATTTTTAGATTATTATTATCTAACCATTGCACTATGGAGGTTATTGTCTGAGTAATTTCGTCGTTATAGTTTTGATCGGTTGTGCTTTTAATGGTTACAGTGCTGTCATCAGCAAATAATGACATAGGGTGACTGGTAACTTTCGGCATATCATTTATATATATTATAAATAGGGGAGGTCCTAAAACACTACCCTGGGGTACGCCATATGTAATTGTACGATGATCCGACTTGTAGATTCGTTGAAATTTAGTTTTAAAGTCTATTTCAGATACTTCAACGTACTGTTTCCTGTTCTTTAAGTAAGATTCGATTAAATTCAAGACATTACCTCTAATGCCGTAGGCGTCCAGTTTACTTAACAAAATATTATGGTCCACATAGTCAAAGGCTTGAGTCATATCACAATATATTGTGCACACAGGTATTCTTTTGTCAACATTCGTATAAACATTATTTAAAAAGTCATAGATGGCCATATTGATAGTTTTACTTTTCCGGAAACCTTTTTGTTCCTCTGTCAAAATGTTTTGTTTATCTAGGTATTTGTAGACATGTGCATAAATGTATTTCTCAAATACCTTGGATATTATTGGAACAAGCGCAATAGGCCTATAAGACTCCATGCATTCTTTCTTATTTTTTTTAAATAATGGTTTAACCACAGTTGTTTTTAGGTTGGTTGGATATATACCGTGTGTTATGGACAGATTGAGAATATAGCTCAAATGTCCACTAATGTAGTGTGAAACGTACTTGATTACTTTCGTAGAAATTCCATCATTGCCTACACTACCAGTATTTTTTAAAGACCTAATTATGGCTTTGATGTCATTTTCATTACTTGGTGCCATAAACATCGATTTACTTGATTTTGGGATGTTTGATGTCACGTTTACGCCTCTATTACTAATTGGTTTTATCTTGTCGACAAAAAAGTTGTTAAAGGCTTTCGCTATCTCGTATGGGTGTGTTACTTGTTTATTTCCAATTCTAATGCTTCTAATTGAGTTTCTATTAGGCATATTCATCTTCGTTCGATTAATTATTTCCCATGTCGTTTTAGACTTATTAGATGATGATTTGATTTTATAGCTGTTCTGAGCACGTTGTGTTAATTTAATGATTTTATTGTATATTGCTGTATATTTTTTAAATTCCTGTTTGTTTTGTTCTTTACGTTCCAAACGGTAACGCCACAGAAGTGTTCTTTTATTTTTACTGCATGTTTTGATACCCCGCGATACCCATTGTGGTCTCTTGTGGATGCTTATTTTTATACGTTTTAATGGAAAACATAAATTATACATAAGGGTAAATGTCTCCAAAAATAGATTATAGGCTGTATTCGGATCGTCTAATTGATACATTTCCGAGAAAGAAACATTTTGCAAACATTCCCTGAACTTATTCATATTTTCTTTATTGTAGTCGCGGCGATCAATGTACCAATGCTTTAGAACACTTATCCTTTTCACCGGATACTTGAGAATTTGACAGGTGTGGTCAGATAAAGCAAAATCGTAAACGTCATATTTACATTTTTTACCCAAGTTATGCGCAAAATTGTCTATGCATGTTTTACTGGATAGTCTGGTTGGCTGATTAATTACTAATTTAAAATTGTAGTTGAGCAAAAGACATTCTAGATCTAGTGTTATATTATTACGCTTCAAAGTATCAATGTTAAAGTCACCGCATATTACAATATTTCGTTTATTTTTCTTGGTTACAAACTGGCATAATTTATGCAGTCGCTCAAAAAAAGTTGTTAAATTATTGGTATTTGGGACTCTATATATGCAGATTATAATGGTGTTTGTATGGATTAGTTCAATAGCACAACATTCAAATGTGCTACTTATTACTAATTGCTTAACTTCAGGAATTTCCTTCCAATGGTGTCCTTTTTTTATAAAGATACATGCTCCACCTCTTTTAATGTCTCCTTTACTGAAGCATGAAGCTAGGTCGTAGTTAGAGATTGACAGATACTGTTCATATCCAGCCATCATGAAATGCTCGGTTATACAGATTACGTCAATGTTAATATTCTTCACCGTGAGTTCTTCTAGGCAAACGGAAAAAGCGTCAGATTATTATGTTCGTATGATTAACTTTTTGTAGGGTTGTTCTGATGTGAAGTATCAGTTGAATGTAGTTGTTCGTAGTTTTAAAGTCTTCCTCTCCTATTAGAATTATACAAAAGTCTTTCCTTGTAAATGCTATTAATTTAGTTTCTATATCACACAATAGTTGTTCTGTTTTACAGTTTGTCCGTATATAATGGCATATGTTTTTCGAATGTTTGTGAAGGGTATTTTCGGCAATATTTCCGATGTCATTTTTGTTGTTAGTACTCAGAATACATATTTTACTCTCTTTTTTATATTGTTGGATTTTTTCTGGAATTTTCTTATAGGTACTAGTTTTATTCTGAATGTCGGTGGGTGTAGGTATAAATGCAGGCTCTGTTTGCGCTTGTTTGTTAATTTTCGGGTATTTCTTAATTGGAGTTGACTTTTGTGTTTTTGAACGGGGCTACGTGTAGGTTCTTTAAGGAAATCGTTTTTGTTTTGTAAATCAATATTTAATGGCTTAAGGTCATGGTTCTCCGAAGACAGTGACTCGATTTCCTGATGTGCGCTTTTTAATTCTAACACAAGCTTGTCAATTCGTTCTTTTAACTGAATTATTTGTTGTGTGTCAATATTATCCTCACTTGATAAGTCGGGTAGACTGGCTACGGTATCTTCGAATGTGTCATTTTGTGATTGGTCGATGACGGTATTTGAATCCGATTTAGTGCGTGTACGACGCATAGTGATGTTTTCGAAGAAATTCATTTTCGTGTTCTATTAATTATGGTATGATGTTTTTAACTCACTCTGGCCAAGCAAAGTAGATGGAATTGTGAAGAAAACAATTTATCAATATACAAAAAGACTACGCACGTCGTCGGTGAGATTCGAACTAGCGCCTAAGCAGGCACAAGTCTGTACGACTACCTTTAGAGCTATTTGGCATCTACTCAAGTTACTCAAAATTATGCATCCGTTTCTTGTGGTACGAAGTTGGTAAAAAAGTTCGTTATGATGACTCGTAAGATTGAATCATTGTTCAAAAGTTTGACAGATTGTTTTTATTTTATTTTTGTTCACTTTTTGTTATGAATTTAATTGTTAAAATACTTTGTTTCACTTAATGGTTTATGTTTCCACTGTATTATTTATGACTTTTACTGAGTTTTTAGGTCACTAAAGTACTGAATTAGAGTAGTTTTGACAGGATTCACTGTTCAATTGGATAAAGCACTAAAACATTTTTATTTAAGAGAGTTTTTATGAGATAACACTTTCACTTATTAGTTACTATGTCTTTTTCAATATTTACACGTAAACACTATGAAATAACCTTATTTAATATTTTTTTATAAAGATTAGTAACGGAGCACAATGTTCACTTGACGGACAGCGCCATATATGTACTAACATTAAGTTTAGTTTAGAGCAACAGAATCATCTCTAAAAATGGTTTTAAGAGGCGATTTTGTGCACCTTACCCTGTGAAGTGTAAGAGCATTTTATGTTCACATTTATTCACTGATTTTGACGACTCTATGCCATTTGAAAATCAGGGTACACTTCTCATGACGAAAATTGGTGTTTCTAAAATCCTCTCATAGCAAAAATCTATCTCCAAAAGCTGGTTCCTTTTTGTAATCTCTTCGTACGTTTGCCTCAGGGTAAAAATTCCCTCGTAAAAACCTAAAACATTCTGGTAGAAGCATCCATACGAAGTAACAGATGAACTAACGGGCGGCCATGACAGAATATGCTCGTATTCTTTCGTTTCCATGGGAACAATAACAACTACTGGCAAACTGGGAAATATTTTATGATATTCCTTGCTTTGTGTAGGGGTGAATGAAAATGTAGAATGTATGTAGGTTGAGTGCTTACAGTCTTACAAATATGGGGTTTTTATTATTTAGGCTGAGCATAAAACGGTTATTGAGAGCTGTTTCATATGTATTCCTCATAATCCATCGAATAGGCTTAATGCTTTTCGAAACGTGCAATTTGCTTACCAGATCTGTTAGCCAACTCGAAACAATAATACAAAATATGTGGGAAATATTCTCTACTAGAATCAATTCTATTTTAATGTAAATGCTGACGTTCAAAAGTGCCTTTTAAGTGCCTATTTGAAATAAATGCTTTGACTTTGGAATTATTCTCACATATTTATAGAATATATGTACTTATAATGGGAACAAAATAAATGTGGAATAGTTTTGTTTAGCATAAACTATATTATTATTATCACAAAGCTGGATTTACATTACGAAAGTAGTTGCGCAAACGCATTTATTCATTGATAGTTTCACGTGTAAATACTTGGATACAACAATTTAGACGATGATTTTTTTCTAATAGTTGACACGTCGTTAATTGGACACGATAGCTTGCTCGTAATACCTTACACTCAAACATACAGTTTATTATCGTTTGCAATATGTTTACTACTTAAATTGAAAGGTTTACGTTTTTCAAAAATAAGAACAAAATATATTTTTGGTAAAATAAAACATAATTACTAAGCAAAAAGGTTGAAAAACTATGTCGTAAAATATGACCGCTTATTATGTTGTGGAACATAATTTGTGGTCTCATTTTTATGGCTCTTTTTGATGCTCTCATCGGAAATCTAGTACCCTGTTGCTGATTGAAGTGTCTAATATATAATTATTTACAATGAACACAAACTTTCAATGAATAACTAAGTTTGCGCAACTAGTCCCGTAATGTGAATAGATCGAATTATTCCGATCTGTCGCCCCGCTTTGTCCCCTTAGGGTGACAGATAGGAAAAAAAAGTTTGATCTGTCCCCCTGTTAGCAATGAGGGGACAGTTCGAACTTTATTCACTCCTTAACGGTTTTATCTGTCCCCCTATCACTGACAGGGGGACAGATGAAACTTTTTATTCCTGTTTGTCCCCCACAGAATTTAATATATTAATTCTTAAAACTAATGCCACACATACTGCAACATTAAATTAAATTAAAGACTAGTGGTTTAGGTTTATAATCATCTGTATTTAAATAAGTTACAAATATTTCTTTTGTTTTTCTATTAATCAGCCACGTCATCATCAGTCACGTCGTAGGTATTCCAGGTATAATAAGTATAATAACAATCAGTCCTCTGATTTGACTTCATATTACAAATGTTAATTTTTACTAACAATATGTTAACTTTTAGATGAGGAAATGTTGACTTGTTTAGATAAAATTGCAGCTTCTATTATGGTAATTAATTCTGTATTATTCAGGAATGAAGTAAATAAATTCAAGTTTTGACGTTTTCATTCCTATAGGAGTTATCAAACAAAATTAAATTTCTGTCTGTGCTCTGTATGTCAGTACTATAGTTAACATCAGAACTTATTTTGCGAATGACAACTTAAAGATTTATACAATATGGTTGAGAATTACTTGCACTCCATTATTGTTTCCAAAAAAGCCGGCTCTTTCGGGAATTTACTCGGTGCAAATAAACAATAGATCGGTTCTCTCTTTCTTACTCAAGGGGCCATACGGGCAGCCGCAATGATGCGCATTACTAAGAGAACTAGTGCAAATTTACAATTTTTGAAGGTGAGACGTCAGTGTTAAAATGTTCGTAATAATTAATTTGAGTGAAGTGTTTATATTACTAAGTATGTAGTTTTCAAGCGAACTATTGCACAGTATCATTAAACTGAGAGGAAATTACAGACAGAGGTAAGTTCATATAGAATGTACACTACACACAATACGACTTTTGGAAATTGTTACCAAGTTTTAATGCAAATTTTTAGAAAACATATCTAGAACAAAAGTTATTGAGCACCAATATTTATTTTTCAGATTACAATAACATGTCGGAATTCAAAAAAATACCTGGTACTTCTGCTACAGTAGACAATCAATGGTCTTTTATAAAAAAAGGTGGTAGCCAGGTGCTTTTACACGCCGGTCATCAATATTATAAATACCCCAAACCCAAAACCTATAAAACAGACTATGAAATTGCAGCAATGAACGTTATCAAAAAGGTTTTTCCAGAAGTCACAGTTAAAGGTTGTTTCTTTCTATATAAAGCTGTGTGGAAGAAGGGAGCAGCTCTTGGGCTAACTAAGTCAAAACTTTTGAAAAGACAAGTGGCACTGAGTGCCGTACTTCCATTGATACCTGATAACGAAATTTTAAATGGATGGTCATACATCGCATCAAAAAGTCCAGATGGTGACCAGAGCAAGAAATTTCGTTTGTATATGATCAAACAATGGATTAGACCGCATGATGCTGAGTTTAGTAAAATATGGTGTGTTTTTAATGAACGTCATCGTACTACAAACTTTCTGGAAGGCTGGCACCATGGATTAAATAATGCAATTGGAAAAAAAATCCCAACTTAAATATGCTTTTAGTTGTTATAGAAAAGGATGCAGCTTTTTATAGAGTCATATCACAACAGATCCAAAACCAATTACCTCCGACGTCAAATTGTCGCACAAAGAGAAATATTATGAAAGACGAATATATACATAATTGTCAAATGCAGTTTGTAGGTGGTGAAATTACTATTGGTCATTTGTTGGAGAAGTTGCGATACATATTTTATTTATACATATATTATTCTTACGACCTTTGGAAAAGTTTTAAAATTCGTCATACTAGTGATTTTCGTTTATTTATGTTTTGAGATTATTTATAACTTTAAGTTTATTATTATTTAAAAGTTTTCATTTGTAAAGTCTTCTGATTTGACTTCATATAGCCTAATATGAAGTCAAATCAGAAGACTGATTGTAATATGCACAATACCTACTGTGATTTATCGGACTGTGACTGATTCTATCAATCAATAACAAAACAAAATATTCTTATTATTAGTATATTTTTTATTGTAATTAAGTTGAATTAAGTCAAATCAGAAGACTGATTGTAATTGTATCTACTATACGTACTGTGATTTATGGGACTGTGGCTGATTAATAGAAAAACAAAAGAAATATTTGTAACTTATTTAAATACAGATGATTATAAACCTAAACCACTAGTCTTTAATTTAATGTAATGTTGCAATATGTGTGGCATTAGTTTTAAGAATTAATATATTAAATTCTGTGGGGGACAAACAGGAATAAAAAGTTTCATCTGTCCCCCTGTCAGTGATAGGGAGACAGATGAAACCGTCAAGGAGTGAATAAAGTTCGAACTGTCCCCTCATTGCTAACAGGGGGACAGATCAAACTTTTTTTTCCTATCTGTCACCCTAAGGGGACAAAGCGGGGTGACAGATCGGAATAATTCAATAGATCTAGGTATTACTGGCACGATGATCAAGAACGATTTAGAGAGATTGGGTGGTGGAGGCAGCGTACGGGTATGATTTGAAAGCTAGTAGGGAGACATTAGCTCCGTAGTGAGACAATAGACATTCATAAAAAAAAAACACAATAATAACACAAATATTATTTCTATGTCTCTCTCCTATATCCATAAACCGAGCCTAAATATATTCCCACTTTCAGAATCTGTTTGAATATCAAATCCCTACAAACAAACAAATTATTTTTGTACACAACACACGGTGGATTTGTACTGAAACAGCTCCACTCAGTTACGTAAAATGTTCCCATTTATTTTGCAAAAGCCTTGGCTCTTTTTAGAAGCCAATTTCTAGGCACTTTGTTAACTGTACTGAAGTTGAAAGAACGGATTGATGAATTGTTGCTATATAAGTATGTTGCCGGACGTAAAAGAATAGCACCACCCCATTTCTTCCTGTGGGTGTCGTAGAAGGCGACTAAGGGACTCACTAGAAAATGGGCAGCAGCGTTCTCTATGCATTTGACGACCATACTGCGATCGCCAACCCGCCTGCAAGCGTGGCGATTATGGCGAAACCCCCTTTTGGGGGAGGCCTATGTCCGGCAGTGGACGTCTTTCGGCAGAAGTGAATTAAAATTAAAGTATTATAAAAGTACATAGCAGCCTGTAATGTTCCCACTGCTGGGACACAGGCCTCCTCTGTGTGAGAGGGAGTGGGCCACAATTGACCACGCGGTCCAGTGTGGCTTGGTTGATGTAAAATGTTTTTGAATTTTTGCTTCTAGAACAGGCCAGTTTCTTCATGATGTTTTCCTTCACAGTTTTGATGTTGAAATAATTTACACAATACTAAAGCCACAAAGTTCGAACCTACGCCCTACAACTTGTAAATCGCGGCTGATTCTACTGGGCCACCACTACTCTCATTCAACTGAGCCAACCCTACCCTGATTATAAGGGTAGCCTAAATGGAATTAATAATAATACAGGCTAGTTAGAAAATATCTTCAGTGTGAGTCGGACACCTTGCACCAATAGTCCCACGCAAATATAATTTCATCTACTTCTAATATTACTCCCACACTTAACTCCACTTAGGCCCGTGCCATCAGTTCTACCCAGCTTGGCCGAGGATAACAGATAATAAACAAAAATAATAATAATAACTTTGTTGCAGACAATATGATTTAAAAAAAACACAATAAGAAAAAATTAAAAAATAAGTAATTAGTACATAAAAAAATTGAATGAAGAATAAAAAAAATATAATTAAATAGCATATACATACACACAAATTCACGCCTTTCTTCTCTTGCACAAACATTTTATGCGGCTATTTTCAACCACCGCTCGTCGGTCTTGGTAGCGTTATTAGCATCGCAATATATTAATTCTACTCACTTGTGATATAACACTCCTTCCACCTGTGCGGGTTGTTCGAAAGAGATACTCGTACCGTGGTCCCTGGCACACAGGCAACTGAAGGAACACGGGTGGGTTTTAGTCAGTAAAAGTCTGACACGCCCCCCTGCTACACCAAGAGCGGGAGAAGTTATTTAATTATTACCCAACCTCAAAAAAAAAAATACACTCCTTCCTCTGCCTCGTCGGTCTTGTAGTCGTAACCGCTATTGTTGAGCAAGACGTCGTGGATACTATTCTCGGGTTGGGTAAAGTGTAATTGGGTTTTTTCGTCTAAAATTTCTCAGTAGCATCCCGGAGTCTAGGTATAAGTCCAGTTAGTGGCAATAAGTTTGCCCCCTATTTCACAAGACTTAAACACAATTGCCGAAATGTGGGTGAACTATGTATTATGCGCACCTCTATCTCACCTATCCAAGAATGCAGGGGTGATGTTATCAAAATCAAAATCATAAGTCATTTATTTAAATTAGGCTGAGAGTCAGCACTTTTCAAACGTCAAAATACATAAGAGAGTCCCCCAAAACGCCCGCCCTTCACCACTTCCTAGTGCTTTAGCTGGGAAGAAGAAGTGGCGGAACAAACTCCCCAGCAGCACAGCTGTCTGTTTAGTCGGATATACTTGATTCTATACATACATCGACAAAGTAATACACGTTACGCGTTACGCGTTATAGAACATTAATTAAATATTTAGTCATATATACAAATAAAATGAAAACTTAAATAAAGCGCAAATAATAAAAATGTAAATAAAGTGTAATAACAAAATAAAAGCCTCCGGGTATAATTGGCGTGATAGCTTACATATGCAATGCCGGATTATGTTCACATAGTTGTTACGACCCGAGTTACAAATATAGGCCACAAATGATAACTTAGGACTATCGACGTAAAATAAATAAACAAATAAATAAAATAAATAAACGTTAAATAAAAGTTATGTTATGCAGTACTACAATTTGGTCCACCTCTCCACCGCTTTTCTGCGTCGATTTCAGTACACTGTCTGATAATAAATCATGAAAAAAAAAAAAAAAGTTTGCGCATTTGATTTTCCGTTAGATTATTACAATCCCCTCAAACAAATGAAAATCAAAACAACAAGGAAATCCGTTGTCAAAGCCTATTTATCTGTATCAAAACATCCAAACTATGTACATAGTCGCGGGCTGCGGTTACCCAGTAACAAATCAACTTGTTCTCTGATATATCATTTGTAACATTACTGTTTGACAGAATCGGGTTTTAGTACGAACTACTATGGCGAAGATGCGATTAGGGACACAATGTTCTAGGTTGGTAGGTCAGATGTTTCGATAAGTTTAGGCTTGAAATTTCGTGACGAGAACATATAAAACTGGAACTAATAAAGACTTTTTACAAAACTGTATGATTATATTATTCATTGGATATGAAGTTTTATTAACGAACAAATGTGAATAAAATATTATTATCTCTTTAAGAATTGCGTCGCATCTTATTCTACGTACACTTCATACCAAAATAATTGGCCTTTCATCAAAACTCACTTATTTACGCTGTACGAAATGATACTCAATCAAAAAAAAATCTTCAAAGTAGTGCTCAACCAAGAATAGGTTCCAGTACTTCGTTTAGGCTCGATATATTGCTTAATACACCGACAAATTCTCATTATACGCCCTTCCACTCGCGAGATTCTCGTTCCATCTTCAACAGACCGAAATCTCAGGAGTTTTGAAGTGTCTGACGGGAATCGTAGGTGTGCAAACACCGTGAGCCCTTGACTCACTCGTTGACGTTGAATATACATTGAAACCTATAAATAAATTCAACAAAAGTGGGTCAGGTTTGCCATGGATAACCGAGTTTGAATAGGGTGAATGTCGTGATGGAGATGGATTAATAATGTGTGTCAATATTTTGGGTACGTAGTTTCTGTAAAAGGGATTACCCATGCTCCAACCATGGGTTTTGTTTCTTTATTATTTTAATCTTTTGGTACTTCATTTATTATGGTACGCTAACTGTATTCATTTATTAAATATATTCATATTTACTTAATCAGGCCTAAAGGTGGTGAGCGCATTGTCATTGGCATTCCTAAGCTGTAAAAGATGGTAAAAAATTTGGTCATTAAAATAATTATCGAATTGAGGAGTTGGGAGTGTCCAAGGATTAGCAACAGCATTTTTCTAAAGTCTACTAACACCATGCTGCAGCCATAAAATTGTGATTTTAGAATTTTATACCTTCCAGAACGTTTATTCTAGCGAGTAGACGATGTTTGACATTACATCTACAAAAAACGAAATAAACCTAGTTTCTGGGACATAACTTTTAAAGAACATAAAACGCAGCGTTTCTTAAGTCTTACGATTTAATAAAAAGTAAAAAACGTTAAATAAGTTTGAATTTTATGCAAACCATAAAACATGATGTTAGTAGTAAATATTTTATTTACAAACGTAAAGAAACGACGATACGACACTAGTTTAGGGTTGTAAAATATAAAAATGCGGCTTAAAAATGTAACTCGTAAAACATGACTTTGAAGATATCTCTGCTATTGTACCTGTCAAATTTGTATCTGATTATTCACTTAAAAGAAAACCTTTCGTGGATATCATGCCTATAACAAAGTAGTAAAATGACATAACTTTCCCACGATAATCCGCCATAGTCCGCCTTTGTACCTTTAAGATGCAAAAAGGTTAATAAATAAATAATCTAAGTAGTTCGGTACTCAGATTGGTTCTAAAGTATTCACAAAAAACCATGATTTTTTTTCGTAGCAGTATTTCAGCCAAAATCAAATAATCTTCTTTCACACAATTGCCGAGACTACATTTTAAACAATCACGTACACCATTAACTGATCGGGCACGTTCAAAAAACCTCCCTACACATTTCACCATCTGCCGACATAAACTATTCGGTGCCAACACTCTCCTACGCAATCTGTGTAATGTATTGCAATAAAAGCCTCGTGATCTGTGTTTATTCGGCCATTTAACTCTTATCTCCCCGCTGTTAGGCAATGTCACGCTAAAATAATAGTCTATTTCCCTTTGGGAGTGCAAAATTATCTAGAGAGGAGCTTTTGAAAAACATTTTGGTCATTTTTATCGTCCAGATTTGTAACTTTTTTGGGTGATGTTTAAATTAAATATTTAAGACATATTTTAAAGTTTTAGGAATGTTTTATAATTTTCGTTCTTTTTCGTAGATGTTTGAATTTTATTATTATGTTTTGCAGCCAAATTATAGTCATACCAAATATTATTGGCATTTGGTCACAAAAAGTTAAAATACTAACTTAAGCTTTATAGGGTTACAAAACCATTCTGAGACGAGTGTTTAAAATTTATTTTGACCCAGTTTCATGCGTATGCCTCCAAAATGTTCCAAACTCCACAAACTTAGTACATAAATTCATTTACTTTTGAATTAAATGAAACATTAAAAAGGGTGAACAAAAAGTATGTCTTTTTTGTTGATTTCAAAACTGCCATTCTGTGAAACGGTTTCGTTAAAATGGCTAAGGTCGAAGACCATTTTTGGATTGGGTTCTTTAGACATTTCTATTTACTTTTTGCTTAAAGATTAGTATGTAATATTATGACGGAAATGATGTTATTGCCTTGGTAGGTGGGTAAGCCTCTGGTGGACGCAACCTGTGTCGATTTCCTTGCGCCCGCGCCATCTCATGTTCCTGGTACAGTGGGCTGAGCTGGCGCTGCTGGTGACCTTCAAGCGGCACAAATATTACCTAATGGGTAACTACAGTTGGAACCCATGCATGTCTTCTCTGTCCCCACTGGTCGACACTTCACGTGACCGGGTTGGGTCGCTCTTTGGCCAAATAATTAGCAATGCCATTCGACGTGGCAATTCTGCCAGCCTTCTGGGCACGTTTCCTGGTGACAGCAATGCGGTAGTGTCCTTTTGTTTTTGTATTTATTTGTATAGTTAGTAATTTAGTAATTTAATTTAGTACTCAATGTACATAATATGCATTAAATGAATAATTAAGCAAAATAAAATGCTATATGATAAAATGGCATTGTGATGAAGGAATCGAGAAATCGTAAGATAACTTTTAATATTTTATTTGTCTTAAATGAAACCGTTACTGCGTGCTACAGTTGCAATTATTTGTTGTTTGGAAATTGTAGTAATGAAACAATACATTTGTGATATATTGTAAAAATTCAAGTTAAGCTTTGCATAATAAACAAAAACAAAATCAAAACTCACTTATTCAAATTAGGCTGACAGTCTGTAGGTACTTTTCAAACGTCGAAATCCTATTAATATTTTGCAGAGGAAAAACTAAAGATTTATCAACACCTTCATTAAACTCATTTAATATTTTTATTACAGAACTCTAACACCAAGTTGTGCTCAACGAGTTTTTTGATGAAAAATAAAAGTTTTAAGTTTCCAACATGGCATTAGGGGACACATTAACAGTACAGAAAAGGTGCAAATTATGTTGCCAGCACCTTACTTCACTTACTAGTACAAGATAATGTTCTCAACTTGCATTTAAGTTCCTGAAGTGTTCTTGTAGACTGTAGTACATAATTTAAAAGAAAGCAATAATGGTTTTATAGAACAGGACGAGACGGATCCATGCGGTACCGGATGTAAAGAATAACACTATGCCATTTCTTCCCGTGGTCGTAAAAAGCGACTAAGGAACTTTCTAGAGAATGAGCACCAGCGTTCTCTACAGATTTTACCAACTCACTACAATTACCAACCCGCCTGCCAAACGTGGCGATTATGGCTAACCGCCAAAATTGGGGGAGGCCTATATCCAGCAGTGGACGTCTTTCAGCTGAAATGACAAGGTGCCATAGACATGAAACCTGTCACAATGTGTCAATGAGTTACTGCTTTCTATATTGTTTAATAATATTTTTCATCGAGTTCGAACTTTCAAGGTATACGATTGGAGGCCTCCCTAATGCCCACACACAATGGACACATGCCTATGTGTCCTGTTTCTCATCGTCAAGGTCCTGCAGCCAAATGAGTGGTTATTAAGATAATAATAGTACTCGTTTATTAATCAAAATGGGGCACATTTACAAAGTAACTTAACAATAAAAAAATACCACAGTTGCTTATTTGCCTGAAGTAGGTTAAACCTATTATGCTTCAGGCTATGAGATATCGGACTTGTATTTACTTAGTCTGTTTCTCTGTAAGTTAGTGCGATTGTAACTCGAGAATCACATGCCTGGATGACTGACGTATTTTTTCAAATTCATTGATAAGTTTTCCGGAAAAGTTTTAGACATAACTGCAAATGCATGAACTGAGTTGTGGTCACAGCTAGTTATAAATATTGAACTAAATCTAGTAGGTACTGTGAAAACTCGGACGAGCCTCCAGGTACCGGGTGTGTACCATTAAACGCCCCATGGTGTTTCAGAAATATCCATATATTTCTGAAACACTATGGGGCGTTTAAACTGTGGGTCTCCACGTTTATTTCAAGACTATTGAAGATTATCAGATGCTTATAAAGCCGCGCCTGTCATTAGAACCAAAGCTCACCGAACAAAATCTAAAATTATTTGACGTTCTTTTTTTGAATAATGCTCGAACATAGACATAGCCCAATCATTGGTTGCCAGTATGTGTGTGAGGTTCTTCTTTAAGAGAACAACCTCATCGCCTTCCAACCTATTTGATTCTTACGAGAAATAGGTCTTAGTCGTTAACTATTCCGTCATCATATTTTTAACCACAAGACCCTATAACAAGGTTTGACCTACTTTTAGTACTTACTACTAAACGTTGAGGAAGTGTAATGTTGCGGTGTCGGGAACTGACTTGAGTCATGTTTCTAGTTAAGAATAGAACCACGCTATCGTTTTCCCTTGGTTTGCTCAGAGCGTAGTAACTCAACCAGGAAAATTTGGTGAAAATAATTTGGGACCACATTTTCTCCACGACACAAAAAATAAAAGGTGTCCAGGGAATTTTTCTTCTTTGTAATGTATTACTAGTTTTTTTTTTATGTTGTACTGTGTGTCCTAAACTGTATATAGTTTTTATAATAAGTAGTTGATACTGTGAACATGATGATGGGGTATGGCGACATCACGCGGACTGTGACGGTGCTCTGAAATATAACAATAATGGTTCTTTCTACTTCAGTGTTTTATCATAGATGCAATGTTTAATCCGGACGATTCATATTGTTTGTGCATTTTTCGGTAGCTGCCTAATTGCAGCCATGCTGTAGGTCTGTAAAGAATTAGTTAGGTTCAATATTGGCTACTGTGACATCGCTTGAGTTATATAATTTATTAACCCACTTCCAAAAGGAGGAGGTTTTGAATTCATCGGAACTTAAAAAAAAAAAAATTATTTACTCGAAGATGGCTGGACCGATTTGGATTTTTTTTATTGTTTGAAAGGGTATACTTCCCAGGTGGTCCCATGATCATCGAGTCAGGATCTAATGATGGGATCCTGGAGAAATAGAGAGAACTCTTCAAATTTTAAAGGCACATTTGAAGCGATTTGGGTAGTTTTTGGAAGAATACTTTTTCGGAGTGGTCGCTTTTCAATTTGGTGAAGATCTTATGAAGAACTTCGGAGATAGGCAACGGAACTCCTCAATAAATCATAGCAAATGGACTGGAATTGCACAAATCTCATGTCTGTCTATTGTTTACATCAGTTCATAACATAACATCACGCCGGGACGCTGTGAAGGGGTAAGCACATGTGAACCACTAAAAAGTGAAAAATAAAACCTTTTTTCAAAAAAAAAAAACAACCAACTTCCAAAAAAAACACTAAAATGTGAATAATAAATTTAATTTCAGAAGGCGGTGACAAAAAATTAAAATACATACTTATCCAAAGTTACCGCCTTCCGAAATTAAAGTTATTTTTCACATTTTAGTGTTTTTTTTGGAAGTCAGTTGTTTTTTTTTTAAGTTTTCACAGTTTGGGAAAGGTTTTAATATTAATATTGCGACTCAAGCGATGTCACAGTAGGCCGTGCTCGTCACGTTAGCAGACATACAGTGCCGCAGGTCATCAAAGTTATGCAATGTCGATGCGTCTGCCCATGTCTCACCCACTTCGTCGCGTTGCGGATCGCAGACTTACACAGCAGAACGCACCATGCGTCATTGCGTATCTATGAGTACATTCACCCACATCCATCGATAACAGAGATCCGGAGCAATTACGAAATTAGTATCTACAATCTGAATCCTCTATTTATAACCCTGTTGATTGTAAACGTTTACATTTCACTCTCTGTGTGTTAAAATATTCAAACGTGAAAATGCAAATACTGGGCACACACATTTCGTATTCACTTTATACCCGTGTGAATAGGAGTTTCACACACAGAATGAATACACGAAAAGTTTACTTTAAAGAACTTTAAATCATTGGTGAAAACAGTCCGCATGGTAGATTAAATAATTACATGTTCTGACCTCCGTAATGTTTTAATTTTCCGGCACGAAAAATACGTTTCGTTTTTCGGAATAGTACGGTAGGATGCATATCAGTGGTAACCAGTATAAAGTGGTCCCGTGTTCTATTGAACCTTCGTACTACGCAAGGCCAGCTCATGGTTAAAGTGTCACCACTGCGGTGCGGCTTACTCTGCGTATGTTAGTCATACATACATAAACTTACGTCGTCTTGCAGTGGCAGAATGGACAGGACTCCACCATCGATCCATTATCACTGACGACAGGACTATTGTTGCCAATAAGCCTGATATAGTAGTGGTGGATAGAATAAACGCATGGATGAGTTGCACATGACGGGAACCTCGTGAAAGCCGAGAAAGATAAACAAATCAAGTATCTTGACTTGGCTCGCGAGGTTTTCTACATATGGGATGTGGACTCAGCGATCTTTGTGCCAATAGTCGTAACAGCCAATGGCTGGAAAGCCAAGAGCCTCGACTAACACCTGAGGAGGCTCTCGTTGGGTAGTTGGATCAAGGGCTTGATTCAGAAGGCGATACTTCTGGATAAGGCTGGCATTGTTTGGAAGTTTCTCTCTCGAGAGAGAGCCCTGACCGCTGGGAGCTTGGACCCTGTTTCCGATACCGGTGGGCTACTATTTATATGTGGGCGTCCAAGCAAAAAGGGTCTAGTAGTGGGGTATTGAGTTACGACTAGATTCAGTATCTAGAATAGTCAATTGATAGTAAGGATTGAAAAAATATTAAAAAACTGGCACATAATTTTTCATCAGACATTTGAAGTTGAAATTCTGAAAAAACTTGATTAGTCATTTACTATTTGAAATTGTAGATAATTGAGCATTTATTAATAATCAATTAAAATCGCGAAATGCAATTTTTTCATGCTACTTTACAAAACTCGTTATATCTCGGGAACTAAATGCCGAGAACTGGACCCTTTTTGCTTGGACGCCCACATATTACCACAATAACAACCAATCTACGATACTTACATCCATCTTTTATCTCGTTTACGTTCACACATCTGGTCATACACGCAGGCCAGTTGCGATTACTACACACCTGGCCTTTCTGAAGAATTTCACTAATAAGGTCACTATATGTCTTGCCTTGGGCGTCCCTCTCCTGGAGCATCCACTTGCGTTTGCGTATGCGTATGTGTGTATCGGTTTTTTACTCATCAGCTGAAAATCATAAAATGCGGTAGTTTATTCGAAGGATGGTTTGAGACTAGTAGATAATTATCATCGTGCATCAAAGTAGATGTAGTAGACCTAGGAATAATTTATCATTACGAGTGACGTAGACACATAGCTTCCTACGACCAGCACATCCTTAGCTTCGATACCAATTTAAACCTTTTTACGATTTCTATTCTTACCTAAATACGGCAAAACCAAAAAGAAGGTGCTCTGTACGATTTATGACTTAGTAATGACGTGTGACTCCAGGTCTATCAAAACTTACATCTATCCTTTTTTGTTACATTTGTCGTAGTTCGTAGGTGTTAGATTACTTTTTATTTTTGTTTCCCTCTTGCATTACAGAAAAAGATATTAAGAAAGCGATCATTTTACACATTTACAAAAGAAAATACTACCCGATAAAACGCCCTGCAATGAATACACTTGTCAAAAGAAGGACAATAACAAGCTCACTAAACGGGCACAATTAGATTCCAGTGTAACTTTCACAAAACTCCAAGGGATGAGTGCGACTGTACGTCGGTATTCTTTGTAACAAAAGGCGCGTCCCTTTGAAGATATGAAGACACTTACTAAGTTCCGTTTCGGGCAAAATAAGAAACTGTGGCAGAATGAAGTGATTGAACAACTGAATAGAATGATGAAACTTGAGTCAAAGGATATAGAGAAATGAGGAAGGGTTTTGCTGTTGTAGTTTTTTTTGAGTTTTATTCGGATTTAAGATTATTCTGTCAAGTTAAGAAAGTAAAACTGAGAATATATTTACTCCGGACTGGAAGTGCACTAAGATAATCTAATCTAAACATATACATAAAATTGGAGTGTCTGTTTGTAATATAAAAATAACCACTTTTTGGTACATGCATATGAATACATTACGGTACATATACCAAAATAACATTTTTTACAATTTTTGTCTGTCTGTCTGTCTGTTTGTTACCACTAATCTCTGAAATAGCTGGACCGTTTCTGACGGGACCTTCACTGGCAGGTAGCTGATGTAATAAGGAGTAACTTAGGCTACTTTTATTTTAGAATTTTTATTTGTTTTTATTGATATATAAAAATATTAAAAAACTATTCCGCGCGGACGAAGTCGCGGGCATAGCTAGTTATAAAAATATAATCAGCCAACAATGTTCCCACTGCTGGGATAGCCCTCCTGTCGCTGACAGTAGGCCGTAATACACCACGAGGGCCGAGTGCGGATTGGTAGATGTCACATGTCTTAGATTTTTTGATTCTAGAACATGCCGAGTTCCTCACAATGTTATTCTTCACCGTTTGACAGCACTGGTGAAATAATGTAAACAAACTAAAGAGCCTGTCAGACTCCTACAACTCGTACGTCGTGGCCGTTACCACTCCGCCACCTCTACTCGACACGATAATTGATTAAAATTATATTCGCTTCAAGTATGCTTTATATATAAGTACAATATTTCCGAATTTAGTCCCGCCTCCCAAACCCCGTCCAAACCAATTTTGACACATGTTTTCAGAAGTGAAAAAAACTATTTCAAATCTGACCTAAAAGCTATATCAACTGGAATCCAATAAAAACAGCCAGCTTACCGACTTTTAATTTGAATTAAACCGTCGTTTATAACTGTATCCGAGCGCTAACACGCCGTTAGGCGTAGCGTAGGCCCAATTTGTTTGCGGTTAGGCCAGGTGCACAAGTGCCGGAGCCTAATTGTACTAACTGTATTAACTTCCACAGCTAGTGCACTAATGAACCTACCGATAGTACATTTCCAGTCCACGTTGGTAACCTTTTTTTTAACTATCGTCAAACTGGATAGCAATTAGTGAGAGTTCCGTTCCACGTTTCGGGGTTTATTATTGTTATTTTTGCTGTAGAGACATTTGCATACGTATGACTAGCATTCGAAAGTTAGTGAAAACACATAAAAAATAAAAATAATAACTTGAACTATAAAAAGAACCGGTTATGTGCGTGTCGGACACGCAAAATGAGGGGTCCCTTTGTTGGAATAAATTTATCCCAAGAACAAACATAACTTTTTCGTTGAAAACTATTTTCCCATACCTCTATACGTATACGTCACGGTCAACTCTCGAACTGCAAATGTAAGTTTGTTATACTTACTACAAACAAATATTTTGTTTATGTTATTAAACTACGAATTACAATTTTTGGTCTTTATCCTTTGCTTGTGCTGCGAGACCTTGCTTTATGCCAAATCATAATAACAGGTCAACGGGAGTGACCCTATATGTTTTAATTTATTTGCAAGTTTCAGAATAGGCGTTGATTTAGCAATAGCCGTATTCGAGCTTCGAAGGACCTACGGATTGAATATGAAATTCAACTTGATACCTCGACGCATTGCTGAAAAAATTACAACTTGACGGACGGCACATAGACGGCAGGATGGACGGACAACGAAGTGATCCCATAAGGGTTTCGTTTTTCCTTTTGAGGTACGGAGCCCTCAAAATGCAATCAGTTGTGGTCAGCAGCTGCAACATCTTTGATGGTTAAGAACAAGCATAACTAATATCAAATCTAAGCGTCATGGATGATATTATTGCACGTATAAGGAATTGAATTGCAAAAGTGTTTAAATTATTGCCTTATAACTGATGTGAATCCTCAAATACTTCGGCCACATTGTTTGAAATGAACGCTCCATGGAACGACTGGTTGTCCAGGGGCAAGTCGAAGGCAAGAGGTCACGCGGTAGATCACCTAAGCGTTGGACAGATCTTATAAAAGCTGCAACACAAACGTCCATGGTCCAAAGTTCCCGAGACGCTGAAGACCGCAACAGATAGAGGCGCATCGCGAGGGCTGCGTCATCCAAAGAAAATGCATCATCGTCAACCACGACCATTCTGTCAAGAATGCAAGACTGAGGAGGAGGAACTGAACAGTTTTCTACTCTCATTGGTATTGTAGGAGAAGACAGTAGACAGTTTTGACCAAATATTATTTATGTTCATACAGTAAATTATATAGGGATACGACATAGTTATAATTAAAAAACCTTCTGTAACTTTCCCTGCAGAAATACCGTAATTCCTTTAGTAAATATTTTGCAAGACTTCCTTAATCAGTAATGCGAAAATTAAATTAACATCTCCATCAAACGGCATCACAGCGGCAGTAAATCGTACACAAACTATCTAAGTTCCTGAATTTTGTTTATAGTTTACGACTCACGATAAACTATAAACACGTTTGAGATCAACATAAAACATGGGTGAGACAGTAAAATGAAACGTCTGAGGTTAAGAAAACATCTTGTTTATCTAAGAAAATAAAGTTTTTAAGCTTTTATTCTCAAGCTACGAGTTTTAAGTCTGAGCTGTATGTGAAACTTTTTAGTGACTGCGATTCGATGTGTGATTTCTAGTTTTCTTTGGAGTAATGGGCGCTCCATTCTATCGATGCTGTGAAAGGTGGTGTAATAGTAATAAATAATTTATAAGTAATAACTAACCTCTACTAGCTTTAAGTACTATTGAGCAGTGGTGGCAGGTACTTTAATTTGTTTAAATTATTTCATCACGCCTTCTTTAAAAACAGTAAAGGGAAACATCGTGTGGAAACCGGGCTGTCTTTCGTGGATGTTGTTAAAGGCGACTTAAAGAGTTATTAAGTCATACTAAAAATTAAGAGACATGGTTAGCCTGGATGATAATGATAATGCATGGGTACAAAATGTCTTATGGACAATTGCCTCGCCATTTCAAGCATCCACTTTCAATTCAACCAAAAACTGACTGTACGAGTAGAAACGCAAGAATTATCTTAAAATCAAATTGTGGTCTATATGACAAATACAACGTAAGGTCAAATTTAAGGCACTATCAAACTGAACAACTTACTGCATGGGACTAACGTTTCAATCGCAAAGGAAATCACCCCTTCTGGGATTTGTTGTTTCGCTGCCGTTTCATTTTTAATATACACGTTAGAATGTATTTTTTTTTTATTATGGCATCAATATTGAGAAGAATTTGGGTACGGAGATCAGGTTTGAAATCAGTGGAAGTGTGCTGGGCCTATAACCTAATGTAATGATAGTAAAGATATAAAGTAAAGAACTAGTTTAATAGAGAACGGTTACAACAAAATAATATCGCAATAGTGAGGTTCACTCGTGACAGAAAAAAGTTCGTTAAGAATCAGTCTTATATGGAGCGCGTGAATTGGTCAGAAACAACGAGTTTAGGTTTATGATCATATTACAATAATTACATTCGATCACATACATCATCATCTGCCTAGCCTTTCCCCAACTACGCTGGGGTCGGCTTCCAGTCTAACCGGATGCAGCTGAATACCAGTATTTTACATGGAGCGACTGCCTATCTGACCTCCACAACCCAGTTACTGGGTAATATACGATACCCCTTGGAAAGACTGGTTGTCAGACTTTCGGGCTTCTGACGACCCGTAACGACTGTCAAAGATCCACAAATGACAGCCGGGACCAACGGCTTAACGTGCTTTCCGAGGCACGGAGATGTCTTGGTATGTTAAGATGGTCACCCATCCACGGACCAACCGCGGCAAGCTTAGCTTAACCTGATCGATCGATCCGTACGGCTACTATTACTTAGCCACAAGCCCCTCGATCGATCACATACATATTAGTAATTATTTGCTTCATTGAAATATCGTTGTATTTCATTGTTTGGACGTACATTACATCGTTGTCGCCATACAAAGAAATATTTCTACTACTGCCACTGATTCAATAATGTGTAATTAATTCCTGGCCACCAACTATTAAAAAAACCCTTGCCTGTAGGTACAGATAAGGGTTGTTTTTTCTTCGTATTAGATCTCTTTGTTGTGTTATAGCCATTTCATATGATAGTCAAAGACTGGCAGTTGTGATTTAAATATATTGACAATTCAAGTTTATTTTAGATTTAACAATATTGATTAAACGTTAATATTCTGAATACGAATCTACAGTATACCTAATTAACGTAAAATATGATGTTGTTGATGTTTGTGCAGTGCAAATCGCACTTGCGATAATTATATTAGTACATTTTATCAAATAATAGTGAGGAAGCCCGAATCGACTGAATTTATTCAGTGTTGCACCTTTAATATGTATGTCAGTAGTATAATATAAACTTTAGTAGGCCAACTCTAGTACAAGTACACGAAGAGTACGTACAATACTCTCCATGTACAATACAACAAGGCGTTCCGGGCCATGCTTAATCTGCCCTGGCGGTGTAGCGCGTCTGGTATGTTTGCCGAAACCATGGTCGACGACTTTATGCTGTATTGCGTAGGCTTAAAGTATAATTTCACCTGAGACTGATAAAGTGTGAAAACAGCATTGTGACTACTGTATTTTGCACCATTTACATGACAACTAAGCATTTAATTTTAGTATGACTGTTTGAATTTAAACCTAAGTTAAACCTACTTGACATTTACAAGAAAACTGTAAAGGCTCGTACAGACTAGCGCGACGCGACGGTCGCGTCGCGACACTCGTAGAACAATTTCTATGAAAACTTAATGGAAATTGTTCTACAAGTGTCGCGTCGCGCTGTTGCGTCGCGGCTGTTTGAAGAAGCCTTAATAATCAATGTTATGAATGTATAATACTAATAATGATAATTTAATTTAATATCTATTAATTAAATATGTATTTCAAATTTAATTTAATTTTCTAGTACTATGGGTGTAACTGGTGTAAGTGTAAAAACTTGCGAAATTAATGAATTTTATTTTATTTTTATTTACTTTATAATACTGGAACATCTAGCATTGCTCAACTGATTCAATTCAATTCAAATTGGGGTTTATAAAATTAACAAAGGACTAATTGCCTTATACACTGTCAGGCGGAATCGCTTTCATTATGAAAGTTCCACAACATACATTGCGTTGTTTAATTTGTTGAACAGACGAATTATACAAACATATGAAGCAATGGATTAACAATAAGCTTCAAAATGATTCAGATTCTGATTAGTAGTGTATTACGTTATTAGGGTGCAGGTCGTACACCTGTTGAGATTTGACATCGGCAATAAAGACAAAGTTAGCCCATGTCGAGGAGTGAATTTTCAAAAAGCTTCCTTAGTGCTCATTTTCGCTATACACCGTGAAATTTAAATGGTTGTTTTCCCGCGGCAGAACAACTTGCCATAAGGAGTACTTTCGAAGCATAGAGTAAAAGTAAAAAAAATAAGAATTTTTGTTTTAAAATAATTAAAAAAATATTCATCAACTCGATAAAACACTACTCTTTAGTAACACTAGAGGTAACTTGTAGGTACTACTCGAATCGCACGCACCTCTGACAAAGGGAACAGCGATACATAAATGTTCAAAGCGAAATAAACTCTCGCACGTGGTGATTTTTCACAATGGTTAATCTGCCATTTTTTGTTTCTAATATTTTATTTCTTTATAAAACGATTGTATTACCAAGACAAAACCATTTCGCTGCGGGAAAACAACCATTAAAATTTCACGGTGTATTACGAACTCTTGTGCGAAATTGACGATTGCAAATTGGGGTCTATATTTGAGCAGTTACGTAATTTTCTTCATATAAATAATTGAGGGTTAAGAAGATAATTAAAATTATGAAAATACAAGTTGAAACTCAGTGTACGTAATCCAAAACGACATAAGTAATTAAACTGATGTTTTTGACTTCGGGGTAATTGCACTCATTGTAGTGTGTAGACCAAATAGTTGGCTGCAGTTTGGTAAATTGCACGTTAATCCTGAACATATTGGTCTCCTAAGTAACATTGAGTTAAGCTATTGCTCACTAAATAGCCTACTCTATCGATGTTATGTGCCTAGAGGGGTTTGTTACTAGATTTTTCTGGACCTTTTGGGTTGTATAATGCTAATGTAATTATTGTGTATTTTTATCGCTAAATGGAATAGGTATATCTGATCGAAGATAGAGAATTTTAACGTTGCTAATATAAAATCAGTTGTACTATGTGACTTGAAGCCTTATTTTATTATTATTCAAAAAGACAATTATTGACTAGGTGTTTTAACCTATTCCTGCCGGCTTGATACCATTACGTTGGCAAAATGTTTACACAAACAATTAGTTCTACTAAACCAATATTCTTTTGACGACCTTGTGGTTACAGATTTGGGTACCCACTGGTGAGTATGTATCTGGTAAACGTGAATCTGTGAATCAGGTTTGTGCTCGATATTGCATTCTTAATACGGGGAAATCGCAATAATCAGCAGAGATTATGGTGCAATAAGCAGACTGACAGACAGAGATTGACAATACAAAGTTTTAAAACTAAGAATTAAGCGCAAAGCGAAAAGCAATAATAATCCTGTAACAATAATAATTGTAATTACGTTCATTCCACTTTAAAATTATCTCACTCAACAAAATGGATAAGCATTCCGCTGACTCCTAGATTGATTTATTTATATGTTCAAGCGATTCGTAAAATTGAAACAGATATGGTTAATCTATGAATTTATGGTGAAAATATGAAATGTCATAAAACGAGATATTTATATCCCTTCAGAGTGTGGAGACTGATATTTATTCGCAAAATATTTGGTTCGATACAACGTTCGATGATGCGCCAATTGAATATTCTGGGAATGGTTTAATGAAATATGGGTATGTAATTAAGCAGTGAGTCATATACAGGATACATTTTTAACCAGTGCGCAAACTGTAACCAAGAATTCAGCACATCATTCTAGACCCGCTAGCATAGAAATTTTTCGTCGGTAATACAAAAAAAAATCAGTTGTTCCATTCATTTTGACCGCGTAGGTATTGGCACTTTTCTATGAAACAGCTGATTCTTTTTTGTTTAACCGACGAATTTCTCCTGCCAGGGGTGCGGGTTGTTCGAAAGAGATACCGCCGCCCCTGGCACACAGGCAACTGAGGGAACACGAGTGGGTTTTAGTCAGTAAAAGTCTGACACGCCCTCCCGCTTCGCCCAGAGCGGGAGAAGTTATTTGATGATTTCCCACCCAAAAAAAAAAAAAAACGAAAAATTTCTACGCTAGGTCTAGAACGATATGCTGAATTTATGTTTTTTTTTAATTTACAGTTTGCGCACTGATAAAAAATTTACCCTGTATGAATGCAGCGTGAATGTTAACTAGGACAGGAAAGCATTTTCAGGAATCCCGTACTGGTTTTTCTGAAATCGTTGTCTCGAAGTAAGCAAGATGTGTTGAATTACTGTTCACTGCATGTATGAGCACGTAATTACGCTGCAGTTGCAATTGTCTTTAGGCTAAAATGATAATTATGATGATGATGGACAGGTAAATAAAATAAAATAAAAATTAAGATTACACGGAGTGACTACCTATCTGTCAATTCGAGATTGGTATAACGCAAGTCATCATAACAATCATCATTTCAGCCGGACATAGGCCTCCCCCAAGCTCCTCTTCAACTGGTTCTGTACTTCCCGCATCCAGCGGATTCCTGCGACCTTCACAAGGTCTTCGGTCCACCTTGTGGGGAGGCTTGCCAACACTACATCTTCCGGTACGCGGTCGTCACTCCAGAACCTCTCGGTGCTATCGGCCATCTGTTTTGCGAGCAATGTACCCTGCTCACTACCACTTAATTTTGGCAATTCTTGAGGATATGTGGGTTGCCTGGTTCTCCTGCGGATGTCTTCATTCCTGATTCGATCACATAGGAAAACTCCAAGCATAGATATTTCCACTGCCTTTTGATTGGACAGGTACCTACAACTAATAAATGTTATAGTTAGTCAAATAAAATTAGCTAGCAATACTCCACAGATGTGATCAATAACTATAAGTAAATATGATAAAAACATAATATTTAGGTATGTTTTATGGGTTCAATGATACCATGTCATTTAGTTCCTTAAGTACGAGTTAAGTAAATTTGTTTTTTTTTTTGTTTTATTGTGTTTAGATATCGATATCCATCATTCTCTGGAGTAACGCTACTTAATGTAATTTGAGTTTGCATTATAAAAGTACAAGCTTTTACCAGCGGCTTCGCCCGCTTTGAGGTCGAAAATTATCTCACGGGAACCGGGATGAAAAGTATCCTATGTGTTAATTCAGGTTACAAACTATCTGTGTGCCAAATTTCATCTAAATCCGTTCAGCCTTTTTTGCGTGATTTTTATTTTATTGATGATAATTTTACTTGTGATTTTTTAAAATATTAGTAGGTTAGGTTTATTTGTACGACTGACATAAATGACCTAATAAACTTATCACACGTAATCACATAATTTAAATTCAAAATTCTTCTAAGTTTCCAAGTATATTTTTGAATTTATTGTACAAAATTTAAATTTAAATGCTTAAAGCACTTAACTTTGGAACTAAAGTGCACTGTTTTTCTTAACAAACTTTGCTATCGCCGACTACTGTCTAAGAACAAAGTTTTGCTGCAGTTACATTAAACTATGCGAAGATAAATTAATTTATTTGCGACACATTTATGTTTGCTGTTTCGTTTTGCAGAAACAATTTTGTGGCTAAACTTTTCTTTTTATTCTTCAAATAAAAGTTATTTGACGATTGGAGAATCGGCCCTCAATCAAATAAAATTTTGAATAACCATTTATCAAAAAAAGAAAAATCGAATTTTTAGCTTAAATTTTGAAAAGACAGATAGAAAACAGGATCCAGGGAGTTCTTGGTTTGACAATGGAAAACACGGAATTACCCTAAACTTGGAGAGGCCAACGTCCGATAAATACTTAGTCAGTGACCAGCAAACATGCTATATTTTCTTCTTTCTTTCTTTACTGTTAGAGATGACAAAACAAAACGTGCAATAAACAAGATGGCTGTAAAATTAGCAGAAAAAAAGATTTCGACGTCTGATCCAAAAGACCGTTTCACAAAATAACGATATTGAACAAGTTCTCATTCCGTCTGGCGACTAACTTCTGTTTGTTAGAACGAGGCTCCCGTCTTCAATTACTAAGTGCTTTGGTACTAACAGAGCTATTATGAAGATTGTATTGAGACACTGATATTTTTGAATTGTATTTAACCTGAGGGCCTAAAAAGGCCACATTTAGCAATTCCTCTAAAAGTGATTCATTTCCTGAATTCCCCTATGATTCTGCTATTTGACATTTTACTTCAATAAAGCAATTCATAATATTTATTTATTTATTTATTACATTTGGGAAAACAAACAGTAGTATATTAAGCATAAACAGAAATATCTTAAAAATTAAACTTAACAAATACACTACCCACAACATTTTCCACAGATTACTATAATATAATAAAAATAAGCTGTTAGAAAACGTTAACTGTAGCAGGGCTAACTTAATGCAAAAGAAATTAAAAGAGAAAAAAAAAAACATAAACAGTATTCTAGATGTGACAACCACAAAAGAAATCAAGAAATCATGCGTGAATTGCGTGATGATACATCACGCAATAACATACAGGATCCTAGCCAATAATTTGGTGACCATTTTACGAATTTCCATACAAAACTGTCAAATAGATGAATTGCGTGCTGTATACGCAGATAATATTATGAATTGTCAGTTTGTGATCATTTTACGATTTTAATTATGATTCTTAATATGATCATATTATGATTCTGCCAAAGTGGCCTTTTTAGATCCCCTGATCTGTTATCGTAACATTTGAATTATAAACTTCAAAACGAGTTTATATGGTCATACTTTTTAAACAAAATACCAAATATATAAAATCTTACCAAAGGGTATTCGTACTACCCAGTAACTGGGCTGTGGAAGTCACAAAGGTAGTCGCTCCATGTAAAATACTGGTACTCAGCTGAAAACGAATCCTAGGCAGATGAGGACTTCAAGCTGAGCTATTTTATTAGAAAGAGGTATTAGCTCTGAAATCTGTTATGCTTGGTAATCATTTCTATACGCTTCTTCTGACTATGATTTAACGGATTTTCTACCAAGTTTATACGGAAGTAAATAATATGTAGGCACTCTTGATAGTGTGTGTCCCATATGGTTCTCGGCGTCACGTAATTCATACGGCGAGCCATAGATTCCCATTCAATGCCAACTCCTTGACTCTCTTGTGTATACTTTTGCCTTCCACTTCAATGATCTTGGCTTGCGTAAGTACTTTCTTCTTGGTAATGTTTGTTTGACAAGTGTATATGTTATTCTTCGCGGTAATTTTTTTTTAATTTTGCGTGGCAATAATGCGGCTACCTTCTGTGATGGGGCAATATAATTATGGCAGTTGCGTTGCCGTATCAAAATAATAGCAGAAGTGTCTTATGTGCATTTTATAGAGTTCCGTAGGCAACAAGGAACCCTTATAGTTTCAACTTGTCAGCCCATTCGTCTGTCCGCAGCTTTGCTCAGTCGTTGTACTGGAAAGCTATAATTTTTCATGGATATACATTATTAGTCGAGCCAATACAGTGGTAATTTGTTTTGGGCACCTTTTCACGTAAACTGATGCTTTTATGGTTTTTCTTTTTTTTTTTTCTGTGTGGGAAATCATCAAATAACTTCTCCCGCTCTGGGTGGAGCGGGAGGGCGTGTCAGACTTTTACTGACTAAAACCTACCCGTGTTCCCTCACTTGCCTGTGTGCCAGGGGCCGCGGTATCTCTTTCGAACAACCCGCACCCCTGGCAGGCATCGGCCCTTGTGGACCCCATCAGTTGGTGCTGACATCTCTTTGAGGCGCGCGTGGAACACAACGCGCCGTCGACCCGGGCTTGGTCCTTACCGGACAGCGAGCTACCCATTACTCGCCGTCCGCAAGCCGGTGCCGGCCTACGGTGGCCGGGAATCAGCCTGGGATTCCCGACGCCCAGGGCGTCTCCTGCGAAGGCCACGGCTGTGAGGGCGCATGTACTGCATCTCCCTCACGTGCGCCGCCTCCCTCTTTGCGAGCATAACTGCTTCGCTGAAGGAGGCGATTGCTAGCCATGCACTCTCGCTCCGTACCATGGCCTGGACCAGGGTCGGACGCGAGAGATCGCCGCCGCCGATCACCTCCACGAGGACACGGCGGTGCTCCGCCCAAGCCGGGCAGACCTCCACCGTATGCTCCACCGCGTCCTCAGGGCGATCTTAGCAATGGAAACACCCGGGCGTTTCCTCCCGCCCTATCCAAAACAGGAACCTCCCGAAACAACCGTGTCCGGTGAGGACCTGTGTCAGGCGGAAGGTGAGAACGCCATGCCGCCTCTCAAACCACTCCTCAAAGAGGGGACTTACCGCCGCAATCGTGGCGTGCCCAGAACTGGGTTGCGACAATCGCACCTTCCACGTCGCCATGAGATCCTGCCGGAGCTCTGTCCGCCGTGCCGCGATTTCCCGCGGCGGCGGAGTTACGCCCCGGCGTTTGGCCTCCACGCGCCACTCCCAAGTGTGCGCGAGGACCTTTGCCTCCAGATCCCATGGCGGCAATCCGGCAAGGAGGCCCGCCGCCTCACCGGAGATCGTGCGGTATCCCCGGATCATCCGGATGGCCATGACCCTATGGGCCGCATGCTTTTATGGTCTCGTCTACCCCGTGGTGTAAAGTGTTATTGGATTTTTTTTTCAAAATGATTGCGGGTCATTAAAACAAATTTTCCATGACAGGATCCGTTTGTGAAATGTTAAGCTTCTTTTTGTTAGAGTCAAGTGTCACCCACTGCCAGCTAAATGGTTGTTTTTGGATATCTGAAAAAAAATTATACACCGTGACATTTTAGACGTCTTACAACGGAAGCCCACTTCATGTATCCAATGACAACTAATCATTTATAAAAAATAAAAATCTTATATATGAAAATTTGCATAGTTAAAAAAAAATATCATTCACTAAGACAAATGACGTAGTTTGAAATACCCTGTTATGGAGATGGAATTAATGATGGAATGTAATGGTAGGTAGGTAGATATATGTTCTACCGTTTGATACGTAAACATTATTAACAGAATGCTGCAATGCTGCAAATAAATAATGCTTTAGAATTATGAAACACCCTCCGTGTTTCATAATTCTAAAGCATTATTTATTTTTCTTTGTACCCATTATCTTAATGAATGGTAACAATGTTTTAATCGCGCCTAGAGGTATTTTATGACGGATACATTGAGTGGACCACCTTTGTAAGACGACTAAAATGTCACGGTGTATAACGAAGTCAAAAGGAAAACTATCATAGCTAGTGCGCGTGCGGAATAGGTATTTCAAGTTAACAAGTATTAGTCGACCAACTTACACTAGCAGTTGGAATGTATGGTAGAACATATTTTTCAACCTCAATGTTAAATTGGTTTTTGGGATAAAATCATCCCAACTACGGAACCCTTCATTGTGCGTAGTCCTACAGGCAGTTATTCATATTTCAGCTATAAAAAGAGCTTAGAAATTTGATACAAATGTTCCATATTTTTTTAAGCTGAAACCAAAATGTAAAATTTCAATCAGCCTTGATATGGACAAACGTCACAAAATTGTAAGGTTCGTTTTTTGAAAGCTCCCGAACTGTCAGGAGCAGTGTAGTGAAACTCTTTGGGGATTTACGCAACATTTACGGTTACGACACATGATGGTGGCAGGTATCCATTACCGACATCGTTTTCATATATCGTCCGGATACTGTTTTGTTTCTCGTAGCGATATTAAGACTGTGCGGAGTTATTTCCGGCAATTTGGTAGTATGGCGATATTTTTCTGTGGAATATGGAATGTTATTTTTAACGTTTGGTGATTAAATAAAACGTGGATAATAAAGCAAGCCTATTATAGACAATTTAACGTGACTGTCTTCCCAGAATATCAAAAACGTTTTTATACACATGCTGTGTCAGAAATTCGTCAAAATAATTTCATATTTTGCAAATTCGTCGAATTAATTAACACAATGACATCAGATTTTCCAAAAGCATTGAAATCCCAGAACTATGTCATAAACCTCATTAATTAACGACTGACTTAAAGCATGTAGTGCTTGCTTGCAGAATATTTAACAAAGATTTCTCGCGCATATACCATACACATATGTACATGAATGATAAAACGAGGATCCTTAATGCATTGCATACTCATTCTGTATCGTTCTCATTGCACAAAATCCACGTCCTGTTAAGTTTGGAAAGTCTGCTCAACAATAAATACTTCCAGAGCCATTATAAAACATTTAAACAAATTTATTCGGAAAGAGTTTCCAATACCAAAGGTACGTTAAGATACTTTAATCTAAATACATACGCACAATAATCGACTAACAATAGCATCGCACATTCTTGGAACGATGCGATCAAAAATCTCTTCGTGTAAATGATGAATTATGCATCCCACGATCGCCACCATCTGCCTAGCCTTTTCCCAATAATGTTTTTTTTTTTTGGGTGGGAAATCATCAAATGACTTCTCCCGCTCTGTGTGGAGCAGGAGAGCGTATCAGACTTTTACTGACTAAAACCCACCCGTGTTCCCTCAGTTGCCTGTGTGCCAGGGGGCCGCGGTATCTCTTTCGAACAACCCGCACCCCTGGCAGGCATCGGCCTTTGCGGGCCCCATCAGTGTTGCTGACATCTGTTTGAGGCGCGCGTGGAACACAACGCGCTGTCGACCCGGGCTTGGTAATTACCGGACAGCGAGTTACCCATTACTCGCCGTCCGCAAGCCCACGCCTACGGTGGCCGGGAATCAGCCTGGGATTCTCGACGCCCAGGGCGTCTCTTGCGAAGGCTACGGCCGTGAGGGCGCATGTACTGCCTCTCCCTCACTTGCCCCGCCTTCCTCTATCCACTCTCTTTCTCTTTCTCCTTTCGGGTTTCTGACGACCCGTAACGACTGTCAAAGATCCATGGATGACAACCTGGACCAACGGCATAACGTGCTTTCCGAGGCAAGGAGGGGTCTTGGTATGTAAAGATGGTCATGCATCCACGGACCAACCGTGGCAAACGTAGCTTATCCTGACTGATCATGCAGCTGTTATTTTTTAGCCACAACCACCCCTCTATTGCCTCCATTTTACGAAAAATATCACAAGATAAAGCTACCAACTATTTAGACTAGCTCACCATATCTTAAGGCTCATATTTCGGTGGCTACGAACTACGGCTAAGTTCGAACTTTTAAGTGGACTGTCGTCCTACGTTCTACCGTGTGCCGCCTTGGCAACAGCATGAGATTACCAATCGTTATTATTCAAAAGAATCGCTTTGGAACTGGGATATTACTTGGGTACTGAAATTGAAATTGTTAGTCGTATTTTTGTGAGGAGAGAATTTTATGCACGTAACATATTTGTATGGTAGGTAGATATTTTTCTATTGTGAAAAAAGCTAGTCTTAAAATTCTCCCCATGTTAATCCACCTCAATAGGCAAGCCCATCCATACATTTGTAGGAGATATAACTAGATTCCAAGCCACGACTTTTCCACGAAAAAAGTGTCAAAAACATTTTTTTTTTAAATACAGTCGAATTGAGAACCTCTCCTCTTTTGAAGTCGGGTTAAAATATCACTCACGCCTCTTATCAGTAGCAAAATTCATATCGGTACCAAAAAAATCATTTTGGTACCGAAACGACGGGACATAAATTTAAAATCTAGGCTTTGAATCGGAGAGAGTTATCACTCGGCTCTTTGTTGCTAATGTGTTCCATCTATCATGTGAACTGTGACGTTATTGGAATTCCCTCTTTTGATATGTAAGCCTGCGATATTTTTCCGGTTAGAAGCAGGAATTTTGGCATTTGTCATGAAAAATTTTATAATTCATTGGATTTGCACATGCTTTCAATTGCTAGAACATGATATTTTAAATTCTGCATAATGGCAATTAAAGTAATGGGTTGAATTGTAAGGTTTTTAGTTTTCTATAAAAAAAATGTTATTGTATAACCAGTTTCATACTAAAAAAAACTGAAAACATCGTTTAACAATACGCTACAATTTTTTTATGTCTTCTAAATTTTATTTTAAATATAATAATGTCTCAACAAAATGCTATGAAAACATTAGGTGTTCGCGTTTGACCTCGGTTTCGCTTGTCTCTTAACCAGCGGAAATAACCTCACTGTTTGGTCAAGACTTTCAAAGTACCGATAGCAGTTGGCAAACGAACCCGTCTAGACTGTAGAATCACAAACCATAAAACGTAGGAAATGGAAAGAAACCCGGTAATAGGTAAACTGTCTTACTGTTGTCGGGATATATCACCTAATACCGCATCGCTAAATTGAGATATTGGCACATCATCTTTCTATTTGTGAAATCTATTGGTAACAAGAATGTTTCGTTAAAAGATCAATAAAGGCTTTTACAATCGTGCGCGACGCAACTCTCGTAAAAAATAGAACTCAATATTTTTATCGGTTACCTAATTTATTTGAATGACAAATCGTTCATCGTCTGCTCAGCGCTTCAAACTGTTATAACCTCAAAATTGCGTTATCAGAAAGTAATCTCTATACCAAGAAATGAAGTCAAACCAATTCGATTATCTTTAGTCACGACATGCCAGTCCAAATTTAACTTTTTTAACACATCTTGACATACAAAGTCAAACTATCTACTTCGGAAATTAAATAACCTCCCCTAAAACCCATCAATCACCCTTAAGGCCTCCCCAAAAAGTCTGTAATCAACTCACGATACGTTACATGGCTAGAAAATTATCCAGTGCTAGACAAGCGCCGACAGCTTAATTACAACTGATAGCATTCACGCTTGCCGTCGACTAGAGTGGATCACAGAGCTATTTCTATGCTAATGTTCAAGCGGGTATGTCCATTGTGATACGTAATGCCAACTAGGGATGTAACGAAGGCCCTCTTAGTGGAGGTGCAGAGATTGACCTCATGGATGCGGAGGTTAACGGAGGTTGAAAAATAGAGAAAAACAGATAACGTTAACATTTTTGAAAAAAAGAACGATTAATTCAAAACTTTGAAGTGGAAAACGGATCACAAAAATCAGTTTTTCAATTTTGTCACCCTCTAGGCGATTCCTTCGTGGTTCATAAATTGAATGTTCTGGGGTGACATAGGAGCAAAACCATGAAACTGCAAGTTATATTTCCACCACATTAAAGGGTCTTCGCATACCCCTTCCCAGACACAGACCTTCGTTACAACTTCGTGAAAAATTTGTAGACGCACGTTTTCTTGCGGAAGATCCTCATGCAGGCTGAATGAATGGAAGTTCCGTTACAACCCTAATACCAACCCTGGATTATTCTTAGAAAATTGTTTAGATAGCCACCAAAGAACTTTTAAATAAACGTGAGCGTTTACAGAACATCTGTATTCGTTTTGTTTTTAATCTTAAAAAGTATGATCATGTTTCCTACTTTCGCAAGACACTCAAATGGCTCCCCATTCGCCTTCGCAGGAACTCTTGGACACTGTGTTTGCTGTTCACCCTTCTTCACAATCCTAAAACCCCTTCCTATCTGCGGGACCGTTTTTCCTACGCCCGTCCTTCAGATACGCCTAGCAGGTCGCATCTTCGAAACCTTTTTAAGTACCTTCCCCACTCCACTGACTTCTACTCCTACTTCTTCACTGTGCACGTGGTGCGGTTGTGGAATGCACTTCCGCCCGACATTAGGGACTGCCAAACTGTTGCAGTTTTTAAAAGAAGAGTGAAAGAACACTATCCGTCCACATCATCATAGTTGTGTATGTATTATTTATTTACATTATTGTTATTAATATTTTAATGATATTTATTTATGTATGTATGTATGTTTGTAATTATGTATGTTAGTATATTCCCATATTATTTGTTAAATTAATTCAGTGAATTATTGTTTTTGATTATAAATGTAGTTTATTTTCCCTTTTACCCTTCCACACGCTGTCTACATCTCTTTATTTTCTCTCCTATCGCAGGTATGCTGAAAAAATTTCTTTAAATATAAGCATTACCTCTGTACCTATTTTTCTGTACTGATCTTCTTGTCTGTTTATGTGTGTACATAAATGGTTAACTAAATAAAATAAATAAATAGATTTATAGCAGCGTATCTTTGGAATTAACGATATGTAATTAGGGACAGCTCTGTTGAGTTCAAGAGTTTTGTGTGAGGCCTTATGTTTCTATTTTAAGACGGTCCCTGGTTACCTTTATCTGGTTGTTGGAGCAACATGTCGTCATTCCATCAATGAATAGTAATATTGTTTTATTTTTAAGTGACTTAAATGAGAGGAGAATCTCCATTAATCGTTTGAGTGTGCGTAACCTTGCATAATCTGGGCGGAGCACCGCCGCACAGTGGATCGTCCCCATAGAAGAGGTTGGACATAGCAGCTTGTGATATCAAAATGGATTAAAAAAAAGTCTATTGTATTCCTTTATCAAATACCTACAAATATTGATCTGAGACTTTTTCTAATTGGACTCATATTTCAGGAGCAAATCGATAAAAAGTATTTTCTTTGTATGGAAATGGACATTAAAACTCCCCCACCGCCTGAGTTTCGCCTTGGTTTGGGCAGAAATTTCTATAATTGGTATCTATCTACTTAGCGCCACATTTTATCCAAAGACACATGGTGCCCCCAAAGGTGCCCTTTCTGAGATATGTTTTCGTTTTATCATAAAAAAATACAATAGCATGACAAAAATACCATAGTAACCATGAAGTTTCATTTGCCTAGGCTAGGCTAGAACCAAAATAATGTATGTGTGCCTAGGTGCATTGACTTCCAAAATAGTGCACATTATTATAGTATAATTTTATTTAACTTTCCCGTGTTATAAAAAGGTGGTTTGAACAATATTAATAAAAATGTATTGCTACGAAGAAGCGAGAAACGATCATAAAATGAAATAAAAATGTATAAATTATTATTATTTAAAAAATACAAATTAATTACAAAATAACTTCAATTAAATTAGTCTTATATACTAAAATAAACATGTAATGTTATGAAATTAGCTTAATTGCTTGTATTGCATGATAAGTTTTCAACAATGTTTTTTTTACTACTAAACGTATGTTTAGTTCATGAGTAGTTTGTATAAACTACTCATGAAAATTCTTGAAACTTATTCAAAGACATCATCATCATCCTCGTCGTCACTTTTTATTGATTTGCTCCTGAAATATGAGTCTAATTAGAAAAAGTCTCAGATCAATATTTGTAGGTATTTTATTAAGGAATATGATAGCATCTTTTTATTTTTTTTAATCCATTTTGATATCACAAGCTGCCTATGTCCAACCTCTTCTATGGGGACGACCCACTGTGCACCGTGTCCTCGTGGAGGCAAACGGCGGCGGCGATTTCTCGCGTCCGGCCCTGGTCCAGGCCATGGTACGGAGCGAGAGTGCATGGTTAGCCATCACCTCCTTCAGCGAAGCAGTGATGCTCGCAAAGAGAGAGGCGGCGCACGTGAGGGAGAGGCAGTACATGCGCCCTCACGGCCGTAGCCTTCGCAGGAGACGCCCTGGGCGTCGGGAATCCTAGGCTGATTCACGGCCACCGTAGGCGCGGGCTTGCGAACGGCGAGTAATGGGTAGCTCGCTGGCCGGTAAGGACCAAGCTCGGGTCGACAGCGCGTTGTGTTCCACGCGCGCCTCAAAGAGATGTCAGCAACAACTGGTGGGGCCCGCAAGGGCCGATGCCTGCCAAGGGTGCGGGTTGTTCGAAAGAGATACGGCGGTCCCTGGCACACAGGCAACTGAGAGAACACGGGTGGGTTTTACTCAGTAAAAGTCTGACACGCCCTCCCGCTCCACCCAGAGCGGGAGAAGTTATTTAATGATTTCCCACCCAAAAAAAAACCTTGCATAACCTAACAAATATGAATCGACTTGGATAATTATGTTATTTTAGATGTGTAAGACCTTAAATTCTAAGGTTATTTTAACTGACGAGAAAAAGAAGGAGGTTCTCAAGTCGACACACTAATTATTTTTGTATGCATAACTTTACTTGTCGCCTTTATGTGTTTATTTAGCGCCGACTCAAAATTAGTAATTTACATTAATTTAGGAGCTTAGTTCGACTAAATGGTTTTTGTTAAATAGAGTGAGACAGACATAGGCAAGTATTTTACAACATATATTTTTTTTAACGTCACTCCAACCTACGGTAGGCGAGCCCAGTGGGTTTTCGAGCAAGTATTTGCAGTGCGAAAAGTTCAAATTATTGGTTTGCTTAGTAATATTTTGAAATAGTCAACTTTGTTTATGGATTATGTTGTACTCCAGCGACGTTTTTGTTTTCCTATTTAACATTTACCCTCTTATTTATGAACGCTGCTTATAGTTAGGAGATGTTTAAACGTCAAAATTGTATGGTTAAAAAGTCGCTATTTACTTCTTAACTTTAAGCAACGTTTATAAATAAGGGGGTTGATCACTACTTTTAAGTGTTATTAAATATTTCCAAACTTCAGGAGCCGGCAAATCTTCATTAAAGTGAATCTAGTCGACATGTTTTCCATACAAACTTTGGGAGGGTAGGTATTACTCCACTGTTGGACAAGAGTGCATATTGGCTCACCTAAAGTTCTTTATCCGAAATTGTTCTTCCTAATGATTTGTAATCCGAATGATCACTCTTCCTAAAATTTTTCATCCTAAAGTTTTCATTCATACTATTTGTAGTGCTACCGGCGATGTTCATAACACTCATGTTTCCGAAAATTGTAATTAATAATATCATTAATGTAAATATATTTAAACTCCTACTGTTTTTTATCATAACGCTTTTATCCCTAAACATAATTACCGATAAAAGGTCGTTTCACTGATTTTTGTCTTAAATGAATGAAATTCAGGTCAGAGTGTCGTCTTGGGGGCACTATGAAAAAAATACTTAGAAAATTTTTGCGACCAATTTCGAGGTAGCGCTCGCCGCGGCACCGCTCGCGCGTAGTTGGTCACAGTTCTAACCTAACCTAACCTATGGATATCTTTGCAGGTACACACCGCTATAAATAAAATTAAAGAAGACGTTGAATAATAGTGTAAAAGATGGTTATGTTGAGAAAATATAGGAAAACAAATAAAAGTATAATAGATGTTCATTGCTACTGACATTTTGAAGTTGAATGCTTCGAAATTATGAACATTAGAGACAGAGTAGTTAGCAATTGTGATTGTTAGGATGAAAAATGTTAGGAAGAACATTTTCGGATTTCCAATTATCGGAGTTGAAAATTTAGGTGAAGTTTGGCGCACCCGTTGGACAATGTACATAAAAAACCAAGGCCTACCAGTGAGATCGAGCCCGCGACTAGATTCCCCTTAAAGAGTCAACTTCAAATTCTAATAGCAATCAAAGTGACTCGATTTGTGGATTTAGAAATAGATGCAAAATTATGACCAGTTTGGGTTACTTTTGTGAATAAATAAAATTTGCCAAAAGTCTCCATCAATCTATCAGATGTTTATATACTCACATACGATGCACAACGCAGTATTGCACAAAAAATCCATGTCTGAGTTTTCAAAGTCGTTAGATTTAGGGAAAGTCTGTTTAAGTCAATATTATGTTAGGCCGCACACGATTATATCAAAATCAACGGCTCTGAAGATCAGTTTGTTTTTCTCCAATTTTGAAATCGGAAACATTTCAAATACAGGGTGTAATTTTAATCATCGTTAACCTCATAAGGGGTCATTGTACTCATCATTATGAACAACTTTGAAATCGCGAAAATAAAATTAGCTATTCCTTACATTTGACGAGTTATGAGAACATAAATGTAGGGAACAGCTGATTTTATTTTCGCGATATTAGGTTTGGGCCGATAGTAAAAGTTGTTCATAATGATGAGTACAATGACCCCTTATGAGGTTAACGGTGATTAAATTACACCTTGTATATTTTCGGTGTGCTCTCATTATGCACCTACGCAGTTAACAACTTTTCGCCCTGCATATGCTTGTTCAAAAACCCTCTGGGCTCCACTACTTTTAGTGAATACAAAACAAAAACAAGCAGCTCTAATAATATACGCATTTTATATACATACTTGTAAATGTATTCCCAAAAAAAGTAAATAAATGTGAATACTGTTGTAGGAGTGGCCTAAAAAATCGTCGAGACTAAAATAATATTAATTCAGGACTTACAAAATTCATGCATAATCGATGAAGCTCGGAGTTTCAAGGGAAATTCAAGGAGTTGACCAATTGTGCGTGAAGTTAAAAAAAGTTTTTATCAAGACAAATAGATGATGAACGTTTAAAATAACAGTTTAACTAGTTTTTTCTTGGCGCGTTAAGAACTTTTGTTATTCCCATTCCATTCCCATTCACCTCTGTCCCACTGTATGATAAGAGCGTTCATCCTGTGCGCGCTGGCAACGTCGCATTTGGGGTTTCGTAATTATCTCATTAAGTTAAAATCAAAGTAGTATAATTTTTCAATCAAGCACAAGATCAATGGAAATTATAAGTCTGTATGCAATTTTTTACAGTTATTTACTTATAAGAAGCAAAATATTGTCAATTATTTTCTATTTGCAGCACATATGTGTGTGAAATGTTTTATTTAGGAGTAAATTTAAAAAATAATTTTAAATATCATCGATCTAGAGATTGGCTGAAAATAATTGTACTTTGATTTTTTTTAGTAAAATAATCACAAAAATCCACTAGAAATGCGGCGTTGCCAACCCGCACGGGATAAACGCTCTTTTAAGTAGTCAAATGATTCTTTATTTATTTATTTATTTAAACTTCTCGCACATAAAAAGGTACAAAGTCGGACTTAATGCCTTAGGCATTCTCTACCAGTCAACCAAGGGTGGTGAAGAGATTAGATGGCAGGTGCTTAGGTTGAGAGGAACAACGACTACAAAGTATATCATAATGAATAATAAATAAGATTGGTTCATAAATAGGTTATAAACTAATAATACACATACAAGCATACATATCTACTACAATAAATACTTATAATATATATATATATATATACATATAAATACATATATATTCTCAAGGGAATGAGGAGTTTAGATGATTCTACCCTATTCGTTATGAAAATACCTCTGCAATTTCCGCTTAAATGCATACCGACTGGTGGCCGTCCTGATATCGAGAGGAAGCGCATTCCAAAGAAGAATGGACTGAATATGAAAGGAAGAATGAACAAAGTCAGAAGTATGAGAAGGACAGCGTAGAAGAAGATTGTTAGAGGAACGTAGATTCTTAGTGTGAGAAGAACATAGATATTGGAAATGAGACACAAGATAAGATGGAGGTGTGGGAGAGTTGAGAAAGGAGAAAAGCGTAGTCAAAGCACGCAAACTTCTTCTTTGGCGAATAGACATCCATTTGAGCTCAGACCTATAGCTCGACACATGGTCATATTTCCTAAGATTAAAAATGAACCGGATACAATTATTGATTATTCATTTCTCATTACTGTTTTCTGTTATAAGAGTTGTAAAGACAGAACTGACTGGTTGGACTCTTTCTTAATTTTGTCGGAGGTGGATAAGGTTGCAGCCTTTCTTAAATAATTTCCCTTTTACACATACAGCCAAAGATTTTGACCACCGTTTGTATTTTTCGGCAAATCTCGGGACATGTGATAAAAAAGGCTTTAATATTATTTCAAAACCGTCGAGCAATTGACTCTATTCAAACATAATATAACAATTCGCCTGTTCTCCCTGGAGGTTGAGGTTTAGTTATGTTTAACTCTTCTGTAATAGAAGGTTGGACTATCCATTCAAAATAAAGGTAAATATTTAAAACAATGTTGAACCAATCATTTAGATAGGTTACAATCGCAACTCGTATTATGAATTTAAACGAAGACTACTTTGTAACATCTCTTTTAAAACTCACCTCTTCAACATATAACAACCCATCTAATAGTTATGCTCCAAAGTTAAGATCTGCTATAAAAATCCCTATAGGTTTATAGGTCGTAACTCCTACAGCTTTTACCTATTGATTTACACCGCTATTTTAGTTATGCCTGTTAAACGACGGCTATACTAAAATTTTTAGACAATTTTACGAGTAACGTAACCTTTACAGATAAAATAAAATCTACCTTTCTGCTCCTGCATAGTCAAGAAAGGTGGCGAATCGGTAAAATGATGACAGCAAGCAAAAACTGCAAATTAAATTTATGTTGAACGAGGAAAATGGAAAAACCAAAGACTGAATGTCTGTAATATTTTAGTAGGTAGGGATTGGAACGCAATACCAATAATTCGTTGATAATTCTACTACAGACGAACATCAGCTTTTTATTAAAAAACATTATCTGCTTGAACCACATTTTTAGAAGTCTAATTTACAAGTCTTCTGAAATCCTATCCAAAGGGTTCCATTGGTCTACAGTATATTCCAAATAGGAGTCGTGATAAATTAAGTTCATCGGTGGGTTGTTCACGTTTCAGATAAATTAATACTGCGTTCTCCGAGTAAAATAGCCTATGAATGATGATGACACCGCTGTTGACGCTCCAACAATCATCGCAAGTACACAAACAACACACGATCGCATTCACATCGTGTTTACGTGAAATAAACATGAAACCCAGAAAAATTTCCATCAAATGAAGTATGCAAGGCCAGAGGAAAAACATTCCTCACTCACTTCACACAACTCCGCGCACAATGAATGAAAAATTCATCATAAATATCACTTTCGAGGAACTCGCAAACGTTGTTGAGATACTCTCGAATTCACACATGGAGTCAAGACGTAGTTGAAAATGCTTCCAGAGTTAATATTGACATTAATGAATGTGCCAGGCAAATACCTGAGAGTCAAACGGAATCGTGAACGAAGGGTATTTCGAGTGCCTAGGAAATTTGAGGATTGTGGCTGAATTAAATTGAATGTATTTCGCGTTGAAGTGTCTTGCTTGTGTACAATATTTACGCTGCGAGTGAAAATTTGATTGACGTCAAACATTATTCTGGGGTAAATTGAGTGTGACGGCGTTTATCGTCGCAACATGTCACGAGGTGATGATGTAAGTAATACTTCAAAGCCTATTTTAACATTAGTCATTCATCACAATTTAAGTTGAAAAAAAGTATTGTGTTTTCAATTTTCGTCCAACAAACACTTTCGTATACTCAAAGCAATAATTCCTTTCTATACGCGATATTTCCATTCTTCAATTCATTCCCCAACATTAATTCTATGCACAAAAGCTCGTAATTTTGAATGCATCGATACAATACCTTTTTATCTAATAAATCGTCTAACGCGGAAGCTCACCCGATTTCCTTTGAAGCCTCATCACACACAATAAGAGTGGTATCGACCGATCCCATCGACTCGACGAGCACTCGTCGAAAGTAATTCTGTTTATTAACTTTAACTTGAAGGAAATGAACGATTTCTATTGTTTGAAGGAGATTGTAGGCGTTATTAAATGGATATTATTAGCTTGTTGGCAACTGGTCTGGTAAAAGTGAGTCTTGATTGGAAATTTAAAAATTGCCACGCGACCTGATTGTGGACGGAAGTGACCCCACCCCCCCGGACTGACTCCCGAGTGGGCTGCACTCAGGTTACACGCGGCCCACTCGTATCTACTGAACCCTACATGCACAACTCACATACCGCGCGGCGTGGCGCGTTCTAATTTAATACAGGCGCGTCGCGCAACGCAAAACAGACATGCATCTCTGCACAAGCGCAACTACACACACGTGAACTCACGTAGACTGGACGGTGTTACATAAAACAATGTCGTCCATACACACACGACGGCACTTTAGCCGGGACCGCAAGCGGCTAGTTCTGTGAACGCAACGGGCGGGTGCCACACACCTACTCTGTGGGAGCGTCGAATGGCATTCCAATTGTTGGTCGTCATCCACCGGGCCTCCCCGAGGAAACTAGGGGTCTCATCTGGCGGTGACTGACCACCGGGATGCCGAGAAGCAAGTGGCGTTGTGTACCAACGCCGTGGCGCGCTCACAGAGACACGAACAGCAGTCATTCACATGGGCTCACGATTGCATGCACGCAGCGTGAGCCCAACCGTTCCATTAAGCCCAGTGAAGATGAACAGAATATGGGGCCTATGGGTACAGGCCACAGTAGAGCAACCACGGTCAGGGTGTGAAGCCCCGACACCGCTCGCCATGCCCCCTTGCGGGGGCGTCGCGACTTCCCGCATCGTATTTCGAAATTGACCCTTTTTTTTCATACAACAGATTGTTCACAACAGCAGGCCATTAGCTACTGTTAATGTCTTTTGTTTACCATTCCAAAATATACTTATATTTTGACTGTAATAAAGTACATTCATACGTACATACACACAAAACTCACGCCTTCTTCACATGAGGGTAGCCAGAAACTACAGAAAGCCACCTGTTACGATCCTTAGCTACTCGTTTTGCCACGTTTACATTCATATACGCACGCCGGTTGCGAGTTCATTCATATTATGCTTTAAAATGTATGGAGGCTGTAGTAACCGTTGCGCATGTGCTGATCGAATGCACCGGTGTCACCCAAATTAGGAAGGAAGCTCTCGGGGCACCCAGATCTTATCTAGATATATATACTTTATATATATAGCAGACCAGGAGATATAATTAACTTTTGGAGGACGGTGGGCTGGTTGGAATAACTACCGACAGCCGACTTGGCCCGCGCACAATGATCCACCTGAAGGACTAAGCGCAGAAAATAAATCTTCTTACAGATAACATATGTACATGCACATATAAATAAAATACATAGGCACAGAAAATGTATCGTTTTATTTTGCCTAGTACAGTACTGCTAATGAAAATGTAGAAAGATAAACAAAAACATTTACAGAAATTACGGTAGCACACGACTAGTACTGCAGAAGACAACAGTGATTATAAAATTAAGCATGCCTCGGGCCTGGAACATACGCCGATGGCTGGCACGTTGCGTGACTACGACCCATGACGGTGAAATAAATAGTAACAGAAGGTCCATTCCTTATCGTTTCGTATTATGCTGAACAGAGAAAGAAAGAGATACATCAAGAAGCTTTAACAAAAAACAAGAAGATTTAAACAAATTGAAGGACATTTATTAGTCAAAGAAACTGATTAAAACTGCAACACGCTGAGCGCAAAATTGTAAACTGATCCCACAAACTGCACGCATACTCTTTGCTGCCACTCCAGTTAAGTACAATTGTTTATTCTTTGTAATATGTCCTTTAATTCTATCGCCATCTCACATTTTAATAGCTTTTGAGTTTCCACGTGATATATCACAGCCAGCCACACCATGCGCCACCATTTTTAGCGCAGCCATGAGGCACACTTTAATGCTAGTTTCTGACATCGCACTTTACACTTTTTGTTGATTTTTTTTTTATTTAAGTTTTATTTTGTTGCTGTAAATTGTGTGCCTTTTTATTCAGTGCTAAATAAATGTATTTTCTTTCTTTATCAGAAGCTAGGCATCACATTTTTGGAGATTCAGGTTGCTGTTATGATGTATATTTTAGTAGCTTTTGCTAGCAGTTTGCGCCCGCGTGACGGTCAGAAATTGTACCACGTTAACTTACTACCTGGATAAAAAGTATATGTTGTGTTAATCCAGATTATAAACTATCTGTGTGCGTTCCATCCAAATAAATCCGTTCAGCCGTTTTAGAGTGATTGAGTAACAAACATACCAACTTTCAAATTAATAAATTAGTAGGATACACTTATACCTACCGCAATAAAATCTCCAAATAATGGTGAAAACCTGATCAAGATCTGTTGCGTAGTTTTGAAGTTGGCAGATTTATATGTCGCAGGGATATTGCAATTATAATTTCACGAATGAAATTATAATATCACTGGTTTGACAATATCCTTGCAACATAGATAGTGTAAATTAGATAGTATAAATTATATAGTATAAAAGGGTCATTATTGTTTCTGAGGTCAGAGCTCAGTGCTCTTTCTTTCCTATTTTCTATAAGCAATTGCCCTTTGGCGTGTTTTTACATTGTGACATGACCCCACTCGTATTCTTGTCACGATCTCCTCATCAGTTTCGACCGCACCGGGCTTGTCCTGCACATTTAAATAATAAACTTTAAGTAAAAACGAAGCTCGGAAGCATATTTCTTTTTTTCTTCTAAAGTAAGTTCGGAAGATCTAGGAGCGGGACATCAAAATGAGTATATGTTAAATACTTTTCAAGCTTGGGTTTAGTTTATCTGCTTTACCTAAATACGTGGGAGCTCAACGACTCGACTCGAGGAAAGGAACGTTTTTTTTGGATGGTGGGAAATGCAGGAAGGCGTGTCAGACTTTTACTGACTAAAACCCACCCGTGTTCCCTCATTTGCCTGTGTGCCAGGGGCGACGGTATCTCTTTCAAACAACGGCACGCCCCCCTGGTAGGCAGGAAAGGTACCTCCCAGGTACAGATCGTTGAGTCAATTCACTGAGCTGTTTAAGTTCTGAGTTGATTCCTGACAAATGTGTGCAAGTCCACTCAGATAAGCGTGATTCTATCCTCAGAAGACCATAGCATAACTACCTTATAATGTTCCCACTGCTGGGACACAAGCCTCCTCTCACTGAGAGGTAGTGGGCTGTAATCTACCATGTGGGTGAGCGTTAGTAGATAGCACTCTCCACTGAGCCACCACTTCAATAAACCATGTCAGACATTAATCTGTATAGTCCATGTAAGGCCAGACCACGATTATGTCTAGCCTTTATTAGAGACTGACCTCTGAGTTTGTTTCAGTTTTTCTTCTCAGAGTAGTCGGTTAGGAAACTCCGGAAACTCCGACATTCACTGATCTAGTTTCAAAACATAACGTGTAAAAGTGTTTGTTTTAAACCAGTTTTCAGAAATAAGGATAATTTATCATTTATATTCCTTACTAGGTACTGCCCGAGGTTCCACCCCCGTCAATGCTGAAAATTATCTAGAACAGGCTTCCCTGGCCCAAGGAATATTTTTTTCATACTAACTTCCAACCCCTATTCCACCCCTTTACGGAGGGAGTTTACTAAAATCCTTCGTCTTAACTGACGTCTCCTACTAATAATCTACCTCCATGCTAAATTTCATCTTAGTAGGTCCAGTAGTTTTTGAGATTTCGTGTTTATTCTGTGATCTTTCGCTTTTTAGCCCCCGACGCAAAAAGAGGGTTGTTATATTATATTTATGGGCTTTGGCCTTTTTTTTTGGGACTTTGGCCAACATTGAAATTTTTAAAGCCCTATTTATGCCTACTTTTAACAATTCAAAACTTACGAAACTATTGGAATCTTTAAGTCAACCTAAGCAAAAAAAAATAGTCTCTTTTAGTAAAAATACTTGTTTTCTTTGACTTTTTTGAAAATTAAGTCATACCTTACCTTTAGCGATCAGAAAGAACATATAAAATTATCAACGACTCTTTCAACATCGATTTCAAATTAGGATATCGTAAATTCTGAAACTTATAGGAGAGTTTTCAATATAATCGAATTATACCAATATAATTTAGCTCACCTTAGGATCATTCACAAAGAATGACGTCATATCCCCATTTCCTGGCGTAGAATTTTACGACATCATTCCCTTATCACCACGAGGCAGGCTAGAAATTCTAAATTTTTATTATATTCCACATTTATAAGCAAAGTTGAGGTATATTAATGTATTAAGGTAAAATGAGAATAGTCACATTTTCGTGATATTTTCTGCTGATGAAAACAAAATTGGATTTCTTTGAGTTACCTTAAATCGAATTATATTCCATTTAAAACATAACTATCTCAGCTTTATTTGAGCACGTTACTTCATTTGATTAAGCTACGGTTTTAGAAAGTTAAGGTAAGGTAGCCAAGGTATATTTTTTGGCGATTTTAAGTGTATCCTAGAATTTTATGATTCACCAATATATTTATCATTTTTATGAATGAACGATAATTACGGTTTAATATAGCGAAACATCATAATTATCTATAATTTAGTTCGGAAAGTTGTACATAAGCTTATAAACCACATTTCCGCGGACATCGAAAAATACTAAAATATTAAATATTCGTACATGTCTATTTATATTATAAAAGTACCAGAATGATGAACACATGAACACGATGACCGGCTTCCAGACAAACTGGATGCAGGTGAATACCAGTATCTACTGTCAAAGATCCATGAATGACAGCCGGGACCAACGGCTTAACGTGCTTATCGAGGAACGGAGGGGTCTTGGTATGTAAAGATGGTCACCCATCCACTGATCAACCGCGGAAAGCGTAGTTTAACCTGATCGACCGACCTGTGTGGCTGCTATTACTTAGACACAGGATCCTGCAACTATGTACATTCCGTAAAAGATAAAAACAAAATCATTATGGAACCCTGTTTATAGTGTCAATTACGTTATTTTCATGATACACTACGATCGCGTGATTTTCCAAACCGGTAGCTCTTTCATAGTTAACAATAGAAAACTGCTCGATAGTTACAACGCTAAAATATCAATTGACTCTGCAGTAATATGAAGTTGTCCAATTTTGTGAGTAATCAAACCATTAATTTCAAAGCCATTCCGTTGAATTCTACATTTTCCACGGTCTTGATAGTATATTGTTCAATTTAAATCTGTAATGCTTCCGAGTTCAATTATTTCAATGTTGTGAATATGGTTAGGTCGTTAGCAAATAAAGCTGCGATTACATTTGTGATTTTTTTTATTGTTTTGAAAATAGTTAAAAAATCGTCTTCATTATCTGCTTACCCTTTTCAAACTGCGTTGGGTTTGGCTTTCAGTATAACCTGATGCTGATCGATACCATTTATATTTTTATATTTATCTATATCGCTTGTTAGGCCTCTTGAGTTAGCTACTATCGTATGGAATCCATTTTACGCAAAATATATTGACTGTTTAACGTAAATTCTTAAGGTGAATCTAGTCCACATTTTTCCCATACAAACTTCGGGAGTGTATTACTCCACTGTTCGACAATGTACATCAAAAATTAAACATGGTATGGTTTTGTCTCATCATTAACATTTTCTGTACGGAAACAGAATACTAAAATGAAAAGCTATTAAAAAGTTATGAGCCAACAAAGATTCGTTTTTCTTGCTAATTTAACCTAACTTTGGGCGTGTTTAAGTAATAAAAGAAGTGTAAAATCTGAAAAACCAAGTAGGTACCGACAATGCTAAAATATGGTAAAGCACAATAAACTTTATTGGTCATTGATTCATGCAGTGGTTTTTTCATAAAACCCGATCTTCCGAAGGACTGTTCTTAATTTTTTACGCGCGTGTTGTACTATAAATGATCCTGCATCTCACTCAATAATGTTGCACTTGTAGACTAGCTTCTAACTGCTTATCACTGATACTACCTCAGTCGGACACGATGCCTGATGAGACAGCGTGCTTTTTAACCAGGCCCGTCATTGAGTTCGAGCCCGCGACTAGGTTCCCCTTAAGAGCTCTGCATTACAGATGCTATCACAGCCATAGTTAGCATGACGTTTTGCTTAAAAATTACAAACTATTAACCGTAGAATCCAGAACACTGCTCCTCGGCGCAATGTTTCTTCATGGTATTGTCCTTATAAAAGATGATTATTCAGACTTAATAAATAAACTATGTTACATCGTTCTGAGGACAGTAGTGCGTACATCTAGACAAGCACGTCCTTACCGCTTACTTTCTATTAATGTCAGGTAAGTATGTAATTCCATTGCTGGCTTTCACGCTCCTCTGCGACAACTTGTGGATTCCTACAATGCTAAATTTGAAAACATCGATATTTGAAATCTTACAGCACATCAATTTAGGAAATCTACGGTTGATTCTATCTTAGCTTTATGAATTATTAAGTGGTGTATTCTTCTTTTTTTTCTCTCTGAACATCACTATGAGTATGGATTAAATACAGTAAATATTTAATGTGTAACTTGTTTGAATGAATAGTTTGTACATAAAAATTTCTTACGGACAGATTTTTTAGTAGTCGGCTTTTTCCAACGGTAAGGGGCAAACTCGTAAAGGTAGATAAAGTTTGGTTTGGTAAGCAAAACACCCGCTCAAAAAGTCAAAAACATGGCAGGTATTTTTTTACGTTACGTAACACATAAAAATGCTCTTTGTTAATAAATATTTCACAATTTTCTGGTATTTAGGCAACGCTGTCAATAATTATTTATAGGTAAGTATATATATATATGGTCATGATTATAGTTTTCATTGCCAGTGTCAGCATCTGGATCAACATGTGTCGTCTTGTAATTTTGAGTGTCGTTTTTATCGCAGTTTCGGTAAGACGTTATTGTTTAGTTAAACGTTAATAGTACATTATGATATAAGTGCGATAAGTTGAAAATTACAGCCGAGGCGATATTGCTAGCCCGAGCCGTAGGCGAGGGCTACAAGAAAGCAGAAGCTGTAATTATCAAAGCGCACGTATGTCATACGACGTTTTATAACATATTTGCGAGGAAATAAATAAAAGTCGGACTTTCTTAAACGAGTAAATCTTTAATCACTTGTTAAAGCAGTTAGAAAAATTTGAACAATTTCTAAAATTGATTATTACTTTTTTTTTCTTTTTTTATTTTGGCTTCACACGGTTTGTGCATTTAGCCAGTGTCAAGTAATTTTTCTTTAAGATCAAATAAATGGCCCGATATCGGGCACGAAGTTACAAGTAGTCATAGTCGTCTTTAGTCAGTCAAGTCAAAGTTATTGTAAAGCGGTAGTAACTTTACAACAACCTAATAGGAGTTTTTGGGGGGAACACGAAAAGTCCACGTTAGTCACTTATTTTCACCTTCACTACACTTGTGCACTCACACGTAACTAAATTGAATAATTCACTATCAAAATTATACAATTTAATTCGCTATTTCACTAAATTCCATGAAAATGAAAATTCGTGCGACATGTTCCAACGCGATCCCGCCAAAAACTCCTGATTATTACTTGTTCACAAATTAGCGATGCGCGCGCATCAGCGCTTTTTTTTTAAGGCAAAGGCACAAAAACAGCAAGTATAACTAATAAAGTAAATTAATATTTTTTGTTTTTGTTACAGATAAATGGTTGTAATTTATTGTCAAAACTAATTAAATTAAATAATTAAATGATTATTTTTTTTTTATTTTATTTCTTAAAGTTAATTTTATTCCTAAAATGTTGACCACTTTTCTGACATAAAAACTCTTTGCTAAGATTTAAAAAAGTACCGTTCGTTTTAGACGGAGCATCTTGATAAACCGTGCGTTTTACATTACAATAACGCACAAGTGCGTAATGACATACATTACGATATTGAAATTGGTATAATAAGAGACCCTTTACGAGCAAATGTGTTATAAAATAATGGTAGTGTTTAGGTTAAAAATTATACATCTACTCCTTTTACCTTACAGGCTGAACTCTTGGACAAAAAACAATGTGGAAGAGTTTTCCACCCGGTAAGTACTATAACATCAACATCTAGTTCTTTTTGAGACAAATTGTTGTCCAAAACTGGTTCTATTTACTACAATTTTTTTTAAAGCTTGCGTAATGTTTCTGTAGTCAATGTTTCTGTTGCTTTTTTTACTACAAGCCAAGTCAATTATTCTTCCCAGCTTGGTATTTCCACCGCTTGCATTCAACAACGTTAACCCTTCCGCAATATGTTTGACCCTCAGCGACATATAACATTAATAAATGCATGATATTTCAACGTTCACTGTTAAAAATCATTCTCAAATATATAACAATAACAATCTTAGATTCATTACTACTACAGACAATGCATCTAAACCGCTGGATCTAGAAGCACGAGCACAAATTCTTGTGTTCAAAATTTAACCTTATATTATAAACGCGAAAGTACCTTTGCTTGTTTGTTACGCTTTCACGCTAAAATGGCAGAACACACACAGATGGATTATAAATTGGATACGGACATAGGCTATCATCATTCACGTCCGCGACATGACACGTGACTATCACATCCGTGACTTCGGCTGCGATTCACCCTGAATTGCAGATGAAGTCGCAAACATCAGCTAGTTGGTTCATAGTACCTACTCACTTTCATTATAACGTTTTAGCGAGGCTCCTTCTATGAACAAAACAGACAAAAGAGCACTAAAGAAGAGATGAAAGTTTGCATGGAAATTCGTCATTTTTGCGATGGGAATCATCAAATAACTTCTCCCGGTGGAATAGAAGGGCGTGTCAAACTTTTACTGACTAAAATCCACCCATGTTCCCTCAGTTGCCTGTGTGACAGGGGCCACGGTATCTCTTTCGAACAACCCGCACCCCTGGCAGGCACCCCGCACCTCTGGTTGATGAGATATCCCATTGGGTGCATGGCTTGTGTTTTCTATATTTCATAGAAGCCATGTTGATACTCTAAAATTCTTGCATTCTTTTGTTTTAGAATGCAATGCGTTGCTGCCAGAAGAATTCTGACACTGTATACAAACTCATATTGTCAGATGATTTAAAAGAATGCTTTGAAGTATCGAAGGACCCTGTTTCAGTAAGTATACTGATGTTTTAATTTTTAATCTAGTGCGCTAACATGCGCGGAAGCCACAGGAGAAGCCGAGGAGAAGCTTCTACCGTTTACCTTAGGTATAAAAAGCTACTTCAGCTAGAAAAAAAATTGCCTTCTTATGATGATTGAGTTTTTGTATGGCATTTAAATCTTTAGAATCTTATTATTAAATATTCTGTTTTCTTTTTGACGACTCACGGGGTCATTATGTTACGTTTAAACTGCATGACTTATTTGTATAACTCATATTTTAAGTGAACTATTTGTGTTCTTTAAGAGAATAAATTCTTTAAACCGAAACCGATAAAAGGGCCATATTTTTCTTCTTGATTTTCACAGTGCGAACGTGAAATATGTATAGCTAAAAAGAAAGGTTTTGCCACGGATGATAATGAAATAGACAAGAAAAAACTGGAAGAACTAATGAATAAAGACTTGGGTTCCGACGCAGAGCTGCTGGCAGATGTAAAATCGAAATGTCTCAATGGCGATTTCGAAAAATATGCACCCCAGAACTTCTGCGACTTTATGAAAATGAGACACTGTGTTTCAATGCAAATTCTTAACGTAAGTAAAACATTTTCCAGTGAATTGCAATCATCATCTGCTTAGCCTTTTCCCAACTATGTTGAGATCGTCTTCCAGTCTTACCGGATTCTGCTGAATACCAGTATGGAGCAACTGCCTATCTGACCTCTACATCCCCCAAACATTGTTTTTCGTACCACAAGTGTTTACATTATCATGACTCATTTCGTCGACCGTGCGGCGAACAATAACAAAGGGTCTATTCACGTTCAATCCGTCATACGGAAGAGAATAGTCAATTTATGGCAACGTTGATCCATAGGCTATGCAGTCGTATGTGTGTGACCATCTTAAACACAGATTATTATTTTAAAAAATTGCTAAAACGAACCACGGTCGCAAATGGGCTTATTCAGCTCACCTGACAGATAAGCGTGTAGTGGGCGTAATCATCGCGATGCGACAGATGAAGGGATCCACATGTAATAAGACCCGAACCTATTGCCATCAACTGGGCACAAATTCAGACTCCGGGCTGCACTGAGACATTCCAATTGGTAAAACACAATATTACTTTGCCACCCACCACCATAATTGCGTAAGACACTATCATAAGTCACAATTTGGATCATTTTGAAGGAAATTATCCAATGCTTGATTTGTTCGGAAAATTAGTATGGTCAACAAATAACGCAATGAATTTTGTTGAACTGTCAAAAAGAAAGCAATCACTACTGATAGTGTGTTGCACACGACGCAATCCCAGTAATGTTCTGGATTATTCTCTCTAAATCTGGTATTTTATACCAAAGACTCTCATTCGCAATATTACACCCGACATTTTACCTTATTCATATTAATTCATCAATTCCACATTTTCTGTCAACATACTTTATTTCTATTATTCTACATACCAGTGACGTCTCTAATATTTTTTATCGCAGCACTGCCTTGAATGGAACGGAAACGTCGAGTGCCAGGAAATTAAAGGATTAGTAGCAGAATGTGCGAAAATTATTACATGATTTTTTTTTCCTGATGAAAAGAGGCCGTGAGCTGACAGGGAGCGATGTAAATTACTGATTAAATTAAACTGGAGCAATTCAATTTGGTTTTTATATCCGACGTTCCTCTTAATAATATGTAGTTAGATTTATATTAGAGAATGACTAGACTTACTAGAGAACGGGCAGCAGCGTTCTCTATGCATCCGACCACTATACTGTGATCGCCAACCCAACTACCAAGCGTGGCGATTATGGCAAATCCCCTCTTTTTGGGGGAAGCTTATGTCCAGCAGTGGACACGTCTTTCGGCTGATATGATGATGATGATGATGAGATTCATATTGTTGATACCTACCTATCTATTTTGTAAAATCTTACCGTGAAATGAAGTGAGTATGAAGTGAACTGTCATCGCTCTTACTGCTGGCGATTGACGCTATTGACATCCCACTTCAAGCTCGCTCCGCTTAAGTTTTCGCTGTGTGATTTTTACAGAATACACTGGCTGGTCGTAAATGGAAAGGTAGGTCTGAAAACCAGCGCTGTTGACAATAAGTTCGTCCGAAGTCACAGCATTTTGCTCAGCATTTACCTGTTCTTGCACAGATGCGACGCACGGGTAAATTGTTATTAATATTTGTAGTATGTTTGAAACAAATGTTGTCAATAATGCACTCTGCAATCGGCACTTTATTTTTGTTTTGTTTGTTATTATATAATTGCTAGTGCCGTAACGCAGATCCATTTTTATAGTCCATGATCCCCAGCCTTGACAATCCAGTCCAGTCAATCCAGTCAATGGACAATATTGTTTAAACTTTTTCTATCTGAATACGGGGCTTTTAGCTACTTTGTATGTTTATTTTAAGTATCTGTTTTTGTTCTATTTTTTGTAATGTGCATTTTGTTTGTGCAGAATAAACATTTTTCTTTCTTCTTCTTCTTCTTCTTTCTTTCTTCTAAGTTTCAGGAAAACTTCGGACTTAAAAGGTGAATCCACACCTAAATTACTTCTTGTGGAGCAACGTCTACAAGTGTTACTGGGCAACAACGGATAACAAAAATTATATAGTAAAAGCCGTAAAAGTTATTAAAATTTACTAAATGTTATCATGTTGCAAAATGTTGCTTTACAAAAAGTTACTTCGGTGTGGATGCACCTAAAGTGAGCGAGAGCGTATATCCTACGAATATTAACAATGTGAAAGTTTGTATTTTTGGGTGTTCGGATGTTTAGATGTTTTATTTTTTTTTTTGCTTTGTTTTTTGTTTCACTTTTTGGGTTTTGTTTTGTTGTAGATTAAGTATATGTTTGTGTTTTATTTTTAAACAGTATCTGCGATTGGATACGGACACTGTCTTTTTGTTGAGGTTTTTCGCAAAACTCCATAAAGGGGTTACCTTTCCTTGTTAGCCGCATAAGTTTTTGTACAGTTGTACAGTACGCGTGTCCGCCCCCCACGTAGCCAGGTGTTCAGCTTGGACGTAAGGTAGGATTTTAGGGGGCGATGTTTAGATGTTAGGTACTAAATTTGGTACACAGATCGTATACAACCTGGATAGACACATGGGATACTTTTTATCCCGGTCGAACGTTCCCGTGGGATAATTTCCGATTAAACGCAGGCGAAGCCGCTGGCAAAAGCTAGTATATTATATACGTCTGTATCACTCATGTTTGTGACAGTCTTTTCTAAAGCACGACGCGTCATGTCAGCGGCTGGGCATTGTGCTATTAAAATAAGCACAGATTAATCAAATAATATAGAATTAATCTAAAATCGTGCGATGTAATGTGACAGATAAAATCAGTGCACCACATAATGTGTAATATTATGTGATGTTTTACTAAGAAACTTACTTATAGCTATGCCTACGGATCTACTTGCGTGGACCATAGTATTGTGGGTAGGGATTGCTATCCCGCAGCTCATTCAATCCCGCGGGATTGATATGCGGGATTACTCAATCCCGCGCGGGATCACTCAGGATCCCGCATCTTTGAAAAAATGTTATAAAATCAAATTGAAATTATAGATTTGTAAAAATCAAATTTTATTAAACATTTCTTTTATAAATTATTTATTTTCTATTAATTAAGTATCAGTAAATTACTAATAACATATACTTAATTAATAGAAAAGAAATAATTTATGTTGCTTAATGTAAGAAATGTTTAATAAAAGTCGATTTTACACAAAAATCTGTAGTTTCAATTTGATTTTATAACATAATTTCAAAGATGCGGGATCCGCGGATTCGCGCTTTGAAAATTCGGGATCCCGCAGGACTGCGTGATCCCATTTTGCGGGATTGCAATCCCTCATTGTGAGTTGCTAAATAATAAAACCGAATATAACTGAATACTTAACAGCATGATGACCAGTGATAGTAATCACTGGTCATTTTGGAGCAGCTCTTCAAAACTATGGAGCATCATCGCTGATTTTGATTGTAATGATGGCTAAGTACAAGTGTGTAAGGTAAGGAGTCATAATGCGTTTGAGGGCAGAAGGATGGAGAAAACGGTACCCTTATATATTCGCCATACCCTACTGGCCTTCTGTTCGGAAGTTACATAGGTATTTTTCTCGGAAACTGTTTGCTCTATATGGATAAAAAATGGAATTAAGGTGTATTCTGTGCAACGTTCCACATGGAACAGGGTGGAAAGAAAACTCATCCTTCATAGAAACAAGAAGATCCAAAAAAAAAAGTTATTTATAGTGCGTCGGGTATTATTGCACAACCACATAAATAACTACCTATATTATTGATAACTTATTGAGAAATACTCTTTGTATTTGTTAGTTCGTTTCGGCCGATCTTCTCAGGGTACTCAGATAGGACACGCCAACTTCATCAAATTTTAAAAATATGATTGACGTGTTAAACTGTTTGTATAAACCTACTTAAATAAACAAAATAATTTATCTTTTATTGAATACAAACTTATTTTATGGACGATTTAATAAAATCTGTGCATGCGTAAATATTTACCAAACTACGGGATCCCTTCAATGTGCGTGGTCCAAAACACACTGAGCCTCTTTGAACTGATCCGCTTTTCTAGTGAACACACAATTAGCACAATTCACATTTTTTAGGACTTATACATGAAAAATCAAATCAAATCGAAAGTCATTTATTCAAATTAGGCTGAGAATCAGCACTTTTCGAACGTCAAAATACATAAGACAGTCCCCCAAAACGCCCACCCTTCCACACATCCTAGTGCATGATAATTATTATTGCAATTACTCAATAAAGTGTAACAATTTTCTGGTATTTAGATAGCGCTGGTGATAAATAAAGTTATGGAATTATCATATAAATGCTCATGATTTTATACTTTAGTGTCAGTGTTAAGTTCAGCATGTATCGGCTTGTGATTTTGAGCATCGTCGCCATTACAGCTTCGGTAAGATGTAATATTTTGTTTCATAAATTCTTCGACGGGAAAAATGTTGTCGTATACAGAGTGGCAGAGCACATTGACGCATAAACTGGTACCATGGATTCAGTAAGTAATTTTGAAACTCAGGCGCTCGGTTATTAAAAAAAAGCATTTCAATATACTTATTTTGACCGCGTGGGTATTGCACTTTTCTATAAAACAGCTGAGATTTTTTTGGTAACCGATAAAAAAATTCTATCCTCGGGTTAAAAAATCGTGGGCTAAATTCATGGTTGAAATTTGCGCGTCCTTGTCGCTGCCACCCTGTATAGAGGTAGGTTTCTATAGGTATAATTTAAGAGAAAACAATAAAATAACGAATTTATTATTATTTACAGGCTGATTTAGATAAGCGAGAATGCGAAAAAATATTTAGTCCTGTAAGTACATACCTTTATCTAAAATTTTATTTATTTTAAATATTTAATTGTAACCTGTTTCTACTTCAAAATATTAATCCTGTCTTAAAATATTGCATCATTTTATTCTAGCATGCAGCACGTTGTTGCAAGAAAACTGCCGATATTCAGGATAGATACTTGAAGTCGGAGGACTTAAAAGAGTGCTTTCAAGTGAACATGGATCCAGCTTTAGTAAGTAGTGTTGATAATATAACATAACTTAGAATCACGTCTTGTTTCCCCGAAGAGGAAAAGGTTAGGCAAAGGTGTAGCTACAGTACGTATATACCCACATTTCGACAGTCACGTTTAAGGCCCATGTACTGTCAGGGACATCCTTATCTATACACCTTAAAGATTATTTTTGCTTGCAGCGCTCGGCCGGAGCGGTAGAAGGCGGTTAACAGATGTGGTCATCGTGTTCACGGGATTTCGTTTTCAAACTGTGTAGATATGGATTTCTTCCATAGTACTACGGGGTGAGCTTGCCATCGACCGAGCACAAATTAACACTCCGGGCTGCTACTGAGAAATTCCACATACAAAAACTCAAAGTTTTTATACTCTACCCTGTTCGTTTTTTCAGTTTTTATGTAGCTTTGGTAGAATTTCACTTTCTAGGAATCGCAACCTATTAAAATTGTGAGTTGCTACGATGTCAAAATGTCACACCTTTCCACACAACACTTTACAACCACACCAACCATCACACATCCCACACTACACCCACACTCAAATGTACATACACACATCTGACATTCACCATCTATCTCACTTATTCTCCCTCGATCAATATTTTTTCCCATGGTTAACTTTCCAGTCGAATCGGTTCGTAACAAATATCATCTACAAAATCCCATAATTATACGTAAGTTACGTATAATTATGAGATTTTAATAATGTTGGATAATAATATAATCGAGTTAAACGACAACATTGATCAAATATCAGTCTCAAGTTCAATATGTTGTAAACCGGAGGAATGTTCTTTACATATTAGTGACTCTCGTAAACAGTTAAAACTAGTTATCCAGAACATCAGGTCCATCAACGCTAATTCTGATTCCTTTTTAGTTCTTTTGTCCAGGGTTAATTTAAATATTGACATTATCGTGCTGACTGAGTGCTGGCTAAAGCATAGTAATTGTGTTATACCACCGATAGCGAGCTATTCCCATTATCAAACAATGCTTGTCTCAAATCAGAATGACGGAGTCGTTAGTTATGTTAAAAATCTCGACAACTATGCTGTTTTTGAACCCAAACTTATGGACGTAAGCAGGCTTGTGCTTAAGGTTGGCTCCAAAAGGGCATTCATATATATCTATAGGTCCCTCTCTTTCCACGACCTTGGGAACTTTCTAAATTCCTTAAACTCACTTCTAGTTGACCTCTCGTCATATCCAAATATAGTAGTCGTAGGTGATATAAACCTTGATATCATTAGTACCCCCTTTTTTGTTTTGATTACGGGGGGAAATCCTCATGGATGTCCTCCGCCCCGGGGAGGGCGGAGGGGTCTGTCAGACTCTTACTGACTAAAACCACCCCGGTGTTCCGTCTCTCACTTGCACCGGGGATCACGGGAACTAGAGTGACTTCCGCGATCCCCGGCTAGTGCCGGCCCGCCTCTGCGGGCCACTTCGCGATAGGGGGGGAGTGAGGTGTTAGACTCCCCCCTTACGTCATAGAGAGGCGCGCGTGGAACACTACGCGCCGCCATCTCGGGTCCTAAGAAGTAGGTGGTGACAGATTTCCCCAGATCTGTCGCCCATGGACCCATTTAGGGGGGCTGGAAGGGGCGTTATCCGCCCGCCGCCGACGCCCGGTGCGTCTGCTGCGGATCGGGTTAGCGGAAGCAATCTCCCGCTCCCTCTCCGCAACCTCCTTCTGCGATATGACTGTTTTGCAGAAGGATACCACCGCGTCCCAGGACTCCTCGCTGCCGACCATCGAGACGAAAACGGCCGGCAGCGACAGGTCACTGCTGACTCCTGAGATGAGGGCACGGCGCGGCTCCTCCCAAGCGGCACACTCTGCCAGCGTGTGCCACGCCATGTCCTCCCGACAGTCGACGCAGTGGTGACACCGAGCGTCCGGCTCCCTGTTTATGCGACACAGGTACTTCCCGAAGCAACCATGCCCCGAGAGGACCTGTGTCACCCGAAACGACAGGGAGCCGTGCCTCCTCCCATCATTAGTACATCCTGCCCCAACCACATAGCTGAATATCTATATCTTATGGCTTTTCATGATCTACTTCCGACATATTCCTCCCCTACTCGTGGAACATCCTGTCTGGACCATCTCATGCTAAGGACCAACATGTCAGCGATTACAATCGTGTTGGATCCCTCGGTTACTGACCACAATTGCGTGTTGCTATGCCTTCAGTCAAATAAACCTTGTAAACAGCAAAGAAGAACAATTTCCAAAATTGACTATGTCACTCTCGATAAAAACGTACATTCTTTAGATTTTCAATCCCTTTATGAATGCAATGACCCAAACAAAGCCTCCAACTTATTACTCAATACTATTGCTACCATCATAAACTCCCATTCAACAATTTTTTTTATTTTATTTTTTTAACGCAATATTAACGGATGGAATGGAGGAACAACAGACTTATTCATTACTTAGAGGACAAACGGTTGTTGTCTCCAAATCAGTTTGGTTTTAGGCACATTACTTCAACCAGTGGTGCTGTATTGGAGCTAACTTCACAGATAGTTACCCAAATTGATTCTAAGAAAAAAATTGACTATTTTCCTAGATCTTAAAAAAGCATTTGACACAGTTTCTATTCCCATCCTTATTTCGAAGCTTGAGGGGCCGGGCGTACGTGCAGTTGCACTTGACATTTTTAAAGACTACCTACAAAACAGGACACAATGTGTTAAAATACTTAACCACCTAAACAATGACCTTCCCGTAACATTCAGTGTGCCCCAGGGAAGTGTAGTTGGACCCTCTCTCTTCTTGGTGTATATCAACCAACTATGCAACCTAGCCCTGAAAAATGGGAAAATACCTAACTGTTTTTGCCAACGACACTGTCCTTACAGCAGCGTAATCAGGGATCAACTCTGTAGTCGATTGGCTTAATAAACACCTCCTTACTTTAAATACGGATAAAACAAAAATACTGACCTTTGCTTTAAACCAATCCACACAACCCCCAGATTCCTTTGCACTTATAGCGCATTCGTGCCACTCACCGGAGTCCGTTGCGTGCAGTTGTCCTGAGCTTCAACGTGTTCGATCTATCAAATACCTTGGGGTAACACTCGACAACTGTCTTACCTTCTCCTTGCACATAGACCTATTCACATCAAGAATCAGGAAACTGATTTTTGTTTTTAAAACGCTCCGCCATGTCGCTGAGGGAAGGATTGTCGAGAGAGTCTACTTTGCTCTTTGCCAATCTCTCTTGGCGTTTTGTATTTCTACGTGGGGTGGGGTGCCTAAACCATACTCCTAAAGTTAGAGAGAGCCCAGAGAGCGGTATTAAAGGTAAACACCTTCCGCCCCCTTCTATTCCCAACAGTTCAGCTTTATAAATGCTGTGGAGTTCTCACTGTGAGATAGCTCTTTATCTTCCATACCGTAGTGTTACAGTATCTAAACACCCCTTACGCCATAGTTACCAGAAGACGTAGAGACACAGTCTGTCAACCTCATAGATGTAAGTTCGCATTCACTAAGAGATTCTTCTGCTTTCAAGGCCCACATTGATATAACAGACTCAATAAAGATCTGCAATTATACTCATATCCAAGTAACACCTTAAAAAACAACTGTTACAAACTGGCTACTTGAACACAATTATATTGACACAGAGCGACTTCTTCTTTCTGGAGAAAAGTCTTACTAAATAAATGCAACTATTCCCCACATCCTGAACACATACCCTTCACACACATCTCTAACACCTCTCACGATATGAATAAATACTACTAATACTAAAGACACTGCCTGACCTGGAAATCGAACCCAGCGTCTCACGCTGGTGTCCTCTTTTTTTTTTTGGTTGCGGGGAGAAATCCTCATGGATGTCCTCCACCCGGGGAGGGCGGAGGGGTCTGTCAGACTCTTACTGACTAAAACCACCCCGGTATTCCGTCTCTCACTTGCACCGGAGATCACGGGAACTAGTGTGACTTCCGCTTTGGATATCCTCCGCTGTCGGCATAATGGACGCTATGGCTAAGGGCACGGCCTGGTCTTTAGAGGACTGAGTCCTCTTCAAGGCCAAACCCTTGATTGCAGTAGCCACAGCCTTTTTTTTGATTACGAGGGGAAATCCTCATGGATGTCCTCCACCCTGGGGAGGGCGAAGGGGTCTGTCAGACTCTTACTGACTAAAACCACCCCGGTGTTCCGTCTCTCACTTGCACCGGGGATCACGGGAACTAGAGTGACTTCCGCGATCCCCGGAGTAGCGTTGAACTAGGCCAAGTAAGTTGTACCCATGAAATTGAACAACTTTCTCCAAGGTTGAAATATATAAATATAAAATCGGGACTCCCATATAAAATCGATCAGCTGACTACTGATTTTGCATGGGAGGTCCGATTTTTTTTTTCTTCAAAAAAATTCACCTTGTATGCATAGATGTTTTGATAAGTTCGGCTGGGTTCAAATAGGCTGATTAACGGAAAGGAAAAATGCCGAGGTTTTAGTAGCGTTGAAGTTTTTTTTTTTTTGATTACGGGGGAAATCCTTATGGATGTCCTCCGCCCTGGGGAGGGCGAAGGAGTCTGTCAGACTCTTACTGACTAAAACCACCCCGGTGTACCGTCTTTCACTTGCACCGGGGATCACGGGAACTAGAGTGACTTCCGCGATCCCCGGACTAGCGTTGAACTAGGCCAAGTAAGTTTTACCCCAATCAAAGGTAGCCTTCAAAATGGAATGATTTTCAATTTTAAAATGTACAATTCCTTATAGGGTAGAACCTGCTAAAAAAAGGGTTGAAATAAAAAAAAAATCGCTGAATGAAAGAAGGAACTTTTTATTTACGTTCATTTATAATTTTGTTTTATTTTGCATTATTTTACAGTGTGAGCACGACTTATGTATAGCTAAAAAAATAGATTACGCAACTGATGACAATAAATTAGACAAGAAAAAATTAGAAGAACGTTTGACTAAGGACATTGGATCCGAAGCAGATCTCTTAAAAGATATAAAATCAAAATGTTTGAATACAGACATCGATAAGTATGGACCACCAGAGTTTTGTGACTTTATCAAAATGAAGCTCTGTATTGCCGCGCAAATGTTGAACGTAAGTATAATTGTCAGAAAAAAGACAAAGCCAAGTTTCTTGCCTGTTGCATACAACAAAATTGAAGCAACAAAAATGACTTGCATCGTTTAAATACTGTTTAGACAGTGCAGCTTTTTTTGGTCCTTCAAATTATGGTATGCCTCAGGCAAATCGTACCGTATCTTTTTTCCATAAATTTTTATATCTATTAAATTCAAATAGAACAATATCAAAAAATTCATAAATCTTTAATTTTTTCTTCACAGCATTGTCCTGAATATATCGACAATGGAGCTTGCAACGAATTTAAAGGATTATTGCAAGAATGTGTAAAAACCTTTTTTTGACGGAAAAGAGGCCGTGAACAGACAGAGAGCGATGAAAATTAAATTAAACTGAAGCACTTTAATTTTGTATTATTCTAGACGGATTACAAATTGTTAAGCTAGTTTAGTTTGTAAACGTACTTAATCTGAAAGTGATAATAAATAATATTATTTGAACCTGATTTTGGACTTTATGTCATAAATTAATATAATTGATTACCTTCCTGCTAGTTTAATTCTTAATAATTAGTGTGGTCACAGTCTGTAAATTTTTTCTGTTAAAAGTTAGGAGAAGTGAGCTTAATGTAAGATGTCATTCCACCTGATGCTACGGATCGATACTGTTGACTCACTTCACCTGAATTTTCACGGCTCAAATATGATTCGGCGGGTCACATCAGCCACATGCAGGATGACCGCTGGACAAAAGTGTCTATACAAAGCTGCCTGCTGATGGACGAAAACGCCGCGGTCGGCCCAGAAAGTGGTAGCGAAATAACCTGGACACATAGGCACCGCGAGAGCTGGTTCGAGGTGACGCGCGATAAGAGGTCCTGGCAGGACTTGGGATAGACCTTTGCCCAACAGTGGGAAAGTATAAAAAATGAATTCAGCTTCAACTTTGATGACGTGAAAGTTTACTGTTAAACATAATGCTGTAATACACTCTCTTAAACTACGCACCCCTGAAGCACCTCTAACCCTTGTTTGGTCCTGCCCGGGGTGCGAGTTGTCCGAAAGAGATACCGTGGCACACAGGCAACAGAAGGAACGGGGGTGGGTTTTAGTCAGTAAAAGTCTGACACGCCCTCCCACTCCACCCTGAGCGAGAGAAGATGATTTCCCACCCAAAAAAAAACCCTAGCTTGGTAGCAGATGGCGTTCAGTAGTTTCTTCCTGTCATCGTGGAAAGAAGGCACGAGTTTATGTATGCATGTGTATTTAAAGAAGTAGGGATACCAGCTTATCAAACGAAACTAATAAACACATCTTTGTGCTTAAATCAGCAACCATGCAATCAGAGCAAACACACATGCAATCCTCTTTACGAGAAGTTCACTTATACTAGGGAAAACCTATAATAATCTACACTGTGACACTTTAGTCGTCTTACAAAGGCGGTCCACTCAATGTATCCGACATAAAATACCTACAGGCGCGATAAAAAAATTGTTACCATTAATTAAGATAATAGGTACTAAGAAAAATAAATAATGTTTTTGAATGATGAAACCCCCTCCCTGTTAATAATATTTACGTATCAAATGGTAGAAGTTTTCTACCTAACCCACCTAATACCATTACATTTCATTATTCATTCCATCTCCTTAACAAGGTGTTCAAAACTACATCATGCATCGTTTGTGAATGTTTTTTTTTTATAAATGATTAGTAGTCATTGGATACATGAAGTGGGCTGCCGTTGTAAGATGACTAAAATGTCACGGTGTATAATTTTCACCGATAATTTTGTTTGTTTCTTCCATATTATTTTTCTGCTTCATCAAATAGCTGTCAGCTTATATAGTTCCCACTGCTAGGATACAGGACTCCTCTCTGTTAGAGGGAGTGGGCTGTTGACAAAAAAGTCACACTGTGATTTTATTACATAGGGCTCAGTTTGTAGCGTGCCAAGTAGGTACGTAGCGTGGCATATATAGCAACAGAAAAAAAAAAATTGTTCCCAACAGGGAATCCCTGAAACCCTGTTTTAAAAGAACCATAATAACAATTATGAATCACGCAATGGTACTCTGCAGTATATTTAAAAACATGCAATGCAGATCCGATCGGTGCTCCCCCGTTATTACAAAAATAAACCAATTTAAAGTAATGCGTAAGCATGTAACTTATTATCTGTGCCCACAGCTCTGCTCACGTGGAGTACATTGACAGATATCAATCTTATTTTTTTCATCTTTACGTACACATTGAACTCACGTGTACCTAAATGCATACAATGCAAAACAATGTATCTCAGCCTATTTATGAAAACTTGAGCTGATTGCTATCGCATTTATAACGCGAAGGCCATTTGTTCGATTTACGTGATTGTTTACTAGCCATCTGGAGCCAATGGCAGAGCTAACAAAAATTAAACATCAAGAACACAGAACAGTTACACATACAGAAAACTGGCCAAATTTCGATCCATCGTTTTTTTTAAGTTCCTAATCTGGCTGCATAACATAGCATAATCAGCCTATATCGTTCCCACTGCTGAGACATAGGCCACCTCTCGGCGATAGGGAGTGGGCAGTAATCCAACACCCCGCGTGTTGGATAACTGCCCACTCCCTATGTCCCTCCCAGTGCGGCTTGGTAGATGTCACGTGTCTTCGAAGTTTTGGTTCTAGTTCTAACATGCCGGTTTTCTCACGATGTTTTCCGTCACCGTTTTGAGAGTAGCGATGATGAAATAATTTACGCAAAATAAAACGCCTGTCTGCGTTTCAGCCTATGACCTACAACTCGGTAAGTCGCGGTCGTAATCTCTGGGCCACCAGTGCTCACACTAGTCTGGCTTGATGCACCGATAATTTAAAAAAAAGTAACAGCAACAGACGGGAGGTCTACCTCTAAAACTCCAATATCTATAGCAGAGGTTTGCGTGCAGAACGACAAGCAGGTGACTGCTATAAGCTGAGTTGAAGCTCCAATGAGGAATCGCTTTAGAATGATCAAAAGAATTTTCATTATGGAAGCGATGTTAAAGGAAAACCTTTCTAAGATCTCGTTCGCATGGACGTCGAAATATCACGGCGAGATCTTATAGTGCACTGGATTTTAAACTCTTGGTGTTTAACTGAGCTTTGAAAATCGAACGGAGTGCATTCCGGCGCGTGGAAATAACCGACTATTCGATTTCTAACGCTCGGCGCAAAAAGTGCGTTGAAGATATTTTTACGTCCGTAACCTCGTCCAAAAATAGTGCAGCGGAAGAGATGTGCAAGGTATGCAGAAACTTTGTTATTTTTCTTGCTCCTCTACTGTTCTTTTCTGATTAATTTGTTTGCGATATCCAAGACAGTTGAAGCGTTTACTCGGGACTTGTCGAGTTTTATCACCTCTGTTGCGCCACTTCTTCTTCCCAGCTAAAGCACTAGGAAGTGGTGAAGGGCGGGCTTTTTGGGGGGACTGTCTTATGTAATTTTGACGTTCAAAAAGTGCTGACTCTCAGCCTAGTTTGAATAAATGACTTTTGATTTTGATTCTGTCCATTTAGGTGGTCGCCACTGTTGATGTTGGTTTTCAGGACTTAACAATAGCGTGGCAGACTTGTCACGGATACTATGTACTTTCAAACATCCTTTTATTATTCACTAGCTTTTGCCAGCATCTTTGTCCGCATGGAGGTCGGAAATTATCCCACGGGAACATAGTATCCGTATAAAAAGTGTCCTATGTGTTAAACCAATTTGTAAAGTATGTGTGAGCGAAATTTTATTTAAGTCCGCTTTTTTGTGATTAAGTAACAAACGTACAATCATATAAAACAAACTTTCACATTTAGTAGGACTTTTAAGATCTCTTATGTCAATTTACTGATCTTATCCATTCTCGTCACATGTGCATAATTATTGCCGTTAACTGACTCATTTCAAAGCGATTGTTCATCATGACTCATCGTCTGCGGTCTAACTACCGCCTAATTTGAATGTGAGGTGACAATCACAACCGCGTTAGCCATTGATTGTAATACAACGTGGAAGCATTTCAAATCTAAAATGAAATCTTAATAGCTTGTTTCAACGTTCGGATTTGCTTGGTTTTAAAACCAGCCTTAATCGTTTCTACGGAATATTTTGTTTAATGTTGTTGTGGATTGCAAAGCTGGATCTAGCAGTATATTGTTATGGACGCGTCATATACAAATATTAGAGCACTTAAACCATGAATTTAGCTACATACTAGTACATACGATCATACAGTGCGCGATGAACAGGAAGAAACCCATACCGATTCCTGTTGTTAGAAAGAGATAAATAAATATATTATTTAGTTACGTCACTAGCGTGTCACTGTCACTGGATGGTACGTGACTAATAACACGACAGGCAATTACCTTACATTTATCTTGCCAATATTGAGTGCTGGTGACGTACTAAGGTAATATATCATTGTGTAGGTAGGTACTTAAATAGGCAAAATATGTCATCATAATCATATCAGTCGAAAGACGTCCACTGCTGGGCATAAGCCTCCCCCAAAAGGGGGGAATTTGCCATAATCGCCACGCCTGGCAGGCGGGTTGGCGATCGCAGTATGGTGGTCAAATGCATAGAGAACGCTGCTACCCATTCTCTAGTAAGTCCCTTAGTCGCCTTTTACGACCCACACGGGAACAAATGGGTGGTGTTATTCTTTTACGTCCGGCACCACACGGAACAGCGAATTATGTATGAAGGATTATTAGAAGTTTTTCTAAGGTGCTAGTTAGTTTCGGGCAGTGAACTGTGTGATAAAGCAAGATAATAACGTTCGTTCTTACTTTATTTAATAAGTGGTATTCACTTGGCCATAGGAAAACTACATTTTAACTGACTTATAAAAATATATTAATAACCTATCATAAACCCATTGTCCTCATAAACACACAGACAGAAAAAATCTCAATTTTTAACACAAAAACATGACAATAATTGTAGTTGTTGTTATTACTCAATAGTGTGCTACAATTTTCTGGTGGTTAGGCAGCGTTGGAAATAAATTATAGATTCGTCCAAGTATAAATATATGCTCATGATTATATTTTTCAGTGTCAGTGTTAAACATTTGTTTCAACATGTATCGTCTTGTGATTTTGAGTATCGTTGTCGTCACAGCTTTGGTAAGACGTTTTTTTTATGGTTATACCTATTTAATCTGCCTCGAGATAAACCCGAATACGTATGAAAACTGAATTGCTACATTTATTTTATTCCTAAATGTAGTGTCAAAAACACAAGTAAAGAAATTTAAAAAAAGATGGTAAATAATTGGCCATTATAATTTCGTTCAAATTTTGCTTCTGCCAGCATAATTATCTTTAGGTATAACATTATTATTTTTAAAGAAAAAGTGTTTTATTATGATTACATTTTTAAATTTCGGTGTTGTGCAACAAAGTATACCAATATAAACTCGTAGTTTATTATTCGAATTTTACGATATGAGAGACGATACAATGATCTTGAAGTATTTATCTTGGTAGCGAGCGCCTCGGACTGTGAGCGACCTCAGCGGGATCTCAATAAAGTGGTATCAGTGGATCCAGGAAAACTAACTAGTCTTTAATGTGAACAAATGTTGCGTGATGACGTACAGTTGCGCGCGCGTCCCGCTGCAAAATCAGTATGATATGTACGGTTCAGTGATGCCGCGAGTCACGCATATATATGCGGAATCTTCAGGTTCATATGGTAGCCGAGTTGACGTTTCGCAACCATATTATAGATTTGTGTAGCAAATCCTTTAGACATTTGGGTTTTATATTAAGTCAATGTACGGATTTTAATAGTATCGCAGTGGTAAAAATACTTTATAATGCTTTAGTTCGTAGTCGTCTCGACACAAGTACCATCATATAGAATCCGTATAAAGCGAAGTAGTCTCATGGTTGAAGAAATACAAAATAAATTCACCAATAATTATTTACAACAATATAGGGTTTACCCTTTCTACCCAGGATTGAGAGGCAGCACGGCATCCTCACCTCCCCGCTGACGCAGGTCCTCACCGGACACGGGTGTTCCAAGAGGTTCCTGTTTCGCATAAAGCGGGAGGAAACGCCCGGGTATTTCCACTGTGCCCCCACTATTTCCAGATCCCCCACTATTTCCAGATCCCCCTGTGGACATGATGGAGCATACGGTGGAGGTCTGTCAAGCTTGGGCGGAGTACCACCATGTCCTCGTGGAGGCGATTGGCGGCGGCGATCTCTCGCGTCAGTCCAGGTCCAGGCCATGGTACGGAGCGAGAGTGCATGGGTAGCTATCACCTCCTTCTGCGAACCACTAATGCTGGCGAAGAGGAAGGTGCAGTATATGCGCCCTCACGGCCTTAGTCGCCGCAGGAGACGCCATGGGCATCGGGAATCCCAGGCTGATTCCCAGTTACCGTAGGTGCGGGGTTGTGGAGGCGAGTAGTGGGTAGCTCGCTGTCCGGTAAGGACCAAGCTCGGGTCGACGGCGCGTTGTGTTCCACGCGCGCCTCAAAGAGATGTCAGCACCAAATGGTGGGGTCCGCAAGGACCGATGCCTGCCAAGGGTGAGGGTTATTCGAAAGAGATACCGTGGCTCCTGGAACACAGTCAACTGAGGGAACACGGGTGGGTTTTAGTCAGCAAAAGTCTGACACGCCCTCCTGCTCCACCCAGAGCGGGAGAAGTTATTTGATGATTTCCCAACAACAAAAGAAAATCCTTTCTACCCGTTGATGTATCAGAGTCTGTTTGTTTTGGGCATGGTCGGGTACACTAGGCTGGCGGTTAGGAGGGACGTCGCGTTAATGAAGTACGTCATCAGGGTGCTGCGTGGGCTGGTGCACTACCCAAATGTGCTGGAGGCGCTGCGGCTGCGTGTCCCGGACGGGTATGTGACGCGCCGCCGCACTATGGGACCAAACGGTGCGTTCCATCTAAAAAAATGTATAACTTTTTCGTTTCTTTACATTTTGAATTTAAATATTGTATACGCATTTCTGGATACTTATGCTATTAGATAATTATAACACTGTCACTTTAAAAGCTACGTTTATTTAGTAAAAAAATTACAAAAATAAAATGATGAAAATCTTCATACAAAAATTAAATTAAATTATTTAAATTAATTGTTTTCTTACATTAACTTAAATTATAATGATTAATAAGTTAATAACTACGTAATTCTATAATTTTAAACTAAAACAAACATACTATTCATGAAAAAAATACATTATTTTACCTAATCACTTGTCAATACTAAAAGCTCTTTAGCTTCGTTAAGTAGTTATTTTTATATCACAATACTTGATCCGTTTAAGCTTCAATTTTAGATGTATAGGGATAGAAGAAGAAGGGACAGAAGTATACAGCAGTATGTGCAAAACGTCCTCCATTGTGGCTGATTTGAAACACTTTCGAGAGTGATTTCTATTTCTAATCTATAATTCTTATCGTCTTAATTACGAGCTTCTTAAGCATCTTCAGATAATTGGCCTATTGGCAAAACTGGCACCTTTTGGCACCATGTTTATGAATTTTGTGAACTGAAGATGGTATATAGTACCAGTTATATAGTACCATGATGTCCAGATGTATTCAAGTCAGAATATTCAGATCTTGAGTGAGGTAGGTACTGCACGAATTCAATGGTACTGTAAACTCGCCATTTAAAAAAAAAGTGTTTTGGCTCTCGAAACGATCTTGTTTTCTTTGAGCTTTCACCCATTTTTGGTTACAAATCGTTATCAAATTTCTTTGTATGCTTTGCATAACCGTTAACACATCTGTTGTTGATAAATGGAAACTGTCCAACAAATATTTTTCAACATCTGAAGTACTTTTCTCGCTTATTATCTGAGCACATATAACGAGTCGAAAACAAACGAATTCACTTATTTTGAACTTATTTTCACCAAATTCACATTTACTGAGGGGACATTTCCGGAGACTTTAACGAACACGTTGAAAACCCGAGTATTTATAGGACCCTAGTTTCAGTAAGTTGTGCAAAACCAATGAGAAATTTGATAAAAACAGTTCTCATAGGAACGCTGTAATCAATACTGATTATAATTACTACAACAGATAAGAACTATGCAACATCATTTTTATTATACGTGTGGTTAAAATGATCACCGCAAAAAAAAACCTCATGAGAAAATATTTTGCAGTCGACATTTTTGCTTCTAGCTCAAAATGGCGCAGTAATGACGCAGTTTTTTTTAATTTCCTTGTATTAATGAATAGTTAAGACAATTTAAGATGTCATTAACTCGACATTGGCAGCCATCGGTAACAAGGAAAACTCAAATTGAAAATTAAAAAGTCGGAAAATTTCCTTATTACACTTAGAAATTAAATTAAATAAAGAAAAAAATAATTCTCATAAAAACATAACGGACTTATAAACTAGAGATCTAGAGTAATCCTAAAATGTGCAAAATACTTACATATTGCCTTGAAGAGTATTGAAAATATCTTAAGTTGAACTTCTATGAGTAATTTAGTTAATGTAAAATTATCAAAGTATAAAGTTTGGGTGTAATTTATGTACTCAAAACTTATTAATTTTTTATTATACTATTAAATCGGATAGCTCTATCATCTAAAAATATAAAACAATCAAAACGGTTTCAGTAACACGACTTTAGTCCGAACCATTGTTGCGATGGAAAATACCGTTTGGTCCCATAGTGCGCCGCCCCGCTTTGTTAGAGGTGCCATGGGCTAGGAGATTTTTTTTTTAATTTGCTCCTTTGTCAAGGACCGCTCTTATTATTAATAATATGCCAACGAAAGATGTTTTCGATGGCCTGCCGAAATTTGCATCAGGAGCGCAAAGGTGCATTGAAAAAGGCGTATATATTTGAAATTGTAATTTTTATTTTATTTTTTGTTTATCGTTAAATTTTATGTTAAAGTGTATTTTATAGATATAAATAGTGTGTGTGTATAACATCGTCTTGGTAAACTGTAAGATGTTGTACTTATTGGTGTTAATAAATAAATAAATATAATACGTAAAAAATTGTTGACCAATACGGTACAGGGCAAATTAAAGAAGTTAATATCACCAAAGAGTTTCCAACAATTTCGTTCTTCTAATAAAAGGCATACGCTTTTTTGTTTGGGTGGGAAACTAAATAACTTTTCCCGCTCTGGGTGGAGCGGAAGGGCGCATCAAACTTTGACTGACTAAAACCCACCCGTGATCCTTCAGTTGCCTGTGTGCCAGGGGCCATATCTCTTTCGAACAACCCGCACCCTGGCAGGCATCGGCCCTTGCGGACCCGACCAGTTGATGCTGAAATTTCTTTAAAGCGCGCGTGGAACACAAGTCGTCGTCGACCCGAGCTTGGCCTTACAGGACAGCGAGCTACACATTAATCGCCATCCGCAAGCTCGCGCCTACGGTGGCCATAAATCAGCCTGGGATTCCCGACGCCCAGAGTGTCTCCTGCGGCGACTAGGGCTGTGAGGGCGCATATACTGCCTCTCCCTTACGTGCGCCGCCTCCATCTTCGCGAGCATTACTGCTTCGCAGAAGGAGGTGACGGATGCCCATGCACTCTTGCTCCGTACCATGGCCGGACGTGAGAGACCGCCGCCGTAGATCACCTCCACAAGGATACGGCGGTGCTCCGCCCAAGCTGGGCAGACCTCTACCGTGTCTTCAGGGCGATCTATACAGTGGAAACAACCGGGCGTTCCCTCCCGTCTTATCTGAAACAGGAACCTCCCGAAACAACTGAGTCCGTTGAGGACCAGCGTCAGGCAGAAAGTGAGGACGCCATGGCACCTTTCAATCCACTCCTCAAAGAGGGGACTTACCGCTGCAATCGTGACGTGCCCAGCACTGGGTTGCGACAATCTCACTCTCCATGTTGCCATGAGATCCCGCCGGAACTTTGTCCGCTGTGCCGCGATTTCTCGCGTTAACTGTACCTCTGCCTAACACTTCAAGGAAATGGCATGGCAGGCATGATATTATTAATACGATACTTTATAAATACTGCCCGTGACTTCACTTGTCACTTTCTGTTTGTTAACTATCGCAGGGGGACCTGCAATGGTTAATGTTTAAAGTTAAAGATTGTAAAGGGGAATTTAGCCAAATAACCATCACAGTATTATTTAAATCATTGAACGCCCACCCTAAAAGAAAATTATTATTTTATTTTACAGGCTGCGGACTTAGACAAGAAAAGTTGTGTACGAATGTTTCACCCTGTAAGTAACTACACTACAACTGAAAAGATATCTTGGTATTTTTTTAATATTATGTGTATTTGTGTGTTAATGAGTGAGAGTGTTAGAACTGGCTTGCGGTAGTCCTTAAGAACAACAGCTTTTTGTCAAGCATCAATTAATTTTGTGTAGTTTTATTTAATTCTGGCTGGTCACTACATATTATAAAACAAAGGACCACACCACGTGTCTGTCTGTCCGTGATAAACTCATAAACTACTGAACGGATTTTCATGCAGTTTTCACAAATAGACAGAGTGATACATGAGGAAGGTTAAGATGTAAAATTTGTAAAGGTGTTGTGTTAATTGGTTAACGCTGGCGAAGCCGCTGGCAAAAGCTGGTATTATATAATTTAATCTTATAATTTCACATTTGTACCTCCTACTTGTATTTTTTTTTACATTGTTCTCACATACTGAATAATGTAAAAAAGAATAATGTTCCCAAGGATTTGTAATATAACCAACTTTATTTAAAAGAGTGTCCGTGGACTTTCTTGCCCGGTCTTCTCCATAGAGATCTAAATTTTAGAATGGGCAACTAACTAGCTGCAACTTTCCAACTGATCGACTTTTTTACACTTAAAAAGTGCCTGTAAATGGTTTAATTTAAATAAATGCTTTGAGTTTGAGTTTGAGTTTGACGATCATATGTATGAGTTAATAAATTGTTTATTTTCTTATATTATTATTTTTTAGCATTCAATGCATTGTTGCAAAAAAAGTGCCGAAGCAAAGGAAAAAATGATGAACGGTGACTTAAAGGAATGCTTTCAATTACCCAAGGATCCGGTTACAGTAAGTACGTCTGCTTATCAGGGCTATGCTACAAACTTCTTCGGGTCAGTTCGTTCGTTTCGACATAATTCGTTAACAACAAAGACTACCCAAGTAGGGCTTTCATTCGGCTCGTGATTCTTGTTGATCGACAAAATCCGCTTGGTTTGATGCATAGTTGGGAAATGCCCATATTATATTCGGTATTGCCACCCGGTTGTGCCATATTATTATCATGCCAACCTGAATGAGTGCGTAGCGCGCTTTAATTCATAACTAACAGCATAATGGATTTTATTTGAATACTAAATATAGGAACTCCCTTTCTTTGCGTACCTTGTAACCCAGTAACTGGGTAGTATACAAATTCATACACATTACGTGTACATTTAAGTTCATTCAGTATGTTTTATGGAGCGACTACGCTCCTTAAAAATACTGGTATTTAGCTGCATCCGGTAAGATTGGAAGCCAACCCTAATATATTTGAGAAAAGGATCAATAAATTTATTGAATTTAAGAGAGGAACTTCTTTTCACTACATAACTAATTTACGTTGCTTCTATGTTACAGTGCGAGTACGACGTATGCATAGCTAAAAAGAGAGGTTTTGCCACAGATGATGGTAAATTAGACAAGCCGAAATTAAAAGAAGTGACGACCCAGGACATTGATGATAAAGATCTTTTGGCTGACGTGAAAGCCAATTGCATAGATGGAGACCTCGAGCAGTATGGACCCCCCGATTTCTGTGACTTCATGAAAATGAGGCACTGTATATCTATGCAAGTGTTAAACGTGAGTTCAAATTTTAAAGAAACAAAACCAAATACAGGGTGTAATGCACAACCCTCCGCAAATTGACTGGGTGCATTCAGCTCCATATTTTGAATCATAACCCGAAAATTTTTCATTATTTATATCGTTTTTCAGTTACTAGGTGTATACATTTATTTCGATGTAAAATTACATTCTCTGTACGCAGAACTTCATTTATGCAACTAAAACAGCTAAAATAAAAAAATAAACCAGCAATGAATGTCGAAATACTCTAACGAACGACGCGCAAAATTAGCTGTTAACTTTCTGCCTAGCGGCTGAAGGCTCGCTGAGCTGCCGTTCGCTATGTGCATTTTGCTACGGTAATGATACATTGACCATGAGGTACTTAAACAAATGTATTGTAAACAGATTTATTGGATTCCCATACTTATTATACAACGTGTCGTTTTGCATCCTCGTCAAATTCCAGGAGGTAACTATGCTAATGATTCTCGACACGCATCAATAATAAAAGAAGTAGATTTTTTATTTTACGATAATCAGCTTATAATGTTCCCACTGTTGGGAAACAGGCCTCCTCTTTGTGAGAGGGAGTGGGACATAATCCACCACGCGGGCCCAGTGTGACAGTGAAGCGGAGGGTTGCACTGGGCCCCATTGATTAAAGGGGCTGTTATCTATTTTGTTTTATTAAAAGGTTCACTATTTCGTATCCATCATTAACACACTAAGCACAATTTTCGACATGCATTACGACAGTAATGCACTAAGGAGGTCAATATTATTAAATAACTTATTTATCATACAGGGTGTTGGCAGAACGTTGAACATACGAAAATGGTGGATAGGTGGGGTCATCTGCTACTTACTCAGACCTAATTTATGTGGCCGTTGCCCCTGGATATTAAAAAAAAAATCATTTTTTTGCTTTCTTCTAGTTTCACCACTTTCATAACTTTAAAGTGTAATTTTTATTAAAAATGGGTAAAACAGGCAATATTTTTGTTAGATGTTAGCTAGGAAAAATGTTATGAGTTCTCAAACTTACAGAAAGATGTAAAAAATACTTAAATTTTAATTTCAACTTGCATTAAAAAAAAATACCGAGGAGTTCCAGTTCTAGCAAAACATCCTTAGTGTGTGACCTTTTTAATGGTATGTAATTTGCTTTTATTAAAAAAAAACCTTTAAGAGTTTTTTTTGGCCAGTGCCACATAAATTAGGGCTGAGTAAGTAGCAGATGACCCCACCTATCTACCATTTTCGTATGTTCAACGTTCTGTCAAACACCCAGTATATTGCAAGCACGTCAACGCCGCTAGTATGCTACAAACTCATACCGACCAACAATAACACATCTTTGTGCTTAAATCAGCAACCATGCAATCAGAGCAGACACACATGCAATCCTCTTTACGAGAAGTTCACTTTTACTAGGGACAACCTTTAATAATATACAACGTGTAACGGAAAGGGTATATACAAACCAAGGGCACGGCTTCTTTGGATGATATCAAACGATATTGGAAGGGTTTTCTAATCCTATCTCTACATGTTCGGAAGTTATGAGAATTTTTTATACATTGATATCGGAAACCAAACTTTTCAAATTGAAATAAACACATCACTCAGAAGAGATTTATCGTGATATTGGCAAGTAATGTGGAAAGTTATTGACCTACGTAGTGCGGTGTTTGTTATGATTTGAATTTAGGAAACTTAAGAAACCGATTTGGTATCAATTCCTAGAGTATTTTATTTTTAGCTGAAACTATGTGTATTATGACATACCAGCTGTTATCTTAAGTGCTTAAGGATAGCAATAGCGTTTCTGTTACACCCTCATCATCATCATCATTTCAGCCGAAAGACGTCCACTGCTGGACATAGGCCTCCCCCAATTTGGGGGGGCTTGCCATAATCGCCACGCTTGGCAGGCAGGTTGGCGATCGCAGTATGTTGGTAAAATGCATATAGAGAATGCAGCTGCCCATTCTCTAGTAAGTCTCGTCTGTTACACCCTGTATAAATGATGATTTTGTTTGTTTCTTCCATATTATTCTTCTGCTTCATTAAATAGCTAGGAGCCTAAATAGTTCCCACAGCTAGGACATAGGACTCCTGTCTATTAGAGGGAGTGGGCTACAATCCATCACGCGTGTCCAGTTGGTGGTTGTCATATGTCTTCGAACTTTTGTTTCTAGGACATGCCAGTTTCCTCACGATGTTTTCCTTCACCGTTTTGAGAGCAGTGGTAATGAAATCATTTACACAAAGTAAAGCACCTGCTTGGATTCAAACTCACGACCCACAACTTTTAAGTCGCGGCCGTTACCACTGGGCCACCACTGCGGCAATCAGGTTTATTGGATTCCCATAACGTACCTGAAATAGTTGCATGTATCGTCATCTTTGTATGACATAGTAAATTCATCCCATCAGTCTGCGGAAGGGTGTCCCATACACCCTCTATATAAGCTGGCCCCTTATTAAATTGAATATTTGTACTTCGCTAACGCATTTTAAGGTCAAAGTGTTATCACTGACAAACAGTTTCCCGTACCTTCTATCACCACTTGAAAAGTCAGACCAGGTGTGGTCTTTGTCATGTAAGGGTGTGTCCAGGCCTGGCAAATGCGCCCCGAATGCACCGCTCGCGAGCTGTTTGCGAACTGCGCGCGTGTTACTCGCGTGCGGTTACAGCCTACGTTTGGTGCGCCGCTGTAGTACAACTCCGCTCGTGCGCGCATAGCTTCTTTCGCGTTTGAACTAAATATGGGTGAGGGAGGTACACCGCGGGCGGCACGCGCGCACCTCCTGCGCCGCTCGAGTACGGCGCGTAGCTTGCGCGCGAGCGGCGCGCGGACGGCGCAGGGGCTGCGTACTGTTATAAGGCCGACCCCGTTAGTCTTTTTAAAAAAAAACTATTTTCTACCGAACCACTTATTTATTCACAAGAAGTCCACAGTTACACCTTTGATTATTGTTTAACTAAAACTACACAATAATGCACCAACAAAAGATTATGACTTTCTATAATCTCTAATGTATCTCTCGGGATAAGTTTACCGAAGTTGGTTTACGCGACGGCGTCCAGAATCTAACTAACTAAATTAATGTAATAATTCCACTAGTGTGCGATAATTGCAATTCAGCATTGGTTTTGCAATGAAAAATGAGACAATAACTGTAGAGTGCAGATGTCGACTTTACTGCCTTGTAATAGAGGTTATAACAGCTCCCCCTTTTTGACGGAGCTCTATCTTATAAGATGAGCGAAGTAAAATGGAAAAGATTGGAGATGCAGTGAGATTAAGATAGTCATATACATAACTTACACTAGATATAAGTATACAATTAATACATGTGGCTTAAGACACTATAATTAAACATAGCAAAACAGTGGTTTATAATGGAAAACATAACACCATAATTCATAGTATTTTAAAAGTTTAAATTCCTGTTTGATGGGAATTTGGCCTTATGGGTATTAGTGGTAGATTTATAATTAGTATTTCGAATCGGTAAAGATTGTATTGACTTATTGTCTTCATCAGATGTTGATGACATCTCAGTCATCTCAACAGAATTAGAGATTTTGGATTTGCGCTTAGAAGTTTTCTGATTATAACATTGATTAAATATTTGCACGCAGCATCTAGAATTAGTAGCATTTTTGTTTTTAAAATATCTAAAGATCTTATAAGTTACATATAAAAATAGAAACACAATTAGGATGTAAGTAAAAGTAGAGTAATATGGACCATATTTAATAAAATGAGATTCCTTTTCTAAATTATTTAATTCTTTCTCTAAACTATCCATTTGATGAGTTGCATATTTAAGAGAATCTAAGTTAATTTTACTTAAGGAGATTGGCGACAAATGTGAAAGGCTTTTATTAAATATGTCCTTCTTACAACAGTCATCAGCTGTTATATCAAACTTAATATCTAAAGGAGACTTAGTAATAAAAGAATAAGAACTAGTTGTCATTAACTGAATAGTCTTAGAATAACCAATACAATTTGCTGTTAATTTTACAATTCCTGTAAATATAATTGAATAGTCACTAATATTATCTTCGCATTTAACTGTCAATTTATTTGTATTTGATTGAACATAAATCCATTTATTGTTATTTAACTTTTGCCAAATATCAATTTGACCATATAAAAGTTTGGCATTGCATTCTGTAGGTAACGACAGTGTTACTTCAGTTAATATTTTAGATTCACAGTTTGGATTACTTATACATGAATATATAGTGGTTAATTCACAGATAGAAAAGTTACTATCTATTATCTTACATTTATCAAGTGTGTTCAGCATAGCATAATACATCCTGTCGTCACTTAAAGCTATAAAGGAGTTAGAGGGTTCAATCAATGCGAATGTACTATGGGAGTCATCATGTGGAGTGGGTAGAGGTATGTTTTTATAGGTCATGAACTTATCAGGTGTTATTAAAGGAATTTGTAATATAAAAATAATCTTATTATTATAATAGTAAGAACTAAATTCGGAAACATCTATTATAGAGTGAATATTCTGAATACTTAAAGGGACTGGGAAATCTAACCTTTTGCTTACTTGATTACTATGCTTGGATAATTCAAGATAAAGATTAGAGGGGCTTATGACACTAGGATGTAATATATTAACCTTGGAAAATAAAATAGAATTTACCGTAGTATCCAGTAAATTAGAAATAGTGAGTAAAGAACCTTCGATTATGTTGAGAAGATTATTTAACCTTGAGGTATATAACAGTAAGTTGTCAATTTTTGTTATTTGAGAAAATATTTCGTTCATCTGGTTAATTTGGGTATTCAATTTATTCTCGTTTTGATTAAGTTTGTAAATAGTAGTGTTGAAGTTATTTATGGTAGATTTAATTATGTGAATGTTATCTCTCATTAGGTGATACAGTTCTGTGTCACTCTTTTTACACGATTCAATCGCAGCATCATATTTTCTAGCGTCGTCTGCATCTAATGTGCCAAAAAAAAACTTTAAGATTTCACCTCCAAATTCTAAAGAACGTTTTACTTTGCTTGTTGATTTATTAGAGATGATATGTGATAATGATTGTAATTTTATACAATTAGATTGGATTAAAACTTCGATTGGATTAGATATATCCTTGCACATGTTAAAATCTTGTGTATCCTGTGATAGAATTTTGTTACAGAGATTCAGAGTTTCATGTAATAGAGTTTCGATTTTGTTAAGATAAGGTTCTAAAGAGATTAGGTCAACGTGAGTGATGACTTTCCAGTGATCACTGTAAAAATTTATATTAGTAGTAGGTTCAAAATAAATTCCGGGGCTATGGTAGATGGGAATGATGCTCGAATCGGTGAGGCTGTGGCTTAAAATGCCATGACAGCATAGCGTTCTGAAAAGAAACATAGTATGTGTTAGGTTGTTGAAGGTTTTATTTCATTGGTATGGTACTTTATATTTTTACGACCTACTTGAAGGGTCACGTTATGTTTATTATGTACTTTTATAATTTTGTATGGGCCTTTCCATATAGGCGATAATGCTTTGCGAAGTCTGTGATGGTGTTTTAGGTACACCATATCTCCTGATTTGTATGTGGTTTCACGAGAGCCTGCATCATAATATTGTTTAGATTTTTCCTTGCTATTTAGGATATTTTGGATAGCTTTTTCGCGACTAAATCGCATTCTATATTGTAAAGCTCTAATATACTCATTGTACGTGGTATTACCGGAGGTTTCGTATAAGGAATTAGGAATACACGGTTTATAACCGTATAATAATTCATGGGGAGTGAAATTAGTTGTACAGTGAGGAGTAGTGTTGTATGTTAATATTGCAGTGAATAGATAACAATGCCAGTCATTTTGGTTCTCATTAACAAAGGATTTAAGGTATTCTTTAAGGGTAGCATGTGAGCGTTCAAGAGCTCCATTAGTTTGTGGGTGATACGGAGTAGTAAAAAGGGCTTTGACTTTCAATATATCTGTTAATTGTTTGAATAATTCTGACGTAAAACAAGTACCTAGATCTGTTAAAATGGTTTTAGGAAAACCGAAAAGAGACATAAAATGTATGATGTTTCGAGCTATTTCGTCACTAGTAGCTGTAATCATCGGGTAAGCGCTGGTAAATTTGGTTAGATCGTCTTGTAGCGTCAAAATGAATTTAAAATTTTGGAAACCCGCTTCGGGTAAGGGACCTACGACGTCAAGGGCTAATCGTTCAAATGGTTTAGTAGATGTGGAGGTTATCTCCATAGGAGCTTTATTTGATTTCCTTAAGGGTTTATTTATCTGGCAAAGCTTACATTTTTTTACGTATTGTTCAATGTCAGAGCGCATGCCCTTCCAATAGTAGGCAGCTTTGATACGCGAATACATTCGTTGTGATCCTGGGTGACCAGCGATAACAGAGTCATGGTTTTCTTTTAATATTTTGGGAACTTCTACAGGAGTAGGATAAATTAATTGATTTTTATATATTTGAATTTTTATGTTTGTATCGTGGAAAATATACGATATCATATTATAAACTTTAGTATAAGCTAATTTAGAGAATGGATCACTAAAATCTGGTAATGCGAGGTCAGTTATATTTGGGCAATCGATTAGTAGATTTCTGAGTTTGATTAATAAACTATAGACATCTCTAAAGTTAGTTTGTTCATAATGATGAACTTTTGTGAATAGAAAATAGTAAGATTTATTTTTATCATTGACGAGATGTATCGTAAGAGGTTCGCGTTCGGAATTTAGTAAGTCATCAGAATTATCGAGCTGAGATAGTATTTCCTCACAATAAGGCATAGAATAATCAAAGTCTAAAGAGACAGGGCAAGCTATTGTATTTAATTTGGATAAGTGTAGACCTTGAGTACATTCTTCTATAATAGTATTCGAAACAGGAAGCTGATTAGTAAATTGATTTTTAAAATATTGTTCGTAAGTGAAGTTATTTAAATTATTAACATCAACAGAATTAATAGGGCAACGAGATAGCGCATCGGCGTTAGAATTGAGGCGACCTTGTTTATAGATAATTTCGTAGTCATATTCTTCAAGTTTCAGGCGCCAGCGAATGAGTTTACTGCCGGGATCTTTAACATTAAATAACCATACAAGGGGTCTGTGATCTGTAATTATTTTAAATTTATTTCCATATAAATATGGTCGAAAAGTTTTAACGGCAAATAAGATAGCTAAAAGTTCTTTTTCTGTAGTCGAATAGTTGCCTTCAGGTTTATTTAGGGTACGCGATGCGTATGCGATCGGCTTATCTTTGCCGACAGGACCCTGAGATAGTATTGCGCCAACGGCGTAATTACTAGCGTCGGTAGTAACGTTGAAAGGCTGTGAAAAATCAGGGTATTGGAGAAGAGGAGCAGTAATTAATTTTTCTTTCAGAACATCGAATGCATGTTGCTGTTCTGTACTCCAGTGGAAGACAGCATCTTTCTTTAGTAAAGAGGTAAGTGGTTTGGTTAACTTAGAAAAGTTTTCAATGAATCGACGATAATAGCCTATTAGGCCTAGAAATGACTTAATGTCTTTAGGATTTTTAGGAATTGGAAACTGCGATACGGGTTAACTTTTTCAGGATTTGGAGATACACCTTTATCGGTGATAATATGGCCAAGGTAAGTCACTTCATGTCTAAGAAACTCACACTTGTCCGGTTGGAGTTTCAGATTATATTCACGAAATTTGTTAAATACTAATTGTAATTTATGCATGTGATCTTGTAAGTTTTGACTGTACACGATACAATCGTCTAAGTAGACATAGCAATGGAGTCCTTGTAGGCCTGATAACACAGTATTCATAAGACGTTGAAATGTGGCGGGGCCATTTTTCAGCCCAAAAGGCATCCTGGTAAACTCATAGTGTCCAGACATGCTTGAATTTGTGCTAACTGTGAAACCAGTTTTAGGCGCGTCTTTGGGGCTGGTCTTTAATTGATGAAAACCGCTGGTAAGGTCCAGCGTGCTAAAATATTTAGAATGCCCTAATTGGTCCAAGATATCAGTGATAAGAGGCAGCGGATAAATTTCGGAAACAGTGACGTCATTGAGGCGGCGGTAGTCGATGACTACTCTCCATTTTTGTTTGCCCGAAGCGTCCATCTTTTTCGGTACTACCCAAACTGGAGCGCTCCAAGGCGAAATAGAGGGTCGAATAATATCCTGATCTAGCATTTTACGAATTTGGGAGTCGACTTCCTCTTTGTGGCATTCAGGGAAACGATATGATTTGACATTAATAGGTGGTGCATCACCGGTATTAATAGTATGCTCTATAGCATCCGTGAAGGTTAAGGGCTCACCTTCAATATGGAATATATCCGTGTATTGGGAACAACATTCTAATGTTGTAACATCACTATTTAGTAATTAATTAGTGTGTACACCACTAGATAATAATCTATGGTTCCGTTCTGTATCCGTCGGACACTTCTCTGTCTGATCTCATCTGTAATACCACGACTGAACGTGCTCTGTAAAACTGTAATCCTAGTCTCATTAAACCAAGTCTACTCAACATTATCTTTCATTTCTATAAACACAACATGGTGTCAGAAGTCGTGTAAAAAAAAAAGAAATAAAGAAGATCGGTCCAGAAAATGCCGAACCAAGCCACGAGTGACGACAATGATGGCGGACATGACCAAACTATAAGCGCGCGCTTGAAAAAACTCCATATTTCGTCGGATCCAGCAAATAATAATGCGGAGGCGTGGAAAAGATGGTGGCAGCAGCTGGAATTATATTTGCTAGCCACAGGCCTAGACAAGTCAAGCGAGAAGCGGAAAATTGCCATTCTACTCCATTTAATTGGAGAACGTGGTCTCAATATATTTAACACATTCAACGTAAAGATTGATGGAAGCACACTCCAGGAAGTCAAGTCCAAATTCGACAAATTCTTTGAACCAAGAAAAAATGTGACGATGTGTAGATACCTATTCTTCACACGTAGGCAGGAAAAATCCGAGAACATCGACGAATTCCTCACGGATTTGGAAAATAAAAGCAGAGAATGTGAGTTTGGCACGCTCAGGGAGTCGTTAATTAGAGATATTTTTATAGCAAACCTCAATATAGATTCGTCACATGTACGTCAGAGGTTACTGCAAGAACCTGATTTGACATATCAGAGAATGCAAGAGCTGGCGAGGACACTCATAATAGCTCAGCAAGATGCTGAAAAAATCGTCAAAGGTACCAGTGTCGCCAGTGAAAACGTCATGCATCTCAGTCGGAGGAGCCGTAGTCGACAAGATGGTCAACAGCGAGCTTCCAGTCGCAGGTCGAGCAGTCACCAGCCAGCTTCGAGCAGTCGCAAGTCAGCATCAGCTTCAAACGGCGACCACATCAGCAACTCGAAGACATGCAGCCGCTGTGGGCAGTCTCATCGCTACAAATGTCCAGCTAAAGGCGTTCAATGCAGGTCATGTAAATCTTTTGGTCATTTTGCTAAATATTGTCTCAAGAATAAAAAAGTCAGTCAGTTGCAATCGTTTAATTCAGATAATAGTAGTCAAGAATATTTTGTTGGCATGTTGAACAGTCAATTAAAGTCGAGTAAAAGTCATTCAGATAATCATGTGGATCATACTGCACATATTAGTCAGTCACACTCACACAGTCAGAACAGTACACATGGACACAGAAACACAGCAGTAGTGGTATCACAGTCGGGACAGATGGGACAGTCACAGTCACCGTATCCCAATGATGAGAACAGTGACAAGTCTGAGAGATCCAACGTCAAGTCCAAAAGTCAACGTCCCCATTCCTTTTATCTCAGTGATGAAAGTGGTGATGTATCTGAGAGGTGTATTGAAAATAATCAACATCTCAATGATGAAAATAGTCACATATCTGAGAGATCCAACGTCAAGTCCAAAAGTCAACGTCCCCATTCCTTTTATCTCAGTGATGAAAGTGGTGATGTATCTGAGAGGTGTATTGAAAATAATCAACATCTCAATGATGAAAATAGTCACATATCTGAGAGATCCAACGTCAAGTCAAATAGTCAAAAAAAAAAATGTCAAAGAGTTACAGAGAATATTAGGTATGATTAATTATTTAGGACCTTTTATCAGTAACTTGTCAGAAAAAACACAAATATTAAGAAATCTTTTGAAAAAAGATTCAGTCTGGACTTGGGATGAGAATCATAGTCAATGTCTCAAAAAATTGAAAGAAGAGATTACAAACTCACCAGTTTTAGCTCATTACAATCCTAAGATTCCATTAGTCTTGTCAGTTGATTCGTCAAAATCAGCTTTAGGAGCAGTCATTTTACAGAAAAACAAACCTATTGCATACAGTTCAAAAACTTTAACTGAAACCCAGGAAAGATATGCGCAGATAGAAAAAGAGCTACTAGCAATTCAATTTGGTTGTGAAAAATTTCACCAATATGTATATGGTAATAGAGTCACAGTACATACTGATCACAAGCCATTAGTCTATTTATTCAAAAAGCCATTGCATGATGTTCCCGCTAGATTACAGCGTATGATGTTAACTGTACAAAAGTATGATTTAGAAGTAATACATGTACCAGGAAAAGAAATGTTTATATCAGACACTTTGTCAAGGGCAGCTTTGAAAGACCATTACACACCTGAAAATGAGTCAGAAATGTCTTGTCATGTCAATTTAATGTATGCTAATTTAGCAATAACAGAGGAATACAGCACAAAATTGGCACAGGAAACCAAAAATGATGAATCCTTACAATTATTAAAAAAATATTATAATGAAGGATGGCCTAAAAACAAGAACAATGTCAGTTCATTAGTCAAACCATATTGGAATATTCAAGGTGAAATACATGTAATAAAAGATTTAGTGTTCAAAGGTTCAAAATTAATAGTACCACAGTCAATGTACAAAGAAATGTTAGAAAAAATACATCAAGGCCACCAAGGTATAAATAAATGTCAGAAATTAGCAAAAGAATCTTTGTATTGGCCAAACATGTCAAGTGAAATTAAGAATTTAGTCGAACAATGTCTTGTATGTGCAAAATTCAAACCATGTAATCAAAAGGAACCACTACAAAATTATGAAATATGTAAATATCCATGGCAACAAGTTGGTATTGATTTAATGCATTTTGAAAGTTTAGTTTATTTAATTGTCACAGATTATTACTCAAAATACATAGAGATAGCATTATTAAATAAAAACAGTACCGCTCAAAATGTAATTACTCATTTAAAATCTATTTTTGCTCGTCATGGAATACCATTGTCACTGGTGACAGATGGTGGACCTCCTTTTCAGTCAATTGATTTCAAAAATTTCTTACAAGAATGGGACATAGAACATGTTATTACTAGCCCATATCATTCACAGTCAAATGGTCAAGCTGAAAGTTCAGTAAAAATAATAAAAAACATGTTAAGGAAATGTAAAGAAAACAAAACAGATCCATACATAGCTTTATTACAGTATAGAAATACACCAAAAAATAATTTGTCATCACCAGCTCAATTGTTAATGTCAAGAAAATTGAGAGACAACATTCCAGTATCATATAAGAGATTAAAGCCAAAAGTAGTAACATTTCAGGATTACAAAGAGTCAGTCAAGAAAAATGATGAAAACAAATCTAGGAATTATGATAAAAATACTAAGTCAATGTCGATGTTACATTACAATGACCATGTCTATTTTAAAAGAAATCCAAAAAGTAACTGGGAACAAGCTGTTGTCAAACAAAGATTGATGAACAATAGGTCGTATGTTGTTGAGGATGTCAATGGTGTACAGTATAGGAGAAATAGAATACACTTAAGACATAAGTATTCCCAAAACTATGCAAACCCTCCTATGCAATCCAACTCGTCGCAGGAGAGAGAGGAAGGTGACAGACAGGAGTCAAGACTTCAAGAATCCTCATCTCATATATCCTCAAGCGTAACAACCAGGTCAGGTCGAATTGTAAAACCACCAAGAAGGTTAATAGACGAAATAGATTAACTATTAACTAAGTAGTATTAAGAAGGTTGTCTAGATTAAATGTAACTCAGTATTAATAAGAATGTTGTCTAGTTTTAATATAACTATAAGTATCATAGAGCATGTTGTCATGTAGGTAGAGTCGCTTGTCAATGTACATCTTATTAATTGTTTGTCAGGGGTTTAATTTGAACTCAACAAGGGGGATGTTGTAACATCACTATTTAGTAATTAATTAGTGTGTACACCACTAGATAATAATCTATGGTTCCGTTCTGTATCCGTCGGACACTTCTCTGTCTGATCTCATCTGTAATACCACGACTGAACGTGCTCTGTAAAACTGTAATCCTAGTCTCATTAAACCAAGTCTACTCAACATTATCTTTCATTTCTATAAACACAACACTAAGAGGGATTTTTTCTCTTCATCATTTAAATGGGAGTAGCGAATAAGACTTAGAACTTTATCTATGCGATCAGATTTATTACAGGAAATAGAATTAATATTGTAACCAGGTGTAGAATCTGAATAATTACTCTCAAACGGTGTCACGTTCACGTGATAATTGTTTACTACAATGTCAGTGTCAGTAGTATTTAGAATAGTAATATTTGTTTTCTTATTTGATTTGATTGAGACTATGCAATTTGCAACATAGACACCTTCACTTAGGCTATGATCTAGTACGAGAGCTTCATTGTTATGATAAAGCTCAGGAGAGTAATTCGATACAGTGCATTCGATAACCGCTTCGGAACGAGCTGGAATATTATACGACGGTTGAGTATAAATGATAGGAATAGAGTGATTTAATATAGACATTGACTTAGAAGGGTAATCGATATTTGATTTAAAGTAATGGCAGAAATCGCTACCGATAATTCCATCGTAATTATTAAGATTGATGTCATCCTTTGTGACATGAAATTTGTACTTATAAGTATTACCTGATAGTCTAAATTCCATAAGAAAAGTACCTAGAGTTTCAACAGGGTTTTCTGAACTATTAATGCCCTTTAATTTTACAGTTTCGCTGAATAGATTTGGAATCTCTAGCAAACAAGAGCTTTTGATAATACTGATGGTTGATCCTGTATCAATAAGGAAACATAACTGTTCTAAGGCGTGATTAGTAGATAAGTAAGTATGAGGTAAGGCTACCTTTTTACAAAAGTCGTTAATTTCGTATATAGGTTTAGAAATAGAATTTATATTTAGTTTGGATGTAGGTAAGTTATGTTTTGAATTAGTATGAGAACGTTGTGAAGCCTTATGACATAAGCGACATTTTGTTTTATCATTAGAAATAGCAGGACTCAGCTCGTTGGCTTGAGATGTGGATCTGGTACAAGGTTTAGTAAGGTTTATGGAAATGGCAGGACTCAGCTGGCTTGACTGAGATGTAGAACTTGTAGGACTCAGCATCTTTGACTGAGATGTAGAATTAGTGGGACTCAGCATCTTTGACTGAGATGTAGAATTAGTAGGACTCAGCATCTTTGACTGAGATGTAGAATTAGTAGGACTCAGCATCTTTGACTGAGATGTAGAATTAGTAGGAGTCGTGCCATTATAATTTTGTATAGATTTTGACGGACACGGCATCAAAATCCGATTTAGTTTAAATCATCGTGAGGTTCAGCATGGTCATTATAACCATTGGCCTCACCTTCGCAAGTATGCGTAAATGCGTTCATAGAGTTAGAAGGTGAATTATGAGGGCGTTGCGCATAGCCCGTATTTTCGCGACGTTGCATATTAAATTGCCTTTTACGACATTGTTCTATAGTGTGGCCGAAATTTTTGCAATATCTGCAAGTTTGCGCGTTAAGATTGGCATTGGGGTTAGCATTAGAATTAACATTGATGTTGTTATTAGAATTAGTATTAGAATTGTTATTTTTATTAGAATCCCATTGGGAAATAAAGACCTTATGATATGGTTTTTGGGAATTATAATTAGGCTTTTTGTTTCTGAAACATTCCGATGAACTATGGCCTACTTTATTACATGTTGAACATTGTTTGGCTGGTTTAGGTTTGGACAAGTTAAATAACTTTTCTTCATCGATAGCGTATTGAATCGCTTCGTTGAGAGTTGAAGGATTTTTGCACCGAATAATGTTGGATATAGAAGGATTTAAGCCTAGCATGAATGTGTTGAGGGCCAGGTCTTCCATGGCTGCTATACGGCCAGGTAATTCCTTTTCATCTTTACAGCTGTGATGAGTGTCCGACTGAATTCGGGTCAGTATCGACGCGATTCGTAGAGAGTATTGTGTAACGTCTTCATTTGGCAGTTGTTTGCTATGTTGTAAGTCTGATAGGAGATGTGTTGAGTGTTTTTTTTCTCCAAAGGTGGACTTAAGGAAGGTTTTAAGTTCTGACCATTTTTCAAATGATTTTAGGCTGCATGCCACTTGTGCTTTCCCTTCCATCTGGGAGATTATGTATTTACAGAGCACATTTTGCTGGTCTTGTGTAGCTAAAGACATTGCATTCTCACAATTTGTGAGAAATGCAGGTAGTGTCTCCCTGTCCCCATTATATGATTTTACGAATTTCGTTAAGACGGACAAAGTAATTTTGTCGGACATTTTCTCGGTTTCTGATTTAACGGACATATGTATATATTATGATATGCTGTACAATTTTATAAGCTACGAACAGTAGAATACGTGAAACAGGGTAAATACAGGTAGTTATAAAATATAGCAATAACTTAGAAATACGATTTGAAAGCGCGATTCACTTTGAAGTAATTGACACAAGAAACACTCACAGTAACACGAAGCTTGGCGTTTGCATAATGTTTCGATGACACAGTGGATCTGGAATTTTCACACGGGTTGCTAAGGAATTTCTTGAATAGTTGGATGTGGTGAGTTAGACCCTGGAGCTGATGATGGTGCTGGTGATGATGTCGGGAGCGGGCTCACGCTGAAGAGCGGAGGCTGACCGTCGTCCAATGTGTTGTGGCTGGAGCGGGCTCACGCTAGAGAGCGGAGACTGACCGTCGTCCAAGGTAGTGACGCAGGCTTAGCTTTAGGCCAAGTCTTACTGTCGGTCAATGAACGGGAGGCTCGGGGTTTGGGATACCAGCGTCTGTCTGACTCAACGTCGTAAGACTTCGTCTCTGGTATCCCACTTCTGACACCAATTTGTTATAAGGCCGACCCCGTTAGTCTTTTTAAAAAAAAACTATTTTCTACCGAACCACTTATTTATTCACAAGAAGTCCACAGTTACACCTTTGATTATTGTTTAACTAAAACTACACAATAATGCACCAACAAAAGATTATGACTTTCTATAATCTCTAATGTATCTCTCGGGATAAGTTTACCGAAGTTGGTTTACGCGACGGCGTCCAGAATCTAACTAACTAAATTAATGTAATAATTCCACTAGTGTGCGATAATTGCAATTCAGCATTGGTTTTGCAATGAAAAATGAGACAATAACTGTAGAGTGCAGATGTCGACTTTACTGCCTTGTAATAGAGGTTATAACAGTACGAACATGAAATGCATGCGCGCAGTTCGCAAGCGGCTCGCGAGCGGCATATTCGCCAGGTCTTGACACACATGTCCGTTGCTATATCTACTTACGACGATTACTCGTCTCCAAAATGTCTATCTTATTTCATTGATATATGTGTTATTTTAACTGCTTCGTTGGTCATAAGGTTTTGGGTTCGATTCCCAGTTCGGGAAAAGTGTAATTGGGTTTTTCTATCTGGAACTTCTCAGTAGCAGGAGTCGCCCGGTTGATGACAATAGGCTCACCCCCTATTTCAAGGGACTTAAATATAACTGGCGAAATGTGGGCGTACTTTCAGTATACCTTTGCCCAACCCTTCCCTGAAAAAAGGTGACGGCATCATGCCTTGTTTCCCACAAGGCGTCATTCATCACCTTTCAATAATTTCCGTATTTTTTCTTACGGTGACGTAACTCGTTCTGTGTTTTAAGAAAGAAAGAAAAAAGTTTACTTGCGGTAAACATGACGCAAAAAAAACAGGAACACAAAAAGAATAAGAAAAGTTTGAGGGAAACATGCGTCACATCCACGCAAAATGGCGCGCCCCAATGCTGGTTTTCAGTGACAGCAGGTTGGACGTAATGACGTCGATCGGTGCATCAAACAATTAACATCAACCTTTTGTTTTGTTTTGTTGCAGCATTGCCCTGAATGGAACGAATTCGCTGACTGCAATCAACTTAAAGGAGCAATAGCAGAATGTGTGAAATTAGTTAACTCTTAAAAATATTTCGTTCGAAAAAGAAACGAGGTCGTTATATGACAGGAAGCGATAGAATGATCTTATTATATTAATCTGGTGCAATTGAATACTGTTTTATTCCTAACATTTGGATTTTATTTTAAGGCCGCGTTCACACCAAAACATATAGGTAGTCGATCGTCAACTGTGAGGGTCCAGTACAAAATGTACAAAAAACAACTTCAGACGCCTTATGTTTTTAATTTATTTTCACTGCCAGCGACCAATTATGTGCTTTCCCTCTTACTAATAAACACAGAATAAAATTAGAGGGTATATGTTCGTGAATTATTCAGAGTAAAAGTCAGAACCTATGCTTAAGTTGGCTAGTGTACTTACACATAGTTTACTGCTCTTATAAATCTTCATTTATTTTGCTTTACAGACAACAAATGTCTGTCAATGAAGTAGTTTATCGTTTTTATGTCTCCATGCTTTAATACTAGTTACTTATTATCAAAGACCAATAATCTTAAAATTTAAAAGCCAGTCTCTATTCCAAATTTACTATGCAAAACCTCAAATTACAAAGATTCTGTACTTTGCTACAGTAAATAGTTACCAGAAACGTTAATTTAAAGGGAAGAAGCGAACAATTGAGGTAACAACACACGACATGTGAAAACTTTCCACCGTTGTGACCGGATCGCCTCAAACGAGCCAAGTTCGCGGCAACGGTACATTTACCCTACTACTTCTGCAGTTTTAGGGTGAGGTGCTACTGTAACAAGTACTGAAACTTACAATGTAATGTCTGTTATCTTGCTTTTGTTGTAGATAATAAAGGCTAAGCTAGAAATTGGGATGATCTTGTTGTTAGAATCTTAAGTTTTTGGGGACTTCGTCAAGATGATAAAAAGTCAGTTCAAAAAACCAGACTACTCAAAAAGCACGCTCGAGAAACTAGAAACAAGAAAATATTCTCATCTGAAAGCGACTTTGCCCTAAAGCCTATGATCGCGTCACAATTAGAATGTATTGTTTAGGTGGCTGGCATACGACCACAATCTATGAGAATATTGTCATGTTTCATATTTTTAAGAGCGTGATTTATCAGTAGTTGCTGGCCTGCCTCTCCGTCTATATCCATCGACGTTTACATGACTCTTCTAGTCACATACGTTTCCTCCATACATTACGCAAGAAACATAATCATTTGCTTCCAGTATAACCGGGTGCAACTAAATACCAATATTTTTCATGGAGCGACTGTCTATCTGACCTTTAAACCCAGTTACTAGATAACACAGTCAATCAATCAACTCAGTCTATCGCAGTCCATTGCTGGACATAGGCTTCTCCCATGCTGCGCCACAACACCCTGTCCTCCGCCTTCCGCATCCAGTCTAACCCAGCCACCTTTTTAAGGTCGTCGGACCACCTAGCTGGGGGGCGTCCCACACTACGCTTGCCGATACGCGGTCTCCACTCCATGACTCGTCTGCTCCATCGGTCTTTCGACAAACATGGCCAGACCACTGCCACTTCAACCTACTTACTCTGTAAGCTATGTCCGTAACTTCAGTTCTTTTCCGGATAACTTCGTTTCTGATTTTAGCCTTCAAAGAAAGCCCAAGCATGGCCCACTCCAAAGCGCGCTGAGTGACTTTAAATTTGTGGACCAGCCCAACTGTCAGTGTCCACGTGTCGGCACTGTATGTCATCACGGGCAGGATGCACTGGTTGAAGACCTTCGTCTTCAAACATTGCGGTATTGGCGACGAGAAGACTTGACGAAGTTTTCCAAACGCTGCCCAAACCAACTGGATCCTCCTGTCGGCTTCTTTCTCAAAGTTGTGTCTACCAAGCTGGATGACTTGCCCTAAGTAGACATATTAGCATGGTAACACGATACCAAAAGCAAATAAGTTCCTTTCTCCCAAATAAATTCCATCCATTCACCTGTTAAGAATTAGTGATTAGCGCGTTACGCACTTATTCAGATCAGCATGAATATGTTATATGTTTGGGAAAAGCCGCTGGGCTGTCTCGCCTATCTGACCTCTACACTTCAGTTGCTGGGTAATACGACACCTTTGGTAAGACTGGTTGTCAGACTTTTGGGCTTCTGATAACCCTGTAACGACAGTCAAAAAATGCAAAAAAGAAACAGCCGGAACCATTGGCTTAACGTGCTTTCTCAGGCATGGAAAGGTTGTTGTATGTAAAGACGGTCATCAATCCACAGACCAAACGTTTGCTGCGTTTACCTGCGTTTTTTTGCTTAGCTTAACCTGATTGATCGACCAACGTGGCTATTATAAACTAGCCACAAGTCCCTCAAATACGCAAGAAATACTGGATTGAATGCGAGACTTCAACACACTAAGAAACAACCCCTCGTCTGCTATAGCACCCCACCTTTTGCGTTTATTAAGAGTAGGTGAGCTTTCATTATTGCATTAAGGGTTTTGTCTTGACACGACACTTTAACTTAGATGATTATGTTCGGGACCCTTTCTCTGTATAAAATAGAGATTAACTCCCTACTCAGGTAGGGAGACTTAATTTTAGTGTTATTCAAAATAAAGTTTTAAACTTTAGTGTTTTGTAATTAAGTGCTTCATTCAATTTGGATTGTAATAAAATGAGAGTTGCTTTTGTGATATTAATTTTATAGTTGGGACACACAGATGGGTCATTTCGTAATAAACACTATCAGTAAGAATAGCTTTTATTTCGATATTTCCACGATATTCATGGCGTTGTTTTTTAAACCGACTTCAAAAAAAGGAGGAAGTCCTCAATTCGTCTGTATGTTTCTTTTTTATGCTTGTTACCTCAGAAATTTCAACTGGGGGAACCGATTTTGAGGATTCTTTTTTTATTTGAAAGCTGGTGCTTCCTGTGTGGTCCCATTTCAATGTCATCTAGATCTGATTATGCGTTTCGGACACAAACAATGGAACTCTTCAAAAAATACCAGGTAATCAACCGTGATTGCTGCTATCACGTAAATATGCATTGTTTTGACCCCAAGGATGAAGAAATTTCAAATTAGTGTGGTAGTTACTATAACTAAAAAGTGAAAAATAAAAACTTTTACCAAAAAAAAACAACCGACTTCCGAAAAATCACTACAAAGTGAAAAATTACTTTAATTTCGGAAGTCGGTGACTTTGGATATGGAAATAAATACATTAAATACTTCCAAAATTAAAGTTATTTTTTACTTTGTAGTGTTTTTTCGGAAGTCGGTTGTTTTTATTTTGGTAAAAGTTTTTATTAATAGTGTGTGACGCATTTAGAGTGCAGGTGGCAGTAACATTGATGCGGTAACTGAAACTATGAATACAGTACATGATGCTGAAGCCCCTGCGTTGAAAAATTTCGCCGTTTATAAAAATAAATAATAGAAAAAATCTAAAAAACACCCTGTAAAAACGCAACTAAACTTGATTATAAAAATACCTCAAAAAGCACCCCACGCTTTTTTGAAATAATTTTCTGCTTTTTGGTTGCGTTTTTAAAGCGTGTTTTTTTAATTTTTTGAATCTATTATTTATTCTTAATTTTTAGTTCTGCTTACTACAAAAGCGTGATTTTAAAGTATTTTTTTATTTTTATTATTGAATTGTCATCGGTTCTCGATAAGTCTACAAAGTTTAAATGAAATCTGACCGTTTGAAGTGGGCCAAAATCAAGTCCAAAAGAGTTGGTTACAAACAAACATACAAACATACTGGTGAAGCTAATAAAAAGCGTGTAAAAATTGCTGTTTCGTAAAATTTGACCGAGTAGGTATTGCAGTTGACTATGCAACAGCAGATTTCAACGCAAGGGTATTCAAAATCATGTACTGAATCCTTAGTTTTACCCTGTCTATGCCGACTATAAAAATCATAGTGCAAAATCAGTAATAGGTCTAGAATTATGTGCTGAATTCATGGTTTCAGTTTACGCATTATGTTTCTGGGAAATTAATTGTATATCCTGTTGACACACTACGTCGATTTGCTGTGATATTTATTTCATCATTGATACACAAAAACCCAAGATACACGATCAGCATCTCAAAAAGGTCACTGGTATCATCAGTCATCTTTCAGTGAGTATTTTTGGACATTGCTTTGTAAAAACTACTTTCTTTGACAATTTTATTTTTCCAGTCATAGAATATTTTAAATTTAGTTAATCACAATTTTATTTTGGATTTTATCTGTTTTATATTTTAAAATAGTTTATAAGTTATTTATATGAGTGTGAAACTATGGACTAATCTTGTGTGAAATCAATAAATAAATAAAAATAAAAAATTGAATTTAAAAAAAAAATAGTTTTATCATAACCACACGGTGCATCTTGGGTTTTTTTGTATATTAATACTACCTACAGATAATTTAAGTTGGTACTCAATTTGCCAAACAATTAATTTCCCTGACTTAACTTTATACGAGGCTTTTAAGTGAATAAGTGCGAAGACTGCCTAAATATTTATGAATATTCATGGACTTTCTATGTCTTCGTGGCTGGTATGTTTAAAAGGCAATTAGCGGCACCTAAGGGACCTGTTATTTCCTAAAAATTTATTCCTGCTATTTCACGTGTTTTGTACGCAATTAGTTTAATTTCTGGGCTGGATACAGTTACTTTTAGTTTCTGTAAAGCTATTTATTACCTCTGAGGTTGGAATTGTTCACATTGCATAAATTTCAGTTTTTCGTTTTGCCATGGGACATATCATTCTATACGAAAAATTATATTTAGAAAATCTTCGACGTACAGTTGTTTCCGGAGGGTGACACTTTGAAACAAAACGAAAATCATTTTCAGTCTCATAAACTTTACGATTTTATTGTAATAAGCAACGCTCACTGAAGCGTAACAAAGGCCATGACCACAATTCCGGTATAAATCAAAAACTTTCGAGCGGAAAACCAATTTATCAATAATTTACACCTCCAAAATCCGCATTTATGTGAACAAAGTTAACCAAAATCCGGCTAAACAGTGAAGCTATTTAGCCCAACATCAAAAACTGCAGTGGCAATTCAATTATAATGCAAATTTCACAAAATTTTGTTCGTGGGGGACAAAATGATAGTGGACCATTGTTGCCTAATGGCTCTAGGCAATTCCCTAATGAAAAACTTCACTCTTTGTTCGCTTAATCACCTTATTAACACAATAGAGGGCGTTGTACTGAACTTATTGTTCAATTAACGGTTTATTTATATTAGTTAGCTTATTTTTGAGTTAATTTAGAAAGTGTTACAATGGAGATTTATAATGAAAGCTATGTTTTTGGCAATTTAAAACATTTTGTGAAAAATTTAATTAAAATGTCTAGTATAAATTCTTTGCTAAAATTGCTTAATATGCCTAGTACAGCTGTTTCTACGAGCTCATAGATGTTGCTATTATTGAGCTGAAAATGTTACTATTTGAAATAAACAATGTAAAAAAATATGCTTGACGGCTAGTCTAGTTACAAAGTTACTGAAATCACTGAAAATGTCGGATAGGGAGTATCACTGACTGGCGATAGTCACTCTAGCACAGCGTCATACTGACGGCCTGTTTTCTGATGACAAGTAAGGTCAAAGTGCCGCTGTCATACCAAGTCTACGATGAACTGCTATATTCCGGCACAATCCTGATGATGTTGAAGCTGCTGTACCACTTATACGATGACTACTGCTGGCAAAGGCTATCCGGCGCCGAATATGTCTATTTTTAACCGACTTCAAAAAAATGAGGAGGTTCTCAATTCGACTGTATGTTTGTTACCTCATAACTTTCGACTGGGTGAACCGATTTTGATGATTATTTTTTTTATTTGAAAGCTCGTACTTCCCGTGTGGTCTCATTTCAATTTCATATAGATCTGATGATGCCTTTCGGAGACAGACAACGGAACTATTCAAAAAATAACAGCAAATCAACCGCGATTGCTGCTATCGCATAAATATGCCTTGTTTTGACCCCAAGGATGATGAAATTTCAAATTAGTGGGGTAGGTACTATAACTAAAAAGAGAAAAATAAACAACCGACTTCCGAAAAAACATTACAAAGTGAAAAATAACTTTAATTTCGGAAGGCGGTGACAAAAAATTGAAATACATATCCAAAGTCACCGCCTTCCGAAATTAAAGTTATTTTTCACTTTAAAGGGTTTTTTCGGAAGTCGGTTGTTTTTTTTTTTTCGGACAAAGTTTTGTTTAACATTAACTTTAAAAATGCCTTGATATGCTTGCAATATTCCTCTAAGGTAAATCAAAAACTCCAAAGCTAGGCAACGAAATTAATCTGAAAAAACTTATGTGTCAACAAATCCTCTTCAATTCAACATCGATGATTAAGCATCATCGATGTTGAATTGAAGAGGATTTGTTGACACATAAGTTTTTTTATTAACATCCATCTTCATTTCCTTACCAATACAATGTTCAACGAATTCTCACCACAAAAATGTAAAGATTAAGGTGCTGGAATAGAAATATATGGAGCGTTTAGATGAAATTCCTGTCATACCTTGGATTCTGAATGTATGAGGCTTTGTATGATCTCGGTATATGCTTCGTCGAGTCCTTATTATGCCGATCTATTGTGGGTGTGCCCTTAAATTTGAGTATTTGTGCGTTAATATGAAGGTGTTGAGCTGGTCATTTTATTTTGGTCGAAAGGTTTTTTGATGTGAAATGTAATAATTAGCTTTCATTAAAATAGTTTTTGCATGAGTGGCGTATCGAAACGTGTAGTTAATTTTGTAATCTAAGGTTGGATAAAGTGACTATACTTAGGTCACTAATCTTAAAAGTGAAACTAGAAAATCATTAGATCAAGCTGACTGTTGAAACAAAAGTTTCTAGAGCTAGATGAATTCTGAAAATAAATTCAAATTACAGCTCCAATGTATAAACATTCGAGAATTCACCGTCACTACTCCAACAGTGATTCATTAGTCTCGAAAAAGGGGCGAAAAGGCATTCCATCTTAAATAATACAGCTGCTATCGCGTTACGTAATTAAGGAAACTTGTTGGTACTAAACGCTCGTGGTGGGGTCCAAGCTCGCCTGGCTCAATTACGTAAAAAAGCAATAGCGATCGGGCGAATGTTTAATTAAATTAGTTTATTTTTTTCTCGTAGATACTGTTTTAAAGTTAAATGAAAATCAAGCAGGCCTGGAGTGAAGTTAGGCTAGCAATAAAATAAAGTATGCCACGCTTACTAGATGTAAAAGAAACATGGAATGTACAAAATGTAATTAATTGCCTTGCCATTTAGATCAGCTTTTCTTGCAACTGACGTGCATGAATTATTTTGAGTAAGGACGCTAATGTTTTTGATAGCAGAAAATAAATTAAAAAGAAAAGCTTTGAAATATATTTTTTACATAATTATGAAACCATTTAAAAATTAGCTGGTCAGAGTAGAATGTCGGCACAATATTTCATACATACATGACATACATAGTCACCCTCCATCGGTCCCACTGCTGGGGCACAGGCATTCTCTCCATGAAAAGGGGGAGTACGCCAAAATCCACCACGAGGACCCAGTCCGGATTGGGAGATGTCACATCACATGACTTCGAATTTTTGGTTCTAATACATGCCAGTTTCGTCACGATGTTTTCCTTCACCGTTTTGAGAGTAATGGTGATTAAATTATTTACAGATAAAAAAGTGCTTGCCTGGGTATGAAATCACGACCTACAACTCGTAAATCGGGGCGGAGCGCCACTGGGCCACCGTTGCTCACACATTTTTATTTCAAAAATGAAAAAAAAAAGATCAAATCGTTATAAAAATAACATACTAGCATAAAGCTCATTAAAAGGTCGCAACAGTTATTCTAGAACTTGCAAACAGATAAGGCTTAGAAGAAACTCTCATTCTATGATCACCAAGCTGATTGCTGGCTATGGTCAATCTTTTTTTTATTAGCCTGGACTGCTCCGATGCCACGCAAAAGCCCTCAAGTCTTTTTATGAACTCTGTTCTCGTTCTACGCGGCCAGGTCATCTGACCATCTTTCTCTGGCCCGGCCTCTGCTATGGTGATAAAAGCCGATTTTTTAAATGAGTATTAGTTACGCTAATCAGTGAAATTCCTTGGATTTTAGACTTGGACTTTATACAGTAAGTACTCGTAGATGTTAGGGTACATCCATACATACATTATAAAGAGGGAACATTTGTGATTTTGTATGTAGGGGGTAATCTACGGAACTAATTTATTTATTTATTTATTAAACTAATGATCCGATTCCAAAAAAGTCTTTCATTAATGGAAACGAACAGCACAGAGTGCCACAATATATCTATCTATATCTATTTTATTTCAAGACAAGAAATTTCACGACGAATTCAGAAGCTAGTTGTATTTATTTTTATTGTCTGTTTGTATTTTAAACATTGTTCATCCAATTTAACGACAAATGTCAGCCATAACACAGTAATTTCCATCAGTTTTTTTTATGACTTTGCTTAAAAAATCAAATCTATTTTATGCTAAACAGCTCACAAAATTTGCGTGGGTTTGAAAAAACTTTTAAATCCGTCAGGTGCCTTAGATCGCACATATTTGCCTTTCAAGACTGCAATAACATACTGCCAGGTTTATTAGCTTATGTGAAATAACTCTGTTCTATTCCGTATTCGTTTGTTCAGTCAAAGTGCACTGTTGGAGGTTGAATTAGTTTTGAATAGATTGGGCTCTGATTTCGTTTGATATTTTAGTAGAAATGGCCAGAATATAGTATCAATCTGCCTCTCTCTAACTATGTTGGGGCCGGGTTCCAATCTAACCACATGCAGCTAAATACTAGTATTTCATGGGGTGGCTGTCTATCTGACCTCCACAACCCAGTTACTGGGCAACATGATACCCTTTGGTGAGACTTTTGGGCTTATACCCGTAACGATTGTCTAAGATCTACAAATAATAGTCGGGATTAATGGCCTAACGTGCTTTCCGAGGTGCGGAGGGATTTCGATGTGTGATGGGGTCCACCCATCCACAAACTGACTGCCGCAAGCATTCCCTAACTTTCAATCGAGCCGTGCTGGTATTATTCTTTAGCCACGAGCCCATGCCAGAATATAATATGTAGTAGCATATTAGCAATTGCAATAGCTGAATGATTGACTATCTGTGTCATGTCAAGCATTTGATTACAAAGTAAGTATTTGAATGGTTTACAAATAATAGTTATTTCGTGTCTCCATAATAATATATTTTTACATGAGAGATCACACACAGAATTATACATGGTGACTGTAAGCCTACGATACAGTATTGTTAAAATATGAGCAATATTTTTTTATGTTTTCAGTTTTACGGTACTTTTGTCAGATTGAATTCTGGTTCATCTATTCTTCTGTCACACATCCGTGCCTTGGAAACCACTTTAAGCTGTTGGTCTTGGGTCAGATCTCTCTCTACGGCAGTGGCGTATTGTCGTCCTGTTGGACAATAAGAGTGAAGAAAGGGTACGTGCACCTGCGCACACACTTGTGCTATATAGTATCTCCTGCGCCGATGGCTGGTATCCGCTGAAATTGACCAATGGGGTGAAATTTGGTCGGTCTAGAGGATTATTATTATTATTATGAAAGTGAAAGTAACTATCTGTCTGTTTATCGGTTAGTTAGTTACCTATTCACGCCTAAATCACTTAACCAAACGTAATGAAATTTGACAGATACGTAGTTTAAGACCTTCAGAATGACATAGGCTACTATTAGTCTTAGTATTTTGAAAAATTATGAAATGCAAAATAAACGCAAACGAACTTCAAGCCACAGCTAATGATTTATACTGGCCAAACTGTAGTTATAGGAATCAAGATGATATTACGTAGTATGACTAAGTATGTTGGCACACCACGCTTGGATCAAGACATGGTTCGTGGTACATAATGGCGACATGTTGAGGACAGGTCAACTTGTTCTGCAAAACATAGGCGCATGTATACAAGACATGAATTTGCCATGTTTACGAGACGGTAAACAGCGTGTTTTCTGTTGCTATTATGGTCCACTAGCACTTTTCCACATTTTTGTCTGCCCGTGAATTTACTGTCTCGTTGTATTTTAGAAAAATCTGGCCTTGTTCTTTATCTGCTGTTGTGATGGCCTCTTGTGAGGATGAGTATACGAGAAAGTACCACTGTGACTTTTCAATTTGTATGAAAGTTCTGGGATGAATCGTGGTGTCTCTTGAAACAGGATGCCTGGAAGAAATTGGGGGAAGCATTTGTTCAGCAGTGTAGGATAACCTAAAAAAAGAACTTACCGAATTTATATTGGACATTAATGACTACTAGAGAATGGGCAGCAGCGTTCTCTATGCATTTGACCACCATACTGCGATTGCCAACCCGCCTGCCAAGCGTGGCGATTTTGGCAAATCCCCCACCTTTTGGGGGAGGCTTGCGTTCAGCAGTGGACGTCTTTCGGCTGATTAATGACATCGATGAAGGAAGAACCGTGACCGTGAGGAAACTTGGACTTCTAGTTAATTTTAGTCTTAAATCACCGACCCAGCATGAGCAAGCGTGATGATCAATGCTCCTAACTTCTCCGTCTAGGCTAGTTCATGCCAATACGAGTAAAATACCTTGACTATGTCCTGGACATCTTCAATCGCATCATAATTATCATTTTTCACCTCATCTTGTTCTAATTCAAAGACACTGAAACTATTCTGGTTTCACCAGAGAACGTATAACTAGGCGCCTATATAGGGTTAGTGAGCATTCACGTTACCCGGTAAGCTGGAAGCTTATTTTCAGTGGACTAAGTCAACTGAAACCGGCCTTTTAATCATTTTTTCATTATACCCTCTCTAATTTCGTCCCTGACGTGAACACTGTCTGTCTTTTCAGAGCACTCTCTGATAAAAATAAAATACTTACATTAAATTAAGGATAGTTACACACACTACAACGTTTAATTAACGCAAGTTACGCTATGCGCTTTGTCGTTGTAATCTTGTTCTGGTCTACATAAATATCTTCTGTGACCATTTGGCGTTGTGTGTGTTCGGTTAGTGTGCCAAGGGATCTAGTGGTTCTAGGTAAGTCATCCGTTTTCTGTCGACGCTTGTAAGTAATAATTAAATTCTGATAAAGTTAGAGTAAAGCCTCATGTGTCCATATTAGGTTAACGTCATTTCATCAGTTAAATGAAATTCTTACAATTAATTTTTGGTTTTAGCAGCGGAGCTATATTAAAAGAACTATCGGTGTATTTTATACGTGGGTGTAATGATCTCGTTTTTTGTACGAACGATCGAAAGCATTCACTAAAGCAGTTGACAAAAAAAAAAAAAACTGCTGTTCTCTCTTGCAATCCTCACTGTCTTCTGGAAAATTAATGAATTCGTCGAAACATGGTTAGCGCTACTATATAGTTCTGTTAGTTGTAAATTATCTTCATGGTGTCCGTTTCCCTTCCATGTGAAAGAAACAGATCGAAACATTGTGTTTTATAAGAACACATTTATCAACATTGCTATGAAAGTGAAAAAGAACTCAATAATATTAATGCGATAATAATTATACTCATTTTAACGGAATTCCGAAACTACCTACTTATGTCACTTACTTAAGTCCATAGTTATACTGGCGTGTTTTCGGTCAGTACATTTCAGCAAATTAGTTAAGCAGTTACATGGTATCTGGTCTTTAGAGCCGACCCTTAAACTGGACAACCCGACCAAAAGCGCATGGACAATATAAAACTGCCTCCTTTGGGACAAATTGCGTATGAAATTGAGCTGTTTTATACTGTCCATGCGGCCTATCCACCAGAACAAAAAAACAAGAACCTAGAACTACAAATACAATAGTTAACTAAATTACGGTGTAATGTGAAAATTACGTCATTTACGCTGTCTTGTAAAATAAGATACATTAACATGATAATAACAATTTCAGCCAAAAGACGCCTCTTCAACAACCGGTCTTTTGCTTCTTGCGCCAACGTTTAAATGAAAAACAGCCATTACCAATGAAGTATGCACTTCTCTTTCTCATTTTATAATAAAATATATCCAACAAATAAATTCCCACTTCTGCGCACTTTACTAAAACCATTAAAACATTTCTGCTTAATTAGCGTTATTTCTAATAAATACAGTTTAAGTCAAGACAAGGGTTCTTTGTGTAGTGGTATAACTGTGTCTAATAAACTTGCAAATTAATGGGCGTAATTAATGTGTCTGCTTGTTGAAACGGCTATCATGCATTTTATTGTTTCAGGTCGTGGACCTATGACGGGCTATTAGTTCTGCTAATTAGTTCTTAACAGCCGACTTCCATTGGGACGACTTCAATTAAATAATAAGAAGTTTAGTTCAGGCCTAAGAGTATCTAATGGTTGTTTAATAAATAGATTTTATTAGAATTTAATAGGCTCTACAAAGGTTTTAGTAATTTTGTTCCTGACGTATCTTTCATATTATCTTTTACAAATTTTATAACGAATTTTGATACTGATTTCATCGTCAATTAGAGAATGTATTCCGAACGGTGGGTATATTGAATTAATAACGAATTATAATTAATATTGAATTATATCAAATCACTTCACCAACCACAATTCATTTAAGAACTCCTTCACAAGTATTTAAACTAAATAAATTAGGTTACCCACAATTATGGTAAACACATCAACATACGTGGAAGGGTGACACGTTTTCTAAACCAAAATTAATTACGTTCCATCTAATTGATTTATTACGCTTAATTAAGCGTCTCAACACGTCGTGAGCGGTGGTTTATTTAATTTAGTTTCAGAGGTGTTGAAAACAGTACAGGACTAAGATTTTAAAAAAACTAACAGGTATGAACAAAGAAACATTTTTTTTTTTAAACGTTGCCCCACACTAGGAATTTCTCCTGTATTGTGGGCGCGTTCACAAACATTTAAACTCACATACACAAATAGCCAGACCCGGAACAACTACTTGTAGGTCATACCAATATTTGTTCCGTGCGGGAATCGAACCCGCGACACGCAGCGCAGCAGTCAATCGCTTAACCGCTGCGCCAACCGTGCCGTCAATTGTAGGTACCTGTTTGACCTCAGAATTAGGAGTCTGTCCACCCTCTGTGTGATCTCAGGAAAGACGGCGCACAGTGGTCACGTGCTGCCTCGCACACTTGTACGAGGCAGCACGCCAAAGAGTCGCTTCGAAACCTAACTGTGCGAGTGCACAGTTAGGTTTCGAAGCGACTTTTTTACAGTTTCTCTGAGATGTGCGATGATAGGCGTTGCACAGAGGGTCTTCGGACCGGTCTTTTTGAGAGGTAAAGGCTTCTTCAAACAGCCGCGACGCGACAGCGCGACGCGACACTTGTAGAACAATTTCCATAAAGTTTTCATAGAAATTGTTCTACGAGTGTCGCGACGCGACCGTCGCGTCGCGCTAGTCTGCACGAGCCTTAACAATACCCTTTTCATTTACAGACGGTGACCACCAGGGTGGTTTTAGTGAGGTAAAAATCGAACACTCTCCGGTCTTATCCCCAAAGCTCGGGAGGCTTTTGAAGGCTTCCCTCTCAAAAAAAACTATTTGACAGCCTAGCCATGATCGCATGAAGGTATTCGGGTTGTTCGAAAGAGATACCGCCGCCCCTAGCACACAGACAACTGAGGGAACACGGGTGGGTTTTAGTCAGTAAAAGTCTGAAACCCCGGAGCGGGAGAAGTTATTTGATGATTTCCCAACCTCAAAGAAAAATAAAGCCATGGTCGCATGGCCGCTATATCATGTGAGAAACTTAAATAAGTATGTACTTGCGTATAATCGATCTGCCCAATCGTTTCCCAATTAAATAAATTGGGGTCGGCTTCCAGTCTAACCGAAAGCAGCTGCGGATACCAAAAATCAAAATCAAAAAGTCATTTATTCAAACTAGGCTGAGAGTCAGCACTTTTTGAACGTCAAAATTACATAAGACAGTCCCCCAAAACGCCCGCCCTTCACCACTTCCTAGTGCTTTAGCTGGGAAGAAGAAGTGGCGCAACAAACTCCCCAGCTGCACAGCTGTCTGTTATGTTAGAATAACTTGAATCAATACAATAATAGCATATAATTAACATTCAACAATAAATGAAAATTTAACTGATTAAAAATTAAAAAAAAAAAATGGTTTATGCAGTCAAGTTAAATAAACACAGCGACCAACAATTCTTATCGTTTAAGTAGTCGTACGTCGTACCTGTACTTTACATGAAGTGACTGTCGATCTGATCTCCACAACTCTGCTGCTGGTACTTGCATGGGTTTAATATTCTGGCCAATGGCACAGGTAATACCAATTTTTACTGCTGAACGAATTACCCTTTAATTGTGTAGTCGGGTAAAAAATACAATTAATCATTTTTGACCGTGATTATTTCCGGCAAGGATCAAGTCACCCTTTTTTTCCTAAAACCCGAGCCTATAACTAATCACTGGATTTAGTTTCAAAGTTCTGCCTGTAACCTTTTTTTGTTACAAAAAATATATCAATAGGGGTTACAAAAAAGGTGAGTTACTAAAATAAAACTCCTCTCAAAAATAAAGTATGTACAAGAACATAGAATAAACAGATAAAGTTAAAGGCCTGTGGCTGAGTAGTCACAGCCGCACAGGTCAATCGATCAGGTTAAGCTACGCTTGCCGCGGTTGATCCGTAGATAGGTGACCATCTCAACATACCAAGACCACACCATGCCTCGGATAGCACGCTAAGCTGTTGGTCCCGGCTGGTATTTGTGAATCTTTCATAGTCGTTACTGGTCGTTAGAAGCCCGAAAGTCTGACAACCAGTCTTACCAAGGGGTATAATATTACCTCGTAACTGGAGGTGTGAATTGTGTAGGGCAGGTAGATGATTATGATAGATAAAGTTAAAATTTATTATTACTTTTAACCTTTTACAAAACAAACGACACATTATTTATGAAGTAAAAGAATATTTCGTGAACAACACCGATCTATAACAGTTTCATCTCATGAATTTTAAATTAATGTTGTAAACTTTCGGTATAAATTGACAAACTGAAAGTATTATTCAAATATGCATGTATTTACCGATAAAACTACTTATCTCGATTGGTTTCTTAGTAGTTTTCCAGTTTAGAAACTGGTGATAGATTTACGGTGACTTTTATTTGGTAAAATTTTGTTCATTTCCATTCCAAATCTGATTTTAACTTTTAATAAAAGAACAACAATGTTGTTACTTTCCATTTTTGTTTTTTTTTTGGTTGGGAAATCATCAAATAACTTCTTCCGCTCTGGGTGGAGGAAGAGGGCGTGTCAGACTTTTACTGACTAAAACCCACCCATATTCTCTCAGTTGCCTGTGTGCCAGGGGCCGCGGTATCTCTTTCGAACAACCCGCACCCCTGGCAGGCATCGGCCCTTGCGGGCCCCACCAGTTGACTGTCCATTGGTCTAGTGTTTGCAAGAATGAGGTTCTGGGTTCGATTTTCAGGTCGGGCAATGTGTGGGTTTTTCTATCTGGAATTCATCAGTTGCACCACGGAATCTAAATATGTGTTCGGTTGGTGACGAAAGGGTTGCCCTTTATTATATGGGACTTAAATATAATTGGTGAAATGTGAGTGTCCCATATACCTCTGTCCTAACCTTCAGAGAAACAAGGTGTGATGTTAAGTATCTAACAAGTTTGCTAAGAAAATTTTTATATCTTGCAAAGTCTGTTAAAACTAAACCAAATAACCTAATTCACTAAATGGTCGATATATGACATTCTAAATATCTTTAATTACATAATAACTGTTCGCCAAATTTTCATTTTGCACTTAGTATTAAAACAGCACACCATGCTTACCTACACTGCTGACAACACTAACAAAAGACGGAATGATATAGTATGCATATCTAATGCAACCTCGAAACATGTCTTTGTAGAAAGGTTTTTTACATTCTTAGGCCCATTTCTGTATAATAGGTTAAATAGAAAACAAAGTATCTATAAATTAAATTACTTCAGTTGTAAGAAAATTCACCATCATCATAGCGCCGAAAGACGTCCACTGCTGGACGTAAGCCTCCCTCAAAAGGGGGGATTTGCCATAATCGCCACTCTTGGCAAGCGGATTGGCGATCGCAGTATGGTTGTCATAGAGAACGCTGCTGCCCATTCTCTAGTAAGTCCCTTAGTCGCCGTTTACGACACCCACGGGAAGAAATGGGATGGTGCTATTCTTTTACGTCCGGGTCCACACGGAACACGGATGATGTTTTAATAACTTCCTGTTGGATGTCGGTGGCAAAAAACTAAATAAATACAAATTCAGAAGACACTGCCTTACGAAATTAAAGATATTTCGTCACTTCGTAGTATTTTTTTGGAAGTCGCTAGTTTTTTTCAAACCTATGTAGCAATGAATTAGGAATTTAAAACATTTGCGGTGCTGTGTAAATTCGGAAATAACAAGAAAATTATTATTAAATAAATACTGACCATCGCTTATGCACAGACAGAAGATCTACTTGTTGTCTGTAAATAGCCCGACTAACATGCTGTTTTTATTTTACTTTTATTTTCCTAATTTTAATTTAGTTATTACTTTATACACATTGTTAATTTATTACATTAAGCATTTAAGCATTTCCTAGCCTGGAGCACAGGTTCAACCTAGTACAGGCAATAAGCATCTGTGCCCTATTTTAAATTGTTAAGATACTTTGTAAATGTAAAACCTTTTATAAATAAACAATTATTTAAAAAAAAACAAATTACCTACCTTGTTGTTGATTCTCAATTAACTTATAAATTGAAAGAATGAGTTTGTAATATAGTCGCGGCATGAACGAAAAAGAAAATACAAAAAGTACCTACATCCATTTAGCAAAACAAAAAAGAAACAAAATGAAAATTACACCCCGTAATAAGATAACAAAGTTAATTAAAATGTAGCTATCTACCCACCCGGAAAGCAATTACACACGACACGACAGTACAAATTTGAACGAGGCACAATAGGAAACGCCTTTTCCTTTATACCAGTCCCTTAGAGGTCAGTTTCTTTGATCGTTTGACGGACAATATTGACATGGCCCTTTGTCACAGAAACACGGAGTTTGAGTTTTTTCTGAACTCTTTTTCATCTGTTTAGTGGAATTGAGGTGTTGGAAAAAGTATTCGTGTTTTAATATGTATTAGAAAGAAAGAAACCAATAACGTTTATTTGAGCACAGTTCGTGGAACAAAAACAGGAATAAAAAAGAAAAAATAGTGTTTTTACAAGAACAGGGTGTTCCACGCGCCATTAAGGTAATTTCTGTAAAAATGCCAGAAGGATGTTGGCACAGCAGTGTTGTTATAAGTCAGTTGTAATCATAGATTCGAACCCAGATTTACTTTGTGTAAAGGATTTAATCACCGCTGCTCTCAAAACGGTGAAGGAGAACATCGTGAGGAAACCAGCATGTCCTAGAGCCAAAAATCGAAGACTTGATCCACTAACAACCCGCACTGAGCCCTCGTGATGGATTACGGCCTACTCCCTCTCACAGAGCGGAGGTCTGTGTGCTGATTATGATGAGATGCTGGCAGCTGCGGAATGCTGGCTGCTGACAGTAATAGGTTTTAGGTAATTCTTTATCTGCCCTGAAAACGACCAACGGCATCGGAAGACCTACGCGTAGATGGCGGGACGAAATTGACGCTTCCATGAGGGAGTGGCCCATATTGGCTCAAGATCGAGTTGAATGGAAGAAGGAAAGGGAGGCCTTTGTATAGGGGGTAATACAGGCTGCATAAATATATATATATTACATACTAGCTTCTGCCAGCGATTTTGCCCGCGTAGAAGTCGAAAATTATCCCGCGGGAATGTACAAACGGGATATAAAGTATTATAACACGACACCTTACGCCATCTACCTGAATTTGTGCATAATACTACGCCTTCCGAGTAGATCGCAACGCGAACAAGATCAATCAGCGATAAGACGATAACAGCAACAGTACCTACAGGCTACTAGCGACATCTAACATTCGACGTGTGATATATCCGTGACGTCACGACTCAGAAATAGCTAGCTAGGAGGTGAAAGGATAGGATAGCCCCGCAGTCCATCCCTAGAACCACTTACAGCTTTAACCTAAGTCTAACTTCGTTTGCTAAAATCTGTCAAGTATTTGAAGTTAAGTGAATAAACTCCCTATCCGTCATCCAACGTTGGTTTTATTCCACTGCCACAATTATAGTATCCTATTTGTAAATCCGGGCTATAAACTATCTGTGTGTCAAATTTCATCTAAAGCCGTTAAGCCGTATTTGAGCGATTGAGTAACATACGTCTAAATATCCAAACATCTAAAGATACAAACTTTCACATTTAAAATATTACTAGCTTTTGCCAGCGGCTTCGCCCGCGTGAAGGTCGGTGTAATATGCATATAAACCTTTCTCTTGAATCACTCTATCTATTAAAAAAACCCAAATCAAAATCCGTTGCGTAGTTTTAAAGATTTAAGCATACATAGGGATATAGGGACAGAGAAAGCGACTTTGTTTTATACTATGTAGTGAAGTAGGGTTGACCAACAACGATGATGAGTAGGTGTATCTTTATAACGAGTGGGTATACACGTCGGAGTCTAGATATAAAGTATTTTTTTTAGCACGCTTTTATTGTCTTCATCTGTTTGACATCAAAGGTTTCAAATAGTTCACTGATAGCTTTTTATAAAAGTAGACCTTTTTTAAAAATATTGTGAAACGCACCCCACGCATTTATAATTCATATTAAAAAATATTTTCTACTTTCGTGTTTTTTCTTAAACAGAAAAAAATATTTTTTAAATTTATTAATTATTTCTGAAAATTTTAACCCTACGCAAAACTTTTAGGTCATGAAGGGAACTTGCATGACACCTCACAATACCTCGGAATATAAATTCGCTCATTACCACATACCTACTCATCATTAATGAATCTTCTAAGCGTCGAATAAGTTATGAAGCGGCTATAAACATAATACGGGATTAGAAGCGCTTTTACATAAGAGAAAACGTTGGCGCCACTAGTGGTGGTTTCAAAATGCGGTCAATTTGTTGTTGTTTCGTGCTTATATTCATGGGTTTAAATAAAACATGTTAATGTATACTTTACTGCTTATTATTTAGTCTACCAACAAGTTTTATTTTCTCTTGACAAATGAGCCAGTGTTGACTATTCTGCCAGATGTCACGTTAAGTCGGAGGTGGGCCATCGAACTTTATACTTTGAGGTTAATATTAATATTAATAGCTGTAAGAACGGCAACAAGGGTTAGTAAAAACGTGAACATAGATTTACAAACATATATAAATTACAGAGAGCTTCAAATATCAGTATTTTTGTAAACTGGTACCATTGGCCTTGGTGTGATACCAGAAAATATCAAAACAAGACTTTAATTAAGTAAGGAATCAAGTTGAAAAAGTTTAGTTCTACCGTCCAGTTTTTGGGCACGCCGCGATTGCGGCGGTAAGTCCCCTCTTTGAGGAGTGGCTTGAGAAGCGGCACGGAGTCCTCACCTTCCGCCTGACGCAGGTCCTCCTCGGACACGGTTGTTTCGGGAGGTTCCTGTTTCCGATAAGGCGGGAGGAAACGCCTGGGTGTTTCCATTGCGAAGATCGCCTTGAGGACACGGTGGAGCATACGGTGAAGGTCTGCTCGGCTTTGGCGGAGCATCGCCGTGTCCTCGTGGAGGCGATCGGCGGCGGCGATCTCTCGCGTCCGGCCCTGGTCCAGGCTATAGTACGGAGCGAGAGTGCATGGGTAGCCGTCGCTTCCTTCAGCGAAGCAGTGATGCTCGTAAAGAGGGAGGCGGCGACGTGAGGGAGAGGCAGTACGTGCGCCCTCACGGCCGTAGCCTTCGCACGAAACGCCCTGGGCGTCGGGAATCCCAGGCTGATTCCCGGCCACCGTAGGTGCGGGCTTGCGGACGGCGAGTAATGGGTAGCTCGCTGTCCGGTAAGGACCAAGCCCGGATCGACGGCGCGTTGTGTTCCACGCGCGCCTCAAAGAGATGTCAGCACCAATTGATAGGGCCCGCAAGGGCCGATGCCTGCCAGGGGTGCGGATTGTTCGAAAGAGATACCGTGGCCCCTGGCACACAGGCAACTGAGGGAACACGGGTGGGTTTTAGTCAGTAAAAGTCTGACACGCCCTCCTGCTCCACCCAGAGCGGGAGAAGCTATTTGATGATTTCTCACCCAAAAAAAAAAACCGTCCAGTTTTCCGCCTGATGCAGGTCCTCACCGGACACGGGTGTTCCGGGAGGTTCCTGTTTCGCATTAGGCGAGAGGAAACGCCCGGGTGTTTCCACTACGAAGATCACCCCGAGGACACGGTGGAGCATATGGTGGAGGTCTGCCCGGCTTGGACGGAGCACCGCCGTGTCCTCGTGGAGGCGATCCGCGGCAGCGATCTCTTGCGTCCGGCCCTGGTCCAGGTCATGGTACGGAGCGAGAGTGCATGGGTAGCCGTCACCTCCTACACGCAAAAAAATGTCTGACACGCCCTCTTGCTCCAACCAGAGCGGGAGAAGTTATTTGATGATTTCCTATCCTTAAAAAAAAAATCGCTCCAGCTTTGAATTATTATAGTTCTGACCAACCAGAAAATATTAAGGGAATGCGATTACTAATGAGTCAGAAGTGCCATCACATAGTAATTTTGTTGGTTGGAACAAAACTCGCGATTTACCTAGACATAACTGCGAAAACAAACAAGATTAAATCAGCATCATTAGATCGCAACCAAAGGCAATAAATATAGCCACTTAAGCGCTGCATAAACTTCTCACAACCAACAACCACTAATGTCAGCCACTAATAGTTGCCTGCAGTTGCCAAGTCAGAGATAGCGCTTACTAAAGGTAGGTAATTAAGTGACCGCTGGATCCCACATAAAATAATGAAGGTTCGTAAAAGGAGTTTCCATAAAGCTGCTTTAGTGCTAAACGTCTATTCATGTTTCATATTTCAATACGGTGTTTTCATGCTTTAGAATATTTGAGGTTTATAGTGTGAGTTGTATGAGCTCGTAGTTTGTTTCTATTTGAGAAAAGCTTAGTTTAGCTCGCGTAGTCAATGTTGAATGATATTAGGGTGCCCATGGAATTTACTGGATTATACCACGTTTTTCTAGTACCCTCTTTTGAATGCACTACATGCATACACTTTTCATCCCAAATTTACACAGCATCGCAAATGTTTTAAATTCCAAATTCATTGCTGCATAGGTTTGAAAAAACTGTCGACTTCCAAAAAAAATACTACAAAGTGACAAAATAACTTCAATTTCGGAAGTCAGTGTCTTTGGATCTGTATTTATTTAGTTTTTTGCCACCGACATCCGACAGGAAGTTATTAAAACATCATCAATATACAAAGTGGATTAAATACGTATTATTGAGGCTAACGCAAAAAACTACCCAAGCAAAGTTAATAAAATTTATATGGGACACGAAAAGGAATTTTAAAATTGATTTTGAAAATTTTTTTGCTCAATTTTCGGAGAAAAAAAACTTTGCTAAGTAATGTTATGTGTTCCGTGTGGTGCCGGATGTAAAGAATAGCACCATCTCATCTCTTCCCGTGGGTGTCGTGGAAGGCGAATCTAGGACTTACTAGAGAATGGGCAGTAGCGTTCTCTATGCATTTTATCACCATACTGCGATCGCCAACCCGCCTGCCAAGCGTGGCGATTATGGCAAGATGGCAAGCCCCCCAAATTGGGGGAGGTCTATGTCCAGCAGTGGACGTCTTCCGGCTGAAATGATGAAGTAATGTAAATAATACAATAAATTTCGCTGAACAACATGAAAGGCTTTGCAGTCGATTGCCATTTTATGTATAACTAAAGCCCATACACTGACAAATCATCCTCTAAAAAAATTAAACAAGAAAATACTTCATCTGAAAGCCGCTGTCATTGTCACGTACTCTAATAAAACAATACAAAGGCAAAGTTTCGTTTATTTTATTAATAAACATTTTCAAGCGCATTATATCCGTTAATATCCGTGATAACTACCGCCGAAAATGCATGAAGTTCACAAAGCTATGTATGCAGCCGCAAAGTCTCGGGCTTTGATTAGCATAAGGTTACTAAATCCCTCGGTTTGGCCTGCACATTTTATTTGCATAACTACCGGGAATCCACGCCGCTTGAAACTGTTTGCATAAACATTAATATCGTTTTAAATTATATTGGTGCCGATTCTGTTGTACACCGAACTAAACTAACTAAACTATCACTAAAATTCCTTACTTTTGGCTATGAGAATCTTAAAGCTATTCTGCAAAAAAAGATCTCTAAATTTAAAAATAATTTTGACACAACTAAATTCGAATTTGACAAACGCGACTCCACGTTTGCCTCCCGTGATTTTTTTTAGAGCCGGAATCGCGCAGGGGGGGGGGCAGCCTCGACGTGTTTTAAATGGATTTTTTTACTTTTTGTATCGAAAATATGAAAAATTATTACCTACATGTTGAGTTTTAGAGGGGTACGGGGTTTTATAAAGGGGGTCGAAATTTTCATTATTTTTACGATAGGACACACCAATTTCGAGATATAAGCAAAAGAAAAGAAAAAAAAGGTACAGTACTATAATTGCGCCCGAAGTCGAGGTGTCAGTGTGAATTTTAGTTCTTGACAACCAATTTTATTCCACACCTTTTTAATCGCGATTAAAAATAGACAAATTTAGTTGGAGAATCAAAATTTTATATTGAATAGAATAATGAAATTGACAACAACAGAATAGCAAAATTACCATTTTCACTAAATTAAAAACTCAGTACAATCTTAGTGCTGTCAAACTAAAATATAGTTAAGTTGTGTCACTTTAGTCAATTCCAGAATGGGAAATCGTCGTTTGACAGGAATAAACTAAATTTTAGTGATTTTTAGTTTAGTTTAGAGAATTTTGTGACAAGAGAATCGGCACCATTGTCAGGGATGTCCGTTTTAATTGGCTTTTGTAGATTTATTTAAGTACGTTTTAATCCGAAGCATTTAGTATTAATTAAGATAAAATATTTCGGCTTAAAAAATACATTAGTTAATGTCATCAAAAGAGATAGGTCACCAGGGTCTTCGGATACAGTTGAAGTTTAGCAAAGAAACAATGCATTTTTAGATAAATTTAACTGTCTGTTTTCTAAAAAAATATTCTATTATAGCTCCTCTTTTGATGACCGTTCACACCTACACAAACTAACGCTCTTTTCCCATGGGGTCCGCAGAAACTTGACACCGTTACATAATATATATAACGGCGCGTGACATTATTAAATAATGAAAATCAGTTAATTTCGAGAGTTGTAATTTATTTTGCTATTTTTTTAATCATTGGTCATTATTTTGTTATTTTTAACGATTAATCGATTTGAATTCAACTAAATGGTAATTTTAAGTAAGAGCGGGTAACACCGAATGGAGTTGCATCTGTTATGGCGGGCGACGTCGTGTCAATTCAGTCAGTTGTTGACAGCCGTTGCACGTGGTGGTCACTCGCAAACCCATTGGCTCTAAATCGTTAATTATTGCTGCAATCCTTAATTGTTTAAGTCATTTAAGTGTCTGTAAAATTAAAATAGTGATCAGTCAACGCTACAGCGTATTTATTTCAACGTTTCCTGAAGTTTAACGCCCACTATGGATTCCCGTGCTGACGAAATCACGAGTCAGCAATCAGATGCAACAGCCCGCTTCCTGATGTCCCGTTATATATATTACGCCCATTTTATTATATTTTTAAGATTTCCAATCGTATACTACATACTATATGTCAGAGATCCTCTTCTACAAAAAATTAAATAGGTGCTCGCAAAAGAATTTGAAAAGTTGCGACTGACCTCTCTAATAAAACTCGCCACCTTATAAATGAACGTTGTTTTTAAAACCTAATACAAATTTATTATCTAACTAAATACTTCGTATATCCAATAACGCAACATCAAAAACCCCTTTATAATTCAGATACCCAATTAATTAAGAATTCACTTGTTTTTTTAAGCTGTTTTAGCAGACCCAAGTTGTTTAAACACTGGGTACTTCCATGCATTCATATCACTCATGTGAGCACCGGGGCTTAAAATCACAACCATATATTTCGAGCTGTGTAGACACGGACTTATTTCATTTGTCGTAATTAAATTATAGCTGAACAGTTCATGAACCTATGCTTTCGGCTTGGAGCAATGTGAACTTAAAGGTATTTTTTGGGATATATTGACAAACAAACAAATGACTCAGAGGCAGGCGTATTATTATTCAATTTAATTTAATGATTTTAGTTTAATTTTAGAAATTTTTATTTTTATTTTATTTGTATTATTGAATGATTTATTTTGAAACATATTCATAATGATCATAATTTGAAATTCTAATTTTTTTGCAAATGTTAATCAATATACCTAAAAATATGATCCTAAAAGGAATGAAATAAAGATATTGAATTTGAATTTTATTGGATTTTTTTGGGGGCGTAACTGAAGAAAAACGTGATTGAAGTAAGTAGGAACTTTGGGTAGTGTTTTCGTGTTTTTCCATCTGGTATTTCGCAGCAGCTATACGGAGTTTGGATTTGTGCCCGGTCGATTGCAATAGGCTCGCCCCTGTTACATGGGACTTAAACTTAATTAAATTAAATGTTACGATCATGTAACCCAAAATAATAGTACTTTCTTGATCTTGAACTCTTACCTTTTCTGTGATAATGGTTCCAGCGTTCTGCATAATACTTACGGATTTCGCCACTCACTTCGGAGGTATTTTATATTGTTTAAAGTACGCAGTTATTTAATAAATTAGTAAGAAAATTAGTTCTGTTTAATTAAAACTAGAATTTATGATCTTAATTATTCACGTTAAGTATCTTTAGCAAACATATTTTTTTATCGTAGTCGTAATAAATTTTAGCGAAACTATTTACTGCTTTTATCTAGGCACTTGTTAAAATAAATTAAGTGCAAAATACTCACACCAGGTATTTTGCTGTCGGCAATTTTTTTTTAAGCTTCCAGACAACGGTCAATATTTATATGCGCAAGATATCACGGATTCATTTTTTGAATTATTCTCAGAAACCTAGTGGCTAGGCAACACCAAAAATTGTATGTTGGTTCCTTTGTCTGACCGACTGATAATGGCTTGTTCAAAAAGTTCCCCTGTTTGACTGAACATGTAGTTATCAATTTAAGTTAGTTAATAAAACCTGTTTTAAATGTTGTCTCTAGATAATCATAACCATCGTTGGCACTACCAAAACCAAAAAGTATTGTGAGAATTATTTTTTTCCGATGATAATCAAAACATTGCCAGGACAAAATAGCCAACAGAAAGTGCCTAATATTCCCAAAAAAACCCACAATCTTCTTCACATTTATATGTAAAACATTCAAGCCAATGAATATTTGAGTGCTCCGAAAGATTCATATAAAAAGCAACTCTTCGATTAACAACGTAGCGATACTAAGCGAAAGCTTTCAAAAGACCATCTCTAACAAAAGACTCTCTTTTAAAAACGTCCCATTATATTTTCACGACATTTTATTAAAACTAAACGCTGTGGAACTGCGTAAATAGAAAGAACAAGAATAAATGCTAAGCTTAAAATTCTTGGAGGCTTATAAATGGCCAGTATTCCATTATTTCTTAGCAATAAAGGACCTCTGTTCCAGTTTTTTTAAGAATTGCTAAATAGTATCTATTGCGAATTTTTTTTTGTGTTGTCATTGTTATCCTGTTTTACAAAGAGTAATGACATTGGAATATTATTCTAAATTGATTTTGAGTGCTATTGGCATTCTTATTACTAAATCGAAATCAAATGAAATTGTACAAAACTGCATTTGCAGAAAGTTAATTGTTATTAGTTATTGTATGACTCACAGTCAATTATTCCATATTAAAATAAAAGATTTACTGAAAGGGAAAGCCCCAAGGTAGCACCCTAAAATTTTTAAATATTCTTGGAATGACTTTTTCATAAAATAGTAATTTAATTCAATTCAATTCATTAAATAAACTTGCGAGGTTTGTACTGATGCTTTTAATGATTTTAATTCTGATACGCCATATTTGTGTTACGGTTTTTTTTTTTGAGGGTGGCAATTCATCAAATAACTTCTGCCGATCTGACTGGAGCGGGAGGGCCTGTCAGACTTTTACTGACTAAAACCCATCCGTGTTCCTTCAGTTGCCTGTGTGCCAAGGGCCACGGTACCTCTTTCGAACCCGCACCCCTGGCAGGCATCGGCCCTTGCGGACCCCCATATGGCCGGTGCTGACATCTCTTTGAGGCGCGCGTCGAACACAACGCGCCGTCGACCCAGGCTTGGTCCTTACTGGTCAGCGAGCCATTACATACGTTTACGGTTGCAAATCATATTTTAATCAACATACAATTTGACATTGACCTGCAAATTGCAAAAAAAAAATAAGAAAATTAGATTCTCTGGCTACCTGAGCATATCCAACTTATGTCATTAATAGTTGCCTATAGAGCAACAAGGATCTTTTGGCACATGGCCAAACCAAATCACTACTAACACCCGGCATCTTTTTTCTTTAATACAAGTGACATTTCACTAAACAATTCCACAAATGTTTACGAACAGCGCCCCCTGTCTACGTCATCATCATTTCAGCGGAATGGGGGGCGTTCGCCATAATCGCCACGCTTGGCAGGCGGGTTGGCGATCGCAGTATGGTGGTAAAATGCATAGAGGGACTTACTAGAGAATAGGCAGCAGCCTTTTCTCTAGTAAGTCCATTAGTCGCCTTTTACGACACTCACGGGAAGAAATGGGATGGTGCTATTCTTTACGACCGGCACCACACGGAACGTCAACTGTCTACGTCATGCGAGAGCTAAGTCCACGTTCGCGGACGCAATAATATCGCCACGGGATTTTTTTGCTCACTGGATTTTCAACACACTGCTCAGAGCCGAGAGTTGAAAATTGAACAGTGTATTTTTTCGACGCGTTGTGCTACACTCTGTTGGATTCTCAGTGCGCCATATAATCCCGCCGCGATATCGTAGTTTAAAATGTCCTTATAGTAGTGTACGTTCTGTAATTTTATTTCTGTCCCTTTGCAACAAACATGATAATGTTTATTTTTGTGAAAACTTCTAGGTTTGTTGATGCATTTGAAATGCATCTAGTTTTGTAATGTTTGCAATGATGGTCATCATTGCAAACATTACAAAACTAGAACACTATACATATAATTCGCTTCTTTGCTTCAATAACATGATAAGTCCGATAAGTCTCTTTGTTTCAATAACGTGATAAGTCCGACAGTATTTTTTTTTAATTATTTTAAAACGTGGTTTTTGGAAAAATAAAGTCGGTCACGGCGGTTTCAATTATCAACTAATAAAAAAATGAACTGTCGAACTTATCACGTTATTGAAGCAAAGAGGCGAATATGCTCAAGTTGCCATGTCCGCGCTTTGAAAATTGGATCGACACGTGTAGACAGGTCATGTCATGTGTAAGTCACAATTACTTACTGCCTGTCGAATAACTTTCCATCCTCTCAACAATATTGGTAACCTATCTCACTCAAATGATGACAGCAATGAACACTCGTAGTAGGCAAAGTTAAATAGTCAAAATGGAACATTTAATAACTATAAAATCTGTTTCATGTAGATACTAGCACATAGCTCTACTATTATATTCTAAGACTAGCTTTTTCCAGCGGCTTCGCACTCGTGGAGATATTATCAGGATAAAAGTCCTAATCCTATGAGTAGTAATCTGGGTTATAATCTATCTGTGTGCCAAATTTCATCCGAATCCTTCAGCCGTTATTGCGTGATTGACTAACAAACATCCAAACATAAAAACTTTCACAATTGTTATATTAGTAGGATAGTAGGATGATAGGTGACATGCATGCTAACATAAAATCCTCAATTTCATAGCTTTTGGCTCTTATGGACCAAATTACCAGTAGATAAAGTTGAGCTAATTTTAATAAATAAAATGACAATGATTTTTCTAAAGATTTTCATAGTGAAGATTTTAACAATTTTATTATAGGTAACACGACTGCGTTTAAAGATAAAGAAAAATATAATTTTTCAGCTATTTAGTGTGTCGATCATAAATAGTTGACGAATTATGATTATCTTTATATAGTCCAGTTTACCATTACAATCATCGCCTGTTTAGGCAATGATTGGAAACGGCTAATTTCGGGAAATTTAGCAACTTTCCCATAGATAATTTCCACACCCACCCGAACCAAATGTAAGGGACGGCTGATTATTTTTTCCCGATCACGATATTGGTCCCATGGAAAAAGTTGTTTAGTTTGATGCTCTGTACCACATCCCTATATATGACCACGCCTTTCTGATATACACTGTAATATTTTATTTTTAAATTACGGTTATTGGCGGATCCAGAAAAAAAATTTCGATATTGCTATAACATCAGCCAAAATTATTATCACCGAATACACACGACGTTCCTAAATCAAAACAATTTTCACTTTCAATTTATGTAAACGAGCAAAGTTCGTGTTAAGCACACAATTACAAGTAATATGTAGCCCTGGGAACAGTAATAGGTACTAAGAAAGAGATAAATAGACACGTAACCTTGATTTAGAATACAGGAGTAATTTTTCTTGTTAACATTTAGGAAAGTTACCGCACCTGTGAAGTGTTCGAGGGAATTAGGAGGAAAATGTTTGGGCGAAGCGTTTAAAGGAAAAACACCTGTTTTTTTCAGTTATTTTCTTGGTGAATGAGGAAACAATGCTTATAGGTTTCCTGGAATGGATAATTTGAATTCAAAATTACATGATGGGAGCTAACCATCCATACCTACTATTATTATACAACGTGTAACGGAAAGGGTATATACATACCAAGGGCATGGCATCTTTGGATGATATCAATCGATATTGGAATGATTATTTATTCCTATCTCTATAGGTTCGGAAGTTATGAGAATTTTTAATACATTGATACCAGAACAAATTGAAACAACTACATCACTCGGAAGAGATTTGTCGTGATATTGGCAAGTAACGTGGAAAGTTATTGACCTACGTAGTCAAACTCAAACTCAAAGCATTTATTTCAATTAAACCATTAACAGGCACTTTTGAACTGGCAAAAAGTCGATCAGTTGGAAAGTTGAAGCTAGTTGTCCATTCCAAAACGTAAATCTCTATGGAGAAGAACGGGCAAGAAACTCCACGGACACTCTTTTAAAATCAAGTTGAATATTACAAAATCTTGGGAACATTATTCTTGTTGCTTCAGTATGTGAGAACAATGTAAAAAAAAAATTATAAATACAAGATAAAAATAAGCCCTGGAAGTTAAGAAATGACCAGTCTCAACCGACAGCGCCCGTTCACGAACAGTGCAGTGAATTTAAGAAACATATGAAACCGAAAATTTGGTATCAATTCATAGAGTATTTCATTTCAAGCTGAAACTATGTATAGTGATTCTATGCCAGCTGTTATCTTTATTGCTTAAGGATAGCAATAGGGTTTCTGTTACACCCTGTATAGAGGTAGAATTTGTTTGCCTTTTACATATTGTGAATGAGAGAACGTTGTAGGCCTACAGTTTCTATTCTTTATTTTCATTCCTCTAAAGTACCTGGTACTTATTGACAGGCCTGCACTGTCCTCCCATACCTAATATCACTGTAATTTGAAAACATTATAAAATCCAATTATTTTTAAAAGAGTAACCGTGGAGTTTCTTGCCGGCTCTGCTCCATAGGAAGCGACAAATTGGAACCGTGCACCTAGCTTCTGACGTTTCATAAGTGCCCTTGCAGGTTTATGTGAAATAAAATATTTTGATTTGATTTGTTTGAAAGTTTGCATGTAGAAACATCTCTGGAAGTCAGATTTAAAAAAAATCTTTTTTCATTTGATAGTCAAATTTGAGGAAGGTTTCAGGCCTAAGGAGTCGAGTAAAAAGAAAATCAGAAAGAACGCTAAAAAATAACGCAGCAACCTTGGGTGGGCGATGCGATGCTATAGCATATATTTTATGTTTAAACAAGAAATTTCACCAAGACAAAGCCGCGGAAAGAATCTAGCTAAAATAAAATAATGAACCCTTTACACAATAATTGAAAAAAAGAAGCAAGGTTTGCAATAACCATGGAATTAACCATTACTACCTAGTAATATATGATCAGATTACTGAAACAAAAGTTAAAACATAATCATGATCCGCGCAACATTAAAACAATATGAACACAATATTAGAAACACCCCTTCAATATCAACCCTCAAAAACTCCGACATAGTTTCAGTATTACTAATTATGTAAATAATCATTGCGAAGCGACGGTGCTTGTGTAAGCATATGCTAATGTAACCAAAGCCACGGCCATCGTATACCAGTTAGTTGCTGCCTATTCTATTGCTAAAAGGATATATGACCCCGCATAATAGGTTGCCAGCGCTGTTAAAGAGCTATCGCGGAGCTAGGGTTAAAAGCCGTTTATATGAAGGTGTGGGGACTTAATATGGGTCTAACTTACAAGTACCTTGTGTACCTACTCTTTGGGAGTACTAAGAAGTCTAAACAAGTGTCATTGTAGCCGGCAACATGTTAGGATACTCACGTTTGGGTGATTTAATAATATCACCCTGTGTTGTATTTAATATGAAACTATTTTGACGTGAGAATACAGAAAGGGGAAACTTAATGTAACAGGGTGTATTTGTAATATCAAATTAACTGATTTATGTGGCCAGAGGGTAAGTTGATTTAATAGACTTTTGATTAAAATCCTTCTTTGTGTAAAGAGTTTATTTTAACAAGTGTGTTTTTTATCAAGTCGAGGTATTCCACCAAGGGCACAGATTTGAACGGCACGTGCTTGATCGGCACGTGAGCACTCCCACTAACGGCACTGAAACAAAATTTCGTAAGATGCCTTTCAGCGGAGCTTTTTATTCGTATTGATTTCAGTGTCCGAACGACACCTACGTTAAATATTTTTTTAGTGATGGGATATAATTTTTTGTTCAAGGCTTTATGAAACAACACATATCGATACAAATCATTCATTTCTTATCTTATCCTTCAAAGAAACTCCGAGCCACTCTATAATCTTGAATTTGAGGACCTGCCAAACTGTGTGTACACGTTTCCGATACGGGCACGGACGGACTGGTTGAAGACTTTAGTCATTAAACATTGCGGGAAAGGTGACGGGGAGACTTGACGAAGATATCCAAACGCTGCCCATCTCAACTGGAACTCTCTTTCTCAAAGTTGTGAGCCTAATGAGTTTACCTAGGCAGAGCCTTCACAACTTCAAAAAGTGAATCTGATGTAGATTGGTCTCGGCAAAACATGTTAATTGGTCTTGTTCAAATTAATTTCGAGGCCAACCCGTCTTTAGGCTCCATTTAGGCTGTGCATCATCTGGTCTATCTATTTCAGTGTTTCTGCAATTATGACGCGAATGCAGAAAGATGTGCTCGCTGTTCACGTTGATACTCTGTGACGTCCAGTCCAGCGTCTTAAACACGTCCTCCAACACGTCGGTGAACAGTTTCGGTATCACATCCCCATTTCACCCGTCTTAACAGTTGAATGAGGCTGGTTTTCTTGTCCTGGATCCGGACATTCATTGTGGCAGCATCATACTCAATACTCCGATGTAGCGCCAGTCAATTCAGTCTACGAGATTATGAAGTTAACAAAACTTAGTTAGGTAACGTGGGTACCATCAATTGATTAAACGCACCTTCGAAATAAAAACCCTCTTTTAGGCGTAGGTGTGCTCACGGCGTTACATATTTGAATGTCATTAAAAAAAAAAATCTATAGAGGTTGCTTAACAAATATTTAAATAATAGGGAAGGTTGGTTAAAGCTAGTTTGTACGGTCTGCAATAAATATGTCATTTTGTGCATAAAAAATTTCGTGTATATTCATGAGTTAGGTTTTATTTTACTATTTCGATATTTTCGGTGATTTTAAATCAATTATGTATTTGACATGGAAATTTTTTGAAATAAAATCCTTATACTTAATATTATGCTTTATACTTTTCTCATAACAATCACTTCACAATGTTTCTGACGTAACCTCAATCAAACTCACGATAAAAAATATACAAATGACTTTAAGCCACAGTCTATTAATTTTACGGCATTTAGGAAAATGATGGACCCCAATTTCAGAGTATTTAGGAAAACAACAACTAGTAATTTTCACAAAATAAAATAAAACAGCTCATGCCTGTATTATTAAATTGTTTTGGGAGCTAGCTATCAGCGCGATTTCATTTTCTTCGTCATTTATCCAGGTGTCATTTATGTGATTTAAATCCAACGTTAAACGAATGCATACGTAAACATTTAACCGCACTCATAACGCATGACAACGGAACCATTGACTGTACGTGGGCCGACACGCACTTGCCGTATCAATATGTTGGTAATGTCCTAAATAAAGAATACATATGTCCAATCACTACAAGCTGTTTACATGTGCCGTTCAGACACTGAAATCAATATGAACAAACTGTTCCACTGAAAGGCACGTTACGAAATTTTGTTTCAGTGCCGTTAGTGGAAGTGCTCACGTGCCGTTCAAGTACGTGCCGTTCAAATCTGTGCTCTTAGTGGAATACCTCATCAAGTCGGCCTATTGTCTATTTATGTCTATTGTTTTCTACTCGACATTGTCCTCTCGCAAGTTGTGTCACCTTGTCCTCCGCCTTCCGTTGTCCCAGCCACTTTCTTTAGGTCGTCGGCCCGTCTAACTGGGGGGCGTACCACACTATGCTTGCCGATACACGGTCTCCACTCTAAGACTCGTCTGTTCCACCTGCCATGTATATCAAATCACCGATGTGCTTTGACACACATGACCAGCCAATTGCACTTCAGTTTGCTAACGCTGCAAGCTATGTCGGTAACTCCGGTTCTTTTCGATCATTTCATTTCTATTTTATCCTTCAATTAGATTTTACTAGCGGCTTCGCCCACGTGGGCGTCAGAATATTACTCATTAAACCTTCCCCTTGAATTACTCTGTATATTGATTAAAACCGCATTAAAATCCGTTATGTAGTATAAAAGATCTAAGCGTACAGGCACGATAAGCGACATTGTTTTATTTATACTATGTAAAGATAAAGAAGAAACTACGAGCATAGCCCGCTCCAGAGCACGCTGAACGACCTTGAATTTGTGGGCCAGTCCAACTTCAGTGTCCACGATACACTGTTTGAAGACCTTAGTCTTCAGACATTTCGGGCAACGAGAAGACTTGACGACAGTTTATTTACTGCCACAAAAACAAAAGCAAAACAATCGCGCTTCCTCGTCGTGAATACGTTATTAATCAAAATCAATTCCAACGAACACATAAAACAGTCAGTCGTTCTTCCGAAAGAAAAAATCTAGCGAAACATTTTATTACAGTGCTCTTTGAAAACGTTAAGAAATTGAAACAAAGCAACACTCGGAGAACGAGACAGTTTCTTTTTTTTTCTGCCCCGAGTACATGCAAACGGTTTCCCATTTATATTTGCAATAAAAATTACTTCTGGGACCATTTTTCAGCTGCGAAACTTCGGAAATGCAGTTATTTCTTCCCGTTGAAGTTATCTTTACACTCGATGACTTTGTTGAGTGAGTGTTCTTTCCAGCTATTTCTAAAGGGTTGCCTAGTTTTTTGCTCTTCTTGTGCCTCTCATAAAGGTAACCTCAGTCAACAGGGTTGCCAATCTTACCGTTGTTATCTTCTGGATTTTACTGATAACTGTGCCACAAGTATTGCAAAAAATTTTCGTATGAGAGGTCTCGGAAAGTACAAAATGCCCTGAGATAATCTGATGATAATTATTGACCATCGATTTCTAGGAGTCATAATTCAGAAGAACACATTTTTAATTATCTAAATCCTGCCGCATTTACAATCCAACCTAATTATTCTTTATTTTATCGAATGTAGTATGATCCTAAATTACCATAAAAAGTTCAGACCATGTTACATTAAATTATATTGCTAACATTACATTCCAGATGAGATAACACATGATTACTAAATAGGCCAAGTTTTTGTGTGTATTGAGGCAGAATTTACAGCGAAAAGGGTAACTACCCTACCAGCCGAGCTACCCAAATGAGTTTTCCAATATTAATTCTGGTTCGAGATTCGATTCATTACTTTTAGTGCCCAAATTTCAGTTCCACTTGTGTGCTTACATTTAGATTAGAAATAAGCTAATTTAACGCTGTAGGCACATTAATTAAAGTCTAGATATTATTTGTTCACGAATACACAGTTGTAAATTATTTAATAAGTTATTATGGTTACTTAGTTAGTTGATTTCTAGCTTTGTGGCTTTTGGCTATGTAATTCATAATGAGGTCACCCAATACGTCTTAATGTGGAATGCTGTTGTGCCCATTTTTAGTCTCAGACTATTTGTCTAACGCTACGTCAACGGAACGTCAACGAGAAACGAGATAACTGCGCTGAAGTACTGATACATACATTTACTATGACCGCGTGTCCTCGTCACCGGGACGGCTCGGCTCGAAAAATGTCGTTTCTCGTTGACGTTTCGTTGACGATGGCAGGTGGACAAACGGGGTAAACGAGTCAAGCTAAACGAACAGCTATAAGGTCCGAACTAAAAACCGCAGTAGCAGTGCTCGTCGAACATTTACACTACGCTAACGCTATATATTGTTTCTATGCAATAGCCATTTTTTTTGCATTTCCATTAATGTCTACGCAATAATAGAAGATAACGTCAGCGTGACGTCAAGTAACGCCAGCAGTTAAGATAACTACGGTACTTAAAAAATCTCACGTCGAAAATATAAACATGAGAATAACCTACAAATCAGAGCTAGAACCCATATCAGTGTTATGGCCACATCACCTCATCAGTAACTCAACATTCAAAGGTTTGAATAACAACGTAAATTACAATTCCAAATTTTGAATTATTCATATCCTATTTTGCCGATTCCGAGAGAACGTATTCTGATTAAATTCGATTTGTAATTTCCTAATGTTGCTACTTTGAAAAGGAGCTCAAAGTTTGTGCATATAGGCGTGTATCAAGCCTTTTTCGAAGTATTTAGAGGATATTTCAGTGAAATCAGATTCTTTTCTCGGTACTAGCTCTACAGAAATTGCACAAATGTGCATGCTGTAACAAAACGACCACTTTTCGGAATTGACAATGGTACTGTCAATAGTTTTATCCAATTATTATTCTATTGTATTGTTGTCACATACGTCATAGTGTTCTCTGTACTGAAATACGTGTTTAATATAGTAACTGCTAGCCATAGGCCTCTCTTTCCTTGTGCTTTCCCATGCTCCTGTGCCACCCTCATCCATGTTTTGCTCGCGATGGCAACAATGTCTTCCGTCCATCTTGCCGCCAGACGACCGACTAAGTAACCAGGTAGATTGAAATTATTTCGAAATTGTTTATTCCAGGCTTTAACATTTAACATAGTAACTAAATTGTAACGTGTTTCAACACCCCATTAATGACACCTAATAATGTGCTAGCTTTAGGCTGCGGCTCCGTCCGCGTGCATGTCGGTTATCGCGTAAAAAGTAGCCATGTCCTTTTCCATATTCCAGGCTACATCTTTGCTAAATTTCATGACGATCGGTTCAGCGGTTTATGCGTGAAAGCGTAACAGACAGATAGACCGAGTTACTTTCACATTTATAATATTAGTAGGGAAGTAGGGATTTCATCGATAAAGAACCTGTAACTGTGTCTTTTCTGAAATTCAAACAATAAACGAATCACCCACCTTCAATATACACCAGAATAAGCTCCCACGGAATCTTACCAGTTATGAATTATACGCGTATCGATACGTCGGGATGACTAATCGTTATGTCCAGACATCTCCATCCATCAGTAAGAACGTGATGTGTCATACTCGGCCATGGAATCGGTATCCGTGATTGAGAGTCTATGAATCCTTGATATTATTGGTTAGCCGTAACATAGAATAAGGATCTCAATGCGTAGGTATAGTTTTGGAGCGTAAAGAACAATCTGGATGGTCGCGTCGTTTTTTTTTTTCTTTTTCTGGGTGGGAAATCATCAAATGACTTCTCCCGCTCCGGATGGAGTAGGATGTCAGAGTCTTACTGACTAAAACCCACCCGTGTTCCCTCAATTGCCCGTGTGCCAGGGCCGATATCTTTTTCGAACAACCCGCACCCCTGGCAGGCATCGACCCTTGCGGACCCCACCAGTTCTTGCTGACATCTTTGACGGCGCGCGTACGCTCACTTTGCACGTATAACTGTACAAGGGGCATAATTTAAACTTTACGAATGGCTTACCACCGAAATATGAGCCTTAAGATATGGCGAGCTAGTCTTAATAGTTGGTAGTTTTATCGTGTGTTGTTGTTCGTAAAATGGTGGCTACACAGAGGCTTTTTTTTGCGGTTGGGTAATCATCAAATAACTTCTCCCGCTCTGGGTGGAGCGGGTGAGCGTGTCAGACTTTTACTGACTAAAACCCATCCGTGTTCCTTCAAATGCATGTGCGCCAGGGGCCACGGTATCTCTTTCGAAAACCCGTACATCTGGCGGCTATACAGCGGCTTGTGGTTGAGTAATACTGCACGGGTCCATCGATCAGGTAAAGCTACGCGTGGATGTGATTATCTTTATATGCTGGGACCCCTTTGTGCTTTGAAAAGCACGTAAAGCCTTGGGTCTCACCTGTCATTTGTGGATCTTTGACAGTCGTAACGGGTCGTCAGAAGCCCGAGAGTCCGACAACCAGTTCTACCATGGGGTATCGTATTACCCAGTAACTGGGTTGTGTAGGTCAGATAGCCAGTCGCTCCATGTAAAATACTGGTACTCAGCTGCATTCAGTTAGACTGAAAGCCAAACACAACATAGTTGGGAAGAGACAAGGCAGATTGATTTTTAGAACGTACGAAGACTGTCGTTTCTGTAAAACTTTTTTATTCTTTGCCAGTACCTATGTGGATGGGGGAACTCGAGGAGTTATTGAATATGTTGGTTCAAGATTTCCATATTTATTGGGGGAATAGTGTTGTTTACTTATATAGCAATGAGGTTGAGCAATTAGCATTTTGTGGTGAAGTTGAAATTTAATATCACAGTGATTACTTTGATGATGAGATAGAAAACTTTATGTACATGTGTGAAAGAGACGTTGTACGTTTTTCCAAGAAAACGGTATTGGAGAGCGAAGATAAAGTCTAACTTTCATTGTAAAACAGTTAGTATTGTAAATGAAGACAGACATGCTGTTTAAAGTGATTAAATATATTACGTTAAGGGTAGATTTTTCAATAGTCACACAACTTTTCATTATCATTATCATCATATCAGCCAAAAGACGTCCACTGCTGGACATAAGCCTCCGTCAAAAGGAGGGGATTTGCCATAATCTCCACGCTTGGCAGGCGGGTTGGCGATCTTAGTGCGGTGGTAAAATGCATAGAGAACGCTGCTGCCCATTCTCTAGTAAGTCCCTTAGCGACTAAGGGACTTACTACGATACCCACGGGAAGAAATGGGATGGTGCTATTCTTTTACGTCCGGCACCACACTACAACCACAACTTTTATCGGAAGAATAAATCAGACAGTTTGACATATCTATACAAAAGCTGTCAAACCGCATATTTAATTCCTTAGATAAAAGTAATATGACTATTGAAAAATCAGCCCTTAATATCTTTTACACTGCGGAAATCATTTACGCGGCAATTTATTTCACCCCATCTTAATAACATACTCGAATTGAATAAAAATATCCAGACTTTTCTTCATTCATTTTTACTGGAATAGACGATATTTGCTCGTGCAGGGGAACTATAAAACCAAAGAAAAAGATCTTCAAAAATTATGAACCTTAACTCATTTTCCCCTAAAACATAAATCTAACAGTATCATTATACGAACACACACGCACATCTTATGCAAATCGGGGTCCTCAACGCGCGGTTATTAAAAACATGAATTTTACAAGCTTAATATTACGTGACACGTACGGCCGCGGTAATCCCTGGAGCACCAGTACTTCGGATGTCGGATTTAAATATGATTACTTTATATTACCGGTTTTCGAGGGAAAATGTTGACAATCCGGCATTTTGTGAAAAGGGTTAAAGCTTTCGGAATAAGATTTTTGCAGAAATGTTTTGATGAGTAAGTTTAGGGTAGACAGTAGTTTGTACATAAGAAGTTAGATACTTTTGTACCCAACTACCTAACAATTACAATGCATTTCGCGAATAACGATAATTGTTTTTTTTTTTAATCTAAACAGATTATAAATTAAAGTTGCTTAAGACGCCTGCAAACCGCCACGACCCAACGCTGCAACTCTAGTACATCAACTTACATTAAGTTTTCATAGAAATTGTTCTGTTGAAGTCGCGCCTGCGGGAGCCTATAAATATCTGCCTATGTTACTGCGTTGTTCTTTTAAACTACGCCATGGATGTTGATGCGGTAGAGATAATTTCGTGTTAATTTTGTAAAATTTTAAATATTGTGAATGAGAAAACGTTGTAGGCCTTATATATGTCTATTCAGATTTTCTATTTTTTATTTTTTTCCTCTAAGTACCTGGTACTTATTGACAGGCCTGCACTGTCTTCCCATAACTATTATTACTCTAATTTAAAAACGTTTTAAAAGCCAATTATTTTTAAAAGAGTAACCGTGGAGTTTCTTGCCGGCTCTTCTCCATAGGAAGCGACAAATTGGAACCGTGCACCTAGCTTCTGACGTTTCATAAGTGCCTTTGCAGGTTTATGTGAAATAAAATATTTTGATTTTGATTTTTGATTTTGAAATAATATACGCAAGATGTTTTTTGTATTTTTTTGTTTATAGTAATAACATCGCATTGGCGCATTATAGCTGTTAGGGTGCTATGTACGAAATTTTAAATAAATAATTATAGGAAAAACCGCATACAAACATGATACAGAAACAACAACAACAAATACAGAAATTTGGATGCCATGATGATCAAGACGTAAATCTCGTGTGAAGCAGGGGCCGGTCACTAGTAACGTATGAGTAAAGCTTGGTATTTTTTGTTCCTGCTTTACCTACCGCATTGTAGATATTTTTTTTGCATTATAAGCTACTTAGTAAGCTTAAGGTGCGCTTACACGAGCTAAAATTGCTCCATCGTGGGCAATTTTGGTCAAATAAGACGTCACGACTACGTCCACCAATTTAGGGTAATGGCAACATGTAGCAACCTGTTGCCAGAGATACGGCCACACAATATGGAGCAACTTATTAAACAAGGCAATGCGCCTCCCCCACCGCCTCCGCCGCTGGCCGGGTCCTCTCGCAAAAACGAGACGTAGTTATTTATGCTTGTACGCATAAATAACTACGTATCTACGAGATGGAAAGAAAATTGACAAAAAATTTACAAACTGCTTTGATATTCGGCAACTCATGAACTATATGGAGCAATCAGAAGCAATATTCCCGAAACACATTGGCAATTAATTGTTGTTGCTCCAGATTGCTCCACTTAATTGATCCAGATTGATCCATTAGTGTTATCGAGCAATAATTGCTCAAAAAATTGCCCGTGTAAGAGCACCTTTACAGCCACTATTAATGAAAATAAGTCTTAACTAACTTAACTATACCTACCAAGATTTCCCGCTACCCTTTAAATTTCTAATCTCGTCAACAGAACTTGACATAAATAGGTACGCGTCTTCCCATTTCTTCCGCTTCCACGTTGTGCATCTCTCTTATCATTCTTTTCTAAAACATTCTTTCAATATGGCCGACCCGTTGGAGCATGCTCTTTTACAGTCAGTTCAAAGATTGCAATTATACACAGGAAGTGCCATACTATTGTTGAAGTTATTTTCACGTTTTTCTGAAAAAAAAAAAACCTAGAAAGGTATAGGCTTATCATTCTTGACCAGGACGCTAGTGTATGCGTGAAATGTAGTTCTAATTCCGTTAAGCCCAAACCTATCAGAAGCTTTTTATTACTTATTATGGTTTTTTTTTTTGGGTGGGAAATAATCAAATAACTATATATACTCATTCTCCCGCTCTGGGTGGAGCGGGAGGGCGTGTCAGACTTTTACTGACTAAAACCCACCCGTGTTCCCCCAGTTGCCTGTGTGCCAGGGGCCGCGGTATCTCTTTCGAACAACCCGCACCCCTGGCACGCATCGGCCTTTGCGGGCCCCATCAGTTTTTGCTGACATCTCTTTGAGGACAGGTCTTTGAGGCGCGCGTGGAACACAACGCGCCGTCGATCCGGGCTTGGTGATTGCCGGGCAGCGAGCTACCCATTACTCGCCGTCCGCAAGCCCGGACGGTGGCCGGGAATCAGCCTGGGATTCCCGACGCCCAGGGCGTCTCCTGCGAAGGCCACGGCCGTGAGGGCGCATGTACTGCATCTCCCTCAAGTGCGCCGCCTCCCTTACTTATTATGGTAATTGTAATTTATTTAATAATGCCTATTTTATTTCTGTTTAGATTTGGATAAACACAGCGGTAGGTAAGTGAAAAATTTTGAACAAACCTGCAATACGTTGTTTTTTGGTGTTCCTTGTCATTCGAAAAACATGATTCTGTTATAAAATTCTTGCGTATCTCTCAAAGCGAACGTGTTCCTCTTACTTCCTTATTAATAACGAGTTTTACAAGAACGTTTATGAGACAAAAGAGACGCCCACATTTCGTTTATCGCGAGCCGAACATAATCAAATGTTCACAAAATGACTTCCAAGAATACGGCATGTCTGCTGTAGAATATAATAGTCTGTCGTAAAAACTTTCATAATCAAATTGTGAACTTGACACGCTAGCGTTTATTCGTGACTTTGTTTGTTGGACAAATATGCCACTTATCTTCATGCATTTCTTCCGGTGTTTTATTGACAAAACTTTTTGTAGCATCCATGTTAAATGCACGATGATGTTGGGGCAAGAAAACTTGTGGTTCAGGTTATTTTTAATGGGTGATTGAGTAGGAAGAAGAACATGTTTTATATCTACTTAATATACCTCGTATTACTTAAGAGTTAATATTATTAGTATTCTTTTCGGGAGTGTTCCTTTTACTCAGCTCTTGGGCTGGTTTTAGCCACATTTACGGGCCAAATCCCAGTAAGTGCAGCGTATGGTGTGTGTTTAAGATGAGGGTGTGTTTTCTTCCACCGAATGCATGAATTTCCCAATTATTCTGCATCTGTTTAAAATTGCGGCTTTTTGGAATGTTATTTATATTTTATTTAGTCTTTCAAGTCTATTAAAAGATTTCAGGATTATTATTAAAAGTCTGTGATGTCCCACTTCAGGGCAAAGATATTTCTCGATCTCTATCTACTATAATTCCTAAAATGTCGAAGAAGCTCAACGTAGAAAGTTTTAAACTACGTAAACAGAGGAAAATTCTCGGAAGCATCTAGATCCAGCATCGTTCGCAAATAGCAGTAAAAAATATCTGGGGTCTCATCTATCTGCCAATACATCTTCGTCGCCCGCTAAAAGCGGCCCCGTTCGTTTGAGCTCAAACATTTCGCTGTGCAATTTCTTTGGCCCGACCATCCAAAACTTAATACAATTCCGAAATCAAAAATCTGATTCCATCCACCAAAGTGAAGGGAATTGTTTCACTCGTGCGGGCCAGATTTGATTTTCATTTGACTGAAGTCAACTAGAAATGAAAATTTTTAGTCTAGGGGCCTGGCCCCTCCCCTGACGGCAGCCTGACGATATTAGTTACTCTTGACATCGACGCAGCCTTTTCGCTCCAATCTTTTAATCAAAGGAGTTAATTGCTTTCAATTTTACACGGGACGCGTCGGGTTAGATGACAGATGTTAAGACCCTTTTGACGTGACGCACTTTTATGTTCTTGTTAGGTTAAGTATATTGTTTTAATTTTTAGAAGGGTAGATCCCAGTGGCGAGGGGTAGAATTATGGACAAGGTAAGCCGTTCCAAAAAACACTCACTGCATGATGCAAGCTTAAAGTTTCTTCAGAAGATTATTACAGAGAATTTTATACGGAAGATTTGCATTTCTTTGTGTGCAGGATTTTTTCACTAATACATAGAAATACTTAAAAATTCATTGTACTTTGAAATAGTGAACGGTGGATTGGTGGAAGTTGAAATTCTTAAAGGTAGGCCGATGGGAGTCGGCTTCTATTGACCCGACGCCACTGGTAGATGCGAGGAGTAGGAAGTTATGAAAAACCTGATCGAACGAATAAGCCAGCGTGGATAATTTTAAAACTGGCGTGGTAAATAATTATGTTATAATTTGTGTGACGCACGTCACGAGTTGTTGTTTTGCAAAAAAAAAAACGAGTCGTTTGATGTTTAAAGTTAAAAGTAAAATGCGAATTTGTGATTTGAATTAAGTTTTTATAGGTATCTTTCAGGATTTCCAAAATGACTAAATCTGACAGGCATGTTTGCAATATAAAAGCTATCAAGCCGACATATTTATTCCTCAGACAAAAGTTATCTGACCATTGAAAAATCAGCCCTTAAACACCAAATTTTAAGGGCCAACGTGCAGAGTAGTAAAACCCAAAACTTGAAACTGTAGAAAGTTCATGAAACGTTATAATTCGCGTGCACCGACGAGTTATCATTTCCTAAAAGTCTCATGAAATTTAAATTTTGCTTCCTCGAGCAAGTATCTCATAGTATCACGTAAGTGAAATGTCCTCAAACTGGATGGTTATGTACAAACTTTTTGAGTTACTCATTTTTGTTTTATTTCCGTCGTAGTATTCCAAAGGCTTGTAAAACCGTTTTATTTTTAGAAAGGTGTCTTTAAAATATATGATTTCCTTCCATAGTTAACAAACCGTACCGCCCCGTTGGTCTAGTGGTCACAGGCGCTGCTGTTGAGAATGAGGTCTTGGGTTCGATACCCAGGTTGGGTAAAGTATTATTGTGTTTTTCTATCTGGAATGTCTCAGTAGCAACCCGGAGTAAAGATTTGTCCCCAGTTGTTGGCGATCGGATTGCCTCCTATTAAGTGGGAATTTAAAATAACTGGCGAAATATTATTGTACACACGGCTACACATCACGTTTCCAGTTTATGCTGATCTCGCAATGTACAGAATTCCTATACAATGCGAGATCAGCTTATACTGGCTATGTACAGCTTGATGTGTAGCCGTGCGTACTATAGCTGCACCTCTGCCCAATCATTCGGTGAAACTAGGCGTAATATTATGTTATGTTAACAAGCCATACATACAAACTTTTATCCCCTATTTGACCCAATAATCCCAAAAATCCTTTTTACTCACCTTCGTTGCAAAAGGAAATCTTGTGCAAAATTTCATGCTTCTAAACCCAGCGGTTAAGGCCGTGCGTCTGTCAGTAAACGAATTGTAGACTTAATATATCTTTGACTAACAGAGATGACAAACATCAGTGTGCAGTCATAACGTCTTAATACGATTCTACTTCTGTAGAGTGTAGAGGTTTCTTGCTTCTGAATCAAAATCATTCTATTCATGTTAGACTCGTGTATAAGACCATTAGTAAGTAAAATTAATTCACTCAGATCTAAGCCTCTAGCCTCATCTATTTCTGTATTCTCTACAAAATTCCTCTCCATCTTGGTTACGCTAAAAATAAATACCAAGTTCGACATAAACTGGATGTCACAAATAAAGCTCACACTAAAATATTGGTTTGTAATTGTCCGTTAGTCATGGATATTTTTATACCAATCTATACAACGTGTAACGGAATGGGTATATACATACCAAGGGAACGGCTTCTTTGGATGATATCAAACGAAAAGGAAGGGATTTTTAATCCTACATATCACTACATGTTCGGAAGTTATGAGAATTTTTAAAACATTGATACCAGAAACCGAACTTTTCAAATTGAAATAAACACATCACTCGGAAGAGATTTATCGTGATACTGGCAAGTAACATGAAAAGTTATTGACCTACGTAGTGTGGTGACACGTTTGTTATGATTTGAATTTATGAAACATATGAAACCGAAAATTTAGTATCAATTATTAGAGTATTTTATTTTGAGCTGAAACTATGTATAGTGATTCTATACCAGCTAGTTATCTTTAGTGCTTAAGGATAGCAATAGGGTTTCTGTTTCACACTGTATATTGAAAAAAACCAAAATAATCCAAAACCAAATTAATCCACCAAATTAATCTATTTAAATTAATTTGGTGCACACAAAAGAAACACCATAACATACAAAGCACAATTAAAAGAGACAAATTAGGTATCTGAATATAAAGAAAATGAAAGGCCACCTTACAAAAAAAATTAAAAAAAAATAAAGTGACTGACTACGTACGTGTGTACGTAGTCAGTCACTTTATTTTTTAAAATATTTTTTAGCCGTGTGGCTACACATCAAGCTATAGATTTCCTGTTGACGCTGATCTCGCACTGTACGGAAATCCTATACAATTCGAGATCAGCTTACACTGGAAATTATACCTTGATGTGTAGCCGTATGTACTAAGTGCAGTGTGCGGCTCAAGGTCGCACGAAATGTTAAGTTTCCATTTTATTATCCCCCGACTCTAAAACGACAGGGTGTTTATAAGTAGTAAGCTGGTAAGGTGGTAAGGTGTGTGTCTGTGTATGTGGCATCGTAGCTCCCAAACGGAAAGTAAATTAGTCGGGAGTGTTCTTAGAAAAGTTTAATCAAAATCGGTTCAGCCGTTTGAAGATTATCAGCTCTTTTCTGGTTGTTGAAGGGATTTGAGCATCTTCCACGGGTCTGATCAAGTCAAAATTTGGTATTCTATTACTTCAGTGATATTAGACGAACAAAGTAACCTTGAACTGATGTTGGAGCAACACCTGGAATTTCCAGGATACCCAAGTAACTCAACAACAAACAGCAGAAGTATCGTGTTTGGGCTCACTGAAAAGGTCTCAATGAATAGGTTATGGATAAATGGTGATCAGGACGAGGTATGAGGATAAATTAGTAACAAACTTCACTGTGGGACACATACGCAACGCTGAGCAGATTTAAGCGAGACGTTAAGTTTAAAAAGAAGGAAATAAAAGTTAAATTAAAAATTTAAAAAGCCCCGACCCAAACAAAAACTAAAAAGTTAAAAAATAATATTTATTGGCTGTTTAAGTTGGCATTGTCAAGTCGGGGGACGGCTAATGAAATAGCCATCCCCTTGATCAAAATATTACCTACAACTTAAACGGCCAATAAATATAATTTTATAACTTTTTAGTTTTTTTTTGTTGGTATATTGACATGGCTAGCTGACTTAATGTGACCAATTATTCATTTAATTAATGGTCTGTTTCTCGGTATGTTAATTACTTGGCTTACATAATATTTAGAATCAAGTCTATCTAACTAAGCAGACAGCTGTGCTGCTGAGGAGTTTGTTGCACCACTTATTCTTCCCAGCGAAAGCACTAAGAAGTGGGCAAGTGTGGCCGTTTTGGGGGACTGTCTTATGTAATTTTGATGTTCAAAAAGAGCTGACTCTCAGCCTAGTTTGAATAAATGACTTTTGATTTTGATTTTGATTTTTAACATAAGAAACAATTGGAACCGTGCACCTAGCTTCTGTCGGTTCATAAGTGCCCATATAGACTTAAGTCAAATAAACTATTTGGATTTTTATTGAAAAGTTTCATGTTTCTTCTCTTATTCCGCTAGACCACAGTATTTTTGTTTGGCAAACCCATAGGACTAACTTGGACATCATTGAAAAAAATCTTTCTCAACAATCTCGGTACTATAATTATTAACTCTGCTTCCAACAAAATTTCTATCTCTCGCTACCTGTTATAAACACAGCCATTTTATGAAGTTCAGCCTAATTTGAATAAATTACTTTTGATTTTGATTTAATGGGAGTCTATCTCAAAAAAAAACCTTTCACGTAGGCTGTACTTTTTCCATAGACATAGTGTAAAAGACACTGTAAATGCCAGTACCTAGATATCTATAACTAACTGATTCACATAACCATAGAAACCTCAATACCCCCAATTTACCGCAACGACAGTATTTCACACTAAAACTGATACTAGTTAATGAGGACAATTCTATTTGGAATGTAATAGCCGTTTCCAAAACTAAATAGCGGTCGCCTAACTAATTGGCCTGGCCCGGTAATCTGGCCCGGGCCTTATTAATTGCTTTATCAATCGATTGGACGGATATGGAAGGTATTATGGCCCTTAATGTAACGGTATGGGTAAGGGATAGAAGGTGACATGTCTTTATCGTGTCGACCTTCTTTGAGAGATTAGACAAAGATCATTGGTCATTTGTAATTGATTTGAACTGATGTTCACACAGCTTCCCGTGATGGTTGTTGGTTTCACTCAAAATGAACTATAGTTTAATCAATTGGCTGGGTATACTTTGAAAATTAATTTTATGGAATGGAGTGGAATAGAAAGCAAGACTATACGCTCAGCTGCCGCGCTTATTATCACTTAAATAAAAGGTAATCTTTAGATAGCCATCGGTTTAAACCTTTAATCTGAACCGGTCTTTATTAACACTGATAGCCGAACTGAATACCGAACACTGGTAGCCGGTCGTCAAAAAAAAACGGTCTCTAGGATAATTAATTTAGTTAGTTATTAAAACTGTTTTAAATGTGTTATATTAGTGTAAATTAGTCGAACCTAGGTATTACGTAACATATACAGTGAATAAACAGTGTTGTTTGTCGCGAAAACTTCGTATTAAAAGGATATGAAACCAGCTGTCAACTCAACGCCTCAACGGTGACGGATTTCAAACTATCTTCAGTCCCGGGGAGTATTTTGTTTTATTTAAATGATTGTAGTTAGTATTGATAGACTACTGAACACCACAAAATACTGCTCAGGTCTCTGAGCTACGTCCATCACACACTGGCACGGTTTATGTCTCCTTTTGCTTGACAACTAGTGGAAGTAAAATTGATGACGAAAACATTCGCCCAGACAATAAACACAACACTACATATTATACTAAACAAAATAAGCATATTACGGGTTTCTACTTTATAATTTAATTCTGTACTGTGTTACAAATTCTTCACCTAAAATCAAGTTTCTTTGTACCTAATTAAGTTAGTAACAAGGAAAGCAGTGTTTTCTTGATAGTATTTATTTTCTGTTTAATTTTCCCATCTAATTCTAATTAACTTTATCTAACTGTAATAGTTTATCTAAATGTATCTAGCTTTTTCATAATAAATTACTTTGTTTACTTTTTCTCCAACTACCTCCTACTTATCCACATATTAGAACATCTTTTCTTGCACTGTTATTTAGCTGCATAACTTCACACATTCCAGGTGACTGACAAACATTCAAAATGATGACCCGCAGAGCTACTATCAAGGAGATGGAAGCGAAGCTGAGCGCTACCTTGAAGGAGCTTAAAGCATCTCAAACTGAATGCAAACAATTGCTCCAGGAAAGGGAAGACAGCGAAGTGGAAGTGGAAAATATTAACGCTAAGAACACCTTCCTTAAAAGTGAGCTGGCTGAGCTACACATACTACATATGGACTTAGCCAAGCAGCACAGTCAACTACAACATCAAGTGTCAACATTTCAAGTGTGCAGTGACACCCACGAACTGGCTTTGAACCAAATTGCAGAACTTAAACAGAAACTATGTGAGGCCCATAAGGCCTTATCTCTCTCAGAGTCTGTCAAGGTCAGAGAACAGGTTGCTAACACCAATAACCTATTTTATGAATTGGTTGACAGTAAATCAAAATCAGTGTGTGAGCCAGCTGTTACAATAGATTTGACTGGTGACGATACCATGCCATTGTGTCCTATTGTTATGAGTCATAATAAATTAAAGAAATATATTAAAATTAAGAAATTAATTAAACGGTCACAGAGAGCAATTAAAAAACAAAATCTCTTAAAATTAAATCTTTCCCTTAGAAAGGAACGTCTTATCCTTTCAAAAAGTTTAAGTACTTGTACTGTTGAATTAGATGAATGTAGGGAAAAGTATGACATTGATACTAAGCTCCTATATAATGATATTCTACAAAAGGAGCGCTTGCTGAAGGATATTTTTGAGAAATATGAGACTTCACAACATGAACTAAGTGAGCGATTGATTGAGGCTGGGGAACTACTTGAATTGGTGAAGTGCAATGCTGAGAGGTATGAGTCTCTGACTAATAACCTCTCATGCAGCTGTGCCAACCAACCAACACCTTCTCAGCCTCACCTTGACTTGTCTCCCCCGCTGTTAGTTCTTCCAGCAGAGCCCAGTGTTAATATGCAGAATAATAATAAATCAATATTTTTTTGTGACGAATTAGGTTCAGGCTTTGGCAAAATTTTACTTAATTACCTTAGCCACAGTTTCACCAATCATAGTTACCATAACATAAGTTTTAAACAAATGATTAAAAGAATTGCAAACACCAACCTAGATAATTATTCAACAATGGTTTTGTTATTAGGTAATAGTACTGGTATTACCAGAAAGGACATAGTGGATGGTGTAGACACCTTATTAAAATTAAATATAGGAAAGCTAATGTTGTGTGCTTTACCTTACTCTGATACTTTATCAGATCATGAAAATTATTATATTTATAAGTTGAATAATACTATTCACAGGCTGACATGTTGTCATAGTGACAAATTATTGTATTTTGACACTAATAAATTTGTTAGTGGTTTTAAGTTAACTCAGGGAACTTTATCTCTGTCTTGGGAATGTAGACAAATGATTGCTATGTTGATAGCATATAATATTAATGAGGTTATAGATAATATAACAAATACTAGTATTAGTGACGAGTCTGTGTTGTCTAGTTATACTAACAACATAGATATGAATTATGAATTGTTAAGTTGTACGAAGGAGGATCCACCTATTATACCAACATCTATGGAGGCCAGTACCAATCAGAAAGAGTATTCTCTTTCTGCTGGAACTCATATAGACATTTTAGACACTTCAGCTGTAGTGGTGGAGATTGCTCCAGATAACTGTTTAAACTAGTTTGTAAGACAACAGAAGTTACCCCGTCAAATAACCAATTATTGTTAGAGAATAATAAAAAGGTATCTTCTGGCACTTTTACTCATAATAATAAAAAACCAAAGGGAGTGCAACATACTTTAAAACTGTTTAACCAAAATATCCAAGGTTGCTCTTCCAAATTACTTGAAATAGAATTGTTTTTGGAATATACCAAGTTTGATGTAATTTGTTTAACAGAACATTGGCTAAAAGATCATCAAATAATGTCAATTAACTATGAAAATTATTGTGTAGTTAGCTTTTTCACCCGAAAACGTATGATACATGGCGGGTCTTTAATATTAGTTAGAAATTCTATTAAATCGAAAGAACGAAAAGACATCATTGGGCTGTCTGTTGAACACACTATTGAATTGTCCTGTGTTGAGCTTGATAAGCATGTTATAGTATGCGTTTACAGACCTCCAAGTTACCAGAACCTATCTGTATTTGATTCTGTAATGGAAGATGTGTTAAAGAAACTTAGTACTAGTAGTAAGTCAATAGTCATATGTGGTGATTTTAATATTAATTTATTTGAAAATAACTCAAATACTGTCAGATTATTAAGTCTATTTAGGTCATTTGGTCTGTCAAATGTTTTCAATGAACCAACCCGAGTGACAGCTTCTTCTGCCACTTGTATTGATAATATTTTTTGTAACTGTGATTACTTACACAAACAAATTGTAAATAAGTTGCCATCTGATCACAGTGGACAAACAATAACATTTTGCTCCTACATGCCTTTACAAAAAATTAAAATTAGGTTTAGACCGATGACATGTAAAAATTTAGAGAAATTTAATAATTCTTTGGCCAGTACATTATGTGTTCAGAGTTTTAGTAACGTATGTGACCCAAATGAGTTCTACGCCGAGTTCTTCTCACTATTAAACAAGAAATTTAGTAACACTTTCCCACTAAAGACTAAAACTATTTGCACAACGTTCTTATTTAGTGATTGGGCTACTCCAGGTATTCGTAAAAGCAGGGAAAAACTTTTTGAACTTTATGGCCTAAAGCAACAAATGAATAATACAAGCTTTGATCAGTATGTTTCAAAATATTCAAAAACATTTAAATCTGTGTGCAAATTAGCTAAAGCGCTTTATATTAGTAATAAAATAAAATCAGCTGATGATAAAATTAAAACGACCTGGCAAATAATAAATAATGAAACAGGTAGAAATAAACAGCGTAATACTGAATTTAATTTAGAGACTGCAAATGGCTCCATCAACTCAGATGTAGAAATAGCTCAGGAATTTGAAAACTTTTTCGCGAATATTCCTGTTAAAACTACTGAAGCTTTAAATTCCTCACCCGCGCGTTCTGCTGCCTTACTCAGAAAGAATGTAAGGGCATGTTCTTTGGAGTTCAGATTTCAGCATACCAACCCCCAAGCTGTTATAAAAGCTTTTAAAGATCTTAAAATTAAATCAACAGAAGATCTTTGGGGAATGTCTGTAAAAGTCTGTAGTGCTATTATCAAAACCATTGCGCCCTATTTAGCTTTCATATTTAACACCAGTGTAGACCAAGGAGTCTTCCCGGATCTCATGAAACACAGTAAAGTAGTTCCTTTGTTCAAATCGGGTGATAGTAAAGAACCTAACAATTATAGGCCTGTGTCAATTCTGCCAGTTCTCAGTAAAGTGTTTGAAAAGTTGATTCTCAATCAAATGTTACGTCACTTTAATAAAAATGCCATCTTTCATGAACAACAGTACGGTTTCACCAAGGGGCGTTGTACCACTGACGCTGGTGTCACCCTAATAAAGAACATTTTTAACGCCTGGGAAGAAGCAAAAGATGCCATTGGAATCTTTTGCGACCTCTCCAAAGCGTTCGATTGCGTAAATCATGAGACACTTCTGCTGAAACTGGAGCACTATGGGATTAGAAATACAGCTCTCGATTTACTAAGATCATACCTGAAAGACAGAAAAGTTAAAGTTCAAGTAAACGGCATAAACTCATTAGGGTCTGAAATGGCAATGGGTGTTCCTCAAGGTTCAATATTGGGTCCATTCCTCTTTTTAGTTTACATTAATGATTTACCCTATTTACTTTTAAACCAACCGAAGATGGTGTTATTTGCAGATGACACATCATTGATATTTAAAATAGCCCGACGGTCACAAAATCTTGACGACGTGAATAACTGTATTCTTCAGGTCCAAGATTGGTTTACGGTAAATAATTTGGTACTAAATAACACAAAAACCAAATGCATTAGATTTCAATTACCAAATGTTAGAAGTAGCGAATGTGACATCATATTGAATGGAGAAAAACTGGAATTTGTTAATCAAACGGTGTTCCTAGGAATCACGCTAGACGAGAAATTACAATGGGGACCTCATATAACATCTCTTGCGGGGCGGCTAAGCTCCGCCGCTTATGCTGTTAGGAAGATCAGACAGTTAACAGATGTAGAAACCGCGCGTTTGGTCTATTTTAGCTACTTCCACAGCATTATGTCGTATGGCATTTTACTGTGGGGTCGGGCTGCTGACATTGAATCCATCTTTATTTTGCAAAAGAGAGCTGTCAGAGCCATTTATAATCTACGTCGCCGCGAATCTCTCAGGGACCTATTTAAAAGGATTAATATTATGACGGTACCTTGCCAATTTATTTATGAAAATATCATGTATGTAAGAAAAAATCTACATCTTTTTAATAAAATAAGTGATAGACATAATTTTAATACTAGAAACAAAGACAAATTAGATCAACCATTTTCCAGATTAGCTAAAGTACATACATCTTTTATGGGGTACTGTGTTAAATGTTATAACAAAATACCTTGTGATATATTGCAATTAAATGAAAGGAAATTTAAAACTCATATGAAAAGTACACTTTGTAAACAAGCATATTACAAATTAGAGGATTATATCCAAGATAAGAATGCTTGGAAACATGCTGGTCCTGCTCCATAGGACAATCTAGAGTCTAGACAAAATCAAACTGGTTGCTAATTGAATTATGTAATTAATTATATCTGTGACATTGATTACACTCAGTGATTACTTTAACTCACACACTGACTGATTACATACTTGTTAATATTCTAGGAAAATTGTATATTTACTTTTACAATGTTTGTAAATGTGTGGGCACTATGTATCTATCATAGAGTTAATTTATCTATAATTGCTTCAATTTCATTCTTTTTACCAATTTTGGTACAGTAATTTTGTTCTGGATGCATCGTTTTCACACATAATTATACAATGAATGTGTGTTAAATATTGTAGTTAAATCATTTTTAAAAGAGTAACGGTGGAGTTTCTTGCCCATTCTTCTCCATACGAAACTACATTTTGGAAGGGGCGACTAGAATCAATTCTATTTTAATGTAAATGTTGACGTTCAAAAGTGCCTTTTAAGTGCCTATTTGAAATAAATGCTTTGACTTTGACTTTGACTTTGAATTGCTTTATCAATAGGAAGGGTAAGTAGTTCGGGGTTTAATATGAGATGGCTGATGGCATAGGTAGCAGTATAGAGTATTTTAAAGAGAAAATTGGTGACCCATATCGTTCTTCTTCGGCATTTATCGAGGTAACCCTAATTTGAAAAATTCTTTAAGATGCGAAAGCACCTCGCATTTCAATACAACAAAGCGCATAGTATCAAGGAAACCGTAGAACTGATGGTTAGACTGTGTGAATGATGATATAGTTGGAAATTGGGTGACTACCGACATGACGACTGCTAGAGAAGTATGGGAGATAAAGATATGTTGCGCTGACCCCAAATAAATAAGGGCAACAGATGATTCACACAGAATGTACGAAAAATATGTAAGACGGTTTGTGCACCTAAATGTGCGTTACCTCGCGTCGTATTCAAAACCGATCGTCGCGTGCATATGTAACTTTTGTTTGGAAAACCAGAAAGTACCCGCTGCTGGAGCGATCACGCGTTCAATTCAAAGATCAAATTTTGGCATGACTGACGTTAGCTTTTAAATAGCACGTGGACTTGGCCTTAACGCCTCTCGCGGATGAAATTGTGTGAATTTCAAATTCTATACAGGGTGTAAGGGAAATGCTTCCAAAAACAAAGACGGGGTTAGGGCTAGTGATTCTCGATACAGTAACATCATTTTTTTTTACAATTTTTACCAATTTTTTAAATGCATATTCTGTGAGAACAGTTAAATGAACCATTATTTGAGATTAAACACCTTTAAAAACGACCCCAAGTCCAGGCCGCGACTTTAGGTTTGGGCATCCTTTGTAAAGCAACGCCAAAATTAAATAAGTAGAAACATTACAAGAAGCGTCAAACGTTTTAAATTGATGCAAAATAACCAATTTAAGGCGAAAGGTTATTGGTATCCGTTTGCATTTAAGTTGTATATAACCTACGAGTACGTTCTGGCTTGGGAAGCGTTCCCCTTACATCCTGTATCATGACAAAGTCATTCAATGGTCTCTGTGAACTTAAAAGTTTGTATTAGATGCAAATCATATTTTGTTCAACAAACAGTCTGACACTAACCCAAAAATTTAAAAACGTAAGGATATTTGTATTTCGCAGGTACCCTGGTGCTTCTCCCTTAAAACTTTTTTCTTAGAATTTTATCCCAAACACAAAAAGATCCACCGATGCACGGACAAGAGACCCACTCTAAAAAGATACCTGTTTTAAAACGGGCAGAAAGACATTAAAAGATATCTTTTCAGGTCATGAAAGATAAGAGTGAATGTAAGCATGTAACGGAAACTGCTCTCGAGTACAGTTTTCGTATTCACAGAGAAGAATTTCCTAGTTTTGACTTCGTAGACATCCGGAGACGATACTCTCTTATATTTTTGCGGGAAATATTTTTATTGTTTGTTAGTAATATTTCTGTAAGGAATAGATAAATATACTCTGTTTGGAGTATATCATACTAATATTACGAGTTTATATATAAGTTTGGATGTTTAGATATTTTGTTGCTTGAATGTGTGTTACTCAATCACGCCAAAACGGCTCAACGGATTTGGATGAGATTTAGTACACACTTAGTTTTTAATATGGACTACCACATAGAATACTTTGTATCTCGGTAGTACGTTTCCGTAGGATAATTTCAACCTCCATGCGGGCGACGCCGCTGGGAAAAGCTAGTCTAGAATAAATAACTTAACAGTTAAATCATGGGCTTTTTTTCATTAAAATGTTTTACGAACTAGCTCCTGCTCTCGGCTTCGCCCGCGTGGATGTTGAAAATTATCCCACGGGAACGCACTACCGTGACTAAAGCAGCTGATGTCCTTCTCCAGGTTACCATCTATCTCCTCGCTAGATATCGAAATCTTTACAGTGGTTTAGGCGTGAAAAGGTTGCATAGTACGGATCACTAAAAATAAAATAAGTTCTGTTTTTCGATACGTGAAATTATGAATGTCGAAATAGATGTTTTTAAATAATTGAGTAGAATATTTTTTTTTAATTTGTAACTAGCTTTTAGCAGTAGCTTCGCCCGCGTTATCCAATTTACATAAAACCTTAACAAATTATACATCTGACCCTACCTCATTAATCACTCTGTCTATTGGTGAAAAGCGCATGAAAATACGTTCAGTAGTTTTTTTTTTTGGCAAGAATTCATGAAATAACTTCTCCCGCTCCGGGTGGAGCAGGAGGGTGTGTCAGACTTTTACTGACTGAAACCCACCCGTGTTCCCTCAGTTGCCTGTGTGCCAGGGGCCACGGTATCTCTTTCGAACAACCTGCACGTCTGGCAGGCAGTGGTCCTTGCGGACTCCACCAGTTGGTGCTGACATTTCATTAAGGCGCGCGTAGAGCACATCGCACCATCTACCCTGGCTTGGTCTTTTCCGGACAGCGAGCTACCCATTACTCGCCTTCCGCAAGCCCACGCCTACGGTGCACGGCGATGTTCTGCCCAAGTCGGGCAGACCTCCACCATATGCTCCACTGTGTCCTCAGGGCGATCTACGCAGTGGAAACAGCCGGCCGTTTCCTCCCGCCTTATCCGAAACAGGGAACCTCCCGAAACCACCGTATCCGATGAGGACCTGTGTCACGCGGAAGGTGAGGACGCCGTGCCGCCTTTCTAGTCCCTCCTCAGAGAAGGGACTTACTGGCGCAATCGTGGCGTACTCAATCCGTTCAGTAGTTCAGTACTTTTTGAGTTTATCGCAAACAGACAGACAGACAGATGCAGCGGGGGACTTTGTCTTATAATATGTAGTGATAAGCAGACAAGTAATTGGGCTTGGGCTTCGAAAAAAAAAGGAAGTAATTTAAAATCCTGAACCTATATTTCAGCATCAGCTACCGACTCTCTTAAGCAAACTTTAAAATACAAAAAAGCAATCTACTACTCATTTTTTCCTTTCTTTCCGAAGAAATACTTTCAGCAGCACTTGTATTTTTTCTCGAGCTATTAACCAAATCGAATGGGAAGGGTTTAATAATACCTTGGATTCATTTTCAGGGAAAAAACGGGATGATTAAACTCTCAAATTGCCGTTCTTTGTGGCTTTGTTATTCTGTTGTTCAGGTAGACCTGTTTCTTTTTATTTATGCACCTATTATTTCAGAATATTCTGAGCAATCATTTCTTTTTTGTCATTGGTAAATTATACTTTGGGTTATTTTCATTAGGGTTTTATTTGCAGGGATAGAAATATAAAAGTAAAAAAAAAGATTTCTGCAATTCGAATTTGTTAAGATTTACACTTACATAAGGGGGAATAGAGAGGAAAGCCCGCAAATCCTACTAATAATATAAATGTGAAAGTTTGTACGTCTAGATGTTTGGATAGTTTGATTTTTAGATGTTTGTTACCCAATCACGCAAAAACGGCCGAACCGATTTGGATAAAATTTGGCACATGGATAGTTTATAACCTGCATTAACACATAAGATACTTGTTATCCTGGTAGTATGCTCCCGTGGGATAATTTTAGACATCCACGCGGGGAGAGCCGCTGACAAAAGCTAGTTTCAATTTTTTATTTTTAGTTTTTTGCTATCAGCAGGTCTGAGATAATATGAACTTAGAGGGTTTTATTTATTTTTGTAAAGTGATATTTTCCTTTATTGTTGAATGTTAATTACCTGTCTATTTTTTCATTTAATTAAAGGACTTAATTTAAAAACTACTGGGCTTAAAATAATAACATGTACAGGCATCTAAAAAAGAAAATAATCATAAGTCATCCAAATATACGTCCGCATTGTTGTCAATGGGAAAAGTGTCCAAAAAGCTGGCAGCATTGCCGCGTTGTGCGTTGCTGATTCTTTGGCTGAAAAATAGGCTAGCCCTATGGTCACGTGAATAGTCGACCAACCGCTTGGAAATGTCTCGGTAAACTAAGTGGGCACTCGGACCCCATGGTCCTAGAGTTTCAACCCCAAACGGCTCGAACAAAAATGTTCCTATAGGATTGTAATATTTGCGCCGTTTGAGGTTTTCCACACCTGCAGCAGCCGCCCCAGCACAACCCCCTTAGAGGGTTGTATTGATAATTTCTTATGATTAAAATTCTTTGTAGCGTTGTTTGTTACGGTCGTAATCCAATTTTATTCACCATACGTCATGAAACAAAAGTTTCTATACAAAAGTTGTCAGACCGCAATATTTATTCCTCAGATAAATGTTTTCTGATTATTGAAAAATCAGCCCTTAGACAAATTATTCGGAAACATTTAAAGTAATACTTATTTAACTTACATATAGTAAAAAAACCTCGACGCTTTGTCAAGACGTATTAACTGTTGCGAAGCAGAGGCCGGCCGCTAGTCTACAAACAGAATCAATTGCATACATAATCATTTTACACGTAGTTAAATAAAATCACATTAAACCCATACATTTTTACCTGAAAATGTATGGGTTTAAAGTGTATTTAATTAACTAAATACCTATTTTCACATCGTAAATGATTGTCCAAATCGGTATATTTACGAGGCGTCGACCTGTACCCGACTTGACAGATGACGGAATTAATTGCATTCGATTGAAAACCAATTAATATGTATAGTAGGTATCTTTCAGTACCTGTGTAAGCTTTTTTTTTTGATCAGCTGTGTTGGGAAAGAATGCATTGGAAATTGAGTAATTTTTATAATCTGAAAGTTTTATATATAGGTACCTATTATGTTTGTTATGTTTGTTTGAATGTGATTGTTTTGTTTTATTATACTTTATTATTGATCATCATTTATAATGATTTGTAATCCGGTGTTAATTATCTATGAGTGTGGTTTTTAAATAAAAAATATTTGATTAATGAAGCATTATCATTATTATTGGACTGTGAAGCCGAAAACTTAAGTTTTTTTTTTAAAGGTTGTGATTTTGTTTTTTTTTTTGCATGGAAATAATTCATAAATAGCCTAATACAAAAAAAAAAACTAATTTTATTTTATTGAAGGGAAGAATTTAAACCTACGTGACGTTCAGCTTGGTGATGGGTCTTTTTATTTAGTCTTTGCACCACGAATATTTGAAATTAGGTATTCATATTGGAGAGTGTATTTGTTTTTAGCTGCAAGCAATTTATCATACTAGCTTCCACCCACGGGTTTGCTCCCATGATATAAAGATGAAAAACTTTTGTCGTTCCCAGAGGTTCAAAGTATACCCATACCATTTCAGTCCAACCATTTTGGAGATAAGCTAGAACAAACAGCTGGGACAGACATACATTTTTTTTGTTAGAAGTTTCACATTAACTTTCACATACATTTAGTAATAAAACTGTTATTTTTACTTTCACATACACTACAATTTTATTTATTTGTTTAAATATACCAACCCACATAAAATGTTTGATAAAAGCACAGAGGTGAACAGACCCAGAAACACGCATTTCGCCAGCTATGTTGAAGTGCGGGTCAAGCCTATTGGCATCAACCGGGCGTAAATCCAGACTCTGAGTTGCTACTGGGAATTTCTGGAACTAAGGTATGTAGGCTACACAGCAGCCAATATAAAGTACACAAATGAAACGGTCGTTTGAACAGACACTGCATAGGCATAGATTCAAACACAAATCACTGTAGAGGCAATACCTTTGGCGCTTAGGCGTCGAAGTATTCGTCCACATCGCTGTCATCTGGAAACGTGCCCAGAATAAATAAATAAATAAAAATAGTTTATTGGTAACACAAGTATAGGTATTAACAAAAATTTTGTGATTGGATCCTCCTTTTAGGCAAATAGTGCCTGTATTAGGAGAGTCCGCTCTTCCATAGCAAGACGTGTTAGGTATATTAAAATCAATATGTATAATTCTTATGCTAAAACTACTTAAATTAACATTATCTTAACATAACATAAATTAAATCGAGTGTGTGCATGAATGGGTGTATGTATGTGTGTGAGTATATGTGAGTGAAAGTGTAGCCTGTAGGTGTAACTGAGAGTACATGTGTGTGAGGGTGCGTATATGTCAAGGTTTCAGAAGTGTTTCGGTTTCATTGTAGGTAAGCTTTTGAATCCATTCCATTATAATTTTTTTACTTTCATAGTAGTTTTTGGGATAAATGTAGATGTATTTATGGATTTTATTATATAGCACAGCAGATCGTTTACTAAATTGCATACTGGCAAACAGTGTCCTTGTCCTAGGGATATTTAATATCATATCTTTCCTTCTTTTTGTCAGAATGCCAGCATCATAGGAAAGAGACTTGTGTTTTTTTAATATAATTAGTAACATATAAAGTTTCCTGACTGAGAGCAAGCGCAGCAAGCAAGAGCAGAAGACTGGCAACATTGCCACGTTGAATGGCAATGCTAATTCATTGGCCAAAGGATGACTCAGCCCTCTGGTCACGTGAAGTGTCGACCAGCCAGCGATTAATTTCCTTAAAGAAGAGACGTGCAATCGGGCCCCATGATCTGAGCGTTTTGACCCCAAACAGCTCAAAACTGTAGTTACCCATAAGGTCACAGTATTTATGCCACTTGAGGGTCTCAGCAGCCGCAGCAGTGGCACCAGCATAGCCCGCCATGCTGGGAACATGAGGTCTACCCATCTTCCAAGGCAATAACGTCATACCGTCTGCTCTCTTCCCATCGCCACGTACCAAACCGTTTGGTTTTAATACCGCTGGTACGCCGGCGGTGATAAGGGCTCGACGAATAAGCAGGACAGGCCATGGTGCCCGAGACTGTCAACAGATTCGCCGCAGTGACACCGATGCGGAGCAACACAAGGTGCGCCACACACACACTTTGTTTTATTGGAACGAAGTTTTGGAACGAAGTTTTGGAACGAAGTTTTGGAACGAAGTTGATTGATTGATTGATTGATTGATTGATTGAACGATTGAACATTTTATTTGGTTTTCAGCTGTTCACTTTTATTGTGTTTAATTCTTTACATTCCGATGTTAGTTTTAGTATGATAGTAAGTATTATGTACTGATAAGTCATTATGGTAAAGCCAACTTCGCTTCGGCTTCTCTCTTAGAAAAATGGACACCTCGCCGCTGTTGTAAACTGTCGATAAATTGTGAACTACACCATACTGCTTACCGACCGAATAGGTTTGGTTAGGTTAGAATTGCGACCAAGCACATGCGAGCCGAGGGAGCGAAGCGGGCGGAGCCGCGGTAGCGGCCGGCGAGCGCTACTTCCAAGTTAGTGGCAGTTACTTTACTATTTAGTAATAGAGCAAGGTACTATTCTTCTTGATACCAATTCACAATTTGACGGTTTCACTTCGATAGAACCGACCGCCGAAAAATAATGCGTGAAATTGTAAGCAGTATGTTACGGTTCATAATCTTTCGACAGCTTACAATATTGCGAGATAGATTATAATCTAACGGTATTTACAATATTACGGTGACACATATAATGCTACAGTTAAACATATTCTTAATAAATAATAATTATTATAGTGGGTACATGTAAATATACATTCATCATCATCTGCCTAGCATTTTCTGAACTATGTAGGGGGTCGGCTTCCAGTCTAACCGGATGCATCTGAATACCAGTATTTTACATGGAGCGACTGCTAAATGAAATGTAAATCGTAAAAAATTTGACTATAAAAGTAAACAATTGTGGAAGTATTAACACAAATTGAGAGAGGCCTATGTCCAGTAGTTATAGACCATTAGACACTTAATTGATAGGAAAAGCGTATTCCTTTAGGACTAACTAAAGGCCTTAATATACATAAAATTGATACTCCTAACACAATAATAATAACTTGCTGAACCCCTACAGATTCTAAACCTTTCTCTAATTGTTACTGTCATGATAACGGATACAGCTTATTTGCATGTCAATTTTCACTAAAAAGGGATAGTTCTGTTAAGCCCCAGTTGTCCAGTGGGTTACGAACTTTGGGTTATTTACGATTATATTTTAGGATTAACGTAACTCGGGACGATAGAGACTGTAAACGTCATAAAATGGCTGTGTTTATAACAGGTAGTGAGAGATATAATTTTTTTGGAAGCACAGTGAATAATTATAGTACTGTGGAGGCTCAGACGAGCCTCCAGGTACCGGGTGTGTAAGGGTATAAAATTAAAAGATTATGGGGTGCTTAAAATGTGGGACTCCACGTTTATTTCAAGAGTTCTGAAATACCTTCAGATGCTTACAAAGACGCGCCTGTCAATAGAATGAAAGCTCAGCGGATACCACCTACTTAAAATTATTTGACGTTCTATTTTAGAATATCCTAAATGCTCGAACATAGGCATAGCCTAATCATCGGCTGCCAGTATGTGCGTGAGGTTTTATACTTAGTAACACAACTACAGTACCGAGATTGTTGAGAAATATTAGTCCTATTAGGTCGCCAAACATAAATACTGTGGTCTAGCGAAATAAGAGAAACATGAAACTTTCCAATAAAAATCCAAATAGTTTGTTTGACTTAAGTCTACATGGGCACTTAAGAACCGATAGATGCTAGGTGCACGGTTCCAATTGTTTCTTATGTTAAAAATCAAAATCAAAAGTTATTTATTCAAACTAGGCTGCGAATCAGCTCTTTTTGAACGTCAAAATTACATAAAACAGTCCCCCCATAACGCCTGCCCTTCACCACTTCCTAGTGCTTTAGCCGGGAAGAAGTAAATAACAGGTATGCAAGAACAGTGTAGGCCTGTCAACAAGTACGAGGCACTGAATAAAATAGAAAATGGGTTACAAATCGTTGAACTTGGGTGATGGTTGCATTGCAGTAAGGTAAGTTAGAACCACATGGAAGTCATCTATAAATAATCGAATGTATTTTATTAAGTAACAGAAAAGGTCTATAGTGTAGTAGTTGTTCTGGGTCTGGGTGTTTGCGTATGTGAGTTTAAATCTTTGTAAACGCACCCACAATACAGGAGAAATTCCTAGTGTGGGGCAACGTTTTTTTAGAAAGAAAAAAAGGGTAGGCCTGTCAACAAGTACCAGGTACTGAATAAAATTGAAAATGGACTGCAAATCGTTGAACTTATTTGATGGTTGCATTGCAGTAAGGTAAGTTAGAACCACATGGAAGTCATCTATAAATAATCTAATGTATTTTATTAAGTGACAGAAAAGTTCTATAGTGTAAAAGTCCCTAGCATTAGATGGAATGACAACTCACTTCAAACTCCTAAGTTTTCACGGTGATATTTTTACAGAATACTACGGCAGGTCTTAATTTGAGGCAAATCATCGCTAACGTCAATATTTGTGTTTGCCATTGAAATAAAAAAAAGGAATGAACTTCAGAAAATCTGGAAAAGGACCAAACAATAATAAAACTAGAAGGCAAATTGATCAAAATCTTCTGTTTTCGCAGGCTATTGGACAACCACAGCCTAAACTATCTTGGTCATAAACTATGGGATTAAGGACGACCCTTACGTAATTTATTATTGTATCAAGGCTGTAGTGCTATTGTTCTATTAGTCATATTCCTACTTAATGTTAAAACTTGTGTGTAAATTATGCAAATTGTTCATTGTCAGGCTATATCCTTGAAGAGTAACTACCTACACGAAACCAATACTTGGCATTTGCAGAAAAATGCATCAATTTTGTTCTACAAAGTTGGGAATTCGGACCAAATTTTTTTTTTCAAGAATTTCATATGAACGGATCTTCAATTGAGTGATTAATGTAAGTACTTTATGGGGTTCGTGACTACACAGCTATCTTTATTGTTTTCTACCAACACTTCTTGTTGTTGGGAAAAATCCCAATTTTGTTAATCACTTCCAGTCTGGGTAGATGCAGCTAGGTAAGTACTATATTACTCAGCCATATTTGCTGGGTGTGTTCGAAGCTAAATAGGTATACCTAGTCATAATAAAGGTAATTTATTTTCCACCATATTGTACAAGCGTAATAAAATACAGATAATAAAGTTAATAAAAGACGAAATCATTTCATGATATGGTCATATTATGTGCGAGGCCATCTTAATACCATCCTTAAGAAAAAATTATCGGCTCTTTCTCAAAGTTATTTTTGTATGTAGAAAATGTAACGAAATACTACTACTTACAGGAATTCAAAACGTTTCTAAAAAAAGTAACACTATTCAAACCCAATTCACTATTTCTTCCACTCACTACAGTTGAAATTAATTGCAATTTCAATCCTATTCACCACCACTACCAATACCAACCAACCAATCAATGCCAACAACCAACAAACCAATTCCACCAATTAATCTATCTCTACGCAATCAATCTCAAGTAGCTGCGCTCAATGACACGTCATCAAAAAAAAGTATTAATGCATATGTATTAGTTGAACACTTAAGTTTTCACTTAAGGGTCACTTTAAAACCTACATATGAAGTTCAAGTGAAAAGTTTTCATTCAAGGTTGTCTGCGGCTATAGAAGTTACTTTGAGAGTAGGATGAACAATGTGTCGGTTTTCTTAAACATAATAGTTTTAATTGTTCAGGTAACATATTGTTTGAACAACATTTAACTCATCTTGATGTTATGATTATGAGGTTGTTTTATGCATAGCACAATTAGAATTCAATGTTCCCACTGCTGGGTCACAAGCCACTTCTCTTTGAGAGGAATTAGGCCGTAATCTACCACTTGGGCCCACTGCGAGTGTAGCCATTTTGTTTTTGTTTTAATTGTCATTATTTTACTTTTTACCTTTACACACACACGACACACATCACACGCTCATACACACATTACACACTCATACACATCAGTCACATCACACACTTTCCCCATTACACCACATCACACGCTCTTACTCACACACTATTTGCTGCTGTTACACGTCTTAGGTTCCCTAATCTTGTAAAATAAAGTTAGCGGACGAATGGATGGCCCTTATAACACAGGATTTTCCTAGCATAGGGGTCATTATTCACAAAAATTGTGCACAAATGTAATGTCATAATAACGTAACATGCATTGTATTTCTTTTTTTGCTAAAAATAAATTATTCATATTTTTATTCTTATTATGTATATAATTGCCAGTGTCGTAACGCAGGTCCATTTCCATTTCCTAGTCCTGACAAGCAATGAACAAAATTGGAAAAAATCTGCGATCTGAATTCGAGGCGTTTGACTACTTTGTATGTGAGCATTTTATGTATTTTTTTTTTGTAATGTACGTTTTGTTTGTACAGAATAAACATTTTTATTTTTTTACATGTTTTCGAATTCTTTAGTTCTAGGACATACCGGTTTCATCACCGTTTTCAAGAGCAGTGGTGATTAAATTATTTACACAAAGTACAAGCACCTGTCTGGGTAACTACGACTTACGGCTCGTAAGTCGCGGTTTTTACCACTAGGCCACCACTGCTCTAGCTTTGTGTATACACATACGAAATATGCAATTTGGCCGATGGTTTTGTCGATACAGTCAGTGGAAATGGTGAATAAAACGGGGTACTTTTCATGCGATCCAAGATTCTGTCAAACAAATGAAGGAAAACTATTAACGTCAGTCTTAGAAGCTTTAAAGATGCAACGCTAAAAGGTATGCCACTAACCTTAATCTTACACAAAATCTTGCCTGTCAAGGATTAGGTAGAGATAACTTTTAGTATACCCACATTACACTAGTTATAATTAAGTCACATACAATATGTAACAAAAACCCTGTTGTCCCTTCTACCTACGTTTTCATAATCGGTATACATACGTAATAAAGCAAGTCATTTATAAAAACTGTTCAACAAAAATAATTAAAATAAATATTTAATTATGAAAATTTGTAATGTTTAACTGATTTTGATTAGATCAAAGAAAGCCGCCGAGCTTGTAGTCTATTGTGCGAAATAAGGATACTTGTAAATTCAGATACTGTTAAAAATTTCTTTGAATATATCGATTTTAATAGTTATTTGATATTCAACTCTCGACTAGCCAATGCTTCTTTTTAAAATTATAACTTCGTAAATGTTGTGCTTGTAGGTAAGTATATACGTCCCTAAAAGGAACAACAGGGTTTTTGTTACATATTGTATAACAAGGAGCAAGCCTGTTGCATAAATCCAGACACTGGATTAATACTGAGAAAATTTTAATGAAATGAAATAAAATGAAATGAAATGTTTATTTATGTAAGTAGATCTTAGAAGACACGTCAATATTTTAAAACTAGATGGCACCGGCATTTCTTAGCTGACTGTTCCCTGAGAAGAAGAGCCGAAACAAACTCAGAGGTCATGGTCTCTTTTAAAGTCCAAACATTATATTATTAAAATTTTATGTGAGTCTAAAAATGCAGGGCAATGTCTGGAAAGGCCTTTTGAAGAAAGAGCCATTGCAGCTTTGAGCTGACCTGTCCCAACTGACGGCATATATGTAGCAGTCACCGTGTAGCTCAACCCTATTTTAGGGAGCTCAACGACCCGTCACAAGACGCTACCAGATTTGCAGGACATTTGCGTAGGCCATTTACAAAATGCTCAAAACCACCAGACGAGTTATAAAGTCATGTGTCGTGTGTGTCAATGAAAAACCAAAATAACACTTTGCCTAACCTGGAAATCGAAATCAAGACTTCATGCCCAGCAGTATAGTGCTTAACACCACTAGACTATCGAAGCAGACCTTATTAATAACGCTATGAAGAGAACGAATGAATTATTGAAAACCAATTACGAATATAAAGAACTACGTATTGGAATATCATAGAACCGAATTCATCGAAATATCTGGTCGAAACCGGTGTTGCCTTCCATTTAGTTACTAACTTTGCCTCCGTAATTCAATTTCTAAGAATTTCTATCTCGTCTGTCTTTTTGACGTAGAATTTACTTAGATTTAAAAATACATAATATAGCATTGAATGAAGTCTGCAATTTTTTTGTTTTTAGCTACCAAGAACCTAGGTACTTATTTTTTTAAGAACTGGACGCATTTTAGTCACTGGTCCTACTGTCCGGAAGAATAATCAAACTTGGACATTCTGGTACTGAGGGGCTCGTGACTAACTGATGCCAGCCGTACGGGTCGATCGAAGGTTAAGCTCCACTTACCGCAGTCAGTTAGTAGATGGGTGATCATCCAATACATATCGAGATACCTCGATGTCCAAAAGCAGGTTAAACGGTTGGTCCCTGCCTTATTTGTTGAACTTTGAGAATGATTATAAGTAATCACAAGAAAACACATTCACACACATGTACTAGTATGCCACAACATTTTTTTATTTTATTTTACTTTCTTAAATTACAGACACACACTTCACTATGTGTTTATTAATTCTAGCGTATGGTACTCGTGGGTTGCAGCTGAAAATCAGCGTCAAGTGGTGCATACTGTCTTGCCGTCTGATAATATGCTGAGCTGAGGCCCTTTTGGTATTGTTATCATTGTTTTCTGTTTTTTTTTTATTTTCTATTTAAATATTTTAAGTTGTTATTAATGATGCCAATACACGAATTTATCTTTCTTTCTTCTTCCAGTAATCACCAAGGAGTATCATGTAGCCCAATATCTGGGTTTTGGGGGAACATAGGCAATCGCTCCATATAAAGTACTGGTATACAGCTGCACTCAGTTAAGACTGGAAGCCAACCCAACATCGTTAAGAAAAGGCTACGCAAATTGGTTAGTGCTCCCGGTCGCACCGTATGAGGAATTTAACACTGCCCCGAAAAACAAAACCTGGCCACCACACAACATTCAAACATCAAAATGTTTCATAATAAAATGTTTGACAAAAAATTTAAATACATATCCAAAGTCACCGCCTTCCGAAATTAAAGTTATTTTTCACTTTACAGTGTTTTTTCGGAAGTCGGTTGTTTTTTTTGGAAAAAGTTTTTATTTTTACTTTTTAGTTATAGTACCTACCCCACTAATTCGAAATTTCATCATCCTTGGGGTCAAAACAATGCATATTTATGCGATAGCAGCAATCGCGGTTGATTTGCTGTTATTTTTTGAAGAGTTCCGTTGTCTGTCTCCGAAACGCATCATCAAATCTATATGAAAATGGGACCCCACGGGAAGCACGAGCTTTCAAATAAAAAAAGAATCATCAAAATCAGTTCACCCAGTCGAAAGTTATGAGGTAACAAACAAAAAAAAAACATACAGTCGAACTGAGAACTTCTTCCTTTTTTTGATGTCGGTTAAAATAAGTTTAAACCACACTCGATACACATAAAGTTGACAACGACTCTCGTCCTACGAGAATTATCTATTGCTCAATAAATCCTTCAATATTGCGTGATGTTATTGGCGACAGACAGGCGTCTATTTTACGCCTATCTTGACGGACGTCGAGGGTTCCGTTTGTGGAAAATCGATTTGAAGGGTTGAATTATGTTTGAGCTCGAGTGTAGGCAATTATATTTGGTTATGGCCGAACGGAACAAATATTGGCATGGCCGATAGTTGTTTCGGGTTTAGCTGTTCATGTTATTGCAGATATTTTATGTTTGTTAACATACCCACGATGTAGTACAAATCCTAGTTTAGTTAAATAAAAATTACTATGAAGCAGTGGTGGCCCAGTGAACCGCGACTTAAGAGTTTTCAAAGGTCCTAGGTTCGACAAGCACTTTGTGTAAATTATTTCGTCACCATTGCTCTCAAAATGGTGAAAGAAACTTTATGAGGAAACCGACATGTCTTACAATCAAGAATTCAAGGATATGTGGCCAGAGGCAACTGGGTGGTGCAGGCAGGGCAAGAGCCCTGGACGCCTATCGAAGGGGTGCGCAAAAAGTCGGCAATTATTAAATAAATACAAAACATCAATGAACCATTTCATACTGTTACCTAACCTCACTCAAATCTGTCTATGTCCATTCATATTCTCTTAAAATTTCAGAATTGCAAGCGATTTTTTAGGAAGCTGAAATTAATACCTTCGCTATTGAAGGCTATAATGGGTCAAGAAAGGTTATGCGACCTACCTTTGCTCAGTGTAGACCGAGAAGACCATTTACAAAGCGCAAGTATGATGCGTGCTCTATGTGAATTTTTTATATCGCTCTGGGCCCACGTGGTGGATTACGGCCCACTCCCTCGCACAGAGAAGAAGCCTGTGTACCAGCAGTGGGGACATTATAAGCTGATATGATGATGCTCAGTCAACCTTGCTTAAACTCACTTATTTAACCATCATTCATTCATTCGTTAGACGAACTAATAGCTAATTAGCTGAAGCGTATGTATCAAAAAGCTTGGAAATATCTAATCTATCTATTTGATTTTTGAAGCAGTTTAGAGTGGGAGTCCGTCACATTTTCTGGGAGTCTATTCCATGCTGAATTGTATGAGTGTAATGCAAGATACTCCACCGTCACTCTTTCAAAATTGTATGTATAATTATAAATGTGAAGACGGGTGCACCTATAATAAAAGATGTAATAAACTTTATATTTTTGGGCTATCAGCATCTGGTTATTGATTCGTTATGCTAACACCAATTCATTTGGTATTTCGGTTAATTTTCTCTCTGATCAATATTTTTTTCTCTACCAGCTCCATTAATTTTAACTACGACTGTCTATGGTTCTATATGTTAAGTAGCGGATATTTAAGTAACGTATGTCTTCAATACGAATTCATCACAATCTATATTAACTTCAAAGCTGTAGTAAATGTGGAGTTTCTTGCCCGTTCTTCTCCATAGAGATCTACGTTTTGGAATGGGCAACTAGCTTCGACTTTCCAACTGATCGACTTTTTTGATAATTAATAAGTGCTTGTAAATGGTTCAATTGAAATAAATGCTTTGAGTTTGAGTTTGAAATATTTTCATTTCCTCGAATAAAACTAGGTAGGTACTCCATAAACTTTCTTTGAGAGTTTTTACCAACATCGTTAAGCCGGTCGATGATATTCGCAAATATTATTTAAAATGTAATTTGTGTCTTTCCGATAAATGTAAACTATGGGCCTTGAAGACAAAATCGTTAATTCAGGACATTTCTTGCTCCAGCTCTGCGAAAACAAATGGGTTTTCCATTTCAAGTTTCGAAACGAAATCTCAATTGAATTCCTACACTATAAAACAAATATTCCTACCTACTAAAAATTCATCCGTAGCGAAACGAAATCTCCTTCAAACTCAAACATCGAAAGAATTTAAAATTCTCGAATACAAAATCTTGTCATATTTCAATTTCGATATAAAGTAAGGAATTTCTCCCAATGATACTCTGATATGCCAAAAGTGAGTTTTCCTGTTCCCCGAATGGCAATATGTTCATATTATAATAGGAAGTTTTCCTATTTCTATGATCCCTTGTTCTATTATACGGAGAATACCGTATGTACATAATATTATTGTACTGCGTACATTTGAAATACGCTGGGGTTATATGCACAGGAGAAATGTGAAGATTTCATGTTATTTTCCACGAAGGGTATAAAAGAACATATGACACGTCATATCGCTTTAATATTCCAATTTAAAGCTTAAGATAGTAGCTGAAATTCTTGTGAAAGATCTCGTCTATTTTAGAGCTATCAAGCTACTATAGCTGTTTCTATGAAACAAAGCTTCGAGACGAGAACTTCTTGAAATTACAGAAACATGAAACTACTGTAAGTCTCTGAGGTTGTCAACTATACAGAAGCTAACCGAAATCACTAAGCTTCTTCATATTGCAGATGGCTTAGAATGCCAGTTTATTTGCTATTGCTATTTGAAAAGATACGGATGTCTTACATGTCAACGATAGTCTAGCTGTTCTCTCGAAATGGTTTGCGGCTAATAATTTTTTACTCAATGCGAACCAAACTAAATGTCTTAAGTTCTCATTACCAAATGTACCCCAAGTAGGTCTAAATTTAAAACTTGATGGCAAGAAACTAGATGCTATTTTGGAAACTGTGTTTCTAGGAATTACTTTAGATTCAAAATTGCAATGGGGTGCCCACATTAGAGCTCTTGGAAGTAGATTAAGCTCAGCTGCTTACGCAGTAAGAAAAATAAGGCAGTTGACTGATGTAGCCACAGCTAGGTTAGTATACTTTGCTTATTTTCACAGTATTATGTCTTATGGCGTTCTGTTGTGGGGATCGGCAGCTGACGTGGATTCAGTTTTCATTCTACAAAAGAGGGCAATCCGCGCAATCTATAAAATGGGGCCTCGCGAGTCTCTTAGAAACAAATTTAACGAAGTTGACATACTAACTCTGCCTTCTCTTTATATCCAGAAAATGTCTTGTATGTTCTCAAAAACTTAAGTCTTTTCAAAAAAAGATGCGACTTCCATAACCTAAATACACGTAGTAAAGATGAAATTGTGATTCCAAAATTTAGATTAACTAAAACTAGCAAATCATTTCTAATAAACAGTATCCGCTTCTATAACAAGTTGCCAAAGTCGGTTACAGAACTTAGCGATGGAAAGTTTAAAACTCGCATTAAACGTGTCCTTATCAAAAAAGCATATTATAAGATAAAACACTACGTTGAAGACAAGGAAATTTGGCATTAATTAATGCTTCTTTCCTTCCTTCTGCACATGTGGCTTCCCTGGTACCTCATTAGCAGCATAACTATGTGAGCGTCTATTAACTGCTCCCAAATTACAATGCTAATTTTATTGTTTTTATTTTTTACACTTTCTGACATATTCTCGTCATTATTTTATATTATACAACACTTGTAATATCGAGTATTTATTAGTGATTCTCATGGGAATCTGTCATTGGTTTAAATAGGTTGATTTTACTTATGTAGATTCTTTTACATATTGCGAATGAGAGAACGTTGTAGGCCTACAGACGTAGTCTATAAATCTACAGATTTACAGACGATTTTCTATTCTTTATTTTCGTTCCTCTAAGTACCTGGTACTTACTGACAGGCCTGTACTGTCCTCCTATACCTAATATCACTGTAATTTGATAACATTGTAAAACCCAATTATTTTTAAAAGAGTAACCGTGGAGTTTCTTGCCGGCTCTTCTCCATAGGAAGCGACAAATTGAAACCGTGAACCTAGTTCTGACGTTTCCTAAGTAAAGTTAAGTAATATATAAAGCCCTTACAGGTATACGTGAAATAAAATATTTTGATTTGATTTGATTTGATTGGAATGAGCCAAAGAAAGGTCTACCCATCCAAAATCTCATAAAAATATATACTCACAAAGAATTACATTATTTACTTGTGAAACGGAACTAATTTTAAAAGTCAAAGCTAGAACGAAATCTACCAATAAGGTGCACCCAATGCTAATATGATTTACACTCCAGTTGCTCCAAAGCTAAAGAAACAATAAAATACATTAATTAATTTACTCCAAACACCTTTACAAGCTCATCCATCCGGGAAAAATGCTAGGAATTTAAGTTGGGTATTTATTTTAAGAGACTAGACAGACAAGCAATAATCATGATGACACCACAGCTGCAAAAATGTGGTCAGGTATTGGTATGCAATTTTTTAAAGCATAGAAAAGTTAACCCTAATGCAGAAAAAGTATCTTTTAGAATTAACGTGAATGTAGTCCTCATTTTTCCCATACAAACTTCGGGAGGTTATTACGCCACTGTTCGACAATTTAAATCACAAATTAAACATGGTATGGTTTTCATTATTAATATTGTCTGTACGGAAACAGAATACTAAAATAACAAGCCATTAAAAAGTTAGGAGCCAACAAAGATTCGTTTTTCTTGCTAATTTAACCTAATTTTGGGCGTGTTTAAGTAATAAAAGACGTGTAAAATCTGCAAAACCAAGTCAGTATCCCCAAATTCAATAAACTTTATTGGTCATTGATTTATGCTGTGGTTTTTTCATAAAACCCGGTCTTCCGACGGACATTTCTTAATTTTTTACGCGCCTGTTGTACTATTAATGAACCTGCATCGCACTCAATAATGTTATGCGTGTAGACTAGGTTCTAACTGCTCATTACTGCTACTACCTCTGTCGGACACGATGCTTGGTGAGACAGCTTGTTTTTAGCCAGGCCCATCAGTGAGTTCGAGCCCGCGACTAGGTTCCCCTTAAGTTCACAACAGTGTGCAACACAGCTTAGGTAAGGCTAAACTTGTAGAAATCATCACAGAACGAAAATTTTAGAAATCACCACGTTATTCCCCCTTCTTAATGTTATTATTTAAAATAGAGAGGGAGATACAGTTTTCATGGTTTTCAATGGTGCTGAAGCCAATAATAAGATCAAAATAAAAATCTAAGGTGGCTGCAAAAACTCTCATCATTCATATTCTTCTCTGCTAAAGCATTAGGAAGTGGTGAAGGGCGGGCGTTTTGGGGGACTCTGGCGTTCAAAAAGTGCTGACTCTCAGCCTAGTTCCGAAAAATGACTATTGATTTTGATTGGGAACAGAAGTTATAGTTTTGGCATCTGAACCGTTCCCACACCTCGCAGCAATAAATGTTTAAAAAAAACTGATATCGGAAATAAAGATATCTTTAACCCGACACCGGTAATCCTAGTCTGAAAATCTTACTAAAATATTGAGAATTATAAAAAAGTAGATATTGAAGTCAAAACTATACATTGAATATTTAAAAAAAACAGATATTGCTGCGAGGTGTGGAAACGGTTCAGATGGCAAAACTATAAGCTTTTGTTCCCAATCAAAATCAAAAGTCATTTATTGAAACTAAGCTGACAGGCAGCACTTTTTGAACATCAAAATTAAATGAGATAGTCCTCCTAAACGCCCCTCCTTCATTTTCCCCAGTAAAAGATTATTTTATTAAATTATGTTTTATCATTCTTAGAATTTTGTCCGTTTGTCTAAATTTATGTTCCGAGTGACGCACAAACAGCTGAACGGATTTGGATGAAATGCGGTACCTATAGAGATAGTTTATAACCTGGATTAAGACGGGTAGACAATAAGGGTTGTTTTAATCCTGATACTATGTTCCCGTGGGATATTTACCGATATCCACGTGGACGAAGCCGTGGCCAAAAAGCAATTGAAAATGAAAACGAAATCAAAAGTATTTTTCTTTTTCATACAATTTCATTATCAGAAATACTAATTCCACAAATAATTAAAATCGTTCGCATCACACCAAACGCTTACATTCCCATTAATTACATAATTAATCTTTAATTAACGATGAATACACTGTAAATCAGAATATTACCCTCTGAATTAATAAATCTAAATGATTTAATAACTGCAGCCGTGTCACTCGTCGCATTTCAGAATTTTCATTCACGGAGGCAAGCTCTCATTGGTTTTCTGAATCATTTATAAATTTAATTTTCGCGGTGTATTTTAATCTGGTTACTCAATCTACCTAGCCTTTTCCCACCTAAGTTGGGGTTGGATTCCAGTCTAACCGAAAGCAGCGGAGTACCGGTATTTTATATGAAGCGACTGTCTATCTGACCTCCACACCCAGTTACTGGGTAACACGATAACCCCTTGGTATGGGTGGTTGCGAGACTTTTCTCAGCTTCTGACTACCCGTAATGACTCTCAAAGGTCTGAAAATGACAGCCGGGGCTAATGGCGTCACTTTCTAGAACGGAAGGGTTTCAATATGTAATAGATGGTCACCCATCCATGATCCGACCGCGGCAAGCGTAGCTTAACCGCCGACCCACCCGTGCAGCTGTTATTATTTAGCCAGGAGCCCCTTTCCACATAGTTTAATCTAGTTACTGAGATAAACAATTTGAAAGGAATTACAAGAATGGTTCAGCAATAAGTTTTTATGATTGAAACCTTCTCGGATTTCAGGTGGACCAGATTCCTTTTGGTGCCGAGACCACGGATTTAATTTCCAAAATTCGAAAACTTTATTGCCTTCGCAGACTGTTCTTGTGAAACTTGTTCATTTTGGATATCTACCGCAAAATAAAGTTGGTGAGGAAATATTGTATTCTTAAGTTGGAAGCGAGCTTGTCGGCCAACTTGGATCAAGTTGAGACGAGTATTTTTATTCATCGGGGATGTCCTTCGGTGTGCTTTGAAAGTTCTGAAGTAAGGAGCTTGGTACACTTGTTACCCGATTTTTCCTATGGGATAATATAATTTTACATACTGATTGAAGTGTTTTTACTTATACTTGGTCTAACTGATGGTTTTTCACGTGAATCTTTTATTTTTGGCCTGAAATGTCCATTATTCAGGTTTTGTCGTAACTTGGTCAGATTCTTAGCTTCTTTGCCAGATTTAATCAGTTAGGTTATTTCAAAAGATCTAGACTAAAATTATAAACACAGAGCAAACACGATATTAAATCAAAACACGAATATTAATTTAGGCCTACTGAAACCACATTTCAAATAAAGCTAGAATTCTGATACAGAATTCAGTAACACAGGTGAAATTAATTCATGAAGACGTGACACATAATAGGAGACACTCAAAGAGAACCAATTTAATTCTTAGTACCTCGTGTTAATTAGGAACAATAGTGGCACTAATTAAGAGAACGCATGGTGGATTCTGTACCGAAAATTTGAGAGGTACCTAGTCACACCTTAGTCACCCGCACTCAGAAGGAGTGCCACACACAAACATGTTCCACTTGGCATGATTCGGCTCGGCACAGTCAGGTGGCAAAATTGATTATAAATGTAGAAATATATTTAGGAAAAAGTCGCACGGATTAATTGCTTCGGGTCGGCCTTGTTAGTCAACAAATAGTGCCGAATATAATGTGCCGACCGCCAACCCGAACATGCTGTGTAGCACCACTAACACTCGCTTTTAATCTTAAAGACTGATTTGACGTCTTCAGACATGTACAGCTTCTGAAATGATTATAGAGGGATGAGGAACAGGGTGTAAAGTTCACTCATGCTCTATTAAAAAGGGAAGAACGTCCGACCAGACGGGTGTTGTGTCTGGTGGGCAACCACCCCGACGATTGATGTCGGGATGTTTGTATATATGCAGATCGCGCGGTAAACTCCGCTTGCGCGATGTAGCTGATGTAGTAGCGGTGTGATGTCAAGTATTGAGTAGTTCGCATATAGCATTGTAGATGGCGCCACTTCACTTTTTATGTTTTCCACATTTGTTGATTTTAAGTTTCGTATGTGTGGTGGCATTGTAGATGTCCGCCGCATGATAATTAATGGGCTAAGCTATGGATGAATTTAAACTTGTGACTCCTTTTTTCTGATACTGCTCTCCGCTGTTGTTAGTAATAGTTTTATTTTTAATGCGAGTCGTACTTTAATTGACTTGATAAAAGGAACATTTTGTCTTGCGGCAGGCATGAAAAAATAGATAGGCCAATTTCTTTGCAATCAAAGTTAAATAATAATTTTAAGAAAACATCAGGGTTCTAATTAAATTATAGCCATTTCTGTCAATTATTCCTCATAAAAGGCGTCATAAATTCTCGGAACAAGATACATACAAGTACGTGGAATTTAAGGAATAAGCCAATGAATATTCTATGGAATCTCATGTGCGAGGTCTTGCCCAGCCTCTCATGGCGGTATTCCGACGAACCCATTCATTTATAAAGCATCATACTCGCTGAATATATTACAGCAGTCACTGTAGACGTCTGTGGGGCAGCTGTTCTATGAAGACTAGAGAAACATCTGATGTCGTAAGTAGATTAAATGAGTAGTAGAAGAGCTACTTATGAAAGGGTAGGGAAGTATTTCGTACATATTTCTGCTTCTGACGGTGGGAAAAGATCCTGCGAAATTAAAATTATCTACCGTTTTCACAAATTGCAGGCTAGTGCCAAGTTGTACGTTGATTTAAAATATGATTCGCGACCGTAACAAATATGGATTTACACAATTATAATCATTAAAATCATCAATAAAACGCTCTAAGTTCATTTAATTCTGTTGACAGTCTACTTTATGAAAAAATCATTCAAGGGTTTTAAATACATATAGTCACCGATCTCCTACGTGACGATGAGGACATGGACAGATGCTGTCGATCAGAGCGAACATGATAGCCCACAGGTTTAAACGTTGTAATGCTCAAGTTAAAATTACACTGTTCAGAGCGTATTGTACATCATTATACACGTGCTGCTTGTGGGCTCATTATACGCAAAGATCATTCAGCGCCCTGCATGTCTAATATAACAATGCGTTCAGGGCGTTGTTGGGGCTGCCGCGCCGGTGCAGTGCGTCGGGCATGTTCGCGGACGCACACGTTGACGGCTTTCACGCCGTGCTCCGCAAGCGATGCGCCGGGAAGCTCGGCAGTTTGCGCGCCAACACCAACAGCATCCTGGCTGTTATTGCGGACAGGCTGGACATGCGGTACGTCCAGCACTGGGTTAATACCCGCATTAGAATATAAGTAATTATAATATACTAACACACGTTTCATAATTTGTATTATCAATCCGACATAAAAAGTTTTTTTTTTGTGAACGGTTGCGCGCCGATGTCTCTGCCACCTTGTATGTATGTACTGTAGAGGTTGGCTGCAAAAAAACACCTTACCTTGTACAGGCTGACTATAAATTAACTTGCTCAAAGTTGATTCAGAGTTAGCCTTTAAATATTTTAGTATAGGTTTTTTGTTTAGGAAAGAAATAACCTGCTTGGCAGGCACAGTACTGTTAAAACGAAAGCGTGGGCGCATCAAAGGGTTTTATTACTAAATCCCGCTACACGAGAACTTCAGGTTCTCACAGTACCTACTACTGCAGATATGCAGAAAGTCCATTAATAAAGAAGTTTTACTGACAAACGGGTTGTAGTCTGCCACTGACTTTCCCTGAATAAACACTTACTGCAAGTCGCCTTGCTACGAGTTTGCTCAAACAACAATTTGCAGTATCAACTAGAACAACAAAAGATATCCAGTTTAAATAAAAAATCAAAGCATTTATTTCAATTAAACCAATTACAGGCACTTTTGAATTGTCAAGTCGTCGATCAGTCACAAAAATTAAGTTAGTTGCCTATTCCAAAATGAGTATTAGTGGACATTCACACGGACGACGTAATAAAATCGCGACGGGATTTATTCGCGCACTGGATTTTCAACCTTCGGAGTTTAACCGAGGATTGAGAATCCAACAGATTGCAGCGTGAGTGGGTCCAAGCGCGTCGAAAAAACACAGTGTTCGATTTTCAACCCTCGTAGCATCGAAAGTTGAAAATCGAACGCTGAGCAGTATGTTGAAGATCTGGTGCTCAAAAAATCTCGTGGAAACGTGGGCTTATGTTCCTATGGAGCAGAATGAGCAAGAAACTCCATGGATGCTCTTTTAAATCAAAATATTGTTACGAAATATTGAATTCATCATTCACGTTCAGTGGACATCATATACATCAAACTATTAAGATGATAAACAGATCGACGACGATTGATTACGGGTAATGTAATTGGATGAAATGCAATTGGTTTACATAGATGTTAATAGGCGTGTTAGTGATGCGTTCGGTAGTACAATCAATTTCATTAAACAGCGTAAAGAGAGATGACCTTATCTGTCATTCAAATATCTAGATAGTGCCTACGTGGCAAGTCATAATAACTTCACAAGTCATTCGATTAGGTTAAGGCGGAGATTTCTTGAAAACGATCAAAAAGGTGGTTTTTAAAACCAGTGTATCTCTTTAACCGCAAATCATTTTGAAAGCAAAAAAATATATGGTATTTTCAAGTTTATTTTGCATACAGTGATCGAACTCAAAACATAATAAAACACACTTTAATGCATCAAAAAAATCATCAAAGTTACCTCTTAATCATCTTTAAAATCGGTTTATCCCTTCAATAAAAATTATAATTATAATTAAAAATATACCAAATCCAATATAATTATAATTAAAATTCCAAATGCCAAACTGCATCCAGTGATGAATTATTTATTATTAAATAGTTAATATCTAATTTTATACGATTTTATTTGCACTTTTACGACGTACGTTTGCTCATTTATTATTCGAATTCATTACAACAGATTTTTACCCGTATTGGATTGCAATAAGAACTATTATCGCTAATTACGGCATTATTTAAAGTTTCCAGGGCCTTAAGCTACGCTTGGGGCGGTCGGTCCGTGGATGGACCACTCCGAGCCTCGGAAAGCACGTTAAGCCTTTGCTCCCGGCTGTCTTCCATCCTTGACAGTCGTTATGGGTCGTCAGAAGCCCGAAAGTCTGTCACCCAGTCTTTCCAAGGGTTTAGTAATACTCAGTAACTGGGCTGTGGAGATAAGATAGACTGTCGCTCCACGTTAAATAGTGATATAGTGACCCCAAGAGTAGTGGAAAAGGCTAGAGCAGATGTTGAGTGGTACCTACGATCATTGATGAGGTAGACAGATCCCTGTAATGCCGTATAGAGAAAAAATTGATTCATAATAAAGTACTCGCACTCATAAACAATAAATTACCTTTAAAGAAAAAACTTTGGCATCTGGCTGTCCTCCTTTTTGATATTCGGTATAAGATTGCCAACTGATAGTAGGAAGGAAGAATTATTTTAAAGTTAAGTATTACTTTATTAATATAATACACAGAATTTGGGTCCAATAGCACCTAAAATACAAGTACTCTAAACTAGCTCTAGAGTCAAGGTTTCACATTTTTTTCTGTAACCGTGTTTTTGCGAATAAATTATTTATTTATTGTGAAGCTAAGTGCTCATCGTCACCTACTTTCTTCTATTCTCTTCTTATATTCTCTTCTTATATACTTCTTCTTCTATTCTTTTTAAGGTCCTTTAATTAACTTTGTCTGCCCGTCCGTTCGTCTCTCATACACTCAAATCTACAGTTACAGACCAAATTCAATACCAACGCTCAAAAACCAATTTATTATTTAATTAACTGATAAAATAAATTAACGAGCTTTTTGTTTTGAAAACTTAAAAAAGAATTTGATTTTTGTCAATTTATAGCAACAAAATAAAGAGAAACAATTAAAAAGTTGAAACCCAAACAATCAAACCCATAACCCATACAAACAAAATTATAGTCTCGCCATTTTAAAAGCTTCGAAACAAAACCTATCCAGTTAACTATACCTATAAGCCGGAACAAGTACGTAACACAAAGTTTGAAGGCTTTATCTTAAATCGTTGACAACATTCCAACTCCTTTACTGAACAATGCGATTTTAGGAGTTTGCCAAGCTTGTTTATTTGCTTTGTGATAGACTTGCGACAAACTGTCGATGGGAAAAGAATGCGAGAAAGGTAGGGACAGAATTGGTGTGGATTTTGTTGCTTATTTTATTTTTCTTCGATGGGTAGAATCGCAATGAATTGCGTTCTAAGGTTAAAAGGGCATGGACATATTTCATTTCAGCCGAAAGACGTCCACTGCTGGACGTAGGCCTCCCCTATGCTCCTGCACTTCGACTGGTCTTGTGCTTTCCACATCCGGTGGATTTTCGCGGCCATCGCAAGGTCATCGGTTCACCTCGAAGGCCTTCCCACTCTACGTCTTCCGGTACGCGGTCGCCACTCCAGAACCTTTTGGCCCATCGGCCATCTGTTCTGCGAGCAATGTGCCCTGCCCACTGCCACTTAAGTTTGGCAATTCTGCGGGCTGTGGCGGTTACCTTGGTTCTCCTGCGGATCTTTTCATTCCTGATTCGATCGCGTAGGGAAACTCCGAGCATAGCCCTAGCTAAATACTTTGACCAATATAAATGTCAGTCGATTTTTAATAAAAGAAGAAAAAAAAATTTAAATACACATTCTTTGAACTTATGTCCTATATATGTAGGTACTAATACTCGTAATAAAGCTGAGGAGTTAATGTAACTTTTTGTTTATATATTTGACCGCGCTAATCTCTGAAACTACCAGTCGAATTTGAACAATTTTTGTTGCATTTAATAGCCCAATTTTAGAGAAAGGCTAATGATAAACTTCGACGGCACGGTTGGCGCAGCAGTTAACCGATTGATTGCTGCGTTGCGTGTCGCGGCTTCGATTCCCGCACGGAACAAATATTGGTATGACCTACAGATAGTTGTTCCGGGGCTGGCTGTTTGTGTATGTGAGTTTAAATGTTTGTAAACGCACCCACAATGCAGGAGTAATTCCTAGTGTGGGGAAAAGTTTAAAAAAAAAGAAAAAAAAAAACTATTTAACATCTCGCTAAGACCTTTAGGAGCCGAGCAAAAACAAACATTTTTTTTCCTAACTACGTTGGAGTGGGCTTCCAGTCTAAGCGCGTACGGCTGAATACCCGTAGTATTCTACATGGAGCGACTGCCTCTCTGACTTCCACTACACAACCCAGTTACTAGGTATTATGATACTCCTTGGTAAGACTACAATGCTCTTCATATACAAACTGAAATTAAAATGATTGTATAAATATGTATTTAACAGTGTTAAGAGCTTTTAATTGCACTTACAAATCCAATATTCCAACCGTACCTAAATTGAGTGGCATGCCTAATCAAAAGACAAAACCAAAACTACAAAAGTTCCAGCTCAAATACCAAAAGTTCCATAACAATGGAAATATAAGTTGTTAAACAGATCTCTTAAAGCCAAGTCAGCATATGTGGTATGGAAACTTCTCGAACTGCTTTTGAAAATCTATCGCACTTCAAGTTCCACTTTGAAGTTCATTTGAATCTTTCTTCGTTTGAAATAAGATCGTTTTGAACTAGCAGTGACGTTCCATAACTTTCTACTTTTGAATTTTAAATCTTATTGAATTTCGAACTTGATTTTCGTTTAAAGTGAGTGTCTGACATATGGATAAAACGGAGCGAGAGGGTTGTAAAGGCATGGAATTAGTATGTACTACATAGTGTACATAAGTGGAGGCAGATTTATAGGAATATCGTCCTATATTTTGATGTCTTAGGCTGAGTGCAAACGTCCGGAATGCTTTTTGAATTCAGCAAGTGAAGTATCCGAAAAATCAAAAACTTATACCAGAACGTTTATAATTGCACACTATTTCCTATACACGTCACACACCTTGCGGTTTTATTCCGGTACTAAATGATTCAGATCAATCTGTTAGCTGGCGATTGACGCGGGTTAATTGGTTGGAAGTGGTCCAGAAATTCCGGATTATTACAACTCTGGCTATAGTCTTTATATAACGAATGAAACCTTTAAAAGTTTATTTTTAAACAAATGATAATCGAAAAATAAAATAAAAGTGAATCAGTATTTTATAAACACAGAAAACACATCTAGAGATTACGTAGCTTTATTCAAAATTATAAAATCAATTGTGATGAATCTCATAAATATCATGTCGATCCTTCATTGTACAGGTTCAGCAAATGCCCACAGATTAGCAGGGCAATAACACAGCCTATTATATAAATTAAATACAGTCTTGTACAAAAACGGGTAACCCAAAACCTTCTTGCTCGAACGTAACCTTAACTTAAGCTAAATAGACTCCTAAACACTAACACAAAACTGTTGTAAACATACTAAAATCGAAAACTTAAACACGGCCAATTTCCCCTCAGACAAGTTAAACTGTGCCCGATATTTACTCCGTACCTACGTAACGCTGAGAAAAATAGCAAGGAACGGGGATCACGGTGGAGAGGTAGGTGCTCAGTGAGGGCAAAGAGTTAGAAAAAAGTAGAGAAGTAACTCATGTGTGCAACGAAATTGCTTAACAATTATCATAATTATCACCTCGTATACGGTAATATTGCGTTATCGTATCAAAAAATGTCTAGGTTGAATTTATTAGGAATAATTATATGGAAGTTTGTTCTGACCAATTGATTTGCTGTTGCCATTTGACTTACTTGTTAAAATACTAAATGTTTGACTTTGTAAGTTTCAGTAAATTATTTTGTTAAAAATAAAGATACTAAAATATTGATTTACTTGTCACTTATATTTTAGTAAAGGCATTTTAAAATTTTTAGTTTAAAAGTGTTTGTTTTCTCTTTTTTTTATCTGCTGCAATGTTCATGTTAGTTGCCTAATCTTAATGCCTATATGAATAGGTATTAAGATTAGGCAACTCTCATGAAATGTTATAAAAGGTCGCGTAAACTTATTTTTCTTTGTCTCGCTAAATTGGTAACAATACACAAACTTGTAAGTTATTGACAATTATTTATCATTATCTTTTTCCCAACATATGCAACTTAATCCCTCTTATACATAAACGTTGCTTAAAGTTATGAGATCTTTAAACGTCAAAAATTTATTTTTAATTAGTCGTTCTGTTATTGACACAAAAGTCTTCAAATAACAGAGATATTTATATATAAGAGAAATAAATGGCATCAAATAATTAATTGCTTTGCAAACGGTCCTACTACTATGACCCGCGTTCACCTTAGGAGAACAGTATTGTGAAAATTAACGAAGATTTTCCCTAACGCAACGTACGCTGTAAATGACTACACAATCTTGGCGGTTTTTTCATGAATTATGTTCAAAGCATTTCACTTCTATGCATTCTTATTCTATGGTAAAGGCTACCACATAAATAAAAGATTTTATCACGCCCGCAACGCTTCTGCATTACAGAAGTTAAGCGGTTATTTGTCAGACGCGGAATATCAATACCGGTACTGTTTAGGGTTTAATGTTGAATTTTGTATGCATTTTACAGTTATCTGATTATAAAATAGTGATAGATCGCTAGAGAATTCTGGGTGCATTTTTCAGATTATTTATCATGTTCCTAGGCAGTTTGTTTTTTTTAGAATTTATGACAGTTAGGTGCGCATTTGCAATTGTCAACTTAAAATCAACGTCCCTACTTAAAGTCAGCGTATGACCACATGAGTAATTACTCATGTGGTCGACATTTGACAATACATAATATTTTTTTTAAGTCACTTTTACTGTTAAAAAATTAACATAAATTTTTGAAAACTAGATGAGTTTAATGTTTCCTAACCAACCACACTGAGATGAAAAATTGAAGCAAACTCAGAGGTTTTGGCTCGGAGGTTGGTTTGGTTGGCTTGGGTTGGTTGTTTGGGTGGTAGGCGGTGGTGGTGGGGATCTCTTTTAAAGTGCAGACATACATAGATAATCTTGGTCATTATGTGTCATTCAACTACACTTTGACTTTTAATTTGCTAGACTGAAATGATAGCAGCAATCGACCTTTTTAATCGACTTTAAGAAATGGAGAAGGTCCTCAGTTCGACTGTATTTTTTTTAAATGTTTGTTAATTTGATGATTCTTTTTTTATTTGAAAGCTGGTGCTTTCCGTTCCAATTTCATATAGATCTAGTGATGCTTTTCGGAGACAGACAACGAAACTCTTAAAAAAAATAACAGTAAATAAACCGCGATTGCAAAACAATACACGCGAAAACAATACATATGTATGCATATCGCAATATACATAAATATGTATTGTTTTGACCCCAAGGATGATGAAATTTCGAATCAGTAGGGTAGGTACTATAACTAAAAAGTGAAAAATAAAAACGTAAAGTCGGTGACTTTGGATATGTACTTTAATTTTAGCCTTCCTTTATCAGTTATTTTTACTTTGTAGTGTTTTTCGGAAGCCGATTGTTTTTTTTTTTTTTTGGAAAAAGTTTGTTGTTGCAATTTCAAATCAGAGTATAGTTACAAACAACCTACAGAGATATCGCAATCATTTTTTCTGTATTAAACTGCATCAAAGTGGTGCTTTTCTCACCAGATATCGGATATTAAATTTGTTTTCAGAATGTTTTTTACAACCGATCTTTTGTGGTGTAACATACCTACACCCATCAAATATTTTGTGTGGTCTTCTTTTCGAAAACTAGGACCAAACAAACCTACTAATTAAAAATATTATTTCCAAACTGAAATCAACAAACACATAAATAAACATTCGTTCTCGCTAATGAAACTGCATTATTAGCATGCTATAATTAAAATTTTAATAATATCAACTCAATGAGGATTTTCAGATTAACTTTTAGTGCAGCTGTTATGAGCCGATGAATAACTGTGAACAATAATAATATTTAGTCTCCTGAGTGGGAAATATATCATTTAGTAGGTTAATTTGTATTCATCATCTGCCTAGCTTTTCCCCAACATAGTTGAGCAGCTAGGCAGATGATGAATCCAGTCTTACCGGATAAAGCTGAATACCGGCTTTTTACCGGCATTTTACATGGAGCGACTGTCTATCTGACCTCTACTACCCAGTCGCTGTGCCCTTTTGTTGCAGTTGTTGTTGTTGTTGTGGTTGTTGTTGTTTGAAATTGTTGTTTATATTTACCCATTTTGGTAGCAGATCTCCCTGTGCTTCTAATCGTATGGGCTCCAGCATTCTCTATTCTAAACCTGTCATTGTCGCTTCTTCGTCAACCGGCGCGGTCTGTAGCGTAGTCATAACCTTCTTGCCTAATTTTTTTTTCTTACTTGAATTGTTACAGTTCTTCCGTCGGCTTCCCCTACGTAATGTTTATAGGTAAAACACGCTGGTTGAGAAACACATTTATTATTTTTTTAGGTTAGCCCGCAATGGTTTACACGTTACATTTTAATTAAAAGTGCACGATATACATTTATAAGCGCAACTAATTTATTTAAACTATACATTTTCATTACAATCAAATCACCATGATTATCATTATCGGCTTAGCCCTTTCCCAACTATATTGGGGTCGGCTTCCAGTCTAACCGGATACAGCTGAATACCGGTATTTTACATGGAGTGACTGACCTCCACAACCCAGTTACTGGGTAATACGATATCCCTTGATAAAACTGGTTGTCAGACTTTCGGGCTTCTGACCCGTAACGACTGTCAAAGATCCACAAATGACAGCCGGAACCAACGGCTTTACGTGCTTTCCGAGGCACGGAAGGGTCTTGGTATGTTAAGTCAGTCACCCATCCACGGACCAACCGCGGCAAGCGTAGCTTAACCTGATTGATCGACCCATGCAGCTATTGTTACTTAGCCACAAGCTCCCCATTAAAATCAAATCATATCATATCATTTTTATTTTTTTGCAATTTTATTGTCATGTGTATTGTTCTTTTTTTATGTGTTTGTTGCTGTTGTGTTGTGTCTGTGTCGAATAAATGCTTTCGATTCTATTCTATTCTATTCTAATTTAACAAACATACTAAGGAATAATAATTCATTACTTAGATTAAGTTTTCTTATGAACGTGACTGTTCTCACTCCCCGTGTTCTAGTGAGAGGCCGTTTCCCCGTTACCTTTCAAACATCTCTCGCATAAACTGAGCCCGTACCATTCCTGACATACTGCCATATGTTACACGACAATCCTTGGTTCTTACTAAAGGGTATCGTGTTACCCAGTCTTGTAGCTGTTGTGTTAACTTGTATGTAGTTTGTCAGACTTTCAGGCTCCTGATGACCCGGAACGACTGTCAAAGTCCCACGAATGATAACCGAGACCAACAGCTTAAAATATGGTCCATCCACGGAACAACCGCCGCAAGTGTAACTTAACCTGGGGGATTGATCCGTGCGACTATTATTACTTAGCCACAAGAGCCCCTCTCACTTTTTATTCATACGTCAGAAATATGCCGTTTAAATATTTAAAAGGTACCCGTAAAGAGGTAAATAGGTTTACCTAAAGAAGGTTCTCAATTCTATCAAAGACCGATTTTTTAGGTAGGCTTATACTTTGAAGATCATAATCCTTTACATGATTTTCCTGTTTTGCGAATACGTATAAATAGACTATAGAAACGCCATCACAAACGTCCATTTACACAAACAATAAATACATGAAGCATAATCGAATTTACATAAATAAATAAAACCGACGCCCAGTTAAAATATTATAAGATCATTCAAATATTTTATTTATGTATGCTTGAAGTCAGCAATATTTAGATGCGGACGGAATCCATAAGCATTATCTCTGTACGTAACATGTGGTCTATGTGCCGGAGGGGTAAAGCAGAGATATACCTAATAATGGTACACCAACATTTGGCCAGTTGTTTAAGTCCTATATAATAGGGGGCGAAACTATTGCCATCAATCGGGTAAAAATCCAGACTCCGTTCTGCTACCGTGAAATTCCAGATGGGAAAATAAAATAATACAGAAAATAGAAGCACTACGGAATAAATTGCTCGATCAAAATTTAAGACGGGGATATATTTTTCCGTTTTCTCTATGAAGCTGGTGTTAAAGACATTCATAATATTTCTTTATATTTACCCTGAAAATAAATTCCCACAATTTAGTTTTGAACTTAGTTTCTAGAACAATTTATCCCAGTCAGCTGCATTTGTGAAATCTAAGCACATATTCTCGTTTCATCAAAATGTATTCAGCTGTTTAGATGCCAAGCGAAAATAAATTCATCACGAAAGCGGAGCATGCTGTATAACTTTGTGAAAAATTATACCCTTTTTCCAGAAAAATGGAAAAACTTGGAAGAATAACGTCTTATTCTACTTTAGCGTAGTTTTTTAATTGAATAAGCCGGGCTTAAGTCTGTTTTATCAAGGACGGAGAAATACTTAAGCTTTGCGATATGAGCCAGTCGTTGTTGTTGCTTTAACCGCTGTACTCACAAAAGCCAATTACTTTTAGTGCAGAGTGTGTTACATATTGGTAAGAAGCGTGGAAATGTCTTCTACGTTTCGAAGAACGTAAATAGCGAAAATATGTCTCCATGTCTGCGAGAGTGGAGGCAAATCTAACTCGATTTTCATAAAGAAAACGCAGGTATACCAAAAACCAGACTAAATATTATCGACCCATTCATCAATCTTCTAATTCAAGAGCTTTCGGTCGTAAATGCAGGCAAAATATAAATTATATTACACTGCATCCATCAATATCTGCCCTGAGATGTCCATTACGGAACACGGACCATCTCACTACAATGGATGATCCTGGAGATATATTTACATAATGTACGCTTTTCATATAATACGACGTATTATGACGGCAGAGTAATGATGCTGTAAGCTTACTTAAGACCTGTCAGTAGTTAAGCTAATTCTAGTGAAAGAACACAAACGTTGTCTTGAGTTAATCACAGCGACCAACTATTCTTATCGTTTAAGTAGAAATTGTTGGTCGCTGTGATTAACTCAAGACAACGTTTGTGTTCTTTCACCAGAATTAGCTTAACTACTGACAGGTCATATGAGTTACTTCATAATATTGTTTATTTTATTTGACTGCATATTTTTTATTAATTAAATTTACATTTATTGTTGAATCTTAATTAAATGCTATTATTGTATAGAATCAAATTCTTCAAACTTAAGACAGCTATGCTGCTGTGGAGTTTGTTACGCCACCTCTTCGTCCCAATTAAAGCACTAGGAAGTGATGAAGGGCGGACGTTTTGGGGGACTATCTTATGTAATTTTGACGTTCAAAAAATGCTGACTCTCAGCCTAGTTTGACTTTTGATTTGATTTGAGTTCCGTGTGATGCCGGACGTAAAAGAATAGCACCATCCCATTTCTTCCCGTGGGTGTCGTAGAAGGCGACTAAGGGACTTACTAGAGAATGGGCAGCAGCATTCTCTATACATTTGACCACCATACTGCGATCGCCAACCCGCCTGCCAAGCGTGGCGATTATGGCAAATCCCCCCTTTTAGGGGAGACTTATGTCCAGCAGCGGACGTCTTTCCGCTGATATGATGATGATGATGATTTTGATTTTGATTTTACAGGTGAATGATAAATTGGCTAAGGACTTTTAAGGGAAATCTGGTATTAATTAAAGCAAAAATAACACCTTTGGAGCAGTAGTGGTACAGTTTTAATGGCTGCGATTTACAAGTTGTAAGTCGTAGGTTTAAACCCAAACAGGTGCTTTACTTAGTGTAAATTTCATCACCACTGATCTCAAACCGGTGAAAGAAAACATCATGAAGAAACATAGCATGTCCTTGAACACAAAATTCGAAGACATGTAACATCTATCAGCCCACGCTGGGCCCACGTGGTGGCTACGGCCCACTCCCTCTCAGAGAGAGGAGGCCTGTGTCTCAACAGTGAGAATAATTTAGGCTATTTATTTGTACAGTAATGCAATGCAAACAATTTACGGAATCATTCGAAGAATCCTCAAAGAATATGACGCGAAGCAAGTGGCGCCGTCTAGTTTCGTAACGGAGTAACTAGGAAGCATCAAATAGGTTGGTTAATGGTGATACTCTCTGATTACTGTCACTCTAGCAAAGCGTCCGCGTCGATGTTTGCGAGGCGGCTGACTTCTGTTGACAAAGAGGATAGCAGAAGAGCCGTTGTCGTATCACCTCAATCTTTGGCACAATCTCAAAGATGATCAAGCTGCAGAACCACTAATACGATGACCACTCCTATACTATACTTTGCCAAAATCCACATCACAATATTTACTTGTTTTGGTTAAATTGGTCCTTGGACATAAAAAACGCCATAAAATCGCGAACGTGAACATAAACCATCCAGTTAGCTTAAAAATTGATGATAGCTCGACGAAATAAACAGGGAGTCGTTGGCAATAATCCGAATGCGAGCGTGTCATATATTCAAATTTATGCAAAAACGTATAGCTCAGAGGAAAATGCCATTTGAGAACGCTGCCATAGGAAAACCAGTACAAGAAAATAATGTTTCATTTTCTAAATTGAAACTGGAATTTTAAAACAACAGTGTTGTCTAACTTGTGTGACTAAAGACCTACCCCTTATTCATAAAAGTTGCTTATGGTTAAGTAGTGATTAGCGACCCTTTAACCATACATTTTTGACGTTTAAATATCTCGTACCTTTAAGCAATGTTTAAAATTTTTGCCGCTAATTTATTATTTGCATTTTACTAAGCTTCAGTTTCCATTTCAGATCCTAAATGTTTTCTTACAAATAAAGAAACATAGCTAAAGATCTTTTTTCAATCTCAGAATTAATTTGACACTAATTTGACAGTAGTAATGTCAAACTTATGCCAAACTCCTTTATTATGTACATATTCAGTCATATAATTTGCAATACTTTTGTTTGTATGTGCAACAAGTTCACATTAAATTCAACTTTTAGCAATCGGATTTTTTTGTTTTTAATTTTTCTTCCCTTCGCACGTTTTCTCATACCATATCTGACATTGGCAGATTTGTCGACATCGGCACCTTTGCCATAAAAAAAAAACATCAGCTTGAAATGTCAGAGTAGTCTCTGGAAAAACGAACTTTATTATCGAAATCATAAGCCATATTACTAAATATAACAATAACACAGTCATTCAAAACAAAATCAATTTAGAAGTAAATTCCAAACTGCTTACAAACACACATTTACTTTTAAAGTAAACAGTACATTCGGTTTGGTTGAAGTTTGTCAGTATTTGCGGAATGTTCGGTTTCAGTTCGAAACAGGACCGGGAGTGACTTGAGGTGTTGCTAGCTTCGGAAGTGGAGTGTTTGAATGGCAATACTTACATAGTATACTGTAAAGAAATCATATAAATATGCAATAAAAGAAACCTAAAATAATTCTAATCCACAGAACTATAGCAACTTTAATAGTTGAGAATGTGAAATTGCCAAACGAAATAAATTCTAAAGTAAACACTCAGTTTTAACAAGGTACTTTCATACTTTGTACTGTACTAATTTATCATTTTGTCACAAAAACAATACATAATATATAACATAACAAACTCATCCTTAAATATCGGGTCCACTAATCTCAGTCATGTTGACATTTGAAGACGAAATTGTACCCGGGAACACGTGCCACAGACTATATGTGGATTTGTTTGATTATTGGCTAAAATTGGAACATAGGGGAGTTAATATACACGTGATTAGTATTAACATAACTATTTGAAGATAAATATTTAATAGAGTGCCTCGTTGTATGGCAAGTGCTACTGCTGAATTTATATGTTCTGGTTTCGATTACCAGGTCGGGCCTTGTCTTATTTGGTTTGTCCCTCAGAAATGTCTTACGAGCATGGGAATAAGGTCCCCCTCTTATTTCATGGGACTTAAACATAATGTGCGAAATGTTGGTGTTGCTACAGGGACACCTCTGCCTACCCAACAGGTATTACAAGCGTGATGTTATGTTAAATAGATGGACTTTGTGTGAATTTTGACCTGGTTTGCTCGTAAAGTACGTTAAGTGCCTTTTTTATCTATGCTCTGTTTAAAACTATTCCTGGAAGATTTATGTACCTAACCACTGTGATACCTACGTGCTATATTTTTATGAAGACTTAGTTTTATCTCAATGTATATAACATTTTAGATAGAAAACGCTAAAACATAGGTTGTCTTTTTTTCTAATAGGTCTGTTTATGAACATAGCTATAAGTTAAGAGACGTTTAAGCGTAAAAAAAAACTGTTGTGGCATATTTACAAACGTTGTGTAAACATAAGAAATGTTTATACGTCAAAAATATATGATTAAATAGTCGCTAATCATTACTTAACCTTATGCAACGTTTTTAAATAAACGGGGACTTATGTGTTTAAGTTTTGCGAATATATAGGCATGTGTGTTTAGTGGGTGATTTTTCTGAAAAGCAAATCCAATTTTTATTATACATCGTGGCAATGCTGCCAGCCCTTTGGGCACTTTCCAGTTGACAACGATGCGGATGAACTTTTTGATGCCTTATGACTATTTTCTTTTTTATATACTTGTATACAACGTGTAACGGAAAGGGTATATACATACCAAGGAAACGGCTTCTTTGGATGGTACCAAACGATATTGGAAGGGTTTTTTTAATCCTACCTCTACATGTTCGGAAGTTATGAGAATTTTTAATACATTGATACCAGAAACCGAACTTTTCAGATTGAATTCTGGACGTGATTTATCGTGATATTGGCAAGTAACGTGGAAAGACCTACGTATTGCGGTGACACGTTTGTTATGATTTGATTTTAAGAAATAAATGAAACCGAAAATTTGGAATCAATTCTTTTTATTTTGAGCTGAAATTATGTATAGTAATTATATACCAGCTGTTATCTTTAGTGCTTGAGGATAGCAATACGGTTTCTGTTACACACTGAATATTATTATTTCATAAGTAATAGTTTAAAAAACTAAAAGACACGCTTTAAAAACCAAACTACAAAATTAGAAAATAATTTAATTCTATTAAAAAGCGTGGGGTGCTTTTTGAGGTATTTTTATAATTAATTAATATCAAGCACCCCACGCTTTTTAATAGAATTAAATTATTTTCTATTTTTTTAGTTTGGTTTTTAAAGCGTGTTTTTTTAACTTTTATTTATTTTCATTTTTTTAGTTCTGCTTGCTTGAAAAGCGTGATTTTGACGTTTTTTTTTGTTTTTTTCTGTTTTTTTTTCTTTTTTTGAATTGTCATTGGTCCTTGATAAGTCTACAAAGTTTCAATGAAATCTGCCCGTTTAAAGTGGGTCAAAATAGCGTCCAAAGAAGTCGGTTACATACAAACATACAAACAAACAAACAGACATACAAGTGAAGCTAATATAAAGAGTGTAAAAACCGGTAGTTTCTAAATTATGTAAATATCTATACAAATAAATAACTACATTTTTTATCGTAATAATAATGATACAGCAGGTAGCCTTACCGGTCCTTGATCCCATTCTTAATCGCCTCTTCTGTTACCTTGGGAGGTGATTTGTGACCCATTTGAGCCGTCAATCTAAACCTTGAACAAACAAGTAATTTATAAAATAATAGAAGATAGCTCGTTACAAACTGGAACAATCTTTACAAAGACATATCAAAGGGGTAGATGATCAGATACTCAGGCGGTGGATAAATACACCCCTTTCATAATTATATTTTTGTAGCCTAATTTAGGTTCCGAGAGTGGACAATAACCGCCCTCCGTATGATCAAATTCATCTTACTGTATAATAAATGTTACCAAGACATATATTACCATAAATCGCTATGATTACATCGTGTAATTTTTTTCATCCGGCCCCGAAGGACCAGGATTAATAGTCAAACCGTAGGACCATTATTAAAAGCATATTTTAGTACCTAGCTAAACATTTTTATGACCTCCGGAGAATGTTCCGAAATACATGCCTTTTAGAGGGAAAGTGTGTTAAGTGTCTGCAATTTATAGGACCTATAAATATACAGGGTGTGATATTAAAACATACGTCACCCATGAGACTGAATGAAGTTGTATTTTTTAGGTAAATGTGATGGGTTTTACACGGTCATGAATATCGGTTTATAGAATTTTTTTAATAAATCTAACTGATATTAAAGTATTGTGTTTTAGGGGCCGTTGAATTCAATAAACGAAGAGCTCCGTGGGAGAACCAAGGTAACCGACATAGCCCGAAGAATTGCTAAATTTAAGTGGCAGTAGACAGGGTACATTGCTCGCAGAACAGATGGCCGATGGGGCTGAAGGGTTCTGGAAGGTCGACCGTGTACTGGAAGACGTAGCGTTGCAAGGTCTCACACACAAGGTTGACCGATGAGCTGGTAAAGGCCGCAGGAATCCGCTGGATGCGAGAAGCACAGAACCGGTCGAAGTAGTGATGCTTGGTACGTCCACATAGGCTTCTCATGTCCAGCAGTGGACTTTTGTTGTAAAAAAACAACCGACTTCCAAAAAACTCTAAAAAGTGAAAAATAACTTTAATTTCGAAAGGCGGTGACTTTGGATATGTATTTTAATTTTTTGTCATCGCCTTCCGAAATTAAAGTTGTTTTTCACTTTTTAGTGGTTCACATGTGCCCCCCACATTATCCCTTCACAGCGTCGCGGCGTGATGTTATGTTATGAACTGGTGTAAACAATAGACAGACATGAGATTTCAGCAATTCCAGTCCATTTGCTAGCATTTATTGAGGAGTTCCGTTGCCTATTTCCGAAGTTCTTCATCAGATCTTCACCAAATTGAAATGGGACCACTCCGAGAAAGTACTCTTCCAAAAACTATCCAAATCGCTTCAAGTGTGCCTATGAAATTTGAAGAGTTCTCTCTATTTCTCCAGGATTCCATCATCAGATCCTGACTTGATGATCATGGGACCACCTGGGAAGTATACCCTTTCAAACAAAAAAAAATCAAAACGGTCCAGCCATCTTCGAGTAATCGGGGAACATACATAAAAAAAAGAAAAAAAAGGTTCCGACGAATTGAGAACCTCCTCCTTTTTGAAGTCAGTTAATAATGATGATGTTGATGATGACCTGAATAATCACCTTGCGGTAACATAAACTGACAAAAGTAACTTTTAAATACATTAAATTCAACTAGGTATACTTGTAAGAAAATATGAGATACCAAGCCGGTTAATCCTTCTTTACGTTTTCGGTCAGAAACTATGTCTGCGGGAAACTTATAGGTAGTACTTAAATTTTACTTCTAATTGAAAAAAACCTATCATGCTTGCGAATCGCTTTGTATCAGTTAATTTTCAGCGCTTATGTATAAAATAAACATTACAATATTATGGTTATTACGGCTTCTTGTAACATATATGGAGGAAATCTCTATTTTATAAGTTCAAGGGCATAAGGTTTTATTGATATTGGCTCGACGCCTCTGAAAATGATTTGCAGTTTTCTCTTGATTTTTTTTTTGCCGAATAACGTCGTATCAAAATAATAATAATGGAATCGCAATTCAGTCTCAGCACCTACATTATTTATGGTATTTCGGGCCGTTGCCAAAATGGGATGTGAAGTTAGAATTTCTCATGTGCCGAAGTTTCGAACCAGAAGGTCAATTCTCGTAATTAAACTTTAAAAGATTTTTTTTATAAACAAGCTTTTATTATTACATGGTAATAAAACTAAAGCTTTTATTATTACATTTTGATGGCAGGAGAAACAAAGAACATTTATTAGCATGTTACACCTATTTCTAATCGTCAATATGTAACACGCTTTTATTTAAATAATTGTGATTAAATTATTCTTAGCTTTTTAGTTCGTTTTATTAACAAGTAATAATAAAACTTGTTTTTAAAATATTTGTTTTTCTTTTTAATTTTATTTTAAACTTTTTAGTATTTATGATGCGGGATTTACTAGGGCGCAGTTCGTAGCAGCATTGCTACTATCTATGGCCACCTTCTAGCTCCAGCATCAGACCCTGATTACCATAAAGTATCAAAGTACTCGTCAATACGAATCAAACGAGCCCAAACTCGATGTAGTTGTGTCGTTTTATTGCGGAGTTCTTATGGCCACCTTCCAGAACCAGCATCAGACCCTAGTTACCATATAGGATCAAAGTACTCGTCAATACTAACAAAATGAGCCCAAACTCGATGAGGTTGTGTCGATTTATTGCGGAGTTCGTATGGCCACCTTCCAGCTCCAGCATCAGACCCTAGTTACCATATTGGATCAAAGTGCTCGTCAATATGAATCAAATGAGCCCAAAATCAATGGGGTTTTGTCGTTTTAGTATATTGTAGGTGACGTGTGCATTCAAAAATAATAGTCCGCTATCTTAGGTGTTTCGCCATTTTGGATTTAAAATGACGTCATATAGCTAACCATGCATTGTCATCCAAACTAAAAGTGTGTACAAAATTTCAGCTCAATCAGTTAAAGATATCTGCTTCAAAATTGAGTTGCAAAATTCCACCCAAACAAACATAGGTTTTTTTTTTTTTCGTGGGTGGAAAATCGTCAAATGACTTCTCCCGCTCTGGGTGGAGCAGGAGGGCGTGTCAGACTTTTACTGACTAAAACCCATGTTCTCTCAGCTGCCCGTATACCAGGGGCCGCGGTATCTCTTTCGAACAACCCGCAACTCTGGCAGGCATCGGCCCTTGCGGGCCCCACCAGCTGCTGCTGCTGACGTCCCATGCGACGGGTCAGCACAGTGGCCCCTCCGCCTACCACTTTCCGGCCGCAGGGGATAGGGAGAGCGGCCAACGCTATACCGACACTCCTCTTCCCCTGCGGCCCCACCGCGTCCGCCATCAAACGGTGGCGGCCCCGTCCAGGCCACGGAGGGGAACAGCGCTACTCAGAAGTACCGGCACTCCTCCTCCGCCGCAGCCTGTAACTCTCAGCCGCGATGCCTCCCATTCGACATCGCGGCCCGCCTCAGCTGCGATGCACCTCACCGCAACCTACTTTTTGGTCGCTACGTCGTTGGCTTGGAGGCACAACTCCTGACGAGCGGCCCCACCTTGGGGTTCTTCTTCGCTTCACCGTGGAGATGACCACGGTTACTGAGCCCCCCCGCAACGACAATGCGGGAACCCCACTGGGGGGGGGAAAAAACATAGTTACATACATATATTGCAAGTTAAATAAAAGCTTGAAAACACGTTTAAAATCTATTTGTAGTCTCATCTTGGCGACAATCAAATGTCAAAAATGTAAGAAAACTAAAAGTTTTTTGACAGATTGAGACTGAGATCACACCAAACGTTGAGAATTGCCCCTCTGAACACGGCAACCTTAGGATCTTTGTACACGGCACGATTTTTTACGGTACGGCGTATAAACTGAGCCATAGAATAGGCGTGACTGTGAACAAGCTTCCATAGTGATCCATACAATACAGCATTGATGACCGTCCTTACCAACAGCGAATAAACCGTAGTGTTTCACGAAAAAAAAAAGGTGTGTGTATGGCCTTCGGACAGACTGGGGTCAGTTGAAACTTTTTTGAGAAAAATGTTCAGTTTGTTAATGGGTTATAATTGTAGCTAGATTATCGGACTAGATAAATAGCTCATAATTTTAGTTAATTAAGATCCGTAACGTAAGGTAGAAAGAAGCTTTTTAATAACCTTCAGAAAATGTTTCAAGTGTTCATGGGTCAGGGCGAAATTAACCGAAACATCTCAAGGCAGAAAAACACAAAATAAATCTACAATATTTTGCTTCTGCTTCTGCTCGTGACTTCGTTCGCGACACCACAATTTACTAATTTAGAATAACATGTTAGAACGTACGTATTAACGATTCTTATTGCTGATGAAATAACTTAATTAGGTACTAGGCTCGGTTCCTATAAACAAAAAAAAATCGATTTGCTTACGAATTATAGCATTTTTTTATTTCCATACCTGGCAAATAAATAATATCGTAAGCTAATTTTACCTGTGAAAGCTAGATATAGGACGGCCTACTCTGCAAAGCTATGATGTATTTGCTAGATTTTTGGTAAAGAAATAAGAGTCTTAATTTTAACCTACAACTGTCCATAAATCTTAGGCCAATCGGCCTTTAGTCAATTCATACGCAAACTTAATAGTCACGGTGTTGCCACTAAAACAGGCCATTTTACAAGGTCTATACTAACATTTTTCATATTTAAAACCCAAACTTTCATACTAATAATATAAAGTAACTCTGTCTGTTTGTTGCTTTTTCACACCAGCACTGATCCGATCGATATGGAACTGGATATTGAATTTGATAACTTGGAACCTGTAGAAGGGGAAGGGTTCGTTTTGATTATATTCAAAGTACACGCAGACAAAATCACAGGGAACGGCTAACAGTAAGTAATAAATCACACGCAAAATGGAAGGTTTTCTCTCCAGAAAACATTTAAATTGAGTATTGACGTTGTGTTAAAAATCTACAGCAAAAAACTTAAAAGCATTTCCATTTACCTACAACTGTAAGATCAGATAGTTTTTTGTTACAGACAGGTAGAAACGGAACTCGACTAGGTAAAATCTGAATACTTTTTCTTATCGGAGGAAAATATCTAGACATGAGTTACTACCCGACCGGGGTTGTATCGTTTGAAGAATACATTTTCTCTTTGAAAATAAAAATGAACCACACTAACTGTAGTATAAAGGCGTTGAATCTCTTTTCTCTGCTTTTCGATCGGAATGTCGAGTTGCACCTTACATTTTTTTCAGTTTAATTTTTTACTGGTTGTTCTGCAAGCCGGCCCAGAAATTGAGGTAGCGTAGCGTAGTCAGCGTACTAGCGTAGCGTACATCCTTCTAGAATATTGGACAAGACACTGACAGGTTATGTTAAAACTTGGTACCTACCTATTTTAGAGCTTCGAATTTGATTGAGGTATCCGCCTTTCATAAAAAGCACAACAAAGTGAAAAATAAGTTTAATTTCGGAAGTCGGTACCTATGTTGTGTTTTGTATTTTCGTATTTTCGCCAGCGACTTAAGAAATGAAAGTAATTTTTCACTTTGTAGTGTTTACTATGGAAGTCAGTTGATTATTTTTTAATAAACTTTTTTACTGTTCCCTTTTTCGCTGTCGTACTTTCCTCTCCCACTCAAATTCGTATACCTGCACTTGTCATGTATAAAACGGCTACAGAAAATTATTATAACATTATCAAACTAAACTGAGTAAAGAAAAAACGTATTATTGAAGCTAACTCAAAAAACACTAATGAGAACTTGACCAAATTTATGTGGGACTACTCGGTATCGGTCAATGGGTTAATAAATAAATGACGGAGTTCTGAGGTAGCACACATAAATAAATAAATATATAATTCGAAAACGTGATGTGTTATCTACAAAACCGCAAGGGGCTCGCGTGGTACATTACGGCCCAGTCCCTCCCACAGAGAGGTCTTTGTCCCAGCAGTGGGAACGTTATAGGTTGATTATGCACAAATAAACGTAAAAAAATAAAATCCTTTTTTTTTCTGGGTTGGTCAAAAATATGCAGTTGAAGAACCTGACTGAGAAAATATTAGTCCTCAAATAAGTGTTCAGAAAATTCTTATCAAACCTAAGAAATTTCAACTCGAATAACAAGCAGACACGAACAGACAGTTTCTTCACCAACATAACCACATTAATAAATCAAACCACTCCTTCATATAGATAACATTGTAAGGACAATGGGATGTTACACCACGGTTAATGGTGCCTACACAATGGCGCAGGATAATCCCGTACGGTTAATAAAGGCCCCTTGCCGCTGCTAAAGAAAACTTTATTCGGTTTACCAAACTATTTGATATTTTACCGTATGGAATAAGTTGTTTTTATATACTTACTACCGACCCGCCCCTACTTCGCATAGGTGCAAAGCCAACAAGTTAAATCATCGAAATTTCTATGCTGTCATTATCATCATTATTTCAGCCAAAAGATGTCCACTGCTGGATATAGGCCTTCCCCAACCTCCCTCACTTCGATCTTTTCTGTGATTCCCGCATGCAGCGGGGTCCTGCAGACTTCTGTGCTATGACCAAGTTAAATTTTAATGAATTGTTCACATAAACCGTCCATAATAAATACTCCAAATGATCGTGAAAACTGCGGTCACACAGACAAACGGAAAAAGTGCATGCAAGGATAAATTATATTATACAATTTGTGGATTCATTACGGTGGTACAGTATATGGGGAAAGAAGTATAGGATGAAGTAAGGTTGTATGAGTTATGATTTTAATTAAGTTTTAGGTAGGTATATGTTGTCACGTAAATGTTTTAAAAAGGGTAATTATTAAAATTATCCTTTCTTTGCTGAACGAACCAAATTACCAAATTACCTAGCCATATTATTTTTAGCTGAATTCTATTTTCCGGATAAGTCTATAACTAGTAAGCAGTGTATGTTTCAATAAAGCTTCAACAACTTCGTATTGTTCAATTTGAGTGTCCTGAAAACAACAAAAATCCTGATTAATAAATATACAATGACTTCATTGGATCTGGAGTGAGACTTCAAACAAAAGGCTGAAATTCCTGTAACATACTATTTGAAATTGGCAGTGACAAAAGACACATTTACTAACAATATCAATATCAAAGATACCCAATTCTCGCGCATTACTGCTTAGTGGCAATTGTTCGCTCTTACCGCCAGATGTCGCTTGCGTAAACAAAGCATTTTACAGCCAATGAGCTTCGGTTTCAAACTACCAATCTAATATAACGGGTAGTGTTATTAAAATTTGAATTAATTACGCTTTAGATTAATTTAGAAGGTTTGAGTAAGGTTGTAGATTATTGAGTTGAGAATAATGTGTGGAAAATATTGAATTGAGAAGATATTTTTATGATTTTTAGATTCCTTTATGTGAATACTCGACGCACTAAAAAAAAACATAGGAAATCCAAATTTCATCCTATACCAATGGGGAACCCACTCGTCGTATTTGGTCGACTTTGCCTCGAATCACGGAAAAGACATGTTACGCCTACTTCGCCACTGGTCCAATTGCAAAATTTACCCAGTGTTTCACTGCGTTGTTGAAGGGGCTATATCCGTGAGTTCCCAATGCATTGCACGATTGAGGAGCGCTTTGAAGGATGCTTTTTGGAATTATCGCTCCACTCCACCTGAACTTAAACCACGTTTATTACCTCGTTTACCCATACACAAGAAAACAGCGGTTTCAGATTTCTGTTTTAGAATTTTTGGAGCATTGGAACAAACATGGGAAAGGCCACGCTTACCGCATGTATAGTGGTCGCAACTGTCTTCATATGACGGATGCCTGAGGATGGTGCTGCCGTGGCCGGTTCAGGAAAAGTTGGCTAGGTGACTTGGCCGTGTACCGCAAGGGTTAAATCGCGGTGGCCCAGTATCACCACGGTCTAAAGGAAGCGTGAAAGAATTTGGGAGAGGCCTTTGCTCGCCAGTGGGCTAGTATAAGCAGACAGAAAAAAAAATGTAACATGCTTTACGTTACGTTTTTTTCGAGTGTCAGCCTTTCACATACGAAATTGCTAACTGTGTAGTGTTTTAATAATTTATCTAATATCTCGACAGTTGAAAGGATCCTATAGTTGTCTTAACCACTTGTTTTCCGCCTTCCCACTAAAAACCACAAAAGCCACACACAGACCTACTTTTTTGCTTAATTCCCAAAGTTTCTTTTCCATTACTTACTTTTACGATAAGGAGACAAATAATCCATTATTCAATCCATTTATTTCCCAAGTTTATTTTCGCTTTCCATTTTATATATATTTTTTGGTGTAATCCAGTGGAGTATTCTCGAAAGTCTCGGCTGTCTATAGTTCACTGGCTTCACATGATAAAACCGTTTTATTTACGATGCTAACAGATGGCGCAAGCTATTTCGTTTGTCTGGTGCCCTAGAACCCGGGTGTGTTTAGTCTTATGTATTTTCATTTTGGTAGCGGGTTTGTGACAATTATTATTTTGGAGATATGTATACTTTTGATCGCAATCTGCGGTCATGTTTGGGATTACTTTTTTTGCCTAGGTCTGTTTCTGTTTCTACTAAATAGTAATGCTGAAAAATTACAGTACTATAAAGGTCCTCGATATGACTTTAAACTGTCGTGCATTTAGTATTGTATTAAATGTAGAACGCCACTTATGGGCTATGGGAAAAATTCCAAATAGGCTCAGGTGCAACAGTCGGTATCAGTGCAGGATGTCAACTCAGGGCGGCGGCAGATGAACGTCTTGCACGTCAAAGGCGGCGCCCACAGACCCAGTTAGGTGGTCCACTGTACACCCATCAACTCGCACTAGACAAGCGCGATGGGTTAATTTGTCTAAACCACTACTCTCTCATGACACACACCAAACAAAATGCACCTCAACACCCGGAATCGGTTCCAGCAGGACGGACACCGAGACTGACATTAGGTAGACACTCTGGCCACGATGCCTCAAAATCCCCGGGTGGGATCCCTCTGTCAGACAACCAAAGCAACGCTTACTGGACTTTTTACATTCTAATGCTAAATACTTAGACCCTTAGAACCGAAGAACGAATTATCGAACAAGAATATGAACTAGAAAACGTTAACTGGGACATAATCGGCCTCGCTGAAGTAAGACGGGATGGAGAAGATACTTAAGGAAGAAGGGCTAACACCTTTTATTTTAGCGGTGGGACAAAACAGTAGATACGGTGTGGGACTTTTCGTTATAAAGCGTACTCAGATAGAAAAGCTGTCTTTAGATTCCATATAGCCTATAAGAAAACCTTAGCGGTAGTTCAAGTTTATGCACTAAAATCATCCCATTCTGACGAAGAAGTTGAAGAATTATACGACGTCCTAAATAAGGCATGTGACGAGAACCGAGCCACGTGAACGATTGTACAAGGAGACTTCAACGCCAAAGGTGGTGTTGGTAAGAATTAAACAATAACAACATAATCGGTCCCCACGGACTAGGATTGAGAAATGAACGTGGTACTAGACTTCTTCCGTTCGCGTTCGGTCAGAACTTAAGCCCAGCAAATAGTTATTTCTACAAAAAACCTCATCGTTGCTGGACATGGCTGTCTCCGGATAAAGTTACCAAAAATTTAATAGATTATTGTCTTCCTTCATACAAACAACTCATTACTAACGTAGAAGTTCATAAGTTTAGTTCAGACCATAGAACTTTACGCAGTACTTTAAAATTCAGCCAAAAAATAGAGCGTGACAAAATATTAAAAAACTCAATTAGAAGATTGAATAAAGCTACTTTCATAGCAAACCAAGAGCCATTCAATTTAGATTTAAAAATAGTTATAAAATAGTTGGTAATATAAAAACAGTATTTAAAAAAAAACAGTAATAAAATAATAATTAACAAATAAAAGGAAAGTAAACTTAGTTACCAAACGAAGCAGCTTCTTGAAGATAGATAACAACTTTCCATCTACACAACAGAATGCAAAGTGGTAGACCAATTTGTTAAACGCAATATTCGTAAAGACTTTAGAAACCGTAACACGCACCTCATAAAAATTGCTTAAGAGCGAAACACCTCACTAAAATCACCCAAACAAGGAATATCAAGCAAAGGACGACCTACAATTGCATGTTTGAATGATAGTACAGGCGTGAGACATAATGACAGAGACAAAATCTTGAACATTTGCACCGAATTTTCTAAGAATCTATACAGTGAGGAACCGACTGTACAAACTATTGCCACTGTATATTTGTACTCCCACATCAATTCACCTTTTACAGGTTGAAAAGTTCATAAGGTTCTGCGGAGCATGAAATATAGTAAGAGCCCAGATGACGATGGCTTAACCACCGAAGCCTTAAAAATAGGAGAGCCTGTCCTGCTTCCACATATTAAAATTTATTCAACAGTATTTTAAAAACCGGATTTCTGCCTCGCACATTTTGTCACTCGTTGATTATTCTTTTCTATAAAAAGGATGACAAAACAGACATAAACAATTACCGTCCTATCAGTCTGGTTTCACAGTTGTACAAAGCCTTCATTAAAGTCGTCGAGAACAGAATAGTCGAACCCTTCGACAAACATCAGCCTCCTGAACAGGCCGGATTTCGTCGCGGCCTCACTACCACTGACCACCTCCACTCCATCAACAAGATTGTCGAGAAAAATACAGAGTTCCAGCTCCCATTTTATATTGCAAACAAAGGCTTTTGATAGCATCAGCGATACCTCAATTTTCAATGCCTTACAAAATCAAGAAATAGACAGCACGTATATTAACCTTTTGCAAAATATTTGTAGAAACAGCACCGCAGCCATTAAAATCAATTCCAAGACAGGACCGTCTTTCCAGATAAACAAAGGAGTTAAACAAGGAGACCTGCTGGCTCCGAAATTATTCACGGCTGTACTGGAAGAAATCTTCAGAAGGCTGGCAGCAGGCTGGGCAGAAAGGGGCATTATGGTTGGACATAGGAGATTATCCAATTTCTAGCACGGCAAGACTAGAAGTCGGACTTCAAATGAACATGTTTAAGACCAAGTTGATGACGAACAGCGTGGATCGAAGGATCACCGTGGCGGGTGGGGAAGTTGAATATGTTAATGATTATCTCTATCTCGGCCAAATAGTCTCTTTCCAGGCAACACAAAACAATGAAGTTGTAACATGCACCGAAAATGCCTGGAAGAGCTATTGAGCCATTATGAGAAGAGCTATTTAATGAAGGGTGACTTTCTTCTATCGCTCAAGAAAAGACTCATTGACGTATGTATTCTTCCCATTCTAACATATTGCTCTCAAATATGGTCTTTGATGATTCAGCAGAGGTCCACGCTCGAGATTTACCAGAGAGCTATCATATGGAACGGAGTATTCCGGGTATCAAACTCGTGGACCGAGTTAAGAATACAACAATCCGTTCCATTACGAAAATAACTGATGTCACTCGGAAAGCTGCCACGCTTAAATGGAATTGGGCTGGACACATCTGCCTTATGTCAGACGATCAATGGACTGAAAACTTACGACCCAGTGGGTCCCGCTTAATGGCAAACGACATCGCGGCAGGTCCAGACGGAGATAGCGAAATGAGCTGGACTCCTTTAATAAAGATTGGTCCTTGTCAACTTTGGACAGAGAGAGGTGGAAAGAGAGTAGGGAGACCTTTTCCCAGCAGTGGGACGTTAACGGTTAATAAAATAAAAATATCTACTCGAGATTTTTTCTGTAGTAGCCCGGAGTCTGGATTCGGGCCCGGTTGATGACCATATAGGTACACCCTCTTTTACATAGGACTAAAACATTTAGCAAATTGTACATGTACTACACCGTGACATTTTAGTCGTCTTACGACGGCAGCCCACTTCATGTATCTAATGACTACTAATAATTTATTTAAAAAAATGATATTTTTGAACATTTGCGTAATTTTAAAATGAAAATATCATTCATTAAGACGTATGACGTATTTTGAAACACCCTGTTATGGAGGTGAAATTAATGATGGAATGTAATGGTAGGTAGGTAGATATCTTCTACCACTACTTCGTCTTAACAGGGAGAGTGTTTCATAACTCTAAAGCATTATTTATTTATCTTTGTACCTATTATCTTAATTAATGGTAACAACGTTTTAATCGCGCCTAGAGGTATTTTATGACAGATACATTGAGTGGACCGCCTTTGTATGACGACCAAAATGTGACGGTGTATAGCTACACCTCTGCGTCCTCCTCGGGGATCACAGGCTGATCGGGATGGCAGTGATGTTATGATATACTCAGTCAAAAACGACATCTAAGTACAGAGGTACGTACATCCCAAAAGCTCCAAGTGTATTTATATAGTGCATTGATGTTACCCCCTGCAACATATTTAGGTATTGTAAGTTTTTGTACATTTTTATAAAATTTGATGTCCCTTCTCAATAGCACACTAATTTAAAATGTTCATTTAACTCCCAGCTAAAATATTATAGAACAGCAAAGTTTCCAGACAACAATGTTCAATTTCGTAGTCTTTTGTTGTTGTATTAGTGCCTCCATTTTAGTAGAATATCTACAACACAAATGTTTGCTTTTGCATGAATATTTGAATTTATTAGCTAAATAAGGCCGTACACATTTTATTTAAAATAGATTTAGAAGACCACTTGAATAAATCTTTTTCCCTCATTCAATTTGGTTTTCAACTACATGTAAATAATTATATATAGGTACATAGTGTCGAAGCTGTTTTTATGTCTGTCTATGTGATCAGCTATGTTTTTTATAGGTACTTTTATAAGTTTTTTATGACAGATTTTGATATGGTTTTCACCACTGTTTATGTATGCCCAAAGGTTGTTTATTAATCATTTATTTATATGGGATAAAATTTAACTAGTGCTTAAACTGTAGCTATAAATATAGCATAAATGATTCTAGAGCTTCTACCGTAGAAATTTTATGATAATTATAAAAAAAATTGCTGGTTTAAGTATACATTTTGACCGCATAGGAACTTTTTTATAAAACTGTTAACATACTGGTTTTCTTTCTGTACAATTATATCACAGAAATTTGGATGTATTGGCATGTCGCCACATCAGTACCGGGTACCCGTGCAAAGCAGGGCCGGGTCGCTAGTTTTCTTCTTTTCTAATAGCCGTATGTCAATAGTAGTACCAGACACCCCAAGTTTGTTTACTGGTAGGCAATCCTATTTCTACCATACAAGTTTATGTAAATGTGTAGGCCCGTATCTCATGGGAAATCTGTAAAAAACCTTTATATTGCCTTGTAGCATCGATGTTTTATACACAAATGAAGGTATCCCTGGATGAAAATGTCTACACCAATAAGACTATTTTGTGTTCGATTTTTGTTCATGTTTCATTCTCGTTTGGTTGAATTTTAAAGTTGTTTTTCTGTATCAGTATTTTTCTTCTAAAGAATCTGAAATTGAAAATATACATTAGCATTATTGCTTGGATTTTTTAAAGAAAAAGTTGTAGTATTACAGTAACAGAATGAACCGAACTAATTTGGTTGACGAAGAATATAATATGTCCTTTTTTTTTTTCAATGTAATGCCCTCTCACTATAAATACAGAAGGGAGACAAGTTTGACAAGGAGAACATGAGAGGAGGTGAAAAATCTCCTTCACCATAATATGACTATAAAGGGGATAGATACTTGTTTGTATTCGACCACCAACAACTGATATCAGATTAAACAGATATATATGGCTTTAAATTATTACAAGTTACAATATCCATGGGAATAGACCCTCATGGGATCGGTAACAAATAACTGTGTTTATATAGGATCGACCACAAGGGACTATCAAACCCAAGTTCTCTATAACTACAAGCGTAACTTTATAATACAACAGTGAAATTGGAGACATAGGATGTACTGTGAAGGTTGTTTGCCAAAGGGAACCTTATATAATTCAGGCTGGTAGAAAAGTAATTCGTTTGCAAAAATTGATTAAATTGGTTTTTAAGAGAAGTGAAGGAACAGTTTTGTGATAGGTGCATAAAAATGAGCACGTTCTATTGAAATAAATAGCCAAATGTCAATATTGCTTCATAATTTACGCAGCAGCTGTGAAGTCTCTTTATAATGCATTATTAAAAAGTAACCTGGAAACGAGTGCTATCATCTGGAATCTATTTGAAACGAAATATTGTCTAATGGTGGAAAAAATGCAAAATAAGTTTACCCGGTTATTGTTCATGAAGGAATTTGGTGTCTACCCATTCTATCTTCATAATTATGTATCTAACCCTCTTTGTAATAGGGATGGTTTGCTACTATAAGTTCTAATTTATAGTAGCCAACCATCCCTATTACAAAGGCGCAATTTAGCACTGACTATATATGTTTTTATGGTTTTTCGTGGTATGCTGAATAATCCGCAAATACTGGAATCTTTGGGATTGCTCGTTCCAAACAGTAGGCTGGGGCAAGGGCCGAGGGAGAGGCTGTTTAAAGTCCCGGTGGCCAGTACAAACTTGTTAACATTTGCCCCGGTGGAGCGGCCAATAATTACCCAGCAGCGTATCTCTGCGGTTGGATATCTATACTTGCTCTTTGGCGGAATTCCAGAAGGTGGCACTTAACGCATTGCCCTCTGTGTAAACTGTATTCATTTAGTAATTTATTATTTTTATGTGATTGTTCATTATTTTTTGTTGGTGGTGGTATTGAATTCGTTTTTGGGTAACGTCTCTAAGTGGGAAAATTATGACTACATTTTTGTATCGGGTTTCCCACTTGTAAAAACAATTGTAAGTTTTTAATAGTAAATAAATAAATCTTCATACTAGCTTTTGTCATCTGCTTGAAATTTCTCGTGTTTGTGTCCCACCATGTCGCATCATATCGCCCACGCTGCTACTTTCTTTTCGCTTTGCGTTCTTTCTGACTTTTTTTTATTTTTGCCCGGTTCCTAAGGGGCGTAGCGTAATTTTTTATCGTTAAAAATAACCCGATTCTAAATAATGTATTACCGTAATGCTAAGCTTTCCTCGAGAGTTGAGCTTTCAAAAGCAAAATGGACTTTTCTATTCCTTATATCATCATCATCATCATCATTTCAGCCGAATGACGTCCTCCACTGGGCATAGGTAGGCCTCCCCTCTAGGCTCCTCCACTTCGACCGGATATTATATTATTAATATTTAATATTTATTTATAATATTATTTCTTAAATAATCAAAAGGTCATTTATTCAAATTAGGCTGAGAATCAGCACTTTTCGAACGTGAAAATACATAAGACAGTCCCCCAAAACGCCCACCCTTCACCACTTCCTAGTGCTTTAGCTGGGAAGAAGAAGTGTCGCAACAAACTCCCCAGCAGCACAGCTGTCTGTTTAGTCGGAAAGACTTGATTATATACATACCTAAGCAAAGTAATAAACATTACGAGACACAGAACATTTTAAATAATTAGTCGAAATGTCAGCTAGCCATGCCAATATACCGACAAATAAAATGAAAACTGTCGAGGCAACATAAAGCATAAAACAACTCATCATAAAAAATATTGTTATGTGAAGATCATGTCAATAACTAATGACTTAATAAATAATAATAAAATTAAAAATTACTAAGACAGGCAATAAAAAATAATAAAATAATTATATGAACCCATATAACCTGTCACTAGATACGCCAATTCTGGAGAAAGAACAAAAACATTGTCTTGAGTTAATCACAGCGACCAACTATAATATTCTTGTCATTTAAATGCATGAGCTTTAAACGCATTAAAAGGCAAATCTAGCAAAGAAGTCGAAGCTTGTTATAAAAAGTTATACCAAGCCCAACAAATGAGTTATGAACCTTATGATCCGGTAAAAGGGAGCACGTCCTTTGTCCTTATTTCTTGTGTTAACGGTGTGAATATCACTGTTTTTAGTGTACAAGTGTATATTTTGCCTAATATATAAGATTATTAGCGCCTGCCTCATTTAGGTAGGTATTTAAATAGGTAACTCTGTTTTTTTTTGAGCTGATGGCAAACTACTTAGTAGATAGGTTGGGTTCAGTAAGTACGTAATTATTTGTATTGATAATTCTTTGCGAATGGGTTTGTTATTTAAGTTAAGACAAGGAGGCTGAGTCCTTAGTAGGATGATCTTGACACCTACTTAAGTTCATACATAGTAATACAATGAAAAGAATTAGGGAAAATAGACGTGGATGATGTATGTTATGTGGAGAGCTAGGTTAATTTAATTAAATGAAATGATATATTTATTTATGTAAGTAGATCCTAAAAGACACTTTTACACGTCAATATTTTGTTGGTCAATATTTTAAAAACTAGATGGCGCCGGCATTTCCTAGCTGACTGTTCCCTGAGAAGAAAAGCCGAAACAAACTCAGAAGGCATTAATAATTATAATAATGATTTTATGCTGGAACAATTTTTTTGTGTTTCAAATAAGAAGTGTGGTTATTGATCTTAGTTAGGCACCATCAATAAACACACATCGGTTGATATTATTTTGGTAAGAAAAACGATAATTTTTAACACTTTCACGTAATCTAGGTTTTCCAACAGACTCATCAATCTAGAACTGACAGATTATGATAAATATTCGATATTGCTTAAACGATTACTGTGCAAGTTATAATGAATAATGGAGAAACCTATTTCTAACTGTAATGTGTAGTACTTACCTAATGGGTGCAGAAATAACCTTAACCATATTTTTATCTTTTTTGTAATGGACCATGCATGTACATTTTTCAACTTTTTCTGACATTTTGTTCCAAAAACAAAATTCAAATGTTATATTCATAAATTAACTTAATACTCAAATACTCTCATGATCCTTGTGCCGTTGCATACACCTATAAGCACAATGTTTCGTTAATTACATTGCGCACTATTGTAAACCGTAATTCATTTCCTATGATTTTTATTTAAATAGAATATATTTTTTGCTAAGAATGTAGGTAGGTATTATAAATCAGATGTTACAAATAGTGTTACAGTCCATGTACATTCTGCATTTAAGGCATGCATAACTACTGTGATCATTATAGCTATACAAATATTAAATAAACTAAGTTACGAGGTCTAACTTTATATAAAGTTTTAATTATAGTAGGTAATTTATCGGCAAAAAAATCAGATACAGAGTAATATTTTTTTTTAATTTCGTAGTTTGACGTACAGGACCCGTAGGCTTCGTGAAAGGTTTTTTACACTATAACAGTAAAGGTACAACTAACCGAGTATACGTAGGTACTCTAAAATATTATTCGTTTCAATTCAACAAGACCCCTTAAAAAGGAAATAGGCAAAAAAATCAACAACACCTTTATCAAGTAAAACAAGCAACAACATACTCCAGATATTTGATGGTTTATTTAAAGAATCCCTCAGAAATATTTTTGACATTCAACAAACCCCACACAATTCAAAGTTTCAATTAATCTGGCATAGCTAGCCGAAAAGTACCTAAGTATTTCATTAAAATATTTAACACAAGTTAAACATCAACAAGGTCCCTCACAATTGAAGGAAGCAATAAAAGATTTTTAAACTTTCCATGATTTTTTTTAAACTAGCTTTTGCCAGCGGCATCGCCCGCGTGGGCGTCGAAAATTATCCCATAGGAACATACAACCGCGATAAAAATAATATTCTGTGTTAAACCAAGTTATAATCTATCTGAGTGTCAAATTTCTACCAAATCCGTTCGGCCGTTTTTGCGTGACTGAGTAACAAAATTCCAAACATCCAAATAACTAAACATACAAACTTTCACATTTATCTATAATATTATTAAGTAGGATATCTTTTCAGGAATATTTAACCTTTGACTAACAAGGCCTCATAGTTTGAAAAGAAAATAATAAGTAATATTTTCGCCAATGAGAAAATTAATTTTCATCTAGCCGGAGTTCTTTGGACGCTTTTATTTTGCCTTCTCTTTGCCTCCACGAGGCCGACCTAGGTACTACCTACCTAATTTTAAGACCTTTGCTCTATCTAATTAAAACGTAGCAGTCAAAAGTTCCTTTGTCTACACATTCTGGGTCTTTTAGCTTTTGTACTTTGTAAAATTTGAAAGCAATTCAATAGAAAGCGCTGCTTGGACCTAAGTACTAGGGCGGTCTATTGAAAAAAAAATAGGATACTAAGCCAGCTCAAGGTCGAAGATTACCGACATGCTCTGCAGTCGTCCTTACTCTTAACAATCGTGTAATCAGTATCCGGTATCTGTTTGGGCGCTTCCTAAACGTAGGACACCGCAAACGGCTCCAATTCTGTATAGTTATAATGAATCCCTGCAGAAACTTACCACGTTCAAACTACGTCAAAATCGTGTTTTGTAGAAACCAATGCAACGGTAAGGAATGTCAAGTTCTGTATGTTCCAAGACAATTTGTCGAAATTTATTAGCAGATGTCGGTGACAGTGTCAGTGAGTGTGTGATCTAAGAAATTGACGTGGTTTTGAAGTAAGAAATCGTGAAGTGGTCATAGTGAATTAGGGCCCAGTTGATTACCACACAGTCAGGCCATCATCATCATCATCAGCCTAGAGCAGTCCACTGCGGGACAAAAAATAAATTAAATAAATTAAGCTTTTATTGCTGTTAGATTTAACTTATTTGATCAAATATTACTTAAAAATTATGACTATAGAGGTAAGAAAACTATAAATTAACTTAAACTAAAACATATTCTCAGTATTCGGCTTCTCTTCCCTCTTAACAGCTTGTCTTTCGACAAAGGCCTCCTTTATGGATTTCCACTTGTTTCTGTCCTTTGCTGTACGTAACCATTCTGTCCCAGCTACTTGCTTCAAATCGTCTTCCCGTCGCTTTGGCTTTCTTCCTCTACTTCTTCTGCTTTCTCTAGGTACCATTCCGTTATTATTCTGGTTCATTTCTCTTTCTTTTCTCTCAACATATGTCCTGTCCAACGCTATTTCAATTTTCTGCATACTTTTTGAACTTTTCCAAACTTAGTTTTTCCTTTGATCTTTATTAATCGTATTTTATCCCTTCTTCTTACTCCCAATACGCTTCTCTCTATTCCATTCTGACATACCTACATTTAATTTATTTTGTTGTTGGTCAGTTAAGGCCCAAGTCTGGCATCCGTATGTAAGACATGGCAGTATGCAAGCATTGACCAGAATCTCTTCCAAGTCAAATCAAATCAAATCAAAATATTTTTATTTCACATAAACCTGCAAGGGCACTTATGAAACGTCAGAAGCTAGGTGCACGGTTCCAATTTGTCGCTTCCTATGGAGAAGAGCCGGCAAGAAACTCCACGGTTACTCTTTTAAAAATAATTGGATTTTATAATGTTTTCAAATTACAGTGATATTAGGTATGGGAGGACAGTGCAGGCCTGTCAATAAGTACCAGGTACTTAGAGGAATGAAAATAAAGAACAGAAACTGTAGGCCTACAACGTTCTCTCATTCACAATATGTAAAAGAATCTACATAAGTAAAATCAACCTATTTAAACCAAGTGATATGATTTCCATGAGAATCACTAATAAATACTCGATATTACAAGGGTTGTATAATGTCAAATAATGACGAGAATATGTCAGAAAGTGTAAAAAATAAAATAATTAAAATTAACATTGTAATTTGGAAGCAGTTAATAGACGCTCACAAAGTTATGGTGCTAATGAGTTACCAGGGAAGCCACATGTGCAGAAGGAATTAATGCCAAACTTCCTTGTCTTCAACGTAGTCTTTTATCTTATAATATGCTTTTTTGATAAGGACACGTTTGATGTGAGTTTTAAACTTTCCATCGCTAAGTTCTGTAACCGATTTTGGCAACTTGTTATAGAAGCGGATACTGTTTATTAGAAATGACTTGCTAGTTTTAGTTAATCTAAATTTTGGAATCACAATTTCATCTTTACTACGTGTATTTAGATTATGGAAGTCGCATCTTTTTTTTGAAAAGACCTAAATTTTTGCGAACATACAAGATATTTTCTAGGATATAAAGAGAAGGCAGAGTTAGTATGTCAACTTCGTTGAATTTGTTTCTAAGAGACTCGCGAGGCCCGATTTTATAGATTGCGCGGATTGCCCTCTTTTGTAGAATGAAAACTGAATCTACGTCAGCTGCCGACCCCCACAGCAGAACGCCATAAGACATAATACTGTGAAAATAAGCAAAGTATACTAACCTAGCTGTGGCTACATCAGTCAACTGCCTTATTTTTCTTACTGCGTAAGCAGCTGAGCTTAATCTACTTGAAAGAGCTCTAATGTGGGCACCCCATTGCAATTTTGAATCTAAAGTAATTCCTAGAAATACAGTTTCCGAAATAGCATCTAGTTTCTTGCCATCAAGTTTTAAATTTAGCCCTACTTGGGGTACATTTGGTAATGAGAACTAAAGACATTTAGTTTTGTTCGCATTGAGTAAAAGATTATTAGCCGCAAACCATTTCGAGAGAACAGCTAGACTATCGTTGACATGTAAGACGTCCGTATCTTTTCTATCTATTCTAAAAATAAGAGAAGTGTCATCAGCGAATAAAATTATATCCGAGAAGTTAGCCATCAGGTAAGGAAGGTCATTAATATAAACTAGAAATAAAAAAGGGCCAAGAATTGAACCTTGAGGCACGCCCATCTTAACTAGAGACCCCGAGGACGTTGCCCCGTTAACATTTACTTTTTGCTGCCTGTTTGATAAATAGGAAAGCACAAGATCAGCAGCTCGTCCACGAAGTCCGTAGTGGTGTAATTTACAGATGAGTGTATTGTGGTCAACGCAGTCAAACGCTTTTGAGAGGTCACAGAAAATGCCAATTGCATCCTGGGACTTCTCCCATGATTCCAAAATGTGACTGATGAGTTGTACTCCCGCGTCAGTCGTTGACCTACCTTTCGTGAAACCAAACTGTCGACTATGTAAAATCCCATTTGAGTTAAAATGTGACAACATCTGGTCCAACATGATTTTTTCATAAATTTTGCTCAATGCTGGAAGCACAGATATAGGTCTATAATTATTAGAGGGATCACTCCTACTACCCGATTTGAAAATTGGTACTACTTTACTATGTTTCATTAAGTCAGGAAACGTACCAGTGTCTAAACATTGATTAAATATGCCTGTTAGGACAGGGGCAATTGTGTCAATGATATCTTCAAGAACCTTAACGGAAATCCCCCATAAGTCTTCAGTGTTTTTTATGTTAAGACTTTTAAATGCTGTTGTAATTGTGGCAATAGAAATGGGTTTGAATTCAAAATTTGGAATGTCCTTACTGAAGTTTTCTTTAAGAAGAGATTCAGCTAATACAGATGATGACGGGAGAGATTTCGTAACCTCTATTGGGATGTTGGTAAAGAAATGTTCTAAAGTCTCAGCAACTTTTAACTTATCTGAAATAGTTTCATTATCAATTTTTAGAGCTAATTCAATCTGATCTCGCTGTTGTGTGTTTCCAGTTTCTTTGTTAATTACCTGCCACACAGCTTTTATTTTATTTTTAGAAATATTAATTTTGTTACTTATTAATTTAGATTTAGCTTGAGCGCAGACTCTTTTAAATATCTTAGAATAGTTTCTTACATAATTATGAAGGGCCTGATCAGAAGTCAATGATTTTTCGTGATACAAATTATATAAGATATCTCTGCTTTTTCGAATGCCAGCTGTGGCCCATTCGCTAAATTTTGGTTTAGCAGAGATTGTGACTTTTTTTACAGGACATGCTTTATTGAATTCTTGGCATACTGTAGAAAAAAATGTGTCATAGTTTATATTGGGATCTTGTGAATCAAAACTTGCTGTTGAGAGATTGCTAAGAACATAATTTTTAAATGTTTTCAATTTATTTTTAGTCAGAGGTCTCAATTCAATGGTTTTATGTAGTTGTAACTTTTTATCTAAGTCAAACGATACAAGCTGACCAGTATGGTCTGACCTGACGCCACTAATTAAGGAAGAGTCCTTTATTTTACAATTAGTAAATACATTGTCTATGCATGAAGCTGTGGTTGCTGTTATTCTAGTCGCTTCATTAAATATACATTTTAAATTGAATGATTTAAACAATGAGATAAGCTTACATTTTTCTGGTGAGTTAACTAATAGATCAATATTTAGGTCACCACACACAAAAACTAATTTATTATCTTTAAAAAGTTTACCTAATATTTCTTCCATAATGATCAAAAATGATGACAAGTCCGAGTCTGGTGGTCTATAAACAGACAAGAAAGTATGGCCCTCAATCTCCGCACATGCTACCTCACATAAGCGATCAACAGAGCAAGCAGTAATATCCTTTCTCTCCTTATATCTAAAACAACTATTGCATAATATCAAAGTACCACCGCCTATCGAAGACCTGTTGTACGCACTGGCAACTGAAAAATTATTTACATTAAACAACATCCTATCTGGTTTTAACCAGGTTTCACAAAAACATAGGATATCCATATGATATTTATCTATTAACATTTCCACGTCTAGGATTTTGCCAGGGAAGCGATTTATATTTTGGTGATACAGTAAGATATTCTTATTACGCTTCTCTTTTGTCGTGTCTAAGAGTTTAAAGAATTAATTACAGTATTATTAGAAGTACTAGATAATACTGTTTCGTCACTTAACCTAGTCTCAGTTAAATCATCAATAACTGCGTGTATATTGTAAGCTAACAAAGTAGCTAATACATGTTGACTTTTCTTGGGAAGAAACATATGTTCCCGAACTATTACAAAAGTGTTTGCTATTCTTCTTTCAATTTCTTTGTGCATGCTCTCTGTCGGTGATACTAATTGTGCCAAATAAATGTATTCGCTTACATATTCTAACTGCTGCTTATTAATTGTAATGGCATTTTTTGTGAGGAATTCGTCATTACTTTTGTCTCTGTTATATTCATTGTGAGCCCTGCGTTTGCACTTTCGTTTGATAATTGCTGTAGCATCTTTTCCAAGGTCATAGGGCATAAGTTGGGTAGGGTCGTAGGGTCGGAGAAAAGTATTAAATCATCAGCAAATCTCAAGTGACTCAATTTGTCTCCGTTCACGTTAAGTCCTAAATTATCCCATCCCAGTCTCCTAAAGATCAGCTCTAATACAGCTGAGAACAACTTCTGCAAAACTGCTGGACATAGGCCTCTCCAATTGTACGCCATTCAGCTCAATTCTCGGCAACTCTCATCCAGTTGCTACCAGTTAGGCCAATTAGAACATAATTATTACAAGTCGGAAAAAAATAGTGTATCGTCAAATTTTCAAAGAAAATACTTATTCAAAGATATTCCAATAAAATAAAATTGTATCATGATAAAATATATTTTTCGCCATGATAATAATGACAGTTCAACTAACATCAAACGCATCGCTGTTTTGAACCTTTTTGTTGCCGGGATGCACCACTGCCAAACTCCTAAATATTGTCTTATTACCATGTCTTAAATAATATAACACTATACACACACTAACTACTAACACACACTACATTATAAAATTACATAAATTGGTGAGCAGATCAGTGGTTGGCGCTTGTTGGTATCTAATCTGAGTTTGCCGCAGATATTTTAAGAATCAAATGAAAGAGCTTTGATAAAACAAAATAACAACAAACGATCTGCTAACAATCCTCTCATTCCCCTTCTGCAATGTATTCACTTTGCTGTTATGGGACTTGTGTTTAGTGTAACCTAGGTAAATCAGTTGGACAGTCAGATACAAGCAAACTGCGTTTACTAATCAAAGGTTTCAATGTATTCTGTTTGTGTCTAAGCCTAGCTCTCCACATACAGTCATAAGTAAAGAAGATTCACGAATAAGCCAAGTTGTGAAAGGATACTTTGTGTATTTTTGTACTAAACCATCGGTGGTTTGTTTATGACACTGGGAAATAAATTACATAGATTATTGTACCAAGCATTAATCTCCCAGACGTATCTGCGTAAGTTGAACAAGTACTTTAAAAAAATTAGAACCAATAAGAGCTCATATGCACGAGCGACACGCATCAACAGCAAAGGCAACTGCAGCCGCAGACATCGACGCCGTCGACGGCAGCCGTGGACTGCCATTGACTCGTGTATTATAGAAAACTAGTTTCCAATTGTAAATTGAAAGAAAAAAGATTTATTAGGAGTCGCATAGGAATATCATGAACTTAACGAAACACACTTATGGGAACTTAACAAAATAAAAAATAAAATCACATAAGCCTTCATGGGCACTTAAGAAACGTCAGAAGTTAGTTGATTCCAAATGATCGTTTCAAAAGAGCTGCGCTGTTCGGTGGTCATTTAAATAACTAGCTTTAGCAAGCGGCTTCGCCCACATGGAGCTCGGAAATTATCCGAATTAACTTACTATGTGTTAATCCAGGATCTGTTTATCAAATTTTATCCAAATCCGTTCATTAGTTTTTGCGTGAAAAAGTGACAAACATCCCACCATCAAACTTTCACAATTGTAATGTTAGTAAGAAATACAATTGCTGCACAAATGAAAGATCATCCCTTGAGAACAACTTAATCGTCTTAGAAGACTTTTTTTTTGTATTCGTAATGGCCAAGGACATTGGACACGATTAGCTACTTATTCATAATGACAAAACTAGGATTAGATGTGTATTTTTCCACGCTTCTATTCAAATTATATTGGTAGATAGCTCAACTAAAGGGAAGTCTTTGCATTGTTAGTATGTACTAACAGTGACCGAGTAGTGAATCAAAGATGCTTACGTTTCTGTATTCTAAGGCAGCATTATTAGCCTGTAAGGTATTTGTGTCTTTGAGAGATTATTTCAATACAGCTTTGAATTATAAATAAGACGTCTTGAACAGAATCATTTATCTTTGGTGTGCCTTGAATATCATTTTGATTTTATGTCAATGAGTTTTACGAAGTTTGTTTGGGTTTCATTCGGCTTCAGTTTTATTCCTATATTTCTAGCATCAGTGTGCTATGCTGACGCTGCTACTGCGTCTGCAGGAAACCTCAAGTGGCATAAGCATAATGACCTTATTGATAATTATATTTTCGAGCCGTTTGAGGATGAAACCCTCGGAACGGTTTGATGCTCATGGTCTATTTAAGAAAATCTCCAAATAGCTGGTTGAGACTTCCTGTGACCCAAGGGCTAGCTTTTACCTTGGTCAGAGGCCAAGCATTGCCATACAATATGGCAATGCCGCCAGTCTCTTGAGTACATTACCAGTCGATAGCAATACGGATGAATTTTTCGATGCCACATTTTACGTTTAGTTAAGTTATATTGCTATTTTAATTAGGTAATCAGTTCACATTGCTGGGACATAGGCCATCTCTCGATGAGAGTGGATGGGTGGCTTTAAATAGGATTTATTTTAATTTTGAATAACAATAGACTCCCCATTTCATTCTCATTTAAACATGTGGGATAAAGTAAAGGCTTCTTACTAATCTGAAAACATTACAAAGAGCTCAATAGCTCGAAAGTTAGACGTACTATTTCAGTGTTGCTTGTCCTTTTCTGTTTCATGTAAGTTCCTAAAAGAAGATGAAGGAAGATGAGAGGCAGCATTTACCGAGCGGTACACACTGCAGAAGACCGCATTGCAGACATGTCGTATGTGATCACAATTCTCAGCATTGAGGGAACAGCGAAGAAGACAGAAGTAAGCTAGTGTACGGACAGGCCGGTGGCCATTTTCAAATATCCTTTCACAAATCCAATATCTTACAAACCTCTATTCGAAAGATACCTACTCAATACTATCAATACCTTACACTTAATCCAAATTCTATAACGTAGGTACCCTTTAGCAAACCTAATAGCCCCAACGAAACCTCGGTCTTTTAGTATTAATAGACAGTTACAAGTTTAAATTTAATTTAGGAAACAACGTTCTGAACCCGGTTAGTGGATTAGGAACCGGTTTCAGACCAATTTAGTGGGCCCATTGCCTATCCTGGATATAACTTGATCAGTATTAGGCCTTTCTAGGTAATGGAATAATAAATTTTACAAAAGGTTTTGTGTTGTTCAATGTAATGGCGTCGGGAGAGTGCCTTTGGGCAACTAATTTGGACTAAAAGTAAACATAATTATAAAGGGTTAATCTCTATCGGACGTAGATAAAGATTTACCTTGATAATAGCTAAGTTGAAATGTATCACCCGGACTACCGGATTTTTTTAAATGAAATAATAATCAGACAGGAACGTACTAATGTTCCCGTCTGATTATTATTTCAGACGGGCAAAGCCGTGGATAAAAACTAGTAGCTTAGAAATCCTCAGTAATTTTATTTCTTCACCACTGCTCTCAAACTCACAGAGGAGGCCTGTGTTCCAGCAGTGGGAACATTATAGGCTGATTATAATGACCTTATTCCGTATAGGGAACGTGCATGAACTATAGATGGCAGCACAAATCGACACGAGAGCCACGGTGTGGTCAAAAAAAGAAACTGTTTAGACCTGTCAGTGTTGCCGCCAATGCTTATGATAATGTTATTATTTATATCGTTTCTAATGATTAAAATTATAAAATATGTGTTCCAGCCGATTAATAATGATTGTCAGCGTGGTCAAAATATGTCCAAAGGCCAAAAACTCTTCCGAGTCCAGGCATGTCTTAGATGTAGAAGAAATAGTGATGAATCCTGAAAATGCAGTAAGAACTGGCAAAATTATAGCTCAAACGACGATTTCTAATGTTCATGATATCAAAATAACTGTAAAGTGTTTCTTTTAACTCATTTTGCACGTAAATATTTTGTCTATATTATTATTTATGTTCATGTCGCCTTCTTTTCAGCTTGACTGCAATACAAATATTAGAATAGCAAATTACAAATGTAAGGGAGGCCTATCTGAAAAATGTAGGCACATCTGTGCCTAATTTACTTTAAAAAATCTCCAGATAGTGCTTTAACGAAAACCAACAAAAATTATTTGAGGTTATGTTTACTTAGATTTGTTTCTATTGAATAGTACTACTACATAAAAAACTCAGATATTTTTACAAATAACATTATTAAGTAATTTCTAAATGTTTTGAAACTCATACTACCACATTTTTTTTTTACATTTATTGACTTTTATCGTTTATCACGTAACCAAGGAAAGTAAGTAATATCCGTGGGAAAGTAATAGAATTTCACACCATTTGATTTATTTTGAGTTTTCTTAGAAGTGTTCGAGCATCCAGAAACACAACAATACATTTTTACTTAGTCATTATGTTTTTTTCACTTCTTTTATGAGATTATTTTATTACGTGAAGTGTCAATTTCAAGTCATGATTCCGAGAAAACTTCGGATTTGCGCCACTAGATGTCAGACCCTTCATCGTGCAAGTTCCCTATAATAACTAAGTATTTTTTTCATAAGGAAAGAAAAGGGGCTAACAAATGCATTACTTAAATAAACAACTATATCCTTACATTAATAGGCTTAGTACTTACTCACAAATAATAAAATATACAAAGTGAAAAATAACTTCAATTTCGGAAGTCGGCGACTTTGGATATGTATTTTATTTAAGTTTTTGTCACCGCCTTCCGAAATTAAAGTTATTTTTCACTTTTTAGTTATAGTACCTACCCCACACAATTCGAAATTTCATCATCCTTAGGGTCAAAACAATGCATATTTATGCGATAGCAGCAATCGCGGTTTGTTTGCTGTAATTTTTTTAAGAGTTCCTTTGCCTGTCTCCGAAATGCATCATCAGATCTATATGAAAATTGTATAGGACCATTTCGGAATAAACTTGTTTCGAACAAAAAAAGAATTTTGCAAATCCGTTGATATATGACGAAGTTATGCCCGAACATACATAACAAAAAAAAAAACATGTCGAATTGATAACCTCCTCCTTTTTGAAGTCGGTTACAAATAAAGAGAGAAGAATGGTTAACAAAGAGAAAATGTCTACTTCAACGAAGTTTGATCTTATGCAGTTAATGTTATGAGCAGACAAGAGGTCACTCAAAATTCTTTAAAAAAAATCATATATTTATTTATTTACCCAAAATCCACCACTTCCTAGTTTCAAAGCCATAAATAACTAGCATTAAAACCACGTTATAATTAATTATGAATTTCAACATTTTGAATGAAGTTCTGAACTAGTTAATTTGTGGTTTTGCACCACACGCTAATGGCGAGCCAAAGTTGATACGACATCGATATTATGTGATGATTTTGCTGCAAAATACCACTAATACTTAAATTCAACAGCACTAAACAGTTAGTCCGTTAACAGTCAGTGGTCTGAATACATTATGAAGTTAAAATTATGAAAGTAATACAATTCTGATTGTAGTATTTTTATTTTTTTATTTTTTGTGAGTGGGAAATCATCAAATAACTTCTCCCGCTCTGGGTGGAGCGGGAGGGCGTGTCAGACTTTTACTGACTAAAACCCACCCGTGTTCCCTCAAGTGCCTGTGTGCCAGGGGCCGCGGTATCTCTTTCAAACAACCCGCACCCCTGGCAGGCATCAGCCCTTGCGGGCCCCATCCGTTGCTGCTGACATCTCTTTGAAGCGCGCGTGGAACACAACGCGCCGTTGACCCGGGGTTGGTCCTTATCGGACTGCGAGCTACCCATTACTCGCCGTCCGCAAGTCCGTGCCTACGGTGGCCAGGAATCAGCTCTGATTGTAGTATTAGTTAATCTTTATATACGCTCAAGTTGCTAAAGAGCAGCTGCTGAAGAATTTGTTTTAACGCACTTATTTCCGGAACTACGAGTACCAATCATATTTGAAAACTGTTTGTTTTTTTTTTAGATAGCTTAATTATTGGGTAAGGCTATAATTTACTCAACATCACGCTAAGAGTCCTAGGAGCTGAGCAAAAACTAAACAAAATGTTGGAAAGATTGCTGAGCGAAATCGAAGTATTAGCGCGATGGCGCGAGGCTTGAAATTTTACGACGACGAAGTCGTTGGCTTAGCTAGTTTGGTGATAAATCTCGGTTGGCTGTTGCGGTCAGTTGACTGAAACGTTATGACAAGAGTATTAAAAATAATAAGAGCATTTCCTTCTCAGCAGGTCTTGTGGGAGTATTTCAGTGGTTGCTTTTCAACCACAAAACATGGAACAAACCAGTGTCATGATAAGTTTCGTTTCAAAACTCGCGCATTGAGTTGCATTACAAAAACATTGCTTCATGCTTTCTTGCAGGCGCTTGCAGTATAGTTGTTACCATTGCTTCTGTTATTGTTAGCAGCCATACTGTCTTATGATCCATTCCTCGAGTAGTATGCATCTCAAAATTAGACTCAAAAAAAGGAAAAGAAAAAAAAGGCCTAATTATTTATATAATTATGAGGTATTCCTGTAAAGAATTTCGTACTTTTCACTTCTAGATGGGGTTTACTAGCTCTCGCCGCTGACCTACTATTATTTTTCCTATTTTTCTAAATATGAAATTAAATAAAAAAATCTTTATTTCCTATTGTCCTGGTATCTAGAACGCTGGTATTGCCTTATTTCACAATCAAGGTTTAGCGCTAGGTACTTGTTAAGTAAAACTCCAGAAGATTGTAAATTGTATGTATTGTCATGATAAATATGTACAGACTTAAAGCTAAAATTCTTAACTAAGTAGTGCGTGTTGCGCTTATTACTAAAATAAATTGGCCAATAGGAGATCAGTATGAATATTACAGTTTTGCTCCAATTAGTACTTAATCTATCCGCGTGGTGCGTGACGACGCAGTGTTCGCGCGAGGTGTGTCACACATATAAATATTCCGTGGCGCCACGCGATCCTCAGTCCAGCCCGTCGAGGACCCTGATGATCCATTACCTCTCGTCACCCCGGACGAAGTTCAAGAGATCATCAAAGGTCTGAAACCCCGAAAGGCCCCCGGCGCTGACGGAATCACCAATAGGGTGCTCCAGATGCTGCCCGCTCACCTGATCATGCTCTTGACCACCATCTTCAATGGAGCCTTGAGCAATAATATCTTCCCGCAGGCATGGAAGGAAGCCACGGTCATCGGCATCCCAAAACTTGGCAAGCCCAAGACCGAGCCCACGAGCTACCGCCCCATCAGTTTACTGAATTCGCTCGGTAAAATCTACGAGAGACTTATTTATAAGCGACTCAGAAATTTAGCCGAGACGAAAGGTCTCATTCCCGACGAGCAGTTCGGTTTTAGAACCCAACACTCGTGCGTGCAACAGGTCCACCGCATCGTAGAAGACATAAGCGCTGGCTTCCAGCGCGGTACGTTGACCGGTGCAGTATTCTTCGACATAGCGAAAGCCTTCGACAAAGTCTGGCACAACGGCTTATTATATAAGCTGTACAAACTCGGTGTGCCGGACCGTCTCGTGCTCATCCTACGAGACTTCTTGTCGAACCGCACCTTTCGTTATCGAATAGAGGGAGCGATTTCATCCCCTCACCCCATACGCGCCGGCGTCCCTCAGGGCGCCGTGCTGTCCCCTCTCATATTTACGCTATTCACTAGCGACATCCCCAAACGTAGACTGGCAAAGTTGGCGCTTTTCGCTGACGACACAGCCATTTACTACGCTGGGAAAAATCCCGACGCGATAGCCTCCAGGCTCCAAACCGCAGTCAATGTTCTTGGCGCGTGGTTTAGAAAGTGGAGGATCGAAGTCAATCCCGATAAAAGTCAAGCGGTTCTCTTCTCGAAACCGAGACATAAACCTGACCCCCCCCGGCCCATCTCCATGTTTGGCAAGCCTATCCCTTGGGAAAAGCAAGCCAAGTATCTAGGAGTGATTATGGATCAGCACATCACCTTCTCAGAGCACATCAAGAAGGCGCGCTCACGCGCCGCCTTCGCTCTGGGAAGGTTGTACTCTGTTCTTAATGCACGCAGCAAGTTGTCACTAAGGTGCAAGTTGCGAATATATTATACACGGCGTGCATAAGGCCAATCATGACCTACGCTAGTGCAGTCTTTGCACACACAAAGCCCCGTTACATCCATAGGATACAGACTTTACAAAACCGTTTCCTTCGCCAAGCTACGGGCTCGCCATGGTACGTTAGGAACGAGATCCTCCATCTCGACCTCAAAGTCCCCACAATAGCTCAGTTCCTTAAATGCAATTCAAAGCGTTTCTTCGAAACCGCCGCGCAACACCGCAATCCTCTGATTGCGAAGGCCGCTAGTTATGTCCCCAGTAGAATCAGTAGAATCCGCCGGCCGAGACATGTTCTTTCCGACCCTGATGACCCCATCACTATTCTTCAAGAAAGCAGTAGGGCCACCAGTACAGCTCGCAAACACAAACAACCGTCCTTCCGACCTCACCGCCGAGGTCCTCGCGCCCCGCGAAGACCCCGAGTAAATGAATTCCCCCCCAACCGTCCCTTGCCCGCAGAAGTGCCAGCTCGCGCCGAAGCTGTGCAAGTAGAGTTAAAATCCCCATGATTTAATAATAAGAAAATTGTTTGATCCAGCCTGTCCCTACTTGCTGCCCTCCCTAAAAGTGACTCCCTGAGCCGAGGCTCGTACCCCGCAGGGGGTGCCCTCAGTGCGCAGTTGCTGTAGGTTTTAATAATTAGTTTGTAAGCCCTGGCTGGAGGCTCTTAGCCTAAAAACTAAAAGTCACCGCAGGAAAGCCCGGTTAAGCAGTCACGGCCTCTCAAGGTCAACTGCGAGATGCCATACCCAAAAAAAAAAAAAACGCGATCCTCAGTGGAACTTTCGCTGTGCCAACGTACGGATGTCTTGATGTTTACAGCTAGCAGCTACAAAGGAAAGCAATGGCGTTATTTTCCTCCTTAAACGGGAAATACGAAAAATTACTATGCAATGTAGCTGTTGGCATATACTCAAATTTCTTTTATCTGGTTTACTTATAATAGGTATTATAAACTTAATACTGACCTTTATAACTAGTGACTTTTAGAATTAATCATATATTTTCTCTTGATAATATTATTGAAAATAATTCAATCAAAAAGTGTGGAGATTAATTAAAAGTACTTACACACTACAAAAGAGCATTCCACGCTTTGATCAATGGATATAAAAGAAGTGACAAGCTGCATAGGTGCTTATATCGTAACTGATAAAAGTCAATTTAATTTATTTAGTGCGTGTTAAAGCGTGTTCTCTAAATTCTTGTAAATATGAAATATTGTTTATCTCTAACTATATAGCTCTTGCCGGCGGCATCGCCCGCGTAGAGGTCGGTGTATCACTACATAGTATAAAACTAAGTCGCTTTCTCTGTCCCTATATCCCTATGTATGCTTAAATCTTTAAAACTACGCGACGGATTTTGATGCGGGTTTTTTTAATAGATAGAGTGATTCAAGAGGAAAGTTTATATGTATAATACACCGACCTCCACGCGAGCGAAGCCGCTGGCAAAAGCTAGTTATACATATAAACCTTCCCTTTGAATCACTCTGCCTATAGATGAAAACCGCAATCAAATCCGTTGCGCAGTATAAAAGATCTAAGCGTACAAATACGAAAAGCGACTTTGTTTTGTACTACGTAAGGATAAATAATATTTTAATGTTCCATAATTTCTATTTCCCTGGTATTTAGAAGACTGTTATTGCCTTATTTCACATATTTTCGTCCATAACCAGGAAAAACAAAAACTGACTACGATTATGAAATGTAGCAGTTGACATACATTCAAGTTTCCTTTATCTCGTTTACTAATATTATAAACTTAGTACTATGAATGACCTTATATTCAATACCGTAACTTTGAATATGCTTCAAAACCTTGGGAACGAAAGTTTATACATGGGTGTACCTTCCTAGTTTCCTATAGAATAATGTTGTTTACATGCTTTTAAAGTGAAACGTAAATCAAGAATGTTTTTGAGATAAAAGTGATTTGTGTAAGTGCATATACGGTTTCGGTTTTATTCAGTGCTTATTTGAATCGAAAATGTATGGAAAGTAATTTTTGAAATTGGGTCAGTGTTATGATATAGACAAACAATCTAGTACGTTCTATCCACTTTAGGATAGTCACAAAAGAAAATGTACTGTGACTGATTTCAGTTAGTAGTTTTAGTGCTGATTATTCAATGCTCAGATAATTTATATCTGAAGAATAAATATAACAGTTTGACATCATTTCAAAACAAAATCTGTCAAACCGCAATTTTTTTATCTCAAATAACAATTATTTGACTTGTAAAATCAGGCCTTTGTACAGCAACCATACAGCTCTACTAAGACCCAGAAGTAACGGGTTTGACTTACGAGTTGTACGTCTTGGGTTCAATCTAGTCAGCCGGGGTTACTTTGTGTAATTTATTTCGTCATCGCTGCTCTCAAAACGGAGAAGGATAACATCTTGAGAACACCAGCATGTCCTAGAACAAAAAATTCAATGACATTTGTTATCTTCCAACTTACACTGGGCCCGCATGTTGAAGTACGGCCAACTCTCTCTCAAAAGGTCTCTTTTTAGAGAGAGTGGGCCTGTAAGGAGTAAGGCCTGTGTCTCAGCAATGGGAACATTATGTGTTGGAAAAATACTTAATCATTATTAAAAACATCATCGAATTTTCCGGAAAACTCGCCTAGTTTTATCAAGGCTACTTTATAATGGGAAATATTTAACATAATTATTTGAGATTAACCAAAAGAGGCCCGATCATTATAAGAGTGTTCAATAATGTTTCCGGTAGCGGAATTATTAAAGGTTCGATTAAATACATGCCATTTTGAAACATGCCAAATAAAAGTGTGCTATTAAATAGGTAATAGTTTATTGCCGTGCTTATAACAATAGGAAACTTTCCCGGAGAAACAATAAATTAATGAGGTTAGCGAAGAGATTCGTCCGTCGCGGTGGAGTCCGTGGAAGCGAGTGCTCGATGGGTCGAGCCATGTTGCCACCACGCCGCGCCTCGGCGCACACTGGTCCCAAATTAAAAAAAAGTGGACATTGATAGTAGACCGCTGATATTTTTTTTAATTGTTGATACAATGATAACAGATAAGGCAAAAAAATATTATTGTCCTACTTCAAATACTTTTCTGTAAAAAAAATATTTCTTTTTTTTTTGTATGGGAGCGATTACATTTTACTCAATTTCTCAAAAACTTTAAGCGATGTCGAGATGGCAATCACATATGTTAGAAAACTAATAATTCTGAGTATTTGGCTCGAAGAAACTTATTGCTTATCTCTGCGTACTTTCGAGATAATAGTGACAGAAAATAACATTTTTTTTTAATGTTAATTTTTTGCTTTTTTTTAATCATAGCCTTACTTTAGCACATAATTATAATGTATGCGTAATGTCAAATAAGTAAAAAGAGACTTCTCTGTAAAAGAGGTTATGGGGGCTCACTAATGACTGAAAAGCTATGACCTTTCTGAAGGAGTACTTTCATCAGTTCTAAAAAACAATCAAAATGAAGACATATTAAGCTGCAAACATAAAGTTGAATATGTTCACAAACGATTCTGAAAAAATATTATGGTGAAAGATTAATATTTGGGTCTATATTCTCTTGAGAAATCTCTATTTCCTCGTTTTCCAACGAAAGCAATTCATTGTTCAAGATCAAAGCACTAGCCTCTGGAAACAACTGTTTATGTAAACGAGCAAACTTTGGTTTGATATGGCTGATGTAAGGATCTGAGCTAATTAGAAAGCTGTGGATAATGTCTAAATTAGTCTGAACTCTACCGATTTTTCTTGTATGTGCCATTCTAACATTCCGGAAATCTTTATTCCTCGCTTCGGAAGCTTCTTCGGAAAGCATGCCTATCGGAATAAAGGAGAAATTTTCACAAATATCAGCACCGTGTATCAACAATTTATGGACACTTGAAGGCATGTAATACCATGGATATAAGTTTACATATAGCATTGCTGTTTCTTTACAATATTCCCTAAACAAGTTGGTATTAATAAGTTGACCAGATGAAATTGTTTGTAAAATGACTGCAAATCTCTTGATTAAATCAGGGTGGATACCCGTTATTTCAGCAGATACTTCATAATTTTCAAAAAACCTTCTTGCCGTGTTACCGTCATTGGTTGTACCAAATCCCTGTTTTACTATGTCAATTAACAAACCAGTTCTTTCCCGAAATTCTTCTTGTGTCAAATTCTTTTTAATTTCTTTTAACAATTTATCTTCTTTTCGTGCAGCCCACTTTTTGAAGTCTAAGTTGTACGAAATGTGTAAAATACATTCCATACATCTTATCCACATATGAAGCGAAGACAGACCATATTTATACATATCTTCTCTGATGAGTCTTTTGGATACAAAGTCCAAGTCATTCATTTTGCTAGGTGGGGTATTGCAAATATTACAAACAGCTGCAGAAGAAGTATTGGAAATCACAGTAGAAATTTTCCCATCAATCATAGTCATGTACAAATCATGTTTAATATCAAAATTATCTACAATTGTGGGAACAAGATTACGAATTTCTTCCTCTAAGGATGCACTTTCCTTCTTTATCAATTCATTTGTTTCTTTTGCAAATATAAAGCCAATTGGACGACAATAGTTTGTTGAAGAGGGAGCAGGATTTTGCCACAAGATTTTGCCACTCTCTTCTTCCAAACGAAGCGGAACCAAACTAATCATGAAAACTGAAGAATCGTCAATTTTAGTGTCGGAGTGTGACTTTTGTTTATAATTACTTTGAGAAGATGACCCGTCAAAACCCCATTTGCTTATTAGTTTTAGCGATTTTTTGTCGGCAGAGTTGTGCTGAATTGTTTTTAATATCCTATTAGTTGTCTTATCTTAGCATCAGATTCAGTTACAGTTATGTCTGACTCTGGAGGATAACAAGTTTTTTTAGCTTCCAGGAGCTTTTGATAGGATGGAAGACCATACATTTTCTCTGAAGCAAGAATAGTTCTTAAATTTCGATATTGCCATTTTGACAAATTTGTTGAGGTGTAAAGCGCTAACGTTTTATCATCTGGTAAACACGGTTTGTCAGTCTTTTTAGCGAATAGTACATCATATACCATCTCACATTTTTCCTTGTTTTGGCTGAGTTCGTTTAATATAGCTGCTAATTTTGTTTTTTTAGACTCTTTTAATTTGGCACATAAAGCATAAACTAATTCCTCCTCTGTGTGATCTAGAAGTGTTAGAGAACGCCTTTTCTTCTGTTTATCAGATATATCAACAAATGGTTTTTTACTTGTACCATAACTTAATAGATGAGTATCCACTTGCGTTTCGAAATTTGGAATTACTTCCTCGGCAACTTTAAAAATGCTGCTTAAATCGATATTTTGACATTTTGGCCAAACTATTTGGGATTGTAACCAGTCTGAATTTTTGTTAAGAAAGGTATTTTGAGCTCTACTGGAAGCAGACCATCTTTTTGAGATATTACTTGAAAAATTACGACAAAATAATTTAATATTACTCAAATCTTCGGAAGACAATTCAACACCAATACGTTCAATAAGGGCATTAAATAAAAATTCGACATTTTTAAAACCACCTCCTGATTTAAGAACAACGTATAAGTCTAAGTTGGTGACAAATGCGGACATATTATAATTTTAAGGAAAATTGAAAACAAATTAGAATCAAAGATATCAAAGACAAAGTGACTTTGATTTTAACAAAAAAAATTACGAAAACAAATTCGACGAAAGAAAGACAAACAAAAATTATTTGATTTTAAAATCCAAAGATTCAAAATACAACAATAACAAAACAAACAAACAACAAGCATTTCTTCAAGCGCACAGAAAAAATAAGGACACGTCTTATCGCAACCACATTTAGTTGTACACTGAGTGAGGTGTACGCGCGCGATTCGTGACCGTATTACGTTACGTCATGAGAGGCGGCCATCTTGTTATCCCGGCAAACTCGCGTCGAAGCTCCATTTTGCTGGCCAGCGGACCTATTGCGATATGAGTAAGGCTATGATTAAAAAAAAGCGAACAATTAACATTAAAAAAAATTGTTATTTTCTGTCACTATTATCTCGAAAGTACGCAGAGATAAGCAATAAGTTTCTTCGAGCCAAATACTCAGAATTATTAGTTTTCTAACATATGTGAATGCCATCTCGACATCGCTTAAGGTTTTTGAGAAATTGAGTAAAATGTAATCACTCCCATACAAAAAAAAAAGAAATATTTTTTATAGAGAAAAGTATTTGAAGTAGGACAATAATATTTTTTTGCCTTATCTGTTATCATTATATCAACAATAAAAAAAAATATCAGCGGTCTACTATCAATGTCCACTTTTTTTTAATTTGGGACCAGTGTGCGGCGTGCCGATGGTGTCGCGTTGATCACGACGCCTGCGCATGCAGATCGCGCGCAAGGTCGTGTGTTGGGGTCGATTCCCAACAGATGGGTTGTCCCGAATCTGAAAATCACAATGAAATCACATCGATTTTTCTATGTCTCACCCTTTTTGTGTACACAAATACAATAATACTATACAACCGACTAGTTATAAACGTAACGAAACATAAACAAGATATCACCTACACTTTTATTTCCCAAGTGGAACCCCCAGTCATTTACATAAACTGTCTAATACCATTATCGGCCATAACATAAACACAGACATTTTACGACAGTAATACGGAATGTGAAAAAAAAAAGAATTTTCACAGTGTTTTGTTTTGGCAATAAGATATGAAGGACGTAGTGAGTAGGTAATTGTGAGTGGTTTGGAGCAGGGTATTTTTAAAATCTCATAGGATTTTTAGCATCGGTTTATTTTGTGTGGCAGAAGCCCGTTAATCTGTTGACCCGTCTAATCAAGGGGTATCGTCTTACCCAGTAAAAAGTCGCTCCATATAAAATATTGGTATTCAACTACATTCGGGTTGACTGGAAGGCAACCCCAGCATAGTCGGAAAAAAGCAAAAGACCAAAGTAACAACTTAGATGTTTACTTGTTTATCCCTTTGCAGTAAGGATTCTTGGAGGAAACGCTTATAGCTAAGTAGATGCCCGAAAATCTGAAATACTAGTCTTACCCAGTAATTGGGTTGTGGAGGTCAGATAAATAAAAAAAATCAAAATCAAAAGTCATTTATTCAAATTAGGCTGAGAATCAGCACTTTTCGAAAGTCGAAATACTGACAGTCCCCCAAAACGTGCTTTAACTGGGAAGAAGAAGTGGCGGAACAAACTCACCGCAGCACAGCTGTCTTTTTAGTTAGACAGATTTGATTCTTTAAATAGATAGGAAAAGTAAATAACCATTACGAGACCCAGAACATTAATTAAAAAAATTGTCATATGCCAGGTAGCCATGCCAATATACCAACAAATAAAATGAAAACTTCACTCAAGCAAAAATAATAAAAATAAAAAAATGTAAATATAACATATCAAAATATAAGCCTCCTAGTACAAAGGGCGTGATAGCTTCAATATACAATGCTGGATTAAGTTCACATTTCTATTCTATTTTATTTTTAAAGGTTCTGGCTCCATTGGTAACAGTTCCCATAGCTGTTACGAGTGTTACGACTCCAGTTACAACTTGAGGCCACAAATGATAACCTAGGATGATCGATAGGCAGTCGGAGTCGCTGCATGTAAAATATTGGTAATCAACTGCATCCGGTTACACTGGAAGCCACCCCCAATAGTCTATATAAAGTCTAGGCAGATTTTGATATTTTTTTGCAGTACTCTTGACGTACCTAATGAACTGGCTACAATCGCCATGCTGTTAGTACGATTTTCTATTTTCAAACCAAAGTCCTGCTTTCCTTACATTGGAGAGTTTGTTCCGCCACTTCTTCTTCCCAGCTAAAGCACTAGGAAGTGGTGAAGGGGTGGGCGTTTTGGGGGACTGTCTCATGTACTTTGACATTCGAAAAGTGCTGATTCTCAGCCTAATTTGAATAAATGACTTTTGATTTTGATTGTTTTTCTTTATCATAATACTCCATCATTTCACAAATTCACACGACATTATTAATTAATTTGTTAGTACTCAAATACCTACAATCAGTTTTCTCAATGTCAATTTTTTAGTGTAAGTAAGTCGTTTATTTGCAAATATGGGTACAGTGCATAGTGATAAATAGGCTGGTTAACATCAGTTAACCTTAATATACAGGGTTAAAATACAAAATAGGGTTAACATGGCTGAATCTATCAAATTCAGCCACTTTTTTACCAATAAACATGCAAAAGTTGTACTTTGACGCTAAAACAGTAAAGTCAATTATACGACAGTATATAGCTGCTGTGTGCTGTGTTAATTAAGTGTTAATATTTCCAATGGCACTTAAGGTTATTTCAAGTTTTTCTAAACAAAATGCTATAAAAACAGTGTTTTAGCGCAGGATGTGATATTTGACACTATGTGAATGTGTGATTTATCTTAAGGTTTTATATTGCTCTTAAATGCATAATGTTTTCTTTTGGTTTATTTTGTAAAAAAAAAGTACACGTCGGGCGGGATTTTTTGTTTCGCGCGTTGGATTTTCAACGCACTGCTTAGCGCCGAGAGGTGAAAATTGAACAGTGTGTTTTTCGACACCCTGGAAAGCACTCTGTTGAATTTTCAATGCTCGTTTCAGTACCAAGAGTTGAAAATCTAATACGAGATAAAATCCCACCGCGATATTTTTACGTCCATGTGTCTTAAGGTGCGTTTAAGCTGCTCTTACACAGACAATTTTTTGAGCAATTATTACTCGGCAAAACTAATGGATCAATCTGGATCAAATAAGTGGAGCAATCTGGAGCAACAACAATAAATTGCGGATATGTTTCGGGAATATTGCTTCTAATTGCTCCATATATTTCATGAGTTACCGAATATCCAATCGGCTTGGAAATTTTTAGTCAATTTTCTTTCTATCTCGTTTGGGTTGTACGTATAACTACGTCTCGTTTTTGCGAGAGGAACCGGCCGGCGGTGGAGGCGGCGGGGAGCGTTTTGCCTAGTTTTAAAGTTGCTCTTTAATGCATGATATTGTGTGGCCGTATCTCTGGCAACAGGCAAGGTTCGCGCAACTTCACTATGTTATTGATAAGTTTCGTTAAAATCCATTTAATAGCTTTTGGGTGAAAGAGTAAGAAACATCCATACATCCATACATACAAACTTTCGCATTTATAATATTAGTAAGGATGAGTATGCCAGTATATAGTTATCTCCGTCTGTCTGTTGTTTTGTTTCGGCTAATCTCCAAAATGTCTGTAACAATTTTGGGGATGTTTTAAGGAGTAACATACGCTACTTTGTCCCGGTAGCACGTTCCCGTGGGGTCCGACAACTACCCGGGCGAAGCCGTAGGCACAGCTAGTATTAATATACGTACAGACCAGAAAAACGGCGTCCTGAATTCAATAAGATACTATGAACACCATCGTATGATTAGGATCAGCAAATACGAAAATAGAGACAGAAAAAAAAACAAAAGACAACGTAATTCTTATTTTATTTAACCATTTATGTACACACATATAAACAGACAAGATGATTAGAACAGAAAAATAATTAAAGAGGTGATACTTATTTTTAACCCCCGACGCAAAAACGACGGGGTGTGTTTGTGTGTGTGTGTGTCTGTCTGTGGCATCGTAGCTCCCGAACGGGTGAACCGATTTTGATTTAGTTTTTTTTGTTTGAAAGGTGAATTAGTCGGGAGTGTTCTTAGACATGTTTCATCAAAATCGGTTCAGCCGTTTGAAGATTATCAGCTCTTTTCTGGTTGATGAAGGGATTTGAGCATCTTCCATGGGTCTTATCAAGTCGAAATTTGGTATTCTATTACTTCAAAGATATTAGACGAACAAAGTAACACCTGAAATTTCCAGGATACCCAAGTAACTCATCAACAAACAGCAGAAGTATCGTGTTTGGGTTCATTGAAAAGGTCTCAATGAATAGGTTATAGATAAATGGTGATCAGAACGAGGAATGAGAATAAATTAATAACAAACTTCACTGTGGGAAACAAATACAACACTGTGAAGATTAAATCTTCGCAGCGTGACATTAAGTTTAAAAAGTGTCACATAAAAGTTAAATTTAAAATTTATAAAACCCCCGACCCAAACAAAAACTATAAAAAGTAAAAAAAAAAAAATTTATTGGCCGTTTAAGTCGACTTGACTATGCCTTGATCAAAATACTACCTACATTTTAAACGGCCACTAAATATAATTTTTTACTTTTATAGTTTTTGTTTTTTAATTTTTTAATTTTATAGAAATCTCTTCCAGCATACCTGCGATAGGAGAGAAGATAAAGAGATGTAGACAGCGTGTTTACACACGCTGTCTACATCTCTTTATCTGTAAATTATTGTTGTTGTTGTTAATGTAGTTTATTTTCTCTTTTACCCTTACGGGTAAAAGAGAAAATAAACTACATTTATAATCAAAAACAATAATTCACTAAATAATATGGGAATATACTTAGATACATAATTACAAATATACATACATACTTCTAAAATAAATATCACTAAAATATTAATAATAATAATATAAATAAAATAATACATAAGTACACAACACAACATACACAACACAACACAAAAATATCACTAAAATATTAATAATAATAATGTAAATAAAATAATACATAAGTACACAATACATAAGTACACACATGGTGTTCTTTCATTCTTCTTTTAAAAACTGCAACAGTTTGGCAGTCCCTAATGTCGGGCGGAAGTGCATTCACAACCACACCGCGTGCACATTGATGGCGTAGGAGTAGAAGTCAGTGGATTGGGGGGGACTTAAGGAGGTTTCGAAGATACGACCTGCAAGACGCATCTGAAGGACGGGCGTAGGAAAAACGCAGATAGTTTAGGATTTTGAAGACGGGTGAACTGCAAACACAGTATCCGAGAGTTCCTGAGAAGTCGAATGGGGAGCCATTTGAGTGTCTTGCGAAAGTTGGAAACATGATGATACGTCATAGTTCCTATTTCAAAATCCTATGCTTTTTTGCTCTTTACCCAAGTAACAGATTAAAACCAATGTTTATTACCAAGAGCACTTTGTAATCAGCACTAGTATTAGAAACTATGCAAACTGGCGAAGTCAAATTATAGTTCCTCTGTACAAATTTAATAATGCGGCATAATAGTAATTTAGATCTTAGTGAACCAGTGGCTCGGGAGTTAGTGACCGCTTTCGAACTGTTTCAGTATTATGTAATCCTTGTTTGTTTAAACCTAGTGGTTTTGCGAGGATATGCTTCTAGGAGCTCGTGTTTAAAGTTGGTCCTTTGCTACGAGCGGGCAACGTGGGTCAGCAAATATTAAGAATGTGATATAGAGCAGCGTAAAATGTTAAAATTTACCTTCATCAATTAACCATTAAATGCATGATTTTTATTTTTTTTAGTCAATTAAATTTCTTTGGTTGTAAGATTAGCTTTACAGTTATGAAAAAATATTTAAAAAAAAAATATATTCATAAAATACTTTTTTACACGCTCTATGCTTCACTTGTATGTTTGTTTGTATGTTTGTATGTAACCGACTCGTTTGGACGCTATTTTGACCCACTTTAAATGGTTAGATTTCATTTAAACTTTGTAGACTTATCGATGACCTATGACAATTCAATAATTTAAAAAAATATATAAAAAAACACGCTTTTGTAGTTAGCAAACTTTTGTAGTTAGTTAAAAAATAGAAAATAAATAATAGTTTAAAAAAACACGCTTTAAAAACCAAACTAAAAAGTAGAAAATAATTTAACTCTATTAAAAAGCGTGGGGTGCTTTTTGAGGTATTTTTATAAACAATTAATATCAAGCACCCCACGCTTTTTAATTGAATTAAATTATTTTCTACTTTTTAGTTTGGTTTTTAAAGCGTGTTTATTTAGTTTTTTTGAACTATTATTTATTTTAATGGGTTGGTTGAATATATCTTTTATGTAATCAGAACTAACCTACGGGGAACAAAATGTGAAGTGAGATAATAAACTTAATATGCAAAAAAATAAAATCCCCGTACTCTGGAAACTAAAAACTGGCATTGAATTGGTTGATGGAAATTGCCATCACCATGCATTTAAGGGTTAAGCAACACCATGGCTTGTTTCCCCGAAGGGTTGGGTAGACTTATTCCTATTGTACAACCATATTTCATAAGTTATGAACAAGTCCCAAGAAGTGAAGCTATTGTCACCAGCCGGGCACAATTCCAGTCTCCAAGCTGCTATTTAAAAAAAATCAGATAGAAAAACTTAATTACACTTTGCCCGACCTGGGCATCGAACCAAAGACTTTTTGCTTAGCAGTAGCGCTTGCGACCACTAGATCAACGAGGCAGGAACCAATTAACGGATGCCATTTATTTGGTGTTTTTCAAATCAAATGCCTCTTGCCTAATTCATAAATATGTAATGGTAACTTTCTTTCAATTTAGCCTTGTTTCTTAACACCTAAACGAAATCGATAAAATGATTGTGAAATTTGAATGAAATCCCATAATTATAGTGACATGTATGCAATATTTAGTAGCGACTAATCATCATCTGCATAGCCTTTTCCCAAATATGCTGGGGTTGGCTTCGAGTCTAACCGGATGCAGCTGAATACCAGTTTTTGAAGTGGAGCGGCTGCCTATCTGACCTCCACAATCCAGTTACTGAGTAATACGATGCCTCTTGGTAAGACTGGTTGTCACACTTTTAGGCTTCAACATACATTTAACAATCATTACAGGATTTCAATAAGCAGAAAACATCATAATTATGGTATGACTAATAACTTGTTAGTCCACTTTATTAAAAAAAAAAACTGTTCACGCTTTAATCGAGTTAGCTTTTTGTTATAAACTGAGATAGTAAACAACAAAAACTACCCATAGGAATTTAATAGGAAATAACCATTATTGATTTAATTGTGTTAACAACCATTTTATCAATCGAGTTCAAAGTCAAACTTCTATTACTGAATAGAGCGGGAAGTCGGACCGAAATAGAGACGTCATTGTCAACTTGTTCCTAATGCCCATTTGATTAGGAGTGAACCTTTGAAGCTGCCGACTCTAAGGTGATTGGATTACTGTGGAGTTTGGGTTTTGGATGAATATTTCAAACTAAACATGTAGAATAGACATAGATACCTTTATAATGTTTTTGTAAAAATCCTGTTTAGAGGACTTTTACAAAAAAATACACGACACACACATACTTTTATAAGGTATGTGTGTGGGATGTGTTGTGTGTGTGTGGGTATAAGTGATATATCACTTACAATCAATATAGTGAATTTTGTCATTTTCATTTTAGCCATTTGAATTAGTAATTTAATTAGTCAATCAATTCAGCCTATCGAAGTCCACTGCTGGAAATAGGCAGAGGCCTATGTTGCGACCAGGCCTGGGAGAACCCAGATCTTGCCGCAACATCCTGATCTCTGCCTTCCGCAGCCAGTCTGTACCGACCACCGATTTTGAGGTGTCGGTCCATCCAGCTGGAGGTGGTCCCACACTACGTTTAAACGCCAATACGCAGTCTTCACTCCAAGACTCGTCTGCTCCACATGCCACTGGTTTTTCGACAAACATGGCCAGCCCACTGCTACTTCAGCTTGGTTACTCTGCAAGCTACCTACATTGGCAAATCCGGTTGTTTTCCAAAAAAAAAAAAGTTTCTGATTTATTCTTTAAAGAAACTTCGAGCACAGTCCGCTCCACGGCGCGCTGGGCGACCTTGAAATTGTGGACCAGCCCGACTCTGTGTTCACGTTTTGACACCGTATGTCATAACGGGCAGGATGCAGTGGTAGAAGACCTTAGTCATAGTATAATAAAGTAAATAGTATTTTGTCTCGGCAGTGTCCTTGAAATAATTACCTAAGGCCACTTGGTAGGCAAACACGCTCTAGGGTTGCCCACTGACTGTGTCTCTTGCATTGTTACTGCCGAAGAAGACATTATACTGCTTACTTTATTGTACAGACGGCTACTCATCAAGCTATACATTTCCAGTATAAGCTGATCTCGCATTGTATAGGATTTCCGTACAGTACGAGATCAGCATAAACTGGAAATGTATAGCTTGATGTGTAGCTGTGTGGGTACTTGCAATAATACTTATCAATAATTTAGCAGACAATAGGAAGTTGCTCCAAATTCCAGTAATATTTATCCCTAAATCCTCTATACAACATGAGAGTTTATAAACATTACCAGGTAACGAATAGAGAGAAACAGCCATTCTTTTATTTGTATCATACCTACCATTTCAAAGTACAGACATTACCTGAAAATACATAACTGCTTATCATGAAAAATCCTTACAACGTTGAAAGGAGTTCCATTTCAGTTTTACAACCCGCCACGTAACGTTAAGGTCTGTCAGTCATAAAAGCGTGTCTTTGTACGTACGTTCGCAATAAAAAAGTTAAGTGGCTGTCCAGTTTATAGGTAACGGTATTGTGCACTCTGACCGAAGAAAGAAATTAAGTAGATCCGTTATTTTATTTAAGAAAAGAGAGTTTAGGCAGCTGTTAAAACACTGCAGTGCAGTCTTTTACTGTTGAAATACTTTATGTGCATTCAAATTGATTTTATTATGTGTGTGTCTAAATCTGGACCGGTTTTTTCGAACTGGTATTGACACCACTCTAAAACGGTATTTACGTTGCTGAATACTTGATTGACCAAAGAAATTTAAATAATTACCTATATTTATAGTGCTGGCCAGTTTTTTCGGCTCATCCCGCCATCATCGTCTCGGCCTGCTGCGATGGCGTCGTGCATTCAGTGGGGCCCGATCAATGGTTTTTTTGGCCCATTTATCGTCGGGTAACACTAGCAAAATACAGAGTTGTATGGAAAAGTGAGGGGGAGGCTGATGCCGCACAGTGGGATAGTACAGGCTAGTTAGATAGATATAAATATTTACATACACACCGTGAAATTTTAATGGTTGTTTTCCCGCAACGAAATGGTTTTGTCTTGTTAATACAGCCGTTTTATAAACAAATAAAATATTAGAAACAAAAAATGGCAGATTAACCATTGTGAAAAATCACCACGTGCGGGAGTTTATTTTGAATTGAACATTTATGCATCGCTGTTCCCTTTGTCGGAGGTGCGTGCGATTCGAGTAGTACCTACAAGTTACTTCTAGTGTTACTATTGAGTAGTGTTTTATCGAGTTGATGCCTTTTTTTTTTTATTTTAAAACAAAAAAATCTTTTTTTTTTACTTTTACTCTATGCTTTGAAAGTACTCCTTATAGCAAGTTGTTCTGCCGCGGGAAAACAGCCATTTAAATTCCACGGTGTATGTATAGTTTTTAAATATTGTTTTATGTGTTATTTTCCCATCGACACGCTAAGAATACAGTAAAACTGAAAGTCATCCTGGTATCAGAAGGTCTAGTTGAAAACAAGCATCCGGCTCGTTGTCTGACATATGTATTTTCTGTTTTTTGTTTTTTGTTGTGAATATTTTTTGCCTTATCTTGGGTCAAATTAAATAATATAATAGCCGTCTTTATTGTTTCTCTCAATAAATGAACGTTGTGCCATTATACGCTGTCAACGCTATAATATGCAAATCATAGTCTGCTCAAACCTGTAACTGCTAGTTTACTCATAAAATATAATTAAGTAAGTAAGTACGAGTATTACAAACTGCAGAATATCCTTCTTAGAATTTTTCCACAATAATCTTAAAACATTCCCAGTGATAGTCAAATACCATTGTTCCTTTTGCCCGCTCATTTCTCTCTCTAAGGACCATTTACCACAATCCTGAGCGTTGCACGACTCACGAATGGAAAAAAACGGTCTAAAATCACACATTTTTCTTTACTAAACGTATTTTTAGGGTCCCGTAGACAAATAGTGCCATTGGTAAAAGGGACCCAATTACCAATGGACCCGGTGTCCGTGAGTCTGTCACATAAGAACCATAATAGGTAGACACTTGAAATTTTCAGAGGATATGTAGGTGCTAAGCTAGCCGCTATGTCACCAATTAATAAAAAAATAAAGGGAGTTCCTCATTTTATTCCTCCTTAACAACATGTAACATAATAGGTTTATTCTCTTTTTTATTCTTTTATTATTTTAAGTTTTATTGTATATTCCTTTCTAGTAGATTACCAGTAAATTAGTAGAAATTAAGAAATTTATTGTAACGTAGTATTTATTACTTAAATAGCAATAAATGTAAACGGAACGAAGGAGCCTGGATCTCACGACACAGGGAATCCTAGTGTGAGTTCCAGGAAGCAACGCATTTGAATGTAACTTTTAAAACAATAAATTATTCTATTCTAAAAAAAAAAAAATCATAAAAGAAGCGTGTTATCTTCGGCATTTTTTAACGAAAGTATTTTAAAAATACGTCGTGTTAAATATTGTACTACGGAACGAAACCCTTCGTATGCAAGTCTGACTCGCACTTGGCCTTTTCTACACTCTTTGATTTGATAATTTACGATGTTTGCCTGTTGTTCCGGTACTAAATCAGGACGTTTCTTTCCACCCCTTTTTTCATGTTTTCGTATGGAAAGTAAAGCTGAAGTAATTGCGGTTTCATCGTGCACGGGTTTCGAGGTAGAATAAATAAATTTTTGGTGTTGTTTGTGTTTTAGGATATTGAGATACCTAAATGGTTTAAAAACGTCTTTGTTCCGTAGTAAAACTAAATAAGTAAGTAAGTACCAAAATATATACATATATAAGGAAAATATTTCTCTGATCTTGTAAAAAAAGATTACCTGTCTAGGATACTGGTGGGGCTGCCCCGATTCTGTAGCGCGTCAACAGGCTTAGACAAAACACATTTCCGCTACGCCAAAATGTACGGGGATGACATTACCTGCGGAAAGGACCCGACGTAATCTTTCCGCAGGTAATGTCATTCCCGTACATTTTGGCGTAGCGTTTGCCGTGAACACTAACAGAAATGTGTTTTCTCTCAGAGCCCTGGGATGTTCGCAGATGTGCATGTAGATTGCTTTTACGCAACAATTCGTAAAAGTTGCAGTACCCTGGTGTGCAGGGCGTGGGCAGCTCCAATAGTGTCTTAATCATGGTTGTAAGTCCTCTGGACTGTGAATACGTGGGTTACTGTTGTCCGTCTCTCATGGGATGTCGCAACAGTGACCAGCCGTTATTTGTTGTATCGTTTTCCTTGTTTTGTTTATAGTCTGTACTTACTAACATAGTCGTAAGTTTTGGTTATTCCAATAAAGAAATATTCCACTCTATTCTATACAAATCTTCAATACTCCAAAATGTATGGGACAGCTGATTATTTTTTCGCGTTTACAATGTTGGTCCCAAGACGAATGTTGTTCAGTTTGATGGTCCGTATTACACTCTTAAATAATTATGATCACACGTTCCTGGAACATGCTGCATTTTCGTCTATACATCATCATCATCATCATAATTTTAGCCGAAACACGTCCACTGCTGGACATAGGCCTCCCCTAAGCTCCGCAACTTCAACCGGTTCTGTGCTTCCCGCATTCAGCGGACTCTTGCGGTCTTCACAAGGTCATCGGTCCACCGTGTGGGAGGCCTGCCAACTTTACAACTTCCGGTACGCGGTCGCCACTCCAGAACTTTTCAACCACATCGGGCATCTGATCTGTGAGCTACCTGCATTTTCGTCTATACATACAAATTAATTACAAATTAATATAAAATACATACAAATTAATTAAATTTAAGTGTATGCTTGTAATGTCAAAATAACAGCTTTTCACTAAATGCATATAAATGAACAGGGTATTTCCATTCTTATGCATATTTTTTATTATTAAAATTAAAATAAACAACATTTTTGTCAGCGTGTCCGTTTATTACGGCTGATCTTCAAAACGGCTGTACCGATTTTGACGGAACTTCGGATCACGGACGAAAAGACACACTGTTCGATTTGCAATTCTCAGCGCTTAGCACTGCGTTGCAAATCCAGTGCGCGAAAAAATCCTGCTGCGATTTAATTACGTCCATTTGCACGTGGGCTAGAGGGGCTCGTGGCTAAATAATAACAGCCGCATGGGTAGATCGACGGTTAAATCTACGCTTGCCGAGGTCCGTGAATGTGTGACTATCCATTAAATATCCAGACCCCTGTGTGCCTCGCAAAGCATGTTAAGCCGTTGGTCACGGGTTTCATTTGTATATATTTGAAAGTCGTTATGGGTAGAAGTCCCAAAGTCAGACAACCGGTCTTACTAAGGGGAATCGTATTACTCAATAACTGGGTTATGGAGGTAAGATAGGCAGACTGGCAAATTGTCCCGGTAGAACAGTTCCGTGGGATTATTTCCGATATAATTAGGCTGCTCAGTTTAAAATGAGCCTAGTAACTAAAATAAATGATCTTGTATGTCATTCTAATTATATCTTTTATCGTTACTATATATTTTAATTGTGATAAAAAAAAATTGCTCTCACGAGCCTGAGATTCTTAGTGTTAAGTTAAATGTACAATTTAATTATAAGTAATCTCGAATATTCTGCAATGGATGAATCATCCCAATGATTAAAGCAACATGTGAACAACAATTTTGGGTTTGGGTTTAGAGAAATAGATACCAAATGATGGGGAGTTTGGTGCAACACTTACTAAGCGAAGCCACTGGCAGAAACTAGTTCTACTAATATTATAAATGTGAAAATTTGTATGTTTGTTTGTGACCTCTGAGTTTGTTTCGGCTTTTCTTCTCATAGTAGTCAGATAGGAAACGCCGACCTCATCTAGTTTTAAAAATATGATTGACGTGTAAAAGTGTTTGGACTAACCTACTTAAGGCTCGTGCAGACTAGCGCGACGCGACGGTAGCGTCGCGACACTCGTAGAACAATTTCTATGAAAACTGAATGCAAATTGTTCTACAAGTGTCGCGTCGCGCTGTCGCGTCGCGGCTGTTTGAAGAAGCCTTTTTACAGAAATAAAATCATTTATTTTATATTTATTTATCATTTGGATGTTGGTTACTCACTTACGCAAAAAAGACGGAATGGATTTGGATTAATTTTGACACACAAATAGTTTATAACTTATATTAGAACATAGGCTACTGTTTAAACGGTTTTATTTACCTTACCCTGTTTGTTTTTTTGGGTCAAAATTTAGTATTTGAAATTTTACCCCCTTCCTGTTGGTAGATTGATGTGATTTTTGGTACACACCTTTAGTTTTCACAACAATACAATTTAATTTAATCATTATCATTTTAAATTCAAGATGGCCGCTGCTATAAAATGGCGGATTACATTTTTTGTCACAACCGCCTCAATATGGGTAACAAATGAAAGAGCTTGACTGTTAAAATACTGTACACTATGAAAAATAAAATAATGAATATAATTAAAAATATTAAGTAACGAAATAAAAACTAAATAACTAAAAAAAATATTTTTAAGTTAAATGGTTTTAATTAAAATAATGATGTAGATAATGTATTAAAACCTAAAAAATAATTCGGTAGGTCCTAGGTACACGTCACACCACTTTCCTCATCAATCTAGGGCATTGATCAGACAAAAAAATAATAATCGTTGGGCGTAACGTAACCTGAGTAAATATGTAAATAGCATATGACAACTGCTCATTGATAGAAATTTCATGCGTCCCACAATTTTAGGTACCTAGGACCTACCCAATTTTTTTTTGGCTTTTAATACATTATCTACATCATTATTTTCATTAGAAACCGTTTTAATCAAAATTTTTTTTAGTTTATTTTATTATCTTGGCAGTATGTACCTAAGTTCCCGTCGGATAATTTCCGACCTCAACGCAGGTGAAGTCGATGGCAAAAAGTAGTATTACATAACCTTCAGAAAAAATGTTCGTCATGATTACACTATACCGGAACAATTCAAATATCCAAATTTGATCAATCTCCTAATAATCGTACAAAAGCTTTTTAGAGGTCACGGCGAAGCAAACTTGTATTGGTGACCTACGAGTCTTGTATTGGTATAATTATTATTTATTTATTTAAAGCTTGTCGTGATCCATTTCGAAAATCTGATAACTAAACTTAATCTCAAGCCATTTACTTCAATTAAAGCATTTACTATTACATTTTAGGCATTTTTGCATGGTCAAGGAGTCGGTCAGTCAGAAATATAAAGCCAGCTGCCCATGCCAAAGCGTACCGGTATTCAGTTAGAGTGGAAGTCGACCGGAACATTGTATAGTTGGGATAAGTCTAGGCAGCTTTATAGCTGCTGATAACAAACAAACACTATCTCCTCAGAACCATCATTATTATCACAAAAAAGGATAGATTAAAAAATCTAAAAACACGCTTTGAAAACCAAACTAGAAAAACAGGAAATAATTTCAAAAAAGCGTGGGGTGCGTTGGGGTTTTTTTTATAATCAACTAGCTCCTAGCCCAGCTTCCTAAATGCGAAACACACTTGGAATGGCAATCCATTCCAATTTTGTAGTCCAACAATATCCATTGCATTGTTTTCGTTGGCGTGCAAACTATTATTTTAAACATTTATGAAGCAATGAATATTGTATAAGTATATTGGCACAGTGTGTGTGACAAATAAACGCATTTTCTTTCTTCTTTCTTTGCTCTCTTGTTTTCGAGAACCCACTTGCATTTGATACCATAACAAACTTATTGTAATTACTAGCTTCTGTTCGCGGCTTCGTTCGCGTTAAATCTCTTGCTACCCCGACCCACCCCGTTGCTTCGAAGCGCCTGCTCGTGCGAGTACTTCATCTTTGTGACTTTTTTTCTCTTTGCTCGGCTCCTGAGAGTCTTAGCGTAATTATATAGCCTATAGCCTTCCTCGATAAATGGGCTATTCAACACTAAAATAATATTTCAATTCGAACCATAAGTTCCTGAGATTAGCGCGTTCAAGCAAACAAACAAACAAACTCTTCAACTTTATAATATTATATATAATATATATAAATATTAAAATAAATATAAGTATAGATTAATATCAAGCACCCCACACTTTTTGAAATAATTTTCTGCTTTTTTAGTTTGGTTTTTAAAGCGTGCTTTTAGATTTTTTCTTCTGTTATTTGTTTTCTGTTTTTTAGTTCTGCTAACTATAAAAGCGTGATTTTTCAGTTTTTTTTTTTTATATTTTTGAATTGTCATCGATCCTCGATAAGTTTATAAAGTTTAAATAAAATTGATCGTTTGAAGTGGGTCAAAATCAAGTCCAAAGGAGTCGGTTACAAACAAACAAACATACAGCTGAAGCTAATAAAAACGTGTTAAAAATAATCAGCCGTCCCTTACATGTGGGTCGAGTAGATATTGAAGTTTTGTATGGGAAAGTTCTCATATTATTTGTATTTCCAATCGTAAATGTGAACATAGCTCTTTTTTTAACTCTATTTTACTGTATAACTTCTACGTTATTCAATGAACAAAACGTTCTTTTAATTGCCCTGCTAGTGCTGTGCACTTCTATAGGTGTATGTAATTTTTGTTTTAGTGAATAAGTCGTTGAAGTGCCTTATCAATAGATAAATAAATGATGAACTGTTTCTAGCTGCTCCATTTCCATCCGGCACTTGTATACTTATAGTAACTGTCAGATGCCTGTGATCCACCCTTTAGGTATAAATCCTATTATCTATCTATCTAACCAGCTCCTTGGTCTCACTGAATGGTTATTTTGTCGACAGTTACCCTGGCGTGCAACACATGTGACAAGCGTAGTTCCACTTTAGCCTGGAAGCTGAATACACTACGTATTGTATTAAAACAATATTGATAAGTTATGGAATGACGACTTATTTTGCGGAAATTCATCATGACAGTTAAATGTTATGCAAAATATATTTAGTTTTAATTCCGCAGAAACTAAATATTTTTGCATACTACATACCATTCAGCACACTATCGAGTTTCATAGACAGTGTAATAACACAATAATCATAGTGATTTTAACGCAGTATCGAGTTTTCCAGGCCTCGGAAAGCACGTTAAGCCGTTTGTCCCGACTGTCATTCGTGGATCTTTGACAGTACTAGTTTACGGGTCGTGCGAAAGCCCGAAAGTCTGACAGCCAGTCTTACCATGTATCGTGTTACCAGTAACTGGGCTGTGGAAGTCAGATAGGCAGTCTTACCATGCATCGTGTTACCAGTAACTGGGCTGTGGAAGTCAGATAGGCAGTCTTACCATGCATCGTGTTACCCGTAACTGGGCTGTGGAAGTCAGATAGGCAGTCTTACCATGCATCGTGTTACCAGTAACTGGGCTGTGGAAGTCAGATAGGCAGTCTTACCATACATCGTGTTACCAGTAACTGGGCTGTGGAAGTTAGATAGGCAGTCTTACCATGTATCGTGTTACCAGTAACTGGGCTGTGGAAGTCAGATAGGTAATCTTACCATGCATCGTGTTACCAGTAACTGGGCTGTGGAAGTCAGATAGGCAGTCTTACCATGCATCGTGTTACCAGTAACTGGGCTGTGGAAGTCAGATAGGCAGTCACTCCATTTAAAATACCGGTGTTCGGCTGCATCCGGTTATACTGGAAGCCAACCCTAACATAGTTGGAAAAAGGCTAAGCAGATACATATTAACTTTCACACATTATTAGTACAGTACACTATTGAGTTTCTTATACGGTGTCATCGACATCATCATCGTATCAGCCGAAAGACGTCCACTGCTGGACATAAGCCTCCCTCAAAAGGGGGGATTTGCCATAATCGCCACGCTTGGTAGGCGGGTTGGCGATCGCAGTATAGTTGTCAAATGCATAGAGAACGCTGCTGCCCATTCTCTAGTAAGTCCCGTAGTCGCCTTCTACGACACCCACGGGAAGAAATGGGATGGTGCTATTATTTTACGTCCGGCATCACACGGAACCGACGGTGGTTTATACGGTGTGATAAAATTAAAAATTTCAAAAACCCGGGGGTTCAAATCTCAAATCTCAAATCTTTATTGCATTCCATAATGTATACAGGTGGTGGGTACAATGTGGAAACAATTATGGACCCTGTAGGGCACAGCAACATTTTAAATTCTAATTAGAATAGAGGAAGAGCGCTTTAATTATTTTCTTATAATTCTTCTATTCTTAATATTGGTCTGTATTTTGAACACTGATATATTAAATTGTATATTCTGGTTTTTTTAAGTTATGTAAATAATGAAAATGCTAGGCCTCCTCTGCTTGGCGTTTTCGATGACCGTCCCCCGACTTGACAATGCCTTGATCAAAATACTACCTACAACTTAAACGGACAATAAATATTATTTTTTACTTTTTATAGTTTTTGTTTGGGTTGGGGGCTTTTTAAATTTTTCATTTAACTTTTATTTCCCACTTTTTAAACTTAATGTCTCCATTAAATCTTCGCAGCGTTGCTTTTATTTCCCACAGTGAAGTTTGTTATTAATTTATTCTCATTCCTCGTTCTGATCACCATTTATATATAACCTATTCATTGAGACCTTTTCAATGAGCCCAAACTCGATACTTCTGCTGTTTGTTGGTGAGTTACTTGGGTATCCTGGAAATTGCAGGCGTTACTTTGTTCGTCTTATATCTTTGAAGTAATAGAATACCAAATTTCGACTTGATCAGACCCGTGGAAGATGCTCAAATCCCTTCATCAACCAGAACAAAGCTGATAATCTTCAAACGGTTGAACCGATTTTGATGAAACACACAAAAAAAACGAAATCAAAATCGGTTCATCCGTTCGGGAGCTACGATGCCACAAACAGACACACACACACACACGTCAAACTTATAACACCCCGTCGTTTTTGCGTCGGGGGTTAAAAACAAAAATCATAATGAAAAATCATCTGATCTAGTCATCTGTATCAAAAGATACAGTATCGAGTTTCTAAAAAAATGTGTTTTGATGATAATAATGTTAAAATAATTAAAAAGACCTTGTCCAGCCCTTAATTGCCGATAAATCTATAGAAAATAGAGGGCACGGTAAATAATTGTATCCATTTAATTCATCGACTTCTGTTTCAAGGTAAACTAGTAACTCTATCATAATGTCAGTATTTATCAATATATTCAAGTGTTAATTGATTTATGGTTTTTATAGAAATAATACTGTGTATAATAAAAATAATAATACTCTCATTTATATGGAGGCATTGTGTTGACAATTTATGTGTTTGTATAATTGTATAATAAAGATGTCGTCGTATGTCATTTGGCTGTTCCTTCTCGGACTGTTTGCCAAAGATGGTTTTTTTTAGGACTCATTTTAATATCCTTCATTATTATTTCCTTGTCAAGCACTTACTCGTCAAACATGTCAAATAGGGTATCTTGGACTTATCTGACTGTCGCTGGTGTAAAAAATTGACAAAAAACCTATACTTATAACAAACTGGATGCATCGTTTTCACACATTATTATACAATGAACTAGCTTTTGCCAGCGGCTTCGCCAGCGTGGAGGTTGGTGAATTATACATACAAACCTTGCTCTTGAATCACTCTATCTATTAAAAAACCCGCATCCGTTTCCAAAAAAATACGTTGCGTAATTTTAAAGATTAAAGCATACATAGGGATATAGGGACAGAGAAAGCGACTTTGTTTTATACTACGAGTATGTAGTGATGTATGTTAAATGTTAAAACATTTTAAAAGTGTAACGTTACAGAACAAAAAGTGGAGTTTCGTGCCAATCCTTCTTCATACGAAACTACATTTTGGATGGGGCGACTAGAATCAATTCTATTTTAATGTAAATGTTGACGTTCAAAACTGCCTTTTAACTGCCTATTTGAAATACCTAAATGCTTTGACTTTGACTTCGCAACAGTAAAATAACGCCTGTATTCGCTGAAGGGTCAGACAGAGGTGTACTTAAAGTAGTCCCACATTTCACCAGTTATGTTTAAGTCCCATGTAATATAGAGGGCGAGCTATTGCCATCAATTGGGTACAAATGCAGGCGGTCTACTCTAAGTCCGTCAACGAAAAGTAGTAAGAAACTTGAGAGTGAACCCTACTCCTTTCTAATTAACTTTTTCTGATGGACAATAACACACTGAGGGAGACAAGGAACAACTATCAAATCGTATTGTCATTAATTATTAGTTCAAGCTCCAAACAAATTTCATATCCGTAGGTGTTTTTTCCTATCCCACGAGAACGTACTATCGGGATATAAAGTATCGTACAAGTTAATCTAGATTATAAACTATATGTGTGCCAAATTCCATTCAAATCCGTTCAGCCGTTTTTGCGCGATTAAGTAACACACATACAAACATCTAAACATAAAAACTTTCACATTTAATAATATTAGTAGGATTGCTTCATATTTTTTTTTACATTGTTCTCACATACAGAAGCAATAAGAAAAATATACCCAGGATTTTATATTATCTTGATTTGAATGAGTGTCCTTGGAGTTTCTTGCCCGTTCTTCTCCTCAGAAATCTACGTATTGAAATGGGCAACCAGAGGCCCTAGTGTGAGTTTCATTTAACCATCTACACCAAACGCAGTGACCGCGTTTGGCGCTCCGATTGGTCCGTCACCAATCCAGGGCCAATCGGAACTCCAAACGCGCTGGCTGCGTTTGGTGCAGATGGTTAAATGAAACTCACACTAGGGCCTCAGCTTCAATTTTCCGACTAACTGATCGACTTTGTCATAATTCAAAAGTGCCTGTAAATGGTTTGATTGAAATAAATGCTTTGAGTTTGAGTTTTGTCTTTGTTACGGAGTAGGAAACGCCCGTAACTTGGGCTCTAATTACGGACTAAGTATTATTGTGAGTAGGTAGGTTTCAGTGCCCTCTAGTCCTGCAATTTTCATTCGGAATGAATATAATAAAGACGAGTTTTTCAGTGAATATTATTATTTTTAAAAATTGACACCGGTTTCTTAAAGCGACTTCATCATGCCTACTTATGTATATAGTATAATACTATGATGTAATTTTTCCTTTTAAATATAAAATTAACCATCATTATCAATAACTTCCTAATTAGCAACTAATGTTACGTACCTAACAAAAAGGTATCGCGTTTCTTATTCGCGCTAAACACAATAAACTACACAAGTAGCGGTCAATAAACAGACGTTAATCAGTAAAACAATAGCTATTACCATGGAAGTATGCATAATATTACTGTTGTGTCTAGGTATTTTATGATCATATTTACCTATTATTATTTGTATTTAGCCTATGACGATACTGATACCTTAGTTTCATTTCGGTTGTGTATTAAAACTTATGGAAATGCGGTATTTTAATTGTAACAACCGACTTCCAAAAAAACACTAAAAAGTGAAAAATAGCTTTAATTTCGGAAGTCGGTGACTTTGGATATGTATTTTAATTTTTTGTCACCGCCTTCCGAAATTAAAGTTATTTTTCACTTTTTAGTGTTTTTTGGAAGTCGGTTGTTTATTTTTTTGAAAAAAGATTTTTATTTTTCACTTTTTAGTGGTTCACATATGCTTACCCCTTCACAGCGTATCGGCGTGATGTTATGTTATTAACTGGTGTAAACAATTGACAGACATGAGATTTCAGCAATCCCTGTCCATTTGCTATCATTTAACTGTAAAAACTACACAAATTGCTTCAAGTGTGCCTATAAAATTTGAAGAGTTCTCTCTATTTCTCCAGGATCTCATCATCAGATCCTGACTTGATGATCATGGGACCACTTGGGAAGTATACCCTTTCAAACAAAAAAAAATTATCCAAATCGGCCCAGCCATCTTCGAGTAATCGGGGAACATACATAAAAAATTAAAATAAAAAAAAGGTTCCGACGAATTGAGAACCTCCTCCTTTTGGAAGTCGGTTAAAAAGAGGTCTTAAATCACATAAAATTTCGTATACGGCCTTTTAGTTGAAGCTAGAAAATTTATACATTCGTTGTGTCTGTTTTTATTACGTTGACAACAAGATAACATGTCGGTGGGACTGATACAATATATGAAACTGAACGCAATCATAACATTTAAATCGAGAGCTGTCAGTGTCAATATTCTATCACAAAAATGACACTGACAATTCTTAAACGGTGATAAGACGGGCGGTGTTAATCGCGTTTAGTTTCATTGGTGAAATTCGCTCTCAGTTCATATCAGTTACCGTATCGTAACTGGTCCTAAGGCTTATCTATATCACTGGTTTATCCAAGTTGGTGAGCAGGTGAGTGACCACAGAGTCAGTGATCTTATGTGCCAGTACAGCGCTATAGTCAACAGAGGGTGGTACCAATGTATTTCTAATTTCTATTGCCAATCTTTTTTTGTGTAAGTACCTAATTGTCAATCGGTTTTTTTTAAGGTATCGGTACCCGTCACCGGTTCAGTGCATCCACAACAAGTCCTAAATAGTAATAAAAGAATACCTCTATGGAAATTGGCAAAACGAAGCTTCATTTTGTAGCTACTATAGATGGGCCAACTATGACTTTGGCAGACTAGCCGACTAGTCGGCTGCAAAATGGCTGACTAGTCGGCCAAACCCTTCATAGTTTTCGGTTGAGTTCCGGTGACATCGGTAATGTTCGTGACTACGCTTTAGGCTCGTAGGTGCGAGTGCGCGGTGCACAGCGACCAGGCGGAATTGTCCGGACATGTTTTTATTTGCTTTGCAGTTATTCTATCATTGCTTACGCGTGAGCCGGCGTTTCTTTCTATCCTAATTTCCTATCCTTTTCTAGATTGCACTGAAAGTAAACTGTAAAACTGAATATAGAATAAAAATAATAACAGTAAAGATTTCAATTTCCTTTCAATGACCGTCTTTTAAATTTTTAAGCATATTAATACGAGTAAAAAATAGGCCGATTAGTTGGCGATTCTAGCCCACTAACACTACCTTGAGCAGGCCTAGTGTAGGTTCTACGGAGTTCAATCCGTGCGGCAGTTATTACAAGCAAAAAGCCAAATAAAACGATACAGAGAAGTCTGTTTAATCAAACAGTTATCGTGTTCAGCCGTATCACCATTTTTTGCAATGTTTTCACTGAATTTACGTAAAAAGACCGTTACGCAAGAAAGTGAATGCACTTTCTGTACGATTGGACGATATTTTGATTGTTTATGGTAGTGAATAAGTTTAAAAATAAAGTTGATTTCATAAATTTAAGTGTCTTACATAACGTGTTTCTTTAGATTTTTTTTTACGTTGTTCTGAGCCTTTCTACCGGACTGTGACGTAAAAGAGGATAAGCAGCTTTTTTCTAAATAGCCCCTCGTAGGTGAACCATGAACTGGGCTATCCTGAGGCCTTCAGCCAGGGCATAAAACTTATAAATTAACGGACTATATGCACAGGGCATCCCCATTGGGGTACGGCTCTCGGCTAAGGGCGGCGCTGGAGCAGCAAGGGACGTGCTGGATTGTACTTAGATTATTTAGGAACGAAATTTAAAGCTTCAGGCTCAGTGTCCCGGGCAGGCTCAAGCAAGGGTCGGGCAGTTATCTTCACAGTTTATTATAATTTAAATTTTATTTATTATATTTTTTTTTTAAATATAGGTTTTGTATGAGCAGGTTTTTATTCTTGTATTCAATATCAAATGTGAATTTAATTAAGGTTGAATGTTATACTGATTTTTTGCTGTTCCTTTTCGGTAGCTGTTGTGCTGTTCACACTCTTTTTTTCCAGTCTGTTTTTAGAAGTGAAGACTTTTAATTGGTTGTCAGTCTCACATACTATTTTTAATCTGTTTGTTTTAGCTGTAAGTCATCCTTATTAAATAAATAAATAATTTTGTTGGCCCAAACCTCCAACACTTCCACGGTGACGTCGCCCAAGTAGCACATTGGCGGAAATTACATCCATAAACAAGCTATATTACAGTCAAACGCTCTTAAGTAGCTGTACTAACGGATAAGACGATTCTTGAGACTGTATGGGGGGTGATCTCTACACTGTTAAACAGCACAGCTGACTAATGTCTGTATAATGGAGTAAAAAAAAGAAAATGTATTTTAGTAGAACTTGAAAGAACTATTGTCCAGCTTTTGGCAATGTAAAATGCTACTAGCTGGTTAAGAAGACCAAAGCTGGTAATTCTTCTAAGCTTTGAACTGTCTTAGAGAATCAAATTTTACCATTCGCTGTTTTATGGGATGCGCTAATTCTATTATAATGCTACCTCAATCACCTTAATACTAGCTGGTTTAAAGCAATTAATGACTGCATGAGCTGTAAATTAGTGTCGTGTTACTCCACTTTAATTCCAAAGCATATAGTGTAAATATTAGCTATTTCACAGCCTCCAGAATTATTGAAGAGTAGACATAGGTTAGTAGTGCTATGATAACGTCAATTGTCATAACCTCGCAACTCGACTTAATTACATAGATTTTGTTACCAATAATCATAGTTCCGTACAATTAATGGAGTCGGTTAGTGACCTTTCTAAAAAATGATTGTAAGTAGAAATAGTGAAAGTTTTGAATCAAACCAGACATATGAAGATGAGGAGAAAATATTTACATCACAAAACATTTTACTCAAAGAAAATATAAAAGAATGGGCAACAAAGAGAAATATTGCTCAAGATGCACTGAAGGAATTACTAATAATTGTGAATAAAAGATTTCCAGATATTTTACCAAAACACCCGAGAACGATTCTAAATACAGCTAGAAAAATTACTATAAACTTAATTGAATCTGGTGGTGACTACTGATACAATGAACTAATCAATCGGCTTACTATAGTTTTGAACAAGTGGCTAGACGTTTTAGAAAATATTAAGAGCGTTACTGTCAACATAAGCATTGATGGCTTGCCTCTATATAAAAATAGCGAAATATGAGTTTTGGCCGATTTTATGTACCTAAATACGTAGTGCCGAACCATTTATCATTGGTGTTTTAGTATGGTGTCGGAAAACCGAAGAATCTTGATATTTATCTAGGAGATTTTGTAGTAGAAATAAAACAGTTATTGAATGATGGAATCCTTCTGTCAACCAGCTAGATTATAACAGTCATTAATAGATATTTTATCTGCAATTCACCCGCAAAGGCTTTTATAAACCGTATGTACGTTTTTATAAGAAGACAAATTTTAATATTGTTTGGCCGTTACAAAACAATTAAGACATGTCAGTGGCTCTCAAAAGTCTTTTTTATTTATAGTTGCTGGGTAAGGAATGGTCAATAAAAGTAATGACATACATTTACTACGTTTTATTTTATTAATCACAGACTCCAGATTTGGCTTTGGTAATCCTATATGTTAAGCTATTAGTTAGTTATTTAAGCAGCGTACTGTTGAAATAACCAACTAATCAACAAAGTATGTAAACGAAACACTTTTGATTAACGTAATGAGATAACGTTATTATATGTACTAAATTTGTTGTAGTCAAAGAGATCGTCTAATTAATCGACTAGGTAATCTGACGTATCACTATGGTTCAACATGGCACACTGCATTGTTGTATGTTGCAATGGATGACTGTTTCACTATTCATTGCATTTTTGTCCAATCTGTATGAGGGTTTGAATATTCTTGTTTATTCAATTTGGAAGTGACATTTTTAATAGGCCATCTCAACCATCCATCCTTTTCCCAATCACTTGGTATGATAAATAATTTTTCTTTCCCTCTTTCTGTTGTCTTCAATATTTTGAACGGCATTTCTATTTTCTGAAAACAAGAATAATTACTTAGCAATAACATTAGCATCTTTACCTAATATGTTACTCATCACAAAATCAAGTGAACTACCTAAGCTACTTGATTACGAAACGCCCGAAATGGTTTTCTATGACGATTAGAGATCCCTAAGGCGCTGTTGTATACTCTCACTTTGATACCTTCACCAGTCGTTAGAATAACTGAAAATCACTGTACAGCTAACGTACAGTTCTCAGCTGATTAATGGACTTAAATATGGCCACTGCACAGAAAAGAGAGGTTCAAGAGAATTTAGTTAGAATGATTGCTGGATAACAAATTTACGCCATTTTAATGTAAACACACCGATTACATATGAAAAAACTACTGATATCTGTTAAATTTTCATGAATTTCAGAGGTATTAAAGTAAAAACACATTATTTCATTGCTACAAATAGATATGCATGCTCATAAAATGTTTTTTTTTTGTAAAAATCCATGAATGATTCATACACCCTATTTATTTTGTATAATATGTTTAGCAAAAGTATATTATTTCGAAGGCGCGTGTAATATTTGATAATATCACCTATATACATTAACAGTAAAGTGGCACCCGCAGTACAATTCACCGACAGAGGTACAAAAAAGAACGTGAAAAATAACTTACCTTAAATTGGAAATTAATTATATTTACCCACAGATTATAGTTAGAAGTAACACTTGCACTGCACAAAAAGTTTTTAGTTGCTATTTCTTTGTAGATTTAACAATCGCCGTTATCAAGCCATATACCATCTTTTGGCTGTCTAAGAGAATTAAAGGAGCTGGTTAGTGGCCTATTGACAGCTGTCTAAGCTATTGTACAGCCCAGGTACAGCTCTTACAATGCTCCTGGATAGCTTTTAACAAGCTACTATAATGCTGAATGCTGGTTAATTTGGGGCCAAATTTAGAATTATAGAAGCTGTGTAGCATGATATACAGCCCTTGTACAGAAAGCTTAACAGCCTCGAGTTTTCAAAAATTCTGTTGTCCGGTGGCTATACAGCTATTTGTGCTGCTTGGGCGGTGGCAGCGCAGAGGTCTCTTTGACTGTGATTTTGGGAACAGAGGGCTCCTGCCCAGCAGGTGGGACATAGCGACATAGCTCCGCACCCTCGGCCTGCTGATGTGGTGCGGGTTTGGTCTGGAACGAGCATGAGCATCAACGTTCTCTTGCTCTGTTTTATATGTATATATTTTGTGGCCTTTTCTGGAAAAACAGTAGTTTGTTAAGTAAACATCAATAAAAATATTTTTATTATAGCTTAAAGAGTTGGCATAATGACTGTATTACGCTCGCACCATTGTACTGTTGACAAAAGGCACCTAAACGAGTTTTTTCATTTAAAAAGAACTCCCAAAAATAACAAGTTTCGGCTTAAAGATCGCAATCGGTTGATTTTTGGAGAACGTGTTTTTTATAAAATTTAAGAGAAGCATTATAAATTGGTCATTTATAATGTTTTTGCTTGAATTTAGTAAAATATGCAAATGCATTTCTTGTATGTTTCCTTGTTGACTGAACACATTGAACAGAGTTCGGAGTGGTACTAACATGACATGGATAAAGAATGGCCTAGTATAGGATGAAAGTTAAAGTTGCAGGGCTTTGAAATACTATAATTGCCTTTGCATACCTTTTGCCAGCAGCTTCACCCGCGTGGAGATCGAAAATTATCCCACGGGAACGTATTAACGGGATGAAAAGTATCCATCGTGTTAAAACAGGTTTTAATCTATCTGTGTGCCAAATTTCATCCAAATCTGTTCAGTCGTTTTTGCGAGATTGAGTAACAAACATCTAAACACACAACCTTTCACATTTATAATATTAGGTAGTAGGAAGTAGGATACTAAATTTTGTTTTATTTCTGTCCATATCTGGGCCAAGCTTGTATGGGACCGTTATCCATCTCCTACACGAAATGTTGCCTTAGCTGTCAAAATTATCATTTTATTGAAAGTTTCAGATGCACAAACTACGTTGTCGTATGACGGATAACTGTCCGTCGGGAATCCCAGGCTGATTACCGGCCACCGTAGGCGCGTGCTTGTGGACGGCGAGTAATGGGTAGCTCGCTGTCCGGTAAGGACCAAGCTCGGGTCGACGGCGCGTTGTGTTCCACGCGCGCCTCAAACAAATGTGAGCACCAACTGGTGGGGTCGACAAGGGCCGATGCCTGCCAGAGGTACGGGTTGTTCGAAAGAGATACCGCGGCCCCTGGCACACAGACAACTGAGGGAACACGGGTGGGTTTTAGTCAGTACAAGTCTGACATGCCCGCCCTCCTGCTCCACCCAGAGCGGGAAACATTATTTGATGATTACCCAACCAAAAAAAAAAACTGGTAACTGTCCGGGCAGTTATTACCGAAACTGAGGTTTTAAAAACAACAATCGTGAATATTATGCTTTTAACATCCAAACGTCCGGTTAACCTCTGCGCGGCCCCCTATAGGGGCCATTACAATAGAAAATTAATTGTGTCTCATTAGTCGGGATTTGACATTTTAATCAAAAAATCAGTGCCTCCTTGGTCTAGTAGTTAAAAGTGCTACAGCTGAGCGTGAGGTCCTGGATTCGATTCCCAGGACGCAAACTGTTATTGGTTTATTTCAGGAATTTCACAGTAGCAGCCCGAACTCTGGATTTGTATACGGTTGATGGAGATAGGCTCACCACCAGCTGTTACATGGGACTTAATGTAACTGGCGAAATGTGGGTACATTAAAGGTTTGTGTTATGTTTTATAATAAAAATTAAAAATTCCAAACCTACAATCTATTTTTTGATCTTTCAGAACCGATCTTCTTCGGCTTTTAAACGATCACTGAAATAATCATTTCATTATACTATGATTTACTGTAAGCAGTGAAGCAGTGTGTTGTGTTGTGATTTTCTTCATCAATATGTTGTTGTGAGACCACAACACATATTAAAAAAGGACTGAGTTATCGTTAAAAAACGTTTGTTTGTATATTATTATGACGCTAGCTCATGTATGCAATTGACGCAAGACTGACGCTTTTCTTATAAATGCATATTATAACACGAAGGTAAAATGTTCTATATTAATCACTGTAATTATCAGATAGATTAATGATGCGGCAATTAATGAGATTTCTGTATTGTTCTTAACCTATTCTTGTTTTTTCGAAGACAGCTGGTGTCTGCATATTTACGTGGATTGCATTCCACGATGATAAACTACCACCATCGTATTTCATAAAAACCTTCATATTAGGCCAATAGTTGAAAATCGAACAGTGTTTTTTTCGATGAGCTGTGGTGTATTCTGTTAGATTCTCAACGTTCGGCTTAATACCGAGAGTTGAAAATCCCTTGCGCGATAAAATCGCCGCGATAGTTTCCATTCTACTTACTGTGAATTATACTTACCAAAAATACTACGCTTGAAAAATATGGAGACCATTTATAAAGAATTAATCCTAATTGGTAATTCTCATCACTTTGTCATTTAGCTTAATTGCATAGCTTAATCTCTAAAACTGACTCTCTCTTAATGATCAGTAGTGCTGCGCCACTGCTGAATTGCGCACGCGTGAACCGTATCGCTACTCCTGCGCAGCGGTTACGAAGTTAACTTCGAATTTCCTAAAATTAATTAATTACGGCTCCTATTTGAATACGGATCTTAGTAAAAGTAGTTTCGGGAATTTTATTTATTTCGATATTGTTTATTTTTTGTGTAAAATTAAATATAACTATTTTGAAACTACAATTAGGGAATCTTAATAAAATTACACAAAGCAAATTATTTGAAAATAAAGTGCGTTCCAATTTGTGTCAATTAATTAATTATATAGTGCAAACTTTAAAAAAATGGCAGCCGTACCGTTAGTTCGTAAGGCCATTGTGGGGGCCGCGTTGGCCTATGCAGCTCCATCGACCAACCCTAACCCTATGGTGTTTGAGGAGGGTCAGGAAAGTCAATGGACCCCGGCGGCTTTGGAAAGGGCTGGATCTACTTTGAAGGCACTGAATCGCATGGCTCAGCGACCACCGGTGCACATCGTTTTTGAGGATGTCAATTACATCGTCAGCTCACATAAAGGTATGTTTTTGTATTATATTTAAGATTAAGTCAATCATATGGACTTATTTTATTTTTATTTATTTATAATCTAAGTGTACTTAGCTTATAATGGCCGAAATGTTGAAAAATTAAAGACAGGAAAAGCTCGGAAGTACGTAGATAGATACTTAAAACAAAATTATCCTAGATCTTGCTGCATTAGGTTCACATGGCATCAAAAATATAATATAGGCTAATAAAAGTGTATTTCATATACATATGTGTACCTACCCATAACATTGAGCGATTTTGGAACATACAAGGAATGTATCCTTATATTTTCTGAGCATTATTTCTCTCAAGCTAAGTAATAAAAGCCGCACTGGTCGATCGGTGAGGTTAAGCTACGCTTACTGCGGTCAGTCCGTGGATGGGTGACCATCTTAACAAACTGAAACTCCGTGCCTCAGAAATCAGATTAAGCCATTCGTTACCGGTAGTCAGAATCCAGAAAGTCTGACAACCGGTTTTACCAAGGGGTATCGTATTACCCAGTAACTGGGTTCTGGAGTTCAGATAGGCAGCCGCTCCATGTTAAATATTGGTATTCAGCTGCAGCCGGTCAGATTGGTAGCCGACCCCGACAAAGTTGGGAAAACGCTAGGAAGATTGTATTTTTTTTGTTCTGAGCATTATAATTTGTAAAACAATAAAGAGTATTTCCTTTCGCCTGTGGAATTTTGGTAGAGCTCAATTTCTTTAGGCTTAATTAAATAACATTGCACATGTGTAATTATAATAATATTATTGTATCGATCAATTAAAATGCAAAAACAAATTCATCTCAAGTTTTGTCAATAATTAATCACAATTCAATTGTTATAATAATAATTAAGCGTCGCATCTCAATACAGTAAATACCTGAAAACAGCGTTTAGTCCACTCTCGGCCTCCCCACACCTTAAAACATTTGTTTCCGCTCAACCCATAAACATAGTTCACACTCGACCCCCAGGGGGTGAGACTGAATTTTCATACAAAAGACAGGTATATCTCGTCCACTTTCAACCCCTAGTTCGGTAAGTACCTAAAATTAATATTTTGGTACAGTAAGGTACAGACTACTTTGGGGGTCGAGAGGAAACTAAAAACTTGGCTGGAAAATAAAACCCACTCTCGACCCCCAAGGGTCGAGACCAAAATATAGTCAGGGATCCAGTGGACACATTATTTATTGGAGGTCGTGGGGCCGAGAGTGGACTAAACAGAATACCGTTTAGGAATACAGGGTGTCAACTGTCAGAACAGTTTTTCCCGTAGGTATATACTGGATGGCAGAGACATCGACGCACAAACTGTAACCATGAATTCAGCACAAGATTGTAAACCCTCTAACGTAGAAACTTTTCGCCGGTTGTCAAAAAAAATATCTTTTCTCTCATAACAAAGTGCAATATCTACGCGGTCAAAATGTATGGAACATCTAATATTGTTTCTCTGCTCGCCCGCAATGTTACACCGTTTTCTCTTAGCGTCTTTATGCCTTTTTTTTACCCGGCTACTTAGAGTATAGCGCGATGTTAAATAACGTATGATCTTCCTCAAAAATTCTATTAACAAATGCAAAAAAAATTCTATTAACAAATGCAAAAAAAATTCTATTAACAAATGCAAAAAAATACATACAATTCCGACTGGTACAGTTCCAGATATTACACCTTGCATACAAACTTAGAAACAAACAAATTTTACCTGTATAAAATATTATTACTATTTTAATACAGATAATAAAATATTTTTTTGCCCAAATACTTTACAAAACTTGTGTTGATTTATTTCAAACAACAATCTGCGTAATCTTTGACGTCATTCTTTAGCTTTTTAGAAACCAATAGTGTAATTATTGGCTTCTATCAAAAATAATCACGTTTTCCGAATTCTTGGATCGAATCAGTCCTAAAAAAATTAATAGCTTATACAAGTATCAACTAAACCTATATACTCTTGAACTACAATCTCAAATAATACTTTTATCTATAAAACGAGAATTATAAAATACTAGCTTTTGCCAGAGGCTTCGTCCGCGTGGAGTTCGAAAATTATCCAGTACTACCGGGATAAAAATTCCAGGTTATAAATTATCTGTGTGCCAACTTTTATCCAAATCTGTTCAGACATTTTTGCGTGATTGAGTAATAATAAACATCCAAACATCTACACATACAAACTTTCACATTTATAAATATTAGTAGGATATTAGGAAAATAGTTTTAGTATTGTGCCAATTTTTATTTGCAAATCTCATTATTGTAATTGCTTGGTTATAATAATACGCACCTAATTCGTGCAAAAATAATTATAATAATAACTTCATAATTAAAAAATAATAATGAGCATGTGGGGTATAAATACGCGTTGCATATTAGTTTGTTTAATAAAATGGCATTTAATTATTTTAAAACTACAGGAATTACGGTCTAGGGGGGTATCAAATTCTAGAGTATAATCTAAAAATCTACTTTCATAAGTAAGTACCTAATAATTAACAACTTCTACAATTTTTCATCAAGTGATAGTGCGTTCGATATCTATCGAGCTTTTGGGGTCTTAGTTGTATAAAAAATATAATTTTGGCTTAAAACAAACAAACTTCAATATTATGTATTTCTATATAATTTATTGTAGACCAAAAACATTCATTACAAAAAAAAATGAAACAAAAAGAACAACGAAACATACAATGGACGGCCTTGTTTTCTACGATCTTTAAACACCTTTAAGGTGCGCTTACACGAGCAACTAACTTTACTCCATCTTGGGCAATTCTCGTCAAATATGACGTCGTAACTACATCCAGAAATTTTGGGCAATAGCAACATGTAGCAACCTGTTTCCAGAGATACGGTCACATAATATGGAGCAATAAGGAGCAACTTAAAAACTAGACAATGCGCCTCCCCTGCCGTCTCTGCCGCCGGCCGGTTCCTCTCGCAAAAACGAGACGTAGTACACGTACAAACGAGATGGAAAGAAAATTGAGTAGAAATTTCCAAACCGATTGGATATTCGGCAACTCATGAAATATATGGAGCAACTGATTGCTTCATATATTTCATCGATGTGCGATTTTATTTTCACCGATGTGTTTCGGCAATATTGCTTCTGATAGCAATATTGCCAAAACACATCGGCAATTTATTTTTGTTGCTCCAGATTGCTCCACTTCATTGCTCCAGATTGAACCATTAGTGTTGCGGAGCAATAATTGCTCAAAAATAGCCCGTGTAAGATCACCTTTAGGCTATAAACCTACTTACCACAAATTTGATTCAGAAGCTAAATAAAGATGCATTTAATGAATTCCTCATTAAATAAAAAAGACGTGATTTGAATTGAATGAATTTCTCATTAAATAAAATAAAAAACAACGTCAAACAACTAGCTAAATCATTGTTTTTAGAAAACTGAACTTGAATTTATTCACACATATTATTATGATTCAAATTATGTAATTTAACCATCAAAGGTGATTTTATTTTTAGCAAAAGCCTAGTGAAAAAGTAGGATTTTTAATAAACTTACCTATTCAATTTGTATTTATTTTACAGTCACTTCTTTCAAGATTTACGCACGATAGTTTTTTTTTTATGTGACATAATTAGCCTATAATGTTTCCACTGCTGGAACACAGAGAGTCGGCCGTAATCCACCATGCGGGCCCAATGCGGGTTGGTAGATGTCACATATCTTAGAATTTTTGGTTCTAGGACATGCCGGTTTTCTCATGATGTTTTCCTTCATTGCTTTTTATGCTATTATAGAATATGACACGATTTAGATGATCAGCTTTGAAGCTCTAGCCAAACTGAAGCAAATCACGCTCAGCTGGCAGGACGGAATTCGCTCGAGTCATTTGTACTAACCATCTTGTAAGTGTTCTAAATAAAAATAAAAAAATCATATCACTTCCTAATCATTAAAACAATTGACGGGCGCGGGATTCGCCTCAGTGTGGCGTTAGCATTACTACAGCACAGCTATTTGTTCAGTTAAAAAGGATACTAATTAAATTTAATTGAAGACAAAACATTAAATTAAATTATTTGCCTTCTCCCAACTAGCACACGCCAATATATCAACAAAACATTGAAAAAACTCAAACAGAAATAAACAATAAAAACGTAAACAGAACTTTGTACCTTATTAAAGCGTCCATGCTTAAAGGGCCCGCTTACATATGCAATACTGTGTTATGATCATATATAGTACTCTAGACCGCATTCCGGTCTTGGCGGCCAGTCTCTGCGGAGACTAGCCATCGAAGGAGATATTATAGTGCACAGTGAGTGAAGGTACAGCTGCACTCCCTCTTATAGTCCGATAGGAAAGCAATCCGACACGACAGAAGAGCATTAATTATTACCTCCTTCGCCATATTTGAGGGAACGTAGCAACCCGCCCGCTGACGCTACCGCAAGCAGTGACATGTTAGAGAGAATGACGAAATTGCTTCCGGTTGCTCTGGCAAAAATAATTTGATCAAATGTCAAGGTCGCTATAAATCGACTTATATAGTAAAATAAAATAAACAATTACATGAACTAACTCGTAAAACCTGTCGTATTTAAGCCGATCTGGTGAAAGAATAGATTGTCTTGAGTTGATTACAGCGTAATTGTTGACAGAAATCGCATGTATGCAAATATGCCTTTGACAAAGGATGGACTTTACCTAAGCTTTAAACACATTAAAAGGCAAATCTAGTAAAAAGAGGAAAGCTTGCTAAAGGTCTTACCAAAGCCAAAAAATATTTGTGAACCATATGACGCCGGTGAAAGGGAGCCGTTGTTTGTCTTTATTTCTAGTGGTAATATTATGAATATCACTGTGTTTAATGTCATGTATGTTTTGCCTAACATGTATGTAATATGTTGGCTAATATAAATTGTGATGCCACATGCCACCGTTTTCACACATAATTATACAATGAATGTATGTTAAATATTGTAGTTAAATCATTTTAAAAGAGTAACGGTGGAGTTTCTTGCCCATTCTTCTCCATACGAAACTATATTTTGGAAGGGGCGACTAGAATCAATTCTATTTTAATGTAAATGTTGACGTTCAAAAGTGCCTTTTAAGTGCCTATTTGAAATAAATGCTTTGACTTTGAATACCAATATCTTTACAAAAATAATAATTTGAGAAATTCTAGCAACTAGCTGCTAGTTGCAATTAGCAAGTTTAGGAGGGTTATTCGCCGAGTACCCCGATCCTCGAGGCCTCCGTCCCGAATGACCCCGATTTATTTTTATCTTGATAAACTCAATTAAAAGTCAGTTATATAAAATACAATTTGATTACTTGCTAGAATTATAATACTTAACAATAAGAATCAGGAAAAAATATAAAAACGTCTTATTTGATTAAGGTTAATATTTTAATTGAAGAATACAATATAAAGTCTCCTAGAGTAATCACAGGTTTTAAACGCCCACTACTTCACTTATTTGGCTGACTGTGCCTAATTTTTGAAAGAATCAGGTACACATTGTTGTCATGAGTAGATTGAAGAGTTACAGTCACTTTCAGTGTCCAATTTCACATCACCACCACATTTTATTTTTCTTTAAAATTACTGCACGTCCAATCACTCGAATTTTTATTTTGTCTATGTAAGACATAGGCATGCCCGGCATATAACAACCACTTTCCCCCAATCTGTTTTTCGTAAATTCGTAATTGCGCTCGCGCCCATTTGAAGGACCGGCTTCCGACATATTTGAGTGTCACACTGAACTTTCTTATCAGTTGCAAATAACATTAGCAATTATCATAGTTTAGTATACGTAAAAGAGATACAATCCAACAAGTTTGAAAAAGACATACATACTTGTCTTATTGTCCAGCCGGCCAACACAGCACAGCACAGCTCTATTGTTTATTGTAACTGGTTGGTAAAAATGTTGGTAAAATGTTTGCAACACTTCACGCCCGGCTGATCTTAGAATTTAAAATAATTATTAATCACTTTTTATGTCGACCGTACAAGTAGAAAATAACAAAAAATAAATGTCATGTGTGTAAAGTAAATCATATTCATTGTATTCGGGATCCTCCGGGACGGGACCTCGGGGATCGGGGTACTCAGGGAATAACCCGTTTAGGCAGGGCTGTAGACGGCTGCCTATAAAAGTCTAAGTGTCAGTCATATCCAGATCTGCAGGACATTTGCGCATAAAAATTACTCAAAACCGCCAGACAGTCATGTATTCAATTTAGCCTGCATGGTACTCACAATTACAGTCAGTTTTCTGTTTAAATGCCATGTAACATTAGGTACTTGTCTATTAAACCTCTTTCTAGACTACTAAAATAAACGAATGTGAATTTAATAACGTAATCAGTAAGCTTGGCTAAAAAAAAACGTAGCCAAAAATTATTTTTCAACTCCTAATTTCATGATAAACTTTTTAATTCATGTATGAAATACGACCAACCTACCTCTACGCATCAGTAGGTACTTGATTAAAAATTAACATGTCATAATGGAGTGGACTGTGGGCGCAACCACAAACAGGCAGCATGCGACCAACGAGCCATCGGTCGCATGGTCGCACGGCTGCACGCAAACCAAGGTTTGTAGTGAGTACCACTGCATAGCACCCAATTATTATGCACTAAAATTGTATCCTAGATTCTAAAACATGTAATGAAATTTTAAAACTGGATTTTAATCTGTCAGTATTGTATCCAGTTTCTAAAATGATAGAGTACGGGTCTTAGTTTTAAGCCAGGTCTGAAATTAATCTTCTATTAGTTTTTTTTTCATATGGTATAGTCACTAAAAGAGTTAGGTAGCCAGAGTCGTCGGATATAGGTGAATTTTAGTAAGAAACAGATGGCCGTTTTCGAATGAAACTTAATTTGACAAAATAACTTTTTTTATTCTATTAATTACGTTAAAGTAGATACTTAAACATTCATCGGTTTCATATTAAACTTCAACTATATCCGACGACCCTTGTTTACTTATCTCTTTTGGTGACTGTACATACTGTACAAATTTGTCTTCGACATCATTGACATCGGTGATGGCAAACATCATGACCCGCCTTGAGTAAGCGTGGTGATCAATACTCGTGCTTTCTCTGTGTAAGAAGAAGCCTTTGCTCTGCCTTCGGACAGTAACAAGTTATTATTAAGTCAGGAATCAGTCATTATTGCATTATTCATATCAGTATTGCATCGATTTTTTTAATGCTATTTTACGCGTCTTAGTTTCAATGCAGATCATCATCATCATTTTTCTCTATTAGTCGTCATTTCGGCAGTACCCCCTTTCTAGCCATATCATCTCTCACACTATCAATCCATCGTTTCTTTGTACTGCCTTGTACTTGCCTCTACTCTTAAACCACCCACATTCATACTCAAAATATCCGTCACGACATCTTACATCAGCAATTTTCATTTCGTTAGACCACGTTAGCTCTGACGTAAGAATATCGCAGCGTGATTTTTTCGCGAATTAGATTTTCAACTCTCGGTGTTCTGCCGATCATTGAGAATTGAACAGAGTGCGTCTCAGTGCGTCGAAAAACACACTGTTAAATTTTTAAGGTCACATTTTTCCCACACAAACTTCGTGAATGTATTACTCTACTGTTCGACAATGTACATAAATAATTAAAAATCGTAAAATTTTGTCTTATTATTAATATTGTCTGTACGGAAACGAGAATACTAAAATAAAAAGCCATTAAAAAGTTAAGAGCCAACAAAGATTCGTTTTTCATGCTAATTTAACCTAACTTTGGGCGTATTTATAAAATCTCCAAAACCGAGTCGTTATGATCATATCAGCCGAAAGACGTCCACTACTGGACATAAGCCTCCCCCAAATAGGGGGGATTTGCCATAATCGCCACGCTTGGCAAGCGGGTTGGCGATCGCAGTATTGTGGTCAAATGCATAGAGAACGCTGCTGCCCATTCTCTAGTAAGTCTAAGGGACTTACTAGAGAATGGGCAGCAGCGTTCTCCTTCTACGACACCCACGGGAAGAAGTCGTTATCGACAAAGCTCAAATATCAAAAAGTTCAATAAACTTTATTGGTCATTGATTTATGTAGGGGTTTTTTCATGAAACCCGGCCTTCCGAAGGACTTTTCTTAATTATTACCCTCCTGTATTACTTATAAATGATCATGCATCTCACTCAATAACGTTGTGCGTGTAGACTAGCGTCTAATAGCTCATCACTGATACTACCTCTGTCGGACACGATGCTTGGTGAGACAGCGTGCTTTTTAGCTAGGCCCTGCATTGAGTTCGAGCCCGCGACTAGTTTCCTATTAACTCTCGGTTTTGAAGATCCAGTGCGTGAAATAATCCCCGCGATATCATTACGTCTGTGTGAACGGGGACTGAGGCAAATCAAGACTCGCAAATATTCCACTTGGAACGAGAATTAAAAAAAAATATTGATAGGTATCTAATACAAAATCTAAACCGGTGACACGGCAAGAGGTTTTTGAGCAAAAAAAATACGTGCGTCATTAAAGTCCTTGCGAATCTTTATTACTATAATTAATTAATATTCGACGATTTAGGCAAAAGGGGTCGAGTGTTTCAAGTACCTACAATTCTAGCCTGAATAAACAAAAATATCTCATCATTGTCATCATCATTTCAGCCGAAAGACGTCCACTGCTACTGCTGGACATACGACTGCCCAAAAGCGGGGGTTATGCTATAATCACCACGCTTGTCAGGCGGGATGGCGATTGCAGTACGGTGGTTAAATGCATAGAGAACGCTGCTGCCCATTCTCTAGTATGTCCCTTAGTCGCCTTCTACGACACCCACGGGATGAAATGGGATGGTGCTATTCTTTCACATCCGGCACCAGACGGGAATACGGAATAACACGGAATATTACCTATTATGAATAATTTAACGAGTGTAAAAAAATCGAGAAGTTTTCCAATAGCTTAGATTAATTTATCGGTTTTTATTGAGAATAGGTTTTTTAGAAACAATTATGACGTATTAATACAACATCAACTCTTTTGTATTGATCGATTAATGGATTCATAAACAGATTTTATTTGTTTTGACATTATCTTGGCATCTACCTAATTATTTAGTATCAACATCATCATTTCAGCCAAAAGACGTCCACTGCTGGACATAGACTTGCCCCTAGTTCCGCCACTTCAATCGGTTCTGTTTCCCGCATCCAGTGGATTCCTGCGGCCTTCACAAGGACATTGGTACACCTTGTTGAGGCCTTCCAACGCTACGTCTTCCGGTACGCGGTATTTCATATACGCCTGCTTAAATCACACTGCACAGTGTTTACATCCCATATTGAAACGAGGTTTTCTAGTACTTTTTATTGATGGTTTAATTATTTTTTATTAAAAAAATCAAAGTACTTAGAATCCTGTCGGTTAACACTTATTAGCGATGAAGAGCGTGCACTTGTCTGCGCACACACTTGTGCACTATAATATCTCCGCGCCGAAGGCTAGTCTAGTCTAGTCTAGGCTAGAGATGTCAGCAGCAACAGATGGGGCCCGCAAGGGCCGATGTCTGCCAGGGGTGCGGGTTGTTCGACAAAGATACCGCGGCCCCTGGCACACAGGCAACTGAGGGAACACGGGTGGGTTTTAGTCAGTAAAAGTCTGACACGCCCTCCCGCTCCACCCAGAGCGGGAGAAGTTATTTGATGATTTCCCACCCAAAAAAAAAGAAAAAAAAAAGGCTAGTCTCCGTTGAGATTGGCCGCTATGGCCGAAATACGGTCAGGAGAACTATATTAGCGAAGAGCAAGGGCGACAAAACAGAATATCAGCGTTAGGTATATTTGCCTGACACATGCTGAGCTGGACTGCCATTTGGTGCACCTTTGAGTCGCACACCGCACTTTTGTACTCCACCGCACGTTATTTCATTTGAATGTCAAATTGTGTCATAGCTTAAAGTGTCATCACTATACTTATGTCATCCTTTCTTAGTGCAGTATATTGGCACTTTGTTCTTTTCATGTAATTCGCTTTTATCTCATCGTGCTTTGTATGTTGTGTTGTCTTTTGTATGCGCCAATAAAACGATTTACCTATCTATCTACATGTCAAAATATCGAAATTTCTGCGTTACATCTAAGTTTAATAGGAATTGTATTTGTTAATTATCACTACATAGTATAAAACAAAGTCGCTTTCTCTGTCCCTATATCCCTATGTATGCTTAAATCTTTAAGACTACGCAACAGATTTTGATGCGGGCTATTTTAATAGATAGAGTGATTCAAGAGGAAGGTTTATATGTATAATACACCGACCTCCACGCGGGCGAAGCCGCTGGCAAAAGCTAGTTACAAATATGACTACAAACACTACCTAATACGTAATTATTTTATTTGTAACTATCTCGAAAATTAGTTTGGTTGGTTGGCGGTCCCCAATGCGGACCTACGTTGTGATGAGTGTAAAAATAATTCTCATTAAAATAACAAACAAGTTCTGCAGGTTACTATTAGTTTAGGTTATAATGTTACTTTTTCTTATAAGTGGAAATATAATATACTTTAACATAATTTAATAATATAATTATAATAATACTAGCTTTTGCGAACGGCTTCGCCCGCGTCCACCAATTTACACGGAATCTATACATCTAAATTATACACAAAATTGTACACCTAAACCTTCCTCATGTATAACCCTGTCTATTGATGAAAACTTCATGAAAATTCGTTCAGTAATTTTTGAGTTTATCGCGAACAGACAGACAGACGCGGCGGGGGACTTTGTTCTATAACATGTAACGATTTTAAAGAGGTACATTTGTTTGTAAGTTTGTATGAAGGGGGTAATCTCTGGAACCATCAGTAGGATTTAAAAATTTATTTTGCATTTGTTAGCCCATTTCTTGAGGAAAGTTATAGGCTTTTTTTTTTGTTGGGTGGGAAATCATCAAATAACTTCTCCCGCTCTTCGTGTCAGACTTTTACAGACTAAAACCCACCCGTGTTCCCTCAGTTGCCTGTGTGCCAGGGGCGGCGGTATCTCTTTCGAACAACCCGCGGGTGTGGGTTGTTCGAAAGAGATACCGTGACCCCTGGCATACAGGCAACTGAAGGCACGCGGGTGGGTTTTACTCAGTTAACGCCTGACACGCTCTCCTGCTCCATCCAGAGCGGAAGAAGTTATTTGACGATTTCCCCCCTCAACAAAAAAAAATAACATCACGCTACGGCCCTTAGAAGCCAAGTAAAAAGGCCGGGAGGTCTGCGTCTGCAAGGTTAGCATGACGCTTTCTATTTCTACTCTTTTGTAGAATAGAAATTGCTTGTCTATATTTCTCGGTGAAAAACTGTCTACACAGAAACATTTTTGAATAATATTTGTCTACTCTTCCGACGACAAAACGCTTTTCCACGGTTTTGGTGCTAAGCCTGCTGGAGCGAATCCGATGCAGCATATCGAAGACAAAATTTCACTCGGTAGAAGTCGCGGACAAAGTGCTAGTGAATACACAAATACCTATCTTATAAAAAAAAAATCCCACCACGATTTTCATGTCAATGCGAACTTAAGCCCCATCTACACTGTGGTATACAATAAAATCAGAGCAGTGGTGGCCCAGTGCTAATTATAATTTAAGAGTCATGGGGTGTGGGAGGTCATATTTATAATTTATTTTAATCTGGAGACTCCATTGTAAAATAAGTAAGTAAAAATGTAAATATGACCCCATAGAAATCCCACGGCCAAAAACCCGAAAACATCTAGAAAATAAGGGACGGTCACGGCGTCACAATAAAGCGACAGAAACTATTTCTGACTTCGCCCACCTTTGATTACACCCTTGTGTGAGATTCACAGGAAAACTTACAACCGTGCCCGGTGGAAACTTTTTTCATAGTCATCTTTACTTGAACTTTTTCAACCTTATGGGCAATTACAGTTTTGAGCCGTTTCGGGTCGAAACGCTCGGGTCATGGGGCCCGAGTGCACGTATCCTTTTTAAGGAAATTTCTCGCCGGCTGGTCGACACTTCACGTAACCAGAGGGCTGGGTTATTCTTTAGCCAAAGAATTAGCATTGCCATTCAACGTGGCAATGCTGCCAGTCTTCTGGGCACGTTTCCTGATGACAGCGATACGGACGAATACTTCGACGCCTAAGTGTCCTTGTGTTTTTGTATTTATTTGTTTAGTTAGTTAATTTAAAGTCATTTGTTTATTAATTTTACTAAAATAAACCCTTGAACTTATTGTGAAGGGAATTTATGTGTGTTTTCTGGTAAATTCTTAAGTTTGTAACACAACCGAAGGTTTTGGCAGATGTAAAGGTTCCTATGGTATACACACATTTCGACAGTTATGTTTAAGTGCCATGTATTAAGGGGCGAGCCAATTGTCATCAATCGGGCATAAACCCAGACTCTATCTATTGAGAAATTACAGATGAAATAACCCAATAACTCTTTGCACGAGCCGGGAATCGGACCCGTTATAGTAGCGCTTGCGACCAGTAGATCAACGACGTAGTTCTTTAGTTCATACTAGTAGGTTTTCGATTTCAAATTAAGTACATGGTATGTTATTGAGTACTAAAATAAGGAAAGGTTTCTAGTTATAATATCGAGTATTATAACTAGAAACCCTTCCTTATTTTGCACGGTTTTTGCGACTGGCTAAAACGTCAAGATTTCCATATTCCACGAAGTTGAAGATGTTTAATACACCGAAATCTAAAGGAATAATTTGTAATTATCATGGTGAAAACTGCATCAAAATCCGTTACGAAGTTTAGGAAAACTACGTGGCCACATTAAAAGCGACCATAAGTTTTAAGACTGGGGCGTACCATTAAAAAAATGGCACCTAGACATCATAGTTGCGCCCCTTCGTAAATTATCTGATTATAAAAAACCGATACCTACACTAAATAAAACATAATTTTTGCTCACAATGTTTGTTTCCTTTAAATCCGTAAAACCTTTACATTTGCAACTGCAACCATTCCTGGCCTGCGACGCAAACATATCGATGATGTTTTCGGTCTCATTGTAGAAAAAAAAACGTAATGTTTGATAGATTTTATTTGAAAAATAGGTTTTGTTCAAGGAATTTGTGTCTGTGACTGTACAAAACAACCTAAAAAAAAAGATAAAAATCTAGAATCCGGATGCCATGTTTTTTTTTCTTTTTGGATGACTCAAGGTTCGCACATACTTAGGCGGGCCGTATCGCATAGCAACGCAAGGTAAAAATCCTGCTGTATCACTTTAGTACAATTTGTATGTACCATCGCATGCTACAGACAGGCCACTCCAGGCCGCAGCGCAATGCACTGGCAAATCCTCGCCAGGCGAGTTTTTAAAAGGTTTTATTTAGCTTGCCCTGTTTGTTGTTGTTGTTTTTTGTTTGGGTCAAATTTAGTACTTTAAACTTTACCCCTTTCTGTTAGCAGATTGATCTGATATTTGGTACACACCTTTAGTTTTAAAAACAATTAAAAAAAACCTAAATAGAATGAGAAATATTAAGTAACGAAATAAAAACTAAGAACTTGGAAATAAATTAAGTAAAATATGTTTTTTTAAATTAAACGATTTTGACTAAAAGCTAAAAAATAATTCGGTAAAATAAGATCGTGGGGCGCGTGAAACAAAATAACTCAGGTTATACTACGCCCCACGATTATATTTTACCGAATTGTTTTTTTAGCTTTTAGTTAAAACTGTTCATCTAAAAAAAAACTTTAATTCTAAAAAGATTATAAAGGTTTTACATTGCCCCAACTTAGGCAAACCAGTATCTTGAGCACCAATATGGAAGGTTTAACCATTTAAATATTAATTATGAAAACATGTTCGGTAATAAAAAGTAAAATAGATTTAAGGCTTCTTCAAACAGCCGCGACGCGACAGCGCGACGAGACACTTGTAGAACAATTTCCATTAAGTTTTCATAGAAATTGTTCTACGAGTGTCGCGACGCGACCGTCGTGTCGCGCTAGTCTGTAACACGCCACTGCGCCCGAGCCTTTAAATAGGCTCCTAGGAGTAGAAACGGTTCAAATTCAAATTAGACATTTTGTATCTGTCTGAAATAATTGCTGCGCTGTAGCCCGCTTGAATGTGCGCTTAGCTTTACATCATATAATTGCAAAAATACTCGGACTGTTATTAGATGTACTAGTTTCTTCTACGTCAACAAACAAACACAATAATTATTATTGTATTGCAATGATAGCTCCATCTAAATAGTAATTATGGAAAAAGCCATGACACACTGCAGTGTAAAAGCCTCTACTTATGCGTCGACAGAAACAGCATGAATTTAGATCACTGCGCTTTCTCACCAAGTAGTTAGTGGCGATCATTCAATCAGACTTTCTCTGCATTGTTTTTTATTCGTTGTAACACAGCGCTTTACGCGTTTTACGAGCCATGGAACGAGGTTGGCTCAAGAAAAGAATTCCTCGAAGGATTTGGGGGACGCCGGGAAGCAGTAAGACAGTGTAGTATAGCAGTGTAGACTAATAAAAAACCAAAAATTAAAAACAGTGCTCTTCAAAACTTTTCCCATTTATAAAATTTTAAAACCTACATGATACAGCCAGTAATCTATACTTTTATTATTCTTCGATTATGAAGAGGTAAAATTTATTAGTTGCCAAATAACATGCTTTTATAACTCAATATACCCCCCTCCCTACAATTGTAGGGGTAGCCGAGGGCAGTTTTACTAAATAGATCTATGTGGTTTCTTAAGGTGCAATTTTCTTCTTTCAGAGAACTTGCAGTTTTGTTAAAAGATGATCCTAAAATAAAAAAATCATACCTACTAAAACCTTGCATTTTCATTCACTTCAAATGGAACGGCAACAATTAGGTACCTCCATGATAATTACTTGTTTTGTTCATCGGATTCAGCGATGCGTAAACTTGATGTCATAAACATTGTTTAAACCGTAACCATACATGCATTAAGTCATGATTGTGATTGCATTGACTTGTAATACTTGGTCTGGTTTAAATCTCGCTAAACAAATCGTCTTTAAACATAACATCACGACTGGTTTTCTCGGAGGGTTGTGCAGAGGTGTACTTAAGGTACAGTCACAATTTGCAAAATTTTGTTTAAGTCCCATGTAATAGGGGGTGAGCCTATTGCCATTAACCGGGCGCAATTTCAGGCTCCGGGTTGCTACTGAGAAAGGGGAACGCCTAAAAAAATTTTTAAATGGACGTCAACTACTAATAGTCCTTAATTCTATTTAGAATAAAATATGTATAATTAAATAATTCTCAAGTTTGTATACCTAGGGTGAAAATATAACGATCATTAAAATATATAACTTGATATCCATCTCATTCGTTCTTTTTTTTATTGAAGGTCAGTGTTTATTTGACATGAATAATCGAAATTTATCCAGACAGGAATCGTCACTAACAGTTACCATTCATTTAATGTAATTCGACCTATTTATAAATCTTATTCAAATAATATGTGCATACCAATATTAAAGAAAATCTAATTTTGTTCAAAATAGAAAACGTATCGTAGGCTGTATGCATCACATGTCATTTGCCTTACTGATAGTTTGACATTACTGCATTTCATTCTTTCGAGCGTTTACTTGAATTGATTGATTCATGGATTTGCGTTTGCAACTTGAGTTACATACATATTGCTTCATAGGATATTTAATGACTAGTCGGCGTTTTGACGACGGATCAGGGGCCCAAGTCTGCTATTTTTATAAATTCGTCATTCCAACACGATCCCATTGTCATTTTGCTAAAAGTTCGTAATCTGCTAAATTCATAACGGTCGATCATTGGTCGGTCAATGGTGTCGTAATAGAATTGTGTCATAATGGCATTGTCGTATTGCCATTATTATAAAACCCGTTAGTAGAAATGATTTTCCAAAAACGACTACTAAATTTGAACATTTATTCATGCCCGATTTCATTTAAATATATATTTTGACATATTACTTATTATTATATATTAGTTTATTAGTGTTAAATTTTAGCAGATTACCGCCTAAGTCAGTCATTCGTTTGTCATTATGTACGAGATTACCAATAAATGCTATTTCTTTCAATGGAGTGTCAGTGGCTGATCATTGGAAAGTCATAATGACGCCATTATATTAGTAGATTACCAAACTTGTCAAAATCAACAATTATGAAATCAATGATAGACCATTCTGACACTATTGTAATAGCAGACTTGAGGCCCTGGACGGACGACGCTGCTGTTGTTTTGGACTTGTGCACCGTGTACATTTAAAAATGGATAGAAACTTAAGCTCGATATTGTATCGATTCGAAAACATTTAAATGCTCTTTTGTTGTTTAACCTTGACTTGACCTTGAAAAAAACATGTTTGGAACTGGCTTTTACCTAGGTTTTTAATTATTATTTAAATTATAATGGGTTCCTTACGATTTGTAGCGTAATTTGGTGTATTTAATTGTTGTTCATTTAAAGCATTTTTTATGTGGCTGATGGGCATTTCCCTTTCAGATAGAAAAGCCCAATAATGCTTAACCCGAACCGGGAATCGAAACCAGGACCTCATGCTTAGCAGTAGCGGCTGCCACCACTATACCAACGAGGCAGTCAATCCTGTTTATGGTGAATGTTGCCGACATTTTTTCCATACAAACTTCGGGAGTGTATTACTCCACTGTTACACAATGTATACCAAAAATTAATCATGGTGTAGTTTTGTTTCATTATTAATATTGTTTGTACGGAAACAGAATACTAAAATAAAAAGCCATTAAAAAGTTAGGAGCCAACAAAGATTCGTTTTTCTTGCTAATTGAACCTACCTTTAGGCGTATTTAAGTAATAAAAGAATTGTAAAATCTCCAAAACCAAGTCGGTACCGACAAAGCTCAATTATCGACAAGTTCAATTAACTTTATTGGTTGGATGCATTGGTTTTTTCATAAACCCGATCTTCCGAAGGACTTTTCTTAATTATTTATTTATTTATATATACTTTATTGTACACCACAAAAAATACACAACAAAAAACAAAGTACACTACAAAATATACAAAGAGCGGCCTTATCGCTTTCTGCGATCTCTTCCAGGCAACCTTGGCATGGACAGTGATTGGTCTGGACATAAAATGGGGATGTTGTTAGCGCAAATAATACAAATACAATATATTAAAATAGATACACAGATATATACATATCCTATATCGTCTGCTTACGGGTAAAAAGTAATAAGTGTAGTCTGTGTCATTTCGAGTAAATGATATTTCAAAGTTTTATGTTTTAATTTTATCTATTCCAAACACATTAATTAAAAAACTGTTAAAGCAAACTGTTGCACTAATTACCATTCTTTTAAGATATACTCTTATATACTTAATATTTACAAAATATGAGAAGATATCATTTTTACAAACTCACTATCTCAGCAGCCATTGGACATGTTTTTTTTCGGTTTTACCAGTAGATAGCCCGTAAAAAATTACACGTGACTGCATTTTTAACTCGATTTAGTAAAAAAATGTATTTAACTTGTTTTACCAGTAAGCAGACGATATAATAGATACATAAATACAAATATACTAAATATAAAAGGAAAGAAAATAAATGATGACTTTACATAGAAAATTATAGCAAAAAAAAAAAAAATATTATTATTATTTTTCGTTTATTCATTTTATACCTTATTTACTACATTTTTAAATATTTTTATAAAAGTAACTTTAACCTAACCGGTTTAACTTTACCGGTGGTTAGGGCTCCAGAGACAGGAACCTCCTCACGATGCGAGCCGTATCGAGGAGTACTGCCTTCTGGATCAGGCCTTTGATCCAACCGCCTAACGAGAGCCTCGAGAGATGTTGATCGAGGCTTTCGGCCATCAGTCCATTGGCTGATACGACAATTGGCACAATTACAGCCGAGTTCACATTCCACATGTCAACAACCTCGTGTGCTAAGTCGAGATACTTAATCTGTTTCTCATTCTCAGCTTTCACGAGGTTCCCGTCATGCGGAATGGTAACATCGACTATCATTGTGCGGCGCGCTAACCGATCTATCACCACTATATCAGGCTTATTGGCTACAATAGTCCTGTCAGTAATGATAGACCGGTCCCAGTACAACGTGACATGGTCATTTTCAAGAACTGGGTCGGGCACATACTTGTAATACGGTACCTCAGAATCCACAAGTTTGTATTGCAAAGCAAGTTGCTGGTGAATAATCCTGGCTACTTGGTTATGTCTGTGCAAGTACTCGCCGTTAGCCAGCCGAGAACAACCAGAGATAATATGTCTGATGGACTCACCTGGATGGTGACATGCCCGACACACGTCAACCGTCCCGTCCTTCATAATATGTCTCCGGTAGTTATTCGTCAGGATAACTTCATCCATAATTGCACAGACGAAACCTTCAGTTTCCCCGAAAAGGTCACCAAAACGTAGCCAGGATACGGACGCCAAGAAATCAACACCGGGTTCATGGAGAGCCCGATAGAAGCGCCCGTGAAGCTCCTTGTTTCGCCATATTTCCTTGCGGTCATCGATAGTTAGTATAACAGGTTTGCGCCAGTTCTCTTTAGCCATGGACAGCGGGGTGAGCCCCTTGTCCACTGCGATCACATCACGGTGCATACCCACTTCGGTTTTAAAAAAATATTCCCTGAGACTGCACACCTCGCGGTTGTGGAGGGTCTTCGCATTTAAAAAGCCTCGACCCCCGCACTTCCGCGGGATGTACAGTCTCATCACCGATGATCGTGGGTGATGCATCCAGTTTGCAGTCAGCAGTGTACGGACTCGTCGATCCAGGGCGTCGAGTTCAGTCTGAGTCCATTTGAGTATGCCGAAAGAGTACATCAAAACAGGCATGACCCAACCGTTGAAGGCGCGCACCTTGTTTCCGCCTGAAAGAAGACTAATTAATACCTTCTTCAGGCGACCAAAGAAGCGCTCCCTCAACGATTGCTTCATGTCAACAGTGTTGATGCCTAACGCTTCCGACATACCCAAATACTTATAGCTTTCGGATGAAGAGAGGGACCTGAGGTGTATGGAATCTGAGAGTTGAATTCCCTCGGATTCCATAATCTCACCTCGCTTTACATGCATGACTGCACATTTGTCCACACCAAATTCCATCCTGATGGCGCTACTAAAAGTTACAGTGACCTTCAGTAGTTCCATCAGTTGCAATTTGTTGGAGGCAAAGAGTTTAAGGTCATCCATGTATAGGAGGTGAGATATAACCTCACCACCTCTCCTCAGCCGAAAGCCTAGACCTGAATCCTCCAGCAGAGTGCTTAGAGGATTCAGGGCTAAGCAAAACCAAAGTGGACTCAAGCTGTCGCCCTGAAATATTCCCCGTTTGATCCATACAGGCTCATCATTCCCTTGGATCTGTGGACATCCTGGATAGCGAAGGACTGTTCTCCATTGCCCCATGCACGACTCAAGGAAGGTGCGTAGAGTTGCATTAATTTTGTACAACTCCAGCACTTTCATGAGCCATGCATGTGGCACCGAGTCGTAGGCCTTCTTATAATCTATCCAGCATGTCGACAGATCTTTGCGGGATCGACGAACCTGTTGGCTTATGGCCATGTCGATGAGGAGTAGCTCCTTAGTACCGCGGGACCCGTTCCTACATCCATTTTGAGAGGGAGACATGATCGAGTTATTCTCAATATGCGTATTAATTTTCGTTCTCAAAATGGATGTAAGAAGTTTATAAATCGTCGACAAACATGTGATTGGTCTATAATTCTTGGGTTCCGCGGGACTACCTGACTTATGGAGCAGGTGGGTAACGCCTGCTGTTAGAAACCGTGGTAGGGACCCAGACTCTAAGGATGACTGGAATTGAGATGCCAGTCGACTGTGTGAACTAGTAAGCCATTTTAACCAAAAGTTATGCAGTCCGTCCGGTCCCGGTGATTTCCAATTGAGTAACGGACGGACTGCTCTGGCCACGTCTATTGGCGTAATGAACACGCGTTCCATTTCTGGTATTGGTTCACACAATCGCTCGACATCCTGCATCCAGTCTGCCTCAACGTGACAGACGGGCACCGACCAAATGCTCCGCCAAAATGCACTCGTGGCGGCATCATCCGGGCGGCACACGTCCATCACATTTTGTTCGGGTCGCTCCCAAGCTCTATATACCCACCTCTCATCGCTCTGGAACATGCGGTTCTGCGTGTATCGGTCAACCCGCCGCTTATACCGCCGAATACGGTTCGCCCATGCACAGACTTTCTGCTTCAGGAAGTCGATGCGCTCTGTGACACGGGACATGTATTCTGGAGGACTGATTCCAGTCCCCGAGAAAGCCCGCTTCACAAAGCGCATCACTCGTGGTCGTGTGTTGCCCTCCCTGAAGCAGTATAGTTTGCCGATGAGTACCCTGGCCCCATCAATACGACGCTCGATCCTGCACTGCCAGGCTGGTGCGGCTGGTTTCGGTCGAGAAGCTCCGTCACAGCTTGGAAACTTGACGTTAGCTAAACGACATGCCGCAACAGCCGCGCAATACAGGATCGAGTGTGTATCAACGAGATCCTCGCTGCTCTCAAAGAAATAAGTAAGCTGCGAGTCCAAGGCACACACCAGCGCCCTATTTTTTTTGTGCATAGGTAACCGTGGTAATCGGGGTCTAAGTTCGGTCGGAGTGGACCGATACTCGCGGAACGCATCCTCCAGTGCGCTCCTCAGTCGGGTGTTGTACTGGCTACTTACTGTGGCAACCCTATCATCTTCTTCAACACGATTGGACCGCGGCGAGATTGCATCCATAGGTGACGCATGTCCCGCGGTTTGTGTCGGAATTGGAACGATATGGTTGCTCAGTACGTCTGAGCGCAGCCTATCAAGTGCGGTGTCGTCCAACCTGTGATTGCGTTGGATGACCCGCACCTGATCCGACAGTCGTTGGGCCGAGACGTTGACGGTTGGTTCTAGTACCTGAAATAGAGACAGCATCCTTTCGCGGTACGCAGTGAGGTTAGTTCCCCCCTCTGTAGACCCGTAATATGCGCGCATGACGTTCTCGTTCATAGACTGAGTCCATCTCATGCGCTGCACACAACCACCGGCAGCGGGGACCCGGCTCGGGGCCGGATGACCCCTAAGTCCCAAGCTCCTCGGTGGCCGGCCTCTCCCCTGCCGACGTACAGGTGTTGGCGACGTCGGCGGGGAAAAATATTCGTCGCTCGAGCTCGACGCAACTGCCATGGCCGGTGTCACAGCACTCTCAATGGGGCTGGGTTCCGGCGGCGGCGAGGCGGAGCTGAGCGACGAGTCCGGGGGTGGTAGGCGTGCATTTCGAGTTGCTGATCTCGTCAACATTGCATGTTAATCATATTCCATATTTTTCTTCATAGAAGGCTGAATTTGACAGCCGTCATTTTTGGGTATTCTGTATTTTCTTTTAGTTTTTTCATTTTGTTTATGTTGTTTATTGTAGATTTATTTATGGTTTTATTCTGAAGGCTTTGTTTTTATTATTATTATTATTAATTACGCGCCTGTGTTTCTTTAAATGATCCTGCATCTCACTCAATAACGTTGTGCGTGTAGACTAGCGTCTAACTGCTCATCACTCATATTACCTCTGTCGGACACGATGCCTGGTGAGATAGCATGCTTTTTAGCCAGGCCCAACAGTGAGTTCGAGCCCGCGACTAGATTCTCCTTAAACGTTATTATTCTAAGTTCATCGTTGGCCTAATGCTCGCATGGGGCTTGATATAACTAGTGAAATGTGGATTTTCTGTAAGAGTACCTAGAGGTACACCTATAAGTACATTTAGCTTAACCTAGTCTAATCTTACGAGGATTACAGGCGTGCTATGTAATTCATTTAACAAATTCGCTATCAATGACAACAAGTTTGATATCTGCATGCATCTGTGATCCCTTCCATATTTAATCCATCTACCTACAAAACAAGAGTGAACAGGCATCTTCTGGGCACGCTCGATCCGTGATAGACCTCATCAATCGATTTCCATCAGGCGTGATCGAGGTCAAGAGCAGGCCCATCTAATTTGTTTTTTAAGTATTATTACAATGATTATATATGATAAAAATAAATAAGTACTTGTATTAGTTGCAATATTAATTTATTTCGTAATTAAATGAACATTGCATTGCGTAAGTGGTTTAGATTTATTTCAATTACGTACCTACACCTTCTACGGAATATATGGTGGATAAAAGTACCGACATAAAATACAAGACATAATGGCGTATTTTGTGCCATTATCCTCATCTGGCTTTAAATCGTATAAAGCTTACCACAATTTAAGCAGTTTTTTAGATTGTGCCGATCAAACATACCTACAGACATGAATTTTATGTTTAATACCAGCTGCGCCCACGACTTCGTTCGCTAGGATGTACGTTAGGAATTAGGTACCTCTCCTCCATTGGAAAAGGATTAATCTTGTTTCTCTTTTTGATTTTTGTCCTGTCAAAATCGGTCCAACCGTTTGAAGAATAGCTGGAAGAAACAGACAGAGACAGATTTTTAAAACTGTTTTTGTTATAAGTATTGGGTATACTTTCACCTGCATTTAGTATAAAGCTGTTCTTTATACATTACAAAAAACACTTTAATAGTTTTTATATGTTGACATTTACAGATATATCTATCTAATAAAAACCTGTTTAAAAATAAAAGAACGGCTACTTTAGATTTGACTTAAGTGCTAGTTTATATGCAGTGATATAGTGCCCTCGTAAATGAAGACACAGTAGCTCCGAAAAAGTCATTTTGTAAAAAACGCGGTTAAAGTTTAATTATTAAATAAACAAAATCTTTAAGTAAGGTTGAAAATTGCATTTATATTAAATGTTGTAAAATTGACATCGCTTTAATTCAGAGATTCACTATAAAGAACAAATATTTCACTGTTTTTTATTTAATAAAATCAGTTAGGCGGATCACACACTGCTACGCGCCACACTCCGGGTGCGCGAAATTCCAGCGTTTTTATTAAATTTGTATGTAAATAATAACGCGCGGGAGCGCGTTATCTGCCCCCCGTTGCGTGATGCGTCTTAGTGTGTGAATCGCCTTAATGTGTTATAAAATAGGAACATAATTCATACAAAAATATTTTTAAGCTAAAACCCAGTTACGGAATGGTTACTGTGGTTTTTTTTGAAGGTGGGAAATCATCAAATAACTTATCCCGCTGTGGGTGGAGCAGGAGGGCGTGTCACACTTTTACTGACTAAAACCCACCCGAGTTCCTTCAGTTGCCTGTGTGCCAGGGGCCACGGTATCTCTTTCGAACAACCCGCACCCCCGGTAGGCACCGGCCCTTGAGGACCCCATCAATTGATGCTGACATCTCTCTGAGGCGCGCGTGGAACAAACGCGCCGTCGACCTGGGCTTGGTCCTCTCCGGACAGCGAGCTACCCATTACTCGCTGTCCGCAAGCCCGCGCCTGCGCAGGTCGTGATTTGGCTTGGGATTCCCGGCTGTGTTAGTATAGAAGGCACTTTTGAACGTCAAAAATTACAAGAAACTAGAATTCGTTCTGGTCGCCCTTTCTAAAAGGTTTTCCGTATGAAGAAGAATGGGCAAGAAACTCACACTTATCTACTCTTTTAAAATGTTTTACAATATTATGTACCTATACCTACATTAATTATATATTGATATGTGAAGACGATATTTCTACAGACATGACGTATATGCAGTCGTTGTCTCCATTCATTCAAACCTTTGACATTGATTTAATTAGGACGTGTTCTATACAAACAAGTAGTATTTATAAACATGTCGTAATTAATTCAAATAAACTTCAATAGTTGAATTAAAGTTAAAATATCAAATAGAAACTCCCTTTTAGTTGATAGACGTAAACAAATGTATGAAAATCAATGTCAAGGTTGAGTGTTTGTGGTTGAGTGGTTATCAAAGAGCAATCTGCAAACTTAATTTTATTTAAAAAAAAACATGATGTTGCTCATTATTATTTACTAGCTTTGGCTCTGCGTCTACGCGAAAGCCAATCAGAAAATAAAATATACCCTACTAGCTTTTGCCGGTGGTTTCACCCGTTTAGAAATAAAAAATAATAAACTACCTCACTTGGTTTTTTTTGACCTTGTCTTCGACTATGCTGAGTTTGATTTTGTACATATTTCACTACACAGCTTCAGTGGTGTGACCGAAGTTCCAACAATAGTGCTATTCTGTACAAATGTCACCGTGAAAACTTAGGTGAATTGAGATTGAAGTGAGCTGTCAACTCATATATTCCCTAGCGTCAGGTAGGATGACAGTTCACTTCATCAAAATGTTCACGGTAAGATTTTTACATAATACACCAGCAGTTCGTTTTGCACAAAACAAAGTAAAAGTCATACTGCAGATACATAACAAAATAAATAGCTGATGACCCATGTTAGCCACGTGACAGTGTCAAAAATAACGTGAAAAGTACTTATCTACCATTATGTATATACGTCGGAAAGTTTGACACCGAAGGCGCGCGCTTTTTGAAGACCTAAGACAACATTTTAGATAAAACATTCTCAAGGCAACCGAGTCATGCGTGAGCGCATTATTATAAACCTAGGAACCGTAACCCAGACAATTACGGGTTAGTTACCTACATGTCTATTTACATAAGTAGACAGAAAAGTAAGTACTTACTTATGAACTAGTTACTTACTTATGAAGTAATTCAATTAATTTAACCTTTGGGGTCATAGAGGAATAGATCTACGGTCTCGTGGAGCTCAATAAAAATCAATCAGCAAATCAAATCTGGTACTTTAGGCTTAGCAGTAGCGCGTGCACTAACCAGACCAACGGAACAGATCAACATTGCAATACTTTTTCGTTAAAAGAAGACACATTGTTACAGTTCCAGTTATAATACAATGAACTTAGTGCACCTTTTTTAAATGGAATGGATTTTGTTATTTAAAGTTTTGAATAATTCTCAACAGACAATAGATATTTATACTAAAGACACACATCTAGTGGTTTCGTAACAGCGTGTGATTTATACCTTAGAAAGAACGATGAAAGGTCATAAAATTAATTAAAGATATATTACTGATTTAAGGTACGTATTATAAATTTCTCACATCCTTACTTTATAGGCCTCTGAACTGTCTCGGCCATTTTGACGTATCGGTGCAAACTGTCGCCATCTTTTTCTGAAATCCGCGTGACGTCACGCGGAATTGCCCCGTGGGATTAAAATTATATCAGTTTTGTATTAGAGCTGTATGTAAGCAATACATAAAAATCAAAATAACAAATATACTACCTATACCTATATACACAAACTGTATACTATATAATTATACACCCAATTATACATCTAATAATTTTATTATAATAATGAATTGAATTGCTTGCATTTGTACGTAGCCCTCTTTATCTCTCCTAATTTTGCTGTGCCCGACAGGGTCCATATTGATCTCACTGTTTATACCATCTATGTAAAACATATGGGATGCATTATAGAATTGAGAATTGAATTGTAAAAAATATGCCGTTAAAACTGTTATTTTACAGGGTAACCAATAAAAGATACGACAAGAAATTTTCTTTTTATAATTTGTGTGTTTAGTTTATTATGTGATCTTCCTGTGCGAATTACAATAAATACTGTTACTTTCTTTCTCCAATTCCTTAAATGTCTTAAAAAGTGGTTACAAATTAATTTAATAATCATGTCAATTAAAAAAAAACATCCCCTATTTTACTACCTTGGGGGATAATTATACAAAAACGCTGAAACAACTGTTTTTTTTATTTCTTGTCTAAAGCACACATTTCAATTTTCATATTAACAACTTACCTTACCTTACCTTATTTTCATATTAACATATTAACTCATACAAACTTTCATCCCCATATCACCCCCTCTAGAATTATTTTTGAGACAAAAAGTCTCATAACCTTCCCTAGCGTGCCATCTTTTTCATTGCCAAATTCTATCTAAATAGATTTAGTGGTTTATGCGTGAAAACGTTACATACAGACAAATTAGCAGAGATACAGACGATGACAGACAAAGTTACTTTCGAATTTATAATAGTACTAGTATGGATTATAAATTCAAAAGTTACTTCATCTGTATGTTACGTTATTTAGCGCGTTCCCGTTGGATAATTTGTGACAACCACACGAGCGAAGCCGCGGGAAGATGGTAGTTGTTTATCAGTACACCTTTCACTCTGACGATAAATCTTTAACTAAGGTCAGTTTTATCAGTTTTAACAATACTTTGTCCCCGTGAGAGCCCATCGTGCCGCTGTGACCCCAATATAGCAGAATCAGTCCCACGCCTAATATTGGACTGTCGGACGGACGGACGGACCAATCTACACAAAAGAACGGCAGGGTAAAATCAGGATAGTTGCCCCAGGGGTATAGTTACCCCGATTTTTAAAACTCTAGTTTCGCTGATGAATTACATGCTATTTTGTTAATCTATCGAAAAACTCTCCAATTACCACTAAGTTGACCGTGTCGTATGTCTCTGTGTGATTACATGGGAAGGCAAAACGCGATCAGTTTTTGCGGGATAGATGTCCTGTTTCTCGGCGGGGCATCTATCCAAAACCTAATTTGCGCGCGCTTTTTGCTTAAGCGTGGGGTGCTTTTTGAGGTATTTTTATAATTAATTAATATTAAGCACCCCACGCTTTTTAATAGAATTAATTTTTTTTCTAATTTTTTAGTTTGGGTTTTAAATCGTGTTTTTTAGTTTTTTAAACTATTATTTATTTACAATTTTTTAGTTCTGCTTGCTTGAAAAGCGTGTTTTATTTATTTTTTTTGAATTGTCATTGGTCCTCGATAAGTCTACAAAGTTTCAATGAAATCTGACCGTTAGAAGTGGGTCAAAATAGCGTCCAAAGGAGTCCGTTACATACAAACATACAAACAAACAAACAAACATACAAGTGAAGCTAATATAAAGCGTGTAAAAAGTGGGAACTCCACCCAATGGATGAATAGTGATGGAAAAAAGAAAGATACAGTAGGAAGCACGGAAATACAAGAGGCATGCAAGCGAGAACTAGTATGGAAAAGGTTAAGACACAGAATAGGCGCCAAACATGATGGCGGAACTAGTCCGAAAAAAGAGAACACTACTTTGTCACGTACAATTTAATCTGTTAGCTCTCAAATTTAAATCCGAGGAATCTCTCTTGGATTCGTCTTGGATTTTAAAAGAATAACAGTGGAGTTTCGTGCTGATTCTGCTCCATACGAAACAACCTTTTGGAAGGAGCAACAAGAATCTATTCTATTTTTTTGTAATTTTCGACGTTTCAAGATCCTTTTATGTGCCTATTAAAAATAAATGACTTGACTTCGACTTTGACTTCGAAAAATAATGTATTTATTTAATTATTTGAACCTGCTCCTACTAAAACAGCATCACCATATTTTTCTTTGTACCCTGGTCTCCAAAGAAACAAAAGGCACCCTTAATACCCCTTAGTAACAAAAGCAAGCTTCAACTTTAAGTACTTGACGGTAACTAATGAATAAAGTTTCCCAATTGCCTTTACGCGTTGGTCTTTGGATGTATTTGTTCGATTTTCGGCTTTCGAAAGTTCGGTTTTCGGCTTTTAGGCAATTCTATACGACCTACAAGATAATTTGACTGAGTATTAACAGCTGCACTGTTTGATTGATCAGATTAGCTACTATTGTTGCGGTTGATCCGTGGATGGGTGACCCTCAACCACACAACATACCAGGACCCCTACGTGCTTCGGGAAGCACATTTAGCCGTTAGTATCGGCTGACATTCGTGGATCTTGGACAGTACCTACGGCCGAACGTGTTAAAATCAGTCTTATCGTATCGTATTACCTAATAACTGAGTTATGGAGGACAAATAAGCAGTCGCTTCATGAAAAATATGGTATTCAGCTGTATCTGGTTAGACTGTAAGCCGACCTCAACATAGTTGAGAAAAGGCTATTCCGATGATGACCACAAAATAATGTGACTAAGTTATTGTTAAAAGGAAGTGTGCCTGTAATTTAACCATAACTACTTGTACTATTATGTATCCTATGCTATAACATAATTAGAGCGACTTTTGCTTCTTACAATCTCTGCCTACTCTGTACTCTGCCTCACATTGTAAGTTGTTTTTATTTGCCGTTACAACACGAAGTCTTGATACATTATCTGTCATCGAAAAAGTCAAATTTGTAGCAAATCTCGAAAATGTACCTCAAATAAAACAGAAAGATTTTGGAAATGCCAGATGCAGCCAAAACAATGTTGAGGTTTGGCGGCGGCCTATGTGCAGCAGTGGACGTCTTTCGGCTGAAGTTGATGATGATGATGAGAGGTAGGCTCCCATTCTACCCGGATGCAGCTGCATATCTGTACTTTACATGGAGCGACTGCCTATCTGAACTTTACAGCCCATTTACTTTACTGGGTAACATGATACCCCTATTTTTTATCACTTCTCTCGCTCTAGGTGGAGCAGGAGGGCGTGTCAGACTTTTACTTACTAAAACCCACCCGTGTTCTCTCAGTTGCCTGAGTGCAAGGGGCCACGGTATCTCTTTCGAACAACCCGCACCCCTGGCAGGCATCGGCCCTTGCGGACCCCACCAGTTGGTGCTGACATCTCTTTGAAACACAACGCGCCGTCGACCCGGGCTTGGTCCTTACCGGACAGCGGGCTACCCATTACTCGCCGTCCGTAAGCCCGCGCCTATGGTATGATACCCTATTACACTGGACTTTAACATAACTGACGAAATGTGGATGTACTATAGGTGCACCTCTGCTACGCCCTTCGGCGAATACAGGCGTGATGTTATGTGTGTGTCATTATGACCATATTTACGATCACTAAATATCGAAATAAAAATGTTTATGTAGGCATGTAAACGTAGACAGTGCGTGACTGTTTCACTCCATTTGATTTCGAGGATAACAATATTGCACTAGCTTCTAAACTCAATTATGAAACCCTTATCAGGAAAGAAGTAGTACTTAACTCATAGTGCCATCTACGTCAACATATTTTGCAAAAAAAGTAGCCAACCCTGTCCATCAGAAAACGGACATATTGGTTTCGTTATTTTTAAATGGGTAAGGTGTTAAAGTGGGTGTTAGTTGAATCGAATGACCACCAAAATAAAATACATTTTACAGTTTTTATTTTACTAAAAAATAAATGCACAGTGAACTAATTTATTAGTATATCTTTAGTTGCTTGAATTCCTTTTTATTATTTTTGCATAAAATTTGATAGTGTACGCTCAAAATGTTGGAATGAGTCTTTTCTTTAAACATTTTTCAATACACTTATTTTTCTGGTTTGTATTATGTAGATACCAACTGTTTGACAAAAACTGAGCGTTTTACGATGTCCTACATTTGGGCAGTGCCTTAATTGATAGAATTAATTATATTGATTATGGTTGATTGATGAGGTCACATGTTTTTTTACATAGGTAGGTATTCTTTTACGAAATGAAGAAACATGGTCAGTTCAAAATACGTACCAGGCAATGTGCCAAACAGACTATCTTTTGTACTAGTATGACTACATCATACTATAATTTCTATTGGCCTGTAGTAGGTAAATCGTGCAAAAATGTTGTAAATATGTACCTAAATAGGATAAAAAAAGGGTTCTTATAATCATTTTATTTTACCTCAGATCCGGAACGTTGATGCACCGAAGTAAACTTTGTCCGTTGTCAATTACTCGCCATCTTGGCTACAACTTTCTTCAGGTCATTGACTCGTTTAGAACTGTTATTTATTTTTTCTTTCACTTTGATTTTTATACCAATGAACTGAGCTGTCAATACCGTCGCATTCGTGAATAAAGCAATAAACTAGTTTTAGCTAGCTCACGTAATGATATCGTGGCGGGATTTTATCGCGTACTCGATTTTCAATTCTTTGTATCAAACCAGAGCATTGATAATCCAACAGATTGCAAAAAACACGCAGCTCGATTTTTAAGTTTGAGCCTTATGCAGTACGTAGAAGAAGCAATAATATTAATACGTCCGCATTAACGTCGATTTACGACAAATAGCGAGTAAATAACTAATATCGGGACGAATTTTATAACAATGTGGCTCATGGTAAATATAGTAGTCAGCTACGCAATAACTGAGTGATTTTCCAAGGTGCAGTCATTCTCAATTTTAATCAGCGTTTATAATAAAACATTGTACACACGTAACTGATATCTCTAAAAAATGTATTGTTTTGTGGTTCCAGTTTAAACGACGATGATCCCATAGGCTGTTTGTCTGGTACAACCTGGGCAGTTAAATAATTTACATTAACCAAATACCAATCGTGGTTATGGCAAAAAAGCCACGTTTGCTGTAGGTCTGAAAAAATATCTCCTTCCTTACAATATCCATATTAGGTAGGACAGTCTGTCTATCACAAATTGAGAGTTCAACACTCCGGTTCTTTTTATTTTTATAGTCCCGCATTGTCGTCTATACTGAAGAAACATTGAGCGAATAAATAATAATTAGTCTGAAAACATAAACACACACATTTAGTAACGAAAACATACCTAATTATTTTGCCAGACATTAATGTCACTATTGTATGCTAATTCAATGTCAGAGCTCAAGAGGTTTGTTCGATTGCTTAATTTTTATGCAATTGATGCAAGAAATGTGAACAGTGCTACCAAGATCTTTTGGCGATTGAATGACATTCATAGAGGAGCAATGTCGGTAAACATTTGAAATAATTTGTGCATAATTATCGTCTACAACTCTACACAAATACATAAATACTATATACATACAAATAACTAAAATTGAAGCGTCTGTTTGTAATGTCAAAATAATTCCACTTAATGCATAAGAAAGTAGGTATATATGGTACACAAACGGTAAAAATGTAAAAAAAAATATTTTTGTCATTTTTGTCTTTCTGTCTGTGTTTCCGCCTTATCTCCGAAATGGCTGGACTGACTTCGGCAGGACTTTCACTGGCCGATAGCTAATATTATAAGAAGCATCATAAGCTATTTGCCAAGTAGAACGGAACGTGCACGGGATTATTTCCGATTTAGTAGCGAGCGAAGCCGGGGCTACAGCTAGTTTGTTGGATTGCAATTTTTTTAGACATCTGATGCAAGATGACTAAATGCAGGAAATGTGTACAGTGCTACCAGGATCTTTTGGCTTTTTAATGACATTGACAGAGAGGTGAACATAAGATTTTTTTTTTTTCAAATTTGTTTTGAATAAATAAGATTCTAGTCACACGCTAAATGATTCTGTATTATGCAAAAAGGCTAGAAGGTGCAATAATACAGCGTTCGGCGCAATTTGTGGGGTAGTTGTGTAACACATTAACACTAGCAGAAGCTGTCATTATGACATTTTTACAACATTCATTGCGTTATTTATGTTGCCAAGCAGAAAATTTATTCCAATGTACGAAATAATGGATTAGCAATATCTTTAAAATGATTCAGATTCTGGAGGGAGTTCGGGCATTCGGGAGGCTTCGCAATATCTTCTCGTCGCAAATACCGCAGTGTCTCAAGACGAAAGTGTGTGTTGCCAGTGATGACCTATGGTACAGAAACGTGGTCGTTCACAATGGGCCTTATCAGAAGGCTTAAAGTCACCCAAAGGGCAATGGAGACGGCTATGCTCGGAGTTTCCCTACGTGATCGAATCAGGAATGAAGAGATGAGCAGGAGAACTAAGGCAACCGACATAGCCCAAAGAAATTGCCAAACTTAAGTGGCAGTGGGTAGGGCACATTGCTCCCAGAACAGATGGACGATGGGGCGGAAAAGTTCTGGAGTGGCGACCGCGTACCAGAAGACGTAGAGTGGGAAGGCCTCCCACAAGGTGGACCGATGACCTTGTGAAGGCCGTGGGAATCCGCTGGATGTTGGAAGCACAAGACCGGTCGAAGTGGAGGAGCATGGGGGAGGCCTATGTCCAGCAGTGGACGTCCTTCGGCTGAAATGATGATGATTACAATGATGATGATGATTCAGATTGAGATTAATAGTGTATTACGAAATTTAACTAACTAATGAACTCATTTTATTATTTAACTAACCTTTCGGTGGAAACTACCTCAAAGGAACGTATAACCGGGATACAAATATACGTTGTTTTAATCCAGGTTATAAACTATCTGTGTGTCACATTTAATGCAAATTCGTTCAGCCGTTTTTGCTTAATAACGTTACAAATATCCAGTCATGCAAACTTTCACATATAATTTTTATTAAATAATATAATATAGAATAGGTACAACTCTGGCCAATCCAAGAGATTAAATAAAAAGCTAAGCTTATATAATGTATTATCGTCTGTCACCTATTAAATTTTTTCTCTCATCCATAAAATATGAATAGGTGGAAAAAACCTGAGACCTTATTCATCTATGAGAATCAATTAATCCTATCTACACATTATTAATCTTCATAACACGACTTTTAAGGCTCCGCAGACAGGTGCGACGCTACTTGACTTTACTTTAGAACATTTCCTATAAAAACATCATGGAAATTGATCTACTTTTAGTCTCGTCGCGTGTCTTTTCGTGCCCGTCTACGGGAGCCTTAATTGTGGGTAATCCTTTAGGTACCTTACTTTAATTTCATATCGATAACTTTACTGAATAATTATTCAGATACCTCGACTTGGTAAAATAAAAATTAATTTGTAGTTTATATACGACGCCAGCCGCGTACAGTTTGCACCTCGTTACGTGTGGAAAAATTAATAAAACCTACCGCTGCCAACGGTAGTCACATCCGAATGCATTCAACGGACACTTTGAAGTGGCAGTTCTAGATGTGACAACCCTAAGTAACCGAAATTGTTAAAGAACCACCTATGGAATGTGCCATACGAGTGAACGACCTTTGTCAATAATTAATTTATTAATGAATAAATTATTTATACCTATTGATTTAGCCTACGCATATTCAGCCTATAACATTTCCACTGCTATAACATCATTCTGCTTATAACATGGACACAGGCCTCCTCTCTGTGGGAGGGAATGAGTCATAATCCACCACGTCAGCCCCGTGCGGGTTGGTAGATGTCACATATCTTCGAATTTCTGGTTCGAAGACACGCCACCTGCCGGTTTCCCCAAAATGTTTTCTTTCACCGTTTTGGTGCGTCTGCTGTCGCGGCCGTTACCACGTGACCAAAACTTGATGAAATTGATTTATTATGCATAAATTGTCCTACAACCAAAATTATACGAATCAAAATAATATGATTAAACAGTAATTATACAACTGTAGGCTGTTATGTTAATTTCATCCGACATTATGCTTAAAATATGAGGGCTTGTGGTGGAATCTCCTTCCTACATTCGAGGTCACGAGTTCAATAATTTCCGTATCTATTGGTCCAAAGTATCTATGATTAAAATAATCAAGTTAATGGATTGAGAACCGGAAAACATAGGTAGTAAATAAAAATTGTTTAATTGTCGGATCTAAAGGGTTCAATGTAAAAACCGACCAAGTGCGTGTCGGACAGTTCTCTAGTTGAGATGAATATTTACGCATGCACAGTAGTTATTGATTTAATCCAAAAATAACCTAGTATTTCAAACTAGGTATTTCTCCAAAAATGATCAAAAACAAAGTTATTTCTGCTATTATAACAGATAATATATACCTATATAAATATAAATTATTGACTTAAATAAAATAAGACTTATTTAGAATTTTTTTTTTTCATTATGCGATCCAACACGGTTGAGTAAATTCCTCATTTTTACCCCTCGGTTACAAATGTTATATCATCGATATGTTCCTAATATTCTCCGAATAAAATGGTTTGTGTCATCCGGATAGACGTAGGTAAAGACCAGGAGGAAATAACGAAACGAAAAAACTATAAACCTTAGCCAACAATTTGGCACATCCAGTCACAGGACATCTTTGCGAACCGTGTTTCCATATCGATATGCAATTTAGCTGTTTCGCGGCAGCCGGAGGAATATGCGATATTCGGCAAAGCTATCGCGATCCGGCGGATATATACCCTGGACGTGACAGAGATTCTGTATGTTCACGCCGTGATTCTGGTACCTATACGTTTATTTTTGATATTGCTCCCTTGTTTGTGTTTGTTTGTTTGTTAGTGTGTTTGTAGATAATGTTTGGTTGGAAGTTTGTTGGGTTTAGAGAAGTATTAGATATTAAGAAGTTTTATTCGATTTACGTGGCAATAAAATGGTTGGTTACGCGCGGGTTTCTATATTTGTTTGAGAAGGATGAATTTGTTATTCTAGCTGAACGATTCTCAGGATTAGAGCATGTTGTGATGAAGGAAAGGTTCTACTGGCAAGTAGCATTTTTACGTCCCTCTTTATGGCACATAATATTTCTTAATGTTACTAGCAATTAATGTTCCACTGTTTGGCGAAGGGCATTAAGCGGGACCCACTGGGTCGTCAGTTTGGCCCATTGATCGTCTGAGATACGGCAGATGTGTCCAGCCTAATTCCATGTGAGTGTGACAGCTTTCCGAGTGACTTAGTTATTTTAGTAATGGAACGCATTGTTGTATGCCGTTCCATAGCTCTGTGGCTAACCTCGAGCGTAAACTTCTGCTTAATTGTCAATTACCATAGTTGAGAACCTTGTCATTTATGATTTTGTCAATAATACATCTCGGCTATGGTGACTGTGTTTCTTCTTGATATCTATAGCTTAACTGTGAAGGCACGTGCGCAGTGCGAACACGTTAGTATACCATTTCGATATTGTATTTAGGAGGCCCGTTTATTCCGGCTACTGCAAATATTTTACTTCCACTGGCCTTTAAAGGCATTAACATTTTTGTCAAGCAGACTGGAACCACTCGCGAACCCCTGTATATTATTACAGTTACTGCATTGATTGTTAAAATGTTGCGTTTAACCGTTATACTTGTCTAAATAATGATATAAAAACTCAGGTGTTTGACCCCAAGTCAGCTAAAGAATAGGTACCTATACTTTAAAGCAGTAATTAATTGATTACTAGTTTAATAGGTATTACTAGGTAAACTTGACTCAATGGTTATTGACACCATGCGACCGTTGATCTTTAAAACATGTTATTTTTTATATAAGAATCATTTTATTACAAACTTGCTGCTGCCGGCAGGTACGCGCGTAGATGGCGGAAATTATCTCACAGGAACAAAAAGTATCCTATATTACTCCTTATAACATCAGCTATCTGTGAGTGAAAGTCTGGTAAAAATCGGTTTAGCCAGTTTTGAGATTAGCCGGAATAAACAAACAGACAAACAGACAAAAATATTATTTTTTTGTTTTAAGTACCGTATATACTTTCATACACATTTAGTAACAAGCTGTTATTTTGACCTCTCAAACATACACTTAGGTACATTAATTCTTTTGTATAGTTATTATAGATATATAAATGTGATCATCTCATAGGTACTGTTACCATAATCCTTTAAATAGTTTTGTAATACAGTTTAAGTGATTTAGAGTTGTATTTAAGGCCAGAAAACTCATTCTGACAGATTGGCTTCACCGATTCCATATTCATTTTGTTGTACCAAAACGTCCCTTAGAAGATTTTTTATTATTTTTCCATCACATAGTTTCGTAGAAAACTGAATAAGTATCACAGCTGTCTTCGACATTAACACTGAAGTGATTTTGTTACTATTAAATTTTTCTAGTTCCAGCACGAAACTGTAAAAGATTTAATACACAATCTTAATGTTTTAATTACGGGTTATTAAAAGATGGGAAGCTGTGATAACGGGTCGTTTAATTAGACGTTAATGACACTATGTTGCCTACTCAATGTCATTGTAATTGCAAGGCTTAACACTATTAATGCAACTACGAAACGGTTTTGCTAGAAAACGATTAGCTGGACTTATTCAATTAAATTTACGACATACCTACTTTAATTGCACCTAATAAAGTGGATTAGCTGTATTTTGCCACACGTATGAAAAGGGCATTTTAATGGTTCTTCTTTCCTCGCATCGGCAAAGCTTTTCATGATCATCATTCAGCCACAGAAAATCTTTTGCTGGACATATATGCTTCCCCCAAGAATTGCCACATAGACCAGTCCTGTGCTTTTCAAATCCAATAGATGCCTGCAAGACTCAGATAGTGTTGAAAATAACAGGAGTATTAAGTAAACCCTCCAGTAGTTCCTATTCAAAAGACTGACGATTTCGACGCGACCAAGAGTCATGCCCGACCTAGCTTTTTGAAAATGCAAAAAAAAATCGTGACCCTACTCGAGCGCGTCAGATTATTATACAGACGCTTCATGTTCATGTCCTTGTCATCCTGACCCATAATCTGACAATTATGTGTAGGAATTTCCTTAACCTGACGGTTTGAAAAAAACGTTTTTTTTTTAATTCAACATGTTTCATGTATCAAAAAACTTATAGCAAATATAACAAACACAAAATTGCTGAGAAGTGGTTAGAATGCATTTCTTCTACGACAGATGTCACTAGCTACAATCTAGCGATCAAACGAGAAAATGTGATTTAAAGCGAAATATTCATTTTAGGGATTTACACGTCAAATGTAATGTCATCAGTATGTTTCAGTTTTAATCCTGAACAAATTTTGAATAAAAAAACAGTGTACTTCATTACTAAAACAATTACTTAAAAAATTAAAAACTATCAAAATACAACAGACCATAACGTGATGACAATTCACTCAAAATTAAGATTTTCGGCTCCGCCCACTGTGACGTCATGGCCTTACTGAAGACGCTCGGTCTAATTGCCTTGCGGCATCTCCGCTTTTTAACCGACGTCAAAAAGAAGGAGGTTATCAATCGACATGTTTAAATATTTTTTTTTTATGTTTGTTCGGGCATAACTCCGTCATATATAGACAAACGGATTTACAAATTTCTTTTTTTGTTCGGAAAGGGTTTATTTCGAAATGGTCCCATTAAAATTTCATATAGATCTGATGATGTGTTTCGGAGACAGACAACGGAACTCTTCAAAAAATTTACTAAAACAATTGACTTCTTTTTTTTGGAAAAAGTTTTTTCATTACCCTGTGTACTATGGGGACGATGCGAGAGAGTGAGAGATAGAGAAAGAGTGAGAAGGGTGCGAAGTGGGAAAAGCCTACATAGTTCTCAGCGACTGCATGCACCACACTTTATTAATGATTTTAGCTACTTCGGCTTGTGCTAATCGGCAGGTTTTGCTATTTCCGCGATGAATCACAAATTTCCTTAAAAAAAAAATAACCGCGCTCGAGAATGTCCACGGTGACGTTTTTTTTTTGCAACTTTGTCACTCTCCCATTTCCTAATGTCACGCTCGAATTGTCAGATTATTGAAATGCACAATTTTCTGCATGTAATTAACTTACCTTTCCTTAATCTGAAGCGCTCGAGTTTTTCTAACGATCGATTTTTTTTTTACTAATCTGATCGGCTGCCCTATACGTTCAACCCTATATAAAGGGCTCAGGTATGGTGGGAGTACTTCACAAGGTGCAAGGTTGCCCCCCTTATGTTATTCTGCCGCGCATCAAAATCAAAAGTCATTTATTCAAACTAGGCTAAGTAAACTAGCTTTTTGAACGTCAAAAGTTACTGCAACAAATCCATGAGAAAAGGCCAGAAATTAAAAAGGACACAATTTTTTTTTAAGTTGGCATCTTTTGAAGCCCAAAGAAAGGTTCATTAATTTAAAAAAAGTGCATATAATTTGATGGTCAATAAATTTATAAAAGATCTGTTAAGTAAATATTGCACTAAATAATAATATAACCTATCAGCTAGAATGGTAGTAGAGGCGACTTCCTAAAGTATGTTGGCCCACCTTAATAATCAGACTAAATGTTCTCACTGCTGCACACAGGCACTTTTTTTTTTTTTTTGATTACGGGGGGAAATCCTCATCCGCAGCCTCCTTCTGCGACATGACTGTTTCGCAGAAGGATACCACCGCGTCCCAGGACTCCTCGCTGCCGACCATCGAGTCGATAACGGCCGGCAGCGACAGGTCACTGCCGACTCCTGAGATGAGGGCACGGCGCGGCTCCTCCCAAGCGGCACACTCTACCAGCGTGTGCCACGCCGTGTCCTCCCGACAGTCGACGCAGTGGTGACACCGAGCGTCCGGCTCCCTGTTTATGCGACACAGGTACTTCCCGAAGCAACCATGCCCCGAGAGCACCTGTGTCACCCGAAACGACAGGGAGCCGTGCCTCCTCCCGAGCCAGCGCTCGAGTACCGGCCGGACCGCCCCGATGGTGACGGGGCCGGCTGCACACAGGCCCTGTGCCAGGGTCTGTGAGAGAAGTTGACCGTTGACCGTTGACCGCATGCGGGCCCAGAGTGGGTTCGTTGATATCGCATGTCTTCGAATTTTTGCTTCTAAGACTTGAAGAGTTTGCTCATGATATATTCCTTCGCCGTTTTGAGAGCAATGGTTACACAAAGTAGCGAAGACCAGTCTCCCCTGCTTATACATTTAAGTATCCTCAATCTGGAGGCTATATATTGATGACGACAGTATAGTGTGTTACACGTGCCCGTCAAGGTGACCTCAAAAAAAGAAAACAAAACTAGTTAGTCAATGAACCTGTTTTTTGCCAGTTGAACATTTTATTCAAGCATTAGCATAAGAGGAAGTCGAAAAGGTCTGTAAACAAGCTAAATTACGACCGTAATTATTTCACTAACTGCCTCAATAGGCCTCAACCTAGCTCATTTTATCATATTAGTACTTGAGGGGGAAGCGGAATTTGATGATTTCCAACCCAAAAAAAAAGAGTGGAAGCTCCGGGTTAGCCCGCGGAATTCCACTTATCTTACGTTTTTTGCAATTCGCAGGTCAGAATGAAAATTATAATTTTGCGGCCTACCTTAACGCATTGTTCTTAAGGCTCCTTTAGGACTCTCTTACATTTCGGCGTTTTTATTTGTGTGGGCGTTGTGCTCCGTCTTTTACGAGCGTTCGTGCAATATCGAGCGCAGATCGCCAGCGCGGTGAATTTTATAGTACTTTTATTTTATTCATAAAAAAAAAAATCAAATTGGTATATTTAATATGCAAATGTTTCTGATTATTTTCGGAGATATTGAGACTTGTCTCCAAACCTTTTCAGTAGAAAATTTAATTAGGTCCAGTAATTTTTTTTATATAATAGGCATATAACAAAAATATATTATATTTAAAAGTTAATATAGGATATTTGTAATCTATGAAAAATAGTTTTGAAGGAAAAAGAAGAAATTCAACAAAATCTGCAAAATTAGAGGCCTCAATTCAGTGCTCCATCAGTTTTTGCCTAAACATGCGTCAGGAGAATGCTTATTGCTAAATGAGTAAATAAATAGTAAAAAAATAGAAAAGAAAACTAACTATTTTTTACCAAGTAATCGTTCTTAATATAACCAACGAATAGTATTCAATTTCAACGACGAAATCATGCATCTACGCGCATTTAATACTCCTTTTAAACAGTTAAGGCAGAAACATTAGCCCAAAATTGTGGGTAAAAAATACCTACAGATAAATTAACATTTTTGTGTCGTCTTTTTAGGAATGTCAAATTACCCGATAAACAATATAATAAAATAATCCAAAGAAGCATAATGCTCATGCCACACTGGAGCTAATCTTGCGCGGAAGATAGGACGCGACTGTCCGCGTCGATTGTTTTAATAATTAAGACGACACGTGATTTTTCATACTCTTTATAAAATTTCTCCACACAAGCGGCGCGAACGAGTTTTGTCTCGCATTCCGCCTAGTGTCCGCCGTAGTTTGGCTACAGCTGAAAACTGAAAGCTATGATGGGCTATGCAGGAAATAAAAGCCACGATTGAAAAAGGCATGATTTGCAATCATGTGAACCGATTAGTAAGTATTTTAAGCTAATCAGTGCATTTTATTCCTTATTTTTGAACGAAGTTTTTTAACGTAGAGTAAGTTTTGTAACGGTAGAAGTAAAATGCCAGAAATCGTTACATATTTTTGGCTTATAGTTTTCATTGTTTTTGAGGGCGTTGAAGTCAATAATGAAAATCCAAGATGGCGGCAACGTAATTTCTTTTTTCATCAAGGGTGCCGTTTTCATGGTTTTCGAGGGCTTTTATTTTGAACTTCGTTCTTGACAGGGGTCCCCCGGCCAAACACATTTTTTTTTTATAAAATAAAAAAAAAAATTATAAAAGCTGGCAGCATCTTCTGTTCATCACGTGTGGTCAAGGCTCAGCCAGCACAAATGTTGTTTATGTGTTACTATGTCCCTTGGTAAAAGTTTAATTTAAATCCGTCCATTAACTTTGGAACTAATGACGTCTGAAATTATAATCTTGATATGCATTACTAGCCCTCTGCAACTGACATAGTAGTACCACAGACACGGTTAAATCGAAAATGTTGTCCTGAGTCGAGATTTCGTATAATACGAACCCCGGGTTCTCAGTACCTTCGTGTAGCGTGGCTGTGCGTCAATCAGTGCGCAGCGACAACCACCACCAGCAGGCAACCGCACGCACCGTTTTACACGGGAAGGTGTCTACCACACTACCACGTCAATGTTAAGGTATGTGTTTACCAGACAACCACCTCAATAAAATAGTTATATTATCATAGTGTCTCCTATACAACCCGTCATTAAAATTGTTTTCTAAATAACATTTAATACACATTTTTTCAGATGGCTCACTCAAGTAACAGCCAATGTCCACACAGTTTTAAAAGAACTTTAGCTAAAACTTATAAAAGCCATGACCAGCTTGTAGAACAGTGGTTGGAAGATGAAAGTGAGCATGAGTGATCGAAATTGAATGATCTGGACTGTGAAGATGACGACCTGGACTTTCAACCAGAAACACTTCACTTGGAATCCGATAAAGTCTCTGATGAAGAGTCTCAGAATCAAGGATCATCTGAAGAAATGTGTAAATAAACTTTTGAAAATTGCATCAACAAACTTATGAATAAGTGCGTCAGGAAACATCGGGTGAGCCATCAGAACATTTCAAAGGTAAAAATGGATTTAATATGTATCTTCAAGAGTTCCCTACATGAACTGCTGCCCAAAATATAGTGACATTACCGAGACTTCTGAATTTCTCTAACTTTTAGGGCTATGTCAATCTTTGGTCCAAGTTTTTTGACCTTTCAGTGTTGGAAAGTTTAGTGGTATTTACAAATCAAAAACTGAGTACCTATCGAACCCAGTTCAAACATAGTACTAGACTGGAACTTATGGATGTTGAAACCACTGAAATAAAAGCATTTATAGGCTTTCTATACTATTCATCAGTATTCAATTGCAATGACTCAGATCTTCGTATAATTTTCGCCACTGATGGTAACGGTTATGAAATATTCCGCTATGTCTCAATATCGATTTTCATCATTGGTCAACTGGCTAAGATTTGATAACTTGGCTACCAGACGAGAACGTCTTCAAGTGAATCCACTAGCTCCAATATCAGATTTCTTCAACAAGTTTATCTCAAATTGTCAGTCTCAATACACTCCTGGACCATATCTCTGCATCGATGAAATGTTTTAGCCATTTAGCGGTCGTTGCCGTTTAGAGGTCGTTGCAAATTTGTTATTTACATGCCTCAGAAACCGGAAAATATGGTATAAAAATTATTATAATGAGTGATGCGCGTACATACTATATTCATTATAACTATATATACCATCGAAAAAAAATTGATGGAGTAGGACTTACTGAACAAGAGAGAAAAATGGCAATACCTACTCAATCTGTTTTGTAGTCGAAAATACAAACCGCAACATTTGTGCTGACAATTGGTTCAGTTCCATCGCACTTACAGAACAGTTACTAAAAAAGAATAAAGCCGAGATGCCCCCTGGCTTCTTATAAAATAAGGATCGGGAAATAGACCGTTCCCTGTATGGCTTTACGAAAGAGTACACTTTGTTATCTTATATCCCTAAAAAAACAAAGCTGTCATGTTGATTTCGTCTGCTCACCATAATCGTGAAACAGGTACTGATACAAGAAAACCAGTAATGACTGCAGATTATATTAATACCAAAGGAGCAGTTGACGAAATTGACAAGTGCTCAATAAATTCTTGGAGACGCAAAACTCGTCGTTGGCCTATGGCAATTTTTCCATCGATTGGTAGATATATCAGATATAAATAGCTTTGTGATATATCAAATGTCTTCAAAAAGTGATGAGAAAATGAGAAGAGGGACATTTATACTGAATTTAGGAAAAGATTTAGTGCTGGATAATTTGAAAGCCCGAGTATACAACGAAAGATTGCATAAAGAACTGCGTATGACTATAAGTCGAGTTCTGAGTAAAGACTTCCCCCCTCCACCTCTAAAAACTCGATCTGTTCCAACAAATGGTAGGATGTTGTGTTATATATGTCCAACTAAACTAAGAAAATAACAAGATATTGTTGCTGTGATTGTTCAAAGCCGATTTGCCTTCAATGCTCAAAGCTATTGTGTGATGATTGTCAAAAAAAAAAAAAAATATACTTACAGTTTGAGAGCTAATAGCTCTAAATTGAACCAATGAATATTATTCAAATTTTGAATTCTGATTATTATAAGTGTTGTCTTTGATAATTATACAACATTCTCAAGCCATTTGCTTCTATTTAATTTATATTTACATATTTGATATAGTTTCTAAAGACCGATTTATGTTTAATTAATAAATACTGTTAAGTGCACATTGCTTTTTATTTTAAAACTTCTATTAAATTAAAATAATAATAAATACCCGAATTTAGAAATACATCACACCATTAGGAATTAAAAAGTAATTATAAACTTATGACCAGTCAAAGTGGTGGCCAGCACACTACCATGTCAGTGGCATTGTAAAAATTAGGGCACATCAGTCGCAGAGGGTTAGGTGTCAAAATAGTTTAGGATATGAATACTAGTTTAGGACGATGGGTAAGCATCTGCGTTACGGACCAAAGTGACAGCTAACTATGTCAATGCTAACACTTTATTGACAATAGCATGTCAAGGGTAGTCATGATAAAAATTGAAAAAGATTTATATAAAAAATAATAAATATTTTTTTTAAGTGAGTCAACAATATAACATTTAACACAAACTCGTAATAAACATTAGCAAATTATTTAGAGTCGATTCGAAGAAACCACCCAATAGTTAGTTGCTAACCCAAAAATCCTACATTTCAACAAAGCATTCATATTTCTCAATTTCCGATCTACTGTTTTTGCATATGGTGTTGCAATATGCGATATTTGGATATTAATGAAACATTCACTGATTTATGCGATATTTAAATTCCATTCTGTCCACAGCTGTATTTTTCAGAATATTTATATGTGTATACGTATGGTTATAAGAGTTGAAAGGCTGATATCTCATTACACTACACTATATTACCTTCGATTTGATAATCAAGTATGTTAGGATCGTAGCCGGTGGCGTTCTGTAGTTTCTACGTACCTTAATTGAAAGAAGGCGTGAGTTTATGTACACTGTATGATAATCAAGTGTCTATAATCAGCATTTAACTATAACTGAAATAACTGAGGAAACACGGGTGGTTCAGCAGAAGTCTGACACGCCCTCCTGCTCCAACCAGAGCGGGAGAAGTTATTTCATGATTTTCCACCCTAAAAAAAAACCCTATCTTGAACTAAGATGGATCTTCTTAATGACAAATGCAGCTGTCAAATGGTATTTACTTATATTTTCCTATCCACAAGTATTATATAACTTATATGTCTAGTAAAGCTCAATGTCTAACCAATTACCTAATGATGTTTTGGAAATAATAACGTGTACATCTATTAGATTACTACAGTTTACAGACGTTAAGAATGCGCTTGAGGTTTAAGACAGAAACTATCACAGAGTTGTATGAGTTAACGAGGCGATGCTCCATCTTCAAAACTAAACCTTTCTAACACTCCATTTCCACTCGAGTAAAAACAAAATATAAAGGTACCGATATTTAGCAATTACTGTAACGGTACCTACAAATTAACTGTATAAAATGAGAAATCTCGATCATAAACAATTTGCGAAAAAAAACCCGCTGTCAACAACAAATCTTGCTGCAAAAAGTCTAGCATTTAGGAAGGGCCATGGTCCACGACTCTATTCAAAAATACAGTTCTCCCGACCAAATTTCGGCCTTCGACGCAGGAGATACACTAAATGGGATGGGAAATGACACCTAATGGGTCACTTAAAATTTGTATGTCTTAATTATGACAAAACATAGTGCACCCACTATTAATGTAAACACCTATGTTTCACAAATAAACTGATTGATTGATTGATTGATTGATATTATGGTGCGCAGACCCAGGTGGACTCCCTTTTACTACATTTTAACAAAATTGGAGCATTAAAAATGTAGACACACTGGGACATTTTGAAATCTGTCGCGCTTGCAACCACGAGGCCAACGGGACAGAATGCAATAGTATTTCAATGGTGGTCCAGTTTGTGATTGGTTGCATCGTGAACAATCCACCATAGACATAGTTTGTAATAAGTTAGTTTCACTTGCGACGAGGCATAGTTTCTTGTTTGAAAAATAAAATACATGTGACATAAAGTCACGTCTGCTTAATTTGAAAGGCGAATTCAAAACCTCTTTAGAATTAATTATATAGATGTTATATGTATTTTAATACGTTTTGACTTTATTGCTTTGGGGCATGGATTTGTGATTTTAAAAGACGGAGAAAACGAACCCAAACAAGAAAAAAACTGCGATGCCATTGTCCTGCAGTTATAAAAAAGGGTTTACCAAAAATAACGAACTGGTTATATACTTCGGCAAAAAATCGACCGGACTATAGATCTTAAGTACCTTATGACGTTATTATTTAAAATTGGATTATGAAGTTGTGATTTTGTTTCAACAAAAAAAAATGAACCAACGAGAAAAAAAGCAACCGTCCCATTGCCCTGTTATTATAAAAAAAACTTTTACCAAAAAAAAAAAACAACCGACTTCCGAAAAAACAATACAAAGTGAAAAATAACTTTAATTTCGGAAGTCGGTGACTTTAAATATGTATTTTAAGTTTTTTTCAATTTGTAGTGTTTTTAACCGACTTCAAAAAAAGGACCTCCTCCTTTTTTGAAGTCGGTTCTCAATTAGTCTGTATGTTTTTTTTTTATGTTTGCTACCTCAGAACTTTTGACTGGGTGAACTGATTTTGATGATTCTTTTTTATTTGAAAGCTAGTGCTTCACGTGTGGTCTCAATTTCATCTAGATTTGATGATGCGTTTCGAAGACAGACAACGGAACTCTTCAAAATATAACAGTATCGAATGCTGCTATCGCATAAATATGCATTGTTTTGACCCCAAGTATGAAGAAATTTTGAATTAGTGTTAGATAACTTATTAAACATATTTTGCCAACTAACACTAACGGGTCTCTAGACAAGTGACATTAATAAAACTCAAACGACAAAATAAGAAACGCTAGAAATATTTTAGATTGATATAAACTAAATGTCTCTGATCTGTCATGTCGTCTCGGCATATAGACGTTTTAGGTGAACGTATACATCAAACATTGTAGATAAAACTGGAGAGTAGTGATTAATTTTAAAAAGAAAACGTAAGTAAGTTAAATTAATGGATACCCTCGAATAACATAGTCTATCGATTAGACAGAGACCTATAGATAACTCGGACGAGATGACTCGGATAATAGTATTTAACAATTTCATCGATATTCATATGGGGTCGCTGGCTAGTTGGTCAAACTATCGTATGGTGGTACGGTATGCGTATGACGATGTTCGGTGATGCGATGGTTCGAATCCAAGTCGAAACAAGGAACTCTTTTTGAAATATTTTTTAGATTATTCGTACCGAATTCAATGTTGTAGCAGTGTAACATTTTAAAACTTGAGGGGATAGCACATACTGACGCTGTGTGTACCTATTAAGTATTAGATTGAATCATGTATGCATGCTGTCGCCTACATAACTACTAAACCTGACTGGGATTTTGCACGTCGTTTTTAGGTGACCACTGAAAATCTGCGCTGTGTTGTGGGCCCCATTGCAAAGCGTCATACTGAGTGGAAGCCTTCTTGTCACGATCATGGCGGGCAGCTGCCGACAATTTTGGTCATGTTTTTATTTCAGTGATCTTATATTTTTCCATGCAAGTATTTCTGTGACAATTAAATAAAAATTTTCTTTCTTTCTTTCAAAACTACTTTACAATGAATTCTATGCATAAACCCCTTTATTTATAAACGCTACTTAATTTTTTTTTAACTTAAGTAGTGATTAGCGACTGTCTATTCATGCTTTTGACGTTTAAATATCACTCTTCAATTCCCAGTGTCACTTATAGGTGACAGAAGTTTATTTATTTTTCTACCACACAGAGGTTTTATTATTAAATTCCACTTCTATTTTTGCAAAGTTATTATGTGAAGCTATTAAAAAATAAAGTCTGACAGCACTAGCCAAATGTCATTTGGAGTTTTTGGCGGGATCGCGTTGGAACATGTCGCACGACTTTTTATTTTCATGAAATTTAGTGAAGTAGCGAATAAAATTGTATAATTTTGGTAGTGAATTATGCAATTTAATTACGTGTGAGTTCACAAGTGTAGTGAAGGTGAAAATAAGTGACTAACGTGGACTTTTCGTGTTCCCCCCAAAAACTCCTAATAGGTTGTTGTAAAGTTACTACCGCTTTACAATAACTTTGACTTAACTTTGACTTGACTGACTAAAGACGACTATGACTGTTTTGTAAATTCGTGCCCAATATCGGGCCATTTACTTGATCAAAAAGAAAAATTACTTGACACTGGCTAAATGCACAAACCGTGCGAAGCCAAAACCCAAAAAAAAAAAAATTCATTTGTCTAATTTAATCAGATGATGATTAAATTAGACCGAATAGTGTGGAAGAACCACACTATTATTTATTGGTTTGCATCTAAAGCGTTGGAACAGTTTTCACAACAAATACATATTTTCTATCTTTCAGATAAACTATTTTTATTAAAACGAAACTGATATATCCAAATTGTAAATAGTCTTATAAACTGACGTTTTATTCCTACCGTAGCAATAAGAAAAAATATCTGTATCTCCTCAGAGTTCTAATTTCAGGTGACGACCCCATAGCAAAATTGGGGTAGTTTATTTATTTTTTATATACTTTTATGCCATAACCAAATGTCCTTGTGGTACTTTATTTAAATAGAAACCAAAAATCTTAATTAACTTGGACTGTTGGACATGGGAATTGATGAGTTTTTAATCAACTTTTATGAATAAAGCCCATAATGTTTAGTACCTTTTGATTTTATTGCTTCGGACCCGAACATGGAGTTGTGGTATTCGAAAAAAAGACCACTGACTAAAATATAGGCATGCTATTGCCGTTCCACCGATCCCCATTTTTGTCCGTTCCATTTTTAGCTCAGTGAAGTCTTGAAAATTAAATGAAATTGAACATTAACATGCTAATCATAAATTCTCTGTCATGCTAATCATAAAATAATGGCCGACAGACCTTTTCTCAAATATTCGACAGACTAATTTTAGCGAAATGGATCCTAATTAATTCTACCCAATTCTTAACAAGTTGAGGTTTTCAAATTGGAATTTCTTGAATCAACGTGGAACAATTTAAAGTGGCAAGGTTTTAATTAGTTTCTCAAAATGTTGAAGGAACTTTGGTACATTGGTGATCTTACAGTGACTGTAAAATATGGAAACAGGGGTGTGTAAAGTTGATGTATATTGAGTTAATTAATCAATGTCTAGACCGCGGTTTTGATGAGCTGCTTCAACTTCTTTCTGTTCACTTTTTATAAATAAATATTTCAGGTAAATATTATAAACTCAGGTAGTTATCCAACATCTTGAAAATGTCAAAGTTTTGAATAAGTGATTGAAATCAGATCTTATTTTACAATTTTCTTATATTATTTTGCTAGTGAGTTCTAAGGCAATTATTATGATCTAAGTAGCTTAATCCATGAATAAGAATTTTGAGCAAAAAATGTATATCTAAATATACGCCTTTAAACTCAAGAAACATTTATTATGAACTAGCTTTTACCAGCGGTCTTCCTCGCCTGGAGGTCGAAAATCTATCCCACAGGAACTTACTAACGTTATAAAAAGTATTCTATACTTCTTCTTCCCAGCTAAAGCACTAGGAAGTGGTCAAGGGTGGGCGTTTTGGGGGACTGTCTCATGTACTTTGACGTTCGAAAAGTGCTGATTCTCAGCCTAATTTGAATAAATGACTTTTGATTTTGATTTTGATTCTATATCCTAATCCTTGTAATAAACTATCTGTGCGCCTTTATCCAAATCCGTTCGGCCGTTTTTCTGTGATTTAGTAACAAACATCCAAATATACAAACATTCACACTTAGAAGAAAGAAGAAAGAAAAAAAAAACGTTTATTCTGCACAAGTAAAATGCACATTACAAAAAATAAGATACATAAAATGCACACATACAATGTGGACAAAAGCCCAGTATTCAAGTCGAAAAACTTACACAATATTGTCCATTGACTGTTAATGTCAGTCAAGGCATTTATATATATTACTAGCTGACCCGGCAAACGTTGTTTTGCCTTATAAATTCTTTAGGGTGAACAACCCTTATCACTTAGGGGTATGGAAAATAAATAGTAGCCGATTCTCAGACCTACTGAATACGCATATACAATTTGGTAAAAATCGGTAAAGCCGTTTTGGAGGAGTACGGTAACTAACATTGTGACATGGAAATTTTATATATGTATTAGAAGAAGAAGATTAGTGTGGACTTTCCCATGAGTTTTTGGCGGGATCGCGTTGGAACATGTCGCACGACTTTTTATTTTCATGAAATTTAGTGAAATAACGAATAAAATTGAATAATTTTGGTAGTGAATTATGCAATTTAATTACGTGTGAGTGCACCAATGTAGTGAAGGTGAAAATAAGTGACTAACGTGGACTTTTCGTTTTCGTGTTCCCCCCAAAAACTCCTAATGGGTTGTTGTAAAGTTACTACTGCTTTACAATAACTTTAACTTTGACTTGACTGACTAAAGACGACTATGACTGTTTTGTAACTTCGTGCCCAATATCGGGCCATTTACTTGATCGAAAAGAAAAATTACTTGATACTGGCTAAATGCACAAACCGTGCGAAGCCAAAACCAAAAAAAAAAAAAAAAAATATTAGTGTGATCCCCTATGTAAAATATATTCTGTGGTGTGATCACAGAGTATATTATTATAGTGTGATTAAAGAAGGAATAGAAGGATTTTAGTAGCATAGGATTAGATGGAGTTCTTCGGGCTGCCTCCTAGGTCTCCATAAACTCGGTTCCTATTAACGAAAACGAATCGGTTTTCTTACCAATAGTAGCATTTTGATTGCCAAACTGGGCCTATAAATACATAGATTCGTAAGCTAATTTTACCTGCGATAGCTATTTTCATATGTGAGTGCCTACTATGTAAAGCTATGAGGTCTTTGCTTCATTATTGGTACAGATACAAGAGTCTTAATTTAAACCAATAACGGTCAGAAAATTATAGTAATCGGCCATTAATTCGGCCAACTCGGCCAATAAAGACTATGCAAAGAAAGAAAGAAAAAACTTATTTATTGCAACTACTACGCTCTGTAGTTGCAAGCGCTACTACTGAACATGGTTCTGTGTTCACTTCCCGGATCTGGCAAAGTGATGTTGGGTGTTTCCTTCTGGAATTGTTCAGTAGCAGCCCGAAATCCGGATTTGTGCCCGGTTGATGGCATTAGGCTCGGATGCGGGTGAACTACAAGCACACCTCTGCCACCGTAACCCTATGGGTAATACAGGCGTGATTTTATGTCGACGGAAATACTATCAAATTGTTGGTTAATTTATTTTTTCGTATTTTTAACTATGAATAGGGATCCAAAGTGGTCACAAGAAGGGGACACCTAACCACCATCGTCATTTCATGTGGACAAGAGAACTGCGAGAATGTGTAGCATATACCATGTTGGATAAACTATTCTGCAAGTTTCTTGGAGAGACTGACTGTGCTGGCAGCTGACAGTGGTGCAAAGTGAACACCTGTCTTTTAATATTTTAAAAATTATTATTTTTATATTTTTACTTTTAGTAATATAATTAGTTAATTCATTTTTAACCCCAAATGAAGTTTTTTGCACTCGTGCAAAAGTATTAATATTCAAAGTAATGTACTACTTAAATGCTTATATGGCACCAATACCTTGAAAACTATCAATTAACAAGCAGCACAGTGAAAAAAAGTGCTTTAAATTTTAAATGAGAATACAATGATGTCATATATTTTGAGTATAATGATACTAATATCTTGAATTAGCCAGAGGCTGTTTGATTAAATAAGAAACCGGTTTTATTTCATATTAATCTTAGGCTGTGAGTAAACTAAACCTAGAGTTTATGTGAAACTCAAAACATTTATTTCACACTAACTGCCCCGGCGAACTTCGTACCGCTAATAAAAGTTGTCTGATTTTTTTTGGGAGACAAACATCAATTCATTTTTGTACTTGATGATTTTCTTATTATTTTCTCAGCTTTTAAACCTTCCTTGGACTTCTATATATATTTCAAAACTAAAATTAGCTAAATCGGTCCAGCCGTTCTCGAGTTTTTGTGAGACTAACAGTCGTCAATTAATTTTTATATACATAGACTATAACTAGCTCAAATCTTTCTGACCTTTAATTGAAATAAGTGCTTTGAGTTTTACTTTTGAAATTATTTTCACACCAAAGGATTACTTACCTTCCCAAAAATAAAACATAAGTACCGTTCTTAACGTACTCCGTAGCCAAATTTATTCCCCCATTCAACTTGATAAATAGATATGGTACACCCACATAAGTAACACGTCATCAATCGCCACAAATGGTAAAACGAAGACGTAAGAAACGTAACAAAATGGAAATTGGTGTAATTTGTTCTGGCCATACCGTGAAACACCCGTTTCCTTCGGTCTATCCGTAATATCGGCTGTGTTGCCAACTTGCCAATATTTTTTACATAGACTTTCCTTGACATGAAACAAATCTTTTGGGGAGATTGATCTGAGTAGTCATTGAAAATGGAGTATGAGTGTATTCGAGTTTGAATGAGGTTAAGGGAAACTGATAGGAATGGTTTCCGTAACCGGCTAAATAATCGAAAACTCGTTTTATTTTTGTGCCTTGTCCTACCAACCGTTTTGGAATTTCCAATTACGAATATTTACTGGAGCCATATTGAAGGAAATTTTCAAAAAGCTGATAGCAGTCTGGGCAGAAAGGGGCGTTATGGTTAGACATAAGAGATTCCTCAATCTCCATTTTGCCGACGATACTGTCCTTATTCCGTCTTCAGTCTCCGAGCTAACTCAGATGCTAGAAGAAGCACGGTCAGCCTAGGGTTGGACTTCGAATGAATATGTCAAAGACCAAATTAATGACGAACAGCAAAAAGGTCGATGCGTATCTCTATCTTGGTCATATAGTCTCTTTCCAGGCAAAACAAAACGAAGAAGAAGAGCTGTATGGTTCTCAAACATGGTCTATGACAATTCAGCAATGGTCCACGCTCGAGATTTCCCAGACAGCTATGGGACGGAGTATTCTGGGTATTAAACTTGTGGACCGGGTTAAGAATACAACAATCCATTCCATCATTAAAGTAACTGATGTCACTCGGATTGCTGCCACATTTAAATGGAATGAGACTGGACACAACTGCCATATGACACACGATCGATGGGCTAAACTTGCGAACCAGTGGGTTTCGCTTAATGGTAAATGGCATCGCGGCAGACCCAGACGGAGATGGCGGGGTGAGCTGGACTCTCTTAATCATATTGGTTCTTGGAAGTTCGAGACAAAGAGTGGTGGAAAGAGGGGGAGGCTTTTGCTCAGCAGTGGGACAATAATGGGTCATAAAAAATGTTCATTACCCTACTTTTTAGTTAGTTCCTTGCGCGGAAGGCAGCCTGATTTTTTGTTTGTATGGACCTAAGTACCATCAAAATGGAAAACCTTTACTTCCATTTGTGATCGCTCCTTATCTCAGTGACATCGTAAAGTTAAAATGAAACAGCGAAGAATTTAATAACGCAGAAAGAAAGTAAAGATCTAATAAAGAGCAATAAAATACGTATCTTGGACTCACTGATTGATTTGGGTTTGTTTTTTATTCTGATCGTACCGGATTTGATGAAATGGCGTCAGTTTCTATTTGAGGTCAGGGACACGGCTTGACGGCTCCAAGTTTTAGATAAAAAAACTGTATTGTATTCTAGATCTTGGAGGTTGTCTGTAGGAAAAATAAATAACAATAGTTAGTTGCTTAGTATTGCATCATTTTTGGTATTATACGATATTATTTTTAGTACATGCTAAACCTGAATTATAGTTAGTTCAGAATAAGTAGTCGAATCGATTCCAATGATTTTTACAACATTTTATATTTTTTCCAAAAAACTTTTGCCAGTGCGATTGAAAATGTTATCACCAGTTAATTACAATACAATCGCCGAATGGTTAGGTGCCTACTGCCTAATTATTATCTATGAACACAATACGACGCTGGACGCGCGGGGGCGCCGCCTTTGTGTAGACGCCTATACTCCATAGGTTTAGGTAGTTTTTTTTTTTTTTTTGATTTTGGCTTCACACGGTTTGTGCATTTAGCCAGTGTCAAGTAATTTTTCTTTTAGATCAAGTAAATGGCCCGATATCGGGCACGAAGTTACAAAACAGTCATAGTCGTCTTTAGTCAGTCAAGTCAGAGTTATTGTAAAGCGGTAGTAACTTTACAACAACCTAATAGGAGTTTTTGGGGGGAACACGAAAAGTCCACGTTGGTCACTTATTTTCACCTTCACTACACTTGTGCACTCACACGTAACTAAATTGAATAATTCACTATCAAAATTATACAATTTAATTCGCTATTTCACTAAATTCCATGAAAATGAAAATTCGTGCGACATGTTCCTACGCGATCCCGCCAAAAACTCATTTAGGTAGTTAAATAAAGGTAAACAAATAAAAACCACGTGATTCATAGATGCGAAACCTTTTTATTTCAAATGATAAGATCATATTATTTATAGTCATATAATCATAGGCTCTTTTCGGAATCTGAATCAGAATCTTATGAACTAACTATCACATTAATAATAAATCCTTCCGTTGTATCATCAATTATTTTCCTAGCTATAATAACACAATTTAACAAAATCGAAACGCACTCGCAAAATCGTAAATGTCGATTGTTGAGAGCATTGTCAAAGTCTGGTTAGCCGATTAAACGTAATACCTGCCACTTCAGTTGCCATACTACATCACATACAGTTGTACTTTTCAATTTAGCAAATTCGTTGTATGTTCAAAAAGGTTTAGGGAACCTGTCATTTTGGGGTCTTTACAATAGGCAGATTACAAAATATTATAGTATTGTAATTAATCTAACAAAAAAATCGTGCTCAAGTAGTTACATCTAGGAAAAGTAGTTTAAGAATAAATGATAAAGTTTAATATTTAGAGGAGAAGGTGGTAATGTGGCCCCCCATATTGTTTTTGAGGTCTAGTGTAAAAAGTAAAAGGAATACAAATCTAAATAATACATCACCGGTTTTCGTATTTATTTACCTATAAATTATTTACTATGGTATAAAAAAAAATGCGACAGAATATTAAAATATATATGTATTTTAAAAAAACGGTGATTTAACAATTTGAGATGATGTGAGGGTTATATGGCACCCTAGGGGCCAAATTAAATGTATCGAACATAACGAAAAAAATCTCAGATATAATATTCGCCTTCAGGATCTGCACAGTCGGTATTAGCTCATAAGTTACAGCTCTGACACTGAATCCACTCTTCTCCACGTCTGTCGCTGGAATAACTGGTGACACAATATAAATACAAATTGTATCCGAGTCCTCGGGTACTAGTGATGGACAGACATTTTCATCACATTCAGACGAGTCGGTTTCTACGACTTCTTTATTATCGGAGCTACTGCTGGATATCATGTCTCTTTGGTACCGGTTACAACTGCTGGCGTCACTTTCTCTATCATCTCGGCTACTTCGATGGCCGCGTCCACGTCCGCGTCCGCGTCCACGTCTACGATTTTGAATTTTTTTCGATGCTCTGGGGACTACAAAATTTGCAGTAAACAAAAAAATAATTATAATGCCATTCCTGTATGTAATATGGCCCCCGGGACCATAATGCAAGCAATATGAGGGGGCCAAATTACCAATATGGTGGAATCTTTAAACAAACCTCAATAAATATAAAACATCGAATATTTTGCATATTTACCTTAAAAATCCTGTAGGAAAACGTTAATTAAACATATTGTCCAACTCTCTGCAGCTATGACTTGATATTTACAAAATAATTTAATTTATTGCAGCACAATAACAAAGTTTTGGCGAGTGCAGATTTAAACTAGTTCGTAAAACACGATGATGTGCTGTCCTCTCTCAGATTTTTTGGTATTATTTCAAAGTTGTCATATTAATGTTCCCTTTAAAAAAAGTTTCACTAGATGGAGTGATTTTAAATAAGAAATATCAAAGGGGGCCATAATACCTGCGGGGACCACATTACCACCTTCTCCTCTATTAATTTATGAGGAAACTATCGTATAAATCGAAAATAAATATGATTTTGTTACACCGTATTTTTAAATAAGAAAGTGTCAACTATAAAGTACCCTTTCTACGATTTGTTTACCTTTATTTAACTACCTAAACCTATGGAGTATAGTTAACATAACAAGCTTATAACTTTGTGATTTTTCGTTTCGAAATAGATTTTTTACATAAAAATACTAGACGTGTTTCGGGTTTCACATATAATAAAACTAGGGTTGTATAATATCATACGATTTACCTACAAGTACCTAAGTATGTTGGTGACTCCCTCATTATCGTTGATCTTTTAGTGGCAGAGAACTTGATTACTGAGCGTCAGTTTCTTGGTTCGATCCCTGGGTAAGATTAAGTGTTATTGAGACTTCCCATTTGATAATTCCTTGACTATAGAAATGTGCCTCGGACTGTGGCAATATCCGTGCCTGTTACATGGAATAGAGAAAAAAAAACCTCAATACATCTCTGCTTACACCTATGCGAAATATAGGCTGCTGTTATGGTATAACAAGGCAACAATTTGGTATACAGAGCATGAGCTGGGTACAGAGTAGGGCCAAAATTCATGGCTAATTTAGTTTGATTTAGGTAGAAAGTTGGGTGTATGTGGAAAGCCTTAGTTGAACGGTGAAAGCCTATATGAAAGTCTGGCTTTTTCTGCTGTACGCAGATACAGATAACGATGTCTTGTAGAAAATATCTACGATTTTCTTGCATAGATAAATAGCACTTAACGTCGAGATATTAAAGTGAAATCAGTATAGTAAAAGCTGCACGTTATAATGATCCTTATCAAGAACAATACTGGGTTCACAATTAAATATCAATTTCCATATGGCACCCGTGTTTTCCCTAAATATAAATCACAAGGTTTTGCCAGCGGCTTTGCCCATGTTGAGGTAAAAAATTATCCCATGGAAACGTATTACCAGGATAAAAAGTGTCCTATATTTTAATCTAGGTTATGAACTATCTGTGCGCTAAATTTCATCCTAATTTGTTCAGCCATTTTAGCGTGATTGAGTAACATCCATGCATCGATCCAACCATCTTTACAAACTTTCACATTTATAATATTACTAGGTTTTTCCAGCGGCTTCGCCCGTGTGGAGGTCAAAAACTATCCCAATGGAATGTAGTACCTCGATAAAAGTATTCTATGTGATATTTCAGAGTACAATCTACCTGTGTGCCAAATTTCATTCAAATCCGTTTAGCCGTTTTTGCGCGAAAGAGTAACAAACATCCATACATTAATATTATAGTAGGGTTAGGATATTAGGATGTCTTGAACAGATTGCGCGACAGCAAAGACACGGTTATTTTCAAACGTACCTTAATGTGTCTTTGTATGTGGGATTCTTTATACCGAAGCATCCCTAACGACTGCATGAATTTGAAGGCCTACATGTCATCGTCTGCCTAGACAAATATGGCCCAAATATATTGGTGTCTGCTGAGAAAGAATGAAAGAAAAAGTATTTATTAGACTCGCACAGGAATATCACAACTTAACTACACAGTATGCTTAAAAAAAAAAAAAAAAAGTAAAATTAAAAACAAAGTCCTGTACGACGCCAAAGGCTCTGGGCATTATGCTGCGACATTTAGAAAAGCGTCGTTGCGCTGGTATTCTGATAGGGCCCACTGTGATGTTACGGATAGATATAGAAATAAAATAATAAATAAAAATAAGATAATATGTGTGTCTCCTCAAGGCCCCTCCCCACTCAACTGACTTCTACTCCTACTCCTTCACTGTGCACGCGGTCCGGTTATGGAATTCACTTCTGCCTGACGGAGGCCGGAGCCTGAAAGGAGAGTGAAAGAACACTATCTCTCCACTTTATCATAATTGCTTATGTATTTATTAATTAAATTACATTTTATTTCTATATATTTTGGTGATATTTATTTTACAAGTATGTATGTATGTATGTTTGTATGTATGTATAATCTCATATTATGTGTGTATTATATTTAAATTAGAGTTTATGTTGTAATTTTATGTTTTCCCTTGTACTGTTATTACACGCGTTGTCTACATCTCTGTTATCTTCTCTCCTATCGCAGGTGTGCTGGAAGAGATTTCTGTAGAAATAAGCATTACCTATGTACGTATTTGCTGTTCCTTTCTTCTTGTCTGTTTATATGTGTGTGCATAAATGGTTAAATAAATAAATAAATAAAATAAAATATCTAAAAAAAATATCTACGTAATATAATATATATAATAGTAATTTTTGTAATCCGCGTGTGCACCCCACGTAACATCTATTACTTGTCTATAATTTTAGTACCTGTGACACTATGGCATCGCTGTGACAAGTAATGAGACGCAGGCGCCGACTTACGGCAAAAGCAAATAAAAAATCACACTGTATTTATATTGTTACGGCCGTCTTGTAATTCAGACAATTTACGGCAATTAGAGAAATAAAGATTAACTAAGGTTTCGAGAGGTGTAACAATTCCGATTCGCAAAAATGACAAACAACGAACAAAAAACAACACAGAAATTAATAAATAAATAAAAACAAAGTACAAAACCAATGCTGCTATGCCTGTACAATCGCTGCCAAGCGCTCACCACGCTCACTTTCCAGTCTAACCGGCTGCAGCTGAATAGCAGTATTTTTCATTAAGTAACTGCCTATCTGACCTCCATAACCCAGTTACTGGCTAACACGATACCCCTTGGTAAGACTGGTTGTCAAACTTTTGGGCTTCTGACGACCCGTAATCAGTCATTACGAGTTGTCAGAAGACCGAAAGTTTGACGAAAAAATTCAAGAATGACAGCCTGAACCAATGGCTTAACGTGCTTTCCGAGGCAAGGAAGGGTCTTGGTACATTGTACCAACATCCCTCCGTACATAAAGATGGTCACCCATCCACGAACTAACCGTGGCAACCGGATCGTCCGGCACGTCTGGCTGTTATCACTTAGCCCTTTTAATACCTACGTGTGTATATCTATCAACTCAACTAGGTCATGAAATGGTTGAAGGCTAGATTTTGTTTGTGTACCTATCATAATTTCCGGAAAATTTACTTTAATATTCTGATGTGGAACCTAATACAAAAAAATGTAGTGCGTAATGTTAACTTTCCGGTTTTTTTAACACTTAAATAAGTCAGTTTTGCAACATAGTGGTACAGGTTTTTGATGAGCACGGCTCAGACATTATTTTAAATCATTGTTCTTGATGTCGTGTTTTCGTAGAACATACAATTACCAGTAGGGTTAACACGAGCACCGATTTGACTATTAACTAAATGATGTACAATAGGAGAAGATAGCTATGTTTTTCTATTAATTGTCACAGTTATGCGTTTTAGACGAATCATGATTTTGTATACCATACTATGTGGCCGTCGATTAGAAAGTTTGTTGTCAGTGTGATTTTGACAGTTTGGGAAGAAATGTTCTTTGGAAATAGTCTACATATATAGGGACCTAGACAAAGATCGTTAGAAACGAAAGACAAAATGCCAGATTGTAGAAGTATATATCCTTCTGCAATCTGTCATTTTGTCTGTCGGTGCGATGTCAAAAATGGAAAAACGAAATATAACTTTGTATTGAAAAAGCACTGTCTATTCTTCGTAAAAATAGAAAACGTCATGCTAAGCCTACTGCTACCATGCAAAGCTCAGCGTGGTCTGCTTTGCACGGTTTTAACAATTTCACAAAACATATCAATATTTCTTTATAATTATGTAGTTCAATATTGATATATTATACACAGACGGAGGGCAATGGTGGCCTAGTGGTAACAGCCGAGACGTACGAGTCGTAGGTCGTAGGTTTGAACCCCGACACAAGCTTTATTTTTTGTAAATTATTTAACAACACTGCTCTCAAAACGACGAATGAAAACATCATGACGAAATCGGGATGTCCTAGAGTCAAAAGATTCGAATACATTGTGACATCTATCAAGCCGCACTGGGCCTTCTTGGTGGATTACGACCCACTCCTTCACACCAAGGGAATGCCTGTGTCCCAGCCGTGGGAATATTAAAAGCTGATAAACACATAAACTTTCTGTAACACATTTCTTCTTAATGATGGTGAAAACCGCATCAAAATCCATAGCATAGTTTAAAAAAACGCGATCACTCAGACAAATCACGAAAGGTGAATTTAATTTATTCTATGAACAGGTTAAAGAGAAAGAACTTAATAATAAACCAGAAGTAATCTCAAGATCCATCAAAATATCGTCCAAAATCCATTCATTTTTTCACAAAGCGTAGGTACCTACAGAAAACAAAACGATGCCCCGTTCGGGAACCGCTGCAAAATGCTCTGAAGGTATCAGGAAGCTAGCTATACGTCTTATGGAGAGACACCACCGGTAATGTAGGTCGTATATCTTGGAGGATCTCGACGACTATTGCCGAAAATACTCTTTGGAAAAGTTCTTGTGCACATCGTCGAGCTAAAATAGAGATATGCTATAAAATACTGGAAGCGAAAATCAATAAATAAGTAAAGTTTATAAAATTTTGGTATCGTTTGGCACTCAGATAAGGGTAAGCCAACAGGACGGCAAAATGCCCGAGCAATTTACTGGCTCCACTGAAAATAGAATCATATTACCGTAGCTTAAAGAAGAAAATTGTATGAATGTAGACACAGTGGGCTCGCGCATGCTCGTGAGTCGGTTGCTCTCGGTTTGAATTGCGGCCAAATAAGGCTCAGGCCAGCGTGAGGATTTTCCCTTCTGTCGGAAATGGCCCACACGGTGATAAAGGGGTGCTGTTGATTTTGTTGAGCATTTGTGCAACTGTTTTGAGAAATGTTTTGGAACAAAACAATATGGTGGCGTTACTTCTGATTTCGGCTACGCGCCAACCTTGTAATGCTACACATACGGCAAAAAAAGGAACCACTATCTTGAAATCTTTTGCAAAGAGGTTCCATTATATTTTCAACGAAACCCTAAGAGACTTGAGCACTGTACTGGTTCCCATAAAACGTACAAAAGAAAAAAAGAAAACAGTTTTAAAAACGTGTCCTCATAAATGAGGCGCGAAATCCTGCTCAGTGGACTTTTATTTTTTATGTTTTACCATAAAATACGACATAAAGTATTTACGCCGAATGCACACGTCAAAGCATTGCTATCACTCAAAGCATTTTTGGTTTTCACGCGGTTTTAGGTAGGCCTGTCATTGTCAAACACGTTTTTAAAAAGGAATGTCCTTTTTTCAATCATATTTACCAACGTCATGTTGTTTCGGTAAACCGGCCTATAGTTTTAGCGTGTACAATGAACAGTTTGGAAAGGTGGGTTTAGATCAAAGAATATGGAACCAGAAAGAAACAAGTGCATTATTTTCTGGATATTATTCTTGAAATTTAAATCTAAGGTTTTTGGTATCGATAGACACTGACACAAATAGAATTTGGTAGAGTGATGATAGTATGTCCATTCAATACTTTAGCCGAAATGTGGACACTGTTGGTCCAAAATTTGTAGTTGATTGCTCAGCGCGCTATGGAGCGGGCCATGCTTGAAATTCTTTGAAGGATAAAATCAGACATGAAATTATTCGGAAAAGAACCGGAGTAATCAACACACCTTCTAGAGTAAGCAAACTGAAGTGGCAGTAGGCTGATGGCCGTTGGAGCAGACTAGTCCCAGAGACCTTTTATCGGCAAGCGTAGCGTGGGACGCCCCCCGGCTAGATGGACCGACGACCTAAAAAAAGTGGCTTTGACAGACTGGATGCGTAAGGTGGAGGACAAGGTGGTGCAACCGGAAGAGGCCTATGTCCAGCAGTGGACAGCGAGAGGCTGAATTGAGTGATTGAGATGATGATGATGTTGATTTAAGCTCTTCTTAATTTTACAAAAACAGGCGTAAATCTTCAGTAACAGCTTGTATCTTATCGCTTTCATTGGACATCTTGCTTAACAAAGCTAGTAAACGATTGTTCTTACCTTCCAAATTGCTTATGCTTAGAAAACCGTTTTCTGGGTGAGTTTTAACTGACTTCTAAAATGGAATATCCTGAAATAAATGTAGGTAAGTAAGAGAAAAAGCTTAGCATTTAATTAGTTTTGAATAGGCCGTTCTTTTAATGAATTTTCGTGTTATTTAAATTCGCTTTTTTAAATGTCTTAGGGAAATAAGATTTCCGCAAAGGGCGAATGAGTAATATCAAATGTTTGCGCCTGTCTAATAAATTGCGATCATTTTGCATAATTCATAATAAATAATACATTTAATCTACGTGAAAACGTGCATAATTTACCACCAGTTTTTATTACTTTAAATAAAGAGCAAATCGCAATTCAGGTATGCAAAAATTATAAAACATACTAATTTACCGGTATTTGTGCTTTATTTAAGTAGTTTTCTTAAAAATACTTTTATTTATTCTTTTATACAATTAAGATTGAATCGTGCACTCCGACTTGTAGGATGGTTTTTGTTTAAATCGAATAGTTTAGATAGGTATATATGCACAGAGTTATCATCTGCCTGGACTTATACTATGTAGGGGTTTGTTTCTAGTCTAACCGGATCAGCTGAATACCAGTATTTAAAATGGAGCGTCTGCCTATCTGACCTCTACACACCGGGTAATACGATATCCTTTAGTAAGACTGGTTGTCAGACTTTCGGGCTTCTGACGGCCCGTAATGAATGTCAAAGATCCCCAACTGACAGCCGGGACCAACAGCTTAACATGCTTTTCGAGGTACGGACTAGTCTCGGAATGTAAAGGTGGTTACCCATCGACGAACCAACCGTGGTAAGCGTAGCTTAACCTGATCGATCGACCCGTGGGGCTGTTTTTACTTATCAACAAGCCCCAAAATTGATAAAATGTATTAATTAAATTTTTGTGGAGATTTATTTATGTAGTTTTATTTATATTAATTATTTTATAAAATTACTAGCTTTGCCCACGGTTCCACCCACGTGGATGTCGGTTATCACGTAAAAAGCTGTCCTTTTACATATCCTAGGCTTATCTCTGGCAAATTTTTTGAAAGCGTGACAGACAGACAGACAGAAAGAGTTACTTTCGCATTTATGCTATTAGTAGGATTGTATAATATTAAATAATCTTAATTGTATAATATAATTAATCCAACAATAGCAATAATCTAATTGTATAATTAATTAATACAAGTCGAAGTGCATGACTTCATGCAATTCGACTTGTATAATGGTGATTATAGTTTTTGTTTATCGGTATCTCATTTTTATAGGATTATAGATGTTATTATACCTACTTACGTAGGTATATTTAAGCAGGTACTAAAATTTTATGATAATTATGGGTGTCTCAGCGTTTTAGATTTTTATTTATTATGAATAGTAAACTAAGTAGGTAATAACTATTCATTATTTATAACTAGGTTCTTCCTGCGACTTCATCCACGTGAAAAAATAAAATAAGTACCTACATTCTGTAGCGTCGCGACATTACTTCGTTTTCTCTTGGAGTTTCCTTATCTTGGGGTCGTAGCGTGATGTTAAACAGCAAGTAACCTTCCTGAAATTAGTCTAACAAACGATTTTTTTTTATTCAACTGGTACCAGTTGAATAAAAAAAAAATCGTTCCAGAGATTATAATCCTCTACATACCAACTTACAAACAAACTTTACCTACCTATATATAATATTATATATTGTTAGTATTAGTACAGATATAGATGTAGGTACATATTTGTATATTCTGAGAATCTATAAGGTGATTTATTATTTTAACCACACTATGACGTAACCGATTCTCGTAATTATTTGTGCCGATATGAGTGGATTGGATAGATAGATAGTTATTGTCTCTCTATTCAAAATATTCTATAAGAAATGGTAAAAAACCTGCATCTAATGCATACTTTATTAAACCGGTCGATAAATTCACTCACATCGTATAGGTAACTTTAATATTATTATCATTTAAGTATGCTGTGTGCATGCAGATCAGATGAATATAATTTAATAATTCCATCATCATTAGGAAAAATATATATATGTAGGTATATTGTAAGATTTGATTTTTGTATACAGTATAAAATTTTAGCCAGTGCGCAAACTGTAACCATGAATTCAGCATATCATTTTAGATCTCCTAGCGTAGAAATTTATCGTCGGTTATACAAAAAAAATCTGCGATTTCATAGAAAACCCTACGCATTCAGAATGTATGGAACAGCTGATTTTTTTCGGTTAAAATTTTAACCTACATGTTTGTTTTAACAAAAAATCATGATAAAATCAAATATACAGCCGTATCAGTTTTAACAACTGAACGGATGTGGATATTTATACACGGGAAGACCATGACTTAGAAAAGGACCGCAGATGAAATCGCGAGCAACAGCTAGTAAAAATATGCGGGAAAATCACCACAAAAATATCTACGATACCAAAATCGAGAGACAGACTCAAATATCTCGTCCACCACTTGCAAATTCAGGGGTATTCTGCACAAATTCTTTTGCTGTCATCGATAGATGTCTACGCGTTTCTTTGCTCACCCACTATTTTCCATATTGCCTACCCAATTCAGGCAGAGTTTTCCTAGGACTGCGTCGTTTTTCGCCGCGTTTCAAGCACTTATCTCAATTTGTATGTGAATTAGCCAAGCATCTAGAACGCGGATTGCAATTTGCTAGACTATTCATGTGGTTTTTTCTTTTTTGGTTAGGAAATCATCAAATAACTTCTCCTGTTCTGGGTGGAGCAGAAGGCCGTGTCAGACTTTTGCTGACTAAAACCCACCCGTGTTCCCTCAGTTGCATGTCTGCCAGGGGCCGCGGGATCTCTTTTGAACAACCCGCACCCCTGGCAGGCAACGGCCCTTGCGGGCCCCAGCAGTTGTTGCTGACAACTCTTTGAGGCGCGTGTGGAACACCACGCGCTGTCAACTCGGACTTGGTCCTTACCGGACATTGAGCTACCCATTACTCTCCTGGGATTCCCGACGCCCAGGACATCTCCTGCGAAGGCTACGGCCGTGAGGGCGCATGTACTGCCTCTTCCTCGCGTGCGCCGCCTCCCTCTTTGCGTTCAGGAACCGACGGCTACCCATGCACTCTCGCTCCGTACCATGGCCTGGGCCTTGACCGGATGCGAGAGATCGCCGCCGCCGATCGCCTCTACGAGGACACGGCGGTGCTCTGCCCAAGCCGGCAGACCTGCACCGTATGCTCCACCGTGTCCTCAGGGCGATCTTCGCAATGGAAACACCCGGGCGTTTTCTTCCGCCTTATCCGAAAGAGGAACCTCCCGAAACAACCGTGTCCGGAAACAAGTTTCAAATACAATTCTTCGGTCAGGCTAAAACACATTGGGATAGTTGTAAAGTCGTGTTGCCATTCATTCTTAGTCCGGAAACCGTAGTAATCTTATGTCCATAAGTAATACTGAGTAGGAAATGCCCTTAACTTCGGCTGAAACTACGGACTTCGTGCATTGAGCGTAGACTTCCAGAGCAGCCATAAAATTTGCATCGGGCTGTAAGAGTGGTGGAAACGTTGTTGGGAAGTGTAAAGTGAGCGATCTTCTTCTGTAAGCGCCGTGAGCCTAGCAAAAATACGCTACGTAAACAATCATAACGTAAAGTTAAACGGATTTAAAATAGTCATCATAACACAACACTATCAATAAAGAACGCTTGTATTCCGCGAAGGATTAGGCGTAGGTGCATCTATTTTGCCAAACTGTCAAATTGAGCATAAACCTTATTGTTTTGTAATAATGTTGAAAAACTATCAAATAAATTTGACAAATTGGGGTAGCTTGATGTGCTGGCCTCTACTTTTTATTCTAGGAAAGGGGAGAGGGGAAAACGTATCTATATCACAATTCGGGTTATGATAGAAAGGATACTTTGGGTCTGGTTCGGAATAATCCAGAAATTCCAGATGGAAAAAATCACATATATTTTTGAATTCCCGGCAAACTAAACAAATCAATCTGGCTGGCCTTTATTCAACCATGGTCGGCTTCCAGACTCACTGCCTATCTAACTTCGACAACCAAGTTACCGGGCAACACGATATCCCTTGGTAAGACTGCTTGTTAGAATTTCGGGTTCCAGACTACCCGTAACGACTGTCAAAGATCTTCGAATGACAGTCGGGGTCTAGTCATTGCCATACCTTACTTTTAGAAGTACGGAAGCGTCTCGATATGTTATGAATGGTCACCCATCCACGGACTGACCTCGACAAGTGTAATTTAACCTTCGATCGACCCATGCTATAATTATTTAAACCAAACGCAAAAGGCAAACCAACGATAGACAAATGCCATCAAGTGCCTACGGTACACCAAACAACTTAGTTCGTTGTTCAGTAAAAGAAAACAAAAAGTTAATGTTTATTTACCTTGTTTATTAAAAATGTGCAAAAAAATAACAGTACATTGGAATTCATCTGATGTCAATCTTTATCACACTGCAACAGGAAAATGAAGAAGTCTTAGTGTATTCTTAGTCTACAGGTATTTGAGGGTTCCGTGGTCGACTGGCGTAATAACACGAGACATAATTATGTTTGTATAGGATATTACAATTTTTAATAATCTCAATTTCTCCATATATTTCTGTTTGACTATAAGACGAATAGATATTTGCTTTACAACCCAGAACTTAAATCATGCGGAAATAACTTGTTTTGTAACACTTACACCTGGTGTCTGAATTAAGAATTTTAAGTTGAGAACTTGTCAAAGCCAAATTCAAAATTTTGTTACAAAAAGTTTAAAATTACGCGAGCTGTATTGAAAGAATCATTTTCAAGGATATCGCTAATTGCTTCAGAATGTGTTCGAAAAAAAATATCTGATCGACAATGTAAGCAACCCTTAATTTCAATCAACAATCAACTTCATTTTCATTCCTCTTAATAAGTATATTATGATACTTATTGACAGATTTGCACTGTCCTCCCATACCTATTATCACTGTTGTTGACAACATTGTAAAAGCCAATTATTTTTAACACACTTCACAAAGAAGGGGGGGTTATCAATTCGAATGTTTATATATTTATAAATATATTTATGTATGTTCGGGCATAACTCCGTCATATATACGGATTTGCAAAATTATTCTTCATATAGTTCTGATGATGCGTTTCGGAGACAGACAACGGAACTCCTCAAAACATGACGGCAAACCAACCGCGATTGCTGCTATTGCATAAATATAATGCATCGTTTTGACCCCAAAGATGATGAAATTTCGAATTGTGTGGGGTAGGTACTGTAACTAAAAAGTGAAAAAAAAAATCCAAAAAACACTACAAAGTGAAAAATTACTTTAATTTCGGAAGGCGGTGACAAAAAATAAAAATAAAATAAATATCCAAAGTCACCGACTTCCGAAATTAAAGTAATTTTTCACTTAGTAGTGTTTTTTGGAAGTCGGTTGTTTTTGTTTCTTAAGGTTTTTATTAAAAGAGTAACCGTGGAGTTTCTTGCTGACTCTTCTCCATAGGAAGCGACAAATTGGAACAGTGCACTTAGCTTCTGACGTTTCACAAGTGCCCTTGCAGGTTTATGTGAAATAAAATATTTTGGTTTTGAATTTGTCAAAATGAATGCCATTAGTGCGTTACGCAAACACCTGCTGTTTGTCCACCGCGGGACGTCAACTAGAAACGAGATTATTCGTACCGTACGTGACGTCCCGTTGATGTACGTGCAGTGGACACGCGGCCACAGTGAATTTAGATATGTATCGGTACTTCGCCGCCGTCAACTCATTCTCGTTGAGGGTACCGGTATTTTAATTTTGTTTTTAGTGTATGGTTTCTTGTAGTTGACCTTGAAAGGCCGTGACTACTCAACCGGACCTTCCTGTGGTGCCTTTAAGTAAACTTAAAGCCTCCAGCCAGGGGCGTAAAATTACTACTTAAACTAAGCGACTGCACGCTGAGGGCACCCCCTGTAGGGTACGGGCCTCGGCTCAGGGCGTCACTGATGGGGGATAGTAAGTGGGAACAGGCTGGATCAAAACATTATTATTATCAATCGGCGAATTTAACTCTACTGGCTCAGCTGCGGCGCGGGCTGGCACTTCAAAGAGCAAGGGACGGTCGGGGGTCTCATCGTTAACTCAGGGTCTTCGCGGGGCGCGAGGACCTCGGCGGCGAGATCTTAAGGACGGTATCTTTTTGTATGCTGTACTGGCGGCCCTACTACTTTCTTGAGGGAGAGTAATGGGGTCATCTGGGTCGGAAAGGACAGACGGTGCCGGTAGGCAAATAGCGGGGTAATCGCGTTAACTTACTAACAGTAAGAATGGCTTTAATTTTTACACTTCAACAACATTAATTGCGCTATTTACATTAAAAACATTTGAAGTGCGCATGCCATCAAACTCATAGTCCGATGGTACGGTAATCCGAATCGGCCGGACAAAGACCTACCTACTAAAATAGCGTGATGTTCTTGACCAGTTTTAATTATAACTTAAATATAAATAATGATGCTATGTTACAAACACAGCAACGCAATTTAACATACCTAATAACAATGACAATAAAATGGTATAAAACTTGAGATCTTTGAGGAAAAACTGCATCCCGTCAAGCACTACCTAATTACGATAAGTTATTTTTATTAGTATTACAAAATGAGGTTAACATTATAAATGGAACAATTAGTCTTTTAATTGAAGATAACAAAAGGAAATTACTACTATTTGCGGAAAACCAACAGTTGTTTACCGAGGGGACAAAGTGAGTAATTACAAACGAGAGTCGGGGGCCGAGAATCAGCCAAATGGCATAGATTCATTATAAATAATCTTATATACTTGTACTTTGTAATGAAACTGACACTTAAGCATAATGTATTCTTAAAACTACTCCATTACCTATCCATCTTTTACATAAACGTAAGCCATTTAGACAACTGCTAGGTGTGTGGGTTGCCCGAAAGAGATACCGTGGCCCCTGTACACAGGCAACTGCGGGAACACGGGAGGGTTTTAGTCAGTAAAAGTCTGACACGGCCTCCTGCTCCACCCAGAGCGGGAGAAGTTATGTGATGATTTCTTATTAAAAAAAGAAAGCCATTTAGACATACTTTCCACATTACCTAATTAGGGAATATAGACGTAATTTTTATGTTTATACATTTTTTACTTGCCTGCATACAATTAAAAATTTGGTTAAAAATATATGAAAATAACGGGCTACTGTAGTGAATCCTTCTTAATACACTCACATAGTCTATATTTCATTCTCCAATACCTAACTGCATTCACTCGAGTTACGCAGTAAGTGTAAAAGTGAGTGCAGTTTCACTTTCGATTCAGAGTTGCAACACCGCTTTCTTAAGTCGTTGACCAACTCAAGGTGAGCAGTGCAATTTCCTTTGTTTACGAATCTTGTATGCGAAGAAATTTTAATTCAGTTCCTATGTTTGAGGATAAATATTGTCCTTTTTACTGGTGCACGGAGTTAAATTATATTTTCCTTGTTCAGTGGTTTATGTTATTGTAGCAAGCAATGAATATGTTAACCCGTTAATTTATCTGGGGTTTCTCCGAAGGTATTTTTTTGCTGTAATGCCAATAACATAATTGTTATTTCTTTGTTTTTTTCTTTTAGCATACCTACCGTGTGAGGATGACCACTTTGTTTCATGTTGTGCTTAATTTATAAAATATAATAATTTATTATATTTTTAAGGAACTTTATTTCTCATAAGAACTTAAAAATATAACAGTTCGCTTATAATGAGATATTTAAATTAGTTATAACTAGTACTACAAATATTAGTCACCTCTAGGGTGTTGGAAACATTGCATTATCATTATGTTATTTCAAATGTTGTGATGTCTAAATACAGTTATGAAGTCAATTAATCATATCGTGTCATATTAATGTATAATAACTTTTACCCGTAGTTGGAAATTATCCCACGGCAATTCACTACCGGGATAAAAAAAATCTGTCTTAACCCAGTTCATGGTCTATTTATGATCTCAATTTTATCCAAATCCGGTTATGGTGTGAAAAAGTCGTAGGCAGACCGAAAAAACAGGCCGACAAACAGACAGAGTTACTTTCTCATTAATAGTACTAGCATAGATTTAAGCACGTTCCTTTATTCCTTTGCATTAAGTATCCGTAACAACTAAAAAAAAGGCCGAGACGTTTAAAGTAATTCTCAGAAACACCAAATAAAAATACCACCTAAAGAAAATCAGACAAATTCAGTCTAGTTTGAGCAAGTTCAACTGGATTTCAACCAATATTTTATTCCGAGCAACGGACATCTGACCCTGCATAGCATCCTGACAAATCGAAGACACCAGTATTCCAACGACAGAGTAGTGGTTATACATTTTTCAGACGTAACTGCTTCTTACGACTGTCATTGATATTCGTGAGAGTTTTCTATGTAATAAATAATAGTTTAAAAAACACGCTTTAAAAACCAAACTAAAAAGTAGAAAATAATTTAATTCTATTAAAAAGCGTGGGGGGGCACCCCCCCACGCTTTTTTTTGAGGTATTTTTATAATCAATTAATATCAAGCACCCCACGCTTTTTAATAGAATTAAATTATTTTCTACTTTTTAGTTTGGTATTTAATTAAAGCGTGTTTTTTAGTTTTTTTTAATGTTTTTTATTTTCTATTTTTTAGTTCTGCTAACTACAAAAGCGTGTTTTTTTTCTATTTATTTTAATTTATTGAATTGTCATCGGTACTCGATAAGTCTACTAAGCTTAAATGAAATCTGACCGTTTAGGTAGGTCAAAATCACGCCCCTTTGGGCGTGATTTTGACCATCAGTCGGTTACAAACATACAAACAAACTTACATACAGGTGAAGATAATATAAAGCGTGTAAAAATGACCGACAATCCAAGAATTAAAGAAGCTAATCTATTGTGAAGCCAGCGGTTCTAGCAGTGGAAAAGAAAACGCATATAGACTTGCATTTCGATAATTAATTGGCATAAATTACTTTATATAAAAAATAAAAAAACATTGTCTGGGGTCGAATTTCGATTTCTTGAGCCTTTTTATGCTAAATTAGCAATGCCGCCCGCATAAGTCTCGATCCCTAGGGAAAATCGAGATGAAAAGTTATTAGGTCATGGTTTACTCATGTGCCAATTTTCATCCAAACCTGTTCAATGGTTTTACCGTGAAGGCGTAGCAAAAACAACCGTACAAAAAAAAAAATCTCCTTTTTTATTAGTTAAGTTTGATAAATGATAGATAATTTTATTTCTGTAAGTAAATTTGTACAAACACTTTTACACGTCAATAATAGTTTTTAAACTAGATGAGGTCGGCGTTTCTTATCTGACTACTCTGAGAAGAAAGGCCGAAACAAACTCAGAGGTCATAGTCTCTTTTAAAGTCCAGACATAATCTTGGTCCGATCATGTGAAGATCATGTGGATTAGTGTCTGAAATGGTCTATTGAGAAAAGTACCACACAGATTGAGTGGACCTGTCCAATCAGAGCACGCATTTATCAGTTATCATGTAGTTCAACTCAGAACTTGAGGAGCTCAACGAGTTGACGAACAATACCAAAGAAAGGACATTTGGGTAGGCCGCATAAATTACTCCAACTACCAGACCATGACTAAATGAAGAAAAAGAAACACCCACACAGTTATTTACAATCATTAAAGCATTATAATACTTTAAAAAGTAAATATTCATGTCATTGTGTAAATAAAATTCATAATGTCAATGTCTATATAAACAAAAATACGAAAGTAATCATGGTGAGATCATTTGAGGGCATGTAGATTGGCGTCTGATATGGTCTTTTGAGGAAAGAACCACACAGATTGAGTGGACCTGTGCTGTCAGTGCACGCATTTGTCAGTAATCATGCAGGTCAACTTAGAAGTATAAGGAGCACAACCATTCGACGCACAATACCAATTACATTAATCTCCTTAAATTTCTCTCCGAGAGAGTGTCTCGGACTTAATTTGTAAATTGATCGAACAGCTCTTTTCTGCAAGACAAAGATAGTCTGAATGTCGGCGGCATTTCCCCACAACAGAATACCATACGACACGATACGACTATTAAATTGTGTTGATCTCCTACTTGTCATTAACTTACCAAACATTAAGAGGTTCGATGAGGAAACCAAAAAGGAAGGTTAAAACATGTACAGTATCGGACTACTTTAACTCTTTTAGGGTTGGTATGTGCTGTTGTGTTGTCAATGACCTGTAGTATAATATAGCTTATGATTTATTTTCACCGTTGATTGTGCATATTTTCTATCCTTACATTTGTTAGAATAGTGACACACTAGCTGAAAATTACTCGTCGTATTTTCATCATAAAATATGTGTTAAACACAAAAACACACAAGATTATTTTATTATTAAAAATTAAATAAAACTGATACGGCTATTAATTTTGTACTTACATGGCATTTGGCCAGGGTTAGTTTTAGACCTCACAACCGAAGCTAGGTGCCAGCAAATTATTCAACTAAAAGAAAATATATTAGTGGCTATGTTCTAGAACTCCCTCCCAAACTGTGACTAAACGACAACTTCAACCGACTTAAAATATACATTCGCTCAGTCTGTTCATTATTTATGAGGGTCCAGATGTTGAGCAATCAATAAGATGTACGTTATACTCCACAACCCTTATTCATCGACCAAAAGATAGACCACGCATACTTACTTATTTAATTTTTGCTCTTCGAACGCTGCGTCATTTTCGGGTCAATTATTTAGATAGTAAACGGACTGCTTTTAATTTAAATAAAGAAATACGAGTATATCAAATTCAAAGATAATTAATTTCAAGTAGGCCACTAAAAGGCACTTTTGAACGAAAAAGTAATAGATTCGATTAGAGTAGAATAGACTTATTAACACAAACTATGAAACACACTAACAGTAGAAAAACCTTTCATTTTGAGATATTACAAACATTAATTGCGTTATTTACGTTGTTGAGTGGATACATTTTTCGGAAATAATATGAAGAAATGGATCAGCCATTGGAATCTGCCTTACCATACCTCAGTATTACCATTTATACATATCAGCAAAAACTGTAGAAAATAAGTTTCAATGAAAAACCTCAAGAAATAAATTGAAAAAAAAACAAGTAGTTGTTCCCGGAACCTTCCTTGATCAGAAGAAAACCCACACACTGTAAACAGTAACTAAAAGTATTCAGAAGCCCCGGGGAAAATACTTGTTTTAATAAAAAAATAAAACCTATGCTTTTTCCCGGAATCTTTTGTAAACAAGAACAAAGAAATCGCTGAGAGTATCATCGATGAAATTGCAAATTATACGGAGATAGCGTCGGAGTAGTTGGAAAGTCAATTTTAATAGGTACTCAACTTGCAATAATAAGACTTCCTTCTTAAAAACAAATATTTTTTTTACAAAAACTATTGATGAATCATGATGTAGACATTTCGTGCCAATTCAATGTTAATAACAATTAACTTTCTCAGTTACACTCAACTTTTAAATTATTCTTTGCAAGACAAGATTCTTTGACGATAGCTAAGTAATTAAATAATGACTTTTTGAAATAATTTGTCGTTTTGCAATGAACTAGAAATTTCCCAAAATTATTTAAAAAAGAACCGGCCATTTGCAAGTTGGACTCGTGCATGGGTTCTATATCACGAGCCAAAAATCAAGACAGCAAGGCATTGGACTCGTGCATGGGTTCCATATCACGAGGCAAAAAACAAGACAGCAAGAGATGGGCTAGATTGAAATCAAATATGTTCACGTGCTTTCACTTTTAAAGATAACCAACTGCTTGCCATCCTGATGTTAGTGGGAGCGTATTCCAAAGAAAGCCCGCCGAGACAAAGAAAGAAGAGTGAATGAAACCAGAGCGGTGAGAAGGACATCGTAGAAGACGATTGTCAGTGGAACGAAAATTTTTATTACGCGCAGATCAAAAGTATTGGACACGAGAAGTCAGGCAAGAAGGAGGAGTGGGTTTGTCGAGTATAGAAAACAACATAGACAAAGCTTTCAACTCTCTGCGCTGCCGAATGCCGGACCCATGATCGTAAATACTTATGCTTCGTTAACTTCTTGTATAATTATGTCGTAACGACAATTTTGTCACTGATCAAGATGCAAATGCCTTTCAAGTGTCATCGAGAAATTCTATTTTTAGACAGAGAGCCGCGATATGCACTTGAAAGTCAAGGCTTGGACAGCTTTGCAAACGCAATTATTGAAGTAAAATAATACGAAGTAACGAAATGTTCAATGTGACTTATTATGACCACGGCCTATATTAGTGTTTGAATTTACTTTTTATTTTTAATTATTTTGGGGTATCTAATAGTATCGTGGTTTTGTCAGATAATGGTAAGTAGTTTAGAAGCTATGCGGGAACAGATGTTACATACCAGCCAAACAAATGTAGCTGGGTGGTTAATAAACCTCAGAAAAAAGCATATATTACTATTTCATTAGCATATTTCACAGCTTGCAAGAAACGACCTTCCTGACTACGTTTAATTAAATGCGATATTTAATTTGATATTATTTGTTTTCTGCGAAACTAGTTAATGCATAATATTAAGTTTCAGACCGTTTCGCTATTATTTACGCAATTTATATTTCTTTAAACTAAGTTCTTTAACAAACAATTATTAACTTCAAGGTTAGTTATTCTAAACCTACATAGCTCAGTAACTAACTGTATTTATTTAGCTGCAATTAAGAGTAATGATTATTGAGTAAACGAGGGGCTTGTGGCTAAGTAATACTAGCCGTACGGGTCGATCGATCAGGTTAAGCTACGCTTGCCGCGGTGGGTCCGTGGATGGGTCCGGGGACTATCTTTACATACCAAACCCCTCCGTGCCTCGGAAAGTACGCTAAGCCGTTGGTCTCGGCTGTCATTTGTGGATCTTAGACAGTCGTTACAGGTATGCAGAAGCCCGAAAGTCTGACAATCAGTTTTACCAAGGAGTACCCAGTAACTGGGCTGTGGAGGTCAGATAGGCAGTCGCTCCATGTCAAATACTGGTATTCAGCTGCAACCGATTAGACTGTAAGCCGACCCCAACATACTTTGAAAAAGGCTAGGCAGATGATGATTTATTTATTAACCGAGCTCAAGAGGCGGTTTCAGTCTCAATTCATTCTTATATATTTTTTTTGTTATCTCCGCCAATGAGATCGATTTCGGAAATTATTTTTTAATGGATAGGGTATGCCTCAGGGGTGGTCCCTTATAAATTTTATTAACTTTGCTTGGGTAATTTTTGAGTTAGATTCGATCGTACGTATTTTATCCACTTTGTGTATATTGACGATGTCTAATATTTCATGCCACTGTTGTTCACATAGCAAATGATGGTAAATAAATTGGTAGGTTAGGCACCGTAAAAAAACAATCAACTTCCAAAAAAAAACACTACAAAGTGAAAATTAACTTTAATTTCGGAAGTCGGCGGCAAAAAACTAAAATACGGATCCAAAAACACTGACTTCCGAAATTGAAGTTTATAGTGTTTTTTTCGGAAGTCTATTGATTTTTTTCCTATAATTAAGTCGCATATCTATGTCATAATGTACTACGGAATTCGTGGACGAGCTGCTGATCTTGTACTTTCCTATTTATCAAACAGGCAGCAAAAAGTAAATATTAACGGGGCAACGTCCTCGGGGTCTCTAGTTAAGATGGGCGTGCCTCAAGGTTCAATTCTTGGCCCTTTTTTATTTCTAGTTTATATTAATGACCTTCCTTACCTAATGGCGAACTTCTCGGATATAATTTTATTCGCTGATGACACCTCTCTTATTTTTAGAATAGATAGAAAAGATACGGATGTCTTACATGTCAACGATAGTCTAGCTGTTCTCTCGAAATGGTTTGCGGCTAATAATCTTTTACTCAATGCGAACAAAACTAAATGTCTTAAGTTCTCATTACCAAATGTACCCCAAGTAGGGCTAAATTTAAAACTTGATGGCAAGAAACTAGATGCTATTTCGGAAACTGTATTTCTAGGAATTACTTTAGATTCAAAATTGCAATGGGGTGCCCACATTAGAGCTCTCTCAAGTAGATTAAGTTCAGCTGCTTACGCAGTAAGAAAAATAAGGCAGTTGACTGATGTAGCCACAGCTAGGTTAGTATACTTTGCTTATTTTCACAGTATTATGTCTTATGGCGTTCTGCTGTGGGGATCGGCAGCTGACGTAGATTCAGTTTTCATTTTACAAAAGAGGGCAATCCGCGCTATCTATAAAATGGGGCCTCGCGAGTCTCTTAGAAACAAATTCAACGAAGTTGACATACTAACTCTGCCTTCTCTTTATATCCTAGAAAATATCTTGTATGTTCGCAAAAACTTAGGTCTTTTCAAAAAAAGATGCGACTTCCATAATCTAAATACACGTAGTAAAGATGAAATCGTGATTCCAAAATTTAGATTAACTAAAACTAGCAAGTCATTTCTAATAAACAGTATCCGCTTCTATAACAAGTTGCCAAAGTCGGTTACAGAACTTAGCGATGGAAAGTTTAAAACTCACATCAAACGTGTCCTTATCAAAAAAGCATATTATAAGATAAAAGACTACGTTGAAGACAGGGAAGTTTGGCATTAATTCCTTCTGCACATGTGGCTTCCCTGGTACCTCATTAACAGCATAACTTTGTGAGAGTCTATTAACTGCTTCCAAATTACAATGTTAATTTTTAATATTTTTATTTTTTACACTTTCTGACATATTCTCGTCATTTTTGACATTATACATCGCTTCAAATAGCACCTATTTATTAGTGATTCTCATGGAAATCATGTCACTTTGTTTAAATAGGTTGATCTTACTAATGTAGATTCTTTTACATATTGTGAATGGGAAAACATTGTAGGCCTTACAGATTAGATTTATAGACGATTTTCTATTCTTTATTTTCATTCCTCTAAGTACTTGGTACTTATTGACAGGCCTGCACTGTCCTCCCATACCTATTATCACTGTAATTTGAAAACATTGTAAAACCCAATTATTTTTAAAAGAGTAACCGTGGAGTTTCTTGCCGGCTCTTCTCCATAGGAAGTGACAAATTGGAACCGTGCACCTAGCTTCTGACGTTTCATAAGTGCCCTTGCAGGTTTATGTGAAATAAAATATTTTGATTTTGATTTTGATTTTGACCTACATACATATTTGATATTTTGTACTCCGTGCGATAAGAAATTGGTGTTTTCCATTAAACATCTATGCAATCTCACATCGCATGATATGCATTAAACCCGGATGCCAAGAAAATCGGAACTCCCATACAAAATCAATCAGCTGACTAATTATTGATTTTGCATGGGAAGTCCCATTTTTTTTTTCATATTTCGACCAATGTTCCTTGGAAAAAGTTATTCAATTTCACGGAAACTATCACCCTGAACAATTTAAACTGTGACTATAAATTCACCTTGTATACAGAGGTGTCGGTAACAGTGTCACGAGTTCAATTGTTTTTTCCCATCTCAAAAATGCACAGCGCGCCTAAAGAAGTTTTCAATTCAAAAATATCTCTTCTCGACTTTGTCCGCGTGAAATTTTGACCCCCACCTGTCGCGAAGCATCAGATCGCCCATCTAGGCTATAACTTCGTTTTAACTACGCCTTCGTTTTTCTTTTTGCTCGACTTCTAAGGGTTGTGTCACCTTCGACTAGAATTGGGCTGTCAAATGCAAGAAGTTTTTTCGAATCCAACAGCTAGTTCCAGAGGTTACCCCCTTTACCCTATCTTTAATCTACAAACATACAAAATCAGCCTAGAATATTCCCACTGCTGGGATACAGGCCTCCTCTTGATGAGAGGGAGTGCAGGTGCAGTGCATTGCGGGTTGGTAGATGTCACATATCTTCGAATTGTTTGGTTCTAGGATATGCCTATTTCTTAACAATGTTTTCCTTTACCCTTTTGATGGGTGGGCATGCAATAATTTCCACAAAGTAAAGTGCATCACGGGGTTTGAACCTATCACCTACAACTCGTAAGTTGCGGCCGTTACCACTGGGCCACCACTGCTCATCTTTAATCTAATCTAATACCGTTAAACGAGCAATTCTTGTATATTTGTATAGATTTAGATGATCTGAATCTCGGAAACGGCTCCAACGATTTTCATGACATTTAGTACGTAGGGGTTTTCGGGAGCGGTAAATCGATCTAGCTTTCATTTTTAGAAAACATCAAACCAAAAAAAAATACCGAGCAAGGCTCGGTCATCCAAATGATCTTTATAAAATTATATAATAGTAGTTAGTATTCAATACAAAATAACCTCATTTTTTATGACGTAGGTTTTAGGCAAATCCACGTTAAGTCAGTTTTTTAGAATACTGTTCGAACACCAATGCTGTATATTAAATAATTCCAAAAATTTTTCCCATTATTGCCAAATCTAAAGCCAAATTTGTCAAATATTTTCTAGATTTAAGCCCATATTTTGTCATACTCAAAGAAAACAAATAGGTATACCTACATGTTTAACAGTAGACCTTCACCTGTACTTATATAAACATAACCCAACACTTACCTACGTCTCATGCTAAACAAATTACCCACTCAACCCAGGATTTAAATTATATTTATCATGGTAAGGTAATTTGCCGCTAATGCAAGCTGTATAATCAGAATTACCCGTGGTGAAATGCTGCTGCTTCACCGGAATGCATTTACAACATAGCCCTTGTGAGGCGAGGCATGAATTTTCACGCTGGAAACACACTCGGCGGTATTTTGTAGAAGAACGTTTTATACGCAGGGTAGACCTCTGGTGTGGATCGCAACCTGTGTCGAAACCCTTGCGCCATCTTGTGTTCCTAGAACGGTGGGCTGTAGTGGCACCGCTGCTGCGGCTACTCAGACCCTCAAGCGGCGCAAATACTGTAACCTAATAGGTAACTACAGTTTTAAATCGTTTGGGGTCAAAACGCTTGGGCAGGGGGCCCGAGTGTATGTCTCGTCTTTAAGGAAATTTCTCGCAGGCTGGTCAACACTTCAAGTGACTAGAGAGCTGGGTCGTTCTTTGGCCCAAGAAAGTAATTTAACTTATTTTTTTTTGCTGAATGAGCCTGCTCTTGACCTCGGTCACGCCTGATGGAAAGCGATGGATGGAGTCTATGATACTAAGGCTGTTAAGGCCTCACAAGAGTTCAGTTATTTAAAAGCGGTCAAGAGCGTTTAATTTTAATTTTAATCATTGTATTTTATAACGGCCATAGTGTTCACTTTCTGTGATAATTTAAAGTGTCTACGTACTACGGTTCAAAATACGCCTGTGACGGACGGACAGCGGAGCATTAGTAAAAAGATTCCGTTGGTATTTTGGTCAAAATTACAAAACCCTAAAAAATATTTGTCCTTGAATCTCAGCTGCCACCCTGATGACACTAACCCAACGAATTGAGCTAATATTATAAATTACATACCAAATTATTTTCCAATCCTTGGAACGCATTCAGGTCTTTTGTATACCTGAGAAATTCTTCGCTTTTTCGACGTAACAAGAAAACCTTTTAGGTCTTGCGCCAAAATGTAAGTAAACTAGAAACAGGACTGACTTTCTTGCATCATCAGTCAGGCGCTTCTAAATAAACACGCCACTTTATCGCCATTTTTTTTTTTTTGGGTGGGAAATCATCAAATAACTTTTCAGACTTTTACTGACTAAAACCCACCCGTGTTCCCTCAGTTGCCTGTATGCCAGGGGCCGCGGTATCTCTTTCGAACAACTCGCACCCCTGGCAGGCATCAGCCCTTGCGGACTCCACCAGTTGGTGCTGACATCTCTGCGGCGCGCGTTATCGTGCGAGCAATAGACTCGCGTTGTTCGTCAGTTTACTGCTTCGTGTATTTACATTATCTTTGCAATATCCGACCTGCTTTCCCATTTATGTAATCTGATCCTACGTGCTTTATATTTCGACAGAATTTTACGGGACTTAGATGAACTTAGCATCATGAGGTACTGGTAAATGTTAACATTTTGTTACTAGGAAGTAGAAAGTTTAACAGAGCGGCATTTGTTTTCGTAATAATGTCTCGGCTGTAAAGTAACCATTTTTTTTTATGGCACTACGCAGGCCAATCTTGGAGGTTGTCGGCTACTTAACTGAGCTTACCTGTGGGTACCTCAATAAATTAAGGCCTCCAGCCAGAGCTTTAAACACTTAAAATAAAAGCGACTACATGCTAAGGGCACCCCCAACGGACTTCGTCTTAGGCTTCGCTGGGGAGGGTAACGAGGGACGGGCTGAATCGGATTAATTTAGGATAAAGAAACCAAAAAGTTTCGACAGTTTTCATATCGATTTATTGGTTTTAGGTGGTTATTTGGTAGGTTTTAGTATACGATAGAACTCATATAGGTTAAAATTAAGTTGATTAGCGAAATTCCACAGACAGAAAAGGGTATCGTTATTGAAACACGATAAAATAACAAAAACTATGATTTGATGGTATATTTTATCGGGGTCAACGGCCACTGACAGTGTAGTTACTTGATAGTAACTACAGAGACTAATTTTCACACCTGATACTGATGTATCAGGTGTGAAAATTAGTCTCTGTTGTTTTATCGTGTTTAAATATTGATAGCTATTATGTTACTGAGTTAAAAAAAAGGTTATTTTTAAATTTCAGGTACCTAAATACAGGTAGTGTGTTGTGTACTTACTTGAGATATACCTGCTACCTCAAAAAACATGTGATATTTTTTTATCATGTTAATACCAATCCATAACATCTGCGAAGTTTTGTTACCTTATTTGAGTTGTGTGATAGTAGCACACTATGAATCGGAATAAATTTGAAATAGATTGCTTATCCGTTGCTTCAAATTAAGTTCGAAAAATCTCTGAAAAGTCTGTTCAACAACGTAAACAATGTAATAAATGTTGTTGAGCTGTCGAAATGAGCTGAGCTGTTCCGTGTGGTGCCGGACGTAAAAGAATAGCACCATCCCATTTCTTCCCTTGGGTGTCGTAGAAGGCGACTAAGGGACTTACTAGAGAATGGGCCACAGCGTTCTCTATGCATTTGACCACCATACCGCGATCGCCAACCCGCCTGCCAAGCGTGGCGATTATGGCAAAACCCCCGTTGGGGGAGGCCTATGTCCAACAGTGGACGTCTTTCGGCTGAAATGAAGATGGTGATGTCAAAATTAAAACTATTCCTACTGTTAGTGTGTAATGCAATTACCCCGCAGAATCCGCTTTAAAAAATATTCTAAAAAGAGTACTTCATTCTTAATCGAGGACTTTGGTGACTTCAAAGAAAATTGCTCTAATATAAAGCCTGGAAAAAATATAAGCATGAAGCAGGTTTTTAGACCTTTTGTAAAGAATCAAGTTCTTCTAACTTAACAGACAGCTGTGCTGCTGGGGAGATTGTTGCCAGCTAAAGCACTCGAAAGTGGTGAAGAGCGGGCATTTTGGGGAACTGTATTATGTAATTTTGATGTTCAAAAAGTGCTGACTCTCAGTCTTTTTTGAATAAATGACTTTTGGTTTTGATTTGATTTAGCAAACGTGTTTTCAAATCAAATCAAATCAAATCAAATCAAATTATTTATTTGCATAATACAGGCCATTTCGCCATCGTTACTATTTCTTGTAGACTTTGGCATGGAATGTTTGAAACGCGCGAATAGTATTTAGCAGTAGGACATTTTCCACATAGGCATGTTCTAAAGTGTGTTAAAGGTTCGCGTGAATTACAAATAATTGCACAGTCGCGTTTTATTAGGCCTACGTCTAAACTAGAAATATAAGCAGAGAAATTACTTTTTATACAAAGTGACATCGACGCTCAATTTGAAACTATAAATTCAGCACATGATTCTATTTAAATACATTTTATGTGCGTTTACAAAAAAAATCTGCCATTTCATAGAAAATTGCAATATCTACGCAGTCAAAATGTATGGCAAAGCTATTTTTTATTTTACCGACTAAAAATTTCAACGCAGTGGATTCAAAATCATGTAGGTACAGAATCCACGAAAATAGGTTATGCGTCCCAGCCACCCTGTATATAGCCATTTAATAATTATGTTGCCCTCTATTTATGTGTAATAGTGTACTGTGTATATATTTTGTTGGAGATCGAATTAATTATTAAACAATATTTAACACAACTGCCAAAGAATGACAATGTTGTTATTTAAACGTGCGGATAATTAAAGTTGGTATTTGATAATTAATTCCCTGATTTTACGAGAAGCAAAAAAGATATCTACACTTACACTGCGCGTATACCCATTTGTAACCACTGATTTTGGTAAACCGATATAATAAAAACGATGGTAAAACACTCTTGACTACAATACAGAGTTGAGGGAAGACAAAAAAGTATAAAAAATGACGAAATAAAAACTGTTAGATTCATATTATCAAGTTAACATAAAATGCACACACTAATAAAAAGTAGCCAAAATACCAGTAGGTATTCGACCAAAAATTGTGTGAATGAGACTTTCCCTTAAGCCTTAAGAAAAAAATACAATTTTAAATTACCTTCGCAATTCCATAATATTATGTATAAACAACAGGTTAGAAGTCGCTAATTAAAGTAGTTCATGTAATTAAGACCGTAGTACTGTGTGGTATTATTATCACCGTGACATACTTGGTTTGAATGTTTGCCGTATTTATTGCATTTAAGTTACGTGAGCCTGTATAGATCAGTGGTTTTTGAAATTTATGATGTGTTAAATTTATGACATTAAACTACTTTTGCCTTCGATTTGGATTAATTTAAATTTCCTTTTTTTTGCCCAGATACTTCTACGACATTTCAAGTTTTTTTTTTGTATTTGCTTTTTTAGTAAAGTAGTTTGTGGTGAGTTTGACATTATACCTGTCAAATTAGTATTTGGGTTTAAAAAAATAACTATAAATATAATATCGGGAATAAAAGCTCATTGCTCGACTAGATGCGTACCAACTGGTTTATATCTTTTTTGTTTGTTTACCTTATGAATGTATTTTAATATCATAATTTTTTTTTAACCCAAGTTTGGGCGTGCTTAAGTAATAAAAGAATCTCCAAAACCAAGTCGGTACCGAAAAAGTTCAAATATTGAAAAGTTCAATAAACATTATTGGTTATTGAGTTAAGTGATTTTTTCATAAAACCCAATCTTCCAAAGGACTTTTCTTAAATTTTTACGCGCCTGTCTTACTATAAATGATCCTGCATCTCACTCTATAACGTTGTGCGTGTAGACTACATCTGGCTATTAGAACGAAATTCAACACCAAATTAAGCTAACATTTTAATGAACAAAAGTGCATTTTTTTTTGAGCGTGGGAAATCGTCAAATAACTCCTCCCGCTCTAGGTGGAGCAGGAGGGCGAGCAGACTTTTACTGACTAAAACCCACCCGCGTTCTCTCAGTTGCCTGTGTGGTACACAGGCAACTGAGTTTTGGGATGGGGGCGACGGTATCTCTTTCGAACAACCCGCACCCCTGGCAGGCATTGGCCTGGTCCTTACCGGACAGCGAGCTACCCATTATTCGCCGTCCGCAAGCCCGCGCCTACGGTGGCCGGGCATCAGCCTGGGATTCCCTACGCCCAGGGATGGTCAAAACTGCATACTGTGCACACATTAAATCTTGCATCATTAAATGCACACTTTAAATCACTCACACTGCTGGGACACAGGCCTCTTCTGTGAGAAGGAGGCGCAGGCCCAGTTCGGGTCACATGTTTTAAATTTTTTGATTGTAGGATATGCTGCATTCTCCACAATGTTTTGATGATATAATTGGTAGACTGACTTATCAAAAGCCAATCAGATCACTGAATTTTGACACCATTCCAGAACCAGGACGTACCCTTAACATGATGACATAGACCTGCCTATTATATCCCCGGCAGTATTAAATAAGAACTCTTTTATAACCAAACTTTGTTAAATTGCATTGTTTTATTTTTCAGGTGAAAGCAAGATTCTCCACAATGTCTCCGGGGAGTTTCGTTCTGGAGAGCTGACCTGCATACTAGGTCCTTCTGGAGCTGGCAAATCTAGTCTCTTGAACATACTGGCTGGATACAGGTCAGTAATTTTCCACTGAAAATATTATCCTGAAAATGTATTACAAGTTCTTGTCACATTATAAATAAGTTGAAATTTAATTAACTGGCAATACTTATTTACCGACGATGGGAAAAGGTTAGATAGATGATGAACTTATTTATCGACTAAAACTAACCGAACCTATTGCGGATCTTTGACAGACGTCAGAATCCTGTCAACCTATCTTACTAATGGGTATTACCCAATAATTGGGTTGTAAACGTCAGAATTGCCAAACTTAAGAGGCCGATGGGGCCGAAAAGTTCTGGAGTGACGGTCTATGTGTTCAGCTACATCCAGTTAGACTGGAAGCCAACCCCAACATTGTTAGGAAAAGGCTAGGCAGATTATTCACAGATGTAATTGGTTATATTATCGAACAACGATAAAATAAATATAACAAAAGGGTAACGAAACAGCTGATCACGGGGTCAACGGCCACTGGTAGAGTAGTAACTTGAAAATCTGTATTATTTACTAGCTTATGCCAGTGGCTTCGCACGCGTGGAGGTCAGAAATTTTCCCACGGGAACGTAGTATCGGGATAAAAAGTATCCTATGTGTTATTCCAGGTTACAAACTACCTGTATGCCGAATTTTATTCAAATCCGTTCAGCCGTTATTGCGTGAAAGAGTACCAAACATCCATACTCACAAACTTTCACGTGTATTATAAAATTATATACAGGATAAGTTTTTAACCGCTAATAACCGGTTGCCCAAAATTTTAACCGCTAATAACCGGTTGCCCAAAATTAAAGTGTCCTGTATATTATAGCTTAAAGTTGTACCAGCCAGTTTCCTCATCATCATCTGCCTAGCCTTTGCCCAACTACGTTGGAGTCAGCTTCCAGTCTAACCGGATGCCGCTGAATACCAGTATTTTACATGGAGCGACTGCCTATCTGACCTCCACAACCCAGTAACTGGGGTAATACGATACCCCTTGGTAAGACTGGTTGTCAGACTTTCGGGCTTCTGACGACCCGTAACGACTGTCAAAGATCCACAAATGACAGCCGGGACCAACGGCTTAACGTGCTTTCCGAGGCACGGAGGGATCTTGGTATGTAAAGATGGTCACCCATCCACGGACCAACCGCGGCAAGCGTAGCTTAACCTGATCGATCGACCCGTGCAGCTATTGTTACTTAGCCACAAGCCCCTCCCAGTTTCCTAAATTCCATTAATCTAAGAAAGTAAATTATCTAAATTGAAAAAGTCAAACCGGTCCTTACTTGGATTTGAACCCACAGACTCTGAATAATAGGCTTCTTCAGGCAGGCGCGAGGCGCCGGCACGACGCAACACTAGTAAATTAATTTCCATGAAGTTTTCATATAAATTGTTCTACGAGAGCCGCATCGCGCCTGTTTGTGGGAGCCTTTAAAAACTGAGCCACTAAGAAATGACTTTATAATTCTCATTAGTAAAGCAATTTAAATACAAACGATCATAGTAGGAATAATTACAAAACGTTATTATGCATCATTAGCCAGCTAATTTATGATCACAGTTGCTTTAAACGGGTCAGTCGACATCTTAGCTACTGTAACACGATTTATTTATAGCTATGGGTATACAACCGTATCCAGTACTCTTTGAAAACGGTATGAATAGGGATTTAAATGATGCGTTGTTAGATTTCTTTCGTTTTCGTGAGGTATAGAAATGTATTCATAAAACGAGACATAAAGGGTGTATCAAAACGGTGAAGGAAGACCTAGTGAGGAACCCGCATATCCTAGAACCAAAAATTCGAAGTCAGGTGCCCTGGTGGGCATGGTGGATTATGGCCGACCCTCTCTCACAGAGAGACCTGTTCCCCAACAGTGAGAACATTATAGGGTCTCATGTATGCGACGTAAAGTTCATTCTATGAGAACTTTTTAGTAATAGGGCAGTATTACTAAACAGTTCTGATAGAATGAACTGGCTGTTTGTCCACCGCTACATCGGGACGTCAACGAGAACGAGATGACGACGCCAAATTAGCGATACATGTGTCGCAGTATAATAAATAAAGCCGTAATATAGTTATATCTCTAGGGATATAATTATATACCGTAACATAGTTATACGAAAGCGATTCATTACTATCTTACGGTCGCAATCTAGTAATGTATTTATCTGACTAAACTAATCTGGTTAAATAGTTATAAACCAGATCGACAGGACACTTCGCCGATAGAAATCCTCGCTGACAGGGCTCATCAGGTAGGTAATTGTTTTTTTTTGGGTGGGAAATCATCAAATGACTTGTCCCGCTCTGGGTGGAGCGGGAGGGCTTGTCAGACTTTTAGTGACTAAAACCCAACCGTGTTCCCTCAGTTGCCTCTGTGCCAGGGGCCGCGGCGCGCGTGAGCCGAGCGAGCGCTACTTCCATGTTAGCGGCAATGTTAGCGGCAGTTACTTGGCTATTTAGTAATAGCGCAAGGATGAGCCTTGTCGGCGAAGAGTCCCATCTAAGTAAAGTCTTGTCGGTGTTCAGTCTTTCGGCGTACTGTCTGTTGGCGTTTAGTCGTACACTCCGGGGTTCACAAACAGAACGAACTACACTCCTACATGTATATCACTAAACTTAATCTAGCAATATTATTATATCACTAAACTTGAACCATGTTATAATTATATTCCTAGTAAGACAGTAATTAATCGCTTTCGTATAACTATATCCCGGTATATAATTATATCCCTAGGGATATTAACCATATCACGGCGTTATCTATCATACAGGGACACATGCATGTTATAACCGCGTAAAGGTGCGCTTACACGAGCAACTAAAATTGCTCCACCTTGGTCAATTCTCGTCAACTATGACTTCATCCAGCAATTTAGGGCAATGGCAATATGTAACAACCTGTTGCCAGAGATACGGCCATACAATATCATGCAATATGGAGCAACTCCAAAAACCAAGCAATAGGTCCCCCCCCCCCCGCCGCCTCTGACGCCGGCCGGTTACTCTCGCAAAACCGAGACGTAGTAATATGTACAAACGAGATAGAAAGAAAATTGACTAAAAATTTTCAAACCGATTGGATATTCGGCAACTCATGAAAAATATGGAGCAATCAGAAGCAGTATCATTGTTTAATCATTTTCAGTAAAAACATATGCCACCAGAAAGTGCTTTTTTTTTAAACGGAAAACCGATTTTACTTCTGTACCTTGTTACAGAAAGAGGATTGTAGCTATGTCATAAGAGCCGCACGGATCGATAGATTAGGTTAAGCTACGCTTGCTGGAGTTGATACGTGGATGGGTGACCATTTTTACGTTACAAGACTCCTCCATGCCTCAGACACTCTGGTCGTGGATCTTTGATAGTTGTTACGAATCGGCAGAAGCTCGAAAGTCTGACAACCAGTCTTACTGAGAGGTATCGTATTACCCAGAAACTGGGTTGTGGAGGTCAGATAGGCAGTCGCTCTATGTAAAATACCGGCATTCAGCACGTAAAAAGGTTTTACAGGTCAAAAAGGTACATTGTACATTGAGTTTCGTTAAACAATGGAATGTCCCTGACTGTACCATCAAATAAAATAAAATTAAAATCAACACACAAAAATGCAGTCGATAGTTAGAATGACAGTTTGCATCATAATAATACGAATGCAGTGACGATAGGACCCTATCCTGTTCCGTGTTAAAGCTAATATTATCTATTACTTCAGTGTTAAAAACGAACAATTATTTATGATAGCAACACATTATTCTAACGAGTTACGAAGAAACATGTCTGTTGCGTAGTTTATTAAAGCATCATAATTGTTTGTTTAATACATCTATCATGATGACATGTATATTATAATTAAATCAAAGTGGGTTTTTATGGCGATTGGTTTATTGTTTTGAACAAAGGACAAGGTAAGTTTTGCCTAAAGTGTCCATCACCCTCGTCAAGACCGAAGTTCCTTACGTTTTTCTTCAACTCTGAATGTTACATTATTAACTCTGGCTTTAGAATACTCAAACTTTATTTTGACTTCACTATGGACACTATAGTTTTTGAGGGTGCTCAAGTACCCCGAAAAACCATGAAAACGGCACCTATGACGAAACATTTGAACAACCTCAATATGTACCTCGTCTCTGTATCTTTATATTTAGAATAAAAAGTCACATTACGCTTTTTTGTGGCGTGACGATTTCTACAATTTTACTTCGTAAAATACTACTTAAAGAATTTCGTTCCAAAAGAACAATGACCAATGTCCTTGCATCCGTATCCGAAAGTTAATTTATTGTTCTATGTTGTTGTTGTTTGTTGTTGTGTTGTTTATTGTTCTATTTATTGTTCTTTGTTGTTGGTTTGTTGTTGCAAATAAATTATTTGATTTGATTTGATTTGAATATGTCAACAACCCAATAATCCCACTTGTAACTGATATTAATAAAATATTTGTTCCGTTTTTTTAGGCAACGGGTTATTATTGTTGATATCTGATAGGAAAAAAAATTCTTTACATTTATTCAGTTTTAGGGTACCGCGTAAGTAGATACGAGATCGAAGACTATAGTTTTACATAATAATTATATGGGCATAATAATTATTTCCTAAAAGTGAAATTTATTCTGAGTGACATTGGCTCTCATCTGCGAATATAATATTTTTATTGACAGCACGGTTGGCGCAGCGGTTAAGCGATTGACTGCTGCGCTGCGTGTCGCGGGTTCGATTCCCGCACTGAACAAATATTGGTATGACCTACAAATAGTTGTTCCGGGTCTGGTTGTTTGTGTATGTGAGTTTAAATGTTTGTAAAAGCACCCACAATATAGGAGTAATTCCTAGTGTAGGGCAACGTTTAAAAAAAAAAAAATTGGTTAGGCTCAAAATAGAAAAGTCATACACCTACCTGAATGAACAAAAAGTGAACCGTCCGAAACGTGCCTAATGATAAATGATAAATGATTTTATTTCTGTAAGTAGGTTTGTACAAACACTTTTACACGTCAATCATATTTTTTAAACTATAAAAATTGTGCTGAACCAAATAAGTGGCAAACATGACACAGACGTAGCAAATTCGACCATTCCAAAGTTTTTTAATTACGTAGCAGTAACTGTCAAAATTAGATAAAATATGTAATTTAGCCATACAAAAAATAATTTAATGCCTTTAATAGGTTTACGACAAGGTTATCTCTTATTTTAAGTGTGACGTCATGATATTATAGTACGCTTGTTGAGTTAATGATATTTACAATGAGTTCATTAGTCTATAATTCCATTTTTATTATTAACAATAAATCTATGTCGTATCAACAATAATATAGTATGAAATTATACAATCTATGTAGGTAGGTTGGAACCCAGACAGTTCCTTTACTTTGTGTAAATTATTTCATGCCCACTCATCAAAACGGTGAAGAATAACATCGTGAGGAAATCGGCACGTCCTAGAACCAAAAATTCGAAGACACGTGACATCTACCAACTCGTACCGGGCCCACTTCCTCTCACCCAGACGAGGCCTTTGTTCCAGTAGTGAGAATATTATAGGCCAATTATGCTATGTAGGTAGGGACCGAGTGCTCACGGTTTGTTTAACGAAATCTCCAGTGTTTTTTTTTTTTTTTGGGTGGGAAATCATCAAATAACTTCTCCCGCTCTGGGCGGAGCGGGAGGGCGTGTCAGACTTTTACTGACTAAAACCCACCCGTGTTCCTGTGTTCCCTCAGTTGCCTGTGTGCCAGGGGCCGCGGTATCTCTTTAGAACAACCCGCACCCCTGGCAGGCATCGGCCCTTGCTGGCCCCATCTGTTGCTGCTGACATCTCTTTGAGGCGCTCGTGGAACACAACGCGCCGTCGACCCGGGCTTGGTCCTAACCGGACAGCGAGCTACCCATTACTCGCCGTCCACAAGCCCGTGCCTACGGTGGTCGGGAATCAGCCTGGGATTCCCGACGCCCAGGGCGTCTCCTGCGAAGGCCACGGCTGTGAGGGCGCATGTATTGCATCTCCCTCACGTGCGCCGCCTCCCTCTTTGCGAGCATAACTGCTTCGCTGAAGGAGGCGACTGCTAGCCATGCACTCTCGCTCCGTACCATGGCCTGGACCAGGGACGGACGCGAGAGATCGCCGCCGCCGATCACCTCCACGAGGACACGGCGGTGCTCCGCCCAAGCCAGGCAGACCTCCACCGTATGCTCCACCGTGTCCTCAGGGCGATCTTCGCAATGGAAACACCCGGGCGTTTCCTCCCGCCCTATCCGAAACAGGAACCTCCCGAAACAGCCGTGTCCGGTGAGGACCTGTGTCAGGCGGAAGGTGAGGACGCCATGCCGCCTCTCAAACCACTCAAAGAGGGGACTTACCGCCGCAATCGTGGCGTGCCCAGCACTGGGTTGCGACAATCGCACTTTCCACGTCATCATGAGATCCTGCCGGAGCTCTGTCCGCCGTGCCGTGATTTCACGCGGCAGCAAAATCTCCAATGCTTGGTTGACACTACCCCAAGCCAAAGGGCTGGCTTTTATTTTGGACAGAAGCTACTAAAAACGTGACAATTCCATCAGTCTCTTGGGTTCATTGCCAGGCGACAGCGATATGGAGGAATTTTCCGACGGCAATTTTTTAGTTTGTTATGTAATAGTTTTGGTCAGGTTTGGTTTAATTATGTTTTATTTTTAATATTTAGTTTGTTAATTGAATAAAATGAGTTAATAACGTATTTTAACAGAGGTTCTATTTGAATAAGATAGGCTTGGACATCTCTAGACACTGTGAGCGTACCTTTACAATATCAATCGGTGTCCGGCACATGCCATGACATGTGTAGCCTAAATTAATATCTTTAAAAAAACGCTTATTAGCCTAATCACTTTTTAATCGGTCAACTCATTCGAATAAATTAATCGATAGATTATTTTAAGATTGAGATTCCATTTAAATTCCATAATTAATAATACGCTCTCAAATTACCCGAGACCTATATCTAAGTCGTGCTTCGTGGAGTGGAGAGTAACCCGGGAGTATTGCAGCGCTTGAGTCTGTGTGTGCCAGACCGCTACGTGTGGAGGCGACGCAGCCCGCCACTACTACTGGTGCCTACAGCCAGAACTAACCTGCTTGCCAAGGCACCCCTTACCAGAGCTAGTCGTACAATCAACGACCTTCAAACTCAAATTGATGTGTTTAAATGTTGTTTGAGTGAATTTGCAAGGGTATTACTATTTATATTATGCTACAAGCAAGATAATACTTTTTTTTTTTTTTTCTTAATGTAAGTAAAGTATGTCTGTGTTTATGTTTTTACTGAGAAGTAAGTAATTATGTTATATGTAATGTTATACTGTTAGAAAAATTAAAACTAACATTTTTTCTAAATTGTATGTATATAGCTTATATGATTAGTTTAAGTTCTTAACTGTCGCATTAGGGTAAACCCTGTAATGATAGTTTAAGTTGTTATAAAATAAACAAATAAATAAATTAAAAAACAAATAAGTTCTTTCTTAAAAATAACAATCTTAATGCCAGTAAGTAACCCATATTTCACTTCTATGGCTTCTATTGGAGGAATCAATACCGGTCATGTTTTTGGTTTTTGCGCCATTCAATAGATGTGAATAAATTTACTTGAACCGTGTATGCCATATACCAATTAAGATCAAATAATTAGAATAAAATACCAACCCGCGTTCAAATGACGTAATTACTGTTTAAAAAAAAATCTTTAACTACCTCCTGGGTTTTGCGGTACAGTACGGTAAACGATTTCAACGATACGTTTTGATAAGAATATCAGTCAGATTCTTGCATCGAATACTGAACTATCTGGAAGGTATAATCGAATCGCAATCATTCTATTGCGAATGAATGATTTCGGAAAATTCGATGATGCAATGATCGCTAGCGTGGGTGGTACTAAGAGTAATCAAGGCAACAAAATTTTCGTGCGGTAGTCATTATTCCTTATAATTTTCAATTTAATTATAATAAAGGCTCGTGCAGACTAGCGCGACGGGATGATCGCGTGCGATTCGGCAATTTATATTCTTAGATCAATTTCAATGAAAACGCGCGCGACACTTTACACAGGGGCGACCTGCCGCGCCGCGACACTGTCACCCTGCGACGACGCGAATCGCGTCTGCGCCGCTGCGCCACCATACAAAATGTAACATTGTTGTCGCGCTACTCGTCGCGGCCGGTACGAGTTCGTCGCAGCGCGACGAGTCATGGCGGCGCGACCTGTCGTCGCGCCAGTGTGAAAGGGGTTGCGTCACGATTATCGCAGAATCGCCACCGCGACATGTCACGCTGTCGCGTCGCGCCTGTTTGAAGAAGCGTTAAATCGGTCTCGCATCCGAATGAGATAGACATTATTTTTAACTAAAACAATTTATTACTTTAGAATTTATTTGTATTGCGAGTTCGGCCGGTATTCGTTGCACTCAATCAATCTGCCTAGTCGTTTCCCATCTAGGTGGTTTGGTGTTGGCTTCCAGTTAAACCAGATGCAGTGGAAAACCAGTATTTTACCTCCACAACCCAGTAACTGGGTAATACGATACCCTTAAAAAAAACACAAAACCCTTTGGTAAATCGTAACGACTGTCAAAGATCTGAAAATAACTGCCGGGACTAACGGCTTAACGCTTTTTTTATTAAAAGCACATTATAATAATGAAATTAATCTCCAAAGAGATAAGGAGGCATTTGCTACAACCAAATTTTGCCAGTTGTAAAAAGTCCCATGTAATGGGCGAGCCTATTGCCATCATGCGGGCACGAATTCAGATTCCGTCCTACTGAGAACTTCCTAATCGAAAGAGTCTCAAACACTTTGCCCGACATGACAATCAAACTCAGGACCTCATGCTCCTTATAAGCGCTTTCGACCGTTGCAATTGAAGCGCTGTTACTGAAAACCAGCGCTGGGCTCTTTCTCGTACAGGGTTATTTTTTGGGTGGGAAATCATCAAATGACTTCTCCCGCTCTGGATGGAGCAGGAGGGTGTGTCAGACTTTTACTGACTAAAACCCATCCGTGTTCCCTCAGTCACCTGTGTGCCAGGGGCCGCGGTATCTCTTTCGAACAACCCGCACCCCTGGCAGGCATCGGCCCTTGCGGGCCCCATCAGTTGTTGTTGACATCTCTTTGAGGCGCGCGTGGAACACAACGCACCGTCGACCCAGGCTTGGTCCTTACCGGACAGCGAGCTACCCATTACTCGCCGTCCGCAAGCCCGCGCCTACGGTGGCCGGGAATCAGCCTGGGATTTCCGACGCCCAGGGCGTCTCCTGCGAAGGCTATGGCCGTGAGGGCGCATGTACTGCCTCTCCCTCACGTGCGCCGCCTCCCTCTTTGCGAGCATCACTGCTTCGCTGAAGGAAGCGATTGCTAGCCATACACTCTCGCTCCGTACCATGGCCTGGACCAGAGCCGGACGCTAGAAATCGCCGCCGCCGATCGCCTCCATGAGGACACGGAGGTGCTCTGGCCAAGCCGGGCAGACCTCCACCGTATGCTCCACCGTGTTCTCAGGGCGATTTTCGCAATTCCCGTACAGGGTCATAGCATTATGCTGAGCGATTACAGGGTCATAGCATTATGCTGAGCGATAGATAACGTGGATGTGACGCATATTTTCTCCCAAACTCTTTCAACTACTTTTTTGTGTTTGTGTTTTTTACTACGAGTACAAAAAATGTATTGTCTTTTTTTCTGCTTTTACTAGACCTACAAACATTGTTTTATAATTTATCTTTTTTCTCTTTTTCAGTACAAACGGCGTTACCGGCAGAATAACTGTGAATGGTCAGTCTCGTGACATGAGGGTCTTCAAGAAGCTGAGCACCTACATCATGCAAGATGACTTGTTGCAGCCCAGGCTGTCAGTTCAGGAGTCTATGGTGATCGCAGCCAACTTGAAGCTGGGAAAGGAACTGGGAAAGGCTGAGAAGGAACTTATTGTGAGTTCCTTAATATAAATTTTCCCCTGTCATTGTCAAATTGCTATTATGAACTTCAAAACTGTTAGCTCTCATGAAATCAGATGGATAAAATATTTTTGTTATTACTCGTACAAGTAAATTTCTGAAATATTGCAGCATTCTTAAAATTGTATCGATCTATAGGCAAATGCATAAATTATAATAACCAAAAGACTGTTAGCCTGTTTTTACCCAACTACGGCGAAGCAAAAAGGAGGGTTATGTTTTGACCGGTATGCATACAACATTAAGTTTAGTACCTATATGCGAAACCCGAATATAGTTTGTTCGAATTATTAAGTAACTGAATCGAATACAATAATTTTTACACCTTGTTATATTTTTATTAAAAAAAATTTGCAAGTATGATGGAAAATGTAACCATTTAATTACAATACAATCGCCGTACGGATAGGTACCTACTGGCTAATTATTATCAATAAGCACAATACGACGCTGGATGCGCGGGCGGCGCGGGGTGCCGCGTGGTGATCGCGTTTGTGTAGACAACTAGGTAACATAACGAGATTTTAACTTTGTGATTTTTCATGATTTTGTTTTAAAATTTTGTACATAGATTCTTTACATAAAAATACTAGACACGTATTTCAGATTTCGCATATACTAAAACTAGGGTTGTATAAATGTATGTTCATCTTTCCCTCATAAGTTCTAGACTACTTCTAATAATTTGACAATTGATTGTTATCGTTGAAAGATCTTGATCTTCCGCTGGTTGTGGGGTATATGACGTCGAATTAAATTAAATATGGCACCCTCTAGAGGACAAAAAGTTACAGCACATTTCAAAATGTATAAATTGCTAGCTAACCCTAAAATAGTTACAACAAAAAGTAAGTTCAAAAACTAAAACCGCTTACTGAAAAATCACGCTTTATAAAAGTACTAGTTTTTGCTAGCGGCTTGGCCCGCGTGGAGGTCAGTGTCATACATATAAACCTTCCTCTTGAATCACTCTATCTATTAAAAACCCGCATCAAAATCCGTTGCGTAGTTTTCAAGATTTAAGCATACATAGGGATATAGGGACAGAGAAAGCGACTTTATTTTATACTACCTATGTAGTGATGAAACAAAAAAATAGTCACATGTGATAGCCGTACGACCACGGCGATAGCCGATCTGATAAGATGTGATAATTTTTTTTAACCCTGACGCAAAAAGAGGGGTGTTATAAGTTTGACTGCCATGTGTGTCTGCGTGTCTGTCTGTGCCACCGTACCTCTTAAACGGGTCAACCGATTTGGGTGTGGTTTTTTAAATTTAAAAGTAGGTTTTTAGCGGTGGTTCTTTGATATGTTTCATCAAAATCGGTTCAGCCGTTTGAAAATTTTCAATTCTTTTCTGGTTGATGAAGGGATTTGAGCATCTTCTACGGGGTCTGATCGAGTCGAAATTTGGTATTCTATTACTTTAATGATATTAGAAGAACAAAGTAACCTTGAACTGATGCTGGCGCATCACCTGGAATTTCCAGGTTATCCAAGTTACTCACACAAAACGCCAAACAGACGATGCCTAGCAATAATGAATGTAACTTTGCTATTATAGAAAGGATAACATTTTCACTGGCCGTCCCCCGACGTGACAATGCTTTGATCAAAATATAAGGCCAATTTTATTTTTTTTCATTTTTATACGTTTTTGTTTGGGTCGGGGGTTTTTTAATTTTTATTTATGTGTCATACTTTTTAGAGCGTGCCACCTACCCTAATAAAACAATACATATTCTAACAGTAGTAAGCGATCGGTAGCTTCAGGGCGTAGTGTTCAGTAGTCGGGTTTTAGATTTTGAATGTATTTTTTAGTAATATTGATAACATCCCATTTCCTAACAAAGATTCCTAAACGTAGGGAGTTAAAAAGGTTTAAGGCCCTGGTAACTTTAAACCAAAATCAAAATCAAAAGTCATTTATTCAAACTAGGCTGAGAGTCAGCTCTTTTTGAACGTCAAAATTACATAAGACAATATACAACAAACGACAATACGACAATATTGTCGTTATGAGGGATAATAGTTCTCATTGCAATCTGTTATGGGTTCAAATCTGTTGTATTAAATTCGAATAACAAATGAGCAAGCGTATGTCGTAAAAATGCAAATAAAATCGTATAAAATTAGATATTAACTATTTAATAACAAATAATCCATCACTGGATGCAGTTTGGCATTTGAAATTTTATGGTATTTTTAATTATGTTTTTATCTGTTATTGAAGGGATACACCGATTTTAAAGATAATTAAGAGTTGACTTTGATGATTTTTTTGATGCATTAAAGTATGTTTTATTATGTTTTGAGTTCCATCACTGTATGCAAAAAAGACTTGAATATCATATATTTTTAGCTTTCAAAATTATTTACTGTTAAAGAGATACACAGCTTTAAAAAACCACCTTTTTGAGCGTTTTCCAGAAATCTCCGCCTTAAATGAACATTTTGTGTCAAAGATATCGTACAATTTAAGTTCCACAAAAGTAATATCAAAGGCTCTGACTCAAATTAAGGCGGTCTTTCCCATGTCTCCAATAATTCATAAATAAAGATTACTTGTTCAAAATTATAACACCAGGAAGTTCAACAAAGAAGTTAAATTGAAAATGAAAAGGTATCTACGGAAACAATTACATTGATTGAAGCAGTAAAATTATTCCTCTTAATCACTTTAATTGTTTAATATTTAAGTTAGGCAAGTGTAGAAACTCATTGAGGGCGTTTCGGAATCTGTTTGACAGTTTCCGCTTTGAGAGAAATCTTAACATGCGAATACCGAAGGGTTTCGATTGTTGGGCTTCTAGCAAACGGGTAGAGCATTTGAGAATTCAAGTGTGGACACAACAACAAACAACAACAACAACAACAACAACAATAATAAAATACAGCAGTCGTTTCACGATAAATATTTAGTTATTTACCTTGTTAATATAGCTTGGTAATGGGCTAAAGAAGACTGATTTTAATTGTTTTTCCTGATTAAAAGATATTAGGGTATTGCGGTTGTGGTCCAGATATAACGGCCCCGACTTACGAATTGTAGGTCGTTGGTTCGAACCCATTCATTTTGCTGCATCTGGTTAGACTGGAAGCCAACGCCAACATAGTTGCGAAAAGGCAGATAATGTCCCACTATTGGGCAATCACTGTTCATTCGAGAGTCATATTAATGATGATGAATATAAGGAATACAAACACGGATGCGACGTAAGAGTTCTCTTAAATGCCAAATCGAACGTCAGAAGAAGTGATTAAGTACGTGAAAATTATATAGGAAGAGCCAAATGCCATACATTCCTTTTAAAAACTCCTGCCCTTTTGAATATTTATTCGATGAAAGGTAATTTCACTTACATTCCAGTAATTACTTATAATTATTTATGATATTCTTTATTTATTTTCCTTATAACAATGAGGCGGAACTTGGCATTATTATTTTATTATTTAAATATTACTGAGCCAACAGGTTACCTACCTACATAATATATTTAAATAAAAATTGTTGTTACTCCAACCTGATTGCTTAATTAATTATTTTGATTCAATTAGGTGCTTGTTATTTATTTATTGTTCCTGTATTGTTTTTATAATAATGTGTATTTAATTATAAATAAATAATTAATCAGTAGTCGGTTTTGTCACATGACGTTATATAATATTGACGACACGGTTGGCGTAATGGCTGAGCGATCGACTGCTGCGCAGCGTGTCGCGGGTTCGATCCCCGCACGGAACAAATATTTGTATGATCTGCAAGTAATTGTTCCGGGTCTGGGTGTTTGTGTTTGTGAGTTTTTATGTTTGTAAACGCACCCACGATACAGGAAGAAATTCCTAGTGTGGCGCAATGTTTTTTTTTTTAAATTGAGTAGTCAGGTTTTAAAATTGAGAAGAAGCCACCATTGCGGTGTAAGTTCGGTTTAGAGTGACCCCATGAAATTTTGACCAAGCCACGAGCCCCTTTCTTGCGTAAATAAATTATCTAAGCTAAATAAAAAGATAAAATAAATATCGAATTAAAGAATCAGTACTTGTTCTAAGTTGAATTAAGTTTCCTTTGAGGTCCCTCTTAAATCAGATTAGATCACGTTTGCTTTATATTGGACCATGAAAACTTTTAGATTGGGTACTTGAATGTGACCAATCAGTGATCTGGTTTAAATGTAAAAGGTAGGTAAATGATAAATGGCTTACATTGAAAGTATGTAACTTTGCAGAAATAAAAATAAAAGCTATTAAGATAATCTGCCGCTGAAGACTGCATTTATCAAATAGAATGTAATTTTGTTTCTTATTTGTTCGGCATAAGGTTTAAAATATAAATTCTTAAAGAACTTAACTAATGTTTACTTATTTCGTATGTAAACCCACTTAGGCTTTCTACCAAAAGTTTTATATCAATAAATTATAAAATTAAATGACACAGTAACAGAATTTGATAAACTAGACTGTGGAAGTAACTGATATTTTATTTGATCGATGTGAAACATATTAAATTTGAAAAGCTTTGTAGGATTCCTGTAATTTTGTAAGTATGTATCACTTTCTCAGCGAAATCAAATCGAGTCGAGGTTTTTTCATAAAAGAAACATTGCCATATATCTGACGCTAAATTATTAGCCTACAACCATAGTTCTAATTAATTAGGTAATTAACCATAACCGTAGCCTAGTCGTTATCATTATCTAAATCATTGTGTTTTATCAACTAGTCAACTATATCTATAATAAATATCTATAACTAGCTGACCCGACGGACGTTATCCTGTCTCAACTATGAATATTGAATTCACGTGGGTATAATATTCGAAAAGTAACTTGGTTGTAAAGTTTTCTTAAATTTTCTGATGTTACGCGCAACTTTCTTGTTTTTTCTTTCTTAAAAACTTTTTCCTGATAATAACAAACACAACAACAAAAAAATAATTAGCAAAATTGGTTCAGCCGTTCACGTGTGATGTTTTCGTCACTTTAATTAAATTGGACGGTTTGCCTAATTAATATTAGGCAAACCGTGCAAGTGCTGTGCACAGCTTTATGTGATAAGTTCATTGTAGTGCCATATAAATTATGACTAAACTTTTTGTTAATGTTTATGTGAACTAGTCGTTGGAGTCCCATAATAAATAAATAAATAAATAAATACGACCCGTTATTTTCACGCAGTATCATTGACAACCCATCAGTTGCAATGATTTCGCGTGCGCAAGACTTGCGCAATACTTAATTAAATGGTGCAATAAAAATTAAACTCGCTCAAAGTTTTGGTCAATCATTGCACAGTCTTCATTATTAACCCTAAACGGGCAAAAACATGGCGCAATTCGAGATATCGTGCAATGTAATGGACCGTTAAGGGCCCGCCTAATAGTCATGAATGGCAGTTTCTTGTTATTGCTTTGTAGGCAAGAGAACACTGCTTTCCATTTGCTTCATATTTTTTACCTTTCATGGAATGGGCTAAAGATTTGTGATCTTATATTTCAGGTGGAAGAGATTCTCCAAACCCTTGGCCTCTGGGATCACAGAAACACCTTGTCTGAGAAGCTGTCTGGTGGTCAACTGAAGCGGCTGTCAATAGCCTTGGAGCTGGTCAACAACCCACCCATCATCTTCTTGGATGAGCCTACTACGTGAGTTTCGACTTTTCTTTCTTATTATTTAAACACCTTTAAATGTTGTAGAACCTAGATTATTTGTACAGTAGTTTATTGCAGGTCGCACTGACTTAAGATCTAAGAAGTCAACTTTAGTCAAAGTGCTTTATACTCTAACTAGGGATCCCAAATACAACATGGCTGATGTAATATTGTGGCCACGAAAATCAGTCAATTCTAAATTCTGTTCCATCTTTAACCACTTCGGAAACCCTCATCACCTTCAACGAAAAATATTATCTGCTTAGCCTTTTACCAACTAGTTTGGGGTCGGCTTCCAGTCTAGTACCTACCAGTATTTTAAATAGAGCGACAGCCTATCTGACTTCCAAAACGCAGTTATTAGGTTACACGATACCCCTTGTAAGATTGGTTCTTAGACTTTTGGTCTTTTAACTACCAGAAAACGTAAAATATGTGGTCACAAAATTCCTGTCAAAAACACAGCCGCTTATGAATAATAAAAATACCTCAATTCATTAACAGTGTTAAGAACAAAAGGTACCCTAAAACAACCCCTTTTTTCTACGACGATGACGTTTGTCTCATTACAAGAGGAGGGTTAAAAAAACAATTAGACACAACCGGCATAACAGGATTAATCCGCACGTTTGAGGAAAAGAATAATCCTCGGATTAAACATGAGTAATTGGTGTCATTATGGCTGCCCTCGTGTGTTCGTGTAATACCATTTTTCTGTTTCCTTTTGAGGAAGGAAAAAGGCGTTATTTAATTTAACCCAAATCTGGTAATGACAGAACCTTGTTTTCTTGCTTATCATGACGGCAAAGTCAAGTAAAAAAAAGGATTGCTACAAAAAAAAAACATCTGGTAGTCAACGTGTTTTCCGGCCAAGAAGAACCCTTTTTTATTTTGTACTCTTGATTATCTAAGGTCACTACAATTTTTGCCCTTACATACAATGAATAAATAAATTGTACCTAACAACGATTTTACCCTAGAAATGGCTCAAATAAACGCTCTCAAACAGAAACGATTCAGCAACTAAATACATTGCTTCTAATCTGTATTCTCCCCGAATTTGAGCTGAACAGCATTCCTTTGTAAACACAAAATCTTTGAAGCAATTCATTAATATCTATTGCCTAAAAGGTTCGTTCCAATCGGAAAGCTAAACAGAATTACATAAGTACAATGGGAGATAATTGGCTTAATGACTAGGTCCCCCCAATAACCTTTTATTGGACATTTAACCTGAAGCGTGTTTACGGAATCACGGCATGTACTTAATCCATTGAAAGAGGCTATTTTGACAAAAATAGCCCGTAGGACCCTGGATGCTGATTTGTGGGACCTTTTTGACGTGATCCCTTTTGTGTTGCATTAATTTGGTCCTGGTCCTTCGATTCTGCTTTTGGGGTATGAACAAAATAACGCATACGTAATTAGTCTATAATTTTCCCACTGCTGGGACACAGTATTTCTTAAACAACGCTTATGTGCTTTTTTTTTTGGGTTGGAAATCATCAAATAAGTTCTCCCGCTCTGAGTGGAGCAGGAAGCGTGTCAGACTTTTACTGAATAAAACCCACCCGTGTTCCCTCAGTTGCCTGTGTGCCAGGGGCCACGGTATCTCTTTCGAACAACCCACACCCCTGGCAGGCATCGGCCCTTACGGGCCCCATCAGTTGTTGCTGACATCTTTTTGAGGCGCGCGTGGAACACAACGCGCTGTCGACCCGGGCTTGGTGATTACCGGACAGCGAGCTACCTATTACTCGCCATCCGTTGGTTTATAACCCATTACATATTGAGACCCCTCCGTGACTCAAAAAGCACGTTAAGCCGTTGGTCCCAGCTGTCATTTGTAGACTTCTGACAGTCGGATAGTCAGAAGCCCACTCGCCGTCCGCAAGCCTGTGCCTACGGTGGCCGGGAATCAGCCAGGGATTCCCGACGCCCAGGGCGTCTCCTGCAAAGGCTACGGTCGTGAGGGCGCATGTACTGCCTCTCCCTCACGTACGCCGCCTCCCTCTTTGCGAGCATTACTGCTTTGCTGAAGGAAGCGACTGCTAACCATGCACTCTCGCTCCGTACCATGGTCTGGACCAGGACCGGTCGCGAGAGATCGCCGCTGCCGATCACCTCCATGAGGACATGGCGGTGCTCCATCCAAGCCGGGCAGACCTCTATCGTATGCTCCACCGTGTCTTCAGGGCGATCTTTGCAATGGAAACACCCGGGCGTTTCCTCCCGCCTTATACGAAACAAAGCACGTCCCGAAACAGCCGTGTCCAGTGAGGACCTGTGTCAGGCGGAAGGTGACGACACAAACCTCAAAGAGGGGACTTACCGCCGCAAACGTGGTGTACCCAACACTGGGTTGCGACAATCGTACTCTCCACGTTGCCATGAGATCCCGCCGGAGCTCTGTCCGCTGTGCCGCGATTCCCCGCGGCAGCGGAGTTATGCCCCGGCGTTTGGCTTCCTTGCGCCACTCCAAGGTGTGCGCGAGGACTTTTGACTCCGGATCCCATGGCGGCATGCCAATTTCGTTCGATCGTAATTTTTTAGATGCAGAATTCGCGGTGAAGATTCAGGTTATTCTAATTTGAATGACCAAAATCTTTACCCCCAACGTTCTATATCGTGCCTAAATGCTTCTTCAAAAAGGCGCGACGCGACAATTTTTAGAGAAATTGTTTTACGTGAGTTGCGTCACATCTGTTTGCAGGAGCCTTTAATTGAGCGTCAGTAAGAAATACTGGAGCGCCTTGCCATGGCGTTAGCACAGGAGAAGGGCCGTCTAACCCAGTCGATAAAGGAGTAGTTACGTAGTCACGTAAATAGGAAGAGCCTGCCCAACCTCTCATTACTAAACAGTTCGTAGGCAGGCAAAAAGGTGGTAATTTTGTGAGGCACAAGATAGCGCTCTTTAATGCACCTTCATACGCTGAGGTCTTAATATAAAATGCAATAATTATTTTTTATGTTGATACCGTGTGGGATTAACGGTGTCCTGTTTGATTGAAGACACACGTTTGACTGAATTCAATCAAACAAAATGAAAGTTCCAAAACGAAATTATAGGTAATAGGATGTTTCATCCTTGATTTCCATTGTAATTATTTTATGGTATCCTCTAATGAGAAAATTGAATAATTGGGCAAATGATTATCATATCGGAAGCAAAAGCTTAGTAGCTATGTACTATAATTAACATTATAAGCAGTGGTTATTTAAACTTTATATATGGTCAAATTAAATTAGCTAGACGCGACAGGTGTTTGGGGTTATCTTTACATGATTAAATAAAAAATAAATTAATTTGATGACTTTCTCTGTGGGGTGATCGACTGCAGTTAGAGTAGTCACTTGAAGCATTAATTCATTTATAGAACTATCGATATCTAAACATCATCATCATCATCATCGTTATTTCAGCCGAAAGATGCCCACTGCTGGACATAGCCCTCCCCCAAAAGAGGGGTTTTGACATAATCGCCACGCTTGGCAGGCGGGTTGGCTATCGCAGTATGGTTGCAAAAATGCGTAGAGAACGCTGCTGCCCATTCTCTAGTAAGGCCGTTAGTCGCTTTCTATGACACCCACGGGAAGAAATGGGATGGTGCTATTCTTTTACGTCCTTCACCACACGGAACATATATACACACGACATCTAAACATGACAAAATAATATAAAACAGATTTTCTCAACACATAATTCAAGTCACTCGCAGCGGTCATTGATGTGGTATTCCGTCGCTTTCACGGACAAGGGCCACCGGAACGCACAAAGATTTAGTGCAAATAAGGGATATTAAGTTTTGTTTACTAACACAATTTGTTATTATAATATGTATATTTAGGTTAAGGTATATGTATGGGTCTTTGTAACCTGAAAATAAATGGTTTATTATTATTATTAAAAAACCAAAAAAAAAAACATTTTTTTTTTTTGGTAGCGATACCCATAACGTCTATAGTGTCGCTAGTTAATTTAATTTAACCCTGTTTGGGCAGATTTTACGAATTAGTAATAATAAAAAAAAAATGGTAGCTTTTCCAAACTGAAACAGTCGAAAAAAAAACAGCGGACAAAAGATTATTTCTGATTATAGGCCTCATCAAAAAAAAACCTTTGTAACGTTCAACAACTTTCATTAACATTATAAATATTTAATCAAAGGCCAGTTTTCGGTTCTAAGGACCATTTCGTATGAACTTCATATCAGTTTCGTCTTCGAATCATAGGGACCCAAGGCCTACGACCAATACAAATTAAGCTTTTAAACATCACGATCAAATAATTACAGTTAAGTATGTGACAGAGATTAGCAAGTTTAGTATGTACTCGTACAATGTTATCCTTGTAACTTAATGTACTTTGTATGTCTTGGGTGTGCACCGCTAATGATCCTTTTATGAGGCGTACTCAGTCATACTGCACATTTGTAACTTAGGTTTTTACTGCAAAACGCAATTATGTCAAACTAATGTAAATAAACGAACAGCAACGATTTAAACTTTTTGTGCCAACACAACAGTTTGTTGCGCCACTTCTTCCCAGCTAAAGCACTAGGACCAGCCAACTGGCTTTAATTACGTAGGTGTACCAATTCCATAGATTTCACACCAATGTTAAATTCAGAAACTCAAAAATTACTTATCATTCCTCATTCTGGTTCTCATTAAATTTTGTAAAAGGCTTTAATTTTAACGGTATTTAAGTTTAAAGGGTCATAACTCAATTTCATTTGTTTAGGCGCGTCAACAAACCATAAAATTTTAGGATGATAAAACAATGGCCATTTATTAGTATAAGGGTCTGCTATTCTGCCTAATTGTTCATAATTTTGTACATTGTAAGTTGGTATTCATTTTGTTCTTATTTTTTATTTTTTATTGGTTCTCTTACAATTGATTTACAACACAAAATACAAAATTGAGGCAGCCCCGGTAAGTTTTATGGATACTTGCGATGGGGTTACCTCGCAACTTCATATGGGTTGCTAACTATAATATAATAATAATAATAATAAAGCCCTTTATTCCGAAAAAAATATTTACAATAATGGTTACAACAAAATCACAAAATGTCTCGTATTTCGGTGTGCCTCAAGGCATAGGCCTCCTCTAACAATTTCCACTGTCGTCTGTCGCGAGATACCCTCCTCCAGTTTGGACCTGCTGTCAGCTTTATTTCTTCCTCCCATCGAGTGGGCTGTCTTCCCCGATTTCTTTTGCCATCCCTCGGATACCACTCTGTCACTACTTTGCTCCACTTTCCTTTGGTGTCTCGCATCATGTGGCCAGTCCACCTCCACTTTTGTTGGTCTATTCTTATTAGAATGTCGGTCACTTTTGTTTTGGACGGGAGATCTGTGTTTCTTATTCTATCCCGTCTCTTTGAACCTACCATGCTTCTCTCCATTGCTCTTTGACATTTGGCAAGCTTTTCCCTGAGCGATTTCGTTAGTGCCCATGTCTCACACCCATAAGTTAAACATGGGAGTATACATGAGTTGAAAGTCTTTCTTTTCAATGCCATACCTAGGTCTTTAGACTTCATTATCTCCTTAAGGGACCAGTATTTCTTCCAACCAATTGCAATTCTCATATTTATTTCTTGGTTAATTTGGTCTTTGGTAGAGATGATTTGACCAAGGTATACGTAGTCCTCTACATAGGCTAACGCTTCCTCCTTTATTTTAATATCTATTTTTTTTGAGTTAGTCATTATTTTTGTCTTGCTGTAATTAATTTTTAGACCGATTTTTTGGCTTTCTTCGCTCAGACTTTGTAGCATGGCTTGCAAGTTTTCTGGTATTTCAGCGAATAATACCAAGTCGTCGGCAAATCTTAGGTGTGCTAACTATAATATTGAGACATAAATAATAGAAGAAAGAAAAAGCTTAGGTTCTCAGGTGTTGACAAAATTGTTGTAGCATGTTCAGGTATGTGCAGTGTTTGTGTGGATGTATGTGTATGGATGTGCGGGGTGTGTGAGAAAGACTAGGTGTGTGTTAATGATTGATTGACTGATATATGTTAAAATCGATCATCTGTCACTATTTATCTACTTTCTTTAAAAATGTTCTGTGCGTCTGTTTTGAAAGAATTTACAAACAGAACAAAAAAGAAAAATAAAATCACTACATCTGATATTGTTATTGTAATATTGAAAATACAATTTAAATAGACGATATAAGATCGACTAAACCACAGTTCGCCGCAAAATCAAAGAGGATTCTGTTTAATTTTAATCTAGATTCTCGTCATATCCACATATACACCGTGACATTTTAGTCGTCTTACAAAGGTGGTACACTCAGTGTATCCGACATAAAATACCGATAGGCGCGATTCAAAAATTGTTACTATTAACTAAAATAATAGGTGCAAAGCATAATAAACAATGCTTTATAATTATGAAACACTGTTAATAATGTTTACGTATCAAAGGGTAGAAGATACCTATACCATAACGTTCCATCATTCATTCCATCTCCATATAAGGGTGTTTTAAACTACGTCATGCGTCTTAGACATTTTAATTTTTAATCATTCACGTGTTCAATTTTTTTATTTTTTGTATTTAAATGTATAGTAGTCATTGGATACCTACATGAAGGGCGCTGCCGCTGTAAGACGACTAAAATTTCACGGTGTATATGAGAGTTCGGAAGCGGAGATATTTTGATCTACGAGATCTTGAAAATAATATTAATCAATGTTGGGGTCATCTTCCAATTTTACCGTATGCAGCTGAATCCCAGTATATAACCTGGAGCGACTGCCTATTTGACCTCCACAACCTAGTTACTGGGTAAAACGATACTCCTTGGTAAGACTGGTTGTCAAACATTCCGGGCGCCTGACTACACGTATCAGCTGTGAAAAGATCTACAAATAACAACTTGGACTAACGGCTTAACGCATCTGTTGGATTTACATCTCTGGCTTCAGGAGCTTTACGAGCATAGAGACAAGTAATATACACCGTGACATTTTAGTCGTTTTACAACGGCAGCCCACTTCATGTATCCAATGACTACTAATCATTTATTATAAAAAAATGATATTTTTGGACATATCAATAATACTTTTAAAAAGTATAATTTACTTAGACGCATGATGTAGTTTTGAATACCCTGTTATGGAGCTGGAATGAATGATGAAATGTAATGATATTATGGTAGGTATGTAGAAATCTTCTACCGTTTGATACGTAAACATTATTAACAGGGAGGGTGTTTCATAATTCAAAAGCATTATTTATTTTTCTTAGTACCTATTATCTTAATTAATGGTAACAATTTTTTAATCGCGCCTGTATGTATTTTAAGTCGGATACATTGAGTGGCCTACCTTTTTAAGACGACTAAAAAGTCACGGTGTATACTTCCGACTTTCGACGCACGGAGTGGTCTCGGTATGTCATCATCATCATATCAGCCGAAGACGTCCACTGCTGGACATAGGCCTCCTCCAAATGGGAAGGGGATTGCCATAATCGCCACGCTTGGCAGCGGGTTGTCGATCGCAGTGCGGTGGTAAAATACATAGAGAACGCTGCTGCCCATTCTCTAGTAAGTCCTATAGTCGCCTTCTACAACACCCACGGGAAGAGAAGGGATGGTACTATTCTTTCACGTCCAGCACCACACGGAACCTGTACACATGTACACCTGCACGGTCTCGGTATGTAATGAATGGAAACCCATTCCACGGACTGACCTCGTCAAGCATGGCGTAACCTGGAAGATCAACCCCTGCAGCTGATATTACGCGGCCTAATTTACGTTTATTTATTTATTTCAGTGGCCTGGACATCGTCTCGATCCGCCAGCTGGTAGTTTTGCTTCGTCTGCTGTCTCGTCAAGGCAGGACCATTGTGTGCACGGTCCATCAACCATCGGCGTCACTCTTCACTCTCTTCGACAAAATATACGTGTTGGCAAGAGGAATGTGCTGTTATCAGGTAAGTTTTCTTTTTCAAATCTTATTGTTTTTACGAGCCTTCGTTTAATACTTCTACAGAGATTTTGGAAAGTTAGTTGATTTTGCTAAAAGTGCTGACCTGTCAATAGTCAGTAGGTACCTACTCTTTGTAGTCTCACAGTCCGGAAGCCTAAGCAAGGTCACGATAGTATTTTTCAGGAGTAGATGGATTGTTCCTCACACGCCAATGCCTATTAGAGCTTCGGTATGCCATTAATCTAATGTTTGTTTATTCGATCCTTGATTATTTACAATAACACTTGTGGTATAAGAAAAATATCAATATTGATATTGGTCGCTAAATGCGCTATGGAGCGGGCTAGGAACGAAATTATTGGAAAAGAAACGGAGCTACCGACGTAGCTTGCAGAGTGAGCAAGCTGAAGTGGCAGCTGGCCAAGACCTTAAAAAGATGGCTGGGACAGACTGGATACGGACGACGGAAGACAGAGTGGTGTTGCACAGCCTATCGCAGTTCACTGATGGACATTGGCAGAGGCCCATGTCCATCAGTGGACTGCGATAGGCTGTGTTGATTGATTGATTTAATATTGATGCACCTTTGCAAAAAAATCATCATGTCATTAAGGAACTTCTAGGTCTAAGACTAAGTACAGATGTCATTTCTGATTTCAAATTTCATGTCTCTTAACCCATTTAATTTACGTCTTTGGATTGATTTTAGCACAAAAAAAAAATCAAAAATACGACTTCAAGTCAGAATTTTTATCACACACACACAGATAGCCGTAGCACAACCAAACTTAGATTGTCTCACAAACTAATTATCTAAATTCCTATTAGGAAATATGTCAATCACTCCAAAGTTTCCTGAAACCCAAATCAAATGGTTTATTCATTAAAATCGTCGCGTTTTGATTTACGTCACCAATTTAATTGGTTTGTCTTCACTTTCAAAAGGCTTATATTCGAGTTTTGTGATATTTCTTGAGATTTGTTGAGTTTACAGTATTTATTTAGTAAATGGCATTCACTATACACCGTGAAATTTTAATGGTTGTTCTCCCGCGGCAGAACAACTTGCCATAAGGAGTATTTTCGAAGCATAGAGTAAAAGTATAAAAATAAGAATTTTTTGTTTTAAAATTATAAAAAAATATTAATAAACTCGATAAAACACTAGAGGTAACTTGTAGGTACTATTCGAATCGCATGCACCACCGACAAAGGGAACAGCGATGCATAAATGTTCAAAGCAAAATAAACTCTCGCACGTGGTGCTTTTTCACAATGGTTAATCTGCCATTTTTTGTTTCTAATATTTTATTTTTTTATAAAACAATTGTATTACCAAGACAAAACCATTTCGCTGCGGGAAAACAACCATTAAAATTTCACGGTGTATAGCGTACCGCCCCTGCTTCAAGCGGTTTTAAAAACCGACCGTCTTGAGAACACATTAAGATTTCTTTATTAAATGTTACTAAAATATTAATGTTTTGTACACATAAACCTTCCGGAATAAAATCTCTAAATTATGGTTAAAACGTATCAAACACCACATGCCACTTTATTCTATAACGTCTTTTGACTGAAATGATTTATAATGATGATGATGATTTATAAATTGTATTTATAATAGAAATATAATAAGTTTATTTCAAATAATTCGTTGAAGATTATTTCAATAACTGTTTACAACATGGTGTACCCGCATTCGCCAAAAGAATTCATGTTGACAGCCGAACAATAATTGAATTACATTATAGATTCTAGCCATGTCATAACATGCCAAACAATAAACACATTTTTTATGTAAAAATAAATTATTAGTTTTGTACATTCGTAATTATGTTGAAAATTATAATAACGAAAAAAAGAATACTGGTCATTCTAATCACTTACGGTGGCGGCGATCTCTCGCGTCCGGCCCTGGTCCAGGCCATGGTACGGAGCGAGAGTGCATGGGTAGCCGTCAACTTCTTCTGCGAAGCAGTAATGCTCGCATAGAGGGAGGCGGCGCACGTGAGGCAGAGGCAGTACATACGTCCTCACGGCCTTAGTCGTAGGCGCGGGCTTGCGGATGGCGAGTAATGGGTAGCTCGCTGTCCGGTAAGAACCAAGCCAGGGTCGATGGCACGTTGTGTTCCACGCGCGCCTCAAAGAGATGTCAGCACCAACTGATGGGCCTGCAAGGGCCGATGCCTGCCAGGAGTTACGGGTTGTTCGAAAGAGATACCGTAGCCGCTGGCACACAGGTAATTGAGGGAACACGGGTGGGTTTTAGTCAGTAAAAGTCTGACACGCCCTCCTGCTCCACCCAGAGCGGGAGAAGTTATTTGAGGATTTCCCACCCTCAACAAAAAAAAACAAGATACAGTTAAATAATCTTATTTTACATGAAGCGACGGCCTATCTGGCTTCCGTACCCTGGATAACATCTAAATAACTGGGTAACATGATACGTTTTGGTAAGACTGGTTGTCAAAAATTTGGGCTTCTGACTTCTGACTGTTAAAGATTTATAAATGACGAAGGGGCCTCATATGTAAAGGACGGCCACCTGTCCACTGACCGACCTCGGCCACACCCCCTTCGATCGGCTAGTGCGTCTGTAATTATTTAGCTACGAGTCCTATTAAGCATTCAATCTTTAAAACAATAAATTGACGTGAAACAAATGTCGTGCTCAACCTTTACCTACTTTAAATCTGAGGGCTTTTCGTCCAGCTCGTGCCCCACACCTGCTCCCATAACACCGTAGGTTGGTTTTGCGCAAGAATATGCTGACTGGACTGTGGACGAATGGAAGGACGTACTAATCTCAGATGAGAGCAGAATAGCCTTAAGAGGTCCAGATGGACGTCAGCGTGTCTACAGGTGTCAAAATAAAAACTTTGCTCCATGCGCTGTAACCGAAACAGTGGGTTACCAAGGGGGGTCCATAATGGTTTGGGGAGGTATCTCTTACGAGGTTCGTACTGATATTGTTGCATTCGATAGAGGCAGTCACGCTAGTTTTATAATGCTCCGAGGGGTTCTGGGTTTTTCTATTAGAAACTTCTTAGTAGCAGCCCGGAGTTTGGAAGTTGGAGGTGTGATACCCCATGCCTCGATTCTGCACCTGTTTTCTCTCCGGTCGTGTCAAATCGCCGTCCCATCGGACTTTAAGAGTGAAAGAAGAGAGAGTGCAGCTGTATCTGGGCACACACGAATTCACTATAAACCCTCCCGCACCAAAGCTCGTCTCCACTGAGATTGGTTCTGGAGGACTAATTATACCTAGATAATCTGAATATTTTTAGGCTAAAACTTTTTGATTTAATTAAAATTTTCATTGGTATCATTAGAATTCACAGGAGAGCTTGGTACACCTGATACCAACCATTTTATTAAAATAAAGGCCCAATAGTTTTTTATTACATTCATATTTTTACTACTTAAGTACTTTAGTTCTAATCTCTTTTCTGATTCGCTTTATTTTCAATGGAGTAGGTATTACATCTAGATATTTAATTCAGATGATTTCTAAATCTGTGCATTTGGAATATATTTTACTTGAGAATTTCTACTTAAGGGGAAAATAGTCGCGGGCTCGAACTCAATGATGGGCCTGGTTACAAAGCACGCTGTCTCACCGGGCATCGTGCTCGTCAGAGGATGAGCAGTTAGAAGCTAGTCTACACGTACACCATTATTGAGTGAGATGCAGGATCATTTATAGTACAACAGGCGCGTAAAAAATGAAGAACAGTCCTTCGAAAGATCGGATTTTATGAAAAAATCACTGCATCAATCAATGACCAATAAAGTTTATTGTACTTTTCGATATTTGAGCTTTGTCGGTACCGACCTGGTTTTTTTCAGATTTTACACTTCTTTTATTACTTTAACATGCCCAACGTTAGGTTAAATTAGCAAGAAAAATGAATCTTTGTTGGCTCCTAACTTTTTAATGGCTTTTTATTTTAGTATTTTGTTTCCGTACAGACAAAATTAATAATGAGACAAAACCGAACAGTGGAGTAATACACTCCCGAAGTTTGTATGAGAAAAATGTGGACTAGATTCACCTTAAGGCTTCAATTTCACGTATTTGTGAAAATAAAAGAAGTACCTGACTGAAGTAAGACATCTAGGAAGCCTACGTACTTTTTAGCTATAACAACATCACGCCAGTAATACCCAAAGGGTTAGGCAGAGGTGTAGGTACCTATCGTACTCCACATAACGCCAGGGCGAGCTTATTGCCGTTAACCGGGCACGAATCCAAACTCCGGACTACTACAGAGAAATTCCGGATAAGTAAATAATAACAATAAAACTTTGTCCTCTTTGTCGCTTTTCTTTTGCGTTGTTATTGGCCAATGGTTATACAAAAGCACTATAATAAATCCATTTTCAATAAATACATCATTACCGAATCATACAAATTGTCTGACAAATTGTACTTACATTTATTATTATTCTCAAATTATTATTGTAATACTTATTAAGAAGAATAATTAAGAATAATAATTATCCGTTTGAACACATCCCCTGCAACAAGTTCCAACAAATTCCTTATAAAAAGCCTCACCTAATACACGTTTACAAAACCCTAAATCTCAAACAAAGACGAAACAAACTTAAAGAATTGACTTACTTTTACTATCGATAAGGAAAAAATAAAATATGAATATTACTATACCAAAGTTTGAAGAGCTCAAGAGGATCTTCCTTGAAGAACTACCTATATTCACGACTGATATTTAAGACGCAAAACTTTGGTAAACGCTTGTTATATATTTCTGGAGAAGTTTATAAGCTGTTTATGAGGTACTGATTTGGTGTCGGCTTTCTTTTCAAAGTTTGCTATAAAGACATGTGAAGATATGTTTTTTATTTTTGTAACGGTACCTACTATTTGAAAACCAGTTTTTTTTTTTACTTAATACAGCACGTGCAGAATGTAGGGTAATAATATTCCATACATACATACTTAAACTCACGCCTTCGGTCCAATATAAAATTAATATATTATTTCCATCGTAATATTTATTTAAAACATGTAGAATTGGCTGATCCATTTGTGAAGGTTGTCCTTGCTACGGCCTACTTGGGTACGAAGTTTTTCCAGGTAGCCCACGGTAGCTTGTGCTCAGGTGGAAGGCTCTGATAATTTATTCAAACTAAAGCCGAGAGTCAGCACTTTTTGAAAGTCAAAATTACTTATGACAGATCCGAAAACTGCCACCTGTTTTTTGCCACATCTTACATCATTACCTCAACTGTGCTAGCCAAAGATCACATGACATCTCACACTTAATAATAATAAAATACTCGACGTACCTTTTCACTACACGATGTCCCTACGTACAATTTCGTCGTAAATCGTTTGACAAACTGCCTCTCGACTGTAAAATTAATGACGAGATCAAAGCTGTAATTGACATCGTTCGGGGCTCGTACAAAGGTTTTTCAGTCAAAGGGTGGACGTTCTAAATTGCTGTAAACAGATGTTGCGATGAAATTGATGACAGATTTCCAGATGTATAAATCTTCATTTTGGAATATGTATATGTGTGTGTATGTATGTGTTTTGTGTATGGATTGAATTGAATTGAACAGCAGTGGTGGCCCAGTGGTAACGATCGCGACTTACGAGTTGTAGGTCATAGTGTCGAACCCAGGCAGGCCTATATTTACTTTGTGTAAATTATTTTATCACCCCCAACCGTCCCTTGCCCGCAGAAGTGCCAGCCCGCGCCGAAGCTGAGCAAGTAGAGTTAAAATCCCCATAATCTAATAATAAAGAAATTGTTTGATCCAGCCTGTCCCCACTTGCTGTCCTCCCTAAATAGTGACGTTCTGAGCGGAGGCCCGAACCCCGCAGGGGGTGCTCTCAGCGAGCGGTTGCTGTAGTTTTTAAGCGTACTTTTGTAAGCCCTGGCTGGAGGCTCTTAGTCTAAAAGCTAATAGTCCCCACAGGAAAGCCCGGTTAAGCAGTCACGGCCTCTCAAGGTCAACTGCGAGATGCCATACCCATCACCACTGCTCTCAAAACGGTGAAGGAAAACATCGTGAGGAAACCGGCATGTCCTATAAACAAAAATTCGAAGACATGTGATATCTACCAACCCGAACTGGGCCCGCGTGGTGGATTGTGGCCCACTCCCTCTCACAGAGAGGAGGCCGCACTGGGAACGTTATAGTCTGATTAAAGTGACATTGAAAGTTGTACCCGCTAATGAGACACAATTGATTTTCTATTTTTTTTTTTTTTTAATAATAATAATTTATTTAATATAAAAAACGTATACAAATAGAGTACATTTAGTCAACTTTACTACTAATTTCACATACAATTATAGTGCCTAAAAATAAACCTTTTCTAAAATATTTTTTTATTACAAGTGCAATTGATAATGTTTTGGGCATTAGAATGTTAGATAGCGACCCGCCCGATCTAGGTTTATTCAAACCTATTGTCAAGACTGAATATGGAACTTGTAAATAACTGATAATTCTCGTGCTGCACTTGTGGCTAAATAATTAAACTACGCTTGTCGAGGTCAGTCCGTGAATGGGGTTTTTTTGTGAGGATGTGAAATCCTCAAATAACTTCTCCCGCTCTGGGTGGAGCAGGAGGGCGTGTCAGACTTTTACTGACTAAAACTCACCCGCGTTCTTTCAGTTGCGTGTGTGCCAGGGGCCACGGTATCTCTTTCGACCAACCCGCATTCAGGCATCGGCCCTTGCGGAACCCACCAGTTGGTGCTGACATCTCTTTGAGGCGCGCGTGGAACACAACGCGCCGTCGACCCGGGCTTGGTCCTTATCGGACAGCGAGCTACCCATTATATATTGAGACCCCTCCGTGACTCGAAAAGCACGTTAAGCCGTTGGTCCCAGCTGTCATTTGTGGACCTCTGACAGTTGGATAGTCAGAAGCCTAAAAAGTCTGGAGGTCAGATAGGCAGTCGCCCGATCTAAAATACTAGTATTCAGCATTTCAGCTGCGGCATCCGCAGCTGGAAGCTGACCCCAAAATAGTTAGGAAAAGGCAAGGCAGACTTTTGATGGAACTAATTATGTCTAACGATAGTAGATCCCACAGCAACAACTTCGATGCCGCCTAGTTTAAATGTAACTGGGCATAAAAGTTTAAGGTAGGTACTATGAAGTAGATTTAAGGCTTGTGCAGACTAGCTCAACGCGACGGTCACATCGCGACACTCGTATAACAATTTCTATGAAAACTTTATGGAATCATTCTACAAGTATCGCGTCGCGCTGTCGCGTTGCGCCTTTTGAAGAAGCCTTTATCCGTTTGGAATGAAGACTTGCTAAGCATTGACCTGAATCATGATTTTATGAGCTTCTTAGAAAGAGTGTTCAACATGTCAAGCAAGAAATAAAAGGTTAAGGACAGGCTATTAAACTAGACTATAAACTATAGCCTTAAGGCTCAAAGCGGCGCGACGTTGCGCGACGCGATTCTAGTAGAACAATTTCCATGAAGTTTTCTTAGAAAGTTTTCTACTAGAGTCGGGTCGCACCTGGCTGCAGGAGCCTGTACTTGTTTTTTATCTCTATTCTGAACTGAAGAGAAAAACATAAAAAAAAATCAGACTTTTGTTCTTCAGTAATACAACCACTTTATTTATCTTTCTTGATATAATTTCAGTCCAATAAAAAGAAGAAGAAAGTTTAAGCAACTTAATAAGCAAATAAAGGTTTGGCCATAACATGAGATGCCAAATCAACTCATCATGGCGGTATATGTGTGGTATGCCTGTGTATACAGGGATTAAATCGGGTAAATAAATTGCCTCTGTCACGAAAAGGTCAAGATCTCATGCAAATCCTACGACCATAATATTTACTTAGGGAACATAATGAGTTTTTGGTAAGGGCGGCGACGACATAAACTTTATAGCGAAGATACGTGTTTAACCCTAAAATGATGTCTCGATAATAGTCTGTCATAACTTCGGAGTGTTTCACTTAACCCCTCGCGTGAGTAATGGCTTGGATATAAAACGTTTTTACAGCGATTACTTTAAACTCTATTTGATTTTGTCACACGATTTCAGATAAATGATTCATATTTTTATTTATGATTATGTGTATATAATATTAATTTCTCTACAAGTTTACTCCACCTTGTGACTAGAATTAAAAATTATTGAGTGCACTTATGGGCTACTCGAATAATAAACAAATTGCACCATTCTGCACCTAACACTCTAAGTTGGTTCTCAGTCTTGTTGATATTTTATTATTAATTAAACTAATTTATGTTAAACCCTACTGCTAATTTCACAGTAACTTACTTTAAGCTATAACTTTATACACAAAGTGGTGAAGAGGTTCAATAAAATATATAGCACATCGGTTAATACAGGCTGATAATATTTGTCTGTTAAAATAATGAAATACTCAATTATACTTAAAATTTGAAATGCATGTTTTGCATGAGCATGCATAAAAATGTCACAAAATTAAACCACCCATAAATTAGTTAACTGACCTGTAATAGTATATTTTTTTATTTTATCAAAAACTCTCCCAAACTCCTAGGCACGAAAGAAAGCAAACATTTAAGTAAGACATTTATTTGAAGACTTCATTACGACATTTAAGGGTTAAGTCCGCGGCTTAAAATATTAAGTGACTTATACGAATAGGTTTAAGGTACCTTGATGTTCACGACTTAAGTTTGATTCTTACTTAAAAACTTACTATGTAAAACAAATATAATAACATTGAGATATTTTAGGTAAGGAACTATTATACCTTCAGGTAGAAGATTACGGACCCTTTTCACAAACGAAGTCTCCAGGGTCCTCTCGTAACGAACGGTCAAAAGGGCGAAAAATTCCACGGAAACTTGTGATGACTGATTGGTTTTCAGTTTATTTGCAGGCTAGTGAATTCTCCAGTCCGTCCTCATAGTGTACTTTCTTATTGACATTTAATAGAATAGGTACACCAACAATTGCAGGTACATAATGTACACTGCTTCTTAGTAGCCAAACAGAGCACGCCAGGACAAGATAAACGCAGTAATAAAGACATGATGGGTGCTGTCACAGTTCTGTTTAGTGGCGACTTCCGACAAACACTACATATGCTGAGGGGGGGGGGGCTAGGTCTGACGAAGTGAATGCTAAGTTGAATAGACTGCGCTTGAAGAACTTGGGAAGATCAGATTTGTCTGAAGTACGGGACATGAGTTCAATACCGTACTAAAAAAAATCTTGGGTGTGTGAACGGGCCATTTTAATGCCCATAAATGATCAAGCTGCAGCGAAAAGCCGCTGTATTTTCTTTCAAATTGTAGGCCATAAGCCCATTGGGCGGGAATCGACCTCGGGACAAGGCACTTCTCACACGGACAACTGTATGGTAACTGAAACTACAAACGTAGTATACAGGAAAACTTTACAAATTTTGGCCGTAATTTTAGTAAATTGTGGTGACTTACGACTTCCACGCGAACGAAGTCGCGGGCAGAAGTTAGTATAGGTATAATAACAGCCTATTATTTTCCGACTGCAGGGAAAATGCCTTTTCTCATACAGTTATGGTTCAGAACTGTATCTAGGCATGAATTACGATGCCAGGATTGTGAGTCCTATAAAAAAAACCTTAATAAAAATATTAACGATTTCAATAAAAAATCACTTAAACCAACGGCCGTTCTAAAGTTTTTTGTTTAAGAAAGTTATTATTAAAATCAAATCAACATAGGTATCTGTAATGTATTTAGTAGTAATATCTTTAATTAGGCTTTTACATAAAAAAACTAAAGATGTAATCTGCAGCCCAAATCTCCATTTCTCACATTTTTAATTAATCATTTTTTTACTTTTCTAGGGTGCACCTCAACTCCTAGTGCCCTATATGGCCGAAGCTGGCCATATATGCCCCAAAACCCACAATCCTGCAGACTTTGTGCTCGAAACTCTTGTCACTGATGTGGAAACAGCTGCTCCGTTGTCAGAACTGTGCCAGAATGGAAAACTTTGCAGAAGGCTAGACAGAATGACGGCTAGAGGTGGAAGGTTAGTACTTTAATGCTGTTATTATTTATATGTTACGAGTACATTAATTTTGTAAAATTCACGTTCCTCCATATCTTACATTATCACATGCATCTAATAAAATAAACCGTGGATGACGAAGTAAAGTGCTCAAAAAAAGTGGCAACATTTTATAGCAGTACCAAAAACCACAAATTTGAACCTTCACAATCTAAAAGTAGAAAAGTATTAGATGTTACAGTGATCCAGCCCACGGAAACGTGCAACCGGGACTGAAAGTCTATGATGCTCCTTTTATTATTAGCTATCTGCCGGAGAAAGTCTCGTCAAAATCGGTGTAGCCGTTTCGGATATTAGCCGGAACAAACGGATAGGCAGACAGACACACAGCGAAAATAAAAATATTTGTTACAAGTACCGCATGTACGTACCTATATACTTTCGTAAAATGCGGTTTTGACACGACAAACAGACACTTCAATTTTATTTATTTGTAGTAAGACCCATATAGTACGTAATGTACCTACTTATAGATAGCGTAATTGTAATTTTATGATTATGAAAACCAATCCATACAATTGTTTGTACCAATGCAAACATTTATTTTTTATTTCCACATTACAGAAAACCGGTGCTACATTCAGACGACTCTATACAGAAAATATTCACAGAACACGTAGCAAAAGACCAGTCGTATAAAGTGGAGTTCCCCACAACATTCTGGTCTCAATTCCTTATTCTGAGCCACCGAATGTATATCCAGAACAGGAGGAATTCGGTAAGTCACTACAAAACCCTGTTATTTATATTTTCGTCGAAGAGACGTTTGCACATTATCTTCCTAAGTAGCCTATATTAAAATGCTGTACTGCTGTGGGAACCTGGGTTGGCAAACTTTAATACAGATTACCGTGTAACCTAGCTGGTACGCTAATTTCTATCATGTTAATTCTTACTTTCTTCGACTTGTAAAATGACATCAATAGTAACAGACTGTACCAAACTTTTTGAATTATATAAATATTATATCATCTATTTCTCCTAGGTCCATTGTCTAGTTCCTTGGATTGAACTAAGTTTTAGTGAGTTTGATCATTCAGAAAATTTCTGAAGTATCCTGGTGTCTGGATTGATGTTAAATTAATTTGTCAAAAACCGGCCCACTTACTCTCACGGAGAGGTGGCCTGTGACTATCTATGGGAACAATATAGGCCGATTATTCTAACACTAATGCTAATTGGCTTGCCCCTATTTTACGCAAATTATGATAATAACTAGTTATTTAGGCCATTCCGTTGATTAACAGAAATTTTCTATTGCAGACAGCTCACTGGATCCAGTTGGCTCACCATTTAGTATCGGCTTTGCTTTTGGGCAGCATATTCTTTAACGTTGGCAACAATGCTGCCGTTCCTGTGGTCAACTTTAAGTTCTGTCTCAGTTGTCTTGTGTTCTTCATGTATACTCATGTTATGATACCTGTGCTGTTATGTAAGTATGACAAATCCTACGAAAAGTTCTTAAACTATACTGGCCTGTTTTGTAATACAAAAACCAGATGTATCTTTAGACGTATCTTTAAAGTCATTTTTTGATTTCAAGCTATATTCTGAAATCGTTTTCTAAATACAAAAAAAAGGTTTAAAACCCGAGTTGAAGTTGTCAATTTAGTATCATGAACTTTATCACAGTCGGAAGTGTCGTAACACGAAAATTTTGTGAGAACTTGTTTTGTAATGAGATGGTAATGGATATTTTTTTAAAGCACGTGATTCTAATCCATATTATAGGGCTGACGTCGACCGCAGACGTTACAAATCTAGTTCTTCTTCTTCTAATTCTAGCCCAGAAGTGATTATTAAACCAGTTCATCAGATAACTGTAACGAGTTCAGTACTTCCAATTAAAAAAATCAAAAACAACCACAGAAAATTATGAAGATCCAAGATTGAAATTGACTATTCAAACCTTCGTTTGTCCCATCCATTTTGCTTTGATTTTGTTCCTTATATTTATAGGGATTTTCTTCGGATAACACTTTTCTATGTAATAATTTATCAATATATTTTCTCTTAACAGTTCCGTTTCAAGTACGTTTACTTCGGAGGGAATATTTTAATCGGTGGTACAGTTTGAAAGCCTACTACGCAGCTCTAACAATCTCCAGTATTCCTAGCATGGTAAGTCATTTATTAATTTTAAATGGCTACTCATCAGCTTCTAACCCTTATTTTTTCCAACCTTTTTTTTTTTTTTTTTTAATAAATAAATAATAAATAAATAAATTTCGAATATGCCCGGTAGGGTGGACAAACGCTGTGTTAAAATCCAAAAGTTGATTAAAAAAGATTATTGAGGAAAATAGCCGCCATGGAACGCACGGCGTATGTGAAACATTTCAGTGAATATTCAAAGTTCTAATGAATAATAAATAACCAAAAAAAAAAAATAGTCGTATTTGGCAACGACCTTCCACTACTGTTGTCGGATAGAAATAGTAAGCAGCAACGAAGTGCATAGTATGCGTGCGCGCAGACGCAAGAAAGTCGAGAGCGGTGGCGTAGAGAGGGCATGATTTCATAAGAGAGCGTCATGCTTGTTTGCCGTGACGACTTACTGATCGATTTTATAAAAAATGTTACAATAGATTTTTTTACATTAAAAAATCTTCTAGAATTTCTGAAACGAACCATCTTTCAAAGGCAGGATTAACAACAACCACTTATTCTCTTGATTTTGCATCCAAAGAAAGGAGGAATATGATAACTAGGAACATGAATACTATGAATAGTTGAACAGTTCACGTACAGGCTCGTGGTTCGGTAAAGAATTTTGAGGTAAAACATTTAAAATATACAATTATTATTTTCAATTGCCTTGTTCGTCTAGAGGTCGCGAGGGTTACTGCAGACCCTAGGTTCCATTTGCAGGCCTGGCAGTGTTATTGGATTTTTCTATCTGCAATATCTCAGTAGCAACCCAGAGAGAGTTTGTCGGTTGATGGTAATAGGCTCACCCCTTTTACAAGGAACTTAAACAATAACTGGCGAAATGTGTGTATACTATAGGGAAACTCTGCTCAACCCTTAGAGGAAACAAGGCGTAATGTTATATTTAGTAATTTCACACGTGCATCGAGTCCATCGATGTCACAGAGTAGGCATATCGATATCAACGAACTTCCAATCGTCACTTACATGAGAACAATATGCAATAATCACTTGTTTATTTTTTTTCGAAGTGATTATACAGGGTTACTGGTTAAGTCGACCTAGATCCTTGAAGAGGTTGTAGTTTCCATCATTCTTATTGATTTCACTACGAAACATTTTACCCAAAACTAAATATTTTTCAAGATGTTGAAATTTATGTGTTTTTTTTGTTTTAATTGCCGATTTCTTGTCTATTGGCTTATTTTTTCGGATATTTTGCCTCTAATTCATTTGTCTTTGCGATATACAAGTTACTCTATTATTGTAACTACTAAAATTGCAGTCAAATGAACAAATTGTGTCGTAGTAGATTGATAGTTATAAATTGAAATAAATTCTTAAAAAAAATTACTTTCTTTACGAAATATTTTAAAAAAGTATAGCACAGTTATCCTACAGATGTACTTAAAAATATTTACGTTTCATTAGCTATCCAAGAAGGTATAACAAGCTTGGGTATTATCAACATTCTTAGCACAAAACTTTGATGAAATGCTCTCAATTAGTTGAGTTCTTTGTTGCGCCTATTGTCCAATATCTTGAAAAAAGTTAAGTTTGGGGTACGATGTTTGATAGTGAAATCAGCCAGAAATTATGTAAACCACAACCTCTTAAAGTATCTAGGTCGACTTAACCAGTAACCCTGTATATAATAACTCTGTGGTTGATAAAAAGAACATTCAAGAGACACTACTTTTGATTCACTCTGGGTAGTTATCTCTTTTGTCAGCTAACCTAGCTATTCTATGATAGTAACTACCGTCGTTAAACTCGTGCCGATATGAGTTGAGATGGTGCTTGAATTTGCAATAACTTTTTTTTTTGTTTCAGTTAATTCTCGCATTGGCATTCATGGTGGTTACATATTTCATGTCGGGACAGTTATTGGAATGGAACCGATTCCTGTTGTTCACGAGCAGCGGGTTTCTAATTTGTATTTGCTCTGAAGGACTCGGCTTAGCTGTCGGCTCTGCTTTTAGTGTTACTGTAAGTATTTCTTTGCATATTTTTCTCGAAGTTTTCCTGTGTTATGCAGGACCAGTAATTTGAAGTTTTTGTTATTATTACTGAAAGAAGAATGCTTTTAATACATTTCTCTTTACACGTGACATCCAGTACCTACAAAGAGTTAATGAAGAGGCAAGGTACTTCCACTTGATCTTAAAAATGTACTTCAAATAACCTGAAGCACACGAAAACATTATGCTCAGTTTCCGTGCCTACTTTGGTACAAACATCTTAAATGGTTTTAACAGCATTCTGTTCGTCTTTACAGAATGGCTCCATTATAGCTCCAGCAATCGCAGCCCCACTTCTCGCCCTATCCTGCTACGGTATGGGATTTGGTCCCTACATCGAAGGAGCCATGAGAGCACTTATGTCAGCCTCTTTTCTCCGCTACGGAGTCACAGGATTCTCAATAGCCCTCTACCAAAACCGAAACATGATGGAATGTAAAGAAGACTTCTGCTTATATTCAGATCCGAAGTTAATATTAAGAGATTTGGGAATGGAAGATGAGACTTATATTATTCAGATAGTTGGCCTTTTAGCTTTCACACTTATTCACAGGGTTTTAGCTTATCTGGCGTTAAGATATCGCCTGACTGCTGAATTTTCAAATAAATTCATGTGTTATATGAGTAAATTTTTGAAACATAGATAAAAAATGTTGATAATTTAGGTCTTGGATGGTTTTATATAATAATGAGATTGAGTAAAATTTATATTATTTATGTTATGATCATTATTATATTGTGATCCAGTAAAGCGACGATATCTTGCCACCATATTTTTAAGGATTTGTGAAAAAGTATGAGCATGTAGATAAATATGGGGTAGGATTTTACATTGTTAAAGTAATGAGCACTTAGTGAGACAGTATTGTAGGTAGCAAAAATAACAGGTGATACATTTTTAGGTAGCGTTATAATATAATTAGTTGGCAGGGGCTTGTGGCTAAGTAGTAAACAGCTGCACGGCTCGATCGATCAAGTTAAGCTACGCTTGCCACGTTTGGTCCGTGGATATGAGATCATCTTTACATGACCCTTCCGTGCCTGTAAAAGCACATTAAGCCATTGGCCCGACTGTCATTCGTGGACCTTTCACAGTCGTTATGGGTCATCAAAAGCCCAAAAGTCTGGCAACCAGTCTTACCAAAGGGTATCGTGTTATCTAGTTACTGGGTTGTGGAGGTCAGATAGGCAGTCTATCTATGTAAGATACTTTTATGTAGCAGTATCCGGTTAGACAGGAAGCCTATCCCAACATAGTTGGGATTGGCAGATGATGATGAATAAGTTCAGAGGTAGTTTAAGAAACTTGACTGAGTACCACGACATCTTCGCTTCTTGTGACTTAGTCCAATGATATGTCAATGATTGCAAGAAAGAAAGAAAGAAATCTCAATGATTTGTCAAGTCATAAGATCGGAGCTAAGAAGGGGCGAGCGGCACCCGCAAGTAACGAATAAATTGATAATGTCACAAAAAATAATCAAATTATATATTTTGTTTGGAAAGACTTACAAATTTTACACATATCTATGATCTTTCGATGATCTTCATTCCTCGAAATAATCATAATTTTTATCTATGTAAAAATGTATGTGATGTATCTGTGATAGTTACAATTAATAATCTTAACATTTTTATTATAGTTATAAGTTATAGAACAATAATATTATATCAAGTTTTAGTTACAGAGGAACTGACTGTAGAGGAATGCGAATATTGCTGTAGGTACCTAAATAATAATTCTATCAGATTCTACTGCATATTTGTATTTGTGACACTTTTTTATGTTTTTTTATTACTCTTGTCTTTTTTAACATTGCTCAAATACATTTAAGACAAAAACTGCTAAATAATTCTATCAGATTCTACTGCATATTTGTATTTGTGACACTTTTTTATGTTTTTTTATTACTCTTGTCTTTTTTAACGTTGCTCAAATACATTTAAGACAAAAACTGCTAAATAATTCTATCAGATTCTACTGCATATTTGTATTTGTGACACTTTTTTATGTTTTTTTATTACTCTTGTGTTTTTTAACGTTGCTCAAATACATTTAAGACAAAAACTGCTAAAATGCTGTTTGTAAGATGAATGAGTATATGAAAACGTGCAAGAAAGCCGGTGTGTATGAAAAATGATTTTGTAAACTGATCATTATTCTAGAAGACTAATGTAACTGTAAGTAAATAAAATATGGATAATTCGTTTCTACTTAATTACAATTATGAAAATTATTTAATAAGATGTGAGAATAACTCTGTATTTGTGGCTGGGGTATTAATAATAAATATTTTTAGAAAACATTTCTTTTTATACTGTAAATACACAAATATCTTACTATCTATAATAATGTTACTGATCCTATATTATACACGTATTTTTATGAGAATAATATTGCTTCCCGTTTAGCGAGAAAATGCAGAGTGCACTGTAGTGCATCTGCAGCAGTATGAAATTATATTAAATTAAGTGAAATGAATACTAGTACTAATTGTGTTGAAACAGCAGGCTTTATTATTACCAGCTATTGATCGCAGCTTCGCCGGCTTGAAAAAAAGTCTATGTAAAAACATTCTACATGCAATTACACATAACTATGTGCCGACGTTCCTGGTGATCGGTCAAACAGTATTGGAGTTTATCAACCTCATATATAACTACCAACATTCATTTTTTTTATATCACTAGCTGACCTGACAGACGTTGTGCTATCTTAACTATGGAAATTGAATTCACATTTTATAAATAGGTATATACACCGTGAGATTTTTGTCGTCTTACAACGGCAGCCCACTTCATGTATCCAATAACTACTTATCATATAAATAAAAATAAAAATGTTTTTGAACATTTGCATAATTAAAAAAATGAAAATATCATTCACTAAGACGCATGACGTAGTTTGAAACACCCTGTTATTGAGATGGAATTAATGACGGAATTTAATAGTAGGTAGGTAGATAGATATCTTCTGCCGTTTGATACGTAAACATTATAGGTTGTTTCATAATTCTAAAGCATTATTTATTTTTCTTTGTACCTATTATCTTAATTAATGGTAACAATGTTTTAATCGCGTCTAGAGGTCATTTACGACGGATACATTGAATGGACCACCTTTGTAAGACGACTAAAATGTCACGGTGTATTACGCGTAACTTTCTTAATTTTTTCCTTCCTAAGAACCTTCTCCTGACAATAACAAACACAACAAAAAAAGAATTAGCAAAATTGGTCCAGCCGTACACGTGTGATGCTGTGACCAAAGGAAATAGGGATACATTTTTAGGTATATTTATAGAATATGTTATAAGTTTATTTTATGATCAGACTTTAAGCTAGAACTACATTATTTAGACCTAAGTAACTAAAGAATACCATTGCATTGTCTGAAATACTTAATTAAAATAAGTTCTTATACTAAACGAGCTAACTATTAAAATATAATAACCTAATCTGACTGAAACGATTAAAAAACTAATCTGTCAAATTTCTTTGATAGTTTTTCAACTTTATTACGAAAGTATAAGGTTCATGTTCAATTGGGAAAACTTGACAGTTTGGGATAGCTTTATGTGTCTGTACATCACCAGTCGACAGCGAAGCGGAGGAATTTGTCGAAGCAATGTTTTAATTTCTAAGTTAAATCTATAAATGGGATTTTATTTCTTCGGTAAAGTCCGGTTCCACAATTTTTGGCGGAGGTCGTTTTGGTCCTGCAATAATAAAAGAAAATTTAATAACAACGCGAATACTTCTTAATTAATATTAGAAATTTCTGAGTAGCAGCCCGGAAACTGGAATTGTACCCGGTCGATGGTAATAGGCCTGCCCCCTATTACTTAACCATAACTAGCGAATGTGACTGTACAATAGGTAGGTAAGTACACCTCTACCTATTTTAATTTTAATTAAAGCCTTAATTGGTATTGTTGTATTGTCTACCAAGAGACAAAAGCTCAAATGGTTGACTGTCCAAGATACATCCATCATTACCAACAAAGATCGTACAATACGCATTGTCGAAGTAGGTACTAAAAGATAGAAACTCACCTCCACCCATAAAATGTTTGATGAGCAAAGAACACGGTGCATCAATTATAATATTAATTAAGAACGCAACTATTACTGCCAGTGAGAAGTCAGCTAAGAACTTGAACAACTGAAAAAAAAAGCAAAAATATTTGAAAAAGGAATTTTAAAACAGTGACATCTACATTAAAGTGGATGAACTTAGTGTCGGGAGTTACCAAGCAGAGACTAGCCCTGACCGACCATTAGGGCTCGTCTCTGCTTCGTGACGCCCGACAGAATTGTGTTTGTTTCCTAAAGATCATCTAGAGGGAGTTTAATAACGTTGACAAAAGAACAGATCAATACTCTCTAGTACGTACAGTCACGAGCATAAATATATTACATGGACAGCTCGGTAATTATATCATGAGTAATCCATTAACATTATAACGAAAAATAAATATGACATTTTGTCGAAGCCATGTACAAGTAGCAGCACAACTTTAATAGCAAAACTATCTGACGAGACAAGCGACGCCAACAAAGAACATGCTGCGTAGGCTTCAAAAACATGGGTCAATGCAATATTTATGGACATATCATAAATATCGGCTTACATACATAAACTCAGATGAATGTGATACCCCAATGTGATAAAAAATGACGGCATCACTAGGGCAGCATAAAACCTAACAGATTCATTTTTCAAGTTTTCTTCTATACCCCAATCACTACCGCTGATATTGCAAAAAATATGTTCCATCCCACTGGAAGCATAAATCTGAATGAATCTCTCATCAGAAATCTGAGTGAATGTAGATATGTCAAATAAGTGTTAATTGAGCCACTGTCGACTATTTTGTTAATGAGAACTGATGCTAAACATACTTGCTCAGTAGTCTAACACCAAACTTAAGTATCAAAAGAGAGATTTAACCATTGTTGCAACTGAAAATGCAAGTTCAATGTTTTGTGACTTTTGTTTTGTACGTACATAGCGCTAGCCAGTAACAAATGTCAGTTTCACCATCAATTACGGTTGCTTTTTTGATACACAGCTTATGCTTGCCATTTGCTTCTCACCTAAAGATTACTTACTGAAGATGATATGAATGGTGCCAAAATCACAAAAATAACTTACCGAGAATCGTACGTCAAAGTAGATAGGTACAATCGGCATAGCATTGATGACGAACATCATAGGGTAGTGCACTAAATACATTGCATATGACAAACGACTCAGCACCTTCCAAGCTCGGAGAGATAGAATCCAGTTGACGGGGCCTGAAAAATTAAAAACATAAATCTCTTGACGCGTTGCTTGGCCTGATTTTAATTCCAAGGATTGGTAAATTTTGCTTATGAGCTTAAATATTTAAGATAATAAATAATACTGAAAACAGGAGTATCATAATACAGTAGAATCCGGATATAACGACCTTCAAGGGACCGGCGATACTATGTCGCCGGATGACGTACAAAACGGTAACAATGCCTTATCCACCTGCTCATGAGTAGAAGTCCTTACACGTTTGCATTTCAAAACATTAGCACTAAACAGCGGCTCGATCTTATATTTATTCTTCTTTATTGTTGAAATTGTAGAATGAGATACGCCAAACTCCTTTGCGATGGTTGCATTTGATTCACCGGCTTCTAATCGGAATAATATTGCACTTTTTTCTTCAATTGTAAAACACTTTCGCTTCACAGAACTCATTTTGTCGAGCTTTAAGAACTTGTCATAACAAGTGACAAACACTAACTACATATGATTTACGCACGCCACTAAGGATGCACGCGGGGCGGGGTGAAGTTGGGGCGCCGAGGTATTGGTGCGTAGGTTGTGTAAACAAAACATTGCGCGTCGTTTTAACCGGACGAATACGTCCGATAATAATCATAAAAAATGGTCGCTATAAGCAGTTGGTCGCTTAAACCGGAGTCGCACTAAACGGTTACATTTTCTCAGTACCTAACTATGAAACCTAACTTGAGTAAACATTATCGTCGTTAAAAGCGGTTAGTCGTTATAAGCGAAGTCGTTATATGTGGATTCTACTAATCATACAGGTTATTCTAATATGTAAAAAAAATGTATCATGAATGTTGTTGAAGGTCCCAGATTAGGTTTAGTTTGGTCAAAGGGCCAAGCCAAATTAGTCAAATCTAATTTTAAAGTGTTATCAGGTGGTGGACCACCACACCACCCACAACCGCCCTGTAACCAAAAATATCAAAGAAAGGAATAAAAAGTATTTGTTAGACTCGCACAGAAATATCACAAAGTTAACTACCCAATATACTTATTAAAATAAAAATACAATATAAAGAAATGAAATAAAAACGAAGACCTCTACGGGGCCAAAAGGCTGCAATATAAAAAAGTGTCGCAGCTCTGGTATATCAAGCAATAACTTAATATTGTTTATTAAAAGGCAGTCTTGACCCGTCTATGAAAGTAAAGAAATCTTTAATTCGTTTAATAATGATAATATTAAAAATTACACATACCGCCATATCCATGCACACAGGCGAATATAAGCCATCCAACAAACATTGCCCACGCTGGTCTCATGAACGAGTTGATCATACTGTCAGCGAATTGGTTGTTCCACTCTAACTGCATGATAGGATAGGACGAATATATGATGAGGAGAGCGATTACTGTCGAACAGATCCATAGGAGCGATGCTGAGAACTAGAAAAGAATAATACAATAGGGTATCACACCCATTTTTTTAAAGTGTCCTAATTAGATTCTAAAGTGATTAAACCACAAAAAAACAACATTTTTATTTAATCGATTAGTGTCGTAAAAATACATTTGAATTTTACATTTTCAAATTTCGCGCGTAATTTGACGAAAACGCTGGACGCAGTGGAGGCCATATTGCTCTGTGGGTATGACACACAGTTTTCTATATAGATAAATGCGCTGTATTGCTACATAAACAAATGCGCTAATATTTTATATGATAACTGTTTATATTAAAAAAACGAGTTATTATTCTACTTATCGTTAGTTTGGTGTTCCTGAATGCAAAATATTATTTAAATAAAAATTACTTTGGTTACGAAAATAATAAATGTAAAAAGTTGTTCAATTGACATGCCGTATGACGTAATAACATGGCGGCTACTATTTCATGGTGTTCAAAAGAAGATACAAAAAAACTGAAATCATTGTATTGTTTTTTTTTATTTATGTTATTCATGAACTAAAAGAAACTTTTTCCGACTGCATTTTTGCCAAAGCTATCTCAATAATATATTTTTAGATTTTTTCTCTTATATAGTAAAATACCCTATTGTGGTGGAGTTCCAAATTCCATCCATTTTAATAATGAGTAAGACATTTGGGAGTTTTTGTTCAAAATTGAAGCATGATTATGCCACAAACTTTGCATCCAATCAAAAACTGTAGGTACAGATTCTGAAAACAATTTGTCTAGTTAATTTAGTAGCGTAAGAAGAAAAATATTACTTACCAGATTTATAGAAACTTTTTTTCCGCGATTGAGATGTAGAATATACCCAAAAATTAGTCCTACGAAAAATGGTGAGGCTCTAGTAAGCGTGTTCACATAGTAGTTAGTTAAATAATCCGCTGAATCCAGCGGGCGTCTGAAAAAAAAAACACATATTCTTTTACAGCACTTTCATTTATTTTTTGTTATGCTGGTGACTAACTTCAGACATTAGGTATATCCTTGGACACTTTATACCCAGTCAGAGAGTGATAAACAATTAACATGTTTCTCAAAATTACATACTACGCCAATTTACCGTGTCTGCCATTTCCTAAAGCAGCCAAATAACAGTATTAATTTAAAAACACGAACAGTTTATGTTAATAGGCAATAGGATAAACAATAATGGAGTAGATTAAAAGAGTATCCTATTCATAAAATAGACCATAGTTATAAATTACATTTATAAATGTAGAAATTAGCTGACTTCATAATAATGAAATGTGAATGTTCGACAACAACATTCATAAAACGCATAAAGTAATTAAACTACAAATGCAATTATTAATTCTTTCTTAAGTTCCAATACTCACGAAGGTATAACAGGGCCTGAAGGAAACTCCTTGATAAAGTTGTAAGTAGTAGAAGCAGCAAGTATAGCAATCATAGCACCAACCAGCGCTGACCAAGCAACTCGTCGTTTGCCAGTCAGCACCCACACTAGCACGAGAGGTGATAGGATGTGGAGCTGTACGTCAATAGCGAGGTACCACGAGTGAGCGAGACACTGGACGGAAAATATATATTTTATTATAAATTATCAATACCATAGATTTCCTTGCAGTTGCAGTTAGAGTACAAGGGAAGACAAACAATTTGGCTGACTTTAGTACAGCATAGTCAATAAAATAGTTAAGGATGATACGCTAGAAAGAAGAAGTAATACTGTTCCAATTTGATATAGCAATCGCTTTTTCATGTGCCTGACATGCCGAAAGGTTCTATGTTACACTTGGTAAAAATATCCAGAAATCTTTGGGAATATACCAAGCCCCATTTACACAATGCAAGCTTTTCGCTTACAAGACAATTGAAGCAACAATTGTATCGTCATTTTTGCTTCAATAGTAGGTATTTCACAGGTAATCAAATCGCACCGCGTAAAATAAATCACGGTATAGTTAATCTGTTATTATTGTTTATGGGTCTAAATTTGGCTAGTTGCACTTACCATATGGCTAGGATTGATATAGTTCTGTATATGCAACAGTGTAGACCACCAGTATACTCTGCATCTATGTGTATGAACCGTCGCTACTGCCCAGAATGGGCCATCAGAAACCCGACTAAATATCGAGATTTGTAGAAGAATTACTGTAGCCAGTACAGGGAACATTCGGAGAAGGCGGTTGAGATAGAATAGATGGAGATTCTTGATTAATTTCACTGTAAAAAAGGTAAGAAGATCATCATCGTGTTATAACCACTAACTGCTTTTCATGTGTTTGTTCATAGTTCACTGTTATAATCGGTGAATGGGCGGGCATAAATCGATGATTATATTGAATTTTGTGTTTTATTAGCGCATAAAACAACACACATAAAATATCAGAATGTTTTTGTGTACGGCATAAACTTGAGAAAAGAATACTTACTGCTGGTCAATTTTCCAGCTGTAGTATAAACTAGTAGAAGACCACTCAACATAAAGAATGTGTCCACTGTGATTGGAGCCGCAGTAATCCATACGGACTCTAGTGACGTCATCCACTGGGAAGAAATAAAAAAAATCACGGTAAGTGAAAATTTTAGTAATCGATGCAAAAGAATGAAGACAATGTAAAAAAGTGGTACCTATATACTAAGAATTTGAATAGTTATAAAGAAGGTAGACTAAAAAAATAAGAACAGATTGTGTAGATCATGTTATGTGTAAGCATTAAATACGACATGCTTTGATGACAACTGACAGATATTTGAAAACAAATATTTTTCTTACTATAACACTAATTCACTATCACCGTCGTCATTCTGCCCGGCGCAGTACCTACTTCTACTGCACCGTCTGAAGAAGGGAGAGGCTCTCGAACTACGAGGCTCGTTAGGCAATTGGGCAATTGATTAAATGCAGAAAATGAAACGGTTAGATGAGACTCGATATTGTTGAAAGGTTCCTAATTCTGGAGATGTTTATATTTGGAAAGATAAATAAGATTTTTGCGGGACTATGGGATACTTACAGCCAAAGCATCTAAAGGATTAGCCATAATCTGGCTTGAAGTCTGAGTAATGAAGGTATGTCCAATGATAACCCACATCATGGCAAAAGATCTGATGCCGTCCAGACATTCCAAGGCCCCAGGAACAGGAGTATATGTGACCAGACGACGAGTGTTCGTGTAAGCAGAGAAGGCTACGAGCAGTTTGTTGATTTTCTTTGGATCTGTGAATTGAAACATAATTTTTGGTTAAAGATTCAATCCTTGAGCAATCTTTTTCTTCTACGTATATCATCTGCTTAGTCTTGTCCCAACTACACTCGAGAGCAATGAATTAAGGTCACATCAAGATACTTGGAAGTCTTGGAAACTAAGAATGCTAGCTTGATGAAATACATTGTGTTTAATAGACAATCAAATTTTCCCTAAACGAAAGTAATAAAGTAAATGTTTCACTTTGTGTTATGTTTTTTTCTAACACTATAAAATTTTCTTGCGCTTGTATTACACCCACGTGCTGTCATCACTGTGGTTATGCAGTTTGGCGTGCTTTACACCAAGTTTCTTATACGATGTTGGGAAACATTCTCTCATTCCTCTACGAGCGCAACTTCGAGCTCTTGAAGCGTGATCGGGGATGTTTTGGTATCTCACTCCTCGTCCGAGCTCGTCCCAAGCATGCTCGATTGGATTGAGGTCCGAGCTGCGTGCAGGGCCACTCGATACAGTTAATATTCACCAAGAGATGAAACTTCAAGAGCCTTCTCTTGAAGGTCATAGTCATTCACAGTTTAACCAGTATGATGCCGGGCTTTGTCATGCATAAAGGTAGAATCCTCTTCCAAATTTACCATAAATGGACCAACATATTCGTTTAAGATTTCTTTCACGTATCTTTCGCTAGTTATAGTGCCGTTTGCTTTGCTACTTATGCTCTATGTGACTGTGTCGGATTCACCACCATAGGCCACTTTCTCTTCAATGCATGCTAGCTTGAATCGCTCCCTTGGTTATTTATACAGTTTTCTTCTCCCGTCGTTCTTATAGAGCATAATTCTTGATTCATCTGAGAACGTAACTCTTGACTAATCTTCAATACTTCAATATAAGTGATTCTGGGAATATGTTAATCTCGCAATACGATGCCCACGCTCTAGTTTAGGGCCGTTTGCAGGTCTTATTGGTTTTGAATTTGCTTCAGCAAGTCGTCGTCATCTTACAGTTCATGCACATGGTTATTTCCTCCGAAGAGTCGGAACTGATATGTAAGTGCAGTTCCTGTGAGCATTGTTTGACGAAGTATCGATCTTTTCGCACTGTGGTTTACCTGGCCCTGTCAGTTCCTGGTCTGTCTCATTCTAGGTTAGAGCCGGTTTCTTCGCAACGACGGAAAACTCGTTGTACAATTGATAGCGATACATCAATTGTCTTTGCTGTATCACGCTGCCTCCGACCGATTTCCAGCATCGTAAGAATTCTGGTGCATTCTTCAGAAATATTGAATTGGCTTGCTGATGGCAAGACTGTTTACCTACCTTTTTTAACCGTCTTCAAAAAGAAGGAGATTATAAATCGACATGTTTATATATAGGGTATAACAGAAAGCCTATTGCCATCCTTAAGCACTAAAGATGACAGCTGGCATTGAATCACTATACATGGTTTCAGCTCAAAAAAAAAACTCTAAGAATTGATACCAAATTTTCGGTTTCCTATATTTCAATTCAAATCATAACAAACGCGTCACCGCACTACGTAGGTCAATAACTTTCCCCGTTACTTGTCAATATCACGATAGATCTCTTCAGAGTGATGTTTTTATTCAAATTTGAAAAGTTCGGTTTCCGGTATCAATGTATTAAAAATTCTATTAACTTCCGAATATGTAGAGAAAGGATTAAAAAACCCTTCCAGTATCGTTTCATTTCATCCAAAGAAGCCGTGTCTTTGGTATGTATATACCCTTTCCGTTACACATTCTATTTATATTTGTTTTTTTTTTATGTATGTTCGGGTATAACTCCGTCATTTAAAGACGGATTTGCAAAATTCTTATTTTGTTCGAAAGAAATTTATTTCGAAATGGTCCCGTTTAAATTTCATATAGATATGATGATGAGTTTCGGAGACAGACAACGGAACTCTTCAACAAATGACAGCAAACAAACCTCGATTGCTGCTGTCGCATAAATATGCATTGTTTTGATTTGATTGACTTTGAAGATACCCCAAGGATGATGAAATTTTGAATTAGTGTGGGGTACTATAGCTAAAAAGTGAAAAATAAAACGTTTTCCAAAAAAAAAAGCAACCGTCTTCCAAAATAACACTACAAAATGAAAAATAATTTAATTTCTGAAGTCGGTGAATTTGGATAAGTATTTGAATTTTTTGTCACCGCCTTCAGAATTAAATTATTTTTCACTTTGTAGTGTTTTTTCGGAAGTCACTGGTTTTTTTTGGAAAATGTTTTTATATTAAGCTAGCATTCTCTTTCCGAGACTTTCAGGTATCTTTATGTGACTCTAATTCATTGCACTCGAGTGAATATTGTGGTAAGCTTCCAGTCTAATCGGATGCAGTTGAACACGATACTCCTAGGTAAGACTGGTTGTCAGATTTGCGGCAGTTTATTGTAACAATCGACATACGTATAAATAAAAGCCTAATACTCCACTGGTACAAGGATTTTTGGCACTCCAATGACGTTGACAATTAGGTAATATAAAGATTTGTGCATTTGTTTTGAAAATATGTATTAGAATACAAAATGGCGGCATTAGTTCCGAATTTGGCCACGTACCAGAAAAATCATTATACGAGACTCCTTAATAATTGCCATAATGCATAATCAGCCTATAATTTTCCCTCTGCTGTTACACTGACCTCCTCTCTGTGAGAGGAAGTTGGCCGTCATCAACCATGCGGGTCCAGAGCGGTGGATGTCACATATCTTTGACTTTTTTGTTTCTAGGACATGCCGTATCCTCAAAATGTTTTCCTTCGCCGTTTTGAGAGCAGCGGCAATAAAATAATGAGGGTTTTCTGAAATGACGTTCACTAGGTGGCAGCACTGAGACGTCAGGTCCCGACGTCAGGACCTGTCAAAAATGTGAAACGCCTACGGGCTGAATGGTTCACCATTCAGCCTGTAGACGTTTCACATTTTTTTTTTCACATTTTGAACGAATGAAACGAATGACATCAAATTTAATTTCGTTCATTGTGGAACTGGAAGACCTCTTGTCAGTGTCGCCAACTGGTGGCTCAAATGTCAAACAAAACTAGTTTTAGTAATTATTAAGCTTATCAGAATGTGTATGAGTTTATGAGATGTTTATCATTTACGTGATAAGGATGGACATTAGAATCAATTATTTAAATCCCTAACACAAATCACCTAATAGGATTTATACCTATGATTAGTATAATAATCGACAAACGATCAGTGATAAAGCTGAGAAAAATAAAGCCTAAATTGTTTCCCTATGATAAGATTGTGCAAAATATATATAATTCATAGATATAGATTTTCAATCACTGCTATCTAGCTAAGTAGTTGTCATTATGGAATGCTACTTACTTAGGGCCTATGTAAATAGAATTATATGGGAAAAGAGTTACAAAGATAATCTTCAGCTAATTTATTTAGGACCTTCTGTTTATGCATTTCAACACTTTCGGATGGAAAACAAAATTTAGCAATAATAGCAAAATAGACTACTTATTTGAATTTGATTAAAACAACAATGTCGTTGTTTGTTGTTTTAATTTAATTTCCACAGATTAATTATCACGAGATTATTAACACGTGGGAAGATAGTGTACGTGCGCCAGCAACAGGTGTCAATAATTAATTTGATTTGAAATCCACAAACATGTAAAGATAAACAATGGCAATGACTGAATTAGTTCGGTTATCTGATTTTTGCGTACTCATTAAAAGGACATCATTCAGGTTTCGAACATTTTGTACCCAAAAAGTAAAACGGTTGCCAAAAAAGAAACGGTTTATTTTGGAAAATAATATCCTCAACATTTTTATCATCACAACGGGAGTAGGTATACCAATGACCCTTCCGCTGCTATTGAATTATGGAAATAGTATAAATCTTGTTTTAGTTATAATAATATTAATTATATATTAATAATTACTATTATCATATCCATTTGTACCATAAAAAATAAGCTTCCGACACTTTCAAACCCGATACAGACGAAAAACTTCGAATAAGAAGCCAAGGAAGGGGTTTATTTACAGAAATACTCCATTGCATCAGAAATAGGGTATTTTCCAATTTAATAAAATCTATCTTAATTTGAAGATTGGGAAGATATATTTAACAGAAAAATAAAAATAAATTTATTTATATCCATTTTCTCAAGGAGAGGAGGGCCACCGGGACTTTACCGGTTAAAAATCTTGTTAATTATAAACTCGACATTCACTTATTTGCTTACTAACTACTTTAGTTTACACAAAGTTGACGTCATGTGTGATCACGTGATAAAAAGTCATCGTAAGGAGCTTTTTGGCGGTAAATTCAAAAAAACTAAAAATAAATTTGGTTTGAATCTTTTTTAATTGAGAAAATGGATATAAATCAATTTATTTTTATATTTTTGTTATTTAATTCGTTCCAAACTTCAAATTAGAATAGTTTTTAATAAATTTGAAAATACCATACTGCTATGCTGTATGAGTTTTCTTCGCAATGCAAAAGCTTTTAGTAATTAGGAAAACTATTGCTGACAATCGATCGATAATCAATGTACCTAGTTGTAAATACTTGGAATTCAGTGATTGCTGCGATTGATACTACTTATCCATGACTTGCGTTTCGCATAATCGGTCTATAATGTTCCCCCATTGATGGTACACAGGCCTCTTATATCAAATATGTCTTTTTATATCAAATCAATTTTGGTTCTAGGACATGTCGGTTTCCTTACGATATTTTCCTTCGCCATTTTCTTGCATTTAGAGAGCAGTGGGGATGAAATTATTAACAACAAGTGAATCGCTTGCTTAGTTTGAACTCACTACCAACACGACAACTCGTAAGTTGGGGTCTGTTACCACTGGGCCACTACTGCTCAATAAAGCGCGTTTGGCGACCTTTATTTTATTTTATTTTATTTTGGAAAATAAACGGGTACATATTACTGTATAAAGAGTAGGAGTAGAGTGTAAGAGGAGTACAAATGTACAACAACATTTTCCCACATATCTAATATAAAAAGTTAAACAAACACGAACGGCGTGCGATATAAATAACATTGAGAGTATGATTAAATATAAAATAAAACGAATCTGAAACGAATACAAGTAAAAATAATAGAAACAGAAAGACGATATTTTAACAGAAATTATGAATTTAGGATTGTTAATTACCTAATTCTGCTATAATTTCAAGCGCAATACTTCGAAACTTATTTGACAAGAAGTTCGTAGAAATTATGTTATCGCAGTACCTAACTTTGATTTCAGGGTTGAGCAAAGTACTGAAGATAAAGTGAAATTAATATTGTTAGTAACACAGTCAATATGTGTGTCTATGGATTTTTTTAATAGAAAGCTTTTACCTTATAAGATCATTATTTAAAAAACTTTATTCTCGAAAAATACAAGTTGGTGGTGGGGAAACATGTGAATTTTTATTCTTTGTTAGCAACGTTACAACAGAGATATTACAAGATTGATCACTAAGTTGATAAGATAATAGTCGTTAATGCTATTTATACAAATGTATTTTTTGTTCCGATAATAATTATGTATAAACGGAAATAGAATTAAAATTCACAGGAGTATTGCACGATATCCAATACATAAGTTTAGTACCCAAGTTGCCTTTTAAATTGATAACTCATGCAGCTACTTAACTCATTTTAAATGTTTAAACAGTGCAAGTTTTAAACAACTTAACTGTCGACCCTGAATGATGGAGCTTGAGACTAAAAGCTCCGTTCATCGTCGTAATACTGACTGGAGAATCAGTTACCGAAAATCATTAATCGTCAACTTAATTTTTAATGGTAATAAATTCTCACCTCTTTGTTGGTACACATTGTAGCGAATGTCGTATCCTGTACTCAATACGACGAGGAGAATGAAGAAGCCAAATACTGAACTGAAAAGAAAAACAAGTTTTGTACTTTTCCAGTAGGTTAGGTTAGTTACACGGTTATCACAAGAGATTATGATTGATGAATTATGACTCGCATCAAGAACTACTTTTACGTAATAGAATGCCGAAATCTGCTTAAATCATGACTACTAAAGTGAGATTTTCTGCACCAATACGAAGTTTCTTAAATAACATTCTTAAGATCCCCGTCCGTGTCTACGGATGTAAAAAAATCTGTATCCACAACATCCCTGTTTAAAAAACCCACACTACTTACGAAAAAAATATTTCAAGAAAATACTTACAATGCAACATATTCTCCAGCCACCCAGAGTTTGTCATTAGGCAGACGGCAGTAGGCCTCATCAAAGTCAATTGCTGTGATGTCCGAGCTGTTGAACAGAGCTTTGAGTGCCGTTCTTGGGGTACATGCCTTGGGAATGCAAGTACCAAGGCGAAAGGTGAGAGCAGCGAGTTGAGTGTCTGCGATTCTGTAATAAAATGTTGAAAGAAAAATCCAGTTTTTATTAAGAAGTCGTAGGGAAGCCACGGTGTATTCTCTAAAAATCTAACAAAATTTAAGTGAGGTGAGCTAGTCCACCTGATGCTAGAGATTAATGAGCTCCTTAATTTCTGAGTTGAGCTGCAGGCTTACTGACAGATACGTGCACGGACTGGACAGGTCCACTCCATCTGTGTGGCTCTTCCGTCAAAAGACCAAGATTACGTCTGAATTTTAAAAGATACTGTGGTCACTGAGTTTTATTTCAGCCTTTTTTCACAGAGTAGTCAGATAGGATACGCCGACCACACCTAGTTTAAAAAATATGATTGACGTGTAAAAGTGTTTGTACAAACCGACATACAGAAATAAAATCTTTTATCATACTAATATCATTGAAACTATTGACAGCTTACTTCAAGCTCACATCACTTAAGTTTTCAAAGAGAGTTTTTACAGAATGTGTCGTCTAGACTCAATAGTCAAAAATCGCATACCTACGTTCAAGCTAGCATAAAAAAGATTTTGTTTTCAATATGAAAGAATCTAGCGAATATATCTATGTACTATGTAATATTATAAAGCTGAAGAGTTTGTTAGTTTGTTTGCTTGAACGCGCTAATCTAAGGAACTACTAGTTCGATTTGAAAAATTATTTCAGTGTTAGATAGCCCATTTATTGAGGAAGGCTATATAGCCTTCCTCAATAAATGGGCTATATAACATCACGCTAAGACCCTTAGGAGCCGAGCAAAGAGAAAAAAGTCACGAATACGAAGTACTCGCACGGGTAGGCAAGGCGAGCGACGGATGATGAAGTCGCGGGCAATAGCTATTTTTAAATAAGATAAAAAGGCATATGACACGTAATGTGGCTAAATCTAGCTGACATTATTAATTTTAGTAATTTGGTAGATAATGATCTAGTTTTGAACATAATAATAAAATAATGATTTTGGTCACTGATAAACTGAGAATATCTAGGTACGGACTTTGTACTTTACTAAAGTGACATTCAGTTACTATCTACAACATATACGTGACTATTAACTGATGATTCATATTAAAGACTATGTACTTGATTCGGATCGACCAATTAAAAATATTCTTATTAATTAAAGTTGTAGATATTGGTTTGCGTGTAATATCCGTGCGAACTTCTTGGTAAAATCGATAGAGACAAGGGTAGGTAAGCCATTATTTGAAATGAGTAAATTTTTAGGAACTCCTCTACAACAAATAAAAATTCGAATCATGTAAATGATTCGAATTTTAAACAAACATTTTTAACAAATAAAAATTCGAATCATGTAAATGATTCGAATTTTTATTTGTTGTTTACGGAGATTCTGACTACTATAAATAATTTACTTTGTGTGTGTTTTATTGTACAATGAGCGTCTATTTTTTTGCAGAATAAACAATTTTTCTTTCCTTATTTTTTCTTTACAAGTATGGAATTGTTTTTTATTTTATTATTTACTATTTATTTATTTAAGTTACATTTATAACACTTTTACAGATTCCTCCAAGGTGATGTTTTAAGTCACAATGTTCACACAAATAAATACCAGTTGAGATAGATATGTTGTGTTATATATACCCGTATATAATATTAAAAGAAACAATACAAATTTCACTATACCTGTTATAATTACTTGGAGCTCCGTTAAATGCTTCGAACCCTGCGGTCGCTAGCTGATACTGCCTTGAACGTTCCACAGCGTCTTCTTTGATCCTAAATCTGTTCGGGTTCTGCCCAGGCCAAATAGGCCATTCGTCAGGCAAAGTTACATCAGGCCAATCATCAGGCCATGTTGGTGTACTTGGCAAGTTTGGCCAGTTTTGATCCAATGGCACGTCAACCATGCAATATTTTCCTTCAACAACTGAGTTTGTTATTTGCTTATGTATGCCCAAACATTGGAAGTAGTTGCCGAGATCTATTACGTTTCCAGTCAGTACACCTCTGGGTGTTCGCATGCCAGCATCGAGAACTGGAAAGAAAACCTTCATCAGATACTAACGCTGAGATTTCAGAATTATCAACAGTCTTCAACACACCCATTCACCAATAATCGCGAGCCCTTTACTGGCGAAAAAAGGGGGTTTTCTAAAGGGTCAACCTATTCCAACACAAAAAAAAATTGTTACCATAAAATCTGTCCTGTGATTCAGCCTTGAAAACGTTAGAAACAAATAGATATAATATGTCCGTCTGTCTAGACAGACAGTATCAATTTCACTATGATAAATTAAGCATGGATTTATTAGTGCAATAAATTATACGTAGATAGGTCTGTAGTAATACTGCGATTAAGGAAAGAAAAGAGAGATTAGAGGTGTCGTATGTATTAAACAAATCTACAAGCAAAAGCTTTGTCTTGATTACAAAAACGTGTGCATTAAAACTAATGATTAATTAATGTCATCTTTAATGTAGGATTTAAAACGGAATTTAATTGAACAAAACAGAATTGATTGCTATATTACGTTTATGCATTCAACAGAACCTCATCGAGGGATGATAAAATTCTAAACTAAGTATAGAATGCAGTTGAAGTTAAACGAGGGCAAAAAGTTGGAAAATAGTGACAGAACTTAAGGACACAGAAAATTTATATTTACTCTCTAGATTAGAAAGAAGGACACTTAATCAACAATTGCCTAGATCACATCATGGGAAACTTGGCTGAGTGAAATCACTTATCGATATCACTAATTATGAGAATCGGGGAAAATTGGGGGTACATTGAATGAGCGGAAATCTGAAGCGTTCCCCGATTGTTTTATATCGATATTTTAATCATGGCTTCCATTCCAAACTAGTAGGAGCGTAGGACAGTTCCAATTTAATGATTAAGTAGTGTTAATAGTTAATACCTGATAAATCGATTAATGCGATAACGGTTTCCGAAACATAGAAAAGAGTTATAATCGTATCATCTAGGCTTCGTAACACTAACAATTCTGAGGACGTTTTGTGCTGATCGTAATGATGTAGGTTTTTTTCACAAATTAAAATCAAATATCATATAATTAAATTAGGCTGAGAATCAGCACATGCAGTTGAAGTAAACCGAGGAAATTACACGAAACTTAAAAATTACCTAACACAGTGCCCTAAAATGCCCACCCTTCCCCACTTCCTAGTGATTTAGCCGCGAAGAATAAATGGCGCAACAAATTCCACAGCAGCAAAGCTGTCAGTTCCTCTTGGTCTTATAGAAAATTCGAATCTTAGGAAATATTGGAATTAGAGTAAAGGTAGGACAAGCGATAATGTTCAAGCTATTGTTCGACTAAGTTATACTATGTAATCATCATACTCTAAATACAAAATCTACACTTAAACAGCCTTAACCGCAGTGTCTAGTTACGGCATGGAATTTTGCACAAGAGTTCCATTATACAGGTAAACGGTTAAATAGGGGATGAAAGTTTGTTTTAAGTATATTTTGCCGATGGGAAATCTTAAGGGTCACATCTTGTTCTCCAATAAAAGTTTAATTGGAGTGACGCTTATGAAACCGATAGTACACAAAATCTGGATTGTGACTCTTGTAAAAATTATCACCAGTCATCTACTGCAATGAGATGGTCCCTTGTCTAGTCATCCTTAAATATAAGTTTACTTATAATAACCGCTATCTGACCTTTACATATGTCGTGTAATACGTATACGTATGAAATATCAACGATAAAAACTATGTAGGTATTGATTAATCAGAATTGGAAATTGCGACTGAATGATTTACCTGCCTTCGTGTTTTTCGAAACACAGAGGGACCTCAATGAGTCAAATTTGTGTTTGTGACTAAGAGCTTGTTCATACTCTATGCTACACTGGCTGAATCCATCCACAACGAGTTGAAGTCTGTCGCGTTCGTCTATTACATCAGTGTATTGAGTTTAATATAAAATATCTGAGCCATTTCAATTTTCAACTTCCTATTCTTTTCATGGGCATCAGTTCGTAAAATAACTAGAAATAAAATTTTACCCACTGAGAACTAGATTAAGTAATTATGCTGTACTTTGGAAGAGCGGAGTCTCCTAACACAGGCATTGTTTGTTTGAATGGACGCTCGAAACACGAAACCCTTTTTTAAACTGAAGCATAAATTAAAACATGATAAATGATACATGATTTTATTTCTGGAAATAGGTTTGGTATATAGGTACAAACGCATCCACACGCCAATCCTATTTTAAAAACTAAATGAGGTCGGCGAGAGTAGTCACATAGTCAACTATCTGACGACTCTGAGCAGAAAGGCCGAAACAAACTCTAAGGTCACAGACTCTATTACAGTCCAAACATAATCTTGGTCAGATCATATGAAGACCATGTATATTGGTGTCAGAAATGGTCTTTTTAGGAAAGAACCACACAGATTGAGTAGACCTGTCCAGTCAGTCCATGCATTTGTCAATAATCATGCAGCTCAACTCAGAACGATGGTCAGATAACTCAACGATTTGATGAACAAATACCAAATAAATGATATTTGGGTAGAGACCATAAATAAATAAGAAAAAAAGAAACTAAAAATATTACCCACACATTCTTCACATTAGCAAAATAAATGTCAATGTGTACCTATATGAAATCCAGCAATTATCTTGGTCAGATTTTTTGACCTTACATATTGCTTTTAGAAACACTTTCTTTCCAGTCTTTTCTTTTTTCAATGTTATTATATTAGCAGTAATACCTGACCTAAATACTAAAGAAGCCAATGTTAAAAGTAAGTATACAATGTTGGAGCTCTTTATTAAATAAATATACTCACGTATTGATAAAGCCGAGTGCAACTTCTTTTTGTTGTAAATCAATTGATCCACATAGTTGTCTATGTAATAGTCTGGTTTCACAAAAATTACATGACTATTTAAAATTTTTACTTACATTCAATTAGAAGTTCAGTTTCATTTTGCTGGATAAATCTAATTTGTTCTTCACATAATTCTTCATCTAGTACAGATTCATAGAGATTCAAATCAAAAACATTTTTATAATCAGGAACGACCATATCAAAATGGCCACTGACTACATTCCCGTAAATAGAAATGAAAAGAAATAAATATATTGACTTCATTTTGGAAAAAAAGTCACATAGTAGTTTTAACTGTGACCAAAGACCTCGTGTTAATCACTGAGCGAATATTTTAGGATTTCAATAGTTTGTTTTTTATTGATTGTATCTACTGAGTAAATAATTTTGATTAGATTGCACTAATCAATTTCATTAGCCTAGTCCCACGATAAAAAGATTCGTATGAAGTAGTAGTCTTGGACAGATTTATCAAAATTTTAAATGTCAATATAGATAAACATGATTGATTCGTAATAAAAAACTACGACTGCAAACGGTTTTGCTTGATTTTCTGCCAAATCTTTGTACTTTTTCATTGTTATTTCTTTATCCTAAACAAAACAAACGCACAAGCAACAACATAGCGCACGCGCGTGACTCTCTCTACAGTGTAGGTATGTAATAATATATTTACACAAACAGTAGTAGAATAAGATGCGCACGCACACAACAGTTTTGTTGCATTTGTGTCATTGTTATTTTTCTATCACTCTTTGTGATAGAAATATTGCAGCCATCTGGTTAAATTAGTCAGCCAATTGGATGCCTATGCCGGATAGTTAATTGAACAATCATTGAACGTTTAACAACTTGGCGTATTTAAATTTAGCCCATTGAAGATGACTGACCAAGACTCAGCCAAGTGATTTAAATTTAGTTCATTTTTTTCCACTGCGGCGCTAGTAGTCACCAAAACAAATATGGCATCACTACAATAGCGCAAACCGTGAATGTTATTTTTCGATCTTGGGTTTATTTAATAATTTATTTATTTAAAACATTTCACTGTTACTAGTTACTTACCTAGTGGTTAGGTATAAAGAAACATCACAAATTCATCAATATCGAATTTAACTCAATGACTATACGACATTCAGCCATCTGGTTATACTTTGCGTTCAATGACTTGGCTAATTGTCCTTCAACTATTTAATTGGATGCTGGCGTTTAATGAGCGGCTTAGGCATCCAATTAGCTGGCTAATTTAACCAGATGGTTGCGACAGAAATATAACAATTCTATTTTTATCACCTTTTTTTCTTTGTATTGACTGTCTTATACTCGCAATACAAACAAAAATACAAATTATATTATCGGTTTAGTTACTTTGTAATCCGGTCAAACTTGACTGAATTACAAAGTAAGCCTATTCTAGCCTAGCCTAGGGGTGCCTTACAATTAATTCGCTGATAGCTGACGCAACTTTTTCAACTTTTTTAATCGCTATATTTCAGAAATAAGGATTGAGAGTATTTTTAACACATAATTGCATGATGTACAATATTTTTCATGATAAAAACTTACCGTTGTTACATGAAAATTCAAGACCCAATTATGTAAACATTGACCTAATATACATTTTTTTTTGCGGATGAGGATAGGGACTTTTCACATTTCATTTTATAATGGTGCTCCGAACATTCGTAACATTTTTTTAGCGTAACACACTAGCAATCAGTATCAGAATCATTTTGAAGGATAGTGCTAAACCAATGCTTCAAATGTTCTGAATATTTCTCTGCTCAACACCGTAAATAACAAAATGAAAGCCATTACTGTTAGTTTGTTTCGCAATCACCCCATAGTTCTATGCGCACTATTGTAACGTTGAATGTTTATTTTGACCGGACTATGGTTTTCCAATAAGCAGCTTGTTCTGAATTAATATAATTTTGTTGCTTTTTAATCCTTAGATATATTTTCAGTTATCATTATTATCATGTTGGACAAAACTGAATGAAACAAGTTTATTAAAAGATTAAATAATATCTACTAAAAGATTACAAATAATGTCGATGTTACCAAGTCATTTCAGATGGTACAGTCAGTTTCAAAAATATCGGGACGAACAGACTGTTCAAAATTATCTCTACAACTATGAAAATTAGCTCAATGATATAAGGAATGGTTCAGAATGAAGATAGTACACGACAGCTGTCATTCTGACAAAAACTTTATCCAATTGATTTAAAGTTTAATTTTCTTAGTTGTGTAGATCATTTCGAAGTTTGTTTGTCCCGATATTTTTGACGCTGAACCTACTGTCTATATTTATTACTATTTTATATTTTCTTTGGAGTTAGCACACTCTATCTTTATGACTGGTTTTATTTATAAAATGTTACACAATTCATAATTCATTGACAAAATTTTGCTGGAAAACAGAATGTAGCCAAGAGAAATCATGTTTATATTGGTGTATTTTTCTTCTTTAATCGTGATAATATTATTGTTACAGATCGTGGCAGTAGTAGTAAGTTCAATCAAAACCAGAACAAATAACCTAAGGTAGGAGCGTGGGCACTCCTTGCCTCGCACGGAAAAATAATTAGGTCACTTTCTAGCATAGTCATTGATGTAACGTGTACTGAAGTTTGAAAATAAAAAAAACAGATCACGGCACGTAAGTTGCAAAACAATCTGCCACTTTGGTTCAACTTACGTGCCGCAATCTATACTGTAGATTTAATTCAAGTGATTTAGTAATAATATACCAAACCACTTAAAAAAAGTCACCATTTCGTTTACATAAACAGTCAAACGCTTTTTGAAGGCCACATTTAATTCCAAATTCAAATATTCCAACATTGCGTATGATTTCACATCGTGGGGGTTTAGATAAACACCAAAACAAAAAGTCACGTGTCAAGTAACAAAAAAAAAATGTAATTAATTATTTACTTATCACTTAATCATCTTAAGCCTAGTCTTTTAATCCAACACGTGTGTTGCATGTGCATATTTGATCGTACATAATGCAGGTGAGCTTATCATAATTTTTAAATCCCACAAAAAATTTCAAATATCAATGTAGCTCATCAGTGCTTCTGTACTCTATTCCCGTCAAAATGGTTGAGCTGAATGATGCTGATTCGTAACTTCATAAGTCATGTTTGTGAACGGACGCCGCCAGTTGGGACTGCCCAACTAGCAAAAAATGTCGTATAAAAGTCAGCAGCACGTTTCTATTTCAGCTATTGGTGGTGAGATGAATCCTCCAGCTGTCGAGTGAATGATCCTGTGCACGTTCTCTCAACACGATTTGGGCGCACTTCTCTCTGCTTTAAGTGATGTAAATATCGTAAGATAATATCGTCTGAAAAGTCGAATAGTCGAAAGAATATAGAGCAATCTTAACTTGAATGTTACTAATACTACAATAGACATCAGTATGCCATTATTCCACACATCAGCTTTTCCCAAGTCGGTAGAACCTCTTTCATTCGACTTATTTATAGTAATAGAGCAGTGCGGTTGCAATCACTCGACAATTTGGTCGTATGAATGCAACCAAGCAGCACTCTTAGACCGTATCATTTATCTTAAAACGATAGCGCGTTGCTGTTGTGTTTGTGATAATAAATTAAAATAAATTTAGGTATTCTGTCATATTATATCATACAATTATATAGCCATAGTGACAATTCGTGAACTATTAAAGTTAGCTCATAGGTCTTACTTTCAAATGCGGAATTAAATTTTTCGTCCTATTCCTTACACTTGATTTAATATTTTCATGGGTCACCAAATTGTTCAGTCATTATTATGAATCACAAATATGATTTTAATAGTTAAAATCAATTCGCCATTAATAGCAACTCGCGTATCATCACAAGGCATCCTGCATCTGCATCCATTCTGTTTTTAACCGAGAAATAGAAATTAGGTTTCTATTTTACGACTTCTAGGAGCGCTATTGCCGTTAGTTTAGGGTTCCTTAGCGCAAAACGTTAAATCATTATTCCCTCTATCTTTTACTTTTCTTATTATTATTAAAACAAATAATGGCTTTAATACTCCAAAGGAATGTAAAGTGATTTCTTTAGATAGATTTTATTATTAACAAAATGTATTATATTATATGAGTGACTCTTACAAAATATTTTAGAGACAAATGGTAAAGTAGTCAAACGAGTAAGTACTCGTCGATGAACCAGCAGAAAATCAATTAAAAAACTGCCTACCATCCAATTAATTAGAACTTCGGACTCTGAACTGTCATTGTCTTCAAACTTTGATCTGTCATTATCACTATCGCTACTATCATTATAATCAGATTTATCATCAGAATCAGAATCTTGATCAGCGGAGATATTTTTGGATCGAGAACACACTTTAGTAGTAGACGGTTCACAAATTTTGTAATCAGCAGAAGCGTAATTATTTTACAGTCAATGTAGATGTTGATTGTTTCAATCGTGTATACATCATATTTACTCTCCGTCGGATATCTCCAGTTCTATTTTTTTTCCATCATTTGTAGTCGATTTTCTCAAAATTAAGCAAATACGCTTATTTTTACGTATGACAAGATGGCATTTACAGTGCTGTAAAAGGTTTTATTGAACTTTCATACCACTATTACACTGTATGATGGCTATCAAATAATGTTTAGAGCACCTTTAGGGCCTGTAATAGATAATTTAAAGCGTTTTCTCAACTTCAATAGTTAAGTCGAATGAAAGCCTTGCAGTAAGCTATCATATGACATTAAAAGCTATTATAGTAACCGAGATGCTATTTGGTGAATGAACAACGTTTACTTCACAATAATGCTGTAATAATTCAATATCGAAAGATTGTGCTATAAAAGCTAGTCTTATGACAAATTAGTAGTTAATTTGCTTTCAAAGAACTTTTATAAGAGTCACGGTTACATGAAGGCGATCGAGAAATATCTTTATATAATTGTCGTGTAAATGTGATATGAATTCGTCGAGTCCACGTTTACTCGACATGTTATAGAGCCAAAAAGCAATGAGTGCTAAACAATCTAGAAAGCTGCTTTTATACGGCTTTTTGAAATAATATATTTCATACGAATATCTTTCGATCAATAGTCGTGAGGGTAATTGCTTATACGATCTCTTTGATAGTTGGGTGGTCATCTCTTAGCTGCCATCCGTGGCAAAAATAAAAATTCAGAAATTAAAATAATCCATTATTTTAATTTCTGAATTTTTATTTTTATTACGGATGCATAATATGCACGCCTTTTTTACATCGTTCTCACAATGATCATTTCAACATAAATGATGTCACCAACTTTTTGTAACAATGTTATGATTTAAAAAGAGTGTCCGTGGAGTTTCTTGCCCATTCTTCTCCATAGGTACCTACTACGCTTTGGAATGGGCAACTAGCTTCATCTTTCTGACTCTTTGACAATTCAAAATTACCTGTAAATGGTTTATTTGAAATAAACGCTTTGAGTTTCTTTTTGTATAAAAATATATTTTAACGTGATAATTGTCATGATACAAATCACCGATTCGATATACAAAACATAAGGTTCATTAATATTAGGTGGTATTTTTCTTCAATTATTTCTGTCCTTATTACTTTTTGTCTTCAGGCTTTTTTGCTCCTGTAACAAAAATAATTTAGTTTATTTATTAATAAACAATGGCTTGCAACTTATTCTCCATTCAGCTGGTGACTATGTATTACTGTTAAACATAGTACAATGTGAAAACCACAATTTTATAAAGCCTTTCTCAATTCTGAGTATCTCATTTCTGTGTTTGTTAAAATGGTTTTCTGTTTGAAAGCGAAATCACTCAAGAAAATCATCATGTTTTACCCAATAACGGTAGATAAATGAGTTTTATTCCGTTCTAATACCAACAAACTAATACCACTGGTATTTGTTTGAACTCGTATTTATTTTCTATTTCGAACGGATACCACTCTTCAAATAATTAAATTTAATGTGCGAACGAATACGAACAACAATGACTATAGTGTCGTCTAAAAATCACACGTGCGTAACTAAGGGTGGATTTCACCAATTAAAGTGGACGTGATCATCTAAACTGCGTTCAACAGAAGGCCAATACTCGTAATTCAAAACGTTGAAAATCTAGTCGCAGTCTCATCTCGGCGATAATCAAATATCATATCGAAATTAGAGATATTTTTGACAGATTGAGGCTGAGATCAAATGTGACAGTTTTTAATTAAAATGACGAGAATGGCCACTCTTATCAGTGTCGCCATTATTCAGGAATATTGTCATTGACTGCTCTTGATCGCAGCTTAGATGCCCTGGGGCCCAAGTCTGCTATTTTTATAAATTCGTCATTCCAACACGATCCCATTGTCATTCCAACACGATCCCATTGTCAATTTGCTAAAAGTTCGTAATCTGCTAAATTCATAATGATCGATCATTGGTCGGTCAATGGTGTCGTAATAGAATTGTGTCATAATGACATTGTCGTATTGCCATTATTAAAAAACCCGTTAGTAGAAATGATTTTCCAAAAACAACTATTAAATTTGAACATTTATTCATGCCCCATTTCATTTAAATATATATTTTTACATATTACTTATTATTATATAATAGTTTATTAGTGTTAAATTATAGCAGATTACCGCCAAAGTCAGTCATTCATTTGTCATTATGTACGAGATTACCAATAAATGCCATTTCTTTCAATGGAGTGTCAGTGGCTGATCATTGGAAAGACATAATGGCGCCATTATGTTAGTAGATTACCAAACTTGTCAAAATCAACAATTATGAAATCAATGATAGACCATTCTGACACTATTGTAATAGCAGACTTGAGGCCGATCGCGATTTTCATATAATATTTTGAGCATATAATATATTAATGCATGCATGATAAAATTTTCTATTTACATACATAACTAGTTTGGTAATGTAAATTTGGCTGGGTCGTACAACTTGAACAGAACTTACCTCCTCCCATAAAATGTTTTATGATAACAGAACACGGTGAATCAATCATAACAGTCACTAGGAACGCCACCAGTATTGCCAGTGATAAATCAGCTAAGAACTGGAATATCTGAAAAAAAAACTATCTCAAATCTGGCAAAACTTTGAACAGCGACATCTGTTTTATAGGAAGAAAACTATACTGAGAGCAGGGTTTGAGCTCGTGCAGCGAGTTATAGCAGTATGTTTGTTGCGACGATAACTTGTAACTGTAGTCGTTTCGTGTAAACCCGATAGGGTGCGCTGATTTAAGTAATATATTTTTTGTGCTCCTCAGCATTCGAAATGAAAATACATAACATCCAACCTATGTTAGAAACTTTAACGTCCATAAATGGACTAGGAAATAATCTTAAGAAAAGTATTCAAGTATTGATGTGAGTAGTGACAAGAAAGTAGTCGAAGGAAATTAAAGGGATGAAAAATATGACGGCTGATGTGGGTATAATAATTATGGAAAAGAACAGTTTATGCGACAAATGACGATTCTGTTACAAATTATAATTGTATGAGTTAAAAGCCGAAATCCGCTGGATTCGGGAAGCAAAAAACCGATTGAAGTGGTGGTGGGCTAACCATTTCTTCATCATCATTTTAGCCGGAAGACGTCCACTGCTGGATAGGCCTCCCTAAGTACCGGTTTTGTGCCTCCCATACGGGAGGCACAAAACCGGTACTTAGGGAGGCCAGGGCAGGATACCCTGTGGATTTCTGCGACCTTCACAAAGTCATCAAGATTCACCTTGTTGGAGGCCTTCCAACGCTACGTTTTCCAATATCCACGGTCGCCTCTCCAATACCTTTAGGTCACATTGGCCGTCTATCTTGCGAGAAAATTACCCAGCCTGCATAAGTGGCAAATGGTGGTAGGTACTTACCGCAAATTGGAATGTAAAATATTTAGGAGTGACAGGCATAGCATTCACGACATACATCATAGGGTAGTGAACCAGGTACATTGCGTATGAGAGACGACTTATAACCTTCCACATTCGTAGAGATAGCACCCAGTTGACAGGGCCTGGAAACAATCAGTTTTTATCAATAAAAAATACAATTATCGCATTTTCTAGCCAAATTCCACGAAAATTATTCGAGATTTCTAAACAGACTTCGCACCCAAGTCGGCCGGAACACAGATGTTGACGAGGTTCAGGGACGGCTCAGATCTCAAGTACGTATGCAGCACCTCCCGACAAACAATGACTCACCCACCATCTTGCGCCGCATGCCCTGACTACGTCTGTGAGCGGAGTTCAAGCAGCTTAGTTTTGGGACAAAGATCTTTGAATTTTTTGCCTTTGATACGCTAAAAAAGACTAAGACTATTGCTATAGATTACACATACCACCATATCCATGAACGCAGGCGAAAATGAGCCATCCAACAAATGTGGCCCACGCCGGTCTCATGAACGAATTTATCAGTCCATCGGCTACTTCATTGTTCCAATCCATTTGCACGATAGGGTGGGCACAATATATGATTAGCGTGGAAATCGTAAGCGCACAGACCCATAGAAGTGTTGCTAAAACCTAAAAGATAAAAAAAAATATCTGTTCAGCTTTCTAACGGACTGCATCATTGGTCAGTTTTCGAATCTTGGGATTTGAGACTTGGGTTGGGAAATTTGTGGCTGGGTTTCTTCATTAGAATATCATCAGTAGTAGCTCAAATTATGAATTGTGCTCAGTTAATCCCAATGGCTATAAAATGGTAGTGGTAATGTGATAAAAAAAATAACAACTTAAATGGACAGGGACGTATCTTACCCAAGGTATAACAACTTTCTTTCCTCGATTGAGGTGTAGAATGTAGCCGAATATTAACCCTACGACGAAGGGTGAGGCTCTCGTCATTGTGTTCATATAGTAGTTATACAAGTAGTCCGCAGAATCTAATGGGCGCCTGAAATATAAATAAATAAAAGTAATATTTTATGCTATGTGCTGCTTCGACTCATTTCGATACGATTAAATAAAGGGCCAATAGCCTAACACGAATGCCAGAAAAAGTTCAATGTAAATTTTAATACAAAAAAAACGCTTACTTGTAATACATAATATAAAAAAAAAAAAAAAAATATTCAGACCCCTGGTGGAAAAAATGTGCTTACTACAAATAAAATGCCAATGGAATTATTGATTTTTTGGTATACCTATATGGTATATTAAAGAATATAATTTACCGTTCGAATTTACTTTGTGCGTTCATGCTAGGGTTTCTGTTACAAAAGTAGTTACCTACGTTGGTACAGTAATTGCAGGAGGAAACTTCTTGATAAAATTATAGGTAGTAGCAGCAGTGAGTACGGCGATTAGAGCTCCGACGAGTGCCGACCAAGCAATTCGACGTTTGCCTGTCAGCACCCACACTAAAACGAGGGGCGACAGGATGTGGAGCTGTACGTCTATAGCTAGATACCAAGTATGGCCAAGACACTGAAATAATAAGAAACATAATTGCATTATTTATTAAGAACTAGTCAGCCGCCCCTATGGCACGGGTGCAAAGTAATGGTGACGTATTAAAACATCAAGATTTCTGTTCAGGATCCTAGTTAAGTATTAATGGTTTACGCGTAAACTTCCGGACTAAATTCTCCAAATGATAGTGTACAGCCGCATCAAAATCCATAGTGCAAAAAGTGACTTTGTTTCATACTTGCATGAACAGATAATTAGAAATGATAAAATAGCATTTTTTTTCCGAAAGCGTTGTTATATTATTTTGAAACATACTGTATTATTTTGAAACACACTGAGGCAGCTTAATTCAAAGCTTTAATTTGGTTAATAATGGCTTTAATTTAACTTGTTTGCAGAGGACGAAGTTTTATGTGAATTCAAAAGTTACAATCACTATAAGAATTCTAGTCGTACTCACAGTATGGGCCGGATTTAAATAATTCTGTATATGCAGCAGCGTAGACCACCAATACACTCTGCATTTATGTGTTTCAATCATAACTACGTTCCAGAACGGACCGTCAGCAACCCGGTTCAATATAGAGACTTGTGTAAGAACCATCGCAGCTAGCACGGGAAACATTCGAAGGAGGCGGTTGAGATAGAAAAGATGGAGATTCTTGAGTAATTTTACTGCAACGCATAGAATTGGTTTTGGTTAATCTTGTCGGTTAACACCTTTTGCTTTCATAAACGGTTTTATTTAGCTTGCCCCCTTTGTTTTTTTGGGTCAAATTTTGTACTTGAAATTTTGCCCCCTTTCTGTTGGCAGATTAATCTGATATGACCTTTAGTTTTGATAACAATACAATTGAATTTAATCAGTATCATTGTAAATCTAAGATGGCCGCTGCTATAAAATGGCGGATTACATATTTTTTCACAATCCCTCAATATGGGTATCAAATGAAAGGGCTTGACTATTAAAATACTGTACACTATAAAAAAAATCTAAGTAGAATGAGAAATATTAAGTAACGAAATAAAAACTAAAAACTTGAAAACAAAATAAGTAACAGAGATGTTTAAGTTAAACGGTTTTAATGAAAATAATGATATAGATATAAGATAGCTATGTTATTGAGGATTTTTGCTAGTAAACACAAATTGTTTCTCTGAAAATACAAAGCTTTATTTAACACACTTTTACTTTTACAATATTACAACAAAATATGAGAATTACACTTTTATCTCACCTGAAAATACAAAGAAACGACAGTTCACTAATATCGCCTCCTCAATTATATCCTTTCATTTATCTTTCTACAAGTTTTTAATAATAATTAACAAAATAATCTGAACATCTTCCGCCATTGAATTACGTGTCAGCCCGATGCGTCCTCTGCTCATTTCCACAGACAACCTAATACACGCGCGAAGCGCGGCAAATTCAATTTAATGAAATATCATTTCATTACATAGATAATGTACTAAAAGCTAAAAAATAATTCGATAGGTCTTAGGTATAGTCATCACACCACTTTCCTCACCAGTCTAAAGGCATTGATCAGACAAAAGAATAAATCGTGGGGCGTAGCGTAACCTGAGTAAATATGTAAATAGCTATGAGCGGTTGACTGTTGATAGATATTTCACGCGCCCCACGATTTTTTTTTTTTGTCTGATTAATGCCCTAGATTGATGAGGAAAGCGGTGTGATGACTGGTACCTAGGACCTACCGAATTATTTTTTTTTTTTAGTAGGTACATTAGCTACATCATTATTTTCATTAAAACTGTTTAACTTTTTTTACTTATTTTTACTGGCTCGTTGATGTAGTTGGTCGTAAACGCTGTTAATGAGAATACGGTCTTGGGTTTGATCAGCGGGTCGGACAAAGTATTATTGGGTGTTTTTCCATCCTAATTTCTCAGTAGCAGCCCGATGTCTGGATTTGTGTCAGATTGATGGCAATGGGCACGCTCTCAACAATGGTAAGGTACTCCTCTGCCTAGGCCTTCGGGGAACCCTTCAGGTGATTGTTGTGTTTTAACAGTTTGCAGCTAGATATAAGCCTCTCCACTACAAGTCTTCAATTGCACACTAATTCTCCATCTATTACTAGTAGCCCTGCGAAGGTCATCGGTCCACCATGCCTGATGCCATCCTACGTTCGCTATTTCGTCGCCTCCATTCAAAAACTCATCAACTCCAATTATATAAGTATATTAATGCAGTAGTTTCACTTACCATTTATTATAATAGTTATAAGCTTCAAAGAGCTTTTGAATGAATGGATGGTGGATGCCAGTCTAAGTTCTGAAAAATGAGTTTTTAATAATAATTAAATAAAGTGAAGGGAAGTACTTACTGCTTGTTAATTTTCCTGCTGTAGTGTAAACTATTAGAAGGCCACTCAGCATGAAGAAAGTATCTACTGTGATTGGAGCAGCAGTCAACCATACTGCCTTTAATGATGTCATAAACTGAAAAGGATAAAACATACCTTTTTTTAAGAATAAAAACCCCAAATAATTTGAAGATAGCTGCAATAATCCATAGGAATAACAGTGATACTAAACTATATCATCTATTGGAAAAAAAAACTTATTTCCGTGTGGTGCCGGACGTAAAAGAATAGCACAATCCCATTTCTTCCCGTGGGTGTCGTAGAAGGCGACTAAGGGACTTACTAGAGAATGAGCAGCAGCGTTCTCTATGCATTTGACCACCATACTGCGATCGCCAACCCGCCTGCCAAGCGTGGCGATTATGGCAAATCCCCCCTTTTGGGGGAGGCTTATGTCCAGTAGTGGACGTCTTTCGGCTGACATGATGATCTACTGGAAACATTTTAAACTGGCAACTTCAAGATAAAAATAATTTACATCTTTTGGGATTGGTTCGCAAGGTACGAACTGATCGATATATCACTTGACGAAGTTAATTTTGTTTATATTTGTGTCATCTATTTTTGTATTAGTATTTATTTTTGTATTTTATAATGAGCTATTTTTGAGCTATCGCTAATATTACACCTACAACGTTTTTCTCTGCATCACCTAAGGTTGACTGGTAGGAAATGTCTCAGACATTAAGTCCACCTTAATAGGAACTGTAGTAGTTTCTACCCGTGACTTCGTTCGTCATACATTATATCCTATGTATGACACTTGGCCAAAATGTAATTTACCAGTAGTCAAAAAATTTTCGGAATTGATTCAGAAGTTAAGATTACCCCCCTACATACAAACTCACAAATTCTACCTCTTTAAAATATTAAATAGAGGATTGATTTTTTACTTATGTATAAAGCATTTATTAATAAACTAACACAAATGGTACTAGAGATACCTAGTAAAACATTTTTTCTGTCATTTGAGTATACGGCCAAGTAAAATAAAACTTACTTCAAATACGTCTATCATATTAGCCATGAGCCCGCTCCCTGGCTGACCTCCAAATGAGTGTCCAATGATGACCCATAGCATGGCGAAAGATCTGATGCCGTCCAGACATTCCAAGGCCCCCGGAACTGGAGTATAAGTGACGAGGCGACGGGTGTTCGTGTAAGCAGAGAAGGCTACGAGTAGCTTGTTGACTTCTTTTGGGTTTTCAGGATCTATGTAACAAAAACAAGGTTCTTAAAGACGTTTCTTGAAAATTTGGTTTTTTGGCTGCGCTGGCTTTGGTTTTTATTTCATTTGGATGAAAAAATACAAAGACTGTACTCTGTAATTGTAGCCTGTATTTTACATTATCTTATAAAACGCAACGTCTCTCTGCGAGATTGGATGTTAGTATGCTTATAACTGTAGCATAATTCTCATTATAATAAAATATATTATATTATATGACATGTGATTTTCTTTAATTCGTAGATTGTACTCGAGCTTTGGTACAGTCATCATCATAAAACGTCCACTGCTGGACTTATGCGTCCCTCAAGCTCCGCCACTGCGACCGGTTCTATACTTCCCGCATCAAACAGATTCCTTAGACCTGCACAAAAGACTTTGGTACACTTATTTTAATTAAATTCATTCACTGACAGACAACGCACATCGTAAAACGCTGGGTCTTTATGCATAAAACTGGACAAAATTCGGGAGAAAATGTAACGCGAGCAATAAGGAAGCATTTAAATAGTCTGTATGACAGTTTGTCGTTTTTCAATGTGTTTCTCATCGTCTGCCTAACATTTTACCAACTATCTTGGGGTCGTAGTAATGGTATTTTACATAGGCCGACTGCCTATCTGAACTCCACAACCCAGTTACTGGGTAATACGGTACAGTCTTTGGCCTTTGGTAAGACTGGTTGCCAGATTTTGGAGTTTCTGAGGAACCGTAATTACTGTCAAAGATCCACCGAGCCATGGAGGGGTCATGGTTTGTAAAGATGGTCACCCATCCACCGACCAACCGCAGCAAGCGTAGCTTAACCTGATCGACCCGTGCGGTAATATTACTTAGCTACAAGACCCTATTATTTCATAGCAGCTTGACAGCACGGTTGGCGCAACGGTTAACCGATTGACTGCTGCGCTGCGTGTCGCGGGTTCGATTCCCGCACGGAACAAATATTACCTACAAATAGTTGTTCCGGGTCTGGCTGTTTGTGTATGTGAGTTTAGATGTTTGTAAACGCACCCACAATACAGGAGTCATTCCTAGTGTGGAGCAACGTTTTAAAAAAAAAAAAAAAAAAAACAATTTAATGTTTAAAGTAACGGAAAAACCTAATTCCGTCAGCGGGTTGTAAAACTATCAAGATAAAAACATGATTATTCAAGTATAGTTAGCTGGGTGTTAGAAAAATTATTATCAGACTAATCGCCAGTCCAAGGAAATATTTATAAACATGCAAAACAAACGTGAAAACCACAACACACGTGGAAACATCACAAGATAAAATGCAAATTGCTTCAAATACGAGACGAATTCGCTCGTAAAGAGTTCCGTTCGTTTTCTTTTTGTTAATCATACAATGTTAAATATACGCTTCATTTCTCTTCCATCCACAGCCATTTTTGTTTTGTGGAAAATGGATGGCAATAACTATAAAAAAAAAATATGTTTTATCTTTTCAGCCATCTGTTATGGCCATTGACGCAGAGTTTCGTAATAATGCCTGAATACCTAATCATTGTAAAGTGATAAGATCTAATCAATCGGATAAATTATTACCTTTTTGTAGGAAAACATTCTGGTATAGGTCGTATGCCGTACTCAACAAGACTAGAAGGCCGATGAAGGAAAATATTGATCTGAAAATAAAATATAAATTAACGGGGTAAATTTTTAACCACTGCGCAAATTGTAACCATGAATTCAGCATATCATTCTAGATCCCCTAGCACAGAAATTTTTCATCAGTTATAGGAAAAAAAAAATCAGTTGTTTCATAGAAAAGCGCAATACGTACGCGGTCAAAATGTATGGAATAGCTGATTTTTTCGCTTCGGTTACAGTTTGCGCACTGGTAAAAAATTTACCCTGAATAAATGCAATCTGTTTACGCTTAGCAAACAGGGTTAAATATAAGGGTAATAAAGACACGGGAGTACTTTATATTAAACACTGACTTAAGTTTATTTTATAGGAACTCTCATATTTTCAAGTATCTACAAAATTCAACTTAGTATATACTATACTAAGTTCGAAAATTAATTTAAAAAAAAAATCTATAAGTCTCATGATAATAGGAGGCAATAGCATTACCATTAACTGGGAAAAAAGAGGTGCGAGTCAATTAAATCTTACAACGCTTTGCCCAGTCTTGGGATCGAAAATATGCATTTGTGCTAACGACCACTAGACTAGAGAACAACGAGGTTAGAATTCAGCTATCTACTGTACTATCCCTTAAACAAAGAAGAAAACAAAGCCATCAATACTTACATTGCAACATAGTCCCCAGCAACCCAAGGCTTATCATTGGGAAGGCGGCAGAAATTTTCTTGAAATTCAATTACCGAACTCACCTCGGAATTGTTGAAGAAAGAGTTTAGTGCCGTATGTGTAGTGCATGGTTTGGGTATGCAAACAGCCAAGCGAAGTGTTAGTGCGGCGAAAGGACTAGGTGCGCTTCTGTAAATGAAAACGTTTAAGTCACTAAGCAGTACAGTACACATACGAATAGTTAAGTCACATAATATGACTTAGCTTACATAAGTCATTAATTCTCCCTGCTTTAGTCACAATTTATTTGGAACTGGCATACTATAAGTCGTTCTGCATGCAATATGATTGCATCTCTATGTTTACTTGCCATAGCCATGTATTTTTCTGGTCCTTTCTTTTTATATACGCTTAGTTACACTAGACCGTTTTATTTAATAATTTTTCAGGAATTTAATAAATATGGAATGACAAAGAAAATGGTAAACATGTCATATTACCTGCTGACATTATTTTAGGTACTATTAAATTAATCCTCGAAAAACTTATTATTAAACTTCTACCGTTGTTTTTAGAGGTTCATTTATTAAATATATTGTATGTGCTTTATTTAATTTATTAACCTCTAATGATGAAAGCTTTTTTTAATAAATGGCTTCTTTTTAACTTTCTGGACCTTTTTTCAAGGTTGGTCGCAATAACTAATCTAGGGCAACCCCGATTGGATTGGTTTAGATTAGAACTGTGAACAACAACACGCGAGCCGAGTTAAGGTACCCCGATCAAATAGGTTAGGTTTTTTTTTTTTTCTGGGTGGGAAATCATCAAATAACTTCTCCCGCTCTGGGTGGAGCGGGAGGGCGTGTCAGACTTTTACTGACTAAAACCCACCCGTGTTCCCTCAGTTGCCTGTGTGCCAGGGGCGGCGGTATCTCTTTCGAACAACCCGCACCCCCGGCAGGCATCGGCCCTTGCGGGCCCCTCTGTTGCTGCTGACATCTCTTTGAGGCGCGCGTGGAACACAACGCGCCGTCGACCCGGGCTTGGTCCTTACCGGACAGCGAGCTACCCATTACTCGCCGTCCGCAAGCCCGTGCCTACGGTGGCCGGGAATCAGCCTGGGATTCCCGACGCCCAGGGCGTCTCCTGCGAAGGCCACGGCTGTGAGGGCGCATGTACTGCATCTCCCTCACGTGCGCCGCCTCCCTCTTTGCTAGCATAACTGCTTCGCTGAAGGAGGCGACTGCCAGCCATGCCCTCTCGCTCCGTACCATGGCCTGGACCAGGGTCGGACGCGAGAGATCGCCGCCGCCGATCACCTCCACGAGGACACGGCGATGCTCCGCCCAAGCCGGGCAGACCTCCACCGTATGCTCCACCGTGTCCTCTGGGCGATCTTCGCAATGGAAACACCCGGGCGTTTCCTCCCGCCCTATCCGAAACAGGAACCTCCCGAAACAGCCATGTCCGGTGAGGACCTGTGTCAGGCGGAAGGTGAGGACGCCATGCCGCCTCTCAAACCACTCCTCAAAGAGGGGACTTACCGCCGCAATCGTGGCGTGCCCAGCACTGGGTTGCGACAATCGCACTTTCCACGTCGCCATGAGATCCTGCCGGAGCTCTGTCCGCCGTGCCGCGACTTCCCGCGGCAGCGGAGTTACGCCCCGGCGTTTGGCCTCCTCGCGCCACTCCCAAGTGAGCGCGAGGACGTTTGCCTCCAGATCCCATGGCGGTAATCCGGCAAGGAGGCCCGCCGCCTCACTGGAGATCGTGCGGTATCCCCGGATCATCCGGATGGCCATGACCCTATGGGCCGCCTTCAACCGGCGTGCTGGTTGGCGCCTCAATGTAGGCGCCCACACCGGCGCCCCGTATAGGGCCATGGCCCGCACGACCCCCGCGTAGAGCCTCCGGCAGGAGGCGTTTGGCCCCCCTAGATTGGGCAGGAGCCGCTTCAAGGCAGCCCCGGCCCGCTCCAGTCTGGGAGCCAAACGTCGGAAATGTTCCCCGAAGTTCCACCGGCTGTCGAGGACGAGTCCTAGGTACTTCATCGTCGACTCGACGCCGATGTGAACCCCTCCCACCGTTATCTGGGAACCCGTCAGTGGCGCATTCCGAAGACCATGAAACCACATGGCCTCGGATTTGTGCAAGGCCACCTCGAGTCCCAGTTGCCGGATCCTATCGACGATTGCCGCAACTCCGTGTGTCGCTAAGTCGGCCGCCGCCTGATACGACCTCCCTTGCGCCAGGACCAGCGTGTCGTCAGCGTAGCAAACTACGCTGACGCCACTAGGGAGGTCGGCGCGCAGCACCCAGTCGTATCCGATGTCCCACAGATGCGGCCCCAGGACCGATCCCTGTGGGACACCGCACGACATCTCTCGCCGGTTCCACTCTCCTAGGTGACCGGGGTAGATGACGGCCCTGTCCGTCAAGTAGGCCTCGACCACACGACAGAGGTAGGTCGGCATCCGGTGATACCGGAGTGCCTCCCTTATGCAACTCCAGGGCAGGGTGTTGAAGGCATTGGCGATGTCCAGAGACACCGCCAAGACGACCCCACCCCGGGCCACAGCATCCCCCGTCGTGAGGGCTCGCACGCGCATGATGGCGTCCACCGTGGAGCGCCCCCTGCGGAAACCGAACTGGCTCTCCGCCAAATCCGGCCCCACCCGCACCAGCCGCCCGACGAGGCGATCTGCAATGACTCTTTCAAAGAGCTTGCCCACCTCGTCGAGCAGCACGATGGGCCGGTTAGCGGACGGAGAGTCCGCGGGGCGCCCCTGCTTCTTGATGAGGACCAGTTTCCCCGTCTTCCAGTGACGTGGGAACTGGCCCTCCTCCAAGCATGCGCTTAGGAGCCCTCTTAGTCGAGGCCCGAGAGCCTCCAATGCCAGGACCCAGGCTTTTCCAGGCAAGCCGTCGGGTCCTGGGGCGGTATTCTTGGCATTCAGCCTACGTACCGCCACTCTCAATTCTACCTCGGTCACCTCTGGAGCATCGTCGTCGTCGTCGGTGTGGTCCGCGTCGGGCACCGCAGGAGGCGGAGCCATGGGCGGGGGAGCATGCTCCCCTCGCAAGGGAAACAGAGCGCTCACCACGTCCTGCACGAGCTGAGGCCGGAGACTCTGGGTCAGCGGGGGAGCCCACGGGCGGATTTTCTCCCGCACCGTTTTGTAAGGGCGTCCCCACGGGTCTCTGTTCAGAGTCTCCAGCGACTCCTCGCGGGCCAGTGACCTGGCCCGCAGGATCTCCGCTCGGAGGGTGGTCTTCGCCACTCTGTACCCCTCGTATAACTCCGCCTGAATGGCTTCCGTATCCGGAGGGCGGATACGGAGCCTGCGGTGCCTGGTGTACCGATGCCGCGCAGCAACGCACGCCTCGCGCAGAGCTGTGAGCTCCGGCGACCACCAGTACACCTGGCGTGAAGCACGTCCTGGCTGGACCCGGGGCATTGCCACGTCGCATACCTCGGACATGGCCTCCCGGAACCACTCCGCCTCGTCGTTGATGTCGGCAGGCCTGTCCGGTGGTGACACCCAGGCCTGCACGATCGAGGCTTCCAGGAGGAGCTCCCGGTCCAGCCGCTTCAGCGCCCACCGCGGACCACACGGGGCCTGTTGGAAATAGGTTAGGTTAGGTAAGGTTTGTGATCAACCACGCGAGTCGAGCGAGCGAAGCGAGCGGTGCCTTGGTGGCAGACGGCGAAGTTGCCGTTAATTGGCTGTTTACAATTTTCAGAACCACAAAATAGGATTATGTTAGGGTCACAAAAAGAACCTCATTTATTAAATAAGAGTGTCTAGAAAACAAAACAGGAATTATTTGGAAATCGATTAAATACATGCCCATTATTTAGTGCTCCCATAGGGTCTTCCATCCCTGCAGCCCATAGGTTTGCTTGTTTTAACCGGTTTACAACATCTTCTTTCAACCTCAATTTGTTTGGGTTAAAATCAGGCAAAGGTATATCTTCAGTTAGAGTGGGCAAAGTTGACCAATCTTGGACTAAAGGCAAATTTATCATACAATATTTTCCTTCGATCACTGACTTTGGTGAGGCCTTATGTATTCCCAAACATTGGTAGTAGTTTCCGAGGTGTAACATGTTGCCAGTCATAATTCCAGTTGGTATCCGGATGCCAGCATCAATGACTGCAAAAATTTTGAAATAAAAATTCTCCATTATATTGTAATTTCTACGAAATTTTCCTTATGACCTTATTTCATATTCATCATTTGTTTAGCCTTTTTCCAACTACGTTGGGATCGGCTTTCAAACTGGATTTATTGAAAAAGACCTATAACTTGTTTCCAAGGATGCAGTACTTGATTTTGAAGCCCCGTGTTGCACGCCACGCCACGATTGCCGCGGTAAGTCCCCTCTTTGAGGAGTGGCTTGAGAGGCGGTATGGCGTCCTCACCTTCCGCCTGACATAGGTCCTCCCCGGAAATGGCTGTTTCGGAAGGTTCCTGTTTCGGATAGGGCGAGAGGAAACGCCCGGGTATTTCCATTGCGAAGATCGCCCAGAGGACACGGTGGAGCATATGGTGGAGGTCTGCCCGGCTTGGGCGGAGCACCGCCGTGTCCTCGTGGAGGTGATCGGCGGCGGCGATCTCTCGCGTCCGACCCTGGTCCAGGCCATTGTACGGAGCGAGAGTGCATGGCTAGCAGTCGCCTCCTTCAGCGAAGCAGTTATGCTCGCAAAGAGGGAGGCGGCGCACGTGAGGGAGATGCAGTACATGCGCCCTCACAGCCGTGGCCTTCGCAGGAGACGCCCTGGGCGTCGGGAATCCCAGGCTGATTCCCGGCCACGGTAGGCGCGGGCTTGCGGGCGGCGAGTAATGGGTAGCTCGCTGTCCGGTAAGGACCAAGCCCGAGTCGACGGCGCGTTGTGTTCCACGCGCGCCTCAAAGAGATGTCAGCAGCAACTGATGGGGCCCACAAGGGCCGATGCCTACCAGGGGTTGCGGGTTTTTCGAAAGAGATACCGCCGCCCCTGGCACACAGGCAACTGAGGGAACACGGGTGGGTTTTAGTCAGTTATTGCACTTATCTATGAAACAGCAGATTTTTTATAACCGCTAAGGGTCTAAAATCAATATCTAAATTCATGGTGTCAGTTTAGGAGTCGCACCATCCCGTATATATGCTGCGCTGCGCAGATCCCGAACATATTGGGGTAAGGGCAGAAGGCATTACATGTATATTGTTGTACTAAAATAACTTCCTAAGAACATTATTTTTTATGAGAGGCTCTCTCTTTCATACATCTCTGTTAAGATGTATGAATGAAGAGATATGTTGAGCTGAGCAGAACTGGAACAGATTGTTGTAAGGGCAAGAGGCACTATATATGGCTGTTTGGAAATAATTGTAGAAGAATTGTAATTTTGATTAAATCATTTCCTTGGTTAATGAAACCCAGCTAGATCGATTTATCGCCCCCGAAACCCTTTGCATACTAAATTTCATGAAAATCGTTGGAGCCGTTTCCGGAATTCAGATTACAAGTTTATACAAGAATTGCCCGTATAAAGGTATTGGATTAGGTAAATAAATATTCTACTCACATTCAAGCAACAGTTGTTGGTCACTTTCTTGAATATATCGAATCTGTTCTTCACACAATTCTTCATCTAACACAGATTCATAGAGATCCAAATCAAAAACTTGTTTATTATCAGGCACAGTTATATCAAAATGTGCATTAACTGTATTACTATTTCTAAATAAAGTGATTAAAATTATTAAATATATTAACTTCATTTTTATCTTATTAACTACTTTATTATTTCATTAACGACTGTACGATTTACTACTGAATAATAAAAAAAAATGTGAATGATTTGTCGTTTTATTTTCATTGTAACTTCCTGAGATTAGATTTTTATTAATCTATTATTTTGCGTATCGATGATAAAAGGATTCAAGATTATTAATATAATGATAAGTATTAGTTATTGACATGATTATCATTATATTATTACCGTATTTACAACTACCGCATTAGTTCGATAGTTAGTGCTATGTAAAGCATAACGACACGTTCATCTAAGAGATTATATAGGCTTGGTACACACAGCTCCATTAAGTGGCTACCCCTCCAAAAGACATGTGCTTTCAAATCCGTGCGAGGCCCAAGTTACTTATTATATTTTGCAAAAACATTTTATTATAATGATTGTATTGTTTTAGTGTATATGGGAAACATTTACGAGGAATCATTCAACGTCTAATTAGACCGGAAGCTACAAGACCGCTTGCCGTGAATATGATTGGACGCTCGAATCCTAGGCACGAAATGTTGCTTTTTGTCATAGATTTTTTTTTAAATATAAAGTATGTTTATATATATTTTTTTTTTTGTAATTTTTATAGAATTTAAAAATCAAGAAAAATTAAATACTTTCATAATCATTTCACAATATTTATTATTGGTATTATTTAACAAAACTTTGATCTTATTTTACTATGAAGATTTTACAATTTCATTTAATAATTTACAGATAACATTATACATATTTTACCAACTGACACAAAAGAGGGAGGCGGCGCACGTGAGGGAAATGCTATACATGCGCCCTCACAGCCGTGGCTTTCGCAGGAGACGCCTTGGGCGTCGGGAATCCCAGGCTGATTCCCGGCCACCATAGGCACGGGCTTGCGGACGGCGAGTAATGGGTAGCTCGCTGTCCGGTAAGGACCAAGCCCGGGTCGATGGCGCGTTGTGTTCCACGCGCGCCTCAAAGAGATGTCAGCACCAACTGATGGGGCCCGCAAGGACATCGGCCCTTGCAGGCCCCATCAGTTGGTCCCCTGGTCCCCTGGCAGGCATCGGCCTGCCAGGGGTGCGGGTTGTTCGAAAGAGATACCGCGGCCCCTGGCATATAGGCAACTGAGGGAACATGGGTGGGTTTTAGTCAGTAAAAGTCTAACACGCCCTCCCACTCCACCCAGAGTGGGAGAAGTTATTTGATGATTTCCCACCCAAAAAAAACCAACTGACACAAAGGGATCGGTAGACAAATGATATATCCTTTTAACGTAAACGATAAAATAGGAAGCACTATAAATAATTTAGATTGACATGAACTAACGAAATGTCACGTGATCTGTCACGTCGTCTCTGTATACAGACGTTTTAAGTGAACGTATACATCAAACGTTGTAGTTATAACTTGAGGATAGGGATTAATTTTATGAATAAAACGTAATAAGTTAAATTAATGGATACACTCAAATAACATAATCTATCGATTAGCCAGAGACCTAAAGATGAAATGACTCGGACGATAATCGCTAACAATTCCATCGCAATTCATATGGGCTGGCTGGCTAGTTTGTCAAACTGGCCGGTATGCGTATGACGACGTTCGGTGATGCGATGGTTCGAATGCAAGTCGAAACTTTAAACTCTGTTTGAAGTATTCTGTAGATTATTTGTAATAATTTCAATGTTGTAGCAGTGTAACATTTTAAAACTTGAGGGGTTAGCACATACTGACGCTGTGTGTACAAATATAACTATTGCCTGTAAATAATGTTTATAGTTGGCCGCACGTCACACAATCAGCTTATAACATTCCCACTGCTGGGATACAGGCCTCCTCTCTGTGAGAGGGAGCAAACCATAATGCAACTCGCGGGCCCAGTTCGGGTTGGTGGATATCACATGTCTTCGAATGTTTAGTTCTAGGATGTTTGTTCTCACGATGTTTTCGATCATCGTTTTGAGAACATTGGTTTATAAAATTAATACACAAAGTGATTACCTGGGTTCGAAGTCACAAGGCCTATAACTCGTAAGTTGGAGCCAATGCCAATGGGCCACCATTGCTCTGGCCACACGTTATTGGTAGGTGAACCAGTATAAGCTGGCCTGCCATTTTATTGAAACTCTGTATCACGTTAAGCCAGAGTGAAGTGTTACCATCGACGTCCGCTCGACTCCATATTGGGTACCTATTTAAATAAAAAATGGTGTTTGGAGATTCTTGGTGTCTAAAGCTGCAAGTCGTATAATTATGACTATTACGTAGGTCCTTACGTTATGAAATTGGAATTTCCTATTTTGGAAAACACAAATAACCGAAAATAAACGCCAAATCTTTTTTCTTTAATTAAATTTTATTATACACCGTGAAATTTTAACGGTTGTTTTCCCGCAGCGAAATGGTTTTGTCTTGGTAATACAATCGATTTATAACCAAATAAAGTATTAGAAACAAAAAATGGCAGTTTAACCATTGTGAAAAATCACCACGCGCGAGAGTTTATTTTGCTTTTAACATTTATGCATCGCTGTTCCCTTTGTCGGAGGTGCGTGCGATTCGAGTAGTGCCTACAAGTTACCTCTAGTGTTACTATTGAGTAGTGTTTTATCGAGTTGATAAATGCTTTTTTAATTATTTTTTTTGTTTTTTGTTTTACTCTATGCTTCGAAAGTACTCCTTATGGCAAGCTGTTCTGCCGTGGGAAAACAACCATTTAAATTTCACGGTGTATATTTGATTAATCAAAGTATGTACTATTTTAATCTATGCACTTTCATCTTTTTATATGTTGTTCATATCAACGCTCCCACCTCCTATGCTGCAAAATATGTGAGAGCGAGAATAAACTAAATCTTCGGCAGTTTGAAAAAATTGAGCACTTTAAAATAAAAACCTTAAATTCTAAATAATATCTGCATATTTCATGATGATTTTAGGTACACATATGAGAGATGTGCTAAATACTGGTTCTTCCCGTGAAGGGGTCTCGGGTGACCCTCTATGAGCTAGTGAAAGTAGAAGAGGTAAATAATTTTAGTGAGGTCAGACCTCCTACATAATATTGAGCGTACCCACCGATTGATCTACAAATTTTATAGATACCTATCTGATTCGATTTCTTGACAACATAAGGAAAGTATTCAACCAATTTACAGCGATGCTGGCGCGTAAAATTGTTTGTATTTTATTAACCGACTTCTTTCAATGAATGATAGTCGCGTAAAGAGTCGAATGATGAATGAGGTATCTATAAAAGGTATTAAATGGTCACCACGTATATTGATTCAATCACATTCACTTACAGACTTTTGGATGGACCAGACTTTAATATCAAACACTATTCAGTAAGAGGCCAAACTAAGTAGTTTTTATTTCTTGAATGAATGCAATCACAGGCTTTTATACTTCTTTAGTCGCGAGAAAACCTACTTCTTTTAAGAATTTAATTTTAACTTTCTGTGATCTACTGAATCGAAGTCCTTTTATTTGGGACTTCCCGATTCGTCACTATGACAAAACCTACACAAAATTGGCGTGATTTTGATTCTGTTTGACCAGTTTATTATTTTTAATGCTCTTATACCTATGTATTATTATGACATCTATACTACTAATAAAAAAGCTGAAGAGTTTGTTTGCTTGTTTGCTTGAACGCGCTAATCTCAGGAACAGGTCCGCTTTGAAAAATTATTTCAGTGTTAGATAGCTCATTTATCGAAGAAGACTATAGGCTATGTATCATTACGCTAAAACCCTTAAGAGCCGACCAAAGAGAAAAAGGCAGGAATACCAAGTACTCGCACGGGCAGGTGAGGCGAGCAACGGGGTGGGTCGGCGAGCAAGAAATTTGACGCGAACGAAGTCGCGGGCAGAAGCTAGTTTATAATTAATTTGATTCTATCTGTCCGTCCACATGTCACAACCACTTTTTTCCGAATCTATAAGAACTATGCTGTTGAAACTTGGTAAGTAGATGTATTCTGTGAACCGCATTAAGATTTGTACACAAAAATAGAAAAAATACAATATATTTTGGGGGTTCCCCATAGTTAGAACTGAAACTCAATTTTTTTTTCATCAAACCCATACGTGTGGGAGATCTATGGATAGGTCTTCAAAAATGATATTGAGGTTTTTACTATATTTTTTTCTAAACTGAACAGTTTGCGCGAGAGACACTTCCAAAGTGGTAAAATGTGTGTCCCCCCTGTAACTTCTAAAATAAGAGAATGATCAAACTAAAAAAATATGTGATGTCTATTACCATGTAAACTTCCACCAAAAATTCGTTTGATCGAGATCTAGTATGTAGTTTTTTTTATACGTCATAAATCATAAACCGCAATTTACCTTTCATTCAATCAACTGAAATATAAAAATAAAAAAAACATTTAATTTCATAAACAAACTTTATCCATAAACCGTGAACCATTATTTTATAATAATAAATCTGTACTAGGTGCCTAAGTAAATAATAATTATAATTCGCGCGTTACTTGCTGCTACGGAACCCTTCATGGGCGAATCCGACTGGCACTTGACCGCTTTTTATAAAATGACATTGTCACACCGCAGTTGGGAAGGTGGAGCAGCAAGGGTGCAGTGGTAGCCCAGTGGTATCGCACTCAACTTACGAGACGTAGATCGTGGGTTCAAACACAGACAGGTGGTTTATTTAATACTTTATTCCATCGTCACTTTTCTCAAAGCGGTGAAGGAAAACATCGTGAGGAAACCGGTATGTCCTAGAACCGGAAATTGTAAGAAATATGACATCAACTAACCCGCACTGGGCCCGCGTGATGGTTTATGGCCCACTCAGCAGAGGGAGCATTAGGGACTGATTTTGCTACACTATATGCAAGGCCTTATAATCGTCAAAATACCCTTTCAGAACGACCTATCAAACTGCTATTAAGTAAATATATACACATATACAGGTATCACTACATAGTATAAAACAAAGTCGCTTTCTCTGTCCCTATATCCCTATCATAAAAAATTCTTTAAAACTCCGCAACGGATTTTGATGCGGGTTTTTTTAATAGATAGAGTGATTCAATAGGAAGGTTTATATGTATAATACACCGACCTCCACGCGGGCAAAGCCGCTGGAAAAAGCTAGTTAATAATAAAAGGACGAACTAAAAAAAAACAAACTCTCAAAAAGCACCATCAATTAATACGAACAAGAAAGCTATAACTTAACTTGGTTGTGCAAATCGTCCGGCCTGGTAATTATCGGCAGCATTACTCGTGAATATAATGTCTCATTGTTAATTGTTAGCCGAGGTATATCTCTGGCGGATCTCTTTAGTCTCGGCTCCTGTCCACGTTATCTCTGTGAGAGGGCCCGCTTCTTGTAAGGCGGCCTGTTCAAGTTTCGGATGGTTTGTCGTGGGTTGCTTTAATATTTAGATTGGTAGATGTTTGGTGGAATTGTATCAGTGAGTGGTGGAAGTAATTTATTTATTTATATATTTACACGAGAAAAATACTTGGCAAAACTGGCTTACTTGCGATCCCTTCCAGGCATTTTTTGTTGTTACATTTGTTTCAAGACACTTTGTGACATTTCTTTCCTAAAAGAAACTGAATGGATCCGAAAGGTAAAAGACTTTCAAGAGTCCTTATTTATGGGATCAATCAAATTTGTCTTTTTTGAACATATTAATTAATTCATAGACTTCTAGGTGCTGTGAATACAAAAAAAATATCTTAAAGTTAATAATACACAGAAAAGCACTAATTGACAAATGGAAAAGGCCCTATTTACTCTTCTTCTATTTACACTTCTCATTTCGCTAATTTGATAATTTCGCCAAGTGCCTGCCTATAGCCAACTAACACTAGTGGCAATGGGATGTACCGCATATACCCCCAACTTGTTATTTATGTGATGTGTTGTTATTTGTGTGTGTGTTATAGATTCTTTTACATATTGTGAATGGGAAAACATTGTAGGCCTTACAGACTAGATTTATAGACAAGATTCTATTCTTTATTTTCATTCCTCTAGGTGCTTATTGACAGGCCTGCACTGTCCTCCCATACCTATTATCACTGTAATTTGAAAACATTGTAAAACCCAATTATTTTTAAAAGAGTAACCGTGGAGTTTCTTGCCGGCTCTTCTCCATAGGAAGCGACAAATTGGAACCGTGCACCTAGCTTCTGACGTTTCATAAGTGCCCTTGCAGGTTTATGTGAAATAAAATAATTTGATTTGATTTGATTTGTGTTTACGCCTTCCTTTGCACTATCTCTTACAGCAAATATACGTATATTTTTCTCTTTTCTTTTCTTATATCATAATCATAATACATATCAAACATTTCATAAGCTCAATTCACTGCCAATATTGTCCAAAAGCTTCCTACACATTCATAATTACTTATAAGGAAAATGAATGGCCGATACAATTTTATAAGACCGAGTCGTCCTATGAATGGGTATCGTTATCTGTTCATTTTGCTCGCAATTAGCACCCCATGTAGTAAGTGAATTTCTAAAGAATATCGGTATTATAAAAGGCTGATAAAGGGCTTAAGTCGGTGGCTTAAGTACGGCTATTGTGTTGGTAATTATGTAAAAAGGTTTTACAGGGAGTGACCTCACAGGACCTTCGGTTACTTCCTGTGGTTCATAATAGCCTAGTACTTGTTGCAACCTGTGTAGTAGGTATGAGACTTTTACATTTTGGACCAAAACTACTTGGTCCAATGGTCAGGAGCAGTCAAGCTTTTACTGACTAAAACCCACCCGTGTTCCTTCAGTTGCCTGTGTGCCAGGGGCCACGCCACGGTATCTCTTTCGAACAACCGGCACCCCTGGCAGTTGGTTCAACGGTTGAGTCGGACTGCCAATCAAGAGTTCGACGTTTCAAACTCAACATGTTGCACTATTGAAGTGAAGATAAAAAAATATTTGGACATAAAAGAGGTTAAGGACTAACAGTGATGCAATACTACTCACATTCATTCAGGATACGTCCATCATCATCATCTGCCTAGCCTTTTCCCAACAATGGGACTGGAAGCAGCTTTAGACCAATATTTTACATGGAGCAACTGGATACGTTGGTTACCCCAAATTTTAAAAATAAACCACAATCATAAGGTCGATTATTGTACCGAACTACATGCAATTGACCACAAACGGGAACCAAGATTTCAGCCACAATCTGTGCTATGCTTTGCAATAAATCTTAATAATTGAACATTGAATAATTCAGATGATTGGAGGAAAATCTATCGAGGTATTCATCAAGTCCTGGCTAGCATGAATGAGATCGCCACAGAGGTACCAATTGTCAATGAGCTAGTATAATTAGTTAAGAAGATAGAATGGGTTGAGTTTGACAATTTGTTTGGTTCGTATTTTTTTCTTTTGCATCGTTTGTTTTCTGTTATAGTTAGTTAACTTGAAGCAACAAGCTGCTATCTTTAAACTAACAGGCGTTCAGATAGATACTAATGATTATAATCATTTTATTAAACTGTTCAATTATGTTTTTATTCACTAACATAACAAAGAATTAAAATCATACTGCTAATACCTATAAGCCATAAAAAATACAGTGCATACATTCCAAAATTGCCTCCTGCTTACCGTTTCGTTTCACGCATATCAATTTATTTGCAACGCCCAATACTAAAACATTGCCTTTTTTAGTCTTAAAAAAAAGTTTGCATATCAAATTCATTCCTTTTTCGAATCTGATTGCCCATTACAAATAGAGGTGGCCAATTTGATTAAACTAGTCGATTATAATTCGATTCGTTATGCCTACTATGAGTCGATTTGTGTGCTTATAAATGACTACCAACTATGTTAACTGTTTTTTAGGCTGTAGGTTAGTTGCATAAAAAGTAATAACAGAAGCATTTACCTACATCCAAAAAAAATCATTGATAGGCATTATTTATGGCTAACGTTTAGGAAGGTATTTTTCTTATTTATGTTAGAAATCTGCTGGTAGGTATTTACTGTTGTATTATTTTGTATCATAAGTTTCTTAGAAATCATGTCATTGACATCTGGCCACCACATAAGCATTGCCTTAATTTCATGAGTCGATGCCGAAAGGATTTTTCTGAAAAGAAAAACGAAAAAATAAGTCTTCTAAGTTCTTTCGTGTACCACGGTACACCCGTTTGGAACGAAGTTCGCTGTATTATATTTAAATAACAGACACAATGAAATAATAAAACAACGTTCGAGACTAACTACAAAAAAAAAGACAATGAAACAAATTACCAACGGTTAAGATTAATACTATGAAATATAAATATATATTTTTAAATGAAGCTTTTCCGTGCATTGTCACGTAAACCAAACGTGTGTGCTAAATTACAGCCCGATAACTTCAGTGAAAGTGAGTGAAATATTGCAAAATTTCAGAACATACAAGTTAATTTTTTTTTTTTTTTTTTTAAACACTAAAGCAAAAGTCGTTGCGGTCAAAATCTGAAACTTTTTTGGTCCAGCTATTCACCAAGTATGCAGAATATAACCTGCGATTATGATATTCGGTCCAATTACTAAACCATGGACATCCAAAACTGTAAGCAAGCCAAGGAGTGTCGGTCGACAAAATTTACATAGCAGCAAAATCGATTCCATGGCAGTAATCTGTTTTCCCATCTCTATTTTCCCATCTCTATTTTCCCTCCAAATGCAGTCGATTACGAATACGCACAACAGTAGTCATCATGGTATTGCTTCTAAATGATAGCTGCCATTCCCTAACCGTAGGCGGTATTCAAATTGCATACAAACTTAATATTCGTCTGGAAACGCCAAATGGAATTCTGTAAACGTTCGAATGATAGCTCTCGTTTAAAGGTTTTGGGGATCGTTAAGAAGTTTGGAATTTTAAATTGCTAAAAGTGAAAGGCAATATTCGTACATGCTTGTGTTAAACATCCATTCATCGGTCAAGGGAAGCTCGCCGTATAAATGGCAAATAAAAGTAATATTTCTTTTACGTTAGTCAATATGAAAATAATACCCATTTATGAAGATGTTTTTCAAAAAAAATATTTAAGCAACTTCAACGAAAACTGTTGTATCTTGCCTAGCTATCAACGCTTCATAACACCTTTTTTTAGCTGCCTAAATTGGCCATTAAGTTGTGGAAATTCTATGAAGCTAAATTATTATGGGCAATGACACTGGAAATCCATGAGAAGACCAATTCTCGTAATTAAAAACGTTCAAAATTTAGTCGTAGTCTCATCTCAGCGACAATCAAATGTCAAAAACTTTTTAAAAATGTATGTAAAAACGATATTTTTGACATATTGAGACCGAGATCAGATTGTGAACGTTCTTAAAATTACGAGAATTGCCACTCAGTTTATTTATCTGTATCGTAGACGGAACATCATCTTTTTAGAAAAAATATTTAAAACAAATCTTTGGACCTAGCCTCTAGCACAAATATTTAGAATTCTGCCCTTCTGGGCACAAAACGTTTACCTCTGTTTCAAAGAATGATTAATTACAGACTAAAATATATCCCTTCCTTTGGCTACCGACCATTTTGAAGGAGATCTAATTTCATATTAGAGGATGTTAACTTACAATCATACTCACATTTAGAGAGATAAGTTTTATTTGTTAGTCACGACTTAGCCGATTGAAATATGGCATCCTATAATCTTCGATGAAGCTTTAAAACCATAATATTAAGACTCACGAAGAAACTAATAATATTAATATTCGGTTTGCAGTTCTGGGTTTCCTGATTAACAATCTATCTGTCTAGCCTTTCCCAACTTTGTTTAGGTCGACTTCCAGTCTACCTACATACCAGTATTATTTATGGAGCGACTGCCTAGCTGACCTCCAGAACCTGGTCACCGGGTAACATGATACCTCTTGGTAAGACTGGTTGCCAGAAGTTTGGGCTCTCGGTATGTAATGGATGATGACTGCGACAAGTGTAGCTGAACCATCCATCAACCCGTGTGATCATTTAGCCATATGCCTCGAGGTTTTCTGATTAACAATTTATATAAATAGTTGTGCAGACATTTGGTTATACTCAACCTGCCCATAATGTTGATAATGATTAACAAGCACTTCGTTCGCAACTTCGTCCGTGTCAAATTTTGACTTTATCCGCGTCAAATTTTGACCCGCAATCCTTCACGTTACATCGCATCGCCTGCCCGCGCTTTTACTTCGTCTAAACTTAGCTTTCTTTTCGACTTTTTTATCTGTTTGCTCAGCTCCTAAGGGTTGTAGCGTGATGTTAAAGAGACTTATTTATTACCTTTCTTGAGAATATGGCTGTCAAACGCAACAATAATTTTGCAAATCTGACTGGTAGTTTCAGAGGTTACCCCTTACATACAAAAATATTTATTTATTTTACCTCTTTATAATATTAGTTTAGATGTTGTCGTTGATGTAAGTGGCTTACCAAGCCGTGGGACACATACTTCTGAATAATGTTTAAGTTTTTAGTCTTTTCACAGACAATGGTACTTTTTAAATTAAGTGTGCCCAATAGGTTGCCATTTTAATTGTAGCATCAGTACCTACATCCGATCTGAGTACGGCCCTGTCCAGAACATGGGCCACTTGCTGGAATGTCCTTAGTTTCTAACATCTGCGCTTTTGAGGATCTAATGAACGCCACTGGCGCTGCTATTAGGCCCGTTTGGGTTTATCGTCATCACCGCACTTTATTAATTTATTAATTTATTTATTCTTACAGAAAGCTTACAGACTAATAACAAACTAAAAATTATTTGTAGGCAAGAAAAAATTGCTAAATTACAAGCTTCCACATATATACATCAAGTTACAAAAAAAAAGAAAGAAAAAAAGAAAAAAATGAAAGAATTAAAATAAATTTATTTATCTGTGCCCTGAATGGAATACCTCATTTATTTTGACTTATGCTGTTTAGGCACACAATATTTACACAAAAACAAAATACAGAAAAAACTTTAAATAGTATTGTGTGTTATGTGGCTACGCCATACCAACTACACTAGACAAACCTTTTCATAATACTATATCATCTTCTCCCTAGCCTTTTCCTAACCACGTTGGGGTCAGCTTCCAGTCTAACCGGATGCAGCTGAATATCAGTATTTTACATGGAGCGACTGCCTTATCTGACCTCCACAACCCAGTTACTGGGTAACACGATACCCCTTGGTAAGACTGTTTGTCCGACTTTCAGGCTTCTGACGACCCGTAACGACTGTCAAAGATCCACAAATGACAGCCGGGACCAACGGGTTAACGTGCTTTTCGAGGCACGGAGGGGTCTTGGTATATAAAGATGGTCACCCATCCACGGACCAACCGCGGCAAGCGTAGCTCAACCTAATTGATGGACCCGTGTGGCAGTTATTACTTAGCCATAAGCCCCTCTCATAATACTATATATGAGTATTAAATATAAGGGATCTTTGATAGTAATCTTGAAACTAGCACACGTTTTCAAGTCATCATCAACGGCAACATTATCGTCCATAGCTCATTTGACGCACTATAGGGCAAAATCTTGCTCTCAGTTCGATCCAGCCTGTCCCTTACTGCCGGCTACCAGCAAAGCCCTAAGCCGAGGTCCGTACCACACAGGGGTGCCCTTAGCGAGTTGTCGCTCTAATTTTAAGTGTTTTACCCCTGGCTGGAACTCCTAAATTATTAAAATAACCACAGGCAAGTCTGGGTAAGCAGCCGACAACCTGATAGGTTGACCTGCGATGTCATTCCAAAAAAAAAGCCTCCTCACTAGTCAACGAGTCATCATCTCTGATCGCCTACTAATCCACCATTTGTAACCAGCAACACCCATTCATTAAAAAACACAAGGAACGCGTGCCAGCATACCATTCTTACAAATCTAATCACCATCGTGTATACGATTTTAATGAGCCATGCCCGTACAGTATGGTTTGAAAAATAGCTACAAGTAGACCGACAATTATTTTAACAAGACTGCCGTAGGCGTCAGCTGAACAATTAATATCTTGTTAGAATTATTCCTGCTACCGTAAGGTCACTGACCTTTTGAACAACAAACAATTGGTTTCTGTATGTGTTGATGAATTGCGATAAGGAGGCGTGAAATCAGTGTATTGGGTTATGACATATGGTTAGAGCCTCAAAAGGTCGTCACTTGGTTTTGTTTCAACGCCTGCGCTTGTGATTTGTGGATAAATAAACCCTTTTTATGGTTCTGTGCCCCTGTGTTCCGACGTTTCCTAAGTGGCCTTGCAGGTTTATGTGAAATAAAATATTTTGATTTGATTTGATTTTGATTTGAAGGGTAACCAACTGTCTGTCAGCGGGCTGTGTCTCATGATCCGTAATAGGTAGACAGTTGAAATTTTCACCGAATGTGTGTTTCTGTTTCGGCTATAACAACAAATAATAAAAATAAATTATAGTTAAGAAAACAATAGATTAATTAAACTAAACATGCTTTAGAAACGAAACTAAAAAAGCAGTATGCTTTTTGAGGTATTTTTATAATCACTTAATATCAAGCACCCCACGCTTTTTTCTGCTTTTTTAGTTTGGATTTTAAAGTGTGTCTTTTAGTTTTTTAAATGTATTATTTAATTTCTATTTTTTTAGTTCTGTTAACTACGAAGCGTGATTTTTAAGTTTTTTTTACATTAAGAAACAAATTTATGAAATTATTGAATTGTCATCGGTCCTCAATAAGTCTACAAAGTTTAAATGAAATCTGACCTTTTGAAGTGGGTCAAAATCAAGTCCAAAGTTGTCGGTTACAAACAAACATGCTTACAAACATACAGGTGAAGCTAATAAAAGCGTGTTAATTAAGGAGAGTCTCCATACAAGAAAAGGTTTTTTTGCCTTTTGGTACCAAACCACACGGTACGTAACCGTTGGTGGCTGGTTTTCTACGTCCTAGAACGTGGCCTGTGACGCAGTTGACTTTTTTAAGATGGAAAATGTATATTTGTGTGATTTAACACAACTACTGTTAGACAGTCACTTCTAGAAATTCAAATGGGTAAAAACAGCGAAACTTAAAAGTCGTTGAAGTCTTTTACAGGAAAATATTATAAGTTAACAAAGAAATGTGAGGTAAATCATCAAACAAATAATGCAATTAAATAAACCTATTGTTATATTGTGTCTGTACGTGAAAAAATAAAGCAGTATTGTTGTAGGTGTTGATAAACCATGATAACAATCAATAGCTGTTGTCGCACTATTATTCCAAGCCACTTCAAATTCAATTAAAAAACCAATCAAAATCTAAACCAACTCCTGAAATTTATTACACCTTAGACAAATTGCATATTTTGACAGTTTATTATTAAACCACTTTGACAATCGCCCACATACTCATTCATTCACCAAATGTACACTTATATACATACCCATACTTTTACAAAAGTACGTACGTAGCTACACGCTACAGACATGAAAAATCTTCATGGCCGCCGGTCCAAGCTTCCCATTAATGAATTTATAATTTGCGCCGACCAAACAATTAGACTCCTGCATCGCCTCGGGAACAAATTTAAATGTTAAATCTACCGCCGTTCATAAGAACAACCCACCGGCCGCTATGGTTTTTTGTGAGATGACCATTTAGAAAAATGCCGGTACATTGACGTTCTTAATGTCTGTTTCCCTTCCGGCAATTAAGTAGTTAGTAGAACGTGCTTTAGTTAGTCCTGTCAATTACTATTAGATGGTAAGGAGAATAGTTTAATTTTACATTAGAGGTGTGCCTTTACAATTTGCCTACTTCTTGATTCCAAAATATTTCCTAAAACATAATATTCTAACCCTCCCCAGTATTTATATTCTAGAAATATGTAAATTTGTCCGTAAGCATCAAGAGTTCTACACTAAACGCGAAGACATCCAATCACAATGCACACTTAGGCACCGATCTAGACTAAACATACCAACATCCAAGCTAAAAATGCATTCCACAAGTCCCTACGTAATGTCTATAAAAATATACAATAAACTGCCAGACATAATAAAGAAAGAAGAAAAGTTAAATTTATTTATCACAAAACTTAAAAAATTACTGATACACAAATGCTATTATTCACTAGATAAATATTTTAATGATAAACATAATTAATAGAAGAATTGTATATAGTTTATGCTAAGGAAATTACTAATATAATAAAAAATAATTTAAGAATCATAATTATAACAATAATTAATCATAATCACTTAACTATAGGCATGTTTTAATATATATTAATATGTATTAACAATATGGTAATTTTTAATAAATAATATTTTATATTAAATAATACAACTAAAATAACAATGAATTATAATAGCAATAATAATGTATTAAATAAAACAGGGCTTCCTCTCTCCTACCCTTTTGCTGTGCCCTACAGGGTCCATAATGATCTCAATTATATAGTTACCACCTAAGTACACATTATGGTAAAGCATTAAAGATATTGAGTATTGAGAAAAAAAACTTAGAACTTATTTTGGTACATTGCATGATTATTATCACGATCATTCGAAAGAAGGCACAAACATTGATCATCATGCTTGCTCAGCACAGGTTGGCAATTTAAGACATATTAACAACTATCTTGAGCCAGCGGTTTCCCCCGCGTGCGGGTCGAAAATTATTCCAGTACGTACTACCGGGATAACAAACATCCTCGTTCAAACATCCAAACTTTCACATTTATAATATTATTGTAGGATATAGTAGGGTGGATTAGTAGAAAGTAGGATAGTAGTAGGATAGAAGGAAGTAGGATAAGGCCGGGTTTCCTCACGATGTTTTCCTTCACCGATGTACCTCAAAAAGTCGACTCAAACTGCGTCATTTCTATAGAAAACCTTGCCAAAAACTGCACAAAATTACAAAATACTAAACAGCTTGCCATTCAGTTAAGTGCCTTTATACTAATATATCAAGGAGACGACATGTGGGGCATTTCACTTCGCGCGCAATGTATTGGCCATATGGCGATACAAATTGCCTTGTTTGCATGCGTTGTACTTATGTATGTGTAGTAAATTATGTTGTTATTTACCCGGCCTTAGAATAGAAAGGACCGAGTTATACAACGTGTCGTTTTGCATCCTCGTCAAATTCAAGGAGGTAACTATGCTAATGATTCTCGACTCGAATCAATAATAAAATAAGTAGATTTTTTATTTTACGGCCATGAAAATACAGTCGAGAACGCAATGGTAATTGAAAGATTGCGTTCTCGACTGTATTTTCATAGCCGTAAAATAAAAAATCGCAACAAGTAATTCGAGGACTGGTTTGTGCGACGAAGACTGTTTGAACCCAGGTTACCCAGTTACAGTGCGGTATCACACGGGCCGCGTTTTAAAATTAAAAAAAAAAAAAAAAAACCTACTTATTTTATTATTGATTCGTGTCGAGAATCATTAGCATAGTTACCTCCTTGAATTTGACGAGGATGCAAAACGACACGTTGTATAAGTTGTTTGCCTGCAAAATATGAATTTTGTTTTAAGATCAATGCAGATGGTCTCCAAGCCAGACTGATCTTTTGTAGTTACAAAATAGCAGTCCGGGTGACCAGGCTGCTTCTTTTAAGTTGGCTTGCTGTCCAACTGTTAAATCCCTTAGAATCTTCTAGAAAATTATAGGTTTCAGAAATAAGTATTCCATAGAATATGAAAATTTGAGGGCATCGCGCTCAATTTTCCTATCACCAAAAGGATTCATTAAAACAGTTCCTTGATAAACTCTTCCACCAAATCTGATACTAACAATTTAACCGCCAAACAACAATAGATTATCCCCCCAAAATTCGCTTTTCAACCGTTAAATGTAACATTGCGTGTAGGAATGCGTCGAGACTACGCCTCGGGCCCGGAAGAAAACTCCAAATTAAGTGGGAGTCGATCGTTGCATGCAAATGTAGGTATGCGTAATGGCAGGAGCTGTCCCGTCGCTTCGTGTTGGCTTTCTTTTATTGTGGTGTGTCTTTGCTCTAGAGTAGACAGAACTTGGGTAGTACAGTGTAAAGTAAGGTAGTATTATAATAGCAAGGAAAAGAAAAAATCAGAAAATCTTGATTTCGTGCGATGAGGTGGATTATTTTGCAAATGGACTGAAGAATGTATTTATTTACGGATAAATCAACTCAGCCTATCGCAGTCCACTGCTGGACCATAGGCCTCTCCCAGGCAGCGCCACAACACTCTATCCTCCGCTTTCCGCATCCAGTCTGTCCCAGCCACCTTTTTAAGGTCGTCGGTCCATCTAGCTGGGGGGCGTCCCACACTACGTTTGCCGATACGCGGTCTCCATTCCAAAACTCGTCTGCTCCACCGTCCATCGGTCCTTCGACAAACATGGCCTGCCCACTGCCACTTCAGCTTGCTTTACGGATAAATGTATGATAAATATTAGATCTCCAGAATCAGATTGAACTTAACCCCCATACTCAATCAACACAGCAACGACGTTCTCAAAAACTTTTTGTCGTTCTTCTAGCTTACAAAAGTCATAGACAGAATGAGACGTAACCGCAAGTAAATGAGTTATGTACCTATGAGAATTCAGCCGAAAGTGCTCCACGATTTTTATAGTACTAATAGAGTATATTTAAAGTCCTGGAGAGCTGCACTGTTTACTTGCTTGCTGTTTTTTTCCCTGAGCTATATGGATTAGTGTAGTTGGAATTGCAATTAATATGGAAATGAAAACCAAAGATGTCATGTTCCTCATTTCTATGACTGGACTTACGAATAGTCAGTCCTTGGTTCGAATTCGGGAGACCGTTTACTTTGAGTAAATAAATTCATCGCCACTGCTCCTGAAACGGTTAAGGAAAATTTCGTGAGGAAACTGACATGTCCATAGAACCAGAAATTCGCAGACACGTGAAATCTACCAAACTGCACTGGGCTCGCGTAGTACTCTCTCTCGAAGAAGAAGAAGAAGAAGAAGAAGAAAAGAGGCCTGTCCTCCACAGCACTGGGAACATTATAGGCTGATTATAATTGCACTTTCACCATTATCTTTAAATAATAATATAAAAATCCAGTTAAGGAATCTACGACAATGACTGTTTTATATATATTGTATCTGTGTTTCTAGCTAGTTTTAAATTAGTTTAAATTGTAATCTGTGGAGAACGTAGTGGGTAGCATAATCGTTTAAAATGTCATATTTAAGATAATTTACGTATATCTCTTATTGTGCTACGGTTTGTTTTTCCTTAAATAAATAAATAAATAAATAAATATCTTGCCCTTATTAAGTCTCAATATATTTGGGGTCGACGCAACATGTCTTTATCATTCATAATTCTCTATTAGTCGTCAAGTCAACGCCTTTCCAGCCTAATAATTTGTCACACCATCCACTTTTTTTTTTATTCACCATTTATGTACACACATACACCGCAATTTTGTTATCGTTTTAATCCTTTAAAAGAGTGATTGTACGCATCATTATGAACAAATTGTACTACGGGATCAACCCTGAAATCGTAAAATAATAAACACCTGATCCATACATCGCGTCCAGTTATGCAAACACAAATGTATGGATCAGCTGATTTTTATTTTACCTTTTCAGGGTTGATCCTATAGTAAAAGTTGTTTATAATAATGAGTTGAATGACCATTTTAAAGGATTAAAACGATCAAAAATAGCGGTGTATACAGGGAAACTTTTTATTCAGTGCGCAAACTGTAACCATGAATTAAGCATATCATTCTAGATCTCCCCCGCGCAGAATTTTATCGTCAGCAGATTTTTTTTGTAAAACCGACATCAAATTTCTGTGCTATAGGGTCTAGAAAGATATGCTGAATTCTTGGTTACAGTTTGCACACTGGATAAAAACTTATCCTGTATAAACATTTAAGAAGATTAGAACAGAAAAATAGGTACCTACAGAGGTGATGCTTATTTCCAAAGAAATCTCTTCCGTCGTTTCTTTGGTCATCCTCTACTCTTATAACTATCCAAATTCATACTCAAATATTTCCTCACGGCATTCACCAGTGTCAGTTACTCAATTGCATCTTGTAGAAATAGGTTTTATTAGCCAATCCGAATACGACTCACTAAATCAACAACAAATTAATCCCACGAAACAAGACGTGAGCATTACCTACCAATGAAACACGACACCTGCGCTTGCGCATTACTCAAAATCAAATTATAACTAGGTTCTATTACCGACAGAACGTCAATTGTAAACCACAGACAGCTCAGTGAATACGTCAAAAAATTAAGATATTTATCTTTTGATGTATTAAAATAAAAATCGGAGCGACTCGGGAGTTTTCGGGACATGTCGGCTTGTCACCGAACCTTTGATACAGATTAGAGACAATCCGATTTCGGCGTGCCCTGTTTGGACGTTATGCTTTGAAGTGTTTTTTTTTTTTGAGAAAAGTATGAGCTTAAAATGTTGATGAATTTATTAAAATTAATTACCTACCTATACCTATTAATCAATTGATAGAATTTTTAATGTTAATCCAATTGTTTGCAGAACAGATTTTGCGCCACTGTGGATACATCCCTAGGTTAGATTCAGTACCTGAGTTTAACCTTACCATAAGCATTTCATATTTCCTTACTGTAGTAAGATTCACCCAATAATGTAATCAAATCAGAAAAAAATGGATAAAAGTCGATGTTCTTTCTAATGACAAAAACGTTCTATCTATAAAATAATTATGCTGGTAATAAATGAACAGTGGTTTAAAAAATTTAATTCTGGTCACATTTGTACATAAAATAAATAACATAATTCCCAAATTAATTCTTTCACTCACTTAACCCTCCAAAGCGGGTGGCTCGATCAAAAACACCCGTCAATTTCACCGACCCACCTCTCCGATATTATAAAATAAATTCTTTAAGCCGAACAATAAAGAGAATAAAAAGGCTATAATAATATCGTACAATACCGCATCGAAGGCGACTTGTTACACCAACTTATCTGAGTTTGGAACGCAAATTGAGTTGAATTTAATGACAATTAAGCCACATGGACGCGTGACGGGTTGAGCCCGCTTAGTGTCTGTTCGTTGTGGGATCATCGGGTTGGAATATACGGGGCGGGAGTTTGGACGTTAATGCTTGTGTGAACTCTGTTGACTTAGTACCTACCTACTCTGCTACAATATTGTATTTTGGCTCTTAATAACTCCAAACATTAATTTCAGTTAAACTCTTTTTAGGCACTTTTGAATTGTTAGAGTCTTTCTACCACCATTATGTCTTGGAGACTTGTGCATTCACCCCCGACTGGTATGAGCCCGCCATGCGTCAAGTGTGGCTGATCCAACGACTGCAGGTCCAGGAGGGCGAGTGAGACCTCTATGGGGATAGGTATAAGCGCGCGTGCAACACTGCGTGCTTCTTACCATGTTTCAAGTTTCAGTGGTTACCATAATGGTTATTCTAACATATATGGCTACAAAACTTTTTTAAAGCGTTATCCATTTAATCGCTCGCCTGAATTCAAGAGTAACCCTTTTAATGTGATATCCTTTTTTTTTGGATGGGAAATTATCAAATAACTTCTCCCGCTCTGGGTGGAGCAGGAGGGCGTGTCCGACTTTTGCTGACTAAAACCCACCCGTGTTCCCTCAGCTGTTGCTGACATCTCTTTGAGGCGCGCGTGGAACACAACGCGCCGTCGACCCGGGCTTGGTCCTTACCAGACAGCGAGCTACCGCCATCCGCAAGCCCGCGCCTACGGTGGCCGGGAATCAGCCTGGGAAGTGATACCCTTATGATTGGTTTAACCTCTTTATGGTATAAGAAAGTTTACGTTAAATGGCAAGATGTTGCCTACTCCACAAGTGTAACCAGTAACAAAATAATCGGGTAACCTTTTCGCAGACTTTATTATTAAGGAAGCTTGTTTGATCATAGCTGTCAATTGACTATAACAGCGGCAGTCAGGTTGAGAAAAAATTGACGAAGAAAAAAAAAGACAGATTTTCAAAAAAAAAATTGATATAATTATTTAATTATGAGCATATTTCACTACGCTACTAATTTACATGTTGAGTGGTTAGCGCACTCTACACGGCTGTTTTAACAGTAACGTAGAATAAGCTGTCGTATGTTTTCTAAAGACGTTTGACGGGTATTATAACAAAATGATGAATAAGTTAATTCTTCGTATGAATGATTTTTTTATAGATATCCATAGGTTTTAATATAAAAACCAAGTGATAGAATAATGTTAAATATGTAGAAAAGCGGCACATACCGTATTAACCATTACTTTTTTAAATAAGCTAAATAAAATTAGTTCGACAGTAAGAAAAATTCAGTTCTAGATTTAATAGCATCGTAATTTATTACAGTCACTTTAACAACTAAAAGCTTAATTTATTCCCATTTATAAATCCAACATTTTCTAAAAGCTCTGATCAAACAAAGCGCTTCTACAATCCAATCACATCCAGTAGGCGTACATCAGTACCCACATTCGAAACGTCCAAAAGCTTCTAAAACAAACATAACTCCGACTGACAAATAAAAATCGTCGGTCGCGCTAACAATAGGTCTTGCGCACCGGTAACGCACGGCGCGAGGCGGGCCTTCGGACGCCACGCCCTAAACCCCGCCCCGCTGCGTATGCGCAACTTATTCGGATATCCAATTTTTTGATACGATTTTTATGAGTACTAATTTTTATGATAATTTAATTATTTTTGGGGTGTATGTTTTTGTTTAAGAATCGGGTTAGAGATTTTATTTTAAGTTATTTTTAGGTAAGTATATTGTATTTTACAAAAAGTTTTTAAATTATGATTGATCATATAACGTGTCGTTTAACTATCAATGTAAGTGGCTACGTAATAATGTTTTAAATTGCCATAAAAATCGTACCAATTATACACGTAATAAACTCACTCATTACATGAATTTATAAATAGATACCTACAGTTGGCATCATAAATTTATTTCACACATAAGTACCTATCTGGTTTATTTTCATCCAAACTGTAAAGTTCTTAATCTTTTCGTTACTTTTAATTGGCCACGATATAACCGTTAAATTTTTAAAGAAATAGAGGTAGGTGTAAGTATAAAATAGGTTACAAAAAAAAATTTCTTAACTTGATTATCGTGGGGTTTGACAAAATATATGAAGAAGCCTAACCCATTGCACTAGTACAATATACTTCCTCTACTCATAACATCTTCATTCTCAATGCCTATTCGAAGAACAGCCCTTATGGTAAAAATGTCAAATGCCCAGGAGTCACGTTGCATGCTGGTAAATAACACGTTTTTAAATTCCTATAACATACCTAATATAGTTCAAGTGGGATTGCGGTTGCCGGCAGGTGTGTGCAGGTCGTCGACATTTCGTATCATGTGTGACCACACAACAACCGCTAAAAGCAACTCTGTGGCTCCCAAGGCAAGGTTGAAATTCCCTTGGTAAGGACCTAGTTTCAGTGTTAAACCTGCGGTCTTCCATGAGGAGGATCCGATATCATAACACCACGGTTGTGGGCAATATCGATCAATTTCATTTGATTATTTTCCGAAAATACCACAGCGGGTTCGTCGATATAATTAAATGTAACTGACGGTTTTAAATCTGATGTGTCAAGTAGAAGTTGATGAATTTATGTTTTTGACTTGAAATATCTTTAACTTTACCCTTATTACCTAAGTTAGAAATATTTTGGCTAGAGGGTCAATGAAAGAAATTGCCTTCTTTGTTTTGGCGTTTCCGTAGCTTAATACAGCAGTAGCTGTTTATCTAAGTATCTGAAGTATCATTAAAACCGTTTTTTTTTCAGTATTTACCGAGCTTCTGTATTTATGATGCCTTTCCTTACTGTTCTGAATTGTTGGTACTTATCTGTTGTTAAAAATAATTTAAACGTGCTAAACTAACTTTGACTGAATTCTGATGCTTTCCTAGTCAAGTTACTTAGACAAAATGGCAGGGTCGCTCTCCAAAAACGTTCTTACATAACAACTCTTAATTAATCCAATTTATTCAACTTTCAGTTGCCATAAAGATAAAACATTGATGTTTGCGTACATTTTTTCCATACTATAATACACAATGAAGACATTTGAACTTGAAGACGAGATTGAACAATGCCTTAGGTAAGCGTGCGAAAAGAATAAAGCAGTAACTTCGAGTTTTTTATTATAATATACCGACATGTCATTTAGAAAAGTCACGAACACAAACATGGTGCCGACGAATAATTGTGTACAATTCCGAGTTTCTGAATGTTAATAATTATATCTATCCGTAAAGATATATGTATATTTTTTTTGTAGTAAAATATTTATAATAGTCGTAAAAGGTAGATAATATGTTTTTAAGCTTAGACTTGATTTACAAGGACGATTTCATGCCACAATCAAATAAGTACGTAATGTATTTAGGCAATAAAATAAGGTAGTTTAATTTATTTTCAATAGCTTTCTTTCGAATCGTTCTATGCGACAAGTTCTTTATGCAATTTATTTAATTTAAATTGCATATTGAACAAAATCAAAACAAATATTATAATTTTACATCATCAACGTGTTAACAACATTATTAATGAATTACCCTATTAAGGGTTACCCACTAAATATTTGTATGTCGGTAAAAAAATCAATACAAATTATAGCAAATAACTGTACCAACATGATCAGGCTAATTGATATTTTATGCATTAATTTAATGATTTATGAGTTCAGTCAATTTTTTGAACCGTTACATTTTTATTACAGCAACAAAAAATCTTGCATACTAAAAAGAAAAGCTACTAAAATTAGTGCCGCATCTAACACGGACTTTAGAGTACAAAAAAAAAAATTGGTCCTAAAAAAAGGTTTGTCTATAATGCAGGTGGATCAGGTGCGCGCGCGCCGCACCGCGCTCTACGCCACTCTGACGGGCGGCGCACGGTCAAGCAGGTGCCGCCTTTGGAGGGGAGCACCTTACTATACACCTTACAAAGTTGCAGTTACATTCCCGCGTATCTTATTACACTAAGAATAAGGTTGAATTTAGCTCAGCATGGATAAATGATTTCTTGTAGGGCTCTACTCCTCTCCTTTTTATCGAACAAAAAATGAACTGTAAACGCGATCACGGCCGCGGCTAAGGTCAATGTTAGCGCTTCCTTCAGTGCACGTTCAGAGAAGAGCGCGTGCGCATCCTACCGCGCATGCGCCGAACACTACCCGCCCAGAGCCGTAATGTAATACTGTACCGATTTACCGGACTTACACTACAGCTTCTTCGATTCGTTCGCGCATTTTTTTGAACTTAGAACATTTTTTTTATGAGTGTGTGCTACACTATACAAACTCACGTGCAGTGATTAATACATAACGACATTTCACCGGGCGATCGATCACGCACCGCCGATATTTCGTTGGCGACATCGCCGACCGATAATCGAACCGACGTCCCGACATTTTTTTTCGTATACTAATTTATTTGTTCTCATTAAGTGTGATGGACGAGACCGGTCACATTTTTAAATATAACTCATTTATGTGGTGACTGTGGGTGGAACTTTGGAGAGAGACTGAAGTGTTTTGAAGATGGAGACTTTGGTGTTGATACCGCAAGACTTGAGCCTGGCTTTGAGGCCTGGTGGAGCGAGGGGGCGCGAGGCTTCCGTCAGCGTGTGGACCTCTGCTGAGCTTCAACGAGGGTCACTGCTGTATCCATTCCAGGGTACCATAAGGATCGATAAGCTGCATGTTTACACATATGTTCCGGATCATGATGTGAGTAATATTTTCTTTAATTTATTTATCTTACAGCCTTTGAACCAGTCCCCTTTCAGGACTATTTAACTTATATGTTTAATTTTTCTGGAAACAAATTGCGTTGTGACATTGTCTGGGCGTAAAAATAAATATTGTGCCAGTGTCAACAATTGTTTATGCTTTTACACGGTCAGTGGTTCTGTAAGGGGTCGATTGCATTTAAAGGGTTAACCCCTTACACGCAATGATATATGCAAGGGTTAACTACTCTATGATGATTGTAAATCGAATTATTAAGATAATTGGGAATCTTTACTCTAGAATTAAGTCGATGAACTTCATTGAACATTATTGTTAAATTGCAATCTTATCTCAGTTTTAATAATAATGTGGTCAAGGTAAATATATTATTTTTAAACAAATAATATGAGACGAGATTTTTTTTATAGCCGAAATGGAGTACCCTAGGATATGAAATAATTAATTAAAATATTTGAAAATATCTGAATCTTTAGATTAAAATGTACATTTTCATTGTATTGAGTTTGGTAAATCTTGAAAAATAAAAACTTTCTTGGTATCATTATCTGTGCAATATCATAATAAATTACTCAGATATCTTTTCTTTCCGTTATACTTGTTAGATAGGTACATATTATATTCTTAAATACAAAACACAATTTCCTCCAACTAATCATTTGTAGGCATTTAAATAATGAAGCTAATGAAGACAGCTACACATTAAATTAATATCACTATAACAGGTGCTCAGTAAAAATACTTAATTTTTCAAATAAGACGTTTACCTATTTTATGGATGTTTAAATTAATTTAAGTCTTAAAATCTTCATTCATAGAACTAAATTAATTTAATGTTTGAAATCTCTATTGATCATACCTACACATAATTTGACATAACAGCCGCATAATAAAATGAATGTAGGTATTTCATATAAATCATAAGGAACTTATTTTTTATAAAAACTTATGCAAATCAAATTGATCAACGCAAATACTTAAATCCGTCACGGCAGCTTGAATATTATTTATTACTAAGATATTATAATAATAAAACATAAAGCTCATGGGAAAATATAGCAAACAAACAAATAATATTATAATATATTGTGATGACGTCTTCTCATCTTATGAATATAATATAATTGGTATAAGATAAGTTTCACGACCATTGTTATGGTAATTTCACAGATTTTTTTATGCTGAGAAAAATCAGTGGGGTATGAATTTTGTTCTGCTCTGTACTGTGGTTGTTGTTCCGTTTCTTCTGTCAGTTATGTAACGTTTATTATAGTTGACGTAGGTACCTATACAAAGGTAAATAAATAATGATTTAATGGAAGATATAAGTAGACCTAAATGTATGTTTAAGTAGATGAAGAAATCACTGAATTCTTGGCTGTTGGAAATGGGAAACTCAAAAGAATGTACATATAATAGGATGACAGTAAATTAATAGAGAAAGAAAGGCAAATTTGTAATGATAAACTAAACAAGATGGTTTAGACAAATGTAAGAGTGCCTCTCTTACATATGCTTGAATCATGTTGTTTCATTCCTATCAAAAGACAGGAGTTTATGGTATCTATTGCAAAGGACCTGAGACGCAACTGGTTATTGGGTTTGCTAGTCATTACTGTCTGTTTTTGTTTAGTCTTATTATTTAGACATATTAACTGTATTCATTTCTTCTTGATTGACTGGTTCTTAATTGATAATCACGAAAAGCCACTACCAAACTAATAGATAATAATTCCGATACTATTTAAACCTTTTATTTATTTTCATACATATTAAGTATATTTTTTCATATTTTTACAAAAATTATATCGGCGTCAGGAGCAGGGTCCAAGATGCCGGTGGTCAAGGCTCTAGAGAAAGGAACCTCCTGACTATGCGTGCCGTGTCCAAGAGTACTGCTTTCTGAATCAAGCAGTATTTTTAACTTATTATTACATTACTTAAAATAATAATTCCTTAAGGCCTGGCGGGCAACATAAACTTAGGCTACCTTTTAAAACTTCAATACAAATTACATGCAAATAACATTTTATAATTTCATATTGCATCAGTAAACGATTTAGTCCAATTACCATAAAAGCTTTGCATATTAAAATCTAGATAAGAGCCTGATCCGTATGGAAATAATCTCTTCTACGACCCTTAAGAGGATCTTAAAGGCAAGGGAGTTTTTAAATACGTTTACTTATACTAGAAGGATAAAATGAATTTGCTTGCTAATCTTGTAAGAAAATCATGGAATGAATTAAAAGATTATTTTATTGATCTGAGCATAGTTTAGGAATCAATTAAGGTAAATGGTAGATAAAACCTAAAGTAAACTTCCCTATTAAATTTACATTAGGTGGCTTTGAGTATTGAACTGAGTCTACGGGTAAACACATTACATACCATACATGATCTAACCCCCTCTTTCCATTAGAGTGGCTGAAACTATGGAACGCCTTGTGCTACGACCCAAACATACTACTTTTACCTCATGTAGGAATCACTGAATACATGTGGTGGCTCAGAGGAGCCTCCAGGTACCGGGTGTGTGAGGGTATGAGTAAAAAGATTAAGGTGCGCTTAAACTGTGGGACTCCACGTTTATTTCAAGAGTTCTGAAGACATTCAGATGCTAACAAAGACGTGCCTGTCAATAGAATCAAAGCTCACCGGACACCACCTACTTAAAATTATTTGACGTTCTTATTTTAGAATATCCTAAATGCTCGAACATAGACATAGCCTAATCATCGGCTGCCAGTATGTGCGTGAGGTTTTACACTAAGTAAATATCCTCTACAGTACGTTCTTACATCATCGTCAACAGAAAAAATCTAGACTGTTCTGTTCTAAACTGTTTTGTGGTCGTTAACATTTTGGACTTTCTGTCCAAAATCACCCTATCTTATTACTTACTTGCTATCGTTTAGAAAGAATCTGAACATGAACATTATGCCTATTTTGACCCAAGGGTTGACAAGTTGGGTAAGCTATAAGGTATAGCTACCTTATAACGTACTCAAATTTCGCCATTTATGTTAAAACCCCTTGTAATACGGGGAAAGATTTACTTATTAATTAATAATCAACGTTTAAAGTAAGACACCTTGGCCATTCTGTAGGTATCAAGCTAAATTTGTTGTAGAAAAAAACCTCTTTTCCGCAAAAATTCATGGCTTGCTCGCAGATGATCTTAGCTAGTTCATTGACAAGCAATTGAGCTGCGTGCTGGGCAATGGGCATGCAATTCAACAATCTGGCAATTGCTTTCACAGTTCTTTTAACAGTCGATCTTTAACCCATCACGATTTTACTGAACGGCGCAAACGCACTTCGCGTCACTACTGTTGTCATTTTCCTTATTTGGAAGAAAATATTGTTACTAGGTGTTTTTAACCGACCTCAAACAGGAGCAGGTTGTCAATTCGTTCATTTTTTTTGTGACTATTCTGTAAAGTGAAAACTAAAAAACTTTTTTTAGCTAACTTTGAGTAAGTTACGTAAAAAACTTTTTAGGTAGTTTCCAAAGACACCGACTTTTGAAATTAAAGTTATTTTTCACATTGTAGTGTTTCTTTGGAAGTCTTTTGTTTTAGGCTGAAACTTGCTGAAACCACTGCGCTTATCTTAAAATTTGCTGTATCTATAAAATTGATTGGTATGATATGCATGGCTTTGAAATTTTTGAAGCTAACTTAAATAACTGCCTTGGGAAATGTACCTACCAAATCATGAATTCTGTCGAGCCTCTACTATAAGCATAATTTTTTTTTTTCACTATTAGCATGCAATTAGTTACGTTATGTAAGAGCTCGGCCGTTGATAATATAATATGCATTACAGGGAAAATATAAGGAAACGTATTCCATTCAGAACCATACCTTTGTGAAACCGGTCTGATAGGTCATGTTGTAGTGATAGCATCATTGAAGACATCACTTATTTCCCAGGATGACTAATGATAATAATCTAGTTTCCGAACCGTAATTGCTGGATTTCCATACCGAACGATAGGGGCAAAATCTTGTAGGTAAGTAACATTTTTATAGTTGTGATTTTGAAAAAAAAATTTGGTTAAATGGCCGAATTTCCACAATTTTACAAATAACGTCAAAAACATTGATCGGATTAACTAGATAAAATGTAATAAGAAAGAAAATTAGTAATAACATAAGTACTTATATTAACAAGGAGGAAAAACCTAAAGAAAATGTATTAAAAAAAAAAATTAGACGCAATACTAACTCGTACCAAAAGCCGTCGCGTTGGTTACCTAATATTGTATTATTTTACTATCAAAAGTGGGTCTTGTATTATTTTCTTCGATAATTCAAAATACCTGTACCAGTGTACCTGTCTATCAAATAAATGAAAATCAAACACCGGAATACCTACACCGTACCCAAATACAAAAATAACTATATCATCTACGAACATAGTTACAAAACCACCAGGTATCCAGTTAGACGCAATACTGGACAGTCACGAACACCGTCGGTTACTAGATGGTGGTTTTTATAAACAATTGTACAAAAACTGTATCATAATATAAACCGCATGATTGTACGCTTTCCCTATTGTAGGGCTGGTACTGGTACGTGAGGAAGTATTCGCAGTTATAAACAGTTCTGGAGTTTAAATTCTGAATTATCTTATTGTGTTCGTCATTGGCTGGTTGATAATGCGGTCTGATCTTTAAACTTTATCGGTTTCCTCTTCAATGAATAATTATTTATTATTTGTTGGATGGCTTTCAGTTTATTCTACTACCTACTGACAATTTCAGTAATCAAGTTTAATCTCATTTCATTAAAATCTTGTTGCATTTCTGAATGATTAAATAATAATCTACCACCAGTAGAAAAACGATGATTTTGAACCACTACTGGATTTGAAGTCGGTTTTTAACCGACTTCCAAAAGGAGGAGGTTCTCAATTCGTCGGAACCTTTTTATTTTTTTTATGTATGTTCCCCAATTACTCGAAGATGGCTGGACCGATTTGGACTAATTTTTTTTATTTGAAAGGGTATCTTCCCAGGTGGTCCCATGATCATCAAGTCAGGATCTGATGATGGGATCCTGGAGAAATAGAGAGAACTCTTAAAATTTTATAGGCACACTTGAAGCAATTTGTGTAGTTTTTGGAAGAGTACCTTCTCGGAGTGGTTCCATTTCAATTTGGTGAAGATCTGATGAAGAACTTCGGAGATAGGCAACGGAACTCCTCAATAAATGATAGCAAATGCACAGGGATTGCTGAAATCTCATGTCTGTCAATTGTTTACACCAGTTAATAACATAACATCACGCCAGTACGCTGTGAAGGGGTAAGCACATGTGAACCACTAAAAAGTGAAAAATAAAAAACTTTTTTCAAAAAAATAAACAACCGACTTCCAAAAAAACGCTAAAAATCTAAAAATAACTTTAATTTCGGAAGACGGTGACAAAAAATTAAAATACAAATCCAAGTAGTGTTTTTTTGGAAGTCGGTTGTTTATTTTTTTGAAAAAAGTTTTTTTTGTTTATCAACTTGCAACATTCCAAGATATGGCCAATGACAAGCCCACACTGATTTTACAATAATTAAAGGAATCTCGTGTCTAAAAAACAAAAGCTCTCAGCAAGATATTTGCAGTAACACATTATTGAAAATAGCACAAATCATTTCCCAATACCTATTGCCGCTGATGGTGACAAAACTCAAAACCTTATGTCATATCCCTTCAGAAAGCAAGATTACTTATAAACCTAAATACCAAATCCGGGAAGTTACCCAACCACGCCCTTCAAAGAAACTCAAACCAAACTAGATCGATTAACAACATAATTTATCGCATTAGAATCGGCGATTCCGGCATTAAGCATCAACCTAATAGAAAATTATTTCATATCAGTAATTATATAGAAAAATACCTTGAGGCTTGGACCGGAAGCTTTCGCACTTGGTTCAGGTGTTAGAATGCACAAATATAACTTTCACTCTGAACTGGTTTGGAGTCGGATCCGTGCTGGGTATTGTAAAAAAGCAATTGCAGAGTTTGTTGTCTGCTAGCTCTTAATATGTGAGCTGTGTTCTATAAAAACAGAGCTGAGTGTCTAAGAACAAGCGCTAACTACATGACAGCAAAGTTTCCAAAGATAGAAAAAATGTCTCAGTTATCCGTTGAATTTACGGAAAGTCTTAAAGAATTTGTGATAGTACAAAGCAAAGCTAGAATTTAGTCTTCTTAAGGGATCTTACAGAACTGTTGCCAATATGTAGCAAAACAATGGTTTGAGTATAGTGGTCATACGTTTCTAAATATTTTCTGGTATGTTGGTTTAGTAGCTTTTAGCTACATCGATATCGGGTCATACATAAAACCATACCTATGCCTTACTTTTTGTCAGTCGACGAGTGTCGGTAAAGAAAAATTTTGTACGTAACAGGCTAATGGCATTTCATGTTTCAAAAAGTTTTGCAAAAAGCAGTAGCTACACAAACTGTTCACAAATATTTTCTGGTATGTTGGTTTAGTAGCTTTTCGCTACATCGATATCGGGTCATACATAAAACTATATCTATACCTTACTTTTTGACAGTCGAGTAGTGTTGGTAAAGAAAAATTTTGTACATGACAGGCTAATAGCATTCCATGTTTCAAAAACTTTTGCAAAAAGCAGTAGCTACACAAACTGTTGGAGAAGATATAATTAGAGTACAAAAACAATCTCTTTAAGGAACGCGGACTGCTGGAAAATCTAAGGAAGCTTGTATTAAGTTGAATATTAAGTATTTCCAATAGTAAAAATATCCAGTATAACTGTGGTTATGCCAGATGTTAGCATTGATAACAGCATTGTGTTTATAATTAATTTAACTTCGTTAGCATTCATTGAGCTCGCTCCAAAAGTACATGGTGTAAACAATGAGCGAAGTTCCTTCAATTTAATTGTATATGTCCAAAACATTTTAATCTATAATAATTGTTAGCCTCATCACAGTCTATAGAGTCAATACAATCTGGCATGAAATCCTTTTTGTTACGATTCTCGCTCTCTTCTTAGATTATTCTGTTAGCATTGACTTTAATATGGCACACGTTCCTTATTAAGTTTCAGTTTTCTCTAAATTGGTCTTATTTATTCGTATATTCCTAAAACACTCTGATATTATGTGGTTCTACTACATACCGCGATTGATTCATAACGTTTCCAACATTAGAAAAAAATAGGGGATATATCTCCGCTCTTAACTTACACCACACAAACTAGTAGCTTTTTGTGTCTTTCAACGCAAGCGCCTTTATTAACTATACCACTTTTGTTCGTTACAAGAGCCTAATTACGACTGTTTCATATATTTTGACAACACCAATTTATAACAGTATTTATACTAAAGTTATTGGAGCATGAAACTTCTAAATTATTCCAAATCGAGTTCTAATAAGTGTATAGTTAGGTAGTATGATTGCTTGTACGATGGACTTCTTAATTGTGAAGTGGTTAACGGTATAATTAAAGCTGAAAGCTGCTTGCTGATTCATTTGGATTGGAGGTTCGATATGCCCGGCGGTTTATTGCGAAGTGCATTCTTTATGAGGATAAATAGTAGTAGTAGGAATTCTTAATTCTTAATTCTTAAAGGAATAACCATGAATGTGTGATAAAAGGTTTTGTTCGTCTGAAGTATGATAAAGTAGCATAGACGAGTGTACTGCACACAAAACAGTCTTATAACAGCATTTTTTTTTTGATGAAGGATAACTGTTACAAAAAAATATGATGATGAATGTATGGAACATTTTTTTTTATTCAAACGGACAAAAAATTCCAATATTCCACTGCCCCACACATATTATTTATAGTTAATTAACACGGAATAATACCAACGTCATATACCTACATGTTGAGTGGTAGCATGTTGCGTGTCGATGTCCCTGCCACCCTGTATTTAAACAAAAGCTAATTGAAAACCATCATTATCGTTTTAAGATGAATACTTCTTCATATCAGCCGAAAGACGTCCACTGCTGGACATAAGCCTCCCCCAAAAGGGGGATTTGCCATAATCGCCACGCTTGGCAGGCGGGTTGGCGATCGCAGTATGGTGGTCAAATGCACAGAGAACGCTGCTGCCCATTCTCTAGTAAGTCCCTTAGTCGCCTTCTACGACACCCATGGGAAGAAATGGTATGGTGCTTCTTTTACGTCCGGCACCACACGGAACGACACGCCATGAATACTTAAAAAATAAGAATATTTTAGAAAATTAAGACACCTAATTCCAAACAAAGAAAAATCTACTTAAATCATAACACACACATAAGGAAACGAATTTGATTCGCTTCGTTATTGCAACAATGAAATAAGACATAAGACGAGCGCGCCGTGGGAACAACGCTTGTATTCAAGCAGTGACAAAAATGAAGCAATTACCCCTGCGGACGTTGACATTGCTTGGGTACCCTTATGACTTGTGGCCAAGGCAGTTGAGGTTACTGAGTTGTTTTAATGAATCCTTACATTGTTGCTTGATGGGTGCAATACCGGGTAGTAACAGAAAGAGTGGTTATGCGTTTCGGGTTATGAAAAATTTGGGGATTTTGTCTTCTGAATTTGGCAGTAGGTCTATATTGCTAATCTCAAGGATCGAAACACTTTGAAATGAAGTGACCTCAAGATGACGAACGACAATGAACTTGAAAAGACTGTAAACAAGAACTATACTTAGACAAATCATGCACCCCAATAACAATATAATATTAAAGAGTGTCCATGGCTTCTCCATATGTACCTACCACGCTTAGGAATATTCAACTTGACTTGTCGACTTGAAGTCAATAGTGCCTGTAAATGGTTAAATTAAGCTTTGAGTTTGACAAATTCTAATACTAGCAGATATTAGCTGGCCAAAACCAAATTAATCACCCAGAAGCTCAGAAACGTCAAAGTACAAATCTACAAATTTGACAGCTGTCACAATGACAGTCCCCTTACCGTACCGTCAACACATTCATCACAACCATTAGAAAAAAAAAAACTTCCGACAGATCATGCAACAATGGCACGCGTGGCAATTTTTTCCATACACATAAGTTCAGTGTCCAAACAATCGGTGAAAAAGCGTCGTGTGACGCAATAGGGTGAAACACCTAATTATCTCATAGCGAATGAATGAACTTTCGCTTTTGTGTTCGAACAATGAGCTCAACACTCTCTTCTAGTGTGGTAATGTTGTTTTTACCTCGTATTATGTGTATGATAAAACATAGTTCGCAATAGGCAATTGTCTTTCCTTAATTTCCGTATAAGGTCAGTTTTTAAGTTCACGTGTGACAATGGGATTTTGAATTTTTGAACATATAGGATTTTTTGGTGTTCTGTAGAGATGATATTTTTATGGAGACAATTGAATAAGTTATAGCTATAAACGTACCAGAAGGAGCACATAACAAAATAGAAGAAGTAGAATAACTGGTTGCAAGACTAAGAGCATGAAATCAATTTAGATGTGACTAAACTTTCGCATACAAAAAGTTATTTAAAAGATGTATCTGAAAATAGATCCGACATAATTAATTTAAAATGTAAATACCAAAACTAAACGAGAAATAAATAAAGACGTTAAAACTAATAAACCACGGAAAAAAATCTTATCAGCCGTCAATCATGCTTAAATGATATATTATCCACACAAAATAAGTTTTACTAATACGAACATCATTCAACTGTTCTCATTAGAAATTCATATTCATTTTATAATTAAAAGTGCCCATAAACACAGCCATATAATTATTGACGTACATCTAATTGATAGACCACGAAAAAGTGATTTGTTTGAAATGTATGTATGTATTTTGAATGATGTAGACCAGGGATGGTGAACCTTTCCACATCTGCGTGACATCGGAATTTAAAAGAAATGTGGCTTGAATGTGCCACCGATATTCCAGAACTGTAATGCAAATCCCGTAGTGAGGTTAGTAATGGATCAATCAAAATGTTACAAGGCATTAGGTATATACGTATAACAAAAAGATAACAAAACAGAAGTAAAAATTATTGTTGTTCTTGTTGCTGTGCACAAATTGTATATTTCGTAACCGAATAGAACGCTTGTTATCTATGCCCACACAGGTTTGACATCCCTGTTCAAGAGAACACCATATAAATAAAAGTTACTTCGTGCGTGGCTGAAGTCAATCAATTTTGATGTGTAACTTACGAGTATGCTGGTACCTATCACATTTGGCGATACGGTTTCTTTCGGTAATGGAGTGAGAGTTAGAAGCTTCTAGAATGATTATGGAAGTTTTAATTAACTGTGTGCTTAGTAAGGAAGGCGATATGGATACCCTCATTTAGGACAGACCAAATAAGATCAAGCAATAGACATTCTATGGAAACGTCATCGGATACGTTAGCTTAAACCACTTTTTTAATACCTACTAATTTTGGGATAGATTGGTATCGCCTTCCAGATTTAGAGATAATTTGTCATCACTCACCAATGACTGAATATGTGACGACCTTTGTCTCTACTCGTATTGCTTTGATGAGTCATTAATGTTTCCAAGACTTGGAGGAACCGTGCTTTGGGTGACAGATCTTGGCGATGGGTCTCTTGGCTGAAAAGAACGTCGCAGAGAACTACGCAGTCGACATCAGAAAAAAATAATAATATTTTACTTGGTGGGATAGTCAAATTCAGGGTTGACTGTATATAACGATGGCAATCTAGATCGTCAGCCCAAAATTTGATTACAGGCCTGGCACCGAGACACATCAGAAATTCTGATGTCTACAGCAAAACTATGAAGAAGATTTTAAAAGTATCCCAACCAAATTGCATACCTGTTAAAATAATCAGATCATTTTCTAGAAAGACTCCTTCAATTTCATTAAAATAGTAACCGCCTTTTACTACCTATTACAATTTTGCAAAAATATAAAACAGGTTCAACTCCAAGGTAGAATATTACTTATGGCTGTTAAAATAAAGTGTATAGTCGTATCTTGATCACTGACAGATGCCGGTCACCATTGCATCTTGTGACTAAGTCTTCAGCTTGCCCCATTGTCAAGCTATGACTGATTTATGCGAAGTACAAGATTCATTTCATTCACATTTATTTAAATGTCTCTCGACGATTTACGTTTTCTTGGTGAAATTTCAATATTACAATGAGACTACCCCTCACTACTAGACGTTTGTCCTTTTGAATATACATACATGTCTTCACGGTAGGTCTCTAGTGGGATGAGCAGGTACGATTGATCTAGGGCTTAAGTATATTTTAGTCTTGTTCTTTTTGTCTCCCAATAAATCCTGCAAAAGGTCATAGATTCGTTCGATTTTGTCATTGTCTCATAAAATTCTCAATGAGTCACAATATCTTTATTCCACACATTTCAGTATGATTTTTGACCAAATCTTCTAAATTGTATCTGTGTTCGTAAGTATTAATTCCAACCACAATTTATGAACTAACGAAGTTTAAAGCCAATAATAATTGTTACTACGTAAGTCCATTATTTAGTTCAATATTTATCCCAGTTACGGAAAGCACTTACAGCGTAAAATAATACATACCAATAAAACTTACAGTTATTTTATACGATTTAAAAGTTATTCAACGTTTTCAAGCCTCGGGCGACTATAAAATTTAATTAAAAAAACAACTACCAGTCTAGTATTTAAAATTGTAATGTTATATCGAAATCCATAAACTTCTATCTATAAACAAGTCAGTTTTGCATAATACAATAACACATCAAACTGAGTTTATGGTACGGGCTTTCAGAATGGAAAGCGTTATGCGAAAATAAGCCAGGAGCGGTACAAGTGTCCACTTCTTAGTATTCATGAGGATGGCGTTATGCTCAACATAACCATTAACATTTAGATCACGTGAGATGAATAAAATTCAAATTAATACGGAAGCCTGCATATTCATAGTTCTATAAAACGCTATCGAAGAAAGAAAATCGGATATGTTTATCGAATAGAATTCGGAATAATTCCATTATTAAACGTGGGAATTGTCGTTTAGATTGCAATTAACATGCTTGTTATATCGTTAATCTTGTTAGCTTATTCTTGGATGTTAATTTATTTAAATAGATTCATAAGTCACGAGGGCGATGGTCCAAAGTTTATTTGATTCGGAAGGCTGATCGGAAACTGCCTTCCCGGTAAACTGATGACGTTCTAAATAAAATGTCATGCTATCGAGATCAGTATGACGCAGGTGATACACGTGTACGATAACCATTGATTAATTAGTTGACTCAATGTCTTGCAATATAAAAAAATATACTTAATTACGTGTTTTGAAAAAAAAATCACGCTGTGAATTTCTGATAATAAAATAAAAAATAAAAAATATTCACTGACTCATTATTGTTTTTTCTAACCACTGCATTATAAACACCTCATCATCATCTGCCTAGCCTTTTCCCAACTATGTTGGGGTCGGCTTCTAGTCTAACCAGATGCAGCTGAATACCAGTGTTTTAAATGGAGCGACTGCCTATCTGACCTCCATAACCCAGTTACTGGGTAATAGGATACCTCTTAGTAAGACTTGTTGTCAGACTTTCGGGCTTCTGACGACCCGCAACGACTGTCAAAGATAGACGAATGACATCCGGGACCAACCAGCGTTATTAACACCTGTACTACTTAAATTCATAATACCTATTCAAAGTTAACAATTTATTATTGATTTGCTTACGCATGAAGCAATTCCATCCCCGCAGGATATTCAAACATTTGAATAACCAATCGTTGTCGAGACACGGTGATTAGATGTTTGCTGATAGGTGTCTATGCCCATAACGCTGTTGTTATCACGTATTTTATAGGCTTGCGTAATAACTAGCTTGACGAAATACTGTTATGGTTTGTTTACACTAATAGCAACGAGTTTTTAAACCGAGAATAATTTTAAAAGTACGTCATTTTTTTGACGTTCAATTTCATTGTGTATTTTTTTCTTGACTGTTATTTTATTAAATCATCCACTATGCATATTTCAAGTGAGAAGATCAAAATGTAAGATTATTTAACAAACATTATTATTTTAATTTATTTTTGTTTAGAAATATAATAATTTGCATTTGAGCACAAGTTTTTTTAAATCCATACATAAACTAATACATAAATAAGTATAAAAGTAATGGAATTATGCAACGCTAGTAACGATTGCCTGGAAAAATATTATTAATACTGATAGAAATATGCAACCCGGAGGGTTTGTATTAATTGGTATGGACTACAGATAACAGCTAATGTTTGTTATGGCCTTCAGGTCCATATATCCTATGATTACTCACAGGATGGTACGGAAATTCCAATCCTGCCTGATCTTCAATCATGTAAGATATAGTGATTGGTCGTCCAAAATACCGGTAACCAAGGTTTGTCTTCACATATTTTGGACAAATATTTGATAAAATGTGAGTAAGTAGGTATATTTTATTAAAAATAAATATATATATTTTTTTTTTGTAAATTATCTAATAAAACATTTTTGAACAAAACACGACAGTCACCTTTTTTTGTAAAATGCTAGTTTTAATATTAATTATTTTTAATCGTATTCTGTTGTTTCCTAGTCAAGTTTCGCGCTATACCGTAGAGTGAGCATGTCCATCCTCTTGTACTGGTTGACATTATAATTTAATGTTTACGATTCAATACGTTCACCTGTTTATACCTGCCTTTTCACATTCAGTTTACTCGGTTGCCTGCATAACGCACGTAGATTAGATATTAGACTGTGGAATTGTGGATACACTTGCCAGTTGATTGCACAAACTGCACAGTGGGCATTAAAATACCTACTAACAACCTAAAACTGAACACGATACTTACAAAACATAACATCAGTTCTGGTTTCCCAAAAGTGTTCGGCAAAAGTGTACCAATATTACACTCACATTCCACCAGTTATGTTGTAATAGATGGCGAGCCTTTTACCACTAACCGGCCACAAATCCAGACATCGGGCTACTACTGAAGAATTCCTGACAAATCACAATAAAACTTCTTCTTCTTTTAAAGAAACAGTAATTAATAAAATACTCGTACGGAATTAACACTTTGCCTGGCCTGGGAAAAGGAACCCCAGGATCTGTAAAGGACCTTATGATCAGCAGTAGCTAACGAGGCAGTGATCTAAAATGAATTAGACTTGAAAAGGTTTTGCTGATATGTATGGATGTATAGCTTCTAACCATAGACAAATAATAAAATAGAAAATCCATTAAAGAATTCTAATAATTTTATCTATACATCTATACATATAAATAAAATTGGAGTGTCTGTTTGTAATATTAAAATAACCGCTTTTTGCTACTTGCATATGAATATATATACGGTACATATACCAAAATAACATTTTTTACAATTTTTGTCTGTTTGTCTGTCTGTCTGTTTGTTCCCGCTAATCTCTGAAATGGCTGGACCGTTATTGACGGGACTTTCACTGGCAGGTAGCTGATGTAATAAGAAGTAACTAAGGCTACTTTTATTTTAGAAAAATCCACGCGGACGAAGTCGCGGGCACAGCTAGCAATAAATAAAATTAAGCACGTGCTACGTCTGAAACATTTCTAACGTGATTTTAATAAAGTACGCATTCACAAATGCAAATCAACAGCTACAAAACCCGACACTCAATTAATCCGTCGCTCAACAAATGACAGTTGCACAAAACAGTTTAATAATCGTCTACCCAGCCTTTACATTCAATTACAAAAACACTTAACCATTGACTTGCAGTGATCTCCTTTTATTCGTGCTTTAATTAATCGAAAACAGATGGTTCCTTGTTAGCCTGCGTATAATACAGTATCGATATCTTTAATTGAAAAGATAGTGAATCCATCGATAACTTGGCTTCGTCGAACAAATACAATGATCGCCCCGCGGTGCCCACCGCTTTCTACAAAGTCATAATCACCTATTGTTCGTAAAGTCACAAATAAGGACAATTAAAAACCTTGTAAGCATCAAGTGTTAATATAAAGTTATAATTCGCTTTCGTAATAATAATGAGAAAGTAGAAAAGAAGAAATTTTAAAAAGATAAGAAAGATAAAGAGAATGTGTGGTGTGTGTCGCTTTTGTTTGTTTAAGTGATTGAAAGGCAAAGTCAAGTAATTTATTTCAAAAAGACAAATAAAAGGCACTTTTGAACGTCAAAATTCAGAAAAAAAAAATCTAGTTTTCCCTTCCAAAATGTAGTTCAAAACTGAATTATAACTTAGCGATATTATGATACCAAGTATGTAGCCTTCCTAGTACCTCATTTGGTATATCAATCGATCCAAATCGTTTAATAGCCTGGTATTATTAATTCCCTGGTGAGGAGCTGGGCTGCATATCATTGTGTCCTTACAAATTTTCTGGAATAAAAATCTTGATATAGGACCAAGCCGATCAAATTATATGAAATTATAAGATTAGCTGTTCGGCCATTAAACCGATGAGAAAATTCGAACCAGATGTCCAAAATTCGCAAATCAATCGAGCATCATAAACTGCGAAGACTTTATTAATCCAATTCCCACTGCTCAAACACGCAAAAACGCCAGAAAAAAAAACAAACCAGAATTAATTAAATCTGACATTTATTGATACCATTTCATATCCCATTTAATTCAGGTGCCATAAAAAAATAAAAACAAAGCAATTTTGCGATAGACCCATCAAACATCGTAAATAAGCGAATGAAAGAGTTGGCTCTTTATAACGTCCATTTTAAATGAAAATTCATGGGAATCATATAAATTTTAGTCATTATGTCTCATTTTTCGAAGTTCTCAGAACGATTAGATCACGATTCGAATTTCATTACCGAAGATTACAGTGTTTTTTTATTGGTTTACTAATATTATGAGCTATTAGAGTCGGCGCATGGAGGCTTATAAAATGGAAAGATTTCTTGTGCGGTAGTCATGGATTGTTCACCAATGTTAGTTTAGATGATTTATTGGTGGTTTTTATGTTTATAGATGTTTATAGAAGTCTAAGAAGTTGTTGGTTTTATAACGTAACAAAGGGTTACTACAATGCTAAGCATTTTAACAGGGGCAACTGCTAATGCAAAGAGGTTCTTACGATGAGGACAGGTCTTAATTTTTTTGTAAAACAGACGGGAAATGGTTGTCAAATTAATAACAAATTATGAAAACCATCTTCACAATTTGTTATTAATTTGACTTTGAAATTTAATTTTAAAAGGCAAAATTAAAAAAAAATAACTGGATCATAGTAACTGCTATTCCTTAATGAAATTCACAATAACGCGGTCTCAAAGACAGATGGCGACCGTTGAAGTAAAATATCGTTCGAAAACACTACTAATAATGCTTTATGGCCATTTTTTTTTTATCTGTTGCAAATAACTTGTTTCTATTATTAATGAGAAAGCAGTAAAAATAACAGATTAAGACGCGTGGGAACATAATATAGTTAAACACGGATATTGGGCAACTAAAAAGTCGCTCGAAGCTAAACACAGTGCTCCATTATACCTTATTTATAGCCAAAAACTTGGAACGTTTTGTTGTATTGTAAATTAAATCCCGCTTAGGCGCGGTTGGATTTAGAAATTATCACGTCATCAATCAGTTGATGTTAATATGTCTTCTAGTTTATAATGGAGCAGTAAATGTAACGTTTTGATTTAATTTTTAACTAAAGTTTTTTGTCTCAATGAGTTGTTTTATAGTTTTATTTGTTTAACTATCAACATAATTAATAATATAATTAAATTCAAAGTAAGATTTAGGTACATAATACTGCTAAAAGTCTTAATAAATATTAGTCAGTACCTAAGAGTAGCTAATTGTTTATTATAAGAGAGCACAAAGAAATCATTAAAAGAAAACAGGCTTCAAGTGGTTCTTAGTTAGCATAAAATTAAATTACGGCTCGGTCATTGCAATGAATGCTTCATTAGTGATATATTACTCGTCATATTAGCTACATGACAAGCAAAACCTCGCCAATTTCTATGATATAAAAAGATTTGCATAATTTATTAATTATATTAATTGATTTAGTTTTTTTAAGAGCGACGATAGTTTCATTTTTGACATGCTTTACCAAATCAATTAATCTGCCTAGACTTTTCTCAACTATAATGGGGTTGGCTTCCGGTCTAACCGGATTCAAATGAATACCAGTGTTTTACATAGAGCTACTGCCTATCTGACCTCCACATCCCGGTTACTGGGTATACCCCTTGTCAAGACCGGTTTTCAGACTACCCGTAAAGACTGTCAAAGAAAGATACGATACGATACGTAGTGGGTGGTCACCCATCCGCGAACCGATCGCGGTACGCTTAGCTTAACCTTCGATCGACCCGTGCGGCTGCTATTATTAAACCACGACCCCTTCCGTGCTTTTGTGCACATGTTTTACCAAATATACTCATAATATATTTATGAATAGTAGTCAGAAAAAAAAGGGGAAGAGAAAACCAAATAAACGATGGATGGACTGTGTCAAAGATTATATGGGTTCAATGAGAGTGACTACCGAGATTTCGACTAATAGAGAAGTTACATAGAAGACCAAGATATGTTGCACCAAACTCAAACATATTGCGGTCTTCTTTTCGTATCAATGGTACCCTTCATTCTTGATGTATAGTTTGAGCCTTTGAGCCCAATAGTTGGCTACGCTGATTGCAGCATCAGTGGTATTCTTTTAGTTAAGTTATTCGAGGCCTCACTTCGATTAATTGTGTCCGCAGTTGCCTACTTGAGTACGCTGATATTGGGATAAAGGAGAATGGTAAGTCAGAACAAAATAATTTCTAAAGAAAGCCTCTATTCTCTTTGCTACTATTCGTATAAATAATGTACAATTTCCACCAGACCAATTCTTAAGCTTTCAACAGCTTGTTTATTATAAATTTAACAATAAACAAACACAAAGACATACCTCACACGTACAGTTTACTCGTTAGACTAGTTAGTTAGTTCCGCAGAGTTATGTTCGCACTGCTATCGGTAGAAATGTTTGCAATAAAATATAATTATTTGTTGGAAACCAATTTGTTCTTTGCACTATTGAAATTGTGATTTGTGGTCATCAGAAACGGCGTACCGGAGCACTGTTATAAATGTTTAATGCCGTGAGCTGAACAAACAAATTCAGCGTTTATTTTGACAAGCTAAAGTTGCTCTTACAATAAAATTAAGATGAGTAGCTGAATATTTTTTTTATTAAGTGAGCAATCATTTATTAGGAATCGTATTATCAATAATGCTCTTTTTAATGTTCGCAAAATAAGTTATTAAGCTTCATATCTTAATAGCTTATTACAGCCATTTTACGTGTAAATATAATCGAAATATCGAATCGATAATAATTTTAAATTGATCTATTCATCGATTATCCTTGTTGCTTTATAACATATGGAACCAAAAAAAACATATTGAACAGGTTTCACAATGGTGCCCGGAAGTGTACAATCAAACGCATCGTTAGTGGAATTGCGTTAAAACCATAAAAAAGGTGCATTATGTGAAGGTGCAAATTTGAAAAAAGTTACCTCAAGAATTACCTGCTTAGTGGGCAAAAAATATATCAATGGCGAACGAATTGACATGTGGATACAAAAAAAAAACTTCCTAATGCGCGATATTGGGGCCGGTAGTTTTTTGTCTACGAAAAAAAAACATTCGGCACAATGTGCAGTCTTTTTATACAAGCTTAAAGAAAGGAAGAGTAATTAGTAGAAATTTATTCCAAATGTCCAGTTAATGATTGCAATTTTTTGTGTTAAATTATCATGAATAATTTCAGTGAACAACCGACTTCTCTCTAATTAATCACGAAGTAGATTAGCTAATAATTGAGCTATTTATTAACTATGATACCCGTGAAATTTTGGCCGATTTCACCGCGCTACGTATGTAAGTACTTTTTCTAATTCAGCGGTACTCCCAATTAGTTTAAGTTATTGTGATACTTAAACGGGACATTAAATACCTACTTATAATATTTAAAAAAAAACAGAAGTCAAAAATGGAATTGCAAAAAAAAGTACTCGCTTTTTTCGTTATTCCATTTTAACTTTGCTGTTTCAAAAGCACTTGAAATAACTTTGATGCCGTTTTTTTTTTTAATTAGACTGTAAGTTCTGTCCTACTGCTGAGCAAAACCCAAATCCTTCCAAGTATCCTTTTCCAGGGTCACCTCGATCCAACCCTTGCAAAACGCTTTTGGGTCATTAATAACGTTAAATACTTCAAATTATTAGTGACAATAAAAAACGTAATAAATAAATCTATACTATTTATATCCAGCCCTCAAACTCACAGAGCGTAAAAATACGCACAGACAGTCGAGACCATTGACCCATATTTTTTAACACATCACACTTCAAAACATATCACAATTCTTACAATTTCATTCACTCGGCAATATGATCCGTGCGTCTGACTGTATATATTGATACCCTTGATGGGAAAGTTATGGAAGACTGACCGTGACGGGTTGAGTTACGATCTCGTGGATATCAAGTCTCATATCTTTATTATGGGAGGATTGTATATGTGAAAAAGTAAATAAAGTTTCTAGAATTATGGTCAAAAGTCTAGCCTTCGAATTGTAGTATTAAAATGCAGTTAAAGTTGTTCCTTATTGATAAAGCTTGAAGTAAAGGTCAGATTGATATGGTAAAATAAAAATTTGCGAGAAGCTTGAAATATACAGGTAAGTTCGGAGTCAGATTAAGAAGGGATGATAAAAAGTTACGAGAAAATGAGAACTGTTTACCGACAGAACTTATGATGGAAGAATACTTACGCACCGAGGGTTGATTTGGCATGATCCCAACATCACCGTAATGGCGAATTACACCATTAGAATTGAACGCGATCAGTACATCTTAACCACGATTAAGAACTGCCAGTGTCTATTGTTTAGTTTCATTGGTGTAATTCGCCCTAAATTATCCTTTTGGCGGAGGATATATTGTCCATAATGATTTCACAACATAAAATCTTTGCTAAAAATCATTAGCATCGATCAATGTTATCTGTTCCAAATTGCGATGCGATGATATTATTTCCTTTATTTCACTTCTGTTTACGAAACGAATCGATGATTTATCAATCTGTTTGATTGTTTATGAACAATAATTTATTATTATGCGCACATTTAGCGTGATAAAGAATGCAGTTACACAAATAATTATATTTTTTTGTTAACGATGCTCGCTTGATAGTTATGAAATATAAAATATTATGTACCTTATTTATTTAATTGTGAAGTGTATTGATAAGTTCTTGATAAATGATCGAACCGTTTTGTTTTGACGTAGATGACATTTTATTATCGACATTTCCCAACTGAATGCCAATCTGCTTTTATAATATGAAAATTAAATATTTATATCTCTAACTACGATGCATCAAAAGATGTTTCAAAAAAGAAATGAGCATCCATTTTACTGCCAACGTCATTAAAAATTGCTCCAAAAATATGAGCGGGTCTTTTATATCAAAAGCATCTTCAACTGATTTAATGATTTAACTAACTCACCATCTTGTCTATAATAGGCAACATCCAATATGCAAATATATTCATATAAATTATATATTTAGTAATTTATGCTAATATCCCTTGTGAACTAATAGAGGACGTCCGTTCCAATGATTCTATATCAACTGGAGCCAAGTTTCTAAATGCTATGGGAAGATTTCGATGTGAATTTGGGCCCGTCTTTATCGAATCAAATCAAACTATTTAAAGGTATTTATTAGTGTAATTTTGCTTACGGTAGGCTTCCATCGGAAGTAGTGTAATTTAAAAATAGTAATTAATGGGTGATTTAAGTTAGTAAGGGAGTGAGAGAAAATATAGCATCGTCTCTTTCTCTCACATTAGATGAGAGTGAGCCGAACAAAGGAGTAGTGGTTGTTAGTGAAGCTGTTCTTGAAGACCATTGTGTTCAAGAACTTCACTTGACGAGCTTCACTAATATCCTAATTGCATAGTCAAGACACCTTGACATTGCAAGTTATCATTTACTATGCAATGCTGTTAATTATAGCACTATGATCATCAGAGGTCGGAGTAGGTAAATTGATTTAAGGTCGTTGACGTCAAACGTAGAGGATAATGTGGAAATGCCTCCAAAATACCGGAACTTCATATTCATTGTGATATTTGTTCCGGAATTTTGAAATTAGCACGAATTTGTGTTTAAGGTGAAAAACGTATTAATAATATCAATCTACACTACCAGTGTTTGCTAATGGTGAAAGAAATAAGTATTTTATTTTATACAAAAATATTAGACGTCAAAAGGAATGCTTTAAAATTAGAAAATATTGAAAAAAATATGATTATTTATTTTAATTGTATTAACGTTGAAAGGCAAAATATGGAAATTGTATCCGATGAGGATTAAAAATAATTTATTTATGTTTTTGTTTAATTAAAAATAATTGTTCATTGAATTCAATCAATCATCTTATAATAAACGATTTTGTTAGCCTATCTGTATGTTTTGTATTTTATTTTATTCCATAATTCCAATTCCGGAACTTTTTCCGGTACTTCCCGCACATTATGGATAAAATGGCATGTCCATATTACAATATCTTGACGCAAGTATATAAAATCAATCTACCTACTCCGACCTCTGATGATCATCATACTCGTGATAATGATAAATACTTTAAATAGTAAAATTTTCATTTCAATTTTATTACAAATTACAAATTTCCATCGGGGTTAATTTTTTAATAAATATGCGTCTGAATAGTTATGCAATCCTAATCATTTAGAAGTCGCTTCCATACTATACAACTGACTAGTTATGCATTCCCGGTGTTGATGGCATCCCAGGATTTTTGTACAAAAAAATATTTTAAGAAGCCGCTTCCATATTTTCGTAACTAAAAATTAACTTTAGGTAAATATGCATCCGATTATCCGATCCCTACTTATTAGCCAAAAGCACTATCAAAAAAAAAAAAAAACGAATTAATCAAGACATTATCTTGTAATGGAAAAATATTCTAAGTCTTTTCTAAGTGGGTATTCCATTAATAGTAGATAATATATTCCGTCATCTGAAAAAAACTATTAAGTGAAGATCTTGAAAAAAGTAATGATTTTGATGTTAATTAAACTATGGACTTGCCAAATACGAATTTTATGATGTGCATGATTTATATTCCAACTACCATTCGTCAGCAGCTAGCACAAAAATTAGGCCATAGTTGCTTACAGAAGATTCACAGCCATTAACTTTCGTATTTAATGCATCATCTTCACCACATCTCCCATTAATATTATTAGCACCATCATATATAAAAAAGCATTTTATAATCAATTTGATAATTAGATTTATGTTGTTACTATATAAAATTGACGCAAATATATTCAAATATAGCCTGTTAATTGTGAAACAACGAACGATTTTATAGACAGCTGCTTATACATCACGGGCGCCTCCACCACATATCAATCATGATAACGACTGTTCCTATAAAATTTGTTACCAATAACGTGTCGTAACTGCTTGAACCTTTCTTTGAGCAAACAAAAACGGTAATGGATGTTGTGTTAAAGAGAAATGTATGTGTCAATTGATAGATAGCTGTTAATTCTAATACGATTTGTCGTGACTGTCGGGTGATAGGTGATGGGAAAAGATTCTGAGGTGATTTGTAGTTGAGCATTAGGAGTTCAAATGCTAACACGGGTACATGTGAGGTCAAATACATTAGCCACCTAGCGGGTATGAGTACATTTGTGTAAACCTTTATTAATCGAGTGTTGGCCGAGTTTTGGTAGCTTGAGAATCGGTTTTGGTAGCAATTTTTTTGAAGAGAGATTTAGTATTGGATGTAAATATTTTGATCACAGATTTGATTTAACTGCACCTGAGATTGAGTTCAAGAGTGTTTTAGAAGTTTTTGTCGGCATTAAATGTCACTTTAATTAAGTTAATCTAAATTAGCGCCTCGCATTCGTAAACAAGACATCAAAAAACCAATGTTATTTTAATAGTCCATAAAAATGCAATAGAAGCACAACCAGAAAATATTTATCGGCAAATCAAAAACTAAAATGGATGAAAACGTTACTTTGTCGCCATTAAAAAAGCCTAAAATATAACAAACTTTTATTTTTTATGTACCATTAAATTAACTACTTTCCTTATATTTTCCGTACGTCGGAAGCTAAAGTCTCGTTAAAAATTGATAAATGTGTGAATTTTGGCATTTTACCGTAATAGATAAGTGTTAAATGACAGCATGGGATCCCATAAATTAATGGCCTCTGTTTCACATGTTATCAAACTGGTAAACATACTAATTAGCATGAGTTGTCAAATATACAAGTTTTTGTTTCTATAAGAGAAAATTATAGCTGTGTTCGTTAATAAATTAGATTAATTAATATTTTTTTATGAAATTCTCGTAGCATTAACGTACCTAACGATCAGGTAGGCAAAGTATTTTTTTATTTATTATTAATGTGAGTTTCAAGTAAGCTCTGATAACTGTATCAGCAAAAACGTAGACCATTGAATTAATTAATTTGTTTTCTCATAGTCTTTCAAGGATAGTCAACCATGAAGGGGTCTAGTTTATAAGCACGATTTCCATAGTTCAACCATCAGGTATGCAGGCATTGGCCGAAGTTACTGGAATTCCTTAATTCATTGGAATTAAGGAATTCCAGTAACGTAAACCATTGGGTTTACGTTTTTGCTGTTTTGAGTGTAAGGACACTGAATTACTTATGGACAATGATTAGTTCGGGGCCCGTACTAAGAATGAATGATATCACGATATTTTGACAGTGGGTTTTACTGACTAGGCATATGCCTGGCCTATAAAATTTGACACTTGTTTTGATGGATCGACTACTTTCAGACTGGCCTGTATCTCCCTTGACGGACTTAGAGAGTAGACCCTAATCGGCAACACTTTAATACGAACGCCCTTACTGTTCGGACATAAAGGTGTTATCAATTTCAAATTGTTACTTGTGGATGTGTCATTGACCCTACCTACTAACCACCTCCCAAAAGGCCACTATTTAGGCCAACTTCAAAACAACAAACACTCTAATCAACAAGCAACAATTTCTAAAAAAAAACATCATCTACCAAATCAAACCAGCTCAAATCGAGAGCAAAAAGCACCTAAACCCTATGAACGGAAGTCAACCGGACGACGATTACTACCAGTACCCGATCCAGTTCTGCTTTTATTGCCCCCACACATCCTCACTTACGATCAACAACGCCAATAGGCATTGGAATTTATTGATAGACTCGTTGCGTCGCGCCCTCCATGTTCCAAATGTAAGGCCGGTGCCAAAACGTTTGTTTTACGAGTTACGACTCGTTTTGGCAATTAAGAGAAATCTTACAAGGTAACTAAGACCAATTAGTTGTTGGTTACTGGTCGGTTATTTCTATCCGATGAATGGTTCGAGCAGATGGTCGGTTGAATGAATGCTTATTGATGTTTAGATTTGTGCGTAAGTGTTTTGTGCTGTACTTCATATACCGCTTGCATATCTGAGTTTTTCTTGCTTATTTACTGCGCCGTCTTATTGAATCAGCGTAAAGCGTTTTTAGATATTAAGTGATTACCTACGTCACGTTTCGATTTTTGGAATAAAGGAGAATGGGCACCGAACTATGGTTTTCTGCCCAAAATCCCAAAAGCCATAAAGTATTATACTTATTTAAAGATCTCATCAAGGAAAATATTTCTTAATGTCACGACTTCTCTTCACTGAGCTACAGTGTTCTAAATGTGAGCAATTACGTACTATTGAAATTTTGATATTTCGTCAATTAATTAACTTTAATTTCTTTCAATAATATCTTAACGCTAGAGGTTTGTCAGGGCATAATCACCCTATATCCTTTACAGCACCATCATCTCATGGGTCTCATTAGGTACACTCTTTTAGTCTTTGATTATTTTGCAACTAATTTCAAGTTTCATTTTAAACCCTATTTTTTATGCCACAGGTATTCCATTTCATATCGCACTACACTTTCGGAAGTTTAAGAGGATTATTCTAATTCTTAAGTCCCGGATTCCGTAGCAAGATTTTATAAACAAACAAAAGGCTTCATTTATTCCAGATTTTTTGTTCTGAATCAAGTAAAACACGATCTTATTCCCTTGGCTGCTCATCCTCGCGGGTAACCTTCTCGTTTTCATATCCCACCGCATGCACCACTCGAATTTCACCGCAGAACTATACTAATGTCATACGAGACTCGTTCGTCATCACTTGCGACGAACATCTGCTTTGCGCGTGGACAATATTCCTTTATTTTTGTTGTATGAATCTTTTTATTACTAATTACGAAGATTCGCATAGATGCGAAAGTAATTCTGTCCGACTGTCTGTTAAGTTTTGGCACCTTTACGGCTGAACGGACTTGGATGAAATTTGGAATACGGATAGACCATGACTTGGGTTAGGATATAAGATACTTTTATGGTGATAGTACAGTCCTGGAAATGATTTCTGACTTACACGGCAGAAGCTTGTAATTTAAAAAAAAATGCTGTTGTTGTTCCGTATGATGCCGGACGTACAGAATAGCACCATCCCATTTCTAGCCATGGGTGTCGTAGAAGGCGACTAAGGGACTTACTAGAGAATGGGCAGCAGCGTTCTCTTAGCATTTTACCCCCATACTGCAGCAGTGGACGTATATTGGCTGAATGATGTAGCTGTAATTATAATTAGTATCGTAACATGAAGTTTGAGACATGTACAGAACTGGAAGCTTCCTAATGTTCAGAATTTCCTAGAAAATAGTTGTTTACGTATACCTTCTTGTAGTAATATATACGTATTTATTCCCGGTTGATGGAAAAATCCGACTTTTACGGGTAACGCTACCCAAATAAAAAAACCTCAAAACATTTTAAATATATGTCTGTAAGAATATTTTTCTTATTGGCCACAAAATAAATACGGCTACCTAGCCGTCTGTGAATATCTATCTTATACTTATAAATCACTCAAGTTAACTTAAGCGTTAGTAAATTAAAAAAAACCCCTGCACTTTGACGGAGACCCCCTAATTTGTTGAATTTTCGATCGCTTCACATCAAGCGTGACCGCTGGTTTGAACTTTATAATCAAACGTTGACCTAGTCAATGTAGTGTTATTCTAGATACATAATAAAATGCAGACAGACACCGATTTATGCCCATGTGTGCACCAGACAACAGAGACTGAAAGCGGTGGTGCCACAGTGGTAACGGCAGCGACTTACGAGTTCTAGGTCGTAGAGCGGCACCACAGAAAAAGATACTTCGCAAATATCTTGAAACACAAAAAGTGAAGTGGCGCCATCTACAATGCTATATGCGAACTACTATAGACTTGACGTCACACCGCTACTACATCAGCTACATCACGCAAGCAGAGTTTAACGCGCGATCTGCATATATACAAACCCCGACAGCAATCGTGGGGAAGTTGCCCACCAGACACAACACTCGTCTGGTCGGAGGATCCTCCTTTACTATAGAGTATGAGTGAACTTTACACCCTGTTCGTCATACCTCTATATTTTCACAAATCGGTGAAGGATAACACCGTGAGGAAAACAGCATGTTCTAGAACAAAAAAATCGAAGACATGTGACATCTAACCAACCCGCACTGAGCTCGCATGGTGGTTACGGCCCGCTCCTTCTTGTAAGAAGGAGGCTTGTGTCCCAGCATTGCTAACGTTTTAGACTGATTATGTGCACTTAACCAGTTTTCTTGCGCGAACTCCTCAACGATGATTTTGTAAGTATTTTTTTTAGGCAAAACCACACAAAATAACCAGTCTAATAATAGCATAATCTTCTATTATTGGAACACGTAACAAAAATGAGAAGTTCAGCTGCCTGTCAGTGTTTTTGTTCATCTCCTAAACGGTTTCATAACAGCTTTTTTTGTCTAAACTAATAACTGTTAACATGGTATATAATATTGACAGCTGAAATCAGTTTTAGTATAAAGTAGCTTAAGATTGTTTTATTTTTGTTTGCGTTTTTGATCTTTAAGCACGCGGCGCCTTTTCACGTATTATTAATGAGGTACTGAGAGCGAGCTCATTTTATTCGTCAACTAGCAACACGTCCCTGCTTGGCTTGGTTTTTTCGGCTTGACACGACATCGAGTTTTTTTTAACAATGTAAGTTTAATATACATGCATAATACTGTAAATATTTACATAATATAAAAGTTGGTTTTTCGTGTGGTGCCGGACGTAAAAGAATAGCACTATCCCATTTCTTCCCATGGGTGCTCTAGGAGGCGACTAAGGGACTTACTAGAGAATGGGCAGCAGCGTTCTCTATGCATTTGACCACAATACTGCGATCGCCAACCCGCCTGCCAAGCGTGGCGATTATGGCAAATCCCCCCTTTTTGGAGGAAGCTTATGTGCAGCAGTGGACGTCTTTCGGCTGATATGATATAAGTTAGTAGACGTAAAATTATATTACCTAATATTATGGTCATCTATATAAAAAGAGGGATAATATTCAACAAAAAAACAACCGTCTCCCGAAAAAACACTACAAAGTGAAAAATAACTTTAATTTCGTAAGTCGGTGACAAAAAAAAATTAAATACATATCCAAAGCCACCGCCTTCCGAAATTAAAGTTATTTTTCACTTTGTAGTGTTTTTTCGGAAGTCAGTTGTTTTTTTTTTGGAAAATGTTTTTACTTTTCACTTTTAGTTATAGTACCTACCCCACTAATTCGAAATTTCATCATCTTTGGGGTCAAAACAATGCATGTTTATGCGACAGCAGCAATCGCGGTTTATTTACTGTTATTTTTGAAGAGTTCCGTTGTCTATCTCCGAAACGCATCATCAAATCTATATGAAATTGAAACGAAACCACACGAGAAGCATCAACTTTGAAATAAAAAAAGAATCATCAAAATCAGTTTACCCAGTCGAAAGTTATGAGGTAACAAACATTAAAAAAAAACATACAGTCGAATTGAGAACCTCCTCCTTTTTTTGAAGTCTTTTAAGATTGAGAGAAGATTCTTAAGCCGTGATCATGACAATCTCACCTTCCGGAATACATTCTCTAAGTGATGGTGGAAACCATATCAAATTCTGTTGCGGAGTTTAAAAGAACAACGCGGTCACACGAATAGACACGAAGCGACTTTAATGTATAATTTGCATGTATAGAATTAGAACGATCAAAAGACATCTTTAATTCTTGAGTGCTTTATTTGCATTATTTTACCAAAAAACTGAACAATTTTAGAACAATAAATTCCAAAATGTTTAGTTTGATCACAGTAGCATGAGATGATCCTGCAGATTTTAAACAAAGAAATAATCTTCTGAAATTACAGCCAACATTCTTCAAACGATCTTTTAGATACCGAAAGATTTTCAAAACCTTATTATAAATAGGGTGGCAACATAAGCACTTCATATACTTACATTGTAACGATACCAAATTCGAAACACAGCCCACGAACCGTTTAAAATAACGGCTAACTGAATATTCAACCAGCAATAAAATAGCTTTTAAAAACTAGTAATTTTCAATAGACGCTAGTCGTGACGTGTCTGCCCGTAAATATTGCGGCCGGTAATCGAACCTGGGTACGAACGCATCTAACTACCGGTTAATGTAATACGCTCCGTGCTGCATTACTTCTGATAAGAATTTCCAATGGAAGCAAACACCTTTTTTCTATTAATTGGTTTTGATGGAAGAAAATCCATAAAACAGCTTTGAATAATAATTTTAAAGTTTGTGGGAGGGAGAGATCGGAGATGTTAAATCATATTTTTTTTCTTAGTAATATCATTTCATCAAGTCATCATTTTAGCCAAAAGATGCCCACTGCCTAGATATAGGCCTACCCCAAAGACTGCCACAAAATTTTCTGTCTTCACTTACCCGGAGGGAAGTAGTGGCTCAGTAGTTTTGTGTCACCTGCTCAGTGTTTCCTTACACATTTATTTCTCCTAATGTATGCAAAGGATCGGAATGTAAATGAAAAAGAAAAAGAAACAAAATAAATAATGCAAATAAAAAAAATGTAAATAAGTGTTATAAAAATAAGTAAATAAAATTTAAGTGTGTTAAGTATAATTGTAATTATAAAGTATTATTACATTGTAATGTAGTTAGTGTTGCTTGTTGTTGATTTTTTAAAATGTTTTTTATGTTTTCAAGTTGTTCAAGTTCCAAATTTAATTTCATATTGTATTTATTTAATATTTAAAATTGTTATTTTTAAATTGAAATGAGCGGCTCGCCATCACACAGATAAACCCTGAGAGGTTTTCGTTGTGTGGCTAAAATCACTTATGTAATAGGTTAAGTGTTTTGGAAATAAATTAATAATAATAGTTACCATCCAAACTTACAAGTCGTAGGTCGTGAGTTCGAACCCAGGCGCTTTAATTTGTGTAATTAATTTTATCACCATTGCTCTCAAAATGTTGGAGGAAAACATGATAAGAAAAAAACTTAAAAAAAAAAAAAAAACAACTGACTTCCAAAAAACACTACAAAGTGAAAAATAACTTTAATTTCGGAAGGCGGTGACAAAAAAATAAATAAAATACATATCCAAAGTCACAGACTTCAGAAATTAAAGTGGGTTGTTTTGTTTTTTTTGAAAAAAGTTTTTTATTTTTACTTTTTTGTTACAGTACCTACCCCACATAATTAAAAATTTCATCATCCTTGGGGTCAAAACAATGCATATTTATGCAACAGCAGCAATCGTGGTTTGTTTGCTGTCATTTTTTGAGGAGTTCCGTTTGTCTGTCTCCGAAACGCATCATCAGAACTATATGAAATTTTTATGGAACCATTTTCAAATAAACCCCTTTCGAACAAAAATAATTTAGCAAAACCGTATATACCGTGATATTTTAGTCGTCTTACAACGGCAGCCCACTTCATGTACCCAATGAATGCTATCTACTACCATTCATAAAATATATACACTAAAATAAAATATCACTAAGACGCATGACGTAGTTTGAAACACCCTGTTATGGAGATGGAATTAATGATGGAATGTGATGGTAGGTAGGTAGATATCTTCTACCGTTTAATACGTAAACATTATTAACAGGGAGGGTGTTTCATAATTCTAAAGCATTCATTATTTTTCTTTTTAGCTATTATCTTAATCAATGGTAACAATGTTTTAATCGCGCCTAGAGGTATGTTATGACGGATACATTGAGTGGACCATCTTTGTAAGACGACTAAAATGTCACGGTGTATATGACGGAGTTATGCCCGAACATACGTTAAAAAATATATATATATATGTCAACCTCTCACCAAGAGGAGGCCTGTGTCTCAACAGTGGAACATTATAACCTGATCATGCTCACCTTGAAAAACATTAAAATAAGTTACATTAGATAGTTACAAGCCAATATTCAAAAGTTTTACGGAAAAAAGTGTGGTAAAATGTAGGTCAAAGAGCTGAAATTTGTGTAGAACAAAATTATCACCAACCTGTACGAAATTTTGGGCATTAATAATATCACCTATAATAATAAATAAACTCTCAGGAACTTCTCTGCCATACTTACATATACCTTCAAGCTAATAGCTGTTTAACGTTTCCCTCTACATCTAATCGTTTTCTCTTTTCCCAATTAAATCTTCAAAACAATCAACACCTATTCGATGTCTTTAGCACCAAATATGTAGACACATTAATATCGTATCGACACTCGCTTTACGGAACAACGATATTTCATTGGTTAACAGTAAAACGATTGTACAAACCAGCTTATATAAAACATATATCCAATTTGGCAATATAGCCATTTGGTGAAATAAATGTCGAACTCATAAATTTTGCCATAAATAAGTTGGAGACTAATATTGGCGGTGACATAAAAGAAATAGTCTAGTGTTATACAGATGAGAGCTAGAAGTCTAAGTTAGCTAGGTCTTTCTAATTACAAAATTAATATCTTCATTCGTCTACGCAAACATAACAAATATTAAAGAAGCATACTAAACAGCATAAGTTAGTAGATTTTTGAAAAAATATTTTTTTGTGTTTTGAAAGTTTTCCGCGATAGAAGTTCCAAAATAACTATCAAGGATATTGAATAGTGTTTCATCTGCGGTAATGAAATCCCAAACTATTCGTAATAGAACTCTTTGAAATCAGCACCAGCAGGGTGCTGAATATTGAAGAATGGGTTTTCCTTTCAACAAGACGAGTTTGGCCCGACAACGGCCACTATCAAATGATGGAAACTACCTAATCTCACAAATGTATACAGTTATCTGCAAAACTATACAGTAGTAGGCGTACTCTTATATCACTCTTACCCATTGAAGATCATACCTGACAGCTTACAGATAAAAATAAATATTCGGATAGTGTGGGACACAGATAAAAAAATTATCTATTCACTGTCCAAGATTTTAAAGAGTTGACTTACTGCTTTATAATCTCCTCAGTGGGCGACTATGTAGATAAAATAATTTATCAATTTCTTCTGTGTTTTATCGTAGTGTAAGTCGGTGGGTCTTTTACAAGTTTTTATTAATTATTTTCTAGTTTAGATTCGGCACTAGAAAAAGCTTTTGTCGCTATGAATTATTGAAGCAGATTGTCTGTTCTTAGATTTATTATAATGAATCGGAATGGTGACTTTTTGTATAAAAGGTGATTATTGAACATAATGTGTTAGTTGATTTTACAACTATATATAGATTTAATTTACAGATGGATGTCTGGGAATTTGTGATAAATTTATAACTGGTCACGTATTTTTTTAAACACTTGTTTTTTGTAGTAGATTAGTTCTGCTCTCTTATTGCGGTTCTCATAACGATAGTTTTCTACAGGGCACATTTTTAGTCAGTGCGCAAACAGTAACCATGAATTCAGCATATTTATATCACTCTAGAATCCATAGCGTAGGAATTTTTCGTCGGTTATACAAAAAAAAATCAGCTGTTTCATAGAAAAGTGTATGGAACAGCTGATTTATTTTTTTATAGCCGACAAAAAACTCTACTTTAGGAGGTCTAGAATGATATGCTTTTCATGGTTACAGTTTGCGCACCGGTTAAAAATGTATCCTGTATAGTGATGAGTAAGACAATTTAAATCTTGTTTTACTTCATTTGCCTCGTTAGTTATTCAACATGGCGCTTATAGTACTACTTGATTGGGTAATTAATTTAAATATTTGACGTTAAAGAAAATAAAAGATAAAAACCCTATCAAATTAGTCTTATCTATTATACAGGAAACATCTGTAAAATAGTCGCAAAACTAGATTTTTTTTCTTGATTTCTGCTTTCATTCATAAATTATTCTAAAGCCAAGAGATCTTGAACGAGACTGTGACTTTAGTCACTTTTGAGTTCACATTATTCTCTTTTCCTTTATTTTGTTCACACAATTAAATAGTGTGGTATTATCCAAACAACTGACTTCCGAAAAAACACTATAAAGTGAAAAATAACTTTAATTTCGGAAGGTGGTGACTTTGGATATGTATTTAATTTTTTTGTCACCGCCTTCCGAAATTAAAGTTATTTTTCACTTTATAGTGTTTTTTCGGAAGTCGGCTGTTTTTTTTTTGGAAAAAGTTTTTATTTTTCACTTTTTAGTTATTGTACCTACCCCCCGAATTCGAAATTTCATTATCTTTGGGGTCAAAACAATGCATATTTATGCGATAGCAGCAATCGCGGTTGATTTGCTGTTATTTTTTGAAGAGTTCCGTTGTCTGTCTCCGAAACGCATCATCAGATCTATATGAAATTGAAATGGGACCACACGGAAAGCACGAGCTTTCAAACAAAAAAGAATCATCAAAATCGGTTCACCGAGTCGAAAGTTATGAGGTAACAAACATAAAAATAAAAAAATAAAATAAAAAAACATACAGTCGAACTGAGAACCTCCTCCTTTTTTTGAAGTCGGTTAAAAAGTAACAACCATGTTTGTTCTGAAGATATTATATTTGGCAAATATTTGGCAAATGTTTTAACAAAATAACTAATTTAAGAAACAAGGTAGTCTTTAGAATCAGATTTATTACTATGATTCTATAGTTTCACGGAGGCGTGAGAAAGCATTAAAAGGTTTACGTCAACAGGCTATGCCTCATAATAATATTATTTAAAAAACTGGCTTCTGTTCACATACAACTAACGAATGTATACTAATTTGATAGTTTTAAACATTTAAGATTCTCATCTGTTAATTAGCTTCCTGATATTAATGGAAAACAGACTAAATGTTGACCAAGTCATTGCTCTAAATTAATTTAGTTAAACTACGACATCGAAGTTAAAAATACCTACGTGTTTTAGTGTGTCTTATCCAACAGGATAATTTCGTAACACAATAACTATTGGTATGGCTTTCATTTTAACATCTCAACAACATTTACGTTATAGAGAAGACACATTTTTCGGTCATTTTGAAACATTATAAAAGCCAATAATTTTAAAAGAGTAATCGTAGAGTTTCTTGTCGGCTCTTCTCAATAGGAAGCGACAAATTGGAACCGTGCACCGAACTTCTGACGTTTCATAAGTGCCTTTGCAGGTTTATGTTAAATAAAATATTTTGATTTTGATTTTGAATCGATTAGTAATATTCTCCATTCAGATTCAGCATGCAATTTCGTGTGTATATCTATATACTTAAATTTTCGTTGTACGGAAATTTACGACTTTAATAAAGAACACGTGAATCAAGTGTCTTCCACTTAACTTACAGTGAGTAAGAAAGACGTGATTGGACGATTTCATAGTTTTAGAGTTACTTAGCAGGTTAAGTTATATTTAATTTACTTATTAGCTAACAGGCTAGATTGTAATGTGAACAAAGTAGCATTTATTGTGATATTTTATGAAGGAAAAAAGAAAAAAATCCAAACGTGCCAATTGCCTAATACGTAGTTTTGATATTGATGATTCGCCCCCAAATAAATAAGCTGCGTACGAGTCGCTTAAAAAAAAAAAAATATTTAAAACTTACAATTTGCCCACTGACCCACACTGCGCCAGCGTGGTAGATTATAGCCCACTTCCTCTTGAAGAGAGGAGCCTTGTATCCCAGCAGTGGGAACATTATAGGCTGATTATGGTATGGTATGGACAATTCGCCCGGTTTGGGCGAGTTAATTCGTGCGAATCGACGAATAAGCCAATAAATCGAAATCAGAGCGAAAGGTGAACGAATCATAATAATAAACGCCATTTTTTTGCAACAACTTGTAATCAATCCGTAAAATAATTAAAACTTTTTAACTCGCAATACTATGTGGTTTTAATTATAAATTAGGAAACAAACATTCTGTAGCAGTTCTTGACTATCAATTATCGCCCCATTTAAATCATTACATACAAATAGAGTGATTTTTCTCCCGAAGATAGGATCAAGCAATTCAAACAGTAGTTTCGGAATTCAACCATGAATTTAACCCAACAAAAACGCCCATTAACTAAATAGTCTGATAAAATTGATTACTATTTTGACGGTATTCGGATTTCGTTTATCTCTTACCGACATCTAAGGAACCGCGTAACTGCATTAGCCTTAACAATTTATTGGTACGGTCGCCAACACAAGTCCACTTTCTTATTTATAAATCTCATTTAAACACAAACACGAAATAGACTCGTAATTTCGCTCCAAATGTTACATTATTTTTACAATAAATTGGTTATATTTGCAAACTGGATAGCGCCAGCGGCTGTTTTTTTATTACTTTTATAATTGTTTTTTGATTTGGAGTCCAAAACTGTGTATAATAAAAACACTTGTTAATTAGAAATTCTAAGAAAAATGTTTGACTTGCGCTAAATTATTTTGCAATAAATCGAAAGCAGAGCGAATTGTGAACAAATTATTACAATAATTAACCCGATTTTTTTTATCAGTAAGGGGTTGTGATAAATATCTTTGTGGAACATATTTCTCGCTTCGTATTTCAGGTTTCTAAATATGTCTAACGTTTGGTCCAAGCAAATGTCAAATCGTATAATTAACAGGCATTTTTTGGCCAATCTGCCAAATTACTTTGATAGTTTTTCAACTTTATCACAATAGAATAAGGTTCATGTTCAACTGGGAAAATTTGACAGTTTGGGATAGCATAATGTACTGGCGTCTATATTGTAACACTCTTTTAACTGTACATTTTGGTTCACCATTACAATTTTGTCGCCACCAGTAACACCGCTATCAAAGTTATTTGTTGTTTCACATTAACTCAATGTCACTAAGTCTTAACTGAATCGGTAGCTTAATCGGCTGTTAATTTGTTAGATCCCAGACTTAAAGTGCCGCTTTTTTATATTTATGACTTCATTCGAGTCACCTTGTTTATTTAAATTCTTATTTTTGTCTAAGAGACTATCATTTATGCTCCTTGGGTGAAGTTTCACTGATATGGATGCAATTAAACTTGTTTTGTTTATCTTTGGGGTTATTTTATTGGTGTTTTTTGTCGGTGTGCGCAGAAGTGTTTTTAGAAGATTTTATACTAGGAATTTGTGAAAAATTTGCAGTAATTTGTCTTGTATTTGATTTGTTGGTAATGTCTCGACTTTAAACGAAATAAGAAGGAACTTTGAGTAATGTCTTACTTTTTATAAAAACTAGTTTCAGAGCCATATTGTCACCGTCAAAGAGCTGCATTCTCGTCCGCAATATAGATAGCACCCATATAATATCTCGCACTGTTTGATGTCTTGAAATGTGGTTCGGTCATGTGGTTTACATTAATTCCATACTAAGGTACTCCTCTATTTTCTCCCTTCTTAATGATACTAGTCCAAAAAATATTTACGATACAAGTATTTATCTACCTCTGCTATACCACTAAGATTTCTTTTTTTTTGGCTTAATTATATTAATTTTAGGACAAAATACATTGTGCCTGGTATAATTAACCAGGCAGAAAACAAAAGAATACCCAAATTTAGTATGGAATGAGTGCCAACGACCATGTGACGGCGTTTCCCCTTAAGAACCTACATAGTTACTTCCTTACCCAGTATAAAAACATACTTATTTACGTATTACGACTAATAATCCTTTAATTCTATCTTCAAGTCTCTCGACAAAAACCAAACTAGATTGAGACAAACTTACAAAGAGAAACTAATATGAAAATCGATCGCAATTGATTTACATTCCGTGTTAATTATGAACGCATAAACAGACAACGTATTAAGGCATGCACCACTTGTTTAGGCATGCGTCTGCTGAGAATAGGGTTGTCACACCTGAGTAAACTTAATAAGAAAACCATTATATTGCATTGAAGTTTTGCTGTCTTCAGGATGGAATTTTTAACTAAAAGCTCTCTAATCGCAATTGTAAACGTATTAAGTGTGCAATTATGTTGAAAGCCTTGTCCTTCTTTTCCTGATTTTTTAGGTTTATCAAACATTACTGACAAGAATGTGTCAGAGTTTTATGATTTTATGAAACGAACGAACAACTTTGTGCATGAACACAATCATCATTACTGAATAATCAGCCTATAACGTTCCCACTTCTGAGACACAGGCCTCTGTGAGAGCTAGTGGACCGTAATCCACCACGAAGGTCCAGAGCTTGTGGGCAGGTGTCATAATGTCTTAGAATTTTTGGTTCTAGGTCGTGCCGTTTTCCTCAAAATGTTTTCCTTCGCCGTTTTGAGAGCAGTGGTGAAATTATTTACACAAAATAATGAGTCTGGAGCCTGGATTCAGTTGAAACCTTTAACTTACAACTCGTAAGTCAGGGCTGTTACCTGAGGTGCCACTGCATTATATTATGACGGCCTATTTTTCAGAATCTAGAACGCACTATATGACCAGAATATCATCATCTACCTAGCCTTTTCTTAACTACATTGGGGTTGGCTTCCAGTCTAACCGGATGCAGCTGAATAGCAGTATTTTATATGGAGCGACTGCCTAACTGATCTCCAAAACCCAGGTACGGGGTAATACGATACCCCTTGGTAAGACTGGTTGTCACAGTTTCGGGTTTCCAACGACCCGTAGCGACTGTCAAAGAACGGCTTAACTTGCTTTCCGAGGCACGGAGGGGTCTTGGTATGTAATGATGGCCACCCATCCATGGACCAACCGCAGAAAGAGCCAGCTTAACCTCATCGATCGACCCGTGCGGCTGTTATTACTTAGCCACAAGCCTCTTGACTAGAATAAAGTAATATTTTATTTTATAAAACGAACTTTAGGCATGAAAACAATAATCATTTGCAACAAAATTCACGACCCCGTAAAAATACATTTTTGGATAGTATTCCAAAAATGTATTTTTACGGCCTTTACTAATCCGGGCAAGGGACAACCCTACTGCCAGATAAAGTTTGCCCGATGTACCGATCGGATTAGCATACATAATACCGTTATCCGTTACGAATTCTTTGTCGGTCTTATTAATAAGCAAATCTATGAAACTCGTCGCTGTACTTGCGTCGGGTTTTATCTTGCATGCCTTCTTTGAGTGTTGACGTAATAGGAGCAAGAATGGAATCTGTGGATGGTACAAGAACAGATGAGAAACGTATGTTACAGTAATTAAGTATACAGGTGTGATAATATGTTGTAGAAAAATTTTAAGTTCGTCTTTTCGGTGTCAAATCCTATTTTGTATAGAATATACATAAACGGGTAATACTGCCGTATTCCTGGTGACAAATGGGACTTAATAAATAATATTACAGTTATTCCTGTTCGTCCTACTGATATTGTTAGTGGGACATGGAAAGGAACGGGACTAATTCAGTAAAAAACGTTTTACCCGTTTTTCCCAAAACCTATTTCTTATTCGTTCTTTTGTTTCAATTTTGGAATATTTTTTAACAATTTTTTCCACTTATTTTAACTGCACTGATCCTTACCACAACCCAAATAATTAACACTCAAATCGATATTTTGTACCTACTAGCTTTATTAAATTGATACCTGCATTTTTTGTGTATAACTGAGCGTTAATTTTCGGTACGGTAGCACAATATTATGATTTATTCTATCAAAGTTAAAATTGGTTTTTAAACGGGTTTTTATTATTTATCGCCTTTTTTGTAAGGGTTGCTTCTGGTGCTACTTTGCTAGATGCTGGTCGCTACAAATTATGTAAATTGGGGCTGATCGAATAAATAATACTCATGCCATTCGCGTTTTTTTGTAGTAATCTGAATTATGTACCTTTTTGTTTTGTAAGAAAAAAACTATAGCACAAATTATTAATAAATTAAAAAATTACTATTTTAGTTTTTTTTTTTTGTAGACACCGTATACTGCGAAAATATCTCTTGATGTAGTTTAAACCCTCAGAATGTATTGACACTAGTAGATAAATAACCAGGGTCGTAGGATATATCTGAACTTTAGTAAGATACTGATTGATGTTATCGAATGAAATTTAGTTTGATGAACTCAAACTCAAAGCATTTATTTTAAATAAACCAATTACAGGCACTTTTGAATTATCAAAGAGTTGGAAAGATGAAGCTAGTTGCTCATTCCAAAGTGTAGTAGGTACCTATGGAGAAGAACGAGCAAGAATTAAAATCCATGGACACTTTTAAATCATGATATTGTTACTAACAATTTGTTACAGAAAGTTGGTTACATAATTTTTGTTCAAGTTATCAATGTGAGAACGATGTAAAAAGACGTGCACATTAAAAGCGTCCGTAATTAAAACCAAAAATCAAATGACAATTTAGAAATTAAAATAGGCCGTGGCAGCTAAGAGATGACTAGTCCCTACTGGCGGTGCTCGTTCACTAACATGACGTATGGATCAGCCGATCTATTCTGTAAATATCACACCGTGATAACTCTGGTGAAGTGAGCGTGAGGTGAGTTATCAATGATGGCAATCCTTAGCATCAGGTAAAATGACAGCTCACTTCAGCTCAGTTTTCACGGTGAGATTTTTACAGAATCACCCGGCAGCACCACTCAGCTCAACCATTTTGAAGGGAACTTAATGATCCAACACACACGCCACCACCAGCTAGACATTTGAGTGAGTATGACAAACTCTAAGTTGCCAGGGCACATTCAAGTCAATGAAAGACGTATCCAGTAAATGGTAGCTTTACAGCGACTATAACGGCTTGTTTTTTATTCATTAAATTAAATTTTATTCAAAAGCAACCATCGATTACTTAATAAACACCACCTATATCCGACGAACTTGATTATTTATCTCTTTTGGTGACCGTACATAAACATACCTACTTTTTAAAAGTTGTGTGTACAAGTTTATCGAGAAAATCTGAAAACCACGCAGACAAAAGTCGTTCACAAAGCGCTAGTTTCCCAATATATATTTGCACTTATTTATATCTCACAAAATACCAATATTTTACACTACATAAACCCCTTTACATGGCCCCCTATCTAAACAAAGGAGTAAACCAATAAAGACCCGGTTTAATTGTGCGTGTACCAGATTTCGACCATGTTAACTGTCTTTTATGCAATCTAACGACTGTCCTTAGCACTACATGGATGTTTAGTACTAAATTGGTCTTAAATTCTTGTGTTACACAGATAATAATATATCGATAAATTTTTATATACAAGGAATTATTTTACAAAAATAAAAGATTTTTTTTCAAACTTCGGATCAAAATGATGCCGAAAGTAGAGGAACTTTTATTTTTCTGTTTTATGAAACATGTTTTTCCTTTTCGTAAGATTATTTAAAATGGGAAAAAATCGAAGGAACAAATTTTGAGGCAAGAAAGGTCTGAGAACTCTACAGCTAGATCGTTTAATGATAAAAATATCTTTCAAAAAAACTCAATTCTTTAAAAGACTTCTAAGATTTGTAGTCTTTTTACTTTTTTAAACATAGACCGTGTAATAAGCAAAGAGCTAACGACGGCATGCTATCCGACATGTAATTACTTCATGTAATGTCTATATTGTTTATTAAAAAGTAACGGCTCTTAGAGTAACTGGCGCACTTTTTTATACGCTCACATGAATTTTTGATGGGCGATAATGTTTTTAAAAATTGTTTCCTATTAAACATATATCACGTTTAGCTTATTATTTTAACACAATGTAGTAGTCATTACTTTTTATGATTTCGTGTTATGTGTTAGGTACAGTTATTTTAAAACATCATCATCTGCCTAGCCTTTTCCAATGTTGGGGTCAGCTTCCATTCTAACCGTCTGCAGGTGAGTACCAGTATTTTACATGGAGCGACTACCAATCTGACCTCCACAACCCAGTAACTGGATAATACTATAGGTACGATAGGTGGTGGTTGTCAGATTTTCGGGCTTCTAACGACCCGTACCAACTCTGTCAAAGATCTGCGAATGACATCCTGGACCAACAGCTTAACGTGCGATATTAGTTAGGTACTTATTTTAAGAGTACCTAATTTTATTTAAATTAATTTGAGGCACTGAAAGGTAACTTTGATGTGCGAAAACTTCTAGCAACTTAAAGCATAAGTTAAAACTAAGTTTACAAATAGATACATTATTGTCCATATTTCTTTCTTTCGTCATAAAGCCCTTCCCTTCCAAAACAAGTTTTTCTAAAGAGCTCCAGAAAGATCTAACACCGATCAATATTTTCGGTAGGCAACTTGACTTATATAGCACAGTTAATTTGAAACCACATCCCTTAACGACGCCGCGAACTCCAAACAGGTACCATAATCCAAAAAAACGTCCACAATCATAAAGTTCCAGGTCCAAATCAGTAATATATGGTCCAATTTGATCTTATCTCAACTACTGGAAGCATTTCACCCAAAAAAGGGAACGCAGAAGCCGAACAATCAAGCTGTCACAATTTTAATCAGAGTCCCGGCGAATTCTATCGCTTTTTTCACTTTTGAATTCCCTTGCGACGTAATAATTGCGCCAAATCACTGGCTTGGGATGCTGTTCGTGTGTGTAGCTTTATGTGGTACTGTCTGTTATATTGAATGGCCCTTTTGGTTTTAGGGGTAGCAGTGGTTTATCTTTCGTGGGGGAAGATAAGGAGGGTTTGGTTGTTTCGGAATTTACAAAAAAGTTGCTGTAACGAATGCTCCCGAATATAATAAATATAATATTTTCGCAATGTCTTTTCATTTATCATATTTATAACAAAAAATTAAATTAAAGTGTCAGTTTCTATTGTTAAAATAACAGCTTCTTACTAAACCCATAAGTAAGTAGGTACATGTATACGGAACTTAAAACTAAAAAAAAATTTTTTTTGTTGTTGTTTCTCCGTCCGTCTGTCTGTTCCGGCTAATCACCGAAATAGCTGGACCGATTTTGATTTTTTTTAATTAATGCTGGTAGAGCCATCTTTATTTGCTGAAATATCTAAATTACATTTACCATTTATATCTTAACTCGAGAGAGAAGTGGGCATACCTCTGCCTAACTCTTCTAGGATACTGGCTCGATGATATGTTGTGTCGAGAGCGAAGCACCACGAGAATACTAAATTGTATCAGAAAATAAAACAACTTGCAATCAATAAGTCCATCAAACAACAACAATGAATGAACGTTAACACCACAGCTTTCTTCCCCCGTGTAACATGACTGTAAAGAATGCGAAATCGTTAAATATTCAACTGCAAAAAGTATACAGCGGCCGACTATTTTAATTCCGGCCCAAGTCGTAAGCTTTGTAATTATCCCGTAATTGGTGGGCTGGACTGGCCGGTAGCAGATATATCACGGGATGAGCCTTAAAATTAAACTGGAGCATGTTGTGAGAGGATTTAAAATTATATTAAAATGTGTGGAAGGGTTTTATCCTGCTATTCTTGTTGCTTTAAGTCATACTTTTTTTTTTTGGCAAAAAAGTGCAGTTGTTTGGTGATTCGCAAGAACTTACTCGCCCGAATCGGGCGTATCGACACTTTCAAGAAAGAAATTATTTTTAATTTATTTGTGCGAGAATCGACACGCACTCACAATAAAATTATGAGAAAATGGTCACTTCAAGTACATGCAATAAAATGCATACAATTTAAATTCTAATTGCCTATAATACCTACGTATTTCTGGAGTTGTCAGTTCTCCCACAAATAAATTGACATTGTTGGTTCGATCGTTCGTTCGTTCGTTCACCTGTGAAAAATAATATATTATTTAAAAGTGTCGATTCACCTGATTCGGGTGAGTAAATTAGTGCGAATGGACTAATAGGTAAGCGATATTTGACTTATTGGTCGATTTGCGAGTCGTATTTTCTCTTATAAAGATGGTCCACTCAATGTACCCGACATGAAATACCTCGACGAGATAAAAAAATTGTTACCATTAATTAAGATAATAGGTACTAAGAAAAATAAATAATGCTTTAGAATTATAAAACACCCTCTCTGTTAATAATGTTAACGTATCAAATGGTAGATAGAAGATTTCTTCCTACCTATCATGATACCATTACATTTCATCATTCATTCCAGCTCCATAACAGGATATTCAAAACTACATCATGCGTCTTAGTGAAGATTTTTTAAGTTCGTTATTTATATGTCCAAAACTATCATTTTTTTAAAATAAATGTTTAATAGTCATTGGATACATGAAGTGGGCTGCCGATGTGAGACGATTAAAATGTCACGGTGTATATTTCATGTACTCAAATACAACTCATAATTTTTTTAATAACGCCTTCTATTGTTACCATCGATTTTTGATACCAACGACGCAGTTCTTTGTCCAAACCTCAGTTGCATGTGTCTTTACCCATATTAACTCACTGCAACACAGCCACTCCTAGCAACAATCGCAGATTACCCAATATCTAAAACCGTTTCAAATGACGGCTATATTTAATTAAATTCCAACAAGTCTTTATATCGTTTTTGTGAATGCGCACCCAGACAGAATCACGACTCGATGGCGATCGAAACGTGAGACCACAAATAGATTTACTTGTAACACTATTTTTAACGGTCTTCAAGATATCAAGTTTCCTGCAAGCAGAAGGGGGTGGAAGAAAAACTAAAGTGGCTTTGTCAGTACATTTGTTCTTTTTTGTACTGGATACAATGTGACTTCAGTAGATGGATTCTCAAAACGGTGAAGGAAAACATCGTGAGGACACCGGCATGTTCTAGAACCAAAAATTCGAAGACATGTGACATCTACCCACCCGAACTGGGCCCGCGTGGTCGATTACGGCCCACTCCCTCTCACAGAAAGGATGATTTTGTCGCAGCAGTGGGAACATTTGAGGCTGATTATGATAAGTGGATGGATTGACCGCACGTTACAAGAAATGATGGACATTCGGATGGCTTTACCTACGCGATTTAGCTAAGCAATTTTTTTTGGTTGGTTACACATGGTTTAGAAATATGTGCTGAATTCTTGGTTACAATTTGAGCGCCGATGTCCCTGTATAAGACCGTAGCCGGCCATGGCTTGCAGATGGCGAGTAATGGGTAGCTTGTTGTCCGGTACGGACCAAACCCGGGTCGACAGCGCGTTGTGTTCCACGCGCGCCTCAAACAGATGTCAGCATCAACTGGTACGGTCCGCAAAGGCCGATGCCTGCCAGGGGTGCGGGTTGTTCGAAAAAGATACCGTGGCCCCTGACACACAGGCAAGTGAGGGAACACGGGTCGGTTTTAGTCAGTAAAAGTCTGACGCGCCCTCCTGCTCTAACCAGAGCGGGAGAAGTTATTTGAGGATTTCCCACCCGAAAAAAAACGGTATCAAAATCAAAGCTAAATAGATTTTGTCACCATAAATCCCATACTTTCCCTACGACAGTTCTTCAAATCTCTCGGTCTATTCTAATTTGCTATGTTTCGCCAAAAATTATTCATTCTATTAAATTGTTTACGTCCACCTCTTTCCATCAATCAAGTTATCATTCCCCCCTTTACATAGTTTTACAAACAGAAGCATCAATTTTTTCAGTATTTGTTTAATCAAAAGGTGTTGACAGGTGAGACATGGTCTGCTGCTTACCCCTCTACGATATCGCACGTGGTATACTCGACCGGGACATATTATGCCTGTTTAGTCACGCTTGGCTATTATTGCCACTTAATTATAGTGGTGTATTATTGCACGAATCATAAATTATTTAAGCCTTGTACCGATTATTTTGTCTAATTTAATTAAAAGAGGTTCAGTATTGGTTTCACTAGCTTTTCAAGAAAATCAGACAGTTTTATCTAAGAAGCGAACAGCGGAAGAAATTGGTGACGTGATAATTAAGTATGTCATTTTTGGAACAGGTATTTTTTTGGAATAGACTGGAAATATGCACACGAACTTCCTCTAACATTTTGTTACTATAGTTTTATAATTAAATTTGTAAATGTTGAAGAACAAAGTGGATAACAATGTTGTTAGAGTTATTTTAATTTTTTTATTTATCAAAGACCAATGTTATTAGCCTCAACACTTAATATGCAATTCAGGATTTAAAAGGGTGCCTTTGACCCACCGTTGAACGTCCTTTACCCTGACAGGTGTGACATGGTCTACTGGTTACCCCAGCACGATACCGCACGTGCTATACCGGACCGTGACATATGAGTACCCCTTCGTCACGGCTCGGTATACCACGGTGTGATTGGTAGATAAAGTGTAATTTATGGTTTTGGTTGGTAATGGCCTGGTATGAGTTGTATCGTAAATGGTACTAATTGTATTATCAAGCGTTAGTACTTCCTACCAACTACCACTGACTTGGTGTTTAGAAGATTGGTAGTAAGATTATATTTTATTTACTGCTGTCCGCACACTAAGTTGACCCTGATGACACTGTGGTTCCGTGTTTCTATACCGTAGGTATTGCAGATTATGCCATATTATATTTTTCCCGCAGCTTAGCGGTCGTGGATTTCGGAAAATATCCCACGGGAACGTACTACCGGGATTAAAAGTACCTTATTATTTAAATCCATTTTATAAACTATTTGTGGGTAAAAGTTTATCCAAATACGGTCCGCTGTTTTTGCGTCCATCTGTAAAATAAAAGACAAACAGACAACCGGTCAAAATTCTTAAAACCATATTTTCGGCATCAGACTCGTTTCCACGCCTCGTAGTAATTCCCGTTTGTTTTTCAAAAAAATGCAGTGATCTGTTCTGACTTCGTTACTATTTTACATAGGCCATAGAACAAATAATTAGATTTCTTAAAAGAAGAAGGGTAAAATAACAGTTTCAAATGCAGCTATTTTGAAACTGAATCAGCAAAAGGGTTAACCTTACACACTTTTTTCATCAAAATTTATTAAAAAGAACACGACCAGTAAATCACCAGCAATTGAATTATCACGGTAAATTTCACATTAATTACTAAACAGCACGCTAATCGCGACCGATGACAGCAATGTCATGGTCTACCGCCCACCCCGGTAGCATACCGCAACGATACCGCCCGTCACGCGTGCGATACCCCTCCGTCACGGTCGGTACTGCACGCGATTACCGTGTAAACGCCTGTAACGCGTGTTAACAAGAAAATTGCGTGTTTTGTAGTCTCTTAATTAAATTATTGACTTTTATAATACGGCGTTTGGTTTTTTGGTCTAAGGGTTAATATTTGTCATGCATCTTAATAATTACAGCTGCACGGATCGATCGATTAGGTTAAGCTACGCTTGCCGCGGTGTGTCCGTAGATGGGTGACCAGTGACCATCTTTACATACCAAGACCCCTCCGTGCCTCAGAAAGAACGCTAAGCCGTTGGTCCCGGCTGTCATTTCTAGAACATTGACAGTCGTTACGGGGAGTCAGAAGCCCGCAAGTCTGACAACCAGTCTTACCATGGGTATCGTATTATCCAGTAACTGGACTGCGGAGGACAGATGGGCAGTCGCATCATGTAAATTACTGGTATTCAGCTGCATCCGGTTAGACTGGAAGCCGACCCCAACATAGCGAAACGTTAGGCAGATGATGAATATGCTTAAGTAGCAAGAGTTCACTTCATCATTTCAACCGAAAAACATCCACTGCTGGACATAGACCTCCCCTTCTCCCTGGTATAGCCATAATCGCCACGATTGGCAGGCGGGTTAGCGATCGCAGTCTGGTGGTAAAATGCATAGAGAGACTCCTGTCCATTTTTGGTAAGTCCCTTAATCGCCTTCTACGACACCCACGGGAAGAAATGGGATGGTGCTATTCTTTCACGTCCGGCACCACACGGAATCAGAGTTCACTTAAATAATATGAATTCTGCCATATTTTTTTGGTATTTTTCAGTACGTTCCTAATACCTGATTCCTATGAATATGAACTTGTTTTATAGGGCAACCCTCATAAAACGCAGTCTCCTTTAAAAAGTCCAGTTTGATGATCAAGCTACTCAAACTTGATATATGTAGGTCTCTATCGGTAAATCAGGTAAATGCTACTGCTTATTTGTGTAAAGATTCTAAAATGGACAAAATACAGTCATTTACTAACCTTGTCCGTGTGGTGCCGGACGTAAAAGAATAACACCATCCCATTTCTTCCCGTGGGTGTCGTAAAAGGCGACAAAGGGACTTACTAGAGAATGGGCAGCAGCGTTCTCTATGCATTTGACCACCATACTGCGATCGCCAACCCGCCTGCCAAGATTGGCGATTATGGCAAATCCCCCCCTTTTGGGGGAGGCTTATGTCCAACAGTGGACGTCTTTCGGCTGATATGATGACGATAATGATGACTAACCTTTTATTACCCTTAGATCTTACCAAAACCAAGCGCTAATGTTTATATTACTAAGAAGATTACACAGCACAAGCGTAATCACCACTATCAATCTCCATCTTGCATCCCTCTCTTGCATACCACTTTCCGCAAATAGTGGTATCATTCATATCAGAGACAGGTCATTTTAAAACTGTCGAAAGTGGTACAGACAAAGTGGCAAGCTCACAATCATTGCAACCGGTGGTACTACCGACGAAATGAGATGCAATTTGAGACCATGACTGTAACATTTGGGACCTCAGTGCTAGCCTTTAGGCTATGTGTGGGGCAAATTATGAATAGATGGCGAGAAGAAGAATTTAAAGTACGGTGTCATGAGCAAAAAATATGTATATGGAAAAGGGCAGCAACCTCTTCTATTTTTTTACACGATTAGCGTTTCTACGGTTTATTTTTCAAAAAATGTCTGAAAGTTTCAACTGGATATAGGCCTCTCCTATGCTGCGCCACTATACCATGTCCACCGCTTTCCGCATCCAGTCTATCCCAGCCACCTTTTTCAGGTCGTTGATCCATATAGCTGGAGGGCGTCCCACACGATTGCCGATACACGGTATCCACTCCAGGACTCGTCTGCTCCACCGGCCATCGACTAACATGGCTTGCTAAGTTCCACTTCAACTTGTTTAACCTGCAAGCTATGTCGGTAACTTAGTTTTTTTTTTGGTTTTTTATTTTATCCTTCTTCATCTCCAACTTTGTAATATAGTTCTTAATTTATATTTTTTTTTGTTGTAAGTTACAACAACGTTTTGTGTGCATGCAGAGTTTACCTATAAGTGATTGTTACACTTTATTCTGATTTGTTGCTCTTGTTTCATTTACTTATACCAGTGTATACAATTGTTGGTGAACCAAATAAATAAATAAATAAATAAATAAATTATCCTTCAAAGAAACTGCGACCATAGTCCATTCCATACCGCGCTGAGGTCTGAAAGTTTCACATAACAAAATTATGTTTACCGCCACTTGCTTTTTTGTTTGCAGTAAGAATGACTGTGAGATATAATATAATTCCCTACTACATACTCCCACTACCCTTCATAATAGAACCTGTTGAAATTATTGAAATGACACAAAATCTTACTTTTCAGAATAACATTTACGGACGTTTTTATGAATGGTCAAAATATAAGTTTAGGCGGTTGCAAAATCATATACAGTGAATGTAACTCCCGCTGCGTCTTACCTCTTATAACTTAGACCACACCCAGTCCCTATGTCCAGTTGCAGTAATATGATGTTATTACAGTGCACCCGCGGCCTTCACGAACTTGTACCATTTTCGCAAATTGTTTCCAGTGCTTATCTAGGCACGTGCTCTATCCGCTCTTAAATTGTAGTTTTCCTTGAATCTGTGCGTTAGAATTGTTTGAACTTTGAAGAAGTGTTTTTTTACTTGTTTGTTTGAACTCACATTGATCATTTGAACATAATGATGTAACCAACTTTTTGTAACAATACCATGATTTTAAAAGAGTGTCCATGGAGTTTCTTGCCCTTTCTTCTCCATAGGTTCCTACACTTTGGAATGGGCAACTAGCTTCATTTTTCTAACTCACCGACCTTGACAATTCAAAAGTGCCTGTAATTGGTTTATTTGAAATAAATGCTTTGAGTTTGAGTTTTTGAGTTTGAAGTTTTTGCGTAGGAATAAGTCACTGAATCTATTCTTTTTGTCAACAGTGTTGGCACTTGATGTAAGAAAGTTATATCTCGTGGCGACAAGATTTGGTGGTCATTGAGATAGGTGTCACGGTTGGTTACCCCATGTGATAATTACTTATGATCAGATCGATCAGGAAACTAAAAGAGACAAAACGTACTCAAAATGTCTGAAAGAAATAAAGCTTATTTCAGAGCCAGCTCAAATTGTATCTAAACGTTCTAGTAAGTTTTAGTCTAACTAGTGTTTCTCAAAACATTTTTATTCTTACATTGAGAACAAGACATACCTGAAATACTTAATAGAAGCCTAGTTGTTTGAAGCTTTTTGCTTAACACCTATTTTCGAATACTAAATTGTGTAGAAAAACTATGTATAGACACGTGCTAAATGGCAGACAAAAGGCTATTTGGCTAAAGTTATAGTAAAAAACAGGCTCTAAATAATTTGAGTCCTACATTGCTATTAAGTAACAAAAGTTTATCTAAGTTGCAATTCGGATAGCAATTTGTGCTTTTTGCAGACTGTATTCATTCAGAGATAGGTGTACAATGAATTGGCTATATAATAAAACATAATGGGAACAGTAACTTGCATTTTTTGTTACCACCCACATATGAATTAAAATATAATTAAGCTATACGAGTACACATAAAAAGTTATTGTAGTAGGAATCGGCCATCATTCTGTTGATATTTTATTTTCAATACTTATACTTAAAATACTAAAGCACATATTAATTTATTCGCTTATAAAAATAAAAAAAATAAAATGTTTTTAATTCAAGTAACAAGACTCATATACAGACAATAAAGGATATAGATAAGATAACAAGCACAGACAAAAATGAACACTCACAAGATAACAATATGTCTACTGCAGCATTGCCGGACATAAGGACAATCCACTCTATCGGCGATCATCGCCAGAACGGTGTTGTCGCTGCCCCGCACTCTCTAAACATCCGCAAAAATAGGGCGCAATGTGCGCAGGTGTCTTATAGTATTGTCAGTCATCTTTCAGTCAGTCTTTTTGGATATTGCTTTGTAAAAAACACTTTTATATGCGTGTAAGGTTGAATTTGCAAAAAAAATGTGAAATCTTATATTATTACCATAATCACTGACATTGGGGACAGTTTTGTGTGTTACTTTTGTTCGAGACTGTGTATCTTGGGGTTTTACAAGGTTTATATTAGCTTCACTTGTATGTTTGTATGTTTGTTTGTATGTAACTGACTCCTTTGGACGCTATTTTGACCCGCTTTAAACGGTCAGATGTCATTTAAACTTTGTAGACTTATCGAGGGCCTATGACAATTCAATAAATAAAAAAGAAAAATTAGAAAAAACACGCTTTTTTTGTTAGCAAAACTAAAAAATAGAAAATAAATAATAGTTTAAAAAAAACACGCTTTAAAAACCAAACTAAAATGTAGAAAATAATTTAATTCTATTAAAAAGCGTGGGGTGCTTGATATTAATTGATTATAAAAATACCTCAAAAAGCACCCCACGCTTTTTAATAGAATTAAATTATTTTCTACTTATTAGTTTGGTTTTTAAAGCGTGTTTTTTTTAACTATTATTTTTTGTATCTCATTGATGCATGTACCTAAATATACTCTTGTTGATAGTTTTCGCAACAATATCTTACAGAACCCAACAGAATCCTACCTACCTCGACGAAAAACGCGTGAACGCAATACATTAACTTCAAAATTTTTGAAATTCAAATCATTTGATAGTCTAACGAGCTTTTTTACGTGCTTTCTTTAGATATAATGACTTGCGCGCACGAACGCATTGGCGTGCAATTTTGTCGGCGTGCGGCAAATAATCGCTACAGGCGACCGCGCGTGCAATCATGCCTTTATTTAAGGTAGGTCCTTACTGAGCGTGTGGGTAATAAATTTGGACTCTATGTGGGTATAATTTAAAAAAAGTTATGGCTTTTATAACGTACTGGCCACTGGCTAGCTTCTATTTAGCGACATCATCAATTCTAATAGCCTGCAGATCTTCCGGATTGGAACTGATGCCTGCTTACAAGAGCGTCATGTTTTCCAAATGGTTGAAAGATTTTTCTGGCTGGGTTTTTTCCCTGGACACAATATTCAGAGGTGGCGGTTAAGCGAAAACAGATGATAAGCTTAGTTACTCAGCCTATTATACGAGATGGAAGAGACATCGACCCGCAAAACGAAACCATGAATTCAGCACATGAGTTTAGACGAAAAAATTTGTATGCAAGGGGTAGCATTAAAAAAAATCTACTATCCTACTTCGTACTATATTATAATATCTGAAAGTTTCTATGTTTACATGTTTGGATGTTTTTTAATCCATCACGCATAAACGGCTGAACGCATTTGGATGAAATTTGGCACACAGATAGTTTATAACCTGGATTAACACATAGGATACTTTTTATCTCGGCAGTATGCTCCCGTACGATAATTTTCGACCTTCGTGCGGGTGAAGCCGCTGGCCAAACCTAGTCAAAAATAAATCTGCTATTTTAGAGAAACGTGCAATAATGCGGTTAAAAATTTCAACGACAGGGGGTCTAGAATAATGTGCTGAATTCACGCTGAATTCGCGAGCAAATTATCGGCTCGGTTAGTGGAACCCAACCTGATCCCCAAGTGCTCAACATATGCTGTCAGAAATGCGCGCCCGGGGCACGGACGCGCGTTTTGGCTTCTGTTTAAGAACTCTTTTGAAATTAGTGTATTATTTTATTTTTGATACATGCAGTTCATGCATATTTTTATATTCGAGTGGCTTACCAATAACAAAAATGCCGTGAGCTACTGGAAGTAATTACTGATTGGCTGAGAGGAAACGAAATGTCGAAAGGATACTCTTACACGAAGAGGCCATGAATAATAAACATCTTTATTTATCCCATCATCTTTACAAACTCTAGGCAGAATAACAAATGAAAATAACCTAGATTTGATCCGGTCAGAGCTTTTTGTCTTACCAATCATATTGAATGCTTAGCACTTTTAGACTGAGCATTTTAATTCTAAGGTTTAACATTTTTTCACGCACACTATCGCAATATGTTTTATTTTACTGTTTAATAAACCGTGTATTAAAAAAAAATGATCTTTCTGACAGCTACAAAAGCTGTCAAAATGTAAGCTGCCAGTCATATTGCCTACACACTATATGATTTTCAAGCAAAGAACCGCCAAAACCGGAAAATTCCATTCTTCACTTGATTCAAATAATTTATATTAAAAACAAAAACCTATCATACAGAAAGTCGTGATACTCATAGGTACCGAAGCAATTATTAGTTAAAAGGTTCTCGGTTAGCAAAAGCACTTTGAATTTAAAATTTAAAACAGTAGTGAATGAGAGTCGTTACTGCGATAAGAATTCAGTGCAACCAGTCTGGATGGCTGACATTACTGACGTTACACATCTGTTATACTATTTATTTGTTAAGGGACTTGTAGAATGGCTTTTTCTGTAGGTATCTTCTTGTTTGCGGTGTTGAATGAATTCAGTCGTTTAGTAGCGGTAGTAGAAAAATAGGAATCGGTCGCTTTCTTTAGTAAAAAGGGTAACGACCATTGTTAATAAAAAAATTAAAAATGATCGAATTGGATTATGTTTCCATCGGGAATGTGTAATTGTTGCAATTTGGTTTTAAAAATGCATTTAAAGAAAATAAAAACTATAACTTACTTTGTTATTTATCTGTCTATTTTCCCGTAAAAAGTCCACTATGTTTAATTCATACGATACGAATTAATTTTAAGAACAATTTTTTTTTTTTTGACAAAACCCTCCTTTCAATTGCTATAAAAACGATAACAGAAACTAATTTGAGAAACACACCACCACAAAACCGATCCCATTTAAAATTCATCCCGCCGATAAAATCGTAGCTACCGTCCGTTCAATGTGAACGGTACGTCATACGGAGCGTGCGCAAACGGCGAACGATTTGACGCCTCGGGCGCAGCCGCTTCTGTAGATCCGATCGTGATCGCTCGCGGTGCGCCTGCGCTGCCGAGTGCGAGGTGAGAATAGCAGCACGGTAATGTGACAGCGAAATTATGATATTGTTTATTGAGGATTGGGGTGTTTAGGTAACAGTAAGAAGTTGTTGAAGACCATTTTCTTTTGCAAACATAAAAAAAAATCAGCAGTTGACTATTATGAAAATATTTAGGACATGATTAATTTTGATAGTTAAAGATTTTAATAAGAAGATCTTACTGGATTCGAATCAATTGCACTAAGGTCAAGTGAATTTATCGCCTACATAAAAAAGAGTTACAGTTGAAATCGTCACTCATAAAAAAAAAATCAAATCGATTGTAATAATGGCTACAATCGATACGAGGTGTCACCAAGACAAAATAATCGGTACTTTCATTACTTTCCCAAAGACCATTCCAGGTCGATCAATATACGAACGCTTTTTAACTCCCTCACGATTGACGTCAATTAAATTTGATAGAGACCATTTAGGAGATTGATTAAAAATCGATACAGAAATCGATTGCGGCAGTCGGTAATGAATTCGGATCGACTGACGACGAGACGTACGGAATTTTAAGTTGCTCTATAACAACTCGTAGGGCGTAGTTTATTAATAAAGTTTATTTTATAGCCATAACGAAGGTTTATAATGCTGGGTAACAACCAGTATTTATCATAATTCACAGGTTAAAAATAAATTGTTATTCTTCACTAATTGATACGGTAAAGAGTTCGATTGAAATAGTAACCTTGTTTTCTTTGAAATGATTGAATTTGATATTTGTACCGAATACTTGAATTGGAGTGAGTTAACGGTGATTTCTATTTCAATTCAAGCCCTTTTTACTTTCTAGAGTTGGGAAGTAATATTTCTTATTGATAAATGCATTGCATTTGACTTTGATAAATATTCATACGATTTTATACATAAATTAGTAAACCGATTAACACGTCTTCTTTGTAAGTAGCAACATACTTGTTTCGGTGATCAGATAATTTATTTACCTATAATTTTTTTTCACTTGTCAGACCCATTTTCTCTCTTTGACATGTGTTTTAATTAATGAGAAATAACAATGTTTAATTTTCTTCATACATTCTAGATATATTGTGCCTTCTTATATAATCAAAATGACCAGTGAGTCACACTGAAAGAGTGTGGCCAAAATTTCACCCTGTATTTATTTGGTTCCCATACCCAGTGGTTATGTGTGCATCATATGGACAAAAACCCGACGTCACAAAGGACTGCAGACGGTAGCAATTTATTCTAAATAACGGGATCACAGATTTATGGGGACCACTATGCGTATCTGAGACAAAAAAGCGGACGATTGACGTTTTGTTTGCGAACTGTAATCCGGTGTTTAATAAGTCGGGTTTTTCGTGTGCTGGTAGTTGGCACTGAAATACTGTTTTTTTTTACTGTGTCAGTTTTTTTGGTAATAGTATCTACTAAACTTATTAAGGAACCAGAAAGAATTGAAATCGCTTGCTCAGAACTTGAAGTTTCTCTATTCCATTTTTTTTAATTTCTTATTTTCCTTTTTTGTTCCAATTTGTGAATTTATGATTATTAAATGATTATTAATGTGAAATGAAAAGACTTGTCTACAAAGTAATTGAGTTAACCTTTTTTGTTAGAACCTTATTCGTTTTCGCACTAATTGAAACGGTTGCTTACACCGTTAGGGATCATAAAAATTTTAACGTTTGGTTTTATTCCCAGATCGGCAAAGAAATAATAAAAATCTCATAAATCGATTTATTATCATTTTTCCATAAAAAAGTCAACACCAATCAATTTTTTTGATAAACATTATTAAAAACCAACAGTTGTCATTCGTTCTGATGAGATTTATACACAAAATCATATATTAAAAATTAATAGACCGATCCGAGTACAATATCAGCATAAATTTACATATTTATTGTACTTTAGCATAATTATTTTGTGGCCATATCTAATTTAAGTACTACCTGTTGAATATTCATACTTATTAATGTCATAAAAGCTTATCACAGTTAAATAAATTGTTGTTAAATAAATATAAAACGATGTTGTTTACGTGTCATTTATATTTTTACTATGTCGTTAGGGATTGTATATAAAAGTCAGTTTCGTTTAAAGTTGTATGGTGAAGAGGAATTTTACGTTACGACTTGAGACGTTTTGATTACTGTCTCAATTTCACTCACCTTTCCCCCTCAAAAGTCCCCCCAAAAGGGGGTAATGTGCCTTTACCGCCACGCTTTGAAGGCGGGTTGGCGATCGCAGTATGGTGGTCATATGCATAGAGAACGCTAGTGCCCATTCTTAGTCGCCTTCTACGACACCCACGGGAAGAAATGGGATAATGCTATTCTTTTACGTCCGGCACCACACGGAACAAACATACAAATTATTTTAACCAATATTCGTAACATACATATTTTGAGGTCTATTTAATTCAAACTACGCATCACACAGTTTACCGCGCAACTAGAATATATACAACGTACCATCGAGGAAACTAAACTATTATACACCGTAAGGACTATTATTGCTTGCTACTCTCAGTCGCTATAGTAACGCTTGCTAACAGATGTGGTCATTTTGTGCACGGGTTTTCAAATTGGTCAGATGTAAATTTCCTACTTACCGTCATCGAGAGGCAGTTGCCCGCTAGACACAACACCCAGCCCGTCGGTGGATCCACCCTTTTGCATGGAGGTTGAGTGAACTCTCTAAACATTCTGGTCTTCATACCTTTATATTTCGAGATAACATTTAGGTACTATAAAAAAAACAAGAACATAATACAAAAATAGAAAACACACATCACACAAAATACATCTTCAATTAACTAATTTTGCTCAGCTAGCTGTACTTTATCTCATTGGCTTTATCAGGCCCGTTAATTGCAACATGGCGGATTGAATTTTGCGGCTCGGAGCATGCGCCGGCGTTCATATTTGTTGTAATTTTCACGTCATTACGCATAACCTAGCGTTGGCGGTTTGTTGAAAGCGAACACAGAACAAATGGAGCAGATACGACAGTGTGAAAGTAGTTGATGTCTGCGCACGATTATCTCGGTGTTGATAGTTGATTCAAGATTATGTCTGCACGCATATTTTGCGATGTTGGCAGAATAGTTATGCCAATGTTGCTATGGACTAGTTAACATTAAACTGTAAAAGCTAGAAATGTTTTAATATAAAATCAATAATTTAGAAGTTAGTTTTATTTCAAAATACAGCACTTCTGTTTATTAAACACTACCAATAATAATTAAAAAAAACATGGGGATTTCAGACTGCCTACTTTTTAACTAAAATCAAATTGACACACAAGCTTTAAGTCACAGATTGTAAATAACAATTTTAGGCCGCAAACTTAATTAATTTGGTCACGATTGGTCTCATAATAATTTATCAAATGTTTAGATTAGATATTAATCATTTATTTCTCTCTATCTGATGATATCATTTCTTTTTCTGACAGTATTTAAATCTCAGAAGACAGACTAGAAATAGCGTCTTCGCCTGATCAATTTTCCTCAAAAATTTCTTCGAAGCTTAAAAAACTATCAGACATCAATGCCCCTAAACAATAAATGCGCGTCGCGACACTCGTAGAACAATTTCTATGAAAACTTAATGGAAATTGTTCTACAAGTGTCGCGTCGCGGCGTGAAGAAGCCTTAAGTCGGTAATGTGGTATTCTGGACTTTATATCGTTATGTCAAATTCGGAACCTATGGGTTGGAATACATCTTATTAATTTATTTCACATTTTTCGTAGTTATATTTATGAAGATATCATGAAAAACACTTTTATTGGAGGAAAATTAAAAAACGAAATGATGTCGAGAAAAGTACCTTTACGTATCAATACAAAACTGTATTTCGTATTTAATTTTGGAAAGTTGCTATTACCGACTTATTGGCGTAAAAGAATTTCGTGATGTATCAATGACCTCACTGCTCCGACTCGTTGAAAAGTTATTCAACAAAAACAGAAAAACATTTCTCCTGTAAAATTTAAGTTTTACGATTACCTACTTATTGCTTGGGGGCGACGACATGAAACATTTTAAAATTCAGAATTAGATACAGACTTTAGAAATGCTCGTACTGATTTTACCGCGTTTTATTTTTCCTTCATCGTATCGTAAAAATATATTAAACAGGTTTCATTTTACTAGCCACGTATCTAGTCCACCCACAAGGGTATCCAGCTACAAAGATAATACCAACAGTAATCTTAAACAGCTCCACATCAGGTTTTTAACTACTGTTCTATCTGCGCTAACAAGTTTTAATCTTTGACACATAGGATTAGAGAAATGCACGGGCAATTTTCATCGCTTTTATGATAATGTGGTTACGAGTATTGCGCTCAGAACATTTTACTACTAATGCCTTCTGATATGGATGACTGTTATCTTAAATTGAAATCCAGGCTAGATGCGAAGAAAGTTTAATTAAGTGTTTTAGCTTTTTTGTTAATAGTACCTTGGTAGGATCGAGTTTGTGTCTCTCGCTTGTTTGAGTTGTGGAGGTTGGATTTAAGTAGGACTTGTTCAACAGACCTCATGGGGCAATAGCTTGAATGTTACTTTGATCATTACGTGCTATTTTGTAAGTGTGAGTACCAGTGATGTACGGTGACTTGAAAAAGCATGGCGGTATGTCATTCTCACTTAAATGTCTCACTAATGGTGGCGCGTGTGTTGGATCATTCGGTTTCCTACAAAATGGTTGAGCTGGATGGTGCTGATCCAGGCGTCAAGTTCGTGAACGGGCGCTGTCGGTTGTCTGGTCGTCTCCTAACTTTCAGGGTTTATTTTTATCTTGTATTTAGAATGGTTTATATTTTTTTAGATTGTGCTCACATACAGAAGCAACAAGAATAATGTTCCCAAGATTTTGTAATATTCAACTTGATTTTAAAAGAGTATAGAGTAGAGTGGAGATTCTTGCCCGTTCTTCTCTATAGAGATGTACGTTTTGGAATGGGCAACTAGCTTCAACTTTCCAACTGATCGACTTTTTGACAGTTTTAAAGTGCCTGGTTTAATTGTAATACATGCTTTGAGTTGAGTTGACTTGAGCTAGTATATAATAAACGTAAGATCACCTCATCTTACGTTTATTTTGAAATAATAATAAATTGTGTAGGTAGGGAAAATGTAACCTGATAGAGTGGGGCTACATCGTTGGAACGGCAGTAAGGGCCCTCTGTGTCCCAAACCATTCAGTCATAGTGACCTCCACCGACGACGCTGTGGAAGTGGGGAAGTTTTGGGCCAACAAGATCTAACATACAGCCGAGCAAGAGGCACTAAGAAGAAGATTGAAACATTTTCAAAAATGCGCGTCTCTCTGACACTGTTGCCTTGTTTATTAAATGTGCTTTTCAAAAACTTTTAATAATATAGTTTCATCATTTGTCACCAGATTCGGCATCGTTTTGGGCTGTTCGATGAAGTATGCACGTCTGGAGGCGTGCAAGTGCGTCACTGCAACTGGGTTCGATTTCTACGCGTGTCTGATAACTACGGACCACAAGTAAGTGAGCAGATGCATAATTAATTATAGTGGTAATTCTGTGATCAATGGCAAAAAAGTAAATAAAAACTCCACTACCACTATGAAACGCGAACCTGCAAAATGTCTCCATCTCAGCAGTGTCCGCAAAGGCACAATCTACCGGATTAGCTTCAAATGAAACCCGGATAGGTTACCCTAAATTATTAGTAAGTACTAATATAGGCTAGGCAAAGATTATTCTTAGGAAACACAATCATCAATCATCTTAATTAGGACTACTCATATCAAAATCTTAATTCCAGTCATATTTCACCAGGTAAACCTAGTCTGCACAAAAATCAAGGGTGAGCCGGTCTACGAAGCAGTAAAACCAGTGTCTGCACACACAGAGCTGGTGGTCTACTACCTTCCTGAAAGACCTGAAGAGATGTTCTTTGTGAAGATGAGGAACAACCTCTATAGACAGACGATGGACTCTATATTAGAAGGTAACTTGAATAACTATAAGGTAGCGCAATCTTTTATACAACAAGCAATGAGGACATTGTTTTCCCGTGGCGAAAACACTAAAGTATTAAGTAGGGACATATGTTAGCGCTGCACTTACTGAAGCAGGAGTATTTTAACCAAGCTGATAGCAACTAACTTTAGCTTGTAGCTTGTGGATAATCAAACCTAAATTTAGGCCTTACAGACGTCGTCTATAGATCTACAGATTTATAGACGATTTTCTAGTCTTTATTTTCATTCCTCTAAGTACCTGGTACTTATTGACAGGCCTGCACTGTCCTCCCATACCTAATATCACTGTAATTTGAAAACATTGTAAAAGCCAATTATTTTTAAAAGAGTAACCGTGGAGTTTCTTGCCGGCTCTTCTCCATAGGAAACGACAAATTGGAACCGTGCACCTAGATTTATAAGTGCTTTTGACGTTTCAGAAGTGCCCTTGCAGGTTTATGTGAAATAAAATATTTGGATTTAGATTTAGATTTTTTGAAATTTATAGTCTTTAATTCAAACTAGGCTATAAAACAGCACTTTTTGAACACAAAAATAACATTAGCTAGCCCTCAGATACCCGCCTTTAATCGCTTATTCTAGTGCAATATTACACGATTCAAGATAGAAGAGAACATCAGAAATAGACTTTCACATCTGTTGTTTCCAAACGTTTACCAATTAACTTCCAGATAAAAAAAAAGTTTATAGGTAACCAAATTTTCATCAAAATCAAAGACGAAGTAACGGGATTCCATTTTCAATCATTTTTACCTCAACGTGAACCAAACCTTGCATTAGCCAAAGATATTACAATTCTCGTTTAATCAGTAAATCCAAATGAAATCGAAAGTGAGCTTGTGTGTGTAAATCGATCCCCACGTTATGGGAACCATAAATCATGGCGAGACAGTTATTATGACGCACGCAGCATAAAATATTAAATTAATACAATATTTTTTTTCTCACCAATTGAGCGTGGTATAGGCTGACCGGTAAAACTTTGGAGCTTGACGGTGTGTGAATATCGGTTGCATAGTATATTAAACTACAGATAAAAAATAATTTACGGAGGAATAGAAAATCTATTTTTTCATGCATATTTCTTCAAGGAAACTAAATTAGCTTTGTTTTTTTTACTAAGCCTGATTTACACATTATCTGCGTATAATGTTCCCGTATAGTTAACATTCGGTCTAGCTAGAAGTACATGTTTCGTTTTCAGTTTTATTTACACTACTGTGTAGTGGGCTGATGCAGACTAACAGTAGCCTGCATCATCCCACTGTTGGGCAACGGCGTTTTGTCATGATTTACAGCTCTTTCGATCCAGGGCTAAAGTGGGAAAAGAGTACCTAAATTGTAAATAAAATTAGATTTTCAGTATCATTATTTTTTGTTTTGGGTTGGAAATCATGGGCGTGTCAGACTATTACTGAATAAAACCCACCCGTGTTCCTTCAGTTGTCTGTGTGCCAGGGGCCACGGTATCTCTTTCGAACAACCCGCACCCCTGGCAGGCATCGGCCCTTGCAGACCCCATCAGTTGACGCTGACATCTTTTTGAGGCGCGCGTGAAACAACCGTTGAGGCCAGGCTTGGTCCTTTGGTTTGAAACGAAGCTAAAAATAAATTAAAATTATTCTATATCTTTCGTTACAATCTCACCTCATCTACGAAATGTGAAAATGATCTACAACATCTAGTCGATAGAATGCGTACAGAACGAACCGTTTCACTTATCAGGCAGTCGTTAAACCGGCCCTAATTTTAATTCTTATCTCTTTTTCTAATAGAAACAGCTGCATTATCCAGATTAACCCTTCAATGGTAATGGTACTAAATATGAAAATTATTATAGCACACCATTAAATTCACATAAAATTTACTGCCCATATAGATATGATAATGATATCAAATGGATAAATAGTAAGATATAATTGCATTTTACAATACGTATTTTATGATCTAGGACTCAATTTTGTACTTAGTCCAGTGTTATAGTGGACGCACTCAGATTTAACAAACTCGTTAATTTTATGTAGGCCTGCCATGATAAGTGGAAAAACTAGGGAGGATAACTGTTGAATATTGACAAATTATGAACACTGTTTTCTTTATGCTCAACTTTCGTGGTTGAAAAAACAAGTTTAATTATTTTTGTTAGTAGGTAAATAATAAAGGTTTGGAATTTTACCCGTAAATGACCCATTTTTTTAGATTCACCCAATTACATGATGAAGATTACAAAAAGCATTTTTTAAATTAGGCTGACTTCTTTTATAAGAAAAATATATACCTATTTTTAAGCAAGAAACGCTTTCCACGAAAAACTTCCTATTAAAACAACAATGATCTTAATTCAAAACAATCATGGCACCCATAAAAGTCTTTTCAAGTATCTTTCAATAATCTATAAAGTAAGCATTCATGTCTTTATTTAAAACTCTATTTACATCAAATTACAGCTTAATTCTAAGCGATAATATTTATATCTACATACAATAAAATAGAAATTTTGTTCGTTTGTCTGTGCTGAAGAACGTAGGTATGTTCCGGACTGGCGCAAAAACCACTGAACGGAATTGGTTTAAATTTGGCAGTTTACCACCAGGTTTAACTCCATATAGGGTAATTTTAATCCCAGTGGTACCTACATTCACGTGGTGTATTTTTCCACCTTCACTAGGGCGAATCCGCAGGTAAAAGCTAGTTTCAATAATAAAACGTTTAATGATTACTTATATTTTATGAATAAAATTTTCATACTGCTCGTAATTATCGATACTGGACTAGTTTATTATTGCAGGAACTCGATATAGATATTAATTCGTTTGAATTGATATTGGATTTCTCGAATTTTAATAGATTTTCTTGGGTAGTTGAAGGTTTTCGCGCTTCTGGTGGTCTCATTATAAAAGCTTAAGCCATTTTGTTGCACTGTTTATGTCTCTTTAATTAATGTATTGAATAGTATATTGCACATCAAGACATTTCAGACACTAATCCACATGATGGTCCTCACGTGGTCTGACCATGATTTTGTCTTGAATTTAAAAATGACTTTGACCCATGAGTATGTTACGCCATTTCTTCTCTTCAGTCAGTCAGTAGTCAGCTAGGAAATGTCGACTCCATTTAGTTTAGTTTTCTGTGTGACATGTATAACTGTTTCCGTTATCCTTTTTACAGAATAAACAGTTTCAGTTCATTTCACTAAAACTCGTGTTAAGTAGCCAACCAAATTCACAGAATGATGTAGTATTGTGCTCAGGTCTCTTTCATCATTTCCATTTGCAAATTCTGCCATTAATTTCCGTTGTATTTATTTTCCACCCTAACTTGCTTGTTTTACCGTAATGTTGCAAACAGTGCTTTACCATTAATTGCAATTTGCCAAACCCGTTAGTCTACACTTCACAGGCATATCTATGCGTCTACTAATATGATGCATAGATTCTTAGGTCGTCGCCCCACTGACGTTCCAACCGTGCGAACTATCAACCTAATAAATCAATACGCATACATTTTATATCTATCAGAAATCTTCACAGAAATACGTCAAAGTGAAATGCTCAGTTCAAACTTAATTAAAAACAGTACTAAGTCACTTAAGTGGTTATTTTCACACGATTGTAAATTAATGCGTCTCGTTAGAACTTACGAATATTTTATTTATGTAATAAAATTAGAGTTGTATCGATGCAGAGTGTTGGTCACTTATTGCTAAATGTCACTTTAAGTGTGAAATCACAGATAATATTTATTTACATTTTAATTGAGTAGAAGGTTATTATTGTTTTTAATTTAATTTAATTTTTTTTTAAATATTTAATTATGTTATGCTACTGATTATAAATTAAATTATAAAAATATTCATATTATTAATTAAATACGTTGGTATTTAATTTTTTGGCTGAATAAATGTTGATTGAATTTATAAGAATATTTAAAGTTACTATCTATGGTGGTGGTGGTGTTATCTAGAGTGATCGTACGTAATTGAACTAACTCAAAGATATTTCAATAATCACCACATAATCGAACACACACCAAAACGGAATTATACCAAAACTGTTCCATAAAACACACACATACAAATATAAACACGATATCGCGACATTATTCCAAAGCGCGATACAGTCGGCACATCAAAGAGAATTCCTACTTGAATCGCGTCGCGGTTCGGTAGTCGGCACTCCTGATCGCTTTTTTATAGTTAAGCTGCGTACATTGTGCTGAAATAAGTTGCTTTCGTATAAAAGTTACGCGGTAATTGGGGGTTAATTTGTATTGCCAATGTTGGTGGCATATTTGCGATGAATTGGTATCTAAGTACCTTCACTATTTTGACAAGTTGTTTGCAAATAGATAAATGAATGTTGGAGTATTACAAGATCTTAAATCGGGCTACAAGATTTCAAAACGACATTAATTGGTTTCAAATAATGTGTAAGCTTCACATTAGTTTTATTTTATTGTGAGTAGTTCTACAGAGTGTAACAGAAACCCTATTGCTATCTTCTGGACGGAATGTGCATTTAAGTTCACTATGCCAAGTATAGGGTTAGCACTAAAGATAACAGCTGGTATAAAATCACTATACATAATTTCAGCTCAAAATAAAATACTCTAAGAATTGATACCAAATTTTCGGTTTCATATGTTTCTTAAATTAAAATCATAACAAACGTGTCACCGCACTACGTAGGTCAATAACTTCCACGTTACTTGCCAATATCACGATAAATCTCTTCCGAGTGATGTGTTTGTTTCAATTTGTTCTGGTATCAATGTATTAAAAATTCTCATAACTTCCGAACATGTAGAGATAGGATTAAAAACCCTTCCAATATCGTTTGATATCATTCAAAGAAGCCGTGCCCTTGGTATGTGTATACCCTTTCCGTTACACGTTGTATAAGTATTTTGCGAATTAAAGAAGTATTAAGGGCATTTTCTTTATTTTCCATTAATCTCACTATAATTACTTATGTCGAAAGCTCATGTATATTTTGATCCTTACCACATATTACAATGATACCTAAAATGTAGCCGAAAAGTGATCAAAATCAGGAAAAGTGAAACCATTGTCATGATTGACTTTTCCACTCTCCAATACGTATAATCCCCACATTATTATCTAACGTTGTTATTGCAGAAATTCCTTTCACAATTTAATGAATATTCTCAATATGAACGAAGCCTAAGACCAGTTAAGTTACACACAGTGTGATAACGCGGCGGCTTCGTTTGTCCCTATATTGATCAGATTGCGCAAGACCGTATTATGAATACTGATCTAAATAAAATCTTTGAGTTGTTTTGTCATACATTTTGTTTATAAAGGTGAGTATTTAGGGCCTTCTGGTAAACTGTAATCTAATACTTACCGAGTAATAAAAAAATCAAAACTTCGTATAACAATAATTTACATAAAACAATGCTATTAGATTTGATTTTCACTACAATACAATCATGATCAGCTTTGTTGACAGCCTCAAAGTCGATCTTTAAAAGAGCTCCTCGTTTGAAACCTATTCAGTCTCATGTTTCATAAAAGCTGCAAAACAATTCAGTGAATTTTATTCCCTAATTTAACCTACCCAGTTAACTTATCTACAAGTCCGGAGACCTCGTTTTGTATTCACACCTTATCGTATTCTATAAAAACCCACAATTTTCTATCTCAGACCGCGTAATTGAATAAATAAATTAAAATCTATAAGGATTATATTAAATGTACATCACTACGCAAATAAAGTAGGCAAAACGAAGCGTAGACAGTCGACCAGCGAGAGATATTATCGTGCCCCCATCTGTCCGGTCGCCGCTCCATATCTAGCATTTTCTATCCTCCCATCTTGAAATACACCTACCCTTACCACGGATAAAGAAACAACCTATCCTTGATCTAGAACACAAACATGCCGCTAATTAATCCATGCCATTCGACGTCACTATCCGAGATTTATTGCAATCCATTATAATTCTGCGGAAACTTCAATGTGAACAACTGAAGATCAACCTTCTATAGTAAAAGTCGGAATTGGGGACGCCAATTAAAACGTATCAAAGAGAGACGGGTTTCTATAAACATAAACTGTCCATAGATCCATAGCGAAATTTACGGTTGTCAATAAAATTGGTTCATTAAACATTTTTGCTTGATTGGAATTATATAAAAACATTTGATCTGAATTATAAAAAGCGCTCACTGCCGTCTAATCACCGTAAAATTCGTTTGGAATTTTATCGTTGGTAGTTTTTTCGTGAAACTAATATCAATAAAGAGAAAATATTCAATTTTGAAGAATGATAATTATGATGTTGTGTGTAGATGGTGAAGAATTTATGAATTATGACGTGAAGTGTCTTAAGGAAGCCAGGTTTATAAGATTTGTTGCTTGTTAGCATCAAAATATATTTTAATATCTGATAATGAAGTCTGATTGAGTGATATCTATAAAATTGATTGTAGTTGACGTATCAACCTGTTTTATTTCTCCACCCTTCGTGAGAAAAATACAGCACTATAAATAAAGTGGTGATCGTGTCTGTCTGTTCGTTGGAATAATTTTCAATTTAACTGATGGACGTCGATAACTAAAGGTAGTTTGAAGAAAGTATTGGTGCGTTATTCTTTTTATTCGATTCAAATGACTTGAGTATCGACAGACGATTGAGAGATCGTGAGTTTGAATGGCGTTGCTCCTATTAAACACCGTTCATCTTTTAAATGAAGGTTTTATTTTTAAACTTAATTTTTATTTTGGCAAAACCGTCACTGAATAACACTTATCTTTCCACAGATTCACCGCTAGACCTATCCACATCCCTTCTTTCCAGGGTTCTCCTTCCCATCTCCCCTCCTTCAGGTGCAGAAGATGAACACAAATCTGTATCAGGAGACTCCCTCACGTCATCATCAGCCGGTTCCTCAAATGAACTCCTGGATATGACACCAAAAATCCAAAGAAGACCAGCGAAGTCTGAAAGAGCTTTGCTACCTTGTGAAGTCTGCGGGAAGGCTTTTGATAGACCTTCGCTGTTAAAACGCCATATGAGAACACATACTGGTAAGTCATTTGATTTAAATCATCATGACAGAATTCCAACACGCAACCAAAATCTTAACCAATTTGCTCCAATCGTTACATATCTGAGTACCTACTCCTAGAAAATAAAATTGTGCTCTGAAAATTATATTATTTTAGATCAAAATTACTTATATTATAGTTGTGTATATATTTGCATGTCACCAATCAGAACAATGTGAAAAGTCTCATACAAGCAAAATGTTTCTGTAATTATCTCGCTATACCTACCTACTGTGTGGCAAACTGAAACCGTTAATTCAGCGCATGATTTTAGAACCTTTGGCGTCGAAATTATTCGCCGGTTATAAAAAAAAAACTGCTGTTTCATTGAAAAGTGCAATAGATATCTACGCGGACAAAATGTATGGAACTGCATTTTTTTTTACCGGAAAAATTTCAACGCTGTTCTAATTTAGAATCATGTGACTAATGAATCCATACAGGCTACGCGTCGACGTCACTGCCACCCTATACAGTATGTTAAGTTAAACGAGGGACATACTTTCTTTACTTTGAGTGTAGTACTTATGAAAATGAATAACTTTTACTAAGGGACCAACATTCAAATCGCAAAAACAAAACCAGCCGCTCTATACATTTATGTTCGCATAACTGGACTAAATGTAGGGAACAGCTGATTTTTTTCTTTATATTTTGGTGTCCACTTTATATTAAAAGTTGTATATTTTCATGAGTAGCACACCCCCTTAAAGTATGTGAGAAGAAAGAAGAGAAAAAATAAAAGAGAAAGAGAAGAAAGGCGTGAGTTTGTGTGTGTGTGTGCGTGTATGTATATGTATGCTATTTAGTTGTATATTTTTTTTTTCTTCTTTATTCTAAATTTTTAATTTTTGAATGTACTTATTTTTTTATTTATTTTTATTGTATTTTTTTGTGGATCATGTGGTCTGCAATAAAGATTTTTATTTATTTATTTAACCTAACATACTGTATATTATACCTATATGATGAAAATATAAATCATGGTGATTCTCTCCATAGTGCCTGTTCTTACACTTCAAGTGGTTCATCCATCTATATATATTAGATGCAATAACAAGTTGTTCGTTTAAAGTAGTAATTTATTAACATCTATTTTAAGACTAATTTTATTTGCCCCAAACCTAGTTTTATATGTCCACGTCATAAGTCAGAGTGGTTTAATTAAATTGATTAACGTGCATAAATATTGAGATAATTAATTCTACTAATAAAATGTTGCAAATAATTAGAAACACTTTTCTTTAAGAATTTAGAATTTTTGGCTACCTCAAGCAAACCCCGTGCAAAAGCTTGTTTACAAAACGAATAAATTAATAAGTTGCCCATAAATTGTTGCGATCCTTAATTAAAATAATCAAATCTGTATGGATTAATCGTAAATTACATTTTACGTACAAATCGACTACTGTAATATACTAGCATGTCTTTTCTGGTTACATAAACAACATCTAGATTTGTAGACTTTTATTACATCGACATTTTATTTATAACTTCGTTTAGAGAGCCTGTTAATTTTGCAACTTTATTGCTCTTTGAGAAATAACGTCTACATGCAAATCTGTCAAGAGTTGTTGTCAGAATTTTGAATCAGTCATTAGTCTTGATTGTGTTCCGCTCTATTTTAATGCAACACAGAGTTTCTTTTTGAACCAAGAGTTTTATTGACACTTCCAAATGTCTACATTTACATATTTATATAAATTTTTCTATGCTGTATCGAATCCTCACTATGTCTTATATACACCGTGACATTTTAGTCGTCTTACAACGGCAACCCACTACATGTACCCAATGACTGCTACCTACTACCATTCATTAAAAAAATTTTTTTTTTGAACATTTGCATAATCAAAAACAGGAAAATATCACTAAGACGCATGACGTAGTTTGAAACACCCTGTTATGGAGATGGAATTAATGATGGAATGTAATGGTAGGCAGGTAGATATCTTCTACCGTTTGATACGTAAACATTATTAACAGGGAGGGTGTTTCATAATTCTAAAGCATTCATTATTTTTCTTTGTACCTATTATCTTAATTAATGGTAACAATGTTTTAATCGCGCCTAGAGGTATGTTATGACGGACACATTGAGTGGACCATCTTTGTAAGACGACAAAAATGTCACGGTGTATAACAAGTGTAACATGTAGTTTATACTAAGCGTTATACCACCAACGAATAGTATGGTAAATCCAGTACAAAAAAAACTAAAGTTTACATATAATTTTAGGTGAAAAACCTCACGTATGTATGGTCTGCAACAAAGGCTTCAGTACATCAAGCAGTCTGAACACTCATAGAAGAATCCATTCAGGAGAGAAACCTCACCAGTGTCAACATTGTGGGAAGAGGTTCACCGCCAGCTCCAATCTTTACTACCATCGAATGACGCATATAAAGGTAGGTGACCTTCCATTCTTTGAAAACAAAAATTAAGTAATTTTCAGAAATAATGCGGATTTGTTGAAAACAGAATAATTTGCTTTGTCCTTTCTATAATTGTCCCCTTTATTTATAAATGTGGAATTAAAGTTACAACTAGTCCATCATAATCACTACTTATAAAGGTTTCAGTTACCCATAGTTTTTTTTTCTGCGAGGATAGGGTACGGCGTTAGCGCCATGCGCAAAATACGCCTCTTTCATTGAACAAAGATATAAAATATACGATTACCTCCCTTCCTATTTTAATATATAAAATACTGGCACTTTATAATTATTATTTTTAGAAAATCCAACAAACAGGCTTCTCGTTTTTTTTTTTCAAATCTGCCGCTTCGATATTGCGTCTGGGAACAGTAAGATATTACTTATTCCCAGATCAGTATACCCCATCCTTTGTTATGGTCTCATGTTATATAGTTCACACACAGCTCCATTCTGTGCGTGTAGGCATTGGTCCGTAGAATTCATGCCCACCGGACCATACCCGTGGGAAGAGGTCGTAGGTTGCGGTGATTCACTCCATTTTTTATAAGATTACACGTTCGATTTCGCGAAGAAATTAGTGCTAATTCGTGGTATTTGCTCTATGCAATTGTGTATTGTTTAAGTAGTATTTATTTTGCTACAATGTTTTTGCAGTTGGTCCCAAATTCGTTACTTTGAAATGCTAAAAATGGTCCGGCGTTAAGTTGTCACTGGTACTTGAACTTTAATTCCTTGCTAAATGATAAAACGATTAAGTATTGGTAGCTAGTGCTTGACATGAAAACTGTTGGTTACAAGTCAAGCATTAGGCATTGATTAAAAACCATGCCTGTTTTCGCTGCAAATTAAAACTAGTTTGTTTTTATTTCAAGTGCTATTTATAAAAGATGATTGTAGCTATTTTTGAGTTTATTTCTAGTCTTCACAACAATAGGTAAGCATTAAGTATCTATAGTTCTTTTTAAATGAGATGATGCTTAGGAATTGACGCGTTCCGGAAGATGTAAAGTTGGCAGGCCTCCCACAAATTGAACCGATGACCTTGTGAGGGCCGCAGGAGTCCGCTGGATGTGGGAAGCACAGAACCGGTCGAAGTGGTGGAGCTTCGGGGAGGCCTATGTCCAGCAGTGGACGTCTTTTGGTTGAAATGATGATGATGATGACGATGATGATGCTCAGGGTAGTAAAAAACTTATCTACCGTATCGTAATATCATTGTTAATTAAACACAAATATTTCATTTGATTTTCTCAGTTAGGTACTAGAATCAAGCAAACAAAGTATTAAATTTGTTAATTGTGGATTTATTGTGCATAAGCATACATTACTTTATGATATTACGTTACTGATATGATAATTTATAATCGTTTATATCTGAATCCAACAATGGAGGTGTTTATGTTAAATTAACATATTTTTTGTTTAAATTGACGTCAAATGGTATTGTTTGCCTCGAAGTCAGAATTGGACAGGTTTTCAGAATTTCGAAGGACATCTGAGTACATAACTATTACCTACACATACGCTATCACCTACCAAAGTGTATAAATGAGTAAAAATATTAGAGTAGGTGTTAGATACGGGACACTTCATATTCTCCATTATTTAATTAGTAAGTATATCAATCTGTTTCGTCTTTTCCCAACAACCTATGTTGGCGTCTAACTGGATGCATGAAATGTTTATACACCGTGACATTTTAGTCGTCTTACAACGGCAGCCCACTTCATGTACCCAATGACTGCTATCTACTACCATTCAAAAACATGAAAATATCACGAATGACGTAGTTTGAAACATTCTGTTATGGAGATGGAATGAATGATGGAATGTAATGGTAGGTAGGTAGATATCTTCTACCGTTTGATACCTAAACATTATTAACAGGGAGGGTGTTTCATAATTCTGAAGCATTCATTATTTTTCTTTGTGTCTATTATCTTAATTAATGGTAACAATGTTTTAATCGCACCTAGAGGTATGTTATGATGGACACATTGAGTGGACCATCTTTGTAAGACGACTAAAATGTCACGGTGTATATAAGTTTAAAAATATTTGTTTACCTATGTTGAAACTATTTTGTACTCCTCGTCACTCGTCCCTAAAGGTTCATTAGAAAACCAGCGTCAGACAGCATCTGTCTGGCATTAATGCTGAAATTAACCTTTTTGGCGCGTCCGTGAGGCACACACTGTTGTACCCGGTTAATTATATTCACTTTTTTATTATTTATTTTGTATTTCACGAACTATGTCCAAATAAACGGTATTCTTTCTTTCTTTGGATGCAGCTGAATTACCAGTATTTTCATGGAGCGACTGCCCATAGAACCTCCACAATCCAACTACGTAATACTCCTTGAGACTGAGACCCCCTAAGACTGATTGCCTGACTTGCGGGCTTCTCACTACCCGTAACGACTGTCAAATATGTACGTAACAGACGGGACCAACGGCTTAACGTGCTTCGAGGCTAGATATTGACATAGATGGTCATCCATCTACGAACAGACCGCAACAAGCGTAGCTTAACATTCAATCCACTCGTGCGGACGTTATTAGTTAGCCATGAGCTAAGTATACCTACAGGAAATCTAAAATGGCTCTCTAAGGTTAATGGTCTGCCAGGGGTGCGGGTTGTTTGAAAGAGATACCGCGGCCCCTGGCACACAGGCAAGTGAGGGAACACGGGTGGGTTTTAGTCAGTAAAAGTCTGACAGCCCTGCACCACCCAGAGCGGCAGAAATGATTTGATGAGTTCCCACCCTCAAAAAAAAAAACAAAAAAAAAGGTTAACGGTTACTTTGTTGTCGATAAAAAAAAATTGGTCCTTCGGTACACAAGGATATGCGAAATTCAATGATTACTTAAGTAGGACTAAATACGAACTGTTAACGATAATGCTGCCGTCGGTCCGTGGGTGGGTGACCATCTTTAAATACTGCGAGGACCCTCAGTGTCTCGGGAAGCACGTTAAGCCGTAGTTCCCAGCTGTCAATCGTGGATCTTAAACAGTCATTAAGAGTCGTCAGAAGCCCGAAAGTCTGATAACCAGTCTTAGACTAGTTCCAGTATGTGCTACCCAGTATTTGGGTTGTGGAGGTTCAGCTGCATCCGGTTAGACTGGAAGCTGACCCCAAAAATAGTAGGGGAAAAGGCTAGGCAGATGTTAACTGTTAACAATATTTATACAAATTGCACATAATATGCATTACAACACTTAATATCACGGAACTATTCAAGATGATACTACAATACCTACATTGCATGCGAGCAACATAGTTCGAGAAAAAAAAAACAAGCAATTAAAAACATAACTGAGCTACGGCGCAATGAAAAAGGATGCGTTCATGTGAATTATTTATAGAAAAACTGTAATGGACCTCATTGTCTAGATCTCAAGGATAAAACGATTTTTTTTTATTGGATTTCGCAAATGCTCTGTAATCGATGTAGGTTTCCGTAATCGTGGTTACAATGGTGGTTACTTGGTAGCACATATACTTTTGTAAGGGTCAAATCTTAGAAGCTGAATTAAAACCACTTGCTTATTCTACGGAGCTGAAATGAAAATGAGGCAGCGGATTACTTACGTGGATTACTTATGGATAAAATAAAAGCATCTACGAACCATGGTCACACCTAAAAAAACCAGTCTAAGATAAAAAAAATGATTTTGACAACGTTTCTATTCAAATTAGATATTTTTCCATGATTTTTTTGTGCCTGATCTGCTCTTTAATAACTCATCAGAACCTCACTAATTAAAAAATCGCACAATAATAAAACATTCTTGGTACATCAAGAAAACATTCTTGCTTCTCCATTGTAATTAAGTATGGTTCTAAGTGATGATAATACACCAAAGTGCTATACTATACGGTTCGGTAAAGCCTTACATTATACTGTGGAGTTACCGTGCTCAGTTCCCATAACGCCCCACCTTAAGTTTTTACTTATTTAACTATGACCTCATGTGTCCGCGACTTAAGAAAATCACACAAGTGTATACGGTCACTGGGCACAGGGCTGTCGCAAACGGAATGAGGGCAGGAAAATGCAAGATGGTAAATAAAATACTTAAAAAAAACAACGATTTGGAAATAGGTACCTACTTAAGACTTTTAAGAGAATAAAATCTCCCATAGCTACCGATGGATATAAAGAAACTATACTAAACGAATCGTGATTTATAATCAACTTTCATAAAAGATCGGGCCTGTAACACTTCCACCCGTTGTCGCCTTTAACTGAACATCCGGCCACAGATTTTGCACAAATAGGTCTAGTCAATTTGTGTGGTGCTTTCCTCAAAAGACCATTTAGACATGATGATGAGACATGGTCTTCACATGATCATACCAAGATTGTCTAGACTTTATACAAGACTGTGAACTATTTTTTAGGCTTTTCTAAGAAACACCGACCTCAACTAGTTTTAAAAATATGATTATTGTTTAATAGAATTTGTACAAACCTGCTTACGGAAATAAAATCATTTATTACTTTTGAATCACTTTAAAAAAATCTAAAACATATAACAATACAGTCGCAAACAGTAAAAATTGTTTTAAAAAACCATACATCACAATCGAATAAAAAAACAAAAAAATGTTCAAAAGAAACACTCCTGCGATCTACATCCCTTATTCCTTAAGACGCACCTGCGGTCACAGGTAGTTACAGTTAAGTAAGGGCCAATAAATTGCAGGTCAACGTGGGAACTACTATGGTCATCCAGTGTGACGCATGTAGTGATGTATCGACGATATGAGACAATGCTGAAATCATTAAAGGCAATCGGATAAATTATGCTGAATGGCATACTTTCTTTGATTTGTTTTATGTTTTTTTTATTGTGATTATAAAGTCATTTCTCATTTTGTAATACATAAGCCTACTGTTTCCGGTTGTAAGTGCGTCGACAAAAAATTGTCTGAAAAAAATTTTTGTTACAACGGGCCCTGTGGAATTCATTTATAATTAAATAGGCACAGGCTAAAAATTTTGTTCCGTTCCATTTTTATCAGTTATACAAAAAAAAATCTGTTCCATACATTTTGACCGCGTAGGTATTGCACTTTTCTATAAAACAACTGTTTTTGTTGTTGTTTAACCGACAAAAAATTTATACTCTAAGGGGTCTAGAATGATAATTATGCTGAATTCATGGTCACAGTTTGCGCACTGGTTAAATTTTTATCCTGTATTATTTTTCTAATCTTCACATTGCAGTTTGAAGTATTCTTATTTTTTCTTAATACCCACAGGTTTCATGAAAATAACACAGCAATTAATTTGATTTGAGATAAAGATCTTGTAATAAAATCATACGTGCGTCCGTAAACAAAAGACGCGGTTACCGATCGGACATAAACAGCTGTTGTCATACAAAAGAGCGTAAGTTCATTTGCTGTGATTTGAAAATAAGACTACTGAATCACCTGAATTAAACAAAACATAGTATTACAGTTTCCAAGTTGCAATTCAGCAGTAAAAAACGTTTCTATAAATTATTATTTTTATTTCCATATCCATATTTCGGTTCTGCACTTACGTCCTTTTGATACGGCAGTGTGTTATAGGTTCACATACGATCGTGTGAACCATATGTCCACGGTCTGGTGCTCGTGGCGTCTTCGGCAACGTCTTTTGCTTACGATACGGTCCGTGAACTCATGGGAACATGAATTTTGGATGTCTGTTAAAAACGTTATTTTACGAACTCAGTAGCTCTTATTTATTTTTTTGTTTATTAAATTGGACATTTCATTTTTGTGACAGCCCTATTTCAAATTGCAGTACCATTTATTTAAATTAAAATATAAATGCAAAAATTCAAGTCACATTTAAACAATTTTATGGTGGATAATTACTATCAATAATATGACATAAACAAAAATACAAAAAAAGAAATAAATTATGCATCACAATTTAAAAGAATTTCCATAAAAAGTTGCTAATTTGTCAATTTAAAAAACGAATTCGCCTTATTTATTCCCAATATCAATAAACAGATAATTACGAGCCGATTAACATTAATTTATTTAATCGCTCCGAATAAAATTAGATTCCTAGCCCATTTAATCGAATCAAAATCTAGATTAACTGTGTATTTGAACATCTGCAGCTAAAGAAAATTGATAGACCATCCTTTCTTCGATCGTCTTTGATCGATCGGCCATTCTACATCGTAAAATGGATCTTTTCAGCTGTCACAGTGCTGAGCCACAGTATTAAACTGGACAGTATGGAAGGCTAGTTAAGTATAGAAAAGCTAAATAATAATGGAGCTTTCACAATAGCTTGATGGAATCGAGTGATACACAATAGCCAGGAGTTTGGTAGGTATATTTTATGGGCTAGTTATGGGATGTTATGTATGGGCCTTTCAGGATTTTGTTTATATCTTGCTGAATGAAATTGAAGTGCTAGATTCTATAGTTGGTGAATTTAATACTAGATAATGTAACAGAAGTTTCTTTGTTGATGCGGAAGGCAGTTAATAATACTTACATATAGGAATAGTCGAAAGTTAAACGGAGAAACCTTCACATTAATATTATTAAAGGTGTGTAATGTCGTCAGAATGTCGGCAAGCCGTATCACCTGTCACGGCTGACACACGACAACCGACAAGCTATAACCGACATCACCTTTTTTAACTAAAAAACTTTGAGATTGTAGCCTCGTTGGTTTACTGTGATATACAAGACTTCGAAGATTTAGAGTCGGAATCTAAGCACCGTGAATCCCAAAAAAAAAAGAAATCAATAGCGTTATTCTAGTCACATACTGGTAATGTGTGGATTGGAATAAAATGCAGTCTATTTTTAGATTTAAAAAAAATAGATACTTTTCAAATATTTTTGACAAAAGACGTATTTATTTTAAATAGGGCTTCAAAGCACTTGCTTTTTTTAAGCACACTATAAAATTATTATACGACAGTTTCTTGTACTGTCCCAAAACATTCTTCCTAACCCTTTCTTTACCACGGTTGGGTAAAACAGTCCTTTCTTAAAACCAGCGGTCATCTGCGCATGTGCTTGACACTTTTCCACTCGTTAGAGGTTCGTTATTTGTTTGTTGTCAGTCTGTCTATTCGTCTGTCACAGTGTTGCGTCCCTACAATTGGTTGCCGCACAAAGCGGCAAAATGTGGTCCATCTGATAGTCTTTAAGCGAAGCAAAAGTCAGAAGTTCTGCAATTATCTGTCAAATTTTCACGTAAACAGTACACATATTAAAATTCCTTGATCTAAATACATTTTCAAACGTGCTTATAATTCTGTAATGAAGTAAAATATCTAATTACCTAAGTAAATGTAAATTTAATTTTAGTATCAACATTTTATTAGTGTGGACGGGCAAACGGCAAATCCAAATAAAAAATACTGAACTAGTAACATCAACGCTTAATTTTAACCACAAAAACATTGCGAACATTTACAAATTTTCCAGAAAACTCTTTTCCTTAGTTATAGGATGTTATAAAGCAATAGACAAATCTATTTATTTATAGCCAAAGTTTTGCGGTAAGGACCAACAAGCGGATGCCGCCAAGGTTTATAACTTGGACCACACAACTTGAGTAACAAGGAGCCAATAAGATTGGTGGTTGTCTCAAATCAGAATGTGATTTGCGTTTGTCAGTAAAACCACCGACTGACACCTGGTCAGCCATTGTACACTTGTTTTATAGGAAATACGTTTAATTATGCTTCAGAAACAATTGAAAATTGAAAATTGATCAATGGGAATTTCGTATCTATACGTCACATTATTAACTAAGGTCGATTTTTGTGTCTATCTGTGTGACCGCGTTGTTCTGTCTAAACTACGCAACGGATTTTGGTGCGGCTTTCACAGTCACTTTTACAGAGCATATTCCGGAAGGTTTATGTGTATTGCATTTCGCAGGAGACGCCCTGGGCGTCGGGAATCCCAGGCTGATTCCCGGCCACCGTAGGCGCGAGCTTGCGCACGGCAAGTAATGGGTAGCTCGCTGTCCGGAAAGGACCAAGCCGGGGTCGACAGTGTGTTGTGTTCCACACGCGCCTCACAGAGGTGTCAGCAGCAACTGATGGGGCCCGCCAGGGCTGATGCCTGCCAGGGATGCGGGTTGTTCGATAGAGATACCGCGGCCTGTGGCACACAGGCAACTGAGGGAACACGGGTGGGTTTTAGTCAGTAAAAGTCTGACACGTCCTCCCGCTGCACCTAGAGCGGGAGAAGTCATTTGATGATTTCCCACCCACAAAAAAAAAACAACTATTAACGATTTTTCTTTCTTTCGTTATAATTTCTAAGCTATCTACACTGTAACATTTTTTTGTTGAGAACTTGCCTCATTTTTGCAACCCAGAATGTTTTAATAAATATATTAATAAAAACCTAAAAACCATCAACAAATAGGGCAAGGTGATTAAAACCTTTAAAAAAGTTGCAGTGTTTTATTGATCCTGTTGACAGTTTTACAATAATAGCAACATAACCCATGTATCACCTGTTCCGTGTGGTGCAGAACGTAAAAGAATAGCACCATCCCATTTCTTCCCGTGGGCGTCGTAAAGGCGACTAAGGGACTTACTAGAGAATAGGCAGCAGCGTTCTCTATGCATTTTACCACCATACTGCCATCGCCAACCCGCCTGCCAAGCGTGGCAATTATGGCAAATCCCCCCTTTTGGGGGAGGCTTATGTCCAGCAGTGGACGTCTTTCGGCTGATATGATGATGTATTACCTAGTACCTAGATACCAAAACTCTTTTAACAATGGCTATTACAAAAAACATAACAAGCCAGTGCCATAAAGTCGTAATAGAGACAGGTGGCGAATTCATTGCATGTATCCTTAGACCCATGTTTACGACATGGGAACAGACGCAGCTGAGACTGATATGTTATATTAATGTGTTTCTTTCATTTACGATCGGTAGATTCAAATGTTAACACAATTTGAAAATAATGTTTTTTTTGGGTAATTAATCGATTCGCACGAAATTACTCGCTGATCAAATTTTATGCACACTATTGCGTGTACTTTAAAAAAAATGCTACCTTTTTCATAATTTTATTGCATAAAATTCAGAACGTGTCAATTGCTTAAAACTTATTTCTGGAGTTCGCCTATAAATAAATTAACTGCGTGCGTGTCGCCTCTTGGAAATTTAATAAAATATTATTTAAAAGTGTTGATTCGCCGATTCTGGTGGTCTACTCTCTGAGCACGAAGTCCGTAGTTTCGGCCGAAGTTACGGGCATTTCCTAATCCGTATCACCGTCGGACAAAAGATTAGTTTGAGGTCCGAAGTTATAATGTATGGCAACAAGATTTGACAGTTGTCCTTACTGTCGACGTGTTTTTTCCTGCCCGAAAAAGTTAATCAATCAGGGTTTATTACCTAAGTATTGAACTATTTTAGGACGGGTATCTTCGACGATGGACTTAAAGAGTAGCCCCAGTGGCGAGTTAATCCGTGGGAATCGACTAATAAGCCGTGATTTTGCACAAAAAAGTTTAATCTCACTGTGTGAGTCTAATGATACGAAAGAAATAATATAGATTAATTGGATCTCTTAAGAAAGAAACTCCAACTGTATACATAATAACTGCAATATATCTTAGAACATAAACAATGGAAGAAACTGGTCAACAAACGGATCTAGGTGACCGGCAGGTTTTTAAATCAATTTAGTTAATCAAATTAAATAATTGAGAAGAATAAGGATTAAGATTAATATCTGTCATAAAAATGTTGCTGAATCGTACCAAATAAAGCTGTTAATTTTTTCAATCATTCTTTAACTACCAGGCATCCTGTCTAAGCCCTAATAAATTATTCTAACAATACGACATAATGTATTATTGTCGAATAAAATATATTTATCCGGAATAAATTGATACAAGCTTTTACGATACCATATTGCTTTTATAATCTCATTAAAAAACTTATTGGTGGCCGGTGCGTGTGCGCGCCTGTCGTATGCACCTGCCCTAATAAGAGTTTTAAAAATCGGTTAAAAATGCTCTTCGTGTGCAATTACGGGTTAGATAGTGAAATACATTTCGATAGTAGTCGTTTCTGTGTTAATTTCTTTTTTGGTATTTTTATATCGCGTTGCTCATAACTCTGCGCAGGCACTTTCGTTCCTAACTTTGCTGAATAAATATATTTTCTTGCATTCTCTCTTTCTTGTAGACTCCATTTTATGTGTAACTGACGTACATCATTTAAAATTGTTACAGAACGTTTGAAAACAAATAGTTTATTCTTATACAGGGTGTAACAGAAACCCTATTGCTATCCTTAAGCACTAAAGATAACAGCTGGTATAGAATCACTATACATAGTTTCAGCTCAAAATAACAAACTCTCAGAATTGATACCAAATTTTTCGGTTTCATGTTTATTAAATTCCAATCATAACAAACATGTCACCGCACTACGTAGGTTAATAACTTTCACGTTACTTGCCAATATCACGATCAATCTCTACCAAGTGACGTGTTTGTTTCAATTTGTTCTGGTGTGAATGTTTTAAAAATTCTCATAGCTTCCGAACATGTAGAGATAGGATTAAAAAACCTTCCAATATCGTTTGATATCATCCAAAGAAGCCGTGCCCTTGGTATGTATATACCCTTTCAGTTACACGTTGTATAACATTGACAATCTAAGCATTTCTTTGTTCTTATTCCGAAAAATATTCATTTTTTTTATTCAATTACTTTTTGCGAAATACTGTGACATCATGGCATTTGTTGAATTACCTAACTGCAACAAGACGCAATGACTTTTAATTACTTGCCAGTTGCTTGCCTTTGATGGGTGATCTTGATATTAATAGAGCTGTTTTTAACATTAAAAGTATAAATTGCTTTTATAACGAATCCCCTTAAAATAAATCTTATAATTACTTAAAGCGATAGAAATATAATATTACCAGTGAGAGATGACACTAAAAACATATAAAAGTATAAACATTTAATCATAACCCGACACATCAAAAATCAAAACACAACGGTAAAAAAAGATATGATTTAGTTAATTGAAATGAAAACAAGCCACATTAGTTTGGCGAGAGTAGCATTCCAAAGAGTAAATTAGGCCCACATAACATAATACACAAGTATCAAAACCATAATTCCACTTGTTTTAACAGGAAGTCGGTTTAATGAATTTTTATTGGTTACCGAAGACTTTCGAATAATGAAATCTGGGCGTTATATGACGACTATTTTATGTCTATATCTGTCCACTTGACGTCCGCCGTCCATTTCGTTTGAATATATTACAGACCAAGAGACAGGGGCGTCAGAAATTACGATGTTAAATAAGTGATAAATGTTTTTATTTAATAGGATTTTTAATACGTTTAAACGGGGACTTTGCCAACGAAATTAAATTAAAACGGTAATTTTCGCCATGCCATCACCACGCCTGCAAATTAATTTGGTACCTAATAGTAGCTTTACAAAGTAATTACTACAAAAAAGTATACCTACTGCTCGTCTTTAGTAACGGATTTCTCAATTTACTATTACTTCTCAAATCTAGACGGTAAAATTGATATTTATAATAGGTACGTTAAACATCTGTGTAGGTAACCATACCACTATTTCAAAGCTAACGTGTATCTTTAAAATGTACTCAAAAATATCATCTGCCTATATTTTTCCCAGCTATGTTAGGGTTAGCTTCTAGTTAAACCGAATGCAGCTGAATACCAAAATCTTACATTGAGCGGTAGCCTATCTGACCTCCACAACCCAGTTACTGGGTAAAATTAGACCCATTGATAACACAGACACACTTTCGGTCTTTTGACGACCCGTAACGACTGTCAAAGATCGACAACTGACAGCCGAGACTGACGGCTTAACGTACTTTTCGAGGCACGGAGGGGTCTTGGTATGTAAAGATGATCACACATTCATGGAGGAATCGCGGCAAGCGTAACTTAAACTATAATTAACTTAAATGTTGTGCTCCAAAACACACACCTTATAATCTTTGACGGATTACACCGATAAAACGTTTTTTCATCTAACCGTCTCCGAGCCTACTCAAGTAATTAACAAGGCAACAAGTTGACAATTTAAACTGGTACAGTTTTTTTATATATTGGTTTGAAATTGGGGTCCAATCACCAATCGTTTATCCGTATGCATATAAAACAAGCTTCGGATCGAACCGTTAGAATAAAACGTCTTAATAAATATTGTACTCGTGTCGTAATTCTATCGTATTGAGGATTTATTTGTAGGGAAAAGTATCGATATCTAGGTATCGAGTATCAATGAAAGTAATTTTATTTTGAATTTTAAAAACGTCTTAATAGTCGATTCGCACGAATTTACTTGCCTGAATTGACAATTTTAAATGTTACCTATATTATCTTCGTGACTTGCACGAAGTTAATTCAATTGTGGGCAAAACAACAACTCCAAAACTACGTACTAGGCAATTAGGCAATTTTCACGTTATATACGGCAAATAAACTCGACTTATCTCAACTTCTACACCGGTTGTTGCTGAAAATCAGTGCTGTGGCTGTCTCGCATAGTTTCACAGCATTATGCTAACCGATGGCGCTTTTTCGAAGATGTGACGCAATATGCGCCACATACACGAAAATACTAGGTTTATACGTAAATATTTCCCCAACTTTTTCTTTTATATTTTTGTGTTTTTTCTTTTGACTGTACTGTTTTTGGCTTGAACAATAAACTTTTTTTATTCATCGACCGTTCCAGTTAATTGCGGTCCCAATCGCCGGAATTCTTTTCTGGCTGACGGACTCCTTGGAAATTCAAAAGAAAATTATTTAATTGAAATAAATGCTTTGACTTTTAAGATATAATAACAGAAGCATCAATATCGACACAACACATATGTGTTGTATCGATATCATTAGTTATCGATACTTTTTTCTAATCCCTTTTTTTCGGTGTCATAGAAGTATAAAAGAGTGTTTTTATTGACACACTTCTTTAGATTATGTTGTGAAAACGATGTAAACTGACAGGTTTTATCGCTAATTGATTTTGATCTACATAAAAATCGATGTGTATCGATTGGATTTGTTCGTCTTTTTAGGAGTAATCAGTGAAAGAAGTTTTACTTAATTGCTGCGTTTGATTGTTTTTTTTATATTTAAATATTAATTCATCGTTTGGTTTTAGTGCTAGTTACGGGTTTCCAGTAGTTGTTAATCGATACGTCTGGTATTTGTATGTACGTAAAAATACAGTTTTCAACTTGAATAAAACGAATGATATTTCGGGAATCGATATTGCACTATCTTAGCATATTATTATGTTACTGACGCCTAGTTAAATTACTGATTAATTAAACGAAAAACTGATTTTAAACAGTTAATTTACCGATTACACGTTGACTTTGCCAAGTTAAATAAGCGTATGGTATTTATTTCTGTCAGTTGGTTAAAAAACACAACAAATCGTCAAAATTTAAATATGTTTTAATGATAGATGAGTTCGGTGTTTCCTAACCAACTTATTTTCTTTTCTTCAGAAAAAAGACCAAAATTAACTCGGAATTCACAGTCTCTTTTAAAGTTCAGATATAATATTGGTCAGGTCATGAGGTCTATGTAGATTAGTATCTGAGATGGACTTTTGAGGATAGAACTACACAGATTTGCGGGAACTGGTCCTCTCAGTGCACGCATTTGTCTGTAATCGTGTAGCTCAACTCGGAACATGAGGAGCTCAATGACTAGATAAACAATGCCAAAGGAAGGACATTAGGGTAGGCCGCATATATTCGTGATAGCCCATTATATTCGCGTGAAATGCTTAGGTAAGTCAAGTCCTTTTGTCTACCGATTCACATGATGTTTTCATATTTCTGCGGCTACATCCGTCCCAACATTATCCCAGCATTATCTTGTCAAAAGATCACCCAAAGTTATGGTTCAATTGTAAAATCGTTGTAATCACAGAATCACTAACTTATACATTTTAATGTTTTACAATATGAAAGAGGCACACGTTTGTATGGGATTGTTTACAGTCTGATAGCAAATGTATGAGAATGGACCGATTTATGAGTAACTGGGTATTTGTAGCGTTACTTGCATGAATCGGCCCGTTTGATAGCAAAGGCATCCGTCGTCGTATGTATTACAAGGGTTTTATCGCGAATCTGCGATCTCAGTAGTTTTCTGTTTATATTCCGCTTGGGAGTACCGTGTTAATAAATGGAACTCATTTAAGAGTTCCGTCTTAAGTGACGAGGTAGTGCCTCTTAAGCTGTAGATTTTGTGTTATGTGGGATATTTTTCTTCAAACTTCTAAAAGATTCGGTAGGAAGAAAAAGGGTTCCCAAATGTGATAGTGAGGTTTATTCAACGCAACCTATAATTTTGAGTCATGTCTGACATAAATTGGCAGCAGATTAGTTAGTGGTACAGCAAAAACTTAATCCAAATTATACACCTTCCACATTAAAGTGGCACATGGCAAAATCCAAGCCAAAAAAAAAAAGCCAAATCAAATAACAGATGTTCAAAACAATTTCACCTTACGATCATCAGTAGGTAGCTCATTTCATTTACATTATAATTGCACAAACGGTCTGGGTGCATTTTTTTCTGAACTACACTGTACTCGTACATCGCGTGACAGTTGTCAGCCAGCAATACACTTGATTTACAAATAATTGACCCAATGTTGTAACGAACAATCATAATTCATTTTAATCAACCACAGACGCGTGCGCCATCTTGGATTTGTATAGGTTTTTTTTTTATAGTGTAAAGAAACGCGTGCAGCTAATATTTTCCGCTTCAGTTGACTGTTGTATGTAAAAAAACGTTTGCAGATGTGTCAATTATGGTGATGATTTTCCTTGTAATGTCATTCAGTGATTATGGGCTATTGTTATTGTGTTCTGTCACGGTAGATTGACATTTACTTATGCAGTATATACTTGGGTGTTGTTGGTATAATTGCTACTGTATAATGTGGAATAAGTACATGATTAGTTAAGGTCACGTCATGATCTTCGTTGCATCCGGATCTGTATTAGCCAAGTGATGGTAAGGTACTGTGGTATATTTTCAAGCTAGTTTCAGTTATTTATTTATTTATTTATTTAATACTTTACGCACAGAAATGTACAGAGGCGGACTTAATGCAATAGGCATTTTCTACCAGTCGACCTTTGGGCGATGCAGAGACAAACAGTGGTAGGCGCTGTCACATAAGTGGTGTATTTAATTGTTATTCAAATATAACTAAATATACTCATATTATACCTTAAAAAAATAACAATAAATATGCTATATACATAATTAAATATATGCACAAATAAACATACATAAATACACATAAACATAATAAAACAAATAAGACAAACAATGGGAAAACATTATCGTTGTGAAGATACTGCCAGCTTCTTAATCAGTTCAGTACAGTTAATACTCTGGTCGTAAAGGAATGATGAAATTTTCTGAAAGTTGTTTTTTTATTTATTGGCGGAGGCTCTTTTTGATCTTTGTCGATCGCTTGTTTAATGTAACTATATGCATATCCTATTCATTTCGTGTCTTATATAAAACTAGGTTTTGCCAGCGGTTTCGCTCTATCTATGTGTCAAATTTCATCCAAATCCGTTCAGCCGTTTTTTCGTGATTGAGTAACAAACATCTAAACATACAAACTTTCACATTGATAATAATAGGATTTATTGCCAACTTTTTTTATTTCTAACTTTAACATGGTGTAAAACAAATTCTATCAATGTAACATTGTGTAACAAAATATTAATGCAGGGACCAGTTCTGTCACAAACACTATTAATAAAAAGCTAATAATTAATAATACCACGAGTAGTGTGTCTCGCCTTCAGATAACACGCGACAACTCCAAAATGAATATTCAAGAACTTGTTAATACCTCTGCCTGCCATTCAATGTGCCTAAAATGATTTATATAAGCCAACATGCTGATCAAAATCCAACTCTAAGCTTGAAAGGAAAAAGTCCAATTCTGCTTGTGGACATTCAGTAAACAGCCCTTATCAGCCGCCCACGCATGTATCGATCTTTTTTTTTAATTTGATGTCGTAATTATGGCGTTCGTATGATATTAATTTATTGGGAGGCGCAGTGTTTAAATTATTTTCGGGCTACCGTTGTTCACTAATTATTTTCACCAAAACAGGATTTGTTATTACCTCTAAAAGTTTAGAATAAATTAATACGCAATTAGAGATTAAAATATTTATACCTACGGTGAATTGGATAAGGTGCTAATTTCTTTAAAAATAATCAATACCTCAGAACTGCACAACGCAACTATCAGAAACAAAAATCAATAGATATTTCTCAAATGAACTTCAGTAATTCAGAGACTAGTTTCATCCATACATGTCAAAACCCTATTGGCTTTACCGCAGATCGATCAAAACTAGTTCCACCTTCATTTCTGCCTACCCCATGCACCATACATGTACATAAACAAGTCCATTCATTCCAGAGATTAAACGTTCATGTTTAAAAAGAAAAATAACGCGGGACCGGCACAGCGGCAGATTGCATCTGTGGACCGTCTGCACTATCAATCATTCTTTATCGTTCTTTTGCCGTGGACTGTACTGATTAAATTATTCCACGGAGGTGACTTAATGAAATAGCCAGGTTAGGGAGGATTCACACTGCGGTGGTTGCGACTCACAATCGTGCCTAGGGCGCGATACAGATACGTTATTTCCCACATTGTTTACGACTATCTTTACATTTTTAAATAAAAAAATCGCCTAGTTTGCAAAATGGATAAAAATGTACGATTTTGTCTTTTACGATGAGTTCATCATCGTCTTGAGAGCGCTACTACGCCACTCTGAGCCCGATAAATTGATTTTAATTTTGGCTTATTAGTCGATTTCAAATTTACTCGCCCGAAACAGTCGAGTGGACACTTTTTATATAAAATTCAAAACGTGCCGGTTGCTTATACGCATATCTGGAGTTGTCGATTGACCTACAATTAAATTAATGACTTTCGAATCGCCTACAGAAAACAATTTTTTTTTTAAACTCTCGATTCACCCTTTGCGGGCAAGTAAATTCGTGCGAAAAGATTAGACTAGATTAGAGCTATAAATATAATAACTATACATAAGTTGAAACAGGCTGGTGTTTGCCATGCACCAGCCAGTCCAGTCTAGACAAACATTTACTAACTCAAACTCACAATCAAAGACCATTCATGCACCCATTCATTCATACTTAAATCACCTTTTGTACAAAATCTAACAGTAAACTTAATAAATAGTAGCATAGCTCTAGCCACAAATCGTGGCCCGCAGTGTACCTTATTACGTCAAGTTATGAACACGCAAACACACAATTGTGCACATAGCAACATCGCACATCATGGCGGCACGGCCAATAAATATGCATACATTGTCAATTAATAGCCTATATTAAATTAATGGACGCTTGCTATTTAGAAATGAAACGGTTAAAGGATTAAAGGCGAAAGGGTTCTGCACCTGTTTGAGATTGATAAGTTTTTAAGTAAAGATGTACGATAAAATCTTGCGTGAATTGCAAGTCTTTTATAGCGTGAGCCGTTATCCGATAAATACAACAAGGGAATGTTTGCGTTTCGTCCATTTATACCAGGAATTTTTAGAAGAAAACAATTATTTAAAAAACAATCGATCTCAATCGTAACTCCACAATACTTTTTTGCACTAATTCTTAAACTAAGTACCGGGACAAAAAGTATCTTAAGTGTTAATCCAGGTGATAAACAATTTGTGTGCCAAATTTCATCTAAATCCGTTCTGTAGTTTTTGCGTGACAGAGTAACAAACGTCCTCACAAACTTTGACATTTATAACATTAGTGGGATTAGTAGGATTCCCAAATTTTCTCAATCATTCCCAAACTTGCGGAACCCAAAACCGTCAGCAATAAACCAAGTGAGCCCGTTTCGAATCACGAATAAGGGATTCATAATAACAGAGCCCTCTAAGATATACTATGTACCAATTAGTTAACTTCTTGTCTTGACAACGGATTGGCCGACACCACAATATTGATTAACTGAAGCTCCAGATAATTGGCTATGTGGTTATTAATTAGTTCCCCTTTGAATATATTAATATTTATAAGTAATTTAGTGATAGTACTGAGATCATAACTCCGTTTCATTTTCGAAACGGGTTCTGCTTTGGGTTATTCGATTAGGGAATTGATCGTCTAGTGGTAAATCATACGAGACCGGTACAGCTTCTGTGCAACGGGTTGAAAATAAGTGAGATATATTGGCTGGGAACGGCCATTTTTTTATTTTAAAATAAATTTATTAAAGAGTTTTAAATTGAACTGAATGATTAGCTATTGCTACGCCTTTCATTATTTTGACAAATGTGGGATTAATCCCTATTTAAGAAACTAGGTGCATGCCTCAAAAACCACTTTAAGAATGTTCATAGATCAGTCAGTCGGTTGTGTACTTTTTTCTACAACCACGGCTATTCAGACTACCGAGAAATAAACGTTAACGAGATCAATACCGAAATACCTTCTCAGGTTATTTCGCAACAATTTATTTAGTTAAATTAACCGAAGCACATCGTATTTGCATTCGATTTCCATAACGCGGCACAGGCGTATCGAGTGGCCATACGTCACTGTAACCGCGAGATACAGCCCGTATGGACTGCTTGATCGATTGTGCGATTCAGACATCGAGAATTTTACGGTATTGAAACGTCGTTAATTTAATTTTGTTACGGTTGGAGCGATGCTCAAATAATTATTGGGGGCTTCTAATTATTTTTGTTACCTAGGATGATTGATTTTCATTTTCATGGTTATTTTAATTACAATTGGTTTTTGATATAGTGTCTTTTGTGTGATGTCTTCAAAGAGAAAGAGATCATAATTTAAAAAAACTTGTTTTTTTTGTAATGTAAATTTCTTAAAATGTAAGATATTCTTCACACAGTGAGTTCACTATTGCTACACTTTGGGCACGTGATATAAAATAACTAGAAAAGGTAAACAAAAAACTCATCCATTTTAATGAGCACAAAAAGTAGAGAGTATTCCGTCAAAACAACTAAATATTTAACAACATCGTACTAATATCGTTTGTCATAAATAATCCCCGCTCCTTCATTATCGGAGTTCAGATGAGATGGCCGGTTTTTTGCCAACATCGTGATTTATCCAAAGGAAATTGTCAGACAACTAATGGCTCTTTGTTTATTGATTTATATGTTGCAATATTCGGTAGCAAGAAGGGTCGGTATAATATCGGTACTCGTTTTTTTCCCCGCTTGATTGAGCTACTGCATAATCCACCCACGAGAAAATGTCTATTTCGATCGCTCACAGCCCAACCCACCGAAGCCTTTTTAATTTACACTCGTAATCAAAATTATAGGGTTCGTAGATTGGTGTGAATTAGCGAGTAAAAATTTAATGGGAACGCTTCTAGGATGTATCTTTATTAAGTTTTTTTTTTTTTGAGGTTGCTGTACAGGAAATTATTTTAGAATTAATTAAAGTTTTTGATATATTGTTTTGGAAAGACGATAATAAAGTTTGGAACAAAAAGATCTGATAGCTTGGTTATTTGGTAGCTGACTTTTGTGGCACATAATAGTCCTATGATTTTAAGACATGTCTCACGGTGAGACAACGAGATAATTTGCGATGTTTTTGGACGATTAAAAAATCTTGACTTTTACAATCACAGCATCTGAATATCTATTGCTACAATAACAGTAAATATTCTCGTTTCACATAAATAACAACCCTGCTTACCCACACCAACAAAAACAAGTGTAAACAATCTACATTTCACGACTTCTGACCAATGTAGAGCGATATTATTCAGTCACGATCATTTGAATGTCGTGCGAACATTGAATTTTATAATGATTTATTTTCTACAAAGTATAAAGTAATAAAGCTCCCGTCATAAAGCTGTTTCAGATTTTTTTATTAATTGGTAGCTTCTTTGGGTTCCGTGCCCAAACGGGACTGTAGTACTTCCGCTGTCAATAATTACTTTGGTGACAGAACCCTAAAAAAACAAAGACCTGCCTGTCTATTCTGTTACTATCTCACCGTGAGAACGTAGGTGAAGTGAGCTGTCATTCCATCTGATGCTAGGGATTGACAATAATGACAGCTCACTTCACCCTAGTTATCACGGTGAGATTTATACAGAATATCACTGCATATCTATTGAAAGGTCTGCCAGTTGACATAAGGAGTAAAATGAACAAAAATAAATTTAAAAATATTATTCAAAAATACATATGTTACAGTGCTACTCTTTAAATAGTAATAATCTTTAAATACTAAGCTTATTGAGTGTATAGAGACTCACCACAGTCAAACCACTACTATGGTTTATTGGGGCTTAGTTTATAAGTTATACTTACCATATGTGAATATAAATAAATAAATAATAATCCGTCTGTCACAAGGCGGATATCTTTTTAACCGTTATAGGTGAAATAAAAACAAATGAAATAAAGTTTAAAATTAAAGAAGTTTATATATAGGGAACGTGTTTAGTGTTAAATATTACACGGTCGTACGGAATTCTTCGTGTGCGAGACCAACTCGATATTAGCCACTTTTAAAATTAATTGACTGCATTTTAAATACAGTTACTTACTTAAAATTTTGTTACATAAAATAGTATCAGTGCTACTTTCTCTTTAAATGACGTGACAAATGCTCTAAAATTATACACATTACAAAATGGTGAAGAAATTAATGAGAGAGATAACGTAGCAAATTAGGAAAGAGGTAGTTAACGTCTTGTTTCGAAGTTTTATATTAATTCTGAAATCATGTGTAATTAATTATTTGATTTACACGTTGATTCAACTTAACGAACCAGGGGGTTTCCTCTTTTAGTCCGTCAACGAAGAGACAAATCCGTCCGAAAATAGTTGATCCGTCAAAACAAGAGTCAATATATTTTTTCGGACGGTTAAATTTACTTCATTAGTAGGGACATCTTTCAAATCGTGATGTCATTCATATTTAGTTCGGGCTCCGAACTAATCTTGTGTCCGTAGGTGATAGAACAGCCCGTAACTTGTGTCGAAACTACGGACTTCTTGTTTAGAGGTTTTTTTTGTTTATCCTATACCTACTGACCCACTGCTGGACAAAGGCCTCCCCCAAGTCCTTCTAGGAACTCTTTTTCTGCACCACCTCGAACACGCGTCGTTTCGTCCTCGCCACCGCTCTCCGTGCCGACCGCAGCGGCGTCGTCCATCTTTAGGCACCCATTGTGTAGAACCTTTGCACAGCGGTCATCCGGGTCCCTAATTCACTATGACCACTTAACGATTCCTTACTTCGAAACCCCGTTAATTCCTTAGATCACACACGATATCTGCTAATAAATATCGACAAATTGTTTTGGAACATACAGAATACGAGTATGATATTTCGATTCCTTACCGTTACATTGGTTTCTACATAACACGATATTGACGTAGTTTGAACGTAGTAAGATTCCGCGGGGAATAGTTATAACCATACAGAATTGGAGCCCTGCATGTGGCTGATGTGATCCGCCTAATCCCACAAAAAGGAACATACATTCCTTAATAGAGCTTCTCCATATTTCACAATACCTACAAAAACTTAGTCTGACTTTTCTGATACTGGAAACGTCTGGAAAGTTGCCCTCAAATAGCATTTCTTTACTACCGCACCGAATTAAATAAAATCCTTCAGACAATTTGATATTCTGTTCCTGAATCCAACACACGAAAGTATCAGACAGCACTAACCACAAAATTAAAGCCGTCGGGAAATCCACGACTAAAAATATTTTGGACGTCCAAATTGAATGTTTTGGTGACCACAAATTATTTTGACCGTTCCTTCCATAAAAACAAATGGTCATTTAGTAGCATGGGAAGCATGGAATGACGATATGGTATTCAATTTATTCTTCACGGTCACTGTTTTACGGATCATCAGCAGTGTGATTTGGTTTGGACTCTTTTATTTTGTTGCGGCTAAGTTGAAAGGAGTTATTATATTTTCGTGTTGTTTTGATTTAGAGTGCTTAAAAAACAGATAATTAAGTGATGATGACTGGATCTTTGGCATAATCAACCTATATTCTTTCCACTACATGAACACAGGTCTCTCTGAAAGGGGTTCGGCCATAATCCATCACAGGCCCAGTGCGGATTAGTGGATGTCACATCTGCCCTGCTAATTGTAAATGCAGTACTTGCAAAAAAGCGGTTTTGAGAAAAACGCAGAAATCTAAAAGTAAAATTTTCATGCAAGTGCTGTTAACCTCGTTATCAAAAAAAAAAAATACTTCCAGTACCCAAATATTTTTATTTTTCCCACATAGGTTTGCCCCTAAGGATGCCATTTCCGCCAAAATGTGAAAACCCATAAGTGTTGATTACTGCAGATACAATTAGCAGGGCAGACATATTTCGTAGTCTATTTTTAAAGTGAAAACTTCTTTAGATGCGTTGTGCATTTTTGAGATGGGGAAAAACAATTGAACTCGCGACACTGTTACCACATGAGTTGCTGTTACCGACACCACTGATAACACGAACGTACGAATGAACAACGTCGAACGAACGCTGAACGTTGAACGTTGTTTAATCTGACGATTAAAAACATACCTACGTAATTGTTCAAGTTTTCACTTCTGTCGGCACTCCCGGAGTGCCACTGTTTTCTAGGACATACCGATTTCTTCACGCTGTTTCCTTCATCGTTTTGAGAGCATTGGTGATGAAATTAAATTCACAAAATAAAGTCTTGGGTCCTGGGATATAAATAACACAAAGTTATGTGCCTGCCTGTATTAACACCCATGACCTACCACACGAAAGCCGGGACCGTTATCACTGGGGCAACACTGCTTGTCAGATTGACTGGATCTTCACTGTCGTTTAATTAATCCAATTCCGTTGTTTCGTAACTGATACTAAGACAAAACAATGCAGATGGTGATGTATGACTAACACTGAATTAGTAATAGTAACCTACTTGACCAATCACATTGTGCCCTGCCCACTGCCACTTAAGTTTGGCAATTCTTCGGGCTATGTCGGTTACCTTGGTTGTGGAATGGCGACAGCGTACAAGAAGACGTAAAGTTGGAAGGCCTCCCACAAGGTGGACCGATGACTTTGTGAAGGCCGCAAGAGTCCGCTGGATGCGGGAAGCACAGAACCGGTCGAAGTGGCGGAGGTTGGGGGAGGTTTATGTCCAGCAGTGGACGTTTTTCGGCTGAAATGATAATGATGATGACTAGCTGACGAAATCCACAAGAATATATTAAGCAAGACTGAGTTTTGTGTAAATTCTAAGCCTAATAACCTATATTTTTAAGGCCCATATTTAAGTTTACTCTAATAAATATATACTTACCTTTAATATTTTCAGTGGATTGAACCTACATAGTAAAAGCATACAAACATCACGAGAGAACACAGGACATTCTTAGTACCTCATAAACAAGAACGTACATATATTTACATTTCTTTTACGAATGTCATGTGGCGACAATCGAGTCGCTCGTGCGCACATTACTAGCGAGCCTAATGTCATGTAATTACTGCTTTGTAACGCGTGTTAGGCTGCGCGCATACTGGCGACTAATGCCACCGCGGTTAGTGACGGGCTCATTATGAGTGCGACAAAAAGTTTAAAGTTTAGTAGCGGTGTTGTGCGCTGGAGTTTTAGTATCGCTTCTGTATATATGTATGTGGTATTTTGGATTATTATGTTAAGTTAGGTTTCAGCTGTCTTTTTATCGTGTTTCATGAATCGTAAGGTGATGTTTTGAGATTTAAGTTCAAACTAGCGTTTGCCTGCGGTTCCGCCCGCGTGAATGTCGTTTATCGTGTATAAAGTAGCCTTAGTCCTTCTCCTTATCCCAGGCTATATCTTTGCCAAATGTCATAACCATCGGTTCAGTGGTTTAGGCGTGAAAGTGAAACAGACAGGCAGACAGAGCTACTTTCGCATTTATAACATTATTAGGTATTCACTATATACTCGTACTAGTTTGCGCATCAATTTCCATACATAGAGCACTCCCTTTTTCGTCGGTTATAAAAAAACAGATGTTGATAGAAAAGTGCAATACACGCGGTCAAAATGTAAGGAACCGCTAATTGTTTCAACGAAAATGATAATTTACTGTATGTTACATATGACTTAATTTTCATAAGCAACTGTTGAGACTGTCACTGCATGAGAGAATAAACCACGCGAAAATCAATCGTCCTTTATTTTAAGTACCTTACCTTTGAACACTCAAGCTTTATTACATGCCTATCAAATATCAAGACTCATTGAACCACATTGGCTGAACCCAACAGGTTTGAGCCAGCATCCTTCATTATAAATTCATTTGCGCGCAATGTGCGATGTCATGACTTTGATTATTGCCCGTGATGAGTGTTATTAGGTCTTTTATTGTTTAAAAGTATTGGTTTTATTTTTTTTGGGCCAGTATTGATGTAACTCAGAGTCAGAAATAGAATTATTGATTTGAAATAAATACAGTAGTTTATAGCATTGAAAACAGAGTTGATTTATCGCTGGACATAGCTTTGAAGTTACTCGTGCTACTGAGCTCAACATGGGCAACTGAAATGGCGCAATTTTTGACAACTTTAATACTATTTTCGCTACTAGCTTCTGCCCGCGACTTCGTTTGTCGTAGCGTGGTGTTAAATAGCCTACAACCTTCCTCAAAAAGTGGGCTATCAAATGCGAAAATATTTTTTTCAAATTTGACCTGTAGTTCCAGAGATTGGAGCGTTCAAACAAGCGAACCATTCAGCTTTATTATATTACTTTACATCTGCCCGCGACTTCGTTTGCGTCAAATTTCTTGCTCCCCGACCCACCTCGTCGCTTACCTCGCCTGCTCGTGCGAGTACTTCGTATTCGGACTTTTTTCTCTTTGCTTGGCTCCTAAGGGTCTTATCGTGATGTTATTTAGCCTATAGCCTCCGATAAAGGGGCTATCTAACACTAAAAGAAAATTCCAATTCAAACCAGTAGTTCCTAAAATTAGCGCGTTCAAGCAAACAAACAAACAAAATCTTCAGCTTTATAATATTAGTATAGCTTGTAGAAAATTGTTCATTGTTGCCAAGAAGTCATATTTTACACAATTACCAAAAATTACGAAAGAAATTGCCCATAAGAAATTTGAAGTTGCGGATAAGTCATCTTCATTAGCATAATCCTTCTTTCTACATAAGTACTAAGAGAATATCCTAATACAATCCTGAACTATCGTAGCCACAACATTACTTCCTATAAATCCTTTTTAACATTACTTATATCTATGACTTGCATTTCATCTAATAGCTTTCCTAGACGTATGAAGGACGTAGCCCGTTCTAAAACATACATGCTCCGTAGCAGTCATTCTGTATCGACTGGAGAGATACGTGTATTGACTTATCTGCCTATCATTGATGAATGTGTAGGACACAGTCAGTGTTTGTTTTCAGATGCTTATTTTTACTTTTGTCATTTCCCTTACCATGGTTTACTTTGTTTTACATTTATTTATTCGTGTATTCTGCCTGTAACAAAGAAGAAACGACTCTAAGCCACTGCAAATTTAGTAACAACAGTTACGTAAAGTTAAATCATAGATAACGTCAGTGTCAACATTTTTTTAATGTTAAACCTTAACACTTGGGGAAGTCTTTGTCCAGTAGGATAGTATAGGCTAAACGAAAAAAAAGCTTAACACAGTCATTACTAAGAAAAGGAAAAAGTTTTCATCTGTCACATAAAACAAGCAGTCATTTAATTTAAGCGTGGTGCTGGCATCAACATCTGAAAATACCAGTGAAATAATCCAAGAAATATTCCGTGTGGTTCCGGACGTAAAAGAATAGCACCATCCCATTTCTTCCCGTTGGGGTCGTAGAAGGCGGCTAAAGGACTTACTAGAGAATGGGCAGCAGCGTTCTCTATACATTTGACCACCATACTGCGATCGCCAACCCGCCTGCCAAGCGTGGGGATTATGGCGACGTCTTTCGGCTGAAATGATGAGTCCAAGAAATCCCAGTAAAATAATGCCACAATTTCAGAATTTAACCTCAAATCTTCTTTAACAGGAGAAACCTCACAAATGCAGCCTCTGCTCCAAGTCGTTCCCGACTCCTGGTGACCTGAAATCTCACATGTACGTCCACAGCGGATCCTGGCCTTACAAGTGCCACATCTGCTCTCGAGGGTTCTCTAAACACACCAACCTGAAGAACCATCTGTTCTTGCATACTGGTAAGTAACACTCCATTTTTTACCATCTTTTATTCTTTCACAAAAAGGACGCCCGTGTCCTACCAGCGGGACCGTTACCGGCTGATTTTGCTACCATTTTTTTAAATTACGTCCTTTTAATTACGGCAGAGGTTGTTGGGTGGATGGAAAATTAAAAGAACTTGCTAGTGTAGGTACTGTATACCCGGTAGTTGAATAATATAATCTAGAAGTCTACAGGGTCTAATATGTGCCTACCATAGCTCTCCACGATGAGAATGATGACATTCAGAATGTTTTTTAACAGAGTAAAATTTGTACGCGTCTCTAAAACCTAGAAAAAAAATACAAAAGTATAAATCAGCACCCTAGTTGCTTAACACACTATTATTCACAATATGAATCTCTTGTCGGATATTGCTAATCCATTGCTTAATATGTTTGATAAATTCTTCTGCTCAACAACGTAAATAACGCAATGTATGTTGTTTATCTGTCAAAATGAAACCCATTTCTACTTTTAGTGTGTTAAACAACTATCCCTCTGAAGGGTAATTTCGTACGGAAACCAAATGAATCATTTAGGTAATTTCGATCCAATCCAATGTTATAATTTGTATACTTTTAGCTGTAATGGACTTCTAACTTCATGTGACTTTTTTTAATATTTTGTTTTCTTTTGTTACAGCTAAACATCAAAGGAACAGTGCCAGGGATGCTACCTGAATTGAGAAAAAAAGTTTATGTTTACATTTACATCAAAATTGATGTAAAGTTACATTATTTTTTTACATTAAGACTTTTTAACGTCTTACAAAATATAAAAGTGTGATATTAGACTAATTAGTTGTAAGTGTTATCTATTTAGGTAGTATTTATGATTTGCTTATTTTACTTAAGGTTTAAAAAGAAGGGATTGATAAATTTGAAGTTTTGGGGATTTGTATAATTATTAAGATTTTTTGTACGTGTATATAAATTTGACGTTTATAATACGGTTTTTATGGACTTAGTTTTGGGGTGTAAAGTATTTTAAATTAATTTATATTAGTATTTTGGAAGAAATAAATAAGCAAAATCAAGTCTAGAATAGCTGTTGTATCTGTAGGATAAACTATTGCTATTATAAACAATTATAATGTTGAAAGTCTAAATTATTTATTTACCGGACATTTTATAAACTTATAACACTAATTGAATGATGGCAAATGAGTTTTTATTTCCAAAGTGTCTCTAAAGAATTACACAATAGTGGCGATGAAATTACCGCTGTGATAATTGTTTCATCTATCTTAAAATTAAGTGCCAAATCTACAAAAACGTTAACGATAGTTTGAGTACTTTTATCGGAGCAATAATTTGATCGCATTAAGAGATGATGTTGAACCGTTTCGAACAGATATTCTTTTTTTGGCTACACAGTAGTCTGTCAACTGTCAGAATTACTACATAGACTTATGTAGAATTAGATGTAATTGTAAATTTTAATTATAACGGCTTAGGATACTGGATATACATACATTGAGTACGTGTATTGTGATTACGTCTCCGTCCATTTTATTGTAAATATAGTTTAAGGGTGCTTACATGCAACGAATTATTAAATTATGAATATTATTTATATTTTTAGATAAGTATTTCAGTAAATAAATTACTATAAATTACAGAGCATTTTATTTCTTCACTAAGTATGAATGATACAGAAAATCCAATTGGTCAAAAAGGTATGTTTCACAATAATGAATACTATCAAATTCCAAGAGAAAAGCCTATTCCCTAAACTCAGTGTAATTTATTTTGCAAAATAAATCATCATCTACCTAACCATGTTGGGGCCAGCTTCCAGACTAACTGGATGCAGCTGAATACCAGTATTATACATGGAGCAACTGCCTATCTGAGCTCCACAGCAGAAATTTCAACCCAGTAAGTGGGTAAACAGTACCCCTTTTTTACAATAATATACAGTGACTCTTAAATCTGGGTGATAGGTACCCACCAAATCACAAATATTATTATTTCAGATACCTCGTTCTGTGACAGTTTGAAATCTATAGGTGGTAACTTTCTATAGAACAGTGAGTGCACAAAAGTCAAATTGGCGCCTACTATTTAATTTGAAGTAAAATTATTTTAAGTCTAAACATGAAAGGTAGGTTAAATAAATAGATCACCAAAATCCCAGATTTAATCATTATATTTTATTACAAAATTTACTCAAGTAGGTATCAACATAATATCTCAAATCTGGTTCATATATGACACATTAAACTGCGTAACAAAAATCGTACTAAGCGAAATATATAGGACAAGTAAAATCACGATTCCGCAGTAATGAAGAACCAAAGTCAAAAGAAAGTATCTTTAAAGATGAGTATCAGAACCTCATCAAGTAACAATAAACCAAAAGTGGCTAAGAGTTACCACTAAATGACGTATAATATATACCTAGTGTATCTACACACATCGATAGCCCGAAACATGTAGAGGCATTGGTCAAAGCTTCGAAGAGGCGTAACAGGGTCCCATAAACGACAGGTAGCTTATCAATCGCTTTAGACAGCACTATAAACTGTCTCCATCGAACCAGCTTACGACATCCAATACACAGAACCTCATAAAATATGACTCTATAACATCATCATCCGTACGTCATTACTTGTATATATGGTGGAGGGGGCCATGTCAACCAGCGTGAAACCAGCAAAACTAATCGCAATTTAAAACTATCTGCTTTATATTTAGAAGTTTCTCGAACCGAGTAGGCGTTGTACACGCAAGCCCTCGACTGATTTGCATAAAACAACTCCAGTGGAGTGTATTAAGACTTAATTGTTGCTGCTGTTGAGTGTCCGTGCCTTGTGGGACGCTACATGAACCGTGGTCTCGATAAAAGCCATACCAACATTTCATTGGCGAGGAAATTCAATGTTGAACGTTATTTATTGTTAGATTTTATTATTACTTCGATTTTATTTGGTTTTGCGATCGTACGATGTGATTCATTCTTCGGAGCAAAGTGTGGATACTGATGTGTGAGTCAGGAATAAAACGAGAACAAATTATACTGCACAATTTTTGGTTGCATCTAAATTTATATAACTTCACGACGGGTTTTTATGTTCACTTGTAGCACAAATCACTCAACGATTTTAAATCTTGGTTTCGTTTCTGTCAACTGTTTGTATTAAGTGATTTTTGTTGCAAGCCTTAATGATAGCTGAGAAAAGTATTATACCAACTCTCCCTAAAGTTGACAAACAATGTTAAGTTCATGTTAACAAGATCTTCACGAGAATTATTCTAGCTGTGGTAAAAAAAGAAAATGAATGAAAGTGTGGTAAAAAAAGAAATGAAATGTTCTAGTTAACTAAACTAAAAGCATTGCAGGCAGTACTTAATAAAACCTATAACCTGGTGAAGGCCGCAGGAATCCAAACCGATCGAAGTGGCGGTGCTTAGGGGAGGCCTATGTACAGTACTGGACGTCTTTCGGCTAAAATTATCATGATGACTTAATAAAAAAGAAGTGTGTTCAATTTCAATGCAAATACTTAAAAATAATACCTTTTATAATTAGTACTTTTATTGCCACAATAAAAACCTTTTTGTTTTTCTTGTTACTTGCTAGCCACCGGAACTGTCTTAGTTATTCTTGTTATTTATATTTATTGCTCCATGACTTCTAGAACCATTAATTTCATGACACCTCTTCAGATTTCCGGTGTCTGGCCCACCCCCACATTCATCTCAAATCTCAAGATATTTTCTAACAAAAAAACTAATTGCACAAGTAGCAGAATCTCAATTAATTATATAAATTAGCTGTAATATAAAATGCTTTACATAACTTGCGTCTGGTAAATAGTGGGTGCTGACATAATCATTTTACTTTCACTAAGTCAAAACTAATAAATTAAACTTATTGATTTATTTATAACGATTCTCTAATGACGATGATAAATGCTATTGACTTGACCAGCTACGTTTTCGTGAATTTATACAGCGTGTTTATTTTTGGAAGACAATTTAATTTATTTACAAAGATAACTCGTTCTTTTTCACTCGTATCAGAAAATTGGTACTTCTTACAGTTGTGAACAGTAAACTTTAGACATCAAGTTGGCAGTACGACTTATCATTTGTGGAGGAAATTTTAGTTTACTAGATTCAGTGCAATTTGCACCAATAGTATACTAAAATTTCATCGTGCAATCATCATTAAAAAGTGCAATATAAATTATGTGTGTGTATATTCTCATATTATATGTGTATTTTAAATAAGTGTTAATTGTTTTTAGGTTTTCGTTTTACTATTACACACTTTGATGTTTTTAATCTTCTCTCCTATCGCAGGTATGCTGGAAGAGATTTTTGAAGAAATAAGCTTCACCTTATACGTATTTTTCTGTTCCTTTTTTCTTGTCTGTTTATAAGTGTATGTAATTGTAGCTATAAATACTGAATGCAAAAAGCATAACTTGCTTCAACTTGAAATAGAACTTAGGTACTTTGAATTAAAGTTATTTTTCTGATAGTAGTTTACTTTGTTGTAAGATCGGATGTGTATCTATGGTACTTTCTATAGATAGTTAATGTGCATGCTAATGTGGGCATTATGAATGTGGAGGCAGTTTCGTACGCCCACCGTTCTTTGAATCAGTATTAGTTCTCAATGTGATAGTGGGCGAGCCCATTGCCCATTTGAATTTGCAATCCCGTGCTATAACAGATTTTTTAGTAAACTTTAATTACTTTTTCAAGATCCTGGGGATGATTACAGTAATCAGAACTGGAAAATGCACTTCTGAATATTCTCTACAAAAAAAGTTTAGAAGGTATTTCTCTCACATTAAATGCATAACTGGTTATTTGGAAATCAATATTCTAATAACATTGTAAAAATTTAAATAAATCTTTTTTTCTGTTGATTGTGTGTGACAGTTGATTCTATTATTACAATTTTCATAACAATATAAGCTCTTCTCAAGCTAATTACTGGGCAATACCATAATAGGTATTCATTTTCTGCCTTCTGACGTTAGAACTGTCATTAACTGTCTTATAATATTCTTATGAAAATTGGTAACCCTGCTTTGACGTGCTTTCCATGATCTCGAAATTAAACTGACTACGACTGATCTCGATACAAAATAGTCTACATCTGTATATAATTAAAACTCTAGTTTAGTACTCCGTACCATATAACCGGCGATTGATCCAACAAGACACGTCAATCAGTAACATTATAAATCTTGTATGATGATACAATTATTAACTTAAACCAACCGGGTGGTCCATTACCTATTGGACCCATTAGACCACCAAAATGCTTGGAACCAGTAAACGATCACGATGTTATATTAAACTCTTTCTGATTAACTATTAGTACAATATAATTTGAAAGTAGGCCTCGTTTTGTGTGGGTTGACTTATTAATTTTATGAAGTTTCTGTTTTGTTTTTTTACAGTATTGAATGTTCACATGAAAAGATTCACAGTTTTGGCTCATTTTATGCCTATGATATAGTGAAAAACTATATAAAACTTGTCGTGACGATATATTATTTGAGTGTTTTACTAGGTTTTAGCCACACTTCTTATTTTCTATCATCTATCTTAAAATTGACAAAATCTTAGTAAAATAAATCGTAGTTTTAATAACATAAAATATAAAATTTATTGGCTAACAAGTAGGTATACCAAGTTAAAGATTTCTCTGACTCCTGCGCTAGTTATATAACTGTATTGCAGGAGCCAGTGTCCTCCCGTAATGCAGAGACACAGTGTTTTGTTGTTTTATGTCAACACAAAAAGTAAAAAAAAAAGTACAAAAGCAAACAAAAAAACATTTTATAATATCTTGAGAAAAAACAAATAAAGTATGAAGCCAGACTAAAAAAATAAAGATAAAGTAGTGAAAAAACGTGGGAAAAAAATTACAATGAGAAAAAAAAATATAGAGAGAGAGAAATAATATAGTGTCCATCTTTCCGAACGGCACCGGAAGACTTCTGATTCATCAATTATTTTCTTAAAATCTAAAGCTCAAGTCGCAAACTTGTGCAAGCGGAGACAACTTTTTCGTCTAAATTCCATTTCCCTTTTTATTGAACTTACGACGGTCATTAGAAGTATTGCATTCACTATCCAAACGGTGATTACAAAAAGCTCGATTAAACTAACAATTGAGATAGGCGCGGCCGTACAATGCCATAGATCGCGCGACGGGAGTCGGTGTACCCACTACTACGACCACCAAGCACAAAATGAACTATGCTTAGGAACTGGATTTGAGCAATGATGGTTCAACAAACACTAGACGTTTACACAGTCCTATCGCCCGAACAAAAAATCTAATAAAGCTAAAGCAAAATAGAAGAGATGTTTGGATCAATATGGAGTGTTGTTCCGAACAAACTGCGTTGTCATAGACCATAATCGAGGTGAGACGGTGGCGGCTTTGTGCTCGGCCGTCATCGGCTTTTTGTAACGCTATCTGATGAGTATTGCTCCCATTTTGGTCGACAAAAAACCGATCGGTCGCCGCAACAATCGATGAGGTATATGCACCCACTATGACTGGGTACAGATACAGTAGTGCGCTGTTGTGTGGTTTTGGGGTCTTCAGAAAAACTTGTTCTCATAAAAACATCCTGCATTAAAACAGTAAGAGAATCGAATCAGAAATATAACATCCACAGTTCTTGGTAAAAAGTGGAGCAACATCTTTCGGTAAACCGGTGGTGCAGTTATTCAAAATATTTATAGATACTACATGCTTTTGCCACCATACAACATTATACTTATCTAGCATAATAGCAGACTATAATAAGATATTTTAAAACTTATTTCGGCTAGATATACTGTGGAGAGTTGCAGTTGTGCTGCGCAATACATAATCCAAAATATGCTTTAATAAATATAGGTCCTCGTACACCTCTTTAACTGTGTTTTTCTGAGCAACAATTTTTCACCCTAACTCTCTAGCTAATCAGGTGTCTAAGTACAAGCAGTAACACCTACTCTTCATCTAGTGAAAAACCGCCTAACTTCAAACATAAAAAACTAAATAAAAAACGGAAATTCAATAACAAAATCCATATTCAAATCTCCATAAAACGATTAGCGGGGTGTTAATTGAGGAAGCTTTGGAGCCATCAGATGATTTAAACGCCGTCGTTTTGCTCACTCGGATCGAGTCCTTAATAATCCCGATTAAACTTACGACCGCTGCTTGAATTAATCGATAATTGTTCATAAATCATCTGTGTTCGATTTGCACAAAGCAGCATCAGGGTGCGAAGATATAAATTTATCGTTGGAGAATAATATGGAGGATAGCGTGCTTAAGGTACATAAGTTGGGAATGAGCTGCAATCTTTGTTTATGATGTTGGCGCGAGAACCGGGCTTGGGAGGCTATTGGGACCTAATTGTGTGACTTATTCATGCGTTGAGGCGTGCTAGTAGCTAAGCAGTATCTTCGTTACTGTTTTGTTGTAACTGTCATGCTCAGTTTGGTGTAGGGGTAGGAGAAAAATCTTAGCAGTTCTGGTTCATTGCGATTAAAATAACTGAAAAGATAGTAAGTATCATTTTCATCATCACGACCACGGTTATAAGTCAGAACTTTTGGAAACGCATGCGGAGTTGACACCGAGAATAGATATAGTCAGTGTATTTTACTTTAGAGTTTGCAAAAACTTCCTCTAATCTTTTTAACATCCACATCACAACTTCACACATACATCAACTGGTAACTCAAATATGTTTTTGTACGGGACAGCTGATATTTTTTTCGTGATAACGATGTTTTTACCACGGAGAAAGTTGTTCAATTTGATGATCTGTACCATACCCATAAACATGACCACACCTTTCTGGGACGCCCTGTATATAATCGTCCCAAGCCACGTACTTCGTGGTACCACCTATTTCACAGATTATTTATTTCCCTTTTTTCAAAGGTAAAGAAGAAATCAATCTCAAACGAAATTACTTCCGATCCAAATATTAACACTAAACAAACAAAACCGAGAACAATACGAGGTATTATTGACAAGGCAGATCAATATTATTTGAACCACAAGCAAATACGGTAGAGGTGTAATTTCATCTAATGCTGAAACAAAAACTATTCCAATTGACCATCGCCACATCGCGCCAATCATTCCAGAACCATTGGAATAGGGATGTTAACAGTCAGAAGAAACATTTGGAGTTGATAATGTTTTGTGTTGCAACAATATTTGATTTAAAAGAGCGTCCTTAGAGTTTTTTACCCATTCGTTTTCTATAGGAATCTACTATACTTTGGAATTGGCAACTAGCTTCATCTTTGACTGACCTACCCTTTAATAATTCGAAATTACCTGTAATTAATATAAATTATGCTTTGAGTTAAGCTTCGTATGTACTCATTTTCATTCTCCGTTGTAGTCAGACAAAACTCTGTTTTGTATTTTTGAGCTGTTTTCTTGAAGATTTAAACGTTACATTTTTCGTCAAATTTAACATGATTTTTTTTTATCTTTCCAGATCAACAGCATCAGGTCTAGTGTATTGTTTGAAGATTCTTCTAACATGTCCGCAGAAGCTAAATAATAATAAGAACAATTCGTGTAGGTTTTGATAGAAAAATTACGTTATAGTCAGCAAAATCACCAACTATATGACTCTCCAGGTTGCGCTGGAAGTACTTAAGTCTCGTCATTTATGGAGGCTTTTAATACACCCTCATTCGTATAAGCCAACGCACCTTGATTAGCAACCTCTTGACCGTTACTTGCATCTGTTTCACTATCCACATTTCAATAAGGGCTCGATTTACATCCTTATATTACACCTTTCCGTATATTAAAAATACCTTTCATTTTACACCAGTCAGAGCAGAGACTGTCTTGGAAATATATTATGCGTAGACTACCGACTTAAGACGCAAAAACTGACAGTCACGAAATCACTATAAAAACTCGATAACAATGAAAGCACAGCCCTACCAACTGATCACCCTGAAGTAGGCTAGGCTAGGAGACGCGTGCCAGAGCAAAAACAATTTCGCTGGAGGAAAAAACCACGATATCCCTGCACCTCCGTACTACTTATCACAGGAGATTAAAGTTGCTTTTGTTGTGACAGGTTTTCTGATGGATTGTCGAGGAGATAGCTCACGTTCGAATCGTTGTTTGTAGTGCTGATTATTTTACAAGTGGTGTTTGTTGCAGTCTTTTATTTTCTTTGTGTACCTTCGATCACGTGTTCTGGTTTATGATGTAGGAATTCGAGAATACTGGTAGTGGGTGTTTTGTTTATACTTCCGCATTTTTTTGACCTGTTGGAACTCCTGAAATAAATATCTGCCATCTGATTTGATATACATACATATGACTCTTTTGAAAATAAACTATTTGTGAAGCTTTAAATCCTTAGATCGACTCGGCTGGGCAGCGTTAGGGAAGCTACGCAATATCCTCTCGTCCCACATGCTGCAGTGTCTCAAGACGTAGGTCTTTGCCAGGGCCTCATAAGAATACTTAAAGTCACCCATAGGGCAATAGAGATAGCCCTTTTCATTGCCATGAAGTTTCACTACGCGATTGAATCAGATATGAAGAGATCTGTAGGAGAACCAAAGTACCATAGCCCGAAAAATTGCCAAACTTAAGGGTACGGCACATTGCTCGTAGAACAGATGGCTGATGGGGCTGGAAGGTTTTGAGTGACCGCGTACTGAAAAACGTAGCGCTGGAAGGCTTCGCACAAGATGGACCGATGTGCTAGTGAAGGCCACAGGAATCCGCTAGATGCGAGAAACACAGAACCGGTTAAAGTGGCGGTGTTTGGGGGAGGCTTATGTCCAGCAGTGAACGTCTTTTGGCTGAAATCATGATGATGATGAAATTCTTAGTAAGGTAAAAGGTTTCTGACTGACTAGCTTTTCCCCATGACTTCTTCCGTGTGGAATTGTCCCATGACACTCGGCAATATTGAAGCTTCCCATTAATGAATAATATTTCAGAATCATACCAGGAGCTCCGAAGATTACCTCCTTCATACAAACTCACAAATCCCTATTTATAATACTTAACAGAAATATCATTAATACTTGGCCAAAGCTTCAAAACACTACTGTTAAATGTCAGCTACCTAATGTTATTTACATACGTAATCCTCAATCAATCAATCAACCCAGCCTATCGCAGTCCACTGCTGGACTTAGGCCTCTTCCAGGCAGCGCCACAACAATCTATCCTCCGTTTTCCGCATCCAGTCTGTCCCAGCCACCTTTTTAAGGTCGTCGGTCCAATCTAGCTGAGGGGCGTCCCACACTACGTTTGCCGATACGCGGTCTCCACTCCAGGACTCGTCTGCTCCATCGTCCATCGGTCCTTCGACAAACATGGCCAGCCTACTGCCACTTCAGCTTGCTCACTCTACAAGCTATGTCGGTAACTCCGGTTCTTTTCCGGATAATCTCATTCCTGATTTTATCCTTCAAAGAAACTCCGAGCATAGCCCGCTCCGTAGCGCGCTGAGCGACCTTAAATTTGTGGATCAGCCCAACCGTCAGTGTCCACGTTTCGGATAGAATCCTACGTACGCAATCCTAATTTTATGTTTATTTAATGTGTATCGTACCGATAACTTCATAATTGTGTTGAAAAAACTTTAATTATAAGATATTTATGAATAAATACAAATACATAAAGTTTTGAGTAGAATATTCTAAACATTTTTAGAATTCTTTATTTACCACCAATTAACCCAATTACTCCAATTATACCAAACAATAACTAACTGATACCCTCACAAAAAGCCATACATAGAAACGCAATCGGAATTTACACTACCGACCAATCAAGCAAAAAAAGAGCATTCCCCACTATTTAGCTATACAGATCCATAAGTCTAATCTACCCATCGTAATGTCAGTCGCATAAAGGAAGCGACCGACCGTTGGCAGGTGCGTAGTCACCTGTTCCACACCCCCCTCCTGCGCCCGCGCCACTGTCTCACCCCCGCGACCGTTAAGTAATTCGGATACATTGACGTAACGACTCATTATCAATGAAAGGGTGACCGGAAAAGGTGGTAATGATTTTTGTTTAGGCTTGGAGGTTAAAATGAGGATATTTTTCGGGTTGATGCAGATGTCACGGTTTTTTTATCTTTGTATTTTGACTGATTTTGTGTTAAAATTCAAGACAAGTTAGAACTTTTTGAAAGTAAGATTAGAATAAAATGGTATTTTTCACTCACCCTTCACTGCTAGCTAACTGTAAACTAAGGCGAATAAACAAGGTTTTGCCACAATTACTTAAGAACCCCTCAGTCTACTAAGACATAAACCGATACTAGAACATGTTCTTCATAAATATTATTTTCAAGCACCTTTTTTTTTTGGATGATTTACCTCTGCGTTGAACTCTTTTGTATGTGGCATATGAGCTCACGTTCGAAACAGGACGATAAGCGGAAAAAGTGCTTCTTGCCTTTCCGCGCCTAGCTATGGTGAGAGCGACCAGGGATACGAATCTTTGTTGCAACTCTCTGAGTCCAATAGGTTGCCTTTAGTTATTTTTTGGTATCAATAATATTGCTTGATTTTGCCAAACTTCACTGTTCTCAGTGTTAAAATTACAATTTTTGCAAGCATTTTGAATATGTCTTTCTCTCTTATGTAAACACTGCTTATACCTATGTTGTCAAAAATGAAACAGCAGGAGTTATTAACTAAAATTCCAAAGCAATAATTATCCTGCTTGACAGTGGTGGCGCTTGCGCACTCGCTAAAGCATCGATAATAAAAGAGGGCGTGGTCTATTCTGAGTCACAGACTACCCGGTAATGATGAAACACGATCTTTATTAACTTCGTGTCCAAGTATTAAAGTCTAACAAAAGGTTTTAGTAAAGCATTTAGTTACAATAGTCTGCAAAATTACCAAACAAAAAAGGTTTTATATCCTAAACAGTAGATACAGCTACCTTAAAATATCTATCACGACTTAGAGCTTTCTAACAACGTGAACTGTAAAATCGAATCAATGTCCAGATGGTTTCTCTTTTAAATTGAATTTGATGCAATAAAAAACCAAATTTTAGGCTTTCAGAGACTCTGAAAGGCTCCATTGCCCGGTCGAATCCATTCGAATTTGTAATCAATTGAAAAAATAGCTCAGTGAAATAACGGTTAAACTGTAAATTGGATTTAAAAAAATTAAGTTAGCTGAAAATGTCAAAGGTCATTTTAATTTCAGTATCAATACACCATTTTGATCGAATATTTTTTCGTGTTAGAAACTCGATTAGTGTTTCCGTATTTTTTTAGTCGTTTGAGCGATATGAAAAACCCGGTTGCAGTAGAATTATCTTCTTTATTAAACACAATTATTTATCTAATGTATACTTGAATTGGTACTGTATCACTATTTCATGCAGTCCGATTTATATTTCTTGCAAATGCGCGTGTAACCTCTTTGTCGCTGCTTGCGTCTTTTTCTGGGCGGCATTTGAATTTGATAGACTGTTCCATTTGAATCGATTTATGCTCTTTAATCTAACGTAGTCTATTATCAACATAAGCTTCATTCTTATAGTACCAGAGCACTTGCTTTTCCACTTACTGTGCTTTATTTTTTGGAGTTTTCCTCTATTTTTAAAAACACTAGCTTCTACCCACGACTTCATACGCGTGAATTTTTCGCAACGCACCACCTACCTGACACAGTAGAGCATGCGGTGGAGGTTTTCCCGGGTTGGGCGGAGCACCGCCGTGTCCTCATTGAGGCGATCGGCGGCGGCGATCTCTCGCGTACGGCCCTGGTCCAGGCCATGGTACGGAGCGAGAGTGCATGGCTAGCAGTCGCTTCATTCAGCGAAGCAGTGACGCTCGCAAAAAGGGAGGCGGCGCACGTGAGGGAGATTCAGTACATGCGCCCTCACGGCTGTGGCCTTCGCAGGAGATGCCCTGGGCGTCGCGAATCAGCGTCAGGCTGATTCCCGGCCACCGTAGGCGCGAGCTTGCGGACGGCGAGTAATGGGTAGCTCTCTGTCCGGTAAGGACCAAGCCCGGGTCAACGGCGCGTTGTGTTCCACGCGTGCCTCAAAGATATGTCAGCAACAACTGATGGGGCCCGCAAGGGCCGATGCCTGCCAGGGGTGCGGGTTGTTCGAAAGAATTACCGAGGCCCCTGGCACACAGGCAACTGAGGGAACACGGGTGGGTTTTAGTCAGTAAAAGTCTGACACGCCCTCCTGCTCCACCCAGAGCGGGAGAAGTCATTTGATGATTTCCCACCCAGAAAAAAAAAAACACCTACCCTTAATTTTTGCTAGGCTCCTGATTGCACAGCGTGAAATTATTACAAAGCTAACTCAAGAAGTGGCCTATAAAATGTAGAACGATTTTTCAAATCCGATCAGTAGTTCCGGATATTACGAACAAACTCCGTTATACTATAGCAGATAATGTTATATCTAATAATCGTTGATGGTATTGAATCTTTCTTATGGGTGTTACTAGTGCGTTCATATCCAAATGAAAAAGGTAAGATTTTAGCAGTCATACCGCTATGCCATTCTATTGTAGCGGCATACACACATACACGTATAATTTACATATATGTAAACATTTTATTTACATATATGTAAATTATACGTGTATGTGTGTATGCCGCGTATGTGTGTGTTGAACTTAAGTACCGAATACTGAACACAACAACAAAAGCATTCGTGCTACAGATACTAAACAAGAGCCGACAGTTTAACGCAATGTACCGCAGTGTGACGCAATTAATGGTTTTTCTTCAATTATTTTTTTATTTCATTATTTTTTATTTTATTTTGAAGAAGGCACTCAACAAAAACTTACAGACTAACAAACCAGTGATATAAAGAAAGTAATATAAAAAAATTGCTAATAACAATCCTCCACAAAGCAAAATTATGCATAAAGTTAAAGTATAAGTCTTAAAAGAAGCTTGGAGAGCTTAATTATTTTGTAAAGACCACAAAGATTCACGAATTATGGCAAATGCAAAAACAGAAGTCCTAACAAAGCCTAGATACATTTTCAATAAATACCAACTAGAAGCCTCGAATACGAATGTAATGAAACAACATAATGTTAACCACACGGGCTGGGGTCGCGGGACAGGTGCTATGCGCACGCGCCGACCGTTAGCAGTAGAAAGTGCGCGACCGCGCCGGCACGCGAATACTGTGACTACGATGTTACAATTAAAATATAGATATTTTGTCTGATGCTCTTTTCGATAATGAAAGTTGTTAATGAAGAAAGCTGCCTTAGTTAATTCGTTTAGATTCTGAATGCATATTTTACACTTTTACCCTGTCATGTTTAAGACACGCATGTGTATGGCTTTATAAAGTGATTCATGTGTATCTATACAGGAATGGTATATAAACAGAAAATTACCTGTGTATTATTTTTTTATTTTTTTTCTGTTTAACCTTTTCACAACTTTTTGGGGTCGGCTACCAGTCTAACCGGATGTAGCTGAATAACAGTATTTTATATGGAGCGACTGAGTTGTGGAGGTCAGATAGGCAATCTGACCTGCACAACCCAGTCGCTGCATAACACGATTCCCCGTGTTAAGACTGGTTCTCATCTTTCAGGCTACTGACGAATATGGAATTATTAGATAGATGAGATTATCATTTAGATAGATGGAGCAAATTTTTGAGATTTCTACTACTTTGTAGATACTCCATGAATATTTCACTAGAGCATGTGAGGCAGAACCAACCACCCAGAACGTCCTTGTCAAGGAAGCTCGCCCTATTAAGGGTGGTGAAAGGGGTGAGGGCTCCGGTATACCTAATTGGTCACGTGCTGATTCACTTGAGTTACCACATGATTTTCCGTACGTAGTTTCAAAGATTCGACTATAAGCATGACTGTTTCATGAAGGGAATCAGAATGGCATAGTGTACAAATTTGGGATAGGTTGATTTTTTGAAGAAAAATGGATCGTGTTTTATATCACTTGTTTGTCCATCTGTCACCGAAGTTTTTTAAATCAATCACTCGGGGTATGAAAATATTTTAAGATTTCCATAATTTGTCTTTGCCTTCCCCTAACCTAACCTTAACTAACCTTAACCTTTATTAATCATCGTTATCATTTTTTTGCCATCATCCCAATTTATTTTTCTGTTCTATAATAATAATAAAAAACTGTATTGCAGACCCCATGATCCATAAAAAACAGAATTTAAAAATAAAATAGTAAATACAAAAAAAAAATGCGTTTCTTCACTTGCACATTAACAAACACCGCTTGTGCATTATTGACTGACTGATTTTGTTTAGCCTGCTTGACTTAGTATATTGTGCGAAGAAACGTAAGTTTACCATTTGTCTCATCAAACCTAAAACCATGGCCCCACTACCGGCTTACCGAACTCACTAGTGTGATTAATGTCTGGAGGAAATTTGACGGGCACACAGTGGAACGAATGTATGGGAGCGGTTGGACGTAGACATGTCCGAAAAAAAAGAGTAAAATTATGCCAAACTAATGATGCCATCTTATTCGATTACTTAATGCCTTCATAACTTGTGGTGATGAATTTCTTCATAACTCCCATATTTCGGGAGTAATTTGAGAAAATGTGAAATTTTACTATGAAAATGAGTGTATCGAGCTCTCTCCCTCCTGATTCCGGGCTTGTTTCAAGTAGCGGTCTCTAATATCATAATGCTAATACTAAGAGCTATATTTAATACTAAGACACATAGTGCGCCAAATGTGCACTTTCTGGGATAAAGAGTGATGTTTATTTTATAACACAATTTTTTTATTTTTTGTTTATTTTGTTGATTAAAACCGTTTTTCTAAAGGTTTACCTTATTACAATAACATTTCTGAGCAGCCAATTAGAGAAGATATAAGCTAATTAGGATATATAATTAGGGACTTAAGGTTTACATATAAAACTGATGCACTAATGATTACTGATAAGAACATTGCTATTATTTAATTACTAAATGGCTCTTAATACACTAATTTAGCATGCATCATTTACTAATTATCACAATAACTAATTACCTTGCAATATTTAACAAAGGATACCTGGGATACCTGGATTTTATATAAATAGGTCACTATTAGTAACTTTAAAATCAGTGTTGATTTACACCTCGTTGTATCCAAGCTAATCTCGCAATGTATTTTCCAAATTTTAATACAAATCTTGATATTCACGTTGCTTTATGCGCACGCGCACATAAAGATTTACGCGACTTTAACTATTTGTTCAGTGTTTTAAAAGATAACAGTTGTGTTCAGTTATGTGAAAGTGCTGAAACAAGTTTAAAAGACTGGTGTCGTCGATTTTGCTACCGCATTTATGCAAAATGGACACAGTCTGGAAGAAGCACAGATAAGTTTCGGAAGAAACATGAGATTTGGCTACAGGCTGCAATTCAATGGCCGGAATTACAGAATGAAAATATGGAACCTTCTACAGAAAATATAAGTGACGTCATCGAGCCCATAATTTCTCCTGCTAAATCTGATGCTTCAACTTGTACACATCCTAGTCCTCGTAAATCTTTTGAGGACCTTAGTAACCGGCAAAAAAGAAGACGCACTGAAGATAGTCTTTCATGCAGCAGTAGCAGCGCTGAAATTATGTTTTCGGCCGAAAGGGCGCTTCAAAAGGCAGGACAAAGCGATACAGCTTATGTTATGAAATACTTGACGGAGAATCCAGAAGAGGCCTCAAAAATCAAAGCCTTCATTGAAGGTAAATCAATTCAGGTACGGGAAATATCCCCTTTGAAGGCATTGGCTCTTTATGTATCGATGAACTTATCGAAATGGCGCTATAACACTCTTCGGGATTTCAACACTCAAGAAGGAGCTCTTCAATACCCGAGTTACTACATGTTGGTTAAAGAAAAAATTAAGTGCTATCCGGCCAAAGAAGATCTCACAGTTACAGAGAGCTCTGCAAAAATCAAATTACAAGCCTTGATGGATTTAACCTCAAGAAGACTTATTAGGTCGTTAGAAACCCCTGTTGATCCCAATCAACAGCTCGTATTGACCAGCAAATGGGGTTTTGACGGATCATCTAGCCAAAGCATTTATCATCAAAGGACGAGTGAAGATGAGCAAATCGATCTTGCTAGTAATTTTATGATTAGTCTTGTACCACTGCGGCTCGTCTCAAAAGGTGTAACAATTTGGGAAAACGAGCGACCATCTTCCACTTCATTTTGCCGGCCAATATTGTTTTAGTTTATAAAGGAAACCAAAGAAAATGTGCAGAGAGAGATGGCTGAAATCGAAGCAGAGATTGAAGCCTTAACTCCATCCACCATCACTGATGGAATTAGTGTCAAACACCAACTGCTGTTGACAATGATTGATGGTAAAATTCATTCCATTATATCCAATACAGCAGCTTCAGTGTGTGACATATGCAAGGCTTGTCCTAAAGAAATGAATAATTTAGAGTTAATCAAAGATAAACACGCAAACGAGGACATGTATAAATATAGCTTAAGCACCCTTCACGCTTGGATTCGCTCAATGGAATGCTTATTACACATTTCCTACAAATTAGACATAAAATCATGGCAAGTAAGGGGTGATATAGCAAAAAGGCAAGTTGATGACAGGAAGAAAAGAGTTCAAGAGGCTGTAAGAAGAGAAACGGGCTTACTTCTCGATGTTGTGAAACAAGGCAGTGGATCCACCAACAATGGCAACTCGGCAAGGAGATTTTTTGAAAACTACACTAAATCTGCTGAACTGACCGGAATAGATGCTATGCTTTTAAGAAAAATCTGTGTGATCTTGCAGTGTATTTCATCAGGAGAGAAGATCAACGTAACTAAATTCCGAGAGTTCTGCTTTGATACTGCTAAGCTTTACGTGGAGTTATACCCATGGTATTATATGCCTTCTTCACTTCATAAAATTTTAATGCATGGGCCAGACATAGTTCAGAACATGTCAATTGTGCCCATTGGTTTTCTATCCGAAGAGGCATCTGAGGCTAGAAATAAAGATTTTAGAAAATATAGAGAGGGGCATTCTCGAAAGCATAGCAGTATCTCATGCAATGAAGATATTATGCACAATCTTTTACTGTCTTCTGATCCACTTGTTACAAGTATCCGTCCAAAAGGAAATAAGTTTGTAAAAAAATCTTCTTTTAAGGAATTTTATGAGCTTACGGATTCTGAGAAAAGTGATATCGAATTTGTTAACATAAATGATTTAGCGGACATCGATTCTGAATTTGAATTAATTGATGATGATGATGATGACGAAGATAATTAAATGATGTTATTGTTTTAAAATGTGTAACTTAGTAAATTAGAGCTTACATCTTAATTATTTATTGTACTTTTAATGAAACTAGGTAATTTATTATCAACTTACTTAAAAGTCATACTCTCATCAGTTCTTGTGAATATTTTTGTTAATATATATTTCTGTATATATATATAATATATTTATAGACCTCTTAATAAGTCTGTCTGCGGTTTAAAGTAAATACAAATGGGGAAAAAACGTTTTTTTTTTTAAATTTTCATTTCCTTTTATCCCAGAAAGTGCACATTTGGCGCACTATGTGTCTTAGTATTAAATATAGCTCTTAGTAATAGCATTATGATATTAGAGACCGCTACTTGAAACAAGCCCGGAATCAGGAGGGAGAGAGCTCGATACACTCATTTTCATAGTAAAATTTCACATTTTCTCAAATTACTCCCGAAATATGGGAGTTATGAAGAAATTCATCACCACAATTTATGAAGGCATTAAGTAATCGAATAAGATGGCATCATTAGTTTGTCATAATTTTACTCTTATTTTTCGGACATGTCTACGTCCAACCGCTCCCATACATTCGTTCCACTGTGGGGCACTGTTGTTTTATCTACTTAGCTGCACGCCTTCGCGTTTTTTGTAACTGCCCAACGCAAATGTGGAGCAGTCGTTAATGCTACCAGCATTATGACGCTAGAGAGATTAAATTGGTGGTACTTGTAGAGGCGACACGTCTGGTTCTTGAGATATCGTCATTGACAGAATGAGTGTGACGTCAAATTAGTTTTGTGATGATGACTACATCATCACAATCAGCGTATACTGTTGCCACTGCTGGGACACAGGCCTCCTCACTGTGAGAGGGATGGGTGAGGTCATAATCCACCACGTTGGCCCAATGCGGGTTGGTAGATGTCATATGTCTTCCAAGTTTCAGTTTTAGTATATGCCGGTTTTCCCTCATTGTTTTGAGAGCATTGGTGATGAAATGAATGTGATGAAGAGTGGAAAATTTGTGGCGTGTGGCGCAAATTTTTATGCAAAAGCTTCATTCAACAACAAACGGAAACAAACTTTACCTACAATATTAGTTAAGATTGGAAAAAAAAATCGCTCTTCAAAATTACGAACGTTATTTGCTTGATGATTGGTACGTACCCGTTTGGAGTTTTGAACATATTCTTGACTAAAACTTTTCTAAAAGCATTCGTCATCTCTGTACATTTTTATAATGACTGCTCCAGATTCTAAACAGTCCAAATAGCGTATTGCAACGGAGCTTGAAATTAAAATGATATTTTCGTGTGCAAATATTCGCTACCTATCATTTTAACCACTCCGTCATTACGAGTAAGTCTTAACTTCTTGTAATGGTTGACTTTCAAGCTTTATTTGTAGTTACTGTACATAAATTATTTTACGTACCCTGAATAAATGACTGCAATCTCTTGTAATTGTGAAGTGTATGAATGGATCAGCCATGAGATACATAGTTATAGGGATTTGGATAGTGATGGAATTTAGAAAATGACTCATTGGAGATGAATAAAAAAGTGGCCATCACCAAAATCAGCATACGTGGCACTATACAGAAAAGCGATAAGCTTTTCTTGCTTCACTCATTGAGTTTTCTTAATTTTGTTGTCATCCGGAGAGCAATTCTCGTAATTAAAAATGTTCAAAATCTCTTCTCTGCGACAATCATTAAGAAAAACTTTTTATCCAATGCACAAACTGTAACCATGAATTCAGCATATCATTCTGGACCCCCCAGCGCAGAAAAATTTTTCGGCGGTAATACTAAAAAAAACCAGCTGTTCCATACATTTTCACCGCGTAGGCGTAGGTATTGCACTTTTGTATGAAACAGCTGATTTTTTTTTGTAAGACCGACATAAAATTTCTACGCTAGAGGGAGTCTACAATGATATGCTGAATTCATGGTAACATTTTGCGCACTGGATAAAAACTTATCCTGTATGTATGGAAAATTAGAGAGACATTAGAGATATTTTTGACAGAATGAGACTGAGATCAAACCGTGAACGTTCCTAAACTTACTCTGGAATCAACTAGCTAACATCGATTCGAAACCTAAACTATACGAGCCACGTTGCGATAAAAAAAACAAGTCAGCGTACAATGGGGTGGAACATAAACAAGTGGCATACGTAATAATTTATTAGAGGCAAGCTTCCTTTGGCTTAACGGATGCACCAACTGTCCAAAACCACAAGGCTTGTTTTCCTTTCTTCTATCGAGTATTTCATTCATTTTGCAAAAACTAACTAAAACTTGTTTATTGGTCTTTCTTCTATCGTTATACAGCTCATTAACACAAGCCAACATACAAGCCAAGTGCACAATATAAAGCGGTAGACACTGCATACAAAAACAATATATGTATATCTTAAACTAAGTACAGAAATGACGCATAATTTATACAAGAATTAATTACGAATAGAAATTGTGCGTTACATAAACTGATTATCTAGATATTTAGATGGACTTGGCGCTTGAATTGAAACTGACTTGACTGAACTGATTTGCAACAACTATCAATTCCTTCATCACGATTGTATAGAAGTCAGCAAAGTCCTCTGGGTCTACCCTGAAACAGTTTTGCAGAACAGGGGACGTAACTTATAAATATTAATTATGATAACTTTATTTTTACAATACACATGTATAGAGTTCGTGGATTGTTGTTGATAGCCAATATTTTCATCGCTTGTTAGAGGTTATTTTTAAGAAAAAGTATTGTAAATGCTTCGAAGCATTGATACTATACCGAACCGATCCGATATAGTCATAGTTTTTTCAACCAAAGACCTACGACAAAGCGATGAATTCAACAAAAATCAAATTAAATCGTAACCACGATCTTTTTGGTGTCCGGAATACGGCGTAACGATTTTTTTCCGAGTCATTTATGGCGCTCGTGCCAGGACCACAAAATTTCCGTTCGTCACCGTTCAATGGGTGATCTTTAGTATTCCGTAAGCTATTGGTGAAAACACCATTTTATTAACATAATAGTAATGAAGTAGTGATCTTGAAATACCAATATGCCAAATAATTTAGCACATATGTGTTTCCTGTAAGAGTTTGTCACAAAAATCAATATTGCTCAAAGATCTTACGCTACATTTAAGGGAAGTGGCTACTACTGAAAAGATAAGTAGAATCAGTTTGTTCAAATGTTAAAGAGATGGCGAGATCTCTCGAGAGAGAATCGCAGTAGACCGGGAAAAGTGGGAAGATGGCAGGGAGACCTTTGCCCTGCAATTGGACAACACAGGCTTATAATGAAATAGTAAATGTTATGACTTGTCACTAAATAAAAATTTCAAAAAAAAACATTATATTTATGTATATTATGTATTATGTATGTTTATTTGTTCATATATTTAATTATGTAAATTTCACATTTATAGATTAAATATATAGGCATAAAATGTGTACATTTACTTATATTTGAATAATGAATAATTACAGCACCTACCACTGTTTGTCTCTGCATCGCCCAAAAATCGACTGGTAGAAAATGCCTATGGCATTAAGTTCGCCTCTGCACATTTCTGTGCGTGAAGTATTAAATAAATAAATAAATAAATAAATAAATAATGTAATAATCACATTTGTAGGAACGATGATAGTACCAACTGGAACTTAAAACCAAGTAAAAGAAGAAAGTTTATGTATTTTTTGTTTACAAGTTCACATCCACGGAACCACTCCAAAAACCGACACTATTATCAATCTTACAAAAAACGCGAAACACAGCAAGGTGCGGTGCTGGGCACGCGGCTGCGTGACGGACCACGGCCGGGGTGCGCACGCTTCCAGCATCCAATCAACCATGGAGAAAAAAGTAAAGTACCATCTGATACTGAAATAGTTTTGTGGTTCTTGCAACGTACGGCCGGATCATAAGACCAAATCTTCTTGGTCCTGTGACTATAAGTCGTTTAACCAACAACAGTCAGATCAACACAGACAATCGATTATATATGGTGGCAGATACATCGACGCGCAACCTTTTACCATAGATTCAGTACAATATTCTGAACCCCCTTGCATTGACATACTTATTTCAATGGTTAATTAAAAACAAAAGAAAAATATGGCATACATTCGGACCACATATGTATTAAAATGAAATGAAATGTTTATTTCTGTAAGTAAATCTTATATGCGGTTTTAAACATCAATATTTTGTTAGCCAATATTTTAAAAACTAGACGGCATCGGCATTTCCTAACTGACTATTCCCTGAGAAGAAAAGCCGAAACATACTCAGAGGTCATGGTCTCTTTTAAAGTCCAAAAATTATATTATTTGAATTTTTGTGAGTCAAACAATGCAGGGCAATGTCTGGAAGGGCCTTTTGAAGAAAGAGCCATTGCAGCTTTGAGCTGACCTGTCCCAACAGACGGCATGTATGTATCAGTCACCGTGTAGCTCAACCCTATTTTAGGCAGCTCAACGACCCGTTATAAGACGCTACCAGATCTGCAGGAAAAAGTGAAAAAATAAATTAAAATAAAGAATTAAACACAATAAAATTGAACAGCTGAATACCAAATAAAATGTGCATTATTCCTCAATCGTTCTCGCTGACGATTTTTTTCTATATCCGTCTCTATCGTGACCCGTTGTACAGCGGCTTGCTCACGTCCATATCAAGTGGTGCCACGTGACCTAAAGTGACATCAATACGGGATGGTTTTTGTACGTTTTTAGTTCCCAATTATGACGTTTTGGCGCCGGGTTAATTTAGAACATTTTTTTCGTTGTAGTAATACAAAGCTAAAAATAAGCACTTTCGTTGTTTGAATGTTATGGCGAATTAAATACCCGTGGTGCAACTATATTTATTGGCAATTAAAGACACTATTGACGTGCCATTTTTTAAAAGCGGTAGAGATGCGAATCACCGAAGGAAAGCCGGTAGGAATCGTGTTATATGGCGCTTTCGCCACTGATACAGAGTTTATCTGTATGGAAATAAAGAGCATCTCTAGATTTTGTTCTAGGTATTTGGCTCACAGTTATTTGTCTACCGATAAAAGCTACTACGTATCGATCGAATGAGAATGATATGGCACAAAACAAAAAATATGTTGTTATTCCTGACCTTACCCATGATTGGTAGACTCTTAAACAAACAGCACCAACAACATGCTACCTACCTCCCAAACGTTAAAAAATATCCAATAATTTATCCGCAGCAAAAACTCACCTACGATTTTTATCACGCGATGAATAAATAAAATATTCGTATCAATAAGACCTTATGGTCCATTGAACATGTGTCGCGCATATGTTTCGAACCATAATGATACATACATATTCATAACAGACTGGTAATTTTTACTCTATAACACCTATTGTCCCGTTTTTTATTTCACCCTTTTATTCGGAATGGTAGCGAACAGTGGTCCAAATTGTACAGCGATCCAATGGAACACTGTGGTTCAATTAGACGTATTGTGAGGAAAGATGGATTAGTTCGGCTTTTTTGTGAGATTTTAGATATGAATGAATGGTGTTTTGTAACCTGTCGAAGTGATGGACAAGTGTGTTGATAATTTGTGTGGTAATGTACGCTTTTTTTCTAATGGAGATTGGAGTTAACATATCTCTTGCGACCCGTGGGCCCCAGTCGTGACGACTGCGACTCACGACTTGTAAGGTCTTAAGTTTGATCTCAGACAAGTGCTTCATTTGTGAAAATTATTTTACCACCACTGTTCTCAGAACGGTGAAGGATAATATCGTGAGGGACGCAAAAAATCGAAGACATGTGGCATGTCCAACACGCACTGCGCCCGCACGGTGCCGGTACAATACAGTAGCCGGCAGCAGCAGTGGCTGCAGCAGCGGCGGTAGCAGCTCGTGCCAAGAAACGTGCCTACAAAGATTTTCCATGACCATTCAATTTAGTAAGTGACAATGGTGTCTTTGTATGTGTTCCATTCATTGAGTAATGGTGGCCAAAAATTAAATAATTCAATAATATTTCCTCTAAGTTGAAATAATTTTGAAACGCCATGCACTTTTCGATATCCTTGCATTTATTATATTAATAAATTATAGTAACATTCTAGAACAACAACCAGGAAATAAATAATCACTAGTATTTTAATTGCGAAATAATATTTCAAAGTTATTGTCAGGCTGCATAAAAAAAATCGATATTGTACAAACGAATATAATTTACGATCCTTTTCTTTTCTTTGATTCCGACAGGAAATTGTTTCTTAGCAAAAAATAATATCAGAACAACATTTGAGTGCTACCAACTCAAAAGCTACCTTATTACTGGCACTACAAAATGGTACATTGTCTTGAGAGCTTAGCACAATGCATTGCCCGTTTTGTTAAACAAATTCGAAGTTGTGTACACACAGATCCAGTAATGTATTTTGCAGACATTCATTGTATAGTTATTGCATGACTTTAGGACGTGTCATAATGGTTTTAAGAGTAACATAAATTGTACATTCGTGTGAACTGACCACGCCTGCCAAATGATACATACTTCAAGCGATCGGAAGGTAGACGATAATTATTTTATTAGTATACAACACCTTTTCGCCTATTTCCCTCAAATGATTTAGTGTTTATTTATAATTAATATCTTTTAAACGATTTGTTGGTCGTTATTTCTGATTACTATTTTTTTTTGGTCTAGATTTTTTTTAATTATGCCAATTTAATGAGCGTACCTATTACAGATACTTGAAATGTAAAACAGTGGTAAATCATTTGACGTATATTTTATTTATATTTAATTAATTATTTCAATTAGTAAATGGATTACTAAGAACTAAGACGCGGTGTCTCTGTATTTAATATTTATAAATAATGACTGAAACGTCGCAGTCTTATTTTATAAATTTTAAGAAACAAGAATTGTATTATTTAAAATTGTTTGCCATTTCCAGTAAGGCGGGTAAAAAATGAAATAAAACTTATTTGGAATTAAAATTTAAAATTATGTTTTAATAAAAAAATGTTAATCTTAGAAGAATGAATTTATGGTTTAAAAATAATAATTATTTATCAAAACATATTTTATCTGATGACAGAGGTTGGAAATTTTAGTCACTCCAAAACTTTATTTAAGACGAATAGCGGTTGATCTTAGCCGGCACCCACATTCTATAAAAGTAAATACACTTCCTAATCACCGTCAAAAGAAATGATAATAAAAGTAAACACACGAAACAAGCTCACCGGCGTCACCGTGATCGATTTCATATAACGTTTTCCTTAATTACGGGCTACCTACGCAACACAACCGGAATTTTACCGCTCCGATTATCTTAGAGAATTATTGATTTATTACTTTGCATTAAAACTGGTATAATAAAAACGTTAGCGACTAAGTTACTTGCGTTTGTGTGCTTTCTTTTATGTAATTTCAGGAACCGATAATTTTGAGCTCGTTGACTTTTAAGCATAATCTCTGCTCGCGGCGTCGCATTACACATTTTTTGTTAGTCTAAAGGTTCTGCAAACAGATGCGACACGAGCGACAGCGCGACGCGACAGTTGTACAACAATTCCAATAAGCTTTCATAGAAATTGTTCTACGAGGCTCGCATGGTTTTTGGTTCTTAAATTACAGGTTTATTAATTAACGGATTAACTCATTTTTAATTTTTAAAATTAAATTAATTAACGGAGTTAATTAACGGATTTTCGTAGTTTTCCAATGTTTTGTGGGCTACTTCCCATTTGGTAAACTTCCCATTTCGTAAACCTCAAACTGTACCTACTAAAAAGTTGCGTTTGGTAAACATTTCGTTACTTCATACATTTAATCCCATTTGGTAAACTTTGTTAGTATTGTTATTTTTGTACGGTACAGTCAGTGTCAAATTAGTATTAAATTAGAGATGTATATATTTTTAAATGCTTCAGTCTTGAGATAGTATCTCGACCATCAAAAAGAATGGCTGATCAAGAAGAAGTAAAAAAAACGTATTAAAGTCTGTAAAAATACCACGATGCTACTAAAAATACCACGTGCTTTTCCCGCAAAAGAAGCACCGAGCGGGTTCTCAGGTAGGGATTTATTGTCCTTACCATCGTTTTAAACAAAAGGTGTGAATGAGATAGACATAAGTAAGTATACGTAAATTATATCTATTACCGGGTTTAACTTATCAGTTCACTCGTTTTATGCATAGTGCAAGGTCGTTGCAATGTCGGGTGAGGGATCTTCTAGTGGTGCAGTGAATTTAAAAATTATTAATAGTACACGAGGCGGTGAAATTTTATTACGCGCTGGGCATCAATATTATAAACAGAAAAATAATAAGGACTCAAGTTGGTGGCGCTGTGTTAATAGAAAAGATGGATGTTCAGCAAGTGTAACTTTGAATTCAAATCGAAGCCATGTATTAAGAGAAAATGCTCACTGCAGTTCTTGTATTCCGAATTTTGAAAAAAATGAAGTGAAAGTAGCCATCGAAAAATGTAAACAAACTATATGTGAAGATCTGAAGCCGATTCCAGCTACATACAGGAAATGTACTAAAAAGCTGAAAGATAATGGTTATGAAATTATTAAAGAATTACCAAATTTTGACAAAGTTAAAAGCAGTTTGTATAGACACAGAAATAGACAACTAGGAATCACAAAATCTCAGCACTCTAACTCTACAGAAATCGTGATTCCTGACCGTTTTAAAGACAATTTATTGTTTGATGAGATTGACGGTGAAAATAGAATGATTGTGTTTGGTTCAAAGAGTGCAATTGCACATTTAAATGACGTCCGTCACTACTTTGCGGACGGAACGTTCAAATGTTGTGCAAAGCCGTTTCTTCAACTATACGTTGTACACGGAGACATAGGAAGTACAGAAACTGGGACAAATATTGTACCATTTTTTTATGCAGTGTTGACAAACAAAGAAGAAACTACATATGAAAGACTGTTTTACAAACTAAAATTTCATTTACCAGAGTGGACAGCCGATATTATTACCTTGGATTTCGAAAAAGCTCCAATAAATGCAATTAAAAAGACATTTCCAAACATAATTGTTAAGGGGTGTTTTGTTCACTTTGGCAGAGCGCTATTAAGAAAGGCAAAATCTCTTGGCTTATTACAACATGAAGAATCTCACTATCACGTCAAACTATGTATGGCTCTGGCACATTTACCAAAAGAAGACATAAACGATGGATGGCTATACGTTATGAGTCAAAGGTAAATTAATTTTGCAGTATTGAAATGAACGCGTTTAGTTCTGGATATTTCTTCTACCGCCATTTTCTACAGCCATTTTTATGCGTTAGAAACTAGGTAATATATGGTTTTTCGTATCATAATCTTCAACGAATTAATTCTGTTACAGTTTTGAAGAAAAAGCTATAACTGAATTCAATGATTACTTTGTGGATCAGTGGTTGGAAAATGAAGATATGATGAATATTTGGTGCTGCTACGCACAAAGACACCGCACTACAAACCTCATGGAATCTTGGAATTGGAGTTTCAATAGTGAAATTGGAAAAAGGCCATCAATTCTTTTATTTTTCGAAACGATATCAGGCAATATTAAACATTATGAAAATCTTCTGAAAAGGTACATATTTTTGTTTCAATGACCTGTATTTTTAGGCGACACATATGATAAAAATTATACATTATTACTTTAATTAATCATAACAATTTTTTACAGCTTTTATAATAATGGAGAAAGTATATCAAAACGAAGAAAAAAATCTATCCAAAATGATATACGAATTAACAATATTCTCGGCGATTACAAAAGTGGAAAAATATCATTGGAAAATTGTTTGAACGAATTATCAAGAATTGCTTGTATCACTTTATAATTTATTTATTGATTTTTAACTTTGTAGTGTAGGTAGTAAATTTTTTATGTTAATATTCCAAATCTGTGATTATATTTTATAGTTGATTTTGTGTGTAATTTTTAATGTTAATGTACCAAATCTGTGATTATTATTTGTTTTTATATTTAAAAGTTGATTTTGCATGTATTTTTTATGTTATTGTACCAAATCTGTGATTATTATTTGTTTTTATATTTAAAAGTTGATTTTGCATGTATTTTTTATGTTATTGTACCAAATCTGTGATTATTATTTGTTTTTATATTTAAAAGTTGATTTTGCATGTATTTTTTATGTTATTGTACCAAATCTGTGACTGTTTATTTTTATATTTTATAAGTAGTTGATTTCGTATGTATTTTTTTATGTTAATGTACATTAACATAAAAAGATAGTACCAAATCTGTGATTATTGTTTTTTTATATAAGTTGATTTCGCATCTAGATTGACTTATGTTATTAAAAAAATTAAACTTGTCATCGAAATAGTCAAATCGAACTGTGATTTTTCTTAAATTTTTTGAAAGTTATTTGTACACCCCACTTTTTATTTCTGTTTTTAAATATCAATATGTGTAAATGGCATACGTACACATAATCCGACTATTGTACCTGTGATTAAAAATATTTAACAAAATAAATGACAATGTTATCATTAGTTTCGTTTTTCTTTTTTTACTTGACTGTACCCATTTCATCTGAAAGTTTACCAAATGGGATATAACACAAAAAAATATTGAAATGTTTTCGAAATGGGACTAAATGTATGAAATGTATAATGTTTACCAAACGCAACTTTTTAGTAGGTACAGTTTGAGGTTTACGAAATGGGAAGTTTACCAAATGGGAAGTAGCCGTTTTGTGTGCATTAAAATTATACATGTCAAGTTTTAGCTGAGCAATTTTAATGATAATGCAAGACAAGCAAATATACTAGAATTTTTCGCTAAGGACACGTCTGACTTCAGTAAGAATTTAGAGTTTTGTCTTTAAACGACAGTCGGAGGTTATATAGACAGTCGCTCCATGTAAATTACTGGTCAGCTGAATCCGGTTAGACTGGAAGCCGACCCACACATAGTTGGGAAAGGCTAGGCAGATTATGATGATGATGATGAGTCTTTAGAAGATGCCTATCTATGATGAGATCCATCTTTACGGCTTCGTAACAAATTAAATGATTGATTTCAACAGTATTTCGAGAAGACTATATCAATGTTTTACTATATTCGGAAATACATAAATGATCAAATCCTCCATAGGTGGCCCCAAATTTATCTACTGCAATACTCAACTAAGAATTTCCGATCAATATGAGCATCAAAAAGCTTTTTTATACATAAACGAAAGTGGAATCTATTTTCATGTAGCATTGAATTAAATCACTCTCGTTTTAATTGAAACGATCAGTAATAATGATTTTACGCGAATTATTTCATTCAATTAATTGATTCCCAATGATGATCATCAAAGATGGGCGCCGGCATTGAATCAATTAAAACTTTTTTGTTTAATTATTTGAATGTTTGATCGTAACTTATAGGTCTATTAATTAATGTTGGGGTCTATTAATTTATAAACAATTTGGGGTAATTTTTATGATGGTACCATCTTGTTAACTTACAAGGCGCCTCGTGCTGAATACCATATTTATATTCTATAGTATTTGCATCCGTACATGATATTAATGACTGCAAGTAAACTAATAACAACTAATAGGCTCCTTCTAGTACAGAAAAACATATAACTTGAAATCAGATCCACGTTTAATCGTTGGTCCTTCCACACATAATTTTAACAACAAAAATGCTAATTCCCAATACGAACAGAAAGCAAAAATCATAAGGCACATCAACATTATAAAACCAAAATGGTTGAGCTTAACAATGCTGACTCATGCATAAAACTCGTGAGCGGATGCTGTCCGTCCGGACCGGGACTATTCAGCTCGAAACTACATTGGCATCTTTATTTAAAAGTCAAATTCGTTATTGAAATCAAACTTTACAAGTAATTAATATTTTTAATGAGCATCGTGCATGATCAATATTTAGTTTAGTTGTTATGAGGTCAGCCTTAATTAGCTTGCTGGGATGTTTGCTTCGTTTTATATAGATGAAATCTTTGGATTGTATTTTGCTAAGGATCTACTTAATCAAACAACTTAGTCTATAGCAGTCCACTATTGGACATAGGCCTCTCCCAGACTGCCCTACAACACCCTGTTCTCCGTTTTCCCCATCCAGTCTGTCCCACCGTGTCCTCCTTAAGGTCGTTGGTCTATCTAGCTGGGGGGATTCACACGCTACGCTTGCCAAAACTCGATCTCCACTCTAGGACTCGTGTGCTCCAGCCACTGGCAATCGGTCTCTTGACAAGCATGACCAGCACTCTGCCACTCTCACTCACTCAGTTTGCTTACTCTGCCAGCTTTATATCTCGGTAACTCTAGTTCTTTTCCGGATAGTTTCATTTTAAATATCCTTTAAAGAAACATCAAGTGTAGCATGCCCCATAGCGTACTGAGCCCTGTTAGTAGGCGGTCGGGCTAGTTCACTAATTCAAGGTCGGGTTCACGTATGGTGTATTGGTGCACGGGCAGGATGTATTGGTCGAAAAACGTTCGGCTTCAAACATTGCGATATAGGTGACGAGAAGACTTAACGAAGTTTTCCAAACGCTGCCTAATTGAATCCTTCTGTCGGCTTCTTTCTCAAAGTTGTGTCTCGAGCTGGATGATTTGCCCTAGATAGACATACTTCTTCACAACTTCGAGAAGCGACCCTTAGATGGGGATTAGACTCAGCAAGACGTGTGACATTCATGAAGATTTTAACATAACTTACGTCTTGTCTAAATTCCAACCCACCAAGAGGCTCCATTAAGGCTGTGCAGCATCAGGTCAAATGCTTTCATAGGAAAAAGCGAAGGTGGGAGATGTATTCTCAGTTTACGTTGATACCCTACCAGGTCCACTCCAATGCGGCGGTTTGAAGACCTCCTCCAACGCATTGGTAAACAGTTTCGACTACCTATCTGACATCCACAACCCAGTTACTGGGTGACCCTTTAGTAAGGTCAGACTGGTTGTCTGACTCTCGGGCTTCTGATAACCCGTAACGACTGTCAAATATGTACGAATAGCTGCCGGGACTACTTTTACTTTTGGTGGCACGAAGGGGTCTTGGTATGTAAAGATACCATACCCATAACCAACCGCGGCAAACGTAGTTTAACCAGATCGGTCGACTCGTGCGGCTATTATTACTTAGCGCTTGCTCGTATGGAAGTTTAAGTTCATTTGCTTACGTTGGTTCATTGGAATTTTTCGTTGGCTTTTAAGTGCATTTAGTTCCGTGGGTGTCGTAGAAGGCGACTAAGGGACTTACTAGGTGCGGGTTGTTCGAAAGAGATACCGTGGCCCCTGGGTAAAAGGAACTTCCTAGAGAAAAAAAAGGGACTTACTAGAGAATGAGCAGCAGCGTTTTCTAAGCATTTTACCACCATACTGTGACCGCCTGCCAATCGTGGCGATTATGGCAAATGTCTTCTTTTTTCTGGGGGAGACGTATGTCCAGCTGTGGTGGTCTATCGGCTGAAATGATAGTGATGATGATTATGTTAAGAATTATGAATTTGATATTTGAGCTGACTGCCTCACCATCGCCCCTTCAAAGGAATAAATAGCAATATAGGGAGTACTAATAACCCGCATGAGTGGTGATACTTACGGGTACATCTGGCGCACTTTTTGCTTAGTCAGCATACTACCGTGCTCATTGTTTGGTTGGTGTACTACTCCATGCTATCAATTATTGTAGGTTTTGCCACAAAAACATAAAAAGAAAACAGTAAAGGCACAGAATTTGGTCTCCATTTCTAAGGTTAGACCAGTAACACACAGACATACGCCTCATAAATACATCTCTATACATAAATCCGTTGACAGTGTGGGCATCGTAAACCGTAACTACCAATATTTTAGCCAACAACTACAAATTTATTCTTCCATATGGACGGGCGTGGTGGTTGCTATAAGGTAGGATCTCACCTGCCATTTGGTTAAGAAATGGTCCAAGTAATAAACAAAAAGCGGTTAACGAAAGTGTACTAACCTGACTCAAAGTTGGGTAAGAAAGTTGTTGGATTATAAAATCACTAGTAATATGTCACCAGTTTGATTGCGTACCTGATGACTGTGTCCTAAGATAGGTACGTCGGAAGACTCGGTCAATCGTAGAGGCTCTTAAACTGCAATCCACGATTACGATGTCAATAAAGTCGTCCTTCTACATAAATCTCTGCTTAATGTACTGCAGACAGGTTTATTTGCAGACAAGCTTTGTTACCGTCGTTAACTGTAAACGCAAGAACTATCATTCTTACGACGGGATAGTAATATCTTATTAAAATAACCCTAATAAAACTTAATCGTAATATTGGCCTCAATATCATCGTTTTTTTAAAAATAATTTCACTTATTAATGATATCATTGTCACTATAATACTATTACTAAACTAGAACACACATAGTCACTGTATACTACACTATAATTTTAATCTCTAAGCATGTCGTCTCAACTTCTGCCGATCAACGTGAACGGCTTGTGGCGAGCTTGAAATGAGCTGTCAGTGGTCCCTAGTAACAGGTCTCTCTCAGCTTAGTTTCTTCTTAAACATTACAGGAAAAAGTAAGTAAAGTTTTCAAAGAAGAAGGGTCATGGCCCATAGGAAATTTACCGAGGCTCGACTAAAAATGAACGTATCTCAGTTATTTTGTTTTATTAAATAACGGAAAGAAATTAACACTATTCTGAGTATCAGTGGCTAATACCTATATATTTCCATTTGATTGAACTCAGACAAAATATTAAAAACGCGATGCATTATAATTATCTTTTTAAATTGAATCCAATTTAGATAAAAACATAAAAATTTTACCTCCATTAGAGCTAAAATATTCTTAGTGGAACACTATATACGGCGTTTTATTTAGTGCGTTTATTTTAAATTGTATTATTACAATATCGTAATCATAATTTCACTAGGGGTAATCTAGACATCAGCACTCTAATTGCGTAAAATCCGATCAATCATAATCTGTTTCAATTTGACAGTTTAACAATATTCATTGCGTTATTTACGTTGCTAAAAGCAGACACATTTTTCGAACATATGAAGCAATGGATAAGTAATCTGTTTCAATATGATTCAGATTATGATTTATCGTGCGTTACGCAATTAGGGTGCAGAATCACTTTGACTACCACGTTTTAAGAGACGTTAAACAAAACCTTGACTTCCAAATGTTGTGTTTTTTCACAAACGGCACTAAAATAGCGTTAATATTGACAAGCTCTAACTTCGGTGTGTTTAGTACCTAGCTAGCCAAAATATTCCATTATCTATCCAGCTTCTTAACGATACGCTAATCTCTAATTTGTAATGAATTACCAATTAAGACGATTTGAATGAACACTAACTCGATTGTTATACCTAATTACTAGAAGTTTAAAAGTTACGTAATTCGGCTTCATCACTGGGTCACCTGGATAATTCCATAATTATTGTATCGTGTGGTCAATCAACTCAGCCTATCGCAGTCCACTGCTGGCCATATGCCTCTCCCAGGCAGCGCCACAACATTCTATCCTCCGCTTTCCGCATCCAGTCTGTACCTTTTTAAGGTCGTCGGTCCATCTAGCTGGGGGGCGTCCCACACTACGTTTGCCGATACGCGGTCTCCACTCCAGGAATCGTCTGCTGAATTTTTGTATCGTGTGGTGCCGGACGTAAAAGAATAGCACCATCCCATTTCTTTCCGTGGGTGTCGTAAGAGGCGACTAAGGGACTTACTAGAGAATGGGCAGCAGCGTTCTCTATACATTTTACCACCATACTGCGATCGCCAACCCGCCTGCCAAGCGTGGCGATTATGGCAAAACCCTCTTTTGGGGAGGCCTATGTCCAGCAGTGGACGTCTTTCGGCAAAAATTATGATTGTATCGTCATTGAGTTATCGAAATTTGTGGGAAAATAAGTATTAAAAAGAAATTTTATGTTCGTGAACAAAATGCAACATTTTGGTGTTAGCCATTGATTACGAACATAAAAATATGTATTTTAGGTACATATAAAATAACAAAAAAACTGAGATATGTCTCATTCGTATCGGGTCTGGGTCACAACTGACCGTTTTTCCTTGTTTCACCAAAAATTCAGCGACGCGAATACTGTTCACTGACGTAGCCATTAGCTCCTCTCGTGTGCAGGTGACAGGGCATACGGTGTCAGATAGGAGGTAAGCCATTGTCTGTAAAGAGACGCCGTATACACATTGGAATGTACTTCTTCCCAGCTAAAGCACTAGGAAGCGAAGAGCGGGCGTTTTAGTGTACTGTCTTATGTAATTTTGACGTTTAAAAAGTGCTGAACCTCAGCCTAGTTTGAATAAATGACTTTTGTTTTTTTTTTTTTGGAAATCTGAGCCATCCATTAACCTCCACTTGTGGAGGTTGTCCTTGCTGCGGCCTATTTGGTAACTTGTGTCGCTCTCTGATGATTCAATAGAGAAATCAAGAGGCTTAAAATACTTTTTTGCTAAAGATCACACTTCAAGCTGACTTCAAGTTTCCACGGTTCGTTCTTTATAGAATAGACCGGCTGCTTTTCTAACTTGCACCACACAAAAAGCCCGCAGGCCGACAACACCTGAGCTGATCTATAGCCACAACGGTACTGCGGGCCAAATTGTTACTTGCAATAGTGTTTTAGTTTAAATAATACCTGTACTACAAACATTGTTTATACGCCATTCCTATTGACATTTTTTATTGTGTATTTCTGTAGAAATGTAAAAGACTGCGGGCGAGTCACGCAAGGTATGAGCGAATGGTGGATAGTTGGCATACGTTTAGCAAAATTTTTGTCATTTTATAAAACAAATTGATGATATAAATTCACCATACTAGTGCAAGGGTCTTTGTTGGCATGTATTATATAGGGGTCTGTGCATCTTTTATTGAATGCTCTATTTTATTTTTTCTTTTTTCTTTTTTATTATATTAATTTTCTCTATGTTCGATGTTAATTGTTTGATGCACCGGGCGACGTCATAACGTCAAAGCCGGTTGTCACTGAAAACCAGCGCTGGGGCTCTGTCTTGCATAGGGTTGCAGCAAAATGCTGAGCGATAGCCGTTTTGTGTGGATGTGACGCATGTGTCCCTCAAACTTTTTTTATTATTTTTTTGTGTATTCCTGGTTTTGCGTCATGTTTACCGCAAATAAACGTTTTTTCTTTCTTTCTTTCTTTCTTTCTATTTTCTTGAACTGCATATACATGTCCAAATCAAAAATATTTTTTGCAAGCTATACTTATCTTTATCCTGGTTCTTTAAAAGCATTTACTGTCAAAGAAAACTATTTTTTTCAGAAGGATAAATCACCTATACTCATACTCCTAAAAATCTTACCACTCCTGCCTTGTTCCCCAATACCGTACCATACATTAAAACAAAAAACGATAATTCTAAAAGCCGTTCGCGATAACATCTGTTGTGCGTACATTCCGAAATAATTCTAAGTCTCGGCGCGTGCCCAAGTATCGGCTTTCATCTTACAGTAATAACTATTCATTGTGGGTTCATAAAAAAATTCGTATCTCCACATTACTGCTTTACCGTAATAGCTGGGAGCTGATTTCGGCGTCTATTTATTAGTTTTCTTTTTTTAGTAACCATTGGTTTGACCATATGGTCGTTTTTGATGTACGTAGGCGGATAAGTGTTGGGCTTTTTGTTTTAAGAGTTTTATCCTGTCTATTAAGATGGAGATGGTGGGATAAAGTGGACCATAATAATTAATACCTACTATATGGTCTCGTTCCGTGTGGTTCCCGTGGGTTTCGTAGAAGGTGACTAAGGGACTTAGTAGAGAATGGGCAGCAGCGTTCTTTATGCATTTGTCCACCATACTGTGATCGCCAACCCGCCTGCCAAGCGTGGCGATTATGGTAAATTCCCCCTTTTGGGGGAGACTTATGTCGAGCAGTAGACGTCTTTGGCTGATTTGATGATGATGATGATATGGTCTCGATTGCCCTACTTGTCCATAAAAAGTAAGTTCAAAAACTAAGACCCGGTTACTGAAAAATCATGCGTGAAAATTATACAAAAAGACAATATTCTCATCTGAAAGCCGTGGGCGTATACCACTTTGCCTTAAAACTGGTCATCATTTACCACTGACTTCTGACTAATTTATGAGTGCCAAACATACCTCTAACATTGCATTCTCATCTGTAGTGTTTCCCATTTGCTACATAAACAGAAAAGATTTATAGGATGGAGAAAAGAATAGCCGAAAGACGTCCACTGCTGGACATAAGCCTCCCCCAAAAGGGGGGGATTTGCCATAATCGCCACGCTTAGCAGGCGGGTTGTCGATCGCAGTATGGTGGTCAAATGCATAGAGAACGCTGCTGGCCATTCTCTAGTAGTCTCGCTCCCTTAGTCGCCTTCACGACACCCATGGAAAGAAATGGTTTGGTGCTATTCATTTACGTCCAGCACCACACGGAACATATTATTATAAGAAAAATTACGTTAATATTTATATATTGCTTCTTTGTACCGTTTGGGTTCGGGGGATCCCACGTCAGGGGGTCTACTCTCTGACAACGAAAATAGTTCGAAACTTCAAAGTGACTCCAACAGCTGATTAATTAACATTTTTGGACTATGGTAAAACCATATAGGGAGTTAGGACAACTGTCAAATCGTGTAGTAATTCATTCTTAGTTTGGGCCCTAAACTGATCATGGTTCTGTAAGAGATACAGAGGAGGAAATGCACTTAACTTCGACCGAGATTACCGAATTCGAGCTTAAAGAGTAGGCCCCCTGGAACGTAGATCCTTACGCTTTTTCTTCAACTTGGTTAAAAAAGTCACTGTAACCCTAGTCATATTTTTATATTATTTTAACCTGTCAAGTCATATCAAAGAGCTTTAGATGCATCATTATCCTACCGAAAGAAAAATGTAAAGCATTATTTTCTAAACTACCATAATTATAATGTTTTCATTTTATAGAAACTATTAATCATCAATTTTCCGTTCCCATAAAAAAAGCCTACCACATCTCAATACCGTCATAATTCAGTAAAGAATGAAGACTGTAGTGATGCCTCCGGGTACAGTCACCAAAATAGATAAGTAATCAAGGTCGTCGGATATAGTTGAAGTTTAATAAGAAACCGATTAATGGTTTCGAATAAAATTTTATTAATAATTATTAGAAAACGAACAGTTCACCTATATATTCGAAACCATCCATCGATTTGTTACTAAACTTAACTATATCCGGCGACTCTGGTTACTTATCTCTTTTGGTGACTGTACCTTTGTCTAATTTGTGCCATCAAAGCAGCCATACGAACATTTATAAATTACTGCCTCTAGCGAAACTCAGTGACCGGATAACGTGCCTTAAAATTCTCAACCAATCGAAAGTCATCTTTCATCTTTAAAAAATAAGGTAGAACTTTGATTGTGACTACCAGTAGCATTTGCATTCTCAAAATCATTGACCAAAATTAAGGCAGTTTCCGATTACGAAGAGCTATAACAATTTCGCCCCGAGCTTACTGCGTCTTGGTCATTATTAGATACTTCCTCTCTGTATTTTATTATGTTTTTTATAGCTAGACTAAAATTCAGGATAACTGCATTAGCTGTTAAATGTTTTGACATCGTTAGACGGTGTTTAAGTTCGCCACGAATAATTTATTCGCGTGGTTAACTGGACTTGTTCTGGTCGATTGGATTTTATTTCTTTAGTGTAATTGTTTTGGTGTTTTGGGACTTGTGGCTAAGTTATAACAGCCACACGGGTCGATCGATCAGGTTAAGCTACGATGCCTCGGTTGGTCTGTGGATGGGTGACCATCTTTCCATAATAAGACCCCTCCGTGCCTCGACGTCCCGGTTGTTATTTGTGGATCTTTGACAGTCGTTACGGGTCGTCAGTAGCCCGACAGTCTGACAACCAGTCTTACCAAGGGGTACCTATCGTATTACCCAGTCACTGGGCTGTGGAGGTCAGATAGGCAGCCGTTCCATGTAAAATACTAGTATTCAGCTGCATCCGGTTAGACTGGAAGCCGACCCCAACATGTTGGGAAAAGGTTAGGCAGATGATGAGTGTAATTGTTTTGGTATAGATGAATTTGGAGTGTTATTACTACTGGCTACTTCTTTTTTATTATCTTACATTAAAGACAGATTTCGTCTAGTTATTTATCACCGTTGAGTTCTTGCTTAGTTGTTTTAACAAGTTAACCTTACACGATTGCTGCCCAGTTTTATTTCGGAATGACTAGATTTTTGGCATGTCGAACGAAATTACAATATACAGGATAAGTTTTTAACCAGTGAGCAAACTGTAACCACGAATTCTACATCATTCTAGCACAGCAATTTTTCGTCGGTTGTACAAAAAAAAATCAGCTTCTGCTCCATACGTTTTGACCGCGCAGGTATTGCACTTTTCTATGCAACAGCTGATTTATTTTTTGGTATAACCGACGAATAATTTCTACGCTACGCTGTCTAGAATGATATATTGAATTCATGGTTACAGTTTGCGCACTACTTCAAAATTTACCCTGTAGATTTGACTGGTTACCTGTCTAACTCGTGTCATAAAAGTCTCCAATGATATTTGCAATTAACATAACATAACATCACGACCTGTTTCCCCGAAGGAACACTCACATTTAGCCAGTTATGTTTAAGTCCCATTAATAGGAACGATCCTACCTTTGCAATCCTACCAATATTATAAACTACCATCCGCCTGCGGCTTCGCCCGCGTGGAAGTCGGAAATTGTCCCACAGGAACGTACTACCGGTATAAAAAGTATCCTATGTGTTAATGTAGGTTATAATCTATCTGTGTGGCAAATTTCATTTAAATCCATTTAGCTGTTTTTACGTGAAAGAGTAACAAACATCCATACATCCATACATACAAACTTTCGCGTTTATAATATTAGTAAGGATAAGGAAGTAAGGATGTGAAAGTTTGTGAAGATGTTTGGATGTTTGTTACTTAATCACGTAAAAACGACTTAACGGATTTCGACGAAATTTGGCAAACAGATAGTTTATAACCTGGATTGACATATAGGATACTTTTGATCCTGATAATACGTTTCCGTGGGATAATTTTCGACATCCACGCGGGTGAAGCCGCGGGCAGCAGCTAGTTAATAATATAATAATCAGCCCTGCAGTTGGATGATATAGGTATTGTCCCACTGCAAGCCAAAGGCCGTTCGTTCCTTTTCCCACTCAACTCGACCCTGAACCAATAAGGACCGATCCCTCATATCGTCGAGTTCATCCCGCCATCTACGTCTGGGTCTGCCGCGATGCCGTTGGACGTTTTACAGAGACCCATGTTGTGATGGTCTTAGTCCACGACAAGCGCCAAACATGTCCGGCCCAGTCCCATTGGAGCTTTGCTGCTTTTTGGGAGCTGTGGTAGCCCAGTGGTAACGGCCGCGACTTATCGAGTCATAGGTCGCGGGTTCGAACTCAAGCAGTTACTTTTTTTGGGGAAATCATATAATCACCGCTGCTCTCAAAACGGTGAAGGAAAACATCGTAAAGAAACCGACATGTCCTAGAACCAAAAGCTCTAAGATATGTGGCATCCGCCAATCCGCCCTGGACTGCGTTGTTATTATGGCCCACTCCCTCTCACAGAGAGAATGCCTGTGTCCCAGCAGTGGGAACGTTATATGCTGATTATGATTTTTCGGTGACGTTGCAATTGTTCGTTAAAAACACAACTTATTAAAATGGCTTCGGAAAGAAGAAGAGTCCCTAGGAATTTATTCTTGTTGCAGACACCAATAACATTCCCTCACGTACCAAGCTAAAATACAATAAAACATATCTTTCAAAATCATCATTACCTCATGCATTATCTCTATCATTGCCATAACAAACATTTCATTACAGTAACAGTCTACAGGAGCCGGAGGGAAGTAATGACAGGATTTGTCAAAATTGATTTTCAATATCGACTGTATTGCCTCCGATCAGAGCTTAGAGTCATATGGTCTTCTGCCTCCTATCTTATAATTTAATGTTTCCAGCAAATTGCATACGATGATGAAATGAACCTCAGTGGCTGTCACGTAACGTCATAATGAATCCCTCCCAATAATTACACTCGGGTAATATCCTGTGCAGGGACGGACTGGAGATGGTTAGCGAGATGTGGTTGCGGGTATTTAGGTACTGTTTTCTGTTTCAATCTTAAAAAGTCCTATTACCTCCATCATTTTTATGTTTCATTCATATATTAAATAGAAACGTCTATTTAATTGTTCGTGTCACTTTAAAATAAAATCGTTAACAATTTAAATATTGATGCACTAACACCTATAAATTAATGTTTCTCAATCCCAATCTTGATCTCTTCTTTGACTGCTGCTTTAGATTTACCCGCACAAAGATTAAAAATAGCAAGCAATTCTATTTATTAGCTAATGGCAAGCAATAATTTAAAAAAAATGTGGAATGACAATGTAGATATCAAAAAGTCATCCAGGATTAATTACAACTTTTAGCTGTAATGTAGATACTGTGGTACTATTTACCATTTAAACTATCTGTTATCAGACGGGTTTAGTTCAAGATAGAGTACAAAATAAAATGCCCCTGAAACATTCAATAATAAAAATTGGGATTCCCAGATTCATCCCTGGCTACTGAACGAAAACCTGTTTAGTTATATTGCTACTCATTCACATAAGACTGATAACGTTCTAGCTTATTGAATAGGTCCTATCGATGAGATCTATTCTTGATTCCCTTTGAGCTGGAGGATCTAATTTAACACATTTAATTGAAAGAAGAAAGCCTTCCCAAGCAGCACGCAAGCGTTTTCAACATACATATAACAGCCTATTTAGAACTTAGAGTTCCTTTAGAGACTTAAAAGAGTGTCAAAAAATTATTCAATCTGTATTAAGGGATCCGCGAAAGCTTAGGGTATTTAAACAGAATATGAAAACTCCACTATACAGCTTAAGTATTTTGTGACACTTTAATCTGGTTTTATCGTTAAAGCTGTATACAAGCTGTATTTTGCATGTGAACACTTACTTATTACAGCTCTTAGTGTTATTATAGTATCACTTGAGACTTGTTTCTGTACAATGGTGTATGCAAACTCCGTTCTAAAACTTATTTTTATGGCGTAATTGTACACTCTTGTAAATACAGTGGTTTTATGACTTCTGTTTTTGAGGGTGTTTTAAAACTAAAAAAATAAATGACAGCTACAGTACAGCTTTATTTTGTATTAATGACAGTCACTCGGAAAGACTTTACGGTCAACGAAGAGGGTTCCGTAGCAAAAACATTAAACAGGGTTATTAATGATCATAACAGTTATGTTAAATGTGTAAATTTAATTCAACCTTTGGAACATGATTATGACGTTTCTTCATAAAGCAGCGCAAGTAGTTCAAATGATGATTGATTTGAACCATGAGATCTAGTTCTTTTACTGCTTCGTCATATGACGATAATGATAGTCTTTTCACACAGCATTTTGAGGTGGACCAATTATATAAAGGCCGAGATGTTTCATCCTTTACTAATTTGTTGACATCTAATCGCTTTCTTGGCCATCTTAACTTGCCTTTTGATTCCCACAAACTTGGTACAATGCAAAGCTTGTTTTGCCCTTTCTCAATGGTTGCTTAAATTTTAGTCGGCATATTTTCCTGAAAATAAAGTAAAACTGATATAATACATACAACAAACTAGTAATGCTTTACAATAAGTTTACTTAGGTATAAAATACAAGGTCAAATTGAGAATCTCTTCCTTTTTTTGTTTTACTGTATGTAGGTACGTATCATATTGAGTCTGCGTTTTTTATTTCTTTTAGGTAACCCTTATGAGCATTATAAGTTATGTATAGAGCACTGATATACAGCCTAAGTAATAAAAATATTCTATTATAAAGCTGATTAGCAGCCAAAAGCTGTACAATATAATCCATAACTTACTTAGTACAGCTACTCAGACTATAATACACTTCGATTATCGTTTAGGCTGTTTAGCAAATAGTCGCCATTTTCGTAATTTCGAATGTAGGTATAAAACAAAATGTGAAACATAATTTAAGGAATATATAATGATTTTCGGCTTGATATGAGGGCACAATGCTCACACTACCCTCACTTCTGTTATTATAACATTGTTTTTTATTCTAACTTTAAAACCAATATTGACTTACCATATAAATAGTATTTTTCTTTTATATCAGATCGATTATTTTGCTTGAATATTTTGACGGAAAATATAGACAGGTTCACAATAAATTTGAATCCGCAATTTCAATTCACCAATTAACACCTTCAGATATCTAAGTCCAAGATTACATTTACTTACTAATAAATATTATAAATAACAATGTCGCCATTCATTGGAAAGAATTACATTCATTTTGTGATTCTCTTCAAAAACCTATTTAAAACTATTTTCTCTATAAAGTATTTATAAGATAATATCTGTAGTATAATGGTTTCTTTGTACACCGAATAACAGCTCTAATACGGCTATTATACAGCGCCTCTATTGCTTCTACAGCTCTTATACAGCTATACTAGAGCAAAACGCTGTATAAAATGTGCCCATTTTTTACTTATAAGGGCTGTATAAGCGCTTATACAGCCTCTATACAGCCTGAATATACAGCTTCTAGTATAAAATTGAACTTAAATACAGCTTGTATACAGCTTGCAATGCTACTTGGGTTATTTAGAGTCAGTAGCTTCTATTCACTGAATCTGCGAATTAGACTTGATTTTTAGCCTGCCTCGTTGGTCTAGTGGTCGCAAGCGCTCCAGCTGAGCATGAGGTCCTGGGTTCAAAATCAAAAATCAAAAGTCATTTATTCAAATTAGGCTGAGAATCAGCACTTTTCGAATGTCAAAATTACATAAGACAGTCCCCCAAAACGCCCACCCTTCGATTCCGAGGTCGGGCAAAATATTATTTAATTGATTGGTTTGTATAGAATCAAGTTCTTCTAACTTAACAGACAGCTGTGCTACTGTGAAATTTGTTGCGCCACTTCTTCTTCCCAGCTAAAGCACCAGGAAGTGGTGAAGGGCGGGCGTTTTGGGGGGACTGTCATATGCAATTTTGACACTCTAAAAGAGCTGACTCTCAGCCTAGTTTGAATAAATGACTTTTGATTTTGATTTTGAATAAGTTTCTGTAATATGAGAATTTGAGACTGAGCAATGTTCCTGTTTAATTCCCGGAAGCACAAAATATTTTTGAATGGTAATTGGTTCTTGTCATGTCAATCAGACATTCTGGAAGTATATATTATTTAGGTGTGGCCATTTAGCCTTCTTCATATCTTAAAATCATTAAATTCATACCATACCACAACATCACACCTGTATTCCCCAAAGAATAAGGCAGATTTTTCTGATAATCACAGGTTTTAGGCTGAGATCTATCAACGTTACTTGACACTTTAGTTAATCGTTTTTCCTGTCACTGTCGCACGAATGCATGAAAGAGAAGCAAACATGTCTAAGTAGCACGAGTTGAGTTACTTTTAAAGATCACGGCTTAAGACAAAAACCTATTTTCTCTATCGGGGATCCCGAAATCATTGTCAATTTCCATACCATACAACATAAACCACCAAATAATTTCTAAAAAACCTTTAAAAAAATTAATCGTGCGCAGAATTTTGAAACTATTAAGTTAGGTTGTAACAAACTCATACATACAAATCGTCATATTATTCATACCGTACAACCAAAATTCGGTTGCATTATGTTAATGACGTAATAATGCGCTGACGATTTACTATACCCTTGTCCAATGGTAAATTGGTCCCGTGGCCCATAAATTTGTTACCAAAATGCTTTAGGTTATGAAAAATTGTATTTTGGGACGAGTAAAGATCCTGTTTATTGGTGATCGATTCTACCGAAGTAATAACACGTCGCTGACTGTGGTGTTGAAGTTGAGTAAAGAGGTCCTTGCTCTTTGAGTGGGTGTATACTAATAAAGAATATAAATATAGCCTCCTGCGTTTTGAAGCTACGGTCAACGTTCAATTGTTTTGCTAACGTAGCGTTTTCACAGAAGTGCGGTCATCGCCACACAGCGCGTCTGCAATTTGGTGAGATGGCCCAATTTTATCCACATCAGCTGTTTTAGCTGAGCAGTGGTAACAGCCGTGACTTATGAGTTGTAGGGCGTAGATTCCAACCCAGATAAGAGCTTTACTTTGTGTAAATAATTTCATCACCACATCTTCAAAACGGTAAAGAAAAACATCTTGAGGAAACCGGCGTGTCCTTGAACCGTACATTCGAAGACATGTGACATCTAGTTTAGAATGAGGTGCCTACGTGTAGTTCCACCAGACAAAGACCTGTGAGAAATTTGATCGATAATGCTCATGATCTTGCCTCTAAAAGGTTGAGGGTTTTTTATGTAAAAACCTTTGAATGCATGTGGAAATAAGTAGGTTGAAATTATGATTTTTTTACCATCCCACTCTGGGCCCGCTTGTTAGATTACGGCTCTCTCCCTTACACTGAGAGGAAGCTTGTGTCTCAGCTGTGGCAAGATAAAGGTTGATAATGCTTATGCTATGCTATGCTTTCAGCGGTTTTAGCATGGAAGCGTAACAAATAAACAAACAAACTCTCTTTGTCGTTTATAAATTTTCTTAATTAGTTACATTTTAAAGTCGTTTTTTTTTACTATTGAACAATCACACCCAAATTATTTAGTGGAACCAATGGGAATTAAAAATAAAATGACTAAATTATTCCCGAGCGAACCAGTCACAACAGCAGTAGGATCAACGGAAATCGATTTAAAATGATTTTATTCAATTTCCGTTTGACCCACCATCCAGTGCGACGATGGCAGTGGGATGAACGGGAATACTTGTGTAATTTACCCGTGAATGACGTCACTTAAACGTTATTTGTTAAAGTAATGTGTTTTCCTAGAGAGCGTTCTTTGCTCTCTGCAAACTCCGCTGCAATCACGTTCTTGACAGTCGTCACCGTGGCCGTTATGTAGCAGTTACCGCTCTTCAACATATTTCATGCTGCACTGTCAATTTGGAAAGAAAAACAATTACCTCATTTCTATTTTTACCACTTAATCCCGAGTTAAGACACCAATGGCATCATCCACTATCTCACTATCAAAATAAAACAACCAACAAAAACAGAACCTCATCTGACTAATTGGCGTTCAAATTAATAATGATTGAGACAAAAAATGTTCCGAGAACTACATTTGAATCCCCAATTAGACCATAAAGGCCTTATCATGGACCCATTAACCGACAACGGACGCGTAGGGAGGTTTATGAGTTTTACTACACAAAATCGTTGACGACCATTTTGAACAATCTGAGTCGGATTTACAACCAATTAGCTAAGTAAATATATAAACGGCTTGATTGTGCTGTGGGCGATATTAGGGCCAGGAAATTGTGAATAAATGTACCTACTTCCTACTATTACTTAGATTAGCTGCTTTATGGAGTATTGTGCGAATATTTGAATTGGCTGTATCTGGGGGGCTACCCTCTAACTCCGTCAACGAAAATACGGGCCCGTCCGAAAATAGTTCAAAACTACGAAGTACTTTTTTGGACGGGTAAACCCATGTAGGGAGTAGGGAAAGTTGTCAAATCATGTAGTAATTCATTCTTAGTTTGAGCCCAAAACTAATCATAGGTCCGTAAGTTATACGGATTAGGAAACACCCGTAACTTTGACCGAGATTACGGATTTCGTGCTTGAAAAGTAGGCCCCCTGGTGCGGGAGGAATTTATTGCATTTCTTCCTCGCTAAATCCTGCGATAATGATGCCAGTCCATTAGTATCGCGATGTGATAAGCATCGATTTCGTGACGAGAGGCATGGTTTAAAAAAATGACTGCACAATGTTTTCTATCAATTGGAGGGCCGAAAAGAACCATTAAGTTTTCTGAAGAAATAGTGAATTATTCGGTTGTTTTAAGTTTACCTTAAGATTAATGAATATGCTTTGAAATTAATTTACTTAATCAATGTCAAAAATGCTTTCCCACTAGCAAGGAATAACATCCTATTGTGTCGTTTTGACGTCACTGCGTCGTCGCCAGAAAATACTGGGTAAATTGTGTGAGTAAACAAAACATTGTCATACTGACAACACTTTATAAATCACTTATTTGTTGTAATTATAAATATTTGAACAACGTTTTTGTCATTTATCTATATCTCGTAGGTATCTGTAATAGTTGAATGTGAAGTGTGTGAGAGCACAGAGTAAAACAGAGTGAGAGAGTGTGTTTGTGTGTGTGTGTGTGTGTGTAAATGTAAAGCTGCGACCCTCAACATAATAAAAAATCCACTCAAAGTCGCGGCTAAAAGCTAGTTTATTGAAAGCATAATGATTGATGGTTGACAAACAGTAGCATTTTGACTTGTTCTATTAAAATTTAAAAAGCTTTTCGATTTTTATGTTCCAATACTTTTTAATTACTCTCAAGATAATCCTGAGATACCGCCTTTTAAGTTGAGCGACAATGTTGAATTGATTTTTTATTTTTATGGGAATAACTGAATCTGATAGATTGCCTCATTAATAATGTAGATGACCGCTTGCACTTTGAGGTCCTTGACTCAATATTAAATTAATTATTTTTATTTACTACTAGGTTTTGCCATCAGCTTTGCCTGCGTGGACCTCGAAAGTATCCCATGGGAACGTTCCCGTACGTACTGCTGGACATGAGCCTTTACCTTTTGCCATAATCGCCACGCTTGGCAGGCGGGTTGGCGATCTCAGTACGGTGGTCAAATGCATAGAGAACGCTGCTGCCCATTCTCTAGTAAGTCCCTTAGTCGCCTTCTACGACACCCACGGGAAGAAATGGGATGGTGCTATTCTTTTACGTCTGGCACCACACGGAACCGTACGTCCTACCGGGATAAAAATCAGCCTATGTGTTAATCCAGGTTATAAACTATCTGTGCGCCAAATTTCAACCAAATTCGTTCGGCTGTTTTTGCCTGATTGAGTAACAAACGTCCAAACATGGAAATAAACAAATTTTCACATGTAGGTATAAAATTAAATTATAATAAGCTGATATTATTATTTTTGTCCTTTACTTATTTTCTATCCTTATTAAATACATTTTTGAATATGTATTATTATAAAAGTAACATTATAATTTTACAATTATGATTATATATTTCGGGAACACAGGGTAACAAATATATTGGGCTTTGGGTTTGGGTGGCTACAGTTGATTGGTAACCTACAATATGTCCCCTGCCTGAACAATGTTATTATTATTTATGTCTCAACAGTTGCAGAGCATCGGTGCCCAAGACTTACGAGATGTAGATCGTGGGTTCAAACCCAGGTAGGCGCGTTAACTTTGTACACATTTTGATCACAGCTGCTCTCAATGCGGTGGAGAAAAACATCGTGAAAACTTCGAAGGCAAGTCACATCTATCAACAAGCACTGGACCCACGTGGTAGACTACAGCCTACTTCTCTCGAAAAGAAGAGGTATGTATCCCAGCAATGGGAATATTAGGTATAGGCTGGTTATACTTATGCTTCACAGTCTCGGCCGTAAGTGCAGTCCTACGTTACAGTCATCATCATCATCATCATTTCAGCCGAAAGACGTCCACTGCTGGACATAGGCCTCCCCCAAGCTCCACCACTTTGACCGGTTCTGTGGCCCCTGCGGCCTTCACAAGGTCATCGGTCCACCTTGTGGGAGGCCTTCCAACTTTACGTCTTCCGGTTCGCGGTCGCCGGTCCAGAACTTTTCGGTCCCATCGGCCATCTGTTCTGCGACCAATATGCCCTGCTCACTGCCACTTAAGTTACTCCACTAGGTACTTTACAGTATGTACAATGAATTGCATAATCTTGGTTCCAATGCAAAAAGATATTCACAGATCATTACCTAACAAAATACTATTTTTTTTTTTGCAAGAATGACAGGCAGATGGTTACAATAAAATGGGTTTACCATTTTCTAGATCAAAAAGAATACAGTGAGCTTACTAAAACGACTTAAAATTATCTTATTAAAAACAGTTACTTTTGTACATTACACAAGTAGGTAAGTCATTACCAAAACGACTTAAATTCTAAAAAATCATTTGAAACTGGAATATTCTTTCCCACCTTTGTGTCGCAGAAATAATTATCGCGACAAAACATTTTGTTTCCAGTTAAAAACACGAATAGAGAATTTCTTTCTTAATTATACCATACGTGTATGGCGGCAGCGCGATTTTGTATCGGTGCTTTTAAAGTAATGGTGCGGTTATAGTCATAAGCGACAGCGATAATAATGACTAAAAATATTTAGATATTATACACACATATATAAATAAAATCATGCGATCTACGCGTCACACTGACATCACGCAAAACTCTATATCGCGCAAGCTGAGTTTTCCGCGCGACTAGTTTATATTAATACAAAGTCCCGACATCAATCGTCGGGCAGTAACCCATCAGACACGACACCCGGATAAGGATCAGAGGATCCTCCTCTTTCTGTAGAGAATGTGTGAACTTTACATCTTATTCAAGTCAGGTCCAGTTGAAAACCAGCGTCAAGCACTAGTTGTCTGGTATTTATGCTGAACTGGGCCTTTTTAGCGCAGACGCGAGCCACTATAATGCCAGTTTCGGACTTCTCACCTTACACTTTTAATTGATTTTTAATTTTACTCTTTTCTGCTGCTTAATGTATATTGTGTGCTTTAAAGTCTGTGCTAAATAAATATATTTTATTTCTTTCTTTCTTTTCTATTCCTCTTGCGTCTACACTAACATAATCATTTTGCTTAATTTATGCATACAACTGGTTATACTCGCACTCTAGTTGCGGTTCCAGCCAGTTCTGGAGAACAAAACCAATAAGGAAGAAGGGTGGAGGGAGTGTTTTGTTTATTATGCAATTAATTATTTACAAAATCTGAAGACCACAAAATGTAATAATTGAGGCAATTTGAACTCGGGTGCTTGATTGGGTGCTCGTCCCACTTGGATTGAATTCAATCTAACAAAAGTTTTGCAGGCCAACTAGTCACATAAAACTGTTGATTTTTTAAAATTCATTTGATAGCATATTATCAAACCAAATCAAAACACCTCAATAAAGTTGCATGATGAAATGGGTGCTAATAAGGCTTTATTACCAATCTTCGCAAAAACAAAACGACGAGTATTTTATTGAACAAAATTATTAATTAAGTTGGTTTCGTATCGTAAGCGAGGTACCAGTTGATTACCAAAAACCTAGTGAGTTACTGTGACTTTGCTAACATCGGTTTTACGTATAAATAAACCACTGAGAATCCTAACTTAATCTTATCGTAACTTATCCATATAATTATTAACACGTGAAGCAAAAACTTTGTAGGTATCCTTTTTTACTAGATTTTTACTGCCTACTTTTTGTACTGGATCAAAGACGAAATCGTAAGCAACAGTAGTAAAACAATAACATTGCACAAAAGTCATAATAATCTTGGGTAACGTAAAGATGTTAAATTTCCAGTTCCAAGAGTAGGATGCTGGTATTATGGCTGGACATTATAAAAGGAAAGAAGAGAGAGAAGAGAAGATGGCGGAATGATAAGGTGATTTTTCAAAATCTTTCCCCCAGTTTCAGAACTTATATTTTTTTTTTTTTTTTTTTTCTGGGTGGGAAATCATCAAATAACTTCTCCCGCTCTGGGTGGAGCGGGAGGGCGTGTCAGACTTTTACTGACTAAAACCCACCCGTGTTCCCTCAGTTGCCTGTGTGCCAGGGGCGGCGGTATCTCTTTCGAACAACCCGCACCCCCGGCAGGCATCGGCCCTTGCCAGCCCTTGCCAAGAGATGTCAGCAGCAACAGAGGGGCCCTCTGTTGCTGCTGACATCTCTTTGAGGCGCGCGTGGAACACAACGCGCCGTCGACCCGGGCTTGGTCCTTACCGGACAGCGAGCTACCCATTACTCGCCGTCCGCAAGCCCGTGCCTACGGTGGCCGGGAATCAGCCTGGGATTCCCGACGCCCAGGGCGTCTCCTGCGAAGGCCACGGCTGTGAGGGCGCATGTACTGTTCAGAACTTATATGAGGTTACAAAACAATTTTCTGTGATCAGCCTCGTAGAGTCTTGGCAGCTGATTTACTTAACATCCGAACACTTGATGACATTTGTCCAGCAAGGAACAAACTGGAACAACTTTTCATTTTCAAACTATCGCTTTTCTAACTTCACTATGGTCTTAACTTTCCCTCATTGTAAGTTGGTGATACTGAAACGCATGCGTGATGTAGATGGTCCAAATAGACCAGATGTTGATGAATGTCGGCGACAATTATTGTTTTGAAAAAACGACTATTACATTGTGCCACTGTTTTCGTTTGTTGGGTTCTGTAATAAGAACTTGTGAAGAATACTACGTAGGACGTGGAAATCTCCTTTTGAATCTTTAACATGTTCTACATACCGGAATTGTCATGGTGTTTGACATCATAAAAGTTGATACTTTAATGGACATCCGAAAACCTGTGACAAAGACCGATCATTTTGGCTAAAGATCCACCTTTAAAATTCCATGGACATAACTACTAGTTTAATAGATCCAATTTGTATTAAAAGCTGCAAAATTATATCAAAAATGATGTGAGACCATAATCAGAGTTTAGCAAAAGGCCCGGCCGGAATGCCTTGTCGCTCGATCGCGTACAAATAACAATTTCCTACAGAATTTACACCAAAGGTACCCTAAAAACCGGTGGCTTGCATTGGTACCAGCTGTGATTACCATAATTTCATCGCCCCACGTGTCTGTGGACTCCACAAAAACTGGTAATAATCACAGTACAGCGGTACAGGCGCGCACTAAAGTGTTATTGAGTCTAATAGAATTTAATAATATGCTCCAGTTTAGGCTTTGAAATTTGACGCCTCTCTTAATATGGTTTTGACTAGTTAAATTGATTGAGGAAGGTGTGGACATCATTATAAAGTAACAGTTGATTGGATCCGGTTGTAGTTATATTAAATGATTGAAAAGTGTATTGGTTTGTGGTAACAAGCACTGCCTCAAAATGTAACCAATAAGAAAGACTGATATTGCTTGTCAGAAAACAACATAGGATAGTCTTAGCTCAGCAAGAAAGTGTCTTCTAATTTATATGACAAGTCGTCTTGCTGCCCACTGCAGTCGTCAACCCTCTACTACAATTGAAACGACTTTGGCCGGCCAGTACTTGGCTTCATAATATTACGCCTATATTGTTTCCACAGCTAAGACACAGGTATCCTGACTGTGAGATGGAGCGAGCCTTAAATCATCATGCGGGCTCTTTGAATTTTTAATTTTAGGACATGCTGTTTACATTCACCGCCCAAGCCCGGCCACTGTAGGCGCGGGCTTGCGGACGGCGGTAGCTCGCTGCCCGGTAAGGACCAAGCCCGGGTCGACGGCGCGTTTTGTTCCCCGCGCGCCTCAAAGAGATGTCATCACCAACTGGTGATGGGGCGCGGAAGGCCCTAGCAGGCAGGGGTGCGGGTTGTTCGAAATAGATACCGTGGCCCCTGGCACACAGGCAACTGAGGGAACACGGGTGGGTTTTAGTAAGTAAACCTTCACCGTTTTGAGCAGTGGTGATTAAATAATTAACACTAAGCAAAGCGACTGTCTGGGATCAATCCTATGACCTACAACTCGCGGCCGTTACCACTGGCTCGCCACTGCTCTAATGTTTAGTTGGTACTTGGTTTACATGCTATGAGTGTCTTTCTGAGTATCAAGTCACCGTTGCAAGCCATGTACTAATTTCGCAAAATGCTTTGAAATCCCTAACAAATATGTGGCGGACATCTACAATACCCCACATACGAAAAAGTATAAAGATATGAGGAACAGGGTGTAAAGTTCACTCATACTCTATTGGTAAAGGAGGATCCTCCGACCAGACTGATGTTGTGTCTGGTGGGCAACTACCTGAAGATTGATGTCGGGTATATATGTGAGTCTCGTGGTAAACTCTGACTGCGTGATGTAGGATTTATGTGACGTCCAGATTTGCGTAGGTCGCATGTGGCATTTTAGATGGCGCCACTTCACTTTTTGTATTTGTGATTTTGAAGTTTTCGTATGTGGGGTATTATAGATGTCCGCCACAAATACATTGAAACACTTTTCTCCCCGCCTGTACGATACTGCAGTATTCTCCTCCGCAGGGCGAACGCAAGGGCTACTGTATGGAATAATAGCTTTTTTTGCTCTCATACAATGTCTTCAAATCGACTGTCATGTTTAGTTACAACGTAAACACAGGGCCAGAAGGAATTCTCGAATTTTTAGCTTTGTTGCGCAAAGTGGGCAATTTGTATATGTTCCCAAACAATATGGCAACCGAAATAATAATTGTCGAAATTAGAATCTATACAATGTATAAATTAAAACAGCTTTTCGTATCTGCCTGTATGAGCGCGTTGTTCTTCGAAACTACGCATCGAATTCTGATACCGCTTTCACCTTAATTTAGAGAATTGATTACGAAAGGTTTATGTGTTTAATACATACATATTAAAAACTTGGATTCAACAAAAATCTCGACGTTTTACATCAGTAGATCGCACATGCAAAATACAGACCAACCGCTGCCGCTGGTGACAATATACATACAACGACGGTGACAATATATACGCTGATGACACATGATGAAATTTAATAGGTACGCCAAATTAAAATATACGTACTTGTAATTACGTACGTGTAATTCAACATGAATGTTATAAATAAATGTTACTTAACTTTTCACATCTAATTGTTTTGATTTTTTTTCCACTAAAAAAAATCGACAAAAAGATAAGATAAGACAATAATTACAGGATTGTTTTAAATAATTTAGTGTGGGGAATGACAATTTATATTGATTATGTAGATTGTTGTCGTTAGTGAACCTCATATTTCGAGTTGGCCCAAGTTTTCAATTTCATCCTGAATTTAAAAATTGTTTACCACTTATAGCTGAGCAAAGTTTCTTTTTTTTCTCTCTCATGAGACTTTGATACACGAGACTTACTTTATAGCTACCGTCATTGATGATGAAATTATTAAGAAAAAAGGTTAAGTACCTATAAATCTTTCGCGAAATGGTCGCAGGAACAATCTGCGACTCCCACATTCCCTTAAACTTAAGGGGAAGATATATAAAACCATGGTAAGACCTGCCGACTGGAATGGGTCAGAATGTTGGGCCACAACAGGGATGAATGAAAACCAATTGCATGTTTTAAGTGGGATGTGTGGTGTTACACGAATGGATAGAATAAGAAATGAGTACCTACATAAGAGGAAGCCTGAAAGTGGCACCGATAACAGAAAAGTTGTGTGGAAATCGGTTGCCATGGTATGGGCATGTGATAAGGAGGAATGAGAAAAATGTCGTGAGGAAAGTTTTGAGTATGAATGTCGATGGCTATAAGAGTAGGGGGAAACCAAAGAAACGATGGATGGACTGTGTGAATGATGCTATGGTTAGAAAGGGTGTTACTACGGAGATGACGACTAATATAGAAGTGTGGAAGAAGAAGACATTTTGCGCCGACCCCAAATAAAGTGGAAAAATGGCAGATCAAAACAGTGATGCGTTTGATGTTAGTTGAATCGAATGACCACCAAAATAACAGTAATATTTCTGTTTAAATTAGATTAAAAATAAATGCACGAAACAGTGGAATATGTTTTATGTCAACGTATTGTGGGCGTTATCATGTATTTTTGTGTGTTTCAACAGACAGCTGTGCTGCTGGGGAGTTTGTTGCGCCACTTCTTATTCCCAGCTAAAGCACTAGGAACCGGTGAAGGGCGGGCGTTTTGGGGGACTGTCTTATGTAATTTTGACGTTCAAAAAGAGCTGACACCAGCCTAGTTTGAATAAATGTCTTTTGGGAATAAATGAGTTATTGGAATCAGTATTCACTGTCAACATTAAGAAGATTTGGGAAAGAAATAAGATACAAAAATATGATGATCTACACTCAAAATTTTAAGAATTTTAGACGTAGGTAAAATGTTTTTGCGAGCTCTGTTTTTTGATTGTTTTAACGCGATACTATTTTTTTATTTTTCCGAATAATTCTTTACTTTGAATTTTTGACGAAACACAATTTTTTTTTTGGCTTTTTTGGTTATATATTATGTTGGCCATAACGCCTAATTGTGCAACCAAAAGCTGAGCATTATATAGGGTACAGTTTCCTACGTTTGGACAGCGTAGCAACGTCTTAACACACTCGATCATGGATTGAGTACAAGATCTCATAAGTGTGAGCGATCTCGAGCCTGCTATTAAGTCAACGACTCGACTTAGCATCCATTTACTTATTTTAATACATACACATTATGACGGTAGTGTGAAAACGAGCGTGTAATGCATGCAAATCATGGCTTCAACATGTCAAGTAGGTATTGACTTCCTTACATTCATATACACGGTGACAGGATGATCGGCATGCAACTTGTAACCATGGCTTCAGTATTTGCATGATTAATTGCTAAGCATACATGCGCAGAAATTTTTCATCGTTACCAAAAAAAAAAATGCTTTTTCATAGAAAAGTACAATACCTATACAGTCAAATGTATGGCAGAGTTTTTTTTTAACTTACAACCTAAATCAAATCAAATCAAATCAAATCATTTATTTCTTTGCAAACATGGGTATAGTACATAGATGTTTTATAATAAAGTTCTCCATATTTTACCGTCAGGGCATGCAAAGGTGGTTGACATTACTTAATTAAAATTCAAAAATAAACATTGGAATTACAAATTAAAAAAGAAAAAAAGAAACGTGCAAATCAAAAATGTCAGCGTGGTCACAGCAATAAAAAAATAAGACATTATAATAGAATGTCAAACAGAAAATAAAAACCAGGATCAAAATAATAATGTCAGTCAGAGTAACCGTATGTCAGTCAGTTAGTGAATCATCATTCAGAAAATCGTTAATCGCGTAATAGGTTTTCTTAATTAAAATTTCTTTTAGCATCCTTTTAAATTTTACTGTAGTCATATTTTTTATAATATTAGGTACTTTATTATATATAAGTGGGGCAATACCAAAAAAACTTTTTTGCATTAGTGCGGTTTTACATTTTACTTGACATAACTGATTAATGTATTGAGCCCGTATTGGATTTTTCCTGATCTCTGATAATTGTTTAAATAGATGTGGGTTAGACTTCACAAACAAAGCAGTTTCCATTATATATAAACACGGCAAAGTTAGAATTTTTAACGCTTTAAAATAGGGAACACAGCTATCAGTTGACCTAAGGCCGCACATTGACCTGATGCATCGCCTCTGCAGTCTAAATACCAGCTCCCTATCAGTCGACTGCCCCCAGAAAATGATGCCATACCGCAAAACAGAGGCAACCAGTCCGTGGTACGCCGTCGAAAGAGCCTGACTGTTAACTTTCTTTGAGAGTTGAAAAAGAGCATATGCAGATTTGCTGAGTTTCTTACATAACTCTTCAACATGAGGTTTCCATGTAAGTTGGCTATCAATAATAATGCCTAAGAACTTAGCCTGATTAACTTCTTCAATATCACAACCCTTGTAGGAAATGCTAATGTTAGGGTTTTCACGACGTTGATAAAAATGCATGACTTTTGTTTTGCTCAAGTTTATAACCAAATTATTATTTTTTAACCAATCTATAATGTCACCTAAGCAAGTATTAATGTCATTCTCATAATTATTTGCATTAGTACATTTTATTACAGCGGTACTGTCATCCGCAAAAAGAACCATTTTGTTGGTTGTTGCTTTCGGGAGATCATTTATATATATCAAAAAAAGTGGCGGACCCAATACACTACCTTGTGGGACGCCATATTTTACATGTCTTGGTTTTGACACATATATGGTTTCCAATTTAGTTTTAGGACATATCCTAGATATTTCCGTGCATTGAAGCCTATCACTCAGATATGATTTTATTAGCTTTAAGATGTTCCCTCTTATACCATAACTATTTAATTTCTGCAACAGAATCTTATGGTCAACATAGTCAAAAGCTTTGGTCATGTCAGTGTAAATTGCACAGACTGGATTTCTTTTATCGACAGACGACATTATGTTAGCTAGCAAGTCAAACAGAGCCATATTAATCGTAGTGTTTTTACGGAATCCCTTTTGTTCTGTGCAAAATAATTTATACTTTTCGAAATAGGCATATAAAGAGTTATAGATCACTTTCTCGAAAATTTTGGAAATAATTGGTAGTTTTGCAATAGGTCTATAATTCTTTAAATTTGTTTTATCATCTTTTTTATACAGGGGTTTTATTATTACTTTTTTAAGTTAGCCTAGAATCATGGATTCAGTTTCTGCGGTAATTTTTATTGAGAGACATTTTTCTGAAATAAATATTCAGTTATCTTATAATAGTGTCGTCTTCTGGCCCTATCAATGTGGATAATATTGTGGTCTTCATATTCTTTTAATTTATCAATGTTTTTCATCCTTACTTAGTATAAACAAAGTCGCTTTCCGTGTTTGTATGCTTATATCTTTTAAACTGCGCATCGGATTTTAATGCGGTTTTCATTTATAGACAGAGGTTTATATGTACAATCTCCACGGACAAACCCGCTACCAAAACCTAGTACTAAAAAAGGCTTATGTAGACTCAAGGTAAATAATGATCTTAATGAAATTATGATAATATAATAAAATCTTAATGAAAAAACTTTAGTGACCTTACCATTATTTAGCATATACTTAATCAGAACAGTGAGGCGCCACGGAAAGTGTTCTACTTCTGTTCTTGGTAGCTCTGGACAGAGAGAGATGGAAATAGAGTACGGCAGCCTTTGTCCAGCAGTGGGGCAGTAATGACTAAAAAAAATTAAATCTGTAGACACTGGGTCACTTTGACGTGCTGCACAGATCATGTACCCTTTGGCCATATTTACCGTGGAATAGATCTAGGGATAACTAAACTAGATTTTAAAGACCTCAAGAAAGGACTGATTCAATTCTTGGGTTCATATACATGAAGCAGAAGAGGATTAAGAAAGACCACTTGATTCCTCACTAACAACCACGAAGTTAGAACGTTGGTTGCGTGTAATGGCACGTCGCTTGGAGCATCGGATGGCTACCGATAGCGAGCGTGCCCGGGGCGCGACATTAGCGCGGCCCATCTCGCTCCGAGTTATTACAATCAAAGTAACAGTTTGACCATGGGTTTGGGAACCTGTAGGATTCGTTATGTTATTTTGCTAGCACTAGGTCATACTCGTATTTTACTTGCTAAACATTAGTAAATTTTGTTTTAGTATATTTCAGTTAATAAGTACAAAAAAAAATGCAAGTTTCAATTCTTAAAATTTTGTCGCCCATTGGTGGATACAAATGTTCGTACTGACATAGTGTGACATTTAGACACATGCCCAAATACGAATAAGTATTTTAAAGTTAACGTGTTACTAAAGAGAAAGGTTTTGTTTTTTTTTTGATAATTTACATATTATCAAAAAAAAAAACAATACATGTCAGATGTGTAGTTATGATTGCTCACGTTGTTCTCAAAAGAGTTTCATTATAAAACTGTTACCGTTACATTATAAAATTATATACCTACTATCTATTATTGTATAGGTACCTACCTTGGTTTTTCTCCTTTCTCTGATCTATAATCCCATAGGTTTAGCCGAAGGCGATTTGTTTCGCTTTGCCTGGGGCTCAAGAGTAAAGGCTGTTTTCATTAAATTGCTAATAAAATAAAAAATAAGGTTTGCTTTTTTTGCTGTGCTTTCAGCAGATGGTGTTTTTAATATATTATTTCCTCTGGAAAAGAAAACCTATTTTATTGGGCTATGAATAATGTGTCAAAGTTGTTTATTCTACTTTGTAATTAGTATTGTATGTTCAGCTGTATTAATTTTTTTTCATCTGTATTTTGTTAGACAACGTTTTCGTTTCTAAAGAAAAAGTAAAACATACCGATCTTATATTAGTATTCATATCCTAAGTTCCATAGAATCCTGGCCACAACACAAGGAGCCGTACATTATGATTATACCGGGAACCGAGGGTAAAAAAATGAATGTTGTTTCTTTGATTACTTCACAACTCAGGCGCAGGGTGATATTGTTAATTCCATTCGATATGTTCGTTAATCGCGATCCTCGTTTCATTTTTAAAAAAATTATGCGTACTGCAGTTGCACACTAGAAAAATTTCGATGAGTTAAAATTTTTCGAGTGTGTTCTCCTCATAGAATAAACCAGACTTTCCTAAAGTAATCTGATGAGGACTAAATAAAATCATTTAGGATCGTTTTCACTCCTGTAAACTAAAAGCAGGAAAGCAACGCAAATATTTTTTTATCTTGGATGTAAGATTATATTTCGTTTTCAAAAAACTTAATCCCCCTTTCATTTGACTAGAATTATTAATCTAGGGACCCAAGGTCATTATTGACATGTAATAGGTATCCCTAACGACGTTCAAGGTTGAGCATCAAAATCAATTTCAGATGATAGTCCTTATAAAAATCGTCAACTTGAAAACAGTGGCAGTAAAGCTTGATTACTTGCGATAAGATAAAATATGTGATAACTTTGTGGCTCCGAAACAAGATTTTTAAATAGACATAAGTACATAAACTGACGCCTTCTTCTCTTCGTCACTTTTTAATTATAAATGAAGCATTATATCTATAAAAGTATGAAGCTACACATGAACACATAGGTACCTACCTGGACAAATGGACCGGAAGAACGGACAAATGGAAGAATTAGTATCTTAAATTCTTAAAACGATTGCCACACTTTATACGCAACATTATATTAAATAAAGTTTGGGCTCATAACCATCTGTCTCTGATCTGTCCCCCCCAAGGGGCCAAATCAAGGTGACAGATCGCTATATTCCCTTTTTCTTCGTTTTCTAGAAGACTACATTAAAACTTAATGTAACATTAATTCTTAATGTCGTCTACTACGTTCTAACAAAAGTTACTATCAAAATTTCTCAAGACGTCAACTTGATTAGGTACACTGTTAAGGATTTTGAATTACGTTAGGAAAAATAATTAAGAACTTCCCTAGGTGTACTTATTCATATCGATAATTTAACAAAGGTACCTATTACAAAGTGCGAACAGTAGTCAACCACGTTGACAGCGTTAACATTGACCTCGCAAAGGTCTTTTATAGGTACTAAAACTAGCAGTAAATCAATTAACTATTAACACATTAATGTAAGCGTAACGTGAAACACTACTTTTAAATATAAGTTAAAAGTACCCACTTACTTTATGGCCAAAACAGCAATCTCATTCAGGTACAAAGTAATCAGGCGTCAGGTCTTTGGAAGTAGCCTCGCAGTATGATACGAGCATATCTTCAATTATCGTGCCATACTTAAACACACCGCGAGCTTACTGGTTTTGCATAGACTATGTTGATTGCAGAGGGTATATTCCTTTACAATCCACTCACATTATTCGATTCATTCGAACCACAGACTACATAGAGATACTACGTATCAGACGACCCACTCCCATAGAGAAAAAATGGTCAGTAGAGATGTCAAAAGTTGGAAGTTTAAAACATGACAGTTCATTTTTTTTTAAATTTAGTTGATGAGTTTTAGACAAAGGCTCACACAGAAAGCCTCACTTACCCAATTGTAGGTACTGTTTTCACATCTTTTTTTTTTTTGTTCGTAGCTCAAATCCAATAATGTAAAACTTATAAATTACAGAGAACTACTGAGAAATATGTAAATGAAACAACAATTACTTATAAAGATTTTTATTTTTTAATTTAGTTTTATATTTATTATATGCCTTAGGTTGCATTCTCGGAAGAGATTTTCCTATTAATCGGGATATATCTGTGCCTTTTATTATTTTATTTATTATACAACACGAGTTGAAAATGACAAATTTTAACACATGGTCAAGGAAGGCCTTTTCAATTTACTTTTTATGTGTTTCACAAGAAAGGAAGCCAAATGAGTACTTAGACTTAATTTGGCTTTTTATTATTTTGGAAATGTTATTTTTAGCTGGACAGTGTTATATGTACTCATTTGCCACCAATGCATAATATTACAGTTTAATCACTGAGAGGATAAGACAGTACGGAAATTAATCAACGCAAACTTCACTCGATCAATAACAAAACTGTAATGGCGGTAAATAAATAGCAGAAGCGGAAAACTGAAAACATATTCGAAAACCGCCTAAATTTGACAGTGACATTTGTAAATGGTCTATGGTTTTGGCACCTGGCGAAAGAGGGGTAAAGAATGATAGAAGGGGGTGAGGAGGCCTGTCTTGTTCGTTTCTTCCAACCATAGAGTATACGGTGTACATTTTTTGTTCTAAGTTTGCGTGCCGTGATTCGAACGTCCGCGTCGCACTGGCGTCGTTTGCTGTCAAAAAATGAAATGTCGCGATCCACTTAATCTCTGTGTCGGTCTATTCTGTAAAAGTTACACCATGAAAAGTTATGTAAAGTGATAGAGGTGTGATAAACTTTTGCTATCCAACACTAAAAGAATATTCCAATTCGAACCACTAGTTCCTGAGATTAGCGCGTTCAACCACTTCGCAAAGAATGCATTATTTTAGAACAAATTTGGTTAGCATATAAAAGGTTATAGTGAGCCAACTTAAAAAGATAGACATATGCTGTCGTAGACTTTTTTTAGAACTTTTAAAGGGGAATAATTTTGTGTCACATGATTTTTGCGAAACTTTAACCATTCACGCAGCGCACGCAGAGGAAGCTCTAAGGAAAAAAAACCCCGATTTTGAAACATTCTTCATTGGTGCTCCGCTCCTATTGGTCAAAGCGTAATGATATATAGCTATAGTCTTTTTCGATAAATGGGCTATCTAACATTGAAATAATTTTTCAAATCGGACTAGTAGTTTCTGAGATTAGCGCGTTCAAGCAAACAAACATACTCTTCATTTTTATAATATTAATAATATTAATAATATTATCTAGTACAGATTATATTACTTCTGTAAGTAGGTATGTACAAAAACTTTTACACGTCAATAAGTTTGTAGTGAACTGTCAATAGTGTCAATCGCTAGCATCGGATGATTGATTGGTGCACTTCACCTAAATTGAAAACTGGAAAATCGGTATTTTATTCTTATTGTGAAGGAGTCCCTAACAAACGTCACAATGAAGTGAGCACCTTTGTGCTGGATTACCTAAGAACGAATATTGGCAATGATGCCGAAGAACTGCACTATATATTATAAATGGTTGTGATGGCCAAAATCGAAATCATGGCATGATTCGTATTCTTAAATCATTGGTAGCTGAACAAAATATAATATAAAGAAAATACAATATTAGATATTACATACTTATAAGAGGTCATTCATTCCTGCCGAACAATAGAATGTTTGGGACAGCAAAGAGGCGGCATATTCGAAAAAGTGACAGGATTTACACACCAGCTGAGTATGAAAATCTTATAGCTGAGGCGAATAAAAAATTTGAAATAAGAAGACCCAAAACTGATAATATTAGACATAAAAAAATGGTGGCCAAACCATTAAGTATAAGAAACTGGTGCTATTTGTGGATTCCAATTGCAGAGGAATACCCTAGGACAAAAAAAAAATACTTTTGCTATTTCCAACGTGTCAGATTTTACCTTTTTTAAGTCCAGACCGAGTGTTGTACACTTGTTAGAACAAGTGAATCCATAGACAACTTAGTCAGTTATGAATTTTAACTTTTACCATCAAATAATACTCCTGCTTATGCTGGTAAAGTAGCAATACAGGAAAAGAAAATGACTGGTTAAAAAAATCTTGAAAAATATATCCTAGCAGAGCGTACCAAAATTTCTATGACGAGGTTTTTGCGTGGCCAACAACTTCAGCAAACAATAAATCCCAAGAAAATGACGATTAAACTAACAATTTTTTTTGGACTAATTAATGCCTTTCGTTTCGAAAAGGCATTAGTCCAAAAATATAATTCAAAATATCTTAATAAAAAATTGTTTTGTTTTTAATAAATAAATATTCGAAAAAGCGTTTATGATTTTTTTTATTTATCAACCTCAATAATCAATTTCTTCAGCACCAATGACTTTTTTTTACAAAAAACATATTGCTGTTGATAACCAAACCGACACGCATTAATAAGTTTTCACATCTACAAAACCAACTCATAATCTTTGCAAAACTTTTTACGTGCACTCAACCGTCAGTGATCAACTGCTCACTAGATGTGATAGGCGATCGGTGATCGGCGATCGCTAATCACCGCTACACTGACGGCCTAAGAAGCCACTTCCTGTGTTACCGTCTAATTTAAAGATCACTTCGCTTTTATAAGCCAAGCTTACGTATGGTTTGATTTTGATGAAATCATATAGCATTTTGTTTTATTGAATCTTGTAATTTATTTTTAAATGTTATAAGAAATGGGTATTGGTTAACAATGAGCTACGAATTCAATTATTTGGAGAATGTAATTACATAACATCACGCTTTGTTTCCCAGAAGGGAAGAGCAGAAGCGTACCTACAGTACATCCTCATTTCACCAGTTATTTTTAAGTCCTATGTAATAGGGGGCGAGCCTATTGCCATCAATCGGGTGCAAATCCAGATTTCGGACTGCTACTGAGAAATTCCAGATAGGAAAACCCAATAACTCTTTGCCTGATCTGGGAATCGTGGGACCTCGTACTCAGCAGAAGCGCTTGCGACCACTAAACCAAAGAAGCAACTAATCAAGACAAGAAGGAAGTTTATTTAAACCTACATCAAACTTAAGAAATTCATAGAAATTAGATGCAACAATCTCAATAACTTCTTATACCGTTTAAGCCACATACGCTAGTAAATTAATATCTAAAACTGCAGTCCTATACCCATAGTGACAGGTCTAGCCCATGGCCTATTAGCAGCAGGTTGAAACCTGTTCTTCTTCAATTAACTCTTACATGTTGAACGAGAGAAACTTCCTGATGCAACCTATATTTTTGCCTCACTTCTAGTTCCACTTACGAATGTGCGATACGATGCGTGTTTATTTTTTCATCTGGCAATTAGAGAGGACTTACCTACAACTGTAAAGAAATGATAAAATAATTGATAAACAAAATACTACTTTATCAAAAATAGAGTATGCGGAGCCTGCTAAACGTATTGGCTTTTGATAGGAAAAATGAAGTTTTAAGAGTAACAAGCAACTTTTAAGGGGAAATAAGCTTTCAAAGAGAAGTTTTTTGACAAAGAAGATATCATGATAACGTCATTTATGGATACTTTGCTAAGCAAATTGCAATATTTCTTTCAAATCATGACTGTTCTTCTTTGACAGCTCTATAAAATGTCTAAAAACACGGTAAATTGGCGTAGGATAACAATATACTTTAAAAGTAAGTTACTTGAATTTAAATGGGATCTCTGTCATTTTCATCAAATCTTAGAACAATTTCCTCGTAGAAAACAATTCCATCAGACAGATAGGTAACTTTTACGTGATCATTGAAGGAAACCTGCTAATGAGTTCGATTTGAATTGACTAAAGGAAGAAAACACTCATCCTAATTAGCAAACACGATGGTTTACATTCACCAACGTCATCAGCCTACAGCAATCCATCGCTGGACATAGGCTTCTCCAATTGCACGCCATTCAACTCGATTCTCGGCAAGTCTTATGCGAAGTTCGTCGCTCCATCAAGCCTGATGGCATCCTAATTTACGTTTGCTGAATTGCGGTATCCACTCAAGAACACGTCTACCCCAACGGTCATCGGTTCTACGGCTAACATGTCCGGCTCATTGCCACTTCAGCTAGCATTGCATTGCATTACCTATTACAAAATATGGTAATGTGAAATGAATAGCTTAATTCTCTAAGCTTAGTATGATTCCTCTCACTTACTCCTTGATAGAGCAATTAAAATAATATTTACTCCCATTGGCTTATCATTAGGACCGAAGGACTTGTTTTAGGAATGTGCCTAAGTAAGTACTTAATTTTTATCAAACGTTTGCATTACAATATTATTTCGCTTAAGATAACACCGATTGCTGCTATAAAGATAATTATGCGAAACATTGTTGCATATTATTTTCTTCTGAAGATTCTTGGACAATGTTGCCACTCTTTGCGTGCTGTGTGTCGTAATTTACATTGATTTATTTATGAAATTTCGTTGTAATTTGTTAAAACAATGACGATTTTATATGTTACAATAAATCTTAAAACTTGTTTCATGAGCAGCTTAAATAGGCATGTATTTAATTAAACCTCAATTAATACCATTCTGCTTTCCTCAAAATATGATTGAACACTGTCATTTATGATAATTGTGTCTCAATAATTAAAGTATTAGTTTACTATTGATAAAAACAGATGGAGAAAACGTTTCCTCTCTTCGCCTCACATAATACGGACGTCCACTAAAATTATTCCATCGAACTCAATCTTTAATTAATATACAATCAGAGCCGCGGGCAATAACTATCTCTCAAGTATGCACGTACACAGTATTGGTGATCATTTTACATCGTACGAACACAGTGCCCTAATAAAGTCGACTTCTGATAATCACATATAGACGCATCGCCTGACGCCAATAAAACGCTCAATCAATCAATCGCTGTCTGCGCATGGATCATTAATGTTGCTAGTACTTCGGGTATTGGATCAGGCTAGGAAGCTAGCGGTGAAAATGTCTTGAATGAAGTTTTTCAGGTGAAGATATGCTAGTGTTTTGACAACAGTTTCAATAAGCATTCTTTTTGGTCTGTGTTACGGCCCCGCCGCCGCCAGGTGGCGCACGGCAGGACATACCATCGCCATGCCGCAGCGCCGGTGTTTTCGTTTTGCACCGCCAGGGGCGCCAGGAGTCGGTGAATTGAACACTAGACAGGACGAAGGGTGGACGTACGAAGCAGAACAACAGAATCTTTATTATTTTAGATGTTATTACTTATTACACACTTAAAGCTAGCGTTACTGTCCATTTCATTCGAAGAACCTTTTAACAACAGCGGCAACAGCCGGAACAGTGGTCCTTCGAGGCGCTGCGGCATGGCGATGGTATGTCCTGCCGTGCGCCACCTGGCGGCGGCGGGGCTGTAACAGTCTGTATAAGTTTAGAAAAATGTATTTATCATTACCATAGGATGAGCATAGGATTAGTCACAAGAGGGGACAGTTGGATCCAGTAGTTTTTTTTTTGTTTGGGCCAATGAATAAGCAAGCAAATAAGTCCTATAAGTACTATACTCTTCAGGATAAATTGTAACAATTGGAGGTCAAACTGCATTGCAAATGCTTCTTATCATAGAGAGAAATCCCAAGCTTTTAGATTATCGAAGATAGCGAAGATCACGAAAAAAATGATGTAGCATATTATGGTGAGAAACATAATCTCTTGCGAAGAGTAGAAACCAGGGTCCAGTTGGAAAAGACACGAAAAGTTAAAGTTGTAAATAGATAAACAAAGCATAATTTTTTTAATCCATTATTCCAGATTAATCCGTCACCATTGACATATCCCCCGCTTTTTCTAAGGCCACACCAACACCGATACCACCACCTACTCATTGTAATTACTACTCTAGTTACAAAAAGTTTACATATACCATCCGGCACGTTTTATTATAAAAATCTGAGCCTATCTAATGAAATCGATACCAACGCAATATCGAGCAAATGGCTACTCGGAACGTGGTAGAAATTACTATAATCATGGATGCGACTCGATCCAGCTACCGTCTGGTTGCCTCCAATTTTAAGTTTACTAGCCGCTTGATTATACGGTTTTGTCACTTTATGATTTAGATTGAGATGATTTTGAAAGTAAAAATATTGGGTAGTATTTTTATTTTCATTAAAAATAATAAGTATTTGTTTTGTTGTTGGTATCATTGGGTTTTTGCCTAGATTGCGGTGAATTTTCTATATTATTTCCGCATTTATAAGCATGCAGAGCATTGTCAATTATTGGAAGTTTTTTTATTTTTTTTTATTCAATAAATACACCAACAGCGAGTTTGAGTAAAATTAGCTTTAACAGTATTTAGGTAATACTTCTAATAGAGAAAAACTTCGAAGATTTAAAAAAATAAGCTCTTTTATTTACTGATATTTATTTATGTGTTTATATTATATGTTACAAAATGTTGTGGTTACAACATTTCGTAGCGAAACAAAAACAAAATGTTTGAACCTCTATAAACTGTGTATTGTAACACGAAGCTGTAGAATTTTCGATGTAATTGAAGAAGCAATATCGAGACGCAAAAGCAATTTTAGATTTAGATCAAAAATCCATAAACTTGCTAGTGACGATGTTGTGTAGCTCTACAAGACTGAGGCTACTCTAGTGATGTGAAAGTATTGTGGAACAGTTACTTACATACCAGCTGAGAAACTGAACAGTAATATTGTTTTGAGACTTATTTATATAAATATTATAAAGAAGGAAAATTCGTCAGCTTCTACGTACGGAGTAATTTTCGGAATTACTAATCTGATTCACAAATGAAAAAAGAACGGTAATTTAAAAAAAACTAAAAAACCCGACTACTTTTCTGAGTATTCATGGAAAAGCCCTAAAACAAGAAAGTCGTTGTACCCGTTTGCACTTAACTTAAGAATCGCCAGTTGCTAAGGCGATGCTTATAAGCAGATAAATTGTAGCAGTCGGGACCCATTCTAGAAAGTCAGCCGTCTAGTCAGTAGATTGGAGTAATCTGCAAAGTAATACAGGTATGTGCTCTCAATTCAATAAGCTTCCATTTCTAGAATGGGTCCCGACTGCTACAATTGCTTATAAGCTACAAAATGCTTATAAGCATCGCCTTAGCAACTGGCGAATCTTAAGTTAAGTGCAATCGGGTACAACGACTTTCTTGTTTTGGGGCTTTTCCATGAATACTCTGAAAAGCAGTCGGGTTTTTTAGTTTTTTAAATTACCATTTTTTTTTTATTAGAATATCACTTTCACAGTAATTACAAATCTAACGACACCTCGCAAACTAAAATCCATCGAGCCGTTCAGGCCGCAGAGCGTGCCAAACATTTGAATGTGGCGCCAAAAATCCGCCATTTTTTTTTTTTTTGATATACCCAGTGTCACTCTCACAGTAAATACGAATCCAATGACACCTCTCAAGCTAAAATCTATCGATCCGTTCAGGCTGCAGAGCGTGCCAAACAATTATACATACATACATACATACTCTCGAAAAACATAACTCTCCTTCTGGCGCAGTCGGGTAAAAAAACATCTGATTGAAAATGATTGCACTAATAGGAAGTATGTCTATGGCGTAAAATATAATTTATGTAAATACAAGAAATTTTAAGGGACGAGTTCGCTGCCAGAAACTAGTTCTGAATTAAATGCAACTGGAATCTGGAAACGCAAGAAACTATACAAAAGTGACAAAGGTTTTCTTAACACTTATCTAAAATTCCTATCTAATTCTATCGATGAAAGTGTTTATGAATGAGATGTACATAAAAGTCGTTAATTATCAAATTATAGATCACCAACGGAAACAAGAAGCTACAGCCGGAGATGAATTTAACCCTAAATTAACTTAAAAATGTTAATTACTAAATTAACTGTGAACGTCAAAGGTAATTTTATGGTCTATACCTTATTGCATAGTCAGAACATAATTTAAAGCTGTTAATTGAACATTGGTAACCAAATTTGCATAATTTAATAGGTGCTTTGAAAATCGGCTCTTTCAGTAGATCACGTTTGGAGGCTGGGCAGTTGAAAGAGGTAATGCCATAGTCGTCACATAGATTAGGGGGAGTGGCGCTACTAATATAACTGAACCAACGTTATAATTAGCAGCTATCAAAAAATAACAGTGAAAAGTAGCAGTTTTATAAGCAGTTATTTCTTAACGCGTTCCGGAGGAGATTCAATTACGATACTATCCGTTTTATTTTACTTTTGCAGACGGGAGCCGATCATTACAATAATAATTGTATCACGAGCGATTAATTTATTAACTTGAGTGCCCGACCCCATTCATACGTCTGATGGGCACTAGATTTATGGACAGACTATATTGAAAGTGACCAAATTGGGAAGGTTTTAATAAGATTTTAACTATCAGACTAAAATAGATGTTCGGTATTGACGCGGGGTATGCTTGGAAGTTAATTGGTTTTTTATTTAAGTGACAATATGTATTGGTTTATTAAAGGTTGCAGAGAATTGATGAGTGATCTTTTATCGAAATTGCAACTGCTATCCAACATAAAATCAACTTTCGGTGACATTGGTTAGATCGAAAAGGGACTTTCGACTATTCGAACTTTACCCAATATGGCTCGTATTCATTATGCGTTTTTTTTTTGGGTGGGAAATCATAAAATAACTTCTCCCGCCCTGTGTGGAGCAGGAGGGTATGTCAGACTTTTACTGACTAAAACACACCCGTGTTCCCTCAGTTGCCTATGTGCCAGTCAGTGGGTTCACTAACAGAAATGTCCACTATGGATGGTAGATGAGGAACTTTCTATGCTATGTACCATTTTATAAGAATACTAGCTTTTGCCAGCGGCTTCGCCCGCGTGGAGGTCGGTGTATTATACATATAAACCTTCCTCTTGAATCACTCTATCTATTGAAAAAACCCGCATCAAAATCTGTTGCGTAGTTGTAAAGATTTAAGCATGCATAGGGATATAGGGACAGAGAAAGCGACTTTGTTTTATACTATGTAGTGATACTGAAAAAGCGATTCTTCATAATATTTTGATCTTATATTACTGAATCACCATGGTTAATTTAGGATCATTAGTAAACATGATCATATTGCAGCTTTCTCAGATTCTCAGAGATCTACAGAGCGGGAAAAGTCATTTGATGATTTCCCATCCAAAAAAAAATTGCGTCCTCAGATTTTTAGCAAAATATTTCCCTTATTTGTTTGCATGTCTTAAACCTCTTGATTTACTACAGTATATTACTGACACATCCGTACAGACCATATTTCCACTCACCACACCACAGTAGTCAGGTAGTCCAGTATGAATAATAAATACGATCCCACCAACTTACACCTGACTTTTTAAATCTTTTTTTACATCACAAATCACGCGCATATCACCTTGATAATGACGCATCGATGCGTGTGCGTCGCTAATACGGCCCAAATCTTGTGGCACGATAACTGTAGCGGCTTCTAAGCAAAAAAACGTCGGACCTCGGTCCCACAGTTATATTTGGTTCGTGAAAGAAATGTATGCGTGTATGTGTTTTTGGTAATGCTTTTTAGGAGATATTTTAATTCAAAGATTTTTTAGTGAAGGCTTTCAGTCTCAAGTGTAACAAGATTGATAAAATAGACGGCATTATTGTTGGAAACTTTTCTTTCGGAATTGCCTATAAACGGATTTTTTATACAAAATTGCTCTGGAATCCTGGCAATGCAGCTGCTTAAACTTTTCAAACTTTTTACATAACACAGAACGCAAAAATAGCCCCAGTAATTTAAATAAAATACATACAAATCAAATTATAATAACAACAATGTAACCAACAATAATTTCAATACACAACAGGAAAAAATTTAACTAAAAACAATTCACCTATTCGAATATGCGAACAGAACCGGCTGGCACGGCTAGTTATTGTAAAAAGATTCCAAATTCTTTTGTGGTCTGCCGCCCAGGCAAACAGTAGCAACATTGAATACAATACAACACTTATTTATAGTCAAAACTGTCTTCGCCATAGCGTCCCGGCGAAACCTGTTGGGGGGACTGTACACTGGATCGGTACTGCTTAAAAAGGAAAGTTTTGTTCGGAGTCGAGTGTAAAAAGTTGGGAATGGGATTTTGTTTGTCAGTTATGGTGATCTGAGTTGTATATGGTTCAGTTATTGAATCACACAATGATATGTTGTTCTTATAACTAAGGTATGCATAGGTTAGCCATGTTTATCTCTTGCTGGTAATGTTTGTTTTGTAATATTTCAATTTAAAAAAAAGCAGAACCGAGAAAAGCCATTACATTATTGATTGTGTCTGAGTCTGAATTTACTACAAAACCTGCACCCTAATTGCTTACACACTATCAATAAAAATGTAAAATTTTGAAGGATTTGCAATCCTTTGCTTCATATGTTCGAAATGTTTCTGCTCACCAATGCAAATGTGTACCATTCCTTCTTTTAGTGTGTTACGCCAATAACCCCTGTATAGTTTTAAAACAGACCCTAAGTTGCTAGACACAAATACATATTTAAGCAATTTTATAAAAAATAAAAACTCATTACGTCCAAAATGATACCAATAAAAAAAATCTTAAATTCGTTCACTGACAGACAATGCTCAGCCTCATCCACTGGTACTAGAAGCATGAAATTCTGCTCAAGAGTTTCTTATATAGCGAAAGTAGCATAAGGAAGAAGATTTGAAAATTCATCACTTAAGAGCATTCATTCCACGCGGGCTGGTAACAACGCATTTATAGAAGTTTTTCGTGATTATTTCATTAAATACAAATAAAAGTATAATTTTTTTTCAGTCAGTCCTGTCACGGTCGCCACTTTTGTTTATGATAAATTAAACAAAGATTTCTTGATATTCGTTTACTAAGTTTTATACAATATTTAATTATTTTTAATATGTAACGCACAGAGGAGTTTTCAAGATGAAGATGAACGAGCTCACTTTAAATAGGTAGGCAGCTAATCTCAGCAGTCCCTGTGTAGGCAGGAACACGTAGATAGGTAGATAGTGATTCCTCTGACTCGTTCTAAGGGCGGACTTTGCTCGATCGGAGTTCCGTAGTCCCAGCAGAGTTCCCAGAATGGCTTGGCGAAGGTAAGGTTGTTCGACTAGATAGTTGGTATTTATAATTATTTTTAGCACTTACTCTTTAATCGTACTAAGTAATGCAAATAGTAAATAATATGTCGATTTTTATAAGTAAATTCCAAAATAACTGTAAAAATGCCATACAAACTTGAAAATATCAATTATCTAGTGCATGGCTGAAAAAAATGTCACAGTGTTTAAACAGATTTGCAAAATCCTTTTTTTGTTCGAAAGGGGTTTATTCCGAAATGGTTCCATTTAAATTTCATATATATCAGATGATGCGTTTTGGAGCCAGAAAATGGAATTCTTCAAAAAATTACAGCATATCAACTGCAAATTCTTCTATCGCATTTAAATATGCATTGTTTTGACCCCAAAGATGATGAAATTTCAAATTGGTGTGGGGTAGGCACTATAAATAAAAAGTGAAAAATGAAAACTTTTCCAAAAAAAGAAAACAACCGACTTCCGGAAAAATACTACAACTTCAATTTCGGAAGTCGATAACTTTGGATATGTTTTTAAATTTTTTGTCACCGCCTTCCGAAATTAAAGTTATTTTTCACTTTGTGGTGTTTTTCCGGAAGTCGGTTGTTTTCTTTTTTGGAAAAGTTTTTATTTTATCATAACATAACACAACATCACGCTTTGTTTTCCCGAAGGGCTGGCTACACCTCTACTTATAGTACATCCACATTTCGACAGTTATGTTTTAGTGCCATGTAATAGAGGTGAAACAAATCCAGATTCGGGATGCTACTGACAAATTCAATACTCAATTCTCAATAATTTGTTGCATTCCACAATGTATTATATATGCTTAGGTAAACATTTGTTGTAACAATCGTGGACCCTGTCGGGCACAGCAAAAGAAAAGTTTGAAGGAAGAGGACTTATTTGGGTATACATGCAACGAACTTATTCTAAGTATAGTATAAGGTAACATTTTATTAAATATTAATTTAATCTAAAATTTTATCATTTATTTATATTATTATGTCAGTTCTAAACCTTTTGAGTTAGTGTAGTGTAAAAAGTGTAGAAATAATAGTGACAATGACACACATAATAATAACACATGAACAAATTGTTTATAATTTCATCATATCAGACTAAGAAAGTGGAATGGACTTGTGTATAGTACAAAGGACACTATTCTAAGTTTTAAAATCATCATGTATAAAATTAAGTTAGATTAAAATTGCTTATTAGTCTTATAGAATAGGTTGTAATGAATTACTAAGAATTGGATTAAAAAAAAAGTCAGTTCTGTAGATTTGTCAATTAAATATTCATTTATGCTATGATAACATTTATGTAGTAATAACTTTTTTAAATTTAATTGTAAAAAACAGCAACCTTTTTCTAATTTCTCAGTACCTCGGGTAGTTTGTTTTACATTTTTATCGACATAATTCAATTCAATAACACTTTAATCCACCTGTGAATCGAAACCAGCACCTCATTTTCAGCAGTAGCGCTTAGGACCAATAGACCAACGAGGTAGACTAAATACCCTAAATCGAATAAATTCTTTCTCGCCAGTGTATTCGGTCCCTATAATGTTTATATCATTCGCTCCTTTTGTGTTTAAAAAGATCAGAGGAATAGTTGCGCCCCATGGTTTTGCGGCAAAAAAAGGGATCAGTATAACGGTTCAAAAGACTGCAAGGTCAGCTCCTAACAATTTTTGCATTTTTATTTGGTCCTTCGGTCTGCCAGTAATATAGTAATAAATAGTTGGTCTTTTTGGAAGACTTGTATTTGTAAGGTGTTCTCTTTGAGTATTTTTAGTCATTTATTTGTATGTGGTAAAAAATCAAAATCAAAATCAAAAGTCATTTATTCAAATTAGGCTGAGAATCAGTACTTCTCGAACGTCAAAATACATAAGACAGTTCCCCAAAACGCTCGTCCTTCACCACTTCCTAGTGCTTTAGCTGGGAAGAAGAAGTAGCGCAACAAAGGGTAGTAGGGTCTTGTAGTAGGGTCTCGTTGCTAAGTTATAATAGCAGTATGGATCAATTAATCAGTTGCCGCGGTTGGTCCGTGTATGGGTGGCCATCTTTACTTACCAAGACCACTCCGTGCCTCGGATAGCAAGCCAGGCTGTATATCCCAGCTGTCAAGTGTCATTCGTGGTTCTTTGACAGTCGTTACGGGTCATCAGAAGCCCGAAAAGCTAGGCAGATGATGACCATGATGAATAAAATTGTGTGTGGGAATAAATTACTATTGTTCTGCAAAGAATTTGTGTAATTTAAGTCAATACCGCAGGAATCCGCTGGATGCGGGAAGTACAGAACCAATTGAACTGGAGGAGGTTGAGGAGGCTTATGTCCAGCAGTGGACGTCATTTGGCTGTAATGATGATGATGAAGTTAATACTCATTTTATTTAATTTCATTTTCTACTCCCTAAGCACGAAGTCCGTCGTTTCGGTCAAACTAACGGGCGTTTTTAACTTCGTATCACTTACGAACAGAAGATTAGTTTGGAGACCAAACTAAGAATGAATGACAACACGATTTGGCAGCTGTCCCTGCTCCCGCTTTAGTTTTGCCCGTCCAAAAAGTTAGTTAATTGGCTATAGTATTCACTAAGAAGTTTCGAACTACGTTCGAATGGGCCCATATCTTAGTTGACGGTTAGAGAGTAGGCCCCCAAAACAGGAGGTCTATTCTCTACCACAAAATTCGAAGTATCGGCCTAAGTTACTGGCTTTTCCTACTCCATATGATCTACGGAAATAAAATTAGTTCAGGTCCCAAACTAGGAATAACGACAACACGATTTGACGATTGTTCTTATTTCCCGTGTATTTCTGCCCATGCGAAAAGGTAATTAGATCGGGAACAGGGTTTACTTCGAAGTATCCAATTACTTTCGGACTGGCCCGTATTTTCGGTGACGGACTTATAGAATAGGCTCGCAGTATTGTAATTTATACCTAAATACGTGCCCTGGACTCCAAGATACAGACTAACTGTCTAGAATAGAAAATAATAGAAAACTCTTTAATATATTGTCCAGTTTGGTGCTAACTGGAAAATAATACATTTGGAATATATTTGTATGTAATAATTTAAGCTACTCTCGTCGTCTCAACTTACGTTAACCTGTGAAACTGCTTACCTGGACAATAAACTGTTTTCTGTTTTTCCAACCTATCTAGTTATACCCATTAGTAGATTCAACTTAAAGTACTTTTAAAATGAAATACTTAAAGAGACTTACCCTTTTACAAATGGTAGATTAAAAAAGGGCAAGAGAATTTTCATGATAAGTCAAGCCCTGTACCGATAAATGTCACTACATCAAACCTACCTACCTATTCATTTAATTTTAACACCACTTACATTGCAACTGTAAACGTAATCCCAAACACCTTCCATATAAGATCAAGTCTCCATTCAATCCCTACTACGCATGCGCGGTGATATCGTGCGCTTCGCCACACAACTTACGAAATTACTGGCGCCGTCAATCTAACGCTATCGCCTGTGACGTATCTATCGCGTGTTCATTTGATCTCTTTTTATAACTGGTGCCCTGGTACCGCTTCATTGATTTTGGTAAAGTGATTTTGGATCTTGTTGAATGTCGTTTTTGAGGCCCTGGTCTACATTTTTGACCCTTTTTGGACAATAGCCGTATTGAGCTCGATACCCATGAGTATTTTATCGGAAATTCCGAAAACCTAAAGCTTTATCGAATTTCATTAGTATAAGGATAAACTTGAATGGAAAGTTATTGGCGATAGATCGGTCTTCGACCTATAAGACCAAAGTAGCTACACCAATAGTAGCCTGTGGTCATGCGGCAATGGATACTTTAATGGGCATAAGTCAAGAACTGATACCATGTTTCATTACCAATGACTTAATATAGACCAACGACAAGTATTGATCAGCCAAAAATTATACATCGGGAAAACCGTAACCATCTATTGTCAATCGATTATCATAACATTAGGATCATTGACCATACCATATCAGTCCGAACCCTAGTCCTAGACATATAATTTGTACCATACTTATACCCAAAAACAGCTAATATGAGCTTATAAAAAACTCGTTACCTTTATTAAGGGTAATAAACGAGGGTATGGCCAGGTACCATAATGCTGTGATCATTAGGGTAATGCGCAGGATCACCGACATTGTGTCGCCTCATATTCTGGTTTTATTAATGATTTGAAAACTATAATTTTGTAGACGGAGCGATATGGCAAAAAATTATGGTGCTATAATAAAGTTTAATACGATGGAATCCATTTAGGTAATGAAAAAATATTCAAATCTTAGCTAATGTCATCACTATTATCCAACGTGTAACGGAAAGGGTATATACATACCAAGGGTACGGCTTCTTTGGATGATATCAAATGATGTTGCAAGGATTTTTTAATCCTATCTCTACATGTTCGGAAGTTATGAGAATTTTTAATACATTGATAGGTACCAGAAACCGAATTTTTCAAATTTAAATAAACACATCACTCGGAAGAGATTTATCGTGATATTGGCAAGTAACAGTTTGTTATGATTTGAATTTGAGAAACAATATCAAACAAAAAATTTGGTATCAATTCTTAGAGTATTTTATTTTGAGCTGAAACTATATATAGTGATTCTATACCAGTTGTTATCTTTAGTGCTTAAGGATAGTAATAGGGTTTCTGTTAAACCCTGTATACTAGGGCTTATTGTTTCGTAGAGGACTAACATTTGAGAGGTTTGAAGCAGATCCAAGGGCTCTAATTTAATAACGAAATCTGACCGATGATACTATTCGTTATTTTGACATATGAAACGAGTTTCAAGAAAAGATTCATACAAAAGAAGTTCAAGTTTTGATGCATCACGAAATTGCAAAAAATATCTATTAAGTACCACGTGCCATCAAAAACCCTTTGTGATGGAACCTCCACGGCCGATTTAAAATCAATAATACACTAAAAATAGATCACTTTCCCGAGCACAGTGAGAGATCGATCAGTGATCTATAGATGTTTTGTTGAATGGAATCGATCTCGATTTTTGATTACGTCGCAAATAAAACGGTCACAACGACTATAGATGTGATTTTTTGTCGTTCTTGAGGTCACTGAGTGTCTGATTGGATTTTTTTGGAATCCAGACTTTTTGGAATCCAGAGGTCCATCAAAGGATCCTATTATGTTTTTTGGAATTTTTGTCAATGCGTATGAGGCTTTGTTCCGACTTATACATGTGGCAAGCTTGTAACGGCTTCGTGTACAAGTTAACTGCTATTTCATAAACACGAATTAGATAGGACTTGGTTTAATTTTGATTTTGAGGTTGTCATCATAGGTTGCCTATAAATATCGCTTTTATCGATAAGACCACCTATTGTGTCACCCCTACATTTTATAGGTAACTCTAATATTTCTGGTGTACTTTAATAAGTACACCACAGTACAGGTACAGATACAGGTATAGTTTGAATACTCTCTAATGAGAGTATTCAAACTATTTATCTAAATTTATATCTACTACTACTAAGCAGTGAAGGAAAACATCGTGATGAAACCAAAAAAATGCAACGCAACGCAATGTACGCATGTCCTAGAACCAAAAAATTGGAAGAGACGTGATATCTACCAACCCGCACTGGACCCGCATGGTGGATTACGGCCCACTCCCTCTCACGGAGAGGAAGCCTGTCTCCCAGCAGTGGGAACATTATAGGCTGAGTATGTATACCTACAAGGATAAAGCTTTTAATGCACATTTATGAAAAGTTATGTTTGGATTGTCTAAAATTATGAAGCTTTCAAATTAATAAAATGGTACATGTAAATTTTTAAAAGAATGAATAAACTATGTGAGCAGAAAAAAGAGCTTTGGATTGTATAAATATAATGCTTCAATCTACAATTTGAACTGTACATTATACAACTACCACGACTCCTAAAGGAAAACTGGTTAACTACGGTGACCTCCAGCTCTGAACCTTCATCATTTATCATCATTCCAGCTGAAGGACATCTACTGCTGAAAATCGGCCAAAGATTACCGCATAGACTAGACCTGTAAGTCATTGGACATGAGTGCTCAAGATGCTTATGCCATACTCCTTACAGACATTCCCTACTCGGATCTACCACTATCAAAAATCTTAACCACAAACGTAAACGCAAGAATTCGAAGTGATTCATTAAGTTCACGAACAGATAAAGTTAACAACAATTAATAAAGTCTAACAATTAAAATTGTCATAGAACATTTGTTTCATCATACAATGGAGTGAGTAATGATCGACCTTGCAAGCGTGGTTTATCAAGATTTGTGGTTGATGTCATGTGGTATTAGGGTTGCGCTATAGCAGATCATAAAGTAAGTACCATAAGATCAATATCATAAAAATATTTTTAAGAATAACAGAGGCCCTATTGTAAGTTTAATTTAACTATCTACACCAATCGCAGTGAGCGCGTTCGGCGTTCCGATTGGCCCTGTATTGGTGACGGACCAATCGGTGCGCCAAACGCGCTCACTGCGTTTGGTGTAGATGGTTAAATGAAACTCACACTAGGGCCTCTGTTTGATTCTTCCGTACGAATTGTTTGTTGTCAGACTGGCGATCGGTAGAATCCTTTTCCCTACTGCACAGTTTTTGTGCATCCTGATTGGAAATAGTAAAAATGGCGAATTTAAAGCTTTTACTGAAATTAAATCCCTAATAATATTATGTTGAATTCTTAGTGCATTGAATTTATAAATAAAAATAGACTGTTCTATGGAAACAAAATTATATTGCAATTTCGTAGTCGTACTGCATTTGAAAATTCTAGATTTCAGATAAATTATGTGACAACCCTGCAGGACGACGAATCATGCGCACGCGCATAGATCAATGATAGAAATGATAGATTAATATGTGTAACGTTGTGGCTATTTTAATTTGGTCTAAGAATAAGAGGCACAAAATGACATAACTTGAAACAGAAGATTTGGGACTCTTCTTACTCATTAACGTGTTTTACTGAAGAGTTCTTTTCATACAGAGATAAGTAAGTATCTATCTGCAGAAGACAAATTATACCGACCAACAAGCTCGCACATATAACATGAAAAATTACCACTTAATTAGAAATCTACTATCACCGCAAATCATCATAGATGATAAAGAAATCGACATTAGATAGAAGTAATCTATAGATTAATATCTCCCATCCATATGACAGCCTCGAGGGACAGCCAACTATTGCGTGCTATTTGTAGGAGCTATTTTTAGATGCGAGGTACTACATCTTCATTTAGAGGGAAATAAATTGCATATGGCCGCTGCATTGGGACAGGACAGTTGCATACATACATTATGTGGCTACCTTTTAGTCGTAGTAAGCAATTTGATTATTGTAACTCTTAATGTATTGTAAGACAGCAGCATCCTTCTATCTGGTAATGATCTCCAATTCATTTACTAACACAATATGGAAAATTGCTAGACAAATAATATGCATCCCAAAAAAGAAATGGGCTAATAAACTAGCTTGCTAATAAGGACCACTTCCTTATTAGCAAGCTAGTTTACTGTAGGGCGGGCGTTTTCGAGGATTGTCTTATTTATTATAATCTTGTCGTTCAAAAAGTGCTGATTCTGAGTCTAATTTGAAAAATGCCATTTGATTCTGATCATGTAGTATTGTGGTGCCATATGGTTCTTACATCAGCGTTACGTTGCCTAATACAAAAAGTTCGACATTCTTTTTTAAATTACTTGCAATGTCGCTCTCATCATTATCATTTCAGCCGAAAGACGTCCACTGCTGGACGTAGGCCTCCCACAAGCACCGCCACTATGACCGGTTCTGTGCTTCTCGCATCCAAAAGATTCCTGCTTCTTTCACCGGGTCATTGGTCCACCTTTTGGGGGCCTTCCAACGCTACATCTTCCAGTACCCGGTTGCCATTCCGGAACTGTCGCTCTAACTAAGCTTAACCATTTATTTTTGATAAGATTAGGTTCACTTCAATAGAGTAACGGGCCGTGTTCTAGATCACGTACTCTGTCTTTAGAACTAAGAGTGGCTCCTTAGCCAATATGCAATCGCCGTTTTGTTCCTACCTTTCTATTTATTGAAGCAATTTCGAATGAACAATTTTATGACCTCCTACATGAGTAAAGGTACTTGTAAAGGCTTCTCTGCATTTGTCTGTATGTATCCCTTGCGGCTAGGAGCGACTGCTGCTTCGCTCCTTATGATTACTGATCAGCGTTGCTCCGAGCCTCGTGTATGGAACAGATTAATACGTCGGTATTAAGCAGTTCATATAAAGTGACTTTAATCATACATTTTGGATGTTTAAATATCTCTTTGCTTTAAGCAACGTTTATGGCGATGTCGCAGTCGTAAAAATATCATCCGAAGTATAACTTTCTTTGCCCAAACATACCAAACTGTCTGCATCATTTTCGTATATCGAATGAATTAATTTGTTATTTTCATAACAAAGTAATGCATTCGACAAGGCTAAAGAATCCACCAGTACTATTAATAACGAAGGAACAAGCGCCACAATACTTGTACCGCGCTATCCCCTTAGGGTCTCCCTACATTTTGTCTCAGATTAATATGTCCTACCTGTGCCGCAGTAACTACTGTGTGGGACTGCCCCATGAATAATGACTTCGTAGTTAGGTACATAGCATAGGTAGGTAGATAATATATTAACTAAGTAGATACTTTATTAATGATGTATGGGTTAGGTTGTCATTATTGTTGTTTGTAGAATAAGGTTTGTTCAGCTTGAAAGTTGCATAGAGTTCAGGAGATTTATTGATGGCACTTCACGTCGGTATTCGTGTTCGCGTTTTCGTCTTGTTTGCCCAAATATGATGATGTGAAGTAACCCAATTTGCCTATTTTTAACCAACTTCAAAAAAAGGAGGAGGTTCTCAATTCGACTGTATGTTTTTTTTAATGTTTGTTACCTCATAACTTTCGACTGGGTGAACCGATTTTGATGATTCTTTTTTTGTTTGAAAGCTCGTGCTTCCCGTGTGGTCCCATTTTATATAGATCTGATGATGTGTTGACAGACAACGGAACTCTTCAAAAATAACAGTAAATAAACCGCGATTGCTGCTATCGCATAAATATGCATTGTTTTGACCCCAAGGATGATGAAATTTCGAATTAGTGGGGTAGGTTACTATAACTAAAAAGTGAAAAATAAAAACTTTTTCAACAAAAAACAACCGACTTCCGAAAAAACACTACAAAGTGAAAAATAACTTTAATTTCGGAAGACGGTGATAAAAAATTAAAATACATATCCAAAGTCACCGCCTTCCGAAATTAATATTTGTTATTTTTCACTTTGTAGTGTTTTTTCGGAAGTAGGTTGTTTTTTTTGGAAAAAGTTTTTCACAAATAAGACGAAGGCGCACATACACGAACACTCGTATCCGGGTTATCGGTTTTTGGTCACATATCAAAGGATTGCGAATATACAATGATATAGTTTTTTTTTTGGACGGTGTATTCGAGTTAGGTACTACTCACACAATCAGCTCTTTTCAGCTTTTGTCCATAGAAAACAGCGATTTTGAATGAGATGCGTACGCATCCGTTCAGCCGCAGAAAGCTGAACGGACTATATACAAAATTTTTGTTTTCTATGGACAAAAGCTGATCAGAGCTGAATAAGTGTGAGTAGTCCCTTAGTCGGACTTCTGCACTATATAGCCTAATAAAAAAACATTAAATAAATAATAGTTTAAAAAACTAAAAAACACGCTTTAAAAACCAAACTAAAAAATTAGAGAATAATTTAATTCTATTAAAAAGCGTGGGGTGCTTTTGAGGTATTTTTATAATCAATTAATATCAGGCACCCCACGCTTTTTAATAGAATTAAATTATTTTCTAATTTTTTAGTTTGGTTTTTAAAGCGTATTTTTTAGTTTTTTAAAAACTATTATTTGTTTAAAATTTTTTAGTTCTGCTTACTTGAAAAGCGTGATTTTTTTGTTTTTTTTCTGTTTTATTTTTGAATTGTCATTGGTCCTCGATAAGTCTACAAAGTTTCAATGAAATCTGACCGTTTGAAGTGGGTCAAAATAGCAGGAGTCGGTTACATATAAACATACAAACAAACATACAAGTGTAGCTAATATAAAGCGTGTACAAAGCGAACACCGAATAGCGATGTGAAGTGCCACCGATTGATTTTGTGCTGACTAATAGCGAATTATATAACAGGGTGTAAACTAAAACAAGGGTGACTTATAGAAAAATCCCTTTACATATAAAGAAATTTCCGCAGGTCACTCTTGTCTTACGTAGTTTTTGAAAAGGGTACTTTAGAGATAAGTTAGTTTTATTTCAAAAGAATGGGCAGTAACTTCTATGAAGACCTTAGTGAAGTCGCTACGAAAAGATACAAAATTTGCAATACTAAGATAAAATTAATTTATACTTGTAGTGCCACCTATTGAAAATATTATGAACTATGTAACATGACAAACAGTTATTAATAACGTCTTCCAATGAGAGCCCAGAGTTACGTTTAGAAGTGCCTTAAAAAATACACAGATGGTGTTATAATAAAGCGGGAAGCGTACTGCGTGTCGCTTTCGTTGAACGAAAAGGTTCAGTGTATAAAAGCTAGATGGCGTTAAATCACAGTACTGATTGAGTTTTTAAAATTCTTCAAGCCGGTAAATCGGTAGCAGTAAACTGTAAATGGCTTCTTTTATGCCACTGATTATTGCAATTTTATGTTTATTGTAACTTCAATGTTAGCTCGTTATTTAAATGGCCTCATTTGTTATGTAAAGTATAACTTTAATATTTTTGCCTATTTTATGAGTATCTATCTAAAAGATAAATATTCACCTAATTATGTTTTAGAGCAAAACTGAAAGGAAGTTATTACAATTAATTAATAACTTGAAGCTGTTTATAATGATTAGGTAAAACCAAGATTCTTAGTACCCAGATAATTACATTGTAGTTAACAGGTAAGTAGATATTACCTGTGTTTTATGATGTGAAATCATTGCATATAATGAGAGATACGAAGTAATTGATGGGTAGCGGGCGCAACGTCCATCATTTATCGACACATTGATAAAATCTCATTGACTCAATAAAATGAACCAAGAAAAGGTGAACGCGCAATAATGTTTCACAACTATAATTATGACATTAACAGCTGCCTCAAACAAAATTATTAAGCGTTTTTAGGGTTCCGCACTAAGGTTATATCTGTTGAACCGTAATAGGTAGACACCTGAAATTCTCACAAATTGTGAACTAATAAAATCTGCTAAAATAACAGATATTTATTATTTAATTTTTTTTATTATTTAATTTATAAAATTTAATATAATACAATATAGGAAAGAACTTAAGAGATCCCCATACAAAATAAACTTTTTTTTTTTTTGCACTTGGTCTCATTTCATGTGTGAATCTGATTCTGTAGCTTACAACCGACATCAAATCTATGATCTCACGCAACAATTCTAAGGCTCTATTATCGCATTGGTAAAGGGTAAATTTGTAACCAGTGCGCAAATTGTAACAATGAATCCAACATATCATTCCAAACACCCCCGTAGAATTATTCGTCAGTAAAAAAAAAAATCAACTGTTTCATAGAAAAGTGCAATATCAAACGCGATCAAAATGTATGGAACAGCTGATTTTTTTTTTGTAAAACCGACGAAAAATTTCTACGCCTAGAATGATATGCTGAATTCATGGTTACAGTTTGTGCACTCGTTAAACATTTATCCTGTATAAGCACTGTCTATTATTTAAAAAAAAAATATGCGAATGACCGCAACAGCACTTTTATGAAAACGATTAATTTAATACACTTCAATATTGTTGTAGGCAGACGGTATGATCAAATTGCTATGATGTTTTACCAGGCCGAAGAGAAATTCTATGCCATATTGCAAGCTTAGAGCGAACTCCGCATTGTAAGTAGAAACTTAATGAAGAGAAAAAGTTAATGAATCTACAACTACTAAACAGGTTTGTTTTAAGTGATTTGTCAACGTAACATGCAGTTCGCAGATCTCCTCATTTATTTCTAGAACCTAGAACAGTAACTGTTAGAAGAACCTAGAACAGTAACTGTTAGAAGAGTGCATAGATATAAAACAATTATTATAATGAACTTAACTCCCATATAATACAAGTGCGTTTAATTACAGCATGACAATGTTAAGTTCAATGCCACGAAGATGAACGAAATTCCTCTTAGATCACTCATAGTACCGTAGGCGACCCACTTTGAGAGGCTCTTGCAATAAGCTTACAGTCTCCGACGACAGCTCACCGCGACCGAACGCAACATGTTTTTCGAAAGTTTCCTCCTTAATCTCGGCATAATGGTCGTGCTTATAATCGCCTTAATCGTCGACTATGTGACCAAGTTCTTCAGCTACTGGTACGTCCGCCATGTGCCCTACAAATCATCCGTCCCTTTCTTTGGAGGTGACTACCACCGAGTCCTTGGAATCAGGAGCAGCACCGAAGATGTCAACACACTTTACTCCAAATATCCCAAAGATAAGTATGTCGGCCGCCTGAAATGCAGGATTCCCGACCTGATAGTGAAAGATCCCGACACGGTAAAGCGGATGTTGTCAACGGATTTCGCGAATTTCCATAGCCGAGGTCTCTGCTTGGACAAATCTCAGGATGTTTGTTTACGAGACAATTTGTTTTACGCCGACGGAGAAAAGTGGACCTTATTGCGCGAAGGCTACGAGTCTTTATTGAGTAGCATGGACTGTGAATTGGAGAGTTTGAGTGACTGTTTGCCGGGAACAAATGGTGATGCTAACGTTCAAGAGATTTTGTCGAAGGTATTGGACAAAGTCTTCGAGGATTTGCTTCTCGGTAGCGATGCAGGGTCTGTTGTAAAGGAAGTGAGATCAGCAATACAAAAACGTACTTTGATAGAGAGATTTAAGAGTTACTTGAAGGATATTTTCCCGTCTTTGTACATTATGTTTGGATTGGCGACTATATTTGGAGAGCCCACTGCAAAAACAAAGAGTGAAATTGAGAAATCAAAACTGTTGTCTCAAATCAAGAATTTAGGAAATGTTTATCAAATTGGAATTAAGGAGAAGAATAGAAAGCGTCATACGGACGTCGAGTTCGCCTATTCAATGATATCGTCATTCATTACCGAGGGGTACATACCTTGTCTGAATGCGTTAACAGCATTGATCTATGAACTTGCATTGAACCCAGAGGTGCAAGAGAAATCCAGGAGTTCAGTTTCGAAACACAATAGGGACGAGTATTTGGACGTGGCTATAAAAGAGGCATTGAGACTGCATCCTCCATATTCAATTATTGCAAGACAATGTACAAAGACTTACCATCCCGAAGGTGGTTTGTTGATTGATAGAAAAATAACAATTAATGTTCCTGTAATGGCTTTGCATAGAGACGAAGAACACTATTTGAAAGCGGAAACTTTTAACCCTGATAGATTTATGGATGACGAAGGAGCGTCTAAGCATTGTTATGCTTATTTGCCATTTGGAGCTGGACCTAGAAGATGCATTGGTAAGGTTTTTGTTTTATTAACTTAACCCTTTGAATGGAACAGATTAATACGTCAGTACGTTCATATAAAGTGGCTTATGATCTACCCCCATATTCATAAACGTTATGTATTTAAAGTTAAGTTGTGATTAACGTCTGTTTAATCATACATTTTGAACGTTTAAATATCTCTTTACTTTAAGCAACGTTTATGGCTAAGAGGGCTAAAGCTTGGGCTATAGCCCTCCCTTAATTATAATCGTTGCTTTAACCGATAGACTGTTTAGGGGTGCGGGTTGTTCGAAAGAGATACCGCGGCCCCTGGCACACAGGCAACTGAGGGAAAACGGGTGGGTTTTAGTCAGTAAAAGTCTGACACGTCCTCCTGCTCTACCCAGAGCGGGAGAAGTTATTTGATGATTTCCCACCAAAAAAAACCCTTTGTATGCCGGAACGTAGATCTACACGAGACGGGCTATTTAATATTTCTGTAAATACCAGCATTCTACCATTTAATGCACACAAGCAATTTATAGCTTAAGTTTTGTGTTGAGTTGCACGATTACTTACAAATGCGCGCACTGACTAGTGATAGTGAGTGGACAGGTTCTCTGAGATACAATGCATGTGTTTGTATTTTCAAAATACTATTTTAGACATCAATCTACATCGCCTTCACATGATCTGACCAAGATATATCTAGTCTTTAAGAGACGGTGACCTCTGAGTTCTCAGAGTAATCGGATAGGAAACACCGACCTCATCTAGTTATTAAATTTCGATTGAAGCGTAAAAGTATTAAGTACACATCTATTTACAGAAATAAAATCATTTAACATTTGCAAAATACCGTCAACGCACAGGTACACTGTTGTTTCCTGGATATAATTCTTTAAAGTTAGATATGCATGTGCAGTAACAGTAATTGTCGTCATTGTAATTATGTTCACACGATCTTCAACGATGTATATAGTAGTAGAAACAAATGCCAACGCAATTACATACGAGTTAAATATGTTAGCGTTCTCGAAAACGTCACTTTTGTAAAAAAAAAGTTATTAATTTTGTGTAAATCATCTAAATATGTCACGTATGTGCAAACGCTGCAGTGGCCGATTTGAGAAAGGAATTTGTTATTATTCGAAATCGTGACACTTGTCGTTTTGATCTGCGTCATCCAATATTTGATAGGTACTCTTCAAATGACTGGTGAACGAATGAATGGTTCCGTGTGGAGCCGGATGTAAAAGAATAGCACCATCTCATTTCTTTCCGTGGGTTTCGTAGAAGGTGACTAAGGGACTTACTAGAGAAAGGGCAGCAGCGTTCTCTATGCATTTAACAACCATACTGCGATCGCCAACCCGCCTGCCAAGCGTGGTGATTATGGCACATTCCCCTTTTTTGGGGGAGGCCTTTATGTCCAGCAGTGGACCTCTTTCGGCTGAAATGATGATGATTCTTCAAGCCATTTTTTTTCGTTCTTCTTCTAAGCGTGTCGATAGCAATCTAAATACAGTCAGCCCAGAATTTGGCTACGAGCTTGGCACATTCAGTTGTGTACATCAGCTCCTGTAGCGTGCAGAAAACAGGACACGCTGTGCCCCATTGTTTGTGGGGCAGCACATCATTAAGACTCTAGGGCGGAGTCATCTATGAATATCGAATCTCTTTTTTCGTCAAACAACCATTTCTATCATTTGAAAGGTATCTGCTTCCAGACAAGTCAATTTAAGGCGAACCTAGTCCACATTTTTCCCATACAAACTTCGGGAGCGTATTACTCCACTGTTCGACAATGTACATCACAAATTAAGCGTAGTATGGTTTTGTCTCATTATTAATATTGTCTGTACGGAAACAGAATACTACAATAAAAAACCATTAAAAAGTTAAGAGCCAACAAAGATTCGTTTTTCTTGCTAATTTAACCTAACTTTGGGCGTGTTTAGGTAATAAAAGAATTGTAAAATCTTAAAAACCAAGTCGGTACCGACAGAGCTCAAATATCTAAAAATTCAATAAACTTTATTGGTCATTGATTTATGCAGTGGTTTTTTCATAAAACCCGATCTTCCGAAGGCCTGTTGTTAATTTTTTACGCGCCTGTTTTACTATAAATGATCCTGCATCTCACTCAATAATGTTGTGCGTGTAGACTAGCTTCTATCTGCTCACTACTGATACTACCTCTGTCGGACGCGATGCCTGGTGAGACAGCGTGCTTTTTAGCCAAGCCCATCAGTGAGTTCGAGCCCGCGACTAGGTTCCCCTTAATGTAGTTTGGGAAACCAATTGTTAAACATAATTATTCAATTTAGCGTGTTATAATTTTGATTCAACTGTGAAAGAATGATAGTCGTTATTTAATTATAAGTACGGACAATTTGTGTCGATAGTCAATTTGCATAGCAATATTAATTACAGACTTTGAAATATCAAGTTGTAGACAAATAAAAGTTGGCGGCCAAATCGTGCTGAGCCACCACGAGCGGTGAAAAGCACCGGCGCGGCACCACCTTGCCTATATTATTTCCATAACATTCATATCTATCTATCTATACTACGCACTCCAAATACTACAAATTAACAAAATTAAAGTGTCTACATGAAATGTCAAAATAACAGTTGTTTATTCAATGCAAAGGAAAGTATATTTAGACCGTACTTATTTAAAAAAACATTTTATTTGTCTGTCTGTCTGCAATCTCCGAAACGACTGAACCGAGGACTCTGGACTTTCACTGGCAGATAGGTGATGATATAAGGATTGAAATAGGCATACTTTTTGTCCCGGCAGCACTTTCCCGTGGGACAATTTTCGACATCCACGGGGGCAAAGCACAACTAATTCATTCATATTATATAAATAAGGGGCATTTATTTTCACGGCAATACGAAGATACAAGAAATAATAGTTTCGTAAAAGTGCTGGCGTACTGAGTGTTAGTTAGCAACGCATTCTCTGCTCTGTGCCTTTGAGTGCCAAAGCAATTAGTGTTGATACCGTATGGGTAAATGAGGATGAATATATACGCAGTAACGGTAAATAATATTTCAAAATTACTTACAATGTCGGGTTTTAGTAGGCTTAGTTTCGTTGTTGGTTCATTATCAACATTTTTCTGCCCTGGTCTTATTACTCAAGGTCGGCGTAACAGATTTTCTCCATGTTGTCCATGTGGATTATTGTATAAGTACCACTGTTGTTTAATCGTTCTTCATTGAAGATCAACAACTTATTATTACACTAAAACAACTAAGGTAGATTTAGACTAAATGAAAATAGAACCAAAACAAGATACATTTTAGAATCAACCAACAAAACAATACTCAAACAAAAAATTAAATAAAGGAGATAGAACAAGTATTTGCACGTTTAGTTCGGTCTTTAAATAAAGGCAGAAGAAAGTATAGTGGTGCCCCATTGGCAACAGCTCCGACTTAAACCAGTTCGAACCTAGGCAAGCGCTTTACTTAGTGTCAAGTATTTTATCACCACTGCTATAAAAACGGCAAAGGAATCGTACAGAAACCGGCATGTCCTCGAACCAAAAATTCGAAGAAATGTGACAGCCATCAATCCGCACTTGGTTCGTCCGCGTGGTGGATTACATCCCACTCCCTCTCACAGAGAAGAAAACCTATCTCTCAGCAGTGGGAACGTTTTAAGCTGATTATACTAAACCGAGAAAAACTGATAGAATGTCAATCAAAATCAAAAGTCAATTACTCAAACCAGGCTGCGAGTAAGCACTTTTTTGAACGTCAAAACGTCAAGACATATTCCCGAAATGCCCGCTCTTCACCATGTCCTAGCGCTTATCGTAGTATAATTTTTCTGGTAAGTAAAACTAATCATTTCCTGGATTTAGGATAAATCCAAGAACGGTGCTACAAGACCACACTATCTGACGCTATTATAAATACATTTTCACGTTAGTAGGCTTTCTCTACTTACATAGCTATCGAGGTCACAGAAGTTATTATGATAAATAGCACAATGATATTGCAAGTGCTTACTTCTCAACCTCACTTGGAGTTGTCAATGATTTAGAAAGTCTATTGACTGTGGCGGTAGCTCTAACGCTGTTTTCTGTGAGGTGGGTAGAAATTGAAGTGTGGTGTTAACACTTTCATCAGTATTACTGTCCTCCCATACCTATTATCACTGTAATTGGAAAATATTGTAAAAGCCAATTATTTTAAAAGAGTAATCGTGGAGTTTCTTGCCGGTTCTTCTCCATAGGAAGCGACAAATTGGAACCGTGCACCTAGCTTCTGGCGTTTCATAAGTGCCCATGTAGTTTTATGTGAAATAAAATATTATAATTTTATTTTGATTAGGGTTATATTTGCAGTGGCGATTTTTAACGTGACAGGTCTTTTGACACGCTGTTCAACTATCGGTCCTGAGGGGCTACTCTCTAACTCGGTGAGCGAAAATACGGGTCCATCCGAAAATAATTCGAAACTTCAAAGTGACTCCTACAGGATTAATTAACTTTTTTGGGCGGGTATATATGGAGTAGAGACAACTGTCAAATCGTGTAGTAATTCATTCTTTGTTTGGGCCCCAGACTATTCATAGGTCTATAAGTTAGTGATACGGAGTAGGAAGCGCCCGCAACTTCGACAAAGATTACGGATTTCATGTTTAAAGAAGGCCCTCTGAGTCGAGCGTTGAGAATCCCACTGAACGCGTCAAAATAACATAATATTTTGTTGGATTTTAAACGCTCGGCGCAAGTCAATGCGTTGAAAATCGAGTGTGCCACACATTTATTCAAACAAATGGTGATAAAATCGCCAGTCGGTACGATAGGTTACACTGTTTCTCTAAACCTGGTTAATCAGTTTATTCGCATTATGGTGACTGAGTCGTAGCAAACGTAGTCTGTTAATGTCATGGGAACATGTAGGTACATAAAAAAGCCACCCACACACAGCAACTCAAAAGCAACCTTATTGCAAGGGGTACAAATACCTCTTTGATTTTGACAGTGATGCAAATTTAGGGGTAAACAAAAATAGTGTGAACGGACTGCACATTTTCATTTGTACAACCTGAAAACAGTAAAAAATAGTAATTATTATGCGGTTTTTCTTGGATTGTCTTGTTAGTTCTTAAAATTATTAAATTACTAAATTTTTATTTTGAATATTAAGATAATTATGCTAAATAAAGTTTATTTCCTATTGTTGTCTGCTAGTGATATAAATATAATTATATACACGATGTTGATGTTCTCTGAATATTTTGGATTCTCCATCACATAAGCACGTATAATAATGATGAGAAACCTCATAAATAAAACATAAAAACTATGGGTCAAAAACCAGTTTGCTTTTGCTTTTGTAGAAGTGTAGAAGTCATGTCAAAAATATTTACGCAAATCGAAATCTTACTGTCTGCATTTAACTTTGACTATTTTTGGATACGCATATTTGTTTTATTTATTTACTAGCTTTTATCAGCGGCTTCCCCGCGCGGAGTTTGCAAATTATCCCACGGGAACGTACAGACGCTAGCAGATCAAGCTGCCCCAATCTGTCAAATTTCTTTGATAGATTTTCATCTTTATTACATAAGCATAATGTTCATGTTCAATTGGGAAAATTGAACAGTTTGGGGTAGCTTGATGTTCCGTGTGGTGCAAAGAATAGCACCATCCCATTTCTTCCCGTGAGTGTCGTAGAAGGCGACTAAGGGACTTACTAGAGGATGGGCAGCAGCGTTGTCTATGCATTTTACCACCATACTGCGATCGCCAACCCGCCTGCCAAGCGTGGTGACTATGGCAAACTCCCCATTTTTTGGGAGAGGCCTGTATCCTGCTGGACGTCTGTCGGCTGTAATGGTGGAATGGTGATGTGCTGGCGTCTGCACTACCAGAATGAATAGTATCCTTTATGTTAATTCAGGTTATAAACTATCTGTGTGCCCAATTTCATTCAAATCCGTTTGGCTGGTTTTGTGTAATGGAGTAGGAAAGATTCAAACACATCCACACTTTCACATTTATAATGAGCCGAGCTAAACGTCATAAAAAGTCTCACAAATTAGAGAAAAAATCGCAGTGGGGTTTTATGATTAGTCAGTGCAGTCCATTGTAGGAAATATTTACAATATAACACTGCATAAATACATAATATAAACTCATCACGCTTTCTTCCCATGGCAGAAAGGCAAGAAGGCAGAAACTATAGAACGCCACGAGTTACGATACTAACATACGCCTACGAGTATTTCTTCGTTTACGTTCATACATCTGTGGCCCTAGTGTGACTTTCATTTAACCATCCTCATCGATCAAACGTATCGAGCGCTTCCGGCGATCCGATTGGTCCGTCACCAAGCCAGGACCAATCGGAGCGTAGCGCTTGATCGAGATGGTTAAATGAAACTCACACTAAGGCCGGCACCCTAATTGCGTAACTCACGATTAATCATAATCTGTTTCGTTTTGAAACAGATTGTTAAACCATTGCTTCATATGTTCGAAAAATGTGTCTGCTTAACAACGTAAATAACGCAATGAATATTTTTGAACTGTCAAAATGAAACCGATTATGATTTTTTTTTTTTTTCTGGGTGGGAAATCATCAAATAACTTCTCCCGCTCTGGGTGGAGCGGGAGGGCGTGTCAGACTTTTACTGACTAAAACCCACCCGTGTTCCCTCAGTTGCCTGTGTGCCAGGGGCGGCGGTATCTCTTTCGAACAACCCGCACCCCCGGCAGGCATCGGCCCTTGCGGGCCCCTCTGTTGCTGCTGACATCTCTTTGAGGCGCGCGTGGAACACAACGCGCCGTCGACCCGGGCTTGGTCCTTACCGGACAGCGAGCTACCCATTACTCGCCGTCCGCAAGCCCGCGCCTACGGTGGCCGGGAATCAGCCTGGGATTCCCGACGCCCAGGGCGTCTCCTGCGAAAGCCACGGCTGTGAGGGCGCATGTATTGCATCTCCCTCACGTGCGCCGCCTCCCTCTTTGCGAGCATAACTGCTTCGCTGAAGGAGGCGACAGCTAGCCATGCCCTCTCGCTCCGTACCATGGCCTGGACCAGGGTCGGACGCGAGAGATCGCCGCCGCCGATCACGTCCACGAGGACACGGCGATGCTCCGCCCAAGCCGGGCAGACCTCCACCGTATGCTCCACCGTGTCCTCAGGGCGATCTTCGCAATGGAAACACCCGGGCGTTTCCTCCCGCCCTATCCGAAACAGGAACCTCCCGAAACAACCGTGTCCGGTGAGGACCTGTGTCAGGCGGAAGGTGAGGACGCCATGCCGCCTCTCAAACCACTCCTCAAAGAGGGGACTTACCGCCGCGATCGTGGCGATTATGATTAATCGTGAGTTACGCAATTAGGGTGCTGGTCATACACGCACGGCGGTTGCAAGTACTACGCTGATCTTTTTGAAGAACATCACCAATATGGTCACTATGTCATTCTAGGGCGTCCCCTCCGCGTATTCACTCACAACAAATACCTACTTCACATCTTAAAAATATACTTTTATTGTTTCAGGAGAACAGCTGGCGTTGAAAATAATAAAAAATATAAGCAAGACGTTATTGAAGAAATATGAAATCGAACCATGCGCCAAAACACCTTCGAAGTTGACCATGGTTGACCATAACTTCGGAAGAGTTGTGGACCGCGATATTTGGCTAAGGTTTAAGGTACGAGTGTAAGTAAAGAGAGTGAATGAGTATACCTAATAATTATTAATAATACCAGACTATTTAATTATTGTTCCACTGCATGGCAAATTAATATTCTAATAAAGAGAAGACACGAGCATTGATTACCACATTTGCTCGAGCCGGGTTGGCGATTTCAGACTTATATCAAATCAAATCAGACCAAAAAATACTTATTAAAACTAGACTGAGAATCCGTCGAGATTTTCCATCAGGAATTTCTCATTAGCAGCCTGGAGCCTGGATTTGTGCCCGTTTGATGGCAATAGGCATGCCCCCTATTACATGGGACTGGCGAAATGTGGGCTAACTGTAAGTACACCTCTGCCTCACCCTTCGGGGATTACTGGCACGCTGTGGTATATAATAAATAATTATGGATGTCTTTGAGAAAATTGGTAATAATTATTAGTGACAAACATTTCGAATTACATTATTTATCTCTAAAATGACAAATTAAAATAAGGAGGCATTAAGTATGACAAAAGTACTCAGTAGGAAGTGACGGGCGCTTTACTTGTGATAACCAAGTGCACAAACATCCTATCAAATAGTCGTGAATACATTTAGCGTCAGCACATAACACACAAACGAACACATACACACACACTTCCGACTTCGTCATTGTCAGGGACAGTAGCGAGAGATCCTGCGCTTACACACACATTCACAGCGAGTTTTTACACTTGGTTATCACAAGTGCAGCGCGCGTTCCTTCATGAGATAATAAAATACTGTACAAAGTTATGACAAGGTACGTGCATATTTATTTTTGCACGGTGCGGTGGTTTAACCGTGCAAAAATAATAATGATTCCTTAGAATTCATATTTTATAATTTAGCTATAATTTATGACATATTTAAGTTTAATATATGTAAATTATAATATTGGTGTCCAGATTTGTTTAGTTGTTTAATTTTCAGTATTCTTATTTTTTCAACTTCATGCTCAACTAGGTGCTAGGTCGATAGATAGTGGTAAGATTAACTATTTATTTATGTAATTTTAATAACGTTCTATGAGTTAACGATTATTTGTCATGTTTAAAAAACAATGTATAGTTTGCATGAATACAATGAAATACAAAATAGATCATTTCTTGAGTTTTAATTGATGATATACGAGTACATACAGGATAAGTTTTTATCCCATGCGTAAACTGTAACCACGAATTCAGCATATCATTCTAGACCCCCCAGCGCAGAAATTTTTCGTCGGTAATACAAAAAAAAAATCAGCTGGTTCATACATTTTGACCGCGTAGGTATTATTGCACTTTTCTATGAAACAGCAGATTTTTTTTTGTAAAAGCGACGTAAAATTTCTGCGTTAGGGGGTCTAGAATGAAATGCTGAATTCATGGTTACAGTTTGCGCACTGGATAAAAACTTATCCTGTATACATTTTTTTGATTAGCCCACACTGTTTCATTGCTGAGCAAAGACCTCCCCAGATCCTTCCAAGCATCTTTTTCCAGGGCCACCTCGATCCAACCCTTACAATACACGCCTAGGTCGTCTCGCCACCTCATCATGGATCGCCTCGGCTTCGTTCATCCTCAAGTCCATCGTAAATCGCGCCCGTTACCAATGGGCCAACACTGCTCCAATAGGCCACCACTGATAGGTAAAATAATACAATTATGAAGGTAATTATTACTGAACTATCATCTGATTGCTTTCCTAAAATAGTTATATGACATCCAGCCTAAAAAAATGTCTTAAAATACACAAACAGGTTTTCATAAAATATCAACAGTACACACACACATTGATATTTTGGTACGTCCAGATTTCACAGACATACACAACACGATTCTATTTTCGGTCATTTTTTTTTAATCTCTCAGGAGCGGCTTGTGAAAATCAATACGATTGACAATGACAAAGGGGTTCTAAAAACGGCCGGCGTCCAAAGGGGTGAAAGAGAAATATTTCCCATAGCCCATCGGCGGTGCCTGATAATGGAGTCTGTCATAGAGAGGTGGGCTGTGACTATGAATGGAGGGTTATTGTGGATATAGCTGAAGAATTTTTTGACTGTTGGGCCTATGGCGGGCTTATTTTTGGATATGGAAACTGCGGTAGTATGTTCAACGAGTTAGTTAGTTGTTTTTGCCTACGAAATGAAATGAAATGTATATTTATGTAAGTAGATCTTTTAAGACACTTTTGCACGTAAATATTTTAAAAGCAAATGGCGCCAGCACTTTCTAGCTGACTGGTCTCTGAGAAGAAATGCCGAAACAAACTCACAGGTCATGGTCTCTTTTAAACTCCAAACAATAAATTGATTTTCTGTGAGTTTAACGATGCAGGGCCACGTCTGGAAGGGCTTTTTGAAGAATGAGCCATTGCAGCTTTGAGCTGACTCATGCTCGGCATGAAAGCACCATCCATCGTGTAGCTCATAGTTCCATAATAAGCTAACGAAATTAAAGATGTTCTTGTCTATCTATTTCAATTTACATTAATATTAAATAGGTATGTACTTTGAACATTTACGTAGCCTAATCGTGAACAAGTTTCAATGCAAGCCAAGAGAACAATAGCTAATCATACCAGTTGAATAAAACAAAAAACTGTTGATTATCATTTGATAAACATCTTAGCAAGCGCCATAAAACAGCTTTATCTGCCTAGCTTATCTTCGTTTTTTTTAACTCAAATGCAAATTTGACAGGTTTTATGTCAAACTTATGTCACTCACTTCTATACAAAAAACCGGCCAAGTGCGAGTCGGACTCGCGCACGAAAAGTTCCAAACCATGATCTATAAAAACGAAAAAAAAAAATCATGTCTCTTTTATGGCCCCCACTGAAATATTAGTTTTATTTTAATTTAATTATTTATTTTTAAATTGAATATATTACTAAATATTCTGTGAATATTTCAAGCGTCTACCTGTTGGCGTTATCAATATCGAGCAAAAACGAGCAAAAAAATCACGTTTATTGTTGTGTGGGAGCACCCTTAAATATTTACTTTATTCTATTTTTTAGTATTTGTTGTTATAGTGGCAACAGAATTACATCATCTGTGACAATTTTAACAGTCTAACTATCACGGTTCATGAGATACAGCCTGGTGACAGACGAACGGACAGCGGAATCTTAGTAATAGGGTCTCGTTTTACCCTTTGGGTACGGAACCCTAAAAAGTTAAGACGAAAGACCTGAAATGTCAGACATATCTAAAATTAAATAAAAAAATAACTTCCAACATCATACACTGTCAGACTTCACCCACTGGTGGGCATACCTAGCCTCTCTTTTCCTGTGCCAATACTCGCGGTACTGTACCAGTCTCGTCCAGGTTTTGGCCGCAATGGCAACGATATCGTCCGCCCATCTCGCCGCCCGGACGATCGATATCTCATCTTCCATTGTTCGAACAACTTTAGTTTTTAAAATTCGAGATTAACCAAAAACGAAGTGCGCAGTGTTTATTTAATTTTATCATTTTCATCTGTGTACAGTTTATGCTCTCATTCCATGAAAAGAAAATACCGTTTTTCGAATTTATAACCCTAAATGGGTAAAAAGCCGTAATATTTCACACATAGGTGTTGTTTTCGAGTAAATAGAAGAAATAATTCTTAATTGTTAATAGAGAAAGGTGTCCACTGTTTATCCGTTTTAACATGAGTCAGCTAAATTGATTGCGGAGGCTAGTCGCTTTCTCTTAGACGGAGGTCAGAAAGAAGTTGGTCAAAATCTTGTACCTCGTCAGGAGGAGTATTTAAATTTTGTTTAGAATAACAGCGGCCTGTCAAGATGCAATTCTCGATAACATTCGTAACCATTTCACTTTGGATTTTTTTTAACTGTTCACATAGGGAAATACGGATCAATTTAAACTGGATACTACAATAATGAAAAATGGAAGTTAAGTACTGGATGTAAAGCGTCATGGTTTTTTTTCCAAGGTATTATAAATGTACAAAATTTTAATACTTATGGTAGTTTCATTCAGTTATTATGATACTTGGTAAATGCTTTTTTGATTAGACAAAAAAGAAATGCCTATTAAACTTAAGTTAGGTCTACTAACACTGAAATAGCCTAAATAAAAATTTGAAATTTTATCCGCTATTTACATTTTTCTGATATTTAGAACCATTCGACAGGCTACATTGTGTCAAAAATGTCACACCTCGATAGCCTAATTTGCCTAGCTCCCGACAGCAACTGTTGGAAGAATAGCGGTCATCTATCTACACTTCTTCGCTAATATTATAAAGAGGAATGATTTGTATTTTTGTATGTAACGAATAAACTTAAAAACTACTGGACCGATTTAAAAAATTCTTTCACCGTTAGAAAGCGACATCTTTACCGAGTAACATAGGCTATATTTTATCCGCGTATTCCTACGGGAACGGGAACGACGCGGGTGAAACCGCGGAGCGCTGCTAGTTTAATATAAACTGACAAAATTACAGCATTAAGAGGACTCCTACAATACTATTGATTGATGTTCAATTCGGTACGGAAGCTTTTATATGAATAGGTATGTTGATCAGGTATCCGATTTGAATGGCTTAGGTATCTACTCCAATTCTCATGCCTGCAGCTTGAATGAAGCCTTAAAACTAGATCCCGCAGGAGTCCTATCGATTCGTGTCTGATCAATAAATAATAATTGAGATTTTTTTATGTACGGAGTCTGGTAAACAACGCAACAAATCCCACCTTCCCTACCAAGGATTATAAACCTTCACGTAACATAATCATAAATACAAATTAGAAAACAAGCCCTTAATATCCCATAAAAATCTGCTGCCGGGATTATCCTCAGTGAGCTCATATTTTATGGGGAACACATGCAAACATGTCCTGATTTATAGCTCACTCTATGGTATAAGTCCCACTTCCTACATATGGATCAATGAGTGATGGTCCCAATATGATCTAAGTGGTTGCATAGTTTAAATAAACAAGTTGGTACAAAATAAATGAAAATGTGTTTAATTAAATTTAAAAAACCCCCGACCCAAAAACAAAAACTCTAAGAAGTAAAAACATTTATTGGTCTTTTAAGTTGTAGGTAATATTTTGATCAACGTATTGTCAAGTCGGGGGACGGTCAAAGAAAACGCCAAACAGAGGTGGCCTAGCATTTGCATTAGCCGTCCCCCGACTTGACAATACGTCGTTTTTACGTCGGGGGTTAAAAACCGACCAAGTGTGATTTGAATTCGCACACGAAGTTTTATGATTTAAAAAAAATCATGTATAGAACCCCTTTAATAGTTTACTTATTCTTATTTGTAGTTATAGTGGCAATGGAAAAACATAAACACTCAAACACACACACTGTAAATTTCAAGTGTCTACCTATTACGATTCATGAGATAAAGTCACACATAGACAATGTTAGCAATCAAATTAATAAATTTGTTTATGCATTAAAACAAGTAAAAAATGTAAATAATATAAAAACTGCTGCAATGTCATACCACGCGTAGGTCGCATCGTTGTTACGTTATGGACTAATAATGTGGGGTAACAGCACTGACTTCTAAAGAGCATTCATCGCTTAAAAAAAGTGCATGAGAGCAATTTGTGGACTTAAGCCCAACAACTCATGTCGACCAATATTTCAAAAAACTTCGTTTGTTACCGTTACCGTCGCTTTACAATTACGAAATATGTGTGTTTGTTGTGAAAAATAAGCAACTAAGTATTTAAGACTGCAAATGATGTCAATCCTCGGAATCGACGAGATCCATTTAAGCTGGTGTTAAATGATTTGCCTAGAATTTCTAAATACAATAGTAACTGCTTGGCAATGCGTGTGTGCATCTATAATAAAATACCAAGGCAATTCAAAGCTTTAAATACAAAATTAATTAAAAACTAATTTTCATAAGTGGTTACTCCAGTGTAGTTTTTATAGTTTAAAAGAATTAATAGATAAAAATGTTGATGTTTTTTAAAAAAAAAACGATTGTTGTTGCTAAACTTGTCTTTAAAATTTTGTATGCTATGTTTTATTCTAGCTAAACATGTTTGTGCCTCAATTTGTATTTAACACCATTGTATACCACATGGTATACAATGGTGTTAAATACAAATTGAGGCACAAACATGTTTATATAATAGAATGGAATATTTATTTGCTTAAAACATTTTAAGCAAATAAATATTCCATTCTATTCTATCCTATTCGCTTTTCTATACTCAATAGGACTAGTCCCTAAGAGTCTCCAAAATGCAAACACTGACTCTGCTAATCAACTTTTCAATTTAGGTGTACAATCCTTACTTATAATAAACATCCATAATTATACGATAGTTTGTACGAATGGATGTGTAGATGTTTGTTACTCTTTCATGCAAAAAGTACTGAATGGATTTAAATTAAACTTGGCATAAAGATAGATTATAACCAGAGGTCGGAGTAGGTAGATTGATTTAAGGTCGTTGACGCCAAACGTAGAGGATAATATGGATATGCCTCCAAAATACCGGAACTTCATATTGAAATTAGCACGAATTTGTGTTTAAGGTGAAAAACGTATTAATAACATCAATCTACGCTACCAGTGTTAGCTAATGGTGAAAGAAATCAGTATTTTATTTTATTCCATAATTCCAATTCCGGAACTTTTTCCGGTACTTCCTGCACATTATGGATAAAATGGCATGTCCATATTATAATATCTTGACGCAAGTATATAAAATCAATCTATCTACTCCGACCTCTGATTATAACCTGGATTAACAGATAAGATATTTTTTATCCCGGTAATACGTTCCCGTGGAATAATTTTTGACCTCCACGCGGGCGAAGCCGCTGACAAAAGCAAAGTATATTTTCCATCTATCTATTTGTTCTATAGACAAGACGTGATCTTGAAAACAGCCACAGTCTAACAAAATTCGCAATACAACGTTTTTATGTGCAACTTTGTGGGTCAGTGATCTTACTACATCAACGTTGACAAAGGAATACGTGAACGGTCTAAAACTCTAAACGATCAGGGTCGCCGTCCGTACAAAAACCGATTCAGAAGTATTCACAGTCGATTTGTATGTGCAATCTTTGTAATTATAAATAGGAAATTTTTAGTCTGGGTGCCTGGAAAAGTCCTTGGATAAATTAGCTACAGTTTTGTTGTCTGAAATAAAAATATCAGATACTTACTTAAATCATTGTAAGTCTCTATGCACTGTTGTTTGAACGATTTTTGCAATTTTTTTAAAATACTTAGCGTCATCTGTATCTATAGCTTTTCGCTACTATGTTGTGGTCGACCTTCAGTATAAGCGGATGCAGCTATTATTTTACATGGAGTGACTGCCTATCTGACCTCCACTGCCCAGTTACTGGGTAACACGATACCCCTTGGTACGGCTGGTTTGTCAGACTTTCGGACTTCTGACGACCCGTAAAATTTCTCAAATGACGTCCTGGACCAACGGCTTAATGTGCTCTCCGAGGCTCAGAGGGGTCTTGGTAAGTAAAGATGGCCACCCATCCACGGACCAACCGTGGTAAGCGTAGCTTAACCTGAACGATTGACCCATACAGCTTTATTACTTAGCCACAAGAAAATAATCAACATGTTTAGAAAACGATGATACTGTGTACCCTATCGACCTATTTCCAAGCTCAAAGTCAGCCAGCTGCATATTTGCATACAACATTGTGTTTATCAATATTTAAAATAAGAAGTGTTAAGATTTTTGACATTCAAGATTTTGAATGCTAAATCACCTCTATTAGTGTCCATACGATAATTCATTTATTTGGATAGCTCGTTAAGGTTACGAAAAAAAACTTGGTGACATTGCCTAGTCTGTGCAGCAACAGTCTTTTGAATCAGTCTCTTTTATTAGCAAAGAGTAAGAGGGGAGGAAAGGGTTTGTATAGGAGTAATTGACATGGTAAATAGATGAAGTTGATTACTTCTCAAGGTGCGCCCAGTGTATTTAGATATAACTGGTGTAAAAATGCTTAACGAAAACGAGTCTCACTGTCGACGTTCTCACGGACGTAATTATACTGTTTAGCGCGGAGACTCGAAAAAACGGTGTTTTTTTCTACACGCTGAGATGAACTCCGTTGAATTCTTAACGCTCGGTTCAACATCGAGAGTTGAAAATACAGTGCTCGATAAAATCCTGACACGATATTTTTACGTCGACTTGCTCGCCGTCAAGAAACTGGTGGTCCAAGTAGGTACCATGTTTTCGCTGTTATACGTCTAATAACTTTACTATAGATACAAATCCTGTAACGTTACATGCACTCATAAGCATAATGTTTCGCGTACTTTACATTACGCGCTGCTGTAACAGCGATTTGCAAACTAAAATTAGTTTTGCCTACAATAATTGTTGCTTAGCGTAACTTAGTTTGAATGCGGAGAGGACAAGATAACTTCTTTTACACCTTAAAACTGTATTTACTCGTAGAAATTCACCGTAACTTATATCATTATTTGTGTATTGTCGAAAAAATCCTTGGAAAAATGAGACACACTTCCGCTATATTAACCTACATTAAACGCGATAAAAATACAAGTACCTAAAAGTAAGATCAAAGGGTACCGCTCAAAATTAAAATCTCGAAAAAAAAACCCGTCATCGTCTAGCGTCGCTTGAATTATTTACTTTTATTTCCTTAAACAAATTATGTACACAAATGAGCAATCGTTCTGAAGAACGCTTCTTTATACAGGAATGGTGTAAGTGACAAGAATATGCGGTCTATTGGTCATTCGGTGTCGCCTAAGTTTCGGTAGCTAGGTCTCGCCTAAGGAATGGTCATCTCCTAACTTCCAGGGCTTATTTTTATCTTGTATTTACTATTGTTTATAATTATTTTTTTACATTGTTCTCACATACAGAAGCAACAAGAATAATGTTAAGAGTAATGTTAAAATTTGTACGCCGTTATTGGCAAAACATGGACGCTCACAACATATTAATTTAATACCCTGCATGTCTGATTAGTCAAGATTTTGTAACATTCAACTTGATTTTAAAAGAGACTCCACACTCTTTTAAAATCATTCTTGCCCGTTCTTCTCCATAGAGATCTACGTTTTGGAATGGGCGTTTGGGTTAGCTTCAACTTTCCAACTGATCGACTTTTTGACAATTCAAAAGTGCCTGTAAATGGTTTAATTGAAATAAATGCTTTGACTTTGAGTTTGAGTTTGGAAGGCTATGGTGATGGTGTTGGTGATGGTGTCAATGATGATGATGAAAGAACAGGTAATTTACTGTTGCTATTAAGGGATACAGAGTGGTAAATGTTTAACAGACTAACACTGGAATGACTTTCTTCATGAAACATTTTGAGTAAAAGCTATTCCAAAAAGGATACAATTTCAAGGTGCATAATTGTTGTAAAACGTGAATAAAAACGTTCCTTGTTTTTAGCTACTCATTTTATTGCCTTGTGTTAATAATATAATATAAAAAAAAAATATTTCTCTTCTACAAAGGCGCCTTAAGTATATGAAGATACAGATACACATGAATAAATCCTTTGTCAGAGAATGGACTGGACTAGAAAAACCTGTCACACTTACCAGCCTTCAAAAAACAGTGTTTTTGTATTAATTATTGAAAATAACACGTGTTTCTAATTAATACATTACCAATCCTGCTTCCTCTCCATTAATAGACCCGCTTTATTCTTACACTGCACACCACGACCCACCTCTACGGCCGTAAAAATGGCGTCGATCATAAAAATATTTGATTAGCCCGCTCCCTACACTCGCAATCCGCCAGTCTGCAACATTTATCAGCCGCTCGCTCATCTGCTGCATTATTTAGTGTGATGCAAACGTAATTTATGAAGTAGGTAGCTATGATGAGATGAAGAGTGGCTGAGGAATTTTGTTTTAGGAAAAGGTGGTAAACAAAAGAACGACATTTTGCAAGTTTGGTTTCCAAGTCAGCCCTTTTCCATGCTGAGCATAATATATAGTATGTTTCAAAAGTAGCATCAAACGTGCCTGTGAATGCAAAGTAGTACCTTCTAACAAATAAAGTGTTTTGATTTGATAATACATATTTAAACTCTAAGTTTTAAGCTTTTCATATGGTAATTGAGGCTCAATAAACATTGACAATTTATACACGCTTTATATTAGTTTCACTTGTATGTTTGTTTGTATGTAACCGACTCCTTTGGACCCTATTTTGACCCACTTTAAACGGTCAGATTTCATTTAAACTTTGTAGACTTATCGAGGATCTATGACAATTCAATAATTAAAAAAAAATAGAAAAAAACACGCTTTTGTAGTTAGCAAAACTAAAAATAGAAAATAAATAATAGTTTAAAAAAACACGCTTCAAAAACCAAACTAAAAAGTAGAAAATAATTTAATTCTATTAAAAAGCGTGGGGTGTTTAATATTAATTTGTTATAAAAATACCTCAAAAAGCACCCCACGCTTTTTAATAGAATTAAATTATTTTCTACTTTTTAGTTTGGTTTTTAAAGCGTGTTTTTTTAGTTTTTTTTAAACTATTATTTATTCTATTACCATTAATAAGTAATGTTATTCGCAAAAAAAATTGTTGAAAAAAAAACACTAGGTACTAAGTGAAAAATAACTTTAATTTCGGAAGGCGGTGACAAAAAATTCAAATACATATCCAAAGTCACCGTCTTCTGAAATTAAAGTTATTTTTCACTTTGTAGTGTTTTTTTGGAAGTCGGTAGTTTTTTTTTCTTTGAGTTTTTATTTTTCACTTTTTAGTGGTTCACATGTGCTTACCCCTTCACAGCGTACCGGCGTGATGATATGTTATGAACTGGTGTAAACAATAGACAGACATGAGATTTCAGCAATTCCGGTCCATTTGCTATCATTTATTGAGGAGTTCCATTGCCTATCTCCAAAGTTCTTCATCAGATCTTCACCAAATTGAAATGGGACCACTCCGAGAAAGTTCTCTTCCAAAAACTACCCAAATCGCTTCAAGTGTGCCTATAAATTTGAAGAGTTCTATCTATTTCTCCAGGATCCCATCATCAGATTTAGACTTGATGGTCATGGAACCACCTGGGAAGTATACCTTTTCAAACAAAAAATATATTCCAAGTCAGTCCAGCCATCTTCAAGTAATCGGGGAACATACATAAAAAAAAGGTGACGACGAATTGAGAACCTCCTCCTTTTTTAAGTCGGTTAAAAATGCGGTGTGATATAAAATTGAGTCCTCCGAATAGAGATAAATGTGCTACTCATCCCCTTTAGTTAGTGAGTGATTGCGTATGAGAACTTAACATGAACTGGAGTTGTTAACACTTTCGTCAAACATATTTAGAACAAACCACAGGTATGTGATGAAAAATTTTTTTTTTCTTAAATTTGTTCCATATTGTTAAAAAATGTAAAAAAGAAAAACTGAAAAACCACGCTTTTGAAGTTAGGAGAACTAAAAAAATTAAAATAAATAATAAACTAAAAAACACGCTTTAAAAACCAAACTAAAAAAGTAGAAAATAATTTCAAAAAAGCGTGGGGTGCTTGATATTAATTGATTATAAAAAAGCGTGATTTTCAGTTTTTATTTTTTTATTTTTCAACGTTATGGAATAAATTAATGAAAAAATGTAGCCTCTACCTTTCTATAGGTATATTGACTAATAGAACGAAAATTACCTCATTACACAGGTAAAAGATAAAATCGAATTGAATTCATCGGAAATATATATTTTAAAGGTGCGTGTGATAAAAATAAAAATTGCAAATCATATAAAATTTCGACATTCGATTGCTCGTAATTCTTTAAATACGTCATAAAATTCTTGATTGATCATTTTGGACGATTCGAAAATATACCGAGTTTTATTAGAATTTTACTGTTTTCAAGCCAATGTAAGATTCAGAGAAATCTAGAAAGTAAGGTTAGTCGTAAAATTGAATCAATTGATTACTAACTGTTACGAAAATAATTTAACACATTTTGTTTATATACCTGCTTACTTTGTAGTGGCACAAAATATACCTTTTTAGAAGCAGGAATATGTACAGTCAAATTCATGTCCATGATAACGCTTTAAACTTGAGCTGGCCTAGCGTAATACGCAATTTTAATAGAATTGGGCCATAGCATATACTAGTTTTGTACCCGACTACGAAAAAGAAAAAAGGAGGGTTAGGATTTGACCGGTATAGATGTATGTATGTTCATCTGTTCCGTCAAGTCATAACTTCTAAAATAATTATCATAATTTGACAAACAAGGTATCGTTGGAAGCGTCTTAATTGTCCGCTGTTTATAGACGTGACGTCACATTAAATTGCGCCCACGCGCATATCGCGCCCTCTATAACATATAAAGAAATTAACTAAAAAAGAAAACGCCGGGGTCGTATGCCAACTACACAATACATACTAACAGTAGTATGCTCCAACTGGTGGGGTCCGCAAGGGCCGATGCCTGCCAGGGGTGCGGGTCGTTCGAAGGAGATACCGTCGTCCTTGGCACACAGGCAACTGAAGGAACACGGGTGGGGTTTAGTCAGTAAAAGTCTGATACGCCCCTCCTGCTCCACCCAGAGCGGGAGAATTTATTTTATGATTTCTCACCCTAAAAAAAAAAGCAGTACGCTATCATAAGCTATACGGCAAAGTGGCATACAACCACGGCTTTCAGGTGAGAATATTTTGTTGTTTAATACTTTGTTGAGCGTGATTTTTCAATATTCGGGTTTTAGTTTTTGTTACCAATGACTTCTACAGTAGGCCGTAAGTAATGTGATGTGATATACTATACCATTTATCATCATCATATCAGCCGAAAAACGTCCCTAGCTGAACATGAGCACATGATAAGCACACAAGACAAATGGGGGGGATTTGCGATAATCGCCACGCTTAGCAGGCGGGTTGGCGATCGCAGTATGGTGGTAAAATACATAGAGAACGCTGCTGCCCATTCTCATAAGTCCCTTAGTCGCCTTCTACGACACTCATGGGCAGAAATGGGATGGTGCTTTTCGTTTACGTCCGGCAAAACACGGACCACTGTACCATTGTTTGTTGGAAATAAAATAAAAACAGTGAACATACCAACCTTTTTTTAATGCTTAGTTAGTAGGTAGGTTAGGTATATAAACACGTGCGATTTTTATGTGATGCACAATGTCTTCTGAAACATTGTTTAAATTTTAAACTGGCATGTTTATTGCACGAACGTAGATTTTGTTAAGCGCCTTGAAAAACACATATGTGGGTCAAAGGTGCGAATCATTATGTTGATGCAGTAGCGCCATCTCTTGGTTTGTTTATGAATTTAATAACTATGTGTGAAGATGAGTAGGCAAGTATGATTCTTTTTTCAAACAATTACTGTCATAAGTGAAATTCACAAGCCCGTGAGTAAAACCTCTTGCACGGTGCTGTCTCCCAAAAGCAACCTTATTTGTAACTAAAATAAAGGTCACTTTGATTTTAACAGGCTTGCGAGTGGTAGCAACCCAAAAGCAATCTTATCTCATCACGTACAAAGACCACTTTGATTTGGGTCAGAGCCCATTCGTCCCCTAAGATTCGCACCCTGTGCCCACTCGTCCCCTGGAACTTTTGAGGGGCCCATTCGTCCCCTCCCCTGGCTAAGATTACCCCTCCCGCTTCGGCATTCCACACCCCGCGCACATCTGGAGAGTACTTACCAATTTTAAACACCTTATCTATTATTTGTAACCCGTTTTTTTAACAAGCCATTCGTAGTGAGACAATTTTACATCGTAAGCCTATCGACAGGTTATATTATTATCGTGACGGATTATCATTCATCATAGCTCTTTTTTCAACGATCTGTTATGATTTATTAAATTAATTCCGTTAATAAACTGTTCACAAGTGTACTATGTTAACCGTTTCTTATGTAAAATATAGCTAATTTTATCTCAGGGGACCAATAGGCACCTGAATAGGTGCCGAATCTTTAACTTATATTGTATATATATTAGAGGGGACGAATGGGTACCTTAAAAATAATATTTTTTATTAAAATATTAATTGGTCCCCTACCAGGAGACCAATGGGCACCTATATAGGGGCCGAATCTACAACTTTTATGCTGGGGGACGAATTTTAGGGTACGAATGGGCTCTGACCCTTTGATTTTGACAGTGACGTAAAATTAGAAGTAAAATAAGTCTGAAGAGACTGGAGGTTTCCACCTAAGTGACTTTTCAATTGACTAAAATTGTCTAAGCAATAACGAAGTCATACTTTCAAAATATTTCTTGTAAACAATATACGCTCAACTGGTCCGTGGGTGACCGAACATCTTTGCATACCAAGACCCCTCCGAACCTCGGAAAGCCGTTGGTCCCGGTTGTTATTTGTGGATCTTTGACAGTCGTTACGGGTCATCAAAAACCGGAAAACTGACAACCAGTCTTACCAAGGGGTATCGTATTACCCAGTTACTGGGTTGTGGAGGTCAGATAGGCAGTCGCTCCATGAAAAATACTAGTATTCAGCTGCAACCGAAAGAAAAGTGTGAAACTTAGACTGGAAATCGACCCCAAAATAGTTTCTAAAGGCTGGGCAATTGATGGTAATGTTACTGAAACCCATAGCTAGGTTAAAGAGACAGCTACTTATAATACACTCGGATAGCACCCGCATCACACCACAACAAACATTGTACACAAAAGGTGCGAACGCACTGTCGAATAAAACGAAAAAGTTTAAATAAAGCTTAGCACACACGGGGGGATAAAACGCGGCGTTGTGTACACGCGCGGTATCCCTCGCTCTCTACAGGTGGCACGTATTCTGTAAAGTGCACTTTGTTTCATTGATTACGTGTAAGCACGTAGGTATTTGACGAAGAAGATTGGTACCTGCGAATATTGGGGTAGGGTCTTATCCTGGTATTAAAAAGAGGTGACGTTTAATGTCAAGTACTTTATTATTTAACTTTGTATTTCAAGGCAATAAAAACTTCTTAAAAAAAAAAAATTACCGACTTCCGGAAAAACACTAGAAAGTGAAAAATTACTTTATTTTCGGAAGTTGGTGACTTTGGATATGTTTTTTTAATTTTTTGTCACCGCCTTCCGAAATTAAAGTTATTTTTCACTTTGTAGTGTTTTTCTGGCAGTCAGTTGTTTTTTTTTGGAATAGTTTTTATTTTTCACTTTTTAGTTATAGTACCTACCCCCCCCCCCCCACCAATGCGAAATTTCATCATCCTTGGGGTCAAAACAATGCAATATGCATAGATAGCAGCAATTGCGGTTGATTTGCTTTCATTTTTTGAAGAGTTCCGTTGTCTGTCTCCGAAACGCATCACCAGATCTATATGAAATTTAAATGGAACCATTTCGGATAAACCCCTTTCGAACAAAAAAACGTATTTTGCAAATCCGTCGATGTATGACGGAGTTATGCCCGAAGATTCATAAAAAAAACATGTCGAATTGATAACCTCCTTCTTTTTGAAGTAGGTTAAAAATAATGCAGTGTGACAATCAAGGGGCTTTAGGTAAGTCATAACAGCCACACTAGTCAATCGATCAGAATAAGCTACGACTGTCGCATTATCGTATTACTCAGTAACTGAGTTGTGGAGGTCAGATAGGCAGTCGCTCCATGTAAAATACTGGTATTCAGTTGCATCCGGTTAGACTGGAAGCCGACCCCAACGTAGTTGGGAAAAGGTTAGGCAGATAATAATGATTATGGGCCGCAGGGGAAGAGGAGTGTCGGTATAGCGTTGGCCGCTTTCCCTATTCCCTGCGGCCGAAAAGTGGTAGGCGGCGGGGCCACTGTGCTGACCCGTCGCAGGGGGGCCAAGGGTGCCAGACACGGGGTCGTCTGGGGCCTTTATGCTATTTGGTTTCTGGGGTGATCACGGCGTGCCATGTGTCCTGGTGCGCCGGTGATAGGGGTTATTCCCCTCCGAGGAGGGTCCGGTGACGGACAGCCGCGGCGGGTTCGCGGATCGTTGCGCGTTTCCGTGTTCCCGCCTCAAGCGGCACTGGAGGACACCGTGGAGTTTTAGTGGGTTACAGTCCCACATAACTGTGCTATCTCCCCGTGGTAGCGCAGTAGGCATTTCTTCACGATAAACAAAAAAAAAAAATGCCCGGGTCGACGGCGCGTTGTGTTCCACGCGCGCCGTCAGAGATGTCAGCTACAACTGGTGGGGCCTGCAAGGGCCGGTGCCTGCCAGGGGTGCGGGTTGTTCGAAAGAGATACCGTGGCCCCTGGCACACGGGCAGCTGAGGGAACATGGGTGGGTTTTAGTCAGTAAAAGTCTGACACGCCCTCCTGCTCCACCCAGAGCGGGAGAAGTCATTTGATGATTTCCAACCCACAAAAAAAAAAGATAATAATGATTATGGGTTGATTTAAAGTGTCATCAAACTCATAAATGTTGGCTACAGAATTTCCTCAAAGGGAAGTTAAGCAGTATCCATACAATATGTACACACGGCTACACATCATGCTATAAATTTCCACTATAAGCTGATCTCACATTGTATAGGATTTTCGTACAGTGCGAGATATGCGTAAACTGGAAATGTATAGCTTGATGTGTAGCCGTGCGTACTAGCTAAACAGTACGATGATCATTTCAATCAATGTTGTGATTGAACAACATTTATTGACGTAATCATCATGACGTTTAACTAGTTTACACCTTCTGGAATGTTTGTGCAAATGTTTGAACGCACATACACACTGAAAAAAAAAAACTTACTCATTATAGCGATAATAAACACGTCTGTTAATGTAAAATCAGAAAATACCCAAATTTTTCAATTCAAGTTAGTGTCTATCTTCCGTACTTTCATGCACCTATTAATAATACCCCTCCCCACCAAATATACCTTTATCTTCTAAGTTACCTCCATTAAGTTATACAATGCCCTCGAGAACTAAGTTGGACAAACTTAGATGGCGCTCTCCGCACACGGGCGATTTATGACTGTAGCTTGATGGAGCATTTTTGAGACGCTTCTCCATGATCTACCTTGCCATGTTTAGCTTGGAATTTTTCATAATATGAGGTGGATTTTGTGATAATCTTTAGTTTCGCTAAGGTATTGTAAGACGGGTTACAGTTTTGTACAATTAATCGTAGGCTTTGTTAAGGAAGGGTTCAACCAACTTAGCCTATCACAGGCCAATGCTGGACATAGGCCTCTCCCAGGCTGCGCCACTATACTCTATCCTCCGCCTTCCGCAGCCAGTCTGTCCCACCCACCTTTTTAAGGTAGTCGGTCCTTCTAGCTGGGGGGCGTCCCACACTACGTTTGCCGATATGCGGCCTGCACTCCAGGGGGCCTACTCTCTAAACACGAAATCCGTAATCTCGGTCGAAGTTACAGGCTTCCTCCGTATCAATTATGGACCTATGATTAGTTTAGGACCCAAACTAAGAATGAATTACTACACGATTTGACAGTTGATCCTACTTCCTATATGGTTTTACCCGTCGAAAAAAAGTTAATTAATCAGCTGTAGGAGTCACTTCGAAGTTTCGAACTATTTTCGGAAGGACTCATATTTTCATTGACGGAGTTAGACTGTAGCCTCCCAGGACTCTTCAGCTCCACCGTCCATCGGTCTTTCGATAAACATGACCAGCCCACTGCCACTTCAGCTTGCTCACTCTACTACAAGGTATGTCGGTGATTCCGGACAAGTGGCTCCGGAGGGGTTTGTGGCTATGTAATAATAGCCGCATCATTCGATTAGGTTCAGCTACGCTTACCGTGGTTAGTCCGTGAATGAGTGGCCGCATTTACATACCGAGAACATTCCATGCCTCGAGAAGGACGTCCGTCGTTACGGGTCGTCAGCAACCCAAAAGTTTGACAACCAGTCTTACGTAAGGGTATCGTATTACCCAGTAACAGGGTTGTGGAGGTCAGATAAGCAGTCGCTCCATGTAAAATACTGGTTTTCGGATGCATCTAGTTAGACTGACATAGCCAAAAGTTGGAAAAGGACTAAGCAGATGACATGGTAGGTTTTATTTTATTTAACACTCGAAACTTATATAACTACACCTATGCTGCTTATAAAAGCTGCTTTAAGTGCAGTCAAGTTCGCTTAGAATGCATAGCCTCATCATCCCGCAGTGGATTCATTTAACCTCGTCATTGCAGTGTGCCTATCAATTGTCTATTTAATAGTCTATACTCTGATTTTTTATTAGCTGGAGCAAAATGACAGCCGATACGATAGCATAACTGTCATGTTTAAAAACAAGGTTAACTGCAGCTTTCATTTTATTCCAGCTAATTAAAAATCAGAGTTTAATTCCATGGAAATGGTATGGAAAAACGAAATGGCAGCGGTACTTCCAATTTTAGTCAAGCGCCAAAAGAACATTGGTCTCCTATAATTGAATACTTCATGTGCATTTTTGATATTTTAAAATTTATTTTTTATTACTAAATAAGGCCAGCTGTTGACCTCGATTACGCCTGATGGAGAGCGATTGATGAGGCCTATGATGGAACGAGCATGCTCAGAAAATGCCTATTCACTCTTATTTTGAAGGTAAACGGGTTAAATGTGGAAGGGAATACAGACGCAGGCAGAGAGTTCCACACTTTGACTGTGCGCATAATAAATGTGGAGCAGTAGCGTTAAGTACGACTGGTCGCCAACCAAGTGCGGATGGTAGTCTGGTAGTGGTGGTGATGGTAGTCTGGTAGTGGATTACCACTACCGGACTACCATACATATCAGGCATTTAAATCCACAGGCGTCACCCAGATTAGGATAGAAACCCTCAGGGCACCCAGATCTCACACCGATGTTCTGCAACAGACCAGGAGTTTTAACCCATTACCTTTCCGATGAACCACATATTATGGTTCAGGTTGATTTTCTAACTATTATGTCTACTTTGTGGAAAGCGAACGTGTCAATTTCTGGTAGGCTGGTTGGAATAACCACAAAAGGCCGCCATGGCCCCCACAAAATGGTTCACCTGAAATACTAAATGCGGAAACTAAATCCTCTAACGAAAAACTTAGACCAATCTTAGGCATATATTAATGACAATTATCCATCAACACTTTTACCGTTTAATTTTGTGAAGCAAGCAAGGAACCCTTATAGTTTTTTGTGTCAATAATTTCACAACACCTATTTATACTAATCTATACTATACTTATAAATATATATCACTACATAGTATAAAACAAAGTCGCTTTCTCTGTCCCTATATCCCTATGTATGCTTAAATCTTTAAAACTACGCAACGGATTTTGATGCGGGTTTTTTAATAGATAGAGTGATTCAAGAAAAAGATTTATTTATATAATACACCGACCTCCACGCGGGCAAAGCCGCTGGCAAAAGCTAGTAATGTTATAAAGCTGAAGAGTTTGTTTGGTTGAACGCCCTAATTTCAGGAACTACTGATTCGAATTGAAATATTCTTTTAGTGTTGGATAGCCAATTTATTGCGAAAGGCTATAAACTATAAAACATCACGCTAAAACCCTTAGGAGCCGAGCAAAGAGAAAAAGTCACGAATATGAAGTACTTGCACGGGCAGGCGATTCGAAGCGACGGCGGTGGGTCGAGGGAGCAAGAAATTTGACGCAAATGAAGTCGCAAGCAGAAGCTAGTCTTAGTTATCTCAATTTACTAGGGTAAAAATCTTTACATTTACACACGATCGAGAAGCCATTGACTCGTTACCTAACAACACGTAATAGTAAATTTTACCACTTCGTTCGTTACTAACCATAACGTTGAATTAAACGCCCTATTTCAAATGGCCTTTGTATCTAAATGCAACGGTTCATAATCATTGTAACTCGGCCATCGTTAACTGTGGTTTAACTGTGACTGACCACAGTTGAACCGTAAAACAACTGCTCTTATTTGTGAGTAGCGTTTAATGTTGCGTTTGATATGTTATTCATGTTTTAGTTTTGAAAATTGTAAAGGGTAAAAGGGTGACGGCCAAAGCGGGCGTAAGTCCAACAGAATTGAAATATATAATTTTAGCTTATAATTAGTACTCTATTTCGTTATATGGAAAATAATACCAAAGTCGCCGGAGAACAGAGATAGAACAAATTGAAAACTAGCATTTTTCTGTATAAATACCGAAGACTTGACTACATCTATCACGTTTAAAAAAATACTGTACCTGCCTGACAGAAAGAAGGACCTGAAGAATAGTACCTGTGCACATTAATACCTTGGTTTGCGACGACATGAGCCATTTATCGCCCCCGCGCGTCTTTTGTTAGAGGTCGTCACAGACTGAAATAGAGTTTATTTGAGGACTTATTTTGATTTTATTTATGTATTTTATATCCCTGTTGACAATGTTGTATTATTTTATTAACAATAAAATTATACGTAATTATTAAGTTTCGTGTTTTCTGTAATTTTTAAACAATATTTACAAGTAAACCCGGTGGATATGGCAAGGGTTATTTATATCATTACGATTCTGAGATTGGGTCCAAACAACTGCCACTAGTTGCAGTTCTCTTGGTCTTACGCCCAGGTTTCATACACATTTGCCCATCATTCTTTATCACATTTTGAACGTACAGACACCAGCACATCAAGCTATCCCAAATTGTAAAATTTTCCTAATTGAACATGAATCTTATTCTTTTGCAATAAAATTAAAAATCTATCCGAGAAGCTTGGTGTGCTGGCGTCTGTACCATAATTGCTTAATTGCGATTTGCACAAATTTACTCGCCCGAATACAGCGAATCGACAATTTTAATTACTTGTCACATCACTGGTAGGCCGAGATGCAAAACATCGGGTCTTCTTCATGAGCCGACATAGTTAAGGTAGGTGTGGGCACTGTAATGGGTACTCGAACGAAAAGATAATTTGAATTTAAGAAAACAACTTTTATAAACTGGCGAGTAACAGATTACTTAAACATGTGCATCGGAAACAAACACGTACGTTGGTACTGAGCATTTGCCTAAACTTTCCGAGCTCGACTGTCCATTGTAGACTGTCGCCGCCCTTGGTCTCTCCGCCAGCCATCGTTGCATATCCCTCCACCGACGATCGTGTCCAAGCGGTAGGGCTCAGTTGCATTTCCGGTTTTTTTTTTTGGATGGTAAATCATCAAATAACTTCTCCCGCTCAGGGCGGAGCTCCGAGGGCGTGTCAGACTTTTACTGACTAAAACCAACCCGTGCTCCCTCAGTTGCCTGCTGTGTTCAAGAGGCCTCGGTATCTCTTTCGAACAACCCGCACCCCTGGCAGGCATCGGCCCTTGCGGGCCCCATCAGTTGGTGCTGACATCTCTTTGAGGCGCGCGTGGAACACAACACGCCGTCAACCAGGGCTTGGTCCTTAGGGGACAGCGAGATACCCATTACTCGCCATCTGCAAGTCCGCGCCTACGGTGGCCGGGAATCAGCCTGGGATTCCCGACGCACAGGATGTCTCCTGCGGAGGCTAGAGCCGTGAGGGCGCATAAACTGCTTCTCCATTACGTGCGCCGCCTTCCTCTTCGCAAACATCACTGCTTCGCAGAAGGAGGCGACAGGTACCCATACACTCCCGCTCTGTACCATGGCCTGGACCAGGGCCCGACGCGGAGATCGCCGCCGCCAACCGCTTCCACAAGGACACGGCGGTGCTCCGCCCAAGCCGAGCAGACCTCCACCGTGTCCTCAAGGCCGATCTTCGCAGTGGAAACACCCGGGCCTTTCCTCCCGCCTTGTCCAAAACAGGAACCTCCCGAAACAACCGTGTCCGGTGAGTACCTGCGTCAGGCGGAAGGTTAGGATGCCGTGCCACCTCTCAAGCCATTCCTCAAAGAAGGGACTTACCACCGTAATCGTTGTGTGCTTAGCACTGGGTTGCGAGAATCGCACTCTCCATGTCGCTTGCATTTCCGGTTACATGATTATTTGTTTACGAATCAAATTGTTAGGTGGCACTGTCCGCTACACTTTGGCGCCATCAATTCATGACATATAATATTATTTGGGCGAGTAAATTCATGTGAATCGACTAATAAGCCATTTGTTTGTGTAATGTAGTTAAATAAACAAAAACAAACGAAAAAATTGACAGGCTAAACTTATCAAAACGATTTCCGACTCTGTTCGTTTAACAGTCCATCGGGTATCCAGAATGTCCATAAGACTTACAGTTTTATAACAAAAGCGATTTGTATTCCAACTCCCTGGGCTTGTTGTAATGCAACTATCTAGACATCGAAGTATTCCTACTACTGTAGTTTGATTTGATACTATTGCTAATATGCTATTAAACTTAGCCAGGTAGGAGAATTATCCAGTCAAAAAATTTCAACTTTGTAACGTGGAGTAATGACGTAATTAATCTAGAATAAAATAACCGAATAAAAACGTATTCAAAATGAATTCATTTACTTTTGTAAACTAGTTTCATAAATTCGTTTTATGGACTTCAACAGTAGATTAGATATAGACTTTCGTCCAGGAGATTTGGAGCAAATTGGCTGGCGGACGTATACCTATACATACAGCATCATCATCATTTCAGCCGAAAGACGTCCACTGCTGGACATAGGCCTTCCCCACAAGGGGGGTTTTGCCATAATCGCCAGGCTTGGCAGGCGGGTTGGCGATCGCAGTATGGTGGTAAAATGCATAGAGAACGCTGCTTCCAGTCTCTAGTAAGTCCCTTAGTCGCCTTCTGCGGCAGCCACGGGAAGAAATGGGATGGTGGTATTCTTTTACGTCCAGTACCACACGGAACGACACATACAGATACACATACGTATATACATACGAACTATCCTATATACATAGATTCCGTTTTTTCTTTCGAACGTACAAAACCCCAAAAATAGAATAACATCAACCACAGCCCTGTATGCAAGCCTTGTTAGCAAATGGCACTTTGGAACTATTAATTAATTTAAATACCTAATTTTTTTATTTTTATATAAATATGTAGTAGCTTTAATTTTATTCTCAGTAGGTAATCTTAATTTTGTAATTTTTCTGTGCCCTTTTAGGGTTCATATTTCTGTACAGACGGCTACACATCAAGCTATACATTTCGTTAGTACTTTACGTTGATCTCGCACGGTACGGAAATCCTATCCAATGCGATATCAGCTTATACTGGAAATTGTGTTTTGCCGTGTGTACCTAGCTTAAGGCCCTTTGTAATATCTTTTCTCAATATGGAATGCAGAAAATGAATATGAACGATAAACTCAAATAAAGTAAAAACCAGTCCATAATATGCGTGACAATATGTTAAAGTTCTGCAAAACCCAAAACGGGGTACTAAACGCGAATACTTCAAAGGTGTTTCGACTAATACGCGTAGAACAGCAATAGGTACAAATATCGGAAAAGTAGTTAACTAGTGATGCAGTTCTGGCCACTTAACTCTATTGGTTTCAGACAACTGTCTGTAACTTACACCGATTTCATTAGTGTTAGAACAATAACGTTCTTTGTTGTAGATAGGTAAAGTAAATTAGATCATATCTCCGTTCAAGTAACTATGATTTGGATTATTGGAAGAATCAATTAAAAGAAAACGTCACAAATTTTATCTAGATTTAATTTGTACAGGGTCAAATTAAATTCGCAGGAAATACTTAATCCACGAGTTTGGGAATCAATATCGACGACGAATGAAAACAACAAAAAAATAGTTTAAAAAAACTAAAAAAACACGCTTTTGGTTTTAAAGCGTATTTTTTTAGTTTTTTTTAAACTCTTATTTATTTTCTATTTTTTAGTTTTGCTAACTACAAAAGCGTGTTTTTTTCTATTTTTTTTTAAATTATTGAATTGTCATAGGTCCTCGATAAGTCTACAAAGTTTAAATGAAATCTGACCGTTTAAAGTGGGTCAAAATAGCGTCCAAAGGAGTCGGTTACGTACAAACATACAAACAAACATACAAGTGAAGCTAATATAAAGCGTGTAAAAAACATCATTTCAACTTTGTTCAAAACTTTAATGACACTGACATGTTAACAGACGACTGTTATGTTATGGTGGTCTACTATATGCTGACGACTTCAAGCTAGTCGCAGAAACCCGAACGGACGATGATTGCAAACTCCTACAAAGGGATAGTGTCGCCATCTATGAATGGTGCATTGTAAACAAATTGTTTTTCAATACAAGCAAATGCTATGTCATGACATACAGTAGAGGGTTGCGACCAATTCATTGCGGCTATAGTTTGGGTGGTGAAGTAATTACTCGGGCCACCATCATAAAAGACTTGGGAGTGACTTTCGATCGTGGTCTGATTTTTGGAGATCACGTTTCTGTTTTTGCGAAGGCATCTTGGGATTTGTTTTAAGGAATGCTTGTGACTTTCACAATCCAAATATTATTAGACTGTTGTACGCTGATTTGGTTCGTAGCAAACTGGTGTCCAGTGCCTGTGTTTGGCATCCCTATGCCGCGACCCAAACACTGATGCCGGACAAGGTACAGAAAACTTTCCTAAGATGCCTGTTCCAAAGGTTATATCATTTCTTTCCTTACATGTACCCTACCACCTATCTTTTAGAGACGTTGGGTTTTAATTCATTAGACGTGGGAAGCGGTCTTGATCAGCTCACAGTAGCCTGTAAGACATTACGGGAACGTATTGACTGCCGAGAGTTCCATGGTCTTTTCTAAAATAACTTTAATTTCGGAAGTCGGTGTATTTGGATAGGTATTAAATTTTTTGTCACCGCCTTCCGAAATTAAAGTTATTTTTCACTTTGTAGTGTTTTTCCGGAAGTCAGTTGTTATTTTTTTGGGAATGCTTTTATTTTTCACTTTTTAGTTCCTTTCATCATCCTGTACGCTCAAAGTCAATCAAATGAAAACAATGCATATTTATGCGATAGCAACAATTGACTTTCTGTTCCGTTCGTTGTCTTTCTCCGAGACTCATCATCAAATCTATATGAAATTTGAATGGGACCATTTTGGAATAATCCCATTTCAAACAGAAATAGAATTTTGCAATTCTGTCTATTTAGGACGGAGTTATGCCTGAAAATACATAAAAAATTGAACCTTTGACGTCCGTTAAAACAGCTGATTGATTAGGAGCATTGACCTACGCCCATAAAATAGAGCAAATTTTTTTTTGGTTCCATTCTTTTTCGATAGGTACCTTTTCTTTCTCAACACGTGGCTAAAGTATTGCCAGCTAATTTAATTTGAACTTGTATGTCACCAGGGGTAATCACACAGAAACAACTTTTAAATAGTACACTTTTGGGGGTAGGTAGTCTTCCGTCATTATCTCTTGGCAAAGAAGACAGAAAAGAGAAAAACTATTTAATCTGCTCAAATAAGACGCACATTATAAAATAAACATAAAAATATATCTTTAAGGCCAAAAACCTCTTATTCCACATTAAGAGAAATTTAAAAAGTCCACCCCATAAAAAGATTCCTTTTTATAGAGCAAACTTTTTAAATAAAAAAAAAAAATTGTATGAAAATTATTTCTTTGATCTTTTATAAAGGGAATATTTTCATTTCCATCCAACAGATTGCACAATCCGTTACTACGTACATCAGACACGGCGCATTCCCAGAAATTGTACTACAAAATATGTACATTTCGCAATTGCAGTTGACATTAAAGTGACGTACCAATGAGCAAAGTGAATACACTCAAAGGATACGTCTGAGCGATGCTTCACGTTACTATGACAGTGTCCCTACCATGGATCAGGCTTTGTATAACTATGGTACAAGCCCGAAGCGTTTTTTTTTTTTTCTGGGTGGGAAATCATCAAATAACTTCTCCCGCTCTGTCCGGAGCGGGAGGGCGTGTCAGACTTTTACTGACTAAAACCCACCCATGTTCCCTCAGTTGCCTATATGCCAGGAGCCGCGGTATCTCTTTCGAACAACCCACACTCCTAGCAGGCATCGGCCCTTGCGGGCCCCATCTTTTGCTGCTGACATCTCTTTGAGGCGCGCGTGGAACACAACGCGCCGTCGACCCGGGCTTGGTCCTTGCCGGACAGCGAGCTACCCATTACTCGCCGTCCGCAAGCCCGTGCCTACGGTGGCCGGGAATCAGCCTGGGATTCCCGACGCCCAGGGCATCTCCTGCGAAGGCCACAAGCCCGAAGCGTTAAGCGACACAACTATACAGGGTTTAATAGAAACCTTATTGCTATCCTAAAGCACTAAAGATAACAGCTGGTTTAAAATACATAGTTTCAGCACAAAATAAAATACACTAAGAATTGTTAACAAATTTTCGATTTCGTATGTTTCTTAAATTCAAATCATAACTAACTTGTCACCGCACTACGTAGGTCAATAACTTTCCACACTACTTGCCAATATCACGATAAATCTCTTCCGAGTGATGTGTGTTATAAATTATGACTATAATTAGTAAGTAAGTTATTTCTGTGTGATTACCCCTGGTGACATACAGGTTCAAATTAAATTAGCTGGCAATACTTTAGCCACATGTCGAGAAAGAAAGGGTACCGATCGAAAAAAAATGGAACAAAAAAAATATTTTTCTTCATTTTATGGGCGTAGGTCAATGCTCCTAATCAATCAGCTGTTTTTTAACCGACTTCAAAAAGGAGGAGGTTCAATTCGGTATATTTTTTTTATGTGCCTCATAACTCCGTCCTACATAAACGGAATTGCAAAATTCTTTTTCTGTTTGAAAGGAGTTTATTCGAAAATGGCCCATGAAAACAATCTGACTGATATTCTCGCTGACGCTTATGACTTGCAGTACGTAGCATATAAATAGGTTCGCAAGCCGAGTGTAATATGACAGTCTTCAGCATTTCACGTGCTATCCCGATTTGCGTATGTCACAAGGAATTTACTGTGTCCAAATGTAATCTGTGAAGATTGAAACCCTTTTGGGTGGACGAATTAAATTAATTTCTACTTTTAATAGTAACTAATTCAATTTAAATAATCAATTTAATTTAAAGAAGCCCACCGGTATCGGTAACAGGGTCCAAGCTACCGGCGGTCAGGGCTCCAGAAAGAGGAACCTCCTAACAAATGCGAGCCGTGTTTAGAAGTACCGCTTTCTGAATCAAGCCCTTGATCCAGCTGCCCAACGAGAGCATCCTCAGGTGTTGGTCGAGGCCCTTGGGCATTTAAATTCGTGTAAACTTCGTAAAAGATGTTTACTCCCAATTTTAGAAAAAGCTTGAAATAAACAACAACCTTATTCCAAGCTTACATCTTGATTTGTGCTGTGATTTCTGTGCAATTAAATATACTTACAACATCGCTGAAGTTTGCACTATGTCACAAGAGTTAGGGTCAAACATTAGCAGTTACTGCCGGCAAATGGGTGAACTTGGTGGCAGACTTCGCTATATTAGTTTGAAGGTGGGTTGTAAGTTGCAGCGGGGATTAATTTGGGAAAAATAGGGAGTGTGTGTGCCGTGTGGTACCAGACGTACAAGAATAGCACCATCCCATCTCTTCCCATGGGTGTCGTAAAAGGCGACTAAAGGACTTACTAGAGAATGGGTAGCAGCGTTCTCTATGCATTTGACGACCATACTGCGATCGCCAACCTTTCTGCCAAGCGTGGCGATTATGGCTAATCCCCCCGTTTTGGGGGAGGCTCATGTCCAGCATTGGATGTCTTTCGGCTGATGTGATGATGTTGATATGAGGGAGTGTGGAAATTGGTGTGTAATATATTTATTTAGGACAGGCGAATTGAGATAAGTTTAATGATTTCATAGCTTATAGTTGCAGTAGATAGGAATTCCTTGAGTGATTATAAAGACGAAGCTATAATTATTTTTTTCTGGAACCGTAGACACTATTGCTTTACTTTGTAGCTACATACCTACATTCGCACAAACACAACTACTCTCGGACAAACACACACCCGGCACTGAAATAGATACTCTCTTTTCCTTGTTATAAATTAATTTATACTCCTTTTACTTTTTTCCTACTTTTAATCCTAAACATTAATTGAGAATTTAAATATTAGTTTAGTCTATATAAAAAAATTAACATAAACTTCAACTTCTATTATAAGTTATAACATCCAAAATAAACGGATGCATGACCCATTTAACACAGTTTTTGACTAGCATAGGGATCATGGTATAATTATTTTGTACCAGGTTAATTGAACGCTTAAATTAAGATAATAATGTTATTGCTACTCAATTATAAAGAACCGAGTAGGTACTGACCTTAGGGTTACCCCGCATTTATAGAATAACCCCATATTTATAAAAAGTGAACCACTTTATCCACTCGTTGTAATTGGTACCGTAACCCAAATAAGGGGAGGTCTAGAATAATCTTATATGTATTTAAACATATTGTATTGTAATCTACGGCTTGTCTGCAACGTTATTTTAGCTTGGAGCCCTTACTTGGGCCTCTGTCAGTTTTGCTCCAATCTATTTTCTTAGGATCTTGTTAGTAGACATCGAGTAATTGGATAAAGAGCGAATTATTGGATCGACTCTTAAGGCAATTAGTTGTTAGTAACTTAGAGAATATTGAGAGGAGATGACAAAGCTTTAACTGAATAATGCCTATCTAGTGCAAGAAGGTTATTTTACCGGAGACATTGTTACTTATACCAGATATCCCAATGAATATATTATCTGGGCCCCAATTCTGTATGGTTATAATAATTCCCCGGGAAATCTTACTACGTTCAAACTACGTCAATATCGTGTTTTATGGAAACAGATGTAACGGTAAGGAATCGAAATGTCATATTCTATATGTTGCAAGACAATTTGTCGATAATAATAATACTGTATTAGCAGATTTCGTGTGTGATTGACGTGGTTATGAGTAAGGAATCGTTAAGTGGTCATAGGAATTCAGGCCCTGATTACGCTTGCTACGTTAAGCATAAAGCAGCTCATAAAAATACAGCACGATGTGATAAAGAAAGATTTTTCCCGTATCGCACCGTCGCACACTGGTCCCAAATTAAAAAAAAGTGGACATTGATAGTAGACCGCTGATATTTTTTTTTATTGTTGATACAATGATAACAGATAAGGCAAAAAAATATTATTGTCCTACTTCAAATACTTTTCTGTAAAAAAAATATTTCTTTTTTTTTTGTATGGGAGCGATTACATTTTACTCAATTTCTCAAAAACTTTAAGCGATGTCGAGATGGCAATCACATATGTTAGAAAACTAATAATTTTGAGTATTTGGCTCGAAGAAACTTATTGCTTATCTCTGCGTACTTTCGAGATAATAGTGACAGAAAATATTTTTTTTTTTTATGTTAATTTTTTGCTTTTTTTTAATCATAGCCTTACTTTAGCACATAATTATAATGTATGCGTAATGTTAAATAAGTAAAAAGAGACTTCTCTGTAAAAGAGGTTATGGGGGCTCACTAATGACTGAAAAGCTATGACCTTTCTGAAGGAGTACTTTCATCAGTTCTAAAAAACAATCAAAATGAAGACATATTAAGCTGCAAACATAAAGTTGAATATGTTCACAAACGATTCTGAAAAAATATTATGGTGAAAGATTAATATTTGGGTCTATATTCTCTTGAGAAATCTCTATTTCCTCGTTTTCCAACGAAAGCAATTCATTGTTCAAGATCAAAGCACTAGCCTCTGGAAACAACTGTTTATGTAAACGAGCAAACTTTGGTTTGATATGGCTGATGTAAGGATCTGAGCTAATTAGAAAGCTGTGGATAATGTCTAAATTAGTCTGAACTCTACCGATTTTTCTTGTATGTGCCATTCTAACATTCCGGAAATCTTTATTCCTCGCTTCGGAAGCTTCTTCGGAAAGCATGCCTATCGGAATAAAGGAGAAATTTTCACAAATATCAGCACCGTGTATCAACAATTTATGGACACTTGAAGGCATGTAATACCATGGATATAAGTTTACATATAGCATTGCTGTTTCTTTACAATATTCCCTAAACAAGTTGGTATTAATAAGTTGACCAGATGAAATTGTTTGTAAAATGACTGCAAATCTCTTGATTAAATCAGGGTGGATACCCGTTATTTCAGCAGATACTTCATAATTTTCAAAAAACCTTCTTGCCGTGTTACCGTCATTGGTTGTACCAAATCCCTGTTTTACTATGTCAATTAACAAACCAGTTCTTTCCCGGAATTCTTCTTGTGTCAAATTCTTTTTAATTTCTTTTAACAATTTATCTTCTTTTCGTGCAGCCCACTTTTTGAAGTCTAAGTTGTACGAAATGTGTAAAATACATTCCATACATCTTATCCACATATGAAGCGAAGACAGACCATATTTATACATATCTTCTCTGATGAGTCTTTTGGATACAAAGTCCAAGTCATTCATTTTGCTAGGTGGGGTATTGCAAATATTACAAACAGCTGCAGAAGAAGTATTGGAAGTCACAGTAGAAATTTTCCCATCAATCATAGTCATGTACAAATCATGTTTAATATCAAAATTATCTACAATTGTGGGAACAAGATTACGAATTTCTTCCTCTAAGGATGCACTTTCCTTCTTTATCAATTCATTTGTTTCTTTTGCAAATATAAAGCCAATTGGACGACAATAGTTTGTTGAAGAGGGAGCAGGATTTTGCCACAAGATAGTACCACTCTCTTCTTCCAAACGAAGCGGAACCAAACTAATCATGAAAACTGAAGAATCGTCAATTTTAGTGTCGGAGTGTGACTTTTGTTTATAATTACTTTGAGAAGATGACCCGTCAAAACCCCATTTGCTTATTAGTTTTAGCGATTTTTTGTCGGCAGAGTTGTGCTGAATTGTTTTTAATATCCTATTAGTTGTCAAATCTAGAAGCGATTGAAGTCTTATCTTAGCATCAGATTCAGTTACAGTTATGTCTGACTCTGGAGGATAACAAGTTTTTTTAGCTTCCAGGAGCTTTTGATAGGATGGAAGACCATACATTTTCTCTGAAGCAAGAATAGTTCTTAAATTTCGATATTGCCATTTTGACAAATTTGTTGAGGTGTAAAGCGCTAACGTTTTATCATCTGGTAAACACGGTTTGTCAGTCTTTTTAGCGAATAGTACATCATATACCATCTCACATTTTTCCTTGTTTTGGCTGAGTTCGTTTAATATAGCTGCTAATTTTGTTTTTTTAGACTCTTTTAATTTGGCACATAAAGCATAAACTAATTCCTCCTCTGTGTGATCTAGAAGTGTTAGAGAACGCCTTTTCTTCTGTTTATCTGATATTTCAACAAATGGTTTTTTACTTGTACCATAACTTAATTGATGAGTATCCACTTGCGTTTCGAAATTTGGAATTAAGTAATTCCAAATATCGATTTAAGCAGCATTTTTAAAGTTGCCGAGGAAGTCCTCGGCAACTTTAAAAATGCTGCTTAAATCGATATTTTGACATTTTGGCCAAACTATTTGGGATTGTAACCAGTCTGAATTTTTGTTAAGAAAGGTCTTTTGAGCTCTACTGGAAGCAGACCATCTTTTTGAGATATTACTTGAAAAATTACGACAAAATAATTTAATATTACTCAAATCTTCGGAAGACAATTCAACACCAATACGTTCAATAAGGGCATTAAATAAAAATTCGACATTTTTAAAACCACCTCCTGATTTAAGAACAACGTATAAGTCTAAGTTGGTGACAAATGCGGACATATTATAATTTTAAGGAAAATTGAAAACAAATTAGAATCAAAGATATCAAAGACAAAGTGACTTTGATTTTAACAAAAAAAATTACGAAAACAAATTCGACGAAAGAAAGACAAACAAAAATTATTTGATTTTAAAATCCAAAGATTCAAAATACAACAATAACAAAACAAACAAACAACAAGCATTTCTTCAAGCGCACAGAAAAAATAAGGACACGTCTTATCGCAACCACATTTAGTTGTACACTGAGTGAGGTGTACGCGCGCGATTCGTGACCGTATTACGTTACGTCATGAGAGGCGGCCATCTTGTTATCCCGGCAAACTCGCGTCGAAGCTCCATTTTGCTGGCCAGCGGACCTATTGCGATATGAGTAAGGCTATGATTAAAAAAAAGCGAACAATTAACATTAAAAAAAATTGTTATTTTCTGTCACTATTATCTCGAAAGTACGCAGAGATAAGCAATAAGTTTCTTCGAGCCAAATACTCAGAATTATTAGTTTTCTAACATATGTGAATGCCATCTCGACATCGCTTAAGGTTTTTGAGAAATTGAGTAAAATGTAATCACTCCCATACAAAAAAAAAGAAATATTTTTTATAGAGAAAAGTATTTGAAGTAGGACAATAATATTTTTTTGCCTTATCTGTTATCATTATATCAACAATAAAAAAAAATATCAGCGGTCTACTATCAATGTCCACTTTTTTTTAATTTGGGACCAGTGTGCGTCGCGCGTCGCGTCGTATCTTCTGGTATCCTACTATATCCTACTATATCCTACTAATATTATAAATCAGTCACGCACGCGCAGCCATACGCGTCGCTTGCTTTTGCTACGATCGGTTTCATTGAGCGTCGAGCGAAATGTCCGCCACAGTAAAGTGTCCTCAGTGTAATATTGTTATTGACGAACTGCTTTGTTTCGTGCAAAATAAGCTGTCGACTAGTGATGACGATACCTTAATTCGCATATGTTTTTCGGCGTTTAGTGACGATGAAATCAAAAAATCAAAGGCGTTACTTTTTGAATCTGTTCCGACTAACAAAAGGAATATCAAACGGAAGCAAAAGGGGAAAGAACACCGTGATTTAGCCGATATAATTGGCCTGTTCAAGTCTACTGACCCTGACGTGATCCCAATTTTCGTCGCGCGGCACCTTGAAAATTTACCCCCAATTACATTTGATCACTTGGATGTGACTAAGTTGCTTAAGGATCTCACCTTGCTCAAGGATGAGGTGCGAGAACTGAAGTCAACAAGTGTGACGGTAGATCAATTGGAGAAACTCAAGATGGATCTTCAGTATGACCTCAAGTTTGGATCGTTGATCGAGCATACACAGAACGAACAGTGTGTGAATTTGAAACGAGGGGGCGGCAACGGAGATATAACTCTTGGTAACTCATCATACAGAAGTCTGGAGGCATCCAATAATGCATTGGAAATTCCTAAAAATCAAGAAGGTGTCGCAAAACTGTCGGTTCATATTGCCGGTAAACAAAGTACGTCTATTGACAACGGTGGGTATGTTGCGAAGGACCGGCCGTTGTCAGTATCGAGAACCGGTTCTGTGACGCGGGCTCGCTCGCCGTCGCCCGTACAAACAGCTGTGGGTGTTACGTCACAGTCGAACTCGGATAGTAAACAAGTGCCACAGTGCGGTGATGTTTTGCCGAGAAAGGAGAATGATGGATGGATCGTTGCAACTCATCGTAAATCGAAGCAAAACTACCGCTACGCTGGGAAAGCGGGGGTTGCCAAAGACACAGTAGGGTGCTTTAAAGCGGCTGAAAAGAAAGTACCCATGTTTATCACGAATGTGCACAAAGATTCACGTACAGCTGACATCATAAAGCACATTGAATTAAAAACACGCGAGATAGTTAAATTGGAAAAACTGTCGATACGAAAAAAGGTTGACTATGATGCGTACAAGTTTTTTATACCAGAATCGAAAGTTCCTGCATTTTTGGCTGAAAATGTCTGGCCGCAAAATATAATATTTAGACGTTTTGTGCACTATAGTCAAAGACGTAAGGATGAGTACTCGCTTAAAGTCGGCTCTGTAAACAACAACAATGAGTGATAATAGATTGTTACGATTTGCCAGCTTTAATTGTAAGAGTGTCAAGCGTTCTATTGAGGGCGTTCGTGAACTGTGCGCAACGTGCGACTTAATAGCACTTCAGGAGTGCTGGCTGCTGCCGGAGGAGCTGCCGTTCCTGAGCACCATCCATGGTGACTTCAGCAGCACGGGGACGTCAGCCGTGGACACGTCTGCTGGCATGCTGCGTGGGCGACCCTATGGAGGGGTGGCTCTGCTATGGCGAAAAAGTGCGTTCAGTGATGTGTCGGTCGTTCCGAGTGATAACGCGAGAGTGTGCGCGATTCGTATTGATACGAATGAAAGACCTTTCATTGTGATGAGTGTTTACATGCCCACGGATGCAGTCAGTAACCTGCCGGAATTCTCACATTGTTTAGGACTGGTGAGTGCGATCGTAGACAGTAGTGATGTGGAGGCGGTTTATTGCCTTGGTGACTTTAACGCGCATCCGCATGGGTTATTTTTTACGGACTTGGTAAACTACTGTAGTGATAATCACTTTTCGTGCGTTGATGTAGATAGGCTAGGATTGACGTCGAACACGTACACGTATGTCAGTGACTGTAATGGAGCTAGGCGATGGCTTGATCATTGTCTCTGTACAGAAACGGCTCTAAAAACTGTTCGTAATGTTAGCGTTAAGTATGATGTTATGTGGTCGGATCACTACCCACTGTTGATCGAATGTGATATCAATATAATTAGGCCGAAAGTAAAGCAGAGTATGTCCTACGACAACTTAGTTGTGTGGGGAGATAAAAGCTCAGATGCTGTCTGCACCTACCGGCAAGAATGTCATCAACGATTGCGAAATATTGACTTCCCTAGCCTATTGTCCGATTGTTGTGATAGCATGTGTAGTGAGCCGGACCACAATCTAATAATTGATTGCCTATATCGGGATGTAGTATCCGCTCTAAGGGAGGCTGCCATTGTCAGCACGGAGACAAGAGTCATTAGTAGGAGGCCGAAGCGCGTGGTGGGTTGGAATAAGCACGTCAGCGGGGCGCACTCGTACGCTAGGCTTAAGTTTAATGTGTGGCTTAATTGTGGCAAACCTACGTCGGGCGTGACTTATGAGGAAATGTGTGACTCTCGTAGGATCTTTAAATCCAAATTAAGGTGGTGCCAGAATCACCAAGACCAAATTCAAATGGACATCTTAGCCGAGTTGCATACTAGAAAAGACTTTCGGGGCTTCTGGAAGTCTACAAAAAAGCACAACCTCAGACCTGGTTTGCCAGTGAGTGTCGATGGCGTGTCTACTGAAAGGGATATTGCCAATGTTTTCAAATCCCAGTTTTGTGTCGAGCCAAGCAGTATTCCACTCTCTGAGGGGGTTGATGCTGAGTCGCAGTGTACTGTCCTGGAACCAAGTGTTAAGTTCTCAGCTGCGGACATAGCTAAGACCATAGGGTGTATGACCAGGGGTAAGTCTCCAGGACACGACGGACTCAGCATCGAACACCTACAGAATGCAGGTCCCCATCTGCCACGTGTTTTGGCCATGCTGTTCACGTTCTGCCTTCGTCATTCGTACTTGCCGGATGAACTGATGAGGACGGTCGTAGTACCAATTGTTAAGAATAAAACTGGTGATATATCAGACAAAACTAATTACAGACCGATCTCATTAGCGACAGTCATCGCGAAGGTATTTGACAGCATGCTTAATGCTCAGTTAAACAATATAATAACTTTTCATGATAACCAGTTTGGGTTCAAGCCCAAACTTTCCACGGATAGTGCTATACTGAGTTTAAAGCATGCTGTCAGATATTATACGGATCGGAGCACGCCTGTTTACGCCTGCTTCCTCGATCTATCCAGAGCGTTTGACCTGGTTTCGTACAAAGTGCTGTGGAAAAAGTTGCTCGATAGGAAAGTTGCGCCTGAGGTTGTTAAAATCTTCCAGCACTGGTATGGGAACCAGGTCAATAATGTTAAATGGTCGGGAGCTCTTTCGGACTCGTACAGGTTGGAGTGCGGGGTAAGGCAGGGAGGATTGAGCTCACCAACGCTCTTCAATCTGTACATCGATGGACTTGTTGCCGAGCTCAGTAGCCGCCATGTTGGATGCCATGTTGATGATGCTTGCTTTAACAACATCAGCTATGCTGATGATATGGTGCTGCTGAGCGCGTCAATAGGGGGACTCAGAGAGCTTATAAGCATTTGTGAAACGTATGCTCATACACATGGCCTAAAATATAATGTCAAAAAGAGCGAGCTTATAGTTTTTAATGCAGGTTCTAAGTGTCCGACTGAGGTTCCACCAGTAAGGCTTTGTGGGGTACCCTTGGAGCGGGTACATACTTTTAAGTATCTGGGCCATATTTTGACGTCCGACCTGAAGGACGACGCTGACATTGAGCGAGAGAGGAGGGCGCTGTCGGTGAGGGCGAATATGATTGCCCGCAGGTTCGCTCGTTGCTCCAAGAATGTGAAGATCACCTTGTTTCGAGCCTACTGCACATCTTTTTATACGAGTAGTCTGTGGGTGTCATATTTGCAGAAATCCTACAGCGCTCTCCGCGTTCAATATAATAACGCGCTGAGGGCGCTGCTGCGGCTGCCTCGCTTCTGCAGCGCATCGGAAATGTTCGCGAGCGTCCGCATTGACTGTTTTTATGCCAGCATGCGCAAAAGGGCGACCTCGATAGCGAGTAGAGTGCGGGGCAGCGGTAACAGTCTTCTTACCGTTGTAGCCACCAGGTTGGACGGGCCTTTCTTGCGGCACTGGCAAGCCTTACATGCACCCGTGTATCAGGCTTGGGGCAGGTAAAAAAAAAAAAAATTAAAATAATCATCAATTTCTTTTGTTTGTAATTTTATACATATAATCTTTATTTGGTTTTTAAATATTTTGACATTTTTATATCACTTTACAATTTGACAATTTTATATTTTAATTTTTTTTTTTTTACATTTTAATTTTTTTTTTTTTTTTTTTTTTTTTTTTTTTTTTTTTTTTTAACACGATTCCGGATTTTTATAAGTTTTTTGACAATTATTTTTATAGTTTTCCGAGTTGTTGAATATTTTAAGTATGAGTATTAGAGAATTTATTTATATGAGTTTTGTAGCTATGGACGAATATTGTGTCTGAAATAAATAAATAAATAAATAAAATAAATGTGATAGATTGTGAAGATCTTTGGATATTTGTTACTCAATCACGAAAATAGGGCTAAATGGATTTAAATGAAGTTTGGCACACAGATAGTTTATAACCTGGATTAATATATAAGATACTTTATATCCCGGAAGTACGTTCCCGTGGGATAATAATCGACCTCCACGCGGGCGAAGCCGCTGGCAAAAGCTAGTAATAAAATTAGCAGTGGTGGCCCAGCGGTTTGGGCCCCGACTTACGAGTTGATGGTCCTGAGCTTGAACCCAGACAGACGACTCTCAAAACGGTGAAGGAAAACATCGTGAGTATACCAAAAATCCCCAAAAACCCAAAACCAAAAAATCCAAGACGTATCAAACATCGACCAACGCGCACAGGTCACGCGTTGTAGACCCCACGACCAGTAGTGGGAGAATTAGGGACTACTCACACTTATTCAGCTCTGTTCAGCTTTTGTCCATAGAAAACAACGATTTTGTATAGAGGCTGTTCGGCTTTCCGCGGCAGAACAGATGCGTACGCATCTCATACAAAATCTTTCTTTTCAGAGCTGAATAAGTGTCACTAGTCCCTTAGGACAGATAATGCTACAAGTAAATCTTATTGATTTATTATAGCAGTTAGCACCGTCTGAGACACTGAACGGCTATGGCTGTCGTAACAGTAAAATTGATACATTGTTTTATCGTATGTACGCCACATAGCATAGGATCAAAAAGGTTAAAGTTCACTGATCATAAAGATGTATTAAATTATTAAGTTTAAGTAGATATGGAACTGGTTCAGCTCCTTAGAAATTATCATAATTTCTTTCCCTTATCCCAATTTTATACGGGGTCGGCGCAGTATATATTGTTCATCTATTATATTCTCCTTAGATATATGTGAATAAATGTTAATTCTTAGAAAAAAAGAAAGAAACAAAAAAAAAACGTTTATTTGCGGTAAACATGACGCAAAACCAAACAGGAACACAAAAAAAAATAAGAAAGGTTGAGGGAAACATGCGTCACATCCACGCAAAACGGCTATCGCTCAGCATTCTGCAACCCTATGCAAGACAGAACCCCAGCGCTGGTGCTTCAATTACCATATTATTTAATTAAAATCAACATTACCCTACAAACAAAAAGTCTTGTCCCATAAAAATATCCCGAAATCCAGCTAAGCTACCAACTGCCCATGGTACAAAGTCACCTATTACCCAGGATTTGAAATTAGCCACATACGAATTCCCCTTATTAATCCAAAGGGACAGGTGATCTTTTTTGGCAAGATTGATTACGGTCAGCGTGTTACGAACGTAATTAGGTGGAGCCAGTTTAATTTTGATGCTAATTACGTTTTAATTTGCAATGAGGATTTTAGAATTTGAAAATAGCGAAAGAAAATAATAGTTCGTGTTTTCTAATGGTACATGCATGACGCAAACATGATTAGCACTCGTCAAAATGACAATGACTCCATGAAGTCTCTGCCACTGGTTAAATATGAGCTAGGTATTATGAACTGTAATTTTTGTCTAGTGTCTTCAAATAGTCTTCTGTTTTGGGTAAATATTTTCAAATTAGTCGTAGCAACTAGTTAATTTTATGTTGTTCTTCCTAAATTGAATTACCCAATCAACTTCAGAATTCAAAGAAGCTAACTAAAGAATACCAATAAAATAATGCTTTAACAACTTTATTCGCACATATTTGCAACGAAGCTTATTCAATAATTTATAAAAAACCAACAAAAACTCGTAACAAAAATATATAACAATATCACAGTCTAGTATTAGCGACTCAATGTTTTCCGTGGTGGAAGCCCCAGTCTTTATGGTCCCCATGACCTCCTTTCTTGCCATGATCGTGATGATGATGATGATGTTCTTCATGTCCGTGATGTCCCTTGTGTCCATGATCGTCATGATCGTGATGGTGCTTGTCATGATGTCCGTGCTTGCCATGATGTCCTTCGTGATGCCCATGTTCGTGATGGCCGCCCTTCTTGTGGTGTCCTCCCTTATGTTCGTGATGTCCGTGATGATGACCATGTTTGTGGTGCTTGCCCTCGTTGTGATCGCCGTCGTAGAAGTGATGGTCCTTGTGGAACTCGTCCTTGTGGTACTTCTTGTGGTAACCGTCGGTCTTCTCGCCCTTGTCGTGGTGCTCGTGATGGCCGTGTTTCTCGCCTTTATGGTGATGACCATGTTCGTGATGGTGTCCATGATGGTCATGTTCGTCCCAGTGCTTCTTGTGATGGCCGCCATCTTCGTGATGGTGTTCTCCTTTGTGGTGCTTGCCATGACCACCATGGTCGCCTTTGTGGTGGTGGTGATGACCTTTGTGGCCTTTGTGTCCCTTGTGTCCGTGCTCATGGTGGTGGTCGGCATGGTGCTCATGACCACCGCCTTCTTCATGATGGCCGCCACCACCACCGCCTCCCTTTCCCTTGCCAGTGGCTGCTGCCACGAGATCCTTTTCCTCCTCGCCCAGCTCCCGAGCGTAGGCCACTGCCAGGCACAGGAGTGCCACTGCTACGAACAGTTTCATGATTGTAGTTTGACTGTGCTGATCTTCTATTGTTGAAGCTATTTATAGTTTTAACTTAGTTAGATGATGAGGAAAGCGTTGTGTAAGTGTCGCGGCATTTCAGGGTCAAGAGTAAATGGCTTCCGCGGGACGAAATTAATTTGACAGTCTTCAGTATTTCGTGTGCTTTTCACATCTGCTGATGATTGTGTTTAAAATGTAAACTCAATGTAATTATTGAAGAAGTATATTTTTACTTTGGTAAAAGTAGGTTCCCTAATGTGTCATTAGTGGAGACCAAACTATTATTAAAATAATTATGCACTATCAGTTGCGACTGAATCGATTAAATTTTCAGGTTGCATTATTGCATTAGTACTTGTGAAAATGAAAAAGAAAACACGTGTCTGATAACATAAAAAAATACATAATACATACACAAATCTTCATTCTTGTACTTATTCATGAACATATCAATACTACGCGCTCGGATTTGAAAAAATATTTTTGTATATGATAGCCACATTCATGAAGAAGGCTATATAGCTCTTAACATCACGCTAGGACACTTAGGGGTCATGCAAAAAGATAAAAAGTCAGAAGGAACGCTTAGCGAAAACGAAATAATTTGACGGAGTGAGTAATGGGTAACTCGAAGTCCGTTAAGAACCAAGCCCGGGTCGACGGCGCGTTCCGTTCCACGTGCGCCTCAAAGAGATATCAGCACCAACTGGTGGGGTCCGCAAGGGCCGATGCCTGCCAAGGGTGCGGATTGTTCGAAAGAGATACCGTGGTACACAGGCAACTGAAGAAACACGTGTGTGTTTTAGTCTGTAAAAGTCTGACACGAAGAGCGGGAAAAGTATTTGATGAAATCACATCCTCAAACAAAAAAGCGACGTGGGTCGGGGGAGCAAAAAGCTTCATGTGGACGAAGTCGCGGACAGAAGCTAGTATTTAATAAAGTGAATATTTTTTTAAGATTAAAAAGCTGTGTTCTAATTGTAAGTTTTCTACGATGGGAAATCATGAAAAAGGCGGAAAAATACATATATTGAAACAAAGACAGAAAATAGTTTTTATTCATGTAATATAATATAGGCAGGTTACAGCAGGCCTAGACAAAACACATTTCTGTTAGCGTTCACGCCAAATGCTACACCTAAATGTACGGGAATGACATTGCCTACGGAAAGATTACGTCGTGTTCTTTCCGCAGGTAATGTCATTCCCATACATTTTGGCGTAGCGCTTGGCGTGAACGTTAACAGAAATGTATTTTGTCTCAGGGCCCAGGGCAGATACATAGGTTAAACACAAAAAATATCATACAAGTGGCTCTAAATATTACCTACAGTTAGGTGACATTACTGATAGTTGCCAGTGAGCCCCAAACTAGTCAGGTAAGGCCGATTAATAATTGACGGACCGTTATTTGTCAAAATTAAGACTTTTATCTTTACGAATAATGAAGCATAGATCTTATACCTTCGCATAATAAACCGTCCCTATTTTGAATTTGCTATCACAAGTAAAATTAGCTTACGAAACTATTTATTTGCCCAGTTTGGAGACAAAAAATACTACCATTGGTAAGCAAAGCGATCCGTTTTTGTTTATAGAAACCAAGCATACCTATGTTGGACTGGATGTTCCGTGTGGTGCTGGACGCAAAAGAGTAGCACCATCCCATTTCTTCTCGTGGGTGTCGTAGAAGGCGACTAAGGGAATTACTAAAGAATAGGCAGCAGTGTTCTCTATGCATTTTACCACCATACTGCGATCGCCAACCCGCCTGCCAAGCGTGGCGATTATGGCAAAACCCCCCTTTTGGGGAGGCCTATGTCCAGCAGTGGACATCTTTCGGCTGAAATGATGATGATGAAGCATACTTAAGTCTGTATTTTGGGGCTCGCAATTTGTTTTCCAGAGTAGAGAGGTGATTAAGTGTGTGTATGAGCAACCTATAACGTTCCCGCTCCCTCAATGAGAGAGTGGGCCGTAATCCACCACGCGGGCCTAGTGCGTGTTGGTAGATGTCACATGTCTTCGAATTTTTGGTTCTAGGACATGCCGGTGTCCTCACGATGTTTTCTTTCACAGTTTTGACACCAGTAATGATGAAATTATTTGCACAAAGTAAAGCGCCTGCCAGGGTGCGAACACGTGACCTACAACTCGTAAGTTGCGGCTGGTACCACTAAGCCACCACTGCTTTGACATTAAGATTAAGATCAGGAGTGTGATGGTACAGAATTATATGTGTAATGTATGTTTGCATTTTTGTAAAGTTACCGTAGGAGAAATACGTAATAAAATAAAGTGACATAACCAGTTAAAAATAATAGAACAATTTACACTATGTTTATTCTGCCGTGTTTGAACTATGGTTGCCAAACAGGCATTATGAGAACAATCCATTCAGAAAATTAGTGTCTGTCAAAATAGTATAGTAAGAAGTGTAACAGGTCATCGCAAAGTTAAACCTTACGTTTACTTACTTGGATATTATATTTATGTTGATGTGATACGTGATAGTCATTAAAAAATCACAGACTGAACAATAATATAAATTAAAGCTTGAATACATCTATTCTCGACATGCGTCACTTTTTTTACCGCATCACGTTCTATGCCCGTCGCCATAAAAATAAAAATAAAATGTATATTTTGAAGAAAAAAAAATTACTTGTTGATAAATGTTACTATAGGTACTCTTGACAAATATTTAGATGACAAATTAATTTAGAATTCCATTACTGTATTGTTTTTTTTCAGTATGTGTACTGTAAATGTGACTTAAAATAATTGACATTAATCGTAACTAAATCCCAAATTTACGTTTTTAATGAATTGGTTATAGGATTTTTTTCCAATTTAAATTTAAGTTTGAACACCATATTTGTACGGCTCCTGGCATAACATAGCGCTCTATTTCATCTTCGCTAAAATCTTGATTTATAAACACCTAAGGAGTGTGGAGTTAGACAGGGGGTTAACATCTCCTTCACTCTTCAACTTGTATACGAACGGGCTGATTGTTGGGCTGAGCGACGTTGGAGTAGGATGCTCGATCGATGGTAACTGTATCAACAGTATTAGTTACGCAGACGATATGGTGTTGCTCAGTCCATCAATAGCCGCGCTCAGAAAGCTGATAGGCGAGTGTGAGGAGCATGCGAGGGTACATAGTTTCGTGTACAATGTACAGAAAAGCGAGCTCATGGTATTTCAAGCCACCCCTGGTTTGAAATACCATGAGCTCGTTTTTCTTCTTTTCGTAAACTGGGGGATGTGGTACCTGTGCTGCTTAACGCTGTCGCTCTTCGAAGAGTGAGAGCGTTTAAATACCTCGGCCAGGTGATTACCGAGGATTTAAAATACGATGGGGACATCGGAAGGGAGAGGAAAGCGATGGCAGTCCGCTGTAACATGTTGGCACGCAGATTTGCAAGGTGTAGTTTAGAGGTAAAGATTTCACTCTTTAAAGCATTCTGCCAAACTCTATACACCTGCAATCTGTGGGTCAACTACACGCAGTGGGCCATCAACGCTCTCCGAATACAATATAATGAAGCGTTCAGGGTGCTGGTGGTGCTCCCAAGCTACTGTAGTGCGTCTGTGATGTTTGCGTACGCGCACACAGACGGCTTTTTTACTGTGCTGCGGCGCCGTATCGCGTCGCTGATGTTCCGCACGCGTGGAAGCGCCAACACCATCCTGAACGTGCTCAGCCACAAGCTGGGCAGCCCCCTTCTGGGGCACTGGGTTCAAACACATGTGCGTGTGCTCGGGGCCCCAGAGGGCGGAAAATACTAATTAATATCCTAATTTTGAATGCTGACATAGTTTTAAGTCGTTCTACTAACATTATGTATGGGCGATATATGCCTAAAATATAAAGTTTTTTTTATGTTAACTAATAAATAAATGATTATGATTACCAAATTTAAAGCATTTATTTCAAATAAACCAATTACAGGTACTTTTGAATTGTCAAAGAGTCGGAAAGATGAAGCTAGTTGCCCATTCCAAAGCGTAGTAGGTACATATGGAGAAGACCGGGCAAAAAACTCCATGGAAACTCTTTTTAAATCATTAAAATGGTACTAACAATTTGTTACAGAAAGTTGGTTACATCATTTATGTTAAAATTATCTATGTAAGAACGATGTAAAAAGACGAGAACATTAAAAGCCTCCGTAATTAAAAACAAAAATTAAATGACAATTTAGAAATTAAAATAGGCTGTGGCAGAGGAGATGCTTATGACAACCAATTTTCCAGCTACTCTATGGTCACCTGCCCCACTTTCGGACTTTATTTATAATTTTGAATGAATGATCTCAATATTGTCCGCGTGAAATTTCTTGTTCCCTCGACCCACCCCGTACCATCGCGATGCCTGCCAGGACTATAAAGCTTTACCCTAGCGTTTTCTGACTTTTTTGGTTTTTGCTTGGCACTGACGGGTGTTAGCGTAATGTTAAGTAGCTTAAAGCCTTTCTCTAGAATTTGGCGATCAAATGCAAAAAGATTTCTTTAATCCGACTAGTTGGTCTAGAGGTTAGTTAGTGCGTTCTAACAAACCAAAAAAATTAAAAACTCTTCATATACATAGATATATCTAGGTAGATTTTGTTGAATGATTTCAAGACAGTAGGATTCGGTTTAACTGAATAAACATTGAATTGATTGTTGAGGAGAATTCAATGTTCATGAACATACCAGTTTTTGTCTATTTTCTTTTTTTTAACCTCGCCTAATCGCACCCATAACCTTTCTGCTGAACCACACGTAAGCTTGACATGAACCCACCTGTATGCTGAATGCTACAGGCTTTCATTATTGATTCAATGATTCTCATCCTCTAAATTCACAAACAATATAGGAATTAACCGTATACACATACTGAAACATGAGACATAAAATTTAAATAATATAATGTTTGGACTTTAAAAGAGACCATGACCTCTGAGTTTGTTTCGGTTTTTCTTCTCAGGGAACAGTCAGCTAGGAAATGCCGGCGCCATCTAGTTTTTAAAAATATTGACCAACAGAATATTGACGTGTAAAAGTGTCTTTTAAGATCTACTTACATAAATAAACATTTCATTTCATTTCATTACATTGAAGAATTGCTTTTTCTGTTTTTAAATTACTTTTATATGCATTTGCTATGCATAAATATTACAAAATAGAATTTTTTGTAGTTTTTTTTTGGAGCAGTACTTTTTACGAGCATCAAATATATTTACTCATTAGTTACCAGATTTTCAGTTGAGAAGTAATTGTGATTTTTTGTCTTCAATTTGCCGTCCTTTTCTTAAATTAAGGATTTATTTGCGAACAATAATGCCCCTTCTGGCGCGCCCACTTTACGATGTTACCAAAGTATGACATTTGGAAGTTTAGACTGGTACAATATGTATCAGTATAAAATTAATAAGCTTTCGCTTCAAACTTTCTCTATTAAAATACTGTCATATTTAGGTTATAACAAAACAACTATATAAAAATATAACAACTTTATTCGCACATTTTTGTAACGATGCTTATTCAATAATTTATAAAAAACTAACAAAAACCCGTAACAAAAATATAAAATAATATCACAGCATATTTTTGGCAATTCAGTGCTTTCCATGATGGAAACCCCAATCCTTGTGGTCGTCATGACCTCCCTTCTTGCCGTGATCATGATGATGATGATGGTGTTCTTCATGTCCGTGGTGACCCTTGTGTCCCTTGTGATCTTCGTCGTGATGGTGCTTGTCGTGGTGTCCGTGCTTGCCATGATGGTGATCATGGTGTCCATGTTCGTGATGGCCGCCCTTCTTGTGGTGTCCTCCTTTGTCTTCATGATGCCCGTGATGCTTGCCATGCTTGTGGTGCTTGCCTTCCTTGTGATGGTCATCGTAGAAGTGATGGTCCTTGTGGAACTCGTCCTTGTGGTACTTCTTGTGGTAACCGTCGGTCTTTTCACCCTTGTCATGGTGCTTGTGGTGGCCGTGTTTGCCTCCTTTATGGTGGTGTCCATGCTCGTGATGGTGTCCATGATGGTCATCTGCATCCCAGTGCTTCTTGTGATGACCACCATGTTCGTGGTGGTGTCCTTCTTTGTGGTGCTTGCCATGGTGACCGTGATCACCCTTGTGGTGGTGGTGATGTCCTTTGTGACCTTTGTGGCCTTTCTCACCATGTTCATGATGGTGGTGGGCGTGATGCTCCTTGCCACCACCTTCTTCATGATGATGGCTCTTTCCACTGGCTGCTGCTACGAGATCCTTCTCCTCTTCACCCAACTCCCGACTGTAAGCCGAGGCTAGGCACAGAAGTGCCACTGCTACTAACAACTTCATGTTTATTGATTGACTGTGCAGATCTACTGTTGTCGATGCTATTTATAGTTTATTCTTAGTTTGGATGATGAAGAAAGCAGGTTTGGCAAGCACCGCAACACTTCAGGGACAAGATCGAGACAACCGGTGGAGCGTTACACCGATTGCTGGGACAGTACAAATTACATTTCATTGTGATTTGCTACAGTTGTGTACATTTATTGCAATTCAATTGGAAATTAGAATTCAGTTTACATATGGCTGTCTAAATGTTTGACATTGACTTTCGCTGTTTTTTTACAAGCAGTTTTGGGATTTCTTTATTTATATCTTATTTGTTTATGGTGATCTTGAATGTGAGAGAAACCGATGAACCATTAAGTCGTTACCGCGATTCTTTTTTGTTTGTTCCCAGTTATGGTAACCGAATCAAATTTGAGACGGCGTGATGCGCCTATTAAAATTAAGTGCCGTATCGTCAGATTGCAGTGCTCTGCAATGTAACTGCATCTGATTAACATTTTTTTAGATTTAGCGATTAGTTTAATAACATTGTCAGTTTCTTTAACTCACAAGTCATCGATTGGCTTGATTTTAACTAACTTGAGCTTAACATTATAAATCTCGTTTAGGGCATGTTTTGGGCTAGTCATTCGGCTGTGTACAAAACCTTTTAGCTTTACACCTTTAATACACTTTTGAACTCAATTTACTCTATCATAGATCATGCCATATAAAAGCACACATAGGTCTTTGAAAACATAAAATATTCATAAAATACTGACTGCATTGTACGGGTACTCCGGTATTGCAGTCAAAAGGGGTTGTCAATAAAAATATGTTTTCTAGCTCGGTCCAGTTCAATTTTTCCGGTGCTGCATAAAAGAACAATATGCATTTCTCTGTCAAAATTTAATCAAAACAGCAATACGGATTGTCCGCAGTCGGTACCCGTTCCGAGGGTTATTCTGTAAACTAGAACGGTAGTAAGTGAAATGAAATGGTCCTTTTTCCTTTAAGTCAAGTGGTCTTTTGGTACAAGTCTGCACGTTGTGGGTTTGAAATATCATATCGATAAAAATAAAAGTATATACAGCACTTTAGTAAGTGTTACAAAAAAAAGATATGTCGGTCAAAATAAAAAGTGAAGTATGTCAAGCTATTTATAATTTTAATGTAGTAGATATGTTCAGACAATATACATTCGATTAAATTTATGTGTACGTATATTAGGTTTTAGATTATTCTTAGTATATTGATGTGTTACCTGCTATGAATGTAAGAGGGACATGACTTATAAAATAGATACAACTCGCCACTGCGTCCTAGGAAAGCGTACGACGTATCAATAACTTAATTTTGTAAAGACCAATGATCTTGAACTAATTAGAAATTACCACGCTTACGCTGCTGCCGTAATTATTGAAATGCAAACGCCAACAGTCTGAGGTATGTAAATAACGGTTTCAACAAAAAAATTGATTGGGTGAAGCTAGTAAAAAGTATAGCAAATGCTTGATCGTCCAGCAGGTCATCGACTCGCCAATTATTTATGCGATTATCAGCTTCCAACTGTCTCAATGAAGGGCAAATACCTACTTACGTACTCAATAGGTAAGCCGAGTACTGACCGAGTAGGTGAGTATTTGGTTTGGTTTTGTTTTTTTGTATTGCCATCGACGCCATTATATTCGATGCTATCTTTAACGATGAGAGGCACAGATCGCAAATCGAAATTTATCTTATAACATTGACCTGGTAAACTCGATAGAATAGCCTTTTTTGACTAAATACCGAGAAATAATAAAAAGTGTTAAACTTGTTTTGTTTTTTCCGCCGGATATTGTGTTTCAAGGTCACGTTCCGAGCTAGTAACTGACCAGTAAGTAAATAGTATTGTTGAACCATACTTACGTCATGTCCGTTCTGCTGTCCGGGCTATATGTTGACATATGTATATGGAACTTTTAAACCTTAACCGCTCGCGCGACCTACGCATATTATTAAATAAACCGTTGACTAATGTACTTTTTAGAGATATTCACCAAAGTCAGTCCTCAGTCCATATCCATTCCCTAGACATCCTTTAAGTTAGGTTCTAAGCCTAAAAACTTTTTGTTTTCCCTGTACAAAAAATACCGCTGTAGTAAGCATCAGAATACGGGCGCCCCACAGTGGAACGAATGTATGGGAGCGGTTGGACGTAGACATGTCCGAAAAATAAGAGTAAAATTATGACAAACTAATGATGCCATCTTATTCGATTACTTAATGCCTTCATAAATTGTGGTGATGAATTTCTTCATAACTCCCATATTTCGGGAGTAATTTGAGAAAATGTGAAATTTTACTATGAAAATGAGTGTATCGAGCTCTCTCCCTCCTGATTCCGGGCTTGTTTCAAGTAGCGGTCTCTAATATCGTAATGCTATTACTAAGAGCTATATTTAATACTAAGACACATAGTGCGCCAAATGTGCACTTTCTGGGATAAAAGGAAATGAAAATTTAAAAAAAAAAACGTATTTTCCCCATTTGTATTTACTTTAAACCGCAGACAGACTTATTAAGAGGTCTATAAATATATTATATATATATACAGAAATATATATTAACAAAAATATTCACAAGAACTGATGAGAGTATGACTTTTAAGTAAGTTGATAATAAATTACCTAGTTTCATTAAAAGTACAATAAATAATTAAGATGTAAGCTCTAATTTACTAAGTTACACATTTTAAAACAATAACATCATTTAATTATCTTCGTCATCATCATCATCATCAATTAATTCAAATTCAGAATCGATGTCCGCTAAATCATTTATGTTAACAAATTCGATATCACTTTTCTCAGAATCCGTAAGCTCATAAAATTCCTTAAAAGAAGATTTTTTTACAAACTTATTTCCTTTTGGACGGATACTTGTAACAAGTGGATCAGAAGACAGTAAAAGATTGTGCATAATATCTTCATTGCATGAGATACTGCTATGCTTTCGAGAATGCCCCTCTCTATATTTTCTAAAATCTTTATTTCTAGCCTCAGATGCCTCTTCGGATAGAAAACCAATGGGCACAATTGACATGTTCTGAACTATGTCTGGCCCATGCATTAAAATTTTATGAAGTGAAGAAGGCATATAATACCATGGGTATAACTCCACGTAAAGCTTAGCAGTATCAAAGCAGAACTCTCGGAATTTAGTTACGTTGATCTTCTCTCCTGATGAAATACACTGCAAGATCACACAGATTTTTCTTAAAAGCATAGCATCTATTCCGGTCAGTTCAGCAGATTTAGTGTAGTTTTCAAAAAATCTCCTTGCCGAGTTGCCATTGTTGGTGGATCCACTGCCTTGTTTCACAACATCGAGAAGTAAGCCCGTTTCTCTTCTTACAGCCTCTTGAACTCTTTTCTTCCTGTCATCAACTTGCCTTTTTGCTATATCACCCCTTACTTGCCATGATTTTATGTCTAATTTGTAGGAAATGTGTAATAAGCATTCCATTGAGCGAATCCAAGCGTGAAGGGTGCTTAAGCTATATTTATACATGTCCTCGTTTGCGTGTTTATCTTTGATTAACTCTAAATTATTCATTTCTTTAGGACAAGCCTTGCATATGTCACACACTGAAGCTGCTTTATTGGATATAATGGAATGAATTTTACCATCAATCATTGTCAACAGCAGTTGGTGTTTGACACTAATTCCATCAGTGATGGTGGATGGAGTTAAGGCTTCAATCTCTGCTTCGATTTCAGCCATCTCTCTCTGCACATTTTCTTTGGTTTCCTTTATAAACTTAAACAATATTGGCCGGCAAAATGAAGTGGAAGATGGTCGCTCGTTTTCCCAAATTGTTACACCTTTTGAGACGAGCCGCAGTGGTACAAGACTAATCATAAAATTACTAGCAAGATCGATTTGCTCATCTTCACTCGTCCTTTGATGATAAATGCTTTGGCTAGATGATCCGTCAAAACCCCATTTGCTGGTCAATACGAGCTGTTGATTGGGATCAACAGGGGTTTCTAACGACCTAATAAGTCTTCTTGAGGTTAAATCCATCAAGGCTTGTAATTTGATTTTTGCAGAGCTCTCTGTAACTGTGAGATCTTCTTTGGCCGGATAGCACTTAATTTTTTCTTTAACCAACATGTAGTAACTCGGGTATTGAAGAGCTCCTTCTTGAGTGTTGAAATCCCGAAGAGTGTTATAGCGCCATTTCGATAAGTTCATCGATACATAAAGAGCCAATGCCTTCAAAGGGGATATTTCCCGTACCTGAATTGATTTACCTTCAATGAAGGCTTTGATTTTTGAGGCCTCTTCTGGATTCTCCGTCAAGTATTTCATAACATAAGCTGTATCGCTTTGTCCTGCCTTTTGAAGCGCCCTTTCGGCCGAAAACATAATTTCAGCGCTGCTACTGCTGCATGAAAGACTATCTTCAGTGCGTCTTCTTTTTTGCCGGTTACTAAGGTCCTCAAAAGATTTACGAGGACTAGGATGTGTACAAGTTGAAGCATCAGATTTAGCAGGAGAAATTATGGGCTCGATGACGTCACTTATATTTTCTGTAGAAGGTTCCATATTTTCATTCTGTAATTCCGGCCATTGAATTGCAGCCTGTAGCCAAATCTCATGTTTCTTCCGAAACTTATCTGTGCTTCTTCCAGACTGTGTCCATTTTGCATAAATGCGGTAGCAAAATCGACGACACCAGTCTTTTAAACTTGTTTCAGCACTTTCACATAACTGAACACAACTGTTATCTTTTAAAACACTGAACAAATAGTTAAAGTCGCGTAAATCTTTATGTGCGCGTGCGCATAAAGCAACGTGAATATCAAGATTTGTATTAAAATTTGGAAAATACATTGCGAGATTAGCTTGGATACAACGAGGTGTAAATCAACACTGATTTTAAAGTTACTAATAGTGACCTATTTATATAAAATCCAGGTATCCCAGGTATCCTTTGTTAAATATTGCAAGGTAATTAGTTATTGTGATAATTAGTAAATGATGCATGCTAAATTAGTGTATTAAGAGCCATTTAGTAATTAAATAATAGCAATGTTCTTATCAGTAATCATTAGTGCATCAGTTTTATATGTAAACCTTAAGTCCCTAATTATATATCCTAATTAGCTTATATCTTCTCTAATTGGCTGCTCAGAAATGTTATTGTAATAAGGTAAACCTTTAGAAAAACGGTTTTAATCAACAAAATAAACAAAAAATAAAAAAATTGTGTTATAAAATAAACATCACTCTTTATCCCAGAAAGTGCACATTTGGCGCACTATGTGTCTTAGTATTAAATATAGCTCTTAGTATTAGCATTATGATATTAGAGACCGCTACTTGAAACAAGCCCGGAATCAGGAGGGAGAGAGCTCGATACACTCATTTTCATAGTAAAATTTCACATTTTCTCAAATTACTCCCGAAATATGGGAGTTATGAAGAAATTCATCACCACAAGTTATGAAGGCATTAAGTAATCGAATAAGATGGCATCATTAGTTTGGCATAATTTTACTCTTTTTTTTCGGACATGTCTACGTCCAACCGCTCCCATACATTCGTTCCACTGTGCGCCCCTCAAAGAGGCTCGCGTCCAACGACCCTTTTGGGACAGGGGACAGTGGCCCACCTAGCGGGCAAATATTTTTAGACTCTCACTACCGTTTGTATTCCTAACTGGTACTACAACTTAGGCGGAGTGGCTCCTTTATTTTCTTTAATCGAATATCCGATTAGTAGGGAAAAGGATGAGTTGGTTCGAGTATTTGGGTATAATCAGGAAAGGGAATTTGTCTAAGTATCTGAGTATATTTGTACGGACTTATATTTTTTGCAATGAAGTTAAATTGTAATTGTTTGTCTATATTAGCCAACTAGCTTCTGCCCGCGACTTCGTTCGCGTCAAATTTCTTGCTCTCTAACTCGCTCTTTCGCTCGCCTCACCTGCCCGTGCGAGTACAGTAGAATCTCACTAATCCGACACTTCAATAGACCGATACGTCCAATAATCAGGCACCCCTCCGCCCACGCAAAAAGCTTTCAAACAAGAACTACAACTTGCAAAAAAAACAGACCTTAATCAAGGATTATTTTAAAACTATGTAAGTAATTATTTAGTTGTGAGATATGTTACAATAATAAACATTAAAATCTTCATCTGCCAAGCCTTTTCCCAACTACGTTGGGGTCGGCTTCCAGTCTAACCGGATGCAGCTGAATACCAGTATTTTACATGGAGCGACTGCCTATCTGACCTCCACAACCCAGTAACTGGGGTAATACGATACCCCTTGGTAAGACTGGTTGTCAGACTTTCGGGCTTCTGACGACCCGTAACGACTGTCAAAGATCCACAAATGACAGCCGGGCCCAACGGCTTAACGTGCTTTCCGAGGCACGGAGGGGTCTTGGTATGTAAAGATTTTCACCCATCCACGGACCAACCGCGGCAAGCGTAGCTTAACCTGATCGATCGACCCGTGCAGCTATTGTTACTTAGCCACAAGCCCCTCTATAATCAATCAATAATAAACATTAAAATACTAACATGAATTACGATTTTATCTATATACTCCAATAATCCGAACATTCCAATAATCCGACACCCTCTGGTTTTTAATAGTGCCGGATTATTGAGATTCTTCTGTACTTTCTTAGCGTGATGTTATATATATAGCCTATAGTCTTCCTCGATAAATGGGCTATCCAACACTAAAAGCATATTCTAATTCGAACCAGTAGTTCCTGAGATTAGCGCGACCAAGCAAACAAACAAACAAACTCTTCAGCTTTATTATTAGAATAGATATAGATAAAAGTAATAGATGTAATAGATAGATAATAGATAATAGATTCAGGGTGAAAATAGGATAACATATCTACAAGTAGTAGATACGTAGGTACATTATGTATGTCGACTGGCTTCCTTTTTGAAAACGAAAGTGGACAACGTTCAGGCATTCATTTTGCAACTTGGTAGAGATCTAGGTATGGCCAACAGAAAACTTTAATAGACAAATTTATTAGTTTACTGACTAAAAGTACAATTTGATTAATACAATACTTTTGTTGTATAACATGAAACAACATAACATCACACCTGTATTTATTTATTTATTTATTCTTCAGAAAGCTTACATTCTAATATCTACTTAATTAATATACATTTAGCGCTTACAGTTGCCATTTACGAGTTTCCACAAATTAAATCAAGCTTCCACAAATTATTCTCCGAACTATTAGGTAGAAGTGTAACTATAGTACACCCACAGTACGCCAGTTATTTTTAAGTCCCTTGTAATTGGGGGCCAGCCTATTGCCATCAATCGGGCACAAATCCAGACACCGGGTTGCTACTGAAAAATCCCAGATGGAATAATCCAATAAAACACTGCCCGACTCCGAACCCAGGTCCTCACAACTAGACCAACGAGGCAGTTGAAAATTATGTTATTATTAATTGTATTAACTGTTTATTAATTTTATTCAAAATTATAACTTTAAAACAGCGAAGGCATCCTAAACACGTGATTTTGCTTAATACAATCATTAACGGATCTATACAAGTTCCGAAGTTTCTCGTCGAAATAAATATATGTGTCCCGCGCCATAGTTGACCCAGATCTGAACGTATCCTAGATGTGTTCACTCCATTCCCAACAAGAACTAACCTCGGACATTTGGCACCAATGAACAGGTTGATGAAGACGTACAATGAGCTCCATACACATTCCAATAGCGTCGACATCTTCGCCAACAAGCTACCGCAATTTCTCAAACAATCGTGACTGACCCATAGTGGCCACAATTTCTACATCTTAATTTATTATTATTACTTACTTGTAATTGATAGTATTGCTCTTTAGAGCAACAAAATAGATTCAGTTATTTCTTTTCTTTTTTTTTAATTTTTATTTTATTTTGATGTACTTAGTTTTGTTTTTAGCCTGTATGTATTATATGTAATAATAAAAAAACTTGAAATATGTAACTGTTGTGCACACCTGTAAGTGACAAACTCACCCTAGATTTTAAGTTTAATTGTTACAGTACCCCAAAAATGTATTAGTGAATAAGTCGTTGGAGTGCCATAATTAAATAAATCAATAAATTCCAAAGGTCCCAGTATAGTTTTTGTTAATTCAAGGTACAGCTGTATTTACATGATTCAGAATTGCTTTTATAAGCAGGCACGCCCTTTATGCCTGGAGACTTTTATTTAGGTTGTAAGTTCTGTTTACGTTTTATATTTTTTATTTATGCTTGAGTACCTATAGTTTTCAATGTTTTGTTGGTATATTGACGTGTGCTAGCTGACATAATATAGCAAATTTAATGTATTTTGTGTTTCGTAATGTTAATTACTTACCTACTTTTGTATATAATCATGTTCTTCTAACTTAACAGACAGCTGTGCTGCTGGGGCGTTCGTTGCGCCACTTCTTCGTCCCAGCTAAAGCACTAGGAAGTGGTGAAGGGCGGCCGGTTTTTGGTGGACTGTCTTTAGTAAGTTTGACGTTCAAAAAGTGCTGACTTTTAGCCTAGTTTGAATAAATGACTTTTGATTTTAATTTTTTCACTTCGAATGGTTCGTTTAAATGGTTATTTTTTTTTAAGTACCACTACTAACATTATTATAGTGCCCATGTAGTCTTTTAAACTGAGCTAAAAATAAAGTATAAGTACATCTTGAAAGCCTATCCTAAGTATTAAAACTCCGAATCAAAATTCACTACCCAATATTTTATGGACCAAGAAAAAACTGAAATTCACAATGGTTAAGTTTGATCGCCTATAAAACGACCGTAAACCTGTCTGTTTCGATATATTGAAATAATAAAACCGTTAGCAGTACTATAAAGGTATAATTTTCCGTAAAACGTTGACAAATGAGCAGGAATATGGAATTTTAACGGTTACATCTGTTTTTCTGGTAGAATATGCAGTTGTGAAAACGAAAACACCGGTTTCTTTGTGTTTCTGATTAAAAAAGGATTATCCAAAGTTCCTGTTCTTATGTTTCTTTAATTACTTCAACTTATGCATCTTAAACTTAGGAGCTGCTACACGTCGTTCCGATCCCAATGAGATCCACAGCACAATATATATTTCCATTTGTTCTCCAAACTTAGAAATTGTGACTAAATCTTTAACAGTATCATCTATTTCTTCTCGTCATATATGACTTGCCGCTTTCATAAAGAAGTGCAATGATTACGCATAACCTTGGAAAGATCATAATACGGCATCCGAAGAACCGGTGGAGCAGACGAGTCCTGAAGTGGAGACCGCGTGTCAGCAAGCGTAGCGTGGGACGCCTGCTAGATGGACCGACGACCTTAAGAAAGTGGTTAGAACAGGTTGGATGCGGAAGGCGAAGGATAGGGTATTGTGGTGCAATTTGGGAGAGGCCTATGTCCAGCGGTGGACTGGGATAGGATGAGTTGAGCCGCTTTTCCTTTTCCAGCTAAGGTATACGTGGACGTCCCCAATGCGTTCTCTGTAAGTATTCACAAGATCTTTAGATACATTTTCACACCCCTATATAAATCTAGCGTGAAATAGAGCAGTACTTAAATCGATGTTTAAATATCAAATTCAAAGATACACAGTACAAGAATGTATGACAGCCACGTACAGTATGGTCTGGGATTTTCATTGCAGTTATGCTTTTGAAAAAATTCAAACATACTGTATTGTAGTCGTTTTGAACTTATGTTACTCGGTACAAATATTGATGATTTTGTACGAGTTTTGTTTATTTTATTAATCAATACCACTTTTTTTCCTATAAAGGAATTTCGAAGTCAGTATCCTGATACCGACGTCATAATCAAAAGACACTGACTTACTAGCTGGCACCGAGACTTATCGTTCACATGATGCTCACCTAATGGGTAATGGCTGCCTCAAAGAGATGTCAGCACCAACTGGTGGAGTCCGCAAGGGCCGATGCCTGTCAGGGGTTTGGGTTGTTCGAAAGAGATACCGTCGCCCGGCACACAGGCAACTGAGGGAACTCGGGTGGAATTTAGTCAGTAAAAGTCTAACACGCCCTCCTGCTCCACCCAGACCGGGAGAAGTTATTTGATGATTTCCCAACTCTAAAAAAATGGGTAATTCTGGCTGAATTCTGAATGGGAATTCATAAATGCGTTTTTTATTTGCCCTAACTTTTAAATCTAGTGTCATCCTAAGCTACACGATTACTGATACATGCATGCCGTCTGTTGGGTCATATCAGCTCAAAGCTGTAATAACTCTTTCTTCAAAAAGCCCATCCAGACTGTCCCCTGCATTGTTAGACTAACATAAAATCCTAATAATATACTATTTGCTCTTTAAAAAAGACCATGACTTCTCAGGAATCAGTCAGGTACGAAACGCCGGCACCATCTTGTCATATTGATCAACAAAATACCGCTAATTAAATTTTGAATTATTGACAGTTTTGCATACAAAAGCAGTTATTGTTAGACGTCGATTTATTACATGCATAGATATGTAACGTTAATAAACCAGCCCTTAGTCGCCTCGCACAGTTACATAGACAACAAAATCACATAATTCGTGTACCCCACAGCTGTACTCAGGAGGATAACATTTTGTCGAACCCGCTGTCGAGTTTAGAAATAAATTTAAAAGCGTGCACTAACTTCAAGCCACGTTTGTTTGAAGGAAACTCCGCCACTGTGGAGAGGACGTGCCTTTTTTGATAATTTTCACGAGTATTGTAACTCTTTTAAAGGATTTGAAGACGTAGAACGGTTTAGATATACACACGCACTCACACATACACGCGCACATATAACAGATTTTTCTTATCCAAACTTGTATTGTGGATGTTGCGGAAAGTTACATTAATTGTTATATATAACATACATAACATCACGTCTCGTTACCCCAAAGAGTTCGGCAGAGGCGTACCTATAACTGATGGGGCCCGCAAGGGCCGATGTCTGCCAGGGGTGCGGTATGTTCGAAGGAGATACTGCGGCCCCTGGCACACAGGCTACTGAGGGAACACGGGTAGGTTTTAGTCAGTAAAAGTCTGACAAGCTCTCCTGCTCCACCCAGAGCGGGAGAAGTCATTTGATGATTTCCCACCCAAAAAAAAAATGCGTACCTATAGTACACCTACATTTCGCCAGTAATGTTGAAGTCCCATGTAATAGAGGGCGGGCCTATTGCCATCAACTGGGTACAAATTCAGACTCCGAGCTGCTACAAAGAAATGCCTGATTGGAAAGTCCAATAACACTTTATCTTACCTGGGAATCGAACTCAGGACATCAAGCTCAGTACATATCAGACCACTAGACCAACGAGGCGTTCGTTGTTTTTTATTAGTTTGTTGTTAAAATATAGGTACCTAATTAGTGGTCTTTTTATGATCAGTCACTGCTGGCCACAATCGGTCCACCATGTAGGAGGCCTTCCTACGTCTCCCAGTACCGGTTGCCTCTCCAGAAACTTGCGGCCCTTTCGGTCGTCTATACTGCGAGCAATGTTCCCTGCCCACTGCCACTTAATTTGATGAATGAATGCCCATAGCATAACTCAATTCAATTAATAATTTTACCAGTTAACTTCGTAAACTTACTGGCAAAAGAACTAAGTAGGAAGAATTTCACGCAATTTGACTCCGTTTTAAAAGTCTCAATTCTCAATTCTCAATTCTCAATTCTCAATTCTTTATTGCGTATAGTATAAGTCTTTTTCTTTAAGAGCCTCAACACTTCCCTATTGCAATGTCACAGGGGTGCTTGCACCCCTATAGATAAAAAAAAACGAGGTAACAAACTCCGTGAAAGTTTTACACCCCGTATAATTGATCTCGGCCGGTCGTTCAACTTCAGAGGGTCCACAAACAAAATGTTCGCTTAAAAAATATAAGTTGATGCAAAAACTTAGACTAACATTCTTGATAGGAACCCCTTTTTCTTCCACACCATAAAACTTTTATATAGGAGGTGACGTCCCGATCGTGTAGTTTGTACGCAGATGATAAGGAAAAGGGGTTTTAAAATGGGCTACGTGTAAGTACGCGATTTTCGTTTGTTTTGTTTGGTTAATATGAGACATCGGGCATTTCATTTAGTTTTCCGCGTCTTTTGTCAACCCTTAAATTATAAAAAACTTGTTGTTTTCTATAATTTAATGAGGATTGTAATAGTAATAAAATAGTGTAAAATTGTAACTAGTGCGCAAAATGTAACCATGAATTCAGCATAGTGATTTGAACCACTAGCGGGAAATTTTTCGACTATAATAAAAATAAAAATTTGTTGTTAGACTAATAAAATTTAGACGGCGTCGGTATTTCACTTTTCTATGAAACAGCTAACTTTTTTTTAAATAACCGACGAAAGTTTTCTACGCCAGACTCTTCAGAATCTTAGGCTAAAGTCATGGTTTCAGTTTGCGCACTGGTTAAAATTTTATCATGTATTATAATCATCCTTTATTGCCCCACTGCAGGGCAAAGGCGGGAGAACTTTCTTTTTTCCACTCAACTCGATCCTGGGCCGATATAAAAAACAGAAGAAACATGAAAAACATTTATCACATAGCCGTCACGTAGCTTTCTTAAATATAAATTGGCAAACTTATAACATAAAATCATACCACTTTTATACTCAACACTGATTTCATGAATATCTGACTAGACAGTGTTTTTATTAATAAAACTTATACAAAATTGATAACGCTATCAAAATATCATTCAATTTATTCATACTACACAAAAAGAAAGATCGTAAACCGAAAATCTCTATTTATAATTCAGTGAAGTCTTGTCATAAAATGTTCATTGTCTCCGCGTCCTCTCGACTTTATACGTAAATGTAAGTTTTATGATTTAACTCTTGATAAATAATAGCACAACAAAAAAAAGTATCAGAAGTTCCACTCGAAACACATCATCATCTTCCTGCGAGGAAATTGCGTAACGCATAAACTTTTGAGAATTCAACAAGATTCATTGCGTTATTTAGGATTAATCTTACCAAGGGGTTTCGTATTACCCAGTAACTGGGTTGTGGAGGTCTGATAGGCAGTCGCTCCTTGTAAAATACTGGTATTCAGCTGCATCCGGTCAGACAGGAAGCCGACCTCAACATAGTTGGAAAAAAGCTAGGCAGAAAGGCTACATTAATTAATTATTGACTGAATGATCGATCGTGTCAAAAGTAAAAACCACCTTAAAAGTGTCATATGGAAACATTACATGTCAATGTGTCCATAGTTGCTGCGGTCCTCGGCGGTCTCGGTTGGCTAATGTCGTGGGTACTAAGTTTGCTTACCAAGTACTGAGTAGGTACTATGGGACGGTCTAGTAACGTTCGGCCGCAGAGTGTAGTAGCTGTGGTTGTAGAATCTATGGTTGTGTGGGTAACTATGCTCTTTGCCTACAGAGCCATTGGTTTAAGTCTTAGTTTTATCTTAGATTTAGTTTTTATGTTTAACCAAGCAAAGATTCGTAATAAATCCACGAGAACCTACTGCCGACAAATTGCTCTGCAGTTTGGCAGGTGATGTGTAAAAATAAAACTGTTAACGTATTGGATTAAATTAATATTAAACAAAAAGATAATGATGATTTAGGTTGTCGAGCAGACGAATTTTTCAAACGTACGAAACAATGGGTTAGGAACTACCTGCGAATTCCTTTGGATTGTGGAAGAAATATAGTTATGCAGTTGGGGTGCCACTCTTATACCAAGTTGTTTAGGGTCAACGCAGCTACTTATCTCCTTACATACACAATAGACTCTCCACCAAACACATGTATGAATATTTCTTGTACGGCGTAGAGACAGTTAGTTGTTATGGGTCAGAGTTGAAAAGTGCCCAGCCCTCCTTTCCTTTACCTGTCAGGTTTCCTAGCACCATCATTCTTCTTCCCCTAGGAGAATGAAAGTTCCCCTAGTCAATCAGCAAGACGTTGCAAGCTATGTAATCTAAAGGTATGAGGAACAGGGTGTAAAGTTCACTTAGACTATGGAAAAGGTAAGATCCTCCGACCAGACAGGTGTTGTCTGGTGGGCAACTACCTGACGGTTGATGTCGGGATGTTGATATATACGAGTCGTGCGGTAAACTCTGATTGCGCGATGTAGGAATACTGTGACGTTAAGTCTTCTAAGACTCAAGACAACGTTTGTGTTCTTTCACCAGAATTGGCTTAACTACTGACAGGTCATATGAATTACTTCATGTCTTTGTTTATTTAACTTGACTGCATAAACCATTTAAAAAAAAAATTATTAATTAAATTTTCATTTATTGTTGAATGTTAATTATATGCTATTATTGTATAGAATCAAGTTCTTCTAACATAACAGACAGCTGTGCTGCTGGGGAGTTTGTTGCGCCACTTCTTCTTCCCAGCTAAAGCACTAGGAAGTGGTGAAGGGTGGGCGTTTTGGGGGACTGTCTTATGTAATTTTGACGTTCAGAAAGTGCTGACTCTCAGCCTAGTTTGAATAAATGACTTTTGATTTTGATTTTGATTTTCCGTAGTTCGCATGTGGCATTGTAGATGGCACCACATCACTTTTTGTGTTTCAAGTCTTTTTGATGCGTAGTTCGCATGTGGCGTTCCGCGTTATAGATGCCGGGCATAGTAACATTACCAGTAGCGTGATTCTAGCTATCACAAAACATTTACATACATTTTACAATTAGACATGGGTAGTTCGCGAACGATTGAAGGAAATGAACTACTTCATATCACAAAATACACTTATCATTCAATCAGTAGTCATTCAAATGTGTCTCTACTTCACTTAGTTCAGTGTTTCTTTTCGGTATTTTGATTTTAAATTCGCCAGCCTAGACAAAAATTTCTAACTATTAATACAAAAAAACAATACACACTACTTACTTAATAAAAAGAGTTATGCTTAAATTCATATTTCTAAATTGACAGTCCTAAGCCTGTTTAAAGTATGAAGAAAATTCGACATACGTATAAAACTGAACTAGTGAAGTGCATCATTTGTCGTAACTGTCAATCACTATAGGGACTCGTTCTGATTTGCTGAACTAAATGAAGTACTGAAGTAAATCAGTGGACTAGTTCACTAAGCGAAAAGATATACTTCATTCATTTCTTTTTACTGACACATTTTGCGCATCTCTATTTACAATGCAACTATTTCTTTAGACTTTCCCTGTGCCGTTAGCACAATCTTGCTATTCCTACTTTCCTACTATCTTAATATTCTATTCACTTTATATATGTGAAAGTTTGTATGTCTAGAAGTTTGTATGTTTGTTACTCAATCACGCAAAAACGGCTGAGCGGATAATTTTGGCAAACGGTGCTGAGCGAATGAGTTTATAACCTGGATTAACACATAGGACATTCCCGTGAGATTATTTTCGACGTCCACTCGAAAGAAACCGCTGGGAAAAGCTACTTAGGTACTGTATAATTGAAGCCTTTTCAAAAACCACCTTTGTCAAAATTTCAATTAATTTCAAAAACATAATAAGTCAGGAGAAATTTGCTTTTATTCGAACAAAGATACACAACGAATAAAAGCGTAACTAACTCGTAACATGGAATTTGACAAAGGTGGTTTTTGAAATAACGTCTTCAATTTTGATGGTAACAAGATAATAATGCCCGTTTGTTATATTTTGCTTCATGTTCGGTCTATGATATATAAACTATATCTGAGTGTGCATTTTTCCAAGATTTATTTTCACTGTTATTTCTCATATGTTGTTGTTGTGAGGTTTCTGTATCTACCTCTTCATTTTGCACAATAATTAAAGTCACGTCTAAGTACAATAGTAGGTTACTCTAAAACATTAACTTTTAACGCGTAGTAAAGATTAATATTAAATAGGCTTTATCTCAGTTTTCTGTCTTACGAATTTTCACTTTACTTTTGAAGTAATTGTTATGTGAAGGCCTCAGGAATCCGCTGGATGTAGAAAGCACAGAATGACGATGCTTGGGAAAGGCCTATATCCTGTGATGATGATCATGTGATTTCAGTAATATTACATTACCTTTTGTAGTCGAAAATGATCCCACTGGAACGTACTACCACCGGGGCAAAAAGTATTCTTTGTGTTATCCAGGTTATAAACTACCTGTGTCTTAAATTTTGTCAAAATCTGAGGAACCGTTTTTTGTGTGATTAAGTAACAATCTAAATATAAAAACTTTCACTTTTATAATAATTATTAGTAGGTTATCAACGTTTTACGGAAAGGGTATATACATACGAAGGGCACGGCTTCTTTGGATGATATAAAACGATATTAGAAGGGTTTTTTAATCCTATCTCTACATGTTTGGAAGTTATGAGAATTTTTATTTCATTGATACCAGAACAAATTGATACAACCACATCAATCGGAAGAGATTTATCGTGATATTGTCAAGTAACCTGGAAAGTTATTGACCTACGTAGTGCGGTGACACGTTTGTTATGATTTGAATTTAAGAAACATATGAAACCGAAAATTTGATATCAATTCATAGAGTATTTTATTTTGAGCTGAAACTATGTATAGTGATTCTATACCAGCTGTTATCTTTAGTGCTTACGGATAGCAATAGGGTTTCTGTTACACCCTGTATAGTCAATATTCTATATTTTACTATTAATGTATTATTATTCGTCTGTTATTCGTGGATCTTTGACAGTCGTTACGAGTCGTTAGAATCCCGAAAGTCCGACAACCAGTCTTAACACGCGGGCTTGTGGACGGCGAGTAATGGGTAGCTCGCTGTCCGGTAAGGACCAAGTTCGGGTCGACGGTGCGTTGTGTTCCACGCGCGCCTCAAAGAGATGTCAGCAGCAACAGAAGGGGCCCGCAAGGGCCGATGCCTGCCAGGGGTGCGGGTTGTTCGAAAGAGATACCGCGGCCCCTGGCATACAGGCAACTGAGGGAACACGGGTGGGTTTTAGTCAGTAAAAGTCTGACACGCCCTCCCGCTCCACCCAGAGCGGGAGAAGTTATTTGATGATTTCCCACCCAGAAAAAAAAAAAACCAGTCTTGACAAGGGGTATCGTATTACCCAGCTTCTGGGTTGTGGAGGTCAGATAGGCAGTCGCTCCATGTAAAATACTGGTATTCAACTGCAACCGCTTAGACTGGAAGCCGACCCTGACATAGAACTGGGAAAAGGCTAGGCAGATGACGATGATATAGTAAATAGTCAAAGCCTCACCTACTTTCACAGAAATACCCATGAACAGTACCTACAAAATAAGCCTTACAAAATAAAACCTTAAAAACATCGAATTACATCACGTTTTCTAAAACAACAAAAGCTTTTAGTAAATATGATTTTTTTAATGAAAATGCCACAACTCTTTGTGGTCACAGAATACCACTTTATTAGGTTAGGTTGGGTAAATGAAAATAAAAGCAACAGGCTTCAGGGTCGGGTTACAGGACTACGTAGGAATGGCCTCCGAGAAACTCGCTGAGGATTTTATTAGTTTAAATAAGCTCTGGTTAAGGGTGTGTGTACATCTGAGGTTTTGTTTTAGTTTGTTTTGAGACCTTGGCTTTGTCCGTGCGTCCGTGAGTCCGTGCCCTGAGTTTCACTGAAATTGGACTGAATAGTGATGTTTAATAATAATAATTATTATTATAATATTTTTAAATGTTTTTATATATTTTATATTCTAATATTTAAAAATATAATTTAAATATATTTAGTGAAATAAAGGAAATAATAATAGTAATAATGTTTTATTGACATAAAGAAGGTGTGACAATCAATTGAAGCCCTGACTCCTGAGCCAGGTGGTACCTGTGTTACAGGAGACAGTGTCTTCACCCGTTGTGGAACATTAACAATTTATGTAATAAAAAAATAAAAAAAATAACATTAATAGAATTTAGTGCATGCGTGCTCTTGTGTGGGTTTGTGTGTGTACGTGTTTGGTGTTTATCTATGAGCGTGATGTTTGATCCTTGGATTCATCTTCATCTCTATATGAGTATTTTTAAGCAATCTCATCATTTGCCTAGCTTTTTTCCCAACCATGTCAGGGTGAGCTTCCAGTCTAATCGGATGCAACTGAATAGAAGTATTTTACATGAAGCAACTGCATAACTGACCTCCACAACCCAATTACTGGATAATTCGATACCCCTTGGCAAAACTCGTTGTCAGACATTCGGGCTTCTTAACGGATTAACTGTAACGACAGTCAAAGATCTACGAATGACAACCAGGATAATTCCGAGGCACGAAGGGGTCTTGGTAAATAATCATAGTCACCCATCCACGGATGAACCACGGGAAACGTAACTTGACCTGATCGATCAACTCGTGTAGCTGTCATTATTTAGCCAGAAGCACCTCCAAAGTGTATTTAGACAGGATGTTTAGAGATATACGTTTTAGAATTTTAAAAAGTAACTCTGTTTTAATTTATTAGGGTTATCTGTGATAGACTTATAGAAGCTCTTTATTAGACTTATTCTATAAAAACTATGTAGGCAAAGATTTTTCTTAGCGATTTACAAATGATGATATTAATAGGTAATTGTTTACTAAGTAATTTACTACAAACATAATCATCTGTATCTTCTAATTGCAACTGTCATTGTTTGAAAATTTTATGAAATTACTATAATACGGAAAATGGACAAAGGATGAAGATTTGCTAAAGAATTAGTTTCCCTGACTACATCATACAACAGTAATCCTTTATGCAAGTAAGTAGATATATCATTTTAACAAACACACACTCAACAGAACCCGTCTTATCTGTCAGCTACCAAACAAAGGGGAATTTTTATTCGTCAAACAAAATCGTCCGGTTTACCCACACTTGACGTAATGGCCCATTTGCCAGTTAAAGTACCGGTGGATTTGACGTGATGCGATAAAGGAGTGTCGTTTGTTTTTCACCTGTCGGGCTGTTGGCATCCGATGGGATGTTTATTGACTGCTGTGTTTTAGTGGGTGTTGTAAACAGGCTCTTAGATCTTGAGAGAATGTCGTGGTTTTGAATTTTGTAGGAACTAAATCTTAGATGGTAGAAGCTTATACATGATGCATGATGTTTATGAAGTTGGCATTAAGATAGCGGACATAGTTTTTGTTTTCAGTTTATTTGTCATATTTTAAACGACAAAAAAAGGAGGAGGTGTTTTTTTATGTTTTGTAAACGGAATAGCTTTATAAACCGATTAACTTTTGTAAGTGGCTTTACCCGCGCGGAAGTCAGACATTATCCTGTGGGAACGTACTACCAGGATGAAAAGTACTCTATATATTGATCCAGATTATAAACTATCTGTTTGCCGAATTTCATACAAATCCGTTAAGCAGTTTTTGCGTGAAAGAGTAACAACCATCTATCTATCCATCTATCCTCACCAACATTCACATTTATAATAATTTATTAGGCTTTGAAAACTTCTTCTGTTTGAAAGAGTATACACCGTGACATTTTAGTCGTCTTACAACTTCAGCCCACTTCATGTATCCAGTGACTACCAATCATTTAAAAAAAAATGGACATAACAATAATAATTTCTGCCAGGGGTGCGGGTTGTTCGAAAGAGATACCGCGGCCCCTGGCATACAGGCAACTGAGGGAACACGGGTGGGTTTTAGTCGGTAAAAGTCTGACACGTCCTCCTGCTCCTACCAGAGCGGTAGAAGTTATTTGATGATTTCCCACCCAGAAAAAAAATACAATAATAATTTTAAATAAATATCATTCACTAAGGCGCATGATGTAGTTTTGAACATCCTGTTATGGAGATGGAATAAAGGATGAAATGTACTGGAATTATGGAAAGTAAGTAGAAATCGTTTACCGTTTGATACGTAAACATTATTAACAGGAGAGAGTGTTTCATAATTCTAAAGCGTTTTTTATCTTAATTAATGGTAACATTTTATAAATCGCGGCTGGAGCTATTTTATGTCGGATACATTGAGTAGACCACCTTTGTAAGACAACTAAAATGTCACGGTGTATATTTAAATCACCACGGGACTACTTTATTCATGGTTTTTGAGTCAGCTTCAAAAATACATATTTTTCCACTTAATGTACATATGTTGTTGATTTTATAATAACTTCCTGTCACTGCTATTTAATTAGCTGGTGAAATTATTTAATATAGGAATATCACAACTAGAAAGTAAAAAATAAATATTTAACATTTTTTAACATCATTTGAAAGTGTCAAAATTCATTAGTCTCTGTGCTTGGTGCACTAAATCTTCTAATTCATAGTGTGGCAATTATTGTACATGGTTCCATAGTACCAAAATCCAAATCAATTTTTTTTTTTCGTTCCGAATCCACCCGCCACACGCTATCCTAACCTAAAAACTTCACATCTTTATAAATTCGTCCGAAAAATTCCAAATTCCTCCGTCAAATCCTTTCAGACCTCCGCATAATAATTCAAGTGCGCAGGTGTCCAAACGTGGGACCCTTGTCAGGGCGATTACCTAGCCTTCAATGGCTTTGCACTTTTATACACCGCTTTGTCAACCTGCACGCGTTGGGAGGTTAAGGAAATAGCAGAAGGATATTGATTTTCTTTACTTTCTGTTGGGATTTTTAAGGGTGTTGTCATTTCCATAGGATTATGGAGGATTGGTGTGATAGGGAAGTGCAGGATTTTGTTCAAAGTATTTTTAGGGTTTCGTAGCCCAAGGGGTTTCAATGGGACCTTATTACTCAGACTCGACTGTCCGTCCTTCCTTGCATCCGTTCAACTGTCACAGGGCTGTATCTTTTGAACTGTAATAGATAGACACTTGATTAAGACGACAATATCTTTTTCTAGATACGCATATTTAAAATAAAATTAACAGAATCCTTTTAATTAACATGTTTTCTAAAAGTGAAATAAAAAATAAAATAAATACTTGGCTACAAACATTAGATTACATACAAATAGAAAACTTATTAAATGAGTTCGTATTATTTAGTCATTTTAGTTTTTTTGGTATTTTATTGTTTAAACGCACGCATCATAAGGCAGCTGTAAGCATACCTGGCTGACTTAGAATTATCCTTTATTACAAGTCTGTGTGGACCCCTTGTTGGTCGAGTGATTACTTCATACGCTTTTTTGAACAATCCCTTATTACTGTACACATATTTACAGGTTTCGTAAATGTAAAGTGAGGGAAGTGGTATTAATAAACCTAGCTTTTTAAAAAACGGTTCGCAGGACTCTAATGACTATAATGCATGTAATTAGTGGAACTTGGTTGTGTAAGTGTTTATATTAAAAGAAAATTATGTAAATGGCTGAATGGACATAATTTACATGTTAAAGAAATCTTTAATGTCATAAGACATTAAAGATTTCTTTAACATGTAAATATAAAATAAATATAAAAAGAATTAAATCGAAATACAATTGTTTGTGATTTATGACTTATGGATCGAAATTGGATCTGAATGACTAGTTTATGATAATTAGATATCAATTAATCTGCGACATCGGTTGACGATCTTTAAATTCTAAGTCTTCTAAGTCTCTATAAATTATTTTGCATGTATTTGATACAATTTGTGTATAGCTAAACAAGTGGACATTATATAAAACCAGACTGTAACACCTTTATACCATGTTTATAATAAAATAAAGAGTTTTCTTATCTTATCTTATATACATACCCCTGTTACACACACAGGCCCACACACATATACACACCTCCAGACACACATGCATACATACACACACACACTCTCTCTCTCACACGCGCACACACCCCTACAGACATTCTCATGCATGATCTTAGATGATCGCATAATTTCAAGATTGTTTTTATTTTATTGCATAAATGTCAATGTAACAAAAACCCGACTTTGAAAAAAAAACATCAGCACTAAAAAGGGTAAAATGAACTTAATTAAACATTTAATTCAAAGGATAGAAATGTGTAACAATTTTCTTTTACAGATTTCCAATTTTGTTTTAAATAACTTACCTACGTAAATACTGAATTATTACAAAATCTTAATAAACGAAAAACTTTACTTCTGTGAACTGCCCTCCTACCTATTGAATATATTATTCTAGAAATACCTATAACAATATCATTCTACTTCTCAATGACGTAGTATTTAGTATTTACAAATTATGATGATTTATTTACACAATAACAGTGACAATTGTTATCCAAATCTCTTCACTATTAATTTAAATAAAGCATTAAGATACCTGCTAGGTACTTACTGATCTGTTTGAAGTCGTTGCCTATTATTATTATTATTAAATCTGTAAAAGAGAATTGTTACACATTTCTATCTTTTGAATTAAATGTTTCATTAAGTTTATTTTCCGCTTTTTAGTGCTGATGTTTTTTTTAAAGTATTTTTACTTTTTTTTTAGTTTGTTTATTTTCCAATTTTTTGTTAATTTATATCATCATGGGTAGACCAACTAAAGGTGCCGCCCGCATGAGGAAAAACAGAGACAAGGAATCGTTTGAAGCAAATAAAGAACGTTTATCCAAAAGTTGCAAACGGAATACCATATCTCGTTCCCGAGAATCACCATTGACACGTCATGCTAGATTATCTGAGATGAGAAATTACATGCGTTCTCAATTGTCACAGGAATCGCAAAGTAATAGGACCCGTGGACTCAATCGTATTCATGAGCGTTTGAGTGGCGATTCCTCTGAACAGCACGAGCATCATCTAAGTATTATACGAAACCGACTGTCTAACGAGACTCCCGAACAACGCGAATATAAACTCGATGTTATTCATGAACGCACTAGAACTGAACTTCCCCATGAAGGTACTCAAAGATTGACTGCCATGAGAGAGCGTAATTATTAATCACGGAGAGTTAAAAACGAGGAGCAGCAACAAAATCGCTTGGAGAATATGCGTGATACACGACGCATAAATAGATTTGTTGGGGAAGATACATTTCTATCGGTCATCAACGTTTTTGTGGATATGCCATGTAGTGTCTGTAGAAAATTATTGTACCCCAAGCAGAGATGCCACTTGGCAAATTCATTTCTACAAGATTTACTACTTAATGAATTAGTAGAAATTAATAAAATCGTGACACGTTTTCGATGCTCATCTGAGAAAACGTAAAGTTCCTGCCCAAGCGCATTGGAACAAAATGGACGTTGCACCTATACCACCGCAACTAGCTTGTTTGTCAGATGTAGAACAACGTCTACTTACACGCATGATTTCGTTTCTTAAAATTAATAAAATTCAAAATAGGTTCAGCCAAAATTGGTGTAAAGGGCAAGGACTCTTTGATAGAGAGTGGGTCGTAATCCACCACGCGGGTCCAGTGCGGGTTGGCAGATATCACATGTCTTCGAATTTTTGGGTTCTAGGTCATGCCGGTGTCCTCACGATGTTTTCATTCACCGTTTGAGAGCAGTGGTGATGTAATTATTTACACAAAGTAATGCACCTGGCTGGGTTCAAACGCACGACCTTACAACTCTCCAGTCGTGTAGATTTATTAAATAATTTGCGATTTTGGTGAGCTCACAATCTCACAGTTGCAAATTTAGAGTGAAAGACGTCCAAGTTGAACAGATTGGTGAATTTGCAGATAATTCCGCTACTAGAATTTTTGCAACTGTCAAATTGGTAGATGACTATAACTCGAAAATGACGGACCAACTGCTTCAATGAAGTCGCGTTTACACCTTGCATGATATTGATGAGTCACGAGAGGCAGCAACCTATGGAAAACGAGCACCATCTAACGTTATTCTCGCTGATATAAATAACTGTGGTTAAACGGTTTTATAAATATATTGAAACTGGGCCTATGCTCTAGAGTCATGTTGAGACGTAACATTTCTATCACTGACGGCTTGGTCAACGGGGCAATGGGACTCGTTTAAATGGCCTGCCTTACGTCGCGGCCAAATAGAGATAGACGAGTAGCCTGATTCGGTTTTGATCAAATTTGATGACAACACTATTGGCACAAAAGTGAAAGATAGTGAGGGGTTTGTTGCCATAGCGCCTGTGTCAACAACATATCAGGCAACTAAAGGCTATGGGGATGTTGAACGGAGGATGCTACCGCTGATCTTTAGCTGGACGGTCACGGTACATAAACTCCAGGGCACCACCCTAAACAAAGCCGTAATTGACTTAGGCAGACATTTTTTCGCTAAAGTTTAAGTTTATGTTGCGCTGAGCCGTGTAAAGACACTAGATGGCATTTCTTTTTGCGATTTAGAGCCAAATAAACTACTAAAGAAATCACATGGTGAAAAAGCTTTGCATGAAATGCAAAGATTAAGATTATTGTAAATAAATATCTGGGAACACGGTAAATGAAATGTCTTGAGCAACTTTATTACACACTAGCTTTCTACGCCTCGGCTACGCCCGCGTTTAATTAGGTTTTCCCGAGCAAAAGGAGCTTGTGTCCATCAGGGAAAATGTTGTATTGTAATGATTAAACTCTTGTATACTCTTTCAAACAAATTTTAAGAATTTTGAGAATCGGTCCACATACATGAAATCGGTGGACATACATTTAAAAAAATACATACAGTCGAACATAGAACAGCCTCTTTTATTTGAAGTCGGTCAAAAACGGAAAAAAATCCTGTAAAACAGGTTACAACCTAGCTCAAGAGTCAGGGCTTCAATAAGTAAATGTATCACTGTTTTATGTCAATAAAAAAATATTTATTATTTATTAATTTCACTGAATATGAAAATAATATGCTGGCTATAACAACAAATAATAAATTTAAAGGGGTTACCCAACCCCATACAAGAAACTCTGTCCGTGTGTACGTCCTTTCTTGCGTCCGTCCAACTGTCACAGGACTCTGTATCTGTATCTTTTGAATCGTAATAGATAGACATTTGTAATTTTGACCAAGGATGTACTATTGCCATGCCCGCTATAGCAACAAATAAAATGGGATGAAAGAGGGTCCACATACAAGAAACGAAAAAATATGGGTAGTGTTAAATGTTTTACGGTGGTACGGAACCCTTCGAGTGTGAGTCCGTCTCGCACTTGGCCGCTTTTCTTAAGAAAAGCATAGCCTCTCTTAGGAGTATGTTTTTTGTTTTTATTTAACGCAGTTTAGCTCAAATATTTCATGAAGATGAGAATTAAGAACAATTTAAGTGCAAAATGCTATTTAAATGTAGTCTTAAATAATTGTGCTCAAAATAGGTACTCAAGCGTAAAACTATCTACGAAGTGACCATTTAAATTATCAATATTTTCAATGAAAAATTTGAAGATGTGCCAATATTACAGGCTTCACAAACTGCTCATAAGTTTCAAGACTTTAAGATCAAAGATGTTTTCCACTAAGAAGAAATCGTGAGTCGTGACTAATCTCTTTAAACGAGAAAATATCTTAAGATCGTAGTGATCTAAAGATATATTCTAGTTTGTTCTAAAAAATATAAATTTTATAGGTAGAGAGATCAGGTTGTTTTTAATTCAAATATGGAGCATGGTGGCAGTGCATGACGTGTGACCGTGGATTCAGTGCATTATTTTGGACGCCATGCGTTAAATTTTCCTCGGTTGTTTTAAAAAAGAACAGTTGATTTTTGTTAAACCAGATACCAAGAAACCTTCCAATTTCAAACAGACTTTATTGTATTTGACCAGTATCATGCCCTACCCCGACACCATAGATAAAACACTTAAATGTACAATAGATGATCCACTCAGGTTTTCGTTTTGTAAAAATTGAGTTCTCCTTAAAAGAGATGGCGCTGTATGTCTATGTCCCATTCGCTCACTAGATAGCGCTTTTATTTATTTTTCCTAGTATTATATCCTTACATTGAAGAAAGATTGTTATTGTTGTTGATTGGGTATATTCAATTAATTCTTATTTGTTTATAATAAGAGTATGACAACACCATCATATTCTAGTTCTTGTTCTAAAGGAAAACTGGACTCCGAAAGATTTACATAAGAATTTACTTATTTCACATAGTAAATAACAAAATCAATCTTATATACAAGGAAAATTACTCTTAAAAATTTTAAGCCAGAAAATCAATAGCCATATCAATAAATGAAACGGAACAAAATGATAGATATAAATGAAATAATATTAAGATATTTTAAATAATTAATTTTACACAAGATAACAGACAAATTGCAAAATATAATGGGTATTTGCTTGATTGTAACCTTCAGATATTTCTGCAGTGGTTTGTCGTTTTATTGTGTTTGAATGATCATACAAACAACATCTACAGACTCGTACAATGCCTTCGATGTATATTAAGTGATTTTTTCTTCATCCTTTAAGAGGTACATCCAAAATAACTCTTCAAGGCTGACTTTCTCATCATTTTGAAAATTTCGCCGAATCAAAAAGGCAAAATCGAGGTCTAGTAAAGACGTCGTTGGGTCAGTCGTTAACGTATTTCATCAAAACAAAACAAATACAGTCCTTAGTCGCAAAAGAACACAAAACAGATCACCAGAGCACCAAGAAACAATGAACGAAACAGAAGAAATTTTTCAAAAGTCAACGTACTCTGTGTGTCAATCATAATTTACGTTTCATTTAGGTTAAATGCTCTAAGTTCGTTGCACCTAATACGCGACTTGAAATGAAGGAGGTGTTCTTATTATTATTGTTATTTTATATTGCTACAATATTTTATAAATTACTTTTAATGTGATTTAAAAATGATAAATAATACATAAATATTATTATTAAGTTTGAATAATAGTTTTGCTGATAGCTCTATTTATCGGCAAAAATTAAAACTATGGCCAAAGTTTCTGTACTCCTTACCTCAGATGGCAGCACTATCAATGAATGTTTTGATAGAAGTCAAAGTATGGAAGTTTCATCCCCCTGCCCAACACTATCAGGACGTCAGACCGCATTCTCTTTTATAAAATCCTTTCAGGCACCAGCTCAAAACCGCCATCTTTTTTATTGAAAAATAGTCCTTCGAAACGCTGGTGCTAACGCAAAAAGAAATAGCAGAAGATAATCTTGATCAATATTTGCAACTATACGCAACGGCAAGAAATTTGCAGAACGCTTAAAATGAAGACTCACTGCAGTGTCGAAAGCTTTGAAGCTTTCGACACTGCAGTGAGTCGACGAAGGTTCCTAGTTGAGTGCGCGCCTTGCTCTAATATAATATGTATCACGTGTCTTGTGTTTAGGCCATAAGGAACGCGAAACTAAGGTGTTGGAAGTGAGGTGGTGGGAAGTACACCAGCGGGGTAACTGAGTAACACAATATTATCAGTAGTAATGCTTTCATTTTGATAGTTTAACAACATTCTTTGCGTTATTTACGTTGTTGAGCAGAAAAATGACGTGTGAAGCAATGGATTAGCAATATTTTTCAAAATGACTCAGATTGTGATTGTGTGACGAATTAGAATGCATAATAAAGGTAGGATTATTTTCTGGAAATGTGTGTACGTGTGTTTGTGTGTGTGTCGGAGGGTATGTTTGTGTGTGTGTATGATGTGTGTGTGTGTGTTGTGTGAACTTTGGGTTTTTATTTCAATTTCAACAAGCAAACACAGACATCAACATTACTCGTAGCCAGCACTGTACAGTTCGTATCCTAACACTTAAATTTTTTAAATTGCAACATTACACTTTCACAATCGCTATTCTATAGGCCCAACTTAACCGTCTCCTCACCTAAGGTTTCGAGTTTCAGAATAATGTCAAAGTAAATTGCCATGAATTCTTAATAAGCAATACGGAATTAACATAACAAATGCATTAGGCAAGCGGTTGCTACAAACCGTTGTTGCTTCGAATGCCTGTCCGTTACAGTAAGAGGTCATTTCTGAGAGCAAAGAAATTAGACCCTCTATTTGCTATACTGAAGACGAGGGACGGAGGTAACTGATGAAATGTTGGTTTTTTAAGTAAACAAAAGGCTCCGAATCCCATTGATGTGAGATCTCCCCTCCATGACACGGTGGAGCGTACGGTGGAGGTCTACACGGCTTGGCCGGAGCACCGCCGTGTCCTTGCGGAGGCGATCGGCTGGGGCGATCTCTCGCGTCCGGCCCTGGTCCAGGCCATGGTACGGAGGAAGAGTGCATGGGAAGCCGTCACCTCCTTCAGCGAAGCAGTAATGCTCGCGGAGAGGGAGGCAGTGCAGGTGAGGGAGAGCCAATCTATGCACCCTCACGGCCCTAGTCGCCGCAGGAGACGCCCTAGGCATCGGGAGTCCCAGGCTGATTCCCGGCCATCGAAAGGCGGGCTTCTGGACAGCGAATAATGGATAGCTAGCGAGCTACCGGACAGCGGTCCGGTAAGGACCAAGCCCTTGTCGACGGCGCATTGTGTTTCACGTGCACCTCAAAGAGATGTCAGCACCAACTGGTGGGGTCTGCAAAGGCCGATGCATGCTAGGGGTGCGGGTTTTTTGAAAGAGATACCGTGGTCCCTGACATACAGGCAACTGAAGGAACACTGGTGGGTTTTAGTCACACACACAGAGTGGTAGAAGTTATTTTATGATCATCCACCCTTAAAAAAAACCCATTGATGCATGTTTAATAGCTAATGTCCTAGATGCAACTTAAAGCTACATGGAATAATACATCATACATATCATCATAAATCTTTCTTAGTTATTTTAGGAAGAACTGTTGGTTATTAAAGCAAAGAAGGTGATGTAAAATGATGACGTAATGATGGTTGAAGGATTTATGACACTCATTTATATTTCATGAAATGAGTATTTTCCCTTCCGCGGGACAATAATAGGCTGGTATTATTATTTCCATTTTCGCAGTCAGATCTAATATTTACAAAATATTAAAAAAAGAAAACGCACATAGGAAACTGAACAAAAAATCTATTAAATATGAAACAAATAACTTCTACATTAGTAAGCGTACAATGTTCCCACTGCTAGCACACAGGCCTCCGCTCTGTGATAGGGAGAAGACCATAATCTGCCACGGTGGCCCAGTGCAGATTGGTGGATGGCAGATGTCTTTTAATTTTTGGTCTCCTCGCGATGCTTTCCTTCACTGTTTTATAGCAGTGGTGATGAAATTAAATACACAAAGTAAAGCAGGCCTGGGTTCTATACCGGGATTGATACAACCGGACCGCCACTGATCTTCTTAAGTCGGGGCAGTTTTCTTTTAACACCGCAAAGTATATAGCCGTATTTAATTAATTTAAAAGCACCTTTAAATTGAATTATGTCTACTCCACTGGCCTCGCATAGTTTACGAATATTAACTAATAAATGTTTTAGCAAATATTTGTTGCTTGGTTGCTAAGTACTTTAAGTGTTGTATCGAATATTTCCACACTATTAACATAGCTCACTTAATTAGTAAGTTGTAAGCGTACGTACTATTGTTTGTTGTTGGTGGTTTCTGTCAAAAATTCATTAGGAGCGAAATTGTTTGCGAAAACATTCTAATTTGATTTAGCTTGCTGTGGCAAATTATGTTTTAGTTGTAATGTTGTTGAATGTAGCGAGTTTGGTCGTGTTCTAGGAATATTAATAATTTACTGATGTGAAATATGAGCTTGTTTATTTGATTAATTAATAGAATAAAACTATGAAATTCTTCTCGAATAGACCAGCCATTTTGAGGCTGACTTCTTGCGAAAGAATCTATTTAAAAAGTATTGAATCAAATGGTTTTATCAAATCTCAATTATTCATAAACGAAATAATTGCTTCAATATCCAGTTAGAAATTTAGAAATTATAACATATTTGAAGTCGCCTACATTTCTACTGCCTACTTCAAAAATAAACAGCGTAAGGCTATAGACAGACGTGCTAACCTCGTAAACAACTTGATTTTGACGTAGTTTTCCATTTGAAAGTTTCCTCTTAAGGTTTAAACTTTGTTTTCAGAGTGTTGAGTAGTAAACATAAAAGTGTCGCAAGTTAGAGGGCAACTTCTTTGAAATGTTGTAAAAGATTAATGACTGAGATCGCGAGAGTAGTGGTGAGAGTTTTTGAAACCACAACTTTTGAGTAAGTTCGCTACAGTTCGTGGGGCTCAATCTAATCTATAAGTCGATAATTATTTATACGTAAGTCTGGACTTTTTTCTAGTAGATAGCCAAGAAAATATTATAAATCTAAATTAATATTATAAACAGAAAATATTTGATTTTTTCGTATGTTTTTTTATGACGGATTCACGCCAAAACAGCTGAACGGATTTAAATAAATTTGGCACATGGTTAGACCATACACTGGATTAGGACATAGAATACTATTTATCCCGATATTCCTACAAGATTGAGAATTCTGCGGCTGCAACTGCTGGGCGCAGCTAGTATAGAATAAATAAATCGTTAAAAAATTACTTTTTACGATTCCTATTTGAATACTAGGAAAAATGGATATTACCTAAGCCCTTTAAAAGTTATGAAGAACGTTAAAAATATCACGAATTTTCTTAGCAGTAGTTACAAATCCAATATTTTTCTATGTTACTGGTACTGCAGAACGGAGAATCTATAGGTTAAGTACACAAAATACACAACAAACGGTACTAAAAATATTAGGTTAGGTAAGGCTGGACGAAAGATTGCATACGGCAAGGCGGGAGTCTAACAACCTCACTACCCCGTCAGCCCGAGGTGCCCTGCAAAGGCGTCCCGGCACCAGCCGGGGATCGTGAAAAGCGCACAAGTTCCCATGATCCCCGGTCCAAGTGTGGGATAGGAACACCGGGGTTGTTTTTAGTCAGTAACATTCTGATAAACGCCTCCGCTCGCACCGGGGCGGAGGACATCCATGACGATTGTCCACATCGGAACAAAAAAAAAAGACATATGCACACTACACTGTGCAGTATGATATGCTGAACCGAATAATGTACCGAATCTTATGCTAAACTGAACCCATCGATATTCACATTTCTATGACTGGACCGAACGCTAGCTGTGGTCCTACGGCCTGATCTTCAAGACCTACTCTGTGGAGTCTGTGCTAACCTATCAATTAACGACCTGCGCAGTCTACCTGCAAAACAAAAACATCACAACATCTTTTACATTTTTTTAAGTCATCTAAAAAACTTTTCTTCCAACCTAACACAAACTAATTCACTTACCCCATACAAGTATAGCGTTACCAACCCTGTTGTTATTGCAAAATTAATTGGCGTATAATTGGCCCCGCCTGGCTGGGCTATGTCTGAAGGCGTCCTGCAATTGACTGCTGGTTAATTAGAGTCGAACGGCGGAACAAACGGTGCACCTAGCCGGAATAAATGGGACTAAGGTGGTAAGCGAATGATTCTAAATCATGGATGACAATATTAAACCATCAATGCCTTTCATTATTTTTATATTATACATCAAAACTCACAATGTTATGTGAATGATGGAAAATATTTTTTCAATTTTGGGCCGAGAATAAACCCTTGGTTGTAAGTCTTTAGTTGTAATAGATTTATCAGATATACGATGGATAATTAATTTCACATTTTTATTATGTTATAAAAGGATATTCAACAGCGATGATTCTGAATCATGGCTGCTAAATTATTACATGTTTTGTGACGATATTTCAAAGTGCATGTTGTATAATATTAAAACTTTAGTTGGAATAAAAATTCACGTCTTGATATAAAAAAAACAAAGTCTTTGATAATAATTAATCTTAATAAACAACGACTGTCTCATTTATTAACAAATAAGGATATCTTTTTGAAAAATTATGGGCCGAATATAAACCCTTGGTGAATCCTTTACTTAAAACCTTGATAATTACAGTAATCTGCAATATTTATTTTGTTATTTTATACTGTAAGGATACTTAATTGATTCCCAGCTAATATTAGCTGAATAGCAGAACAAATATTGCACCTAGGTGGAATAAACATGGTCGAGGCTGTATCGAATGTGTCATCAATTTAATTCAATGTAAACATATTTGACAGAAATGCAACTAATTATAATGTTTTAAGGATTAATTAATTAGTATTTTAAATGGAACGGAACGATGGGAGATTAATAATTAGGATCAGCGTCTATCCTGACTTCTATCTACTGAGTTCAATTGTGGACGATTATAATTACCTTATAAAAACTTACATGTCAGGCATAGTTCAATCTTACAAAAAAAAACAAAAAAATGTCACGAAAAGAGTTGAATAAGCCAATAACTGGCAAAAAGTGCATCCTTATGCTCCAATTATCCACCTAATTAATAACCGTTATAAGATGAGCTAGTAACAATAGGATAATCAGCGTAATAGTTCAATTAGGACATTTCTCAATCACTTATGGTCCAGTGAAGCCAACTGTACCTACATGGTCCACTGTTCATGTAACATTGCTACTAATTAAGATAGACATGAGCCTATAGCTAATTAGGACGAAGCACTTAAGCTGATTACATTATTGGAGTATTTGTTAACTTGGTTGTAATGTTATTCAGATTTAATTCAATAGAAATATAAAACAAATGACATTGAAGCGATAAGGATTCCGTCTGATGGAATATAGGTTGAAGCGTGATGTCATTTGTCGAGTACAATACAAAAGCAACTTTTAATACAGGATCATTCAAATGCATTTTTACATCTGAGCAATGCGTTTTAGAAATACATCGCAGCCATGCGAATAAAACGAAATCATCAGGCGCTTTTCATTGTAATAACAACGATTGTTTTTTTTTTTATTATAATGAAATAGCTAGCTTAAAGTTTTTGCCCCTTTATTTTCTTTCAATAAGAATTGTGCCAAATACATTTTAAAATATTTTGATTAAAAAATCATTAGTCAAAAATATAAATAGTACTCACTGTAAAAGCAACTGCCGGTGGGTAGGGTTCTAGATAGAGGACCCTCCTCACTTTGTGTGCCGTTTCCAGGAGTACTGCTTTCTGAATCAAATCTTTAACCCAGCCGGGCAATGAGAGCATCCGGAGGTTTTGGTTGAGGCTCTTTGCTTTAACCATAACTACTATCGGTACTACCGGTTGTTTCGTTTGGTGCCGGACGTAAAAGTGTTACACCATCCCATTTCTTACCGTGGATGTCGTAGAAGGCGACTTAGGGACTTACTAGAGAATGGGCAGTAGCGTTCTCTATGCATTTGACCACCATACTGCGATCGCCAACCCGCCTGCCAAGCGTGGCGATTATAGCAAATTCCCCCCTTTTGGGGGAGGCTTATGTCAGGCAGCGGACGTCTTTCGGCTGATATGATGATGATGATGACTATCGGTACAATGATTGCAAAGACCAAGTCTCACATGTCCCTGCGGACTCTCCGTCCACTTACCGGCCCATCATGCTGCTCGACAAGGCGGGCAAGCTCTTTAAAAGAGTAATTGCAGACGACCTCGTCGGGCGGCTGGTGCGGGTGGGGCCGGATTTGGCTTGTTTGTGTTTGGTTTGGTTTCCGCATTTGCGTGCGAGCCCTCACGACGGGGGATGCTGTGGCCTTGGGTGGGGTTGTCTTGGCGGTGTCTCAAGACATCACCAATGCCTTCAACATCCTGCCCTGGAGTTGCATCAGGGAGGCACTCCGGTATCACCGGATGGCCAACCTACCTCTGTCGTGTGGTCGAGGCCTATTTGACGGACAGGGCCGTCATCTACCATGGTCATCAAGGAGAGTTGAATCATCGGGTAGGACTGGGAGCACCTAGTTCTACCAACCAAGTGTAGTTTGCTAAGCTAACGACACGCTGGTCCTGGCACAATGGAGGTCGTACCAGGTGGCGGCCGACTTAGCGACATACGGGATTGCGACAATCGTCGATAGAATCCGGCAACTGGGACTCGAAGTGGCCTTGCAAAGTCCAAGGAAATGTGTTTTCATGGTCCTCGGAATGCGCCACTAACGGGTTCCCAGATAACGGCGGGAGGGGTTCACATCGGCGTCGAGTCGACGATGAAGTACCTAGGACTCGTCGTTGACAGCCGGTGGAACTTCGCGGAGCATTTCCGACGTTCAGCTAACAGTCTGGAGCGAGCCGGGGCTGCCTTGAAACGGCTCCTGCCCAACCTAGGGGGGCGAAACGCCTCCTGCCGGAGGCTCTACGCGGGGGTCGTGCGCTCCATGGCCCCGGGCGTACGGGGCACTGGTGTGGACGCCTATATTGAGGCGCCAACCAGCACGCCGGTTGAAGGCGTCCCATAGGGTCATGGCCATCCGGGTGGTCCGGATGGTCCTGATACCACGGTGGCGGGCCTCCTTGCCCGATTGCTGGCATGGGATCTGGAGGCAAAGGTCCTCGCTCACATTTGGGAGTGGTGCGAGGAGGCCAAACGCTGGGGCGCAACTCCGCTGCCGCGGAAAATTGCGGCACGGCGGACAGAGCTCCAGCGAGATCTCGTGGTAACGTGGAGAGTGCGATTGCGCAACCTAGTGCTGGGCACACCATGGTTGTGGCGGTAAGTCCCCTCAAAAAACAAAAATGCTTCCCACATGTTGACGTCAATCTAGCACCATAATATGAAGCTTATGGGCTACAATAAACCATAAGTAATATTATTATTACAAACCTTTCATTTCATAAACGAGTCATTTTTATTATTAAGATTTAAATCATTCAGTGAAAGAAAAAAATTCAGGCAAATCTTCAGTAAGCTAAAAGTAGAAGACCTCACCTCGCACTTTCCCATTAAATGTAGGAATACTTATTAGCAATCTGCCCACCCATAAAATAGAGCGAGCGTGAAGCTATCAGACATTACCGCTTACCCAATCTCCAAGAAAAAGGGTCTTGTTAGTGATCGCGGTTAACTGCGGAACCGGATCAGGTAAACGTATAGAATTAATCACACGGACGCCGTGTGATAGCGCTGTAGTCAGCATTTGGTTATGTGGGGTTAGGAAAATGGCGGGTTTTTGAGCGGAGCGACTTATTAAAATGGCTACCTTGGCTGAGGCATCAGCAGCCGTCAAGTGCCGTCGACAACGTGCCGTTCGCGTATTTGAGTACGGTGCTCAAATACACGAGCAGCATGTTGACGGTGGCTACAGTTGTGTACGTGTGTGTATGAGCACTTACTCTAACACCATATAAGTCATGAGTTTGTCACTCCAAAGATGGCGTTCCACATAGGCAGAGTAATCAGTACGCACTTTACGATTTAAGTCATTTCTGTAACAATGTATGAGTACCAAATGTAATCTAGCCAGGTTTGTCCCACTACAGGGCAAAAAGCTATATATACTGAACGCATAGGTACCTACAGCTAGCGTAAGTATCAGTTTTAGATGAATAAATTAAAAGCCAGATGTCATAATCATTTATAATTGTCTGTTTTCGTTACTCCTAGACCTTTCAATCGATACAATTTGGTGTAAATGTAAGTGTAAATCTTAGTGCAAGGGACCTGCCTCGAACTCATCTATCGCCACGTTCATTGTAACAGGCTTAAGTACTTGTACAAACCACAGAACCACGAAAGTTATGACAGAAAAGTAGTATTGTCACTGAAGACTCGCTGTCTTCATAGCCCCACCGCCACTCACTCGCTTCGGACCTTTTCTCAGTCAGAATAGATTCTCATTCAATTATCTAAATGAAATCCGGATAAAGCTTGTGATCTCGCGACGTTAACACAATTTGCGCCGTCCAACGCCGGAGGAGAATTAAGAATCAAAGTTTTTGGACTTAGTAATCCAATAAATGGATTCAAGCGTGACTCATAGCTTTTTTTCAGTACCATCCCATGTATAAGGTACAGAATTTCGTTGTTTTTTGGTGATGTGGTTAATTTTTTTAAATAAGTTTGGAGTGATTATTATAATTTGGATGTAACTATGTCAAAAAACAACTGTTTTTAACAATTATTGTACCCCCCACACGGTCAAAATGTAAGGAACAGCTGTTTTTTTTAATGTACACGAGCATAGAAAAGATAAGATCACTCATATAAAAAACATAGAAAACAAAACAGATTTATATTTACGAACACAGAACATAAATAGTTCGAAGCTGCACGCCGTGACTGTAGGAAGAAATTTTCCACTCAGCATGATGCTATGCTATGGGGGACCCACAGCACAGCACTGTTTCAGTGGCTCCCCGATCACAGCCATAGCTCTCCTCCCTTCCTGCATGATCTTGGTGATGCAAGATTTTTACAGATATAGATATACAGGTATAGATATTTTCTTTGGCATAACAAATAACACACATTAAAAAGATACTTTTTAAATGTGAATGAAGTAATTTTTTTAATTCTTATACGAAACTGCATCGATTAGCATTATAAAAAGATTGAGATATTTCGAGCCGATTGTAGCATCATCATCATCTGCCTAGCCTTTTCCCAACTATGTTGGGGTCGGCTTCCAGTCTAACCGGATGCAGCTGAATACCAGTATTTTACATGGAGCGACTGCCTATCTGACCTCCACAACCCAGTTACTGGGGTAATACGATACCCCTTGGTAAGACTGGTTGTCAGACTTTCGGGCTTCTGACGACCAGTAACGACTGTCAAAGATCCACAAATGACAGCCGGGACCAACGGCTTAACGTGCTTTCCGAGGAACGGAGGGGTCTTGGTATGTAAAGATGGTCACCCATCCACGGATCCACCGCGGCAAGCGTAGCTTAACCTGATCGATCGACCCGTGCAGCTATTGTTACTTAGCCACAAGCCCCCGATTGTAGCATTTTTCCAAAATTCGTGAATGCATTAAAATACTTAAAAAGTTAGGGACAGTCTCTTAAGAAAGTTTTCCAGTAGCTAAAACAGATAGGATAGGGAGTCACCCTTCCAGTCTCAATAACTACCTTTATTTCAGAAATTACTTTCTTTCTTCATCGAACAAAGAAGATACATGTATTGAAGGCAAGTTGCATAATTCGTCATTATACATTCTTAGCTGTGCGTTTGCATACTGTCGCCGTTACATATAATCCCTATGGCAAAAATGTATAATGCCTAAGGCAAAATGTATAACGCCTAGCCATAATGTTAAAGTCCTTGAAACCCAATTGAAGATTTGATCGCCGTTTACATTTATTAGACTGCCTTGGCGAATCGATTCAACTAGTTCTATTTTTTACCACCAGATGCGCTGCTAAACAAAACAATAATCATGGCGTCGAGTAGTGTAAGTATTTTCGAAAATAAACATTAAAACAAGTGTGCGCCGCAAGAAACAAGACATTTTAAAGGCGTTTGACATAATTGGATCATGAATAAAGTTATAGACTGAAGATAAAAGTACCAATAAATGCTGCGCAAAGTAAAACACAACCTAATAATCACAAACATAATTTCCCACCACGAAAATGAGGTACCAAAATAAATCCAACCTTTGCTTACGTCATTCTCGTCGCGCCTTAGCGCTTTACGCCGGATGTAGAGCACACACCGCCGGAAGCTGCCGGTACACACCGGATATGATGTACAAATTCCTGATATCCGCCACACCAACAGCGCTTATGTTTGTGTACAGGTTTTCAAGTTAAAAGTTAAAATAAGAAGGCTTTTAGGAGCGAAACTCAATTATGGATGTAACTGAGAATTTATTTAAGTTTTTTTCGTCATTTTTGGGTACACGCGTTTCGCCTTTGCGAAGGTAATTTTATTAGAATAACATTATTTAAGGTCAAACTTATTAAGTAGGTACATAAGACGGCTCTTTGAAAATGAGCTTATAAAAGCTGTTTATAATTCAGTGTGACTATTTTTTTTGGAATAAATACAATCCAGTGAAAATTAACATGAATAAAGAAAGCGTACAGTGTAAAATATAAAAATGCTAATTTGATAAAGCGACAATTGCTCAACAAGTAGCTGGACCCCCTAGAGAAATCGTTAAATTCAAACCCCATCATCAGACAGTAAAACCAACTGAACTGTTAAATCGATTGACCAGAAGCTATGCAAAAAATATGCGCCCAAAATGGTAATAATAGTCCAATCCAATGGTTGCCATCATTGCCATTTAGGACCAGTTCTGGACACAAATGGGAGTCCTGATTGGTCTTAAGAAACAAAGGCAAACGTAACACAAAAGTACCTATCTACAACCTTCCACTTAATTTTACCCCTTCCAGCAAACGGAAAAATAAAACCGCCGAGAATAATTAAATCCTTTGAGCGTTTTAAGAGGACATAAATGTGAAAAAAGGAGAATTTAACTGAACATCGTTAGACGAGAAGACTGTTAGTTACCGGAACTTCTCCAGGATATTAGTACACCGATAAGACTAAAAGATCTCTGTTTATTAAAGCTGCTTGGAAACTGCTTGCTGTATAGTATTGCTAGTGATTTAAGTACAGTAAAGGATATTAATTATGACACAAATTGACACCTTAACGAGGTAGGGTGTCAATTCAGAATCATGTGCTGAGTACATGATTCAATAAAAAATTGCTCATCTATCATTTTGATCGCGTAGGTATTGCATGTTTTAGTTACGTTTCAGCATTATGTTGAAAAAAATTATGCTCTTTATTGTGTGATAATAAAGAGGAATTCGAATGCAATGAAATAAAAGACTACTACTTTATTTTATTACAGGGTTGAGCTACACGATGACTGATACATGCATGGTGCCTGTTGGGACAGGTCAGCTCTAATCTGCAATGGCTCTTTCTTCAAAAGGCCCTTCCAGACAAGGCCCTGCATTATTAGACTCACATAAAACTCTAATAAAATAATGTTTGAACTTTAAAAGATACCACGGCCTCTGTTTGTTTCGGCATTTCTTCTCAGGGATCAGTAAGCTAGGATATGCCGGCGCTGAAAACTAAATTTCAAAATATTGACCAACAAAATATTGACGTAAAAAAGTGTTATAAAAGATCTACTCACATAAATAAACATTTCATTTCATTTACTATGCGCAGAAATGTATTAGCTACCATTTAACAGTGCTTCATACTCCAGCTTTGAATGGTACTGCCGACCCTCTGATAAAAGCAGTTACAGAACGCATTCATACAATGGTACAAGGGGCTAAATTGGATCAATAGTTCTGTGAAGCGGTGTTAACTGCTTCTTATTTAATAAAACCTTATCAGTTTCTTTTGAAACAGTTCTTCTCCTATGAACTGTTCGCTGAGAGAACGATTCACCTTTTTGAATTTCATCGATAGAACCTTTCACCGACGAACGATTTGCCGACACGACCCAGCCCATCCTTGCGTACACAGTAAGGTGACCAAGGCATAAAAGATTTATTACTTATATTTTACTAAGTCTTGAGCTTAACTTCTTAGATTTGTATATCTAATTATGAATATCGATTGTCTTGGCGACGTCATGTTTAATCCTTAAGGTTTGAGTATATAAGACGTTGGGGGAACAGCAAAAGACGAGTAGTCTCCACAGCTTCGGCAGGCCCACATCACCTTACAAACTGGAGTAGTTCGTTTAACGATTTTCTCCAGTATCTTGTAACTAACATCTACGGCCGAGATTTCTTCTGATTTCAAATTGAATAAAACTACAATCAACATGGCGATGGCAGATCACGGACCTGGAATGGCAGCCCTGCAAGCTTGGGAAAGCCAAGCTGCTGTGCATGGAGTGGCGAACCAAACCGTCGTGGACAAAGTATCAGCCAACATGCTCCACATGGTTGACGCTCACTGGTACCAGTTTCCACCTATGAACCCACTCTGGCACGCACTCTTGGGATTCACAATCGGCGTTCTCGGATTTATATCTATTGCTGGCAACGGCATGGTCATCTACATATTTTCAAGTACCAAAAGCCTGAAGACACCATCAAACCTGCTGGTAGTGAACCTCGCTTTTTCAGACTTCCTCATGATGTGCGCTATGGCTCCGGCTATGGTTGTTAATTGCTACAATGAAACCTGGGTATTCGGTCCATTTGCGTGTGAACTTTACGGTTGCGCTGGTTCACTATTTGGATGTACATCCATCTGGACCATGACCATGATTGCCTTCGACCGCTACAATGTCATCGTGAAGGGTATCGCCGCTAAGCCAATGACCAAAACTGGAGCTCTTCAGCGCATACTTGGAATCTGGCTGTTCTCACTTGCATGGACCCTTGCGCCATTCTTTGGCTGGAACCGGTACGTGCCTGAGGGAAACATGACCGCTTGCGGAACTGATTACTTGTCGAAGGATTGGTTAAGCCGAAGCTACATCCTGGTTTACTCCGTGTTCGTGTACTTCTTACCACTTCTGCTTATCATCTACTCCTACTATTTCATCGTCCAGGCTGTAACCGCTCACGAAAAGGCTATGAGGGATCAAGCTAAGAAAATGAACGTGGCTTCGCTCCGGTCATCCGAAGCAGCTAATACAAGCGCTGAGTGCAAGCTGGCTAAGGTGGCTCTGATGACCATCTCCCTGTGGTTCATGGCATGGACGCCATACCTTGTGATCAACTACACGGGCGTGTTCGAGAGCGCGCCAATTAGTCCTCTGGCTACTATCTGGGGCTCACTGTTCGCGAAGGCTAATGCCGTGTACAACCCTATTGTGTATGGTATCAGCCATCCTAAATACCGCGCTGTTTTATACCAGAAGTTCCCAGTACTTGCATGCACGGTGTCTCCTGATGAGGGCGGCTCCGTCGCGACTGGCGCCACCGTCGTCGGTGAGAAGTCTGTTCCGTAGTGACACTAACAGGAATGCGCTTTAGACAGGAAAGTTTGATCTTAGATAAACGATACTTATTTGCCAATAATATTGTGTGATGAGCTGCCAAATAAAATAGACATAATAATATAAAGAAAAGAATTTCCGTACGAAAAAGATAAATTAAAAACATAATTATTTACAAGAATACTGTCTCATATTGTTTTAATACATCCCAGACACTGCACTCTCAAATTGGTATACCTTTGATCCTCCGCCGAGCGTCCGTGCAAGTCACACGTAATCGCGCCGTCTCTGTGTTATAAAATCTAAAGTGGTGTAAACTCTGCCACTACTACTGTGAGATATTATAATATCAAAATGAGCGTGGAGTTTCATAGTTAAATCTGTGAAACAAATATTATTTAAAAGTCTAATACTCCTATACTAATCAAAATAAAAACGAAATACAAAATAACATTTATAAAATGTGAGTGTAAGTGTTTCGTTATCTGCTACTGTGATTTTGACGGCTCAGTAAGGTCACCCCACACACCTAACTTGCTACGAGACACGGCATCTACAGAAACATTATTTCACTCTAATACGAAACACTTAATTAGTATCGTATGAAAAGAGGCAGACTGTTGTACCAGAGGTATTATGATGCCGACGTAAGATGATTTGTTCATACAAACGTAATAGTTAAATTATTTGCAATTTCAGCATATTTCCACCAATTTATGGCGATACTCGGATTCGCTTCGTTCTTTGCCATAAAGCCAGCGAAACAACATGATGCTCCCAATCTTCCGTTACATATGTCAAAACACGAACAGTAGCTGGCAACTGATGAACATCTATGCATACCAGTGATGGGTTACAAAAAAAAAAATCTATCGATTGACTACCTCTTTAGTCTAGTGGCCGTAAGCGCCACTGCTAAGCATGTGACTTGGGTGCGTATCCCAGGTCGGCCAGTGTTGGGTTTTTCTATTTGAATTTTCTCATTCTGGTTTGATGGCAATAGGCTCCCCCAATTGGTGAAATGTGGATGTACTATATAGGTCTAGCTCTGTTCAACCCCTCGGGGTTAATAACACGTGTGATGTTAGGTTATGCTATATAAAATCAATTGATAAGTCAACCTAAAAAAGTAATTGAAATAATGGATGATTGAAAATTTTAACAAAATATTCAGTCATCAGTTTTAGTACTAAACCAGTAATTAACACCAATTTTGCTTTATAAACACCTAATTTAAGAACAAAATATATAATTTTTCTGTCAATAATCAGTTATTAATATAATATAATAATAATTATTAAATATTTATTTGTACACCTAAAAGAACATACATAAGTACACCAAGATTAGAAAAATATTGTACAATACAGTCACACGAAAGGGCGAACTAATGCCTCCTAAACTAGGCCAAAAGCCCGTGTTTTAGGGGCCAAGGTTCCTCCAGATATAGTGGCATACAAATCGTATTAAATATCGTGCAAGTACTTACAGTTACAAAAACATAAAATAAACAAATAATGCCTTAATTTCAATACAGTTATAAAACTATTATGAGACAATTGCAAAAAGATTCTCAGTTTTCTCATACGATAACTTCTGCAATCAATCTTAACGTTTGATTTTAACTTCACGTTTAGTCAGGGTGTAAATGGGCATAAATTTATTTATACGATTATACACTCGAGCGCTAGTTGCCGCTTATTGTCGACTGGCAACCTTGGAACGGCATTAGACTACACACGGGAGTGCCATTGCGTTTTTTCAGCTTAGCATGATCCAGATGTAGCGTGTAGTGATTCCGCAGCGCAGCGCGGAGCACAAAAAGCTGTCTCACAGTATACTTTGGCTTCAGAATAAAGTAGGTTGGTCGAATAGTCCATGCGCTTAAAGTGCAGGACTTTCAAGATCACCCTTTGAGCTCTTTCAACTTTAAGTAAGGAAGTTTTGTAGGTTCTGCCCCAAACTGGGATACAATATAAAATAATTGATTGGCTAAATCAATATCAATAGCTAAATCTGGATTAGCAGAGTGCCTTAGTTCCTTAAATATATAAATTAATTTTCTTATCCTTGTACATAGGGCTTCGACATGGTGTTGTCAGCTAAGTTTATGATCAATGAGGACCCCCTGAATATTTTATGTCTGAGACCAAAAACAGTAATGGGCAGCTGCAATTGGGTGCCTCACCCGAGCAAATATGGGCTTTAATTTGACCTGATTCCTGTGGGGGAGCTAACTGCTACGTATAGGGTATGTAAATTCTCTGAGAGACAGTCCATCACAAAACGAAGCGACTTTTCTGCCCTTTTAATTACTCTGTCCCAGTCAGTATCGTAAACTATTAACGCTGTGTCATCGGCGTACGTAAATATGTTGCAATTTAGAATGTGTGCATGACACAGGTCATTGATGTAGAGCAAACAGAGAGGGGGCCCAACGATGCTACCCTGTGGTACACCGAAGATGATAAGTTTATCATCACTCTTTGAGTGTTTATCTTCACTCTAGAGTCGATTTTGACCCGTTGAGTACGATTAGAGAGATAATCTTTAAATATGTCCAATGCAAGGCCACGAATTCCAACGCTTTACATTTTCGACATCAAGATGGGAACAGAAACCGTGTCAAATGCCTTGGATTACTCAACCAAGTTACCGTAACATTTCATGCCTTTATCCAGGTTGCTAACTAATGTTTTGGTAAGGTCAGTTACAGCATCCTCCGTTGAGATTCCTGATCTAAAGCCGTACTGATTGTTGGCAATGATTTTGTGTTTAGAAAGATAGGCAACGAGACAGTTGTTAAGTATCCTTTAGAGTAACTTGAATAAAGAGCTTAGTGGGGGGGAGATTAGACGGTAGTTTAATTCATTAGCTCTGTCTCCACTCTTGAAAATGGAATGCACGATCGCTTTTTTGAGGACGTTGGGAAAGATTCTAGTATCAATAGCACGATTGGAGATATGCGTTAGGGTGATGATAGAATGGAACTAGATTGTATCAGAACTTTGGCTGAAATGTTGTCGTAGCCAGTGGCACAGTTAGAACGCAAGGTTCTGATCAGCCTTTCTACTTGTGTTTCATTAACTGGCAGTATGACAAGAGACTGGCAAGGTGGAGGTAGTAGAGGGGTTCTAACATCGTGGTTAAATCTAGGAAGGGGTGCATTCGTATTTTGACATACGTAACGGAAGATTGGGAGCATCATGTTGTTTCGCTGATTATACGCTTTATATTGTCACATAAAACCTAAGATAGCGGATTGCAGCGAACAATAACTGTTACCATTTTTTTTAAATTTCAGAGAAAAAATTATGAGACCTCAAACGCAAATAAAAAAACAAGTTCAAAAACAACAGTGACAAATAATATAATTCCTCTCAAAAAACACAAAAACTGTTCCTTTATCAAGTATTTAAAACATTCCCATTTCAACCAGGAAAACAAACCGTAGAACCACGAACTGTAAGCCAGGTGCGGCCAAAAAAGTAACGCCACACAAATCTAACCTTTTCTAGCTAGTTTTTGTACCACACTGACCACTTCAGCATCATGAACTAAGCACCGAATACTCGTATAACAAAGTTAACGAACCACGAATGGGTGCAGGGGAATAACCCAAAATGTTGGATTGCAACAATCGTGCAAAACGCAGTAAATTTTGTCAAAGTGAACAAGTTGAGGACATAAGCGAGTGGCGATTTTGTCGTTTATACTTTTGTCTTTTTTGGCAGCCTTTGTTGACTGAATTGGACGACTAATTTGGATTACGGGATCAAAAGGGAAATTCCTACGTTTGATAAAGTAGGTAGATTTGTTGTTATGATCAGACAGCGAGATGCTTCTGACCATCATAAATAATATACTTTGACGGAATCTCATGAGTTATATCTATGAAATATATAGTATATTGTATCTACATCTTACACCAATGACAACTCCATTATTATATTCACGCAATCACTGTCCATCCCAAGGTTGCCTGGAAGAGATTGCAGAAAGCGATAAGGCCCCCATTGTATGTTTGTAGTGTTAAATGTATTTTTCTTATGTATTTTCTGCTGTTCAATAAGCTACACACCGTGACATTTTAGTCGTCTTACAAAGTGGTCCACTCAATGTATCCAATATAAAATACCTACAGGTGCGATTATAAAATTGTTACCGTTAATTAAGATAACAGGTACACTACTAACAACTAAGAAAAATAAACAATGCTTTAGAATTATGAAGCACCCTCCCTGTTAATAATGTTTACGTATCAAGCGGTAGAAGATTTCTACCTACCTACCATAATACCATTACATTTCATCATTCATTCCATCTCCATAACAGGGTGTTAAAACGACATCATGCGTCTTAGTGAATGATTTTCATTTTTTAAATTATTATTCATTTGTCCAAAAATATTTTTTTTTATAAATGATTAGTGGTCACTGGATACATGAAGTGGGCTCCCGTTGTAAGACGACTAAAATGTCACGGTGTATAAAAATATGTAAATAAATAAATAGGATACTGCAGAATCAAAAGGTGGCAAACAATGTGCCTTGAACAGAGAACTTTCAGGAATTATAATACTCATGCAAACTGAGTTTTCCAGAGAATGATTTTGATTACTAGATGCAACAATGACCCAGAAAACACCACAACGTGCCTTTCTTCCATTTGTTTTTCTTTGCCCCCATTCTTCTTTGTTTTCTTCCAACATTAAAAGCGGAAAATTAGTTTCCTGGAGTGACTCCCCCAATTAATACTGTCACTTATAACTTGTTCCGTTTGTAATATGGCACCCACCCCACCATTTGTATAAAGTTGTACGGTGGAACTTCGAACGAATTATTCATTGCCATAGCGGATAGAATGGTCATGGCGGTGCTGCGCTTAGACGGGTTTAATGATTCGACTTTTAATATTTATTAGTTATTTATTCTTTGGGAGGTCCCTAAGTTAGTTTCAGGTGTGCGATAAGTATGACGTTGTACCGTGGAAGTTCGAAAACCTTTTTGAGCGCAGTTGTTTCAAAGCTGGCACATTGTGAACCGATTACCGTTGGGGCAGACCGCGTATCGGAAGCGTAATGTGGGACGCCCTCAGTGTAGGTGGAGTGACGATCTCCGCAGGGTTACTGGTAGCAACTGGATGACAGTTGCCGAGAATCGAGCTGAATGGCGTGTATTGAAAAAGCCTATTGACGTAGGCTTGATGGCAGTGGACTGCTGTAGGCTGATGATGACATTGTGAACTGCATCCATAAAGCGTAACATACCACAACTACAATTACTTGAAGGACATTGTTAATCCATTGCTTCATTTATTATGTAAAAATCAGCTGTTTCATATAAAATTGCAATACCTACTCGGTCAAAATGTGCGGAACAGCTGATATTTTTTTGTATTACTGACGATAAATATCTGCGCTGGGGGGTCTAGAATGATTTGCTGAATTCATGGTTACAGTTTGCGCACTGGATAAAAACTTATCCTGTATTATAATGATCAAATATCAAAGAGTAGGCATAAGTTTGAATAAACAAAAAACAACATTCAGTATGCAAAAATTGGAGCGAGTCAGTCCCAAGCTTTTTGTCCTCAATGTAATCTTTAGGGGTATAAAAGGGTTTCAGGCACAACTTACCCGTGTTTTAATTACGTTTAATGAATGATTTAAGTTTATTGAGACTTAGATCTTGAACATGGCTTGGAAGTTTATTACAAAAGCCTATACATTGACATCTGAATGACCCACACCTATTTCCTTGAGCATTGTTGATGCTACAACAAATTGTTGTTTGTTTCTAGTATTTATACTATGGATATGACTGTATTTTTAAACAATTTAATATTTTTATGGGCGTATAAAAGGTTTTCAAAAATATACTGTGAGGGCACAGACATTACATTAATCTCCTTAAGTTTCTCTCTTTCAGAGATAAATTTAAGTGTCTCAGACTTCATTTATAATTTGATTGAACAGCTCTTTTCTGCAAGACAATGATAGTCTGAATGTCGGCGGCATTTCCCCACAATAGAATCCCATACGACATTACACTATGAAAATAGCTAAAGTACACTAAATGGGCTGTCTCTATATCAGTTAAATTACGAATTTTTCTAACAGCATATGCTGCAAAGCTTAGCTTTTTCGCCAATTTATCTATATGTGGGCTCCGCTGGAGCTTGGAATCCAAAGTTAAGCCCAAGAATACAGTGCTAGCTTCAGGATTCAATTCTTCGCCCTTTATCGACACATTAGTTTTCACCTGCCTAACGTGAGGTAGCGTAAACTTAATGTTGACAATTATGTTGGATTATTGTTAGTATCAACTAGATGAAACAAATTATTATTAAATTTCAAATTATGCAATGTCATATTAATTTCAAATCTTAAGCTACTTTCTTCCTGTAGCAAACTGTTACTTTAAGGGAATGTAAACAACACAGTTTTACTTAAACTAAGATTACTTAATGTTATATAATATTGGAGCAATTCTCCTTTGTTCACATTTCCTCTATTACCCTTAAAAATTTACAATGTGGTTATCTGGTTAAAGGCTGATTAAATTATGTATAGTATGTATTGTGCACATACCCATTTGATTAATTTTGATTACCTGAGTTGGTTGCTGAAATTCGGCTATCCATGTAAATTATTAAAAAATCCAATTGAATATCAATTGGATTTTTGCTATATCTCCTGACATGTAAAAGTACCTACAATTTTTTTTTTTTTTTAATGTGATACTAGAGGCCCTAGCTCAAACGCGCGAATTCGAACGTGAAGTGTCGACCAGTTGGTGAAAAATTTGCCACTTGGGCCCCATGACCCGAGCGTTTCGACACCAAACGGCTCATAACTGTAGTTATCCCGCTGTTTGAAAGATGAGATGGCGCGAAGGTGTCGACACAGGTTGAAACTAAATAAATGTGATGTATTATGAGGAAAAACTATTTTCTTACCATTATTTTTAATCACACAATTTGTACTCTTTCACAATCCAACAACAACTAACTAGCACTACATTTTACCATTTAAAATGACAACGATATCATAGCCGTTATTTCCAAGTGTTGCTAAAGTAGAATAATCCATTCAGTTGCCTGAGTTGCCATAATGAAAATTAATTTAAAAGTGTGTTGCAATTTAAGTTATTAGTAGTTTGACAGTGTTGCCATAGTTGATACTGGAATTCAGTATTAAATCAATGAAATCGTAACAGAATTAAACGAGTAGTTTTAATTTTAAAATCTTACAAATCTACGTTACCTTTACTCTATGCGTTTGTACCAGGCCCACACTACCCCATAATACTTAGTATGCATATCAAGCAATACAGTCAAGTTGTTCTCCATCAGCCGAAGTACCGCAGTTACAGTACACATATCTACATTATGTAGCTTAACTCATACAGCCAATTTTGCGGCGTAACTACTTGTAGTTACATAAACGATGTCATTATGTACTTACAAGTGGTTAACTAGGTAAGTGAGAAGAAATTGGATAGCCTAATTCTAGATTGGTCTCATTACCTTTCCGCGAAAGTTAGAATAATTTCTGTTGAGTTTTCTAGGGCAACTCTCAATGGAGATTACCTTTGATAGCCAAGCCTGTCACTAAGTTTAGTCTGTAAGCTCACGAATTACCTACCAAATATGATAAATTAATTTTAATTAGGATAACTATCCATTTTAGCTTTACAATAATATGTAAAACCAAAAAGGATAATTTGGTGTTAACATTATTGCACTTACATAGGTAATAATTTACTGTACATAAATGTACTGACTCGTTCATTTAGTAGTCGCATGCACTACCGCTGACCATGAGGTGCTGTGTTCAATTTCCAGGTTGGGCAAAGTTTTATTGGGTTTTTTTAAATGTTAAATTTCTCAGTAGCAGCCCGAAATCTGGATTTGTGCCTGGTTATTTATTATTATTATTTATTTATTTATCGTAAACAAGTTTATAAAAAATCCTAACTTAAAAACTATGCCCCAAATAACCGTTTTCACGGTTCGTATGTGGGAACAGAATAAATAGTTTTTTTACAAATAAGGTTTATTAGTGCGGACACTTAATTTTCACTTATTGCACTTCACTTACACATAATGCAACTAACAATAACATATTAAATCTATGGAAATAATAAAAATATAAAACTACCCAATCACTTATCCACTCTCCCCCAACAATCTACAAACCACTTCCCTAAGATCATCGTGTACAAATTCCTGAAAAAGAACTACTTAAGTAATTTGGAAAATTTACCTTTTATTTCCTAACTGTTATATCAGTAGGCAATTGGTTGAGAACATATAGTACTCTTTAATCAAGCAGTCGCCGAAATAATTCCTTATTATAGGTCCAGATGTACCTAGAATAAGGAATTATTTCAGCGACTAATCTTTTATGTTTTAAATAAAAAGATTGACTTGGCAATCGCACAAAGCAATCTAATTTAACATAATATGTATTACTTGTACATTGTGTTTTCATGCGATGTCCAAGTCAATCTATTTATTTAAACCATAAAAGATTTTTAATATTGATATGGTCACTTTAAGATGTTGTTATATTAGCTAATTACGTAATAACTTAAGACGGAAGGTGCCTTAAGTAGGGACTGAATAAATCAACCAACTTGTTATTACATGGATCTCACAACATTTTATGGTAGAAGAACTGAGTTGCGAGACTTGTTTTTTTTTACAAGTTTTGTTTCTGTCAAATTTACCTGCCGATACTATCCTAGTTTCGTGGTTATGGGCAATTAGCGAGTGATGCTCCCAGCTGCCATGACTTAACTAGAAGTATGATTTATGATATTGATGGCAATAGGCTCTCGATATGTGGGTATACTATAGGTATACCTCTACCTCTATAGGTACCCTTCAGGGAAACAAGGTGTCATGATGTTATGTTATTGAGAAAGGTTAATATTTTGTGTAAACAATTGTTTGATAACCTAAATAAATAAGTACTATTTCATTTTGTTACACTAACAGGTTTTTTTTTTGAGGGTAGGAAATCATCAAATAGCTTCTCCCGCTCTGGGTGGAGCAGGAGGGCGTGTTAGACTTTTGCTGACTAGAACCAAAACATGTTCCCTCAGCTGCCTGTGTGCCAGAGGCCGCGGTATCTCTTTCGAACAACCCGCACCCCTGGCAGACACTAACAGATATGTGATGTCAATTTTTTTGCGGATGTACGAAAAGTCAATATTCAGCTGCACGCTTCTCGCGGAAATTTTCAAAGCGCGGCATTACATAAGCGGATAGACTTTAGCATATTCTCAAAGCAACCGCATACAAAGCTCCATCTACACAAGAAGCTCCCCGTACATAGAGAACTTAATACAAAACACCAACAACCAGTTATGTCCATAACACGGGTAAGTTGATAGTTACATAAATTACGCCGGTTGCCGGACCAACTTTAATAAGGAAGCCACCTGTCTGCCTGGCTCGGTTTCCCTCTTAATTGCTGTTCACCATTTTACCTGTAATATATAAGTTTGTGCGAACTTAGTTCTTAAGTTAAACGCTTTGCACTTTGATTAGGGAGTTAATTGCTTGGGATAATGATTTTTGCTGTTTATATATGGATCTAAATAGTACCCAGCTTCTTGAACATTGAGCTTCTTTTGTTTACATTTTAAGATTCTTTAATAGTATATCTGTGTGTACTAATAAAGGGTATTTCTGAGGCAGATGTGAGTGGACACGCCGGAGGAGACGCCCTAGGAGGACATATGCAACGTGGAACGGAAAAGGTATATACATACCAAGGGCACGGCTTCTTTGGATGATATCAAACGATATTGGAAGGGTTTTTTAATCCTATCTCTACATGATTGGAAGTTATGAGAATTTTTAACACATTGATATCAGAACAAATTGAAACAAACACATCACTCGGAAGAGCTTTATCGTGATATTGGCAAGTAACGTGGAAAGTTATTGACCTACGTAGTGCAGTGATACGTTTGTTATGATTTGAATTTAAGAAACATATGAAACCGAAAATTTGGTATCAATTCTTAGAGCATTTTATTTTGAGCTGAAACTATGTATAGTGATTCTATATCAGCTCTTATCTTTAGTGCTTAAGTATAGCAAAAGGGTTTCTGTTACACCCTGTAGTGACCTGATTGGTGAAATTCTTCAGAAAGGTTAGGTGCGTAGTACTCGCAACCAGCGCACGTGTATAACCAGAGGCCCTAGTGTGAGTTTCTTTTAACCATCTCGATCCTCCCCGCAGGAGACGCCCTGGGCGTCGGGAATACCAGGCTTATTCCCGGCCACCGTAGGCGCGGGCTTTCGGATGGCGAGTAAGGGGTAGCTCGCTGTCCGGTAAGGACCAAGCCCGGGTTGACGGCGCGTTGTGTTCCACGCGTGCCTCAAAGAGATGTCAGCACCAACTGGTGGGGTCCGCAAGGGCCGATACCTGCCAGGGGTGCGGATTGTTCGAAAGAGATACTATCGCCCCTGGCACATAGGCAACTGAGGGAACACGGGTGGGTTTTAGTCTGTAAAAGTCTGACACGCCCTCCTGCTCCACCCAGAGCAGGAGAAGTCATTTGATGAATTCCCACCCAAAAAAAAATTGGCGCTCCAATTGGCCCTGGATTGGTGAAGGAGCAATCGGAACGCCGAACGCAGTCGATGCGTTAGATCGAGATGGTTAAAAGAAATTCACACTAGGCCCACAGATGTATAAACAAAAACGAGGCAAAAAGTATGCAAGGATCTTGCAGGTAGCGTTCTCTAAATTCTGCCTACCCCCATGGGAAGAAAATGTGAGTTTATGTATGTGTATGTATGAATGAATGAATGAATGAAATGCACCGATCCCAGCGTGGCTTGACCAAACTCGATTAATCGAATGAACCCCAAGATTTGCACTAGCCCCTGGAGCCTCATGCTTCATGGTGTTACAGAGGCCTTTACATATTAAGAAGTAGACCGGGGGGCACGGTAATGGTCAGGTAAACGTGCCCTTAGGATAGGAAAGGATTGCGAGCCTACCGGATATGCATCCTTGAGTAAGCATTGGACTAGTAGAGGGACGGGTGGTATTTATCTTTTGTAATAAACCCACTTATTTATAAACGTTGCTAAAGTTAAAAGATGTTTAAACGTCAAAAATATAGTTAAACGGACGCTAATAGTAGCGTTTGTAAATATGGGGGAGTATGTCAGTAGGCTGTATTATCAAAAGTAGATAATAGTGCTTACTATAAGAAATATCTTGAAGAGGTTGACACCTTATATTAAAGTTAAAGCCATTTTAAAATCTCTCCGCATAACTTCAACGCATATTTTTATCTATTGGTTGCATACGAGACGAGAGTTCTTCATTTATTTCCAGTTTGTTGAATTTCTGACCTAATACGGATACTAGTGGATTGTGAACTAAATAATATTCTTATTATTTTATCAGAACAAAAACGGTAGGTTGCGTTAAGGTTGTAGTAGGTAGGTGATTGCCCTTACTTTGAGCAGGACCGCAACCAAAGTCTGTTAAGGCTGAGACAGGTGTGACGCGAAGGTGTGACACGATTCTAGTTATTAAAATTCCATGAAGTTCTAATAAAAATGGTTCTACTAGAGTCGCTTCGCGCTGTCGCATCACGCCTGTATGTGGGAATTTTTAGATGACATGACATTTAACACGTACTCCAGTCCTACACAAAAGCAGTAAGTCTATTGTCACTTTACTTTCTCTGCAATATAATTCGACGCAATTCATCAGACAGTTCTTACACACATTTTACGTAGGACGCCTATTTTTGCTAACATTATGACATTTACCCAACTGTGTACAAAAAATGAGTGGAGCCCTGTCCGATATGATAAAAACGAACAAGAAAAGAGAGGTTGTAGGGAATTAATAGCGACTAATAATGCCTTTATCTGGCAGAGCGGTAGGATGGCGCTTTTGATGTGACATAATAACAGGTGGGTATTATTGTTAAGTTCTAAGGATGTTGGTATATTTCCAGCTTAGTATAAATGTTAACTTCTCTCAAAGTGCAGGTAACATAAAAACTCACTGAAGACTTGGTCGTGGAGATGAAAAATGGGACTCTCCTAGGCAAATTGCATAATCAGAATTTTCAATAATTCTAAAATGATCAAATAGGAATTTTTAATATCTTTAATTTCCAAGTGTAGTGATTTTTCTGCACATCAGTTACTACTGCAAAACCATTGATTCAATATCTTGTACTGGCTGTAAATCCTGAATGAGAAAAATACATGGAAAATGAACTTGGTCAGAGTAAAAAGTACTTGCCACGCATTTCTATATAACATAACATAACATTACGCCTTGTTTTCCCGAAGGACTGGGCAGAGGGGTACCGATAGTACACCCACATTTCGCTAGTTGTGTTTAAGAGCGTTAATACCACGTGGGTCGGCAACGGTGCATTTATAGCGGATTTTCGTGATTCTTTCATTAAATACAAACAAAAGTAAACATTTTTTTTAGCCAAACACTAGATCGTTGGTATTTACAAGTTTGTATGTAATTTTAGTAACAGTTATTTTGGTATACATAAATCGACACACCGTCAATTATTTTCTATTTGCATTGCTTAGTACGATTAAATGTTTGTAGTAAAAAGAAAATGTTAAAAATAATGATTAAATAACAACGATCTACAGCTTGGCTGAAAAAAAAGGTATTTTTGTTTGTATTTAATGTAATAATCACGAAAAACTACTATAAATGCGTCGTTGCCAGCCCACGTTGGATGAACGCTCTTAAATCCAATGTGATGGAGGCGAGCCTATTGTCAGCAACTGGGCACCAACCCAGACCCCGAGCTACTACTGAAAAATTCCAGATAGAAAGATCCAATAATACTTCACCTGACCTGGGAATCGAACCCAAGACCTCATGCTCACCAGGAGAGTTTGCGACCACTAGACCAACGTGGTTATCCCGTTTTTTTACATTCTTCAATAATATTTAGAGCTCTTAAATTCTTAAGTAACTCTTCTCTTCTCTCTCTCTCTTCAACCCTTGGCCACCCAATGCTGAGTGTAGGTCTCTTCCAAATCTCTCCATTTTTGGCGGTTTTGTGTCATGGCTATCCAGTTTCCTCCGGCCACTTTAATGAGATCGTCTATCCACCTAGCCGGATGTCTTCCCACATTCCTCCGTCCCGTCCGTGGTCTCCACTCCAGCATTTTCTTCCCCCATCTTCCATCCAGTCTACGGCATATATGGCTCCCCCACTTCCACTTTCTTTTTGCTATTACTTCCGCTATGTCCATGAGTCTCGTCCGTCTCCGTACTTCGATAATTTTCACCGTAAGTAACTCTTAACTCGCACAAAAGCGTAGTTTTAGCGTCCCCACAATCAGATAGGTAGGTCACACGACAGCGACAAATGTGGCTGTAACTCACCACAGCCTCCCGAGATTTCTTATACACTGGTTATTACGGATATTACCTTCCTTCCACCGTGCCCTGGATGGCCCGGCTTCTTTTAACATTTTTATCTGCGATATTAAAGTAATTATTTAGCGTGTGTTGTAGCTTATATAGGAAGGTTCTTTATTAAAATGGGTAGGGAAAATGTGGGGTCATTTATAAATTGCATTTTTTTAAATGAAAGAGTATCCAAGTATAGTTAGTGTCAAAAGAAAAGGTAGAAACCATTATTGTCAATTTTACTTCCTTTTTCTATTTTAAAAAACAGAAGAAACGAAAATACATATTATGATAATGATATTAAATCAATATTGAAATGACATCCAAAGCATTATTGTTTCACAAACTATTTGAATAGTTTCAGTCTGAAAGACCCGATAATTATCCCCTTTTATATACTTGTAGACAACATTATTATATTTTAGTGTCGCAAAGTTTGTCAGCTTGACGCAAAATACGCGCTTTGACGTGGAGTTGCGGGCAACAGCCCGTATTAGTTATTACCTAGTGTCAGCTTCTCATCATCATCATATCAGCCGAAAGACGACCACTGCTGGACATAGGCCTCCCCCAAAAGGGGTGTTTTGCCATAATCGCCACGCTAGGCAGGTGGGTTGGCGATCGCAGTGTAGTGGTAAAATGCAAAGAGAACGCTGCTGCCCATTCTCTAGTAAGTCCCTTAGTCGCCTTCTACGACACCCACGGATAGAAATGGGATGGTGCTATTCTTTTACGTCCGGCACCACACGAAACAAGGGGGTTTTATTGCTTGTGACGTCCCGGCTATCGGGATAAGGCCATCTAAGCTTGATCACCACGCTGACTCAGTGCGGGTTAGTGATTTCAGGCCGAAGTCCAGGGTTTGCTCACGATGTTTCCCTTCACCGTCAGTCAGTGTCTAAGAGTATAGACTAACTTAGAAAGCCAGCAGCTGTCAGCTAGTATTTAAGTATATTTCACAACATAACACGCCTTATTTCCCCAAACGTTGGGCAGACGTGTACCCATAGTACACCCACTTTTTGCCAGTTATGTTCTAAATCACTTGTAATAGGGGCGACCCTATTGCCATCAACCGGCTACTGAGCATTCCAGATAGAAAATCAAAGGTCGGGCAAAATGTAATTGGGTTACACTTTGCCCGACCTGGAAATCGGACCAAGGACGTCATGCTCAACACTAGCGCTTGCGACCACTAGATCAACGAGGTAGAACGTATCTATACAACAAGGTGTAATTTTAATCACCGTTAACCTCATTTTTTTTTTTGGTTGGGAAATCATCAAATAACTTCTTCCGCTGTGGGTGGAGCGGGAGGGTATGTCAGACTTTTACTGACTAAAACCCACCCGTGTTCCCTCAGTTGCCTGTGTGCCAGGGGCCGCGGTATCTCTTTCGAACAACCCGCACCCCTGACCGTTAACCTCATAAGGGTTCATTGTACTCATTATTATGAACAACTTTTATTATGGGACCAAACATGAAATCGTGAAAAAAATCAGCTGTTCCCTACATTTATTATTTATTTTATAACAACTTAAACTTTTATTACAGGGTTTACCCTAATACGACAGTTAAGAACTTAAACTAATAATATAAGCTATATACATACAATTTAGAAAAAAATAAACTAACAACAGTATAATATTACATATAACATAGTTACTTACTTCTCAGTACAAACATAAACACAGACATACTTTACTTACATTAAGAAATAAAAAAAAATTAAGTATTATCTTGCTTGTAGCATAATATAAATAGTACCTAATACCCTTGCGAATTCACTCAAACAACATGTAAACACATCAATTTGAGTTTGAAGGTCGTTGATTATGCGAATAGCTCTGGTAAGGGGTGCCTTGGCAAGCAGGTTAGTTCTGGCTGTAGGCACCAGTAGTAGTGGCGGGCTGCGCTGCCTCCACACGTAGCGGTCTGGCACACACAGACTCAAGCGCTGCAATACTCCCGGGTTACTCTCCACTCCACGAAGCACCTTCACCAAGTAGGCGACCAGCGTAAACTCCCGCCGGATATGCAGTTGATTATGTTCGCATAACTCGTCAAAACAGCTGATTTTATTTTCGGTTTGGGCCCATAGTAAAAGTTGTTCATAATGATGAGTACAATGACCCCTTATGAGGTTAACGGCGATTAAAATTACACCCTGTATATAGGAGTATATTTCACTGTACCTAAATGAAACCCACATTGTATCTCGTTGAACAAGTTCCCGGATTATTATTGCATGAGACGTCCCATACTATGCAATAATAATAAAAAGAAATGTCATATTAGAACATCTTAAACCATACACTTTCCATATCGATTGTGCAAATCGATATTTCCAATTGAAAAGCTCAATGTAAGGAATAGCCCGGTCGTTATCTAAAGGCATCTATCTTGTTCGAGACGTTGGGAAGCGATTTTTCCCTATGCCTCCGACATGGAACAAATTATCATTCAATTTATATCAGTCGGTCTTTTATCGGTCCCATTTCCGACGTTAATAAGAAAATTTTCTGGTGAATGTTTGATGTGGCATTTTTTGTTCTATATTTTGGGGAAGAATAAAAATGTAGGTAAGTACTTTGTGCGATTAGAAAGAGTGAAAATATTTTCTTTTAGTTTTCCTTGTGAAACTATTAGGAAGATTGCAAACTAATACCAAATGAATGATCCTAAGCAATTTCTATGCATCAAGTTTATATTAAGTAATTAAGATCGTGAAAGGAACAATTCCTTCCAAATAAATTATTTGAGCTATAGCCACACAAAAACTTAACAGTTCATGTAATTCAACACTTAATGCTTGAATATCGTCAATGCTATCCTATGAACACCCAAAACCAAATTATGTATCCATGACCGAGACAACCAGAATATCCAAGAAACTTTTCTTACCGTCTGTTTTTCCTAAAGCCACATAATAATTGTATCAATTTCCATTAGAAGCTGTCCCAAAATGATGAAGAATATGATTAAGTTACCATAATTCGTCACCAGCTGTGTTCAAGTGCGGTTCTCAAATAAATTCTCATTTACAACGAGCAAGATATTGAAAAATTCAGGCATCTGGTAGCGCGACCCTTAATTTTATATTATCTGTTTAGGGACTGGTTTTGTTAATGCGGCAAATTATTCGTTGGCTTAAAAATCAAGAAAAATAAGAATTAAGTAAGTACCTGCGAGAATGTTCAAAGGCCCATGTCTCCACAATCAAAATAATTTGAGTCATGTAAAATTTTGTAAAACAGTATTATTGTAATAAGCATTGTTAATGCTTTCTTAGTAGTAAATCGTTTCTCTGAAAAGTCAATTAAGAATTTATTAATATTATTTGATTTTATTCTTGCTATAGGTAGGTACAGTGCTTATCTTAGTGATTCTCTTAAAAATACATAAAGGAATTATAACATGTTTGGTTTTCCCTAATATATATAGTATGTATCCCTATGTCTTTAATACAAGAAGAACTTTGCATTTCTACAAGCAGACTTTTATAACGTCTGTTAAGAAAAACATAATAAAGTCATGCTAAAGATTTAAAAAACTGTCACGACAAAGAAAAATGTCACCTTTAATAATATTAATTGTAGCCAAAACGCAGTGCTGGAACCACACCTTAAAGCTATACCGTGATAAACTTTATTATTTTCATTAAGGGCAGGTGATTCAATTAAATTAGAGCTCAAAACGATGCGCCACGCGTGCCTTATCATTAAAATTGCTAACTAAGGCGAGTGTATATATGCCTTAATATATATTTTTGTTGTTAGGTCACTTTCTTTTACATTATCTGAAGGAATAAATTAACTTAATTAACGATACTTTTGTCGTTCTATATAGATAGTTTGTTCGAATTACTTATCACAGAACTTAATTGAAAAAATATACTATATCTACCCAATAAAATTGACTTCTGAACTATCTGTAAATACGAGGATCGTATTTACTTTCAGTAAAAAATACTCCCGAAAACCTGTATTATATAAGTGTCCTTGTTATTCAACATAACAACATATACATATAAAACAGTAGTACACTCAAATCGAGGGGCAGGAATCTCACAAGTAATACTTTTCATACTTTTGTCCGAGATTTATGTTAAAAAGTTCGTCCATTTCTCATTTTTCCCCCTTATGAGACGGGCTTACTGTGTGAACGATTATCATTCTCATTTTTCTTAGCCAAAAAAAAACTTTCTTTTGTCAGTTACACCCGCGTGGCCCTTTTCAAAGTAGGAACAATGAGACGTTCTACATTTAGATGTTATGTTTATTTAAATTCGTGTTCTTATTTCAAAAGTCTTTGATTTTTTCCTGGTCCCTAATTTGAATTTATTGTCTTTGTAGTCGAGTCTATACTGTGTGGTCCTTGCCTAAGAATTAATCACCCCTTTTTTAGAAGGAGCGTCTAAGTGGCTGCCTCCACAATCCTTGGGGACGCCGTAATTTACTGTTAGTATTTATAAAAGTGTACAGGTGGACTCATAGCTACGTTCTTTCCTTTAGTACACGTATATTGCTTTTGATAAGTACTTAGTATCTCTCAGCAAGTATTTGACTGTCTTCCACAGGGTAAAATAGATGGAATGAGATGGGGACTGTAAAAGATAACCACACAATATATTTTATTATTTATTTTATATAACATCATTCCCAAGTGCTCATAGAGGTTGCCATAACAACCTACCCATACAATTATTTGTTCAAGTGTTCTCATAATTTTAAATAAATAATTCGACTAGGTTACTTTCGTTGTACGTATTTAAAGACTGGTAGTTACTTCATTGCTCCTCAAATCTGGAACGTTAAGTGTAAAATGTCTGTTACAGCTACATTCTGTGGGTCCGCCTAATTTACCTTTGGCAATGCAAATGTTTGGTGAACGGTACTTCTCATCTGTACTTTTTTTCTTACCTCTAGGTATTGTGTGAGTACCATATATCGATCTTATAACTCCGTATACGTGATTATCATTGTTAATAACTTCATTTTTATTATAATTATTAAAGGTCCTTTGGTACTGATCATTACTGTATAGCTCTTCTTGGTATTTCTTATCGATTTCTTTGTTATACATTATTGTTGCGTAGTTGTTAGGCTCGGAATTTGAATCGTTGTCTGTGCTTAGTGTTTCGTTGACGTATCGTTGTGACATCCACACGTATCTCGCCATGGGTTCTTCAGGACCCCATAATCGGGATGGGCGGAATGCTGAGACTAATTTCTGAAAATAATATGTTATTGTAAACATATGGCCTTTAGATGACAGATATTCTGGTCACAGAGTTTGATCAACATTTTTATAAATTGGTAGTGTCACATTTACATTTGTGTAAGAACTCAGACTGGTTACATTATTTAAATATTAGAATAAATAATTGTGTTAAGCATGGTTGTTAAGTATCCATGCTTGGCTCATCTTCTGGGAAGTAATAACAAGCTCCTGAATCATAAATTGATCAAAAATATGATTGAAAACTATACTCACTGTAACTAAATTAAACTGTTCCTCCTTAGCAACAGCTACTGCAGCTAGCATGACCATGACCACTAATATTACTACAAATACTGCTAACAAAGGCCAGAGCGTGTGGCCATTACCCCAGGATACCCTCAGTAAGGCCCGGAGCCACCAGCCCGAGACTCCGATCAAGAAGGCCGGGGTTACCCACCAAGTGGCTACCCAGAAGTATGGGAGCCTGATTCCGGTGAGGAATTCTATGTCTACTGTGAGGTAACACCATCCTGCAATGTAAAACAAGCAATTTTAGTCACTATATGAAACATAAACGAATGACAGAAGTACCTTTAGTAATAATGCTAGGGTAATTGACGAAATGGATGGAAGATCCATTTAACTAGGCACTAAAGTTAAATGTACTACCGAAAAAAAATTAAATTGTTCTCATCTGTCTGAATAAATGAGGACCAAACTTAAGCAATAAAACAACAAAGAAATTGATCCTTAGTAGACATTCTATGTGTGCCTTTTGTGAGTCATATTCTTTTCTCTGAAGAAGATATAAATAATAATATCGAACCTCATTTCCAATAAGTTAATTCAATCAGTACCAAAGATTTAGAAGCTCAGCTGAGTAAAACTTATCTCACCATAAATAAACACAAATCCAACCACCTCAACAGCGGTAGTGAACACAGCCAACACTGGTATGATTAGTTCGTCCAACATTGTGGCTACTTCCAACCCTCGAGCTAGTACTGCCACGGTGAGGGCAGTGCCCACTGCAGAGGAAGCGCAGGCGAAGACTCGCCAGTGGTCGCCTGTCATTCGATGGAGCTTGTCGTATACTGGGTATAGAAGTATCAACTGGAAAGTGTAGTAAGTTATGATTTAGTTTTCAGTTTTGAGAATAAAATGCAAATTAATGAGGAAAATATAGATTTTTGGTAATCAAACAAAATTTGTTACCTTTACTGTTAAAATAGTAATACCTGTCTTGGCCAAATAGTTCATACAAAAATCAAACAGAAAAAAGGACGTCCAGTTTCACCCCAATCTGAAAATTTCCGAGAAACCCTTCCAATTTTTCAAAAAATTTAAAAAAATCGGTCCAGCCGTTCTCAAGTAATGCATTTACCAACGCACAGCATTTATTTTTTTTTTTACATAATATGTAGATAGATAGATTATAGGCCTTTCTGTAAAGAAATATGCTAGGAACTAATATTCTAAATGGTCTAATTTATGGTTTTATCATCATTGGCCTACAGCAGTTCTCTGCTGGACAAATAAATATAAGTAGGCCTCTCTAATCGCAAGCGATTCAACTCAATCCTATGAATATATAGTAAAATCATAATTATCATCCGTGTGGTGCTGGCCGTAAAAGAACAGCACCATCCCATTTCTTCCCGTGGGTGTCAAAGAAGGCGGATAAGGGACTTACTAGAGAATGGGCAGCAGCAGCGTTCTCTATGCACTTGACCACCATACTGCGATTGCCAAGCCGCCTGCCAAGTGTGGCGATTATAGTAAATCTCCCCTTTTGGGGGAGGCTTATGTCCAGCAGTGGACGTCTTTCGGCTGACCATAAAGCTCAAAAATAGGTATATACAACAACAATGTCAACTGATATCTAGTGCCTGTTTAACCGCAATGTAAAATTTAATATTTTGGGCTAAGGTCGATCTGGTTTGGAAAACAGAACTTTGTACACAGATCTATTTTAACAGGCTCTTTTTTACTGCATTTCTAGCTGGAAATTTTATGACTTTGCCAATGGACAGATCGTCATCATCGCCATTGCCACTTGTTTAGTCTAAAATATTACCTGCGCGACGATTGTTGTTTCTAATACTGAGCCTATGTTCAATTTTGGCTTTACCATTTGCCGTAGGGCCTAGACAAATGAAAATCGCATTAGCGTTCTACAATTTTCATCTGGATTGACTTGTCAAGCTTTTCGGTAGCTTACGTGAACCCAAAAAAAATACCGAAGTGATCTGCTGTATGGATATTCCTCGTGCAGAAACCAGTCTCAGTCAGTCTAAATTAATAAGATACCATTGTTTGTGAACTGCAAATAAATAATTTGAAGTTTTGACTTTTCTATTATCGTTATCGCTGGAGAGTGCTATTCAAGGCCCTCAAATAAAGTCTTCCGCATAGTGTTGTTAGTTACTAATGTTTGATTTTCATCACATAGATTCCAATAAATAAAATCTTTGATACATACCACACTAATAATACCAGAAAAGAATACAATTCCAAAAGCAAGCAGAGGCCATTCCTTATTCCTCTTCTCAGAGACCGAAGATTGATATATTAGGACTAGAATTGATATGAAACTGGTATCTTTTCGGTTGGTTCCTCCGATGGACTCCCAAAGTAAGACCCACAGCCAACCCGCGAATATACTTGTCATTATTACTAGGGCTGATGTCCTGAAATGTGGAAATAAAATAAATAGGTTTTATAAAATCTTCTATACATTACCTACATAATATCACACCAGTATTCTTCAAAGGGAAGAACAGTTATATTTTTCCAGTTAAATTAGAGTTCGATGTATTCGTAATAGAACTAAACGTATAGCAAACAACCGGGAACAAATCCTGAATCCGGGCTGCTATTGAGAAATTCTGAATAGAATGACGCTTTTATCGGTCTAGCAATCAAACCCAGGACTCTATGCTTGCGACCACTAGTCTAACGAGGCTGTCTTTATCAAACAATTAATATGATAACAATATCATATTGTTCAAAAATACTAGTATGAAAACATTTAGGAACATTTACTTGTAAGTGATCATTGAGGGAAATCAATCTGTACAACCTCTATTTAATTACTCCAGTAAAGTTCACCTTTACGAGATTTAAACAACTGATAATACCTAATAACACAATAGATACAAGTTAGTAAATATCTTACCACCGAACGTCAGAATGTCTGTAAACAGATCCACCAGCGCTGGTCAGGTATCCACTGATAATTTGCGTTGACATTAGCGCCTGCACCAATGTACTGTGCCAAATGTAAGGCTGCGTAAGCGATGTCCATTGCACGCAAGATTCGAACATTGAATCGAGAACGGCGGTCTTAGCCAGAAATGAAGTCAGCAGTATGGCGATAATTACGACGATTATGACCAAGAAGGCGAGTGTCGTTTTCAAGGTTTTGTGGAGGCGGTATAAACTGAAAATGGAAAAATATTTGCATTTAAAATTAGTTTGTTGTCATAAAATTTAGTTTAGGGATCAAAAGACCAGATTATTGTATCAGGTTAGTAGTAAAATGGGCCTTTGATTGATCTACAAATGTTTTCAAGATTTATATCCTATCAAGCACTTAAAGTATTTTAAAAAAGTATTTAGTTTGCATAAAAAAGTATTTATATTCCTCTAAGACTTTGTTGTTTTTTCTTTTTACTTTTATGATATATAGGGATCGGATAATCGGATACATATTTACCTAAAGTTAATTTCTAGTTATGAAAATATGGAAGCGGCTGCTTAAAATATTTTTTTATACAAAAATCCTGGGATGCCAGCAACACCGTGAATGCATAACTAGTCAGTTGTATAGTATGGAAGCGACTTCTAAATGATAAGGATTGCATAACTATTCAGACGCATATTTATTAAAAATTAACCCCAATGGAAATTTGTTACCTATACCTATGTACCTAGGGTGTAAGTCTGTAAGAGTAGGGGTAGTGTGTCTTAGTAAAAACATTGTTTTTACATTTAGGTGAATATGCATCCAAATATCTGACCTCTATATATCACAGTTGGTGTGTAGAGTCTAGTCTTACCTATTATGTAATTAGAAAACAGCTTATTCTAATAAGTAAATATCTGTTTGCCATGGACCTTAAAACTTTTTGCAAGTGTGAGCAGCAAAACGCGCGCTCTGTGCTTTTTGTGTGTGTGTGTGTGTGTTTGTGCAGTGTGTGTGCTTTTTGTGTGTGTGTGTGTGTGTGTGTGTGTGTGTGTGTTTGAAGCTAGGCAGAGAACAAGCTTAGTACTTTATCAACAGGCTTGAACAGATGCTTCTGTCCAGCAATAGATGGCTGACCAGCGGGGTGATTACGTAAAACATTTCAACAACATTAATTGTGTTATTTAAGTTGTACAGAAGACAAAATTTTGTACCTAATATTGAAGCAATAGATTAGCAATATCCTCCTCAATTATTCCTTCCTTTAGATCCTTCTAAATTATTTATATTCCGAATGATAGTTTGTTACGCAATTAGGTTGCTGGTTGAGTGAAATAATACTCATCCAACTTACTGACATTTTTTTTTTTTGGGTGGGAAATCATCAAATAACTTCTCCCGCTCTGGGTGGAGCGGGAGGGCGTGTCAGACTTTTACTGACTAAAACCCACCCGTGTTCCCTCAGTTGCCTGTGCGCCAGGGGCCGCGGTATCTCTTTCGAACAACCCGCACCCCTGGCAGGCATCGGCCCTTGCGGGCCCCATCTGTTGCTGCTGACATCTCTTTGAGGCGCGCGTGGAACACAACGCGCCGTCGACCCGGGCTTGGTCCTTACCGGACAGCGAGCTACTCATTACCGCCGTCCGCAAGCCCGTGCCTACGGTGGCCGGGAATCAGCCTGGGATTCCCGACGCCCAGGGCGTCTCCTGCGAAGGCCACGGCTGCGAGGGCGCATGTACTGCATCTCCCTCACGTGCGCCGCCTCCCACTTTGCGAGTATGACTGCTTCGCTGAAGGAGGGGACTGCTAGCCATGCACTCTCGCTCCGTACCATGGCCTGGACCAGGGTGGGACGCGAGAGATCGCCGCCGCCGATCACCTCCACGAGGACACGGCGGTGCTCCGCCCAAGCCGGGCAGACCTCCACCGTATGCTCCACCGTGTCCTCAGGGCGATCTTCGCAATGGAAACACCCGGAACTTACTGACATAATAAATGTGAAAATTTGAGAGGATGGCTGGATAGATGTTTGTTACTGTTTCACGCAAAAACTGCCGAACGAATTTGGATGAAATTTGGCACACAGATAGTTTATAACCTGGATTAACACATATGGTAATTTTTATCCCGGTAATACGTTCCTGCGGGATAATTTCTGACCTTCACGCGGGCGATGCCGCTGGCAAAAGCTAGTCTCTTATATATTCCGTTAAAAGGTTTCACGTGCTCATTGTTCCGAGGCCTGCTTTGTTAGTTTCGTGAAATGCATGGCCGGTATGCACAATAGAGGTATTTTGACTAATCCTTCACTGTTAGGAATAGGGCATTCATAAAGGTTCTCTAAAACAGGTCACAGATTTGATGGAGCTTTATTTAATCCCTCACCTGGACCAAAATAGGTATTGAACAATTATTTGTGTGTTAAAAGAGTTTAGATGAGAATGTGAGTTAATTTTATCACATTTTTAGACAATTTTTATTGAAAGAATCGTATTTTTATCATCAAAACTTGACAGACTGTTCACTCATTTGTATTTCTCGTTCGACCCGACCGCATTTTGTTCACGACAATCACAACGCAGTCACGCGTACTTTATGCCGGAGATATAACAGTGCACAAGTATGTGCGCAGACACAGGTGTATTCTCTTTTTCTTTACACTCTTAATTTAATGGGATGGCAATCCAACACAGCCGGGGAGAGAATAGGCGCAAGATCAACGGCTTGACGTGCCTTCCAGAAATTCTTTACGGAGAAACCTAATAATTCCCGAACTGGGAATCGCATCGGACATCACGCTAAGCAGTCGCACTTGCGACCAACGAGGCAATCGCCGACGACGGCTACTCTTCAATATCGTGCCACAAAACACCGTATTTTCAGTTACTTGAAATATATTAATCTGATGAACCAGAATCATTTAGTTGTTCAAGGCAAATACTTGATTGAAAGCAAATATTGAAAGGAGTGTTTCGCCATCACACAGATAATTCCAGATAAGTTTTCGTTGTGTGTCTAAAACGAATTATTATAAATTAGTTTAAGTGTTTTGGAAATAAATAAACATTAATAACCATTTATCTGACACCCGGAAAACACGTCCCAATTTTGTATAAATAGACTCACACTTATTTGGCCTAATTTTTAGCACGTTCAACTTCTACAAATTATACTAATTGTGCTAAATGATTGTGTTGTTATTTCGTGTTTGTTCCAAAACAAAAGACAGACGAGACTATTTATTTTAAAAGTGAACCTAATTGGCCAACTTAAAAAAGTAATTACTAATGTTAGTGTCTACTAGTTGATGTAAACAAAACTAATTGTCTGCTCTTTGAAGTAAACTGGATTTGTCGCACAATTTTTATATTATTTTGTTTTATAAATAGTTTGTTCAAAATAAAGAAAGTACTTACTATTATTTTGTGTTTCTTTAGAAAGAAAGAAAGAAAGAAAAAATGTTTATTCTGAACAAACGAAACGCACTTTACAAAAAATCAGAATCAAAACAGACACAAAATTTAGGTAGAAAAAAACGTATTGTCCATTGACTGTTAATGTCAAGGCTAGCGACCATAGATAATATAAATGGATCTGGGATACAACACTTGTAAGTGTATATAATAACAATCAAAACATAAACAAAATGCCGATAGCAGAGTGCATTATTGACTACTTTTGTTACAAACAGACTAAAAATAATTATCAACTTGAACTTTTTATTTTTACTTAAGAATATTTTTTTTATAGTGAACAGCACGCTAATTGTCAAACACACTATTGCTAATCCATTGCTTCGTACTTAATTGTTCAACAAAATATGTCTACTCCACAATATAAATAACGCAATGAATGAAAAAATGAAATGAAAAAATGTTGACAGTACGACAGCGTACTGTCAAAATGGACGCCATTCCTATTGTTAGTGTTATACGCACCCTAAACAGTCGAAAACTATAGTGAAAGAAACTCTTTAGGCTTATTCCATTTTCTATTAGTGCTATTATAGAATAGTTTATGTACAGTAGGAATAGACAAACAATTACATATTCTTGTTTGTTCTAGGTTTCCGAAACCCAGCTCCCTAATTGCATAGCACACTATAAAGTAGAACCAGAATAATTTTGAAGGTTATTGCTAATCCATTGCCTTAAAAGCTCGATAAATGTGTCTACTCCACAACATAAATAACGCAATCAATGCTGTCAGAATGAAAGCCATTCCTATTGCTAATGTTATACGCACCCGGAACAATCTAAAACTATAGTGAAAGAAACTCTAAGCTATTTAATCTAAGTATTCAAGTGTTAAACAAAACTGAATGTTCTTTCACAAAATTTCCTTTTGAAACCCAAAGATATTTCTAATAAATGGCTTATTACAAACGAAGAAGGAAATATTACTTGTAATAAGAGTATTATTACTTACAGAATGGGCACGAAGAACCATAGAAGAAATATTAAAATCGCCATTATGCCGAGATACTGTGGATATTCCGTGAATGGCGCCAAAAACGTTGAACTGTAAGTTAAAATAATATCTGTTAGGATTATGGGTGATAATCGTGTTAAAAGGAATAGGATTTAAGTTGTACAGCTGTTAGACATTACATGAGTTTTTTATTAAAATACATAACATCAGGTTTGTTACCGCTGAAGGGTTTGGCATAGGTTTACAGATGTATAGTACACCAGTCATGTTTAAGTCCCATGTAATAGGGAACGAGCCTATTTCCATCAACCGGGCCTAAATCCAAACTCCGGAATGCTACTGAGAAATTCCAAATGGAAAAACCCAAGAACACATATGCCCGACCTGGAATCGAACCCAGGACGCCTTCATGCTCAGCAGTCTGAAACGTTTGTGACCACTAGACTGACGAGGCAGTCAGATAAGTTTTATTTAGGAACTAGCTGTGCCCGTGGCTTTATCAGCGTTTGTGTCGGAATTTATGCCCGGTGATCGTAACTGGGTTATGCAATAACATCAACTATCTGTCAGTGAAGGTCCCGTCAAAATCGGTTGAGCCGTTTCGTAGATTAGCCGGGACAAATAGACAGACACAAACATTTTTTTTTTTTTGTGTTCCTTATATACTTCCGCATTGTGTAAATAGCTGTTATTTTGACATTACAAACAGACACTTAAATTTTATTTATTTATGTAGGATGTATAGATTATTTCTAATTTAATATTATTATCTACTCAAATACAGTTTTCCAAAATAAGAACTATATCTACAGTCATATTGGTGAGCAGTTGAAGAGGTATATTTTATGTGGAATATTTTATGTTCAATTACTATACTTACTTAAAACACTCAGTTGCGTTCATTTTATTTTCATATCCGTTCTGAAACATAAAATAAATAGCTTAAAAATGTACCATTATTATTTATCAAACCTTTGCTAAAAATCGTAATGGGATAAGATAACAAATACAAATATACAACTAAATCGCCTTTGCAGAAAAATATTAATTGATCAATACCTGCGAATCAATAAATTATGACGCTGATTCAAGTGTCAAGATATGCATGCCAATGAACGCAATTGCTTTCTTTCTTTTACGGACCATAACGGTGAATTTTATTGATAAAAAATATGCAGGATGATAATTATTTCTCAATCAATAGATCTTTATACAGGGTGTCCCAAAAGGTTACGTAGCTGGGAAGGGGGGTGATAGGGGTGGTCACAAGGGTCACCAGAAAAATAAAAAATAAATCCCCTCTGGGTATTTAAAAAAATAAATAGCATATTTTTTAAACTAAAAACTCAACTTCCTCCAAGTGGACTGAAAAAAAAAGTACTATGCAACTCCGGCGAGTAACTTAAAAAGATAGGTAATTTTATTGCAATTCCAAAATGGTATAACACTTATTTGAAAAATTCATACTAGTGCCATTATTTTTTGAAATACCGAGAGGGGATTTATTTTTTTATTTTTCTGGTGACCCTTGTGACCACCCCTATCACCCCCCTTCCCAGCTACGTAACCTTTTGGGACACCCTGTATAATATTAATAATAAAAACAGGTAAAAATTGAGATTTTTAATGTAGGAGGTAATTTTCGAAAGTATTGATCAGTTTCTGAAAATTCTTTCACTAATGGGAAGCTACAGTATTGCCGATCTCGTAGGATATTTTAATGTTAAAACAAGAAATTACGAGGGTTATTCAATAAATACTTAGCCTACAAAAAGTAAACGAAAATTTTGGAAAAGTGGGAATTTATTTTTCAACATAGTCTCCTTTTAGTTCGATACACTTAGCCCAGCGATGCTCCAACTTTTTTAATCCGTCCGAAAAACAGTTTTTGTCAAACTCTGCAAAATAGGCCTCCGTGGCGGCGATGACCTCCTCATTCGATCCATATCTATTCCCGGCGAGTGATTTTTTCAGATTAGGAAACAGAAAGAAGTCACAAGGGGCCAAATCTGGAGAATACGGTGGATGGGGCAGCAATTCGTAGCGTAATTCGACCAATTTGGCCATGGCAACGGCAGACGTGTGAACCGGTGCGTTGTCGTGGTGAAACAGCACTTTTTTCTTCGCCAGATGGGGTCGTTTTTTCTTTAATTCGGCGTCGAATCGGCCCAATAAATCGGCATAGTAAAGCCCTGTAATTGTTTTACCCTTCTCGAGGTAATCGATGTAGATCACACCTTGTGAATCCCAGAAAACGGTGGCCATAACTTTTCCGGCCGATTTTACAGTTTTCGCCTTCTTTGGAGCACGTTCCCCGGTCTGGATCCATTGTTTTGATTGCTCCTTGGTCTCTGGTGTGTACCAGTGGATCCAGGTTTCATCGACGGTCACAAAACGACGCAAAAACTCCGCTGGATTCCGCTTAAACAGCGCCAAACACGTCTCCGATGTGGTCTCACGGTTGCGCTTGTTTTCTGGTGTGAGTAAACGCGGCACCCATCGCGCCGACAGCTTTCTCATGCCGAGTTCCTCGTGAAGAATATGATGCACCTTTCCTTCTGAAATGCCTACAGTCTCAGCTAGCTCCCGAACCTTCAATCGGCGATCTGCCAATACGAGATCATGGATTTTTTTAATGTTTTCCTCCGTAGCAGCTGTTTTCGGTGCACCTGGACGTGGTTCATCAAAAACCGACGTACGGCCACGTGCAAACTCGTTGAACCAATTCTTGACGGTGGCCATCGATGGAGAAGAGTCACCGTACACAGCATCCAAGCGCTCTTTGATTTCGATGCGCGTTTTCCCTTCCAAAAATAGGAATCGAATCACCGAACGATATTGCTCTTTTTCCATTTTTGTAAAACCGATCGACACGTTCGCTTCCATAAGTTGTCAAATTAAAACAAATGAAGGGATTGGAATGAAAATTTGAAAAAAGAATTAAAAAAGAATGTGCTACACTGTGGTAAAACTCTTTTGAAACTACAGCGCCCTCTGGCGATGAGGCTAGGTACTTATTGAATGCACCTCGTAAATAGCAGATTATGGATATTATTTTAAATGTTATCAAAAGCATGGCCAACATATTTTAAAAAAGTGACAGAATGTTGACATGCTAATGACATACATATGTGTTGTTGTCCATCTTAAGTTTTTGTATGACATTAGTACCGTATATTCAATATTGACATAGTCTTTATTATTTGTTTTCAGTTAATGTGTTGACGTGCAGTGTATTTTTTTTTATTTTAATGTTTTCTACTTTTATTAGCATCTATTGCTATTTATTATTAACTACTTTGTATTATAAAATGTGTGACTCTAGATAATTGTTTTTATTATCCAGGCTTGTTTTATTTTATTTATTTATTGTGACTTGGCTGGCTTGATTCCCTAATTGCGAACGTTGTACGCCCCCTGCCATAACATACCGCAATCTTTATTATCTTTATATTCCATTACTATTTTACCTAATTTACAAATGAAGAAATGACTTATGGCTTAAAAATTTACGCAAAAATAAATCGTTTTCGCATTTTCTCCTAAAACCCCTGCAGTTATTAAAATATCCCCCATTTTATAGAACAAAATGAGATACAAAGCGGCTTACCGGCGTTATGTGCAATTTAGTGCAATCCTTCAAAGGGAAGGACCCCTTGCCGATCCAGACGAGGTAAGCAGACGACAGAGCCACGTACATCATGTAGTACACGCAGCACACGTATGACGTCAGAACTTTTAAATGGCCGACACCTGGAAAAATAAAATCGATATTTTTATGATTTTGGATTGATGAGCAGAATTAAAACTGATTTATTTTATGTTGTATGTGAGTTTGTGATTAGTAACAAGGATGCAACAGACATCGTTAATTAAAATATAACATGTTTGTATAACAGACCAAGAACCAAGACGCCTCCGTGCCTTGGAAAGCACGGTTTGGGCTGTTTCCAACTGGTACGGGTCATCAGAAACGCAAAAGTCTGGCAACCAGTCTTACCAAGGGGCATCGTATTACCAGTAAATGGGTTGTGGAGGTCAAATAGGCATTCTGCCATGTAAAATACTTAGTACTGGTACTCAGCTGCAACCGGTAAGACGGGAAGCCGACCCCAACATAGTCGATGCACAGCAGATGATGGCGACAAGTTTGGATAACAGCAAGAGTTTAGTTTGTCATAATAATACGTAGAATCAGGATCAAAAACCCAATAACTAACGACACGAAAAAACCGTCTAGTATTTTATCGAACCAGAATTTGAAAGCACAAAAAAATCTCTGATCGGCAAATAATGAACTAATCATAAATATTAACTTGTTTAAGAGAAGTCTGGGAATATATGGCATCCGGAATGGAATGTGATTTTTTTTTATAAAGAAACTAGCTGACCCGACAAAAATTGTCCTGTCTGAACTATGAATATTGAATTCGCATTTTATATTTATATGTTACACGCAACTTGCTTATTTTTTTTCTTTCATAAGAATCTTCTCCTGACAATAACAAACACAACCAATAAGAATTAGAAAATCCGGGCCAACCGTTCACGTATGATGCCGTGACCAAGGGAAATAGGGATTCATTTTTATATATACAGGGTGTTTGGCAGAACGTTGAACATACGAAAATGGTGGATAGGTGGGGTCATCTGCTACTTACTCAGCCCTAATTTATTTGGCCCTGGATATATTAAAAAAAATTTTTTTTAGCTTTCTTCTAGTTTCACCACTTATTAACTTTAAAGTGTAATTTTTATTAAAAATGGGTAAAACAGGCAATTTATTTTTTAAACGCAAGTCGAAATTAAAATTTAAGTATTTTTTACATCTTTCTGTAAGTTTGAGGACCCATTACCTTTTTTCTAGCTTACATCTGAATAAAGCAATCCTTTTTTAAGAATCTGCCTAAAAATTACACTTTCAAGCTAAGAAAGTGGTGAAACTAGAAGAAAGCAAAAAAAAATTTTTTTTAAATATCCAGGGGTCCAGGGCCACATAAATTAGGGCGGAGTAAGTAGCAGATGACCCCACCTATCCACCATTTTCGTATGTTCAACGTTCTGCCAAACACCCTGTACAGAGGTGATGACCAGATTTCCAATTAGCAACTGTTATTTTTGTTTCTTTATGCGGGTAAAAAGACCAAGAATATACTCCAAAAACTAAAACACATAAGAAATACCACTGCAGCTATGCGAACATTATAATCGGATTTAGCGCTGTACACACAAGGTAGGGAGCTGAGTTTTATCTACCTGTAGGCTTAACTTGATACCTGTTTGTACCTACTATCGCCCTATTTGTATTCTACATGTTAACATAGCATACATACGTATTCTGCTTGTGTACCTGGAAAGCGGTTTTAGTGTAAGTAGTTGGTAAGTCAACGTGAGGATTAAATAGTTTTTAAATGACCTTTTGGTGTTATAGTCGGTCGCAGTCACTCTTCATTTTTTCAATGAAGGCGTACTGCAAACATTTGTGGTAGCTAACTTCAAGTTAGCAAGTTGCAATTTAATAGTTCATAATTTTCTGTCAAGTAGCAATTCCCATCAACTGCCAAGCAACGGAGATAGTTAACCATAATACTCTACCAATGTATGGGCTTTCGATCGCAGTGTTTTTTGATCACAGGACCATAATCGACTTGGAGTGGCTTATGGTTACATAATAACAGCAGCTAGGGTCGATGCATAGATGTGTTACCATTTAACATACCAAGACCCCTCCGTGCCTCAGTGCTCGTAAATCCGTTGGTCCCGGCTGTCATTCGTGGGAATTTAACAGTCGTAACGGGTCGCCAGAAGCCTGAAAACCTGACAGCCAGTCTTACAAAGGGGTATCGTATTACTCAGTAACTGGGTTGTGGAAGTCAGATAGGCAGTCGCTTTATGCAAAATAGGTACTGGTATTCAGCTCCATCCGTTTAGACTGGAAGTCAACCTCAACATATCAGGGAAACAGCTAAGCAGATGATGAGGATCAATAATCACATTTCCTAACAGAAAATTGTACTTTACGAGAAACACGGAACAATACCGAGTTATAAAAGTAGTATAAGTACAGAAATACGGTATTCTCACCTCTCAATATAGGCACAGCTCTCCACACCCCCACAGGATCCTGCTGGCTCAACTGCCCCATGGCAAGCTGCAGCAGTGTCGTGGGCAGTCCAACAGCGAGCAGCCAGAAGGAGTAGACTACCAGGTAAGGAACTGCTCCATATCTGAAGGCCTCCTTTGGGAGACGGACTGAGTTGAACAGCGTCAGAGATATGGCTATGGTGCATAGCTGTGTTTTTATGAACTCGCATGTTGATTTTATTGTCTGAAAAAGAAAAAAAACTAGGTTAGTAGTTATACAAAGTATTGGTATTCAGGGCCCCGAATATTTTGTAAGGTAATTTTTTGGGTACTTAAAAGATGCACCCATCAAGTAAAATGGGTAAAAACATAATACTGCTTGGTTGGTATTGTCGCAACCGCTACGGCTGAGCGGTTCTGGATTCGATTACTGGGTCGGGCAAATTGGTATTAAGTTTTTCGATCTGAAATTTCTCAATAGCAGCCCAAGATCTGAATTGGTGCCCGGTAGATGGCAATAGGCATGTGACTTAAACATAACTATTTTATAACTGATATGTAATCCAACTAACGGTATCTTTTACATTCTTTTAATTACTCTGCTAGTGCTGTGCACTTCTGTAAGTGACTAATTCACAATTCCTAAAACTGTTTGTAATTTTTGTTTGTGTTTGTCTTAGTGAACAAGACATTGAAGTGCCTTAACAATAAATAAATAAATAAATAAATAACTAGTACGGATATACTATAGATACACCTCCGCTTAACTTTTCAGGGAATACAGGTGTTTTGTTTTGGGTGGGAAATCTTCAAATAACTTCTCCCGCTCTGGGTGGAGCGGGAGGGCGTTACGGACTATTATTGACTAAAACCCACCAGTGTTCCTTCATTTGCCTATGTGCCAGGGGCCACGGTATATCTTTCGAATAACCCGCACCGCTGGCAGGCATCGGCCCTTGCGGATCCCATCAATTGATGCTGACATCTCTTTGAGGCGCGCGTGAAACACAACGCACCGTTGACCCGGGCTTGGTCCTTACCTGACAACGAGCCACCGATTATTCGCCATCCGCAAGCCCGCGCCTACGGTGGCCGGGAATCAGCCTGGGATCCCCGACGCCCTGGGCGTCTCCTGTTGCGATTAGGGTCATGAGAGCGTATATACTGCCTGTCCCTGACATGCGCCGCCTCCCTCTTCGCGAGGATTTCTGCGTCGCAGAAGGAAGTGACGGCTATCCAGGGAATACAGGTGTGACGTTACGTTAAATATTGGGTAGTTATCTAAATAAATAAAAACTTAATTCAGTTAAAAAAAAACAAGCTACAATATTTAAAAAAGTCGTTACAGATTACATAGGAGCCTTAGGTGCTGCATTTTAGCAAATGCCCAGGACCCCACAATATGACAGTCGGGACCGACAACTTAACGTGCTTTCCAAAGCACTGAGAGATCTTGGTATGTCAAGATGGTCACGCATCCACGGAACGACCACGGCAAGCGTAGTTTTACATGATCAATCGATCCGTGTAGCTATTATTATTTACTCACAAGACTTTTTTAGCCACTGCCACATACATGTATGTTTATTTTGAGTTCTTCTTCCGGTGCAAACCGTCAGTGTGTTTTAGCATTACTGATGTCAACTTAGTTTTGCCGACGCGCGACGTTAACGGCTCCTGCGAACAGGCGCGACGTGACAGCGCTTCGCGAGTCACGTAGAACAATTTTTACGAAAACTTCAGGGAAATTGTTCTACAAGTATCGCATCGCGCGTGTATAAAGAAGCCTTTAATATCAGCAAATTGCTTTGCAGCCAGATAGCTACCTTTCCAAGTCCCTGATCTACACGAACGACAGCACTCCGAACGTTTTTTGCATGAAAGAATGCATTATGGCGGAATCTTCAGCGAAGGTAGCTACTGGATAGTATAGTTAAAGAACTTGCCATACAATTTGACATTCATTATTGCAAAATTATTCTCGTCAGAAAGGCTTTATTTTTTCCTGGACGGTATTTTTTCCTAGCTACAATGTCTCTATCTAATAAGCTTAGAATGTTCTCATTTTATAACAAGCTTTGTTGTGTTAGGGGCTTATAATAAAAAGATTTTGCATTCAGAAAAAACGCCGCATTTATTACGAAACATTAACACATTTGCGTCAAGTTCTTAACATTGTGATAATAATTGAACTTCCTACTTAGTAGCACGGGCCTCTAATTAGAGCAGAACAAATCTCTTTGACATCTCTAACAGGCATATCTTTTTAATTAGTCAAATGCCATTGTAGTAGGAGGGAGCTCAGGTGCAAGGTTTTTAAATAATTTGCTAAGGCTGACTGTACTTTTGCAACGATCCTTAGACCTGTTCTCCTAAATCGTTAGACAAAGAAGACATTTTTCTACAATTTGTTGAAGGGCTATCTTGAATAACTAATTAAACTGATTTGGTTTTTATCTAAGTAGTTATCTCGAGACGACAAGTTTTTGGTCGAGCATATGTTGTATTAAATACCTTCGAGAAAAGATGGTTTCCATGACATCATTCTGATGCAAGAAGCCGCCCATATCTTCCCGTGGGTGTCGTAGGAACTAACTAAGTAAGGAACTTACTAGAGAATGGGCAGCAGCGTTCTCTATGCATTTTACCACCATACTGCGATCGCCAACCCTCTTGCCAAGCGTGGCGATTATGGCGTACCCCCACAAATTGGGGGAGGCCTATGTCCAGCAGTGGACGTCTTTCGGCTGAAATGATGACTATGAATAACAGCCGCATGGGTCGATCAATTAAGTTAAGCTACAAGGCAATTAGTCCTTTCGCGGTTGATCCGTGGATGGGCGACCATCTTTACATACCTCCCCTTGGAAAGCACGTTATGGTGTTGGTCCCATCTGCCATTCGTGGACAACCAGTCTTACCAAGGGGTATATTAGTACCCAGTGACTCGTTTGTGTAGGTCAGATAGGCAGTCGCACCATGAAAATATTGGTATTCAGCTGCATCGGGTTTGACTGAAAGCTGACCTCAATATAGTTGGGAAAAGGCTAGTTATATGTTAATGATGATGCCCATGTTGCTGAAACCCATAGCTAGGTTAGAGAGACAGCTACTTATAATACACATGGATAGCATTCCTTGTGGAGGCGGTTGGTGGCGCGGATCTCTCGCGTTCGGCCATGGCGAGAGTGCATGGGTAGCCGTCACCTCCTTCTGCAAAGTAGTAATGCTTGCGAAGAGGGAGGCGGCGTACGTGCAGGAGAGGCAGTATATGCGCCCTCACGGCCCTAGCCTCCACAGGAAACGCCCTGGGCGTCGGGAATCCCAGGCTGATTCCCTGCCACCGCAGGCGCGGGCTTGCGGACGGCGAGTAATGGCAAGTTCACTGTCCGGTAAGGACCAAGCCCGGGTCGACGGCGCGTTGTGTTCCACGCGCGCCTCAAAGAGATGTCAACACCAAGTGGTGGAGTCCGCAAGGACCGATGCCTGCTACGGTGCGGGTTGTTCGAAAGAGATACTGCGGCCGCTGGCACACAGGCAACTGGGGGGGTTTTAGTCGGTAAAAGTCTGACACGTCCTCCTGCTCCTACCAGAGCGGTAGAAGTTATTTGATGATTTCCCACGCGAAAAAAAACTGATGAAGAGTCTGACGGAAGAATCAAATGAGACGACTGGAATCATAATTCTATATGGTACGCTGACGTCAGCCCATAAGGTTTTGGTACTACTGTAAATGTAATGTAACGTTTCTGTAAATATTTTCAGAGGTATGCTTAGTATGTTCCACTTGTAATTCTTGCTGATCTATTAAAATTGGTACATCTGTTGTTTGTTATTAAATCTCGAGCTAATTTCCTAGCCTTGTGTAACTATCAGTATCTTTTTTCTCCAGTACAACTATTGCGTCAGAGCCCCGGTTCTCCAGTTCAGTGGTTTAAATCTGTCAGTTTCTTTGTCAAGTTGAAATGAACTTAACGTTTCGTCATAGTTCCGATGACAAGTGATCGATTACGTGAGATCAGTGCAGAGGCAAGTGTTTGGTTGTGTAATTGTTTGGTTTCTGTTGGTTTTTAAATGACGGAAAAATCATGAGAAGAATCACTTGAAATTACGAGTTCTACTGCTATCCGGAAAAAAATCCTGAAGAATAAATAGATAGACCTTTATCATTTTGATGCGAATATTAAATGATTAAATTAAGCACACTTACTTGGTCAAGGCGTTAGATTAAAAATGATAGGAACACAACATTTTTATTTATTTACCTTAGTGTTGGGTGTCTATTCAGTTTTACAAAAGGTTTAATTAATTTTATAGTGAAGAAATGTGAAACATTAACTTTGTGAAATACAATTAAATACATTAAATATTTAATATATGCACAAGAATCTTTGTGCAACGTCCACATCCTGCCGTTTGCTAACGGTACAGTAAGCAAACAAAAAACACTAAGAAATGACTTCTTAATTAAGTAAATACTTGTTTTAATTAATTGCATTCGTGTTTTTTCAGTCTTACTCAGATCAAGCTACAAAAATGATGAATATAATAAAATTGCATTATCATCATCATTTCAGCCGAAAGACGTCCACTGTTGGACATAGGCCTCCCCCGGGCTCCTCCACTTCGACCGGCCTTGTGCTTCCCCCTTCTAGCGGATTCCAGCGGCCTTCACAAATTGCAGCATATATTATATATTAATCAAAATAACTACCTTGGAATAGTAAACAGCTTAAAAAAAAAAAATGCTAACCTTGAAACAGTTTTCACAATCATAAAGTAGATCATTCAAAGCATTTTATCAAACTTTCATTCTTCGTTCTCGGAAAATTTTAGTCCACTTTCTTCGATCTCTGAACTTCATTGAGACTGAATATGATCGCAAATTCGCAACCAATGCTTTTGATTGTATAAACAAATATCGCTCGTATAAAGCAACCACGACCAACAGACGGTTGCATTCGTGGCCACGGCCAAGAGTTAATGAACTTTACCTACAGTTAATACCACATAATTACTCCCAATAATTTACTTTTCCGTTAGTCCAATGATTTATCGAATGGATACGTCGGACATACCTTACCGCGTTTGAAAAACAGGTATAATCCCGGAAACGTACTACCCACGTCACGATATATTGTTTTTATTTGCTATACCTTACACTTACGCATCAGTTACTTTTTATTTTTCCATTCGCTCCATTTTTAATCGACTTCAGATAGGAGGAGGTTCTGAATTCGTCTGTATGTTTTTTACGCGATATCTCCGTCAATTGCGAATGGATTTCAAAAATTCTTCTTTTTAATGGATAAAGGTATGCTTCAGGGCCGACTTTGCTTCGGTAGTTCGTGCGTTAGCCTCAATAATACGTTTTTAATCCACTGTATGTACCTCGATGATATACTGCTGCTTCCTGTCACTGTTTTTCACATAGGAAGTAGTGGTATACGAATTAGTGTGGGGTCTACCCCACACTAATTCGTATACCACTACTTGAACTATAACTAAAAAGTGAAAAATAAAAACGTATACTTTATACTAGTAGATATCTAGGAATGTAAGTATATTAGATGTGAGTCAGAATACTGATGCGCAGTTTTGTATAGTCCATTTAAATGTAAGTAGGCTGTCTTTTGTTTAAAATTGCAATGTTCTGTTTTAAATGTCTAGTAGGCATTTTTATATATGACTAACACATTGAGTGTTATGCTAGATGTAAAGTAACTGCAACAATAAATATGTATTTAATGTTGTATCTGCTATAAGGCATTCAATGTGTGTTTAAAACTATAAACATTGTAAATGGTTTTTAACAGAGTTGTATTAAAAAGTGGTTGTAACAATATAAACTAATTTATGTAATAGAATTCTGAACGGGCAAGCATTTAACAATGACCATGTAACTTTGTGTTCGATTCAGAGCGTTAGGAGGCCTATGTCCAGTAGTGGACTTATTTGGCTGAAATGATAACTTTATCATTATAGTCTATTCGCGTTAAGAAAATAGTGTCTCACATTACAAAGCCGTGTTCAAGTTGACCAGTTAAAGTACGCTCTTCAGTCATACACAATTATTTACTATGATCTAATTGGTCAGGAGGCGTGGCTAAGCTGAGTGACAATGAGGAGTCACTATTTTCTTAATGCGAATAGACTATAGTGTAAGGTACTTATCATACAAGCATTATCAGCTTCCCTATATTATTTGGGGTTGGCGCAATGCGTTTTCTTCCTCCAATCTCCCCTGTCAAACTAATGTAACAAGTAATGAAACACTCTCTTCTCTTTAATAACCTTCCTCACACAATCCGTCCATATTTTCTTTGGACTTTTCTCTCATTCTCCATCACCAAAAATTTATATTTATCACTCTTTTAGTCATTTACGTTTCTTCCTTCCGCTTACCATACCAAGTCAAGCGATTTTCTTTCCACATTTCTGCCACTTGTAGGTACCACATTCAAACTTCCCCTCATTTAAATACCTATTTATTATGTTCGACTTTTAATTGTATTCAGTAACTTAACAGTTCAAAAAAAAAATGTTACCATACTAAAACTAATATAGTTGAGGTAGTGAACGATTTTGCGTAAGCAGCGAATGATAAAAATGGTTTCATTTAAAATTAAACCATTTTATCATTAGCTACAAAACTTTAAAAAAATATGTGTGAGATATGGAATACAAGAATAATTAATGATTTATTAAAATAACTAATTTCTTCGTTTTTTTAATTTCTTCTAATAGACATAAACTATTTATATGACCTTATATAAGACCTTTTTATAAGACCTTTATATGACCTTACTACTGAAAAACAAAATATCTAACAAAGTCTACAATTTTTTGTAGTGTGTATTATCATGTTTTTAAGACAAGTTAATAAATTTAAAAATAAAAAAAGCATGTAAGTACATTATTTCAAGTTCAGTCTGTAAACTAGCATCTGCTAGTTTACAGACTTCAATAGTGATGAATCATTGTTGAATATTATGGGTTAATAACATGATGTTTAGCAAGACTTCGCTTTTGCATTCCGTTGTAAGTTTTCATATGTATATTGTCAGGCCCGTGAGATTCTCCAGTGTTCGAGCTCAGGATACGACTGCACGCAATTAAATAAACACGTCCACGAGTATCGGATCATTCCATAATGTTTGGTTTTTATTATTTTTGTATTTCGTTCTTAAAGTGTCATGTCACACATTAGCTTCTGATACGCATTTCTGTGTTACTAATATTTTAAGCATGTTCTTGAAAATCTGAAATAAATTAATTTAATAATAGTAACATAAATTCTTCTTTTAAAGTCGCGTCGCGCCTGCCTATGGAAGCCTTCATTCAGCAAAACGAGTAAAATGGTTATTTATTTCAAAATGCTATTTGTGTATCCAATGATCGCTTTACTCTGGCACCTGAATGGTCTCTGACTCCCGGGTCTCCGCCATTTGACTTAGGTCTTCAGACAGTGACGTTCAGCTTTACTAAATGTTTTTGATCGAATCGATCATTTGAGTTTTAGAATTCGATACTAGGGATACTTTTAGCTTGATTCTGGCAAATAGTAAATAGTTACCTCTGACTATCAACTACGCTGCCTGCTTGTTTGTAACTGAACAAAATACTCAAATAAAAAGCTAACATCAGAATAACAATTATTACGCTATTTGACTTAAGTCTTCAGGCAGCTAGTTCAGCTCGACTAAATGTTTTTGATCGAATCGATCATTGTTTTTGGAATTTGATCATTATAAGGAATATCTAGGCATAGTTTTTCCTTGATTCCGGAAAACATGTATGATATCTTCGTTGAAAACGAATCAATTAACGTCATTTTATGTTTCCATTGTTGTCATTCACAATTCTCAAAAGTACTACGAAGCACGTAAACAAAAAACTGTTACTTCGGAATGTAAACAATACGTTCTTTGTATTGGGCTATTGACAATGTTTTCGCATACTCGCTGGTGTAGGGCTGGTTTTGAGAAACGAAGTATGCTATCGAAATAAATTGTTTGTACAATGGAGCATAAGACTAGTCTTTAACCGTACACAAACTTCCGTATTCCATAGTAGCCTAGAATCTCAAAAAAAAGACAGTAGAACCGTAATATAATACTGGCAGTGTGAGTGAAATTTTTGAGTTTTTGACACTCGAATTAAAATCGCCATCTTGATCAGCGGGATAATGGCGTAACTAACACTAACAGAAGAAATGGCTACCATTTTGATAGTTCCACAACATTCATTGCGTTATTTATGTTGTGGAGTAGACAAATTTTTCGAGCTTTTAAGGCAGTGGATTAGCAATAAGCTTCAAAATTATTCAGGTTCTACTTTATAGTCTGTTATGCAATTAGGGAGCTGGGTTTCGGCAACCTAGAACAAACAAGAATATGTAATAGTTTATCGATTCCTACTGCACATAAACTATTCCATAATAGCACTAATAGAAAATGGAATAAGTATGCTGGCGTAGGTTTGCCTGGTGTTTTTGAAATTAAATAATCCTACTATATAATCACTGCATAGTATAAAACAAAGTCGCTTTCTCTGTCCCTATATCCCTATGTATGCTTAAATCTTTAAAACCACGCAACGGATTCTGATGCGGGTTTTTTTAATAGATAGAGTGATTCAAGAGGAAGGTTTATATGCATAATACACCGACCTCCACGCGGGTGAAGCCGCTGGCAAAAGCTAGTAATATTATAAATGTGAAAGTTTGTGAAGATGTTTGGATGTTTGTTACTCAAACACGCAAAAACGGCTGCACGGATTGGCATACAGATAGCTTATAACCTGGATGAACACAAAGGGCACTTTTTATCTCGATAGTACGTTCCCGTGGGATAATTTTCGACCTCTACGTGGGCGAAGCCGCTGACAAAAGTCAGTAATCAATATTAAAGAATAACATCACGAAAAGTTATAGTTACAGCCAAATTGAATCCATTAGAAGTAAAAAACAGTCACCTGCCTAGCTTGTCCCCAACTATGTTCGGTTTTTTTTTTGGGTGGGCAATCATCAAATGACTTCTCCCGCTCTGGGTGGAGCAAGACGGCGTGTCAGACTCTTACTGACTAAAACCCACCCGTGTTCCCTCAGTTGCCTGTGTGCCAGGGGCCGCGGTATCTCTTCCGAACAACCCGCACGAACTATGTTAGGGTCGGGTTCCAGTCTAACCGGATCCAGCTGAATACAAGTATTTTACACGGAGTACCTTCCTGACCTCACAACCCAGTGATTAGGTACTACGATACGCCTTGGTAAGACTGGCTGTCACAATTTCGGACTTCTGACAGCCCGTAACGACTGTCAAAGATCAACGAGGCACAGAGGGGTCTTGGTATGCCAAGATGGTCATCTATCCACGGACTAACTAAGAACAGTAATCTAGGTATATAGCATAAAAAGGAAATGCTTTTTGTTGGTAAACGCATGTCTTGAGAATGGCTAGACCGATTTGGCTATATTTGGCTTAAAATTGTTTTAGTAGGCTGAATTAGGTTTTTATGGAAGAGTTTAATTCCTAGTGTCTTTAGTGTCGCTGGCAAACAAATATTATACAGATTTAAAGACACCGACTTCCGAAAGTAAAGTAATTTTTCAGTTTGTTTTGTTTTTTTTGTTTTTGGAACCGTGTTTGTTTTTTCAAACAACGCGCCGTCGACCCGGGCTTGGTCCTTACTGTAAAGCGAGCTACCTATTACTCGCCGTCCGCAAGCCCGCGCACGGTGGCCGGGAATCAGCCTGGGATTCCCGACGCCCAGGGCGTCTCCTGCGAAGGCTGCGGCCGTGAGGGCGCATGTACTGCCTCTCCTTACGTGCGCCGCCTCCCTCTTTGCGAGCATCACTGCTTCGCTGAAGGAGGTGACGGCTAACCATGCAAAGTTAAAAGATGTTTAAACGTCAAAAATGTGTGGTAAATCAGTCGCTAATCATTACCTACTTAACTTAAGAAATGTTTATAAATAAGAGGGATTATTTTACACATCCATTTAGGTGCAGATGCATTCATTATAAATCTATGTTACATTATACATAACATTTTATTACATTAACAGCTATTTTACTAGCATTAATTATGTGCATTACTTAGTCATTTGGAATAGTTAGGAAATAAAAAGTAATGCTCTAATGGTTAGAGAGTGAATTGACGGCGCACGCGATCTTCTTTCGACAATCACTCATTAGTTAGTATAGACTGTTTATGATTTACTACTTTCTGTTATAAGTATGTTTGCACGCAAATTTTCTTATATAAGACTAGCTTTTGCCAGCGGCTTCGCCCGCGTGGAGGTCGGTGTATTATACATATAAACCTTCCTCTTGAATCACTCTATCTATTTAAAAAAAAAAACCGCATCAAAATCCGTTGCGTAGTTTTAAAGATTTAAGCATACATAGGGATATAGGGACAGAGAAAACGACTTTGTTTTATACTATGTAGTGAAGATTAGCTGTTAGTGTGACTGGTATGTGTGCCATCAGTAGTGTCTTCTTAGCGATTATTTGCATAATACTGTGAACGATCCTAATGATGGTTGGCATATACATTTCTGCGAATGGACTAAACGGTCTAGATATTGCCTTTCTGAAGTTGCATTGAATATTGTTGAATTGCCAAAACGATTGTGTTTCTGAGTGGGCTACGCAAATAGGTTGCTATTATTATTATAACCTGTAGTGGTAGGAAAAAACTACTGATCGCCACGTGTATTCTTTATACTAACACCTGGTGTTCTTCCTTCGCATGCAAGCATTTTTTGTGCACCATGTAAGCACTTGACGTTGCATAAAAAACAACGCATATTTTATTAATGTAACATAACATCACGACTTGTTTTCCAGAAGGCCTGGGCAGAGGTGTACCTATAGTAGACCCACATTAGTCTGATTATCTCATGTAATAGGGGGCGAGCCTATTGCCATCAACTGAGAACAAATACAGCATTTCTCAGTAGCACTCCAGGCTGCTACTTAGAAATTCCAGGTAGAAAAACCCACTAACAATTTACCCGACCTGGGAATTTAACCCAGGACGTTCATACTAACTGGTACCGCTTGCGACTACTAGACCAGCGAGACAGAAAGTGAACCACACTTATAAAATATAGGAGAAAACTGCAACGTTATTGTTTAATAAGGATAATTTCTGAAATTACTGTTTTGATAAAAACATCCTATGCTACTAGTAGGCACTTAGTCATAAAGATTATATGAAAAGAAAAAGCAACTAAACTATACTATTCTAAATGGATTCGATTTCCGACACAAAAGAAGAAATGAGTGAGTTTCCAAATTATTATAATAATATTATGTTACTTTGCAAAAGAGAATATCTTCTTATCTGTTAATACAAGTGATTAGATCGTAGGTATGGTTATTATATTGTAAAAAAACAATAAGCACTTAAAACCAGCTACTAACTAATGCAGCATTGCTAATGATCTGCTTGGCATTGCAAACAAATCGTGAACAGCAAATTAAATAATAATATTATCATCACTGCATGGAAATAAAATGATTCCATAAATTATTTAAAAAATAACATACCTAAAGTAAAAACCTTGATTTTAGAAAAAGATAAGGTATGAACTTTTGAAAGTAAGTAACTATACTTACATAAAATATAGGCTGGCCACGTTCAGCCTGCGTGAGGATAATTTGATAAAAAATAATAACGTAATAATTATCACGAAAACATGCTATCTATCATTTACATACATTTACGGATAATTCAGTCATGAAAAAGGTTCCGACATGTGACATCTACCAGCCCGCACTGGCCCGCGATATGGATTATGACCTACTCCCTCTCACGGAAAAGAGGCCTGTGTCAAATCAGTGGGAACGGGACAGACTGACTACGCAAGCGTATTCCTCACGCCTTTGCAGGAGACGCCATGGGCGTCGGGAATCCCAGGCTGATCCCCGGCCACCGTAGGCACGGGCTTGCGGACGACGAGTAACGGGTAGCTCGCTGTCCGGTAAGGACTGAACCCGGGTCGACGGCGCGTTGTGTTCCACGCGCGCCTCAAAGAGATGTCAGCAACAACTGATGGGGCCCGCAAGGGCCGATGCCTGCCAGGGGTGCGGGTTGTTCGAAAGAGATACCGCGGCCCCTGGCACACAGGCAACTGAGGGAACACGTGTGGGTTTTAGTCAGTAAAAGTCTAGCCCTCCTGCTCCACCCAGAGTGGGAGAAGTCATTTGATGATTTCCGAACCAGAAAAAAAAAGAGTATTCCTCACACACGTCATAATTGGCCCATAATGTTGCCCACTGCTTGGACAAATACCTCCTCTCTCTGTACTGAGGGACCGGGCCATAATCCGTCACGCGAGCCCACTGTGGGTTTGGTGGATGTCACAATACATGTCTTCGAAATTTTGGTTCTTGGACATGTCGGTTGGTCACGATGTTTTCCTTCAACGTTAAGAGAGCAGTGGTGATGAAGTTAAATACAAAAAGTAAAGGTCTGCCTGGGTTCGAACTCACGACCACTTGGCTACTACCGGTCAATGGTATGCCTGCTTATGCCTACGCTAATGGAAAACCTAGTTTTCTAAATTTTCTTCTTGAATGGAGCTCCAAAATTTAAAAAAAAAATCCGACCTCCCATACAAAATCGATCAGCTGACTATTGATTTTGTCCGATTTTTTTTGTTCATATTTCGACCCATGTTTCTTGGAGAAAGTTGTTCAATTTCACGGGTACTATCACCCTGAAAAATTTGGACGGTGACTAAAAAATAAGCCTGTATAATGTCCTGTTATATTTCGTACGCACGGCTACATATCAAGCTATACATTTCCAGTATAAGGACTTCTTCAAACAGCCGCGACGCGACAGAGCGACGCGACACTTGTAGAACAATTTACATTAAGTTTTCATAGAAATTGTTCTACGAGTGTCGCGACGCGACCGTCGCGTCGCGCTAGTCTGCACGATCCTTAAGCTGAATTCGTATTGTATAGGATTTCCGTACAGTGCCAGATCAGCGTAAACTGGAAATGTATAGCCTGATGTGTAGCCGTGTGTACTAATATTATAATTGTGAAAGTTTGGATGTTTGCCACTCAATCACGCAACAACGGCTGAACGGATTTGGATGAAATTTGGCAAACAGTTAGTTTGTAACCTGGAAAAACACGTACGGGGGTAGGTATGGGTTAATCCTCCACGCGGTCGAAGCCACAGGCAAAAGCTAGTTACCCATAAAAGGAAGCCCAAACCACGACTGATATATTAACGCGAGGTCAAAATTAAATAGTAGCAGGAAAAATAAACTCATGTGTTTTGTAATGAATATTTGATGGCACTTAAATGAAAATGTAATCACCTAGAAGCCTTGGCCTTAGTCTTCAGAAGACAACGCAGACCTTGGGGATTCCGGAATTGCGAGTACATAAGCATGAGACATCCTTTACAAAAAGGTCCTATAGGTATAACGTAGGTACCTACTTAAGTATATTACTATGATGCTATTGTCTTTAGGAACAACGAGAAACAAAGGTATGACTGAGAAATACAATATTTTGATAAATGATTTTGTTTCTCTGAAAAGGTGTACAAATATTTTTACACAACAATCATATTTTTAAAACGTGGATGAGGTTGGCGTTTCCTATCTGACTACTCTGAGCAGAGAGTTAGACACATAGTCCTCTGACTTTTTGTCACAGTCCTCTAAAAAGTACAGACATGATATATCGCCAAGCGGTTGGTCGACTCTTCATGTGGCCAAAGGGCTGGCCTATTCTTTGGTCAAAGATTGCATTGCCATCCAACGCGGCAACACTGCCAGCCTTTTGGGCACTTTTCCCACTGACAGCAATGCGGACGAATTCTTTGATGCCCAGTTAGCTCTTCCCTTTTTTACTTTATACACTTGTTCATTATGTCTAATTATTTAATTTAATTGCAATTGGTTTATTTGAAATAAATGTTCGTTATCTTGGTCTGATTATGCCATGTTGATAGGTGTCTGAAATGGTACTTTGAGAAAAGAACCATAGTGGATCTGACCACCAGGCAACACGAATATGTCCGTAATCCTGCAGTTCAACTCAGAACTTAAGGAGCTCGGAGCGACGAACAATACCAAAGAAAGGAAATTTGGGTAGGCCGCATAAATTACTCGAACTGCCACACCACGATTAGAACTAAATGTGGAAAAAATAATAATCTTTAGAATTTTATGGTTGTTTTATCTAACAACTTTTGACAGCAATTAACAGTGAATTGAAACTTCAACAACGTTCAAACTATCTAACTGAGACAAACAATCAATCCACCTAGCCTTTTCCTAACTGTGTTGGAGATCGGCTTCCAGTTTTACCGGATACAGCTGAATACCTATATTTTACATGGAGCGACGGCCCCCTTAACCAAGTTACTGGGTAACACGGTGCCCCTTGGAAAGACCGGTTGTCAAACTTCAGAGCTTTTGACTATCCGTAACGACAGTCAAACGTATGGTAGGCACGTATGACAGCAGGGACCAGCGGGTTCTCGTGTTTTTCGAAGCACGGAGAGCTCTCGATATGTAATGGATGGTCACCCATCAACGATCTGACCATGGCAGGCGTAGCCTAACCCGTTGATTGATCCGGCCGGCCGTTTTCTCTTACCCACGATGCGCCCATCTAATTGAGACATAAATAGACCTTGTCGTTATATGAAGTTTAAGGCTCCTGCCAACAGGCGTGACGCTACAGCGCGTCGCGACTCACGTAGAACAGTGTCTATGAAAAATTCATGGAAATTGTTCTACAAGTGTCGCGTTGCGTCTGTTTGAAGAAGCCTTCATGACACATTGAAACTTAAAGTGACAAAGCAAACAAGGTATATCAGCTGGGCATATCGCTGAACAATTTAATGATTGATCCTAGACTATTAACATTAGTACCTAAACAGAGAGAATACGTATGTACTTTTAACATAACCTATTATAATGAAAAAGTGGAAAATTTAATGCTAACGGCATTAAATTTTCCACTTTTTCATCCAGTGATATATAACATATAACATTTATCATTATAAATACCTACTACCAGAAGAGCTTTTACTAAATTAGTTACAGGTTCTTCTTTCCCCCTCCTGAACAACCTTTGTTTCATGACTAGCTCAGAAAAAATGACCATTAGATTCTCCTTCTTGTCATGCATTCTGTGCATGAACACCTGCACTATGGAAGACCTTTGCGAGGCCAAAGATAACGCTCTCGAAATGGCTGAATTCTGGTCGAAACTTCTTTAACATCAACAACTGAAGTCATCGACACGACGAAGAAGCATTATGTTAACCTTGAATAACATTGACATACCTATTTGTTAAACAGAGCATTGGTGGTTCAGTGGAAATGTCCGCGAGTAACGAGTTTTAGGTTCAAACATACAGGCACTTTGTGTAAATTATTTAATTACCACTGCTCTTGAAACGGTGCAGGAACCATTGTGAAGGAACACATTATATGGGAACCAGCATATTCTAGAACCAAAAATTTTAAGCCACCACCCCACGCTGGGCCAACGTGGTGGATTACGGCCACTTCCTCTCACAGAGATGAGGCTTGTGACCTATAAGTGGAAACATTATAGTCTGTTTGTTAAATAGCTATCAGTGGAAGTGAGTCTTCATCCGCGAAGGAATGGTATACCGGAAGATAAAAGAGCCTGCAACTGGTTGTTATTAGCCAACAATGTTGACTAATGGTAAGTAATGACTACATTCTGAAGTAATCTGCGCTTATGTTGATTATCAAGATAAGTTAAATCACGTAATCGAGGCGGTAGTCATTTTTTGAAACTTTGAGCAAAATTATTTGTGGTGGGTCTGTATGTTAAAATTGCTCATATTTTGCTAATGAATAACACAGAACATCAGAGGGGTAATTGCGTATTACACTAATAGTAGAATGGCTTTTAATTTTGATGGTTCAACAACATTCATTCTGTAATTTACGTTGCTGGGTAAACAAACTTTTCGAGCATAAGAAATTGCTTCTTATGCTCGAAAAGTTTGTCTGCCCAATATTCGATTATCAATATTCGTTAAAATTATAGCAAATATATTTTAAAAGATTCTTTCATATTTTTCGCAGCCTTTCTGAAAATGTGTCATGCTTTGACAAATATATTGTCATACTGTCTGATAATTATACTAATTTATTAAAACTGAAGAGTTTGTTTGTTCTTAGTTTGTTAACGGTTTTGCCTAATCCTATGTAATTAGCTATATAGGTATACCACTTTACGTATCGTTACTAACGATGAGGATAAAAAGCGAAGACCTGTCGATAAATTATAATGGTTTCCTTTTTGATAAAATATAAGTTAAGAATGTTCTGGACTGATGAAAAAGATAAGTGGGTATTTTCATTATACATTAATAGTAGGAACGACTTTAATTCAACACAACACAACGTTCATTGTATTATTTACGTTGCCGAATAGACAAATATTTCGAAGATGTGAAGCAATGGATTAACAATATCGTTCAAAATTGTTCAGATTCTGATTGACAGTGGGTTACGCAATTGGGGAAGAAAAAGGATTCACTCAACGGTCTAAAAGAAAATACGTATCTTATTTCCAACGAAGAATAAAGAAATCTCAGCTTGGTAATCAAAACTAGGATCGCAATCCCAGCTACTACACTTGCCACCACAAAACCTATCACATTTAGGATATGATCATAATTATGAACTTGTATCGATTTTAATTCAAGAATGGTCATCATTACTTAAAGCTATAAACACGAGATTTGCATCACTATGTGTACTGCAAGTACAGTAGAAACGTATAATCAGCTTGGAAATAACTAACGCACTGTGACAAAGACCTCGTCCTACAAACGATGTTTTTCAAAGAAAAACATCGTTTTTTTTAAGTTTTTTTTGTACTACCGCTCGTAAACTTCTCTTCAATTACAGTATCACTTGGTAAACACAAAAACAAGGTCAATAGAATAAAGACTAAACATTACCCAGCCAGATTCAGAAGTCCGTCCTATGCATGATTTGCTTCTAGCACAATGGAATTCACCACACGGTCGGGTCACCACTGCCATATAAAAAATAATTTTTAAATTGAATTTAAAACACAATCGCGCGCATGCGCTTTTCACGTAACACTGAACTGACTCGGAAGGTGCGCTCGAGTGATGCGCGATTATGTCGATATTAGTTTCATAGTGACGAGGTGTTTCGTGAGTTATGTTTCCTTTTATTGTGCTGTTAATATTAATGGTTCACGGTTTGTGGTAATAGTAAACTTGTATTACCCGGAAGTTATTGGATTGTTTTAAATCCATTTTTATCTTTTATCTTATCTTCAGAGGAATGCTAATTTTTTTTTAGGTCTCGTAGGCAAGAACATTTTAAGGGCGCCTGAAGGACTCTGCTCATAAATACTGTACGTAATAGGAACAAATTGTGGCAATTAAAATGGCAAATGGTAGGGTGACAACCCTACCTAAGTACGTACTAAATTTAATATTTATAATTCAAATGGTAAAATTATTCGTATGTAAAAAAAAAAACAAAAATGCTTAAGAACGATCCATACTATAATACCATAAATTGTATGTTACCTTTTCACGCCTGAACCACTGACCGGATTTCGATAAAATTTTGCAAAGAAACATATTGCATTCTGAGGAAAGACATGAGCTACTTTTTGTCCCGGAAGAACGTTCCCGTGGGATAATTTCCAACATCCACTCGGGCGAAGCCGTGGGCCGAAGCTAGTTTTAAATAAAAACTAATAATCATAAAGAAAGGTAAAATTCATAAGAGATACTTACAAAACTAATATCGACTATCCACAACACTAGCGGCGTCAGAGCATGCTACGGTACACCGCGCACAACACTACTCAGTTATGGAAATTAACTTCGGACTGGTAAAAATAAAAACACGGAGTAATTACCATCGATATGGTCACTGAACATCACTATATCTTGAAAGGGTCTTCATATTATTCTTAAATTAACAATGTTTAGAAACTTTCTGTCTCTTGGACTAAGAAAATCTAGACTTCATTCTTGTATCTAGTTATGTACCTACTTGGTTTTATATATTAACTATTGATTACTTGGTTTATCTGGAAGTTTTTTAATAGATTTCAGACTCAGGTAAGCCAAAGCACAGATAACCTGGTTAGCTAGAGATTCACAGATGACTCCGCTCTGGAGTGTAAATGTGGTGCTGTTCCAGAAACAATGGGGCACTCAATAACGTCGTGTCCTGCGTGTGCTGTTATCTACACGCTAGAGGAGTTGATAGATGCTATTGAAGGTGGCAAGCTCGTTCTCAGCCAAATTCTTGGCTGACTGTATATGTATTGGTATCGACACGCTAAAAATACCTCCTAGCGCCCCATCCATATTTTGCACGGTTTTTACCACTTAAAAAAAAACCTCGAGATTTCTTGGTGAAACGTAAGTTTAATATTAATGTATTATACAAATGAAACTTCTGAAATAAATTCTCTAAATGATGAATGTTAGTCGCATCATAATCCGTGGCGTAGTTTAGAAGAACAACGCGATCACACTGATAGACACGATAAGCGACTTTAAGGTGAATTTAGTCCACATTTTTCCCATACAAACTTCGAGAGTGTATTACTCTACTGTTCGACAATTTACATCAAAAATTAAACACGGTGTAGTTTTGTCTCATTATTAATATTGTCTGTACAGAAAGAGAATACTAAAATAAAAAGCCATTAAAAAGTTATTAGCCAACAAAAATTAGTTTTTCTTTCTAATTTAACCTAATTTTAGGCCTGTTTAAGTAGTAAAAGAAGTGTAAAATCTTGAAAACCAAGTCGGTACCGACAAAGCTCAAATATCAAAAAGTTCAATAAACTGTATTGGTAATTGATTTATGCAATGGTTTTTTCATAAAATCCGATCTTCCGAAGGACTTTTCTTAATTTTTTACGCGCCTATTTTACTATAAATGATCCTGTATCACAACGTTGTGCGTATAGACTAGCGTCTAACAGCTCATCATTGATATTACCTCTGACGGACACAATGCCTGGAGAGACGGCGTGCTTTTTAGCCAGGCCTACCGGTGAGTTCGAGCCCGCGACTTGATTCCCCTTAATTTACAATATGTTTAGATTTAATATGTAGGAGATACAGTAATTACACATTCAACATTAAAATGTTGTTTATTTCTATGCGTTTCTTAAAGTTAAGAGAAGCTTAAACGTTAAAAATGTATGGTTTAACAGTCCCTAATCATTGCTTAACTTTCAGCAACGTTTATGAATGAAGGGGTTAACGTTTGGTTACTCAAACTTGCTTTTACCCACTGTTTTGTAATATTATATATTATATTATGATTATATACATGTTACATAGATTTTGATTTCGTTGTCCACTGTTTTGTAATGAGAAATCTAATTTTGATTTTAAGCAATTAAATTCGATGAAAATAATTAATGTAGGAGGTACCTCATAAATGATTTTTATAAACTTAGTACACACGGCTATACATCAAGCTATACATTTCCAGTATAAGCTGATCTCGCATTGTATAGGAGTTCCGAGTTACAGTGCGAGATCAGCGTAAACTGGAAATGTATAGCTTGATGTGTAGCCGTGTGTACATACCCATGTATGTACCCATATTTGTTAGTTTTAGAAAACCGTGCACCTATTTCAAAGGGGGGTCATATTTTATTCGCAAATTAATCAGGAACTACTGAACTCGTTTCATTAATTAAAACGGGTCGATTTCATTATACTGACAATGGACGACGGCAGATGTCCATGAGTTTTTTTTTTTCTGAATGCGATTTTTTTATACATTTCAGTATACCTGCGGATGTAAATAAAAATCGGTAATTAGTTATGGACATAAGAAAATGTGTACAACTGAGATGACTGTCACACAAAATCAGAATACCAGAAGATGAATTTAGAGGAGTGATTAATACTGCAAAATGCAACTTAAAACGTAGGTAGGCACTATGTACTGCTTCACATAAAACTAAATGCTTATTTACTTGGCTTGTATGAGTACGATATACTCATCATAATAGCTAGCCCACGAAGTGTAATGTCCATTTGTAGCCTTGTAAACGCAGTTTAGCACTATAATCTTTGGTTTTTGTGTTCTTCAATTACGTATGGCAGTACGTATGCCAGTTACTGACAACCTCACGAATACGTGTAGGAACAGTTAGTTCACAGCGATTATAGCTTTTTATCTAATCGATACTTTTTTGCAATTCGTTTTTTTTTTTTTTTCAGAATTACATTTAATTGTTTTATTTGCATATTTGGATTGTTACGATGCAGTGGCATGCACGATTCTTGTGTTAAATAATATGCACTTATTAAAGAAATACGCAACTCGCATCATTATTTTAATATCGTTTTGGTATTCGAAGGTCGACGAGTAGACCAAGGAAATGGCGGCTCACCATTTTTTTGCGCGCTTTGCAAATGGAATCTTGGAACCGTATAATAATAATAATAATAATAATCATTTTATTATCAGGCAACTAAGGCCCATACATAAAATACACAAAATAATCTTAAACAATAATGACATACTAATACATATTAAAAACCAGCTTAAAACTATAACTAAACACGTAAAGTTGACGGCGTCGTGTTTCGCTGCGAGGTGTCACGTAACCGTCCTCGGAAACGACGATATACGACACCTTTCGGCCAAAAGTCCTCTTTCAAGCAGTACTGTAGATGGTGGGTTGGAATTCGTACCACGAATGACTTAAAGTTGATGTCGTGGCGCGACTCCAACCTTTCGACCCTCAGTGTCCAGTTGGTCTTCACTTTCATGTACTGCACGACTTCCTCAATCTTCGTGGAATGATGCAATCGCGAAATGTACAGCTGCGTCGTAGGCACAGCAGGGCGCAGCAGCATGCTGGGTCCACTCGGTGCGGTACCGCACAAGTTACGAGAGCAGGGCTTCTTCTTCTTCTTTTCTACCTTCGTAAAACCCTCCTCATCAACGATGGCAGTTCTTGGCAAGGAGCTACAGACCGCAGTCAGGGCAGGCACCTCACATGCACCTCATGCGCATGCGCATGGACCTCATGCAGGTCTCTAGCCCCTAATATATTGCCAAAGGAGTGTGACCAACTGCGAAAGCCTTGCAGTGCCTTGGCCAGAGGTAGTTGAAAAGTAGTGTGTGACTTTAGTCAGACAGTAAGAGTCTGACAGACTCCTCCACCAGTAAATCCTCACAAATTTCTTCCACCCTGGACAGAAGGGTGGAAGAAATTTACTAGGAGGAGATGAGGAAATTTACTACTACTTCACTCACGCAAAGAAAACACAAAAAAGGTGCATCACTTAGAACTTAGTGCTACAATGCGTGTTAAGTGGCGTGCTTCTAGTTAACCACCGCATGGTTTTACTATTGCAATCTCCACACTTACGCTTAGTGGCAGGCTGCATGCCTAATTTATCACTAGTTCAGGCTACGCTACTCACATACAAGGGTGGGACCAAGCAAAGTTACTAGCTATGTGGCTTCGGCGGAAAAGTCTTACATTTATGAAGAAGACCTTATCATTTTGACTTGATAACTTACAGTCATAAAAAGAACCACTAAATGAACGTTGAGTAAGTCTCAACATCCTGTTGTGAAATGACGGAAACCAGCCATTTGCGACAGGTTTTCCGTACTACAGAGATATTTAGATACGGTGCGTCTACGCATGGTCATATATTTTTAGATGATACTCTTCTCTCGAGTCTTATCCATCCGGGCCCGTCCGAAAATGGTTCGATTTTGGAATGAATCCTACTCCCGATTAATTAACTTTTTCGGATGTGTTCTTACATTGGGGGTAAGGAAAACCATCAAATCGTGTTGTCATTCATTCTTTTTTGTGCCCCAAACTAATATTATGTCCATTGTGATGCAAATTAGGAAACGTCCGTAACTTTGCTCGAAACTACGGATCTCGTACGCAGAGAATAGACCCCTTGAAACTGTGTTTTCAAACCCAAGCTTCCTTTTATATGTATTTGTGATAAAGTATCCAAAAGTATAAAAAAGTATTCATAAATTAATTCAAATGTCTCTAAAACTTTTTGTCTCAGGTCAATTATTTAAAGCAACAAAAGGTAAAAAAAAGCAATACAATAGTCAGTTAAAAATATATAAAAATTTAAGGTTTTCGTAGAGTTTTTTTTACATTTTTTGCGTATTATTTTACAATGGTTGACGTAGCCATTTTAATTTGCGGGAACATTGACCGCCACAAAAACGGAGTCGTCTTAATGAACGCTTTGAGAGTTAATTTAATTTTACACTAATTAATAGTATGAATGAACTTAGTTCTAAGTCAGATCTTCGTTTTTGATAGCACAAAATAACAATTTTCATTTAGTCGTTAACTGATAATATAAAATACATCTTCGGTTCCAAATTTTAATTGTAATAGAATCCCCGATGCTTTACAGTCACTGCCTTTTAAAGTAATCTTTTTGTTGAGTTTCACGGTAGTATTGCCATTCCAGAGACAATATTGACACGTCGCTTGTGCCTGTAATTTCTTCTAGACATAATCAAACTAGTTACTAATTTAATTGAATATTTACTACTATTGATGATATTGATTTACATTCTCTGATTACCTGTTAGTTAAAGTCATGAGAGAATGTAAATGTGATATTAAACTGACTTATTAATTGTTAAAATTTTTGGGAAATCGTATACTTGCTTTTACAATGTGTGTAAAAATGGTTCTATGTATGGCTTACAATTCTCTGCGCATCCAGTTTAACAATGCCTACAGGGCGCTGTTACGTCTGCCGCGCTTCTGCGGTGCGTCAACAATGTTCGCCGAGTCGCGCACAGACGGCTTTGATGCCACCTGGCGCAAAAAGACAGCCTCACTGCTAAGCAGATTGCGTGGGAGCAGTAACAGCATCCTAGAAGTTATAGGCAATAAGATAGACAGCCCACTGGTGTGGAGCCTCACACAGCGGATTAAGTCTCTATTAGTTATTAGGTACTAACATTTTTTAAGTTCATACTAACAATTATGTAAATTTAATGGATCAATGGTTGTCTGAATAATAATAAATAATAATAATAATAGTATCTATTTCTAGCATAATATTTAATTTATCCGTCATTGCTTTTATAAAAATTATGTTTACTTATTGTATTATGGTGATTTAATTATAGGTGCATCGTCTTCATAATAATTAATGAATACAAAATATTGTAAAAAATGTTAAAAGAGTAACGGTGGAGTTTCTTGTCCATTCTTATCCATAAAATATCCAACTACCGTTTGGAAGGGGCGGCGAGAATTAAGGCTATTTTAATGTGTCTATTTAAAATAATCCTTACTAATATTATTTTAAAAAAAGTTTTATTTTTTTATTATAAAAGAAAATGTGGATGTATGGATGTTTGTTACTCTTTCACGCAAAAACTATTAAATGGATGTAGATGAAATTTGGCTCACAGATAGATTATAGCCTAGATTAACACATAGGATACTTTTTATCTCGGTAGTACGTTTCTGCGGGGTAATTTCCGACTGCCATGCGGGCGAAGCCGCGGGCGGCAGCTGGTTTAAAATAAATGCTTTGACTTCATACAAAATAAGTAATGAACAAAAAAAGCAAGTGCATTTTTGAAAATGACTCCAAAATCTTCCAAGATCGTTTCACACGCAATGAGCTTTTGAGCAACCATCATGACCAATGTTCGTGCAGTCACAGTATGGAAAGGACTTTGCCCTGACGCGGGCCAATTATACAGGCCGCCATTACTATTGTTATATTATATTATGAGAAGACATTGACATTGTCTAAACAATCTCATTATTCCATAACACGTTTAGTTACGTGTCTGTTTTGTTCTAGTTTTAGATTAAAGGAGTTAATATATATCTTAGACTAACACGTGACATCTCGTTACAAGTACTTAAGTCGTTAGTTCAGAACTTGATATAAAATTTAATGACCTTTTGATTAGTATTAACAGACTACTTATCGCATGTTGAAGTGAGGTTAGTAGAGTTTCAGAGTAAGTATAAAATAAATCGCCACACCTTAGAATATCTTAGCATGGTAAGGTCTGAAATCGTGCAATGTTTTAGATATTATTTTCCTTTGCCTATTTTTTTATTTTTTATTTAACCATTTAAGCACACACATAATATGAGGACATACATAATACTTTTAAAATAAATATCACTATAATATATATAATTATAATGTAATTTGAATAAAAAACACATAGGCAAATATGATAAAGTGGACAGATAGTATTCTTTCACTCTTCTTTTGAATACTGCTACAATTTGGCAGTCCCTAATACCAGGCGGAACCGAATTCCATAACCGAACCGCGTGCGCAGTGAAGGAGTAGAAGGAGTAGAAGTCGGTAGAGTGGGGAGGGGACTTGAGGAGATTTCTAAGTTGCGACCTGCAAGGCGCATCAAAAGGATAGGCGTAGGAGAAGCGATCCCGCAGATAAGATGGGGTTTTAGGTATATGTGACAGTTCTCTTTGACAATCGTTACGGGTCGTCAGAAGCCTAAAAGTCTGACAACGAGTCTTAACAAGAGGTATCGTGTTACCCAGTAACTGGGTTCTGGAGGTCAGATAAGCAGTCGCTCCATAAAAATACTGGAACTCAGCCGCATTTGGTTAGACTGGAATCCGACCACAACATAGTTAGGAAAAGATTAAGCAAATGATGATATGAATAACATGGTCGTACTGAACCCAAACGAAGGTGGAGACCTGTAACTTAGAAGAAGCTTTAGTTTATCGTAGTTTTACAATAAACTGAGTTGATCCATAAATCTACTCCGATTAGAAAATAGCGTTTAATTACTTCTAAGAATAATAAATAGACCTTGAATAGAGTTATCCATCTAATCTAAGAATTTATCACCAAGATGACGAAGCGGCAGATAAAATACTGCCCGTATTTTAACCAATTTATTTAGTATACTAGATATATAGTATATACCAGGTACGCACACACAATGGTTTACAGTCTATTACAACGTAACATTAATGATTTAATGGGTATTTTAATGGTTTGTAGACAACGTTATGTTATTAATAGTTATGTAGAAATCCCAGGCTGATTCCCGGCCACCGTAGGCACGGGCTTGCGGATGGCGAGTAATGGGTAGCTCGCTGTCCGGTAAGGACCAAGCCCGGGTCGACGGCGCGTTGTGTTCCACGCGCGCCTCAAAGAGATGTCAGCAACAACTGATGGGGCCCGCAATGGCCAATGCCTGCCAGGGGTGCGGGTTGTTCGAAAGAGATACCGAGGCCCCTGGCACACAGGCAACTGAGGGAACACGGGTGGGTTTTAGTCAGTAAAAGTCTGACACGCCCTCCCGCTCCGCCCAGAGCGGGAGAAGTTATTTGATGATTTCCCACCCAAAAAAAAAAAACATCAATGATTTAATGGGTACTTTAATGTTTTGTAGACAACGTTATGTTATTAATAGTTCTGGCATCTTGTGACTGTTGCGGTACTACAATAATATATAAAATATCCGTGTCTTTCGCATGTTCTACGCTTGTCGTACGAGTAAGTTAATAAGTTGATCTTGGAATGAACGAAGCAAAAGGAGTAAGTATGTAAGTAAGTAACAGCACTAGTGGCCCAGTCGGCGAATTCGACTGTTAGTTCCAAATATGCGCTCGTTCAAATAAACCAAAAATCCAAACTATTCAGCTTTATTATTAGTTAAGACTAACTTGCCAGCGGCTTTGCACGCGTGAAGGTCGAAAATTATCGCACGGCAACGTATTACCGGAAATAAAAGTATCATTACGTGTTAATCCAGGGCATAATCTATCTGTTTGCCACATTTCATCCGAATCCATTCTGCTGGTTTGCGTGATTGAGTAACAAACATCCAAACATGTAAATGTCCAAACATACAAACTTACACATTTATAATATTAGTAGGATCAAATCAAATCAAATCAAAATATTTTATTTCATATAAACCTGCAAGGGCACTTATGAAACGTCAGAAGCTAGGTGCACGGTTTCAATTTGTCGCTTCCTATGGAGAAGAGCCGGCAAGAAACTCCACGGTTACTCTTTTAAAAATAATTGGATTTTATAATGTTTTCAAATTACAGTGAGTTAGGTATGGGAGGACAGTGCAGGCCTGTCAATAAGTACCAGGTACTTTAGAGGAATGAAAATAAAGAATAGAAACTGTAGGCCTACAACGTTCTCTCATTCACAATATGTAAAAGAATCTACCTATGTAAAATCAACCTATTTAAACCAAGTGATATGATTTCCATGAGAATCACTAATAAATACTTGATATTACAAGTGTTGTATAATGTCAAATAATGACGAGGATATGTCAGAAAGTGTAAAAAATAAAAATAATAAAATTAACATTGTAATTTGGAATAAGTTAATAGACGCTCACATAGTTATGGAGCTAATGAGTTACCAGGGAAGCCACATGTGCAGAAGGAATTAACGCCAAACTTCCTTGTCTTTTATCTTATAATATGCTTTTTTGATAAGGAAACGCTTCATATGAGTTTTAAACTTTCCATCGCTAAGTTCTGTAACCGATTTTGGCAACTTGTTATAGAAGCGGATACTGTTAATTAGAAATGACTTACTAGTTTTAGTTAATCTAAATTTAGGAATCACAATTTTATCTTTACTACGTGTATTTAGATTATGGAAGTCGCATCTTTTTTTGAAAAGACCTAAATTTTTGCGAACATACAAGATATTTTCTAGGATATAAAGAGAAGGCAGAGTTAGTATGTCAACTTCGTTGAATTTGTTTCTAAGAGACTCGCGAGGCCCCATTTTATAGATTGCGCGGATTGCCCTCTTTTGTAGAATGAAAACTGAATCTACGAATCTGACCCCCACAGCAGAACGCCATAAGACATAATACTGTGAAAATAAGCAAAGTATACTAACCTAGCTGTGGCTATATAAGTCAAGTGCCTTATTTTTCTTACTGCGTAAGCAGCTGAGCTTAATCTACTTGAAAGAGCTCTAATGTGGGCACCCCATTGCAATTTTGAATCTAAAGTAATTCCTAGAAATACAGTTTCCGAAATAGCATCTAGTTTCTTGCCATCAAGTTTTAAATTTAGCCCTACTTATATTTGGTAATGAGAACTTAAGACATTTAGTTTTGTTCGCATTGAGTAAAAGATTATTAGCCGCAAACCATTTCGAGAGAACAGCTAGACTATCGTTGACATGTAAGACATCCGTATCTTTTCTATCTATTCTAAAAATAAGAGAAGTGTCATCAGCGAATAAAATTATATCCGAGAAGTTAGCCATCAGGTAAGGAAGGTCATTAATATAAACTGGAAATAAAAAAAGGGCCAAGAATTGAACCTTGAGGCACGCCCATCTTGACTAGAGACCCCGAGGACGTTGCCCCGTTAACATTTACTTTTTGCTGCCTGTTTGATAAATAGGAAAGCACAAGATCAGCAGCTCGTCCACGAACTCCGTAGTGGTGTAATTTACAGATGAGTGTATTGTGGTCAACGCAGTCAAACGCTTTTGAGAGGTCACAGAAAATGCCAATTGCATCCTGGGACTTCTCCCAGGATTCCAAAATGTGACTGATGAGTTGTACTCCCGCGTCAGTCATTGACCTACCTTTCGTGAAACCAAACTGTCAACTATGTAAAATCCCATTTGAGTTAAAATGTGACAACATCTGGTCTAGCATGATTTTTTCATAAATTTTGCTCAATGCTGGAAACACAGATATACTCGTAGGTCTATAATTAGAGGGATCACTCCTACTACCCGATTTGAAAATTGGTACTACTTTACTATGTTTCATTAAGTCAGGAAACGTACCAGTGTCAAAACATTGATTAAATATGCCTGTTAGGACAGGGGCAATTGTGTCAATGATATCTTCAAGAACCTTAACGGAAATGCCTCAGTCTTCAGTGTTTTTTATGTTAAGACTTTTAAATGCTGTTTTAATTGTGGCAATAGAACACGAAAAACGGGTTTGAATTCAAAATTTGGAATGTCCTTACTGAAGTTTTCTTTAAGAAGAAATTCAGCTAATACAGATGATGACGGGAGAGATTTCGTAACCTCTATTGGGATGTTGGTAAAGAAATGTTCTAAAGTCTCAGAAACTTTTAACTTATCTGAAATGGTTTCATTATCAATTTTTAGAGCTAACTCAATCTGATCTCGCTGTTGTGTGTTTCCAGTTTCTTTGTTAATTACCTGCCACACAGCTTTTATTTTATTTTTAGAAATACAAATTTTGTTACTTATTAATTTAGATTTAGCTTGAGCGCGCTTGAGAGCGCGCGGATAGTAGGATACTATTAAGTATATTTTATACCATGCACACACAATGTTTTACAGTCTATTACAACGTAAATTCAGTTATTTTATAAGTAGTTGCTATATCAGGCCGCTCAGAAAGTATTGCGAAAAAAAATTTTTATGTTTGCAAGACTGGCCAGTTATAATCTACTTGGAAAAAATGATTATTTTGTAAGTAAAAATAGGTACGTTCCAATTTCAAAATTTCCCTCCACATTGTTTGCGAGCTATTTTAAATTATCGTAACTCATTAAAACGGTTCTGCGCCGGGAATATTTTCGCGCTATGATTTTTTACGATTTCAAGTGTCGCCTGAAACCGGACGAATCGTATGATAGACTTCAAATGGCATTCATGGATGAAGGCCCTTCTAAGGCAACCGTGTATCGTTGGTATAACGAATTCAAGCGCGGTTGACTAACTTTGGGGGATGAAGAAAGAAGTAGTCGCCCTTTGACGGCTGTTACGGAAGAAAACGTGCTAGCAGTAAAAAAATAATCCATGACAATAGGCGAGTTACGTATCAAGAAATTCAGCACATACTGCAGGTTGGATCGGGAATCCTTCACGAAATTCTACACGTGCATCTTCGCTTAACGAGGACAGTTTCACGCTGGATGCCGCACAACCTCACCGATGCTCAGAAGCAGGCCCTGGTAGAATGGTGCCGTGATATGATAAACAAATTTGAAGCAGACTCGTCTCGGCGTATTTACCACATTATTACAGGTGATGACTCTTGGATTTATCAATACGATCCAGAAACGAAGCGCCAGTCGACGGTTTGGGTATTTCCAAACGAACGTACGCGAAACGAACAACGCCTACCAAAGTGAAGTGATTTAGAAGCGGGGGGAAGATTTTGATCGCTAGCTTTTTGAATTTGACTGGCTACTAGGTGTCAACTCCTTTACGAGACAAAACCCAAAACGAGGCACTTCCTGGACAGCACGCCAGTCAAACACCCGGGTCGCCTTACAGCTCTGACCTAGCACCGTGTGACTTTTTTTTTTGTGTGATACCTACAATTTTCGTCCCCCGAAGATGCGCTGTCAGCGTTCGAGCAGGCTGTAAACGAGGTATCTGCGGCGGACTGGAAAAAGTGTTTCGGAAACTGGTTCAGACGTATGAAACTTTGTTTAAAGGATAGTGGAGAGTAGTTTGAAAAGATTTAATAAAAATATATTTACCTATAAAACATTTATTTTTATTACAGAACTTTCTGAGTGTCCCACGTATTGTTTTGAAGACAATATTATGTTATTCATAGTTGTTGTTTTGTCAACAATCATAAAATTATCTTGTTATGATTGTTGCGTTACTACAATAATATCCTTGTTGATGTTCTACGCTCTTTGTAAGTTAGATTGGTTGTTCTTGAAACGAACAAAGCAAAAGGAGTAAGTATGTAAGGAACAGCAGTGGTGGCTTCACTACATAGTATAAAACAAAGTCGCTTTCTCTGTCTCTATATGATAAAACTACGCAACGGATTTTGATGCGGGTTTTTTAATAGATAGAGTGATTCAAGAGGAAGGTTTAATACACCGACCTCCACGCGGGCGAAGCCACTGGCAAAAGCTAGTATATTATAATTATCATATGACGTAAATGATTTAGGTGAACTAACATCAGAAACACAACTAATTACTTATCCGACTTGCTTTTAGTCCTGTACCTTTTACACAAACAGGAAACCAACGGGATGAAAAAGGACAAACGTGTTAAACTTTATTCGTCTTCTACAGAATCAATAAATAAATGTTAAATGAAACAGTAACAAGCATAAAAACAACTAGGTGGAAGTCAACTCATTGAAATATTTATATGATCATGCGATTTTAACGCTGCGTAAATTTACAATCAGAATTTGTGTAACTTCGGTTACACAAATTCTTCTAGGTTTACGTAACGGCTGCGACTTACGAGCTGTAGGTTATGGTTTGAACCCAAACAGGCTTTACTTTGTGTAAATTAATTCATCATCACTGCTCTCAAAACGATGAAGGCAAACATCGTGAGGACACCGTCATGTCCTAAAAACAAAAATTTGGAGACATGTGACATCTACCAAACCGCACTGGGCCCGCGGCCTACTTCCTCTCATAGAAAAGAGGTCTTTATTCTAGCAGTGGGAATATTATCGTTTGATTCTGCTTAAAGATTGCAGTAGGTGCTGGTTCTGTAGTTTCTGCCTACCCCAATAGAAAGAAGAAGTGAGTTTATGTATGTATGTATGATCTTGATACCTATTTGACTTAGATAATGGCTTATAGAGATGCAGGGGCGTACCAATTAAAAATTGCGCCTCGGGCACGCATCACATTTGCGCCTCTTCGTATATTATCTTCTCGGTCTACGCTGCGAAAAGCTAGGTCACATAACCTTTCTTAATCAATGACACCCTTCAATAACGAAGGTATTAATTTCAACTTGCTAAAAAATCGCTCAGTTTGCAATGCTGCAATTTTAAGCCGAATTTGAATTGGTAGATTTGGAAATAAGCTTTAATCAGATTTCTTAGATATAACAGTATGAAATGGTTTATTGAAGTATTTTTTTTATTTTTTTTATTTAATAATTGGCTCAGATGTATGTAAGAAGAGGAAATGCTGCGCTTTCCTTAAGTTTATAAGTTAAGACTAGCTTCTGCCAACGATTTCGTCCACTTGAGATTTCTTTTTCTCCTGACCCACCCCGTCTTATTGCATCACCTGCCCACGCTTATACTTTGTTTTCGGTTAGCGACTTTCTGAGTTTTTGTCTTTCTGCTCGGCTTCTAAGAGTAGCGTAATCTTAAAAACCTCTCTTCAGAATTGACCTATCAAAAACAAAAATTATTCAAATTCAACCGTTTGGTTCCAGATATACTCACATTCAAATAAACAAAAAAAAATTCTTCAGCTTTATTATTAGTTAAGATTAAGGCAAGGAAGATATTTGACGATTTGCGTTTATTGTCAACAAAACTATGCATAATTCAGTATGCAATCCTTCGTTCATTTTCAGTGTATTTAAGCTAAGAATTTGGTTACTAGTTTGTTATTGATAACAAATGAATAAAGAATAAATACCATACACGCTGAATTCCTAACATTAATTCCGAAACCATTTTGCAAAATATTCGCGTTGTGTACAACATCACATTTCCCGTTCAAAACAAAGAAACAAACTCAATAAATATTTACTGTCAGGATTTTCAGAACATAAACGCGCGCGTTTGCGTTTGAACATTTTTTGTATGCGATGATAATACAATAGAATCTACAAACAGCTACTGCGTGAGTCACAAATAAAATATAACATGGTGTGTAATGCTATGTTAATCATCTGTGCAAATATTTGTGTCGTAAAGTGTAATGCTGAAAAGATTTTGTTCCTATAAACCGATTACAGTGAAGCTAGAAGGTTGAGTTATGATTTAATTTATGTTAATAGATGTAAGAGTACGTCCATATCTATATAGGTATACCTATTTAATATATTAAAGACAGACGCCTACAGACAGGCGCACCGCGACGTTTGGACGCCGTTTATGGTAGAACAATTAACATGAAGTTTTCATCATAATTGTCCTATTAAAGTCGCGTCGCGCTGTCACAATATTTGGTGGCCCTGGTAACCACAAGAGTGGCTATAGAACAAGATATTACGAATAGGGATTTGGAAATCAACCTTTTGGGTGGAGGCGAGCTTATTTGAATACTATAATTGGCTGTAGTTCACCTCTGTTCTTTATAGAACAGAAAAAGACAAAGAAAAGTATGGTACTTTCATTTGGCTTTATACCAAAAGCCATTATCGGAGTTCGATTGTAGGAAAATTATTATGATTAGGGCTGATTTTTCAATGGTCAGATAACTTTTATCTGAGAAATAAATATGTAGCTTTGACAGTTATTGTGTAAAAAATATGGCCAAACTGTCAGATTAATTCTTTAGATAAAAGTTATTTGACTATTGAAAAATCAGCGCAAAGTGAAATAAAATGAAATTGTTTATTCTGTGGGTAAATAAGATATAAGAAAAAAAATAAGCCAGGTGGATTCGACATTTCCTATCTGACTACCCTAAGAAACAAACCCAGGGGCAAAGACTTTTTTAAAGTCCAGACCTCATCTTGGTCCAATCATGTGAGGACCATGTAGATTAGTGTCGGAGCTGGTATTTTTTTGGAAAGAACAACACAGGTTTGAGTAGACCAGTCCAGTCAGTGCAAGCATTTAGCAGACTACAGATGTCGAGGGTGATGCTGGGTACATACAAATTCAATGCTTGCTACGTACAAAGTATAAACTAACCTTGAATATGATAAAATGTTCTATCAAATTTAGACTAACGAGATATTATTAAATATATATTCTAATAACCATACTCCCGAAACGGAAATGATAACTGGAGATTTACCTCTCGATTACTTGCGTTTAACGAAGGAAGTATTAAATGGACAACATATAACACATAACATCACCCTCTCTTCGCAAGTTATGTCCAAGTCCCATGTAACAGGGATCGAGCCTATTCCCATCAACCGGGCATAAATTCAGACTTCGGGCTGACAACACACCTTAATATGTAGTTGTTATTATTATGCTCAGTTTGGCTGCCTACGCCATTAGAAAAGTAAGACAATACACTGACGTTGATACAGCTCGGTTAGTTTATTTTAGTTATTTTCATAGCGTTATGTCCTACGGCATTCTGCTGTGGGGCAAAGCCGCTGACATTCAAAATATTTTTGTTCTTCAAAAACGAGCTGTTCGTGCAATTTACCAACTAGGTGCTAGAGGTTCTCTGTGAAATTTTTTTAGAGATATTGGGAGTCTCACAGTTGCATCGCAATTCATCTTGGCCAACATCTTATATATTAGGCAAAATATACACTTCTATACTAAAAACAGTGATATTCATAATATTAATACTAGAAATAAGGACAAACTACGTGTTCCTTATCACCAGCTTCATAAGGTTCATAACTCTTTTGTTGGTCTTGGTATAACTTTTATAACAGGCTTCCCTCTTCTTTGCTAGATTTGCATTTTAATGAGTAAAGGCATACTATTCTATCAACGACTACTTAAATGATAAGAATTGTTGGTCGCTGTGATTAACTCAAGACAATGTTTATGTTCTTTCACCAGTATTAGGTTGCCTACTGACAGGTTATATAATTATGTTAGTTCTTATAATTGTTTATTATATTTGCCTGTATAATTCAGTTTATTTCTACTTCAGTACTATGTTTTCAATGCTTTGTTGGTATATAGGCGTGTGCTAGCTGACATATGGCAAATTTAATGTTTTTTGGTGTTTCGTAATGTTAATTACCTACTACTGTATAGAATCAAGTTCTTCTAACTTAACAGACAGCTGTGCTGCTGGGGAGTTTGTTGCGCCACTTCTTCTTCCCAGCTAAAGCACTAGGAAGTGGTGAAGGGCGGGCGTTTTGGGGGGACTGTCTTATGTAATTTTGACGTTCAAAAAGAGCTGACTCTCAGCCCAGTTTGAATAAATTACTATTGATTTTGATTTTGATTTTATGCTTGTTTTAAAAATAATACCCAATGTATAAACTATTGGGTATTATATTAGAGAATGCCAATGTTAGACAATTTGTAGTTGTCATGATAACATGTAGTTTTTTCTTTGTAGTGTCGATGACAATGGCATTGTAAACTGTGATGTTTCTAATTGCAAATAAATTGGTGATGACGTGCAAACTACAATTTGTTTGCTATTTCCGCGTATGTGCACTGCCTGAATAGTTAGTGAGCTAATGTTTTTGAGGATTTTCCCGCTAGTTTGACAGAAAAATAACCTTTCAGAAAAGTTGTGACGCTCTTATTGGCACAGGGGGTCCTAATAAATCAATATTGCTTATCAAGTGCATAATACGGTAAAGAAGACAACTTTTTAAATAGCTCATGTCGTAGTAAAATTAACTTGGGGCAACCCGACTCGGACATATTGAGATCTAGGGTATGACAGGGCTAGAGAAAGCGAGCAACGTGAGCGAATGAAGCTCCCGTCGTCTTTGTGTTAAGTTCAGTGTGTGGTGTTCCAAACCTGTTAGAGGCTCGTTTAATGCTCAAATCAGCTAATGAATATTTGATTACATGGGGCTAAACCAATAAAGGCCTATCTTTCTCATATTCTTTGGCAAAAATACAGACATGAGGTTCAATTTGTGATCGAACGCTTAAAATTGTTCCAGGCAATAGCACTTGCTGCCTGCGACCTCGCTGGTTTAAAGGGACATCTCGATGAAATCTGAGAGAGGACGTCAAGTAACAGTGAAGCACTTGAGCACTTACCGCCAGCACTTGCCACCAGCACTTGCTGCCAGCACTTGCCCGAGCACTGGCCCGAGCACTTGCCGTCAGCACAGGCACGAGCACTTGCCCGAGCACTTGCCCGAGCACTTGCCCGAGCACTGGCCCGAGCACTTGCCGCCAGCACTTGCCCGAGCACTTACCCGAGCACTTGCCGCCAGCACTGGCCCGAGCACTTGCCGCCAGCACTTGCCCGAGCACTTGCCGCCAGCACTGGCCCGAGTACTTGCCACCAGCACTGGCCAGAGCACTTGCCGCCAGCACTGGCCCGAGCACTTGCCGCCAGCACTTGCCCGAGCACTTGACCGAGCACTTGACCGAGCACTTGCCCGAGCACTTGCCCGAGCACTTGCCCGAGCATTTGCCCGAGCACTTGCCCGAGCACTTGCCCGAGCACTTGCCCGAGCACTTGCCCGAGCATTTGCCCGAGCATTTGCCCGAGCACTTGCCGCCAGCACTGGCCCGTGCACTTGCCCGAGCACTTGCCCGAGGACTTGCCCGAGCACTTGCCCGAGCACTTGCCCGAGCACTTGACCGAGCACTTGCCCGAGCACTTGCCCGAGCAATTTCCCGAGCACTTGCCCGAGCACTTGCCCGAGCACTTGCCCGAGCACTTGCCCGCGCACTTGCCCGAGCACTTAACCGAGCACTTGCCCGAGCACTTGCCCGAGCACTTGACCGAGCACTTGCCCGAGCACTTGCCCGAGCACTTGCCCGAGCACTTGCCCGAGCACTTGCCCGAGCACTTGCCGAAGCACTTGCCCGAGCACTTGCCCGAGCACTTGACCGAGCACTTGCCCGAGCACTTGCCCGAGCACTTGCCCGAGCACTTGCCCGAGCACTTGACCGAGCACTTGCCCAAGCACTTGCCCGAGCACTTGCCCGAGCACTAGACCGAGCACTTGCCCGAGCACTTGCCCGAGCACTTGCCACCAGCACTTGCTGCCAGCACTTGCCCGAGCACTTGCCCGAGCACTTGCCCGAGCACTTGCCCGAGCACTGGCCCGAGCACTTGCCGCCAGCACTGGCCCGAGCACTTGCCGCCAGCACTTGCCCGAGCACTTGCCGCCAGCACTGGCCCGAGCACTTGCCGCCAGCACTGGCCCGAGCACTTGCCGCCAGCACTGGCCCGAGCACTTGCCGCCAGCACTTGCCCGAGCACTTGACCGAGCACTTGACCGAGCACTTGCCCGAGCACTTGCCCAAGCACTTGCCCGAGCACTTGCCCGAGCACTTGCCCGAGCACTTGCCTGAGCACTTGCCCCAGCACTTGCCCGAGCACTTGCCCGAGCACTTGCCGCCAGCACTGGCCCGTGCACTTGCCGCCAGCACTTGCCCGAGCACTTTCCGCCAGCACTGGCCCGAGCACTTGCCGCCAGCACTGGCCCGAACACTTGCCGCCAGCACTGGCCCGAGCACTTGCCGCCAGCACTTGCCCGAGCACTTGCCCGAGCACTTGCCCGAGCACTTGCCCGAGCACTTGCCCGAGCATTTGCCCGAGCACTTGCCCGAGCACTTGCCCGAGCACTTGCCCGAGCACTTGACCGAGCACTTGCCCGAGCACTTGACCGAGCACTTGCCCGAGCACTTGCCCGAGCACTTGCCCGAGCACTTGCCCGAGCACTTGCCCGAGCACTTGCCCGAGCACTTGCCCGAGCACTTGCCCGAGCACTTGCCCGAGCACTTGCCCGAGCACTTGCCCGAGCACTTGCCCGAGCACTTGCCCGAGCACTTGCCCGAGCACTTGCCGCCAGCACTTGCCCGAGCACTTGCCCGAGCACTTGTCGCCAGCACTGGCCCGAGCACTTGCCGCCAGCACTGGCCCGAGCACAAGTGCCCGCACTTGCCGCCAGCACTAGCCTCCAGTACTGGCCCGCAGCACTTGCTAACAAACTAATAACATTATAATAATAATAATATGAAACAAACTTAATTAAACTTAATAAAACTAAATTGCTAATTACAAGCCCCAAAATTATTACTCCCTCGGAGTCAAAGTTTTATCTTAGCCGTGTACTTATAAGCAAATAAATGATTTCTATTATTTTTAGTTTATCCCTCAAGTTGGTTTATTTCTGTCAATAGTTCGTTGTTCAAATTTTAAGCTAATTCGGACAGTAATTGTTCATGTGCGGTGCACCTTGTACAAAAAATGGTTTTGCTAAGAGCTTCCGAAAAGGTCAATCCCTTCTTTACAAAAAATTTCGTTAAAACTGCGACTAGCTGTATGAAAGTATGCATCACGCCTATAATTAGTGTTTGAACTATTGTGTGTGAGTGGATACTTGTAGAAGAATTCTTTGTTGCAGCCCCATTTGATTAGTGCGTATCGTTAATTTTGAAAAAAGTTCAGGACAGTTTTTTTTTGGGTGGGAAAGCGCTCTGGGTAAAGCAGGAGGGCGTGTCAGACTTTTACTAACTGTGCCCCCCCGGCCCCCCCCCCGTGCCTGTGCCCCTGTGCCACTGTGCCTGTGCCCCTGTGTGCCAGGGGCTACGGTATCTCTTTCAAAAAACCCGCACCCCTGGCAGGCATTGGCCCTTGCGGGCACCATCAGTTGTTGCTGACATCTCTTTGAGGTGCGCGTGGAACATAATGCGCCGTCGACCCGGGCTTGGTCCTTACCGGACAGCGAGCTACCTATTACTCGCCGTCCACAAGCACCTACGGTGGCCGGGAATCAGCCTGGGATTACCGACGCCCAGGGCGTCTCCCGGAAGGCTACGGCCGTGAGGACACAAGTACTGCCTCTCCCTCATGTGCGCCGCTTCTCTGCTGATACCTGAGTCAGAATTCTGAGATGCGTTTGCATGTTTTTGGATAGGTCTTTTAATGGTGCATAAAAATACGTGGAGGCTCTGCTGGTAATTTTTAGAGACAACTGCGTTTATTTAGTATTTTTCAGTTCCCGGGGGTCTTGACTGCTACTAAACTTAGTCCATAGAATATACGAAAAGCTACAAATTTACCAGGCGCCTCTTTTAACAAAATGATTTTCTTTTTCTTGTAGCCGGTACCATTTTTTATTTATTTATTTCATGACTTAGGTCGGCAGAACTATACCGGAAAAGTATTAGGAACTATAGAACTCACCACTGTGTGCCTAAATCAGTTTTAAAATTGTAATTTTGGAAAAAATTATCTGTTCACGGAAGTTGGCAGAGCATATTTTCATTCGACCATTTTTCAGGCAAAAACTTCTGAACTATTTTTTTTAAGTATAAGGAACTCCAGAACTCATGCGCTTGCGGATAGAACTCATAATTTTATTTTGCTCTGCTGGGAAATGATCTGCCAAGTTCACCCACATCTTTTGATTGCTCTAGGAGACTGTAAATTGTATTCTCTGATTATAATATTTACCTTAACCAAGCAAGACTTTATAATTTTTTCTGATCTGAAGGCCTGACCTTTGCTTATAATTTGAGCAAGTTATATTTTTATTTAACATTATCATCTGCTGACGGTACTTTTAAGCTAAACTGAAATTTAATTGAGTTTATCAAGATAAAAATAAATCGGGGTCCTCCGGGACGGGGGCCTCGGGGATTGGGGTGCTCAGGGAATAACCCGGTTGTTTGCTGGCTAACCAACTTTATAGAAATACTCATCCTCAAATTTGCCTTTTTTATTGAACTGTGCAATTGAAATAATGACTGTAAAGTTGTGCATGTTTTTCTAAAATATATAAATACAACTGTGATAGGCTAATTTGATTCTAGGGGTTAATGTGCCTCGTAGCACTTACTTTGCAAGCATTCAAAGCGTGTCAATATGTTATTCGCTCTTATAACTACAGCATAAAATACAAAACCTTCAACGAATGCACTTTGATAAGGATGAAAATGGTTTAATCAAGCCCGCTCTCTCGCATGACACATGGGTATAAAGTTAAGAGTCCAGTCTTAGCACTAAGTATAAGAAGTTTAGTGCTAAGTCTAACTTATTATCGACTTAGAGGCAATTTACACGCGATAGTTTTATTATGTCGCCTATAATGCTGCTAGTAATGTTATTAGTACCAACACAACATTTTAGAGTTATTTATTTATTTAGAACTAGCTGTGCCTGTGGCTTCGTTCGTATGTATGTCAGAAATGAATAATGTGTCGCCCTTACCTAGTTATCTTTCATTTATTTAAAAAGATTAACTCATACACTTATAAAACGATCAGTTTCATCATAGCTTTTACAGGACCATGAATTAATTTTTCTTTAATTCATCCATTCAGTAAAAATAGCTTGTTTTTTTTTTAAATCTCACATAAAAAGTCTTATTTTTTTATAAAAACGTACACAGTACGTAGCCGTATGTACAAAATAGAAAACAGTCAACAATATCATCAAACCGCGTGACCTCAATGACCTCGTCACGGTCAGGCACAATGTTTGACCTCGGAATGTCCCGTGACATTATGCGTGACCATTGAACCGACTTCCCCTTGCTGGATATTAGGTGTGTCTATAAGACGTTATACGCCTTTTTACCGAAATATTCCGTGACAATTTAGCATAAAATTACCCGACGTTTTCCCGTTTTTGACGCACTAAATACTCCAAGTGTTCTAATGACAGCGATTACTTTTAAAAGATGTACTCAGACATTTGGACTTTATATACGTCACGATTGTAAGTAACTTAAACAAGTTATGATACGATATTTTAATCATCATAATTTGCTTAACTTTTTCCTAGCATATTGGGGTCGGCTTCCAGTCTTACCGTATACAGCTGAACAGCAGTATTTTACATGGAGTGACTGCCTATCTGACCTCCATAACCTAGTTACTAGATAATACGATACCCCTTGGTAAGACAGGTTGTCAGAATTTCGGCTTCTCACGATCCGTAACGACTATCAAAAATCCACAAATGCCAGCTATTATTATGTTACTGATAACATAATAATATCAGTTATTGCAAGTCAGCTTCCAAAGCTAAAGAAAAAAAGGAGTCCAAAATCTAGACTAGACGCTTGCCCCGTGTCGAGAATATCACGCCGCGCCGGGCGACCGCGGGGAAGCTGCGGTCGCAGAAGGGGCCCTCGAGCAGCGGGCGCGCACCGGACGGCTCGGCACTGCATCATCGTCCGAGCGACAGCATACACGACATAGTTATTGTATAAACTCCTTTTTCTCGCCGGTTCAAATATAGTTGACCGTTTGTCATCCCTAAAATACATTCGTATAATACAGTCCACTATTGATCAAGTTACCGTGTTTTAGTCCTCGTACCACCTGGAGGATATCTACCATTTCTCTTCACCCCGGAAGAGCAACACGTAACTATCTGTTGGCTTAAATTGTGCCTGCACAAAACACAGCCAAAAATAGAATACGACTCGTAGCTTTCGTTTAGGTAACATACACAGTAATGAAAAGATTTTGAACAATATAACTTTTTCACAATTACGATAAGTCCCAAATCGTTGAAATACAGCGAACAACTCGACTTCAAAATCAAACTTTAAAACCAATGCGCCACCACTTCTCGACACCTTATGCACCTAACGTAGAGAGAAAAACTCATTCCCAATTCTCAGCACACACCATAAATCCTTCATACGCCAATACTCACGAAACATAGCGCACAGTTTTAAAAAAGTCGCCCCAACTAACGTCCAGCGAAAGTGAGGTACCACACCTGAATACAAATTTTATAAAGTTGATTCACGACAACCTCCCAATCCAATCGGAAACTTTCCTTAGGGGGATAACCCTTGGATTTAATCCATGGGTAATACGAAAATTGATGTAAAAGCCTTAGCCGCACCGTTCCTGAACACGACAACCCAAGATCCATACAAAGTGTACAGCACAGAAAGATTTTCAGATTTTCTTGGAGAATCACTGCGTCGACACGGCTCGTGCCAAAATGTGGCGTGTTACGAACCCAAAAAGGTTTCAATTCAATTGGTTTACGAGATTATTGGAAGCAATTCCGTTCAGAAAGAAGTATGGGACGTGACGGGAATGTTGAGAGCTGGGGGCAAACGTGGACGCTGGAGGGCTCCTATCGACAGTTTATTTACCTTTTTTATAAAAATCTACGGCTCGAGTGGAGTTTAATTATTCATAAATGGTTTCTAGTTTCAAGAGTCCGAAGTAGTTTCTCTGTATAATCAAAATTGTAATTACTTTATGGTTCACCTCACGAAGAATACTAATCAGAGAGTAGGTCGTATCTGCGAAGTTAGGTAGCACCTTTCACGGTCTTTCCTTGTAATAGGTCACCACTTTCTCTATACATGAAATATAGCTACTTTAAACATTTTCACTACTTCATTTGGACCAGACATATTATATTACCTTATTTATAACCCACCACACAGGAAGCACTATTTATGTAAACTGAATAAAGCTCTGCGGATTTTAGCTTCAACCGGACGTCCGGTTTCCGGTTGTTCGGCCAAAATGTCTGTTGCATCTCTAATTAATGTTTTAAAACCTATATTAAATTATGTGTATTGTAGCTGGTACTGCATGTTCATGCCAAACAAGAGCTTATGTGGTACGGCGTAATATGGAAATATGAGCAACTCTCACTAAATTTTTATTTGTAAGAAGGAATACAAAAATAAATTGTAATATTTAATATTCCCCTTGTGTGCTTTTTCAAACGATTAGGAGGGAGAAGGAACATTCAATGCATCTACATAAATATCGTACGTGTGCATACACCCTACGTTTTAGATATCGAAGTCCGTAAAATCCTTTGTCAAATCGATTTTGATAATATTACTGGAAAAGCCAAGGTTACTTTTCATCCAGAAAAATTACATACCTATTACAAATTATGCAGGAATAATCACAGATTTTAGCTAATTAACCATACATTTATTCTAAGTGCTGATTTTTTTATAGTCAGATAACTTTTACCTGAGGAATAAATGTTGAGGTTTAACAACTTTTGTCTATAAAATAATTGTCAAACTGTCAGATTAATTCTTCAAATAAAAGTTATGAACGAAGTAAGTTATTGAAAAATTAGCCCCAAAGATAACAGGCTTCCAGTTCCAGAAAAAAAAGAAAAATATTCAGACGGAGTAACAGGTTCAGGTAGTTCAGCACACATGTTTCGAAGAAAACAAGCTCCATATTCTGTTTAATTAAATCCCTTCATAAAGAAAATTAAGTTCAAAACCAGCCCGCAAATCCCACCTACGCTACGTTCTGAGCCAAACCGAAGGTAATTCGAAGAACGCCGGGGCAATTCCGATTTGATTTATCATTGTTCTTGGCCGATAAATCAGGGGTACAATAGGGCTCCAGGCACGGGCTGAACGTGGAAACTTCTATTAATTCTCCTTAGAACAATCTCCAAGTTACCACACAATGGAGTTTGAGACAATACGTCTCAAACGTGAGATGCTATCATGTGATAGTAGTACGCAGTTTGTTTTGGGATCGATAATTGATAATGGTTGTTGATAGCTTCGTACTTTGTTGGCGATTGTTTTTGTTTTTATTTATGAGGTTCTTTGCAGGCCAGTAGTAACTTGGCTAGGTGTCACTCATATATGCCTGAAATTGAAGCAATTCGTGATAGGTCATGGTGTTCTATAGATTCACAAATTTAAGGGTCTAAACAGATGGACTGTTTTGAAAAGCACGCCAGCTGCAAAATCAGAGTTTTAATGCTGATCTGATGCAGTTGAAGCCAACTGTAAGCTGTTTGCGAAGTTAAAACAAATTCATTTGAGACCAAACTCACTGAGAAACCTTAATTAATATTATGGTCTAAAATCAACAATACCAGGGTAAACTTGAGATCGGAAATGAAAAAATAGTCTTTGGCATACAAGTGGAACAAAAATGAAAGTAATTCACAATCACAATGCTATGAACTAACCACCACTGATGTACAATGCTAGTTTGCTTAATTCAGAAAACTAAATTCCCAAAATTGCTTTAAACTCCAAGGTACGACTGCCACACATGATCCTAGCTAGGGCAATCCCGCTCCTCCAAACCATACGGCTCTAACCTGTCATTGCCGGTTCAACCGTTCAAAAAACAATGCATTCACTCAATAAATCACCAAGTCTCGGTCAATACTATACATTGATTGATGTACTTCGGGATCCAATCTGCTAATAGCTCCGACCTCGATCAAAGAGAGACAGGGGAAATTCTTCTACTCACGTTAACCCTTATAATGGACTTTCAACTTTTGAGGTATGTAGGACTGGTGTGTTTGTTTGTTTTTGATGATTCATTGGTTTTTATTGACTAATGAATTTTCGAAGGGGCAAATTTTTTAAGTTAGGAAAATATGTATTAGCTAAGCTAGTGCTAAAGAGCCATCGGCTGACTATTTAAAGTTAAAAACTTTCAAGTAGGTCATCAAAATGGTTAATTTTGCCTACAAATTGTAGCCTTTAATTCTCGTTCTTTGAGACGGAGATTCTGCTTGGATATTGAAAGAGACGAGAGTCTTAGTTTTGCTCTTTGAAGGGCGAATTAAGAGGAAACCTGCGCGGGTAATCACTAAGCCCTTAGTAAAGTTACAAACAATAAAAACTTTATATCTACCATGCATTGGGGGTTTACCTTGGCATAACTGTAATCCTCTTTGATTAATAAGTGGGTTAATGATAAGCGAAACAGGCCACGGTTAAAGCTGAACCATCATCATTCATCATCAAATCAGCCGAAAGAGGTCCACTGCCGGACACAGGCCTCCCCCTAAACGGAGGGTTTTGCCATAACCGCCACGCTAGGCAGGAGGGTTGGCGATCGCAGTATGGTGGTAAAATGCATAAAGAAGGCTGCTGCCCATTCTCTAGCTAGTAAGTCCCTTAGTCACCTTCTACGACACCCATGGGAAGAAATGGGATGGTGCTATTCTTTTACTTTCGACACCACACGGAAAATTTAGAATAAAGAAGAAAAAATATACAATTTAATAGCATACATACACACACAATTTCACGCCTTTCTTCTCTTGCACATAAATAGGTAAAAATATTTAACGCGGCTATTTCCAACTACCGCCGCTTGTAGGTGTACATCCTATGAACAAGGTCCTTAACTTAAAACATACACACATAACATACATAATTTACTTAAATTTACACCTAACAGTGCTCTAAATCTGTCACCACTTCCACTTCTACGTAACGTATAGTTAATACTGATTGATCGTTCTCCATGAGAGTGATGACGTCATCAATGACGTATGTACGCACGTACGATATTGTGACGCTATTATGTCCGTGGCATTGTTGTGGCTAGTCTCGTTCTAATTAGTTTCAATGTGCTGTAGATGTTGTATTGTCGACAGATTTGCGAGTTGCACCTAGGGATGAATGCAATTATGTGTGTATGTAGGTAATTGCAGTTGTCAGTTGCTAATTAATTGTAGAATGTGTATTCACTTTATCTATGTATAGAAGATGTATCATCTTTTACTAATTGCATAATAATCATGTTGAATTTGGTTGTCTCAAGAGGCTGGGATTCGGACGGCGAGTAATGGGTAGCTCGCTGTCCGGTAAGGACCAAGCCCGGGTCGACGGCGCGTTGTGTTCCACGCGCGCCTCAAAGAGATGTCAGTAGCAACTGATGAGGCCCGCAAGGGCCGATGGCTACCAGGGGTGCGGGTTGTTCGAAAGAGATACCGCGGCCTCTGGCACACAGGCAACTGAGGGAACACGGGTGGGTTTTAATCAGTAAAACTCTGACCCGCTCTGCCCCACCCAGAGCGGGAGAAGTCATTTGATGATTTCTCACACATAAAAAAAAAGAAAGTGGCTGGAATAGCATGCTGATCACATGCCTAGCCTTTTCCAAACTATGTTAGGGTCGACCTCTAATCGGATGCAGCTAAATACCAGTACATTTACATGGTACGACTGCCTATCTGACCTCCACAACCCAGTTACTGGGTAATACGATACCCCTTGGTGAGGCTTGTTGTCAGACTTTCGTAACGTCTGTCCAAGATCCACGAACGACAGCCGGGACTAACGGCTTACTTGCTGCCGTAAATAAATCTGCGTGGTACTGTTGGTCCCCCTAGGACATTATCATAATGAGAGGAGCATTCTTGTCACAGTCACGAAGTGCACCAGCCGACTATTTCTGTTCATCAAAGCTGAGCGAGATAAGTAAATCAAGTATCTTGACTTAGCTCACGAGGTTGTCGACATGTGGGAAATGGACTTAGCAATAATTTAACCGATAATCGTTACAGTAAATGGCCTAATAGCGAAGAGCCGACCAACACCTCAGCAGGCTCTCATTGCACAGCTGGATGAAGGGCTTGATTCAGAGAGCAGTACTCCTAGCCCTAACCACCGATATCTTGGACCCTGCTCCTGATACCGATGGGTCACAATTTTTTTATATGTTTGAATGTTTTTGTACGATTTTTGTAAAAACATTAAAAAATATACTTAATATCATCATTCATCATCATTTCAATCGATAGACGTCCACTGCTGGACATAGGCCTCCCCCAAAAAAAATGAGGGGGTTTGCCATAATCGCCACGCTTGGCAGGTGGGTTGGCAATTCCAGTATGGTGGTAAAATGCATAGAGAACGCTGCTGCCCATTCGCTATAGTAAGTCCCTTAGTCGCCTTCTACGACAGCCACGGGAAGAAATGGGATGTTGCTATTCTTTACGTCCGGCACCACACGGAACTCCGGCACCACACGGCATATACATAATATGTATAAAAGAAAATAAACGAAAATATTAATAATAATAAATTAGTTTATTTCTATAAAATTTTCTAAATGTAGGTTTGCTAAACATAGTAACTGATTGCAATAAAATGTGACTGATCGTAGCTGTCTAACATAGGACGAGAGTTTATAAACCTCAGTGATCAAGGCAAACAGCATGATACGCAGTAGTTGCGGGTTCAATTCCTACTTTGGTTGGTTGTACAGCTTAAGGCCAATTCTCGTATTTAAAAACAATTTTCGGTTTACGATTCCCAGGTCGGGCAGAGTGTTTTTGGGTGTGTCTATCTGGAATTTTTCAGTAGCTGAGTCTGGATTTGTGCCCGGTTGATGAGAATAGGATCACTCCTATCATCATCATCATCATTTCAGCCGAAAGACGTCCACTGCTGGACATAGGCCTCCCCCAAGCTCCGCCACTTCGACCGGTTCTGTGCTTCCCGCATCCAGCGGACTCCTGCGGCCCTCACAAGGTCATCGGTCCACCTTGTGGGAGGCCTTCCAACTTTACGTCTTCCGGTACGCGGTCGCCACTCCAGAACCTTTCATGATTACCCCTATGACATGAAAATTTAACATAACTAGCAAAATATGGTTGTACTATACCTTATACCTCAGCTGAACCCTTAGGAGAAACAAGGCGTTATGTTATGTTGAAAACGTTAAAAATCTTAACAACTGATCAAAATGTAAGTTAATTTGGGATATTTTTGACAAATTATGATAACATGCGGTCGTTCTTGAAAATACGAGAATTGTGACCCTAAGTTAAGCTATAATTGCCTAGAAAAGCAATTCCGTCATATATACACCGAGAAATCTGAATGGTTCTTTTCCCGCGGGAGAACAACTTGCCATAAAGAGTACTTTCGAAGCATAGAGTAAAAGTAAAGAAATGAATGTTTTTGCTTTATAATAATTTAAAAAAAAATATTCATCAACTCTAGAGGTAACTTGTAGGTACTACTCGAATCGCACGCGCCGCCGACGAAGGGAATAGCGATATATAAATGTTCAAAGCAAAATAAACTCTCGCACGTGGTGATTTTCACAATGGTTAATCTGCCATTTTTTGTTTCTAATATTTCATTTGTTTATAAAACGATTGTGGTAAAAAGACAAAACCATTTCACTACGGGAAAACAACCATTAAAATTTGTCGGTGTATTATAACGACCTTCATAATTGTAAATCTGTTATTTGCACCAGTATATGACATCAAAATGTCAAAATACCCTCTGGGTATTTGGATAGCCGTTATTGTTGTCCATTCTCTTAGGAAGCCAAAGCTTTACAAAGCTGTCCTATTAAATATTATAAATGTGAAAAATGTTATGTTTGGATGTTTAGATATTTGGATCTTTATTACGCAATCACGCAAAAACGGCTGAACGGATTTGGATGAAATTTGGCTCACAGAGAATTTGTAACCAGGATTAATACATAGGTACTTTCTATCCCAGTAGTACGTTCCCGAGGGATAATTTCCACCTCCACGCGGTTGAAGCCGCTAGCAAACGCTAGTTTAAAATCTAAAGACGGTTAAATTCACGTTAAATCACTGTAGTCAACTTTCCTCACAATCAAGATTAAATTACTATTGTGTAGTAAATAGAATGCCTGTTATCTTCTTACATACGCAAGTGAAATGAAGCAGGAAACTTAAGACGAACTTGAACACTAACGAATTCTCATTATTTAAACATAGATCCAGACGAACTTGAGCTAATCCCACACAAGCTAACGATTTAATACAAAGGTTCACACGCTAAGACGGGCATTATGAGACAAAAAGCAGTCGCGTGTGTGCCTTATCTTACGGGAACATTCGCACTTCAGTGTTTTGACAACCCTTGTACTGGAAGTGGCAGAAAAAACATAAAGCACAGTGCAGTTCCCTTGTCAATCTAGTTATGAGTGGTTTTAGAGCGTGAGATTTCTGATTTTTGTCCCATGTTAGTGTTTTGAGTCTCCCGTTAGAGAATTCTCAGTAATAGTTCGAATGGAAATAGTTTTACCCCAATTTAAAATCATAGGAATTATATTGTTAGCAAGTGCATGAACAGATTTTATGGCTATTCTTATTTAAGAGGCGTATTAGATAAATTAAGAAATGTGTCCCTAGTGTCACCGAATGAGACTACTTTGACAACCGTAAGTCTTACGCGGCCTGTTCATTAGAGCTGAGAGGAGGGGAGAGGAGCGAAGAGGAGTAGAGAGGAGCAGAGAAGAGCGGAGAGAAGTGCATAGGAGCGGAGCAGTGCCTATAATAACCAATAGTTCTTTTTTGCCAACATGCGGAGCGGAGCGGAGTTTGAATACTATTTAATTGGCGAATATTGGCACAGCTCCTCTAGCCACCTCTCCACTCTCCTACGCTTCAATGGACAGGCAACCTTAGGCCCATATCTCAGTAGGAAACCGTAGTGAAGCAACAATGGCCGAGCTGCCAGCAAAATATACAAAACTTTTTGGTGGGTATCTCACCAGGCGTACAATCGGTGGCACACCTAACCATACAATTTTTGCCAGTGTGACCATAGTTACGCCACCATGATGGTGTTTTAGTGAGGTATGAGCCTTAAAAAATGTTGTATTAAATCTGCTCAAGAGCGAGTGATTCCAGTTTAAAATAAAAAAAATGAATTTATTGGGACTAATAAAAGCATTACAAACGGGAGGTTCATTGGTAAGTAATAACAACCGCACGAGTTTAACTATCAAGTTAAAGCGATGCTTGCCAATGCCAGTTCTTGGATGGTTGACTGTTGGTTGAAGGTTTTTAGATACTAAGACCACTCCAAAGACACCATGATGCCCAACCATGGTCACACAGCCAGCACAATATACACAGCTTTATGTTGAGTATCTCACCAGGCATTCGATCGATTGTGCAAATTTGGCAGTGCAGGCATGGTTGCGCTTGCACTGGTGTCCTTGTGAGTCAGGGCCTTAAGAATAACAAAAGTGAAAGTCGTTATAAAAAATGCTATCTCCTATATATATAAAAATGAATCGCCGAAATGTATGTACGCGCATAACTTCTGAACGACTGCACCAAATTGTATGATTCTTTTTTGATGTGTTCCTTATTGTCAGGACAAGGTTTGTAAATAAGATTTTTCTTTATATATAGATTTAATCAGAATTCATTTTTAAAATCTAATACAAAAAGTGATTGACGGTATGTGACAAGACTTTGACAGATCTTTGACGAAACAATCGACCAACTGATTTGATTTTACCAGTCGCGACTGGAGAAATAAAATATGGCGGTACGAGGTTCGCCGGGTCAGATAGTTAGTTATAAAAATCATTCATCGATGGCTATGTTCCATTTTTGAAGTAAAACTTCTCGATAGGTAATTGAACGAAAACTTAAGAGTGCAATTTCAAGGCATCGTTACATGAGAGAGTTTAGGCCACTTCAAGATCCTCTATATCAACGTCAATCGTTTTTAGTCGAAGGGGTAAATTTTGTCTAATTAATCTAAGCTTAAATACGGCACTCTATAACGCATGAACTTCTAAGTGGGGTGCAAACTTTGTAATTACTCCGTGTACAAGATAAATATTTTACTTAAGCTGTATTAGAAACTTTTGACTTATGTATATTTGAGTTTTATACGTGAAACATGTTGTATTTTTAAGCTTATTTGACATTTATGATCAAACTAGATTGTATCCGCGACTTCCTTCACGTACGTACGTAGTTACTTTGGGTCTAGTGTATTTCGTACCAAATTTCATGAAAATCGGTTCCGGGATTAGGCGTGACTTAATTGGTTTGAACTTCCATTTCATTCATGCTTTATTTCATCCCCACACTAGTCAAAATTTCAAAATCAAATGCCTAAATATCGTTTCATGATTTTATCTTTGACAGTGGCGACGTTCCATAAAAACTTTCATCCCCTTTTCAACCCCTTCAAGCTTTTTTTCGCAATAAAAGGTAGCCTATGTCCTTTCTCAAGGTCAAGTCTATCTCTCTACCAAATCTTATCAAAATCGGTTCTGTGGTTTAGGCGTAAAACGTAACAGACAGACAAAGTTACTTTCCCATTGAAGGAAATATTATTATGGATTACAGAATTTATGAACAGGTTTGAACTCTATGGCTGCCCCATGGGTTTTGACATGTACGGTCACCAAAAGAGATACATAACCAAGGTCGTCGTAAATAGTTCTTGTTTAAATTATAACTGTCATTGTGTAAATTGTAATGTTTTTTTTTAATAAATGTTTATTGTTATTGTTTTGAAGTCTGAATTTGTATCCGGTTAGTGGCAAAAGGCTCTCCCCCTATTGCATAGGACTTAAACATAACCGATGAAATGTGGGTATACTACAGGTACACTTATGCCTAGATTGACGTAAGCAGTATTTATTTTTTTGGGTTGGGAAATCATCAAATAACTTCTCCCGCTCTGGGTGGAGCAGGAGGGCGTGTCAGACTTTTACTGACTAAAACCCACCCTTGTTCCCTCAGTTGCCTGTGTGCCAGGGGCCGCGGTATTTCTTTCGAACAACCCGAATCCCTGGCAGGCATGGGCCCTTGCGGGCCCCATCTTTAAGCAGTAAAGTTGTTATAATTATGAAGCACTATGTTGAGCATGTCACATCTTTGGATCACTTCATGTTATGTGTCGTAGGTATTTATCCCCTTCAGACATATGTTGGAATGTCGTAATACAGGCATTTATTTGCTTTAAAGGATATCTCTATCACTAGCTATGTAGCACACAATAAACTACTTGTATTTGTAAACTATTTGTATTTTTATGTACAACCTAACTGCAGTACCCCAGGTCGAATACGTCACTCAATACATAACTGATTACGTCAAGAAGGTCCGGCATTACTTATAATGTCATACGACTAATACCTACCACTTGTCGGGCTTGTGATGACGACGAGATGGGTATATTCGAGTTAGTTAACGTAACTCCATTAAGTACTTATTTTGAAAAAATAACCACTTAAGTCAGAAATAAACATAAAAAGCAAAACAATAATTTAATATCATACACGTACTTCTGATGAACACACAAGCAAGTTTTTTGCGATATGTGGGTGAACCGTAGTACCTACACCTTAGTCTATCCTTTTAGAGATTACAGGTGTGATTTTATGTATTCTCTTGGATTTTTTACGAGATAAAATTTTGATCAGTGCGCAAACTGTAACCATATATTCATCGTATGAACGGTTGTTTTGCCAAGAGACAAAACAACCGCTTTTTTAGTAAACCGCAAAAAATGTCTACTTTATAACTTAAGCTGAATTCACACTTCTGTATAATTTTATAAGTTTCATTTAGGAAACAAAACCACACAAAACAATGTATAAACCTATAATGTAACCTATAATGTGTAATAACCTTTATGTATAAACGTTGCTTGAGTGTGCAGTGGTAGTATAACAGTCAGATACCCAGGGAGGATCAAAAGAAAGTGTTTGTTACTGTGCCGCCCGGTATGACCTAGGTGATCCTGTCTCAACTAGTGATTAGTAACTGTTTAACCATCCATTTTGATGTTTAAACGTCTCTTAACTTTAAGCAAACTTTATGAATAAACCACATTATGTCCAAACTATTCTAACAAACATAAATGCTCGACCACCTGCTTAAACAAACAAGTAGATTTTCAATATTTCCACCCCTAATTGCAGCCGGTTCGATATAAGCCTCTTATTTATTGATTCTAAAACTACCCTCTAAAAAGGGGTGATATAATGATGAGCAGGGGGAAGTCATTCAGGGATTCGAGAGCTCTCCCATTTTCGGTATCCTCTCTAATTGATGGGAATCCTTAGAAATTATTTTCGCTTTCATATTTGTATTTTGTTCTTATGTTCTTGTTGTGATAATGTTTATAATTTATTTATTCACAGGGCAAAGTTTCTACAACAGATAACAAACACAGTATAGGTATAAAGGTTTCAAACCGCGTGGTACTTGAGTTATAGACTGGCAGTAAGAAAGGCTTTAATTTAGACAGTTCTACAACATTCATTGAAATGAAATGAAATGAAATGCTTATTTATATAAGTAGATCTTAAAAGACACTTTTACTCGTCAATATTTTCATCATTTTTGTTGTTGATTAGACAGTTTTGTAGCAATATTTCGAAATTAGCATTATCCTTCAAAATAATAATTATTATTATTATGATAGCTACAATAAAAACCTCAGAATGATCAGCCTATAAGTAATGTTTCTGAGACACAGGCCTCCTCTCGTTGAGAAGTGTGGGTCGTAATCCAACACGCGGGCCTAGTGCGGATTGGTAGATGTCACATCACTTCGAATTTTTGGTTCTAGAACATGCCGATGTTTTCCTTCACCGTTTTTGAGACCAGTGGTTATGAAATAATTTGCACAAAGTAAGCTCTTGTTTGAGTTTGAACTTACAACTCGTAAGTCGTGGCCGTTAACACTAAGCCACCCATTGCTCTCATAAAATCAATAAGCTTAGTTCACAAAACCACAGCTACAAATTCTGCGCGTCTGTCCTCCAACACACTTCTAGCTTATGTAGGCAGGCAATGTATGGGAGACCAAATACGCAAGGTATAGTACATAATTGACACAAAGTTATATTATTTAAAGAAAACAGTATTTTAAAGCGTTAACAAGATTAAACAAGATAGTTGTCATTATCTTTTTTATATGTATTTGCTATTTGTGTAGATAACCTAACCTATAATTAATACTTAGGTACCGTACAACAGCAAAGTTGTTAGGTATTGTTATTTGGTTGTAACATACTTCATTATTTGAAGGTCGAAACAGATCCGAATTCGAAAAAAGTTCTGAACAAGCAACAGAAAACTTTGAGCAGCGGTTTAAAATCTTAAGAAACACACCTCTCCTAAAAAAAACACCACGATCCAAATTTTACTAACCATACGAAGAAAACCATAAAACATTACAAACAAAACCCAAATAATAAGACCCTCAGCAATAAAATTAATCAAAAGCTCACACAGTAAAAGATGCGAGCTGCCTATAGCTCTATAGGTAACCAGTATTAATAACCGAGGCGGTGAATTCATATAATTTCCACTCAGTGTTTGTTAGAAACCTTGTTAAGAGAGCGCCACAAGCTAGAGGGTGTAAATTTCACCAACTACCCTGTGCTGTGGGGCTATGAAGTTAGAGCATGAAATTTTATTTTAATTTTTTCAAACATAAAGACGCATGTTAAGCCGTTGGTCCCTGCTGTCAATCGTAGATCTTTGACAGTCGTTACGGGATTTTTTAGTCAGAAGTCTAACTATCCAGTCTTATTAAAGGATATCGTATTACTCAGTAACTGGGTTGTGGAGGTCATTGCTACATGTGAAATTCAGCTGCATCCGGTTAGACTGGAAGCCAACCCCAACTTAATTGTTATAGGTACATCGACCCACAAGCGTGCCTATTCTGCAACTGTCGCCAAGATGAAACCTGCTGTGTCACAAGTTAAACGAAGAGCAGAAAAACCAAAAGGAATAAAGCAGAGTCGCTCAGCATCGAGTGTAACTAAAGGTGCTGTGATGGACCACGGACAGCAGGTTTCACCGAAGAACACATGCGATAAGGACGGCTTCATCAAGGTGGAGAGAAAGAAGGGGAAGCCTACTTATCGCAACCAGTGTGAGACGGCACTGGCAGGATCTCACATGCTACTACGTCTTGCAGTACCGACGACGCTACTATACGTATCCCGTTTGCACCACTCTACGAAGTGTGAGGATAACGTAGAGTACATACGAGTGAAGACCAACTGGTCCTTAAGGGTGGAGAAGTTGGAGGCGCGTCATAACACCAATTTCAAGTCGTTCGTGGTGCGCGTACCGACTGACCATTTGGTGACCTTCCTCTAGGAAGAGTTTTGGCCGGAAGGTGTGCTGTATCGGCGTTTCCACGGCCAGCTACGCGACACCTCGCAGTACGCTGCGAGGTGTCGCGCACAACCAAATGCAAAAACTAATGCACACAAAGTGATGGCGTCATGTTACGACATGACGCCGTCACTTTGTGTGCAGTAGTTTTTAAGTTTGTTTTATAAAATATGTATTAGTGGTAGGTATTGTTTTCATACTTATATGTATTGTGTTTCATAGGCCTTAGTTGCTTGAAGTAATGGAGAAATAAAAAAATATTAATTGGGAAGAGGTTAGGCAGATTGATTGAACCATTATGATTATTTTTCCAAAACATTTTTAATGTAAAGTCTTGCATGCCAAGTGTGTAGGTACATACACATATTTTGGAATATAAATTATTATATCACTAGTCATATTTTATTTTAACAGCAGCGCGCCAATGTAAATCGTTTTTATTTATTTTTTATTAGAGTCTAGCTACCGTCCTGCGGCTTCACCCCCGTAGTATCTCGACAATCTATGTCCTTCCTCAAGATATTAAAGGTAGTCCCACATCAAATTTCAAAAGGAAAAGTCTTTTTAAGTTTTTTTTTTGCAATTGCATTTAATAGAAAGATATTATTTTGACACTACAAACAGACACTTTAAAGGGGATTTTTATTATAGATAGGTTTTTCACGTGGCTTTTGGATGCAGCATCACTGTTAAAAAACGACGCCATTCTAATTGCTACTGTCATCTTGTGAATTAAATCAGCTATTAAAGCAGCTAACCTAACCTATGTTATCCCAAACGGTAGGTCCGTTTGGAATAATATAGGAACCCCATAGATCAAACAAATATATTCTAACCTAAGAATTCTGAGCTATGGATTTGAAGCTCAATATTCGAAATATGCTTAAGCTTTTTACAAAGGGCACCGATTAAATTAAATTTAAATCTGGAATACTTATTCCTAACTTCAAGTTTTGTAAATAAAATCGCTGCCACTTCCACCTCCGCTGTTTCTGCAGCCTGACTGTCCTTAAGCGCTGTCTAATAAATTAGCCTGACGCTATTGTGTGGGCTCACTTACTGGCAGACTTATTTACCTGACTGTTGTGCTAGCCAGAATTCAGACGACATCATTCTACTCGGCATCAGTCCAACTACTAGATAGGCTTCCGTTTTCTACCAAAATTTTAAGACTGTGTTTAATTGTGAAGCTTTGTGAGGAAACAGGGGATTGGTTCTTCGGGAGTAAATGGAATAGTATGCTTAGTTTGAGTTCGAGATTTTTACGTTTTCGGAACGAGTCTTCGATAACGGACACTTCGTTAATCGATAAATTTCAGTAGCCCATGGTACCGCAAAGATTGTCTGCAAAAGTGGACCTAATGTTGACTGGCTGGTGTTAAAATAACTTTAGTTGCATTAAAATATTCGAGCTGTTTAAAAAATACTGAAAATGGGTTCACGTTCGCTTGGAATTGATTATTTTGACGTTCTATTGATTTTGTTCATTGTTTTCTCTATTTTTATCGTTTAACATAGTTAGACATGCATGCTGTGGTCTCGTATAGTTCAAGGACCACACGTAAAAGAACCTTTTTATGACTGTGATTTATAATGTGTAGGCATGTGTATCCTTTGCTGGACATCCTAAATAAATAAATAATCCCGGCCCTCTGAGTCCTCACAGTACAGATAACTATGATGGTATAATCATTAGCATTTTCTTGTGTTGGGTCTCTTGAAACCCGAACGTTAGACAAAAAAGCCCAAGCGTCAGAAATAAATGTACAATTAAATGCAATGTTATATTCTCATTTTCCACGAATCACCAACTTTCTTCCATGGAATTAAATGTTGCTGATTCAAGTCTAAGTCTTAACTTGTATAAATGATCTGACTGACTCATACCTTCTCTTAGAGAAGAGGCCGATGTCCCAGCAGTGGGAACGTTATCGGTCGATGATAAATACCAGATTATAATAATGTATAATTTTTTAGGCATTACAATTTTTCAATCTCGCATTTATCCCAAATACCTAGTTTCAAATAATCTCTTCATGCTAAATAAAAAGTCGTCTTTAGTCTAAAATTATGAACTACATAAACTTTTGGCATACATGAGTAAAGTTTTAGCTCGGTTCGCAGAAAAGTTTAGATATTGCCCCAAGTTTAGCTTTTGGTGTATTATCTAAATTCAGTGTTGCCTGTTACTAAAATCTGGCCTCAGCTGTGAACTAACTTTGTTTACGGAGAAGTAAGCTGGTTTTCAAACTTTTTGTTAGGGGTGCCTATAGATAAATATGGCTCTCCGTAATGGGTTGAGTTGAGAACTTAAATCTATACCTTATGTTCAACATTGTCGCAGTAATGAATATCCTGGGAGTAAAATTGCTACAGGTAATGCTGTAAGGGGAAGCTCCAGGTTATCCAGCGAAATCCACTTTTTCTTACATTTTTTTACATTCACTTGTTACCGTTTATAATCATCATGTATAAAATTAAGTTAGATTAAAATTGCTTATTAGTCTTATAGACTAGATTGTATTGAATTACTAAGAACTGGGTTCTTTTTAATAAAGGATTAAAAAATAAATTTAAAAAAAAAACTTGTTACCAGTAATCATATTTTGGTGCCTGAAATTGACCTGTCACTTGCAAAAACCTAAAAAAAAAATGAATTTTGCAAGCTAAGTGCATCCTCCTCAATAACAATTATCTTTGGTAACATCTTGAGAATGTAACTAGATGGCGGTGTTTCACCAGACTTTCTAGAACGTTATGTTTAAGCTCTTTATTTAATTTTGACTGGTATGATTTACAAAACGAGGATAACGATCTACAAAGTGAAAAATAGAGAGAGATATAATTACTTTATGGTCCAACGCAACGCAATGTCATGCGTAGAAAGACTATTAAAATTCGGGATTTGAAAACTGATTGGACCGGACTGGCTTGAAATTGTGCTCGCAGACCGATAAATTACGCTTCTACATAAAACTATAAAAGTATTCAAATTAAAAACATTCATAATATTGTACTGACCACGTTAAGTAGAGCTTTTTATAATTATGTACAAGCAAGACACTGTTAACTTCGAGTAATTTCGGCAAACTTCGGCAGTGCTCGGTGTATTTAAGTAATTTAGTCTTTCCAGTCGTGTTTGGAAGATTTCATTGCGCAAATAGAACTTGGGTTTGTGTGATTTTAATCGACATCAAGGTTTTAAACTTGAAGTAATTAAAATGTTGATATCATTGACATTGACGTCTTTATTTGCTTGCTTTGATCGTGAAATTTATGGATTTCTGTTAGTTTTGAGTTTGTAACTTTCCTTCGACAACGTTATAAGTTATTATTAGGTAGGTTGGTAATAATTACATGGCAAAATTAACTTCAATGCTCGCCGTACTCTTTACCAATCTGCTCACAGTTTTGCATAAAATAAACAACATGATTCACAGTTTTATTTGGTTTGCAATTAACTGTATCCCCCGCCAACGACTCAATTCAAATCACACTTGCCCAAAGGAGAGAAAATTACACCAGAAAAACAAAAATAAACCAGTCAAAAGCCCGTACAGTTGCACAAATATGTAGATTAAGTTCACTCCGACAAAATAAAAACGGCAATTGCGAGAAGAAAATTTGCAGCGACCGACAGGGGGTACCCCGTACCCCCGTACGGGGTACAGCTAGCAAATCCCCCATGTGACCACTCGACGGGATATAACCCGGGGAATATACCCAAAAATATACCAACGAATACCGGGTAGCGATACTCTTTATCCCGGGATTAAATTTTGCAGAGGACCGGGTTCGCGACGGCTAGATGGTCTCAACTGAACAGATAAAAACGGACTTGGGGTGGCCCGCCGACTTTATTTGGACATTTTTTTTTCTTATTGAAGATTATGCTTGCGAAATTTGTACTTTGTTTGATTTATTTTTTTGTGGCTGTGTTGGCTAGGATTTAAAGTATGGTAAAGTTTAAATTAAAGGCGAAGGAAGGTCTGTATTTTTTACAAGAGGACTGGTTATTTACATGATTACTGACATCAAAAAATAAATTTTACTACACTTCATGAAGAAAAACCTCAACAGAAACTGCGAAATTTATTTATTTTATTTGTTGTCACAGAATAGCACACATTTTGAAATAAATAAATAATTCAAATTATTTTCTTTTTAAACTTAAAGTAATAACCAGAAATAGTGGTCGCCTAGTGTTCGTAATTCGACCGTAATTCGTTTAAAATTTAATGTATTTCTAATGCAATATTTTATCAAAATATTAGCTTTCTGCACTCCTTCTCCATACAAACTTTGACTGTGCCAAGTTTCATACTTTTCCATACGCGAAATCTCCGTAAAAAGGGGTACAAAGTTTTTGCTTCACGTATTAATATATAGATAACTGTTTGACCACATTTAACGAGTCAATTTTCGTTAATAAAGATACTGTTGGTTACAGTAAATATTAATCTATTATTTTATTCAGAACAAAACAAGACCCAAAATTCAGATAACATTATGCCCTAATCATCCCAAAGGACCAACTATGGCCGATATCTGGTCCTTATTTCCATATTATCACGCATGTTATTAAAATTTACACAACAGAAAAGTTGCAAACAATCTCATTTAAGCAAGTTTTAGCTGCGACCCTGATATTGACATCAAAACATCCCTAAAAGAGGGTTGACAATGATTAGGGCGTGATAACATCTATAACAAAACCCAACCCTACTGGGTTTAATAAGGTTTATTATCTAAATTATCTACGAATATGTTACACACGCACCATGTAGGGATGGGGCTAGATTGACTTTTCGCAAAGGCACTTTTTAGGCAGTAGATTGGCAAAAAATATTATAACACTTTTGCCAGCGGTTCCGCCCACGTAGAGGTTGAAAATTATCCCACAGCAATGTACTACCGCAATTAAAAGCACTCCATGTGTTAATCCAGGTTATAAGCTATCTGTATGCCAAACTTCATCCTAACGTGTTCGGCCGTTTTTACGTGATTGAGTAACAAACATCCAAACATCTATACATACAAAATTTCACATTGAAAATATTAGTACCAACGATACAATTTATTCAGAAAACTTGATAAAAAATATTCAATCAGCTTTCAATTTTTATCTAAGCACCGTCAACATTTGGTTTGATATTATTTTTCAAAAAGCAACTGATTATTGAAATTATGTTTACTTATAAAATTACATTTGCACTAGTATGACCAAACCACCTGCATATGTCTATGTAGGATTTTTCTAAATTAAAAAATACCGTATTTCGAATCTAATAGACACACAAGTAAGTGGTTTGTAGTTTCATGGCATATTATCGAATTATTCAGTCGTGTCCCATCCCTAAGACGACTGGGAGGGAATATTAAGGGATGAACTATATTAAACAGATACTATACGTATTATAATGACGTGGCACTCTATTACAGAGTTCACTGCCACTTTGCAGGGAAATGCCAGCTTATTTTAACAAATTGGCAGTTTCTAATAGAAAAGCAAAATCTCTTAACAAAGTGTATTTAAAAATATCTATTTGAAAGGCTTGTTAGTGGATAATATTATTGGCAAATATAGAATACTAGCTTCTGCCCTCGACTCCGTTCGTGTCAAATTTCTTGCTACCCCGGCCCACCCCGTCGCTCGCCTCGTCTGCCCGTGCGAGTACTTCATATTCGTGAATTTTTCTCTTTGCTCCGCTCCTATTGGTCTTAGCATGATGATATAGCCTATGGCCTTCCTCGACAAATGGGCTATCTAAAACTGAAATATTTTTTCAAATCTGACCAGTAGTTAATGAGGTACGCGCGTTCAAGCAAACAAACAAACAAACTCTTCAGCTTTATAATATTAGTATAGACAATATGGTATAGATAGTAAAGATAGAATAGAAAACATTTATTCGACACAGACACAACATAACAGCAACAAACACATTTTAAAGAAAAAATAAGAGAACAATAAACATAACATTAATAAAAATAAAAATAAAATAGCCTTCCGAAAGGACTGCCCAGCACTAGCGAAAGACAGAATTGTATGGAAAAGGGAGAAAGGCCCACCTTTGCCCAGCTGTGGGATAATACAGTCTAGTTAGATTTGAGGCAACTCGCACGAAGTTAATTTATTTGTGGGCCAATCGACAACAAAATATCACGGCAAGTATAAGTAATAAAGTGCACAAAACTTCATAACATACCATTTGCCTATTAAGTATTTCTAGAATTGTTGATTAGCTCTCAAATAAATTAACATTGTGCAAGGCACCTATAGAAAATAATATATTACTTTAAAAAGGACTACTAAGGAAGATACTTCTATAGGTACGCCCGATTTACGCAAGTAAACTCGTGCAGGTCAACTAATAAGCAATTTGAAATAGCTTAAATCAACATATACGTCATCTTACTTACAAATTAAATATTTTATTTCATCATCATAATTCCAGCCGAAAGACGTCCACTGCTGGACATAGACCTCCCCCAGGCTCCTCCACTTCGACCGGTCTTGTGCTTCCCACATCCAGCGGATTCCCGCGGCCTGCACAAAGTCATCGGTCCACCTTGTGGGAGGCCTTCCCACTCTACGTCTTCCGGTACGCGGTATTTTATTTAAAAAAAATATTACAAAACACAACATATGAATCACCAAATTTCGCCAAACCTTGACAATAATTGAAATCATAAAAAGTACAAACACAATGAGAACAAGCATTTGACCTACAGCGTCCAGTAAATTTAAACTTATTTTCATAGAAATAGAAAAAGGGGTACCCAACATTTATTATGGCGATAAATTTTAAAGAACATTATTTACACAAAGCCCCGTAGACGTTAAAGACCATTTTCGAAGGCGCACCGAGCGAAAACGATTTGTGTTACAATGAATTTATGCTTTAGGTAGACCATAACGACCTCTGCGTTTCAAATGAACAAATGTTTCGATTTTGAAGACATATTGTTTTGTTTAAATCGGCCTGTAAAGTATTGGACTTTGTGGGTACAAGTTATTAGAATTTCCCACGCAAGCATATGTGATGACGAATATTGATGGCCCAGTGGTAACGGCACCAACTTACGTGTCTGTAGGTCGTGGGTTTAAATCCAGGTAGGCACATTACTTTATATAATTTATACCATCACCACTGCTCTGAAAACGTTGAACGAAAACGTCGTGCGGAAATCGGCTTGTCCTCGAACCAAAAATTCAAAGACATGTGTGAGTTGTGTGACATCATCTACCTACCAACCCACACAGGGCCAACGTGGTGAATTATGGCCCACTCCCTGTCATAGAGAGGAGGCCAGAGCCCCCAACAGTGAGAACTTTATAGGCTGATTATACTTATGTGATAATTATCGGCGATAACTAATTCGATTATAAGATTGAGAACCTTGTTTGAGATTCCCTGAAAATACTAAATATTTTGGCTTGCAGGAGACAAATATCACTTTATTGACGTAAAAGTACATATTTAAGTTCACAGAATAACCTTGTTGTAAGGCAATGCGTAATCAAGCGTAACTTTTACCAAGAAAATAAACAATAAAAAAAAACTTTGAATATTTAATCAATTCAAATTTTACGTAAACATCTCTATCACAAAATCTCATTTTTCAGGCACAATTTTTAATGAGTCTTAAATTAAAGCAGCTAAGCCGCATTTTGTTTAAAACTTACTATTGCCCGCGGCTTCACCCGAATGAAATTCGTTATGTATAAAAACCTTCTTCTTGAACCAATACATACATATGTGTCAAGTTTTGAGGTGATTGGTCAAACTTCGTTGAAGTTCATGAATCGCATATATACAACACCCATACATACAGGTGTATGTGGGTATGTGGGTGAGCACCACCCTCCTGAGCTAGGTTATGAAAACCAGTGTTAAGGAGAAACAGTCCGATCCTCTAAATTATAATGATGTAAAGTTACATCATCATCATCCTAGCCTTTTCCCAACTATGTTGGGGTCGGCTTCCAGCCTAACCGGATGCAGCTGAATACCAGTATTTTATATTGAGCGACTGCCTATCTGACCTCCACAACCCAGTTACTGAGTAACACGATACCCCTTGGAAAGACTGGGTGTCAGATTTTCGGGCTTCTGACAACCCGTAACGACTGTCAAAGATCTAAAAATGACAGCCGGATCCAACGGCTTAACGTACTTTCCGAGGCACGGAGAGGTCTTGGTATGTTAAGATGGTCACCCATCCACGGACCAACCACGGCAAGCTTAGCTTAACCTGATCGATCGATCCGTACGGCTAATATTACTTAGCCACAAGCGCCTCAGTGATATAAAGTTACATAGCGCTTGTAATGTTACTCTTACAATTTCAGAGTATTACAAATGTACATAATGCATAGAAAAGATGTACTTCCAATTGTTTTGCAGTAAACATTCAATTCAAGGCATCTCGAGAACGATTATCCTCTACACAGGGAGGACTTTATAAAATGGCGGCGCACTCACGCCCTCTTGCCGGCACTCAATGGTTATTTACAGCAATTTCCATCTTCAGGGAAAATGTGGAATATTGCTTAACTTATTCTATTGTGAGACGGATCGTTATACTTAATACTAATAATTATGTCCTCGATATAAGTAGATGAGAATTTGGAGCATTGTAAAATTGGGCATTAATAACCCCTAATTTGGAAGTCTTGTTATTAATCTCCACTTATAAATATAGGCTATTTCATTCTTGTTACCTAATTCTACAGTTATGGTAATTAAAATTGGTGAAGCTATGTAAAAGCTTCACTTTTCGCCAAATCAAGTGCAATTGGGTATCAACAGGCAAACGTTAAGTTGCTTCTCTTTACAATCGGTGTTTTTTGTTTTTCTTTTTTGAGGATGGGAAATCATCAAATAACTTCTCCCGCTCTGGGTGGAGCAGGCGGGCGAGTCAGACTTTTACTGACTAAAACCCACCCGTGTTTCCTCAGGTACCTCTGTGAAAGGGGCGACAGTGTCTTTTTCAAACAACCCGCACCTCTGGCAGGTATTGGTCCTTGCGGACCCCACCAGTTGGCGCTGACATCTCTTTGAGGCGCGCGTGGAACACAACGCACCGTTGACCCGGGCTTGGCACTTACTGGACAGCGAGCTACCCATTACTCGCCGTCCGGAAGCCCGCGCCTACGGTGGCCGAATCAGCCTGGGATTCCCGACGCCCAGGGCGTCTCCTGCGGAGGCAAGGGCCTTGAGGGCGCATATACTGCCTCTCCCTCACGATGTTTTCCTTCACCGTTTTGAGAGCAGTTGTGATTAAATAATTTACACTAAGTAAAGCGCCTGCCTGTGTTTGAACCCCAGAACAGAGGAAAGGGATCCTCTGTCCTGTGGTTCGAACCTATGACCCAAAACACGTAAGTCATTGTCGTTCCCACTGGGCTACCACTGCTGTCGACATGTTAATCGTGTTATCGTCAGATCGACACGACCATCGTGCGAACATCCCTATGATCCTCGTTGATCCTCCGTAGTAATTTTTTGAGCGGTGTTTCTTTTGAAGCCTGCCTGGAAAACCGACAACTCATGGATCGCGCGATGATAGACGATGATCGGTGACTACAGACGAATGAGCCCTATAAACATTCGTGCTCACGGGTAATCATCTATGATCGCCGATTGTAAATAGGCGCCTTTAGAATTTCCCTAGCTGCGATGCTTTTATCACCTATATCTGAGACTAGCTTTTTCCCGCGGCTTTGCCCGCGTGGATGTCGGAAAATATCCCATGGGAACGTACTAACGGGATTAAAAGTACCCTATGTGTTAATCCAGGCAAACAATGTCTTCTCACACTGCTTATTATAGTATCCAAGGTTCGACGCGCGGATTTTTCCCATACAAAGGTTTTCATCCCCTATTTTACCCTCTTCTGGGACGATTTTTCAAAAACGCTGGTACATGTAATTATTAATAGCAACCAAAAGGCCCAATACAAATGTTCATGGTTTTAACTACAAAACTAACGGGTCTCCCATTTACACTTTCATCCCCTATTTTACGCCCTCAGGGGCTGCTGTCCCAATTCATTGAAACACGTGGTTTAACACCACGTGGTTTAAACTACAAAAATAACGATTTTCCATACAAACTTCAATTACTCCTTCCCCTATTACTCCTTTAGGGGTTGAACTTCGAAAAGTCCTTCCTTGTTTCTTATTTAAATTATACAGGGAACCTCTGTGCAAAATTTCAACTTTCTAGGTTCAAGGGTTTGGGCTGGGCGTTGATAAGTCAGTCGGTCAGTCAGGACTTTTCAATTTATTTATATATATAATATAGATAGATAGAAACTGACCACCAGGTTTTAGTGAGGCAAAAAATCACATTCACCGGTCTTACCCACAAAACCTGAGCGCATTTTGAAGATTTCCCACCAAAAAAAAGGTATAACGACACAATTATTACTTTGCATTGCAGTGTAACAAGTCTGTGTCAGTATTTTTTTCAGTCTAGGTAAGCTTACAATAGATGTCGATATTTAATCAGAATATGGCCAACGATGGAACATGCTTGCTCATTAAAATAACATCAAGTCGGGGCTTGAGAGATCTTTTTTATTGGCCGAGAAAGACAGTCTCCAGGCTGATACAAAGCAATATTACAATTGATATACCTAAGGTTTCTTTAGTCTTCACTTAACCATGTTATATACGACACACTTTCTGATTATATTCTTGAAATTCCCTGAAATGCATAAAATGAAACCCGTGCGTTAAGAAACTACACAAGAATAATTTTAGCTCTCTCCAGAGAATTTATTTTACCGCGATAAAATTTTTAGTTGCTCCTTTGTTTGAAACACTGGAATAACTAGGAATTTTGATATTACTCCGTAATATTTCTGTTCTTACAAGAAGCTGGTTAATATGAAAATAAATCTTGTCAAAACAACTTCTAGCTTTGTTACTAGGAACAACGTAGTTAAATTAAATTATTACTTTTGTGACAGTAGTTACAAGCAGACAGAAGAAAATAACAATCAAAGATCAACACAATCATTTAATTTAAATTTGAGCAACCCGATGGTGGAGAAGAGGAAGTCCAAAGACATGATGTATGGACTGCGTGATAGATGCTATAGCTAGAAAGGGATTGACGACTAATAGAGAAGAATGGAAGGAAACACACATCTTCAACACTCTTTATTAATGGTTGACGTGGAAATCATGTCCCTTGGTTTAAATAGGTTCTTGTATTCTATTTATGTAGATTCTTTCAAATGTTGTGAATGTGAGAACGTTGTAGGCCTTGCAGACTATAGATTTGTAGACCATTTTCTATTCTTCATTTTCATTTTTCTTAATAAGTACCTGGTACTTATTGATGGACCTGCACTGTCCTCCCATACCTATTATTACTGTAATTTGAAAACATTGTAATAACCAGAGAGTAACCGTAGAATTTCTTGCCGGCTCATCTCTATAGGAAGCTACCAATTGGAACCGTACAACTAGCTTCTGACGTTTTATAAGTGCCCATGTAGGTTTATGTGAAATAAAATATTTAGATTTGTTTGATTTTTCGCCGACCCCAAATAAATTGTGATAAGGGCAATAAGGATGGTGCCTTTAAAGGTCAAAAGATTTTTTTTTATTTGGGTGGGAAATCATCAAATAACTTCTCCCGCTCTGGGTGCAGCAGGAGGGCGTGTCAGACTTTTACTGACTAAAACCCACCAGTGTTCCCTCAGTTGCCTGTGTGCCAGGGGCCGCGGTATCTCTTTCGAACAACCCGCACCCCTGGCAGAAGGTCAAAAGATTAGATTACAACTCCAAATTAGCCCAGCCTTGATTCAGGATCGCAAGATCCAGTTAAAAGCAATAATTATAACATACTTATTTTGATTTGATGATATGCTGTTAACGGCGCGATCGATGGAAGAAAAACCGGATACCGGGATTAGTTTTATTAATAATTTTATAATTTTATCGTTACATAAGTAGTTACGCTCAGCAGTTAATATTTACAAAATATCCAATTTCGAGTAGTATACGTATTGTACGTATAGTGTTGTACGCCACCCAGCTAAACGGACCGACGACCTTAAAACGTGGCTGTGGCATACTGGATGTGGAAGGCGGAGGACAAGGTATTGTAGCAGCTGAGGTGATTGATTGATCTGCTCTGATAGTGACGTCATACAATTCGAGAATAACTGATCATCATTTATTTGTCTCTTGTTATCTTTTCTTTTCATCAACGTGATACGTTTGACCAATCATGGACGTTATATTTATGACAGCGGAACGCACAAATCTGTCGAAAATCACCACATTACTCTTCGCTTTGAACTCAGATTTTTGCTTTGCCGAGCTAATATCAAAGGGCTCCAAAAATTCGTCTGCATCGCTGTCAACAGGAACAGTACCTACGCACAAAAAGGAAAATCAGCATTGCCGCGTTGCGTGGTAATGCTTATCTTTTTGCCAAACTTAGGCCAGACCTTTTATCACGTGACGAGTCGACCAACCACTTGGCCATGTATCAAAAAACTAAGTACGCACTCGGACCTCATGGACCGAGATTTTCGACTCCAAATAGTAGAACTATAAAAAAATTGTATACTTAAGTCTCTAATATATTGGAGTAGTTTTTGAGCCTTTTGAGTTCTTGAAAGGTAGGATGGCGCAAGGGTGTCGGTCTATCGGCACACGTTGCATCCTACAAGGTGTGCGTTACCCAGGCCAGATGTTGTCGAAAATGGTCATTTGAATCTTATAGATAATTAGTTTTGCGGCTTCTGTAATTGTTGCGCACATTTTTAAATTTGTTGCGCTTATAGTTTTTTAATTATTTCACAAAAACATTTCCTGCTGGGGTAACGTTACCCCAGCCAGACCTTTTTCTTTCTAATGGGAATATTTAAATAATTACTAGCTATAAAATTAGTTGTCTAGATGAAGTAAATGTTGTGCCTTATTTTGTATTTGTTCTTTCATCGGTTGCGAAGTTATTCGAGATTTTGCTGGGGTAACGTTTTTGGTTTTGCTAGATCTTTAAAATGGTTAAGCGGATTCTTATCATATTTTGTACATGGCTTCTTAGGAATTAGTTTAAATTTGTGTTGCAATAAAAAAACCAAAATAATACATAGCTTAAAGGTTATTTCATTAAATAGAAAAACACTTCAATTGGTCCCAGCACTCTCAATAAGAGCTCTAAAGACTTACTTTAAACGTTATTTTAAAGCTTGTAACTGCTTTCAAATGTATGTGAAGTTTCATTAGTATCCTGTAAGTATTTAACAAGTTATGATGATATTGAGTTCTTCACGAGCACGGTCTTGATGCGCGCGGTGTTATTTGGCCACTGGATTGGAAATATGAACTGAATGTTATGTCAATTATTAGTTTTTTAGTTCAGTTGTATATCAGTAAAATTTCAGCTCAGTACATTGGATAATTAATGAGATAATACGATTAAAGTCATCAGGAAGTGAATGACCGTGGTAACCCGACCAAGTTTAGGTGGTTACGAAAAAGCGAAAACGCAGAACATTATACTATCTTTTGAAATGTTTAGTATAATACACCTTACAATTTCGGTACAGACGCGTACACTGTTAAATACATTAATAATATAATAATATCTGTACTATGAAAACATTATTATTATCTTCCAGTTGCACAAACTTATCAAAAATCACTGATATAACATGTCGTTCGGTGGGACGCGGAAGGGGTGGGGTGAAGGGGCGCATTGTTTGCATATCGCACTAAACATGCTCCGTAATCACATAATTAATCTTGTAGAGTGCGCATGCGTTTCGGCAGTTCCGTTTCCTGTTTTTGCAAATATTTATAGAGTGCGTGAGAGCTAATGTAAAATAATAAGTGTGGCGAATTACTGCTAATGTGGAGTGCTTCTATTGATGATCATAGTTATGGTGCAGGCTGCTTGATGAATTCACGAACAAGGTAAGCTTGTATGTAACTTTGTAATGTAAAGCTCGTTGTAATGTAACTACAGAAATAGTAGCAAAATTATTATTAATATGTACATGTTGTTAGGTACTTATCTAAAACTGTGTTTTTTTTTTATATAGTTTGTACGCACCGTAAGTTTAGTGTTAACTGAAAAAAACCATTGTATATTATTTATTGTCTGTGATCATTACACAGTCCAATATGTGTATATTTAAATAAAAACTATAACTGTGTACTGTGTATACTGAAATCTATAATTTAATTAAAAAATAATAGAAAATTTCAAAAAAGCAAAATTACTATCTGTAATTTTAATCTGTGATTGTTTTTAAGTATAAGTTTAATAATACTTTAAAAGTTCAATTGAAATGATTATATTACCTGTCAATAAAAATTATTTAATAATCACGTAGATTTTTTAAAACTTGTGTACATGTCTGTACTAAATTTGTAACACTATCCTACATATTTTAGAAGGTACCACAATGTTTTGCGTTTTCGCTTTTTCGTAACCACCTAAACTTGGTCGGGTTACCACGGTCATTCACTTCCTAATGACTTTAATCGTATTATCTCATTAATTATCCAATGTACTGAGCTGAAATTTTACTGATATACAACTGAACTAAAAAACTAATAATTGACATAACATTCAGTTCATATATCCAATCCAGTGGCCAAATAACACCGCGCGCATCAAGACCGTGCTCGTGAAGAACTCAATATCATCATAACTTGTTAAATACTTACAGGATACTAATGAAACTTCACATACATTTGAAGGCAGTTACAAGCTTTAAAATAACGTTTAAAATAAGTCTTTAGAGCTCTTATTGAGAGTGCTGGGACCAATTGAAGTGTTTTTCTATTTAATGAAATAACCTTTAAGCTATGTATTATTTTGGTTTTTTTATTGCAGAACAAATTTAAACTAATTCCCAAGAAGCCATGTACAAAATATGATAAGAATCCGCTTAACCATTTCAAAGATCTAGCAAAACCAAAAACGTTACCCAGCAAAATCTCGAATAACTTCGCAACCGATGAAAGAACAAATACAAAATAAGGCACAACATTTACTTCATCTAGACAACTAATTTTATAGCTAGTAATTATTTAAATATTCCCATTAGAAAGAAAAAGGTCTGGCTGGGGTAACGTTACCCCAGCAGGAAATGTTTTTGTGAAATAATTAAAAAACTATAAGCGCAACAAATTTAAAAATGTGCGCAACAATTACAGAAGCCGCAAAACTAATTATCTATAAGATTCAAATAACCATTTTCGACAACATCTGGCCTGGGTAACGCACACTCCTACAAGACCTATCTACCGACCAAGTTTTACATTTGAAATCGTTATAGTTAGAAATACTTTTCAATTTTGAAACACTGTATCATGGAAGTGACAAAAAAACCTTTACAAAAATACCTTACGACCCATAAGTAAATTCAGTAAACCTCCAAGTATAAATAAAAAAAACATACATATGTATATTATTATCTCACATTACATGGGGGTTAAGTATTCGTTTTGCTTCTCTGTAATATCTTTACCTATACAACTCTAGCCAGCTAAACTTCTGCGCTGAGGTTACAAAAATACCTTACGACCCATAAGTAAATTCAGTAAACCTCCAAGTATAAATAAAAAAAACATACATATGTATATTATTATCTCACATTACATGGGGGTTAAGTATTCGTTTTGCTTCTCTGTAATATCTTTACCTATACAACTCTAGCCAGCTAAACTTCTGCGCTGAGGATTGTGTAATAGTCTTGCTATCGGTTGCGTTAGGATTGACCCTTCTTGCCTTCAATCAGAGTAAAACTCTCCTCGTGCACTTGACTGGTTTAGGAATCAACAATTATAAATAAGTGATTTTCAAGTCAAAAAAATTATTTGAGCACTATTTTATAAGTTTATGAAAAACGTGTTATTTATGATTAAACTTTTATCAAAATTATTCATGATTGATTTCGTCAATTTTATTTGAATACTAATATTTAAATAAATTCTCCTTTGTATTTATTACAACATATTGCATGGCTGAAGATAAATGTTGATTTGGGAATGTCAACGATTTTTGTCACGTCAAATGAAAGTCAGATTTTATTATTTGTTTACATTAGTTACCAAACTATATCTGTTATCAAAGGAGATAGACAAAATATACCCCACCGAGTACAAACATAAATTTATTGCAGTTAATTTGAAAAAAAAAAGGAATTTTGAATAACTTTTTATACCTTATACCAGAAGTGGACAAATAATCATTATTAAAAGTATTTTGTATGATTTTGCTCTAAATCACCTTTTAATGTTGTCATATTATATTAACATAGATCAAAACAGGGGAAAAATAATAATTTAACGCTTAAGAAAAACAAAACAATACGCATAGCAGGCCTAAAATATGCTCGCAAATTATTTGTAACCTAAATGTATGTATATAAAACATAATTTTTGTATGTTTTCTTATAATTATATTAATCGAACTATCTGTGATTTAATTTACATAATGTTTATGCAGTTACGGGCAGCATAATTTCACGTTACTGGTAGCACCGCCGACAAATGTCAATTGTCACCATAATGACAATTTTTTGTTAACCCTTAACTACCTACCCCTTATTGAAGGCACATCAAGTTTGAGCAACCTAGGCAAATAGATTTTTTGCATCAAAACACCAGTACTAGGTTTTGCGTTTCTTTTTGTGATCACACACAGAGCATGTCTTGCAGCTTTCTAGCCTATTTGCACCATTAGTTCTACTTCCTGCGGTTGCAAGAAGCTATTCCTCGTCGAGTTGCAATAGCGGACAGTAATATTTTATCTAGCATTTCATCTGTGAAATACTGGCTCCAGATGTAATGCGTAGAAGAACTCAATCCCTCGTGATTGAGTATGTCTCTATAAGGTGTCCCTCTCTTTTTTGCAGTACGATATGTTGCTATGTTCTTGTACATTAAGACGGTGGTAATGATGACCAGCGAAAGCGATTCTTACCGTTAATAGTTTATCTTCCTGGACTTAAATCAATTAACTCAGCCTATCGCAGTCCACTGCTGGACATAAGCCTTTCCCAGGTTGCGCCACAATCACTCTAGAAAGCAACTCTCTTTTTCCTGTACCTGTTAGTTCGTAACTGGTACTATGGAATTCTCCGTCTGATGATGACGAAGCCGGAGGCGTTATTTGTGGCAGATTGTCTTCCACTAAAACAGACTTTTCTTTGCCAATAATTTCAGAATCCAATCCTCGAATGTCCTCCAACACAAAATCAACGCCTATATCAACTTCCACATCAATACAGTTTCTATTTGGTAATTTATCGGATGGCTTTAGCACCAAACAGCACGCAATAATTCAATCATTTTTTTTTGGGTGGGAATTCATCAAATACCTTCTCCCGCTCTGGGTGGAGCAAGAGGGCGTGTCAGACTTTTACTGACTAAAACCCACCCGTGTTCCCTCAGTTGCCTGTGTGCCAGGGGCCGCGGTATCTCTTTCGAACAACCCGCAACCCTGGCAGGCATTGGCCCTTGCGGGCCCCATCTGTTGCTGCTGATATCTCTTTGAGGCGCGCGTGGAACACAACGCGCCGTCGACCCGGGCTTGGTCCTTACCGGACAGCTACCCATTACTCGCCATCCGCAAGCCCGTGCCGACGGTGGCCGGGAATCAGCCTGGGATTGAGGCCTGGCTGTGCGGGCGCATGTCCCTCACGTGCGCCGCCTTCCTCTTTGCGAGCATAACTGCTTCGCTGAAGGAGGCGACTGCTAGCCATGCACTCTCGCTCTGTACCATGGCCTGGACCAGGGTCGGACGCGAGAGATCGCCGCCGCCGATCACCTCCACGAGGACACGGCGGTGCTCCGCCCAAGCCGGGCAGACCTCCACCTTATGCTCCACCGTGTCCTCAGGGCGATCTTCGCAATGGAAACACCCGGGCGTTTCCTCCCGCCCTATCCGAAACAGGAACCACCCGTAACAGCCATGTCTGGTGAGGACCTGTTTCAGGCGAAAGGTGAGGACGCCATGCCGCCTCTCAAGCTACTCCTCAAAGAGGGGACTTACCGCCGCAATCGCGGCGTGCCCATATAATTCTATCATTAGACAAATTTTTTCACTAAAGCAATAAAACACATTCAATATTAAAAGTTACGTAAATTGGTGTCTGTGAGACCGTGGGTAGGTAGTTACGGGTTAACATACCTTCTACGTTTGCGCCGGTTTGCCTTCGGTAATTCGGTATTCGTTCGTATTCTGTTTATATTTTCGCTTATACGATTATATTTTATGGTGTCGTAGCACCCCATGCGAGTGCTCCACTTATTGTAAACTATGTAATACGAAATCGCTCGTTATACGTTTATATTTCATAACATCGTAGCCCCATGCGATATTTTATACTATATAAAATAGTTGCACACTATAGATTTTCACAGATTATAAAAAAACACTGCTCTGCTAGTTGTAAAACAAAACTAAATTACTATTAATGTTAAACGCTTAGCACAGATATATACACAATAATCCATATAAAATGCCTTAGCCGTAGAGAAAAGTTCAACTTTTTAAACCTTCATATTTTTTTGTCCACTGCTGCTGAGCAACATGTGCCTTTATAATTTTGTTTATAGAAGATCAGTAGTATTCAATGATATAGATTTGATATCTGTACATTCTGGGGTACAAGCCCATAAAATTTTTGGCCGTCTCCTTTAAACAGAATGTCTACCAATCATTATAATAATGTAAGCTGATGTCTACCAAAATAACTTCAAGGCAAATGTGCAGTAGAATGGTGATTACTGCAGTTCAAAACTCTTCGCTTGCAAGAGTGGTACTGCGTTTGTTGTGATTGCCATGCGATAGACCTTTCTTGCTCTCAACCGCCAAGTAAAGCTGTCTTCGTCTATTTAACTGGTTAGAGGTTTTTGAAGCCGGCGCGCTCGGGTTCTGTATCTCATCCATCGAGGCCACCCAAGCAGCGGATAGTCGAAATCTTGGCGGAGGCATGAACTTTTCTTCGTATGTTTTTCTTTGTTGTGGCGATTGCAACGTCTTCTAAGATATTTATAACCTAGTTTGACTACTACTAAACTAGTTGAACTAAACATTCGTAAAAGAAAAGAATAAATATGTGTAAAATTTATTATTTTCTTTTGTAATTGACACGTCATGATTGACATAACAACTGTTTGACGTTCGAACGCTGGTAGACATGACGTTATGTCCGTATCGACTGGTCTCCACCACTCTTTGCATGTCGCATTTAATCTAGGGCATGTCGGTTGGCTTTCCTGCGAGAAATTCTCGAACCGACGTGGCGAGAATACCTCAACTTGATTTTTTCGGGTGAAAAGTTCGAATCGAACGACAAAAACGAATGCGAAATGCGCGAGAATCGCCTTCTTGACAAATAATAAGTGACATGTTTATTTTTGTCTAGATGCTAGTCGTGAAAGTTAAGCCTAATTTATGTGCGATACATTTTGTCAATGTACGTACTGATTTGTAATAGTCAGCCGTTTTGGCGGTTAGCCAAACTACATTGAATAGGCTCGTTGACACTTTTTTTTAATTAGGTCTAAACCATAATATTAGTTTGGTCATAAATACCAGAGTCGCTGAATCAGAAACGACAGCCCGGTTGGCGCAGTGGTTAAGCGATTGACTGCTGTGCTGCGTGTAGCGGGTTCGATTCCCGCACGGAACAAATATTTGTATGACCTACAAGTAGTTGTTCCGGGTCTGGCTGTTTGTGTATGTGTATTTAAATGTTTGTAAACGCACCCACAATACAGGAGTAATTCCTAGTGTGGGGCAACGTTTTAAAAAAATAAAAATGTTTACAAGCCAGCGCAACCCTATGAGTATATTTACAAGCAATAGCAGAATTATTTCAGATAATTCGCCCTCTGAAATCAACGACAAGCGAGCGGGCGTGACGGGCGGGGCGTGACGATCGCACTCCCACCGATCTATGCAATTTAATTTTTTTATTACCTACTAGCTATTGCACGTGACTTTTTCTGCAAACCAAGTTGAAAAGTAGCCTATGTCCTTACCTATTTCATGGTCTATCTGTGCGCCTATTTTCATCCAAATCCGTTCAACCGTTTTAACGTGAGAGCGAAACAAACAAACAAACTTACTTTGGCATTTATAGTATTGGAACTCTAAAAACTCTAAATTTTTTTTCTAATGCAGTGACTTACGTAATTATGGACAAACTATACTTAAGTAAGTTTGTTGAAATTTTATGTTTGCAAGACCAATCGTTCAACTATTTGGCGGTACATACCTGCTTGACACAAATTACACAGCAATGTTCCCCGTTCCCCGGAAAAACTCGTACGTTTCGTAGGTATTTTACAATTCTAACTGAAGTATTTATCAATCGAGATTGCTGGCTATCGGCCAACAGGATGTTGTTCCTCTTGATCGCTGTGTCCCGTCTCCCAATCGTTTTTCAACCATTTCGTGTATCCGGGCACTACAATAAGTACCTCCACAATTGGGAGCAGTATAGTTGATATAATCGATTGGAGTGCAATGCTTAAGACATCCACCATCAAAGAAAAACATTTTGACCAAGGGCACGTACCACCTTGGCTCTCACAAGGTGGACCGATGACCTTGTGAAGGCCGCAAGAATGCGCTGGATGCGGGAAGCACAGAACCGAACGAAGCGGAGGAGCTTGAGGGAGGCCTATGTCCAGCAGTGGACGTCTTTCGGCTGAAATGATGATGATTATGAAGGCCACGTAGACACATGGTCTGAGGTAAGAGGTACCAAGCGTGGAAGCTCCTAGCTAACCCGATTGAAGCCGGACAAGACGCTAAGTCCAGTTTTAGTAAAGTTGGCTGGAATCTCCTACGATTGATCTGGCTCAATGCTGCTTGGTCGAGTCGCGATTCACCTTTGTTACAGTGTCTTAGGTTTTGAGGAATACAACGAACATGTGAACTATGTTATTTGTAGTCCTCACGCAAAGTTAAATAAGCCTTATCTCCTCTTTTTTGATACTTAGAAATGCTACCCAAATTTCATCGTATTTTTCATAACTGTTTTGCTATTAGGTTTTAATATTAGGTCTCTAACAAAGTCTTTAATATTCTACTTTTGTATTCAAGGCTGACCACAGAACGTTCTTTTAGATAACCTCACAGGAAAAAAGTGAGGACGTTTCGCTGAATCCTCAGTGATTAAATGGTTTTTGTTACTTTAGACCGAGCCGCAAACCTCGAGGTCCGAAGACGTACAAAGGTTTTCGATATCGGAAATGGAACTCAAATAGAGTTGGGCAGGACATCAGCCAAGGCGCAGTGATGACAGGTGAAAAAAAAGCTATGACTAATTGGCGACCATTGACTGGGAGACGAAGGGTGAAATTGTTACCATAGCGGATAGAATCTAGATGAAGCTGGCACCGGACCGTGGGATTTAGCACATGAAAAGAGAAGCATATACTCAGCAATGGGTGATTTCAGGCTGTTGATGATGAAACTGTGTCGTTTCTAAATTCTTTTAAGAACTTAAAATCACTGAAAGTATTGCAGTGTTCTTACAGACTGTGCATAACGAATTTTCCGCATTTTAACTAAACAATAGACATCAAAACACTACATTTGATGTCAAGTTAGAAAGAGGGCTAAAAAAATTGGTCGTACGATCTCCATCAAAGCAATAAAACCAGGCTAGGTTTCAAAATCTCAACTCATAAAAAGCATACAGCTTACCTTTTCCTTGTAAGAAGATCTATTTAAAAACAGATATAAAGATAATAATAGTTATTCAAAACACCGCACCGTTGATAAGTACTCTCCTCAAGCAATTTTATTCCTAAATGCTTTATTTACTTAAGCTCCATATTACAACTGCACACACGACATGCAGTCAAAGCTCCATTTTGTTGTCCAATATAAAAAAAGCAAACAGGTACAGAGAGCATCAGCTTTATTTTAAGTTGATACGAAACGTTTATGCAAATAACAATCGCAAATATTCAATATTGTTGCAATGAAATTCTGTTATGAGCTTCAAGACTGTCATCATATAGTTGTAATGTTTTTGGCTACCGTAAAATATATTGCAGTGCAATTTTGTTGTTGCTGTTTGCTGAAATTGAGTAGTTTTAAAATAATTTTACAATGTTATTAGATGACAAAGTCATTCGAACATAATCTGTAAGCCGTGGTCGTATGCCAGTTTTCCTAAATGCGTATGATCGCTTACTACTGTTTAAGTATATTGCTTTTTTTTTGGGTGGGAAATCATCAAATAACTGCGCTCTTCGTGTCAGACTTTTACTGACTAAAACCCAGCCGTGTTCCCTCAGTTGCCTGTGTGCCAGGGGCCGCGGTATCTCTTTCGAACAACCCCCACCCCTGGCTGGCATCGGCCCTTGCGGGCCCCACCAGTTGGTGCTGACATCTCTTTGAGGCGCGCGTGGAACACAACGCACCGTCGACCCGTGCTTAGTCCTTACCAGACAGCGAGCTATCCATTATTCGCCGCGAATTAAGCCCACGCGAGAGTGTATTGCTTAGGTGGCATACGCCCATGGCTTTCCGATGAGAATATTATCTTGTTTCATACTTTTTTCATCTCAGGATCAGCCTATAACGTTCCCACTGCTGGGATACAGCCCTCCTCTCTGTGAGAGAGTGGGCGGTAATCCACCACGAGGACCCAGTAGTAGATAGATGTCACTTCTCTTCGAATTTTTGGTTCTAGGACATGCTAGTATCCTCACGATGTTTTCCTTCACCGTTTTGAGAGCAGTGGTGATGAAATATTTAACACAAAGTAAAAGACCTGTCTGGGTTCGAACCTACGCCCTACTTACTTACTTACTACCTACTTACTTACCTACTTACTTCTTATAAGTCGCGTCAGTTACCACTCATACTTTTTAGAGCGTCATTTTTTGATAGTCTGGTTTTAGTTTTTGAACTTCCTTTTAATCCAAATTATATTGGGGTTTGCTCACAATATGTGTATATTTGAAATGTGCTTGTTATTCTCTTTCATTTGATACAGAACACGGCATATTTGAAAAAATAATTTTGTTCATTACTTTATGTCCTTTTATCGCCATGACTTCAAAGGTTAATAACGCAATTAATGTTGTGGAACCGTCAAAAAAATAGGCATTGCCATTGTAAGTCATTGCTATCCAATAACCCCACAGTTGCCAGATCATAAAAGCTTGTATCAACTACAAAATTTGCTGAAATTCATTAGCTTCTAATTATGAAACACAAATCATGACACACTCATTTGATTTCGCGTTTCTAGTAGGACAATTTCTATGAAAACGTCCTAGAAATTATTTTACCGTAGTCGCGTCGCGGCAGTCTGCGGGAGCTTAACCGCAGACCACACAAACATTTGCGAAAAAAACATGCACCAACACTGACCGTTCGCAACGATAGTATCAAAGATTAAATCAAGGTTATTATTTATTTCCAGCTCATGATAGTTTCCGAGATGCCAGTTATAAAGTGACCATGCACCGACACACTGCTGGCACACAGCCAGATACTGCAGAACAAAATATTCAAGCAGTATAGGCTAAATATGAATGAATTATATACGGAGTAATAGACCGTAACGACATTAGCAAATGACCTAGTTTTGTTAGTTATTTTTAATTGCACATTCATACGTATAGAATGTAATGTAATTAAGTGTCTCTGGAGTGGGAGTTCTTAGTTTGTCTTGACGTCCTATTAATATTATAAATGTAAAAGTTTGAATGTTTAGATGTTGGGATGTTTGTCACTCAGTCAGATGAAATTAGGCACACAGATAGTTTGTAACTTGGAATAACACATATGATACTTTTATCTCGATAGTACGTTCCCGTGGCATGATTTTCGACCTCCACGCGGCCGAAGCCACTGACAAAAGCCAGTATTATAATATTTTGTATCCAGAAATGGACAATTTAGTGTGTCAAAGGCAATACACAATCCATCTTCCTGGCCTTTTCTCAACTATGTTTCAGTTAGCTTCCAATGTATGCAGATACAGCTAAATACCAGTATTTTACATAGACCGACTGCCTATCTGACCTCCATAACCCAGTTACTGATTTTACCAAGGATACCCTTGGTAAAATGATTCAATAAATATCATCATCTGTGCCAATAAATAGTAATCAAATGTGGCTTCATCATCATCATAATTTCAGCCAAAAGACGTCCACTGCTGGACGTAGGCCTCCCCCAAAAGGGAGGGTTTGCCATAATCGCCACGCTGGACAGGCGGGTTGGCGGTCGCAGTATGGTTGTAAAATGCATGGCGAACGCTGCTGCCCATTCAATGTGACTTAGTTCTCATCAAATACACACATTTGTGCCTAGATAGATTAAAATATTATTTATTATGTACACCATATAAATTACAGCTATAAAAGGAGACTTATTACATACGTTGACATATCGCTAAAAGTGATCTTTTATACAAACTTTTGATGGATTAAAGGGAAAATGAGATAATGCTGCTGATAATCTGTAGTGCATTTGCATATACAACTAAGAGCACGCACTGTCGACTGGTTGCCGGCGACTGGGTTGATGGCGACTGTGAGTTACTATAGTTTATACAGGTGTTTACGCACTTGGTCGTCGGTCGCCCGGGCGACTCGACGAATCGCCGCGTAATGGCGACGCACAAGCGAGAGCGACTGCCGGTCGCCGGCGACCAGTCGACAGTGCGTATTGGCTCTTAGTTGTATATGCAAATGCACCACATTCTATCAGCAGCATTATCTCATTTTCCCTTTAATATTTTTTTAGTATAAAAGATCACTTTTAGCGATATGTCAACGTATGTAATAAGTCTCCTTTTATAGCTGTAATTTATATGGTGTACATAATAAAGAGTATTTTAATCTATCTGGACACAAATGTGACTATATTTGATAAGAACTAAGCCACATTTGATGACTATTTGTTGACACAGATGATGATATTTATTGACTGATTTTACCAAGGGTATCCTTGGTAAAATCAGTAACTGAGTTGTGGCATAAGTATAATATGTAAAGGTATGGCTCGTGGCAAAATAAAAGCATTCGTAGGTCGTGACTATTTGATTGATAATCGTTACGGGTAATTAGAAATTCTGACAACCAGTCTTACTAAGGGGTATCCTCTTACCGTGGAACTGGGTGGTGGGGGCCCGATAGACAGTTGCTCCGTGTAAAATACTAGTATTAGCTGCTAGGTCAGACTGGAAGCAACCCCAATATAGTTGTGAAAAGACTAGGCAGATGGTGATGAAGTACATATATGGAATAGGTAATACGGGCTGGTGTCCGCAACTCCATGTCAAAGAGCGTATTTTGCGTACGGGTGGGAGAATCGGTTATTTGATCCACCCCAGCTCTTTGAAGCCCAGCACCGCCTTGGTGTTATGCCCTATATGTGGCGACTACTGGGCAGTTTAGCAGCATATGAGCTGTCTCCTCGTTCTCCATGCAGGCCCTGAACTGCGGACTGTCTGTTACTCCGATGACAAAGAGGTGTGAAGTACATATAAAATACATTTGGGTTTTGATGCTTACATGCATTACTTCTACTCTAAATTTTGAAGTGTTACGCGGAATTTTATAATTGCATAGCACATGTGTGTGCACTATGTTCCTACTATAAAGCTACCATTTACTGGGTACGTCTTTCATTGACTTGAATGTGCCCTGGCAACTGAAAGTTTGTCACGCTCACTCAAATGTCTCGCTGGTGGTGGCGTGTGTGTTGGATCATTAAGTTCCCTTCAAAATGATTGAACTAAGTGGTGCTGATCCATACGTCATGTTCGTGAACGGGCGCTACCAGTAGGGACTGGTCATCTCTTAGCTGCCACGGCCTATTTTAATTTCTAAATTGTCATTCGATTTTTGTTTTTAATTACGGACGCTTTTAATGTGCACGTCTTTTTACACCGTTTTCATACGTAACGAACATAAATGATGTAACCAACTTTCTGTAACAAATTTTTAATAACAATATCATGATTTAAAAAGAGTGTCCATGGAGTTTCTCGCCTGTTCTTCTCCATAGGTACATACTACGCTTTGGAATGGGCAAAAGCTTCATCTTTCCGACTCTTTGACAATTCAAAAGTGCCTGTAATTGGTTTATTTGAAGTAAATGCTTTGAGTTTGAGTTTGAGCTACGAATCATTTGTCACAGAATGCTACATAGGTATCGCAATATCCACAATGTTGTTCGACAGACCGCAATCATTGCGGTCGGCTGTTACCGCATATGGAGAATAAGTTCCATACACATTGTCATTGCATGCCTAATACACAAACTTTGGCTGTAGGACTTTAGGCAATTATAGCTTAGGTAAGACATGGTGAAATTATCGTGATGGACCAGAGTTGACTCCACCCATCATGCCCGAGGTGGTGGCTTCAAATTCGGGCAAGTACCAATGTGACTTTATAATTCATAGTATACTTTTTGACTTTATTTTGGAGATTACTGACATCGCTGAATGAAAACATCGTGAGAGAACTTGGACTTTAGTGATGTCATCTAGCTTTTGCCCGTGTTTTCACCCATGTGGGTGTCAGGTATTACCCCCAGAAACTGCTATTACTACAGGGATAAAAAGTATTATATGTGTTTATCCAGGTTATAAGCTATCGGTGTGCTAAATTTCATCTAAATTCATTAAGTAGTTTCTGCGTGAAAGAGTAACAAACATCCGTCCATCCATCCGTCCTCAGAAGCTTTCACATGTCCAATATTAGTAGGATAGGATGGATATAATTCTGTGATCCCCAACCCGTCTTAAGTAAGAGTGGTGATTAATGTTCCTGCCTTCTCTGTAGAAGAAGAGGCTTTGTGGTGGGGCAATAATACGCTGTAGTATGCCCAGTATGTAGTAGTATTATAGATGAGACATTTTTTTTTGTTTTTGACGTAGGAAATCATCAAATAACTTTTCCCGCTCTGGCTGGAACAGAAGGGCGTGTAAGACTTTTACTGACTAAAACCCACCCGTGTTCCCTCAGTTGCTTGTGTATCAGGGGCCAGGGTATCTCTTTCGAACAACCCGCACCCCTGGCAGATAGACTAGACTAGACACTGACGATCGAGGAACGCAAAGTAATGATTATCGTCATGTTTTAACGTAGTTTTTCCATACTTTCTTAACCTTTACATATTCAGCCTTTCTGACAAGTTTCAGTACAGGTCAGGTTCACAGGAAAATATTAATTTCAGATCATAAATTGGTTCCAAAATAGTATTAATGCAGTTATCGATACTAAAATAATGTATGCCTGTCACGGTTTCTATAATATACTAACCCACTTTTCAGTTCCTACTCAAAATATTATATACCTACATAAGACAGCTTGTAGGGAGTTAAATCTAATTTTCCGTCTTTGTTCTAACCTTGGTCACAAGAAAAAATGCTTTCTCCATGTGAATAAAGCTCTGTCAAAATCCGAGCTTAGTATTTGAAAAAAAAAAAATGTAGATATTAGCTTTTAAGTAAATTACCTTTATTTAATTCACTTCAACTTAATATAAGTTATGCTTCCAACTTTGAAGAGCTAAATATATACCTACTTACTATTCCAGCAGACTCAACTGCCTCATTGATCTAGTGGTTGCAAGCGCTACTCCGGAGCCCGAGGTCCTGGGTTCGATTTCCCGGTCGAGCAGAGTGTCATCGAGTGTTTCCATCTGGATTTTATCACGGCCAGTACGGTCAACAGCCCCACAAACATCCCCCAGCCAGCCCCGGACTAATAAATCGCAAAGATGACGTAGAAGACGTGACGTTAAGTTACATTTATTCCAGCAGCTAAGTTGACACTGTGTAGAAATATACCTACAACTATCTTCGACAGTAACAGACACTTCTATTCCCTTTCTGTGACAACGCATGCCCTATAAACATGCGAGGCGTCTTACTTACCGTACTCATTGTTAGAAGCCCGTAGAATGCAACTAGCGTAGTCGACTAGTCGCGTCTCTATTTATAGAATTATCGATACTCGGTATGCGAACAACCCTTTGTTTCTAGCGGACAGTCGGTCGATATGATCGCTGTGTTGAAGGCTGTGTTGATGAAGAAATGAGGTTTAATAAACTTTCGTGGTTAATGGGAAATGGTTCTGTCAGTGACAGCTGAAGAATGAAAAGATTTGTTATTTGTCGTGGTCATTTGAAGCAAGCATGAAGCAACTGGGATGGTTTTAAGAGCAAAGTTATCGTAGTCATGAGAATGTTTGGGGCTGAGTCTTTGATTCATAAAAGTACTAGGACTTGCGAGCATCTTCGCCCGCGGGGATGTCCGAAATTATCCCACAGGAATGTATTACCGAGATAAAAAGTATTCTATGATTTAATATAGGTTATAAACTATCTGTGTGCCAAATTTTATACAAATCCATTTGGCCGTTTTTGCATGATTGAGTTACAAACATTCAAACATGTTAACGTACAAACTTTCATTTTTATAATGTTAGCAGGATAGTCCGGTGAAGCAGCCTACAACCTCCTAAGTTGACCTGAAATAACATTCAGAAAAAAAATGTTACATTTTTCCTACTGGCCACTTATAACTTGATAAAAAAAAAGAAAGACGACACACAAAAAAATATAACAAAACAATCAAATATCTATGAGAAAACTTTCAACATCGACATCGGGTCGCCTTAAAAAAGAAACAAGAAATACACTAAAATTATCCATAATTATAACCCCAAAGTCCCCTTACCTTAGTACAAATTACATCGCGCCCAGGTCGCCGCCGCCGGGTCGATAAGACATGTAAAAGTAAATTCCGAGTCGTATCAATTATTAAAGGCCCTGTATCGATTTGGTCATTTGCTTTTAGCTAGCCTTACCTTTGTTACGCTTGAGGCACACCGCCTGGACATAATTACGTGCACAGGTTTTGTTTTGTTTGTCGGGGTGAAAAATTGGTCGTGTGGTCCTGGATTAGAATTGTCTACCTCAATTTTTGTCGGATTGAAAATGGCGAGAAAAGTTTTTTTTTTTTTCTAAATGTTCTTATGACGTTTTGGGAAACTACTGCTGCGTACCTAGTTAGCTATACTATATTTGTCGCATTTTAGCATAACAATAGTGGCCATTCTCCTTTCCCTAACATATCTTTTATAGGAAACCAAACCACGGAACATGATGATGGAACATGGTTTGGTTAGATATTGCTTCAAGACGTTAACGAACTTTATTTCCAATAAAAATTGCCAGAAAATGTGCCAAATACACCAGTGTATTTGCCACATTTTCTGGCAATTGCGTTAGATGCGTTAGTATAACGATTGTCATAAACTATAGAAACTGAAGAATATCTGTTTAATTTTTTTTTATAAAACAATATTTCGGACATGTATTTTTTATACGAACGCTCGGTGTGCTACTATCCAATTAGTTAATATTGATTCAGGACTGCCAGGAGAAATCACAACAAAACAATTTAATATCCTAGACACACAAATATACAGTACCTGTCGTAGTTGTGTCGAGAAGTAAAGTTTTATTTCGTAAAAGATTAAAAAAAATACTTATAATACCAGCCTGTTGTTACCCACTATAGGGCAAAGGCCTCTCTCATACAGATTGAAGAAAACTGACAAAAGCTACAAGATATCCTAAACGCGCTGCTTCTTTGTGGGAAAAACCAGCTCCTCATACCTGGCAACCAGCCGTCCCAGCTTCACTCGGGTGTAAAACCGGCACGTCAAAACATCGAAATTTTTGTGATATTTCTAAATTAATTATGTAGGTACTGTACACATAAATCTTCCGGAATAAATATTCTAAATGATGGTGAAAACCGCATCAAAATCCATCGTGGAGTTTAGAAGATAAAAGTGGTCACAATGACCGATACAAAAAATGACTCGGTTTTATACTATGTAAATGTAAAGATATATAATGGCCGCGATAAAATTACGTTCGCCTAACTTTCAGTTACGGTATGGACGTACAAATCTGTTCAATGTGTCAGGACCGTGCTACCTCTAGGTAAAAACATTTTTATGTGTCATCTTTTACAATTAATGGACTGTTTATTGTTAACCCGATATTAGATATTAATGTTTTCTATTTTTATTTTTATTGTTATACGCGTAATGTCTTCCTTGCGTGTCTATGTGTCCCTTTCTTTTCGACAAAACCTTTTGAAAAAGACTCCCTTTTCTGATGTATGTGACAATTATCTTTATTGTTCACAATAGTTTATAATAAAGATGGTGATCCAACCAAAAAATCCAGCTAAATCAAAAGATATAAATATATACAAAATCTTTACATGTAAGGCGCCAATTTTTGCAAATACACTCTTTATATTTTTTTTTTATTTGCACTCATTTGTACCTACATTATTTAAGATTTAAGTCAATGTTTTGATTTTCATAAAAAGAATTAGGTCAACAACTTTGGACGCATTTTCGTATGAATTTTATCGCGATCCTGTTTTAAGTTTTACACCTTGTTTATTTATTTTTTTGATTACAGATTCATTAATATTATTTCGATTTTTTTATTGCAAATTAATGCAATCATCTCACAAATAAAAATGTTGCTTGCTCGATCAATAAAAACCTGATAAAGCGAAGTATTTCGAAAAGTTCCATGAAAAAAGACGTCACGCACACCTTTGAACACCTACAATAACCTACTTAATAAACAGGGTATAATAACTCTTAAATCTTTCCGCGCAAACTCCGAACCGATTCTGTCGCGTCATTGGCAAAACGAAAATAGCACCATCATTTCTAAAATCAAAAATCCGACACGGCGTAGGTACATTAGTCGCATCGATGCGCTATGAAAATAAATTGTTTATATGTATATGTATAAGAAAATACGGTCAGTCAGTTGTCAGTTACTAGCGGGAAAGAGGGCCGAGTGGCGCGTCCGCTCATGAAATAAAATTGTTTTCCCCGCGTACGAGAGTGTACGAAAGTATACGAGAGTGTACGAAAGTGTGCAACACGTGGACTCTGGTACGAAAGTTTGCTAACAATCCGGTTGATTAGCAAAACTTTTTGACGGGGTAGCCGTCCCAATTACGTACAGTGTGTGGTTTAATTTGTGGTGTGTGCATGTTTGATGTTTAACGGATTCAACCGGTGAGTGAATTATGTTAATTTTATTATTGTTTTTAATTGTTTATTATACTGGTTTCACTGTATTACGTATTTTTATGAGCGTTATTGACGTAATATCTCGTTTTTGTGGTGTGATTATTCTATATTTCGGTTTTATTGCCGATGTGTTGTCGAATTTAACTTTTTATAACAGAGATGTCAGTGTTACATAAAAATTCGGATCAACATTCTTGACAGTTTCGGTATCTCGGAGTCTCGGGTTCTCGTTAAATAGTTATCTAAGTTAGCAAGTTTTGATAGAGAATCGTATAACTTTGAAACGTTCTTGTGATACGAAAAGTGATGTAACTTTTACTTGACTTTTTATGAAATGGTTATAAGTATTTTATTGGGTGGAGATGTTTCATGTCAGGTATCATTTAGTTATTACAAGTTTATTTGAAGTTTGATATAATGTTACATTATAAGTAATCAATAAACATAACACTATTAAATCATGTTGTAATTGTTTTGTTTTAAATTTTTCTTGAAAATTATTGAATTTATAATCAATTAAAATATGCCTATTTAAGCCTTTTACCAATGTAAAATTGTTAACTAATAAGTGACCCTCTATCGACCTTTAAAATTTAAAACGGCGTATCTAATGCATACTTACACAGTTATAAAGGAGTATACATACCTACTGCATATTTTAAACAATAATAAATTAGGTTCAAGTAGTGTTATTTTCTTGACCTACTTACAATAATAACATAACAATAACACTGAAAATATCACCCCTATGCTCCTGTCTGGTTTGCTCTGTAAGACAGTTAAGTTACCTACTAATATCGATGGGTTTTCACTTACTTATAAATCTTTCTCTACCTGCCCTTACAAGCTTCTGCTAGCGTTTGTTAATATTATATAAAATTTTAAAGAAAAACATGGAGAAAAATGAGTAAGGAAGAGAGAGGAGAAGAGTATTACTTCCATCTTCTATCTTTATACTTGATGATGACGAGATTTGGGTATGTAACAGCGACCTTGGTGGCAGCAGCCAGGATGCTGTACAGGCTCGTAAAGATTGGTATTATTCCTAAACGTAGTGCAAGATAATTTTTATCTTTGTGTGAGTACGAAGTCAATTTGTCACGACGCGACGAATTTGTCAAGATTGAAACCCTCGAAAAAAAACTTAAGTAGTGTGTATTTATTATTGTGTAGCAGGGCACTTGGTGATAGATTATTTCGCTGGAACAACTTCTAGCCTATGGCCTATGGCCTTCTGGCCTATTGCCGCCATGTAGTATGACTGTGTGTTATAGTTTTTGCAGATACCTAGCAGTTACATAGGTAGTACAGGTACTAATCAATTTACAGGGACCAGAAACTATTGCAAGTTATTATTGGTGAAATTTACTCTTCACATTGTCTCAAACACCCTAGAAAATAATGAAAACTATCTCATTCTCTCTCTCATTCTATATAAGAAAAACTAGATTGGAGGGAGCATAACACTTTTCGTTACGTAACTCTTTTCCCGTCACGTGACAATTTCAACAAAATTACCCCTACCGCCAGCTGCGTTAAAGAACTTTTTTCCAAAAGAGCTTAATTCATAAACAAAAGAAGAAAGCATTAAAAGGAACCTGCTTTTCAACGGATTCCTAGAAATCATTACTCTAGTTGAACACCAACTTAACATTAAAATAAAGTAGTTCACTGTACTGACAAGTTATGACTTAAAGTAATTATAAGTGTTATTCAATCTAACTTTTATCCAATTACGTTAAGGTCACTTTACAGTCCAACCAGATGCAGCTAAAGAGGGAGGCGGTGCACGTGAGGGAGATGTAGTATATGCGCCCTCACGGCCGTGGCCTTCGCAGGAGACGCCCTGGGCGTCGGGAATCCCAGGCAGATTCCCGGCCACCGTTGGCATGGGCTTGCGGACGGCGAGTAATGGATAGCTCGCTGTCCGGTAAGGATCAAGCCCGGGTCGACGGCGCGTTGTGTTCCACGCGCGCCTCAAAGAGATGTCAAAACAACTGATGGGGCTCGCAAGGGCCGATGCCTGCCAGGGGTGCGGGTTGTTCGAAAGAGATACCGCGGCCCCTGGCACACAGGCAACTGAGGGAACACGGGTGGGTTTTAAACAGTAAAAGTCTGACACGCCCTCCTGCTCCACCCAGAGCGGGAGAAGACATTTGATGATTTCCCACCCAGAAAAAAAAATCCATATGCAACTGAATACCAGTATTAATATGGAGCAACTGCCTATCCCACAATCACAACCCAGTAATTCAAATCAAATCAAAATATTTTTATTCACAAAAACCTGCATGGGAACTTATGAAACGTCAGAAGCTAAGCACACGGTTCTAATTTGTGGCTTGCTATGGAGAAGAGCCGGCAAGAAAATCCACAGCTACTCTTAAAAATAATTGTCTTTTACAATGTTTTTAATTCACAGTGATATGAGTATGGGAGGACAGTACAGGCCTGTCAATAAGTACCAGGTACTTAGAGGAATAAAAATAAAGAATAGAAAATCGTCTACAAATCTACAGTCTGTAAGGCCTACAACAGCTGTCTCACGTTCACAATATATACTCGTATATATATATATATATATGGTAAAGTTAGTTATAATATATAAATATATACTATTCAAACCAAGTCACATGATTTCCATTATAATCACTAATAAATAGTCAATATTAAAATTGATGTATAATGTCAAACCAGTTAACCAGTCAACTGGGGTTACAACCAGTCTTAACAAGGGGTATCGTGTTAGATAGCCCTTGGAAAGACGGGTTGTTGGATTTTCTGGCTTCTGACCACCCGTTACGACTGTGATCACAGCCGGGACCAACAGCTGACCGTGCTTTCCGCGTTCCGGAGAGGTTTTTACATATTATCAATTCTCACTTATTCACAGACTGACCTCGACACCTTCGATCCACACGTGAGGCTGTGATAATTTAGCCACGAGCCCTTCATTATTAGTACCATGAATAATTTAAATTTTAACAGGGCATAAGTACAAACGTCCACGCCTTAATAATTGACTTCGCTGTTTAGCTTTCTTAGGTACCTGTGTGAGAAAGAACACACATGACGCGACCCCCCCTTAATACGACTCATAAACGGTTTCATATTAGATACAGTAATAATAGTACAATTAAATCTACTTTTAAGTGTGTATACTGCTTATACTAGCTGTTAGCCTCGTTTTACCTACTCTTACGCCAGTTACTTAATATGGACCATCTATTTTCAGATTTCATCCAAATCTGTTCAAAATTGCGAACAGAATTTTAAAAAAAAATGTGAATTGTTATCATAAACATTTAAGAAGCCGAATTTTGTTGGATTCGCTGATTTACGAAATTTTACAGACGTATTTTTACAGTTTAATTTTTAATTATTTTTTTCCGATTCGGAAACTTATGGATAAATAATATTATTACTGTATTTCCATAAGTTTTCAAATCGGAAAAATTTCGTAAGCCTTTGAATTCTATTTTTAAATAACAACATACATAGTAAAGGTATCGATGATTCTAGCTTCAGACAGAGTAAGTGGCAGCGCAAATGGTGCGTCTTGTCGCAGCGGTTTAAATTGTTCGTTTGCGTCTTCCATTAGTCGTTACGACAGACGTCGTCCGGAAGCGATAATTTTCTTAGAGTATTCGACGGGTTTCGACGTCCGATTTGAAATAAAAGAACCTAGAACGTATGCAAAGCTCAACTTTCCAAAAAAGTCAATTCGTAATTGTCACTATTCGTAACTTGTTTTGTGTTTAATGTTTGTTGTTTGTGTATTTTTAATTTTATTTTCTTGGTAGAAAATATTTGTTTCCATATTTTGTTGTAGGCAGGTGCGATATTAACCGGAACTTCAGGCGAAATAAAAAAGCTTTTGTACAAAAAAAAAATTACAGCGAGAAACATTACTTTAATTTCGGAAGTGGGTGTCTTTGGATTTGAATTTTTTTTTGCCTCCGACTTCCCATTAACAATGTTCAGTCAGAAAAGGAATATGTTTCAAACCCCGATTTCATGGGTGTATATTATAAATTCGAACCATCTATTATAATTATTTTGGGACAGCTGTTGCCCGCAGCTTCGCCCGCGTTTGTATCGGAAATTAGCTAACGAGTGCTACCGGGATAAACAATCAGCTACCGGCCAGTGAAAGTTCCGTCAAAACTGGTCAAGCCGTTTCGGAGATTAGCCGGAACAAATATGTTTAAAACGGTTTTTTTTTTAAATACCATTATATTCTTTCATAATATGTATTTAGTAAAAAGCCTTCAATGTTATTTATTTTTAACTATAAGTAAAAAATAGGCTCACGTTTGACCCTATCTCTACCAGTTGATGATTAAAATACCAAAAAAAAAACAAATAAATAAATGTTTTGAGTTGAAGTTATATTGAAATGATTATTAAATTAAAACAAATTTATATATCTGCTACTAAGAACCATCTGTTTTGTTGACTTTGGCAATCCAGCTAATCGTCCACCGATGACAGTTAGCGGCGTATTATCGTGGCTGCGTCATCCATTTTCTGGTAATAAGCTTGTAACTAAACTATTCATCATGCACCTGCAAATATTTTTTTTTAAACTTCACACACACACACACACACCACTACTACACTCAAACACACACCACACACTCTCTTCACTACACTCTGTTCCAAAAGTATCTTCATAAAGTGTAAACAAACCCTTTTCAGATGTAATCCTTTCGTGATGACTCATTTGATGAAATCCCTAACACATCCTTCTGTATTTACAAGGTTTCAATCTTTATAACTTAACCAATTTTACCACCCATTATTGTTTGAAAAGCAGTATTAAATAATTGAAAAAATAATAAATAAAATGTAGGTGTAATAATATAAACCTAAATTTTTAAATGAATAACAAAAAAAATCGGGTTTAATTATTGACATAAACAAATCACTTCGTTTGTAATTAATACTGCAAATTGGCATCCATCGCTACGTTTTCTGATGCAATTATTTAACATTTTAATCAAATATTTTTGAAACAAACCATAGGTGGAATAAAAAGACACCACGATAATATACGAACCAAAAAAATTCGCGTTTTCCAGGCCTTCATCAAAATCATAATCAAAACTAGGCTGAGAGTCAGCACTTTTTGAACGTCAAAATTACATAAGACAGTCCCCCAAAACACCCGCCCTTCACCACTTCCTAGTGCTTTAGCTGGGAAGGCATCGCAGTAAGAGCAGTGCCGGCCTAGTGGTAACAGCCTCGACTTACGGGTTGTAGGTCGTAGGTTCAAACCCAGACAGGCGCTAGACTAAAAAACATCGTGAGGAAACTGGCATGTCTTAGAACCAAAACTTCAAAGACTTTCATGTGAAATCTACCAACCCGTAATGGGCCCGCGTTGTGGATTATGGCGCACTCACAGAGGGGAGGAATGTATTCCAGACACGTTAGGTTGATTATATTGTGCTGTAGGCCAGGATTGGTGACGACGCCCTGTTCCGGTACCGACTTTGTGACGAATCTGGCTGGCTCATTGTTCGAATCATCATTTCAGCCAAAAAACGTCCACTGCCTATACGAATAAGCCTCCCCCGCCTAGCATCCCCAATTCAACCGGAATCCTGGTCTAAAGAAAAATAAAATTGCAAAAATATGCAAACAGCAATTGTGTACACTCCATAAGGACCAACCAACCGACCCCAGGGTTATCGCTGCCCGTCACATAGGTCAACGCATTTCTGTCGTGCCCGTCTAACTTTATCTTTATACCTTGATCGTTAGTTATTATGTTATATTATTATCATAATATTGGTATATAATATTGTATTGATAAATAATTTTTGATAAGGAGCATGTACTAATCGCGATTCGGGTTTTTTGCATGTATCAAACAATCAATCAGGGGATTATTTAACAAAACCGACGGGAGGTGGGTGAGAAGCTGCAATCCGACATTTCTCAATATTATATATATTTTATACATTTTGTAATTTATACAACAGCCTCATCGTGATTTTTTTTTATATGTCGCATTGTCAACAAGTGTGTAACTAATGTAAATGTATTTTTCCGGGTTCTATTACAGTAAAACAAATTAATAAGTTAATTTTCAGTTATATTTAATTAAACTGGGCCCTGGTCATAGCACAATTAAATTGGTGTGAGTGTATGACTTCCATTCTAGCTCTAAACTTATATATTTCGTTCAAAACTCTTAAAGAAAGCATAAGCTTCATTTTGGTAATAACATAACATCACCCCATGTATCCCCAAAGGGTGAGACAGATGTAGTGTGTAGATAGGTACATAGAACACCCAAATTACGTCAATTATGTTTAAGTCCCTTATAAAAGGGCGCAAGCGTATTGCCATCAATCGGCACAAATCCAGACTCCGGGCTTCCACTGAGAAATTCTAGATGAAAAATCCAATAATAATTTGCTCGACCTGGGAAGCGAACCCATAATAAAACCACAATGCTCATCGGTAGAGCTTGCGAACACTGGACCAACGAGGCGTACGAATACTTTGTACAACTTTTTTATTTTTAACTTGCATTGATGTATGTTTTAATAATAGGGCAATTACTCCTCCTAATTTATTAGGAATTGATCGTAAAATAGCATATGCAAATAGAAAATATCATTCTGGTTGAATATGAACGGGAGTTACTAGTGGATTGGCGGGGATAAAATTATCAGGATCTCCTAATAAATATGGATTTGTCAATGTTAAAATAATTAATAAAAATAATAAAATAATAAATCCAATTAAATCTTTGAAAGCCTTGGGGGGACTCTTGCAACTCAATTTTGAAGCAGATATCTTTAACCGATTGTGCCGAAATTTTGCATACATATGTATATCGCGTGATAATGCAATATTACCATAACATAGAGCTGATCTGATGCTGGAGCTGGAAGGTGGCTACAGGAACTCCGCAAGAAAATGACACAACCCCATCGATTTTGGGTTCATTTGATTCGTATTGACGAGTATTTTGGTCCTGTATGGTAACCAGGGTCTGAAGCTGGAGCTGGAAGGTATCCTTAGATACATAACACTTTAAGTGCTCAAAACAACACATATGTGTGGGTTCTATGAATTATTACGACTTTCCTAACGGAAAAACGCTGCTACGAACTACGCCGTAGTAAATCTTGCATCATAAATACTAAAAAGTTAAACATAAAATTAAAAGAAAAAGAAACTTTAAAAAAAAAAGCTTTTATTTAATTGCCCTAAAAATAATAAAATAAACTTTAAATGAAACCAATCAATTTAGTACATGTATAATACAATTTATTAAATGATATTAAAGCTTGTCGCGAGATTTGCATATTTTTTAGGAAACATTTTCTTTCATAGAATTACTTATAATTAGTATGTCAAGCAAACTATACCTGCTTAGATACTATATTATTTACACAGGTAAATCTCGCGACAAGCTTTTATATAATGTAATAAATTGTGTAATACATGTACTAAATTGATTGGTTTGATTTAAGTTAAAGTTTATTTTCTTCTTTTTAGGGCAATTAAATAAAACCCTGTTTTTTTTTAGTTTTTGTTTTCTTTTAATTTTATTTTTATTTAATCATTCAAAGAATAGGTACACAAAAAAAATGTACGAAATCTAAAAATCTCACAGACGATATTTCTAACAATATCCGTAATCTATTTACTACTTTTATAAATAGTTGCGGTCACATTGAAAACAATGAGATCTAAAAGCACCTGCCTCGATCATTTTCTTTTTAAAATATTTCATGTTTGTTATATCCAAGACTTCAAGAAAACATTTTGCAACAAAAACTGGAATTAGTTGAGATGCATTCAATTACAGCAATTCGGCAAAAGTGACCGAATTGTTGGCTTGGTTCCAATTCTTAATCTCGCGGATTTCAAAACATTGTTAAAGGCGTAAAAAATGTAGGTATGCTAAATGTGAAGTGCCGAATGGTATTTGTGTCACAAAAGTTCAATGTCTTATACTATCTCCACTGCTAGGCTGCTACAAGTATAGTAAAAAGTAAGTTTCAAAACTAAAACCCGCCCACTGAAAAATTACGATAAAAAGTATTGAAACTAGAAACTATTCTCATCTGCCCTAAAGCTTTTGCTCGCTTACTACTGTTGTAATGTATTGTTTTGTTAGGGTAGTTGGCATATGACCACGACTTTCGCACGACAATAGGTACTTTGCTTCCTATCCTTTGTATCTATCGTTCCTATTGCTTTTTATTATTATTATTATTAACACACTCTTATTAGCTGCACCTGTATGTTTGTAAGTATGTTTGTTTGTTTGTTATCGACACCTTTGGACTTGATTTTGACCCACGTCAAACGGCCACATTTCATTTAAACTTTGTAGACTTATCGAGGATCGATGACAAAACAATAATTTTAAAAAACTAAGAAATCACGCTTTTGTAGTCAGCAAAACTAAAAAATAGAAAATAAATATATTTAAAAATGAAAAATCACGTTTTTAAAACCAAACTTAAAAAGTAGAAAATATTTTAATTCTATTAAAAAGCGTGGGGTGCTTTTATATTAATTGATTATAAAAACACCTCAAAGAGCACCCTCACTTTTTAATAGAATTTAATTATTTTCTACTTTTTTAGTTTGGTTTTTAAAGCGCGTTTTTTTTACTATTATTTATTACGTAGGTGCTCCCCCGTAACTTGCTTATTCTGAGTTCCCAAAATATCCTTCACTAGCAACCCGCCACGGTTTCGCACTGGTGCACAGTGTTTGTGAAGGAGGTCATCAAATCTTTGAAATGCTAGGCTTTTCTCTACCATAATATACATGTTTTACACTTATGAACTTTCCGGTAGAAATTCTCTAAATGATAGTAAAACCATATCAATAGTTTAAAAAAATTAAGCGGAGAAACCGACAGACGAACACAGCGACTTTTTTATACTATTTAGAGATGATTCCCTTATTATACAACCCTAGTTTTAGTATACGCGATACCCGAAAAAAAATAAGATGGTGTAAAAATTATTGGAATCGATTCAGTTACTTATTCTGAACAAACTATATTCCGGTTTCGCATGTACTAAAAATAATGTTGTACAATTTCAACTGATCCAATAAATCATAGTGATCAAGATATTTCAGTTTATAGATCTTAACAGCGTGTCGTGTCTAGAAAGTCTTCGTCACAACTAATTCTATTATTACGAAATGACAAATGAAACTGAATAGTCAAATCTAATTCAAACTTTGTATCGTCTTAGAATACCTCACCACAATTAAAGGCTGGCCTGAATTTCGTAATTAAGTTCCAGGAATTTTTGACTGGTCTCTCGTCAACTGAATCAAGTATTTGACAGGAGATTTTTTTTTATTCATTAAAATAATCTTTCAACAGTTTTCTGAATGACATTGCGGAGGTTATTCACCTTATTGACACATCTTTAATGTTGTTGCTTCAGCACACCGTTGAGTTCGTGTAACTAAAGCAAATACTGGCAAGTGGCCGAGGAAATAACTTAGGTTATATTTTGTACCAGATTACTCACCTTTATGATTCACTTACCTACTGAAAGTTTTTGGAGGTAACGTCAGAATACATTCTGACAGGTTATACCTCGGGGAGTAAGGATGAATGTGTGAACGACTTCCGTCCTCTGGCCAAAGGAAGTTCAAAATAATTAAAAAATAAAAGAAACATAATATTTCACATTAAATACATCGGCTCTTAAGAAATGTTAGAACCTAGGTGCAGGGTTCCAGTTAGCCGTGGCATCCAAGACTGAATAAACTCATCCCTTGTTCAAAAATTGAAGACCATTAATATGAATGAATAGTAACCGCAATATTAGAACAACATAATTTTAAGAAACTTGACAAACTTGACTCTAGCTACCCGTATACCTTCATAACTGTAGACACCAATTGATTTACGTCACTAAAACTGACCTCTACAGAACAAGAACAGCAAAACAATGATTGCGTCTCAAAAACAGAGAGAACACAACTAAATATATTGTAGATTTACCGACTGAACGATGCACAGAAGAAAATAAAATTCGCACGTAGGTAATGACCTCGAAAGTGTAATTATTTCGGGCTTGCAACGCGAAACGCTCACAGTGCACAGACACTGAGCTGTCACCAACCGACTTGGTTATAAAATTGTTTGTCGAGAATAACATTCTTTTGAACACGTGGCTGTTAATTTTTTTATGTATTTTCCTCCATTCTCCGATAATAGACTTGACAAGTGACTTTTGTTACAAAGGGTTTGATAGAATTGAGATAGTTTGGCTTCAACCAGCTAGATAAGAATATTGGTTAAAAGCGTCAGATAAAAAAAAAATTATAACTTCACTTACTGTTGCCAAATTGTTCTACATTATCAAGATTCAGTATTTTTGGGGACATTTTTGGATTTTTTTTACTTAAGTAAAATTTAAATTCACTCATTCACTGTGAAACAATGCTCAGCTTAACCGCTGGCTCTAGAAAAGTCTAGAAGAAGAGAATGAAGAGAGAGAATGTAGGTATTTTTTCATCAATAATAATTACAACGAAAGTAAAAACTAAGGAAAGATTTCTGAAAATCCACCCTCCAAAAGGGTTAAATAGGGGATGAAAGTTCGTCATTACTGCCGATAGGAAATCTCATGAGAGATGCTTACGCTGCTTGTAAATTAAAAATCAACGACAAATACATCAAACAAAAGTCATTCTCACGATGTTCAACATGAAACAAGTCTATTTTCGTAAACTGAGTTGATTGACAAAGAGTGCGAATCAACTTTTGTCAGGAGTATCTCTGATAGCTGTAAATATCCTCTCGAGTTGTCGTGGGCGTTAGAAACGTCCGACAAAATGGGATAAGTAATCCATATCTCTATGACCTGCGCAATAATATACTGCTTAGGCCTTAGTGTGGCAAAAACAAAACGTCACGCCTATATTCCCCGAACGAGTAAGTAGAGATGTACAGTCATGGACATGAGTTCATGTATTAGGCGACGAGCTAGCAAGATATCATGTGAATTGAACTCCACGCGTAATGCTACTCAAGTGCATCTACTACCAGCTTGAGTATACTTAGTTTATTGAAAAAGTTAACTGGATTATACATATTAAGGGGAATCTAGTCGCTGGCTCGAACTCACTGGTGGGCCTGACTAAAAAGTACGCTGTCTCACCACGCTTCGTATCCGACGGAGGTAGTATCAGTGACGAGCAGTTAATGGCTAGCCTACACGCAAAACGTTATTGAGTGAGATGCAGGATCATTTATAGTAAAACAGGCGTATAAAAAAATAAGAAAAGTCCTTCGGAAGATCGGGTTTTATGAAGAAACCACTACATATATCAATTACCAATAAAGTTTATTGAACTTTTCGATAATTGAACTTTTTGATAATTGAACTTTGTCGGTACCGATTTAGTTTTGGAGATTTTACACTTCTTTTATTACTTAAACACGCCGAAAGTGGGGTTAAATTAGCAAGAAAAACGAATCTTAGTTAGCTCATAACTTTGGAATGGCTTTTTATTTTAGTATTTTGTTTCGGTACAGACAATATTAATAATGCGATAAAACCGTACTATTTCTAATTTTTGATGTACACCGTCGAACAGTGGAGTAATACACTTCCGAAGTTTGTATGGAAAAAAATGTGGAGATTACTAGATTCACCTTAAGCTGCCGATAATCTTGATATCTTAAAGGATTTTTGAATGATTGGTAAATAGAAAAATAATACCTAAATAGTGCAATCTGATCCAAAAAATCCATGACCAAAGACTAAAAAATCACAAGCATTAGTATCAAGTAAAAGATCAACTGATACATTGATAGCTTAAACCAAAATATAAAACACTGGAAAATAAATAAAAAATGTATTACTTGACAATAAATTGTGACCTGATTCACTTGATCCTGGATAGAAGGACCAAGAAACCTCAACTATCTCTGTGATTTAATAACGAGCAGCTGACTGACTGCTCCGTCAGTCTTCGTCTTCTACAGTCAGTCTTCTTAGCAAGCGCTACTGCTGAACAAGAGGTCTTGGCTTCGATTTCCTGGTCAGGCAAGTTTTATTGGGGTTTTCTATCTGGAATTTCTCAGTAGCACCTCGTAGTCTGGATTTATGTGTGAGTGTTCGCCCCTTAGTATTTGGACCTTAAACGTAACTATAGTTATTTAAAAATTTGCTGTGCCCGACAGGATCCATAATTGTTTCAATTTTTTGTATTTACCATCTGTAAGTGTACATTATGGATTGCAATAAACTATTTGATTTGATTTGAAAAAATGTGCGTATAGGTATAAATCAAAATCAAAATCAAAATCAAAAGTCATTTATTCAAATTAGGCTGAGAATCAGCACTTTTCGAACGTCAAAGTACATGAGACAGTCCCCCAAAACGCCCACCCTTCACCACTTCCTAGTGCTTTAGCTGGGAAGAAGAAGTGGCGGAACAAACTCCCCAGCAGCACAGCTGTCTGTTTAGTCGGATAGACTTGATTCTATACATACATAGGCAAAGTAATCAACATTACGAGACACAGAACTTAAAAATTTGTCATTTATGTCAGCTAGCCATGCCAATATACCAACAAATAAAATGAAAAATTAACTCAAGCACAAAAAATAAAAGTAAACAAAGCATATACCAAAATAAAAGTCTATACCTCTGCCAATTCGGGAAACAAGGCTTGGTGTTATGTTTTGTGTAACAAGCAACTGCTATTGGTAATCCGTTTACATCTAGAACTGGTTCATAAGTTTAACGCGTAGTTTAGCTCCGCTGTACTAAAGCCTAACGATCAGATGCACAATACTACGGCACGGGTACCATGGGCCGCTAGAATAATCCTAATAATATTTTAAACTAGGTATTGCCAGCGGATTCGACCTCGTGGAGGTCAGAAATTGTCCCACGGAAACGTACTACCAGGATAGAAATGTGTTGATCCAAATTATGAGCTATCTGTATGCGTTTGTGTGTCACTACGGTGTGCCAACTGAAAACCAACGCTGGATGTCTGACGCTCAGCAAATGCTGAGATGGTAACCCTTTCGGTATGGGCAAGCTCAGCACAATTTTACTGCTATTTCATTGTTATTTTTAATGTTCTCTTTTTTTAATGCGTTTGTTGCTGTTGTTTTGTGTCTGTGTCGAATAAATGTTTTCTATTCTATTCTAAATTTCATTCTAATCCGTTCGGCCGTTTTCCATCCTAACTTTTACATCCTAAAGTATCCTGTGTTAATAGGATACTTTTTTTCGCGGTAGTACGTTCCCGTGGGATAAATTTCGACCTCGACGTGGGCGAAGCCGCCGGCAGAAGCTAGTCGAGTAATATTTTGTTTAAGACTTTCGTGATAGACATATAATATCCCGCAAGCCTCGGAGTTCCTGGGTTCGATTCTCAGGTCAGGCAAAGTGTTATTGGGTTTTTCCATCAGGAATTTCTTAGTAGTAGCCCGAAGTCTGGTTTTGTGCTCATTTGATGGCAATAGGCTGGTACCCTATTACATGGGAATTCAATATAACTGGCGAACTTTGGGGTGTACTATAGTTACCCCTGACCTATACACCCGTGTTCAGCTCCATCTTGTTAGACTGGAAGACGACCCCATTAGGCAGGTGATGAAACAATAAATCAAAAATACTTTAAGATATCAAGGTTAACGCATATTACGTATAATTCGATCTCATTATGACGTATAATCTAGTTAACCTTTTCAATAAGCTAAGCATGTTTCCTAAACTTAAGAGGAATCTAGTCGCGGGCTCCAACTCACCGGTGAGCCTGGATAAAAAGCACGCTGTCTCACCAGGCATTATGTCCGAAAGAGGTAATATCAATGATGAGCTGTTAGAAGCTAGTCTACACGCACAATGTTGTTGAGTGAGATGCAGGATCATTTATAGTAAAACAGGCGCGTACAAAATTAAGAAAAGTTCTTCGGAAGATCGGGTTTTATGAAAAAACCACTGCATAAATCAATGACCAATAAAGTTTATTGAACTTTTCGATATTTGAGCTTTGTCGGTACCAACTTGGTTTTCAATATTTTACACTTCTTTTATTTCTTGAACAAGCCCAAAGTTAGGTTAAATAAGCAAGAAAAACTCATCTTTGTTGGCTCCTAACTTTTTAATGGCTTATTATTTTAGTATTCTCTTTCTGTACAGACAATATTAGTAATGAGACAAAACCACACCATGTTTCATTTTTAATGTAGATTGTCGAAAAGTAGAGTAATACACTCCCGAAGTTTGTATGGGAAAAATGTGGACTAGATTCACCTTAAGTGGCACTGGGCAGGGCACATTGCTCGCTGAACAGATGGCCGATGAGGCCGAAAGGTGATAAATTGAGTACCTAGATTCTCACTAGTAATAGTACATTTATTTCACAGAATATTCTTACAGAGATTTAACATTTGCATTATTTGTGATTTGCCGTCGAATTTTTAACTTTTTTACAACATTTCATTATTGTGTGTTTATAAAACGTTTCTAGTCTTTTTTATTTCTTCAAGCCAAAAAAAATCGCAATTTATTTTAAATTATTGTTGCACAAAACAGTAGGCAGTCATAAAATCCCATATTTAGTTGGTACGTATTAAAACGAGTGTGTTTACAATTCTTTGTCGTCTAAGTAAGTTTTATCAGTGCAGGAAGGACCTCGTCTCCAGTTGATTTGCTAGACATTTTAATATCCAATATAATTTATTCATTATTGTTATGTAAGGCTGCTATCTATCTAATAATAAATTAGTTCCGTACTATCTGAATGAAACATATATACTTATAGCATTAATGTTCCTTACTGGGAATAGGTCAGTGTATCTGCTCTTACATCTACTATATAATAATATGTCTTGGAACACGACGTCATCTCGAGCGGGTTTTCAACGTTTCCAGTACCTATTACAAAGTTTTTGCACACCATAACTTGGTCTCCTCTGGGGAAACCCTGAGCTCTTTTGAACCTCAAATAAATTAATCCCAAGACATTTGAAGACAAGAAACTTTGTAATACAGGATATTTCGTATACCCTCGTTCGGCAGCAAAAACAATGGCATAAATCCAGATTGCTGAATTGGCTTTTTGCTAAATATATCCCAAAATACGCTAAGAGTCCTCAAAATGTTAACAGCTGTTGTGCCCATAAATTCCAATAAACGTAAGACTATAGACATTCATCTTGAACCCACTATATTACTGAAACAATTCACAAATGCACCGTGTTACGAGTGAAATTTTAGTAAGTATATATTTTGGATCGACTCCAAAACAATTAGTGCAGTTTGTGCTGTGCTCCGAGGGTTGTCGAATGCGCTGATTTAATTGAGAACGTTTAGATTTATGAGGCGTCTTAAATTTTGACCGGAGAATTTTCTGAAAATTTATTGGAGAGAAGATATAAATGTTTATTAGCATGATGAACTATGTTGACAACAAGACAGAATAGGCCCACTACCAATTAATCAAAATATTACATCTTTCTATTAAACAATCACTTTCAAGGTGGAATACAATATTAATTTTGGTCCTTTCTATTTGAGTCTATAAATTCAATAACTATTAATTTATTTTTAACCGACTTCAAAAAATGGAGGCGGTTCTCAATTCGACTGAACGTTTTTTTTTATGTTTGTTACCTCAGAACTTTCGATTGGGTGAACCGATTTTGATGAGTCTTTTTTTTTTGAAAGCTGGTGCTTTTCGTGTGGTCCCATTTCAATTTCATATAGATCTGATGATGAGTTTCGGAGACAAAGAACAGAACTCTTAAAAAAATAACAGTAAATCAACCGCGATTGCTGCTATCGCATAAATATGCATTGTTTTGACACCAAAGATGATGAAATTTCGAATTAGTGGGGTATGTATTATAACTAAAAGTGAGAAATAAAAGCTTTTCCAAAAAAAAACAACCGACTTCCGAGAAAACACTACAAAGTGAAAAATAACTTTAAATTAAGAAGGCGGTGACAAAAAATAAAATAAAAAATACATATCCAAAGTCACCGACTTCCGAAATTAAAGTAATTTTTCACTTTGTAGTGTTTTTTCGGAAGTCGGTTGTTTTTTTGGAAAAGTTTTTATTAGCTTATGTTTTCCCACTTCAGGGCAAAGTTCTCTTTTTCCACTACTCGCTATCTTATTAATTCAATAATTAGGATAAAAAACTAAAGTGTTAATGTGAACTTTGGTCACTGAATGTAGGTAATTGGGTGCGGGTTGTTCGAAAGAGATACCGCGGCCCCTGGCACACAGGCAACTGAGGGAACACGGGTGGGTTTTAGTCCCACCCGTGTTCCGTGTGATGTAGGTAGTTAATAGTCCGTTATCATTAAAGAACGTTAGGTTGGTCGTAACGTTATTCAGTGGTGAAAGGCTGTTTCTGTCTCATTCCAGAAATATTCCGATATTTTTATGTCTCATTCCAGAAATATTCCGCGTCAGTGAATACTTAGCTCAGATTTTTACTCAGTCCGTTTTTATAAAACATTTCTGTTCCAAGTTTAAAAATAGAGTGGACACTAAAAAACAATTTTAACACTTGGCAGCCCTAAGTACCCGCCAACGGCTTGGCGAATTGAGGGAAAACGCCTCCAAATGCATTTAGCGCAGTCTAGTTGAGCATTTTAACACTTGATTTAACTACAGGCTTATTATTGTTTTGACCGGAATAAACATGGCCATGCATTCTGAATAGATGGGCGTGGTAGCAAGTGGCAGGAAGTTTGGGGTGGTTTTGAAACGGTTATGGACCATTGAGCAGGATTTTTCGGGGAAACGTTTATTTTGTAGATGAATGTAAGACCGAACGGGGCTTGTGGCAAAGTAATAACAGCCCGCACGGGTCGGTCGATCAGGTTAAGCTACACTTGCCGCGGTCAGCCCGTGGTGGGGTTGGCTTTACATAACAAGACCCCTCCTTGCCTCGGAAAGCACATTTAGCCGTTGATCTGTGACAGTCGTTACTGGTCTTCAGAAGCCCAAAAATCAGAAAACCATTCTTACCAAGGGGTATCGTATTACCCAGTTACTAGGTTATCGAAGCTTATGTCCAGCAGTGGACGTCTTTCGGCTGATATGATGAGGTTGTCGAAGTCAGATAGGCAGTCACTCCATGGCAAAATATTGGTATTCAGTTGCATCTTGGTAAACTGGAAGCCGACCCGAACATAGTTAAGACAATCCTAGGCAGATAATGACGTAAGACCTTTTTCGGATTTCAAGACCCGCACCCTAATTGCGTACGTAACATACAATCAGTCTTAATCTGACTCATTTTGAAAGAGATTGCTAATACATTGCTTCATATGTTCGAAAAATGTCCGCTCAACAACGTAAATAACGCAATGAATATTGTTGAACTGTCAGAATGAAACAGATTATGATTGATCGTGTGTTACCCAATTAAGGTGCAGATTAAAGCTTTTTATCGTATTTAACATTAAATATTCTGTTATAAAACTCAATAACATTGCAATACTGTTAAAGTTAATAACCACAGTTGGGATTAATTTTCAAATAGGTAATCAGCAGTCGTTAATCAAATTCATTTTTGGCCAAAACTTTCCATAATTTTAATTATTAGTATCAATATGTGCATGCATTTTATTAAAATGACATTGAAATCAACCCAGCAACCCAGTATCTGGATTTATGTCCGGTAAGTGGCATTAAAATATGGGACTTAAACATAACTGGATAAACGTGGGTGTACTGTTATACACCGTGACATTTTAGTCATTTTAGGAAGGCTTCATCGTTCCGTCGTCTCACAAACCTATTTAAGACTCAATGTATCCGACATAAAATACCTCGATTATTAAATTATAATAAATTGTTATCTTTAATTAAGATGCAAATAAAAATAAATAATGCTTTAGAATTACGAAACATCCTGTTAACAATGTTTACGTACCAAACGGTAGAAGATATTTATAAGATTCCATCACCATTACATTCCATCTCCATAACAGGGTTTCAAACTACGTCATGCGTCTTAGTGAATGATATATTTAAACGTTTTATTTAGCTTCCCTGTTTGTTGTTTTTTGGGTCAAATTTAGTACGTGAAATTTTACCCCTTTCTGTTGGCAGATTGATGTGATAGTTGGTAAACACCTTTTGTTTTGATAACAAGAAAATTTAATTTAATTAGTGGTTTTGTAAATCCAAGATGGCCGCCGCTACGAAATGGCGGATACACATATTTTTTCACAACCCCCTCAATGTGGGTATCAAATAAAAGAGCTTAACTATTAAAATACTGTACACCATGAAAAAATACTAAATAGCATGAGAAATATCAGGTAACGAAATAAAAATTAAAAACTTGAAAACAAAGTATGTTAAAAAAAAATACTTTAAAGTTAAACAGTTTTGTAATCTGTTTAGTATGTACGCATATGAGCGGTTGACTGTTGATAAAAATTTCACGCACCCCACGATTTTATTTTTTTGTCTGTTCACTGCCCTAGATTAACGAGGAAAGTGGTGTCATGATTGGTACCTAGGACCTAACAAATTATTTTTCAGGTTTTAGTACATTATCTACATCATTATTTTAATTAAAACCGTTTAACTAAAAAAAAAATATATTACCTATTCATAACATGTTCAAAAATATCATTATATTTTTTCATTTATGTTTAGTAGTCATTGGCTACATGAAGTGGGCTGCCGTTGTAAGACGATTAAAATTCCACTGTGCATATTAGGTACGCCTCTGCCTAAACCTTTAGATATTATGGGCATGATGTTATGTGTGTGTAAGTGAGTGTTAAAAAAAAATAGATAAACTTCTTTCATACACGGTGGCTTTCCGATGGTTGGAAAGCCAACCCCGTATAAAAGAATAAAATTTTCTTTGCACATAGGTATGTAGTTTCGTATTTCCAAGCCTTTTTACAACGAGTACCTACATTATTTCTATTAGCCTCTTCTACATCAGCTAAATGTACTTATGCTAGGAGTATGTTTACCGTAACACGTCCTCGGGGACATATTTGAGATCACAGACTATTGTGTCCACACTTACCGACTATTGCCTTCTGAATAAACAAAAAAGTATATCTATATAGCGGCATCCTAAATGGTACAGACTCTCTAAGCAGTCTTGGGAGCGATTTCTGTATTGGGAACAAAATCTTTACAGCTGTGTTTATTCCGGGTAGCGTTGCGTTTGACTTAACCTATCTTTAAATGCTCCAAACTTTTGTCCAATAAACAGAATAAGTCAGATTCAGGCAGTTGACTTTTGTTTTTAAAGGTGGGCTCAAAGTTTACTGGTTTTAGAATGTTTTAGGAATAAAGATGATTGGAACCATATGTCCGCTTCATCTGTATTCCTTAATGCTTAATGTTAGGGCTAGATTTGCTACTGCATTTTAGATTAGTTATTGTCAATGGTGAAAAAACGCTAATAAATACTATCTCACTAAAGTGCAACATCGTCAACATGTGTATCTTGCTTGTACTAATCTGCTGCGGTCAGATTTGGTCTTTGACCAAAGCTCAAAAGTTCAAGCTCAAAGCTTGCAAAATAGCGATGGAGTGTAGCATTTTAAACATTACTCTCACCGACCAAATTCGCAACACACAATACGCTCTAAACGACTGTGGACCGTAACACGGTTATAGAATGCATTAACGTAGATGGAAGAGGGCATATTCACAGAGGTAGGCCTAAGAAACGTTGGCGTGACAATTTCGACTCGTTTCTGAACAATTGGCCGGAGAAGGTGCAACATAAAAAAATAAAAATAAATGGGGGCGTTTGCCTAGCAGTCGGATAATATAGGTCTAACAAAGAAAATTGTCACTGGTATCTTCAGCAGTTAACTATCTCAAAGTTTTGTTGAGTCCTGGGGAAGACAATAATTATTGACATGGCATCAAAATAGGCGTGGCTCTCCATAAAACGACCCACATCTAAAAAGTCACATGACATTTCAATAAACGTAATTCTTTTGTTCTCAGATAAAAAATTGCTTCAACAACATCTTTAAACTTGTCATCGGCAACATTAATACATTCAATTTCCTCTTACATAAGCTAATATCTGTAAATTTTATAATAGAAAGCATTCTGCGAATGACTACCAACTAAAAATATGCTGTAATTTTAAACATATATCATTTGGCGGTTTTATGGACGTTGTACATCCTCATTAGAATCGTTATGTGAGTTAATGATATAATAGGTGACATACATACCTACTGATATGAATAAATGAATGGGCTTGCATACGTTTAGTTGGCAACTTGCCGATTCATATTTGGTGGTGGTATTTTTACAGATAGTTAGGTAAGTAATAGTACAACATAGATTTAGTCGACGTGCATACTGGAACCATGAATTCTAAACACAGGCTTGTAATTTAAGACCAACAAAAGGACAATTTTTTTTGTCGACAATCAAAGACATAAACCGGTCGACATCTATGAAAAAGGATTTTTTTTTATAACCCAGGAAAAATTTCAACGCCTGGTTCAGAATCATGTAATTGAAGCCTATCAGTAACAGGTTGCGAGTCAATGTTCCTGCCAGCCTATGGGTATACTAAATATATAAAAGACTAGCTTTTGCCCACGGCTCCACCCGCGTGGATGTCAGTTATCGCGTAAAAAAGTAGACCGTTATATCTCTGCCAAATTTCATGACGATCGATTCAGCAGTTTAGACGTGAAAGCGTAACAGACAGAGTTATTTTCGCATTTATTATATTACTAGCTTTTGCCCGCGGCTTCGCCCGCGTGGATGTCGGAAATTTTCCCACGGGAACGTACTATCAGAATAAAAAGTATCCTATGTGTTAATCAATCATTCCGTAATACATTGTTTTCACATAACTCTATTGGTTTACGCGGCGCACGCCAGTAAAGATTCTAGCCGGCATGTTTTTAACCGACATATTCAACAATTATCATTGTATTTCAACCAATTTAGACAAAACCTTAACAAATTATATACTAAAACCTTTCTCGAGAACCACTCTATCCATTGATGGAAACAACATACACAACAAAATCGGTGCAGTAGTTTTTGAGTTTATCGCGAACAGACGGACCGACGCGGCGGAGGACTTTCTTTTATAATATGTAGTGATAATGGGGATTAAGTAGGGATACCCAATTTTTTATGTTTGTGATGTATTTATTTGAAAACTGTTATCATAAAAATGATAAATCAAGTCAGATTGCAATCACCGATTCTGCTTTGACCAAACAGTGCTGCGATTATATCTAACTGTGCAAATGAATAAGCTAATGACAATGCGTTTCAGTTGTATAAGTTTTACCACACACAACATAAATTATTACGTGTTTTTTTTTATAAAGACGATGACTTACCAAAAAGATTGACTCACATCCTGTGTCTACATATTTATCGAGACGTTTCACTGAATCTGACAAACAGTTTTTATGAAGTAATCTGAATATTTCAGTTGACAAATTTTAAATTTTTTAGATTTTGTGAACAATGAACCAGAAAATACTTGATGTCTCAATTATATAGATGCTACAAACAAACAAAGGCTCAGCAATCCCATAATAGGTACGATGTCGATACGATACCTACACTGAGAAAGTTATAAGAATTGTAGAACAGCTATTATGCTGTAATAGTTACTGGAATGGACTGAACTCGACCGCCTTTTGTGGTTATTAAACGATCGAACGATACTCTGCACCTTCTACAAGTTTCTTGTTTTTCTAGAGAATCAACAATAGCATTTCCTCTTACCTAATTATTTCGGTATACCTAAGTATAGACATTTAAAACTAGGTATTGTGTATTTATTTCTTATTTTGTTATTTATATCGTATCGTAAACTGCACCAGCTGACGTCATCACGTCACCGCCAGCTGTCGCTGAAAACCAGTGGGTCTCTTTATCACATAGGCTCGTAGGATTAGCCTGAGCGATGGTCAGTTTATATGACAGTGCCGCATATTTTCACCAAATCTCTTTTATCTCTGCGTAATTTCTAACCTCCTTGTTTAGATCCCTGGACTCTAATGCTTCACAGTAATTTATTGTTAAGTGCAGGAATTCACTAGAAGTTTTAGTATTTTTATTAAAAATAACCAGTTTCTGAATAATTACTTACTTAATTACAATCTAGCCTATGAAATTAATAAGCATTTTTTTTTAAATTAAAACGAAAATAGTTTTAGTGAAGTCCTGTGTTCATTGAAGGAATCAGCCTTCAATATACACTTGAATGCAGCAGTAGCATATGTTTAACATAAACGCCACAATATCTTGAGTTACACTATAACCTACTTCAACTGTGCATGATAATGTGATGGCTTACTACAAGTAATATAAAATTAATCTTCTGCAATTTACTAACTGACCTATAAGTAACGCAGAACATTCAATTTTCAGAATAGTTCAGCTAGTTGATTTTTGACCGTTTTAGAATTTATATTTTCTAGGCAGGATTAATATGATAACACTGGTTGCAAGAACCGATCATAGTGGCGATCCTTGGGGGAGGCCTATGTCTAGCAATGTACGTATTTCGGATGAAATGATGATGCTAAGCAATATGCTATGCGTGTTCGCGGACAGGTGGGACTGACCACTGCTGCGCCACTGGATACGTTTGCATACTGCACTGTGAGCAATGGTCAGTTCCTCCCGGTCCTAATTGTGTGCAACTGTGTCCTTAAGTGTTTTTATTTTATGTGATGTTTTATTTAATTTTGATGTGAATTTGTTTTTTAAATGTCTGTGTATGGAATTTTGGATTTTTAATCTGAAATAAATGTTTTTTTTTAATGTATTTATTTAATAATAGCCGCACAGGTCGATCGTTCCATCAAGTTAACCTACTCTTACCGCGGTTCCCATCTGTGTCTCGGCAAGCACGTTAAGTCTGTCTTTCGTGGATTTTAGACAGTCGTCACGGGCCGTGAGAAGCCCGATGGTCTGGCAACCAGTCTCACCAATCGGTGACGTATTATCTTGTAACTGGATTATGGAGGACTGGTAGGCGGTTGGTTCATGTAAAATACTGGTACTATGCTGCATCCAGTTACAATGGAATCGGACCCCAACAAATTTGGAATAAGGTAACATTAATATGTCGATGCTGGATGCGAAAAAACACAAAACCTGTTGAAAATCCGTATTTTCAACAGGTTTTGTGTTTTTTCGCATTTGGAGAGGCCTATGTGTAGCAGTAGATTTTCAGCTGATGAAGATGGTTATGCATCGTGTTAAGCAACATTGCACAACAGTGTGAAAGGTAGCTTGAAAATGAGACTCGTGCTTATGCACCCTCTCACAAAGAGAAGGCCTATATTCTACCAGTGGGAACATTATTACTTCATGCATGAGCAAGTAGTCACACCACGTTTTTTAACGAAATAATTACATAACACACATAATTAGCATATAAAATTTTCCCACAGATAGAACACAGGCCTACTCTCTTCGAGAGAGAGTGGTCTGTAATCTACCATGAGCGCCCAGTTGGTAGGTGTCACATGTCTTCGAATTTTTGGTTCAAGGACGAGCCGGTTTCTTCGCGATGTATTCCTTCCTACACCGTTACAAAAAGTAAAACGCCTCTGCATGGATTCAAACCAACGACCTACATAATGATTTAAAAAGTGCTGGACACGTTGTGGTAGAACTGCATTAATTTTCAAATCATTAAAATCAGTCACATAACTCGATCACTGATTCAATATGACAGTCGCTAACACCCTATCAGCATCAAAATATTCGCGAAAACATAAATGTTGGAACGCTACATTGATTCGCAGTGCGACGACCTGATACTATTTTGGGCTGTAAAATTAATTACCCTCTTGTGTTTGTAGTGAATGAGTTTACTTGTCATAGTTGTATTGCAATGTATCATTATGTTTCCAACTAATTATTGCATTATGGATTTAGATGCATTGATTCTGCCATTTAGTTAAGATTTTTGGCACCCACGTATATATTGTCACTTGGCTAATTTATTTTGAGACCGCACGTGTGGTTGAGAAGATTGAGGATTGCCAGATCTGGGTTTTGACTAATTACTAACTAGTAAAATACCAGGGCATTGGTGAGTACCAAGTACCATAGTGACTCTAATTTGGGTAAGGACCGTACCTGACACAATATTTCTGCATAACGGTTTGGTGACTGTCCGTTCAGAGGCGGTAGAAATTCAGCATTGAGCTTCAGAATATCGTCAATCACAAATGACGCTGAAAGCATCGTCCCTACTGTAATTATAAGACTAACATATTAAAGTTTCACAATGCAAGCAACTACGATGATGAAAATGATGACCAAAACAATTATATAGAACTGCCTCATTGGTCTAGTGGTTGCAAGGGCTACCATTGAGCATGCGGTCTTGGTATAATTCTCAGGTCGGGCAAAGTTTCATTGGGTTTTTTCATTTGGAATTTCTCAGTAGAATTCTGGAGTCTGCATACCCGGTTGATGGCAATGCCAGCGTCTGTGTTACCTTCCACATTTAACCCGTCTGCCTTCAAATCAAGAGTGATGCCTGTTCACTCTTGATTTGAAAGCAGACGGGTTGAATGCTTCTGGGCACGCTCGTTCTATCACTCATCCAGCACTTTCCACCAGGCGTGATCGAGGTCAAGAGCAATAGTTACACGGGACTTAAACATAACTGGCAAAATTTGTATGTATTAAAGATATATCTCTGCCTTACCCTTCGTGAAATACAGGCAAGATGTTACGTTACCAGTATTTTCTGGAAAAAAGTCTGTAGGTATGGCAAGTGTGTGTTGAAGAGGTTTTTTTTTGAGGATGGGATATCATCAAAGAACTTCTCCCGCTCTGGTCGTATCAGACTTTTACTGACTAACACCTATCTCTTTCGAACACCCCCAGGCATTGGCCTTTGCAGGCCCCACCAGTTGGTACTAACATCTCTTTGAGGCGTGCGTGGAACACAACGCGCCATCGACCCGGGTTTGGTCTTTACCAGACAGCGAGCTATCCATTTCTCGCCGTCCGCAAACCTGCGCCTACTACGGTGGCCGGGAATCGGTCTGGGATTCCCGACGCCCAGGGCGTCTCCTGCGGCTACTAGGGCTGTGAGGGTGCATTTATTGCCTCTCCTAAACATGCGCCGACTCCTTCTTTGCGAGAATTACTGCTTCGTGTTGAAGAGGTTTGAAGAAATAAGTCCGAAGTAAGTATAGATGAAGGCACACACACAGACACAGGTTACGGTTCACAACGCACGAGAATTGCACTAAAAAGTAACAGGTAGTGATAGAAATTGATGGGTAGCAGAGAACATGATGATAAGCACAGTGAGAGTGAAGCTATGCTACATATTCAAAATGGTACGGCGGTAGCTACAAGTTTATGGGAGAATTGAAAAATTTGTCAATATTCGTGCAGACACTAGCAACTATAAATTCTCTATCATTCAATTTACCACGTTAATAATTTAGGATCGTTGACATGATGCAATATACAACATAGTACATACTGTTATACATAGTGATAATGTGTGGCTGCAGCTTTATTGTTGGCCCATTCATAAGCACTCTGAAGCTCTTTGTTCTGAATGATTCATTGACGCGTATTTTATACAGCGTACAGGCTTGTCTTATTAAAACATTAATCAGATTACTATTATGTTTAGTGCGAATATAAATTTTAGTGCAGTGGGTTGCTAGTATAGGTATACTAAAAGGTGACACGGTAAAGTTTGAGAGACGCTTTTACCAGGAAGTAGTGAAAAATATGTTATGCTTACCTTTAAAGTTTTTTTAATGTGATGGGGTGGAATTTGAATTAGGCTAGGTTAAGATGGAGGCCTATCAATGAATATTACGTGTGTTATGCACGTTTAATGAGGTATGTATTTTCCATAAAGTTCTTCCCGTGGGTGTCGTAAAAGGCGACTAAGGGACTTACTAGAAAATGGGCAGCAGCGTTCTCTATGCATACCACCATAAAATGCATAGAGATTTTATCGATCGCCAACCCGCCTGCCAAGCGTGGCGATTAGGGCAAAACCCCCCTTTTGGAGGAGACCTATGTTCCAGCAGTGGACGTCTTTCGGCTGAATTGATGAAAGTTCTGAAAACAATACATTTTTGGAGGTTACGTCAATCGTTCATTTCCATGTAACTTTTACGAACCTGACTTAGATCAAGTTTTCATCTACCTAGCCTTTTTCCAACTTGGTTGAGGTCAGCTTCCAGTCTAACCGGATGGACCTGAATACCAGTATTTTACATAGAGCGACTGCCTGTCTGACCTTCACAACCCAGTTATTGGGTAATACGACACCCCTTGGTAAGACTGGTTGACGGACTTTCAGGCTTCTGACCTCCTGTAACGACTGTCAAAGATTTACTAATGATAGCCAGCTAATGGCTTAACGTGCTTTCCGAGGCACGGAAGGAGTCTTGGTGTGTATGTTAAATGGTCACCTATCTACAGACGGTCTGAGGCAAGCATAGCTTAGCCTCAATCGAACAGTCAAGCTGTGATTACTTACCTAAAGATGGTTACCCATACACGAACAAATCGTGGCAAGGGTAGCTTAGCCTCGATCAAACCGTCCAGCTGTGTTATCTTACCCACAAGCCCCACAAACTAAGATCACGTACTGTCTGCATAATATTACATGATAATACGGAATGATTTCGACTTTATGTACTCTAGATTTAAGACCTGATCTACCTAGATTATACAACCTAACAATAATAATCCTCCAGTGTTTGTGCTCGAGTACATAGACATTTTATTAAATAGAGTGTACCCATTTTTGTGATTTATTCGCGTCGCTAACCGCAGCGCACGCTTGGCAGCAAATCATAACGTTGCGACGGTAACTCATGTATTATACGACAGGTGGCGCTGCGGGTTATTTTTAGATTTTAGAACGGTCTTAGAACTATTTAATTCTGATGTATTTAAAATGCAATTACATTATGCTTACGTTAATGTGCTAGGTATTGTTGGAAACGATTTATGGATTCGTGACAAAGTTAATAAGGGTATTTTCTTGGAATTAGCAACTAGCAATTGGCTGCGACTTTGTTGGTAAATAAACTGGAACCCAATTAAAACATTAACTCTGTGCTGGAGTTTTGGAAAATACTCTCTTTGTATTCCTTACCACCTTCTATAAAGCAACTTCTAGGGATCATACAAAATCTATTTCAATGTGTCATAAACGGAACCGTCAAAAATTAAACTTACTTCATAATAGAAACTTTTCCATAGGTGACTGCTGAAACATGCCACAATGGCCTCGAGCTACTGTCAACATCGCGCACAGTATTATCATATTCGCTGACATCTTATCAGAAATTGTATAACATTCATGCTGTTTAAAAACACTGCGGTTGAATAACTTATATATAACATCACGGGTTCTTTCTCCGAAAGGTTGGACGGCGGGGTACCAATATTACACCCACATTTCAGTTATTTTTAAAAACTTTGTAAAAGGGGTGAGCCTATTGCCATTCACCGGGCTCTAATCCAGACTCCGGGCTGCTACTTAAAAAAATCCAGATAGAAAAACCCAATAACACTGCTCGACCCGAGCATAGAATCCCGGACCTCGTTCTCAGCGATAGCGCTTTCGAACACTAGACCAACGAGGCTGTCGATTGAATAGTAGGAAGGTAACAGTAAAGTGCGGTTAAAAAAGCTTCTTTTTCATCAGAGTCGTGTATTAGGAGTTATACCTTCAGTGATTAAAAGGTGTTACAGTCTGGTTTTTTTATATAAAATCCACGTTTTGTATATAGGCTCTGCAATACCTATCAATCAGTCAGACAGCCTCAGAATTGCATCAATGTAATTTATAAGTTCAGAACAGTCCTTCAAAACTAATCGGTTTGATGTAAAAATGACATCATGGTAACTTCGAAGAAGAGAGCTTGAAGCGCGCTGCCATTCCTTGCTAGAGTTTACACTATTGACAGCTGAGTTAATCTACACGATTACTGACAAATGCTTGCGCTAACTGGACTGGTCCACACAAATCTGTGCGGTTCTTTCCTCGAAAGAACATTTCAGGCACTAATCTACATTGTCTTCCCATGATCTGTAGTGCTATTCTGTAAAAATCTCACCGTGAAATGAAGGAGAACTGTCAATAGTGTCAATTTCTCGCATCAGATACAATGGCAGCTCATTTTAAGCTCACTTCACTTATGCTTTCACGGTAGGCAGATAGGAAATGTCGACTCCATTTAGCTTATAATTTAATTTTTATATGACATGTAAAAATGATTCCGATTTCCTATTTACAAAATAAACAATTTAATTTCATGACACTTAAAGCTCACTTCACCTATGTCTGCACGGTGAATTTTGCAGAATAGATCGCCTGGTGCTTATATATAGACAGAAGTCAATAACACAAATTACCATAGGTATCGTAGACAAGTGTGTCGGTCGATACGGAGCGGTCAATAGTTGATGAGGTCGACAGTTACTTGGTTACGGCGATACAAAGCGCGTATTGACCCGGCTATTACTGGAATAGTACTTGTATAGTGCCCTACTAATAACCGGATCGGAACCGTATCGTTAGCGATTAAGATATGGTTTCGATTGGCTGCTAAGTAAATAAATTATTTAAAATTGTATCATTATTTAAGCATACATAATGTTTCCACCGCTCGGACACAGGCTTCCTCTTTCTGAGTTGGAATGGATCATAATTCACCACGTGGGCACAGTTCGGGTTGGTAGAACTCACATATCTTCGAATTTTTAGTTCTGGAGATACGGGTTTCCTCAATATGTTTTCCTTCACCGTTTAGAGGTGATGAAAAAATGTACACAAAGTAAAACGCCTATCAAGTTTCGATCCTAGGACGCGAGGTCCTGGGCAAGTCCAAAATATTGCCACTTGGCCGCCACTGGTTTCATACCACCTCATTTCACCTCTCTATTTACGCAAAACTACACTCTAATGTTAGGAAACAGGCGTCATTTCTGTAAAAGATAGTGGGATTGGACCACGCGGGTCCAGTTATAGAATTTCACACATGTCTTCGAATTTTTGAATCTAGCAACATGCCGCTTTCGTCACGACATTTTTTTTTTTTCTGATGAGATAAATTGCACGTGGACCTTGTTTATGTATCATAATTAGGTGTTTCTAATCTTCTATTGATTAGAAATAGTAGATTATTGATGGCTACTTCAATTTTTTATTTAAAATTGATTGCACTAAACCAACCAAAACAATATTTCTCAAGTCGAGTAATTAACAAGATGTTATGCTTACTTTATCCATTTTAAGTAATGAAATAGATACAAGATTGAGTTACGTTTTCAATTTTGATCCTCTCGGTTGATTAATTCTTTGAAATTCAATCAGTTAAAGATCAAGGTTAACCTAATTTAGTTTTAAAGAAAATTTTGTAACTAAAAGGAGCCTAAAGCCTAGATCAATAAACGTTACTTAGCACGTACTTTGGCTAAGTGTTATTTCTGTCTCTGTTGCACAACTGTTAAGCTATAAGTGCATGATAGAGACGGAAACATGGACGATCAGTTATAGTTCGAAGCCGCTTCAAATGTCTATGTCTAGATTGTTCTGGACATAATCATTTCAACAAGGTACGGTGAACCGTAAGTCATTAGAAACTCTTAAAATATGAAAACCAAACTTAATGCTACGTAATAAGCGCTGTCTAAATAATTGCACTAGTCGCGAGGAAGACTATATCTTTATTAAAAAAAAAATGTTACCTCAGTCATTAGTTGGAATCGTCAAGTATAAAATCGTAGTCGGATCGTAGTCAGAAACATGGAAAGAAGATTAAAAGAAGGGATAAGACAGAGGAAGGAAACATAATATCTTAGACAAAGCTCGTGTTTTGTTTTAGACATTTTTCCCTCTCTAGCATGAACGTATTTTCATGTTCTCCTAGGATCAACATGCAGATCTTATGTCTAGAATCTTTCTGAAATTTACGAAACGATACGACTACGATCCGACTACGATTTTATACTTGACGATTACTGATGATTCCAAATAGTGATCGCTGAGGTAACAAGTTTTCAAACTGCTTCCATTCATTTGGTGTTTTTTTTTTTAACAACGGTATAGTCAAGTTCACGTCTAGTGCAACAATTTGGCATATACGGCGCCTTAATTACGTAGCACTAAGCTTTGATTTTCATATTTCAAGAGTTCCTAATGACTTGCGGTTCACCGTACTTGTTGAAATGATTATGTCTAGACCAATTTAGGCATTAAAATTTGAAGCAGCTTTGAACTACGACAGACATGCATGAGTTACGTCAGACTGGCATGTCGGCTGCATTACAACCTCTTATATAATTCATTGGGGTGTCAGTGGTACCCTGCATTGGCGGTCTAAAATTGGACTTCTCTATTCAATATTCATACTGACTTTCCTACTGTTATGACTGGTTTTCTACTTGACGTCTTAAGTTTTTTGTAGGTCGTTTTGTATTGAGTTGACTTTATTTATTGTTTAATATACAGATATTGTGATGCCTGCAATCTTCGAATGGCTAGGCAAAGGTGTACCGAAGCTCGCATTTCGCTAGTCATGTTTAAATAATAATAAAAATAATGTTGTTATCAGGCAACTAAGGCCTATACATAAAATAAAAATAAAACTGGTAAACTCACCACTGAACAGAATCTGTGCAGAGATGAATTCTTTGATAAAAATAGTTCCAGATGTCGACTTACACCATGATTCCATTAAAATTCTTAAATCCAAAATACTGAAGTCTCGAAAATGCAATGATAATTTGTTAGGTTAGTAAATTTTGGAAACTTTTACCTTTTCATACTCTATTTTAGAAGCTATACTTTACATTATGATCTCATTCTCATTTTTATTTATTTCAATTTAAAGGTATTGTTTATTTTTTAGTCATAAGTAAGTGGGGAAAAATTGCAATAAGTATTGTAAAGTCTTGTTATTTTATTTTCGTTTTTGTTATTAATCTTAAATTCAAGAAGTAGTTAGCCGTTTTATTTTTTATTCCAGTCTTCATTTTATTATTATTGTGTGTTATCACTTACTCATAAAATTGCTGGTTAACCTGTAATTGGCGACTGTGTAAGTCCAAAGCTATTACCGCAATACATATAATACATTATACACAGAAGCTGTTGGTGTACCTTGATAAATAAATAAATAAATAAAATAAAATACGCAAAATTATCTTTAAAATAATAATAAGCTAATACATATTAAGGAACTTATTAAAACTATAACTGTACATGTAAAATCGTCGGCGTCGTGTATCACTGCGAGGTGTCGCGTAATCGTCTTCGGAAACGTGGATATACGACACCTTTCGGCCGAAAGTTCTCTTTCAAATAGGTCTGTAGAAGCTGGGTTGGATCTCGTACCACGAATGTCTTGAAGTGATGTCTTAGCGCGATTTCAACCTTTCAATCCTCAGAGTCCATTTGGTCTTCACTCTCAAGTACTGCGCGACTTCCTCAATCTTAAAAAAAATCGAAGCTTAAAAAGTGCAATGCAAGCCCCCCAGGAGCCCAGCAGCTGGCTGTAGCTTGTTTTGCAATTTTTTCTCAGTTTTCTTTATAATCTTAGTAATTTATTAGGGTAGTGGTATTAGGGGGCGCCTATTGGCATCAACTGAGCACTGATCCAGCCTCTCGGCTGCTACCGAGAAATTCCTAATGGAAAAGCCAAGCTTGAGTTAGTCTCAATCAAAATCAAAATCAAAATATTTTATTTCACATAAACCTGCAAGGGCACTTATGAAACGTCAGAAGCTAGGTGCACGGTTCCAATTTGTCGCTTCCTATGGAGAAGAGCCGGCAAGAAACTCCACGGTTACTCTTTTAAAAATAATTGGGTTTTACAATGTTTTCAAATTACAGTGATAATAGGTATAGGAGGACAGTGCAGGCCTGTCAATAAGTACCAAGTACTTAGAGGAATGAAAATAAAGAATAGAAAATCGTCTATAAATCTAATCTGTAAGGCCTACAATGTTTTCCCATTCACAATATGTAAAAGAATCTACATTAGTAAGATCAACCTATTTAAACAAAGTGACATGATTTCCATGAGAATCACTAATAAATAGGTGTTAATTGAAGCGATGTATAATGTCAAAAATGACGAGAATATGTCAGAAAGTGTAAAAAATAAAATAATTAAAAATTAACATTGTAATTTGGAAGCAGTTAATAGACTCTCACAAAGTTATGCTGTTAATGAGGTACCAGGGAAGCCACATGTGCAGAAGGAATTAATGCCAAACTTCCCTGTCTTCAACGTAGTCTTTTATCTTATAATATGCTTTTTTGATAAGGACACGTTTGATGTGAGTTTTAAACTTTCCATCGCTAAGTTCTGTAACCGACTTTGGCAACTTGTTATAGAAGCGGATACTGTTTATTAGAAATGACTTGCTAGTTTTAGTTAATCTAAATTTTGGAATCACGATTTCATCTTTACTACGTGTATTTAGATTATGGAAGTCGCATCTTTTTTTGAAAAGACCTAAGTTTTTGCGAACAGTCTAGTGATTGCAACCACTGCACTAACGAACATTTATTGGTTTAGTTAATTGTATTTGAAGATATTAGATGTGAAATATGTAGCCGCTAAATTGAAATAAAAAAATCATAGTGCAGTTGCAGCTTTAATAAAAAAATATACCAAATCGTTTTTTACTTCTTTATTGTTTTTACCATAAAACGGCCAAGGTCAAATAAGTACAATGACAAGTATACAACTACTTGACGGTTATCTTTTTCCATTCATCCGCAAACACGTCACAGTCAAGCTTAGCGTCGAAGAGAGCGTTGAGCGCAGAGACTGTGCGAGGGGCTCGAGCGACGGTAGAACTCCCAGGCATGGCGAACAATCTGTGTCTTCTATTAAGGCTAATTTATCGGAACAAAAAAATAGGCCATTTCGTCATACAGTTCAAGAGCATCCGTTTTAACCGACTTCAAAATGGAGGGGGTTTTCAAATCATCTGTTTTTTTATTTTGTAAATATTTTCCGTGAAATCTCCGGCAATTGTGGGTAGATTTCGAAATTTATTTTGTAATGGCCTATCCATTACAAAATAAATTTCGAAATCTTTAGTCACAGGTAGTTTTTTTTTGATGTTGGGAAATCATCAAATAACTTCTCCCACTGTGGGTGGAGCAGGAAGGCGTCTCAGAGTTTTACTGACTAAAACCCACCCGTGTTCCCTCAATTGCCTGTGTCCCAGGGGCGACGGTATCTCTTTCGAACAACCCGCACCCCTGGCAGTTTAAAGACAACGTCAACATCCAAGGCCGTCACCCAAGTACTGACCACGCCTGATGTTGCTTAATTACGACGATCGGAAGAGAACAGGTGTATTCAACGTAGTACAGACGTTGGCAGGTGATCCCATTGAAATTGCTTGGATAGTTTGTTAGCTTAGGTAGTACGTATTTAATCCACTTTGTTAAGAGTGATGATATTCTTATACTTCCTGTCACTGCTGTTTACCGGGCTATTATTGATATACGAATTCGTGTGGGGTAGGTACACTAGCTAAAAAGTGAAAAATTAAAAAAAAACATTTTTGCTTATAAAAGCAAAACGAAGTCGGTTGTTTTTTTTACATGAAGGACCTATTATAATTAGGTACGAAAACATGGAAAATACTTCATAAAAAATCTACATCATCTGTCTCATCTGCCTAGCCTTTTCTCAACTATGTTAGGGTCGGCTTCCAGTCTTACCGAATGCAGCTGAATACCAGTATTTTACATAGAGCGACTTCCTATCTGATCTCCACAACCCAGTTACTGGGTAACACGATGTCCCTTTGTAAGACTGGTTGTCAGACTTTCGGGCTTCTGACGATACGCAACGAGTGTCGAAGATCCACGAATGACAGCCGAGCTGTGGCCGGGACCAACGGCTTAGCGTGTTTTCCGAGGCACGGTGGGGTATTTATATGTATATGTATTGGTATGTAAAGATGGCAAGCGTAGCTTAACCTGATCGATCGACCCATGCGGCTGTTATCATTTGGCCACAAGCCCCTCATAAGAAATCTACAATTTCCGTTAATGCAATCTAAACCTGACTTGACTACAAAGTACCAAAGGGATTAGCTAAAAGCGTACGCCTTTGCTCCTATTTACAAAATAAAGTAGGTACATTAAACGTTTCAAAGTAAAGAAATTACGTTACATACACAATCAGTTTTGTTAGAGTGATTCCCCTTAAGTACACTGTCTCGATATTATTTATTCATGAACAATTTGCGATGCAATCAGGTCAGGTAGAAAGCTATGATTCCAATACTAGCGAAGCTATTATTGTGCTAGGCAAATGTGCTTCTTCAACATCTTGTGAAGACTATAACTGTGGCGAGCGAGAATGTGCTTCCTTACCCGTACTAATCGCTCCACTTGCTTAAGGTCTCTCTGGCCACCAGTTGCCTTAGCTAACCAGTCTGTAAATATAGATCAGAGTCCAGACCCAGGTTAGCCGAAGCAAGGGTAGAAGTCCACAAATACTATTCACAAATCCAAAAAAAAAAACCAACAATTTTGTCACTTTAAATCAAATAGATGACTGTTATTCTTTCGAGAGCTGTTCGCTGTCGGTGGTAAGGCTAATCGGGTTACCGAAATATGTCCTTTTCGATACGATCGCCTGTCGAAATGCTTGTGAATAGCTATGCAGGTGGAGATTCATAGATGACTTTTTCTTAAAGTGTAAATATGGTGCTATTCCACAAATGATGAGACATTTAATATCATGTCTTACGTGTCCTGTCGTCTGCACCTTACAGGAACTGATAGACGCTAGTAAAAGCGCCTAACACGTAGCTGATTTCTGAGTTGAGTCCATTAAAATTCCCATCGACAACCTAAAAAATAGAAATTTTCAGGTCGATGCTGGCAGGGACATTGACGCACAACCTGTCACCATGGTTTCAGCATATGATCCTAGCCTTGTTAAAAAGTGTTTCTACAAACCCTAAGTAGGTTTTTAGAACACTACTAGAAACCAAATCATTTATCATTTACTTTTTCGGGTTTTGTTCGGCAGATATAAAAGGACCTATGTGAGAGGATTACAATCGCTAAACCATTCTCACTACGAAAGTGTTACAACAAGTACCTACTTTGTGCCAATGCCAGGACCTTATTAGCTGTAGCATATCTTCCCTTCGAAATCAATGATATGCATTCGCATAGCTTAGCTCATCTTTCAGTACACTAAAACCCGAAGCTTTCACAATGTCGAAACACGATTTGACTTTGATAAAATACGATTATAAACTTCATGGTTCGTTTTTGCATTTTTATAAAGATGGGTACGTTCGATTTGCATTTTCGTGCGCTGAAAAAATCCGGCTCTTTTTTTATTTAGTCCCAATATAGACGATACTGTTGGAAATCTGTTCAGAGGATTAGTCTACAGTATTGGAAACACGAATGAAAAATACTGTTTTATGTTGTGTATTTTTCTCTTTGATTTTGTTTGAGTTTTGACCTACCTATATAATTTTTCTATAAATTCGCTTGGAAATGATTACAAGTAAATTAGTGCTATACATAACTTATTTTTATACCATAATATTTTGTGGTGCAGGGGCTTGTGGCTACGTAATAACAGCCGAAGGGTCGTTTTATGAGGTTAAGCTACGTTTGCTGCGTTTGGTCCGTGGATTGATAGCACGTTAAGCCATTGGTTCCGACTGTCATTCGTGGATCATTGACAGTCGTTACGGGTCATCGGAAGCCCGAAAGTCTCACAACCAGTCTTATCAAAGGGTATCGTGTAACCTAGTAACTGGGTTGTGGAAGTCAGATAGGCAGTCGCTCCATGATAATAGGTATTGAGTTGCATCCGGTTAGACTGAAAGCCGACTCCAACATAGTTCGGAAAAGGCTAGGTAGATTGACTTTGTAGTGGAGGGGTGATAGATAATTAGGCTTAATTACTGAATAGTCGTGTGTTAAAAAAGTTTCATCAAGATTATAAACGATTAAATTCTTTGTGAAACAAAATTGACACTGGCAACTAAAGAAAAAAAAATTTCGTATCATACAAAAAACCGTGGCTTTGTAATGTCATTATTTTTTTCTCAGTTGTGAGACAAATGGCCGAGCAATGTGACTAAAATTTTAGTTATTACATATTTTGTGTTGTGTGTTTTTTTTATATATTTTATGTAGTCTTTTTTTTATTTCGATTTTATCTTTGATTTTGTACGAAATTTTAGTGTTTGATACGTCGCGTTGATTTCTATTAGAATTTACTGTGACTCACCATTCTATCAAGCAGAAGACTTTGCCGTCTGAACAAATTTTCGATTGAAGAGGTAAGCAGAATTGAATTTCACGTATTTTAACGCTTGCTAATCCTGCTTGGTTGGATGACTGCATGTCATCGTAGACTTTGGTTATGACAATTCAAAGATGGTGATTCAAAAAGTAACCTATTTTCAAAATATTTTAATCTAAATAATCTTTATCAAAACATGACCTGCATTACAATATGATAGTCTATTTTATCAACTTATGAGTTGGATTATGATATTTTTCAAGGGAATTAAATTCTGACAAAGAGGTGTCGGGCTAAATGTGTTAAATTTTTTATGATTTCGACTTTGCTGCTCTAGAATTACAGCCTCTTTTACTAAACTTTCCTCCAAATATACGACAAAATCTTCATTGTATCCTGAGAAATAGGTACTTGTTAAGGGCTTTTTCCTTTGAACGAATCAATACTTAGCTAATCCTATAACATAATTTATCAAAGGAATACTTAATCATAGCTGATATAAGTTTAATATAGGGAACAAAGTTCCCCTAAGTATTCACAATTTATGCTTTATAAAATAGGGTTTTATACAACTATGGAAGCAGAACGGTTCCATCTCAGCCGGTGTGACATACGAACGTTTTGTTCGTCCAACGTTATATTTAATTTTGTAGTTCTTTAAAAATTACATATGAAATTAGTTTGAGACAAAATACAGATTACATAAATCAAATATTTATTATTGTAAACATAATTATCTGCACGTTGAAAGGACAAGCAAAGTGTGATGATAATTCATTCAAACTAAATAATAGAAATTAATGTTTATAAAAGACACCATTATACTTAAGTATTAGGAACTTAAAATGCAATTAAAGTGTACCATTGTGCGCTTTTATAATTTGTAACGTGACGATATCATTCTGGACGTGTATGTCCACAAAATGTTTAGAAATACGTGCACGTTATAACTTTACCGTCGATGGAAATTTAAAAACGTCTTCATAATTTCCATATATTTTACTTCCCTCTGTTACCGTAATTCCGTGACGTGGACGTTTACGTCCACAGTAACATTTTTTTTTTTTTTTTTTTTCTGGGTGGGAAATCATCAAATAACTTCTCCCGCTCTGGGTGGAGCGGGAGGGCGTGTCAGACTTTTACTGACTAAAACCCACCCGTGTTCCCTCAGTTGCCTGTGTGCCAGGGGCGGCGGTATCTCTTTCGAACAACCCGCACCCCCGGCAGGCATCGGCCCTTGCGGGCCCCTCTGTTGCTGCTGACATCTCTTTGAGGCGCGTGTGGAACACAACGCGCCGTCGACCCGGGCTTGGTCCTTACCGGACAGCGAGCTACCCATTACTCGCCGTCCGCAAGCCCGTGCCTACGGTGGCCGGGAATCAGCTTGGGATTCCCGACGCCCAGGGCGTCTCCTGCGAAGGCCACGGCTGTGAGGGCGCATGTACTGCATCTCCCTCACGTGCGCCGCCTCCCTCTTTGCGAGCATAACTGCTTCGCTGAAGGAGACGACTGCCAGCCATGCCCTCTCGCTCCGTACCATGGCCTGGACCAGGGTCGGACGCGAGAGATCGCCGCCGCCGATCACCTCCACGAGGACACGGCGTTGCTCCGCCCAAGCTGGGCAGACCTCCACCGTATGCTCCACCGTGTCCTCTGGACACAGTAACATTATCACGTTAGAAATTTGCGTACATTGTCTTTTAAATAAACTGTGACTGGCGTTGCACATACCGTTGATGAGTTGGTAACACTCATCTCACAATTACAAACACTATCGTAAATTCTAAACTGTCTTCTTAAAATGTTGTAATGTTAAAGGTGAAGACAAAATGATAACAACATTGAAATTCAAAATGGTTCTTTTGAACTTTACGTTTTCAGAACCATGCACTTAATTATTCCTTGGTCTGTTATATTTTGCGCATTTACTGTTTTAATTTTGCAAATATTACTCATAAAACAGCGCTTTAGCAGTCTCGGAATTAAATTCAGTGTGTTACTGTATGTTTTAGTGGCAGTTTTGGGTATTTTAATACCAAATTATAAGTTTAAATCTAAGTTTTTTGTTGTTGACTAAGAAAATACGGTTTAAACCGTAGGATACCGATATCCTACAGTTTTTCTCAGTAATGCAATAAGGTGTCACTATATTGGCTTTACGTAACACGTATACGGTCTTTATAAATCTGTCAAGTAGCAATAATAATGTCAATCAAAGTAAACTGTTTCACAAAAAGAAAAAAAAGTAAGTGGTAGTTCCCACTTACTTTTTTTTCTCTCTCTAATAGCATTTGGCTCTCATTATTCCAAATCCCTATTTATCACACTAATTATCATTTCTGCGAACCCAGAAAGTTTACCTAATCGGAGCTAAAATCAAGCTCCATATATAACCATACAAATAAATAAGTTGTTGAAATGTCTGTTCGTAATATAAAAATAAAACCGTTTTACTAGATACATAAGCAAGTATATACGGGAGTTAACAATTTTTTATATTTTTACTGTCTATCTGGCTATTTGTTCCGGCTGATCTCCAAAACGCCTGGACCTATTTTGGCGAGAGTTACACTGGTAGTTCGCTGGTGTTATAAGAGGGATGTTTATAGTGAATTAGTATTAGATATATATTTAAGTTTAACATTTAGAATCCTAAAAACCTGTTTAATAATGTACCTACCTATAAAAAGATTAAGAATTTGTATTTATTATCTGCCTGTCTGTTACCATTTAAAGCTTTAACAGCTGAATGGATTTTGATGAAAGGATACTATTTTATGTATATAACCCGGTAGCGTAATTTCCGCCGTCCACGCAGGTGAAGCCGCGGGCATAGCTAGTCCAGAAATAAAAACAAAAATTGCTGTTCGTTGAGAATCGTCGTGTGTCACCCCATATAAGTCTCATTGGGGATTTTAATCGGCTTACTCCTTCGGCGTAGCAGCAGTCACTCGAAAAAGCTTCCTACTCAAGTATTATTACTAACTCACACTTGAAAAATAAGCTAAAATAATTAATTCAGTCTCTCTCCAAAGCATGTACTCTTCAATTTATCCATCTACTAGCTTTTGCTAGCGGCTTCGCTCGCGTGCAGAGCAGAAATTATGCCATGGGAACGCACTACTGAGATAAAATGATCGCTATGTGTTAATCTAGGTTATAAACTATCTGTGTTCCAAACTTCATCCAAATGGGTTTTGCCGTTTTGGCGAGATTGAGTAACAAACTTTTAAACAACTAAAAATACGAATTTTCATATTTATAAAATTACTAGCTTACCAGACAGACGTTGTAATCTTAACTATGAATATTGAATTCGCACCTGTATAATATTAGAACAATTAAAATGGTCGTTCAGTTTTCTTAAATTTTGTAATGTTACACGCAACTTCCTTATTTTCTTCTTCATAAGAACTTTCTCCTGACAATAACAAACACAACGAAAAAGAATTAGCTAAATTGGTCCAGCCGTTCACGTGTAATGCCGTGACCAAAGGAATTAGGGATTAATTTTTATATACAGAGATTATTTACTTAGTAAGATTTTCTGATAGCAATTAGATTATTTAATTAGAATTATAAGAGGAATTTCAATACAGATTATTATTACTGAAGGCTTATTTCAAACGTGTATTCTCTTTTAAAGGCTCAATTATTATTAACGAAAACTCATTTTCTTCCTTACACTAAAATTTACAAGGCCCACAAGTATTTTCATAAAACTAGAACATAATTGGGGAGTCGAATTTATCTAATTTGATTGCCGGAGATTAAAATTAGTTTGATGGGATTCTTCGTTACATTCTTCTACTATTTAAAATCCAAAACAATAATTCACATTGCTCATTATTATGTTTATAAAATCTTGCTTTAACAAGCGCACATAGTAATTAACATTTTTATAACAATATTTTTTATGGAAAGAAATGGACTGGATTACAAAATTATTTACTATAGCTGTGAACATGGTTTCGCCCTCGTGGATGTTAAAAAGCATGATTGTGTTACTTCTTTATAATATCAGCTATCTGCCAGTGAAAGTCCCGTCAAAATATGTCCATCCTTTTTGGAGGTTAGCCGGAACAAACAAACAGATAGACACACATATTTTTTGTTGTAAGTAACTTTCATATTCATATTTAAAAAAAAAAACATATTTAAAGAAACGAAACGATGATTTTTTTTTAATTCTGCACAAACAAAACGCACATTACCTACAAAAATTCAAAATAAACGATATGATACATAAAATGCACCCATACAATGTTGGACAAAAGCCCATATATTCATATTCGTATTTAAAAATCTGTTATTTTGACATTACAAACATACTTATAAATGTTAAGATCATATTCATAATGTCACTTAAATATCAAACGTTCACAGTTGATTCAAAAAGTGAAACCGTATGATTTGCACATTCTTATTTTCAAATCACACTCGCCACCCACTACTTGCGACGACTCAAGATGAATCAACAACACACTTATCATTCTGCCGGTACTCCAATAATAATTACTACGATTGTTGCCGTACAGACGGGCAGGGAGACTTTTAAGGGTGTCTGAGGGGATGGATAGACAAAATGATGCTTTACTGTAGTGGCTTTTAGATAAATTTTTGGAAATTGTTTTGGTAGTTATTTCCAATTGGTAAAGAGTTAAGTTTTATTTCAGAAAGCATTTTGTTTGAGGTAGAATGAAACAAAAATACAAGAAAACATTGTTAATTAGAGGCCCTTTTCACAAAAAGAAAATTTGGTAAATCAAAAAGTGAAAAGATTTTAAGAACGCTTTTAGGTTAAGTAAGTTCCATTTGCACGATGCATGTTTTTTTTAGATTATCTACTTTCAATTTTTAAATCTAAGTTGCTTATTCATTAAGGGCAATTTTATAAGGTAAAGCCGTTGACACATTATCAACAAAGGTCAATGAGTTTCAACGTCATGTAGACGCCAATCAGCATAATGGTGTCGAAACAGGACGACGTGTTGACGACACGTGACATACCGCTAAGTGTCGCAGACACATGACACGTGCTGATTACGATGACATTATTGTTGTGATTGACAGGTAAAGTAGCCTAGGCTTAGTAGATTTTAAATGAAGAAAAGCTAGATTCAACAAAGATTAAAGAGAGATTAAATCGCTAGATTTGCCCTCATCATAATTAAAAAGTGTCCATACATGGAAAAGTGAGCTAACACATATTTTAATAGTTTCCATCTCAATCAACTCGTAGGGCAAAACTAACGATGTAAATCTTTGAGATAAAAAAAAAATGTTTAAGGCCAGCGACAATCAGCACAATATCGCATTTGGGGAAGTTCTCACATCTTTATTTTCTTACTCGAAACAGAGCGGCGTTGCTTTGGTTCTGTTTCGCAATGACTACTGGCACCTTCCGACACACACCAACTTTTTGTCTCTGTTTCTGCAGTGGCTACCACCGTTTAGGTATATGTATGCAGAACAAGGGTTGACAGTACTCCCCTGTTGTGCGTACATATACCTGAACGGTGGTAGCCATTTTTCATCTGAAGAACCTACGCCGCCGTATTTGCAACCAAAGACACTTACGATAGACGGAACAAAGCAAACAACATCAAAATCTACTTTGTATAACCAACAGGTCTCACCTCACTCAGTTTAGTTCTGTCTCGTATCATACGCCCCATATGTCAATCAATCAATCGCAGTCTCCTGCTGGGCATAGGCCGCTACCAGGCTGCGCCACAACACCCTATCCTCCGCCTGCCACATCCAGTTTTTCCTAGCCACTTTCTTAAGGTCCTCGGTCCATCTAGCTGGGCAGGCGCTCCACACTACACTTACCAATACGCGGCCTTTACTCCAGGACTCGTCTGCTCCACCAGCCGTTGGTCCTTCGTCTAATATGGCCAGCCCACTGCCACCCCACTTTGCTTACTCTGCAAGCTATGTTGGTAACTCCCCCTAGATAATTTTATTTCTAATTTTATCTTTCAAAGAAACTCCGAGCATAGCCTTCACCATAGCGGCATGTTGGCAAGTGATTTTTAAATTTTATGCATCACAGTTTTACTATGGCAATTCTTTTTCTGATATCCTCTCTATATTATTTTAAATCTCTTTGTTTCCAATCTAACATAGAGAAAGCCTTTCAGCAATACTGCCCTCAGTCCTTAATGTAACTAAATATCAAGCTTTAATTAACCCAACCACCCCAGAATCCAACTACACACCACAATGGGATATCTGACATCAGTCAATGGACCGCAAATCAAAATCCCGACTCAATAGTGAACAAAAACGGTCCTTAAATTGTGAACAATAACTGATCGCGTTTCCAACATTTCACAATGACGTGTACGTACGTTCAGATGGGCGGTGGTTTTAATTTCACGTCGGCAATTGTGCTCTAACGAGGCAGATGAACTAGAATCGCTGACAGTCGCGAGCGGCAATTTTGTATGAGTCTCAGGTTTTGGGTGATGTGCGGAGCGGGCGATATTAAATTGTGAAAATTACAAATTGATGTATAAAACATAACCCCAATTACTAAGAGTTTTTAAATTATTTTTTATTTAGGGTCACCAATAAAAGATTTACCAGAATTATGACACGTAAATATTGGGCGACATAAGGGCCCTGTATTCAAAATTGTAGAATTGTAATGTTTATTACATTACAATTCTACAATTTTGTAAATAACTGACATATTTGTAAAGTTTTATGACAAGTGCTGTTCAATAAACATTACAATTATGTAAGAATTTTACAAGTAAAAACATTACAATAATTAGCTTTACAAGTGCTGTTTAATAAACGTTTACATTTGTAGAAAACGTCTGTAGATTTCGATGACAAAACTGTATCTATAAATGTAATCTCCAATTATAAGTTTACACATTACATAAAACATAAGTTTTTGTTGAATATTCTTAAATCAAAGGTAAATTTCCAAAATCTTATAATTTTAAAAACTCGTCGTTGCCGTTCACTCTTCTAGTCATCATCACTACTGTCACTATCGCTACTTTCACTACTAGTAGTTAGAACCATTATTTAATGTATGACAATTCAATTTCTTATCATAATACATTAATGTACACAATTGTAAAATTCTGACACTAGGTAAGTCCACCTGTCGGAATTTTTAAATTTACAAAATATGTAAAATTGTAATTACAATTATGCGTTCAATAAAACAGGTTTCCTTACAAATTTGCAAATTGAAAATGTTAAGAGTTAAAAAAGTTAAAAAACCTGTAAAGAGAAAATGGTTAATAGACAGATATATGTAAAATTGTAGGTTCAATTTAACAATTTTGTCAGTTTTCCACCATGGTAAATTTGTAAATTGTATTCTTTATTAAACAAATACTTGTAGAATTGTAAATTATAAAATACAATTACAATTTACAATTTGTAACGTTTATAAAAACAGAGCCCACGTGTTAAGTTGGTGTATTCCTTTATTTACAGAAGACGCTGGGGCATGCACATTAAACTTAACAACTACGCCGAAAATTTTCGAATATTTTTACTAAGAGAAATTTAAAAAAATCTCGTTCGTTTGGGAAAAAATTATAAAATAAATAATAAAATCTAAAGGACTTAAAATAAAGTTTATAAAGATTAACGTGTGAAATTAAGATTTAATCTGAATGTTGTCTTATGCAAAAGTAAGGTCATCAAATGAGCATCTTTAGATTCGTCAGTGTTACATATAATCGGTTTGTTAACTTTAGAATTTCAGCATGAGGCCGCCGCATGGATTAGAAAATCGGCCAAACGCGTGTCGAACCACGCACTGAACAGCGAACTCGCTTCTATAAAAAGTTAACTCATAAATATCATCAGTTCATGACCAAACATTTAACTGTAAATAGTATATGTTCATGAACTGATGACAAGAATATGAGTTATCTTAAAACTACGTTTAAAACCAGTAAGATTGTTAGATCGTTAATACCTATATCGATCGATCATGAAACCCTAAATTACAGTATTATTATAAAACTGTTACATATGCAAGGTATAACCGATTTCTAAAACGTTGTAATCTTTTAGTTCTGACTGGTTTACTGGCTCGGTACCCTGAGACGACATTTGAGAAGTTGATGGGTTCTTGAGGTAATACACAGTTAAGTTCTGGTCGTAATATTTGGTAGCGTTCATAATACATTTCTTATAATTCATTTTTAAGAAATCTGGAAAGAAAATTATTATTAGGGGCTTTACATAACACATACTTATTATTATTATGAAACTAAAATCCAGAGTTTTTAGTTTTAGCAAGTGTATGTATTTTACTCAGAATCATAAAAAGTATCGATTTCTGTCCCGGGCTTCGGTCAACAAGAGTATTAGATTTCCGTTGAGTGCATCAAAAACGGCCGGAAAATATAAACAGTGGCACTCCGGGAGCGCCGACAGAAGTTAAAACTTGCGTGTGTATTTTTTGAACTGTGTCGCGAGTTCAATTGCTTTTCCCATCTTAAAAAATGCCCAATACACCTAAAGTAGTTTTCACTTCAAATTCGTAGGTACAGAGGTGTCGGTAACGGTAACAGTGTCGCGAGTTCAATTGTTTTTCCCATCTTAAAAAATACCCAACGCGCCTAAAGAAGTTTTCTCTTCAATAAAAGTTAAAATATTTTTTTTGGTATTATTTTGCGATTTGGATTTTTCAATCTTATTATTGCTTAGAAATAATGTTTTATCATCCCGTAAACATTTTTATTCTTATTTTAAAAATATGTTTACTTTTCAATCGAAGTAGTACCTATTTATTATTGCTAACGATACTAAACTGTATGTTTGAGTGTTAAGGTTTATAATCAAGCTATATGCAAAGTTTTTGTTCCTAATCCTTAATCAAGTGCTATTGTTGATTGAAGGTCCGGGGTGTAAAAATACCAATCACTAATATAAAATCTACGCATGCTGTACATGAAAATAACTAAGCAAGAAAAGCCAAAGGCTAGTACACCCGCAAGGGCGAATTTCACCGATGAAGCTGAACGCAATCAGTGCATCTAAACCGAATTTCATAACTGTCAGTGTAGCTGTCATCTAAGTTGTGGAATATCGGCACTGACATTTCTTGAACGCGGTTTAGATGTGCTGAACGCGTTTCGTTTTACTGGTGAAATTCGCCCTTTGTGTTGATCTAGATATAATTTGGACTTTTACATAGCACGGCACATACGAACTACGCATCAGACTGACGTCACGCAAAATCCTGCATCACGCAAGCAGAGTGTACCGCGCAACTAGCATATACACAACGTCCCAATATCAATTGTTGGGCAACTGCCCACCAGACCCAGAACCCGTCTGGTCGGCAGGTCCTCCCTTTTCTATAAGAGTTTTAGTGAACTTTACACCCTGCTCCTCATACCTCTATAAGATCAGTTGATTAAAAATATTCATACTTACGTCCATGCGCAGCGCAGTTTACGCTATATAAGGTACAAATGTTATAAAATTCTGCGAAGACCCAATACCACACGTCGAGGCCACACACTTTTTTTCTTGGAAAGCAGTCCTCCGCTTGTCTGCAATAGAATTCAGAAACAGCTTCTTCGGGCTGTATTAATAATAATCAGATGTAACATAAATGTAGTCCTGAGGTGACCAGCATTGCAACTAGGCCTGACTTTCTTAACCCAGTGTAGTCTAAATGAATCCAGCCCTAATGATGGAAGCACCGTTATAATTACAACCACTTATGGGATGACTTCGCAAAATAAAGCTTGCTGCACTTGACTCGGTGGAAAGCAGATCAAAAAGACGTAAAGACGACGAAACGTTGGTGGCTAGGCATTACAACATTGCTCATCAGCGTAATGTTGCTTGCCTGTCAGTCTTCTACAGACTGTAATTCGGAGAATGTGCGCAGGAGCGCTACCACCGAATGCCACCATCGTTCTTCTACTACCGAAGTACCAAACGTACTCCAGGGTACCATCCGCACTAATTTGATAATCTGCACAGTCGTACTCAGTGCCTCTTCTTCATATTTATTATGAGCACACCCGAAGTATGGACCTCTCTGCCACAGCATCTGTAGTCCCTTGCACATTTAACCCGTCTGCCTTCAAATCAAGAGTAAACAGGCATCTTCTGGGCACGTTCGTTCCATAATAGACCTCATCCATTTCTATCAGGCGTGGTCGGGGTCAAGAGCAGGCGACCCGTTCATCAATAAAAAAAAATCTCCAGGATTCTTTAATCGAGCCGTTCTGGTTTTGTCATAGTAAATTTTGAAACTTTAAAATGGTTGTGAAGTTTAATTTGGTACAATTGTGACACTAAAATGATGATCAGTATGTCGGCTTTAAAACTGCATCAAAAAGCTAATAAAAAAAATAAAAACTAGATAATCAGCGTCTCAAAATCGTCGGCATAAATGGGCGCAATGTGCGCTGTTGTCAATAGTATCGTCAGTCATCTTTCAATCAGTCTTTTTGGAAATTGCTTTGTAAAAATCACTTTAAGTCATGCGTGTACGGTCTAATTTATAACAAAAAATGTTTTATCATAACTGTCGAATAATTGGGGACAGTTTTGAGTGTTACTTTTGTTCAAGACTGTGCATCTTGGGTTTTTAGTATGTCAGTGGTTTGACTCATCCCTATTTCGATGTTTTATACCTAAGGAGCAAAGCATGGAGGCTCGAGTGAATGAATGAAATTAAGGAATGAATGGAAGTGTGAATCATAACGACTGTCATGCAACTCGTGTCATTTCCACTAGTATTTGTTTAAAGTGTTATAAAACACTATTTAGGTATTTGAACAGCTGGTGACCATTCACCGATTTCTTAGGAAACCAACCCTTCAGTCAGTAATAATATCGCGACGGAATTTTTTCGCGCACTAGATTTGTAGCTCACTGCTTAGCAACGAGAGTTGAAAATTGAACGGTGTCTTTTTTCGACGTCCTGGGATGCACTCTGGTTGATTCTCAACACTCGGATCAACACCGAGAGTTGCAAATCTAATGCTCAATAAAATCCTGCAGCGATATTTTTACGTCCGTGCGAACCTAGTGTTCTAGATGATCGGTTCTTACCCTACCCTGTTGAACAAAATTTTGTATTTGACAAAATAATTTTTTACTCGCCGCCGTTGTCGACCCAGAAAGCGGTGGCGAGACGATCTGGATGCATACCGCGAGGGGTGGTTTAAGGTGGTGCGGGAAAAGAGTTCCTGGAAGGACTTGGGGGAGGCATTCGCTTAGCAGTGGGAGAGTATAGGCCAAAAAAAAAACTATTTACTCACATGTTTAGTACTACTATATGGCATTTGTTTACGATATGGTACCACTTGATATAAAGTAGCGAGAAAAACTGAAAACCAATGTATCACTTAATTATTTACTTGAACTACAAAAAAAAAAATATTTTCAATTTAATTTTCCTTACCAAAAACTATAATTAGAAATAGTACAGAATTCATTTCCAACAAGTATGTCACTAAGAAAACAATTTGGTAGGTAATAAAAAAGAAAATACAATTACACGCCTATTTAAGTTTTAATAATCAAACATCTGTTTTCAAACACTAGTTATTAATGAGCATTCATACATTATGCTCGCCATCATGGACAGCCTTGTTCCAACCGCTGCTGAGCATTTTCCCTTGATGACATGCCTTCGTGATCTTTGTTATTCTCATCAAGGTCTTCCCCGCGATGTTCTTGTAGGTCGTCACCCACCTGGCTATTGCTCTCCCAACGCCCCAACCGTTTCTTCGCAATCACTCTGTTAGGGCTCTGCACCACGTGCCATCACCACGTTTACCCCAGTGTCCTACTCATCTCCATTTCAAAGTCTCCACCTACCTACGTGTTGTCTTACGTCTTAAACCCTAGTCCTACGTCGCATCGGTCGGATCTCTGAGTTACGGATGCTCGGAAATTTATGACAGTTGCTGAAGAGCGGCGTTGATTGTAACAGCAACATTGCATTGGCTTTTAATTTTTTTGTCTCTGATATCTCGGGACCACGGGGTTCCAGACCTTACCCATTATTATTATTCAACAGTATTGAACCTAGTTACAGAATTATATCGAATTGCCATCCCATTGGATTATGGAAGTGAGGGAAGAGAGCAGAGACAGACCTGTGTCTGCGCACCACACACTTCACTATAATATCTCCCGCGCCGGTCTGGAGGACTATATACCTACATAATTTTGTTTTACTTTGACAGTAGGTAACACTGGCTACATGAGTAATCTGTTTCTTACACTTTTTATATTAGCCTAGGTACACTGCTCCCCCCCTACTGGGCAAAGGCCTCCCCTAAGTTCCTCCAAGGAACTTTTTCCCGCGTCATCGTTATACTTTACTTTAGCTAAAATCGCTTCCCCCACCACCAAAGCCACTTCCTAAAAAGAGTGAAATGTGCGGTTCGGAGCGTATCAGCCAAACTCAACTTTTCTCGTTAGCACGGGGGTGAAAACCGCCTTAGTCTTGCGTTTTATTCATTATTTGATCTCCACTGAGCATCTGTCATCGCTTTTCACCGTCCCGCTATAGCGTGGCGGCGATAATAATTGCGAATGCTCCGAGCGACGCGACGTGTATTTGACGCGTTGACAGGTGACAGATTGTCAAATTAAAATTTTGGCTGTAATTATGCGTGCAAGCGTTGAAATTAAATGTTGTTCGGGTGTTTGTGTATTTTGATTGAATGCTATCTAGCATATTTAATTGTTTGTTTTTACATAGGCTTAGAGAACGCTGCTGCCCATTCTCTAGTAAGTCCCTTAGTCGCCGACACGACACCCACGGGAAGAAATGGGATGGTGCTATTCTTTTACATATTACACAACAATTAGAGTGAGTGTACATTTGAGCACCATACTGCGATCGCCAACCCGCCTGCCAAGCGTGGCCATTATGGCAAATGCCCCCCTTTTGGGGGAGGCTTATGTCCAGCAGTGGACGTCTTTCGGCTTATATGATGATACATAAGCTTATAATAAACTAACGCCTTTTTCCCATGGGGTCGGCAGACCTGCTACGATTCTTACATCCTCATTTTCTCTTCTTTTACGTTTCATATTTTGTTGGTTTGACACAACATAACATCACGCTCGACCCTACGGGGAAACAAGGCGTGATGTTAAGTTTTAATATAGTTTTGACAGAAAGTAAGACTCAAAAGGCCAAAAAAGCTACAAAACTCGCAAAAAAGCTACAAAGTTAGAGGCAAAAATCATGAAAATAGTATTATTCGACTATTAATACTATTATATTTTATATTGTTTATTATTATTACTGAAAGGAATGCGCAAAGGTAGCCCGCAAAATTCAAATTTATTTATTTATTTATTTATTAAAACTTAATGCACAAGTAAAAAAATACTGTACAAAGGCGGACTTAATGCCTGAGGCATTTAGTCTGTGGTTGTAACTTAAAGGGTTATACCGCTGATTTTTAATGAGTATAATTATTTATAAACATACTAGATACGATCAAGAATCATGTATTGTTCAAACTACGACCTGACGCTGACCTGCAAATTTCCAAAATCATAAGGTTTGATTTCGTGGGCACCACCCTTGCGCTGGCTTTGTGAGCAAAGAACAGATTTATCAAAACTTTCTCTATTTTTCAGGTTTTTTAAAGTCGGCAAGCTGGCGCACATAAGTAAGTTTACCATCATATATAGTACTTTAAAACGTAGGTACAAACGGGCTACACATCAACCTATAACTTTCCAGTTTACGCTGATCTCCCACTGTACGAAAATCCTATACAATGCGAGATCAGGTTATACTGGACATGTATAGTTTGATGTGTAGCCGTGTGTACAACTAACGTTCCATTGTGTGAATCGAATAACTTTATCTCCTATAATTTAACACCATTAGGTATAGGTTACTATGGCTAAGTTATAATAGCCGCACGGGTCGATGGTTCAGGTATAGTTACGCTTGCCGCGGCTGGTCCGCATATGGGTGACCAATTTCACATACCGAAACTGCTCTGTGCTGTGCCTCGGAAAACACGTTAAGCCGTTGGTTCCGGCTGTCATTTGTGGTCGTCGGAAGCCCGAAAGTCTGACAACCAGTCATAGCTAACGGGTATCGTATTACCCAGTAAATGGGTTGTGGAGATCAGAGAGGCAGTCACTCCAAGTAAAATACTGGTATTCAATTGTAGCTGATTGAGTGGTAGCCGACCCGAACATAGCTGGGCGAAGAATAGGCAAATTGATTGCGATCATGATTTGATTGGCTTTACAAACCAACGTAACCACCACAAGCAACACAACAACGATTTTACCAACATCATTACCATACACTTGTAATACCATCTTTTCGATCGTATGCCTACAGGGAAAGTTTTAATTCATTTTGAATAAAAATTCCCAGTCGAACCGAAAACTTTGTTTTAGGCCAAGCCACGTCGCGAAGTAATTTATAAAACGGAATACCTTCCACGAAATATTAAAGTCGAATACTATTTTGCATAAAGTTGTGAAAAAGGGGAACCACCTGCGTAAAAGTAGCAGTTATGGGCGGCCGAACGAAATCAAACCAGGATTTTAAGTTTAGATCTGCGTTGGTCAAAGTTAAAAAAAAAATATTACAAAAATATTTAAATGGTGTTATTTAACGAGGTATGTTTGTATAATTTTGACATTGAGATACATACCTCATTAAAATGACTGGTTAACAAAAAACATGAAGTACAGTCACAAGCGTAAATACTTAAGGGGAACCTAGTCGCGGGCTCGAACTCAATGATGGGCCTGGCTAAAAAGCACGCTGTCTCATCAGGCATCGTGTCCGACAGACGTAGTATCAGTGATGAGCAGTTAGAAGCTTGTCTACACGTACAACAGTATTGAGTGAGATGCAGGATCATTTATAGTACAACAGCCACGTAAAAAATTAAGGACAGTCCTTCGGAAGATCGAGTTTTATGAAAAAACCACTTCATAAATCAAAGACCAATAAAGTTTATTGTACTTTTCGATATTTGAGCTTTGTCGGTACCGACTTGGTTTTTCAGATTTTATACTTCTTTTATTACTTAAATACGCCCAAAGTTAGGTTAAATAAGCAAGAAAAACGAATCTTTGTTGGCTACTAACTTTTAATGGCTTTTTATTGTAGTATTCTGTTTCCATTCAGACAATATTAAAAATGAGACAAAACCATACCATGTTTAATTTTTTATATACATTGTCAAACAGTGGAGTAATATACTCCCGAAGTTTGTATGGGAAAAATGTAGACTAGATTCACCATAAAGAGTCAAAACCGATTTTCTCGTGCAATAAAAATTTTTACTTTAAGAAAACTTATTTCATAATTGCTTTTATTAACACTATGTTAGTAACACCATAACATTTTATCAATACTTCAGGTTATTCTCCACATACATAATCAATGTACAGTCCGTGGTCGTGGTTTTAAACCGTTTCAAACAAATTTAAAACGTGTTTTAAACCACGAATTGGATTTAAAACTATAGACCCGCTTACACAAAATGTTTACAGCCACAGGTTGAGAATCACAGGCTCAAGCGATTCTGCCGCGAATGAAAAAAGTTCAGGACGCACCCCACGCCAAGAAATTCTCGCGACACTCTGAAAAAACACGCGGATTGCGTTATTCTAAGCCTCTTATATTCTTAACGCGGACGTGCCGTCGAAATACCGAAATATACCGTTTTTTTACTGGCGCGACGAAATGTAATTTTGCTTCTAACTTTTCACTTAGGTGGCGAACTCGGCAGATGGGAATGTAAGTTCGGTTATTTTGGAAACTTTTTTGGAGTACATCCAAATAAAACGAGCTGTATAGTCAAGCTTCTCCCGTGTACAGTCGGGGAAATTAATCGTTACCCTATGTCAATTTGCCGTATTGAAATGGGTATACTTTTCCATAATACTGTCGAAGAATTATCATTTTGATTTGAATATAGGGACTTTTTTGTAATAACAGCCGCACGGATCGGTGGGTCAGGTTAAGCTACACTTGCCGCGGTTGGCCCGTGGATGGGTGACTCTTTACCCACCAAGACCCCTACGTGCCTCGGAAAGCACGTTAAGCCATAGGTCCCGGCTATCATTGATCTTGACGTAGTTAGGGGTCGTCCGTAGCCCGACCGATACACTCCGATATAACGAAGGGTATCGTATTATGCAGTAACTGGGTTATTTAGGTCAGATAGGCGGTCGCTTCATTTAAATAGCAGTAACCAGTTAGTCTGGAAGTCGACCCTATATAGCTAGAAAATGGCTAGGAAGATTGATAGTAATCGTTTGACTAATTTAATTCCCCTGATTTTACACACATGCTAGTTCAATAGCTTACTTCCATCGTCCCTCGCGTTCCGGATAGTATTTCATAAAAGATGCTTACTACGTCTCGGGATTTTGTCAATTTTAAGACGGGATTCAGCAATACCTATATATTCCTTTAAAATGTTAATATTTTTTTAATAAAACCCCGGAGCTAGTTGTTTATGCGTTTAAACAAAGCTTTAGCTTTAAAATATTGGATTAATTTCATTGAAACATTATAAGTAGGTCGATCTCATAAACTTCAATTCATACGAAAGATTCCAGACTTTTAACTTAACAGTATAAGGCACCTGTCCCACCGCTGCCGTTTAACGCAAGGCGAGTAGAGCTAGCAACTAAAAACTAGTTGGCGAGCAGCGAGTGCGACAGCGACAAGCGATTACTCGTTGGTATATTTATGTACCAAGCGTGAGTGTCACGGCGAGTATTCGGCCCGCCAAGCGAGCATCGCTGAGCGAGTATTTTGGTAGCTCTTGTCGCTGCGACAAACAAGTCTTCGCTGACAGTGTGAACAGTTTTACTCACACGACCTACAATCTTTTTTACGTTCCTTCAGTTGTTAATAGCTAGTAGCTATTCGCTTCCTTGTACCCCGGACATCTTATTATCCTAGTTTTTATGTCAGATTGTTTGTGTGGACATTAAGATGCTTCGATGTGTGTTACTCAGTCACGCAAAAACGGCTTAACGGATTTGGATGAAATTTTGCACACAGATAGTTTGTAACCTGGATTAGTACCTACATACTTTTCTCCTGGTAGGACATTCCCATGGAATAATATTTGACCTCCAAGCGGGCGAAGCCGCTGTCAAAAGCTAGTATTTTCAAAATGTGAATGTTTCTATGTTTAGATGTTTGAAACTCAGTCGCGCAAAAAGGGCTGATGCGATTTGGATGAAATTTGGCTCACAGATAATGTATAACCTGGATTTACACATAGGATTTTTGTCCTGAGATAGTACGATCTCTTGGGATAATTTTGGCCAACGCGCGCAACCGCTCGCTGGCACAAATTATTATCATACTATGTGTATGAACTCCGATACGGTACGATAGCAAAGCAACGTATTCAGAGAACATTTATAGTCAACAGTTGACTAACGCACATCAAAGCTCCAAGCAATATTGCAACGCGGGAGGCATTTAAGCAATAGATAAATTGCACCAGTCCCCAACGTCACGTCAACGTGTAGTCATGACGTTGATCGACGTCACATGCGTTTCGGTTGCGGCGTCACCTAGTGTAACACGGGCACTAAGCTAGGAAAAGCAAGCTCAAAATGACGCTGAATTTTTGGCTTTTGTCTTCTTAAGCCTAAAAGTCTAACTTAGAAAAAGGATGTCAAAATCTATTTATCTAGCTTGTATTTCTCCTCTGCAATATTTCTGTATACCGGAGGTATACTAACTTAGAAAAAGGATGTCAAAATCTATTTATCTAGCTTGTATTTCTCCTCTGCAATATTTCTGTATACCGGAGGTATACTATCCTAAGTCCATTTTTTTTTATTGGACTTAAAATAGTATACCACTAAGTAGATCTATAAATGTTTGTTTCAAGGACATTACAAAGTGAATGTCGAAAAAAATGGACTTAGGATAGTATACCTCCGGTATACAGATTTATACATATGAATTATAAATGTCAAGTCTTTTTTCATCTGTTTGTGTAATTGCGTTGTTTATCCAAAATCACACCAGGGATTTTTAATGCGGTTTGTACAATAAATTGTTTAAAATTTTTATTCCGGAACTTAATTGTATGTGTAGATAATTACATTAATATTTAACTTACGTTATAATAACGAAACCACAATCTTTGGTGAAGTCGTAAAACCAGTTCGAATCAGGGGCAGGTTCACTAGCTTATTCATAAAATTAAAAAGGTCAACTATCGATTAATTTAATTAAAAATTAATGTATACGCTCTAAGACTTGGCTAAAATAATTACTGGAACGCTTGAAACGGTTAAAAAGAAACTATTAAACGATTCCAACGGAACTTAGGCGAGCGTTTCAGGCGTTGGTTTTCAGGAATTCATAATTAAATTTCAGTAGCAAGTGAAAATTTTGTGATTTCATTACTGGGTACGATGAATTCATTATTCGCTTCTTGGTCAAAATCCGAGAAGAGAAGAATAAGTAATCAGAAATGAAACTTTGCTTAGCTTGGACGGGAGTTATGGCGGTGCGGTAGTACACTTTATCGACTTGCAATGAAGTGGTAAGGGAAATAAAAAATACAGTTAGACTTTTCATCACGTGTAATATTTTATATCTTGATCAGAGCCAAGTCAAACCCGGGAGAGAATCTAAAAGACATTGTTATTTTGAGATGTGAGAGACTTTTTTGTTTTTCGTATATTTACCTATAAATCATAGATTTGATCTAGCATTCATAATCAAATCAAATCAAATCAAAATATTTTATTTCACATAAACCTGCAAGGGCACTTATGAAACGTCAGAAGCTAGGTGCACGGTTCCAATTTGTCGCTTCCTATGGAGAAGAGCCGGCAAGAAACTCCACGGTTACTCTTTTAAAAATAATTGGGTTTTACAATGTTTTCAAATTACAGTTATAATAGGTATGGGAGGACAGTGCAGGCCTGTCAATAAGTACCAGGTTCTTAGAGGAATGAATGCATATACATATACTTTATACATATATAGCATTACATAAAACTTTAAAGAAGCTAAAAAAGATTATAGCTAGGATTAAATATGGAACCTGTAGGGCACACCAACAAGATAACATTAAAGAAAAACCACATTATAATATTAATGAGCTTTAAATGCTCTCCGTTAATTAATTAGGTAAGTACATATACTCGTAGCAAAAGATTACGCTCTTTTTTTCCACATCAACAGATCTACTGAACAAATTCGCGCGTACAGTCAACAAAAAAGTCATAAAGTACAGCCACGTCTATAAATGCCAGATGAAATTCTGCACCTTTATTTATTTGCGGGAAACATTTGCACGACTTTGCGAGCTTACCACGAGTGCTCGCGTATTATCCTTAAAATTGTATAAAGCTGCAGTACTTTAGGGTTTTATTTTATTGGGATTTAGGAAACTGGTTACTGATCTTATTTTGGGCAATTCTGGAAAATCATACAAGTCGTTCACATAATTTATTTGCTAACTATCTTTCGTTTTTGCAAAAAAAAATAAAAATATTCCACCAATATGTAAAGGTAGGTACTCAAGTTTTCCAGAAGCTAGTTACAAATACATATACATAATAATAACACATTATATCATTGGTCATTTTGTAATTTCTTACATAATTTTTAAGACGCACACGCACATTTTGTCTATGGATGACGCTTCGAAATGTTGCCACTACATAAAGAGTAAAATGTTTATTCAGGATGATATTCTCGTAGCACTTTTGTCTATTTCCTTTTTATATTTATTTTTTCTTTATATTCTTGTATAATTTCTATAACATTCACATTAATTATATTAATTTTCTATAAGTTCAATGTTAATTGTTTGATGCACCGGGCAACGTCATTACGTCAAAGCCAGCTGGCGCTAAAAACGAGCGCTGGGGCTCTGTCTTGCATAGGGTCGCAGCATAATGCTGAGCGATAGCCGTTTTGTGTGGATGCGACGCATGTTTCCCTCAACCTTTTTTTATTTCTTTTTTGTGTGTTCCTGGTTTTTGCGTCATGTTTACCGCAAATAAACATTTTTTTTCTTTCTTTCTTTTAAATAACAACTTCTTTTTAACCTTTGCTTAAAGTTAAGTAATAATTAGCGACTGATTAACCATACATTTTTGACGTTTAAAAATGTCTTAACTTTAGTTGACTAAAGATAAGACATGTGTTTAAACGTCAAAAATTTACGTACGTTCATAAATAAAGTTGCAAAAGTCTAGTAATAAGCAATGTATTGTTCCAGTTGCTAATCTTTGTACTCTCTAGCAAATAATTTGTATAGGCAAACCCTAATCCTGAAAGAAAATTGCTAATTTCTTTTTCTATTCTGCAAATTCATACATAGATGAATCAAAAGAACAAACGCGAAACGCATAGCTCAAAATCATCATCCCAAAAAACCCAGAAAGAAACAAAGTCGATCCGTACTTCTTAGTACGGGCGGCAGAGGTTGCAATAAAATTGCAACTTGCAATCTCGAGGGATTGCCGAGAACAATCAATCGCAAGCTGGAACGTAATTTACTTTTGCCACCTTGTAAATAAGAATCAAACATGGAAGGAGCATTTGAGTTTAAAGCCCCGGGGCACGAGCGAAATGAGCAACCCTAAAAAAAATGTGATGTTATTTTTTTGATCTTACAATGAAGTGTTGTGAAAGGAATGTTGGCGTTGACATGCATCACTGAAAAATATTTTTTACTATGCGACTACGAAAGTGTTAAGGGCAAGCAATATCTAAGCATTATTCCTGTGCTGAAGGGCAATTCTCCTAATTTTAAGTACGTTGACCATCTGATCTCAGTCTCAATACATTTTTGACAAGTTTTACGCCAAGATGAGACTTTGACAAGATTTAGAACGTTTTCAATGACGCAAAATGGCGTTCAGATTTTGTTGCGATCATATGTGAGACATACAATTTTTTTTCAACCTGTTAAAAAAACCCAACTTCTCTTCCATATAAAGATATAGGTAAAGCTTCATTGAAATTAAATAACACAAAATACGTTTATGTACAGCCTCATTAAATTAAAAAAAGTAATTATAACTGTTATCCTACGCCACCATTTTTCCCGTGTTATATAAACTTTGTATCGTTTTTTTTTTCTACCTTAAATCTCGATGTAAACATAACCTGCTCAAGTCAACTTCTTTTTGCTAGGCTTCTGCGTCTTTGTGAACATTTCTTCACATTTTAAAGTTTTGTCGCTGTGTTCATTTTACAAGGTTTATTTCAGTACAATCTCAAAGATTTGTTACGTTTACTGTTTTTGTTGTTAGGGAAAGAAAATATTTAAAATGAAGAGGGTGTGTAACACTTTCTGGAACAGCCCTTCTTTTACGCGAAATATAGCAATAAAAAACTTCTAGGTATAAAAAGAACTGAAGCAATTGCGAGATTATGGTCATGATGGATAAAATACAAATAATTTACATTGAGCAATGACCTTGTACACACGGCTACACATCAAGCAATACATTTCCAGTATAAGCTAATCTCGCATTGTATAGGATTTCCGTACAGTGCAAGATCAGCGTAAACTGGAAATGTATAGCTTGACGTGAAGCCGTGTGTACATAATTTTAACCTTAAATTATATTTATAACTTTCATACCAATCAATTTCGATTCAATAATTAAACGCATGACCATTAGTTGAATTCGAACGAAACCTCTTTCGATTTGAGTCTAAAACAGAATATTTCCATTTTCAACGACATTGAAATGAAATTAGTATTTTGAATATACGAATCGTATTTCACCCCTTTTCGGTCCACCAATTTTTAACTCAAGTCACCACAGAACTCTTCGCTTTTATTTTTAATAGCAAAAATAAATTAACCACGCTGCAGTACTCGACTGTACCATAAACAAGCGGCTGCTTCATTACTTACCTCGAAGCCTTAGGAAGTACAGTCGGGCGCAACGGGGTGAAGCCATACTAGCTAGAGCGCGGTAATGGCTAATAGTCGTTGCGGTGCGGTCAATGTTTTTGCAAAATTGTTTTTATTCGTCGGAATTACGGCTCCGAGTTTTCGTTCGTTGCGTTTCTTGTTTCTTGTGTAGGGGGGTTGTGATTGTTAGGTGAGGGCTGTGAAGTAAGATTGGTCTGAGTCATAAAACTTAAAACTTATAGTAGTTCTGTACATAAAACCAAACTTTAGGTATATGGGCAAACGTTGGTAGGAATTGTTAATTTTAACTTTACTAAACGTTTTATACTGGCAACTGGAATGCTTGGATGTTGAAGCCTGGAGTCTGGATTTCTGGCCGGCTGATGGCAATAGGCGCATCCCCTATTAAATGACCAAATTCAAATGTAACTGGTGAAATATGGATGTGCTTTAAGCACACCTCTGCCCTTAGAAGAATGAAGGCGTGACGTTATGTTATATGGCCAAACGTTTCAGGAAATTATCAAAAGGCAACATAGGCACAGGCAACTTGAATTAAATGTTATGACTATGAGAAAATAATTAAGTAACGTCGCCAACAAAATCATCTCTCCTCCAAAAACTTCTGACTGACTGACTTCCCACCTACCTAACTTAACTCCTACCTGAGACCTTTTAGTTTTTGAGTAACATCAACTACTGTGCTACTCAGGGTCATACTTTTTTCATCTTCGTTTATAACATAATCCTTCTTCCTATTAATACTTTAATCTTATTATCCTATAATTACTTATAATATTATAAATGTCCCATTTCTTCCCATGGGTGTCGTGAAGCCGACTAAGGGACTTACAAGAGAATGGGTAGCAGCGTTCTCTATGCATTTTACCACCATGATCGCCAACCCGCCCGCCAAGCGTGGCGACTATAGCAAATCCCCCCATTTTGGGGGAGGCTTATGTATTTCAGATGTTGAATTGTTTGGATGTTACTCAATCATGCCAAAAATGACTGAACGGATTTGGAAGAAATTTGGCGGACATGTAGATTTATAACCTGGATAAAAAGTATCATGTGTTAACATGTTATACTACTTTTTATCCCGGTGGTACGTTCCCGTGGGATAATTTCCGACGTCCATGCGGGCAAAGCCGCGGGCAAAAGCTAGTATCTAATAATATCAAATCGCTTATTTCGACATTACTACCCATAAAATTCCCCCACTCACACTTTTTTTCCTTTCAGTCCCCAATTGCCAACAGTATAATACTGCTACTCAGTTACATGCCTTAACTGTTAAGGCTTACTCAGTATTAATAGACCCATGGCATTGGCTATACGATAATAGTTTCTGCCTATTGCTTCGGGCTGTCATTCCAATGCATCTGGGCATTCCGAATATATACATATAGCTAAGGACAACGGGTAAGGGTTGGGACACAAGGAATACAGATGAATAAATATTGCGGTTTGACAGCTTTCGTTTAGAATAACTGCCAAACTGTTATATTTATTCTTCAGTTATTGTAAGGTATCTGACTATTGAAAAATCAGGTATTTAAAAAAAAAATATTTGAAATGTTTTTTTTTTTTAATATACTCTCTTACGCGCGGTGTGTACTTTTCTTTTATGTACTTTCTTATGGCAGGTAGTAGGGGAGAGCAGGTAGGATTCGTACACTTTTTAGTCTAAGCTGTACAAAAGAAGAACTAAAAGCTATTTTAAAATAATTTAGATATACACCAGCATGACGAAGCTACAGCACCGTTTCTGAAAAATGGAAAACGTACGAAACTACCGGGGGGGGGGGGGGGGGTACCATGGGGTAGGTCCGTACCTAGTGTGGGGCACATTCGTACACAGTGGGGAACTTTCGTACAGTCAAAGACAAAGCCATTAATTCAATGTAATTTAATCATATATTGAGATCAAAGTTAATACAGAATCATCACTCATGTAGTAATAAATAACAGTAATTGCTTATAACTACGTAGTTATAAAAAAAACACTTAATAAAGGAACTAAATTAACATGAAGTAACAGGTCTTAATCTTATGTATTTAATGGTTGTACTATCCAACATTAAACAAAGATAGTTATTTAATGGTTGTACTATCCAACATTAAACAAAGATAGTTATTTTTTGAACCGGAATATGTGGACTGTTCTATACAGGGTGTTTGGCAGAACGTTGAACATACTAAAAAGGTGAATAGGTGGGGTCATCTGCTACTTACTCAGCTCTAATTTATGTGGCCCTGGCCAAAAAAATAAAATGAAATAACTCTTAAAGGACATCACGCCTATAATTACTTAAGGGTTGGGAAGAGATTTACCTTTAGTATGCTCAAATTAAATTACGCCAGTAATGTTTAAAGCCTCATGGTACTAGGCAAAAATGCAGACTCCGGGCAGCTGCTGTGAAATTCCATATGAAATACCCAATAACACTGCCTGGGAATTGATCCTAGAACCTCATGCTTAGCAGTAGCGCTTGGGACCACTAGACCAATGAGGCAGGCATTCAATCTATGTTAGGTTATTAGAGTTTTACGTTAAGATAAAACAAAGCACACTATTATTCAATGTCGAAACTAGAAATGCTAGCAAGGAACGTTCTGTCCTTAGCTTAACGTTTATGTTGCCAAACTACATTTGTAATAATCGTAATATTGCACCTTGTTGTGTTTATATTTGCTTACCTGCTACGCAGCAGTAAATTAATAATCAAGTCTATTAGCCACCTGTAACCGCAGGGCCTGAGGCAAACCTACTTCGCACCCTATTGTGCAACAAATTAAAAAGACCCTAAAATGTAATTTTTCGACTACTAGGAGCAAAAGATATACCTACAAGCCCAATTGTAACAAAACGGAATGAGTAGGTACAGTGTTTAAAATAAATCCCTTCGTCCTTAAAAATAATGACACGACGGTTATTGCATGCTCCATTTGTTTGTATCTATAGAGACAATGACTAAAACTATTTTTGTTGGAAATTTTACTTTTCTTAAAAATTAAATTAAATCTGTGTTATGTTTTAACCGTAAACATTAAGTTAGACAAAATAATATTATTCATTATCGAAATTCGAAACGCTTGCAATAAACCGTTTGTATGTCCTTAGCCTAACGTTTATGTTGCCAAACTATATTTGCAATAACCGTAATATTGCACCTAGCCGTGTTTATATTTGCTTACCTACTTACTTATTGGCAGCAGTAAATTAGTAATCAAGTCTATTAGTAGTTGCTTTTGACGGCAGGGCCCTAAACGAGCCTTCTTATGTGCCTCCTTTGTGCAACAAAGGAGCCATTAAAAATGGAAACTGGAACGGTTTACCAAAAGTCGATTTGTCCATGAAACGTTGGTAAACATTATCTTAACTCTACGTCAGTGAAACGAACATAATTTTTTGATCAATAACTTTTCACCCAAAGAACAATTGGCCAACAGACACAGGAATAGGTGATTACTAATTAGTCAAGGAACTGCCACTAACTTGGAAGTAGCGCTCGGTCGGCTTGCGCGCGGTTGGTCGCAAATCTAACCTAACCTAACCTTTTCGGTCGGTAAACAATATGGTGCAGTTCACAATTTATCAACATTTTATAATCTCGCGAGATAGATTATAAACTAACGGTATTCACAATCTTATGGTGGCAGATCATTTTTTAAAGTTATTTTTACAAACTTTTATTTACTTTCACCTGTCTCGGTGTCTGTTGGCCAACTGATCTTTGTGTGAAAAGTTGTTGGTCAAAACGTTCTGTTGGTTAAGCATTCGTTGGCGAAACGTTCGTGGGTGAAAACTTCTTTGGATGAAAAGTTAATGGTTTTAAGATAATGTTGACCAACGGTTCATGGACACCACGCTGCTGCGAGAAATCGCGGCACAGCGGACAGAGCTCTGGCGGGATCTCATGATGACATGGAGAGTGCGATTGTCGCAGCCCAGTGTTAGGCACGCCAAGATTGCGGCGCTAAGTCCCCTCTTTAAAGAGTGGCTTGAGAGGCGGCACGGCGTCCTCACCTTCCACCTGAAGCAGGTTCTCACCGAACATGGCTGTTTCGAGAGGTTCCTGTTTCGCATAAGGCGGGAGGAAACGCCCGGGTGTTTCCACTACAAAAATTGCCCTGAGGACACGGTGGAGCATACGTTGGAGGTCTGCCCGGCATGGGCAGAGCACCGCCATGTCCTCTTGGAGGCGATCGGCGGCGGCGTGGTCTCTCGCATCCGGCCTTGGTGCAGGCCATGGTATGGAGCGAGAGTGCATGGGTAGTCGTTACCTCCTTCTGGGAAGCAGTGACGCTTGCGAAGAGGGAGACGGTGCACGTGAGCAAAAGGCAGTATATCGGCCTCACGGCCCTAGCCTCCGCAGGAGACGCTCTGAGCGTCAGGAACCCCAGGCTAATTCCCAGCCACCGTAGGCGCAGGCTTGCGGACGGCGAGTAATGGGTAGTTCGCTGTCCGATAAGGACCAAGCCCGGGTCGACGGTGCTTTGTGTTGCAAGCGCGCCTCGAGAGATGTCAGTACCGACTGGTGGGGCCGCAAGGACCGATGCCTGCCAGGGGTGCGGGTTGTTCGAAAGAGATACCGCGGCCCCTGGCGCACAGGCAGGCAGGGTTTTAGTCAGTAAAGGTCTGACACACCCTCCTGCTCCACCCAGAGCGGGAGAAGTTATTTGATGATTTCCCACCCTCAAAAAAAAAACGGTTCATCGACCAATTGACTGTTGCTAAACCGTTTAAGTCCCTTAAAAATGTAGATTTTTTCGACTACTTACTAGGAGGAAAATTTATATATAGGTAGGCCAATTATAATATTAACTGGTGTGAGTAGTTACAGTGTTTTAAAAATAAATACCTTCGTCTCCAAAATAGTGACAAGGGATATTGCACCCATCGTAAAAGTATAGGAGATATCACTCTCTATACTAACAAATTGCACCATTTGGTTGAATAGAGATTTAACTGTTAGTTTTGTTTTATTTTTTTAATTTGACATTTCTTAATTATATCAACGTTATGTTATAAAAGTTGACATTATTGACGTGGTCTCCTATAATTGAAGGAGCATACGTAAAAGACTTTTTCATTACTGTGATTAATAATGTATATGTGTATCCTTTGTTGGAGATTCTTAATAAATAAATAAATAAAATGAAGACAAAGCACTGGGTATTATTCAGTGTCAAAATTCAATACGCTAGCAAGAAACCGTTTGTATGTCCTAAACTTAACGTTGTAAGTTGCTAAGGTAAATTTGCAATAATCGGAATATGGCACCTAGCTGTGTTTATACTTGCTTATTGGCAGTCGCAGTTAATTGATAATCAAGTTTAATAGCCAACCGGTTGGTTCAGTAAATCTCATTAAATACCTAACGTACAACCTTTTTTCACTAATTTCAACGACTATGGGCTAAAAATTTTGCTATGCTCCTCCGAGCATAAGAATTATTCTTTTCAAAAGGTTTCATGGCATCTTGCATCTAACAACTAGTCATAATATTGTATCTTGTTTACAAAATTTTATCATTATCGAGGTCAAGAGCAGGCCCATCGAGCAATATAAAAAGAAACGTATTTTAAATTAACCGGATTGTGAAGGTAGATATTTTTTGTTTTACGATAAAATTCTCCCTTCGTCCATCAGAATAATGGAATGATACAAGGGGGGTTATTGCACTCATCGACAAAATTATAGGTAATATCTCTATACAAACAAATGGTGCAACCCCAAAATATAATAATATGGGGAAACTTTTGAAACGAAGCGTTGGTCGGCCGCCACAAAAACGTGCCGTCAAAATGACGGGTTCGAATGATTGATTGCGTCATTTTTTGTCTCACTCCAACGTTTTATTGAAATTGATGGCTTGTTCACGAAGAACGGACTATAGACATTCGTTCAGTAATCGTTAAATTTTTGAGTGTTATAAATGATAACTTTATTTTATTTTATTACTTCATAGCGGTAACTGAAGGTTTCACTGGTGTTGCAAATTGAAAAAGTTATATTTCTTAATGAATCATCATCAAATATAGACAACAAAGCAAATTATGCACAAATTAGTGCGCAAAACTCCGCAGACCCACTACAGGTGATTTTGTTAACCTTGTTAATAAAAAACATGGGCTTAGCCATTACAGCGGTGGTTGATAAAAAATGGTTGTCTGTAAAGTCAGTTTACGGACGATAATTTTACGTGAAAACGTCATAAGAAAATAGGCCAAACTCAAACTCAAACTCAAACTCAAAGCATTTATTTCAATTAAACCATTTACAGGCACTTTTGAATTGTCAAAAAGTCGATCAGTTGGAAAGTTGAAGCTAGTTGCCCATTCCAAAACGTGGATCTCTATGGAGAAGAACGGGCAAGAAACTCCACGGACACTCTTTTAAAATCAAGTTGAAATATTACAAAATCTTGGGAACATTATTCTTGTTGCTTCTGTATGTGAGAACAATGTAAAAAATATAATTATAAACAATTCTAAATACAAGATAAAAATAAGCCCTGGAAGTTAGGAGATGACCAGTCACAACCGACAGCGCCCGTTCACGAACTTGATGCGTGGATCAGCACCATCCAGCTCAACCATTTTGTAGGGAACCGAATGATCCAACACACGCGCCACCATCAGTGAGACATTTATGTGAGCATGACATACTCTCAACTGCCATGCTTTTTCAAGTCAACGTACATCATAACAACACAATAAACGAATGCATGGTACTCAGATTTACAAAATTTAAACAAAATGCTTCTAAATTATACAAAACTATAGTTTGCATTCTATTTGAAATATTAATAAAATTTGATTTCCTAAAAGAAAGAAAAAACATTTAATATATATTGACGTATATAAAGTAACTAACACTTGGTTTAGCAAAAATAAAACATTCGTAATGTCACAAAAATTATAATATTATGAACAAAAATATTCGTAATGTCAGAAAAAAAAAAAGGGAAGCTTCTCTTTCAAATATTAAGATTTTAACTAGTATGCCCAGGTGGCTGTGGAGCAGGACCAGCATTAAGCCAAGCATTTTTATCGACGATATAATCATCTAACTTATAATATGCTTGTGTACATAGTGTGCGTTTATTTAATTGTTTTAATTGTTTTAAACAGTTCCCTTAGAGATTCGCGTCTGCGGAGGTTATAGATGGCTCTGACGGCCCTCTTTTGCAGAATAAAGATCGACTCAATAACCGCAGCTCGTCCCCATTGCAAGATACCGTAAGACATGATGATATGAAAGTAACTAAAATAGACCAGTCTCGCGGTATCCACGTCTGTTAATTGGCGGATCTTCCAAACAGCGTAAGCGGCAGAACTTAGCCGCCCTGCAAGTGATGTTAAATGAGGACCGCACTGTAGCTTTGAGTCAAGCGTGATCCCCAGGAAAACCGTCTGTTCGACGAATTCTAGTATCTCCTTATTCAATACAACATGACATTCACTATTTCTAACATTCGGTAACGCAAATCTTATGCATTTCGTTTTCTTTCCATTTAATACCAAATTATTTACAGTAAAGCAATTATGGACCTAACTATAGCATTATTTACGTCGTCAAGCTCCTGTGCACGTCTCTTAACTTTAAAAATCAGTCATGCATCAGCAAATAACACCATTTAAGGTCGGTTTTTTATTAAAAAGGTACATCATTTATATCTACTAAAAAGAGGAACGGACCCAATATTGAGCCCTGCGGTACACCCATTTTGACTTTTAAGCCCAAGGAATTCAAACCGTTTATTTGAACTTGCTGCAGTCTATCATTCAAGTACGATTTTACTAAGTTAAGCGAAAGTTCACCCAGTCCGTAATGCCGAAGTTTTAAGATAAGTGTTTCATGATTCACGCAATCAAACGCCTTGGATAGGTCGCAAAAGACACCTATTGCATCTTGCGCCGATGTGTTTCAATAAGGTGACACCAGCGTCGGTTGTGCAATGTCCTTTGGTGAAACCATACTGTTGATCGTGTAGGATGTTATTACGATTAAAATGATTGAGCATTTGGTTTAACATAACTTTTTCAAACACCTTGCTGAAAACCGGCAAAATCGATACGGGTCTATAATTATTAGTATCTTTGCTGTCTCCAGATTTGAAGAGTGGAATAACTTTACTGTACTTCATTAAATCCGAGAAAACCCCTTGATCAACACACAAATTAAATATTAATGCCAAATAGGGTGCAACTGTCTCAATAATGGATTGACAAACTTTAGTAGACATGCCCCACAAATCTTCGGTAATTTTGATCTTAAGTTGCTTAAATGCCTTTACAACGACCACAGGGCTTATATGATTAAATTTGAATTTCACTAGACAGGCTGAGACATTCGCTCTTAATAAATCAATAGCAAGTGCGGGCGAAGAATTTAAAGGTTCTGTAGTTTTAATAGGAATATTGGTAAAGAAAGTTGCAAATTCCTGAGCAACATCGATGTTATCACTAATGAGACCGAGGGAAGTGTCCAGTGTGTAATCAGTATTATGCCTTTTGCTTCTGTTCGTTTCATTGTTAATAATTTTCCAAACTGCCTTAATTTTATTATCTACTGATTTAACCTTGTGGCCAAGGAATGAAGCTTTAGCTACTTTGCAGGTATTTTTAAAAGTTTTAGAGTAAGTAGCAACATACTTTGTAAAAGTTTCTGTGTTAATAAACGGCATAAGGCCATACAGTTCAAATAATCTTTCTCTACTTTTCCTGATTCCTTTAGTTGCCCAGTCACTGAATAAGAATTTAGGGCAAATAGTTTTAGATTTCTTCTTAAAAAAATGATTGAACTCAGTTTGGACTAATGAAAATAATTGTTTGTACAGCTTGGCCAAAAAGTCGTGAAAATAATGGTGGCGCCACTATCGTGCATGTTGTAACCCTATATAGTACAACGAAAACGGTTTTGATACTTAGTTTTTTTGACAATTAATGCGAATTTTGGCGGGTTTTATGAAAAAAATAAAAACTCTGAAACGCTTGTTCAGCCACTGCCTAGAACGATAACATTTGCAGTTATTTATTTTAATGATTTAAAATAAAATTATTAGGTATTTATAAATACCTTGATGTCAACTAATCCCACATTATGTGAGACAATTTTCTGTTTTACGAGACCCCAGATCAATTCAATAGGGTTTTTAGATCACAGTGACAAATTGGAAGCCTGACTATTGTGTGACTGTGTCCCACAAATCCAAGTTCTCCTCTAACCCCAGGCAAAATGTTCCATAGTTGGTGTTTTAAACAAAAACTAAGAAAATAATCAGAATCAAAAATTTTAATCAGAATTTCTCTAAGTATTCCACGCCCGAAAAGTCTTCATCCACGTCTTGTTGTGAGCTTTCACCAAACCTCTGCTGGCTGTCTTCAGATGTGTCACTACTGCTGCTTTCATCTTGTAGGTTTATGATATTTCTTAAATGTCACTATACAGAGTTTGCCCCCTTCGCAAATAACCTTTTTCTACTTTCATGACATGTTGATAAGAATTTTTCCAGTCAGTCTGTGTTTCACTGGCGTGGAGAAAACACCTTTGTTTCTTTGTCCTTCTATTGCAATTCGCCATATAGTACTGATGGATTTACCTAAAAAATACCACAGTTATTTTATTTTTGTTCAGTGATTTATGCAATATTAACAAAAAGTATCAATATTATACGAACGCGCTGCATTCCGAATGTGTTTCGTAAACATAACCTCAAATTCGTGAATGCACATTTCAATAATTGTTTGAAAGGTTTATACTAGATATTACACCTTGAAATACACACTTTACATGCGGTTACATGTAAAATATATAATTTTACCTGTCATTTCAGCTGTTCTTTTATACAAATCGTTGAGATCGGATAAAATTTGTCCGGTCTCGAGTTTCACCAAACATCTCACGTACACTTTTAAATTATCGCTCTTGCGGAGCTGCGAATAACAGATCTGTTCATTATGAACACAATGGGTCACCAGTATCACCACAATAACGCAAATAAATAAAAATAAACACGAGAAACAGACACCGATTACAAGAAATGACAGATTATGTACCTTACTCGACGAGGCAGAGCAAGTGTTGCCAATGGTTAAATATTTTAGTTCCGTTTCAGGACTTTCTTGCCAAACTGTACATAATATTACCATTATTCAAATTTAGGCCCTGAACACTTAACTTGCTGATTAAAGTGCTATTAAACTTATTTAAATTACCCGATGTTATAGGTCTAGTTTGTATCTGTACTTTTTGAATTGGTGTGTTGGACTCAAAAGTAACGGTTTGACCGCTGTGATCAGCCGGCTGATCATGCCTCTCTATCGCTTGTTCCGCGCTCTCGCTTACACGCTCGGCTCAGGCGGAACGTGACAATGAGTCATGGTTTTACGTGCGTGCAGACATCGTTCATCGATTTATAAGACGTTATCACGTCAAAAAAATGAGATGGCTTACCTTGTAATTAAAATAAAAGACAAAAACGTAGGCAAATGTGAGTGGAAACGCCGAGACGGAATGCCCTCGGAGGATAAATTATAGTGAAATTATTGATGTTCTTCAACAAGGTCAGCGTGCGAGTATCAACAACTTTATGTACGTAAACGAGGCAAAACGAGTATATGTAAGGATCGTATGGCGTTCTGTAGTTTCTGCTTACCACCATGGAAAGAAGGCGTGAGTATATGTATGTTTAAAAAATTAATGCTACAGAAAAAAATATTAATTCACGTTAAACCTCTGGCCATATTGAAAATCACCAGCATACTAGTACCATTATGTAAAAGTATACATTTAAATGCATGCCTGTACATTACATTGTTCCATTAAAAAGTAATAAAGACGGCAGCATCCGTCGGATACCGTTACATATTGGAGCCCAATTACTTCAGTTCGGATCAATACGTACAATTATTTTATTGACGACTGTCGCATCTTTGATCTTTTGTTGGCAAAGGATTGGACAGTTCAGATTGCCAATTACATTACACGACGATCGCCAATCTGTTAGGTAGGAAATATGTCTAAGCTTAGTTAGTCCAGTATTTAAAAAATCGTAATTTCACTAATGAAACTAAAAGTCGTCAGCACATCTTAACCGGCATCAAGAACGTCAATATTTCACAACGATGATACACACATTGACAGCCCTTGAACCTGGTTTAACGCGCGTTCAGTTTCATGGGTGAAATTCGCCCAAAGCCGTTGTTCATGATACATATTATGTGAGTTTAGAAGTGACCTTAGACGAGGTGGTGTGATTTTTGAGCATTGTAGGTAGCTAAGATGGGTAAATAGATAGTTAGGCTGAAGATAAGAAGTATAAGAATGTGCATTTAGCACATATAGATATAAGATTGTATTTAGAATTTTATATCTATTTGTGCTGAATGCTATAATTTTTACTATTTTTTTACTTAATTTTTCTTCTTGACCTGCCTCATATATTTTTGGAAAACCCATACAAGATACATAACTCAGTATTAAATAAACTTACAGAAATAATTGTTCACACAGGTACACCTCTGCTTAACCCTGATTTTATGTAACACCTTAAATAAATATTGTATTGCTTGTAGCAATACAATATTTATTTTATTTGATGTACATTATAAGGGCTTGACCTGCAGTTAACGAACTGTATTCCTAATTAAAGGACAGCCCTAGGCTAACCATCTGCAGACATTTATTTTCAAAGCAAGTCTACTTCAAATTCAACACGACGACAACGCAACAAAAAAAAAAACTGTTTTATTTATAAAATAAAATGGGTCTCTAGCTAAGAGTCGCTAATTAGCCTGATAAATAAACACTAATTAAAAGTGTAAATAAAATATCGCCTCTTATTTTTCTTGATACGCTCTTCGCAATGTAATTTTTACTTCGTCGATAGAGGGAAAGAACAGTTTTATAAAGAACTGTTTTCTTATGGAAAAATAAATTACAAAGGCTTTTTATTGAAGAAGTTTTTTCATAATTACTTTATGGTTCGTGTAGTCTACACCGTTTATCTTTTCAGAATTTAATTTATCGCTTGTTTTGTCGAGTAATTGAGAAAATGTATAGAGTTCGTCAGAGTATGTAAACCTGATTTGACCAAGATTAAGAGACCGTGCAACTCTCAGGGGAGGTCCCCTGAGACTTTGTTTCGGCCTTTCTTATCAGAATAGTCAGTTATAAAACGCCGACCTCATCCAGTTTTTAAAACTATGATTGGCACATATGATTATAGTATATTCACGTTAAGAAAATTGTGACTCATCGCTGTCACTCAGCTAAGCCACGCCCCTTGACCAATTACTTACACGACAAGAATAGTTGGCCGCTGTGACTAACTCAAGACAATGTCAGCGTTCTTTCACCAGAATTAGCTTACCATCAGAGCATGCACGAAAAACGACCCATTCACAATAATACAACATAGGGTCACGCTTGAAACATTTTGGGACGTAACTCACTTACTGCTATTCAATTTGACGGTATATTTTTGAATCAATTTGCCGCATGAGCGACCATGTTTGGTTCATAGAGTGATGTGCCCGGGCATTTAGTTTTTTTTTTTAAATATCAAGTTTAAGGGTTTCACTTGGCCGAAATCGTTTAGATTTGGCCTTTTTGAGTTGAAGAGGGTAGTCATGCTTTTATTTTTTGTGGTGAAAGAGGGTATTTAATCGAGTGTGAGGTCTGGTAGTGAAGGTTCGGTAATCGATATTGAAGTTGTTGCTATTCTTTTTGCGCTTTGTTTAGTTTTTAAACATTCTTTTCTATTGCCGGAGGTACTCATGGTGCATAGAAATACAAGTTATCTTGACGTCCACGACTGGTTATTGAATGGAGCTTCTTGTCAATTTTTCTCGATAGGAAACGATCAATTTCAGCCGTTTCCCTATCTATGGTGTTTCATGAGTGCCCATGTAAGAACGTTTACGAGAGAAATAATTTTTGACTCGTGGGTTAGAGGCCGTTACTGCTACTGCTTAGCGTAAGGTCCTGGGTTCGATTCCAAGGTCGAACAAAGCCGTATTGGGTTTTCCATTAGGAATTTCTCAGAAGTAGCCCGGAGTGTGCTCGGTTGATGGCAATAGGCTCGCCCCCAATTAATGAGACTTAAGGTGAACCTAGTCCACATTTTTCCCATACAAACTTCGGGAGTGTATTACTCCACTGTTGGACAATGTACATCAAAAGTGAGACATGGTATGGTTTTGTCTCATAATTAATATTGTCTGCACGGAAACAGAATACTAAAATAAAAAGCCATTAAAAAGTTAGGAGCCAACAAAGATCCGTTTTTCTTGCTAATTTAACCTAATTTTGGGCGTGTTTTAGTAATAAAAGAAGTGTAAAATCTGAAAATCCAAGTCGGTGCCGACAAAGCTCAAATATCGAAAAGTTCCATAAACTTTATTGATTATTGATTTATGCAGTGGTTTTTTCATAAAACCCGATCTTCCGAAGGACTGTTCTTAATTTTTTAAGCGCCTGTTGAACTATAAATGATCCTGCATCTCACTCAATAACGTTGTGCGTGTAGACTAGCGTCTAACTGCTCATCACTGATACTACCTCTGTCAGACACGATTCCTGGTGAGACAGCGTGCTTTTTAGCCAGGCCCACCAGTGAGTTCGAGCCCGTGACTAGGTTCCCCTTAAACATAACTGTCAAAATGTGGATTCGGGGAATATAAGCGTGAATGCTATGTGAATATTTGAATTTGGTCATAAAATAAACACCTCAACAGTACGTGCTACAGATAATCTTTTATACTTATACTTAGATTATCACAGCAGATACACGTCCCCATCCAATACCATATTGACTATTGACAACGCACCCTTACTTTCAACCCTCACGAAGCGTCAGAGGGTTGGCAGAAATCAATACACCTTTGGAAATTTTAAACGGCCGTTACCAAGGATTTTTGAAGGGTAGCAGGTACAACATAATAGATAGGGTATACGAACCGGCATTAACTGGTTTGAACTGCTTTGAACTTGATTAGGGAGGAGATTTTGATGTTACACTCGTTTGTACGTTAAAGTCAAGATGGCGATAAGATTGGCGCTATTGAAAAGGGGTAAAAATAAAGTGTGTTTTTTGTTTTTTGTTTTTAATAAAGTGATAAGTAAGTTAGACGTTTTGATGATACTGTTTCATGAAGCCATTTCTAAGGGAGAGTAGGCATCTGCATCATTTCAGCTGCAAGACGTCCACTGCTGGACATCCTTTGTCCCTCTCAGAGTACTTCCATTAAAATATACAGCACTTTATAAAGAGTGAGAGCGGAGGGTCAGTAGTGGCCGAGAGTTATCGGCCCCGTTTTATTATTTTACGGTCGTGAGTTCGAATCCAAGTAGGCATTACACTTTGTGCATTTAATTTCATCACCACTGCTCTTGAAACGGTGAAGGAAGACATCATGAGTAAACGGCATGTCTAAGAATAAAAAAATCGAAGATATGTGACATCCACCAACTCGCACTGGGCATGCGTGGTGGATTATGGCACACTCCCACTTACAGAGAGAAGGTCTGTGTCCCAACAGTGGGAACATTATGACTGGTTGTGATTATGATTTAAGGGCCAAGGGCACAGACCTTCAGACTGAACAACTTTCGTGTGGGACCAACGTCGTATTCGCAAGAAAAATAAAACTGGCACTCCGGGGAGTGCCGACAGATAAGAAAACTTTAACAATTACGTGCGTATTTTTTAATAGTCAGGAAATATTTTTTTAAATCGTCAGATTAAACAACGTTCAACGTATGTTCAACGTTGTTCGTTCGTACGTTCGTGTTGTCAGTGGTGTCGGTAACAGTGTCGCGAGTTCAATTTTTTTTCCCATCTCAAAAATTGCCCAACGCGTCTAAAGAAGTTTTCACTTCAAAAATTGCTGTCAAAATACAAAACTTCAATACTGACTTGTAAGTCAGTATTGAAGTTAGTGCTTGTAAGTCAGTGTTGAAATATGGTGTACCATATTTATGGCACAGCTGATTATTTTTCGCAATTACAATGCTGAGGGGTAAACACTATCAGTAAGAATCGCTTTTATTTTGACAGCTCCACAACATTCATTGCGTTATTTGCGTTGCTAAGCAGACGTATTCTTCGAACATATGAAGCAATTAATGGATTAGAAATAACCTTCAAAATGGTTCACATTCTAATTTATAGTGTTTTACGCAAACACGATCCGTGTGGTGCCGGACGTAAAGAATAGCACCATCCCATTTCTTCCCGTGGGTGTCGTAAGAGGTGACAAAGGGACTTACTAGAGAATGGGCAGCAGCGTTCTCTATGCATTTTACCACCATACTGCGATCGCCAACCCGCCTGGCAAGTGTGACGATTATGGTAAACCCCCCCAAATTGGAGGATGCCTAAGTCCAACAGTGGACGTCTTTCGGTTGAAATGATGTTGATCATGACGCAAATATTGGTTGGTCCTACTGCTTCTGAAGTCCAACGCATTATGAACAGCGAAGCGTGTAGCATAAACTCATTATGACGTGAGCCCAGCTTAACATTCCTTGTTAACCTCATGTAAATTACAAGAAAAACTACAAATGCAATCATGAATTTAAAATCTACGAGTATGGTGTAATAATGAGCAATCTGATAGAGCACTACAATTCTTAAATATTATTTTTTTAGATAAACGGTTTTAATGAAAATAGTGATGTAGATAATGTACTAAAAGCTAAAAAATCATTCTCCAAAGGTCCTAAGTACCAGTCATCACACCACTTCCTACATCAATCTAGGCCATTGATCAGACAAAAAAATTAAATCCGTACCACACGTATAAACAAACACGTTTCTTCTCTGGAGCCTCTTTTAAATGTAACTTTATAATATCTATATTAATACGTGGAGCAAACAATTTGTACCTCTTTTTACGAAAAGGACGACAGAGGAGTATGAAATTGGGCACAGTTAAAGTTTATATAAAACAGCTTCGCATACATTATTACAACCATAGGTACTTGATTAAGTAGGTACATTCCTCGAATTTTTGACTAAGCACTACCACTATTACCTTGTTGACTGACTGAGGGCGGAAATCACCAATAAAACTGAACGTAATCATAACACATCTTAACTGTGTTAAGGAGCTGTGTGACTATTGAATATTCTACTGCAATGATAACACTGTCAGTTCTTGAACGCGGTTTAAATGTTCAGTTTCATTGGTGAACCCGCCCTTAGTCTTTTGGCACTTATTGAATGAAACGTCGCGGTAGCCCACGAAATTAAAGTTTTGTAACTTTTTCAACTTTCAGGTCAGTATCAGATTATAATATTTATATTATTATTATTTATATATGCTTTATTGTACACCAGAAAATACATGACAAAAAAACATTAACACTAAAAACATACAATGGGCGGCCTTATCGCTTTCTACGATCTCTTCCAGGCAACCTTGGAATGGACAGTGATCGTAAAAATGACATCTAGGGATAAATTCTTAACTATGAGTTGTATAATAGAGTAAAGTAGTCAAAGGAACCATTACCTCGATTAAGAAGACAAATATAATTGCATTTTTGGATATTTGAAAAAGCTTGTGCCTGAATCAGGAATTTTATATAATTTTTCTGTTCAAAAAGTACTGACTCAGCTTAATTTGAAAAATATATTTTTTTATTTTTTTTTCCATATCATTGCAGCTTGAACTACACTCGTACTTGTTGACCCTGCTTAAATAATGACTAACAGTAATCTGTTTAAAAGGCGATCAGTCTCAAGCTAAACAAAGCTTTTAGGAATTTTCTGAAGAACAATATTTCATCTGAAGCCAAAGAGCAGTTACCAATTAATAACGAGTAATGTATTATGGTGGACAAATTAATAAGCATCCTATGGAGGGCTTCACAATGCCATGGGTCAGATTCTTTCACTATAAGTACTGTTAGCATAAAAAAATGTTTGATATTATATCCAAGAATCATATTTTTTTTTTTTTATACAATTTGTTTAATACGGATTGATGAAATTATATACTACATCAAAGATATGTTTCAAAGTACTTTTTCTAAGAATTGGCTAACGATTTCAAGTTATATCTACATTGTTAATAGGCTAAAAAGCTTATCTAGTTTATAAATACAAAAACTTAAGCAGAATGAAATATATTTAATACTATTTATTCATTATCAAATAACAATAGAGTCACTATTAAGCACACAATTACAATATATTGGAAGGATTAATTAAATCAATGAAAATTATTATTTGTAAAATTAAAATCAAATAATTTATGTTAGATCAAAATAATTCCAGCCAATTTCGTACTAAAAACACAATGGGCCAGCTTGTAACAGATAAAATTTCGGCAACTGTCATAAAATGGGACATAATTTATCAAAATCCGTCTTTACTGCGCAACGATGACGTAATATCTTACAAAAGTTCAATAATAATTCTAAGAAGCTTTCGGATTCTTTCAAATAATCTAATTGTTTTAGCATCTTGTGACGGGTCGTTGAGCTCCCAGGTTTGAGCTACAATATGACTAATGCATGCATGCCGTCTGTTGGGACAGGCCAGTTCAAAGCTACAATTACTCTTTCTTCGGTCCTTCCAGACATGGCCCTGTATTATTAAACTCACATAAAATCCCAAGTCCTTTTCCGAATCCTCACAGTAATCATTTTGACCTACGCTGCTACAATAATGTTTTGGCGCTCGAATGACGTTTACCGCGGGCGCAGTTGGTATACATTTTTGCAGTTCTTCTTTTGTGAAATGTATTTAAACAACAAAATGCTGCCGATAGTGCCGATTCTGGCCACATGCCGAAATATCCTTGTACAGCTATGCTAAAATACCACATAATGTGCCCACTAAATAATGTATCAAGTACACGCTGGTTTGTCAAAAACAGAAATACACGCCCACCTAAATATGTACGCAGTGAAAGAAGAACTATGCGTAAAATGCAAATCACAAAAACAAAGACTGAGCAAGCATAGCAATGTCTTAGGCAAGAACCTTCTAAACAGACAACGGGTTATAATCCGCCTAAAGAGATGGCAAATCCTGCACTTGGACCAGGGACATTGAAAACTTAAATTTATTTAGTACTGAACCACTTAACGTGAATGTTCAATGGAACACCATGAAAATTAATCTCACACGAAGATTCTATCTGATTAAGGCTACAAAGCCGATCAGAGATAAAAGGAAAAGAATTAAAAAAAAACTAAACCATGGAGGTACCGTGTGGTGTGTGTGACTGTGTAATGTTCCCGCTGCTGGTACACAGGCTTTTTTCCAGAAGTCGGCTATAACCACCACGCGGGCCCAGTGCAGGTTGATTATATGTCACACGTCTTCGAATTTTTGGTTCTAGGGCAATCCAGTTTTCCTACGATGGTTTCCTTCACCGTTTTTGAGACCAGTGATGATTAAATTATTTACACAAAGCAAAGTGTATGCCTGGGTTTGAAATCTTGACTTCCCGGTAAGTCGATAAAAACAAAGAAAACAAAAAGCGAACACGATAAAATTAAGGAAGAGTTTTCATAATTTTATCGTGACAATATTTCTCTGCCAACTGTACCCACCCGCAGTTCGGAACATGAATAGGCCATCCCCTATAGAACTGAATTCTATACATTCATCCGATATTGGAATTCTACGACAAAGGATTGGTCAACCTTTTTAGGGGTATCTATCTACCCCCTAATATCTATGACTGAGTTTCTATAAAACTATTGTGTATAACGAATGATAAGGCTTGAGTAGATTTTGTATTATGAGGAAAAAATTGATGGGACGAATCATTTCTTTTTCGGAATAAAAGGTTTTATGCCGAAAGGTTGATGATAGGTTAACCATATTTTGCTATGTATTTTTATTATTTGGGTCAGCAGGGCTGCAGGCTTTTTAGGTATATGAAACTTACTTACGTACAAACTGACCATTATGTGTGATTTTATACAATTTGATTAATACTTCTCTTAGATCATACATTATAATCAGCCTTTGATTCAAAATCTAAGAACTCTTAAAGTATAAAAAGTCCTGTTGTGTATTTTCGATTTTTTTTCTTCATACTCACGAAGTTACTTTTTTAAAAATATAATTATGATTTCCAAAACATCAACAAAAACATTTCCTATTAAAATTCACCTAACATAACCAAGACGCACGTAAATCTTCACCTATATTACGACACGATAATGCCTGTCAGCGTGCACGTCACTCCACGTCACCAGGCTTGCAAGGCTTAAACCACGACACAACCAATTAGAAGATATTTATTAGGGCTTAATGCTACCCCTCGAATACTAATTACGTCGAACGATGCTTTTCAATTCGCGTGAATTATTGCCGGTTTAACGAGCCAATCGAAATTGCCGAATTTAGCTTAAACTTTGTTTTTGGATTGTTTCGTTTTGTCTGGCTGTTGTACGTTAATTTTTGACTTACTTTGTTTTTTTTTGGGGTTTGTGATATTAAAAATATCTCATCATTCGTCCATGTGAACTGCGATGGCCCTGTGGTAACGACCACTATCGTAGGTTCAAAAACATACTGGCGCTTTACTATCTATAAAATTATTTTATCACCACTGCTCTCAAAATAGTGAAGGAAGACATCATGAGGAAGCCAGCATGCTCTACAGCCAGAAATTCGAAGACATGTGACATCTACAAACCCGCACTGGGGACGGGTGGTGGATTACAGTATTTACAGTCCGCTCCCTCTCACATAGATGGCCTGTCTCGCAGCAGCGGGAATATTATAGGCTGGGTATCTATTCTTTCATGGGTCAAAATTAACTAAAAAATTACGTGATTGTGGGCAGTAGAAACAGCAGCGTCTATCTGCCAATAACAGCCTTTTGCAATCCCCAATACATTCGTGTTGGACGTGACAATTTTAACATGGGCCGATTGCTGTAATCCAAACTTGGTTTGGTACGTAGCAAATTCACCTTTGAACTTTTATTGAAAAGCCTATGTTCAACGTTATTAACTAAAAACTCGGTTTCATTTTGACAGTTCAACTATATTCATTGCGTTATTTACTTTGCTAAGCAGACACATTTTTCGAACATATGAAGCAATGGTTTAGCCATCTTATGATTAATCGTGAGTTACGCAATTAGGGTGCAGTTATGATAAAGTCTGCTTACCTTTAATACGTAGTACTTTACTAGACATAAAATAATATGAATGATGATATTATGTAGTTCATGTACCTATATAATAAAAACAGAATATAATATAAGGAATCACCGGGCACCTTATAATTTGTCCGCATCATTGTCAATGGGAAAAGTACCCGAAGGGCTGGCACCGTTGTATAACGATGCTGATTCTTTGACCAAAGAATAAATAGGCCAGCCCTCTAGTCACGTGCTTACCTTTTTATTTATCCCCATAAACACAGTCGATATGTCGGGATACGGTAGCAAGATACCGCGACATATCGTGTTTTTGAGGAGAAACAAATGTACTCAATGTCAAACTGTTCTTAGTGTTAAAATATATATGTCGTGTTGATTAAATGTATGGATACACTCGGTTAACGCGGCAGATACAAGTGTACTGAATCTAATATAAAATAATAAGTAATCAAATTAGGTGAACACGTCACGCCGATATGACTAAGGTGTTCGGTGTAAGCAGCGAACACGATACCTTTCAACGTTTCCATTAAATTGTATTGTTTACGCGTTATAAATTCAGTCGAGTGACGCCACATGCGACGCCAAGTGTACAGATACGGTCGAGGTGTGACATAGGTACGACAGTTTCATTTGTAAAGATTCAATGGAATCGATTGCCTTTATATGGGAACGTTTATGGGACATTCCTATTGAGTTATTGTACCTTATTCACCTTTAAAATTGTGTTTGTTTCAGACGAAATGTACTTGATGCCTGGAACCCAATTAGGTATTTAAATTGTTTATTTTGTATTTATTGATGTGTAGTATTACTATTTCATCGAAATCACACATTCTTTGTACAGGTATTTAGGAATCATATTATCAGCAGCGGTAAAACATCGCGTCAGTATTTTATTCCGCACTGGATTTTCAACTCTCGGTACTGACCCGAGCACTGAGACTTCAACAGAGTCGGGATGCACTCTGCTGTTATCTCAGGCTCGGTTCAGTCAGTGCATCGAAAAAACACACTGTTCGATTTTCAACTCTCGGCAGTAGCCAGATTGAAGATATAGTGCCCGAAAACATTCCGCCACGATATTTGTACATCTGCCGGGGGTGCGGGTTGTTCGAAAGAGATACCGCCGCCCCTGGCACACAGGCAACTGAGGGAACACGGGTGGGTTTTAGTCAGTAAAAGTCTGACACGCCCTCCCGCTCCACCCAGAGCGGGAGAAGTTATTTGATGATTTCCCACCCAGAAAAAAAAAAAAAAAAAAAGAAACGATATTTGTACATCCGTGCGCACATGGACATACAGGATATATTTTTACCAGTGCGCAAACTGTAACCATAAATTCAGCATATCAATCTAGACCCCCCAGCACAGAAATTTTTCGTAAGTTATAAAAAGTTACAATTTGCGCACTGGATAAAAATGTACACTGTGGGCTGATAATTGTGATAATAGGCAGTGTTCATCTACTTCGTAAGTTGTAAAAATATAGTGTAGTTTACTGTAAAACAAATAGGACTAACAATGTTGGTGTCGGTTTCTAGTTTTCTTGAAATAGTTTGATTTATAATATATTAGTTATAGAGTTAAATGCAATGCTGTTTAGAGTAACGCAGAGCTCTCAGAGTAAACGAAATTAGCATTCCTCTTCTGGATTGGATGCTATCAATGACACCAGTGTCGGTGGTATCTATCACACCGGTGTCGTCACATCGTTTCAAAACAAATCATTTCTGAAATTATTTTTTTGGAAAAGGATTTCTCCCAGAAGACGTAAAACCATATCTGTAAGTAAGTATACAATTTTTCAATCGTCGGAAAATAATCAGACATTTATATACATATAAAGTCTTACGGTAAGATTTTTTTTTCTGCAATTTGTTCGTTCAGCCGCAATGCCAACAGAGAGATCTATGACGCTCTTGTGTTTAATCTGCGCATTTATTACGTCTTATTGTTGACATAAACTTTTTATACCTCAACCTTTCAAGCTTCGTAAACAGAGCCATCAAAATTTCCACCATTTTATAAAACTACGAGTCGTAAGAAATTCATTTTGTCCAAAGTAACTTTTATGTTCTCGATATAAAATGCGACGGCATTACTAAGACGAAACTTGAACTAAAATATTAGTTTTAAAAGCTTGGTCGACGCGAAGTTTCTTAAATAACTTGAGGTGCTTTGTATATTTTTGCTTAAGGTGAATCTAGTCCACATTTTTCCCGGAGTGTATTACTCCACTGTTCGACAATGTACATCAAAAATTAAACATGGTATGGTTTTGTCTCATTATTAATATTGCCTGTACGGAAACAGAATACTACAATAAAAAGCCCTCAAAAAGTTAGGAGCCAACAACGATTCGTTTTTCTTCCTAATTTAAACTAAATTTGGGTGTGTTTAAGTAATAAAAGACGTGTGAAATCTAAAAAACCAAGTCAGTACCGACAAAGCTCAAATATCGAAAAGTACAATAACTTTTATTATTCATTGATTTATGCAGTGGTTTTTAAAAAAACCCGATCTTCCGAAGGACTGTTCTGAATTTTTTTGCGGCTGTTGTACTATAAATGATCCTGCAACTCACTCAATAATGCTGTACTTGTAGACTAGCTTCTTACTGCTCATCACAGATACTACCTCTGTCGGACACTATGCCTGATGAGACAGCGTGCTTTTTAGCCAGGCCCATCATTGAGTTCGAGCCCGCGACTAGGTTCCCCTTAAAGAGGTTCTACACTTTTATAGTTTAAAACGTTGGAGTTATGTGGAAATGAAAATATATTAAATTCCAAATTGTTAGGTCCTATGCGTGATTTCACAATTGAGCTTTCGCATTTTAGTCTGACCTAATAAAACAAATTTTATTAGAAACAAATTTTTAGAAGCTAGGGCAAACCCTATAGCTTCTAAAATCAAATTCAAACGGCATATATTCTAATTGGGCTGAGAAACAGCTATTTTCTAACGTCTATATTACATAACATGGTCCCCTAAAACGCCCGCTTTTCACCACACTTGCAGCTAAAGCACTACGCTTTAGTTGGTAAGAAGAAGTGGCAAGGAGAAGCTGTCTGTTCAGTTAGATAAACATGAGTATATACAATAGTATGTATGCAAAGTAATCTAATAACTTTAAACGAGCAATTCTTGTATACATGTATACACCGAGAAATTGTAATAGTTGTTTTTCCGCGGCAGAACAACTTTCCATAAGGAGTATTTTCGAAGCATAGAGTTAAATAAATAAAGATTGTTTGGTTTTAATATAATTAAAAAAATATTCATCAACTCGATAAAACACTACTCAATAGTAACACTAGAGGTAACTTGTAGGTTCTACTGGAATCGCACACGCCGCCGACAAAGGAAACAGCGATGATAAATGTTCATAGCAAAATAAACTCTCGCACGTGGTGATTTTTCTCAATGGTTAATCTGCCATTTTTTTTTTAATATTTTATTTGTTTATAAAACGATTGTATTACCAAGACAAAACCATTTCTCTGCGGGAAAACAACCATTAAAATTTAACGGTGTATATATAATCTGAATCTCGGAAACGGCTCCAACGATTTTCATGAAATTTAGTATGCAGGGAGTTTAGGGGGCAATAATCAATCTAGCTAGGTTTCATTTTTAGAAAACGTCAAACCAAAGAAAAAAAAAACCGAGCAAAGCTCGGTCATCCAGATATTTAACACATCGAGACACGGTATATTAAATTAAATCATTTGCCTTACGTCAGCTAGCCATGCCAGTATACCAACAAATAATGAACATTATAATCAAGCTAAAAGTTTAAATTAAAAATGTAAACAAATCTACCAAAATAAAAGCCTCTAGGCAATAAAGGCGTGACAGCTTACATACCTATGCATTTTTTTTAAATGACGTCTCGCAGGTCAACCTATGAGGTATCGGCTGCTTAGCCGAACTTGTCTGTGGTAACCTTAATAAATTAAGCCAGGGCTTAAAAACTTGAAACTATAGCGACTGCCTACTAAGGGAACCCCCTGTGGCGTACGGACATTGGGTTAGGGCATCGCTGGTATAGGGCAGCAAGGGACAGACCCTATCGGATTGAGCTTTCATATGCAATGCTGGATTATGTTTACATAGCTCTCGAGGCTACTAATGATAAACTAGGTCATCGAAGTAACACAAATGAATAGGTACGTAAGTTATTACTAAGTGCTGGCTTCTAGTGCACAATCCCTAAGTAAATACATATTTTAGTAAGCAAAATAGCATTATACACCGTGTTCATTGGAAAAATCATAAAAATAAACTACGATGGAATATCTCAATCTAGTCGCCCCATGCCTGATATCTAGGTCACAGTTCCTTGTCGATCTGACCTAGGAGGTCAGATCGACAAGGAACTGTGACCTAGATATCTCACAACCACAAAAAAACTGTCCATTGCTATCAGCCCCCAGAAATGATCAAATAAATTACAAAAGAAATGACAACCTCCCATCTTAGAGACAGTGTACGTACAGTCAGCCTAAAAAATATGGATTCATTTGATTGTCGAATCTGTGTTCCATAATAGTGTACCAAAGCGTAGCTGACTAATCTGTGTTTCATAGTATACTGTATCAGTGTGGCTATAATTAAGTACCAATGTATATGTTTTGTGGCTACACATTGACACAATATTTTTCTGACAGTTGTAGGTTATAATTATGACTCTTGTATCTTTATGAAAAATGAAGTAAATGCCTCATAGTTTTGCTGAGTTGACCGTCCTATATGAAAGTAGCTATCACAGGTAAAATTAGCTTAAGAAAGAATTTATTTTCAGAAAAAAAAAATCTACCATTGGTAAGCAAAACCATCCGTTTTTGTTTAAAGAAACAGAGCATTAGTGTTCATATTGATTTACATCTTTTTGAGACTGACTGTACCTCTACATTCGACATTCTAGTCACGATGCGCCGGAGCAATGATTACAGTTCGCGCCGTCTTTATGCTAATCTAACTGTCGGAAATTCACTTTTGCGTTGATTTTTTTTTCGCACTCCTGAGGCGTTGACTGTTTGGGGTAAGAATTGTGTGACGGAATGGCATTGGAGATAATAGACAGTGTGGCATAGGATAGTAATGATGCATGATGTGTTTCATAAATATGCCTGAAAACTTTTTTTTTTTGCGTTTGTCCTGTGCGTGAGTCACGACACAATCAAGTAGCAATTTTCTACGGATAACTATAGTTTTTCCAAAGTGAAGGCTTTATAATAGTAGTAATAGCCAGACCGTTCAATCGATCATGTTAAACTATGCTTGCCACGATTGGTTCGTGGATGGGGGGTGATGTGTGGGTTTTTCGAGGCACGGAGCGGTTTCCGTGCCTCGGAAAACACGATAAGCCGTTGGTCCCGGCTGTCTTTTGTGAATCTTTGACAGCCGTTACGGGTCGTCAGAAGCTCGAAAGTCTGACAACCAGTCTTACCAAAGGATTCCGTATCACCCAATAACTCGGTTTTGGAGGTCAGATAGGCAGCCGTTCCATGTCATCATCATCATCATCAGCCTACAGCAGTCCAATACTGGACATAGGCCTCTCCAATTGCACGCCATTCAACTCGATTCTCAGCAACTCTCATCCAGCTGCTACCAGCCATCCGGCGAAGACCGTCGCTCCACTTACCCACACACGCCTACCCCAACAGTCATCGGTTCTGCGGCTAATGTGGCTGGCCCATTGCCACTTCAGCTTGCTTGCTTGGGTAATTACGTCCCGTTTTCTCACCCCTCAACGCAAGGGGATGTGTTCAGTTTGTTGATCCTTAGTTTGGACGGTCATTGTCGCGTTTTCATACAGACATCTCAGCACATGGATATATCGCCAGTCGACTTGGCATCGCTGCATAGACTACAAAACAGACCAGGTGTCGATATAGTCAAAAGCCTTCTCATAATCCACAAATGCAAGACACAGAGGCCGATTATACTCTTCGGACTTCTGTATAATCTGCCGCACTGTGTGGATGTGGTCTATGGTGCCGTATCCTCCACGAAACCCTGCCTGCTCCGGTGGCTGAAACCCGTCGAGTCTTCGCCCAAGACGATTCGTGACGACTCTTGAAAACAGCTTATAAACGTGGCTTAAGAGCGAAATGGGTCTGCGAACGACGGTCAAAGAACGACCACGCTCCTCCCACGCTTGGAGTTCTTCTAGAGAACAGGACAGAGTTGAAGAGCTCCTGAAGCTCTCTTAGTACAGGTTTTTCTCCCGCTTTCAGAAGCTCGGTCGTAATCCCTTCCTCACTTGGGGCATTTCCATTTTTATGCTGTTTAAGAGCCGCCTAGATTTCGTCTTGGCTGACTTCTGGCAGGTTCTCCGTGAAATGCCGATCGATGCCGTTCCATGTAAAACACTGGTATTCAAACTGGAAACCGACCCCAACATTGCTGCGAAAAGGCTAGGCAAATTAAGATTATGATGATGATGATGACCTCTAGTTTTGCTAAAAAGGATACCTACTCCGAAGCGTTGTTCTTATTATAACTTTAGGATACATAATACTATGTTATTTGTCTAATGGAAGCATATTCCAATATTTTGTATCACATTTCCAATCTTAAAAGTTGTAACATATAAAACTTTGAAATAATCAAAGCAGTCATTGTCATTTATGGCGAAGATCAAATTAATGAAGTAAATTCTTTGCTGTACGTCGGTTAACGTATTTAAAAAGTTTTATAATTACATTTTTTCCAACAAAAAACTTCTAAATTCGTGCCGTAAAGTCGATCGCGGTAAATTGTCGAGGGTTCGTGATTGTGGAGACAGTAGAATTTAAAAATTTTGAGACACGTAGTCGGGTGTGTATTGAATACGAATGGGAAGGGCGCTTGCACTTTCTTTTGAAAGGCAGTGTATAAACCGAAGTAGTGCTCAGGTTGGGGCTGTAAAACTGGATTAAGTAAACGAAAGTTTAATTTTGTTTATGGGTAGCAGTGTGCATTTTAATTTAACATCATGCTTTGTTACCCCAAAGGGTTTGCGTAGAGGTGTACTTATACAAAACCCATATTTCGACGGTTTTACAGTCTGTTCGGTGAGAGTTGATAAATATTATGATACGTCTCCGAATAGTGACTGTCGCTTAATTATCGCAAACTGTTTGGCGGCTGTCGCTTATGTCCCACTTTAGTCGTTTTCGTGGTGCGAGGCACGCACACATGAGTAACTAAACGGCAGAACAGAGGCAAAGCTTCTTAAGAACGTGCAAAATTGTTACCTATTTTGGTAGGGTTGTCACAATAGGTGAAGACAAAATAAACAAAACTTTTGTTAAATAGTTTTATTGTTCAGTAAGATAGAATACTTTACAAATTACTTACTCTTGTATTTTTTTTAAATAATTTATTGTTTCTTTTAATGATGTGGTTAATTCTGAATCTAACATAAAGATTTTTGTCCCCGGTCTTGGTTGTCATTCGTAGATCTTTGACAGTCGTTACCAACCCAACGACGACGACGACGACGACGATGGTGGGTTGGTCGAATTCCAACCCACCATCTACAGTACTGCTTGAAAGAGGACTTTTGGCCGAAAGGTGTCGTATATCGTCGTTTCCGAGGACGGTTACGTGACACCTCGCAGCGAAACACGACGCCGTCAACTTTACGTGTTTAGTTATAGTTTTAAGCTGGTTTTTAATATGTATTAGTATGTCATTATTGTTTAAGATTATTTTGTGTATTTTATGTTTGGGCCTTAGTTGCCTGATAATAAAATGATTATTATTATTATTATTATTGTTACAGGACGCCAGAAAGTCTGACCATCAGTCTATCCAAGAGTATCATGTTGCCCAATAACTGGGTTGTGGAGGTCTGAAAGGCAGTCGCTCCTTGTAAAACACGGGTATTCAGCCGCATCCGGTTAGACTGGTAGCCGACCCCAAGCTTGTTGGGAAAAGGCTAGGGATATGATGATACCTATTTTTTTAATATTTATATAATTTAAAGACAGATCGACTAGTAGCGAGAAATAAGAACGATGTCGGTATTCACGATAAATTTTCATTAAAATGCTTTGTAAACGCGCATCCAACCTTTCATGATAATGCTACAATAGCTGTTGAGGAGTTCCCTCTTGAGGAGACTATCCTGTCTGCAGCAACAGTTTAGAGTGAAGATCATGTTTAGCAAACAAAATTAGATTTAAATACAAAGTTTCGAGTCCATGCTACTAACCGTTAAAGAGTTCCCTCGTAAGGAGGCAATGCTGGCTACAGCGGTAGTTCATGTTAAAAATCGTGTTAAACTATCAAAACTAAACTAACATACTAAATTTCCTGACCGTGCTACTACCCGTTGAAGAGTTCCCTAGTGAGAAGACAATCCTGGCTGCAGCATCAGGTTATATCTATCATATTATTGCATTGTCACTGAAATTACGGTAGACAAAATTTTAGCTCAATCAGACATCGGGAAGTGGTTCAAATTGTACTTGCAATATTTGAACTTAACACACATACCTACTACATACCAACCCACCCACACACTTACAAATGTTTAGTAAAAGCTTGTAATAACAATAAAAAGGTAAAACACACCGTGTAGTACCCTCTTCTTATTAAAAAAAGGATCATACAATAATGTTAAGGTACTTACTTGAAAAAGTAATAGTCAAATATTTACTTACCTATTGTACTCCTTGGGATAGTTAAAGTATGATATATTTTTATTTTTCTAGTATTATTCATACACACAGTACAATATTCAACCATTATTAATAATAATACCACGTTTTTACATTAACCGGTATAGGCCGGACCATGACTTTTGACGTTAAGTAGCCGTCAAGTCCCGCGCCATTATCTGACAGCTGCCATGCTCACAAAAAAAGGTGCACTCAAGTTTTTTACAACATTCAAACTTGCAACTAATAAAACAAACAACGTGCGTCACACCCTGAGATTGTCAACTGGCTGTGCCAGCGTAAACCGGTTTTTTCCAGTCTCGCCGAGTACGCGACAAGCGGCCAGTGGTCACGCAACCATGTCCCACGTGCTTGTAGTAGTGCGGTTGTATAAAGCTTTGTCTCTGTTCCGTTTGGTTACTCATGTAGCTCACAGGTGTTGTGAACTGTAGTCCGAACGGCGAGCGGACGCGGCGGCCATATTACCTATAAGTACTTAGCGGGCCGCAATTTGTAATGACTTAAGAAACCCTGACTTTATCAACTCTCGGCGAACAGACTGTAGTTACTCTAATTTAATTAAAGTAACTGTGATTGCTTCGTTAGTCTAGTAGTCGCAAGCGCTACTGCTGAGCATAAGGTCTGAGGTTAAATTCTCCAATCAGGTAAAGAGTTATTGGGTCCTGCTATCTGGAATTCTCAATATAGCAAGAAGATCGGCCGCATAACATGGGACTGAAACATAGCTGGAGAATTTGGGTGTACTATAAGTACACCTCTGCCCAACCCTTTGTGGAAACAAGGCGTGATATTATGTTTTATAATTTTTCGTTACCCTGCCCCTCTTTAGCAGGTTTTATTTTATCACAAATAAAAATAAATATCATTCAAGAAGATTTAAAGTAGCAAGACTTGCAAGACTGCAATTATAACATTTCGGACCTACACTTGTATCATTTTTATATAGGTGAAAGTTTTTTGGTTTTTCTGGTGTCAGCTACCTATAGATTCTTGCTTTGACTATGCCCTGCCCAAAAATGCCATGTAACATGAGTATTGCATAATCAATCAGCCTATAACGTTCCCACTGCTGGGACACCAGGCCTTCTGTCTTCACAACGACCTAGTGTGGATTAGTAGATGTCACGTCTACGATTTTTTAGTTCTAGGACATGCCGATTTTCTCACGATGTTTTCCTTCACCGTTTTGAGAACAGTAGTGATGAAATTATTTACACAAAATAAGGCGACTGCCTGGGTTCAAACCCACAAACTACAACTCGGTAAGTTGGGGCCATAACTACTGGGCTACCACTGCTCTCCAAATACCATAAAGAAGACAATTTTTACAAAGTTTTTAAAATTTACTCAGTCCAGCAAAAGTTATGTTTATCGAACGTGGCGTGTTTTGGTTACTTTTCCTTTAACACAAGACCAAATTCTGCCCTCCTCGATACCAAGTGATTGACACATCTGTCAGTTACATTATTCCGCTTATCAAACCGTGTCAGCAGTAGGTACACTTACCTATTTACCTGGTACGACTTCACACTGACTTAGCTTTACGGAAAACTTATTTTTGTTACGTTCCGTTTTAAAACAGGTTCATTGATTTTTTTTTTCCAACTCATCTTTGAAAGTTTCGTTTCGTTAGTTCTTCAGGCGTTTTCTAGTTTATTGTTAGGGCTGGTTTATACAAGGTCATTGACTGACTCCGAATTCGAGACAAGTCAGCGCTGACCCGGAAAAAACCCAATGTAAATTGTCAGAAGTCAGTACAGCGGTATGAAGACAGCGCAGACTTGTATATTCGCAGACGAATAGTTTGATCTCAGTCCGCTCCTGACTTGTGCACGGACCCAGTGTAAACTTGCCTTTAAGGGGAACCTAGTCGCGGGCTCGAACTCACTGATGGGCCTGGCTGAAAAGCACGCTGTCTCCCCAGGCATCGTGTCCGACAGAGGTAGTATCAGTGATGAGCAGTTAGACGATAGTCTACACGCACAACATTATTGTGTGAGATGCAGGATCATTTATAGTACTACAGGCGCGTAAAAAATTAAGAACAGTCCTTCGGAAGATCGGGTTTTATGAAAAAACCACTGCATAAATCAATGATAAATAAAGTTTATTGAACTTTTCGATATTTGAACTTTGTCGGTACCGACTTGGTTTTTCAGATTTTACACTTCTTTTATTACTTAAACACGCCCAAAGTTAGGTTAAATTAGCAAGAAAAACGAACCTTTCTTTTTCTATTAACTTTTTAATGGCTTTTTATTTTAGTATTCTGTTTCCGTACAGACAATGTTAATAATCAGACAAAACCATAACATGTTTAATTTTTAATGTACGTTGTCGAACAGTGGTGTAATACCCTCCCGAAGTTTGTATGGAAAAAATGTGGACTAGGTTCACCTTAAAGGTTATAAAATACAGTACCTAGGTGGAATGTCACGACTCAGTTTCAAAAATATGATTGCAGGACCCCATAAAATATGATTGCAGGACCCCATAAAATATGATTGCAGGACCCCATAAAATTTATGAAGATCCATTAACATTGTATATTCCCCAAACGAAGTCCTCTAACCTTAGATCTACTTATAAATCCCAAAATATATATCACCCAATTTACTTAAACCTCCATACACTAGCGTTAACCTCTTATCCTCACGAAAAATCCAACAAGATTCTACCTAAGCACCTCAAATAAAGTAGAAAACCCACGTAAAATAATGCAGTCGACATAAAAAGATTAACAGCACACCCATATTGTGCTTTGGACAGGGGATCAAGAAATATAGCCGGGAAGGGAAACTCGAAGGTACGATTCGGAGCAATCGTAGTGTGGGACGGAATATTTCTTGGTTTTTGGGATTCACGTGTTTTGTGAAATTGGATTAAGTGGCGTTCGAGTTTCTGATACTACATTTAGGTTTTGAGATGTTATAACAACAAGCTTTTTTCAAATAGACATTGCATTAACTATACAATAAAATAAAATTTACAAACATTGAAATACAAAAAACCCCAAGATACACAATCAGCGTCTCAAAAACGGCCGCATAAATATGGAGCAATGTGCGCAGGTGTCAAATAGTATCGTCAGTCATCTTCCAGTCAGTCTTTTTGGACATTGCTTTGTAAAAACCACTTTAAGTCATGTGTGTGAATTTGCAAAAAAAATGTGTTTTACATAACTATAACCACTGACGTATAATTGGTAATAGTTTTGAGTGATACTTTTGTTCGAGACTGTACATCTTCCTTTTTAATTTTTTTTTTTTTCATTTTGGGTTTTTTGTACCACCATCTTCCTGCCATTGTCCCATACTGCTTTATGTCGGCGCAATAAGTTTTTTCTTCCCTTCTCTCCATTCAACAATCCAATCGTACATTTAAAATTAAATGTGACAGCAGATTGAATACTACTCACCCATAGCTCTAAAACCGAGGTTAACGATTCTTAACCACCCAAAACTGCGAAAGCATTTACATCTCATTATTCTGTCTCTAAAACACCCTCATTCTTCACCTTAATAACGATATATGAATCTATTCCAACACCCCAATAAAAATCATTTTCGTCGTAATCTCAGTGAACCTTCGCTCCCAAACAAATAATCTTCAAATGTCCTAATGTCACTATAATACGTTGTACGGGAACCCATTTTGTGCCATAATAAACATGACTTAGGATGCAAACAGACGAGCGGGATTTGTCGAGACTGGTGAGTTTAAAAATGTTTGTGTTGGTATCTGTATTCTTTTGAGATTTTTCAGTGTATAAGTGCGCTGGTTTTTGTCGTGTGTAAGGCAACTAGTATCAGTCATGAAAATTAAATTATCTATCATAATTCTTACATGTGAAGTGAACTCAGGATTATTACTAGACAAATGTGCAGTGTTAATGGCTGAAAGGGAGGTGACTACCGAGATGATTAGTAGAGAAGCATCGATGAAAAAGGCATGTTGCGCCGACCCCAAATAAATTTAGATGAGGGCAGCAGAATGGTGATAATTCTTATCCAACTTCTCAGTTTTATTGGAATTTATATGTTTGAGCCGTTTGGGTTTGAATCTCTAAAGCCGATTGCTGACTTAGTTTTCCGAGACATTGCCAAGAGGTTAGTGAACTCTTCACTTCCGTAGTCATTCCCTGTATATCACGATTTACTGATTTACCTTCAAGAATTATCATCATCTGCCTAGCTTTTCCCAACTATGTTGGGTTCGGCTTCCAGTTTAACCGGATGCAGCTGAATACCAGTATTATACATGGAGCGACTACATATACTGGGTAACACGATATCCCTTCGTAAGACTGGTTGTAAGTTGTATCGGGATACCAAAAAAACTGGCTATTTCGCAGTTTCCCACTAAACATGGCTTTCCATCATTCTTTCTCCAGTCCCGCTTTACTTCTCTTTCTTCTGATTTTGGTAAACTTGCACTTTTGTGACGAATCGGTTTTTACATGCTTTATATTAGCTTCACTTATATGTTTGTTTGTTTGTTTGTTTGTATGTAACCGACTCCTTTGGACGCTATTTTGACCCACTTCAAACGGTCAGATTTCATTGAAACTTTGTAGACTTATCGAGGACCAATGACAATTCAAAAATTAAAAAAAACAGAAAAAAAAAACAAAAAAAGACTTAAAAATCACGCTTTTCAAGCAAGCAAAACTAAAAAATAGTAAATAAATAATAGTTTAAAAAACTAAAAAACACACAAATTATTTTCTAATTTTTTAGTTTGGTTTTTAAAGCGTGTTTTTTAGTTTTTTAAACTATTATTTATTTCTACCTTTTGGTATTACATTGTAGAAATGCTATTGAGCAGTCGCCCGAGTACTTCACCTACATAAGGACTCAGTTATTTTGACCTGCTTCGTTATTAAATTGTTGCAAGTTCAATGTATTGTTAAGTTAATATTTGTCGTCAAAAAGCTTTGTTATGACAGCGATGTCGAGAATACAGGTTAAGTTCATGTTATGGTTACATGGTTAAGTTCAAATTGATGTGATCAAGTAATCGATTCTTATAATGGTTATTACGTATAACTATTGGATTCAAAATTTGTGTATTTGCTCTAAAGAAAGAATAAAAGCATTTTGACTTCCATTATCTACTCCTATACTTCCTTATTGACAAACCCAACACCACTCTCTTTGTTAACCCAACAATAAGAGCTACAATGTTCGCTACATTGGAGCCTACAAATTATTTTCTTTCACAAATTATCCCCTAAATTGTCAATTGCCAATTTTTCGAGTTGACGCGAACATCGTTACAAAAGTTATCCGTGCCGCTGCTTTGCAATTTATAAAGGGGCACATTTCACTCGAGAAAAAATTTCTTCAGACCGGTGTGAAAAAAAAACAATTTCGTAGGAAAACGTAGGGAAATTTGGAAAGTTTCTGGTGCCACGGATCCAACACTGCCGTAATTTCGCGGGTACCTAAAAGGTAGACTTGGTAATTCGAGTTTCTAAAGTCTAACTTAATAAAAACGTGCGATAAAGTATGACGAGGCGAAAATGCCTTTATTGTCAATAAAATAAAAATACAATTGATTGCTCCAAGTCTTTTGTAAAGTGATTGATAAAGCGTCGCGGCGTCGCTTCAAATATAATAAATGGAGTTAAATTGATTGAGTATAAGGCTGACATTAAATAAATAATATAAAAAACTGGCTGAGTGCGTGTCGGACCACGCACAATGAAGGGTTCCGTAGTTGGGGTGAATCTATCCCAAAATAAACTTAACTTTGTTATAATTTCTTTTTCTCTCATAAAATTGATATACGTCACGGTCAATTCTCCAACTGCAAGTGTAAGTTTGTAATGGCATTGTTTTTTCTCTATGCGATAAAACTACAAAATAACAATCTTCGGAATTTTTCCTTCCCTTGTGCTAGGAGACCGTGATTCCTGCCTTTCATGATTCTAGGTCAACGGGAGTGAAATACATATAAAAAAAATGTCGCTTAAATGACCGTACTTTTTTATTGCGTTGACTTAATACCTTGATTTTTTAGAGCTCTAAGGAACAGTAGGGGCCTACGTATTTGATAAATTAATTTTACACCTCCACGCATTCCTGAGAAAAAGGGTCTTGACGTACAAACAGACGGACCAACAACGAAGTTATCCTATAAAGGATCCGTTTTCTTATTTTGAGGTACGGAACCCTTAAAATAACCTGACTTGAATAAAATAGAATTTCGCTTTGTAATATCAAATTAATGGCTTTTAATATTTTGTTGAGTTGACCCACCTGTTCAACGAAGTGAAAAGAAAATTAAGATTTGGACAAATTATTAATGTTAAAAGTAAAACTAAAACTTAGTGACAAACTATTTGTTCCTTTCAATCATTATTGACATTAATTAACTTCAACAAATAATAGAACTAAACCATTTCGTTTCATGGTTGAAAGCCACTTATCCCACATTAAATCAAAAATAGATGAACAATTAAATGAGCAATATTAGCTTGAACAATAATGAGTTTGAAACTGAAACCTGATTTTATTTAGCTCCAGAAAATTGCCTATTACCTTATCCAGCCTAAACATAAATAGATTTGCAGCTGACATTATATATATTTAAGAAACAAAGTACAGAGGCAAATAGTCTGAGAGAATAATTTAACAGGTTCTGTTCTCTCGAACGCTTAAGTAATAACTTGATGTCAAAATGAAGACAAAATAAATTTCGGCTACGTCATTATTCATCGACAGTGTATATTATGGGAGAATAGATGGGGCCATTAAATGGAAATCTAAAGAAGCGTTTAAATGTTTTAACTTTTAATAATAGTCAGAGCTTTTAAATTCACAATGTGGAGTCGGCAATAACTAAATAAGTACTAGAAACTATCAAATTAAATCCTGACATCGAAATTGAAAGTGTGTTTTTTAAGGTACAAACCCTAAAAAACACACTTTTAATTTCCAAAGGATCAAGGACCAAAGGATTCCAACGAAACCTTGTTACTGAGCATCCGCTGTCCGTTCATCTGCCCGCTGATAAACCGTAATACATGGACAGTTGAAATTTTCACAGATCCGTGTGTATACCACTATGTCGAAAATAAAGGAAAGTTTGTATATAGTATATTCGTTTAATTAGTACACTTTTACAATACTCTAATAACATCCAATACGTCTACACTATACGAATGTTTTAAACTCCAATGCCATGTTCCCAAGTGAGGTTATGCATGTTGGCGACCGTTTGACAGTTAGTTGGCGCCAACCGGCAAAAGTCAGTTTAGCAACTATTATGCAATATTATTTCACTTGGGTACATGGTTACAACTTTGAGAAATAAAATATTAAATCTGTAAATACATGATTATAAAAATAAATAATACAATAATAATGGCTAACACGTGTATCTATTGCCGCTATAACAAAAAATAAATATAAATAAAATAAAGTTAAAATTAAAGGGGGATAATATACAAGATACGTGTTTTTTTAATATATAGTTAAGAATATTGTACGGTGGTACGGAACTGTTTATGTGCGAGTTCGACTCGCACTTGACCGGTTCTTTCTAGGGTTCCGTAGCCAAATGACAAAAAACGGAAACCTTATGGATTCATCATGTCTGTCTGTCTGTCTGTCTGTCTGTCCGTCCGTATGTCACAGCTACTTTTTCCCGAAACTATAAGAACTATGCTGTTGAAACTTGGTAAGTAGATCTATTCTGTGAACCGCATTAAGATTTTCGCCAAAAATAGAAAAAAAAACAATAAATTTTGGGGGTTCCCCATACTTAGAACTGAAACTATTTTTTTTTTTATCAAACCCATACGTGAGGGGTATCTATGGATAGGTCTTCAAAGATGATATTGAGGTTTCTAATATCATTTTTTTCTAAACTGAATAGTTTGCGCGAGAGACACTTCCAAAGTGGTAAAATGTGTGTCCCTCCCCTGTAACATCTAAAACAAGAGAATGATAAAACTAAAATAAAAATATATGAGGTACATTACTATGTAAACTTCCACCGAAAATTGGTTCGAACGAGAGTTCGTAAGTAGTTTTTTTTTTTTTTAATACGTCATAAATCGTAAACCGCAATTTACCTTTCATTCAATCAACTCAAATGTAAAAATTAAAAAAAATCATTTAATTTCGTAAACATAAACCTTATGCATAAACCGTGAACCATTATTTTCTAATAATAAATCTGTAATAGGTGCCTAAGTAAATAATCATTATAATTCGCACGTTACTTGCTGCTACGGAACCCTTCATGGGCGGGTCCAACTCGCACTTGACCTGTTTTTTTAAACAAACTAAATAGTAGTCATAGCCTATTGGTTCGGCCAAGTCTCAAACCGGTCTAGTCGTATTCAATCGGTGACAATCGGATTGAGGAAGTGGATCAACAAGTGTTCAAAGTTCAATGCAGTGCAATTGCCAATATAAGCTAAAACTGCTATCTACTTTCATATCAGTTTACTTCGGCTGCCCTGGGACCCATAACATTTGAATTCGGTGCATAATGTTTTTCTCGACCATACTATCCAGCCATTTCGGTATATTCCAGTCTCATTTCCTGTACGCCTTTGTACGTGATTAACAATAATACAATTCTATTTTTAACACGCTTTTATTAACTTCACCTGTATGTTTGTAAGCATGTTTGTTTGTAACCGACACCTTTGGACTTGAATTTGACCCACTTCAAACGGTCAGATTTCATTTCCACTTTTTAGACTTATCGAGGACCGATGACAATCCAATAATTTTATAAATTTGTTGATTTGTAGATTTTCAGGACTAAAAAATAGAAAAAAATAGGTTCAAAAATCCAAAAAACACGCTTTAAAAACCAAACTAAAAAAGCAGAAAATAATTTCGAAAAACCGTGGGGTGCTTGATATTAGTTGATTATAAAAATACCTCAAAAAGCACCCCACGCTTTTTTGAAATTATTTTCTGCTTTTTTAGTTTGGTTTTAAAGCGTGTTTTTTAGATTTTTTCATTTATAATTTTTTTCTAATCTTATGTGTGTAACTAGGCTTAAGTCCTTGTCAGTACATGAGACGGGATTAGGGTCAATGCCGACATATCTAGGTCTCATTAGGAATGACAGATGAGAGGGGTTGTAGCTAAATTATAACAGCCAGACGGGTAAATCGATCAGGTTAAGCTACACTTGCTACGGTTGGTTCGTGGATGGGTGACCATCTTTACATATCAAGATCCCTACGTGCCTCGGAAAGCAAATTACGCCGTTGGTCCCGGCTGTCATTCATGGATATTTGGCAATTGTTACGGGTTGTCAGAAGCTCGAAAGTCTGACAACCAGTCTTAACCAAGGGGTAGGTTTAATTGTATTAAACTTAGTTATTGACATGATCTACTCATAACAATAAGTTGCTTTAGGCTTTATTTGGCTTCGACAGTTTCCTTTTTATTTGTCGGTATATTGGTATGGCTAGCTGACAATTTGACTAATTATTTAATTAATATTTTGTGTCTCGTAATGTTGATTACTTTGCCTATGTATGTATAGAATCAAGTCTAGCCGACTAAACAGACAGCTGTGCTGCTGGGGAGTTTGTTCCGCCACTTCTTCTTCCCAGCTAAAGCACTAAGAAGTGGTGAAGGGTGGGCGTTTTGGGGGACTGTCTCATGTACTTTGACGTTCGAAAAGTGCTGATTCTCAGCCTAATTTGAATAAATGACTTTTGATTTTGATTTTGATTTTGATTACCCAGTAACTGGGTTGTGGAAGTCTGATAGGCAGTCGTTTCATGTAAAATACTAGTAGTCAGCTAGATCCGGTTAAGAGTGGAAGCCGACCCCAATATAATAGGGAAAACGGCTAGGCAGATGATTATTAGGTACGACAGAATAACTTAAGACAAGGGCAGCTATTACGTCAAGGTCTTGGTTTGTGTAGAAACGTGTTGACAATACCAAAAAAAATTATGTGTATTAAAATTATAGAAATTTTAATCTCTGAACTCTTGACAACAACAGACTAAACATTCCAACATTACGACCAAAAATGCATTCCTCTAGTACTTATGTTATGTCAATAAAATTATTTAATAAGCTACCGGAACAAATTAAGAATATAAATAAATATAACAGTTTTATTAATACATTAACATTATTTATATTAAGCAAAAACTACTATAATGTAAATGAATACTTAAATGAAAAAATATGATTACAAAATAATAATATTGTTACATAAAATAATAACTATACATGACTGATTTTGATTAACGCTACTCTTACTTTTACAATCTAATTTTTAATTTTATTTTTTCTACTTACTGTATTTTTAGCTAATTTAAATTTTATAATATTATTTAACACTAACGTTAACTTTCTCTAATAACTATAACTATTAATAGGTACCTATTTTATAAGTTCACATAAGAATAGGACTAATATAAGAACTGTAATTTCCATTTTTTTTGTTTTGTTTTTTCTTTGAATTTTAATTAAGTTATTACTATGTTGCTGTGCCTTAACAGGGTCCATAACTGTACTTTAGCTTTAAGCCTTATGTAACATCTGTTATACACATTATGGTATGCAAGTAAATGAAATGAAAAGTTGGAAAAGTCTTCAAAACGTACAAGAAAACATCCCAAGACCTAAAAAAGTATTTTTATATGAAAATAGTTCCACTTTATTACGTAGTAGCCGTCCGTGTCGTGTGTGATAATTTATCGATAGCATAAATACGTTTTGTTACCACAAATGTAAAAAGACTTACCAAGGTGTGCACACGACTTTAAAAACAAGCAACCGAACACAAAACATCCCCTTGACTCAATACGAGTACCTCTCAAATAACAAAGCACATTAACTAAACGAATAAAAATGTTCCTTTTTAAAAGCTCAGCCTCATAACAAGTCATAAACAGGCCATACAAGCCACTTACATAACACACTTCCCATAAATAAAGCACTTTTTCAGGCAAAACTTTCAGTAGGCCATTTCCCATGGGTGTTGGGTCGAACAAGAGAAACGTCTGTGCCCCATTTAGCTCTTCAAAAGTATGTAGCGAGTAGCTCGCTCCCAGTGGAACGAATTAGAAGTAACTGTCGCCGAAAATTGGGGATTGTCATAAAATTCGGGGCTTGACTTTGTGTAGGCTTTAGATTTAAGTTAGTGTGTACATACCTACGTGAATTTTTTTAGAGCTGTCGTTGTGATTTTGCGTGTATGTTGTGGGTATTATTTTGTAATAGTGATTTTGTAGTTTTCGTAAAAGAACTACGCGAACTATTTTAATTTGCAACACTTTGTCTACAGTCATACCTGCACAATGTGAAGAAATTTTATCATCCTGATTCTGATTGTTCTTTACTAAATTTACACACATACTTTTTCCCGTGGGAGTAGGCAGAAACTACGGAACGCCACCTGCTTCGATCCTTTTTTTTTTTTTTTTGTTTTTTTCGGTTGGAAATCATCAAATAACTTCTCCCGCTCTGGGCGGAGCGGGAGGGCGTGTCAGACTTTTACTGACTAAAACCCACCCGTGTTCCCTCAGTTGCCTGTGTGCCAGGGGCGGCGGTATCTCTTTCGAACAACCCGCACCCCTGGCAGGCATCGGCCCTTGCGGGCCCCACCAGTTAGTGCGCGTGTGGAACACAACGCGCCGCGACCCGGGCTTGGTCCTTACCGGACAGCGAGCTATCCATTACTCGCCGTCCGCAAGCCCACCTGCTTCAATCCTTGCATACTCCCTTTGCCTCGTTTAATTTATGTTCATTTTAATCTGTAAAAAAACTACTCCAAAATGTTTGTTTCTTTACCAGAGATAGATAACCACAATAAGGTATTTATTAGTCAATAAAATACTCAAATGGGAGCAATTCGAATAATATCAGAATTGGCAAAAATAAATTTCTATGTATGTTTTCAATCTGTTTCAATCCAATTCGTAAGATATTTCCTCTCATATGTTTTGAACCGTCACAGTGTAAGTTGGCTAGAAATAATTTTCCTCTATCGAAATCCATGAGGAGATCTAAATAAAAAATAAAGAAGGTGTATGAACTTTACAAGCTCCGTAAAGGTACTTACTTATAATAACAAAATACCTGTGTACCAAGAGGAAACTTTCGCGTAAGTCTGTTATTGGCTTAACTTCGTTTACATAAAGACTCAAGTTAAGCTGTGTTTTAACAAAAACAACAACAAAATTCTTTGTCATTTCTTAAGAAAAAGTTGTTTTTTTTTTACTAATTACATTGGGTCTTTTTTAACGTAAGTTACCTGTTGATATGCTTTTAGAATTTGATGGAAACTGATCCAAGATGATACTTTTGCTGTAATTAGGAAGCTCTTATTTATCTAATATTTTCAGGTACCTACGCATAGGTATTTTTTTTAATCACACCACCTCAAAACCGCTACTTTATGTAAATTCTAATATTTGTGAATATTAATTAATTTGTGTATATGCACGTATTAAAGAAAACTGATGTCACCTGGAAGGCAATTACGTCTAGTTAACAGGCTAAGCTCGTTAGCCACGCTAAAATGGAATTGAGCTGGACACATCTGCCGCAAGTCAGCCGACCAATGGGCAAAACTTACGACCCAATGTCTCTCTTATTGGCAAACTAAATCGAGGTAGGCTCAGACGGAGACGGCGCGATGAGCTGACTTCTTAAACAAGAACTAGTCTTTAGCAGCTTTGAACAGGGAGAAGTAGAAAGAGAGTAGGAGGCCTTTGCCGTACTGTGGGATATCATAGGCGTTTAAGCTATATATATATTATTTTTAAATTATATTAATATGGGAAGCAAACATTTTGTAACTTTTTCCTTTTTGACACAGTTAAAATTTATATGGAGAAGAAGTCCAGAAAGCTAATATTTTTGATCTAAATGTATTATGGTTGAATTTCAACCACTTAGCGACAACTAGTAATAATAAATGTGCACGTATTTTATCTGGCTAGTCTAATGCAGAGCCTTGTCAGTTTGGCTTTTCAATTTATGTTTAGGCTTACTACAAAAACTCTGACACAATACCGTGAAAATAGAAACCTTAAAGAAACAGCATCTTCTTTTTACCCATAAAAACCAATGACGGCCTCTCCACTTTTGTCCGTCCATTAAACATTTATCAAAAGTGTTTCACGCCTGCCACGGAATTCTTAAAGACGTCGAAATATTACGATACGGAGTCGAAACCGTCGCTTGTCAACGGCACCATTACTCATAGAAATAAGCAATCATCTAGAGCACCCCTTTTTAATTATGCAAAATCTGTGCCATTCATTAACCCCCCCTTTTCTCCTCCCACTACATCCCCCTCCATTATCTTTGAGGAATGGACAAAATTATTTACTTGGAAATTATGAAAAATATATAAGATAGATTGCGCAATCTGTTTCAATTTTTGCCGAGTGGTGAGCGTTTGCCATTGTTCCGTTGCGTTACGGATTTTAAATTGAACAGGTGAGGGTTGGAGAAGAATTTTTCCGATATTTATCATGCTTAATTTTTGTGAGGAAAAGTTTTTTGGGGGGCTGAAAGTTGACATTATTTTTATGCCAACAAAAACTCCTTAAGTAATAATAGGTATATTTTGTCATTATTAAAGTGGGTAGGTACTTTGTTTCTTGAGTTGTAGAAATAGTAGCATGGATAACTCGTCTGGAATGCTGCTTATAAATACTACAGTGTTACTTCAAACCATTTTGCATTGCTCCAGTTTATTGCCTACGAATTACTAAAATGAGATATTTTTCCCAAGTGACCAACTAATTTTCGCGAATACTGACGATATTTAATATCATCTAAATTCCCCCTTAAACGTGCGCATCCGTCTAGCTAGCAGATGGTCAGCAGAACATCAGGTGTGACGGTGATCAAGCTTATCTTCCACATAAATTCAGCTGTAACTAACTAAATCCTATATTAACAAACAGCGGTCATAAAATATAGATCACAAATTAACTTCACACCAACAAAATATTCTATCACCACCCGATTATCAATTCAACCCGTTAGCTAATGGGATGTCAATATTCATTTAGTGGCTTGGCCACAGTGTGCGCGTGATTTGTCGACCCCCTCACCCCGCCGACGCGCCGAAGGGAGGGGACACGTGGTCCGAATACAAAATCGCGACGAATTTCGCCGACGGCCGCCAATTGATGTCGAAAATCGTTTGTGTTATTAATAATTCGGCATTCGTCTCGTAGATTTTGGTTTTGATTTATATGGTGATGGGTGTGCGTTTGTTTTGTTTTTGTGTTATGACGTGTCTCGGTCAGGAAATCTAAGAGACACGATCATGATTTCCACCTTTAGATGAGCAGAAAAAAGAGCCGTTTACTACTACGTTGTAAAGCCGGTTAAATTGTTTTAGGGTTCTATAAGCTGTAATGCCAATAAACGTTTTTTTCTTTTTCTTTTCTTTCTTTAAATTACTGTCTTCACCAGCAGCCTACTGCTTTTGAAAATCGTGTTTCTTGTTGTTATTTGTTTTAGCATTATTTAATCATCAGTTTTTTTTTAACAATTTTGTAGTATTTTTACCAAAATATCCATCGTACTACCACCAATTCAAAATATATTTTTTTTCTTTATGCAGATTTTTCTCAATACATGGGCGACATGGATATACAAGACTACAAGGCAATGGCCGGTGGAACTGACAGGTAAGTGCTTACTGCCTGCTTCGTAAGTCAAGAGAGTCTTGACTTACGAAGATTAGTATTGTTTATGTATGTAATATTAAATTGTGTTTTTACATATGAATAGAAAATTGTGCTATTTCATTTTTTTCATTCGAAATAAAAAGGAAACATTCATAAATATTACCGAGGTCCATTAAAATGCATAAACTGTCAAAAATTCTATTTATGATGGATACTCCACCATTACATTAAAAGTCTCTTTTGTTCATCCAATACAATACACTTTCTTTGAAGTAAAAACAAAATAATATTCATGATTGAGATGTTGACGTCAATCACAATAAAAATGAAGAATGCACTGCGATGAAATATCAAACGTAGAAAAGTGACAATGAAACTGTCTACAAGAACATTTTAATCAACATGAAAGCTTTTGAAAAAAATATTAAAAACTCTTGAACATATGCTTGTAAAGTCTCAAGGACCCTCCAATCTGCTTCCATTCATTCACTCGGGTCATCCATCTTGTTTTTCTTTTTTTTTGTCGTGTATCCTCGCAGGCTTCGTCAAAGTGCAATATCATCAAATCACTGAAAAAGAAGTTTCATGATTTGAGGGGTGCAGGGGGATGAAATATTACAACGGAAAAGGTTCGTTTTCGAAAGGACGAGTTGGTGGGGCATGTGCCGTTTAGTAAGCGAGCGATAGTGCGAGCTACGTCTAGTCTATACACTCAAATTCCTAATGAATTTCCAAAATACATTATCCAGTAAACTAAAACTTCTCTAAGTCGAGCTTTAATGCAATACTAATTTACTTTTACCGATGGACTTTTTTGAACACTTTAAATCTTTGTAAAACAGGGTAAAAATGTATGACATATAAAGCAACTTAGCAAAGCAAATACCAGTGGTGTAACGTTGAATGTACTACACGTGCTAGAGTAAATTATATAGCTTTTGAATTGTAATAGAATTTATAGTCTCTGTAATGAAAGTCTTCACATGGCTTATCTTTCTACTACAAACTTTGTTAAGTAGATAAATATATAGAAAACTATATTGTGCACTATAAAAAAATAAAATACGAAATTTTGAGAGTAGGTACTGTTTTTTTTTTTGTTGCTGAATGGGCCAGTTCTTGGCCTCGATCACGCCTGGTGGAATGCGATTGATGAGGTCTATATTTTTTTGTTCTCTAATGAATTTAGAGAACAAAAAATCTCTCTCTTGCGAGTTGCTCTGGAAAATATATATCATAGCTTTCAGTACAGCACATACATATCGTTTTTAGTGTCGGCGGCGTCTTGTGCCGAGTCACTCAGGGCGTATTTCATGCTACGTCGACTCACGAAATGATATTGTCGGGAATATGATTCGTGTGTAACAAATGTATTATGTACTTCGGATCTTTGAGGACGTCGGATCGGTTCCCGGACGTTGAATGCAATGTGTTTATTTAATCAATCGTTTGGTTTAAACAGTTTTGTTAGTTGTTCGTGGAACTGTGGAGTTTTGAGCTGTGTTATGGTTCGGGGTACTTCGGATTTTCGTTAATCATATATTCAAACTGAAACTCAAAGCATTTATTTCAAATAAACCAATTACAGGCACTTTTGAATTGTCAAGGTCGGTGAGTTAGAAAGATGAAGCTAGTTGCCCATTCCAAAGCGTAGGTACCTATGGAGAAGAACGGGCAAGCAACTCAATGGACACTCTTTTAAAATCATGGTATTGTTACAAAAAGTTGGTTACATCATTATGTTGAAATTATCAATGTGAGAACGATGTAAAAAGACGTGCATATTAAAGCGTCCGTAATTAACACAAAAATAAAATAACAATTCAGAAATTAAAATAAGCCGTGAGAGCTAGGAGATGACCAGTGCCTTATTGGTATTTGTAGCTGATAAGATTTACTTGCCGTCGGGTGTATGTTTTCAAATATACGTAGCACAACAGATAATAAATATTATGCCTAAATAAACTACGAATAAGGCCTTATAGAAATTATTCGAACGTGCCATATCGCAACTAAAACTCTTAATGTCCTTATCAAAACATAAACCCAGTCTCACATAATGTGTGACTTATAAAATACTGAAACCATTTCAAGATGTTATAAAAGTTTTAGTGTACGTAGCAACTCGTAGCCGCGTAGCTGACGGCCACCATTAGGGCTACGCCGTAGCACGTAGTTGTAGCCTTCGCTAAACATAAAGTAGACTGAGTGAAGATTTTAACCGTTGATGTTGAATCTTGTGATTTTTTACGTTGATTTTTTTAAGGTGTTTTTAAAATATTGATGAAAAAACTTGAATAATAAAATACTTACACTTAGTTTTAGCTTTTTTAGTCTAGATTTCTCCAAAAACATGCTTAAGTAGCAACTTGAGATAATTTGGTTTTGTTCTGTAGATATTATTATGTTCTAAAAAGCAGAGTTTCGAATTTCGTGGCAAGATTAACATTATATACGCTGTACAGGCCAGGGTGTTTGTGCATGTACGTTTCTGCTGAAAAACGAACACTCGATACAGAAGTAATCCTGGTATGTCGTAGGGTGCAGTCACGCGGAATATAATAATTTCACTATCTATGTACATTATTATTTAGTTTTTAGTTATATGACACGTATTAACTTATTTCAATTGTATTTATTACTTTTTTATTTCTGTATCTGTCCGTGACATCACAGCGGGCCCTATCAGAATACCAGCACTGCGACACTTTTTAAATATCGCAGCATCATGCTGAGATAGTGGCCTTTTGGCTTCGTACAAGCCTTTTTTTTTTGTCTAAACCTAATTTTAATTTTATTAAGTACCTAGCGTAGCTTCGCGTAGTAATCTTTTAGTTTTTTAGTGTGTTTCATTGAATTGTGTTGTAGTTATGTTTGTGATATTCCTGTGCGATTCTAATAAATACTTTTTCTTTCTTTATATGTGACATCCACCGAACTGCACTAGGCCCACGTAGTGGATTGTGACGCATTCCCTCTTACAGAGGGGGGGACTGTGTTATAGCAGTAGGCACGTTATAAGCTAATTATGCCTACCAACAACTTTTTTTAGAAAGAGCCTTTGTTCCAGCAGTAATATAATATAGGCTAAGTCATATCATGGATGAAGGAACTGATGGTAGGGTAGGTACTGACGAGCTCGGCCGTGTGTTAACGTGCGACCAGTGTGGCACATCTGCCCTGAGCTCTAATATTATGTTGGTATGTTGTTGATAGGGCATTCAAGTTACAGGCGACCGGTGCAGAACAGTCAATACAATCGAATTATTAGGTTTAACAACGATAGGCACGAGTTATACGAATGAATATGCATGTGCTCTAAAAAAAGCCCCACTTAATGTTACCCACTCATATATTTAACTCGCAATAAAATTGCAAGCTGCTAACATGACATTAAGCAATCCCATTTGTGCTGCCAGCCAGTATCTGTAAATGGCGGTAAATACTGTTTCACTATTAGCAAAAATGTACCATGAGGTGATGCATTTAACGCACTTACTCATCTCGTCAACAATTGCCTTTTATGAGCCGCGACTGCTTGTGACTTACGCCAGATATTAATACTCCGCTCCAATGTAAGTAACTTCATGCGTAAGATCATTGTTCGCTGGCCTATTAATCAGAAATTCCGCTATAACAGTATTTTGTATAAATAGCCATTTGATATTGCATGCAAGGCTCCTTAACGTGACACGTGTCATGTTTATTTAATTTTTACTTCTTATTCTACCGAGAGCACTTTGGTTATAAGAGAGGCTGATACCTATCGTTAGAAAAAAATATCCTACAACGGTCCAATTTGGTCTACTCTTTAATATTTCCTTTCTAATTAACTTACTGTCAAGCCATTATTTAGTGACAACATACTGTCAGATATCTGAGATTCCGGAATATTATTTCTTCCCATTGATAAAATAAACCCTGTACCATTAAAACTTTAAAAGCCAACTCACTCATAAACAAAAATCAAACGCCAGACTTCAAAGAGCCAGACAACTTCTAACTCTAAACTCGAATATAACCATAAGATTGCAAAAGTCTCCTACTAGGCGTCCATCAAGAATAGAAACTATCTTTAGCCAAGCCAAGGCAAGGAAGCAGGTGGATCAATAACCAATCAGCTGCTCTCTACGGCCGCTAGAATTACCTGGGCCCCTGATTAGGTGCCGCGATCTCTGTAACGACAGCAGACGGTCAATAAACTGAAGATGACGCCCCTTCTCTTAATATTTTCTCTCGATAACTATTAGGTGTTAACTTTAACGGTGTTTTGTCGAGCAATGTTTTGACGGGAGAGGGATTTTCTATCTAGTGAAGATTGTTTTCTGGTAGTGATAAGTCAGGTTGATAGGAGTGTGTTGTTGAAAATGGACATCCTAAAGGAGTGTTTAGCTGTTGAAAAAGCTTTGTCAGGATATAACGCAAAAGGCAGTGTTGAGATACTAAATGAAAAAGACTTCCAAGACATGTCTGACTGTTCATATGAATAAGTGCTCGTTATCAATTTTGTCAAGTTCCAAACTGATGATCATTTTTTTCAAGTTGCAAAACTAATGACCAACTTTTTCAAGTTGCCAAACTGAATATAATTTTTTTCAAATCGCCAAACTGATGATAATTTTTTTTAACTTGCCAAACTGATGACCAATTTTTTCAAGTTGCCAAACTGATAACCACTTTTTTCAAGTTGCCAAATTAATGACAAAAAACTTGTTATTACTCTGATTTTCTAGTTGAGATCCAAATAGACTTAGAGAAATTTATGTTATGGTTTCAAAACGTTTGGTAAAATGTATTATTTCGTAGTGTATATGGATTCTATCTGCGTCCGTAACACACAAAGACACTTGTGAAGAAAATCCGCCTCATCATTATCTGAAGCATTCGGGACAGTTTCGAGTAGAATGTCTATCCCACTTGAGTATTAGGTTGTTAGGACCCTCACACATTCATTGGTGTTTCCTTGTGATTGAGATTAAAGAGGTGACGTTTGCTGGTCAATCAAATGTTACGTGTTCCATTATTAATTCAATAGGTAGGACTCATACAAATCGACTATATGTAAGAAAATTAGTAGTTTATCCTACATTTCATAATAAATAGTTGCTCGAACCGTTAACATAGATGCAGTGCTAACAGCATATCATGGTCTTGTGACATCTGTATTAAGAAACGTTATTATATTTTACGGTAATTTCTACAATCAGATAAGCCGCTTTTATAGCGCAAATAAGATCCATCAAAGCCATGTTTGGTCTTACAAGTAACGAACAGTTGGGAACCATACTCAGAAAAATACAAAATTCTGACACTACCGGCTTTGAATATTTATTTTTTTGTCTTATTTGTTAAGAATGCACATTTGACTTCCCCACCTATTAGATACTGTTAAGGCTTCTTCAAACAGCTGCGAAGCGACATTTATAGAACAATTTCTACGAACTTTTCATAGAAATTGTTATACGTGAGCCGTGACGCGCTTTCACGTCGTACCTGTTTGCCTTTAAACGTTACAGGCGGAATGATATGTTACGCGAACGGAGAGCCAAAACAGCCCTCATGTAGAACAGCATATTCTACATAGTTCCCGAAATATAATACGTAAAAAAATCTAAAATCAATTAAAGAGTTATTATCATTTAAATAAATATTAAATTAACACTTTAACATCCTAAATGAATTGTAATCTTTGATACTGTGACATTTAGTGAGACTATGACATCTTAAATAAATTGTGTGTTTATGATATTATTTTTAACTGAGAGACAATTGTAATTATGTCAAAAAACGTCCTAATTATGTAATCAGTCATTAATACTAACCTAATAATCTCTGTCCTCTAATAAATGTTCCTATATACGTAATATTCACACATTAAATTTGGCAGAATGTGATGATACCATCGAATAATCTTAAGACTATAAGTACAACTTTATGACCAATAAATGATTATGACAGAACTTTGCAATGTTTTTTAAATATTTTGCTATGGTAAACAGTTAAATCTTTAATAAATTATGCTCTTGACTCAACAGTCAAGAGCATCATTTATTAAAGACGTAAACGAACAAAAGAATTGAAATAATCTCCATGAGGATCAACATCCTCATTGAGATTATTTCAATTCGTTTAAACCAAATTCACTTTACTCATTTTCTAGTAAAGCACTGGAGGAGTCTAGTTCACTTCTTTCACTCAAGGTATTACGTAGTCGTTGAGGGCACTTGAAAGACAATGCTGGTGATATTTGGTCAAAGTTGTGCAAAGAGAAACTTTAATAACTTTTAAATCAAATCTGGTAGTATCCAAGTTTTTTACTGTAAGCATGTGAATTGCACTGAAGACATTTTAATGGAATCAACACAAAAAATATATGATAAAAACATAACAGCATAAATAACATCATCACGCCTTAATGAAAATCCAACCATAGTGAAAATAAACTACATAATAAAAATCTTAAATCCGTTGAATCACTGATAAACTGATAAGTGTGCACGTGCACTGATTGGACAGGTCAACTCAATCTGTGTGGTTCTTTCCACAAAATACCATTTCAGACACAAATCCACATGGTATTCACATGATCTGACCAAGATTATGTCTGGACTTTAAAAGAGACTGTGACCTCTGAGTTCGTTTCTGCCTTTCTTCTCAGAGTAGTCAGATAGGAAATGCCGGCCTCATTTAGTTTAAAAAAATATGATTGACGTGTAAAAGTGTTTGTACAAACCTACTTAGAGAAATAAAACAAATTATCATTTAAACAACGCACAGCCTAAGCCGCTGGAAGCAAGTTTTTCACAAGAGTACGTCATACAAACAAAATTGGCACTAAAATGTAGGTTGAAAGCTTGTATATATTTTGTCATCTTTGCCAAAGAGAAATCCCCCCGGACCAAGTGTCTGGTTTATTATAAGGAAAAAAACAACTAAACCACGTCTTCACTTTCTACACTAAATCAACAACAAAAATAATTCGATCCAACCAAACTGCCATAGATACAAAAAGTTGTCAGAAACTGCGTCCCCAGAACGAACAGGCGCTCAACATGGCAGACTATTGTTATTCGTTATCGTGACATTTCAATTGAAACTTTCCGTGGAACATTCGAGAAGATGGTTTTATTTGTGGCGGAATAAATTGTCTTTGCTGCATGAGGTTTTAATAAAACATGAGATGAAGATCATTAGTTGGAGACTTATGGTAAATTGGGGCTGAGATGGAATTTTCTTTGGGTAGATTGTAAATTGATGGTTTGGTCAGTTCAATTATTTTAGAGATGTAAACTACCTATAATTATTTACTAAACTAATGAAAACTAGTCTAGTAGTAATTAAAATTACTTCAAAGAAGTGCTCGTTTCTAGTAGTATCAATCTTATAAAATAATAATAAGAAACCTCACTCTACCGATCTGGCCCAAGCAGTTGCTGTGACTCTTTATCACAATTTACTGTCGTACAGAGTGGCAGTGACATCGACACGAAAACTGTAACAATTAATTTATTTAGCACATGATTCTAGACCCCACATAGAAATCTTTCGCCGGTATATAAAAAAAAATCTGCGTTTTCATAGAAAAGTACAAATACCTACTCGGTCAAAATGTGGGGAACAGCACTTTTTTTTTGTTAATAGCCGACATAATTTTTTGACGTAATATTTTGCTGAGAATCATTTTTTGAAACCATGGTGAAAGGTTGCGCGTCAATGTTCCTGCCACGCTGTATGATTTACCTGTAATCTTAAAAGATTTTGATTACGATTTTATGCGAAAGTATCAAATGCAAAGAATATCCAGGGCTGGTCAAACTGTGGGGAACCGGCACGACGCCATGATGGAATTCGCTTGCGCTGATTGTTTCAACTAATTCGTATGAAGGTGTTCAAAGTGACACAAATAGTCACGTACCTTCTTCATGATTACAATAATCAAGAAGCACAGTCGTGTCCAGCATCCCGTGTGAAGTTTGCCGTAGTTTGAACAGTCTTTAAATCCTCAGATAACCATGAAAATAACTTTAAGCTGTATCCAGTTATACTTGGCTGATGACGAGTCATGAAAATAACAAGTATGAATATACTCCTTAAAACGTAACATTATTTACGTAGCTGACAGCCCACGCCTAAAACCACCAACTAATCCAGTATAAAGCCAACGGCTGAAGACTATGGACGTCAATGTTATCTATTATTAAAATCAAGGCATAACCTAAAGCCGGTGTAGGGACAGTTTTCAATTAAGGTCGGTTTGCAGCCCAATGTATAGACAATGTGTTAGGTAAGTAGTGTTTTTGTTTAGGAAAGATAAAGGTGTTAGTTATGTTACGTGTTCTGCGAAGGGGTTAAATCTAATCAGAGTAAACTCAAAAAAACACTGTTGACCGTGTTCCTGTGCACTGGAGAAGTTATATGTATAAATATTTGCTTTGCAAGTTCTACTAGAAAAATATTTTGATTTAATTTAATTTATTTGACATAATTTAGTTTATTTGTTTTAATTTAATTTAATTTGATTTTCATTGATTTCATTTTATTTGACATTACCTATTTTATTTTAGTTTATTTGGTTTAGTTTAATGACATTTGATGTATTTATTTATTTATTTTTTATCTGTAAAATTTGTATTAATTATGTGTGGCAATGGGTGTTATTTACCTGAAATAAATGAATTTATTATTATTATTAAATCTGTTTTATTGGTCGATAGGTGATGAGTTAAAGAATTCAATGGTAATCAAAAAAAAGTCATAAGTAAAAACTTCAAATTTTTGACTTAGCTCCCTTTAGATCTAGGTGTGCGATGTGTAGGCCAGTGTGTCGCGAATTTTCTATCGCCATTGTTACAACGAAAGTGCCCAAATGGTAGTGTTAATTTTTTTGTGGTAGTATAACATCTCGCCTGTATTTTCCAAGGGGATAGGCAGAGTTACACCTATATTATTCATTTCACCAGTTATGTTTAGGTCCCATTTAATAGTGGTGGAGCCAGTTCCTATCAACCAGGCACAAATCTAGACTCCGGGCTGAGAATCAGAAATTCTAAACATGAAGAACCCGAAAACACTTTGTCCGACCCGGAAATCGAACCAAGGACGGACGTGATACTCAGCAGTAACGCTCGGGACCACTGGACCAACGAGGAAGGCTTTTTGTGTTTTTTATATTATTATGTACGTTAATTTATGACGTTTAGAGACCCTAAACGTCATAGAATTTTCGACAAATCTTCTATGCAATGGCCTCTGTAACACCATGAAGCATGAGGCTCCAGGGGCTAGTGCAAATCTTGGTGTTCATTCGATTTATCGAGTCTGGTCAAGCCACGCTGGGATCGGTGCATTACATTACATTACATTACTGATATTAGCCACAATAGAACTATACAAAACATCATACATCTTTCAAAAACATCCAATAGCTAAAAATGAAGATGGGTCATGGTCGCCTTCTTCCTTCATTGATATGAAAGTGACAAAGACGCATAAATAATGTTTTTACAGCATGTATGAATGAACAGTTTAAACAAATCGAGGTATAAGTGATGCAAATAACGAGGTCCTATTGATTACCAATTATTATCATCAACCCGGAGCAGTTTCAAGATGGACTCATTAAATTTACAAAATGCCTCAATTTATTATTAGCGTCGGGAACCCGGAAGTGATTTGTATGATGGCGGTCAAAAGGTTAAAAAGGAGACGATATTGTTGGGAATTTTCCATCTCCGTAATATGCTTAGCATTGGGATAGGTAAATTATTTGTTGCTGTGCATATGGGCGTGATTTTCTGTTTCTTTTGTTGTGCATCAAAAAGGGAAGATTCATATTATTTTCACGTAAAAGACTTATCTTAACTTTGAATTTACTGTTTAATAATTAATTATTTAATTAACTAATTATTTAATTGCTATTTCCAGCTATGATAAAATGAACATCATACTGGTGTGGACGGTATTTTTATTTTGCACATGTATTGTTTTAAATGAACATAACAGGTATTTGATTAGATTCAATAATCATAAACTCATCGTCATCTGCCTAGCTTAGTCTCGACATGTTGGGGATGGCTTCTAGTCTTACTTGGTAGTACCCGCTTGGTAGTAGCCGCTCCATGCAATTCTGGTACTCATCTGCTGGTACAGATGAGTACCAGAATTGCATGGAGCGGCTGCCTAAATGACCTTCAAGACTCAAATATTGGGTAAAACGATACCCCTTGGTAAGACTGGTCAGAAAAGCATTTTTGTCTAAATTGAAATTATACCAATATTCACATTGTTGGTGTAGTAAAGAAACCTTTAACATCACGTGATCATTTAAAATGAAAAGCAGCCATTTATCAGTGGAGCCATAATTATCAGTTTCAATGTCGGGTCGCTCAAAGGTAACATTATGTCGAAATTTTAATTATACTGGAAAACGAGCGCTATTGATTCACTACTCGCCTTGCGTTCAGGGTTGCCATAATTTCTAAAATGAGTCTCTGATTTATTTGAAAATATACTGGCTGCTACCAACGACTTCATTTGCGATCCAAGTAGCCCATGTCCTTTATCAGGTCATGATCTACTGATTTGCCAAATTTCATCCAAATCCGTTCAATCGTTTTAGCCTTATAGCGTAAATTTATGTTATTAGTTTAGACTACAGCCACTCCTTCGCACGGTATTACGACTTGACAAAACAGCGAGAGTTCCTTAATATGTATTTATTTAATCGCACCTAATACTTTATTTCTGTTCGTCAAATCATCACCACATAGTATAAAACAAAGTCGCTTTCTCTGTCCCTATATCCATATGAATGCTTAAATCTTTAAAACTACGCAACGGATTTTGATGCGGGATTTTTAATAGATAGAGTGATTCAAGAGGAAGGTTTATCTGTATAATACACCGACCTCCACGCGGGCGAAGCCGCTGGCAAAAGCTAGTTCATTTATAAATACTAAATAGTTACTTGACTGCCAAACGAAGCGAAAATCGCTGCCTTTACCTTTGCTCGCTCGGCTCGTGCGCTGTTGATCACAGTTCTATTCTACAAATCGCTCATCGTGCCATAGCTTAGTTACTGTGACCAATTCGGCTCGCGCGTGGTGGGTCACTGTTTCAACCTAACTTAACCCGTATGGTTGTAGAAATTAAAGTAAAATACAGGCTAAATTATTCAAAAACGAAGTCCATCATTAGAAGGTCAATATTTTTTTGGAGAATCAGTCAAATATTCTTAACATCTATCGCTGTGTTTCCTGAGCTTTGGAAATGTGAAAGTGTCACAACCCTACGTATGTTTGACGTTGACAGCTTGTAATACATTAATTAAAATGCTGTCGGCTTCGCTTCGATTTTATAGTTTTCTATATATTATACACTAACTTTAATTTTACAGTTTCCTTTGTACATAGTTAATGCACTTGATTGGACATTTTGTGGTCCGGCTGGTTATTATAGAGCGTTGATAGATGCTGCAGAGAATTAGTTATGAAATATTCCAGCAATTGTGCATTGGTTTTGACTAGACTGTGGTTTGGTTAATTTAGAACTTAGTGGTATTTTTTTGAGGGTGGGAAATCATCAAATAACTTGTCCCGCTCTGGGTGGAGCAGGAGGGCGTGTCAGACTATTACTGACTAAAACCCACCCGTGTTGCCTCAGTTGCGTGTGTGCCATGGGCCACTGTACTCTTTCGAACAACCCGCACCCGGCAGGCATCGACCCTTGCGGACCCCACCAGTTGGTGCTGACATCTCTTTAAAGCCGGGTCCAGACGTGTGTAACGTGTAATGTAATTCTGTGTGTGGACGGCACTACGAGCATTACATGTAATGCTAATGTTAATGTCGCCGCAGCCGATCACCTCCACGAGGACACGACGGTGCTCCGCCTAAGCCAGACAGGCAGACCTCCACCGTATGCTCTACCGTTTCCTCAGGGCGATCTACGCAGTGGAAACACCCGGTAGTTTCCCGCCTTATGTGAAACCGGAGTTCCTGGGGAAGTTTTCCGAAACATAGAACTTGATGGGGCAGTTATATTTTGATAGAAAAATAAAAATGATTGAAACAGAAATAACCAACTTTAATTTGTTAAAAATTAAATAAGACAGAACATACTTTGTTCAATCAATTTAAAAACCATAGAGTAAGGGATTGCGTTCAATAAGTTTATTTTATTATCGAAGGGGATCAGTCGTCAGAAATGCTGATTGCTGAAAAATACGTATAGGTACCTACTGTAAATTTCGCATCAAAACCTAAAAATTGGGAGAACTATTGATAAAGAGTGAAAGAGAAACGTGTTTCTGACGTAGTTATGAAACAAAGAAGCCGTGATGAAATGGGGCAATTAGCAGGGCTGTCGTTTGTTGGCAGGCTGAATAAATAATAATGTCTTGCAAAAGTCCCATAGAAAAAAGGAACTATGCTATTCTAGACTGAATGATTGACTTCAGTTCCTGCACATCACAAGTATCTTCTCTGAGTGTCGATGTTCATTAAAATAATAGTAAAATTCCACTCAACACTAAAAAGATAAAAAGCTGCACCAAGTTTATATTGTTGGAATGAATAAAACAGAAGTATTATAGCATTTTGCATTCTTTCGTATTAATGAATCGGATCCCGACTGCATAGTTTTTAATATCTGTAATGAAAGCTGCAAATATGATGAGAGAGAGGTGCGCATTGCGTTCATGGTGGTAACGTTCGGGTCAGGACACAGACAGGAAGATAGCGGAATGTAAATTATATATACCCATCATAATTGCTATCGTGACACGTCTGTGACGCATTTTTGAAGTGAATATTTCTTTAGGTGCATTGAACATTTTTTTGGTGAACAGTAATCATGCAACTCGCCTCATCGACACAAAACGCTTTCCAGCGAGCACACGCATAGTCGCTCGTTGATGTCTTTTACACGTAATTGTTCAAGTTTTCACTTCTGTCGGCAGTGGTTTTTATGCATAAAACCGAATTGAACCAGTTGATAGAAAAATAGATGAGATATTATTGTTTACGTTATATCAGAAGAGGCTTTTGTAAAGCCACTTCTTTTTAATCACATTGGAGAAACTAGTGCTAGTGTTTTATCTGCACCGTAATCATCATCCGCCTACAGTAGTCCCCTGCTGGACTTAGGCCTCTCCGATCGCAGACCATTCAGCTCGATTCTCGGTATCTCTCATTTAGCTGCTACCAGCCACCCATCGCTCCCTGCACCATACTGTGCGGCATCAAAGTTCAAATGTGTTGTATGAAATATTTCCTATCGCAGAGCAGAGGCCTGTGTTTAAGCAGAGATTACGTTGTAGGCTGATTATGGCAAAGAGTTTCATCTGGATTGAATTATTATTTTATTCAACCCAGAGACTGTCGCGTTACCTAGTCATATGACAGTTTTTTTTTTGAGGGTGGGAAATCATCAAATAATTTCTCCCACTCTGGGTGGAGCAGGAGGGCGTGTCAGACTTTTACTGACTAAAACCCATCCGTGTTTACTCAGTTGCCTGTACGCCAGGGGTCACAGTATCTCTTTCGAACAACCCGCACCCCTAGCAGGCATCGGCCCTTGCGGATCTCACCAGTTGGTGCTGATATCACTTTGAGGCGCGCGTGGGTCACAACGCTCCGTCGACCCAGGATTGGTCCTTACCGGACAGTGAGCTACCCATTACTCGCCGTTCCACAAGCCCACGCCTACGGTGGCCGGGAATCAGCCTAGGATTCCCGACGCCCAGGGCAACTCCTACGGGCCGTGAGGGCGCATATACTGCCTCTCGCTCACGTGCGCCGCCTCGTCGTCATATGACAGGTGAAAAAGTAATTGGCGACGCAGTGGCCGAGTGCTATAAATCTTCCCCGTTAAACGCTATCGCACCCTCTCCACTACCCACCGTCGCAAGGTCTACCACATTTCATTCCCACTGCGATACGAAAGTGCGACGTTCGGTGCATTAGTAAATTACTCACGTACGTACGTAAAGTCCGTACTTTTCAAAACTTGGAATTTGTCGCTAGATCGTACAACACTCTGGCAACTAATTTGTTTAATTAGAATTCGGCTGGCTGTTAGATTAGACTGTTGTTTTGCAAATTTTCCCTAATTCAATTTTGCAGGAGATATTTTTGTCTGCGTTTCGGGCGTGATGATGTTTCGCAGTTTTTCGAGGCTTGGGGCGAGTAAATTAGTTGTTATACCAAAGTATTTTTTGAACAGCACCCTAGGTGTTAAAGGTATCGTGTTGATAATTATATAAGTACCCAAGCATTTGCGTATATTTTTTTATATCATCATCAGATTGACCCGTTTTGCAAACATGTTGATTCTGATTGTTGTCTTTCAAAAAAATGTAGCAGGTGTTCACGATCCAGTCCAGCAAGGAATCGGCTGGGTTTACAGTCAAGGAGAAAGAGTAAAGTTTTACGAGCCACCTCGAATATCCATCGGGAACAGGAACCCGAAAAATGTGGATTATAGACGACACACGATGCTTTGTATGATTGAATTTACTGACTTACGAGTTGGAGGTCGAAGGTTCAAACACAGACAGGCGTTTCATTTTATGCATTTAATTTCATCAACACTGCTCCCCCATATCGGTAAACGAAAACATCATGAGAAAATCGGCGTGTCCTAGAACAAAAAATTCGAAAACATGTGACATTTACCAACCGGCACTGGACCCGCGTGGTAGATTGTACCCCACTATACCTCACTAGTTTTCGGAGAGAGGAGGCCTGTTTCCCAGAAGTGAGAACATTATAGACTAATAGATAAATCTCTTCCGAGTGATGTGTTTGTTTCAATTCGTTCTAGTATCAATGTATTAAAAATTCTCATAACTTCCGAACATGTAGAGATAGGATTTAAAAACCCTTCCAGTATCGTTTGATATCATCCAAAGAAGCCCTGCTCTTGGTATTTATATACCCTTTCCGTTACACATTGTATATGGCAGTCAGCTGATTTTCGTCAGGATATTTATTGCCTTGTATTCTGTGTAATCTGGAGACAAAAACCAATCAACAACCGCGAACCATTGAGCAAGACATACTTACAGGCCAAAACACATAAAGGCCTAGCTCAGGATGTGCCCCCAGCAATATATGTAAGCATGAACTGAACCCTAAACTCATAGTTCAACAAACAGCAAGTCAGTTCTTCATCATACACAAATGCATCGTCACGTTTCAGCTACAGTGCAGTACATGTAAACGCTAAAAAAGTAAGCGTGCAATAAAGTGGCAAGTTAATATATCACTTTAGTAGTAACAGGTGGGAAAAATAAATAACTCGCTCGCCCTGTTGACTCTTGCAATTTGCGAGGGTTGATAAGCTACTGAGATACACTATTTATATTTTCGGATCAAATGGGATGATTGTGTAGGCAGTACATGGAACTTATTTAAGCTTGGTTTGATTTTGAAGACTGATAGGAAAGTTGGTTACATTACTAACTTAGCTAAACATATCTATCATCCTACTGTCCTACTTAATATTATATATGTGAAAGTTTGTATAGTGTTAGATGTTTGGATATTTCGATTTTTGATGTTTGGTACTAGTCGGTTGATCGGATTTGGAAGAAATTTGGCACACAGATATTTTATAACCTGCAATAATACATAAGTAGGATACTTTTTATCCCGATTGTAAGTTCCCGTGAGATAATTTTCGACCTCCACGCGGACGAAGCCTCTGACAAAAACTTTTGGCAAAGATTTTTGTATGAACTAAAAACCAAATAAAATTTTCACAGGACTACATCTTTCAGGGCAGCTAGTTTGTTATAGAAGTAGATTTTAAAAGAAAAGCCAAGGTTCTCAATAGGCGTATTAGGGTAATAAATATTTCGCAGTCTACACGCATTTTAGTAAGTAATTCGCAACTATAGTAAATTAAAAACCAACAACCTTGGCAAAGCTGATATTAGAAAGAAATAAAAAGCCCCAAGAGCATACTCAACGAAAACGTATAGTAGGCATCAACGTGCCATTGTTTTACTTACAGAAAACACATTCGCGTGTTAAAATAAGCAACGCTGGTAAAAGGCATTACCTATAGTAATACGTTACCTTAACGACAGCCGCAGGGAACGTAAACCTGCGGGATACATTCGCGGTGTGGCCTAAGTAATGGAATAAAAACATAAAGAGCATTAGAGTGAGCCGTGCGAAGGACGCAAGATAATACAGTGGGTACCCGACCTTATCGACCCAGGTTAGCACCCAAGTGATGGTTGATACGGTAAAAAACCTCGGCTGAAATATTACACAACCCTTTTTTTGTTTCTGCTTCAGGTACCACGAAGTTAACTGACAAGATTTTATTCGTGTTTTTTAAAGGGTTCTCGTGAGTGATTTAGAGGAGTTGAAGATAGGCATGCATTTTGAGTAGGTACTTTACAGTCGTTCTTAAGATAAGGTACCTTAAAAACCGTATAACAATTAGGTTAAGAAATATTAAGCGTTCATTCAATAACATTTTTGTTGCTCCATTACGTCGAAGCTACGAATCTGTACGAATCTTAGTCAGAGTTTCCCCAGGGGTAACTTAGACGGACAGGCTTTATTACCTTCAATCACGAGGACGAAGAAATAAAAGAAGAAAACAAAAAAAAACAGGGAATAACGAAAAGTAATTTTGGTAAAGATAAACATTTTCAAACTTTTCTTTGGTTCACCCAAGTAAGCGTTACGTTTAAAAAAAATACATTACATAATGCAATTGACGATGATGAATGCAATTTCGCCAAGCAAATTACCCTTTGCGATTAATTCAAAACTTGAATTTTAATTTAATAATACACTGCACATTATACTCACTATCTTTTCAGTCTCAGCTTAAAATAAACATGCCTGTTTCAACCCGATTCCTGCAATCAAAAGGTTTAATTCTAACCTGCCCATAATAAGTTATTGATGAGAGAACCCCATTCGAAAGATTAGTGCCAGACAAAAGTTTCTCCTACACCAGCCGCTTTTTTTTTTCAACCTATTTGGTTTTTCAACTCGGTCGGTTTTTAATCAGCTGACGTTGGAAAATGTCCAGTTTGCCAGTTATTGGAGAGAGTTTTTAATCAGAAGTTTGGCATGTGTGCCCCTGGAATTAAATCGATAGACATTTTGAGCATATTAAAACGTTTCATTAACGTTTTGTGTTGGTAGCTAGATATAGATATATTATTTATATATTTTCTTAATACGTGAAGCAAAAACTTTGTACCCCGCTTATTACAAAAATTACGAGGATGGAAGAGTAAAGATTTGGCACAGTTTATAATTATGAAGAGTGCAGAAAGCTAATATTTTTAAAGAATTCAAACTTAAAATTTTAATGACTCATGGGCGAATCTCGACCATTGGGCGCCACTAGTATTCTTTCATCGTCTTTAGTGCTTCATGTGTACCTAGATAATTGTAGATCAATTCATTTGCATAAATAAAGATCAATGAAATATGAACATTGGAGTGATTTTCTATTAGTTTAGTCTTCTACTATGTGATCAAACTGTATGTTTCAGAAGTCTTTCGCTTGTGAAATCTATTTTTGGCTATTGAAAGAGCTTCCCGAGCTTGAAATTATAACTTACAATTTCATTTCTTGTTACCAATTCAAACGTTTCTTAAGTCTCAATGGTGTACCAAACGAAGCTAGATACAAGTCGGTTACCTGTCGAAACTCAGTAACAGTCCATCTAAATATCAAATTCAAACAATTGATCCTCGAACTAACAATGAAATATAATTACACGAAATTCGGAAGTTTGTTACAATACTACCTATTTACTTGGGTAAAGTCTACGCCACACTGCAGGCAAAGTCGTGAGATATATATCTCTAATAATGGAGTGCATCAAATTACCTTCACAAGTAACGATACCTAATGGTACGTCCAGGGCACACCCTAAACACTACACGCTGGTACCACTTTGCGGATGTCTAATATTTTTACCACGACATGAACTTTACTTTTTAGTGCCGATAAGAGTAAAGATGTTGATGTTGAGCAGTGGTGACCCACTGGTAATGACCGTGACTTATGAGTTGTTGGTCGAAGGTTTAATTGAACTAGGACACGCGCTGTACTTTGCATAAATTATTTCATCACAACTGTGAAGGAAAAGATCGCGAGGAAACTGGCATATCCTAGAACCAACAATTTGAAGACATGTGTTATCTACCAACCCGCACTGGGCCCGGGTGGTGGACTACGTCCACTCCTCTTTTACCGAAATAAGGCTTGTGTCCCAGAAGCGGAAAAATATAGGATGATTATGACTATAAAATAACTAGATCCTCTATTTTTCTGTTACATTTTTGCGCTTTCCAAATATTTTTTGAAACACACACACACACAAACACACACACACACACAAACACACACACAAACACACACACACACAAACACACACACACATTCACAAACAACACTCATGCACTTCTACAATTTCTACCATACCACAGGAAACACAATTGGCAGGATAGTTACCTACATTTATGAGAGCAGGTTATATACATGATATTATCAAATTTCGCGCTACTCACAGTTCACAACGCTTGCGCACCGTTTCCAGTGTGCCAAGAGCCTTAAAGGACTTCCATTATACAATGGAAAAGGCAAAACTGGTCACCGCTGCCGTGAACCATTTGTTACTGTCTTGAAGATATTGAATTCTCAATAACATAAATAGGTGCATTAGCCGTTATGTCCGTCTCAAGGCACACCTGGGGCAGGACTAAATAATTGGCGAGTGTTTGATTTGTTTCGAGTACATTGCGTAGCCGGTTTATAGATAGGATCAACTTTGCATTGGTTGTCGATCAATTAAAAGGGTAATCTCTCGTAATTTTCAACGACATTTTGGTATAGTTAGTTGCCAAGACGGCATATTTATCTCAAAGTTTATTAGATTTTACAAAAATGATGTTTTAAAATTGACAAAATGAAGATTTGTTTAAACTAACAGAAACGTAATAGCTTTCTTACAAGTCCACAAATTTTAAGTTTATACAGAGATTTTTAAGCCAAAAAGATTAAGAGAATCGTTTCTTAATTCATATTAAAATCATAAAAAAGACATTTAAAGAACAAAGATTTATCAACTTTTAAACTTCCAAGACAAATCTTAAAAAAACAACAAACCTTTTTCATACCTTTCCAATTTTCCTCCACTTATACTCAAGAAAATCATAAACCGTATCACACGAATGCTACTTTAGCATTCCTGTCACGAACCTCAGTACTCAAGGGGCAATGTATATCAAGCTTGTAGTAATCACCGTAATGCCTCATTACTCGAGGGGCTCTATATTGAAATATGATAGGGTCCCAGCTGTGCGGTCCCCCTGCACTAATTCAGGCGTTTAATCGACCGGTGAATGTCGTGAAGTCTCCTGGGTTTGGACGCTTGAAAGTGTGATTGACTAGTAATGCAATTTTTTTTTTTGTGAATTTCTGTCGCAAAGATTTTGTTAATAATCATTATCAGCAGCCTATAGCAGTCATACATAGACATTGGCCTTTCCAATTGCACGCCATTCAGCTTAATTCTCAGCAACTCTCATCCAGCTGCTACCAACCATCCTGTAAAGATCGTCGCTTCACCTAGCCTGAGGGTACACGTCTACCTCAACGGTCATCGGCTCTACAGCTAATGTGGCCGGCCGATTGCCATTTCAGCTTGTTAATTCTGTGAGCTATGTCAACAAGTTTGGTTCTCAGTCAGATCACCTCATTCTGGATGCTATCCCTCAGAGATACTCCGAGCAATATTATGTTCGTAGAAACGCAAAAATCTGACAAACCAGTCTTACCAAAATCAAAAGTCATTTATCCAAACTAGGCCGAGAGAATTTTTGAACGTCAAAATTACGTAAGCCAGTCCCCCAAAAGCCTTTCACTAGTTCCTAGTGCTTTAGCTGGGAATAAGAAGTGGCGCATCATTATATTTAGTATTACCTAGTAACTGGGCTGTGGAGGTCAGGTAAGCAGTTTATCATCATCATTATATCAGCCGAAAGACGTCCACTGCTGGACATAAGCCTCCCCCAAAAGGGGGTATTTGCCATAATCGCCACGCTTGGTAGACGAGTTGGCGATCGCAGTATGGTGGTCAAATGCATAGAGAACGCTGCTGCCCATTCTCTAGTGAGTCCCTTAGTCGCCTTCTACGACACCCACGGGAAGAAATGGGATGGTGCTATTCTTTTACGTCCGGCACCACACGGAACTCCAGGTACGCAGTTGCTCCATGTAAAATGCTGGCATTCAGTTGCACTCAACTAGACTGGAAGCCGGTCCGTAGATAGTTTGGAGAAGGCAACGCAGATTGATTGATGCTAGTTAAGTTTTCAGTTAGTTATAAACTGAACGTGGTTTTGTTGGTGAAAGTAAGCCCAAAGTATTTATAGATCTGACTAAGAGTTAAGTGGCAGTGAACAGATGGTCGATGGGGCCGAAGGGTTCTGGAGTGGCGACCGCGTAGCGTTGAAAGGCCTCCCACAAAATGGAAAGATGACCTTGTGAAGGCCGCAGGAATCCGCTGCGGGAAGCACTTAACCGGTGGAAGTGGAGGAGCTTGATGGAGGCATAAATCCAGCAGTTAACGTCATTTGGCTGAAATGATGATGATGACTAAGAGTCGAATTGTCTTCGGCGAAACTTCGTATTAATTAGGTACTTAATGATTGCTGTATTGTATTACACTGGCGTGGTATACCAGTGGTCGCAAGCGCTACTTCTGAACATCAATTTCTGGTTTCATTTCCGCCAAATTAGCGGTCAGGCAAAGTGCTATTGGGTTTTTCCATCAAGAATTTCTCTGTAGTAGCCCGGAGTGTGGATTTGTGCCCTGATCGCGACGATAGATCGTGGTGGAACAAAATGAAAGGTTGAGTGGACTGTATAGTATGTATAATGATTAATTAGAATTGAGTTATAAACGGTTTAAAATGGTCAGTTTAAGATAGAAACAAGATAATATGATCGTTAAGAAGCGTAAGCGCAGCCGTGCGTGGAGGCGTGCAACAGCTGACTGGTGTGTCGCGGCCCGCGACTCGCGGGAGACCGCGCTCGGACGTCGGCCGGCAGACGAGCCGCTGTCCCCGCACCCCTCTTTCACTGCCGCTGGCGCGCGACGATGTTGAGATGGTGGACTCAACATGCCCAGTTGATGGCAATAGGCTTGCCCCCCTATTTCATTATACTTAAACAGAACTGGCGAAATATGGGTGCACTATACGTAGGGTAGGGCTCTGCGTCATCCTTTGGGAATACCTGCAGTCATAATGTTTTGTGTTTATTTTACTTTCAGTATCTATAACAGATCAAAAGTATTTTTAATATCTTCATCCATAATTTTCCTTCGTTTCCCAAATCGAATTGTGTTCTCCATCACATAATTCAATAAAATTATAATCGTATCATCTTTGTATCTGTTGCAAAATTCATAAGATACGTAGTACAGTTTGATTCACCGCAGTCTATCAGAGGTACAGTCAGCTTCAAAAATATGTCCCTTAAATAGACAAGGAATAATTTTAATTGTTAACAATCTTTGTTCCTTATTATTGTAGGAATATGTAGCTACAAAATGTGTTACACATTGGGTACTTAATTTTAGATACCACATTTAACACAATAATTATGATGAAACAAAATATTTAAGACAATAAAATAAATCCTTGGCTATGTATATTGTATCGGTAAATCTTTTTGAGGTTGATTGTACCTACCGAATCTCCGTCAAAACAGACCTCAATCAGGGCCATGATTGTATAAATTCTGATTACAACCTCCGTCACTAGAATACGAAATTTCCAAAACACGGGATCAAAGTGTTTCGTGTTATTTTTTTAGCGAGAAAGGTGTGTACATTAACAATATTCCATCAATTTAGCAATAATAAGTTTCGTCAAAGAGATTTTTTGGATTTGGGGCAGGAACGAACTGGATGGGTTTTTATATTGGGATTTTCTTCCTTATTTTTACTTAAGTCAACACTTGGCTTGATTTCATAAACCGACCAGAGTCGAACTTGAATACGTACTTTCAACCTTATTTAAACATAACATAGGTATATATTTACAAAACAAACAACATGGACGCTAGTTTGCTGAATTTTGTGGCTTTGCCTTTTCTAGACAGCAGGTAAATATTATCCTACTAATATTGTTAACGCGAAAGTTTGTATTTTTATATGTTTCGATGTTTGTTACTCAATCATGCAAGAATGGCTGAGCAGGTTTGGATTTAACTTGGCACAGAGATAGTTTATAATCTGAATTAACACATAGGATACTTTTAATTTAGAGATGGGTCGACTATGACTTTGGCCGACTAGCCGACTAGTCGGCTGCAAGATGGCCGACTAGTCGGTCAAGCCGATCATAGCTTTCGGTTGAGTTCGGGTGACATTAGCAATGTTCGTGACTACGCTTTCGGCGCCCGGCGACCAGGTGGAATTGTCGGGACATGTTTTTGTTTACTTTGCATTTATTCTATCATTGTTTATGTGCGAGCCAGCCTTTCTTCCTATCCTAATTTCCTATCCTATTCTAGATTATACTGAAAGTAAACTCTAAAACTGATTCTATAATAAACATAATAACAGTAAAGAATTCAATTTCATTTCAATCAACTTCTTTTAATATTGTACTCGTATTAATATTAATACGAGTAAAAATGGGCCGGCTAGTCAGTGTTTTTAGCCGACCAGTCGCTGACTAATCGCCGACTACAAATATGGCCGACTATCCGGTACATCACTACTTTTAATAATAATGTACATAATGTTCCCGAGGCATAATTTTCGACCACCACGCGGGTGAAAACACATGTAAACGCTAGTGTTATATCATTTGTGTCAAACAAACTCAAACCAAATCTCCATAACGAAATACCCACATATTTTTCATACCTTCAGATTCTTTATGAGATCTGTTCCACATACGAGAGTACTAATCCTAGTAGAATTCCCATCAAATGCTGAATCATGATTATAATGTACTGAAGCTCTCAAGAGATGCTCACTGACACATTTCACGTCGTGCGTTAGCCATGTATTTGTCATGATGGAAAAATATGCCTTCTCTTTATTATTTTTTTATGTTATCCTTATGAGTAGCAGAGTAGCATTTGGGTGTTACGTAATTTTTATATGACACTGTTTTTCCCTGACGGGACGAGTATGAGCTAAAATATTGAGGCCACTTTATTCCTGCCATATCTACTTTACAGTGTAAGTACGAGCATGTGAGATTTTTAGGCTGAATTGCTTGTTGATCTGCTTAATCTATTCGTCTATGGCAGGGCTTTCTTTCACAATAACTTCTTTTTTTAACCCACTAGAATCATTCCTAAATTATGTATTGATAAATTAGCAAACGACGCCACGGTTAGCGCAGTGTTTAAGCGATTGATTGCTGCGCTGCGTGTCGCCGGTTTGATTCCCGCACGGAAAAAAAAATTGTATGACCTACAATTAGTTGTTCCAGGTCTGGCTGTTTGTGTATATGAGTTTAAATGTTTGTAAACGCTCCCACAATACTGGAGAAATTCCTTGTGAGGGCCAACGTTACACCATCGCTTCATCGTTTTATGAGTAAAATGTTAAATGACACTTGCACCGCTTTTAGTATGTAGCACTTATACCTGATTGTAAGTTGGAATTACAGCCACGGCTAATGACACAGGTTTTACAACTTATTTTAAAACTAATGTAGTCCACAAAACACGTTTCACATCTTTGTGTAAACGCATAGTTACAATGACAACATAAATGCTTGACGTAAACTCTATACTAACACTATTCGAGCTTGAAAAACTCAGAAGTAATACTTTTCCCTAACAATATTTCACGTGAAACTTAAAACTAAATCTGTTCGTTTTAACGATCTGCACGTCGAGCGACGAGCGGGCAGACGCGTCTTCTCCACAAAATTTACATAAATCAATTTCAATACAAACACCTCTTAGTGAACTCTGTCCGCGGTCTTCATAAAAGTGTGGTGCCAGTTCTTGGCAGAATAGTGTAGAAATACAATAATAATATTTATACTTCTGCAAATCTCATAAAATTGAGACTGTTGGAGAGTTGTTTCGTTGTCTGTCACATACCATTCTTGATGAAATCAATGCCTATTCTTTACCTAAACAAAAACGTTAGGCTATACGTGTAAGTAGGCAGATAACAGCTAGTGAACGCATTGCAAGCTCAATTGTTTTTGAGCTTTTACGTACAAATTAGCAGTGCATTGAGTTGTGTGGAAGTGAAAGGATCATAATACTAAATGCTCAAATCAAATCTCAAATCTCAAATCTTTATTGCATTCCATAATGTATACAGGTGGTGGGTATTAACATATGTGGAAACAATTATGGACCCTGTAGGGCACAGCAACATTTTAAATTCTAATTAGAATAGAGGAAGAGCGCTTTAATTATTTTCTTATAATTCTTCTATTCTTAATATTGGTCTGTATTTTGAACACTGATATATTAAATTGTATATTATTATTGTTAGTTATGTATTTATTTACATATTTCTTATTATAATTCGTATATTTAGTTTCTATATTTTAATAAGAATTTTATTTTTATTTTAGTCATGTTTATATTATTTAATTATTATTATTCGTTTATTCATTTTATACCTTATTTACTACATTTTTAAATATTTTTTACATTTTTAAATATTTTTATTATTACTATTAATTAATTTATTATTGACATTATTGCGCTATATTATATTATACCTAATTATTATATGTCATGTGTGTGTGTATTATTATTGAATTTATCAGATAGATATTCGTCTATTGTGTAATAGCATTTATTTATTAAGAATTTTTTTAACTTATTTAAGAATATATTTATTTTGTTTTCTTGTTTTATACTTTCTGGTAATTTATTATATATTTTTACAGACGTAGAATATGGACTAGAAGAATGCAATTTAAGGCGGGATGCTTCTAACATATTTTATTACAAGCTTTTATTTAACTTGCAATGTTTGTTCGGGTGGACTCATGCAACTCAATTTCTGAAGCAGATGTCTTTAACCGATTGAGCTGAAATTTTGCATGCATATGTATATCGCGTGACATTATAATACTATGATGACATGGAGCTGATCTGATGCTGGAGCTGGAAGGTGGTGGGTGGCTATAGAAACTCCGCAATAAAACAACACCATCCCATCGAGTTTGGGCTCGTTTGATTGCAATAGACGATGATTGATTGACTGACGAGTATTTTGATCCTACATGGTAACCAGTGTCTGATGCTGGAGCTGAAAGGTGGCCATAGATACATAACACTTTGAGTGCTCAAAACAACACATATGTGTGGATTCTACGAATTATTACGAACTACATAACGGAAAAACGCTGCTACGGCGTAAAAAGATAAAAATTAAATTATATTTTTTTTTGAAAAGAAGCTTGTATTATTACTTGTTAGTAAAACGAACTAAAAAGTTAAAAACAATTTAATCTCAATTATTTAAATAAAAGCGTGTTGTCGTTTTCTAAAAATGAAACCTAGCTAGATCGATCTATCGCCCCTGAATCCCCCTGCATACTAAATTTCATGAAAATCGTTGGAGCCGTTTCCGAGATTCAGATTATATGTATACATATATGTATAATATATTACAAGAATAGCTCGTTGAAAGGTATTAGATACAGTAGCTGTATTCATCGTCCTTTTATATCGTCTTCTTCATATATTTTGATGTCAGGTTAACATAAAATATGAATAAGAATCATATTTTCTTCTTCCCCGCTGTCACAACAACCGCACCCAACTCCGTGACTTGGATGGCGAACGGGCCGCGGTTACTGGGCGACAGTTGGAACGCAGTTATACTGATCAAATTGAGTCAGTTGCTCCTGGAGTAACGCCGATGTAGGGTGTGGCGCGATTTATATCGTAGACATTCGCAGATGCTGTTGAGTTCCACTGCTTTGGGCGACAGGTGCGTTTAGAGATCGTTATTTGTATACCTATAGGAAGAGTTTATTAATGGCGTAATGAATTGAAATATTTATATAAATCTTCAAGTGTCAAGTAACTAACACACTTTTCTATTGTTATCAGACCCAATGAGTCTGCCTGTAGATCTTTTAAGACTACACGTCAATATTTTAAAAACTAGATGGCGCTGGTATTTCCCAGCTGGCTGATCCCTGAGGTTTCGGATAAACCGGGAGGAAACGCTCGGGTGTTTCCACTGCGTAGATCGCTCTGAAGACACGACGTAGCATACGGTGGAGGTCCTTTCCTGGAAGGGAAGCAACGTGCCTACTGTTCAGCATTTAGATGTTCTACCCTAAAATATGGTTCACAGTTATGGTTCCAGATTAATAACAAAACGAACTCGTATATTTTCCACACAGAATCCACTCAAATGTTCTGGCAGATATTTTGCATACAAATGATAGTTTGCGCCATTGACACACAAAAACAGTCAATCATCCACAGCGGCCAGTTTGATCTAGTTTGAATAAAAATCTATCTGGATATCTGGCAATGGATAGTAGTAGGCCAAAAATAGACGGCGCTTTTTTAGTTGTTATTAATGCTCAAAAGACTTTTTAAACTGTTACAATTCGTAACAACTAGATATAAAAACTACTTTTGTTTTGTAACTTTTGAAACAGTAAAAAGTGTTTACATTGGCGCTATTATTTCAGTCAGTGTATATTCTTGTCTCATATGGTTGATTTGTTAAGCTCGACATCATTTTTGAGCCACTAAAACATGACTCCAATAATTTCCAGAAATCTTTTCTCATGAACATTTTATTTCTAAAAGTACTAGCTTAACGGGTGCATTTGACTCTCCCTGAACATTTTTCTCACATTTAGCAACAAAGGAGAAGACAGGAAGCTTGTCAAGAACAGGTGACTAGACTACCGTATTCATAATTTGAACAAAACTTTGCTTCACAAAAAATATTTCACTTTGATTTATTTGTCGCAGAGAGAGAGGTTCACTCGTTTATGTACCTCGCTTTGCCAGGAGACTAGAACATCCTTTTTTTTGGGGTTCCTTCCTTTCAGGAAAAGCATCCTTAAATTTTACTGCTTTTCCATCCTATGTATTACAAAAATACTGCAACAAATCGTTGTAACATTTCAACTTTTTCCAAAAACATCTGAAATGTGTAAGTAGAAGCTTTGCATTTATTATTATGAAAACAAATAAATGTCGTTGATTTTTATCTTGCTCTTTCGATTTAAATTACAGACCGGAATTTTTTAACTCAGTGTTGGACTGACTGCCTCTAGTAGATTTTTATATAGAATATTCTGAATTATCAGCCACGGTTGGAATTTTCCCCGATACTGGGAACAGTAATAAAAAGATACTTTTCAATTTGCCTTTAAGGTAACTTTTTCCCCGTAAAAGACATTTTGAGCACAACCTAAGCTTCATAATACTTGACGATATTTTTAGGCCTAAAAGGAAAGCCCTCAAAACACTTATTATAACCACAAAAAACAAGATTTTCGTTTTCATAAGACTCTTTTCTTCACTTCTTCCGTGGAGTGTTTTATCATATTTTCTTAAAGCCTTGTTATATTTCTAGAGAACTTGTTGCTAGTAAAGCGCGGGTTTCATGGGACCTTGGGAGCAGGTAAAGCCCAAAGCATCGTCTCCCGAATGACGTGACCTTTTACTTCAGCGGATTTTTCACTTCTACGTATGTTTATGAATGTTTTAGGCTTCTTTTTGAAGTTAATTTTGTATCTGAAATATGGATTTAGTGTTTGATAGGAAAATATTGACAGATAATTGGTTTCAACGACTCCATAATCCTTTTACGCAAGCATAAAGTTTCATTCAATAATTTCTCGTTTTATAACAAATTAAATTATATTCCAATCTGTCTGTTCAGTAATGTGGGAAAATTACTTTGATTGAAATACTTTTATAATTACATTTTTAAACTTATTTATTTTACAAAACCAGACTCGTCCAATTCGCAGCCCCAGCTAAGATATTAATCCGACCCACGTTAAAACCTAAATTGATACCTATTTCAATGTCAAAAGCAGGACCACAATCTCGGCTGTCCATCCCACTGATGGGCATAGGCTAGGCCCGATAAACAAAAGCCCCCGTATCCAATCAGAAAGTTTCGTGAAATAAATGTTGGTTTCGCATGAAGTTTAATGGACAAAACCCTATTGTTTTATATTTATGTATTGCCTTCCAAGGCTAAAGGGCTCCGTAATTTAGCCCACCCTAAGGGACGGAACAAAACATTCAGGTTGAGAGTGAACGGAATTTACCTGGGCGTTCTTACGTATAGGTAAGGTTGGGGTCGAAAGTGCTAGAGTTTATTCTCTTTTTGAGCTTTTAAAATGATTTTCTTCAGAAAGCATGAATAATCTTTAGAGCGCAGTGGTGGCCCATTGGTATCAGTCCCAACATGCGAATTATAGGCCGTGAGTTCAAACCTAGGAAGACACTTTATTGTGTGTAGTTGATTTCATGACCATTGCTCTTAAAACAGTGAAGGAAAATATCGTGAGGAAACCGGCATCTGAATTTGAAGACATGTGACATCCACCAATCCGCACTGGAACCGCGTGAGAGATGGCGGCATGATAGGTTGATTATGCGTGATATGCAATGTTTACATCTGAATGAAATGAATTATATTATACAGGGTGTAAGGGAAACGCTTCCAGAAAGGAAGACAAGTGATAGGGCTAGTGATTCTCTCATAACTTTATAACTCATCTGGTGGTTTTGAGTATTTTGTAAATGGCCTACGTAAATGTCCTGTACATCTGGTAACGTCTTGTGACGGGTCGTTGAGCTCCCTAAAATAGGGTTGAGCTGCACGGTGACTGATACACACATGCCGTCTGTTGGGACAGGTCAGCTCAAAGCTGCAATGGCTCTTTCTTCAAAAGGCCCTTCCAGACTTTGCCCTGCTTTGTTAGACTCACATAAAATTCAAAGAATGTAATGTTTGGACTTTAAAAGAGACCATGACTTCTGAGTTTGTTTCGGCTTTTCTTCTCAGGGAACAGTCAGCTAGGAAATGCCGGCGTCATCTAGTCTTTAAAATGTTGACCAACAAAATATTGACATGTAAAAGCATCTTTTAAGATCTACTTACATAAATAATCATTTCATCTCGATACCAGTACGAGTACCATAAAAAAAAACCACAATTTTTACCTATTTTTTTGCATTTTTTGTATACTATGCTATGAGAACAGTTAAATTAACCATTATTTGAGATTAAACACATTTAAAAACGTCCCCAAGTCCAGTCGGTGATATTAGGTTTAGGCGTTTTTTGTAAAGCGCCGCCAAAATAAAATAAGTAGAAATATTACAGAAGCATTAACCGTTTTAAATTGATACAAAATAACTCATTTAAGGCGAATGGTTATTGGTATCCGGTTGCATTTACGTTGTATATCAAATCAAATCAAATCAAATCAAATCAAATCATTTATTTCTTTGCAAACATGGGTATAGTACATAGATGTTTTATAATAAAGTTCTCCATATTTTACCGTCAGGGCATGCAAAGGTGGTTGACATTACTTAATTAAAATTCAAAAATAAACATTGGAATTACAAATTAAAAAAGAAAAAAAGAAACGTGCAAATCAAAAATGTCAGCGTGGTCACAGCAATAAAAAAATAAGACATTATAATAGAATGTCAAACAGAAAATAAAAACCAGGATCAAAATAATAATGTCAGTCAGAGTAACCGTATGTCAGTCAGTTAGTGAATCATCATTCAGAAAATCGTTAATCGCGTAATAGGTTTTCTTAATTAAAATTTCTTTTAGCGTCCTTTTAAATTTTACTGTAGTCATATTTTTTATAATATTAGGTACTTTATTATATATAAGTGGGGCAATACCAAAAAAACTTTTTTGCATTAGTGCGGTTTTACATTTTACTTGACATAACTGATTAATGTATTGAGCCCGTATTGGATTTTTCCTGATCTCTGATAATTGTTTAAATAGATGTGGGTTAGACTTCACAAACAAAGCAGTTTCCATTATATATAAACACGGCAAAGTTAGAATTTTTAACGCTTTAAAATAGGGAACACAGCTATCAGTTGACCTAAGGCCGCACATTGACCTGATGCATCGCCTCTGCAGTCTAAATACCAGCTCCCTATCAGTCGACTGCCCCCAGAAAATGATGCCATACCGCAAAACAGAGGCAACCAGTCCGTGGTACGCCGTCGAAAGAGCCTGACTGTTAACTTTCTTTGAGAGTTGAAAAAGAGCATATGCAGATTTGCTGAGTTTCTTACATAACTCTTCAACATGAGGTTTCCATGTAAGTTGGCTATCAATAATAATGCCTAAGAACTTAGCCTGATTAGCTTCTTCAATATCACAACCCCGTATAAAACCTACGTTCTGGCTTCGGAAGCGTTCCCCTTACACCCTGTATGTAAGAAAAACGGGTAATCCCAGAAATATATGTCCAAAAACATGTAACATGGTAACAGAGGAAACTATGAACACAATGTCAACTATATTCTCACAAAGGACCTAAAATCGAGTTAAATCCACTGTTTTATTTATTTACACATAGGTACATAATCAATTTCAATTACTTGAGTTTTTTGTCTCTTTTTCTCATCTTAAAATAAAGGGAGACATTTTATCTTGCATCTGGCGACTAACAAGAATAGAAATGTCGACAGACTCCAATTTCGATAATAGGCTCATAGAAACTTGGACATTAATCAAGATGGAAATGTTATTAATTACGTTAAACTTACATCTTTCTCGTGATTAGTATTGCTAATGGGATTGAGTTTGTCCCTTAAAATAATAAAATTTAATAACAAAATTGGAGTTAGTTTGACAAGTTCCATTTTATAAGATGAATTTTCAACATTTTCATTGAAGTCCCAGAAAATGTTCGGCGACATCGTGGCAGGGCCAGAAGATGTCGGGACGAGCTTGACGCCTATGTACAGGGTTGGCGATTGTGGAACTAGCCCATGACAAAGAGGAGTAGATAAAGGAAACGAGCAAAGGCTTTTCCACCTCTGCCCAGCAGTTGGTCAACATAAGCTAAAGACCGTACTCCTATTTAATATAATATTATAAATGTGAAAGTTTGTATGTTTGGATGTTTGATTTTTGGATGTTTAGATTTTTGGGTGTTTAGATTTTTGGGTGTTTAGATTTTTGGGTGTTTAGATTTTTGGGTGTTTAGATTTTTGGGTGTTTAGAGGTTTGAATATTTACATGTTTGGATGTTTGTTACTCTATCACGCAAGTCGGCCGAACGGATTAGGATGAAATTTGGCACATAGACAATAATTTATAACCTGGATTAATACTGGTATTCAGCTGCATCCGGTTAGACTGGAAGCCGACCCCAACATGGTTGGGAGAAGGCAAGGCAGATGATGATGATGAACCTGAATTAACACATGATACTTTTATCCTGGTAGGGTTCCCGTGGGATAATTTCCAACCAGCGGGCGAAGCCGCTGGCAAAACCTAGTAAAATAATAAAAATGTACGAAGTCCAATGCAGACTGTTCGTGACTGTACAAAATCAACCCGTTGTTTGCGACCTCATACCGATTTACATACACGCACGTAAATTTTCGAGACCAGACGAGGTCCGGTATCTAACATATGTGGACCCAAAGAGGTCCATAACCCGGTCGATAAAGCAATTTATTGATAACGAGATTTCTTTTGGTAGAGTGACGCCTGAAATGAGGCAGATTTTGCAAACTCGGATATTTTCGTGATTAGGTCCGAGAAAACAGACTTGGTCAGTTTTCTTTATATATTGTTTTTGGAATTAACTTCTATGTTACTCTCAAAGTTCCATTGCATTAAATTTGAAATTAATCTATTAAACATTGAGAGCAATTCTCAGAATTCGATCCAATCTACGTAGTCCTACAGTTAGGCACATGTCCCACCATCTGCGGTTAACGAAAAGCGAGTAAAGCTAGCTGGTATGCGTGTGTAAGAGGTGTGAGTCTCTCAGAGAGTATTTCGCTCGCTTAACGAGCTTACCACAAAAGCACTCACCGGCGGTGTGAACCATCAGCGATCAACTATTAGAATTTTTCCGTGAGTTATCAAAAAAAGAACACTACAGATTATAATGTATTAAATATTGTGTATTAATCATGTTACTTGAATAAATAAATGATATAATAATAGAAAAACCTACGCGGTCAAAGCGTATGGCTGATTTTTTTAAATAACCGACAAATAATTTCAACGCATGGGGATTCAAAATCATGTACTCAGTCCTGTAATACCATGTACATATATATCTATTTTACTTATAACGGGATTTAAAAAAAATTGTACGTTTCTTGAGCGGGAAAATCGTTGATATAAGCTAGTCACTGCCTCGTGGTGGGGTAGGTGCCTTAAATAGCAAAAAGATTAATCAATCAGCGAAAGCTACCATCTGATTGATTGAAAAAGTAGCATGCCAAAGGCCCAATGCTAATATTTACGTAGAGGGAACCTAGATTACTCTTGATTGATTAAACCAGCAACAGGTGGGAAAGGGTCTTTACAAGTTCTATTTTTCGGTCTGGAAAATTATCTACTTCGAAAAGTACATTTTGAAATGTTTAATGAGTTTTTCGTTTGAACTTTTGACTGGGCCTTATCTAAATAAATTGTAATGAGAACTTGAAATTGAATTAGTTGGCTTTACAATAGTTTTTTTTCTACTGTTTCACATTATTAACACTCTTTTATTACCTTCACCTATATGTTTGTAAGCATGTTTGTTTGTTTGTTACCGACTCCTTTGGACTTGCTTTTGACACACTTCAAGCAGTTTGATTTCATTTAAACTTTGTAGACTTATTGAGGACCGATGACAATTCAAAAATTTCAACAAAAAAAAAATGAAAAATTAAACTGAAAAACCACGCTTTTGTATTTAGCAGTACTAAAAATATAAAATATTTATAATATAATTAAATTATTTTCTAGTTTTTTAGTTTGGTTTTTAAAGCGTGTTTTTTAGTTTTTAAACTATTTTTTTCGATCTGTGACTTAATAAAGCTTTAGGTATTTAAACTTAATACTCTATTCTTCACAAACGTGACAGTCCCCTGACCCATTACTTCTTTAAGTTATCTTTTCATCGTTATCATCCTAGAACGTTTCTGGGAGACAGGCCTCCTCTCGGTGAGAGAGAGTGGGCCATAATCCACCACGCGGGCCCAGAACGGGTTGGTAGATATCACATGTCTTCGAATGTTTGGTTCTAGACTGTACTGGTACCCTCACGATGTTTTGCTTCACCGTTTTTGAGAACAGTGGCTATGAAATAATGTACACAAAGTAAAGTGTATGTCTCGTTTCGAACCTACTACCTATATAACTCGTAAGTCGCGGCCGTTACCACTAGGCCACTACTGCTTATGTATCCTTTTACATTCACAAAAATACGCTATGCAATATATTGATCAAAGGATGCACCAATTTTTTTAAACTCGATTACAACTCGCACAACGCCAGCAATATCGCTTCCCACTTTAAAAATAAAGTCTCTTTGCTAAAAAACAGGCTGCCTAAAAAATTGAGTTCTGTCAACAATTTACCGTTGCAGCAACAGGGTTGAAATAAAAGTAAAAAGCGTTCGCGGTGAGTCCTTAGTGTTGCAAGTGACGAAGCCATAGCAGGATGCCCAAACTAATTATTGGACGTCGGGGAAAACCGTAGAGGAGTATATCATTGACTTTGTAGGATTTTTCCTATGAAATTTGAGGTTTTTCTAGACAGGACTGGTTTCTTGTATTTTGGTTTCGGGGGCCAGATTGCGTGCTTTCTATCTACTCATGCTTTGATACAAATTTGACAGGATTTCCAAGGCAGGAATAACCTGCGACTTCATCTGCGTGTATTTTGTACTAGCTTTTGCCAGCGGCGTCGCCCGCGTTGAGGTCGGAAATTATCCCACGAGAACGTACTACCGGGATAAAAAGTATCCTATATGGTAATCCAGGTTATAGGTTTTTTTTTTTTTTTTTTTTGGGTGGGAAATCATCAAATAACTTCTCCCGCTCTGGGTGGAGCGGAAGGGCGTGTCAGACTTTTACTGACTAAAACCCACCCGTGTTCCCTCAGCTGCCTGTGTGCCAGGGGTGGCGGTATCTCTTTCGAACAACCCGCACCCCTGGCAGGCATCGGCCCTTGCGGGCCCCATCTGTTGCTGCTGACATCTCTTTGAGGCGCGCGTGGAACACAACGCGCCGTCGACCCTGGCTTGGTCCTTACCGGACAGCGAGCTACCCAGGCTATCTATCCAGCTAGCTATCCAGGCTATCCAGGTTATAGGTTGTGTGCCAAATTTTAAACAAATCTGTTCAAAAGAAAAGGGAGGTCTTTGCTCTACAGTGGGACAATACAGGTTGATTATTTATTTATTCTGTTCAGCAGTTACTGCGTGATTGAGTAAAACATCCAAACATCTAAATATCCAAACGTACAAACTTTCACATTTTATAATATTAGTAGGATAGTAGGATTTCATCGTGCGGGTAGTTTCTTATACAGCCTATGCCAGAACCAATGTCCTTCTCTGGTCCCAGGCTACGTACCTATTAGCTTACATAACAATCGGTAACGTGGTTAAGCTTACATAACAATCGGTAACGTGGTTAAGCTTACATAACCATCGGTAACGTGGTTAAGCTTACATAACCATCGGTAACGTGTGGTTAAGCTTACATAACGATCGGTAACGTGGTTAAGCTTACATAACGATCGGTAACTTGGTTAAGCTTACATAACAATCGGTAACGTGGTTAAGCTTACATAACGATCGGTAACATGGTTTAGCTCTGAAAAGGACAGAGAGAGACAGACAGAGTGACTGAGAGATTCGCATTGATAGCATTCATATCCAGATGTCAAAATGCTTATTCATCATCACCAGCCTACAATAGTCCACTGCTAGACATATGCCTCTCCAATTGCACGCCATTCAGCACAATTCTCGGCAACACTCATCCAGTTGCTACCAGCCACCCTGCGAAGATCTTCACTCCACCTAGTCTGAGGGCGTTCTACCTTACGTTTGCCGATTCGCGGTCTCCACTCAAGAACACGTCTACCCCAACGGTCATCGATTCTACGGCTAATGTGGCCGGCCCATTACCAGTTCAGCTTGCTAATTCTGTGAGCTATGTCGACAAATTTGGTTCTCTGCCGGATCTCCTCATGTCGGATTCTATCTTTCAGAAATATTTCAAGCATAGCTCGTTCGATAGCTCGCTGAGCTACTTTGAATTGATGGACCAGCCGTATCGTAAGTGTCCACTTTTCGGCTCCGTAGGTCATAAGAAGTAGGACAAAAAAATTGCTTATTATCTTAAGACAATTTTTTCATAATTTTTTTAATCCTTTATTTATTTATTTCTGAACAACCCAGTTCTTAATCATTCATTACAAGCTAGTCTATAAGACTGATAATATTTTTTCATCATGTGAAAAAACATTTGTATTAAAAAATGTGACGTTTCAAACGTTACGAAAAGTAACGTTACACACGTTAGTAACGTTTTTTTTTTTCATCTGAACGTCACAGTACTAAATAAATCAAAAAACCATGTTTCAACAATTCATAACATTGCAATATCTTCCACCATAGATCAGAAGGGATTAAACGCAGAAACTCCAAATAACACGTCACGTACAATCGAGCACAGAATAGTTGTAGATAGCAAACTATCGGGGCACAGCTGAGCGTATATTACCTACTGTCATACAACGTTATTTACGACTGTGCTCAACTGTATCACACGCTTCTTTTGTGAGCGTCGCACACTGGAAGATACGTGCTTTTACAGAAATGAGATGTGACATTATTGTGATATTTTTTATTTTATTTTTCTGGTCTTTTTGCGAAATTATTAAGGATTTTATATAGACAATTAATTCATTGTCTCTCGAGCCTTTTGCAAACTATATTAGAATCGCCCTCTAGTCTAATTTAATGCAGCCGAATACCCGACCGAATAACCTGACCTCCACAAGCCAGTAGCAGTCTATTGGTTGTAAGGTATTATTAAATTTTATGTAAGTACTGTTTATTATAAATAATTTACTTTGTTACTTGTTTTGTTTAAATTCTAAAAATCCTGGCTTGATTTTCGTAAGTTGTTTTCGAGTGACCATTGAAAATCAGCGCTGTGCTGTGGGTCCCATAGCACAGCATCATGCTGAGTGGAAGCCTTCTTGTCACATTCACGACGTGTAGCTGCCGACTATTTATATTCTTTATGCCTATCTGTGTTGTTATCATATTTTTCTTTTTAATGTTATGTCATCTTTTTTAACCGACTTCCAAAAGGAGGAGGTTCTAAATTCGTCGGAACCTTTTTTTTAATGTCTGTTCCCCGATTACTCGAAGATGGCTGGACCGATTTGGATTTTTTTTTTGTTTGAAAGGGTATACTTCCCAAGTGGTCCCATGATCATCAAGTCATGATCTGATGATGGGATCCTGGAGAAATAGAGAGAACTCTTCAAATGTTATAGGCACATTGGCACGTGTTTCTGTGACAGGTAAATCTATTTTTCTTTCTTTCTTTTCTTTCCTTAGTAAGAATGGTAACTACTGTGAAAGATCCACGATGACAGCCGAGACCAACGGCTTTACGTGCATTCCAGGTCATAACCCGGTAACTGGGTTGTGTAGGTCAGATAGGCAGTCGCTGTATGTAAAATACTGGTACTGAGCTATATCCGGCTAGACTGAAAGCCGACCAAAACATAGTTCGTAAAAGGCTAGGCAGATGATGAAAAGTCTATGAAATGTTATTTGTAGCTTAGCGTGACAAGCTGTGTTAATATTATGAAGCCACTAAAACATTTACGAACTTAACAAAATTATTTTTTTGACAATGAGCCTAAAAATAATCATAATAGCGGATCGTTAATTCTATGGCCTCGTCTGTGTAATAAAACTGTAACCTACATAAAAAAGCTATTAACCGTTTTAAGCACGCTAAAAATAACTCATTCAAACATTCTACACAGATTTCAGCAATCGGGAATATCTTAGATAAACAAAGAGAAAATAATATACAGGACAAGTTTTTATGAATTCAACATATCATTCTAGACCCCCAACGCAGAAATTTCACGTAGGTTTAAAAAAATAGAATCTGCTGTTTTATAGAAAAGTGCAATACCTACGCGGACAAAATGTATGGAACAGCTGATAATTTTTTTTGTATTACCGACGAAAAATTTCTGCGCTGGGGCGTGTAGAATGATATGCTGAGTTCATGGTTTCAGTTTGCGCACTGGATAAAAACTTATCCTGTATAGTATAATCAGCCTATAATTTTCCCACTGCTGGGACATAGGCGTCCTTTCTGTGACAGGGAGTGGGCCGTAAGCCACTATGCAGGCCCAGTGCGGGTTGGTAAATGTCACGTCTTCGAATTTTCGGTTCTAGAACACGACACAAAGTAAAGCGCTTACGATTTCATCACGTAAGTCGCGGGCATGACCACTGGGCCACCACTGCTTAGCATAATATAATGCGTTTAGTATATTATACAGGGCGTAAGGGAAACGCTTCTGAAAACGAAGACAGGTGATAGGGCTAGTGATTCTCGATACAGTACCATAAAAAATCTAGTTTTTTTTAATAACTTTTACCAATTTTTTTTCATTTTTTGTACACTATTCTGTAAGAACAGTTAAATAAACCATTATTTGAGATTAAACACATTTAAAAACAATCCGAAGTCCAGGCGGCGACTTTAGGTTTAGGCGTCCTTTGTAAAGCGGCGCCAAAATAAATTATGTAGAAACATTACACGTTTTAAATTGATGCAAAATAACTAATTTAAGGCGAAAGGTTATTGGTATCCGTTTGCATTTAGGTTGTATATAACCTGCGTTCTGGCTTCGGAAGCGTTTCCCTTACACCCTGTATATTATGTTCTCTTGAATAGCTCTAGGACGACTACCAATAGCACTTTGAGTTTCACTCGTCCCTTTGTCGGGACGTGTGTCTGTCCGTTCAAGCATCTGAACCATTGGACTGGCCCAGGCAGATCAAACGTGGAAATACGCAAGATATTACATATCACGTTCAACTTCGTAGAATAGATGTCACAGTGTAGAGAGTTTATGTGCTGTGTTATGAGAGGTATGTGTTGAGATATTGGTTCTTGTGCTTTATTGCGACTGAACTCGGCTATGGTTAAATAGACATATTTATTTTCACCGATTAGTAGCGAAACTTATGTAGCCTGCTATTTATTTTTCTACATTAATATTATGAATATGTAAAATTATCTCTATAACGTTTTTTTTCTTGCTTTAGATTCCTAATTCTTGAGGATGCTTATAAGCTATTATTGCAATTTTCTAAAGGATCTCTAATTTTTAAAAAAATAAATTAAATCCTATGTTACTTCTTGGTTGTTGAGCTTTCTATTGGTGAAAAAATGGTTAAAATCGGCCCGTAGTTTCGGAGCCTATTCGACGCAAACAAACAAACCAATACCTTTTATAATATTACTCTAGATTTAAAATCACGCTACAACGCTAACTAACCTAGCAAAAAAATCTGACACAACGCTCAAGTGAAAACGAAGTCATAGTGATGGGATGCGACGTGGCGGGTCGTGCGTTATAATAAACTAGCAGCGCTTCGCGGTTTCACTCGCGTCGTTCCCGTTCCCGTAGGAATACGCGGATAAAATATAGCCTATGTAACTTGGTAAAGATGTAGCTTTCTAACGGTGAAAGAGTTTTTTAAATCGGTCCAGTAGTTTTAAGTTTCTTTGTTACATACAAAAATACAAATCTTTCCTCTTTATAATATTAGTATAGAAGTGTAGATAAGCACACCAACAGTACATTTTTTGAAAATTCATTTAAAAACCGTGACAATTGGCATTTCAGTAACCATACAAAAATAACAGTTTTATGCATGACTTTGACATCTACTCTCTACATTATAATAACTTAGCACAATAACTGATAGAATTCAGGCTTCTAGGAGTAAAACAACTTTAGCCTCTGGCCATTTAATTGTTATAATAGTCTTGACATGCATTTTGGTTTCCAGACAGTAGTTCTGGCTGATTTTGATTTGGATAGATAGTCAAGCTAAGCTAATCTTTGGCTGGAAGATCCCAGAAATCTTGTGTACAGAAATGCTTAATCTATCTGATTATACGCTTCATTAAAATATGCAAAAATATAGACCATCTTCTCCCACTTAATCTATGACCATCCACTAAATGACTGCGACACCTGTGTCAGCGTTTATTCCAACCCGCAGCGCAGTGGGAAGCTGTTCAAAAACACGCTTCAAAGACGCGATTCTTTTATACGTACAGCTTTGACTCTAAGCGCACGACACCGTTCTTAAAAAGCAGGGTCGTGTCAAAATATTTGATACTAGAGTCACTCAAACGTGTAGTTTTTATTAAGTAGCTCAAATAAGTGGCGGAAGTATTTCATGATTTTCTTTTAACCGAACAACTTTAAGAATTAAAATTTATTTTCAGAATACTAATAGGTATTCAGTATTAAAAGATAATTGAATTACAGATCACTAAACGTGTCAGACGGTAATATTAAAACATCTTTATTTATTTTTCATCTTCAAACGATTGACAGAAACTAAACAGTTTTAAATTTATTTAGCGCTGAATGTATTAAGTGATTTGTGGTGCAACTAACAGCTAACGATTTTCCAAGAAAATAATAATTCATATATAAAAAAACAAATTTATTGCATTGATAACACGCATGAAAATTAGCACTAACTAGAGCAGACGCATGTTCAATGTACATATTATGTCTGCACATGTAAAAAATAACCCAACTACTTGACCCATTAACAATGATAACTTAAGGTGAATCTAGTTGACATTTTTTCCATACAAACTTGGGGGGTATTTTGCTCCACTGTTCAACAATGCACATCAAAAATTAAACATGGTATGGTTTTTTCTCATTATTAATATTGTCTGTACGGAAACAGAATACCAAAATAAAAAGCCATTAAAAAGTTATGAGCTAAAAAAGATAAATTTTTCGAGAAAGAAGACGTCTAAAATCTTCAAAACCAAAACAGTAAGGACAAACCTCAAATATCGAAAAGTTCAATAAACTTTATTGGTCATTGATTTATGCAGTAGTTTTTTCATAAATCCCGATCTTCCGAAGGTCTTTTCTTAATTTTTTACGCGCCTGTTGTACTATAAATGATCCTGCACCTCACTCACCTCACGTTGTGCGTGTAGACTATCGTTTAACTACTCATCACTGATATTACCTCGGTCGGACACGATGCCTGGTAAGACAGCGTGCTTTTTAGCCAAGCCCACCAGTGAGTTCGAGCCCGCGACTATATCCCCCTTAATAATGATAAAATGTATTACCACAATACAAACAACAACACCAATAGTTGCATTTGTACATCCCTATTCTACACTGCCTACCTGCGTGTCTACCTGCGTCAGCCATTTTGTGCCCTCACAAAGGTGGCAACGCATTGAACAATTAAGTCGGAGAGCATGTAACTAGTGCTGCACGCACGACATACGGCCCATTCATGTGATCGTAACAGGGCTTTGACGGCTTAGCATGGAGTAGGTGTCACTGCAACCCGATCGCGATGGACCACTTGTAATAAATACAAAGGTATGTGGGCTGAAGTGAGTGGTTCAAACGGAGTGTTCGGTAGAAGGATGGTGAAATATTTAAAGCTGTGTGTAGCTGTACGGCCGTAGGTTTCTAGTTTCCATAGGCTGACATGTATGGGAAAATGGGACGGATGATTAACAGCTTATTATACGGGCTCAATTTTGCCATCCACACATACTTGAAAAATTCACCTTGTATAGGTACAGCGTAATATAAGATGCAGATCTGGAATACATACATTTGTTTTTCCTGTCAGTGTCAAACAGGACTGATTACATTTTAGATTGTATATTATTTGAGAATTTTCTTTTATGTTTGGATGACGTTATCCTTAAAAAAAATGACGAGGAATTTAAAAAATTTTGAGTTACACCCATGGGAATAAAAAGACGTATTACATTGATAAGTTACTTTATTATCATAGCTTTATTAAGGTACTTTAATCACTCGTCATTCAAGACTGTCTTGCTGAAGAATATATCTACATAATTATTTTCGTCAAATCACAACGATGGTAAGTCAAGCTCAAAAGTTTGACTCACCAGATTTGGACTCGTGATCTTATTCTTGATGTAACGTCACAGCGATAATTGAATTAGCATAAGTTACCTACCTACCCCTTACCCATTCTCCTAAGATATATTTCCCTAAATTTGAATAATTTCCCCGTAAGTTCTTTCTGTGCTATCGGAAACAATAAAGCCGCGGAAATTAAGTCCCTAATTGTACTCAATGTTTTAAGTTTTTTACACTTCATTTGAGGCACATTTATATTGAGTGAAAAATTGCTATCGGTCGTATTTTTTTAAGCTTTTTATTATTAAAAGGTTTCGTTTTTAACTTTTTTTACGGAATGGTCTGCCCAAATTATATTGGGGTCAGCTAACCGGATGCAGCTGAATACCGGTATTTTACATAGAGCGACTGCCGATCAGACCTCCACAACCCACTTACTGGGTACTACGATACTCCTTAGTAAGACTGGTTGCCAGACTTTCGGTCTTCTGACTATACGTAACGAATATCAAAAATTCACGAATGACATCCGGGACCAACCTGCCTTCCTTGCGAGGCACGCTTTGGTTTCGGTATGAAAATATACCTATCCACGGACGATCGCAGCAAGCGCAGCTTAACCTGATCGAACGATCAGTCCGCCTATTATTACGTAGCCACGAGGGTTGTTTATTTCACTGGTGAACTATTTTGTCATTTCAATAGTGTCTACTACCCAATATCAACCTTTTATTTATTTAAAAGCTACACCAACGACTTATTCACTGGAAACATTAACATAATACAAATAGCATTTGCATTGAATTATGGTGAATTTGTCACTTACAGCCGTATACAGCCCTTGCTTAAAAAAATTGCTTCTTAAATATACGTTTTAACAAGATTTTTTACTCGTATTGAGGTTAGAGAAATTAATTAGAAATAAAGGAGAAAACATTTAGTAAAAAACAAAATCATATTCGAAAAAACAAAAAAAATAAATTTAAATTATTACTAGAATAAAAAATAAAAAATAAAACAAAAAAAAACAAAATCGTGATCGAAATAAGATTAAAAAAATTAAAATTATACTTTTCCTCCCACCCCTATTGTTATTATAAAACACCTGTAATGTCACACTGCAGGGCAAACGCATGTCTGGGTAGACATGAGTTTGCCCTGCAGTGTGACATTACAGGTGTTTTTCTTTCCACTTGTTTAAAACTGCTAAGACCAGTTTTTGTTGAAGGAGACCTACTCACCCTGCCATCTCCGTTTATCACCTTGTATAAACTCCAATCTTTGCCACCATCTATTTTCTGTATTCGTAGTGCTCATATATATCTACAAACAGGTATTAAAACTTTAGGCTTTAATCTTTTTCAGTAGCAAAATCTCGCTTTCAAAACCGCTCCACATTTTACATTTCCATTACTTTTTATAATGAATACAGCGACTGTGTGGACTTCAAATTGGCGTATAAGTGTGGCCGGCCCACGTTGGTGCCTGTCTTGAATAATTTAAGCCCATTCTACCCGCAATTTGAGCATATTATAAGCCCAACGTCCGAAATTAGGCACAGCCACAATGTCGACTTGAAAAAAAATGTTCTTAAGCAGTATGGTTTTAATTGGAACTTTGATTTTATTATTTTGAAGACGACAAGAATACCAAAAACTACTTAAATATCCTTTTTTATCAATAATCAAGTTATTTCAACATAGTCATTATTTTAAAACTAAAAGCTACGATATGATTCACACATACTTCAACTTAATTTTTGAATCTTATGAAATTACTAGCTTTTGCCAGTGGCTTCTTCCACTTAACCAATATACACAAAACCTTAAAAAAATCAACACCTAAACCTTTCTCATGAATCATTCTGTATATTGGTGCAAACTGCAGGAAAAATCGTTTAGTAAGTTTTGAGTTCATCGCTAACCGACATTTTTCTTTTACTGGCCTTTGTGGTGCCGTATTACCCTATTCTAACTAAACTTCTTGATTAAAAATATAATGTTCTGCAAAATATAAGAGTACCTAGTCACCTACTTATTTTAACCTATGTACCTATCGGTCCACAACAATGTCCACGACGCAGGGTTTTTTATTACAGATCGCAGATCATCAATCATTTATGTCAATATCAATAAGTTGCTACAGTTCACCATGGCTTGAATTTATTTGTAAATACAATTTTACGTTGTAGATTGTATTTTCCAGAAAATGATTTATTTATTTGATATTATTTGTTTATTTATTATTATTTACAAATAAATAAATGATAATAAATAAATCAAGAAAGTTTTGATCGAAATTCTGTTAGGTACTGTTTGGTGATAGCCAAACCTATAATTTTAGTAACCCTGAAGCCTTGGTGTGGGGGGGGGCATCAAGGCTTCATTTGTGTGGAGTCATTATAGTCTAAGCAAAAATTATTAACGAAAAGTTATGACGTTACACAAGAGATAAAGTCTCTAGTGTAACGTCATGAAGTGGTACATTTATCTACTTATCAAGAAAGGCGGAGGGACTGACTTCCGCCCTGAGTGCTCAACGCATACTTCCAAATTGTTGCACTTGGAGGCTCTTTTAATCGAATCACATTTAATAAAATAAAGAATCCATGTTTTTTTTTTTGAGTGTCGGAAATCGTCAAATAACTTCTCCTGCTCTGGGTGGAGCAGGAGGGCATGTGTTCCCTGAGTTGCCTGTGTGCCAGGGGCGACGGTATCTCTTTCGAACAACCCGCACCCCAGGCAGGCATCGGCTGACATTTCTTTGGGGCGTGCGTGGAACACAACGCGCCGTCGACCCGGGCTTGGTTCTTACCGGACAGCGAGCTACCTATGTATTACTCGCCGTCCGCAAGCCCACGCCTTCGTTGGCCGGGAAACCATGTAAAGGCCAATAAAAGAACATCATCTGCTTTTCCCAACTATGTTGGGGTCGGCATCCAATCTAACCAGATGCAGCTGAATACCAGTATTTTACATGGACCGACTGCCTATCTGACCTCCACAACCCAGTTACTGGGTAACACGATACCGACGACGACACGACTGGCATGGAGCAGTGGCATGTCCTTTTTATTCAATGGCCAATAAAACGACATTGAATTTTAAATCAAAACCAGACACCCCCCCCCCTCATGATTACGTTTCAGAATTGAAAAGGTGAGGGAATATTATGCACAGATGCTAAGCTCACTCAAGGTCAAAATCGATGCAATGCCCAAAGGTATCCTAAGCAGCTTGGGTTTTTAGTTTGTGTAAGGTCCAAACGGGATGAAAATGCCCTATAAAGTAGGCTTACCGAAAAGCTTGTTTCCGACTACCTGAGGGATTGGTGTTCGCTTTATTAATGGTCAATTTCCAAAGATATTTATCAAGTGGGATCTGTTTTACTTTTATAGGTCGTCAGAAGATTTAACGCTTACGACTGTTGTATGTGTGTTGACCCGAAAGAATATTTCGAAAAAGTATTACTTTTAAAAAAATACCTACGACAGGTAAGAAGGAAAAATTGGGAAAAGAAATAGAAAAGTCTACTTCAAGTGCTAGAAGCTTTAACCTCATATTTTCGGATGTAAAATTAAAATCCTGACAGTTTTTTCTTTATTTGTAAGTGATGAACGATTTTCTATACAGACCCATGTTTCTTGTCCTAAAACCTGCTAGGTTGACTTACCATCGAATTTCATAGAAGATGCTACAGAGAGAAGGCCTGTGTCCCAGCAGTGGGATTGTTATAGACTAATTATGTATATATATATGTATAATGAGGACTCAAAAGTATTACTTGAAAAAAATTACGACAGGTAATACGGAAAAATCGGGAAAAGAAATGGAAAAGTCTACTTCAAGTGCTAGAAGCTCTAACCTCATATTTTCGATTGTAAAATTAAAATCCTTACAGAGTAACCGTATGCTCAATTTACGACAAACTCCCGCGATGACATAAGGCCGTCTACACGTTTGCGTATACAGTGACAGCGACGCGTCCGCGGCTCGCCGGTAATCGATCGTGCGTCATCAATCACCCGTGTCGCGTCGCACTGTTGCCAGAGACGGTTTTGTGCGTTTTATTAGCCGTTGTCCATCGGCTATGAATATTAGCATAGAATAAGGATGTGTAGATGTGCAAGTCCCGAGAGAGCTGAGTCAAGTGACAATCCTTAAAGCTTTCGTATATCTTGCACAACAGGTTAGACATTTAAAACTTGTGTCGATCCACCACACCACCACATGTTCTACTTTTCCATCCTAGTTTTGTTATCGCTGATATAATTAAATTTTGTCTAGGCCTTCTGTTCCAAATGGTTCGTTAATGCCTACAGTTCTGTGTTATGAGTTTTAGGTTGGGAGATTTCAGGTTCACAGTAGGGTGGAAGAGAGCAGTAGGTGATTATTTCAATGGGAACATTAGTTCACTCTGTCACTATACGACGTAAGAATAAATGCTCGGCCAATTTTGTTCAATATAGTTTTTCAGCTCATTTCGTCGTCGAAGACAATTAGACTTTTAAAAGTAGTATTCAATTTGACTCGTTTAAAATAGCGGTAAGTAGTTACTGTTTTATTACTTATACTAGGAAATGGCTTCGTATTGTGATATTTGTTATAAATATAAAATATTCGTATATCATGTGAATTACTGTGGAAATAAATAGATTTGTAGGTTAGACACGTGCAATTAATTCATATACGTTATTTTATCTGTTACTTTTTCTGTTACGTAACAGATATTAATATCATAAGGCGTAATATACATTGTCTTATGTATGATAAGTATTAGCTTTTATTGTAAAAAAATAAACATTTCTTGCATGAAGGTTGTATTTTGTGACTAAATTTTTTAAATTAATTTCTAGAAACTCTTTTTCATTAAAACACTAAATTGTTAATACTGTAAGTGCTTAGTCAGCTAGTGCAAGCACTAAAATTAACGTCAGACGCTTCACTCAAAATAATCGGAAATTAGCACAGGATCATGCTACCAGGACATAGGCTACATAGCTGACGTACGTTTGGTAAATATTGATATCGATAAATTTTGGTAAAAAGGTTTACCAAAATTTTTCGAAATCCGTTCAGTGGTTTAGGCGTGAAAAAGTAACTTAGCTATAAAAGTTTGTATTTTACCCATCTACGCCTATCATTTCATTTTTCAATAATTTGGTAGGCGATTGAAAGAGTAATGACATCCAACATCGTTGGCTCGGTTCACTAATTTTTTTTTCTTTGATTCATTTTGTGTTCACACATGTGAAAGATGCCAAATGAAAAGGAAAAATGAATAAAATATGTGAAGCGTGCTTAAGGGGAACCTAGTCGCGGGCTCGAACTCAATGATGGGCCTGGCTAAAAAGCACGCTGTCTCACCAGGCATCGTGTCCGACAGAGGTTGTATCAGTGATGAGCAATTAGAAGCTAGTTTACACGAACAGCATTATAGAGTGAGATGCAGGATCATTTATAGTACAACAGGCACGTAAAAAATTAAGAACAGTCCTTCGAAAGATCGGGTCTTATGAAAAAACCACTGCATAAATTAATGACCAATAAAATTTATTGTACTTTTCGATATTTGAGCCTTGTCGGTACTGACTTGATTTTTCAGACACACACTTCTTTTATTACATAAACATGCCCAAAGTTAAGTTAAACTAGCAAGAAAAACTAATCTTTGTTGGCTCCTAACTTTTTAATGGCTCTTTATTTTAGTAATCTGTTTCCGTACAGACAATATTAATAATGAGACAAAGCCACAACATGTTTAATTTTTGATGTACATTGTCCAACAGTGGAGTAATACACTCCCGGAATTTGTATGGGAAAAATGTGAACTAGATTCACCTTAAGTACTTGAGTTCGGTAAAAAGTAGGTACAATATGTTTAGCTTCTGTACAATAATTCTTATTCTATGCCATCGGGTATGAATATTAGTCATCGTGTGTTGACGGTCCAGTGGGCGGCAATTATGTGGTGGTAATTTAAGTGTTATTGATTGAGTTTTCACTGCTTCGTTGGTCTAATGCTTCGACCAAGGTTCGGGCAAGATGTTAAATTGGCTTTTACTATCTGTGATTTCTCAGTAGCAGCCCGGAATCTGGATTTGTGCCCGGATGATGGCGATCGGCTCGCCCCCTATTCTGTGGGACAACTCTGCCCTACCTTTCAGGGAAACAAGGCGTGATGTTATGTTTGATTCAGTTTAGAGCATATGTAGCTACTCTCTGTTTCAGTTTCCATAAGTAGTAGGCACAGCTAAAAATATATAATCCCTTCTCAAACGTTGGGATAATCGAATCTGAAACGATCACTAACTAGCTGTTGTTGCCAGCGGCTTTGTTGTTGTTGTTGCTGTTGTTGCAGTTCGGAAATTATCCCATGGAAATATACTACCAGGAGAAAAAGTATTCTATGTGTTAATCCAGTCTTAGAGGATTTGACAGCTGACAGGGCGGGGACATCACGTCGCTGCGATGACGCTGTCAGTGGAGGGGGTGACACACCATGAGCCCGGTACTCTCTCGCCTCGATCACTTTTGCGGCGGAGCTCGGATGGGACGGACGCGTACTAGTGAACATATTGAACTATTTTCTTGTAACGGTTTTCGTAATTTAAATAAATAGTTGTAGGTCGTTTCGTGTTTTCTTTTTAAAAAATTAATTACGCTTCTGATTCCTAAGATCAGAAGTGGGATTCGTTTATTTAACACGCGATTTATATCGTTCGCCATCTTTTTAACCGGAAATAGTGTTTTTGAGACTGTTTAAAATTATTTTTACCACGTGTTGTTGATTTAGTTCGTGATAAGTTTTTGTGCATTTTAATGTGATTCGCCACGTGCTTCTTACTCAATTAGATTATACCTCGTGCGTTTTTTTTTTTTAACTAAACAACCACGTGTTAATTCTTTTACTTCGCTCTAAGTTTGTTGTTCGCGTAGGGGTAATTTACGTTGCCTATAGTTATAATCATGTCAAGTCGCGAGTGCACTCCGCGTGAGCATACACCGAGGCGTACTTCTCTGGAAAACGATTCGCATAGCCGTCGCGATGTTCATAAAAGACGTCGTGACCGTTATCGTCAATCGCGTAGTAGATCTCCTAGGCGTCGTCGTGATAGATCAGAGTACTCTCAAAGTTCGCGTAGGCGCCGGGATAGTTCGTATGGGCGTCGGGATAGCCCTCGACGCGACCCTTTAAATGAAATACTGGTTCGATTGAGCGCTTTAGAGGAACGTTTGCCTTCGAATACTATGCGTACGCCAACTCCCATGTCGTCACATCCGGGCGGTACTCCGCCGCTGACAACTTCGGTGGTTGCTGAGGCACCTGTTACCGGTAATACGGAAACACGTGCTACGGATAGATCCGTGACCACTGAGACATCGCGGGAGGTTGACGCTGCAGACAGGATTGTGGGGGCACTTTCTTCCCTAATTCAAGTAAGATCTAAGCATTACTACATTTCTAATTTTGACCCCAATGTGCATGACTTTGACATGTGGTGCGCGGAAGTCGATCGTGGGCGCCAGATATGTCAGTGGGACGATCGGGAATGCCTGGGACGCATTGGTGGGTGTTTGCGGGGTGATGCTAAGACGTGGCTCAACGATTGGGTGACCAGTGATCGGTCGTGGTCCAATTTTAAAATTGAATTCCGATCATTGTGCCCACGTGAAGTTGATATGGCTACTGTGCTATATGATGTCATGAGTGTGAGTTCTAATAGATTCGCTACTTATGCTGAGTATGCGCGGAAGTCCCTGTTGCGACTGAACATTGTTAAGGGGCTTTCAGAGGAACTAAAAACTGCTATTGTGATCCGTGGCATCTCCGATCCCCAAGTGAAGGCCGCGACCGCCAATGCTAAACTACAGTCAAAGGAATTAGTAGAATTTTTGTCAGTATACTCAAAGCCTAAGGGTGCGCCACCTGTTAATAACAATCCTGTTCGCACGTCAAACGCAAATTCCCCTGATCCGCGTAAACGCAAGGTCCCGCAGTATGATCGATTAGTGTGCTTTTCATGCGGAAACGTAGGTCACAAACAGGCCGTTTGCCCTAAAAAGTCGGTGAAAATCGATGCGGATTCTGATAGATCTTTATCAAAAACCGAATCGACTAGCTCAAATTCTCAATCGACGAAGTCGAATTCTAAACCCGTTAAGACTTGCACATTCTGCAAAAAGATCGGGCATTCAGTTGAAACTTGTTTTGTTAAGGAACGCGTCGAATCTAAATCAAATAATAAAAATAATTCGAGTAACGTAAATTTTTGCTCAGAGTCTCCTCCAGACAAAACAATGTGATGTCCGCGGTTATACAGAACGTACCGGTTGACGTTTTAATTGATTCTGGTTCTGATATTTCGCTGATTTCAGATTCAGTCTTAAAGCATTTTAGTTTAAATAAAATTCCCACCTATCGCCGTATGCGTGGTATAGGAAGTCAAGATATAGAGTCCACTTCGTATGTAAGCACTCTTATCGAATTTCCCGAATTATCTTTGGAAGTAGATTTGTTTGTTGTTCCCCCGGACTGTATTCAGGCTCCAATTTTGATTGGCACTGATGTTTTAAATCGTAGCGGTGTTACGTATACTCGATCAAGTAACTCTCAACGGTTAGTTAGAGTTTCGCATGTAAACAGTGTGTCGACTGTAGAGTCCCCTAAGATAAGGACGCCCTTAGTAGGTGACGAAAAAGAGTGTTTGTTAGCTCTGTTAAACGAGTTTTCCGATACGTTTACTACCGGTACAGCGACCTCTACAGTAAACACGGGTTGTATGGAAATAAAAATTAATAGTGACATCCCAATTTACTATCGACCTTATAAACTCTCCGTAGACGAAAAGCATCGCGTTCGCGAGATGATCAATGACTTGATTAGTAAGGGAATTATTCGTGAGTCACAGTCTAATTACGCGAGTCCTATCATCCTCGTTAAGAAGAAGGACGGGTCTGATAGGATGTGCGTCGATTACAGAGCTCTAAATGCTATCACTATTAAAGAGCGATTTCCACTACCGTTGATCGACGACCACATTGACAGGCTTGGCAGCTTTAAATTCTTTACAAGTCTTGATATGGCAACAGGCTTCCACCAGGTGCCGATGAGGGATGATGATTCTATTAGTAAAACAGCATTCGTAACGCCTGAAGGGCATTACGAATATTTGAAAATGCCCTATGGTCTCGCTAATGCACCTATTATCTATCAAAGAATCATCTCGAAAACCCTGAAGCACCTGCTGGATACCGGTAAGGTGTTGATTTATATTGACGATGTCTTAATAATGTCGAATTCTGTCACTGACGGTCTGGAAACTTTGCGAGAAGTATTAAAAACACTCACTGAGGCGGGATTTTCAGTAAATCTAAAAAAATGCACGTTCTTAGACACCGAGTTAGAATACCTAGGTAGGCTTATTGGTCATGGTCAGGTACGGCCGAGCCCTAGTAAGACTGAAGCTTTAGTAAAGTCTCCTAAGCCATCTAATGTAAGAAGCGTTCGTCAATTTTTGGGTTTGGCGGGTTATTTTCGGAGGTACATTGCTGGGTACGCTTCGAAAACTGCTTGTATTGCCAAATTACTTAGAAAAGGCCAGCCTTTTGTGTGGGGTGCGGAACAAGACTTAGCACGTGATTTCGTTATTAAAAGTCTTACTGAGGAACCCGTTTTAGCAATCTTCAATCCCAGTCTTCCCACTGAGCTTCATACGGACGCCAGTGCCATCGGTTATGGTGCAATTCTATTGCAGGAACATGAGGGTAGACGGAAGCGAGTTGTGGGCTATTTTAGTAAATCCACGCAGGGCGCCGAGTCCCGTTACCACAGTTATGAACTAGAGACGTTGGCAATCGTTCGCGCATTACAACACTTTCGGCATTATTTAATAGGCATAAAGTTTAAAATAGTAACCGATTGTAACTCGTTGAAATTGACTGAGCGTAAAAAGGACTTGTTGCCTCGTGTGGCCCGTTGGTGGGTTTACATGCAAGACTTTCAGTTCTCGCTTGAGTATCGGAAAGGTTGCCTCATGCAACACGCAGACTTTTTAAGCCGACAGCCCGCTACTGTTCTCCAAATCCGAAATCCGCGAAATTGGGCGAAGATTGCTCAGGCGGCTGATTCCGAAACTCAAAGCTTGATGCAAAAGTTGATAGATGGTCAACTGGATCCTACACGGTTTTTAATAAAGTACGATTTGCTGTACTACAAGTATTCACCAACTGGAGAAGACTCTCGTCTCCTTTGTTTTATCCCTAAAGGGCATAGGCTTAGTTTGTTAAGGGTGTTTCACGATGATCATGATCATATAGGAATAGATAAAACTACTGAGCTTATATTGCGTCATTTTTGGTTTCCTGGGTTAAGGGCTTTTATTAAGAAATATGTTGGTCACTGTATTGTGTGTCTGTCACATAAGAAAGTCCCTCGCGCTCCTAGGCTACCCATAGAATCTTGGACGAAGCCGGAGGTACCCTTTTCAGTGGTTCACACTGACGTCCTTGGTCCCCTAACGGAGTCAAACGGTTTCCGATACATACTCCTCGTAGTAGATGCTTTTACTAAGTACTGTCTGTTGTACGCCCTGTACAGACAAGATACCGCCGAGCTAAAACGTGTATTTTCCAATACCATTTCACTATTCGGTACTCCGTCAACAATTGTGTGTGACCGTGGCAGAATGTTCGAAAGCGCCTCATTTCAAGATTGGGTTACTGAGTTAGGCTGTAACATACATTTTATCACACCCGAAATGCACCGTGAAAACGGGCAGGTCGAGCGTTATTGCAGGACGGTCCTCAACATGCTGCGGATAGAGGTGAACAACAAGGGTGCGCAGTGGTCCGATGCATTGTGGAAGGTGCAGCTCACCTTGAACATAACGAGGCAAGCCACGACCCGCACCTCACCTCTACAGCTGTTGACTGGCGTTGAAGGGACTACTCCAGTGCTGAGGTCTCTTGTGCGAGACGTCGCGCTGAACGACTCGCATCCTAACCGAGAAGCTCTTCTGACGCTGAGAAGACAGAGGGCGTCCGAGCTGCTTGCCGAAAATCAGCAGCGGCAGGATGCGTATGTCAACGAGCGTCGCCGTCAGCCGCGTACATTTGTTGTGGGCAGCTTCGTGTTCGTGAGCAAGGGCTCGCAGAGCACGGGGAAGCTGGACTCTGGGATGCGTGGTCCGTACAAGGTTGTACGAGCGCTCCCACATCACCGGTACGAGCTCGAGCTGCTTGCTGGCTCATACGGCAAGAAAACCCAGACTGCCGCAGAACATATGGTTCAGTGGCGTGGTGAGTGGACCCCGGATGCTTGCGAAGTATTCTTCGATCATCTCGGTAGTGGTGAGTAAAAGCAGCATTGTGGTAGCTTTTTACTTGTGGCCAAGTTCTGGAACCCCGATTAGTGGTTGCCAGGTGATATTGGTTACTGGAACCCCGATTAGTGGTTGCCAGGTGATATTGGTCACTGGAACCCCGATTAGTGGTTGCCAGGTGATATTGGTCACTGGAACCCCGATAGTGGTTGCCAGGTGATTCTGATTACTGGAACCCCGATAGTGGTTGCCAGGTGATTTTGTTATTGTTTCAGTAATGATTGAGGTCCGGAACTCTTTCATTGGTGTCACGATAACCTATCTGCTATCCATTTTGATGTTATTGCTTGAAGTTGTGGTAAAACGCTTGTAGTTTCATTACAATGGGTAGCTCCAAGTTAAACTTTCAGAATGCTGTGTTGATTTTTCTATGTTGGTATGTTTTAGGTGACGAGTCAAATGATGATGACCAGGCGCAAGGAAGCCTACCATTGGAGAACCCATCCAGTGGTGGCCAGACGGATGAGGAGTTGCGGCCAGGAAGTCAAGCTGACGAGGACGTTCAGCTGTCAGGAGAGGCCGTCTTAGAGGATTTGACAGCTGACAGGGCGGGGACATCACGTCGCTGCGATGACGCTGTCAGTGGAGGGGGTGACACACCATGAGCCCGGTACTCTCTCGCCTCGATCACTTTTGCGGCGGAGCTCGGATGGGACGGACGCGTACTAGTGAACATATTGAACTATTTTCTTGTAACGGTTTTCGTAATTTAAATAAATAGTTGTAGGTCGTTTCGTGTTTTCTTTTTAAAAAATTAATTACGCTTCTGATTCCTAAGACCAGGTTATTAAGTATCTGTGTGCCAAATTTAATTCAAATCCGTTTTGACGTGTTTGGGTGATGAACATCCAAACATCTTCACAAACTCACATTTATAATATTAGGAGGATTAGTAGCAGGCAACAATAATAGCTCATCGATTCAATCGTGAAATGGCGAGCAAAAAACAATAAGTTCGATTTACAGGTACTTATTGCTCTATGGAACTGAATGAAAATTTTAAATGAATGAATGACGTCAATTTATAATCCTCTTAAATCCACAGATAAATAAAGAGCAAGAGGTCTTAAGTTCGGCCCATCCTAATCACCGCCCTATTAAATTGGACCTATCTATTGCATTTAAAACAGCAGAGACGAGCTTAATTCCTGTTAGAAAAGTTGATGTTAATATGTAATTCTTTAAAATCCATGGTTGTATCCCAGCTTCCAGCCGCAATAAGGAGGTAGGTATGTTGTTAGCCGTATTTTGCTTTCTCTGCTGTCGAGGAAATAGAACCCGCTATTTTAAGCACGGGAAGTTCTGCAGCATTTGTTGCATTTGCACATAATTTTCTCACAATTGAGTACAGTCTAAATTATATTTAGAATCCGTACAATATTTAGGGGTGCAGAAAATATGCAGGCACCTTAAAATAACAATATTCCTCTTCATTTATAAACGTTCCTTTAAGTAAAGATTAACGGCTGTTTAACGATTCATTTTTGTCGGTAAAACGTATCTGAAATTTAAGCAACGTTCTGAGTAAACTCCATTAATTATACACCGTGACATTTTAGTCGTCTTACAAAGGTGGTCCACTCAATGTGTCCGTCATAAAATACCTCTGGGCGCGATTAAAACATTGTTACCATTAATTAAGATAATGGGTACAAAGAAAAATAAATAATGGTTTAGAATTATGAAACACCCTCCCTGTTAATAATGTTTACGTATCAAACGGTAGAAGATATCTAGCTACCACCTACCATTACATTCCATCATTAATTCCATCTCCATAACAGGGTGTTTCAAACTACGTCATGCGTCTTAGTGAATGATATTTTTTTTTTTTAGGCATATGTTCAAAAATATCTTTTTTTTTGTTAATGTTTAGTAGTCATTGGATACATGAAGTGGGCTGTCGTTGTAAGACGAATAAAATGTCACGGTGTATTTTAGTTTTCATACGCGACCTTAAATACGGTAGGAAATTTAATAGTAGTCATAATGAAAAAAGAAACTTGTAATAACGCTTTAATAATGATCGACATAATGACAGAAAATTAAAGGTAATTTCTGGGAAACGAACATAAGGCAACGAGGTTATCTGGTGCCTTTGGCTTACCTAATTATAAAAGGTGTCCCAACAAGAGTGCCGGATTAAATTTTAAAGAAAAATACATTTATTTTTGATGTAAGCAAACATTTTTATTTCAACACAAAGAAAAATAGTTCCGATTAAACGTGAAATACAACATGAGGCAAATGGCCACCACGAAACCTCTCATCATCATCATTTCAGCTGAAAGTCGTCCACTGCTGGTCATAAGCCTCCCCTAAAAGGGGGTTTTGCCATAATCGCCATGCTTGGCAGGCGGGTTGGCGATCGCAGTATGGTGGTAAAATGCATAGAGAACGCTGCTGCCCATTCTAGAGAATGGGCTTAGGGGACTAAGGAACTTACTAGAGTTAGTCCCTTAGTCGCCTTCTACGACACCCATGGGAAGAAATGGGATGGTGATATTCTTTTATGTCCGGCACCACTCGGAACGAAGCCTCTGGCACAGGGTTATTCTTTTGTTTTAAATTTTAGAATAACGTTTTCGCATAAACGTTTTCACCAATAACGCGCCGTATTTCTTCTTTAAGATTGAAAATCTCAAAGAAGAAATACTGTTTCAGGCTTATTCGCATACACCTTTTTCGGCCCAAAGAAAAAAGAACGAAATTGGCGAACTGTTTTCGCAAAACTTTCACGATTTCCGTAATGTGTTTTTACAATAATTAAACGTTGTTGGTTTGAATACTTTTCCATATCCTTAAATCGCGTGGTCTGTACGTAACAACTGTCTAAAAAAATCGCCGTTCAACTCGTATTAACAAAATGGCGGCAAATTTAAATCCCCGGCTCTTGTTGGGACACCCTATACAGACAAGTGGTCGCGTACTGGTCGAAATTCGACCATAATTCATTTAAATAAAATATATTCGTTTTCGTGCAGAAAGCTTATATGGAGAAGTAGTGCATCCTTTTTCATACAAGATACAAGATACAAGATTCTTTATTTGTGGAAACATGAGTACACATACAGAGCATGCAAGTTATTAAATTACATTATAGTTTAGATCAGTCATGTTTGGCCTTTGTTCATATAAACTTTAACTGTGCCAAATTCATCCGTTCGCGTAATTTTCGTAAAAAAGGGGTACAAAGTTTTTTCATTACTTATTAATTTATAGATTAAAATATAGTTCCCTCAAATCCCACTTTGAAGTAAGTTATGTTTTGTCAGTTGGTTGAATAAAATAATTCTAAAGGAATTCCGCAGTAGCAGTCAGGAGTCTGGATTCATGCCGATTTTATTGAACTTAAATATAACTGGCGAAATGTGAGTGGAAAACTGCCGTGATATTATATTACGTGAAAACAATGTTTAAAAATATATATTCTCGGGACTCATCCGAAGAGCATATTATTTATAACAATATCACTTCAAAGTAAACCCAATTTCATCCCAGTATAGGCGAGCGAAGGTGTCAATACGGGGGTTAATTAGAACGGTCGCGTTGCACGGGTGACACGCGACGCGGTATGCCGTCTCGTTGCTTGGCAACCGAACGCTTTGAAGTGCATGCTAGCATCCCAATATAAAGAGGCACAGAAGGTAGGCTCTAAAGAGCACATATAGATATCGCAGATGGATTTTCAATTCCGCTGTTTTACATAAACGCTAGCAGTTTTTCAAAAGAGCTCCGTCATGTAAAATAGCTGAATGTTTTCAGCTTGACTGTCATTTCGTTGCGTTTAGCATAAGTGTTGCCACACGGAGCCACGAGCGTCAAAACGGGAACTAAAATCTACTGATAATGGATGGAGGTACGAGTAATTTGCCGTTTCATTTCACGCTGTTTTATATAAACTCTAATCGTTGATCCACTGCATTGATACCTTAACGTTTATGCAATTCTGCGTGTTAAAAATCAGTATTTATAGACAAACGCTTAACGTCATTAAGCTGTTTTACATAACGGAGCTGTTTTGTAAAACGCCTAGTGGTTATATAAAACAGCGGATTCGATAATCAGTCTCCGACATAGAAACATACGTCCCATGATGTGAAGATATTATATTGCTATACATATAGGGGCAATTCCAGTATTTTAAGCAGTTCACATTCTAATATCGTGTAAATCTGTCTTAAAAAAAAATCCATTATGTATCTGATTTACCTAAAATATCAATTTCTTGACATTGGATTGACGCTGAGATGAGATTGTGACTTGAATTCGATAGGTTTTTTAGATACAAGCAGCTAGCTCATATAAATTTGTGTAAGTCACATACATCTACACTAATCTTATAAAGAGGAAAGATTTGTATTTTTGTATGTAACGAATAAACTTAAAAACTACTAGACCGATTTTAAAAATTCTTTCACCGTTAGAAAGCTACATCTTTACCAAGTAACATAGGTTATATTTTATCCCCGTATTCTTACGGAATCGGGAACTACGCGAGTGAAACCGCAGAGCGCTGCTAGTATTGTATATTACGTGCTTTGTATTAAACAATTGCCGGTCGAGAGTGTCTTTACACTCTCTGATATGGACGACTGTCTCAATCGTTGTGTGGAGCTGGCTTTCTGTACGCATCTTATTTTGTATCGGCACCCACTCTCACTCACTCGATCCTCACACGGAAGCGTTTTGGAGTTATTTTTCACGTGTTTAGTTTAATCAAGTGTGTTTTTGAGTTTATAAAGACATAGGGGTGGGGGAGGTAGTTGATTAAATAGGGGATGTCATGTGTTTAGATTGAAGCGCTATTTTCATCAAGATGAGCTCAATTTTCTGACGTGATTGTGCTTAGATCAAAAGAGAACGTGTAGACATTAATGTAGTTTTTTTTTGTCATGAGTCATAGAATTATATTACAAAGCTTCTGACGAAATATTTACTCTCGACTACAATCAATAAGATTTTAAAGTGAATTTTATTTGGGCGCGTTGAGCGATTTTCGGTAGAGGTAAAACTTATGGTTTCACGTCACTTACATGCTAATGCGACGTGTTGTTTCTTTCTAAAGTTTTAAATTTTTACTCAGTCAGCAGTCCTCATGACTGCCTATTTTTTTAGAGAACTTTTACCCTGATCGTCGGATCTGATAGTCTTTGTATTTTTATAGTTTGCTGTTGTCATCAAGCAGGTAGGTAATCCTCTTCTGTTTTTAAGCACAACATCATCCAGAAAACTCTATTCAAATAATCTTCAAATGAAACTTAAATGAGGCAAACCGAATAATCGTTAAACCGCTGTTTTTGTAGCTTCTTCGTTTCTTATTATAAAGCTTTACCATCACCTTCCACCTTCACCAAAACTGTATCTTTAATGTGACCTAATTTCCAATAAACGAGCAACATCTTAACAAAACACATTGTGTCGACGATCGACGCTCGCAATTCATACATTATGTATTGACTGGTGGCTACCATTTCCATGGCACCTGGGATAAGGGCCACCTGTGAGCGAGGAATGTACGTTGAAATGTGAGAAATTCCCATCGGCGATTCGATAAAGTGGGGCGTAGAATGGCTAGTAGGGCCAGAACTGTATAGCTGAACTTTCTATATAGCCTTTGTCCAGCAGACAGATGTGGTATGATCATGATTTGCCTAAACACGGTTCTGCCAAAATTCATTGTTTTTGGTTCAAATAAATTAGGTATAGGTAAGAAGTTTCAAAGGAGATAAGCTTGCTCTAATGACTAAAGCTTCGTACACACGGACGATTAAACAAATCCAGATTGTGTGACCCGATAAGGTGAAGCGGTTTACCAAATACTGTTAATACTTTGAGACTTAGTAAGAAGTGATTAGGATTATTTGAACGAACAGATTTATAACCCAAATATGGGTTTAGTGATACTAAATATCCGTTTGCTGAAAATTGCCTCGTCCAACAATTATATTTTACCCCATAATGTTCCCGTTAATTTCTTTATCACTTCGGCAATTCATGTTAAGATTCTAGATTGATTTCTAACGATGGCGAATGAATTGTGATAACTACCTGCCAATTCATGATCATCATCATCATTTCAGCCGAAAGATGTCCACTCCTGGACATAGGCCTCCTCCACTTCGACAGGTCTTGTGCTTCCCCCATCCTGTGGATTCCTGCTGCTTCACAAGGTTATCAGTCCACCTTGTGGGAGGCCTTCCCACTCCACGTCTTCCAGTACACGGTCGCCACTCCAGACCCTTTCAGCCCCATCGGCCAACTGTTATGCGAGAAATGTGTTCGACTGCCACTTAAGTTTGGCAATTCCTCGGGCTATGTCGGTTGCCTTGGTTAGTTGGTTGCCTGTCAATTATTGCTATTAAATTGATGAGAAATCTATAAACAGTTAAAAACTACAACAGGAAAATAAATAACAAAAACCTTGCTGGCTGCTCAATTTCGGCTAAATGTAAACCACCGATTCATTCAATAATCTTTCACATAAAATATCCACATTACTATGCCTCATCGAGTTCTGTGTTACAATATTATAATTAATTAACCAGATACCGTATGACTGATGTCCTGTTAACGTGAAATTAAAATATATTTAATTCGTATTGACACTGGCCGTTGGCAAATATACGCTTTGTAATTAATAAAGTTGCTATTTAAATATTAATAATGAACTGCCAGTCACAGATCGGCTCGTTGAAAGATTGAAAAAGGAAATGGGTATTGTTTAATTATTATATTTCATTTTCGGCTAATATTTACTGGGTTATTCTACCTTTTGATGTGTAAATCAAACTTGACCTATCGCAATATGCTGGGCTGAGGGCTCTTAGGGCCTGCCTTTGTCCGAAGGAGATACCGGGGCCCCTGGCACACAGGCAACTGAGGGAACACGGGTGGGTTTTAGTCAGTAAAAGTCTGACACGCCCTTCTGCTCCACTCAGAGCGGGAGACGTAATTTGATGATTCAAAAACCAAAAAGTCCTCTTATGGCGAATTTCACCACTTAAGTAGAGTCGATATTCCACAAAAATTATGACACTGACAGCTCTTGAACGCGGATAAGTTTGTGTTCACTTTCATTGGTGAATTTCGCCTTGAGTAGTATATCATCCTCTAGCCTTATCCCAACTATGGTGGGGTCGGCTTCCAGTCTAACCGGATACAGTTGAACACCTGACGACCCATCCGTAATGACTAACAAAGATCCAGAAATAACAGCCGGGACCAACTGCTTGTCTATGTATAGGACTTATTTTGAAAGGTGACCTATACTGGTGTTATCTTTAAATCTTGACGAGGCCTATTTTAGTTTCTCCACAGCATCTGTTATCTTGTCTTTATCACAGCACGGTTAGGTTAGATACGCTATCATTCGCCGAAGTTTACCACCAAAGCGTGGAAGTTCGGGGGGAGAGCGGCAGTGGCCCACTGCCTGAGGTGGTGATGAGATGGTGGAGAGAGATGCAGACTGCCATCATGAGGCAATGGGTGGAGAGGCTGGAGACACCCAGTGCCGGTCACTGGACTATTGGGGCTCTCCAACCAATCCTAGAGGAGTGGGTACGGAGGCGACAAGGGACGTTGTCCTTCCGTCTAGTGCAGGTACTGTCGGGGCATGGCTGTTTTGTGCAGGCGTGCACACAGTGGCACGACGGGAGGCGACTTCCGTGTGTCACCAGTGCGGTTGCAGCCAGGACACAGCCCTGCACATTCTTCAGCAGTGCCCTGCCTGGGAAGTGCAGCGCCCAGTTCTGGCGGCAGAAATTGGGGAAGACCTGTCGCTGCCGGTCGTTGCTAGGGCTATGATCGGCAGTGAAAGGGCTTGGGTGGCGGTTGAGTCTTTTTGCGAGGACGTGATCTCGCTGAAGGAAGTGGCAGAGCGGATCAGGGAGGCAGACTCTCTCGCTGACCCGATTCGTCGCAGGAGAGTAGGAAGGTGCAGGCGGCGAAATACCGACTTGATACCGCCATAACAGAGGTCAGCGGGCCATAGACCGGGGACTCTATGGTCCACGCTGTACGGTCCCTGGAGTTGTGATAATGTCCCAGTGCACCCGGACATCGCCGATGGGAGGTAAGGAAGAGGGTGCCTAGAAGTGGGCCACGCTGGATGGGTCGCGAATGTCATGCGTAGCAGTTCTCGCGGCCCACCTATCAAGGCAAAAGTAGGTGCGCAGGCGGAGTTTTTAGTGGGTGGAAGCCCTACATAATCACTTCGTCTCCCCGGATGGCGTGGTATGCGTTAGGCATTTTCGTCGTCGGAAATAAAAAAGGTACGCTATCCTATTTATCCTACTATATAATATTATAAGTGTGAAAGTTTGTGAAGATGTTTTGATATTTGTGACTCAATCACGCAAAAACGGCTGAACAGATTTGGATTAAATTTGGCACACAGATAGGTTATAACCTGGGATAACACATAAAATACTTTTTGTTTCGATAGTAAGTTACCGCGGAAATAGTTTCCGACCTCAACGCGGGCGAAGCCGCTGGCAAAAGTGAGTTCTGATATAATTATAACAGGAACATCTATGACTACCTCGTTGGTCTAGTGGTTGCAAGTGTTACTGCTGAGCATCAGGTCCTGGGTTCAATTCCCAAGTTGGGCAAAGTGTTATAGATTTTTCCATTCGGAATTTCTCAGTAAAACCCCAGTCTTTATTTGTGCCCGATTGATGGCAATAGGCTCTACCTCTATTATATGGGACTTAATTATATCTGGTGAAATGTGTGTGCACTATAACTACACCTCTGCCTAACCCTTCGGAGATTACGGGCGTGATGTTATGTGTACCTATGTTTAATTCACACACATATCTAAATTGATGACAAACAAATTGAATGCTAGCACCAACAAAGGCTTGCAACGTTGTTCATCAATTACCCGATGCGAATTTAATAAAATGACGCCGATACGGTTGCTCTTCGCTGCTAATGATATTAGGTAATTTTAGGGTCGAGGGTTGGCCCGCATTGTGATACAGCTTTTAAGATTTTATTCAACAGTGACAACCCTGATTCAGTCACTTGAAACTGACATGGATCTGGGTGATTAGATGGCCGTCAAAGATAGCTTGCACAAAGCTATCTTTAGAAAGTATGAAAGATAATTATGTATTTGTGGTTGCTTTATTAAATAATGCCATATAATTTTACAGACTACTTGTGAATTTTAAAGACGCACCTAGGTATTGCAAATATAAATTTTTACACCGTATGTCAATTTCAGACACCCGCACGAAAAATAAGTTTAGGTATGACTAGAACAGCCTTGACGACAAAACTTTGCAACTACAATTTTCAAATTACATTTCACAAATTTCTAAATTTTACAAATCCCTGTACTAAAACTCAAAGGCACATGATTGTAACGGAAAATCATTACTGCCACAGTACCAGCAGTGGGTGTAAAAACTTTGATAGTTGATCCAAGTGCAGTTCTGCATGTGAGATTCGGCACTGTAAACACAAGCATGACCAGAGAAATTCGCATGGTGAAGGTACCGTTTTGCGATTATTATGAATATGATGATTGTGTGGGTGTTTTATTTTCTTTATTTAGTCATGGTATGGCAGTTTGAGTTATGTATGCGGCCTACCCAAATGTCCTTTCTTTGGTATTGTTCGTCAAATCGTTGAGCTCCTCAAGTTCTGAGTTGAGCTGCATGATTACTGATAAATGCGTGCACTGATTGGACAGGTCCACTCAATCTGTGTGGTTCTTTTCTCCAAAGACCATTTCAGACACCACTCCACATGGTATTCACATGATCTGACCAAGATTATGTCTGAGACTATGAACTCTGAGTTTGTTTCGGCCTTTCTTCTCAGAGTAGTCAGTGAGGAAACGCCGACCTCATCTAGTTTTATAAATATGATTGACGTGTAAAAGTGTTTATACAAACCTACTTACAGAAATAAAATCATTTATCATTTACCTGCCTCTAACCTTAGGTAAGATTCGTCATTAGTTCGTATTAGTAAAACAAAAATTAATACAAAACCGCATTTTATATTAGCCAACATCTCAACTTTAGGTAAATATGCATCTGAATATTCAATCTCCAGTCATCACACATGAGATTGATCAAAAAAAATGTTATTGTAATTCTCAATTTCACGTTTCATTAATGACATTTGCCAATTATGTGCAAAAAGATGGAGGGGTTCTTAATAATTGAATTTCGGAATTTTTACGAGATGATTTGATACTTATGTAATAAAATTCCTCATTAATTTCTTATCGTAACATCGGGTGGACTTATGATACTTAATTTTTACAAATTATCTTGAAAGCTTATGTTTTTATTACCATAGGTTTGTAGGCGAGGAAGTTCAGTTATAACAAAGCTTGGATATACCTACAGGGTTTTGTAACTTAACATCACGCCTGTGTTTCTGGTAATGGTATACAGAGACTACTTAATATGGCCAGCGTTATGATATTAATAAACAATATTGTAGGTGAAACTGAAAAACAGTTTATGCAGTCAGAGAGATCGGCTCCTGATCAAACATTATGTAACTAGAATACTGAAGTACCGAAAATGCAATGATAATTTGTTAGGTTAATATATTATGGAATACAGAATTATTATTTCTATACAGTCACATTTTGTTTCTCCATTTTTGATATCTCAACGTAGATACATCCTTCTACAATCTGTCGTTTTTTCTTTCGCTTCTAACGATCTTTATCTAGGTCCTCTTATAAGTAGACTATTTCAGAAGAATATTTCTTCCCAAACTGTCAAAATGATGCTGACTGAAAATTTTCTACTCGATGGCCACAAAGTATCTACAAACTCATGATTCGTTTTGAACCCATAACTGTGATAACTAATAGTAGAACACAGCTGTCTACTGCTATTGTACATAATTAATAGTCATGCCTGTTCTTCCATCGACAAATCGGTGCTCGTGCTAAGCCTGCAGTCCCCACTGACGGAGCCCGTTCACATGACCTATGGATGACCACCATTCCGCTCAGCCATTTTTAAAGGGAACTTAGTGATACAGCATACCGCCTTCCGCAACCAGTTTGTCCCAGCGCTCTTTTAAAGGTCGTCGGTCCCTAGTGTGTAGTTTTCTACTCCAGGACTCGTCTGCTCCATCGACTTTTGGTATTAACACTCAACCAGATAATTACTTAATATTATTTTCGGGATAATAAATTGATATTATGTTAATTTAAACAGGTGTTTTGATTCAAATATAAGGTTCAATGAGTTTATGATGTGTCTGTATTAAATTTTACATTCAGGTGGAAATTGTAGGTATCGCTAATAACTTGTGGAAGATAAACAAAAAAAACTGAATTATTGAAAGGTGAGGACTTGTCACGTTATTCAATAAAAGAATAGCTTAAAAGTCTATAATAATTTATTATAATAACATCCATCTCACCATAACAGCAAAAACCAAATTTTTTCACCGAAATCAAGCAACCCCACAACGGTTTTACAAACCGCCCTATACCCGCCCAAATCATAAAACACTCGCTAATTCCCGCTAAAACAATTATCACAGCGAAATTATTTCGTCACAAATCAATTGACGAAGAAGATCACGGCACGAGGAGATTTGTTTAACACGGCGCGGGGGGAGATGAGGGAAACAAAGAAAGGCCCGTACCGTAAAGGGCGGGCGGGGGCGAAGCTTCAGGCAACCGGCAGTGCTTGCCGAGCAGTCGGCAAAAACGGACGCGTCACACGCCCTGACGCTCCCCGCCATACGCTCGCGAGATAACAAGTGTTTGTGTTTATCAATTTTCATAAAATAAAACCTATTCATTTAAAGAATATAGAATAGTGACGTCATTGTTGCGATGTTTTGTTCACCAATCACGTGGTTGCTTGTTGTGTTGCACGCGAAAGCGGCCGGCTTGTCAGTTACATTAAACGGTAAGAGGATATTTCTTAAATTATTTAATTATTGCTTTATTTTTACGTTGTTATATTACGTTCGTATCTTGTAATATGACCCAGATTACGTGGTTGCAGAATTTCTGAACAGACACGGTTTTCAAGCTCACGTGAACGCTGAACGGGAAGCTTATATCGGCTTAATATTTCGATTTCTATAGAGATTTTGACCGAAATACAGCAGGAAAATGTATTCTCAGAAAGATTACTGATAGTACCTACTGGAAGCGTTTCGTGAAAACAAATATTTTGGTACAGTCACATGTAAACACAAAGCGGAATTCAATAACGATTTTCCTCTGCATTTCGCTGTGGGAACATATTTGCATTAAACACGCATGGCTGTACTTATTTTATATGTAACTTTGAAAGAAAACCATAGTTTGTAAGATAAACTTAGCCATCAATTACATTGTGATAAGAAGAGAAATAATATCATAAAAATAATTCGAAAAATTCACGTGGCAACTGAGTGCATAGTTTTTATGTTCAAGCTTTTTAATTTAAAAGTCTTGACATATTAACCTAAGTATCATCCAGTGAGTAGGCGAATTAATCCTAAATTAAATACCTACACAAATAGGTATCTTCAAATATTCATATTCTTGTTTCGACCTAGTAACTCAAATATTAAACAAATTTTGAAGCTTCCGAAAAGAGAACATTTTCCATTTGATCACTAAAATGATTTGTTTCAAAGTCAAATAATGAATAGCTTTTAATTTATTTATTCGGTCTCTAGGATTAGGGATATTAGGTTTAAAATAAATAGGTACTGAAATTGACTGAGTTTTTCAGTTAATAAATATTCGTTGTGAGCTTGTTGAGTGTGTTTACAAATCCTGTAATATAAATGTCTGACGGTAGCTTCTGTATTATATTTTCCACTAACTGTTGCTCCTGGTTTTAGTCACATTATGAACTACTATTCTGTGCGTGTATGACCAATAATATAGGAACATAACGAAGCAAAATGATTATATGTATGTAAGGATCGTCGCAGGGGGCATTCAGTATTTTCTGCCTACCCCATTGGCAAAAAGCGTGAGTGTATATTTGTGTGTGTGGATGTTTATTTACCCGGATAAAAAGTATCTGACGTGTTGATCTAAGACATGGCCTACGTGTCAAATACACACATTTGCTGCAAGTCACAAACATCTTTGTCTGTTTTTATTGGGAATGGTGACACTAAGAAGGACGCCACAGTTTTCCTTCATCTTGGAAAACTTGATGTTAATGTAACAGGTTGAAGTGAAAATCGAGGACAATATGTGTGATTTAAATACGAGTTTTCATGCAATTCAGTCGTGCATTTTTTTTTAATTTACTTAGCCGTTTATGTACAAACATAAATAAACACACAAAAAGAATGGAACAGGAAAATAATTATATACAAAGGAGATGCTTATTAAAAGAAATTTCTTCTATCATAACTGCGATAGGAGACAAGATACAAGGAGATGTAGACAACGTGTGTAAGAATAGAAAGAAAAACTAAAAAACATACGAGAAAGTACTCTTCCAAAAACTACACAAATTGCTTCAAGTGTGCCTATAAAATTTGAAGAGTTCTCTCTATTTCTCCAGGATCCCATCATCAGATGGAAAAATATTCAAATCGGTCCAGCCATCTTCGAGTAAACGGGGAAAATATATAAAAAAAAAAAGGTTCCGACGAATTGAGAACCGCCTCCTTTTGGAAGTCGGTTAAAAATCAAGAACAATCAAAAAACTTAATGTATCCTATCGATCTATCTATTAAGTCTGTAACGTCTCGCTGCTGGGCATCATTGCAAGCCAGTCGTTTTAGGTAGGAGTCAACTTCGTTCCTCCATCCTCGTCTTGGTCTGCTTTGATATCGTCTTACATTTGAATGAGACCCAATCAATGGTTCCTCAGGTCATCTGACATGTAGCAAACATGTCTGTTCCAATACCAATTACGGTGGTATAAAAGTATTCTATAAGTACAGAAAAATAATGAGGAGATTTATTTTCTATTGAATTTTCAGTCGAACTAGTCGAACACACTATTAGACTGTTGGAAAAACTGTTTTCATAGAAGACTAACTTATTTTTCATATGAAAACTAAAAAAAAAAATAAAAAAACTATTGTTTCTTATTTTTAATGGGTAGTTTTATCATACATGTTTTCACACAGAATATTTTTCGATGAAAAATTTAATCTGTCTGTCTATTTAATACGGTTTTACCTACTACAAAATCGTGGCTTGTAAGATGAAGAAAAACAGCCACTCAATTACATAATACAGCAGCAAATTTTCATTTCAAAATAATTATAATCAAACCGAAGCCGAACGTCTGTTGGTAGGCTAAGAAACATTTTTACGATCCATGAATAATGTATCAAAATAATATTTACTCAAATATTAATGTAATGGATGACAAACATTATAATAGGCAAATATTCAGTCTTAATAGTTATTAAATAAATAAATATCTAGCTCTCTTTGAAACATGTTTGTTTTCAATAAACATAGACATTCAGTATTGATACGTTTTAAGTAAATACACTATATTTGCCCCGATATTAAGTTTGATTGACCCCTCTGTTTGCTTTCACATAAACCGGTTTATCGATATGTTTTAACAAACATTAATTCGGTACATTCGCTGACATAGTTAAACACTGCAATATGGTTGCAATCAAATGGCAGTTGCATTGATTAATTGTCGTGGGTAACAGCTAGTTACCTAAGCTTGTTTTTGTCTTGTTGAAAAGTAAAATCTCTTTAAATAAATGATTTAAAATGAACGTGAACTTACTGCAGATTCAGGTGAAGTAACATTTACCTACACATGCCTAACATCACGCTTGTATTCTCAAAAGTGTTAGTCAGAGATACACCTATTGTTAACACCCACATTTCGCCAGTTATGTTTATTTCCCATGTAATAGGGGCTAGCCTATTGCCATCAACTGGACACAAATCCCGATGATGCACTGTACTGATGAAGTAGTAATTTACCAATTTTAAAAAGTACTTATCAATAATACAATAAGCTTGATGTCATAACCATGCCACTCACTCCAAACATAAGTATAACGAACACTTTGAGTTAAACAGCCCAATCATCATCCCAAACAGAGTAAATTCTGAATTACAAACATACTCTCTTGATTCAGGATTCAATTGGGCTATAATTAGTCTCCAGCCACACGACACTACTCAATTAAATATGTCTAATTGTTCGTACTAGGTATACAATTAACTAATGCCCACTAATTGGTAGCTGAAGAATGTGCGCATCTTCCAATTATTGCGGTGAATAGGAGTTTAACCAGACACCACACTTATTTCCGGTTTGCCAACTTACGTAGGCTTCGAAAAAACCTGTCACAGTAGCTAGTCATTAAAAATGCTCGATGATTTTGTCGTTTTGTAGTCGGACTTTGATATTTATATTTAAAGTACCAGATGACTCAATTATGATAGTTACAATATTTCTTATTCTTATGTTAGTAAACTAAATCTATACACTTAACCTTTACTGCCATATAGTTAATTGCGAATCCATACTACAAGCTCAACGCCGAGGTGGAGAGTTTGCAGCAGCGATTCACTCACAAGCATTCCAGTCTGGTCACGATACACAGCAGTATAATGTTGGGGCTGGCCCCCACCCGGCGCAACAGGGAGGCACATCTTTTTCGCCAACCAAATGTACCAACATCGTAGCGTAGAAACAATCGACACGAGCTTCAGCAAACATCCCTGATGCGCTACAGAAACAGAATAGCTCCATCAACACCCGGAACATATTATTATACTGAATAACCAAATGCATCGGAATATGTTATATTTGCGACAGTGACGTCTTGTAACACTGCAACAAAATGAGTACAAGCTAAATCACTGATTTCGAGAACAGTGAGTCCACAAAAAGTCCAACTAATCATGAAAATCTTTTCCAAATAGGCTGCCATTAAATTGCCCTGTTCCGTGTGGTGTCGGACGTAAAAGAATAGCACCATCCCATTTCTTCCCATGGGTGTCGTAGAAGGTGACGAAGGGACTTACTAGAGAATAGGCAGCAGCGTTCTCTATGCATTTGAACACCAAACTACGATCGCCAACCCACCTGCCAAGCGTGGCGATTATGGCAAATCCCCCCCTTTTGGGGGAGGCTTGTGTCCAGCAGTGGACATATTTCGGCTAATATGATGATGATGATGATGAAAATGCCCTGACAGAAAAAAAAAAACAAAAACTCTAGACTGCAGCTAGAGTCATGCTATCTTGACTTTTTCTTAATAACTGACAGTAAGTGAAAAACTGCTCCAGTACGTATCTACATTCTTATTTACAACAAAATATTCATGCAACAGTCTTGACTGCGTACACCCAGTCTGCGCTCACTTGATACAATGCATAACTTAGCTCAGAACCAGGTAAATGCATCCAATCAAAAGACTAAGATAGGAGAGTACAACCCTCTTCGCCTTTACAGTCATCTCAGATAAATATCTTTATGTCATACCGGTCTCTCTCGTTAAAATGTATTGTTCTCGTTTTCTCAGTAGTGCTTTGCAACATTGTCTTCATATTAAATGTTGTAAACACTGTTCTGAAGTGGATTACTGAGGGTATTTTGGATTAAACTATGTTTTGTGGGTCATAAATGTAAGGAGCATAGTTTCAGGACTTTGATAAACACCAAGAAATTTTAATGGTTGTTTTCCCGCGGCAGAACAACTTGCCATAAGGAGTACTTTCGAAGCATAGAGTAAAAGTAAAAAATAAGATTATTTTGTTACAAAATAATTAAAAAAATATTCATCAACTCGATAAAACACTACTCAATAGTAACACTCGAGGTAAATTGTAGGTACTACTCGAATCATATGCACCGCCGAAAAAGGGAACAGCGATGCATAAATGTTCAAAGCAAAATAAACTCACAATGGATAATCTGCCATTTTTTGTTTCTAATATTTTATTTCTTTATAAAACGATTGTATTACCAAGACAAAACCATTTCGCTGCGGGAAAACAACCATAAAAATTTCACATGTATAACTCATTAGTATTATCTTGCTTAGTATAGAAATCGCAGTGTCCAAAATGAAGCAAGTAACGTCTAGCGCCAATAAGACCCGATGAATATTGCCAATCCATTGCTTCGTATGTTAGAAAAAATTATCTGCTCAACAACGTTTACAACTCCATGAATGTTGTGGAACTGTCAAAATTAAACTCTTCCCAACAAGGGTCCAAGTCTGCTATTTTTATAAATTCGTTTTGCAACACGATCCCTTTGTCATTTTGCTAAAAGTTCGTAATCTGCTAAATTCATAATGGTCGATCATTGGTCGGTCGATAGTCTCGTAATAGAATTGTGTTATAATGGCGTTGTCGTATTGCCATTATTATAAAACCCGTTAGTAGAAATGATTTTCCAAAAACTACTACTAAATTTGAACATTTATTCATGCCCGATTTCATTTATATTTTTTTTTACATATTATTTATTAGTTTATTAGTGTTAAATTTTAGCAGACTACCACCTAAGTCATTTGTCATTATGTACGAGATTACCAATAAATGCCATTTCGTTCATTGGAGCGTCAGTGGCTGACCATTGGAAAGTCATAATGACGCCACTATATTAGTAGATTACCAAACTTGTCAAAATCAACAATTATGAAATTAATGATAAACCATTATGACACTATTGTAATAGCAGACTTGAGGCCCAGTAGTGCGTAACGCAATTACCCCTCTAAATACGGTGGACCGTACCCAAATGTAGCGTACTTTGATGAACCTACATAAAAAAATTGTATGACGACCCAGTATCGTAGATGAGACAATTTTGTCAAGTATCACCTTTCTAAAAAGCATCAGAAGGCCAATTCTTGTCATCGAAAGCTTTCCACATCTTGTCTCGGTGACAATTAACGTACTTGTCAAAAATAAAGGTACTGGTATTTCTTTGTAACACGACAATTGCCTCTTTAATTGCTTTTGTTTTGGCTATAGCCAGCAACAGTCTATACGTTCCATAGCTAACAAAATACTTCACTGGTCCCTTAACCTTCGCTTCCACAAATAGTTCATGAACGATCTTAGAAGCTCATCTTCATAATTCCATGCTCAGCTCACTGGATTTGTGGTTGCAATATAATGCTAGCATGCTGGAGTATACCAACAAGAAGTTCATCAAACTTTGTAATCCATTGATGAATTTTGAAGTGGATGCATAGGACATAGTACGATATATAGTTGCTATGAGAGCCGCTTTAGCAGGCTAGGGTACTTGGCTGTAAAATCTATTAGGTTTGTCTGATGGATAATTATCATTAGGTAACCAGGTAGTTTACTTTTTCTACGATATTTATAAAAGTAATAATTGTTCATTTCAGCCCATACTGTCTCAAAGAGTTCCTTCCATTTCTCTTAGCTATGTTTGCTTTATGAACCTCTTAAAAGAAAAAAATATTATGTAATTGAAAAAAAGTATACGAACAAAAATATCTAAAAAGACATCGTCGTTAAAAATATGCTCAATCGATTTTATGCCGTCAAAATTCATAACCTTGACCTCCGCTGTAACCATTAAGTATTCGAAAATAAAATACAATACCCTGAAGAGAAACCCTCCCGAAAAATCGGTAAAAATATTAAAATTCCTGATGATCCCCGTCTTGTTCCTTTAAAATCGAGTTGTATCGAAAAGGTTCCACTAAGGATCCCCTTGGGTTCTGACCTAGTATAGACTATACAGAGATTCCGTGGCTTTTCAAACAAGGGAAATTACCCACTTAATACTGGAGACAAAATCGGTAAACGATAAAAATATATTAGTGTAATGTAGATGATATTTATGTGATATTTATAGATGATAAAGTCTTGTTAGTGATATGATGTAAGTTATCAATAAAGATAATATGAAATAGGTATTGGAATTGTCACATTATAGGCCTATACTTCTCCGAACTTTGTTGAGGTCAACTTCCAGTCTAAGCGGATGCAGCTGCGTACCAGTATTTTACCTCCATAACCCAGCTAAGCAGCCATTACAACATTTTCAGTTAGGTTATAGCAAACATAAAAATAACTACTAAAATGCTTGAATTGGTCGACTGCAGAGCAAACTTTTCTTATCACGAAGAAGAATGATTCACCTCGTTTGCTCACTGCATGTTGGTGATTTCTGAGACATGCTTTTTTATCAAAGCTATGCAATTACCACTAAAGTATAAAATCTACACCAAATAAATAAAATTCTGTGTGTAATGTCAAAACAACAGAGTCTGTCAAAATGCATAGGAAAGTATTTAAAAATGGTGTCTGTGTCTGTGGGTTCCGGCTAATCTCCAAAAGGGCTGAACCGATTTTTATGGGATTTTCTTTGGCAGATAGCTGATGTCTTATGAAATAACATCCCCTTAGCACGTTCCCGTGGCATAACAACCGACACTCACGCAGGCGAAGCTTCGGGCACAGCTAGTTCATAATGAAAAACCCTAATTCTTTACTTAAACACCCTTCAGACTACATTTAACGTAAATACTGTGCATAATTATTACAAAGCACGTCTTGACCACAGCAGCAGGCTCTCATCAAAGAACAATTAATGAGGGTAAAACAAAAAACCGCGTACCTAACCCTTCGCCCGCCGCCTTAATGAATGTAGACATGAGTTTTACAAAAAGAGGTCAGAAGTTTTCCGAAACCGTCCATTTTTTTTCTGTGGTCTATGACAAAAGAAAACAAAAATTTAATTAAAAGTTCTTGTTTTCCTATAATTTCTTATGTTAAAACAAAATAAATTAGGATAAAATCCTTCTCTTTCTTTAAAACAGCATTTTCGATAACTTTGAAAAGTCACAGATACAATGTGATATGAAGTATATAAATGGTGAAAATTGCGTACATTTATTATTTTAAATAAGGAAGCATTAAATATAAGTACGACTCGATACATTTTCCTCATCTAAAAGTCAAAAGCAGTGGAAGCCAAATCGAAAGACACAAATTCCTTTCATCTTAACGTTCAACAAATCGTTTAAAACGTCTCATTTTACTCTCAATAGAGTTGATCCCCGAATGAAGGAGTGCAAACTGCCTTTTTTCCCCCACAATCCGCTAATCTCCAACACAGTGGCGCCACGGAACATTTAAGAAACATCAAAGCTTTTAAATTGTACGTCAGACTCGCAACGAATTTGCCACCATTAATTGGAATCAAATACTTTTTCCTGGTATTTTTTTTTGAGGAATTTAATTTGGCTTCTTGGTACAGAGGGGTGTTTGTATTTGAAAATATTGAGCTATTTAATTTTATTGGTGACGTGAATTCTTAATTCGAAACATCGATTTGCCTGTTTTTTTATTGGTTTCTGCGTAATGATTGATATTTTATCAATTGAAACGTATTTTGAAGTGACTATGAATGCAGTATAAAAACAATAATTATGAACGCAGTGAGAGGTTGGGACAAGTTACCTTTGTCAGTTTCAAACGTATTTTCACTCAGGTAACGAGATAGGGTAACTGTTGTAACATCTAGTATAAAGACGCAAATCGGCGCGACGCGACTCTCACAGAACAAAATCTTTGAAAACTTCATGGAAATTGTTTTAAGTGTTGCGTCGCGCGTGTCTGAAGAAGCCTTAATTCTTTCTATATTACTTTCCATGGATCATTGATCTTAGAAAATATCTATTTTAATCTTACTAGCCTGGATTGTCCCACTGCTGCGAAGGGCCTCATCTCCTGCCAGGGGTGCGGGTTGTTCGAAAGAGATACCGTGGCCCCTGGCACACAGACAACTGAGGGAACACGGGTGGGTTTTAGTCAGTGAAAGACTGACACGCCTTCTTGCTCCACCCACAGTGGGTGGAGTTATTTGATGATTTCCCACCCTCAAAAAAAAGGGCCTCCCTCTCCGTTTTCCACAAAATTCTTTGTTTTGCTAGTGCATGCCAGCCTTTTCGGTAGGAGTAAAGCTCGTCTCGCCATCTTTATCTCGGCCTGCCGCGATGGCGTCGTATTTGTAAGGTGTCAATCGTTTAGGTGGGATCCTAGAAACATCGTCGCCATACATACATACATATACTCACGCCTTCTTTCCATGGTGGTATCCTTACATACATCCTTTTCCCTCATTGAGGTTCATACATCAGGTCATACACGCCCGCCGGTTGCGAGTTACAAAGTCAAAGCATCTATTTCAAATAGGCACTTAAAAGGTACTTTTGAACGTCAACATTTACATTAAAATAGAATTTATTCTAGTCGCCCTTCCAAAATATAATATAGCTTCGTATGGAGAGGAATGGGCAAGAAACTCCGCCGTTACTCTTTTAAAATGTTTTAAGTACAATATTTAATACAATTCATCATATAATTATGTGTGAAAAATATGCACCCAGAGTAAAATTACCATACCAAAGTAAAAAGGTGATTAGATAAATACGAAAATAATGAAAGTGAAGTAATTACAACAAATTTTATGATAGATACATGGTTCTCACATATTTACAAACATTGTAAAAGTAAGTATACGATTTTCCTAGAATATTAACAAGTAATAAGTGTGTGAGTTACAAGTAATCACTGAGTGTAAATCAATGTTATAAACATAATTAATTATACAATTCAATCAGCATCAGTTTGTCTAGACTCTAGATTGTCTTATGGAGCAGGACCAGCATGTTTCCAAGCATTCTTATCTTGTATATAATCCTCTAATTTGTGATATGCTTGTTTACAAAGCATATTACATACTACTACATTATACAGAGTACTACGCACCTGATCATTCTGAAGAATATCACCAATAAGGCCGCCTTTTGTCCTCCTAGGGCGTCCTCTCCCGACATTTACAAAGCATATTACATACTACTACATTATACAGGGTACTACGCACCTGATCATTCTAAAGAACATCACCAATAAGGCCGCCTTTTGTCCTCCTAGGGCGTCCTCTCCCGACATTTACAAAGCATATTACATACTACTACATTATACAGGGTACTACGCACCTGATCATTCTAAAGAACATCACCAATAAGGCCGCCTTTTGTCCTCCTAGGGCGTCCTCTCCCGACATTTACAAAGCATATTACATACTACTACATTATACAGGGTACTACGCACCTGATCATTCTAAAGAACATCACCAATAAGGCCGCCTTTTGTCCTCCTAGGGCGTCCTCTCCCGACATTTACAAAGCATATTACATACTACTACATTATACAGGGTACTACGCACCTGATCATTCTAAAGAACATCACCAATAAGGCCGCCTTTTGTCCTCCTAGGGCGTCCTCTCCCGACATTTACAAAGCATATTACATACTACTACATGATACAGAGTACTACGCACCTGATCATTCTAAAGAACATCACCAATAAGGCCGCCTTTCGTCCTCCTAGAGCGTCCTCTCCCGACATTTACAAAGCATATTACATACTACTACATTATACAGAGTACTACGCACTTGATCATTCTAAAGAACATCACCAATAAGGCCGCCTTTTGTCCTCCTAGGGCGTCCTCTCCCGACATTTCCAATAAATATTACCAAGTAAACTTGAAAAGTTAACCCTTAAGTATTTACTTAAGGGTTAACTTATTTATATATATATTTATATCGGATACCTTTTCAACTCCAACAGTGAGTTAATAAAACCATATCTAATACCAAAATAGACCATAAAGTATTTTTAATCACCAGTTTACATTATGTAGATAACCATTACCGGAGTATCGAGGCACATTCAAAACATTTTAGTTCAGTTCTTTGTTTTCTAATAATCATTGCGACGTGACACGACACTGTTAGCTAACAAATAAAACTGTCAAGCACGAGTGTTGCTTGTGCATGGGGATCAGGATTCAACAACGGACATTTTTCTTTGCACATTGATAATTCTTCGACAGAGTTGGTTCTTCGTGTCAAATCTATATATTAATATGTGTAGCAAAAACTTTGGGGGATACAAAAACAAATAATTAATTTTTTTGGTCATTCGATTCAACTAACATCAAACGCATCGCTGTTTTGAACCACAAGACCCCTCGCCCACGGCGACTTTTCGTAGCGATGCGCTGCTGTCACGCGTTGTATAAACGCGCTTCTGCATCGCTACTATCGCGCGTTAGTCGCGTTTGCCACGTGCGACAGAAATTTTGCAAACGCGCGGCAGTATCGTCGTCGAAAACAGCCGAAAGAAGAAATAAGCTTAATAAGATCGAGACTGAAGCGCGACAGCATAGTAGCGATACAGAATCTGGGCGAAAGTACACAGCCAGCGACAGCATCGCGGCTGTATCGATACACATGCGCGAAAGCATCGCTACAAAAAGTTGCCGTTGGCGAGGCCTCTAGTTGTTGCCGCGATGCGCTATTGTCAAATACCTAAAATGTTCTTCTTACCGCACCTAAAGTTTCATTGGTATAATCTTCTATATACGAGGGTCATTCAATAAATACTTGGCCTACAAAAAGTAAACGAAAATTTTGGAAAAGTGGGAATTTATTTTTCAACATAGTCTCCTTTTAGTTCGATACACTTAGCCCAGCGATGCTCCAACTTTTTTAATCCGTCCGAAAAATAGTTTTTGTCAAACTCTGCAAAATAGGCCTCCGTGGCGGCGATGACCTCCTCATTCGATCCATATCTATTCCCGGCGAGTGATTTTTTCAGATTAGGAAACAGAAAGAAGTCACAAGGGGCCAAATCTGGAGAATACGGTGGATGGGGCAGCAATTCGTAGCGTAATTCGACCACTTTGGCCATGGCAACGGCAGACGTGTGAACCGGTGCGTTGTCGTGGTGAAACAGCACTTTTTTCTTTCGCCAGATGGGGTCGTTTTTTCTTTAATTCGGCGTCGAATCGGCCCAATAAATCGGCATAGTAAAGCCCTGTAATTGTTTTACTCTTCTCGAGGTAATCGATGTAGATCACACCTTGTGTCACACCCTTCACAGTATTATGTCTTATGGCGTTCTGCTGTGGGGGTCGGCAGCTGACGTAGATTCAGTTTTCATTCTACAAAAGAGGGCAATCCGCGCAATCTATAAAATGGGGCCTCGCGAGTCTCTTAGAAACAAATTCAACGAAGTTGACATACTAACTCTGCCTTCTCTTTATATCCTAGAAAATATCTTGTATGTTCGCAAAAATTTAGGTCTTTTCAAAAAAAGATGCGACTTCCATAATCTAAATACACGTAGTAAAGATGAAATTGTGATTCCAAAATTTAGATTAACTAAAACTAGCAAGTCATTTCTAATAAACAGTATCCGCTTCTATAACAAGTTGCCAAAATCGGTTACAGAACTTAGCGATGGAAAGTTTAAAACTCACATCAAACGTGTCCTTATCAAAAAAGCATATTATAAGATAAAAGACTACGTTGAAGACAAGGAAGTTTGGCATTAATTCCTTCTGCACATGTGGCTTCCCTGGTAACTCATTAGCACCATAACTTTGTGAGCGTCTATTAACTGCTTCCAAATTACAATGTTAATTTTAATTATTTTATTTTTTACACTTTCTGACATATTCTCGTCATTATTTGACATTATACAACCCTTGTAATATCGAGTATTTATTAGTGATTCTCATGGAAATCATATCACTTGGTTTAAATAGGTTGATTTTACTTATGTAGATTCTTTTACATATTGTGAATGAGAGAACGTTGTAGGCCTACAGTTTCTGTTCTTTATTTTCATTCCTCTAAGTACCTGGTACTTATTGACAGGCCTGCACTGTCCTCCCATACCTAATATCACTGTAATTTGAAAACATTATAAAATCCAATTATTTTTAAAAGAGTAACCGTGGAGTTTCTTGCCGGCTCTTCTCCATAGGAAGCGACAAATTGGAACCGTGCACCTAGCTTCTGACGTTTCATAAGTGCCCTTGCAGGTTTATGTGAAATAAAAATATTTTGATTTGATTTGATTTGATTTGTGAATCCCAGAAAACGGTGGCCATAACTTTTCCGGCCGATTTTACAGTTTTCGCCTTCTTTGGAGCACGTTCCCCGGTCTGGATCCATTGTTTTGATTGCTCCTTGGTCTCTGGTGTGTACCAGTGGATCCAGGTTTCATCGACGGTCACAAAACGACGCAAAAACTCCGCTGGATTCCGCTTAAACAGCGCCAAACACGTCTCCGATGTGGTCTCACGGTTGCGCTTGTTTTCTGGTGTGAGTAAACGCGGCACCCATCGCGCCGACAGCTTTCTCATGCCGAGTTCCTCGTGAAGAATATGATGCACTGTTCCTTCTGAAATGCCTACAGTCTCAGCTAGCTCCCGAACCTTCAATCGGCGATCTGCCAATACGAGATCATGGATTTTTTAAATGTTTTCCTCCGTAGCAGCTGTTTTCGGTGCACCTGGACGTGGTTCATCAAAAACCGACGTACGGCCACGTGCAATTTCGTTGAACCAATTCTTGACGGTGGCCATCGATGGAGAAGAGTCATCGTACACAGCATCCAAGCGCTCTTTGATTTCGATGCGCGTTTTCCCTTCCAAAAATAGGAATCGAATCACCGAACGATATTGCTCTTTTTCCATTTTTGTAAAACCGATCGACACGTTCGCTTCCATAAGTTGTCAAATTAAAACAAATGAAGGGATTGGAATGAAAATTTGAAAAAATAATTTAAAAAGAATGTGCTACACTGTGGTAAAACTCTAAAACTACAGCGCCCTCTGGCGATGAGGCTAGGTACTTATTGAATGCACCTCGTATATTCGTATTAACACGTGAAACAAAAACGTTGTACCCCTTTTTACGAAAATTACGGAGGAGTATGAAATTTGGCACAGTTTAAGTTTATATGGAGACGGAGTGCAAAAAACAAATATTGAAAAAAAATGTAGTACAAATAAAAATCCGCAGTGAGCTTGCTTTTCATCCACCAGGGTGAGTTTAAAACCAGGCAAGTATTTACCAAGTACTAATCTAATTTCTCATGTACGTATTTTCTAACTTAATTTCAGACACCACTAACTTTCCCTGATTACTGAAATCGAGTCAAGATACCCGTACAGTGAGCAAAGTCATTCAATCCGCTTTTCATCTCTCAGATGAGGAGATAAAGCTGCTCCTCATCCTGCAAATTGGTGGTAACACTACCATACGCCTTTTTTGCCAATGAGCTGAGTTGTTGGGTTTAAAGTTTTGGCTTTTGTGGTCTATTTTATGTCCACAAAAGCAATAACTTTAAAACCAACCCCTTGTTTAGAAAACTCAGTGCCTACATGGACGTACTACCCTTCTCAGACAGGTAGTCGATAATCGAGCTGGAGATTTATGACCCCAACACAACAGCTTCCCTTAAGCTGGTAGTTACTCCAGGCGGACGGGCGAAGTGGGTAGTCTTAGATTACACAATCAAGGAGTGCCTTGAGGACGAGACTTGTCTTGTCATTCTAGTGTGCTACTATGATATTGCAGTACGTTTCAAAATGTAGGTATATCTATGTGTTTGGACAATGAATTGTGTGTGATTGTACTAATACTTTCTCAGGGGGCCATATTCAGGAATTATCATAATTCTCGCGACGCAACGGTGTAAGATCACGATATAAAACAGACCTTATTAACTTCACAATAAGGTATACGGGCAGCACAACACGATGCATCTCAGCGTTCTTCGACACGCTTTCGCGTTTGTTGTGAAATTATACCTTTTCGTGCTATAAATAAGTTAGATATTCTGTTGCTATCTTAAAAAGTGCGCTCTACGTCGCGTCTCGGGGTGAACTGCCCCTTAGTCGGCACTTCAGTAGGCACTCCTTTTTCTAGCTATACACCGTGAAATTTAAATGGTTGTTTTCCCGCGGCAGAACAACTTGCCATAAGGAGTACTTTCGAAGCATAGAGAAAAAGTAAAAAAAAAGATTATTTTGTTATGAAATAATTTAAAAAATATTCATCAACTCGATAAAACACTACTCAATATTAACACTAGAGGTAACTTGTAGGTACTACTCGAATCGCACGCACCTCCGACAAAGGGAACAGCGTTGCATAAATGTTCAAAGCAAAATAAACTCTCGCATATGGTGATTTTTCACAATGGTTAATCTGCCATTTTTTGTTTCTAATATTTTATTTGTTTATAAAACGACTGTATTACCAAGACCAAAACCATTTCGCTGCGGGAAAACCACCATTAAAATTTCACGGTGTATAATCTTTCATACTGTCCATCTATCATCACTTTTGTCACGCTCAAATATAAACCTAGACAGCACAGGATGAATAATCTATACTATATTTATAATATAATTAATCTGAAGAGTTTGTTTGCTTTAACGCGCTAATCTCTGGAACTACTTGTCGAATTTGAAAAAATATTTTTGTATATGCCAGCCCTATTCATGAGAAGGCTGTATGTTATTGAACATCACGCTACAACCCTTAGGAGGCGAGCAAAATGAAAAATAATCGGACAGAACGCTAAGTGTAAACGAAGTAGGTAATAGCGCGGGGGCGATGGCATTCAAGGCGACGGGTCGGCGGTCAAAATTTCACGCGTAAGAAGTCGGGGGCAGAAGAGGCGGCTAGTAAGTAATAATTTCATGTTAATCTAAACTCAAACCTTTTGGTAGATGTCACATGACTTCGAATTTTCGGTTCTAGGACGTGCCAGTTGCCTCAAGCTGTTTTGCTTCACCGTTTTTAGAAGAGTTGTGATGAAATTATTTATACAAACTAAAGCGCCGTACAACTCATAAGTCGTATATGAATACTTGAAATACATTTTTGAATTATGTGTGAAGTGAATACTTGAAAAAAATATATATAGGACGTTGAATATTCTAATGTATTTAGAATTTCACGTGCCAGTTTTTATTTTGCAGTAATATTTCAGTCGGCTAAACTCGACAGTCTTTTTATGCATAAGTATCAAAGGGAGATATATCCCGTTCTTTTTCCCAAAAAGTGTTCTTATTCTTCATATAGATAGCAACATAAGTTTCACTTCAAGTTGATCGTCGTAAAACTAAACCTAGATGTGCCCTAGGCCACACAAAACTTCACTTGTCGGTAAGTTAGACTATAATATCCTCTGAAGCGGCATAGTTATACTTAGCGGAAGTTGGTAAACGTGTGAATTTGCTTGAGTTTGTCGTACTGTCTTGTCCAGTAATATAACTCTGTGTTACGGGCCCGAGTGCAGGAGTGGTTGTGATGTTGACAGACCTGCTAATTTATGGTAGACATTACGAGTTAGATATTATGTATGCATGCATAGTTACGTGTTAAAAAGACGTACCTAATATACACTTAGTCAAGGTAATATACACTTAGCCTAGGTAATATACACTTAGTCAAGGTATGTCCTCGCAGATTATAACATCGATTTATATAGGTTGACTGGTAATAAATGACCGATATTTAAGCACATGATTGTACTCATCATAACAAACAACTTTCCCAAAGAAACGTTCTTTTTTTTTAAATCTACCTTATTGACCCCAATTTTATTGCCCCTATTTTTATTAATTTCATTAATTTAACGACCGTACGGATAGCGCGCGCAATCCGTTCTTAAATTAATGAAAAAAAAGAATAATGCATGGTTAAAGTGTTTTTTTTTGTTTGTAACTAAATTAAATTACAGCTGATGGTGTATTATTCTTGTTAGGTACTCAATATTCTATTGGAGGGATTGGGAACATGCGCTAGTTAAATAAATAAAAAACGTTTCTTTGGGAAAGTTGTTTCTTATGATGAGTACAGTCATGTGTTTAAATATCGGTCACTAATTTTACCAGATACCTTATATATTCTGTGATCATTTTAGCACACACACGAAATTATTACAATATTTGTAAATATGTGAGCACCATGTATGAATCCTAGAAATAATGTACCTGTCATTGCTTTATTTTTTAATTATTTTTACTCGTCGTCGTATAGTCATTTAGTTCTAAGTACAACGTCTTCACATATAACGATATAATTATTACAATCAAATTATTGTAAAACATTATCAAAGAGTAACGGTGGAGTTTCTTGCCCGTTTTTCTCCATATGAAACTACCTTTTAGAAGGGGCAACCAGGATCAATTCAATTTTTTTTGTATATGTTGACATTCAAAAGTGCGTTTTATGTGTCTATTTGACATACCTAAATAATTTGACTGTGACTTTATGACGTATATGAAAAAATACCAAGTGACGGTTTAAATTAATAGCAGCTATTTTCTAAGTTTATTCAAGCCATACTTGAATGGTCTTAAATAATCGTCACGACTAGATCGCCCTTCTCTAGATAGTCTTTGTTTTGCAGGGTTGGTTGCCCTTTAGGTACGTTACGTTTTCGCCGGCAGGTTTTTGAGTTTTGTTTCGGTAACTACCTAACTACCCAAAATGGCACGTTGTTCAGCCTACCGCTCTAATTTGTTTAATTGCCTGAATTATGTTCATACCGCTTTGAAGATAAAAGATTAATGTTAATGCCTTAAACTTAACGTTCATTAAGTTTTGAACTGTAACCATTAACTTTAAAATTTTGTCTTTGAAACTGCCTAAAATTCGTGTTATGAAATCCTTTAATTTTTGTTTAAAAATTGCGTGATTAGGTAACTTAAATACAAAAACTTCAGGTAAATTCACGAAAGGCAAAGGCAAAAAAAATCTGTTTAAGCCTGTCCATTCAAATTTGAAACGAAAATGTAACCCCAGACATAAATTTGGTAAAAAGATTAAAGATTAATCGCTGAAAATCCGCACTATACAAAATGACTGTTTCTCACGAAAAACCCTAGCGTAATAAACGTAAACAAGAAATAAGAACCCCCGCCCAAGGAATCCTAGAACGCGTTTTATCATAACTCGCGAAGTAATTACAAAAATAACTTGAATATTCCGCATCGTGATGCCGCTATTTATTTTCGATAGCATTGCATCTACAGTGGTAGTCGACAGTTTTAATAATGTACGTACGCCCGTCCAATTAGGGATGGCGCGATGCGGATATTATACGAATTGCGTTTTTTGCGGTGCGGGTTATTTTATTAGTTTCCTGCTGAAATGTTGAATGGGAATTGCTTTTGACGTTGCGTGAGAGTAGGAAAATGAATTTGGGCTTTGATTATTAAAGTTTTGTGTGGTTGTTTGTTTTCTGGATGTTGGGTATTAGCTTGTGTTTGTCTGAAATAAAACTCTGCGCAGTGCTTTGATTAAAAATATAGAAAAAAATATGTTTGAAGTAGTTATTAATTTTAATATTTTCATGACATTGTTTACCTAGCCAATAACAAAAGCAATATAAAAATTACTTGCAAATCAAATCAGTAGCCATTATTAAGCAGGAAATACTTAAAAAACGATTCTACAAAACCCAATGTTTTCCAACCGTACCATCAAATCGTTACAATTTTCAAAGAATGCAAAAAAGCTTCCGAAGCGAACCCTATGCCATCGGTCACGCGGATAGCCGCAGAGGCGACACGCGACGCGGATATATTATCGTGAAATAATAACACGTCAGTGTGCACACCCTTAATGCCCAACTAGCTGTAACAAGGAAATTCGGCGTCGCAGTTACCGCTCGCGTAATTTACAGCGACGCTTTTGGTAATAAATGAGGTTATTAATTTTAATTTGTATGGTGAGTTTTGTAATGTTTATGTACTTTAAAAATAAAAGTCTCTACATTGAATTGAGCGATGTTCCCGCAAAACATTAATATTTTCAAATCAATCTAAAATCAATGACCATAGATCATTGATATAAATAATAAATATACGGTCGTCCGAACATTTGACAGACGCGGTTGCCCTACAAAAAAACACTAACGCCATCTATTAGAACTGGTTTGAACTACGATGTCAGTCGGCGTTGTCTGCTCCTAGACGTAACCTTGTAAGAGCGGGGTGTGGTATTTTTCGAGGTACAAAGAAATAAAATCGCTTAAAAATCGTCCGCATTGAAGTGTACAGAACAAACACGTAAATATCCGTTTGATTCGAAAAAAAAAGGTTCACCACGTTCCTGTCTTATGAAACGTCTCCAAGCTTCATTTTGCTCGGAATCAGTAGGATATCGGCAAATTAAATACGTATTTTCACTGTACTTATAGATTTTTTACCAGTACATAACAATACATTTTAATTTTCTTTTAATAAACAATCAAAATGAATTTTGTACAAAATTTAATATTATTAAATCTTTTCATTTCATCGGCTACGACGAGCGCCGCTGCAAAGTTATGTCGCACTTTTACAACATTTACGACAGCTCCGAAGACAGCTGATCGCGTTCTAGTTCACTTCGGGAAGACCATTTTGGGACCAAGTTCGAGGCGTCATTTTAACATGCGGTCCGCCCAGTCCTTACGCAGTAATATATATGTCAATGCCATAGATTCAACATAGCATCCACCATAGACTTAGTCTTGCAAATCTTATTATTGCCACCTTACAAAGAAATATTATTCATTTAGTAATTAACTAACTCAGCTCAATATGAATTAACACAATATTTTTTTTTTTGGGAATATTTAAATACCTAATATACATTTTTATCAATATGGATACAGAATAATATAAGAATGACCACATCGAATTATCATACCCTAGGGTTTTTGAAAAATTTATTGATTTGACTGATTCCTATTTTTTCAGAAAAACTTGCAAATGACTCGCACATTCAGTTGGTATGCTGCTGATAACAATAATAAAATCACCGAATTTATGTCAACTGTCAAAAAAGGCACTTAAAAGCACACACACACACTTACACACACACAAAGTCAGGTAGTAGTAGCACGAGATAGCCAGATTATTTCTCTCAAATTTTCCGACCCAAATAATCGTCCACCGTGGCACAATCAATTGACTTTTGTTATACATGCATAATAACTTCCCAATCAATACAAAAACGATTTATAAATATGGGAAACCACCCTTCATAATCCAGGTGCATCAATTTACCATAAAACTAATGACGACAAGCCCGGCTTGTGTTCCCACATTAATATTGAATATCCACTATGCAGTAAATTATTCATTCGCAGTGTGAGAATGGACGCATTTGTTAAAATGTAGAAGGCCATATTTTATTGATAGGAGCTAAAGCTAGGTCCTATACTTATTAACAGTTTTCTTTGTTTAAATGGTACAAAAAATTGTATAGACCGTTGTAATTTTTTATTAAACTGTATTTAAGTTAATGGAAATTAACATTTATTTATTTTACATTCGTGACAATTAATACTAGGTACTGAATTAAATGACTAACTTTACAAATAAATACAAAACTATTGCACTTGCACATTTAATCCGTCTGCCTTCAAAACAAGAGGGAACAAGTATCATTAGGCATGATCGAGGACTAGAGCAGGCCCATACATCAATTTTTTTTTGTAATAATTGGATACTTTAAGAAATTGCCATAATGTGGGGATTCTTGACTATACAAACTTATCAGGGGCTAAATACCTTCCTTATTTAAAACTTTATTGCTTTGGAACACCTCATTTCATGTGCCAGAGCCTCACAATTAACATACCATCACAACTGTATTTCCTGAAAGGTTAGATAGAGAATACATGACAGTTTTATTTTTATTTTTTGAGTTGGAAATCATCAAATAACTTCTCCCGCTCTGGGCGGAGTGGGAGGGCGTGTCAGACTCTTACTGACTAAAACTTACCCGTGTTCCCTCAGTTGCCTGTGTGCCAGGGGCCGTGGTATCTCTTTCGAACAACCCGCACCCCTGGCAGGCATCGGCCCTTGCGAGCCTCACCAGTTAGTGCGCGTGTGGAATAGAACACGTCGACCCGGGCTTGGTCCTTACCGGACAGCGGGCTACCCATTACTCGCCGTCCGCAAGCTCGAATACATGACAGTTATGTTTGAGTCTCATGTTTTAGAGGAGCTTGACGCCTACCATAAATAAATCCTACTATCCTACTTAATTAAAAAAATGTGAAAGTTTTTGTATGTGTTGATGTTTGTTACTCAGTACGAAAAAATGGCTTAACTGATTCAAGTGAAATTTGGCACACAGATAGTTTATAACCTGTATTAATTAACACCTAAAAACACTTAATCTGGCAGTACGTTCTCGTGGGATAATTTTCGATCTCTACGCCGGCGAAACTGCTGGCAAAGGCTAGCACCAGATAAACTAAGACCCTCAAGTGTAGTCATTTTCATGAATACAGCTCCTGTCCACAAATAGTTTCCAAATGATCATGTATCCTTATAAGAAATAACAGCAGGAAAATGAAACATACTCGTGCATAAAGTAGACGTTATTCCTTCAATTTCCCCTAACGACCGAGTCTTGGTATTACAATAGCGTCCAGTTTGCCTCCAAGATCGTTTTACTAATTGCGAGCCTACCTAGACAATACAGGAGAATATAGAAGGTTCATAATCACACTGAACACTCATCAGAAGTGGAATTAATGATTTACCTTCTAAAATATTATTCTTAACATTCTTAATATTTTTAATAATCTTAATATTCTTTCTTTTTTATTATTAATAATATTCTTTCTACATTTTTAACTCATATATTGGAAACCCGAAAAGAAACCCGAAGTCAGGTATGTGGAAGACCGATGCAAAAAGACTTACGTTGAACATCATCATAATCATAATTTCAGCCAACAAACGTCCACTGCTAGACATAGATCTCTCCCCCAAGCACCGCCACTTCAGCCGGTTCTCTCTCACTACTTCGGAGCTTTTTTAAGTGCTTGTCATTTTTGAAGAGGTTCGCCATAATCGCGACGCTTAGCAGGCGGGTTGACGATCGCAGTTTGGTGGTAAAATGCATAGGAACACTGCTGCCTATTCTCTTAGTAAGTCCCTTAGTCGTTGAACGGTCCCACCAAAATAAAAATGTGTAGGTGGCAGGGGTAGTGATGGGTATGCTGGTAGGCGTGTGTGGTATTCCTTGATATCGTTTTATTCTTGATCTTCAAAATAGTTTAATTTTATTTACTGGAATAATTATAGCTTAAGAAGGGGGAAGCGCCACTGCCAGGGTCGTGGATTAGTTAGAAAGAGTTACCGTGGTCCTGGCACAGGCAACTGAAGGAACACGGGTGGATTTAAGTCAGTAAAAATCTGACACGTCCTCCCGCTTCGCTCAGGGCGGGAAAAGTCATTTGATGATTTCCCATCCCGGGTAGCTTACGAAGCTCAAATTTTATTAAGTTTTTGCAATTTTCTGGTCACATTGAAATGAACACTGACCTGCCCATTGCAAAAAATGCAAGAAAATTTCATGGGTAATCTAAGCGCAGCCTCCATAAGGAGTTAAACTTCTTACACTTTTCTGTGCCGTGTAGCGTACAGTGGCGAAAGCACCATATAACACGATTCCTACCGGCTTCCCTTCGGTGATTCGCATCTCTACCGTTTTTGAAAAATGGCACGTCAATAGTGTCGTCAATAGTCGATTTTATTAAACCGGCTTCGCTTCATCTTCTCTCTTAGAAAAATTTACACCTTGCCGCTGGGCTAGCCTATTATTAGAAGTAGTAAGGTTAACGTATAATTGTTGCTAAGCGGATTATTTTGTTTGATAGATAATGCCGTAATATGGTCCACGGAGTAAATTGATGCACAGTACGGTTACCGTTATCAATATGCTTACTTAACACAACATTGTAACAATATTTATATGTATTAAGGACATTTTTTCATAGCATTCTATTAGTAGAACGGAAGTTGGAAAAACACAATACAATCTCTTAATAATAAGCATAGTGATATGTGCTACCGAAGGTTTTCGGGGGCCCATCATTCAGTGTGCAAGTCTCCAGCTATTTGATCTGTGTATTGTATCATAAACCATTAGCTACAGACTTTCCAAAGTTCTAAGTAACCAGTCTACTTTAGCCACTGAAACCCATAATCTTTGTCTCCTGCAATAGTCCTACACCAACCGCACCTTTCTTGGGTGCACTTGCATAATGCGAACAAGGATAGTCCCCGGTTGGAGGCTCATTTAATTCCTAACATCTATCAGGCCTCTGCCAGTTGGCTTCGGGTCCTAGTACGCCTTCCAAAAGTCCGGGACCACAGGGTCCCGAGAAATATCAAGATGAGATGTCAGTGAAGCTTTTTTGAAGGCAAATACTATTCACTGATTAGCAATGGTCATAGCCGTACTTGAATTGGAAATATTATAGCTGAAGCATAATCATCTTCTCGCAGTGCTGAAACACAGGCCTCCCCTCTGTAAGAGGGAGTGGGCCGTAATCCACCACGCGGGCCCAGTACGGGTTGGTAGATGTCACATGTCTTCGAATTTTTGGTTCTAGGACATGCTGGTTTTCTCACGATGTTTTTCTGTACCGTTTTGAGAGCAATTTTCATGAAATAATTTACACAAAGTTAAGTTCCTGTCTGGATACAAAACTCAGTAAGTCGCGGTCGTTACAACTAGTCCACCACTGTTCTCGTAAATGTAATACTCTGTAAAGACAATATTGTTTCTGGAATTAATAAAATATGTACATTATATATCTGTTTATCCTAGAACACACCTCAGAAACTCATTATTATTGATCACAATAGAATCACGGCGTGTCCCGGACAAGTTGGGTGGTATGAATAAATTACTACCCTCACCCAAAATGGAAGGTCACTCGCTAATGGCTTAGTTTTACTAATTATTTGTTTACGGAAGTATTATGTTTTGGGTTTATTTATTTTGGTTGATTATTTTGTAATGGGTTTTAAATGGAAAATTCGTTATTTTAATGTTAATGAAGATCACGGGAACAGAACAGATTTTAGTATAATTAAACAAGTATTATTTTAATTGATACAGTAGGTACACCTAGTATACTGCAATCACTTATCAAATTGCTGAGCAGTAGTAAGAAGTTATTTTTGTGACCAATGTACCTTCTAAGCTATTTTATCTTATACTAGCTGACCCGACAGACGTTGTCCTTTCTTAACTATGAATATTGAATTCACATTATGTATTTATTTATACCTACATATGTTGCGCGCAACTTTCTCATTTTTTTATTTCATAAGAACCTTCACAAAATAACAGACTTTGAAAATAACAAACACAACAAAAAAATAATTAGAAAAATTGGTCCAGCCATTCGCGTATGATACCGTGACCAAGGGATGTAGGGATTCATTTACATATATAGATTAATTATAATTGATACCTAAAAACTCACTTGTGACTTCAAAATCATTCTTCCTTTATAGAACGCATTGTCGAAACATAATAATCTCGATATGTGTAGACCCACTACGCGCCCTCTACGGCGTAGAGTGCGTGCTACGCCGGCAGGCGGGGAGGCCAGATTAAAAAAGTTTAACCGTCTGATACGTACTTGTATGCAAATTAAAAAGAAGAAGTTTGGTTTTTAATCGCAAGCTTCATTAGATCTGGCAACTTTTCAAACGTTCGGTGGGGTTTTATTGAATTTCTATTTTATTTTATTGGGTAATTATTTTTTGTAAGGGAGGGAGTTTTGAGTTAAGCCAACTGGTTGTATGATATCGATCCATGTTGAGTATGTAGTAAATTACGCATAGTTGAATATTTATATACACCGTGACATTTTAGTCGTTTTACAAAGGTGGTCCACTCAATGTATCCGTCATAAAATACCTCTAGGCGCGATTAAAACATTGTTACGATTAATTAAGATAATAGGTACAAAGAAAAATAAATAATGCTTTAGAATTATAAAACACCCACCCTGTTAATAATGTGCGGTAGAAGATATCTACCTACCTACCATTACATTCTATAATTAATTTCATCTTCATGACAGAGTATTTTAAACTACGTCATGCGTCTTAGTGAATGATATTTCCATTTTTTTAATTATGCAAATGTTCAAAAATATCTTTATTTTATGTAAATGATTAGTTGTCATTGGATACATGAAGTGGACTGCCGTTGTAAGACGAATAAAATGTCACAGTGTATAGGTACTGTGAATAACCAAACTAGAAAGTTTAATAGTATGAGACGCTAATATTTAATAGGATTTATCAGTAAAATTGTTTTTTTATCAGCAACTTAACGAAAAGTTCAAAGTCATTACGATGAACTTGATCACTTTATCAATCTATTTGTCACAATCTATTTGTTGTCATTGATTCAAGTGTTATTTTCAATACACAACATAACAATGTCTTGTCCATACAAAATGTATAACAAATCGATTAAATAATCGAATTGAAATCGATTTATCAGCGTGTCACGCGACTTCAAAGCAATAATCTTTCAATCTATCATTACAAGTGGCATAGTAATGTTGACACACATATTTATGTTCCTGTGCTGATCTTCTATTAGGGTTAGTAGACTTGTTTTATGACTAAGACAATGTTGATTAAAGATATTCATTAAATCCTCATCATCGACGCTGTCGATTGATGCCGTAAAATTGCACGATGGGCTATTCTTGTCGGTTTGATTTCCAAATTAGGTAAATATATATTAAAAAAAGTTTTGTTTTATTTTTATTAGACTGTCCCACTGCTGAACAAAGGCCTCCCCCAAATCCTTCCTGGCATCCTTTTCCAGGGCCACCTCGATTCAACGATTGCAATACGCGTCTAGGTCGTCTCACCACCTCTTCTTGGGCCAGCCTCAGCGGGGCGCCGCCGCCGTCTATCCTCAGGCACCCACTGTGTGGCGACTAAATTTCCCAGTGGTAAATTTCAAAATATGGGAATATTTAATTTGAGTAAGTTTACTCAAAATTGTAAGCTAAATATTTATAACACACAGTAAATTTACAGAATCAGTTTTCACACGTAGGTTCTTTTAGTTCGTTCAGGACTTTTCTTTTCATTTATACAGGATACGTTTTTATCCAGTACGCAAATTATAACCATGAATTCAGCATATGCTAGACCCCCTAGCGCAGAAATTTTATGTCGATATTATAAAAAGAAATCAGCTGTTTCATAGAAAAGTGCAATACCTACGCGGTCAAAATGTATGGAACAGCTGATATTTTTTGTAGTACCGACAAAAATTTCTGCACTGGGGAATCTAGCATGATATGTTGAATTCATGGTTACACTTTGCGCACTGAATAAAAACTTATACATAGCTAAGTTATACAGGGTAAAATGAAAATATGTCTGTGAACTTCAAATATTAGTAATAGCCAAACTTGGCTACCATCACGGTTTAAGCTGTGCGTGATTCTGTTATTTTAATATGTGACATAAACAGTTACCTCACAATTTTGCCAGCCTAAAACAAACTACCTATCAAACATTAATCGCGCAAGCCCTATAAAAGATCCATCGGCGCGTGCGTCGATTCTTGGCGCGTCACGTTTAACATCATACCGATGGCATGAGACTGCCTATGATGTTGCGTATCTATGTCGACGATTCGATGATTGATGAGATGTGACGTATTTAGATTAATTTGTTATTTGGGTTTAAAGATTATTTATTTATTCTAAAAGAACATACATTGTTCACTTAGCGAATAAATACATTTTTAAAGTTACACCTACTTTCCAATAGCAAACAGTTTTGATTTGTTAATGTAGATAGGTACGAATATGTTTATTTTATTAAACGATAGGATCTTACTGTTTTTGCTATTTTATTTTTATTCTAAAACTAGGTTTTTCCAACGGCTTCGCCCGCGTTAGCCAATTTAAACAAAACCTAAAAACAATTTATTCACTTAAACCTGCCTCATGAATCACTGTATCTACTGGTGAAAACCGCATGAAAATGCGTTTAATACTTTTTTAGTTTATTGCGAACAGACAGACTTTGTTGGCGCGATGGGGGACTTTGTTTTGTAATATGTAGTGATGTTACTCTTTCCCGTTTTGCGGGAGTACGTTGTTCAAGTAGCAAAATATGTTGTATGGCACTGTTCATAATTTTTTACCGTGGAAATGGCAAACTCTCCAACTGAATTTCATTAAGGTAGCAACATTAGATAAAAACGCCTCCATGCCCCAGTAGTGGGACTGGGCTGTTGTAAGGTTTCAATTTGATACAAAAATCGACACGAAACTTATTAAATAATGTTCTTTGTAGGACAAGAACAGAATCTTCTACAATGACATGAATAACTAAAATGACAGATTAACTGGTCGTGGGTAGAAAAAAACAAACACTGAAAAAGGGATTATAACTACCTACGACGCAGACACTATAATAAACGCTCCTTTAATTACATTTTAAAAGGGTCTTGTTGACACACGATACACCTATCCTCAAAGAAATAACGTGTCGTATTTAAAAGCCTACGACTATTTACCCCTACATACAAGCCGTCACAATACACGATTATTTCGAAATTATGCAAAATGCCGCAAATTATATTCAAATATCGCCTGCCTGGCGATAAAACACTGATCAGTCGGTGATACGGGACACGAAAACACATGTTTTTGTGGCGTTATTAGTATGATCGACAATACCTTGTCGGCTAATATTGCTCTTTTGAAGGGGAAAGTTTAGTACCAATTCTAAAGGTATTTCGTATCTTTTAATTGCCATACTAATAGGCTTTTGTTAACTTTGCTGTTTGATTTCTTGATAGTATTTAATAAAAGGAAGAATATTAATTTGTGAGAAAGTAAGAGGCTTCGGTCTGTGGACCTTTAGGCCAAGGATCAAAGAACTCAAAGAAATAACAATAGTTGATTCCTATTGTTTGGTTAAGTGATTAGACTCTTGATCTTGATGATTTAGGTTGAGTGTGAGCTGAGTTCTATTTTCTAGCTAACTATTTATGAAGAAAAATTATACTTATACTTTTAATTTTACAACAGTTCTCTTCGGCTGTCGGACAACCGACGACCCGCACTCCATTTTTCAATTTAAAATACATTAAAACACATTTATATCCCCACCCAGAAATAAAGGCCAGGTGACGTTGTTTCTAAGTGTTGCCATCGTACAATTACATATTAAATTACCTGAGTTGCCATAATAAAAACATATCTAAAAAGACCGTTACAATTTATGATAATAACTTAACAGTGCTACCTGGATATTATAATTCGGTATTAAGATAATACACTTTTTCCAAACTAAATAAATGAAATCACGACATATGTTGTTGTTAATAAGAATGAACAGAATGTTCCTGATCTCGTTTGATCAAAAAGTTTTATTCACAACTTTAAGATCAAATGTATTAAATAAGCTAAGAAAATTAAATTCCGCGTTGGTCTAGTGGTCGCGAGCGCTACTGATGAGCACGAGGTCTTGGGGTCAATTCCCGGGTCGGGCCAAGTTTCATTGGTTTTTTTTTATCTGGAATTTCTTTGTAGCAGCTCGGAGTTTTATTGTACGGGACTTAAACGTAACTAGCGAAATGTTGGTGTACTATAAAGTACACCTCTGCCCTACCTTTCAGGGAAACGAGGCGTGATGTTTTGTTATGTTATTTAAAATTAAAGCAAAATGCTCCTACAGATTCGCATGCTTAAATCCTTAACTAACATTCTACCTATCTATAAACAGAAAATTGCCCCCTTAAATCACGGAACTACAATCTCTGCCTACCGTCGACGAAAAAACAGCAAAAACGATACGTGCTCGCACCCATGGCAATTAAAGGGGATAAGCGCCAATAAAAGTGCTCGTTTTAGTTATAAATTGATCAAATTGCGGGATCCCGGCCAATGTATGGCTTGGGGAGAGCTTTCGGGCCTTTCATAAAACATAATCGTACATCTGTGACAACGGTTATTAAATAAATAAAACTTTGTTATCAAAAAGAGGTTTTTATCCACACGAATATTGGCCCTAATCACTATTTAACTTTAGTTTAAATTACTACATACTAAATATGTAACGGAAATAGAATCATTAACTAGACATCTTTACCAGGCCACACAACAACTTTGCAATCGCGCCCATCTAGGGTTAGCCCAACGTCCAAAATGTTTAATTAAATTTCTCTAAATAATAATTATTATTTAGAGAAATTTAATTTTTGCTCCAAACACATCAACAAAATGTTACCCATCTTCAAATTTGTTGCATGTTTCAAAATTAAGTGATGTGATCTTTCGCACTAAGATGCAAATTTTGCCGATGGATGGCGCCCAGAACACAGCCTTAGTGCCAATTTAACATAACTTCTACGAACTGCACACAGAATTTTTCGAGAATATGTAATGTACAATGTACAATTATAATATATAATGTACAATTACATACACAAAATAGAGACACTGAAACTATTGAAACCTTTATCTGCTTTGTAAATAACCTTGTTTGAATATTGACGAAACTAGGCATGACAAGTGATAATAATTCAAAATGACTAAGAGACAAAAAACAACTGTCACTATTGGCAAATAAATCATAAGTTCACAACATTGTACCTGCTACATTCATTTTTATAGTTTTTAAAAAGAAAGGAAGCAATACGATATCTTTTTATAACTCTGCAAATAAATAATTCCTTTCATCTCCGTTCAAAGAACAAACTCTGAGTTAATCGTCTGGACTGTAACACGACCTGCCAGTGTCTATCCGTTGGTCACTTTGTCCTCTGCACCACGATCCTGATTTAGCACCGAAGGGGGGTAGGGAGATATAGGGTTGACAGAAATACATGCTGTGTAGTTTGGGTTGTCATGGCAACGGGGAGTCACGAACGTAAAGTTGCTGCGAAAGTTTTGGGGTATTTTTGGATAGGTAGTGAGTTTATTTATTTTTGGTTCGATGTCCATGTCGTATATTTCTGGAATTTTAAATTTCTTAGCGAATAATATGTAAAAATGGTCAGCTTCTTTACTTATTCAAAACTTTTTCGTATACCCAAATAAATTACCTAAAAGGATTATATGCCTGAATTTGCATTATACAAGCTTGGCAGCCCTAACAAGGATGCTTCTAAAAGTGCATCGGTCCCCCACCACCCCTCACGGCCCATTAGATGCGTCCGCGGGAAATCGTCATTTGCATAAGCGGCTTGGCTCTCTGCACATAGTAATTGGGATCACATGAACGCGACCAATTCAGTTAGACACTTGTCCCCTCCCTGACACCTACAATATTTGGGATTACATGGGGACCATCCCTCTAGGGATCAGAGCTCCTGGTAATCCGGACTGTCCAGCGTAGATTTAAGTTAGCCTGTACCCAATGTTTGTCCAACACTTACGCGCTGCTCTTAGAGCTTTTAATCGAAGTGCGAAATTTGAATGTGATTTAAATTCGTTGGTACTTGTTCTGAAATGAGGGCGGGTTAAATGACTGCTCAGAGCTGCCGTTCCGTGAGAATGCTACTTGAAATTTGCATTAACTTTGCAGCCGGTGCGCCATGCATTGTTTCTTGAGCGTGAACAGCTGGTTTGGTTTAGATTTTGAATGAACTAGTAATAATATAAGAGAAAGACAAAGAGCCCTTGTTTTAGGTACTGGGGCTACTTGCGTATTTGATCTTGATGGTATTCACTCAAGTGTTATAATAATAATAATAATAATAATCGTTTATTTATAAAAGGGGACACATTTTCATTTACAGAGTATCTTAACAATTTAAAATAGGGCACAGATGCTTATTGCCTGAACTAGGTTGAACCTGTGCTTCAGGCTAGGAAGTGCTTAAATACTTAATGTAATAAATTAACAATGTGTATAATGTAATAACTAAATTAAAATTAGGAAAAAAAGGTAAAATAAAAATAGCATGTTAGTAGTTCTATTTGCAGACAACAAGTAGATCTTCTGTCTGTGCATAAGCGATGGTTAGTAAATATGTAGTAATAATTTTCTTACAACTAAAATAATTCAATTTATAGATACTTAGTTTTCTATTTAGCCTATTGTACAGAAATGGGCCTAAGAATGTAAAAAACCTTTCTACAAAGACATGTTTCGAGGTTGTATTAGATGTGCATACTATATCATTCCGTCTTTTGTTAGTATTGTCAGCAGTGTACGAAGTGTTTATTTATATATGTTGATTTAAGTTATGTAAAGAAAAACGTCGTCACCATATTTTTTGTCATTGAAACGCCTCATAACGTTAAAGCTACGTTGAAATAAAGGAGTAAATATGGTGCAGAGTTTACTTATCCCTCAGTTAACACAAAGCTGTAATGAGCTACTTTCCCATACACGCAGTCCTAACATAAAGACCCATACACACTTCAACAGAATTGATTAAATTAATTCAAGGAACGCACCGACACAGACAAACGGCCGGCTCAACGGGAGGCACAGATTAAAAATCGCCATTTTACTTCTAATTTATAAACGCGAAAGAGGGCGCTTGTGCGCGTGTTGGGTGCGTTTTATGACCACCAGAGGGCGCTAATGACGTCAAATAATTGGTGCTTTAAATGTAAATGACTACACACGCCAACCTCTCTGGCTTTATTAAATTTCGCGATTGCTTGGCAAGTGTGTTAGGCTTGTAATCGTCGTTTGACAAGTAATGGAGATTCTGATTTGATGGCTGTGAATCTGTGTAGTGTCTTTTTAACGATGTGGTATGTGTGATAGTCGTATAATGAGCAGTATTTCCATGCATCGTTATATGTAAAGTGATGCCGCGTGAGCTTAATTTTCGAGACTGACGAGGTCACTATGCAACCAATGCTATGCTTTTGCATTGTCTTCAAAATATGATGTATTTGATTCACAATAGTTCACAATATGCAATGTTTCGATTGTGACATATTTTAGTTGAAAAAGGGATGCCGCGTGAGCTTAATTTTCGAGACTGACGAGGTCACTATGCAACCAATGCCATGCTTTTGCATTGTCTTCAAAATATGATGTATTTGATTCACAATAGTTCACAATATACAGTGTTTCCATTTTTGACATATTTTAGTTGAAATCAAACAAACGGACATAATCAAATGTAATTAATGTGTGTCTAAAACCGCAGACCAAATCAATTAATCATAAAACCAGCACAAAACTTAAAAAAATTAAATTAATTAGTTACAAATGCAATCGTAACCATTTAATCCATCGAATTTATTGCCAACAGTTGAATTTTAATTAAAATGGCTGTTATACACACTAACCCGAGCGCTACGAAATGAACGCTTGTAGCGTTTCACTCTGCTCTTCAAAAGTCAGCGGCGAGCGGAAAACAAAAAAAGAAGAACAGTAAAATCAATGATCTATTCATTCTAAAATCAACTGAATTCACACTTATCTAATGTTGATATTTGTTTAACTGAAAATACACGTTTAGGGAGGATGCGGTAAGGTAGCCTGCGAAATTTAAATTTTCTTGCGTTTTTGATGATTTTCTGTAAATACATACAAAACTTAACGGTCGCGAATTATATTTTGTTCAACATACAATCTGCAATATGCAATATTTGAATTTCGAGTACTGCTTCTGGCACTTCCAAAAGATTTGAAAATGCTGTTATAAGACTACTATTATTATATTATCAGTTATTGACGCTTAAACCGTAGCGTCAAAACCCTAAAGCCGTAAAGCCCTAAAGCTAAGATTTTCTACGACTACATTGGCCAACACGACGTTTGTAAACGTCAAATGTCGTCATTGAAACGTTAAGTGTGAAAGTAAGTTGGTGTGTTTTTCTAGACATCGTAAAGTCCAACCTCGTTGCCATAATCTCCATCACGGCCCTCACAGCGGCCGTTATGTGGCGGCCACCGCTGTTCTAGGAAGCCGTAGGTTTATTAGTAATATTTTCGTGGCCCAGTCATAATGCAAACTTGCACCAAACGGCTGGCTACATTGATGAATGGCCTCTCTCATTAGCCGACTCAGTGTTCAACTGAAATAGTTTTAGCTATTTTCGTTTAATCGCTGTAAATGAGGGTAGATTATTGTGAACTAACTAGCTTTTGCGATGCCAATCGGCTTTGCTCATTGATGGTAGTGTTTTGTTTCCTGGTTATTATTATTTTTTAAGCTACTGAATGGGTACTGTTGGATATCCCTGTCGAGACTGAATGAAGTATTTTCATCTATAAAAGAAAATTAATTTTCAATTTAATGTCATGTATCGGTTAATCTGTAAATATAAAATGTAATTAGAACTCACGTTCTCATTATTATTGATCAGTTGAGATCTAGAGCCACCACAAATTTATTAGATTTCAATTTCGATTTTTTTACCAAATTGCAACCAAAAATTGCTATAGATACGACGAAACCTAGTACATTTTTCAATCATTACAAAAAAACTCTAATCATAAAAATCAAATTCCAAGTCGAAAAACAAAAAGCCGACGTAGACAAGACTGTTCCCCCTTTATGTACATATTTGGAGATGGGAAACCCCTCGTCTGTAATGGGCCATTGTGGGCTCGAATATGATACTCATAATATTGCGAAGACTTGCCTAAATTTCAAAGTAGTCGTGCCGATTGTTTGCATACGTTATTAAATTTATAATGGCCTTAATTGCAGAAATTAGTACGGTATCTAGCCGTCGGAGTTGCCAATGCGCATCTAGACGAGAAATAATTTGATTATACTGCAGTATTGTTGGGTAGAATTGAATTTTACACTGCGGTAGACTTTAAAAAATCACTACCTAATTGTAACCTTGTGTCGTCATCTGACATTATCCTGGGCTGAGGCCGTTTTGTCTAAAATAAAATCCTTTTTTTTGTTATTTATAGGCTTTTTGTGTTTATTTTCTGTAATGCTGCATTTTCCTTTCTTTATTAAAAAATTAAACGCTGACGCTATTTAATTATTTAATCATAATACCAGTAATTAAAATACTCTACGTTAATAAGTCTTAAAGGCTTAATTTTCTGTACTGCTTCTGTATTAAAAAATAATATCAAATTATGAAACGTTACTCCAAAATTACTAATAAAATACGATAGATTGTAATATAAATTAAGCAAGCCCATTGAAGGCGGGATTATTTTTAATTTAATTACACAGATTTGTCAAAAGGGGGAAATTCTTAGGCAAAATACTTCCTTTGTTTGTTTCTAATCTGCTTACGGCCGATTTCTGAAGGCTAATTAAGTCGATTTAACACAAAAGGGAAGAACCTGAGTATCTACACAAAGTTACTGCAACCGTTTGATTGAAGTGTTCTGTTTTGTAACCCTTAAGGCCATGTAACACAGTCTAACCGAATTCATTTCACTTTAGTTGAAAGGGTAAAGTCGACAGGTTTGGCGGTAAACAAAATATACACTTTTTATATCCACACGATTCAATTTAATCTAACACAACATCACGCCTGTAATCCCGGAAGGGTTAAGCAGAGGTGTACCCACATTTTTCCAGTTTTGTTTATAACTGATTATGTATTAGGGAGCCAGCCTATTGCCACCAACCAGGCGCAACTCAAGATTTGCTACTTATAAATTACAGCTGGATAAATCCAGAAATTTAACCGAATACCTCATGCTGCGAAGTTGCGACTGCTAGCCCTACAAGGCAGTCCATAGCCTATTCTTCCAACTGAGTAAAGGTGAACCGTCTTGTTCGAGCATTCTTTACCCTAGTTGGTTGCGGTGTAGGCAAGCGATGAAGTTAACGTTCACTTATCGTTGTGAACTTTGAGACTATGTAATGAAGGTGAAAATACAATTGTCAACGATTGAAAGTTTTACTGTTGTTCTTCGTGCTCAAAATCGTGTCCATTCTGATGAGCAGGCAGTTATATCTGGTATTTCCTCGAAAATATGTTTTTGTTTTTCTAAGCGTTTTAATTGTTAAAACAATCAAAAACTGTCCTAATATTTTATTAGATTTTTTCGTGTGTTAATCTAGGTTGACTTTGTTTTTGAATATTTTCTAGAAAATCAAACTATGTCCACGTTTTAAATACGTAACAAAGAAACCACAATTGTCTGAGATACGAACGTTTTTCATAATTTTTCTTAGCTACATTTATATTATGTATTTTTTCCAGAAATTTCTCCTCAATCTGTCTTATATTTCATTTACACGTTTTCTTAGTTAATTCGAAGGGTATGCCTTTGAGTGAAAATGTAGTTGGTGGGGAGATAGATCTAGACTACTCACAAAAGTAAATAAACAAAAATACCTGGAATCATTAAAACAACATCAGATTAAATTAAATTCTGTATTTACCTGTGTTAACATGGTATTGATAATCCAGTAACGTATTTTATATTTACTGCCTTTGTGTAAAAATGTAGTTGGTTGGAAGATTCCTCACATAAGTAAATAAACAAAAATATCTGGTTCATTAAAACGAATTAAAATTGATTGAAATTCTGCATTTACACCTGTTTACATGCAATTTGTAGCCTTGAGAAGCGCCGCTACATGTATTTATATTTACACATAATTAAATAACTTTTTTTATGTCGTACGCCTAGAATCAACCGCAAAATGAATTTTCCCTCATTTCGTACTCATGAGACTAACGTAAGACGCATTTTAAGTATCTTTTTCAATACAAAAAAAATTAGGATAGTAAAATTCTCTATCTAAAATAACAAGAAGTCAAATATTTATTTTTAATTCACTGAAAACTGCTCTCTTGGTTTATCTTTGTTTCACGTTTTCTTTTAACCCTAAATTTGCCACTTTAAATATAACTTAAATACCGATTCTCCCTTCAATATCACTCACAACATTCTTGAGTAAACAATACCGCGTATTATACAGGCTGTACTTCGTATAATAATACGTATATCGATCTGCAATATAATTTATTACAATCAGCGCTAAACGCTCCACCAGTTATAATCCTGAGCGTATAATTGCACACACTCGACTGGATATTCATAGGTGATTAGTATAATCACTGAGCTATTAGGTATTGGTTCGGCAATAGGGCTGGCGGGAATTGAAGCGGTAGAATTGAATTTGTACAGAAATAGTCGAGTCGTTGGATTTATCATCTTGTGTACCGATATTTGGTATGATGATATATCATTCTTATTTTATCCATTTATCCATTCTCTTCAATGAATACACTACCTTTCTTACAATTTATTTATTGTAAACTTAAATAATGAATACAGTACTACTCAAATACATACGCAAAATACGCGCTTTGACGTGGATTTGCGTAACGTAAATTGGTTACAATAAAGTACATAAATCGATTATTTAAAGACTATAATCTAAGTTGATGAAGAAGATGAATTTTAATTTAAAAAAAATGAAGTGCAATGAAAAAATAACTTCCATGTTCATTTATCCATATAGTATGATATTTTAATTTTTTACAATGATTCAAAGATGAATCTGGGATACACGGATTCACAAAAAAATGGCTATGAAAATTATTTTTAATTAGCAATATTTTTGTACCTATTTCTAACGTAAATTTTTAAAAAAATCTCACACAGTAAAGTGCAGTAAAATTTTCAGTGGACAAATCACAGCCCGATCAAATTATATTCCACGAACTTTCTATACCCACCTACCTGATTTTTTTCTAGTGGATGGTTTTAATATGAATCTGGCAATGTTGGTAGGTATCAACGTTGCTAGATTCATATTAAAACCCTTACTTATATAAATACAAAAATCCCATTATTCACTCAGAACATCTGATACAGCACGAAATAGTACGCCTGAGGCATCCCTACGTCTTACTTGAAACGGTATTACCTGTGCTCATCACTATTAAGTTACATACAATATCTGCTAAATTGGTTAGGACTGTAACAGCAACTTTATACATCGGTGTCGGGTATAACTTTGTATTTACCTAGTCAGCATTTATGTAGGGTGTAAATTGAATGTAGGGAGATGATAATTCGGTAAAGATAGATATTAGATAGGTATGAATTGAATAGTTGGTACACAATTAAGACAAGAATAAGTTATTAAAAGAACAGCATATATTGCTGCACTATTTCATAGGTATTTAAAAAGAAGATTTTTAAAAAGCAATATACAGTAGTGCCAATCCAAAGTCGAGCCATGCCCCCTTCCACCCTATTCTCTCGATGATAACATCTTGCTAGAGTCTTAAGCTGTCGGTAAACCGACTCATAACGACATCTAAATATAGATACAGAAACAATTAAGTCTGTGACATTTTGACCCTAGTCACACCAGACGTTAGACAAATTATTTAGTCCCATGTCTTTTACGTACGACAAAATTAATTAGTTTACTCCCATTTTCAAAGAAAATTTTCAAAATCATCCAATTTGTGCACAATAGGCATAATATATGCCACTTGCCATTTAACCCGGCCCCGACGCATCCCAACGCGTGACGCAGCACTCTCACCCGACCGTAAAAAAGCGAAATCAATTATACCGAAATGGCAAGCGAACCAACCAACATAACGTGACCCACCCCGCCATCTTTATTGTTACAAAAATCGGACAATGAATGCCCATATCACCCACGTGACGGGTCACCTTACAATGGATGGTTGTTAGACCTTTACAAAGAATACAATATGTTGTCTGGTCCCTTTCAAATTGATTCCTAATTAGTGTGGTACGCAAATAATTTGTTGCGACATCGAAAAATCTTTTGTTACCGTTTTCTTTTCGAGTTTTTTTTTTTTGTAATTTTGGGTAGATAATGAGGTGGGGTGGGATACAGCGTATTCTGTCGGCCGTAAAGGCTGTTCAGTGAAGAGTGATTAAAGCTAAGCTTTTAATTTGTATAGTCTTTCATTGTTAGCCGTCATTGTCAGTAGATCTTTGACAGTCGTTACGGTTAATCAGAAAACCTAAAGCCTGACAACCAGTCTTACCAACGAGTATCGCGTTACCTAGTAGCTAGGTTGTAAAGGTCAGATAGTTTGCATCCGGTTAGACTGAAAACCGTACCTAACTTACTTGGGGAAAAGGATAGGCAGATTTTTTGTGTTTTGTATTGTTAGCTGGCGATGCTCACAGTCTCTACATTTTTACTAAGGTATTATTGTAATTAGAATGAGTCATCATCATCATATCAGCCGAAAGACGTCCACTACTGGACATAAGCCTCCCCCAAAAGGGGGGATTTGCCATAATCGCCACGCTTAGCAGGCGGGTTGGCGATCGCAGTATGGTGGTCAAATGCATAGAGAACGCTGCGGCCCATTCTCTAGTGAGTCCCTTAGTCGCCTTCTACGACACCCACAGGAAGAGATGGGATGGTGCTATTCTTTTACATATTACACAACAATTAGAGTGAGTACCGGGTATCTATTTGGTGTTTATATAACATGCTTGAAAGCGGCTTGGTTATTCATTTCGAAAAGAAGAAAGCTTTTAAAAGCAGATGAGCTAATCTACAGGGTGTCCGGTAATTAATGGATAACCTTGAAATAGTTCATGGTAGAACTAATGGCCATTCAGAAAAACCTTTTTATGTATTTTTGCTGTAAAAAAAAATCCGAAAAAAAAACAACCGACTTCCGAACAAACACTACAAAGTGGCAAATAACTTTCAGAAGGCGGTGAAAAAAAATTAAAATACATATCCAAAGACACCGACATTCAAAATTTAAGTTATTTTTCACTTTGTAGTGTTTGTTCGGAAGTCGGTTGTTTTTTCTTTGGTTTTTTTTTACAGAAAAAATACGAATAAAATGTTTTTTCTGAATGGCCATTAGTTCTACCATGAACCATTTCAAGGTTATCCATTAATTACCGGACACCCTGTAGGTATATTAATATGAGAAGCAAGAACTTCGTATCCCATTTTATGAAAATTATGAAGACGGAGGAGCATGAAATTTGGCACAATTAAAGTTGATATGGAGAAAGTTTGCAGAAAGCTAATATTTTTATACATAAAATAAAAAAAGACATTGTCAAATTTCGACCACAGGCCGATTACTCCTTAATAAACCAATGCAGCCTACCAATAAGACTTTCAGTTACATGATATAGGTTGTCCCAACAAGAGCGCTGGATTTAATTTTGAATAAAAACACATTTTTGAATTATTCAAACATATTTATTTCAACATAAAGAAAGATAGTTCCGATTAAACGTGAAACACAACATCAATGGCCACCACGAAACATCTGGCACAGGGTTATTCTGGATTCTCGGCCACAGATTCCCTTACTGTGGCTATATTTTCGAGTGACCGACAAGGACGACGACGAACAATAATCTTCTGATCCATCAGCGTAAATTTGGTATCAAATTTTGTAATTAAACGCCTCACTGTCAATTCATTTGGCGCATCATTGCGACCAAAAACTTGACATGATTGGCGAACTATTTTCGCAAAAGTTTCACCATTTTTGTAATGTGTTTTACAATAATTAAACGTTGTTCGTTTGAATACTGCTCCATATTCTTAAACAGCATGGTCTGTACGTGACAACGGTAAAAAAAAAAATCACCGTACAACTTGTATTAACAAAATAGCGGCAAATTTAAATCCGGCGCTCTTGTTGGGACACCCTATACCTACATGTCTAAGTTTCACGCGTTCATGTTGTTATTAAGTTTATTGCTATTTAAGGCACACGTATACGCTTCCCAAAAACAACATAAACACGTAATCAATGCTGGAATAACAAACCCCAGCCTATCGATGACAATAAACTAACCCGCACTAAACTATAGCAAAACAAGATTAACATATCCACACGTTTACCTAAATCTTCGTAGAAATCTGGAAATACATGTTTTGTTTTCAATAATATTATGTTTATTAGGTGGTAGGAGTATGGATGTGTAAATGGATGGTATAGTCATTTTAATCCAGCTCCCTGACTCCTGAGTCTGGTTTGGTCGTTTAAAATCATCACATTTTCCACAAGTATACACTTGCAGTCAGTTGAATGTGGACACAGAAGATGTTATGTAGTGCAGCTTCAAAATTTATACGAACTAGCTTGGTAGATTTTTATATGAAAGTACTAGGTTTTTCCAGCGTCTTCGCCCGCGGGTCGGTCGGAAATTATACCGAGAGAACGTAGTTACTAATGGGATAAAAAGTATCTTATATCCAGGTTATAAACTATCTGTGTCAAATTTCATTAAAATCCGATCGGCCGTTTTCGCGTGATTGAGTAACTAACATCCAAACACCTAAACATTCAAACAAACAAACTCTCCCATTTGTAATATTAGTGAGATAATAGGATTTTGACCTTATAGTATGTCTCAATAATAAAAATCAAGAAATTATCGCCGTTGCCAGTATTTTTTAAACAAAACGTGTCAGACAATCTCCTTGTTTATAATATATTTTCTAAAAAAAAATTATATTATTATCTTTCTTTTATTTTCTTTCGTACATATTAAGTATAATTTTACAAAACTCATACAAAAACATTAAAAAATATACTTATTATCTTTCTTTTATTATTATGGCTAATACAAAATTAATATAAAACTTTTTCCAAAATAAAAAACACCACAAAAATAATTACACCACTTATTTGATAGCATCTACCACTGTTTGTCTCTGCATCGCCCATAGGTCGACTGGTAGAAAATGCCTATGGCATTAAGTCCGCCTCTGTACATTTCTGTGCGTGAAGTATTAAATAAATAAATAAATAAATAAAAACAACCGACTTCCGGAAAACACTACAAAGTGAAAAATACCTTTAATTTCGGAAGTCGGTGACTTTGGATATGTATTTTAATTTTTTGGCATAGTCTTCCGAAATTAAAGTAATTTTTTATTTTGAAATGTTTTCCCGGAAGTCCGTTGTTTTTTTTTTTTGGAAAATGTTCTTATTACGTAATTATTAAGTTTTTATTTTACACTTTTTAGTTATAGTACAGACGCCAGCACACCAAGCTACCCCAAACTGTCAAATTTTTCCAATTGAATATGAACCTTATGCTTATGGATTAAAGATGAAAATATATAATAAAAAATGATAGATCTGTACCTACCCCAGACCAATTCGAAGTTTCATCAAAACAATGCATATCTAGGGCACCACATTATTGCTACTGTCACAGCAATCGCGGTTGATTTTTTGTCATTTTTTGAAGAGTTCCGATGTCTGTTTCCAAAACTCATTATCAGATCTATATGAAATTTAAATGGGACCATTTCGGAATAAAAAAAGAATTTTGCAAATCCGTTTATATATTGCGGAGTTATGCCCCAAAATACATAAAATAAAATTAAAATAAATAAACATTGATAACCTCCTCCTTCTTGAAGTCGGTTAAAAATCTATGCAATATTGCTTGAACATAGTATAAATGCAACTACCACTATTCGACTTTTACACCAGACACACCTGCATGCACTTTGACGTTTCACCAAATGAATTTTCGAAGCCAAACTCAATTGGCACTCGGTGAGCCCCGAACTGCTCCGAAGCGATCCACACTAGACTGTGTACTTTTTCTCGGCCTCATGTGCACAAACAGTGTTTAGTTACCGGAGGGTGTATTTTATCTTGTTGTGCTTGTTTTGTTGCCGTAGTCAGGGCAGAGGGGGGAGGCGTTGCGGGGCGGGGGGTGGCACCTGTTGCCCCGAGTTTCGATGTGGGAAAGCCTAATCCTGAGATGAAATAAATACAACATTGGCTCAACAGAAACGTTCTCAAGATGTCTTTTGATGGTATTCAGTAAAGCCGTGTGAGCGTACGATATTCGGGAGTTTAAAGGAATTGCCATTTTTATTTCATGTCTGCTTCTGTGTTGTGTTGAATTTTTGATGCAACAAGTGGTATTATTGAGCTGGAAGTGTTAACGAAGCTTTTGTGAGGATTTCGTGTTATTTAGAGGCACTTTGTGTTTCGGTTTATGTATCATCTTCGATATATTCAGTTAAAAGATAAAACTTAACATAGGTACGTCATCAGATTATGAACGATGACTTTTTCATAACGAATGAAAAATGTTTCTATTTATATATCGTATTTAAAGAATAATATAAAATTTATATTATTCTTTAAATAAGACCTATAAATATAATAATATAATTTTTTTTTTGGGTTTTGGCTTTGCTCGGTTTGTGCATTTAGCCAGTGTCAAGTAAGTAATTTTTCTTTTCCATCAAGTAAATGGCCCGATATCGGGCACGAAGTTACAAAACAGTCATTGTCGTCTTTAGTCAGTCAAGTCAAAGTTATTGTAAAGCGGTAGTAACTTTACAACAACCTATTAGGAGTTTGTGGGGGGAACACGAAAAGTCCACGTTAGTCACTTATTTTCACCTTCACTACATTTGTGCACTCACACGTAATTAAATTGCATAATTCACTACCAAAATTATACAGTTTTATTCGCTATTTCACTAAATTTCATGAAAATAAAAAGTCGTGCGACATGTTCCAACGCGATCCCGCCAAAAACTCCTATAATAATATTAGTCAGTTTTTATGCAATAGTGGTCTGTTGACCTCAATTTGAATCATAAATCTCTGCTTACCCTGAACGAGATTAAAGTCCCGGTGACACTTTTATTTGTTTACCTAACCTACCTTTTATACATACTTTTCCTATAACACTTATGTACAGAGTGTGGGTGTATCTTAATTCTTTAATAGAAGTTTGTAACGTCCGGGGTTTTGTAACCTCGGGACCAGCTGGACGATTTAGGTTTACAAAGCTATATAATTCTAAATAAACACACATGAAGTGGACTATGTAAATAAATGCCTAGTTTTATGATACGTACATAAATATTAATAGCTTTTTCTTTTTTTCTCAGGTAATGGCTGTTTGGAATTATAAATTAGTGTTTTGAAATAACACATTTTTTTTTGTATTACAACATTACAAGTAAGTGGTAGCATAGTGCAATTTTAAAGATTTTTTGTAACATTTTGGAATATTATTTACGTCACTAAGTGTTTTCTAATTGATGGAGAAAACTCAAGACACCATCCTTCAAGGAACTCTGTGTACAGAAATAAATAAATTAAATAATAGTAGGATAAATAGTATAAATTAGAAAGGATATTTTTTATAAATTTTGTTATATTATTTACATCATTAAGGGCAACAATAAATCTGACTGTTTGGCATATTTTCTATACAAAAACTGTCATACCGACATATTTATTCCTCAGATAAAAGTTATCTAACTATTTAAAAATTAGCCCTAAGTCTTTTGTAATCGACAGAGAAAACTCTTAATTACCTACATTGAATTCAGTCTGTATACAGAAATAGGTAACAATAAACCGATTTTATTTTATTTTATTTTATTTCGGGATAAAAGTACAATCAAATGTTAAACATTAGTAGATTGTATCATAAGGGAGCAAAACAATATTTTTACGGCGAGGGCGCTTTTTTGAATCCAGAGCAAAGTGAGGGATTCTAGAGTAGAATCCGTAACGTAGCGAGGGATTCTTTAGTAGAATCCCGAACGTAGCGAGTACGTCGCCGTCGCCCGAGCCAAAAATATATTTTGCGCCCGAGTGATACACTCTACTTTTCATCGCTCTCTATGAAAAACTAAAAGGCGCCTGGTATTTTATTGTAATATTATTATTTAATAAAACATAGAGTAACAACTAAATTGAAATTAAATAGGATCTAATAATAAAACAACTAAAAACTTATATTTACATTTGAGATATTTTCGCATTTATGAAAATTGATTGTTACAGTTTTATTCGGAATAGAGATTGTTGTAGATTTTATATTCTGCGTGTTTGAAATAATGTCTGAATCTGGCTCGTTTTGAGGAAAATGTGACGGTGAATCTCGTTGTTTGGATGTAGATGGGCGCGGCGATAGTGGCATGGATGGATTAACTGAAGGTTGCAATTTAATGTTTTCCACGATGCATTCACATGTTTTCGCCTTGTTCTCAATGGAATCTTCTATATACCCCTCTGCTACAGCACTTGACTTCCATTCACCATGTCCCTTGATAACAGTTAAGTCCACTCCAGAATCTGCCAAAAGGGTAGCAGAATTACGACAAAAACAATGTCCTGAATACAGTTTGATATCTGGTAACTTCAAATAAGTAGCGATTTCTTGTGGCATGTTAGAAATTTAAATTTTTCCCATAAATTGTTTGAAGCACTTGCCATTTTGATGACGGATGAAAAACCGATTGGTCTTCATATCAGCAGGACGCAAGTCCAGGTATTTCTGTACAATAGTTTTGTATTCTCCTCGGATTACGAAGGATCGGTCAATTTTTGTTTTTGTGTCTGTCAGCTTTAATAAAAGTAAATCATCCGAGTGATTTTCGACATCATCAACAGTTATTTTTAAAAGTTACTTGCCACGACAAGCTCGCGTGTACTCCGAAAATTAACGCCACCACCAGTAACAAAACCGAATGTGAATAAGACAAGTATCTATCCGAAGTACAGGTTACAATAAAATGCGCATTTTAAAACACTATGGTTATACTTTACTAATCCGCCATATGCATAGTTACTTACTTTTATGGCAAGAAAGACGTCGAGGAACTCATTAAGGAACGTCTCCACGTTTTTGACTGAGTACACTTTGGATTCTTTAGGTTTAAATCCATCAGACATCCTCTTCAGATACGCTGTTAATTTCGAATGTGTCCAGTTTTACGTCATTATAAGAACTGACTGTTGATTTTAGCATTGAGTAGGTACTCCAAAGAGTGGAAGGTTGTTTAGTTTTGGCTAAGTACTGGAAGTAGGCAAAAAACACAGATTCTGAAAAATTCTTGGCGCCTCTTGCATTTCTCCTTTCAATAAAATTAGCATAGGCTTTCATATATTTCTCCTGCGATTTTGCTGGTAATAGGTTATCTAACACATTTCTTGCGTCAGTTGTAATACTTCCAGGAGTTCATTCTATACTTTCACTGTCACTTGAAGAATTCATTTTTCAAAACAAAACCATGAATTCTAACAATCCGTGAAAATTGACGAAAACGCGGGCTGTAGTTCGCGCGTTTTTAATTTGATTTCTTTTTTTTTTAGTCAGCTGGCGGCGCGACTATGGGCCGTCGTACCAGCCAGTCTTTATTCAAACAATATTTGCGTTCGATTTCTTTGGCGCTGAACACTAAGATGTTCCAAATTCAAAAAGTGCGCGGCAAAGATAATTGCGGCGCACTTATAAAGAGGATTAAAAACTCATTACTGCCCGCTAAAAGTTTCTTAAAGAAAACACCACCTTTGGGTGCACTTAAAGGCGAACCAAGTCGTTCTTTTCGAATAGATGGAATGAAAAACATCTTACTAAAACTAAACACTTATTATACTATTAGCAACATTATCCACTTATTAGTAAAATTATATTCTTATCAGCGATGTCGTCGCTTAAACTAACCCAGTGTATTTAACAACTTTAGGGAGAAGCGTCAGGGAGACCGCGAAGTTAAAATTTTCTTTGCAAGTTGCAAATTCAAATAGTTGTACTTGTATACATAGTTATCACATATAAAATACAGATGTCAATATTGTTATTTTAATGTCTTTTGTAGGTCAGTGTCAGGTTGTTGAACAAAATATGATTCGCGACCATAACACGTTTGTATTTACAGAATTGTAATCATTAAAACCATCAATACAACTTTCTCAAGGTCACAAAATTCAAAAAGTTTATTTTTTGAGTTTCGCGAGCTGTCATAAAACATTCTCCTTAATTTAATACTTTTAACCCTTTTCCCACGTACTTATGGGCTTGTCGCTAAGTAATAACAGCCACACGAGTCAATTGATCAGGATAAGCTACGCTTGCCGCGGTTGGTCTGTGTATGGGTAACCCTCTTTCCATACCAAGACCCCTCCATGCCTCGGAAAGCACGTTAAGCTGTTGGTCCCGGCTGTCATTCGTGGATCTTTAGCAGTCGTTACGGGTCGTCAGAAGTCCGAATGTCTGACAACCAGTCTTACCAAGGGGTATCGTGTTACCCATTAAATGGGTTGTGGAGGTCAGATAAAATACTGGTATTCAGCTGCATCAGGTTAGACTGGAAGCTGACTCCAACATAGTTGGGAAAAGGCTAGGCAGATGATGAATTGGTTAAAATTAAGACACTTGTATCTTTACCAATAATAAAGCAAAGTCCTTATAGCTTTGTAAAGTAGACACCCCGTATGGAAATAGCTATCACAGGTAACATTAGCTTACGAATCTTGTCAGTCAATCTTGTCAGTTTGGCAACAAAAAATGCTACCATTGGTAAGCAAAATGAATAGTTTTTGGTTATAGGAACCGAGTATTAGTCTACCCAGTACCTGGTTCTCCGTAAAAGCAATTCACAGGTAACATTAGCTTACGAATCTATTTATTTGTCCAGTTTGGCTATAAAAAATGCTACCATTGGAAAGCAAAACTATTCGTTTTTGGTTATAGGAACCGAGTATTAGTCCCAGTACCTGGCTCTTCGTAAAAGCAATTCACAGGTAACATTTGCTTACGAATCTATTTATTTGTCCAGTTTGGCTATAAAAAATGCTACCACTGGAAAGCAAAACTATTCGTTTTTGGTTATAGGTACCGAGTATTAGTCTTCCCAATACCTGGCTCCCCGTAAAAGCGTGTATATTTTTAGAATTGCACCTATTTCCACACAGACGGCATTTCTATTTCCGTTGGCAGACATTGACATGAATATGTTCTCACGAACCGGATTATTTTGACATCGCCAAGTATTTGATTCTCGCCCACGTATATACTAGGAGTTTATTAGGTCTCAGTGATGTATCTATTAGCATTTTAGGGTTATGGCTACCGTATGGTGGACGGGTGAGGTTGTTATTGTATCAGTTAGATATCTGAGTAGGACAGTAGTTGTGTTAATGAAGAGATTGCGAGTTTATTTCGTTTTGGGTTGTAATCTTGAAAATTGCTTAGCCTATTGTGAAGTAGTACACTCGCGTTTAGCATCCTCGCTGTACAATAATGGACTTCTTAAGTCACACGTACCCTATACTATTTTAAAGCGATTGTGATCTAAACCCGAAGTTTTATTAAATTATTATTATTTTACATTAGGTTAACGCGAATTATATTTTATAGCACTTTTTGATTCTGTCCCGCACTTAAGTCACGCTTTTCTGTGTAAAAATGGACTACTTACAGTGACTTAAGTGCGGGTTAAGGACACACTGTACTATAAAATATTATAATGCTGAGGTTCCATTAAATTAAGATAAAAACTGCATTCATAAGCAAAAAAAAAATCATTTATGTGGCTTTTATTGTTAGATTTTATTGGAAAACGTGTATTTTTAATGGTTTTTAAAGAAACCACGTTACATCCAGTACAACATATTCTCGTAATCATTTTATCTAACTCCACTCGTTACATTATTTCATAGCCGTTCCTCATTCTAGAACCCATTTTTCAGTGACAAAAAGCCGTTGTGAGAAATACGTGACATTCCAACTAATAAACTCGTAAGCCTGTGAAATCGCTCCATAACTCATAAAACGGAATAACATTTAGTTCAGCCAGGAAATAATAAAAAAGAAACATGTCTTCTGACTCGTTTGCTGATTGAATAAATGAATGAAATTCTTTTACTCCACGCTTTTTAAAATGATTACATGATTCTTTTAACATACTGCTGTATATGTAATAATAACTGTTTTTCAACTAATTACTTTATTACTAAAGAAAAAATATTAAGGCAAAATAAAACAATAAACTATGGTACTTTAATAAACTTCAGGATCATTTGGGCAACGGAGCGGGTGTCTAAGGTTTTAATTTACTTTTTTTAAATATTTAACATCGTGTTTTAAAGTTTATTTCTGTGCTGACAAAAAATAAGAAGTAAGCGTATTCTTTTGTCTTATACTTTTGCAAAAAGGACCCCTAAATAGAACAGGAAATTAAATTCCTCATGCAAAAAAGGAAAATGCAAAAACGGTGTCACAAAGCATGCCTTTGTATTTTAAAATCCTATAAAGTTCCGGGTGAAATATAAATCATCGCAGTCACAAAATAATAACCTGACAGGACAGGAAGCGATAAAAAGGAACGCATCTCTTGAAGTTTTTTGGCAAGAATACTGACACGGAAAGCGTTGTGCTTCTCAAAGTATGGCTTCGAGATGTTTTGTCACTTTTGTAGTTTTGACTTTCGCATATTTTCGATAACTTACCCCCTCCTCTTCTCCTACTTCGTTGTCTCGATGATTCTATTTGTTAGATTTAAATAAGCTTCGACCAGAATTCGCCCACTTCGACAGCGTTATCGTTGGCCTCGCAAAGGTTTTCCATAACGCAGGTGTTAGTGCACGGAGAGCACTGCTTACGAAGGCAGTTGGTGGCCCGCTGGATATCTTTCTGCAGCCTACGCGTTAATTAAGTAATTGATGGTGATTACATACTGTGAAATTAAAAAGGATTTTTAATTTTGGTTTTGAGTTCTGGTTATTTTTCTTTTTATTATTTATTTCTGCTTGATTATTTTTTTATGATTTTTTTTGTTGGTATAATCGCGTGTGCTAGCTGACATATGGCAAATATTTTAATTTATGTTTTGTAACGTTAATTACGTAACTATTGTATAGAATCAAGTTCTTCTAACTTAACAGACAGCTGTGCTGCTGGGGAGTTTGTTGCGCCACTTCTTCCCAGCTAAAGCACTAGGAAGTGGTGAAGGGCGGGCATTTTGGGGGACTGTCTTATGTAATTTTGACGTTCAAAAAGTGCTAACACCAGCCTAGTTTGAATAAATGACTTTTTTAGCTGTAATATATAGGTAAGTAAGTATTTGCGTCTTGTAAACTCAAGACAAAATGTGTTTTAGATGTACTATTTCCAAAACTAGGTTCTCCGTAAATTCTTCAAGAATGTGTGTTAAATGTGGCTGTCATAAAATAACTTACACATTCTACTCAACCCTACATATTCCCAATAAATAACCTCACATCACCAAGCCTTCAAACTCACGTCAGTTCACTTCAGACTCGAAACGGAAATATTGCCGGTGGCGCCCTCTCGCGGCGGATGCTGCACGGGCGCCAGCGAGCCGCTTCCGGCCCGCCCTCGTTATGTCCGCTTTGTGTGACGGCCGACATGGCATGCCAGCCTCATCGGACCGAATGAACCATTGTCAACGATATTACACTCTGCTTTGATTTATTCAGAGTGCTTACCTACTATGAATAGGGAAAGTTTGAGAATGGAATAAATATGGGTGATGGACGCTTTGTGGTTTCTTAGGGGTGCTACACACTTGTTCGGGTCGGCATGGTTCGGCACAATCGGGAGACAAAATCTGACATTTTTGTATATTGCTGTCTGGTTGTAACGAAATGCGCCGAAGCATGTCAATCCGAACAAGTGTGCTGCACACCTTATGTTGGGTGATACGAATGTTGGGTAGGGTCTCAAATGTTTGTACTTAATGGGATGTAGTTTCCGCACTAAATTTTACCTGTTGCTTCTTGTGAGAGCCTCATGGTAAAATGTGAGCGACTTTAGTGTGGGAGTGGAAAAGACTAAATAAATATAATTGTAAAGACAAAAACAATGTAAAAATCTCTGATTTCATACTCATACCAATACCGATTTCATCTGACATTTGATTATAGCTAATGAGTCTAAGATGACGTACCTACTTAGGATGACATTTCAAAATAATTCGAGTAAGTGAAGTCCTTTTTTTAATAAACGACTAGCTTCTGCTTGCGACTTCGTTTGCGTCAAATTTCTTGCTCCCCTGATCTACCCCGTCGCTTTGAATCGCCTGCCCGTGCGAGTACTTCGTATACTTTTTTTTTCTCTTTGCTCGGCTCCTAAGGGTCCTAGCGTGATGTTATATAGCCAATAGCCATCATCGATAAATTTACTATCCAACACTTAAAGAATATTTCAATTCGAACTAGTAGTTCCTGAGATTAGCGCGTTCAACCAAACAAAGAAAAAAAACTCTTCAGCTTTATAATATCATATTATACTAAAGGTAATTACACTCTGCTTTGATTTATACAGAGTGGTGGAATAGTGAAAGTTTTAAAAAGGAAAAAAAACAGGGGTGATGGACGCTTTCTAATCTTAGGGGTGCTGCACACTTATTCGGATGTAATATATATTTTCCCTCCCGAACTGTACCGAACCGTACCGACTCATGCCAACCCGAACAAGAGTGTAGCACGCCTTATGTTGAGCGGCATAAATGCTGGTTTGGGTTTCGAATTTTGGTTCGAAATGGGCTGTAGTTTCCGTACCTTATTTAACCAGCGCGTCATTGTAAGCGCCTCGTGCCATAGTGTGGGCCGATCTCTATGTGGGAGTAGAAAAAAGGCAATAATATTAAAACCAATACCGACCTACTACAACTTGAATAGAAACTAATTAGAAAAAGTCTTATTTATTTGTCGTATTTACTTTGTCAATATCAGTCGTTTGTTAAGGGAAAATTAAATAAAGATGTTATCGAGAAACAATAATTCTATTTCGGTGACATAGGTATTTATAGAAAGAAAATAAAAGAATAATCAAACAGTTTCACTTGTCTTGTAAAAAGGCCCTTCACTTTAACAAAATTGTAGGTACACTCGACAACAACAAACAACTTTACAAAACTTTCCAAATAGACTTAATTCATTCGGACTCATCTGTAAAAGTCCAAGACTAATTGTTTAGCTAGATAGTTTTATTACCCCAATGTCCCTTAATTAATTCCTCGGCTTGTTCGAAGAAAATTTGCTTGAGACAGCTCGGTGTTTATTTCATTGCTGAAGTCATCTTTGTTTCGTTTTCACTGCCTCTTGAAGGAATTTGTGGTTGGACGCGGAGGTTGTAGCTTTAAGGTCGGAAGCTTCTTTAGTTAAACGCAGTACTTTGCTTTTGAATTCAGTGGTCAAGTGATTAAAGTCCTGTTGCCATGCGCTCTTTTAGCACCGAACTAGTTCTACAACTACGAATTTGATGATAGCAGTATTATCTTACAGATATTGTCATTGTTACTATGGGGCCATGCACGTTTAAGTTAATGTAATATTTCGTTCAGTAAATCTCGAATCTTACGACCAAGTGGGGTCCCGCTTATGGGCAAACGACGCAGCAGGCCCAAACGCAGATGGTGGGATGAGCTGGTCTCCTTTAATAAAGATTGGTCCTTGGCCGCTCTGGACAAAAAGAAGTGGATAGAGAGTAAAGAGTACTTTGCTCAGCAGTGAAACAATAATCTAAAGAATCGAAACTCTAATCAAATAAAGATTTATTCTCCCATCAAATTCAAAAACTGTAATCAAGTTGGATTACACAAATATTTTATACAATAGTCGTATTGTTACAGTTTTAATTGTAATTGCCGGCCGTTATGAAATGTTATCAAAACTTTGTTAGAATATATTGTTCGATTAAAAACTGTCATAAATTGTGCAAAGAATTAACAGCTTCCATTGTCTCTTGTTATATGATTTTAGGCTATTTGTTTCATGATTCGCCGTAATTTTATGTGATAGTGAGGTATTTTGTTGCTCTGAAAATATTTTTTTTTTTTTTTTTGTGGAACAATGATGTGCCACAAGGTTTAAATAATGATTATTATTTATATACTTCAGAGACAGCTCCATTATGGTTCCATTATAATCTTATCATAAAATCACTAAATGTTACGACTGCGAGTAACAAATCGTAGTATTAAACGTATCGTAGCATTATCAAGTATTTATACATGAATGATGTCAATATTGGTAATACCCTCTATATCGACTGGATTTGGAAAAGACAGTCTAGAACTCGATGACTCGAAGACTCAACTTTTTAAATGTAAAGCTATATTTGATTAAAATGATTATAAAACCTGTCCCTATGCAGGCCTCTTATCATACAGAGAAGGCACGACCATTGATGATCACGCTTGCTCAAGGCAGGTTGGCGGGTTGGTTAGTTTGAGAAGGCATAATATATTATTGCACTAGCTTTTGCTAGCGGCTTCACGCGCATGGTGTATGAAAATTATCCCACGGGAACGGACAACCGAAATAAAAATATACTTTTTGTTAATCCAGGTTACAATCTATCTGTCTACCAAATTTCATGCAAATCCATTCAGCCGTTTTTGCGTTACAAACATCCAAACATTTAAAGATCTAACATACAAATTTTCACATTTAGTAGGATAAGTACTTTTATTAATATTAAGCTTCTTGTGCTTCCCTAAAACATCAATCTCATCAAAATCTTCTGCCTTCTACTTACTCGGGGTCTCATATTTTCATAAAACGCTTCATCTACCCGCGTAATACCCAGTTTTCATGATGCATGCACATTTTGCGGTCATGGGTAGTGATTTATATCTGTCGTAGTACTTAATTTTGTCTCCCCTAGGACCCTTGATGTGGGGTCGCGTTTTGAACGAACTAAAGATATTTCGGCTGTGCTTTCAATTTCCCTTCGATTGAAAGGTCCTTTTCTAATACCCTCTTTACCATTTTGGTATATATGTTTATATATCTACTACCTATATTTTTGTTGTGTTGTCCACACACAAAGAATAATATGGCAGTACTTGCACGCTATACTAAGTTGCATCATTTTTTCTTTCAAGTAGCTTACACTGTCCCATTGCTGAGCAAAGGCCTCCCCCAAATGCTTCCAGGCATCCTTTTCCAGGGCCTCCTCGATCCAGCCCTTGCAATACGCGTCTAAGTCGTCACGCCACCTTTTCTTGGGCCGGCCTCGGCGGCGCAGTTCATCCTCGGGCACCCACTGTGTGACGACAATTGCCCAGCGGTCACCGTCCATGCGGCTGGTGTGACCCACCCAGTCCCATTTTAGCGTGGTAGCCTTTTTGCCTACGTCTAGGATTTCCGTGTTGGAGCACAACATGGTGTTTCGTATTCGATCGGTTCGTCTAACGCCTAAAATGCTACACTGAGTTGCTACATGCATTAGCTTAATCGTAATCAGTTTATAATGCTTCCACTACTGGGACATGAGACTCCATTCTTCGATAGGGAGTGGGCTTATCCATGAGGAAACCCCTCACGATGTTTTCCTTCACCGCTTTGAGAGCAGTTATGATGAAATTATTTACAATAAGTAAAGCGTCAACTTGGGTTCGAACTCACGACCTACAATTTCTAAGTTGGGGCCATAACATTAGGCCACCACTGATACATTATTTCGGATTCGAAAAATCAAAGTATATTTTACACATTAGTTGCAACTCTTTCTGAATCTCAATTTCCATATTATCCTTCGTCAAAATGCATAGATTAGCTTTTAATTTTCCACACATTTTTTTCTTTATCCTTAAAACCATTTGCTAAGTAATCGTCTTCTACCCATTTGACTGCCATGAAATGTCATATCTTTTTGTAGTTTTCTTCTTACTTGATCAGGTTTTTCTACACCACGAAACAAAAGCACTTCAAATCTCCACATTATTCTATACACAGACATACGCCAACATTCAATATCCAATCCCTTTACCTCTATGTTCCAACTTTATTTACTAAAAAATAATGTACATGCAAAGCATTCAGACAGACGTTCAAATTTACAATGCTCACATCGGATTCATATTTCATTGTTAGTTACGTACCAGGTACCTTTGTTTTTGATCACTGCTGTTTGTCTGGCAAGGCTATTGTTGATGTCAAATAAATATCTGTAATTGGCTCAGCTACCGGTCGAAATGAAAACGGGAATATGAATTGTTCGAGCTTTCGAATACATTTTTTAGAATTCTGTTTCGAGCATTTTTGTGATTTTTATTCCCTGAACAGTGGTATTTCTTATTTTTTTATCGGTTTTATAGTATGATTGCTGTATTGGTCTCGATTTTTTGTCTGCTTTGCCTTCTTTGGTTTGATTCTCAGGTCGAAAATCATTATAGTCTGAAGTTGGTAACATGGATCCGATTCATATCATTATAAGTTCGTTTTCTTTCTGATTTTCTTTTTTTTGTTACTGAATGGAACTGCTTTCGACCTTCTTTGCGGAAAACCCGTAAAAACAACAATGATTTACCTACGTTTGGTCCTCTAACTTTCTAAGCAAATTTTGCAAAAAGATACTACAAGCAATCAGAACTGGATTCAGGATCAGCACTCTGTCTAAATATCTCACTGGTATTCAAAACAAAACCTACTTTCCAAAGTCGGCCAAAAGCCTATACAGAAAATCTTTATTTTACAATCTATGACGCGACACGTCCTCGTGTCTACCCAATGTTCGGCATCTAACATTTTTGATTCTATTGCTGTATTTTTTTCTTTTTTTTGCGACCATCGACGCCGGTAACCCGCGCCAGTCAATTCGTTTCGCGATACGCATCTGCAACGAATTTGTGTGTTCCACGGCCTATCGTGGCTTTTTTTTTCTATTTTTGAATTTAGAAAAAAAGAAAAACTTCGGCGGGTGTGGCAAAAATATTCATGGAGTTTTCGTTGCTTCGTGCTGTTAGGTATTTTATAGTTTCCATTCGTAAGTCCTTTTATGACGATTATGATGTATTCAGGAGTTGTTATTATGTGTATTGTTATTAGCCCTGAATCTCCAATTAAAATAACTGTAGATCCTGTATGGTGTTTTCTTTGCATATCTTATTTGGCATCGGGGATTGTTTTCAAATTTAATTTTAATCATTTATTCAAACAACTACAGCTTTTATATATTTTATGGGTTTACTCAACGCCCGGTTTGTTACCGTTTGCTATTCAATTTCAATTAATCAATTACTCTGTACAGTCAACATCAACCCATATCCATCACTTCAGGTATGAAACTTCGACAAAATATTGTAATCCAAACACATATTTTTACATATTCCCCGCGTTATGTACGCTCGTGTCATAAATTAATCATGGCGCTCGAATCACTACGGTAAACAGTCGAAACCCTTGGACAATTTCACATTTTTATCGTTTTGCAAGGAAAGTATCTCAGTGCAAATCAGTAAATGTAGGCAGGTCGTATATCACACGTATAATTTGCAAGAGGCAAGTAATAAAACTTAACGCGTCTGTTACCGACGATGTTTGTCGAAATCCTTAACACGACCAGTTTATTTGACCTTTGAGTTGCTCATCTCTTGCGCCTTATGCGACATTTTAATATGACGTTTCGAAGGGTGACGGAGATCTTGCTTCCTGGTTGTTGGATTCTTGCATGTGATGGTGTAAACACATTAGTTGAAACAGCGTGAGTTGCGGTTTCTTTGGATGAGGCACGACACCTGTAGGAGATCTACTTGATTTTGTTTTCTTGGGACTTTAATTAAAGACGTAAAGTTATGTTTTCGCAGTTCTTTGAGCTGATGAATTGAAGTTGTTTACGATGATTGCTTACATACTTCTTATTAGCCGTTTTGATATGTGTTGTTAGTTCACATTTTACATTGTATCATCATTGAACCAGTTAAGAATAAGCAAGAATGTTTGCCAATTCTAGAAGTAATAAATTGGTGGTGCACTTAAGTGTTCCACGTTACGTTACGATACAGCCCAACCAAGTGTACCTTAACACTGAGATATATCATGCAATCTCTAGACGGACTAATATAATTTTAACCTCCACTCCTGAACGCGGCTCTCTAGCTAGATACCAACAAATCCAATAAATCTTAGGTATCCCGAGTCATTTAAAACAAAATGGCAATACGGCACTGTATCAAATCTATATGGCTAACGATTCCACCCTTGTCGATATGAAGGGGGTCCAAAAATAATTGTTTCCGGTATTCCTGATGCGCGAGAATCGAAGAGGGTTTAATTTAAAAGCCTGGGTTAGGGGTGGTTTTGGAGTATCCTGACGATTGCATAACTCTAAAGGGTATGCAGTGTTCTTTATACAGAGCGGTGTGAAGTGCACACTGGAGTCTCATTTTTTTTTACTGGTTCACTGAGTGGCCGTGACTTACGAGTTGTAGGTCGGTAGGTACAAACCTAGGCGCCCACTTTGTGAAAATTATTTCGTCACCACTGCCCTCAAAACGGTGAAGATAACATCGTGAGGAAACGGCATGTCTTAGAATTAAACATTCGATGACGTCTAACATCTATCAAACCGCAGTGGGCCCGCGTGGTGGGTTATGGCCAGTGATCGGACAATCGGGCGCTTATATACCTAAACTTCTTCCCACGAAAGAATAATATGGACATTCCTTTCTGAATAAATAAGTAATCCCGGGTTCCCGGGATTGAAAGATTTTCTAAATACAACTAGCACTGGTTATTTTGATTTAGTATCTTTATTTTATTCAAAACAAATGGAATATCAATAAAAAAAATCATAATGTGCACAATATGGTCAAGTAGTGGAAATTGATTTATCTATCTAACAGATTAGTGATCGAATCGACTAGTTTATTGTATTTAATACGAACAGAAGACTAAAACCTATTAATATTTTTTTAAATAATTTTATGGCTGCTAAAAAAGTTGTATTTTTTTATTATTGTGATTTCCAAGCAAGCAACACATCTCAGGAATTTCAAACGATTCCGGGATTCGGGATTCTAAAAGGCATGCCCATATTATTATTTTATGAGAATAAAAGTGAAGTTTAGGTATATAAGCTCCCGATTATCCGATCATTAGTCATAACTAGAGATCGGATACCACACGGAGGTAGTGGGCCATAAGCCTACTACTTCTCAAAGAGAGAAGGCCTGAGTCCCAGCCGTGGGAACATTATAGGCTGATTGATTATGATGATGAGGAGTTCACTAAGTAACAACCTGCATGCTCATAATTTGCCGATGACATTATTAGGTCCTTCGTTTAAAATATATAACAGAACTGCTTCAATGTTAAAATACTCATGCTCGTAACTTTCAGAAAATAAAATTCCATGATTGGGCTATAATTATGATTCGTGACCACTATCCATCGTGATTTTTAATCAGCGATTTTTCCTACAAAGTGATGAAAATAATAGTGATCAAAAGATCATTGCGGCATTTACCCAGTGCGCTGGCAAACAATGTTGACCTCAAGATAAAATATTGTATGCCACCTACCTTTAAACAAATAAGCCAGCAATACTGCTAATTATTAAAATTGAAATCGGAATCCGTATCCGGATGTTTTTCATGTCCGATGTTAATTGAGCACAGTATACGCAATAATTACAGATAATTGTGGTTTATTATGTTTCGTTATTTCGATTCTGTTTAAATATTTCGTGTCCGTATACCCCGCATTTTTAATGAAGACCTTTATTATTGGTATTATGTTTCGGGTGAAAAAACCTTTTTTGTTAATGAGAATGTGATACGATGTGCTCTGTTCTAGAATTACAAATTGTAATGTTGTTTTTATAGGATTTCTCTTTGATTAAAATCTGATTTTATTTTCGTAACATGCTTGGAAATGTATTATGTCTATAGGCATGGAAACAGAGTATACGGTGTATCTTTAAATGCACTGATTATATTGAGACTGCCTGATTTCTATTACACAGTGGTTACATATCATTACGTTTTATTTTTACTGATTTACAAATTCTTTCGTTTGAAATAAATGATTCACCGAAATGAACCAAAGAACCGGTCATAACTTGAGACGCAAATTTCAACAAAGCGTGTGACTGTAATAAAAGTAAAATTATGCAAATCGACCACCCTCTCTGCTTACCCCCGCATGGTGGTAGTTTTATTGTAATCATTTACGGAGGGACGAATCTCTTTATGCGTCACCACGCTTCGCCCTGGCCCTTAGGGGCAGGATTTTTGACATTTCGCTTTATTTATAATAATAATAATGTTCACTTTTCAACCCCCTGAGATAGGGCGATTTTTGACTTTTTTTTTCAAAATTGGAAGATTGCATATATTATAAATAACAACGTTAAGATGTACTACGCAGCAGGGCGATGACGTCTACTAAGTATTAAAAAAGTAAGCATCATAATAAATATCTTTTTTTTTCTCTTCACATAGGCTCACATTGTTTTAAACACAGACACAAGAATTATGTCGACTGTACGCAAAAGCACAAAAACTGATCATTCGTGAGATACTGGCGTCCGTACTAGAGAACCCTGTGTTCAGACCATCATTCATCATCATTTCAGGCCTCCCCCATGCTCGGACCACTTCGACCAGTCTTGTGCTTCCCACATCCAGTGGATTTCCGCGACTTTCATCGGTCATCGGTCCACCTTGTGGGAGGCCTTCCCGGTCTACGTCTTCCGGTACGTGGCCGCCACTCCAGAACCTTTCGGTGATCTGTTCTGCGAGCAATGTACCCTGCCCACTGCCACTTAAGTTTGGCAATTCTTCGGGCTATGTCGGTTACCTTGGTTCTCCTGCCTGTTTCGGACCATCATAAAATATCCATCAGCTGGCTTAGCATGACGCTTACTATTTCTACTCTACCGTAGAATAGAAATCGCTTGTCTATATTTCTCGATTCAAAACTGTCAACTGTCTACACGGAAACGTCACTTTTATCTAGTATTCCGTTTACAAAACGCTTCTCTACGGTTCTCGTGCTCTAAGCCTGCTGGATAAATATAGGAATAACCAACACTGTTTACCTCACTTAGATCTTTCGTAGTACGGAGTTTCAATTGAATGCAAGATCAGCACCACCCTACTTAGGTAACACACTATTAATCACAATCTAAATCATTTTGTAGGATATTGCTAATCATAGTTTCATACAGGTTTTTACCTAGTTTGGGTTTCAGAGGCTTCAAAAGATTCTGTAACCTCATATTATGTCAATAAAGATTATGTTTATATGTTTATAAAATTTGGCCGTTTAACAACGTAGATAGCGCAATGAATGTTATTGATCTGTCAAAATGAAAACCATTGCTACTGTTCGTGCGTCACTGCATTACCCAGCTGGCCTAGAGTAGTAAGCAGTTTCAATAGAATGGAACACTTGCTTGTTTGTGGCTTGTTACCATTGTAGTGTTGCCTACTGTACAAAAATTGTAAAGACACCGTAGGTGTATTTTGGTATAATTGTAGTGTTAAAAAGCGAAATTACGTTTGATGTTCACGAAAAATAATTATGTTCGAATAGTGCGTGCTCTTCTTTTGAAAAGCTACATTTTTCGCATGAATAAAATGACGTCTGATGTACATAATGTAAATAATTATGTTCGAATAGTGCGTGCTCTTCTTTTGAAATGTAAATAATTATGTTCGAATAGTGCGTGCTCTTCTTTTGAAAAGCTACATTTTTCGCATGAATAAAATGACGTCTGATGTACATAATGTAAATAATTATGTTCGAATAGTGCGTGCTCTTCTTTTGAAATGTAAATAATTATGTTCGAATAGTGCGTGCTCTTCTTTTGAAAAGCTACATTTTTCGCATGAATAAAATGACGTCTGATGTACATAATGTCTCCTGAAACAGGCTCCTTATTACACCACATTCATTGGCTTGAATACATCTCAATTACGTACGTAATTTTGTCTATATAAATTGCCTTCAGAATGCGAGATAATTTTGCTCTGTTATTGAAGCAGGCGCTCAACCAAATTAAAATAATATGCATCTCTAACTAGCTATTTCATGCTCATATTATGTTTGAGTAAATGAATGTAGAATGCGTATCATAATGTTACTGGCGCGGATATTATTGGCTTGTAAATATGTATAGCTGCATGTATGTAAACCCCATCTGAGAGTCTATTCCCTAAGCACACACTCTGTAGTTTCGGCCGAAATTACGGGCACTTCGTACTCCGTATAACTTACGTAACTTATGAAATAGATGATTAGTTCGGTCCCCGAAATAAAAGTGGATAACAACACGATTTGAGAGTTGTACCTACGCCCAAAATGTTTTTGTCGGTCCAAAAAATTAAATTTTACACATGTTTTGATGGATCAACTACTTTTGGACGGACTATATCTTCGTTGACGGACTTAGAGAGTAGACTTTCTGTTCCCATGACTGCTACAATAAACGGCTAAAATTATAACAGCTACTTTCTTGTACTGTCTAATCTATATATACTTATATAAAAATGAATCCGTAATCCGTATTTCCCCTAATCACGGTATCACACGTGAACGGCTGGATAAATTTTGCTAATTCTTTTTTTGTTGTGTTTATTATTGTCAGGAGTAGATTCTTAGGAAAGAAAAAATTTGAAAGTTGCGCATAATATTAGAAAATGAAAGAAAACTTAACGACGATATTAACTTTTCTAATATTATACCAAAGCGAATTCAACATTCATAGTTAAGACAGAACCACATCTGTCGGGTCAGCTAGTTTTTAATAAAAAGTAAATTGACTACTGAAAAATCACTCTCAAAAACTATAAAAACAAAAAACATCATCAGAAAGCCGTGGTCGTATGTCACTTTGTCGTAAAGCTTATTCGATCGCTTCCTACTGTTACAATTTATTTTTAGGTGGTTTAAGTTTTTAACCAGCCCACAATAAAGACGCTTCTAACGATATCTCATTTGACAAATTATGATAAGTAGTAGTTATGAGGGAACAGATGAACATACATATCTATACGTTCCATGTGGTGCCGGACGTAAAAGAATAGCATCATCCCATTTCTTCCCGTGGGAGTAGTAGAAGGCGACTGACGGGCTTACTAGAGAATGGGCAGCAGCGTTCTCTATACATTTTACTACCATACTGCGATCGCGAACCCGCCTGCCAAGCGTGGCGATTATGGCAAAACCCCCCTTTTAGGGGAGGCGTATGTCCAGCCGTGGACGTCTTTCGGCTGAAATGATGATCCATTCATAACGTAATACCAGTCAAAAATCATAACCCTCCTTTTGCTTCGACGTAGACTGGTAATAATTACCATCCTTCTCTTTCGCTGTTTTCCAACGAAAGAAGGATGTTTTTACCCAAGTTATATATTATCATAATCATAGTGATTTTTAAAGCCAAAAATTTTTGCACAGTGGGCAAAGGCTGGATCCTCTTTCTCCTTCCAGTCCTCTATTTCCTTTTTCAATTGTTATTAGTATTTCTTTCATTCATTTATAAACGCAATAACGCATCGCAACAATATTCCTCTACCTATTCCAAATCGGCAACATTTTGAAATACTTCATTATAAAAATCCATTATTAAATATTGTAGGCCTCATTGTGATCTTCTACTCATAAGCTAAACACCATAAATGCTGTAGTGTTTATGGTTTCACCCTATAGTGTGATAATCAATTTAGTTTCATGTGGTACACCTCTATTGTTGGAAGTTATATAATTTTCACGTCTTCAACTTTCGGCGCCATTGCCATAACGAACTACACGTGAACAAAACAAATACCACATTTTATATTAAACTGTGTTTTGATGTCACAGGAACATCGTTTCGATACCGGTTTTTTAATTATTATCGACAAACATTTTACAAGAGTCTACGTTTTCAAAGTTTAGGATTACTTTGCAGTGTTGCCATCAGTTTTTAGCTCTGATAATTTATGTAAAAAGTATTGAAAGGTTTTATTAAAAAAAAAAAAATGGTGTTGGTTGAAATAACTTTTGCAATAACTCGTGTTCGAAAAAGTATTGTATTTTTTTTTTGTGTCAAAAGCATTGGAACAGCTTTTATTTTATAGTGCATGTAGATAGGATATACATTGACATTCCATTTGGTTGCCGACAGAATTGATATTTTCTCATGTTCACTGAGCGAGTTCGCAAAGGTTACGTTACACGTGCTATGTTATTAATTTGTGAGTTGTATGCGACATGGATATTTATGGAGTAAATTATTGCATGAATTGTTAACTACACTACCGAATTGGGGACACTGTAATGGTAGCGTGTGTATGTAAATAACTAAATAAATAAATAAGCTGCAAATATTGTATTTAAACCTTTATAACGAATCCTCTATATTTTTTTATATTAAAAGCGTTCTTTCCACGCGGGCTGGCAACAACGCATTTTTAGTCGAATTTCGTGATTATTTAATTAAATACAAACAAAAGAACTACTTTTTTTGTTCAGCCAAGCACTAGATCGTTAGTATTTATAATGATTTTTAACATTTACTCTTTAATAAAAACATTTAATCGTACTTAGTAATGTAAATGGAAAATAACTGACGGTATGTTGATTTACTAAAATAGCTGTAAGAAAATTGCATAAAACCTGAGGTTGGTTTTATGCTATTTTCTTATAGTTATTCTCACAGCGACAAAGTTAAATTTCCCATCCATATTTCAAGCACATTGTCATCAGCAGCGACCTTAATCCACAAACAATAGAGTTCCAAATTGCTTGCCTACTAGGGTTGTCACCTCATGTCACATGTTCGGAAAAGTTTTAAATGGTCACCGTTGTGTGTGTGACGAGGTGTCATGGGTAGTGACGGCCCTATTATGGAATGGTTACAGTTTGATTTGGGCGTTCTTGTGAAGTTGTGGTTGTCGGACGCAGGCTGATGTGGACCGTGTGGGTTGCCGTGGGAATATTGAGGAGGGTGTCCTTGAAGATTTTAAGGTACCTATTAATAGTTGTTAAGAGTTTTAATACTGGTGTTTGGGGCAAGGAAAATGCCCATATTATTCACAGGACAAAGGAATGCGATGAGCTTCAAGTGTGAGTGATTAGGAACTTTAATACTATGCCCGTTGAATGATTTGTAGTGTTTTTTTTTTCTTATGACTAGAAGGTTAAATGCCATTTTAAATCACATTTCACCGTACTAAAATCCACGTAATATTCAAATTCCAAGACGAATGATTATACACGAACAAAATAAAAACGCAAAAAAATACACAACCCAGCATTTGGACTGTGTAAGCTGATAAAATTCGCGCACGGCACAGTTTTCAAAGCAAAAACGGGCGACACAGTCGGCTGATTACCTTCATTTTCTTGGGGCACGCATATACCCCGGGGGTTAGGAGGTGCCCCCCTCTATCCCGCACAATTTATTTCGCCTCATCAAAACGTCAACACGTTGACGTGTATTTTAGGGATTTTAATCGGGCGGTCCCGCGCCCCGGGCGACGTCGACGTCGCCCCTCTATGTAAATTGCTCGGCCCGTTTGCACGCGTAATTGTTTTCGTTGAGAATTGACACGTATTCCGTTTTAGTTTTGACGCATATAACAAGATGTTGGTGAAGCTGGCGGATGATGGAGTTGATTTTATAGATTTGAGCCTACTGACCTATTTTCAGCAGCTGCGCCAGATATAAGATCTGATAGAATAATAACCGCATTTGCATTGAATATTTCATTAAAACTAAGTAATTACGAGCCTTTGATGATATGTTTAAATCGCAAGACTTTTTGGAGTTATAAGTAAAGTTAATCATGGGTTAAATAGTCGAATAAATAATACAAAAATTAAAGTAATTTTTCACTTTGTAGTGTTTTTTCGGAAGTCGGTTGTTTTTTTTTTTGGAAAAAGTTTAGATTTTTCTCTTTTTAGTTATAGTACCTACCCCACTAATTCAAAATTTCATCATCCTTGGGGTCAAAACAATGCATATTTATGCGATAGCAGCAATCGCGGTTTATTTACTGTTATTTTTTGAAGAGTTCCGTTGTCTGTCTCCGAAACACATCATCAGATCTATATGAAATTAAATTGGGACCACATGAAAAGCACGAGTTTTCATATAAAAAAAGAATCATCAAAATCGGTTCACCCAGTCGAAAGTTATGAGGTAACAAACAAAAAAAAAAACATACAGTCGAATTGAGAACCTCCTCCTTTTTTTAAGTCGGTTAAAAAAGAGGATTTAATTTATCTTATCTTCGTAATCTGTATGTTGTGTTGTGTGGTTGTTATAACTTTTAGTGTATTTGATTTATTCATAAATAATCCTTGCAATGAATTTCAAAAAGCAATAACACAGGTGGTTGAAAACTAAATGGTTATTCCATTTCGTTGCCCCTGTAACCCTTAACCACCGGTTGCCACTTCATTAATCTCAAACTATGCAAATCATGGTCAGGTTTAACTACCCCTTAAAACGACACAACACTTGTAGTTACTGCTATGAAAATCTATTTACAGACCCACTGGAGCTAGTTTGAATACATAGATATGTGAGAGATTAAGGTAAATTACAGTACATTGTTGGTTAAGCTTTTAAGTTGGACAAAGGGGCTTCTGGCTAAGTAATATTAGCCGCACAGGTCGATCGATCGGGTTAAGCTATGCTTACCGCGATTTGTCCGTGGATGGGTGATCATCTTTACATACCAAGACCCTTGCGTGCCTCGGTAAGTACGTTAAGCCGTTGGTCTCGGCTGTAATTTGTGGATCTTTGACAGTCGTTACGGGTTGTCAGAAGCCCGAAAGTCTGACAACCAGTGTTACCAAGAGATATCGTATTACTCAGTTATTGGGTTGTGGAGCTCAGATAGGCAGCTGCTCGCATTTAAAATAATGGTATTCAGCTGCATCCGGTTAGACTGGAAGCTGACCCCAACATAGTTGGGAAAAGGCTAGGCAGATGAAAGGTGCTTTCAACCTACAACATTCACAGTAACAGCTGTGAAAAACTGTTAGAAATAAAGAAAGAAAAATGCGTTCATTGGCATTACAGCTTATAAACACTGTTTGTCTCTGCATCACCCAAAGGTCGACTGGTAGAAAATGCCTATGGCATTAAGTCCGTCTCTGTACATGTGTGTGCTTAAACTATTAAAGATACTAGGTACCTAATTAATAAGATTTTTGTTGATAAATACTTTTGTTTCGAAATTATTCATATTTTTATTTTCTTACTTAAAGGCTTCTTCAAACAGGCGCGACGCGACACTTGTAGAACAATTTCCATTAAGTTTTCATAGAAATTGTTCTACGTGTGTCGTGACGCGACCGTCGCGTCGCGCCTCTGTACGAGCCTTAATAATTTAAAGAAATAATTTATGTTGTAAATTACTAATAACTTATACTAAATTAATAGAAAAGAAATAATTTATGTTGTTTACTTAATTGATCTCATATTATTGATTATTTTAGGATATACATAGATTATATAGATAGATTAGGTATACTTTAAGTGTTTTATTTTAACTGATTTCAGTTTGGTTTATCTTTTCCTGTTATGTAATACTATTAATTACCTCACTAAGAAAATGTCGCAATTCCGACCCCCAAGATACAGGCAAATGCCTAGTTTGGTTTTATTTATTTATTACTTACCAATAAATAAATAAATAAAGCCATGTTATTAATGCCAAAAGGGCCTCATTCATGTAATAGGTAGATAATTTCTGATCTATACAGGGTTTCGGAAAATTAATGGATAACCTTGAAATTGTTCATGGTAGAACTAATGGCCTTTCAGAAAAAAGAAACGTATTTTTTCAGTGAAAAAAAAATTGGCGGTTGTTTTTTTTTACTACTGTTTATAGATTTTTTTTTCTTTATGGCAATTAGTTCTACCATGAACCATTTCAAGGTTATCCATTATTTACCGAACACCCTGTATATTATTAACACGTGAAGCAAAACCTTTGTACCCGTTTTTACGAAAATTTTGTGGAAGTATGAAATTTGGCTCAGTTAAAGTTTATATGAAGGAGTGCAGAAAACTAATATTTTTTATGTAGTTATATAGCATATAGTATATAGCATTAGAGATACATACATTAAATTAATAAAAAAGCATGGTCGAATTTCGACCACTAGGCAACCACAGTATAGAGAAATATCCAAAAGACTAATCATGTCTTTTTTTCTTTTATACTGAACACACACTTTTAAAAGTGAATTTTGAAGCTATTCTATGTGAATGACTATGTGACAGTATTTTATTTTATATAACGTCAGTTTCTTTTCGGGTAGCTAGTGACGGTTCTCTATCTTCACTGTAAGTCATTGGACTAAGGTATTTATCCTGCCAACCGGGTTGATTACCCTCAATGTACCTCGGACGTAATCTCGTACGTCAGTTACCGGATTTGTCGTATGCAAGTGGGATTTACCTCAAATAGGGAATGTAGATAGTTAGAACATTAAATGTACGTTTCTAATACTAAATATAGTGTACCTACTGGAATATATGATTACCTATGTATCAGTTGACTACCATAATACAATAATTTCAAATCAATCGTAACTATTATGTTAAATTATCTTTCCCCTTTATTCTTAGTCGTTTTTCAGACAAGTTACTCGATTTCACTTATAGGTTTTGTTATTTATTTTTATTTGACGTTAATGGCCAACAAACAATAACTGTTGAAACTGTTAAAAGTTATATAATTACGTTTTACTTCAATCGTAAAAGTTAGCACCGCATGCCCCTTATACATAATAATTCTACCACAAGCACTATAAAATTAAAAACAAAATCCTACTAACATTATAATTAGTTTGTATTTTTAGATGTTTAGAATAGAATAAACTTCCAAATTTACAATTTATACAGAGGCGATAGGTTAGTAGGTACTAGACATTATTGATTTTTAAATTGCATAAATCACTGATTATATTACCTCCGGCACCCAAGCTAAGATTAAACTTGTGTTATGGGTGCCAATGCTCTCTCTATTGATAAAATTTTCAAATTTATACAAATTAGTACTTACGGATTAGCGTTCGGTTAGTTGCTATCGTTTCAGTACAAAAATAATAAAATAAAGTCATTAAATTAAATTAAAGCCTCTCTACACTGTGAGTTTGGATGTATAAGTGTATGTGTCATGTGTATGTGTCGTGTGTGTGTGTGTATGTGTGGTGTATGTTTTGAGTTGTCTAAAATAAGCAGGAACTTTTCTTAAAAAGCTTTGGATTTTCGTTACTCAATCACGCAAAAGTGACTGAACGGATTTGAATGAAATTTGGCACACAGATGGTTTGTAACCGGTAATAACACATAGAATACTTTTTATCCCGATAGTACGTTCCCGTGGGATAATTTTCGACCACCACGCGGGCGAAGCCACTGGCAGAAGCCAGTAACAAATAATTTTAAACCTACGTGTGATATTGAAGCATTTATGGAGATGGTAACAAAAACGTCTTCAACTCTCGAACATCTGTCTTTTAGCCTTAAATCTCTCCTCATTACGTCAAAAGTAAAACAGTATTCTGTCTCTATAGACATAAAAAATAACCTCTTGATATAAAAAGCGAAATGTGAACGATATTTGATGAAGGATCTCTTTCAGAAAGCCATGTGACGCAGTACGTGACCTGAAGTACGTATGTGTCTGTGGTCGCTTTGACTCATCTCACAAAATATATCTGATCCTAATATTTATGAATCTGGGAGTTTATATGTTCTTCTGTCGTGTTTATGAATCGGAAAGACGGTTCGGTGAGTCGAATGTTAAATCAGTATGTATTTAAGTAGGTACGTAGATTTACTAGTGTAACAATATCGTACGTAATATAGGCTTTTCTATCAAATTGAAATGGTGCAAAAACTTCCCTAGCTTCTTTTGAAGTTGGTTAACTATTACAATAAACATTACGTTTTAAACCCATAACAAAAGGCTCGATACGATTTCACAAGTAAGCTTACTGTCTGATTCAAAGAAATACGCAGCGGGAAATGAAACCCATTTTATTTATGCCCGTACATAATTCAGATGCCCACTCTCTACCCAAAACAATACATTACTTATTCACAAGAAGAATCCACTAACACCGTCCTACTTTCCAATTCCTTGCTCCAAAAACGATCCGGTACGATATAATTATCTTTGTGGTTGTAGTACATTAATTATTCAAAATGTTCAGTGGCCATATTAGCTTGGGTGTAACGAGCAATGGATGGGACCAGTGCGAAATACTCTTTTCCCAGAGGTGTTGCTAACCAAGTAAGTACAAGTGTATAGGGGAAGCTATTGCTATACTCGGAATATGCAAATCAATGTGGATAATTGGTGGAAAGTTTCGGATTGGTGCGGTGCAATTTCAAGTTTTAGATTATTGCCCAAGTTTTAGAAGTGGCGGTTTTGAACTAGTGGCAATTTGAATTACAATGAAGTTGGATGACATATATTATGGGTCTTTGGTACCTTAAGGGAAGAAAGGTATAGGTATGTACTTATAGGATTTTCAGTTAACGCAAGCTGTGGAGTAGCTCGGGAATGTAACTCAGTGGAAAGATGAGACCGTTAGCCCGTCCGACGGTGGTGAATTTTGTTAAAGCTAGCCTAACTATTGAATATAGCCGTCATACTTGGTATTGGCTCACGTAGGCTCCCTGAATATTCCAGTGTTCAAATTAAATGTACTACTGCCTAAAAGCTGGTTACCCGTCTTAAAATAAACACTACACCCACATTTCCTAATCTTGAAAGCTCTGATGCGGATGCGGAACAAACTGCGCTCGCGCCGATTGTGTTAACTAAACTGTAAGGAGAGGCGCGAACATATTTATTGCTCACTATTTTGGCTACAATAAAATGTAGATATATGCTGTCATGGACTTTTATTTAGAGCTGTTTAAGATAAACAACTTTACGATGCATTATCTTCGAGTAACTTAGGAGACACGACAGACAAGATAGCTTCCAAAGGGCGGGAATATTCCCAACATACTTATTGTTTTTTTTTGGTCGAACCACACGATCTTTTTGTAGCCTGTGTGTTACTGTATAGTTTCATCAAAATCTGTTTAGTAGTTTTTACGTCGAAGAGTAACAAACATCCCTCCATCCTCACAAACTTTTCGCGTTTTTAATATTAGTAAGATTCATTTTTGATGCGTGGAAGATTAGTTTTAAGTCAATTGCAACAGTCAATATTACTAATTTCCCAAAAGGCAAGTATTCGACAAAAAAAAAAAAACGAAAGTTGTACAATATTGTCTATTCCTAGAGTCCCCAATTAGTGAGTCGTACTAAATATGTAGATTCACAGTTCACTAGCATGGTTACGGGACTGTATCAGTTGCAGTGCTTATACTTAGTTTAAACTAGGGAGGATTCTGGTTCACTGGCTTAGCTACATAACGGCATTGCTAGTGACTACTCTATTTCATCTCGTGATTTGAACAATTCCGAGTACGGATGATTATAGACAAATTGAAGAGTAACTGTTATGTACTGTAGGTCTAGTAATAGAGAAGTAATGTAGTAAATTAATGACACGCCTAAATCTATTCATTCAAATTATTACTGACGCAGTCATGAGATCTGCGTCAGTGAGCGGAGATCACGCACCTGTGTTTTGGGCCAAAGATTTTTGACCTTTTTTGCCATCGATACGCTAAACAGAATAATTGTTACTTTATTTTGATTGCTTTATCTTTACCTGGTACACAACAAAACCATGGACGTGCCAGGCTTAAGCACCCCAACATTTAACTAGATTAATCTATTCAACACTAATGACTTAATGGCGTTCTTCTGAAGATAAAACAGTTAAGATCCTTGCCGTGTTGCTGCAGCAATTATGGCAATTTCTGTCTCCAGTCAGCTCATAATTACAGAACTAAAAATGGCCGCGACGAATTGTAAATGCGACTTTTAGTTGTGCTGTTTTACGAAACTACGATGATTTTCTCTCGGTTTGGATTAAATTGTTACTAAGGTCCCCGTCACGTGAAGCTAGAAATGTTGTAAATAAAGAACTTCTACCAAGTTAAGCAGCGACAATTCAATCAACAACAAGTAATCCCAAATTCAATCAACTCAGGGCTGATTTTACCTAAGTCAGATATCTTTTATCCGTAGATTAAAATTTGCGTCTGACAATTCTACTATGGAAGATATGTCAAAATTCAAAATGTATTCTCAGATATCTTATATACGTAGAATAAAATTTACGTCTGACAATAATTCTACTATGGAAGATATGTCAAAAATTCAAAATGTATTCTCAGAATACGACTTATTCTAGGTATAAAAGTTTGGTGAAATTCACTCTCAAAGTAACATACTTGTAATACGAAACTAACGAGCAATTTCACTTGGTCGGGTTATATTTTTGCGATATAAAGCGCTGTCGTCTAATGTTTTGTGGTACTGGAACACGTCTTACTCCTGGAACTATGTGTGTTTACAAAATTTCTAGCTTCTCGTGACCGGGACTTTACATTATTTTCTTAGCGTTAGTCGTCAGATATCATATATGTTGACTTTTTCAGCCTAAGTTTACAATAAAGCGTAGTCATTCATCGGCCGCGCCCTTTCCCAACAATTTTGGGGTCGGTTTCCAGACTAACCAGATGACGCTGAGTACCAGTATTATACATGAAGTGACTGCCTATTTGACCACCACAGCCCAGTTACTGGGTAATATGATACCCCTTGGTAAGACTGTCAAAGATCCACGAATGACAGTCGGTACCAACGGCTTAACATGCGTTCCGAAGCACAAAAGGGTCCTAGTATAGAGGCATGAGGAACAGATTTCAAAGTTTACTCATCCCCTAGAAAGGGAGGATCCTCTGACCAGCCGGTATTGTGTCTGGTGGGCATCAGTCTTGTTTAGTGGGCAACCGCCCTCTGGTATGCATAACTGCCTACCAGTTAGTCTACTGTAGTACGGAGTTTTAATAGGATAAGGGGCCAGCTTATTCTTGAGTAGAATAAGAGGCCAGAGTTTTCTGGTTTTGTTACCAGTTGTGAATGTGAGTACTATGCAGGCTAGATTGAACATATGACTTTATAACTCGTCTGGTGGTTTAGAGCATTTTGTAAATGGCCCACGCAAATGTCCTGCAAATCTGGTAGCGTCTTGTGACGGGTCGTTAAGCTCCCTAAAATAGGGTTAAGCTATACGGTGATTGCTACATACATGCCGTCTGTTGGGACAGGTCAGCTCAAAGCTGCAATGGCTCTTTCTTCAAAAGGCCTTTCCAGACATTGCCCTGCATTGTTAGACTCACATAAAATTCAAATAATATAATGTTTGGACTTTAAAAGAGACCATGACCTCTGAGTTTGTTTCGGCTTTTCTTCTCAGGGAACAGTCAGCTAGGAAATGCCGGCGCCATCTAGTTTTTAAAATATTGACCAACAAAATATTGACGTGTAAAAGTGTCTTTTAAGATCTACTTACATAAATAAACATTTCATTTCATACCACTGACGTGTGGCCTGCCGTACGTGCAGTTTGACATTTTTTTTTGCATTATTAATTCTTACAGGGATACAAAGTTAACACCACCATACAACATCAAACAGTAACTAAAAATGCGACAGGCGACTCGCACAAACTTCAAAGGAAGGCAAAAAACTATTTATTTTCACGTGATGTTAGTGCATGCGGGCACAAACACATGACGTACAGTAAGTACTATTATTTACGTACTAGCTTTTGCGAGCGACTTCGCCCGCGTTTAGGTCGAAAATATATAATAGAAAATATATATCCTACGGGAACGTAATATCGAAATGAAAAGTATCCTATGTGTTATTCCAGGTTACAAACTATCTGTGTGTCAAATTTCATCCAAATCCGTTTAGCCGTTTTTGCGTGATTTAGTAACAAACATCCAAATAGGTAGATATCCAAATATCTAATTGTATTATTAGTAGGATATAGTAGGATAGTAGGATGGGTTTTCTCATATTTTTCTAGTTTAGAAAACAAGAATTTCATTTGTTGATATAAAACGTTGCCCGAACTAGCAATTGCTCCCTTACTAGCCGTGTGCCCTACCAAACTTCCATACAAATTTTAATTTTCCTATTTAAAATATTTTCAGAAATACCTCCTTAGTGCTTACTTTCCTAACATATGGGCTGTGTGTTGTCTGCCAGTAAATGAATTAACTCCTAAAAGTATATTTTAAGCTTTATAGCCACAATTTTGTCTCATGCATGAGTCCTACAGCAAATCGCTCTGCCATTTTGCTAACCGCCTCTTTACGTCGTAATTTAAACAGTGTTTAAACGCGATTAAGCCAAACAAGTTATTTCAATCCTCTAGGGACCTATTTTACAACACGAGACACTGTTGATGACGCCACGGAACCCTAAAAGTAGTTTACGCAAGGTCTTTGATCTCAGTCGGAATGAAATCAGGTCCGAGTAATACTTCAAGTCAATTGCTTCGCACAAACGTGAAAGCAATACGTTGAGGTTAGGTTAGGGTCTAGATACTTTCAGACAATTTTGCTAAAGTCAGTAACGTAAAGTTGTAAAATAAGTCTTTTTTTAACTTCAGCCTATAATGTTCCCTCTGCTGGGATTTACGCCTCTTCTCTGTACGGGAATCAGTAAAATTACAGGAGTTGATGGACGCTGCTAAAAGTCCCAAGCTCTTAGCCAAATCCTTGGCTGACTGTTTATAGATTGAGAGAAGGTGTTGATAAATTGAATTTTGCATAGGTACGGTACAATGTTTATGATATTACCATTTTATATCATACAATAAACTGAAAGCATCATTACCCACAAATACCCACTCACCATAAAACATTCCACCATCACACAAAGGCAGAAAACTCCCGTCATTTACTATGAGTCAAACATCCTGGCGGGACACTCAGAGTCGCGGTGTGCTGTGAGTACATATAATGAGTGTGGAGCAATCATCACAATGAATGGGGAACGAGACGAGAAGCGTCGCAGTATGAAAGCCGCTCCTTCGCCAGCTCGGTGGCTCGCGGGGTGGCCATGGGTTTGGAGAAATATTAATATGTTTGGTACCCCTATATTTGCTTAAACTTTTCGTTTGGGTATGCGTACAGACTGATTTGAAATGATATTTAATATTGAGCGACTACCATTTTGGCATCCATGAGCCAAATCGATATCATCATCATTTCAGCCAAAAGACGTCCATTTCTGGACATAGGCTGGTCTCAAGCACCGCCACTTCGACTCCAGCGGATTTCTGCAGACTCCACCAGGTCATCAATCGACATTAAGAAATATTGATTATACTGTAGGTAAATGAGGATAACGTACAATAAAAGTGCCATAATCATTCTATGTACAGAATTCGAGGTAATAAAAAAAAAACATCCATAATTTGTAAAACCTAGAGAAACAATGAATATTGTTCAATTTAAACGCTCAAACATTATATCAAAACGTTTTATTGCTTTATTTGTGGTTTTTATGACCATAATATTTCAATAGTTTTTAATACGTCGCCGTTTCTAGTAATTAACATCTTGATAAACCGACCTTTTTAAAAAGTAATTACAACAGTCTGATTATAAAACGCGATCCTCAATTACCATATTAAAAGTTTCACATGAAATATGGCGTGTTGCCATTCCATGTTCCGATTTTCCCGTAAAGGAATATGAACTAAAAACATAATCTTGGAATTAAGCTTGTGTACAGTAGCACAAAGTTTTGGTAACACTAGACTAAAGTATAGAATATTTTCGTACAACATGGAACACACGGACACAAAAAATAACATTTATTTTTGATAACAAATATTAGAAAGCAATGAAAATGCAAAACCTAATAGGCAATACACTAAAACTACAATAAAATGTTACAGTTATAAAATTAAAATTCCATTATATTTAGTTATAATTATATTTTATTCATCCCAACTCGGCCTTAAAACATAGTCACCCTACAATAGGACTTCTCTTTAATTTGTCTCGCACTCAACAGACTCTGAAAAGATATGACCCCAACGACTGTAAGAATGCTCTGTTTTCAAGTACCTACCTATGTGTGTGTGCCTGAAAAGTTGTGGAATTCAGACCAAACGTACTGTGAATACCTTCCTGCTTTTTTACAAATTAAAAAGTGCTTTTGGGCGTGCGTTTTTAGAAAATAATGTTGGAAGTAGGTATGCGAACGAAATTATTTGTAGTAGGAAAGTACTGTACCGTTCGTTTTTAACCAACTTCAAAAAGGAGGAGGTTATGTAGTCTTGTATTGTTCACGATTATACTGGCCTACATTTTTCGTTCATTTTTGTTCTCAATTCAAGTCGACGCTCTATGGCTGACGTAGTCAGAATAGTCAATACTTCAAAACATAGTCAAGATCCCTAAGCATCAAGTTATCGACCTTGGGACGAAACTTCTGTCGTATTTGGGTGTGGAATCATTTTGAAACTTAATCAAACATTCACAACACAGCAATGTTTATTATTATTTCGAGGTCAACGTATACATACTCGTAGCTAATAAATCCGTTAATAGGCCAGCACGCCATTCAAGTTTATATCTTTCGAGTGCCAAAGAGACCTATTGTCATACATTTTACCCTTTCAACCCTTTTCTATAACAACCCTAGAACGACCTAGTTATGGCTACTACCCGTTAACATCCCCCATGCTTTCTTTCATGTCCTGTCTCAAAGGATTAGTTAAAGGGTATGTAACGTTTTAATCAAGCAGAGATCTGATAAAAAGGCTTCATAATAGAAGGGGGAAAACGAAAAAAAAAATACAAAAGAAGCGTGCGTGTCCATAATAATTTTACACCTTCGACCGTGATTTTCATTTCGTCGAAAACTTTTTATATACAAAGAAAAAACATTCCCTGGAGTAATTTACCTAATTAGGGCAACAAACAGAAGGAATTTAATGGGACCCGGTACTCAAAGGACGCTTTTCTAAATTATTTACATTTCTCTAGAGGGCTCGTCTTTACCATTCTGACCAGAATATAGAGAGTCCGTTCTGTTTCGTATTTTATTCTTTGTTTTGAATTATTATTTTTAAAAAGGTCCGACGTTTGTAAGCCGATGGTTTCCGTTGAATAGGACTCTGGTGTTTCTTTTTTGTTCATTAATTCATGTCGTAATGTTGTTTGTGGCTTTTTTGGGTCGTCGAACATTTGTTGTATTGTTCGCGGGAAAACGAATATGAATGGAAATGTAAGAAAAATATTTTTCGTACAATCCTTGAGAAGGACTTATTGTTGTAAATGTTTTATGTCAATTAAATATAAATTCAGAGTTAGTAAATGTTTTGTGTTTCGTTAGGGCTTTGGCAAAGATAAACTGCATACCTACGTATGCAGTTTTCATTCAGGGGTTTATTTTGGCCTGTAGTTTAATACTAACCCCTACTGGCTATACTTAAAAAAATAACCTTGTATTCCCGTTGTTAATCTATGTCAAATGAATATTTATTAAATCTTTGAGGAGCTCAGTCGTTTAGATGATTAAGATGGAGAAGATTTTTTAATTAAATATTTGAAAAACTACATAAAACAAGCATGAGACAGCCCATTCTAAACATCTATAGGCACTAATAATAATATTGAAATTTTAAAGTAATTTCGCCTCTGTACCTATTCACGCCTAAACCATTGGACCAATCTTTATGAAATTTGTCAAATAGCTAGCCCGGGGCCTTCAAGAATAGGCTTTTTTCATCCTGGATTGCAAACGAAGTGCTAGCAACAGTAACTATAAATACACAAAGAAAACAACTTTTGCTATGAATAAATCGTAGTAACCTTAATAAACAAACGTCTCGCCTTGCATTTCACCTACAAAAGCACCTAGTCTGATACTAAAATATTCGTCAGCTGACTAAAATACTAACATAATCTGGTCTAGGCTTTAGCTAGCGTCTTGTGTTATCTTGCGTGGTTTCAGAGATTACGGCGGAGTCTGCTAGCCTGATCTTGTGGGGGCTTATTATGACAATGTCAGCTTTGTGTTTACTATTTTGTTATGTGTGTAGGTATTTTGTGTGGTAGTCTGGTTTAGATTATCGGTGTATTTCCTGCTCTTTGAGGTATTTTTTGTGTATTTGAAAAATAATATCCTCTTGTTTTTAGAAGACTGCGACGAAAGCACATCAGGAGGGTAAATGGTTCTAATTAGGTATTACATTTTTTTTTAACTTTTATATCAGAAGCGCACTTTTCGCACAACTCGCGTAGTATCGTTTTACTATTTAAATTCCAACGATTATAAAAATCATAAATGAATACCAAACAATAAATCAGGTACATTTCAAACATTACATTAAACCATTCATTGCAAAAGGGATTATATATTTAATATAGGTAACACCAAAATGCAACTTCATCATTTATTCAGTGCTCCATCAAAATAGGCTTTGCATAAAATATTACTGAATTACACAAATAATGAAACGCCAATAAAAATAAATTGAACTCAACTAATGTTATTTATTTAACTTTTCCAATTCAAATTGTTTTGCTTGCCAACGATTATTATCGTAGATTGTATTTTTGCTCTCATAGAATTGGAAATTTTCTGATAAAATAAACTGATTCATTCCCTATCTCAATTTCATGTAATTATCTACAAAGTCGAAAAATAAAATGATTTCTGAATTCATTCCTTTGAATTTAGTTTTTTTTCTTTCAAGCCTGATTATATATACATATTATTTTCTACTACATTTTACATAGTTCCGTGTGGTGCCGGACGTAAAAGAATAGCACCATCCCATTTCTTCCCGTGGGTGTCGTAGAAGGCGACTAAGGGACTTACTAGAGAATGGGCACCAGCGTTCTCTATGTATTTGACCACCGTACTGCGATCGCCAACCCGCCTGCCAAGCGTGGCGATTATGGCAAATGCTGCCTCCCTTTTGGGGGAGGCTTATATCCAACAGTGGACGTCTTTTGGCTGATATGATCACATTTTACATTATGGAGAACATTTCAAAGGGTTGAGATATACGTCCCTACAACTACATGGTCCTATATTGATGCATGTATACATTCGTTCAGTTTTATTTTCCTCTTTTGCTCAAGATCGAACCGAACGCTAGCTAGTTAAAAATGAAAAGTTTTCGACAACCATCAGTATATGAGAAAACGTGAACTTATCTTAGTATTCAGTCGGTGGCCGGTCCAGTCAAATGTCTACTTTTAAATACGCCCTCCGCAGACATTCGTCTCATACATACGAAATAAGTGAGGCTCGCTCGACCCAGTTGGGTATCGTATACAACTGGACATGTTAGCGATATGATGAAATTTTTATGTTGTATTCAACTATACAGGGAGTGTGTAAACTGTGTATGGACAATTTTTTCTTCTTAAAATAGATATAGTTTGTTGGAAAGAGGATTAGGCTGTAGCACAGTAACATAAATGACCGACACGAAGAAAATTTCAGCTATGTAAAAAAGGAGCACATTCTAAAACGTATTCAAGCCCTTATTTTCAAGTACAGCAGTCTAAAAATCAAAACAACCCTCAACAATATTACAAAATATCACAGAATCAGCCAGCAACAACATTGATGTAAACAACTCGAAATTTTCCAAAGAACTTCCCACCACAATCCAATATCCGACATTCGTTTTTTGAAAACCGTTGCGCCACTTCAAACAACTGATGCGCTCAGCCTTCCCACCATCAGTATGGAAAATGTTTCTCCTCTACCCTTATAAATGTTTTATCAGTCTTTTTACGTCTCTCTAATTCTGACCGAATGTGTATTCTGGTCAGTTGCTTTCTAAATATTGCTCAGATGGTTCGTGTTTCATTTTTAGATTTGGCCGTGGGATTGGTTGTAGGTTTTCAGTGGAGTGTATTTCTTAAACTGTGGGTCATGTTTTGTGACCGTTAGTGTTTTGGGAAAGCTGTGGTTTGGTCAATTAAAATCTTAGTACATTTGAACATAAAATGTAAATAGAACACTGCAGTTAAAATTAGACTCAGATAGGTTTAAAAAAAAAACGTACTACACTTTATAGAATTAGATCATAATAAAAGAGAATACGTGTTTACCCATATGATTTATAAGATTATACAAACTCAAAGTACATAGCATTACTCTGTCTGTTACCTTTCACGCCTAAACTACCGAACCCATCGAATATGAAATTTGGCAAATAGGTTGTCTAGGACCTGAAGTTAGAATATTATAATTCTTCTCTCGGAAGCTTCTGATGAAACAGTTGTGTATTTGGTAGCTAAAATGGCGGATAACAGCTAGATACGTGAGTACTTATATTATTGTCTATGTAACCCGATGGTTACAAATCTTTCTAACCTCCATTTTAATCCGGCTAGTCGAAACCACACCTCGACAGAGTAGCAACTATTTCTTTAGCTCAAAGCGTTACCGAGTGTCTCGTTAGTGTGATTTCAAATAGTCTGGCTCGCCCTGACCACTCTATGGACGCTTTTCAACTATTATACCCAAGTTGATTGCTCTGTACTGGCTCCGAGGAATTACCGGGTTTTTCGTTGATATTTCTATGTGGGGTAATGTTTTGTTTTATATCGTCTGTGTATTTTCGTTTTCAAGTATGTTGATTGGTCCCTCTTTCATACATTTCCGATTTGTACGGAGTGGTATAGAAAATACGTAAGGAGGATTAAACACTATCTAATATCTCGAGACCAGGTATTTCCAAAACTCACGTGCAAAAGGCAGAAGTTTTTTTTTTGGTTTTTGGGAAATCATCAAATAACTTCTCCCGCTCTGGGTGGAGCGGGAGGGCGTGTCAGACATTTACTGACTAAAACCCACCCGGTGTTCCTTCAGTTTCCTGTGTGCCAGGGGCCACGGTATCTCTTTCGAACAACCTGCACCCCTGGCAGGCATCGAGTCTAGCGGATCCCACCAGTTGATGGTGACATAAGGCACAAGTATCAATCTACACCTCAAGTTTAAAGCAAAATGATGTAGTTCTGGCATATTCTTTTACTATACATAATTGAATAATTAACATAACATCACACCTGTATACCTCGAAAGATTAGGCATAGGTGCACCTATAGTATACCTACATTTTGCCAGCTATCTTTAAACTCCATGTAATAGTGAGGCGAGCGTAATGCCATCAACCGGTCACAAATCCAAAATCCGGGCTGCTACTGAAAAAATCTGAAATGAAAAACCAATAACACTGCCCGACTCGGAAATCGAACCCAGGACGTTATGTTCAGCAGTAGTGCTTGCGTACACTCGACCAATGAGGCACTAAATATTTTACGTTTGGCAGAGAAGTTGCCGATCGCTGTATGACAACTTCAAGAGGATGCTATTGCTAATATCTCTTAAGATTTTTCTATTGTTTTGACTATCCCTACCTACAGCTTATAAGATTTGACTGGGTTTAACTTTTTGTGGCTTCGCGGGAAAATTAAACTTGAGTTAATTGCTTTTAATTTTCCCGGAAATTATAGGAAATTGGTTTTACAAACTTTTTAATAGGAAATCGAGTAATTGAATAGGTTAGGTAATTTTTAATTTTTGTGTTTTGTAATTTATAATCAAGTTACTTTTTAGTAAATGTTTCAATTTTGCTGACTTGATTCTGTCAATGCAAAGTCTTGTAGCACTTAGAACTTCAATGCGATTCATAATTCCTTATACGTAACGACTTTTCAACTACCAATCACATTATCATCATTTGCCAAGCTTTTTCCCAACCATGTGGGGGATTGGCTTCCAGTCTAACCAGAAGCAGCTGAAGGACTGCGTATCTGACTTCCACAACCCACCCACTGGGTAACACACTACCCCTTGGTAAGACTGGTTGACCCGTAACGACCGTCAAATTAGTAAAGGAAGGTCCTCCGACCAGACGGGTGTTGTGTCTGCTGGGCAACTGCCCGACAGTTGAGGTCGGGTTGTTGTGTATATGTGAGTCTCGTGGTAAACTCTGACTGCGAGATGTAGGATTTAAGTGTCATCCAGATTTGCGTAGTTCGCATGTGGCATTGTAGATGGCGCCACCTCACTTTTTGTGTTTCAAGATATTTGCGAAATATCTTTTTCTTTAGTGCTGCTGCAGATCCACAAACGACAACCGGGGCCAACAACTTTACGTGCCTCCCGAGACACGGAGGGGCCTTGGTATGTAAAGATATTCACTTATTCACGGATCAAACGCAGCAAGCGTGGTTTAACCTGATCGATCGACCCGTGCGGCTTAGCCACAAGCTCCTATTCAAATGTACCTTCGAAATAAAAAACCCATCCAAATTAACCTGCCCCAACGGAACTCCCCCATTACCTCAGTCACTTTCACAGTCATGAATCTAAACAAATGCACCCATAACAATTTATAACACCCCCGATGCTATCGGACGCCACTAACAAACAAAACTCGATTTATTACTTCCGCCCCACCACCTCTGCTCCCCCCCTTACGGCGACTGCATGAATATCAATTATAGTGCAGGCCTGAAAACTTTCTAGACGATTATATCTTGGGCGTATGTCAAAACACGCATGTTTCTGCCGATGACTGTGCACTTGTGCAGGTTTATTTTACTTGTGTTGGCATTTCTAGGATTGTCTTCAGTCTTCAATTGAATATCTTTTTAGATACTTTTCTCGACTCTAAATGGTGCCATCACGTTTAGGATTGCCAGTTTCCTCTTGCTATAGCTAAGTAATAACACCTCCACGGGTCGATCGATCAGGTTAAGCTGCTATTACCACGGTCGGTCCGTGGATGGGTGTACATCTTAACATATCAGTAACTCTCTGTAAGCACGTTAAGCTGTTAGTCCTTCATAGGTCTTTGACAAGTCGGACAACCAATCTTAGCAAGGGGTATCGTATTACCCAGTAACTGGGTTGTGGAGGTCAGATAGGCAGCCGCTCCATGTAAAATACTGGTATTCAGCTATATTCGGTTAGGTTGGAAGCTGACCTCAACATATTTGGCTAATGGCTAGAAGCACGGAGGTGTCTTGGTATGTAAAAGTGGTCACTGTTAATTACAGCGTGAGTCAGGTGTTGCAGGCGGAGGTGACGGTGTTCCCGTGACGAAGGAGTGAAAGTAAACCAGTCAGACGTTAAAATAATGAGTTATATTGGGCACACGCAATCACACAAAACAACAATAGAAATAGTTAGTAGCTGCACAATACAGTAAATAAAACAAGAAGTACACAGGTTATAGAATAATAGGTCACAATAAAATCCTATGCTAAAATACTGGAAGACTGGCTAGCTAGGTATAGGGTACATCGCGACTAGTAGTGAACAGTAGAGCCACTACTTCACAAACAGCACTTATTGATTAGTTAAGTTAAGGTAAAAATGTTAAACTCTAATTAAACACCGAATATTCGGTCGTTAAGTGCAAGAAGCATGTGTATTTATCTGTTCCCGGCTAATTAACCATTCAGGAACGCGAAACCGTGGCCTTCTCGGGGACCAGGTTACAACTTGTCGAGCTTCGGTCAACACGTGTAAGGAAGTTCAAGGATTCTTGGTTTTTACTGGATTAAATGACATTGTTAACTGGGTGTAATGTATGCTACTTGCACCATGGTGTGTGAACTATATAAGCTAATTTCAAATTAATTAAATCTGCTTTACAGATGATTTCTACAAGTAAGTACAGTAAACAGGTGGTGTTTTACAGGTGATTATACGAGTAATTATACAGGGGGTCTAAAATTATACAGGTTATTATACAGGGTGTCCAAAAAGGCCACTTTGGCAGGATAATATGATCATATTATGAATCATATTTAAAATCGTAAAATGGTCACAAACTGACAATTCAATATATTATTTGCGTAGACAGCACGCAATTCATCTATTTGACAGTTTTGTATAGAAATTTGTGAAATGGTCACCAAATTATGAATTGCTTTATTAAAGTAAAATGTCAAATAGCAGAATCATAGGGGAATTCTGGAAATGAATCACTTTAAGAGGAATTGCTTGGCCTTGTTTGGCCCAAATGTGGCCTTTTTAGACCAGCTGGTAACGATACGGGTACCTACTGCATTAAAAGAATCATCAAAACATTAAAAATAGCTTGTTTTACTGAGCTTCGCCTACAGTCACCCATCCACGGGCCGACCGCAACAAGCGTAGGTTAACCTGATCGATCACCTCGTGCGGCTGCTATTACTTAGTCAGGAGCCCGTCTTACTAATTCCCAACAACTAAATAATATAAAGGCGAGTAATTAAATTAAATCGTCACCATTAATCAGCCGCAGTCGATCGCGCCGCACCAATAATAGACTAATTAGAATTACACTTTGAACGTCTGCCAGTATTTGTGTAGAGAACGATTGTAACATTACAGTGTGGCTAATTATATTTAGGCTATTGTTAGTGTGTGCTTATATGGGTGTTCTTTGGCTATTTGTCATCTGTAATTTATTTTATTGTATGTGAGAGTAGAGGAAGCAAGCTGAAGTGGTAGTGGGCTGGCCATGTTGGTCTAAAAACCGATGGCCACTCGAGAAGACGAGTTCTTGAGTGGAGACTGCGTATCGGTAAGCGTAATGTGAGACGCCCCCCAGCTAGATGGACCAGCGACTTTAAAAAGGTAGCTAGGACATAATAAATGCGGAAGGTGGAGGGCAGGGTGCAGTGGCGCTGCCTGGAAGAGGCCTATGTCCAGCAATGGACAGCGATAGGCTGAGTTGATTGTATATGAAATATTGTTTTCATTCCGCAAATGTCGTGCGGTTTCTTGTGATTAATTAGAAGAACTGCTTAGTGTTTATAAACTAACAATTGAAGGCTTAAAATGGAACGATATTTTATTTAAAAAGGTCAGCGTCCCATAATATCTGAACGCTTCGTGGAACTCATGAAATTTTTTTCTGAAGAAACAAAGAGACTGCACATAGTAAATTCAATAAAATTAAACGTGTAGGTATCTCAAACCTGTTTGAATTTTATTTTTATCCCACACTATTATAACTCTACTCATGAATTTTATTTCTGAAGAAACAAGAGACTGCACATAGTAAATTCAATAAAATTAAACGTGTAGGTATCTCAAACCTGTTTAATTTTTATTTTTACCCCACACTATTATAACTCTTTTGTATTGTTGTTTCGTTAACAGATACAATACTCTACTCAAAATCCACTTAGTTTGTACTGTAAAGTTGGACGGGTAAAATAAAGTTACACAAACATTTTGAGCTTTGAGCTGTAACATGAAACATTACAAAAACAACCCAAAGTCTATCCAACCTTTACAAAATTATCTTAACTATTATGAGTCAGCTAAAACCTATTTCATCCCCTTTCCATTTTCAACCTTTTCCTTTCCAGATTAATAGATGGTCTGTCGTAGATATGCAAATATAGATTGAAGATAACTCCAATCCTAGACTTAATTTTCAATATTAACTTTCTTAGCTCAATCGCATATTCATTAGGAGTGGTCTTTTCCCCGAGTTATCAATTTACTCGGGTGTCGATTACAATCGGTATTCAATCGAGTACTGAGTTGAATCGATTCGCGAGTCGTTCGATTTAATTGAGCGTTGAATGAAAAGTTTTGAAGTTCGACACTTTTGTCTTTTCGATTGTCTCGGCTGAATGCTCGTATTTATTAAGTTTTTGGAGTTTTAAATTGTTCAAAATAAAATAGGACGATACTAATATGTATTGGTTCTCCCTTTGTGCCATAGCAGAAAAGAAAACATAGGTAACTTTAATTATCTACTGAAATAATAAGAACTTTAGGTGAAAAAACAGACCGAGTTATTAAACATAGAGAACCTTGCCAGTTTTCTTGGAACATGTTAAGAAATGTTATTTCTCTTTATTCGTATTGGGTTTCTGTTTTCCTTCTGAAATAATAAGGACTTTTGACGAAAAAACAGATCGAGCTGTTGAAGTAAGAGAATCTGCCAGTTTTCTGAGAAAATATTAAGAAACCTATTTATCATTATTCCTATTTCGTTTAAAAGACTTTCAAAGTATATAATCAAAATACACACCACAGAGATCTGATCCAATATTTCAGTTAAGTTTACCCCGAAGATTACCTGCGTGTATTCAAGGGTACCTAAGACATACTTACAAATGCCCTTATCACTTACCGAGAACGAGGCACGAAAGCTAAATTTTAGAAGCACTTACTTTCAGGCAGGTGTCAGACCTTAATTTAGAGTAAAATACACGTGTCTCTAGATGATTCTTGGAAACCAGTGGTTTGAGTAGTGTTGATTGTAGAAGATATTTGTACCTGTTACTTTTGAGGTCAATTTCTGAGAAGTATCAAACATTAGTGTTGGATAAGGTAGAAATTGTGGAAGTACTCACTTAAAATGGCCTAGTCAACTCGGATTGATTATAAACTTTAATTTCAAATCACAACTGTCTGTTTTTGACAGCCGTATGGTTATAACACGGCTTATCGAGGTATTACTGTATAAGTAAATGGCACGTGACGTGATACGTATGTCAGCGTAGTTTTTGGTAGGAGATGACTGCAACTTCTGCATTTTGCAAGGTTCTAGACACGTTAACGTATACCAAAAGGTTTCTGTATGATAAGGAAATACAAATCTTTAATTTTAGGTGAGCTGTTCGAAATGGAAAGGGCATCGTTCTGATAATGTAACTAAATAACACAGGCAAATACCAAAGGGTTATAACGTTCTGTTCTACATTATTTGATTATCAATATAATTGTCAAACGTTGAGCGAGGGATACACAGAGTGGTGCGATAGTTTGGCAACTTAATTTTATTAAGGTAAATAGAGGCATTTATTAATGTGGGATAACATTTGACTCTGTGTACCTGTGACTGTAACGATATTAAAGTTTGTAGAAATATGACGATCTGTAATAGATTTTTGACCATCTTGTTTAAGCTTTTTCTCAAAAAAAGTAATATTGAAGTTTATACAATAGCGAACTTTTAATTTAAGTCCGTAGAAAGGGTTAGTTATAATTTAACTTATCTTTTAGTGATAGTAGGTTACAGACGTAGATAAACATATATACAATTTAAATTCAGCGTGGAGCTGCATCTACCTTCGCAGCATCAGGGAATCACACAAATCTGTGAATACACTGAGAATACTGTTGGTGCTGCCGCGAACACGCGTCTTTAGGGATGTTCCTAATAATAGCAGCAAAACCATTTATATTATTCTCTGCAAACATTCCTGACGCAGCACAACACCACGGCAGCCGCAGCAGTACTTGGGCACGCCACGATTGCGGTGGTAAGTCCCCTCTTTGAGGAGTGGATTGAAAGGCGGCACGGCGTCATCACCTTCCGCCTGACGCAGGTCCTCACCGGTGGTGTTACAGGAAGTTCCTGTTTCGTATAAGGCGGGAGGAAATGCCCAGGTGTTTCCCCTGCGTAGATCGCCCTGAGGACACGGTGGAGCATATGGTGGAGATCTGCCCGGCTTGGGCGGAGCACCACCATGTTAATTCGACGTCAACACGGACGTAATAAAATCGCGACGGGATTTCGTAGCGCACTGGATTTTCAACTCTCAGTATTGAACCGACAATAGAGAATTCAACAGAGTGCAGCGCGAGTGAGTCTCAGCGCGTCAAAAACCACTCGGTGTTCGATTTTAAACTATCGCGCTTAGCAGAGCGTTGGTGATTCAGTGCGCGAAAAAAACAAGCCGCGATTTCATTACGTTCGCAGAAACGTGGGTTTTTTTTTTGGGTGGGAAATCATCAAATAACTTCTCCCGCTCTGGGTGGAGCGGGAGGGCGTGTCAGACTTTTACTGACTAAAACCCACCCGTGTTCCCTCGGTTGCCTGTGTGCCAGGGGCCGCGGTATCTCTTTCGAACAACCCGCACCCCTGGCAGGCATCGGCCCTTGCGGGCCCCATCTATTGCTGCTGACATCTCTTTGAGGCGCGCGTGGAACACAACACGCCGTCGACCCGGGCTTGGTCCTTTCTCGTCAGCGAGCTACCCATTACATACGTTACGTATCTAAGATCAGACGACATGTTTATTTACTTCAACACCTGTAACAGTTGGAAACGATTTACTTTGATAAGGTCGATTTGATTCTAAAAACTTTTAATACAAAGAATACTTATCCTTTTCACCAATCCTTGTTTACAGACAAAACCTAAGTCATGTTTCCACGTGTGGCTGAACACCCACAAAATATCAAAACAAACGAACTTATTAATAATCCGTCACCAGAACTTGATCAATTAGCTCTTTATTAATTCAGAAATACACTGCGGTATCCTCCTTGTGAAGTAACGGTTCCAACCACTGTGTTATGCGAAGTTAAACGCTCGATTTGCATAGAAATTATATCGTCCGCTTGTTCATAGGAAATTTTCCTAATTAAAACGCCTTTAGTACAGGGATTTTGTTCCAATTAAAAGTTCACTCGTAGTAGTCTGTCGGTCGAGTTGGTTGTACGGTATTGATAAATCTAGCGTGCTGTGGAGACTCAATCATCGGTGCTGTATTGATGATCTGTATGGAAATATGAGATGGAATGGTGCTGGGGGTTTTGATTAAACTTGCATCTTACCGTTCCTTTGGATGTGGATGGTGTGGTTGTATTTTACATCGTGTGTGACGTAAAACCATTTTTTTTTTTATTATAGCTCTCCGACTTTCAATTTGATGACATAATAGGCTGAAGTACTTATAAGCTTTAAGGCTCGTGCAGACTAGCGCGACGCGACGGTCGCGTCGCGACACTCGTGGAACAATTTCTATGAAAACTTAATGGAAATTGTTCTACAAGTGTCGCGTCGCGCTGTCGCGTCGCGGCTGTTTGAAGAAGCCTTAATTCTACATTATTAATGATTCTTAAGATCTTTGTGTTGTTTTTTTTTAACGCAGTCATCGCGTAAAGCCATTTATAGACGCTAACATTAGGTGTAGGTAGACAGGTAGGTAGGTTCTAGCACATTTTTTTTTCGTGTAGGTTATTTTATTTAACTATTAACCCCCTTATTTATTTACGTTCCTTGAAATTAAGTAATGATTAGCGTCTGTTTAACCATACATTTTGACGTTCATTTATAAATAAGAGGCATAATATGAATTATACGATATGAATAAAAAAAAAAGAAAATTAAGAATATGAATATATGTCATACCTACAATCAAGAGTTTTGCAAACAATTGTAGAAAAGACCAAAATGAAAAACTTGAAATGGCCAAAATATAATGTATTAATTCACCAAACTGACGCTTAAGTTCATTAACTTGTCCTTTCAATGCTTAGAAACAAAGAGTTTATTCCCCAAAAAAAGGTAAGTATCTAAACAGCAATGACCGAGAAAGTTGTGAAATTGTTTAAAAAAATTGCGTCGCTTTGTGGGTTCTTTCAAAACTTATCTCGAATTTGGACGAGGCCTAAGAGACAACCTATTGTCTCATAAATTCATTTTAGGTGCCAGCTCTGGAAATACAGGAATCACTGTGTTGCACCTACAGGTTTCGGTTAAGAATTCCCAAGGTTTTATTATAATGTCTCTAAAATGTAACTAAAAAAGTTAAAGCGCCGTGAAAAACGTTTCACGTTCTCATTTTATCTAGTTTACCAAATAGCTTAAAAGTAAATTGCCCCAGGAAGTTTTCAAAAATTCTAGCACAATCTTAAAAAGAAATTGGTATTTACTTACTCATACAACTGAGTTTACAGCATTCAGTTTTGCTAGATATCGTGCTTTGACAATATTTTTTCAATATTGCGCTCAATCGTTCAAGTTGGTTTTCGTCCTCAACAGGGGCTGTCATCTAAGCATCAGACTGTGTCATGCTCCATCATCATCATCATAATTGGCAGGCTGGTTTCGCGCACTGTTGAGTATCAACCGCCTCCCTTTTGGGCTAGGCTTTTCTGGTATGTGCGAGTTCCATCCAGGTCTTTACCACGATCTTCTGTAGGATCCTCTTCCATCAAGCTTCATAATTTAGTGTCATTTACAACTATTTGAAATACACCATACTGCAACCCATAGACAGTGTTCCAAAGTTCCAACACATTTCTCTACCACGCGAGTAATATATTTGCACAATAAATTAATTTGGAAGTCAACCTTCCTGACGACACCAATCTCCATTAAGGGGACATGATAGCCACTTGGCCACTGTAGGTCTGTAAGTCAAGGTTTATGATAAATTGCTTGACAATGTTGTGTTGTAAATGAAAGGGAAAACGTAACGAAAATAATAAATGATTGAAAATCAAAAAGTGGTGATAGGTTAATATTGTGAGCTTGAACAGAGGATATTTATTTTGATGTCCTGAGAGCAAAGCTTTGGTAACATTGATCACAAATACCTTTCTTAGACACCTGTCTTACCGCCAACGAGAAAACGACCAGCTATCAACGATTTTCTCGCTCAAAAAACGTACAAATTATAACTCTTTTTATTATAAGTGTCGTATAATAAAAAGAGCACGTGTTAATAGTTTATCGCTTTCTGTTCGACCGACGAGTACTCGTTTGTCAACAGCGACAAGAGCTATCACAGCGAGTATTCACTTAGCGACGCTCGCTTGCCGGGCAGAATACTCGCTGAGAAACTCCCGCTTGGTACGTACGCACACCCGCTGGTGTGCGTACGTACCAAGCGGGAGTGAGTAATCGCTTGACACCGTCACGCTCTCGCTGTTCGTTGCTCGCCAACTCGTTTTTAGTAGCTCTCTACTCATTTTTTGTAAATCACCGGCAATAAGGTTAGTGCTTGAAGTTCTAATTAAAGAATGAAACCTTCATTGACGTGAAAATATTAACTATTGCTGCCCAGTTTTACCACCTAAATCCTAATCTCATTACCTAGGTCGTAGACTAAGAATTGAGCAATCAAACTAATTACATTCTAAATAAATTATCAGAAAACCAGCAAAGAAAAGGGCCTTAATAAAGAATACAATGCGTGTCACGGTTTAATGGAAAATAATAGTTATTGTTACGTAGCTGGAAGAACAGGCTTTTTTTCATTAAAGTTATTTCAAGGTCGGTTCTTTCTACGAGAACAAGGCTAATGAAAATTTATCATTTACGTGTTTTTGCAAGCTACCGTATCTTGTTTTATAAGACTAAACGGACAAGCTATACCATCAGTAATTGGACATTAAATCAGATCAGAGTTAACTATAGTGAGCGACAAATTAAACTAAATGACGAAACCTTCACGGGTGGCAATGCTTATAGTAAACTAGCTTTTTTCAGCGGCTTCGCCCGTGTGGACGTTGGTATATTATACATATAAAGCTTCCTCTTGAATCACTCTATTGATGAAAACCGCATTAATATCCGTCGTGTAGTTCTAAAGATCTAAGCGAAAAAACACAAAAAATAGCGACTGTTTTATCATCATAATCAGCCTATAACGTTCCCACTGCTGGGACTTAGGCCTCCTCTATGTGAGAGGCAGTGGGCCGTAATCCACCACGCGGGCCCAGTGCGGGTTGGTAGATGTCACATATCTTCGAATTCATGGTTCTAGGCCATGCCGGTTTCCTCACGATGTTTTCCTTCACCGTTTTGAGAGCAGTGGTGATGAAATATTTTACACAAAGTAAAACACCTACCTGGGTTCGAACCTACGACCTACAACTCGTAAGTCGCGTCAGTTACCACTAGGCCACTACTGCTCGAACTGTTACTGTTACTGTCGACTGTTTATACTATGTAAAGATTACAATTTCGGGTCCATACTGGATGGTAGAACAGTACACCACCTTGGCTGACTACTAAGGCTCATGTTTATATCACGTAGGTATAATAATTCCGAGAATTATTTTTAGTAACATCTATACACCGTGAAATTTAAATGGTTGTTTTCCCGCGGCAGAACAACTTGCCATAAGGAGTACTTTCGAAGCATAAAGTAAAAGTTAAAAAAAAAAACACTACTCAATAGTAACACAAGAAGTAACCTGTAGGTACTACTCGAATCGCACGCACCTCCGACAAAGGGAACAGCGATGCATAAATGTTCAAAGCAAAATAAACTCTCGCACGTGGTGATTTTTCACAATGGTTAATCTGCCATTTTTTGTTTCTAATATTTTATTTGTTTATAAAACGATTGTATTACCAAGACAAAACCATTTCGTTGCGGGAAAACAACCATTAAAATTTCACGGCGTATATATAAAAATGATTCCCTATTTGCCGTTGAACGGCTGAACCAATTTTGCTAATTCTTTTCGTTGTGTTTGTTATTGTAAGGAGAGGGTTGTTATGAAAGAAAAAATAAAAAAGTTGCGCGTGACATTACAAAATTTAATAAAACTAAACGACCATGTTAACTTTTCCAATATTATACCTACCAATGCGAATTCAATATTCATAGTTAAGAAAGGACGACGTCTGTCGGGTCAGCTAGTCTATCAATAAATTAATACGTGAACAAAATCTTTGTAAAATTTTGTTCACGTATTAATTTATTGAAAATTACGGGGACGGAAGATTATTAAATTTGGCACAGTTAAAGTTTTTGTGGAAGAAGGAGTGCAGAAAGCTAATACTTTTTATAATAATGTGTGCTGTTGTAAAGTTTTAAATGAATTATGGTCGAATTTCTACCGCTAGGCAACCAATGTAAGCATAATTATGTCGCTAAATTAACATCTGAGGGGCAATTCTCGTAATTTTAAGAACTTTCACAGTCTGATCTTAGTATGAATCTGTCAAAAATACCTCAATTTTACAAACATTTTTGACATTTGATTGTCGCTGAGATGAGACTTCGACTAGATTTTGAACGTTTTTAATTACGAGAATTTACCTTCTGATTCCACTATTAATGTCATAAATTCAACTTAATCAACAATCACTATCATCAGCCTAGCCTTTTCCCAACTATGTTGGGTCGGCTTCCAGTCTAACTGGAAGCAGCTGAATACCAATGTTTTACCTGGAGCGACAGCCTAATTGATTACCACAATCCAGTTACTGGAAAACACGATAGTTTTTGGTAAGGCTGGTCGCCAGACTTTTGTGCTCCTGACGACCCGTAACGAATGTCAAAGGTTTACAAATGACTGCCAGGACCAATAGCTTAACGTGCTTTCGAGGCTTGGAGAGGTCTTGTATATAAAGATGGTCACATCCACGGAGCAAACGCAACAAGCGTAGCTTAAACTGATCGATCGACCCGTACAAAACAGCACACGAAACCAAAATTATGTCAAATTGCAATATACTCAGTACAGCAACTAGGCAACAATAAAACATACACACAATACTAATTTACCAAGTCATTAACAGCCAGTACAGTCGACGACATAAATAAAAGCTAATCATTTCTTTATTACGAGTACATTCGGATTCGCGTTTACACTGCGAACTGAAATTAAACAGATCGTGTGCACTTTGTACAATAGTCTCCGCATTATGGGGTTATGTGGGCTATAGAATGAGCATTTATTTGAATTGTAATAAGAGACGTTACGTAAACGTGCGCTTACACGCAAGTTTACGTAACGTCTCTTACACTTAAAATTGCTCCATCCTGGTCAATTCTCGTGAACTATGACGTCACGACTACATCCAGCAATTTAGAGCAATGGCAACATGTAGCAACCTGTTGCCAGAGAGACGGCCACACAGTACCGTGCAATATGGAGCAACTTAAAAAACTAGGCAATACGACACCCCCGTTCGGCTCCTCCGCCGGCCGGTTCCTCTCGCAAAAACAAGACGTAGCTACACGTACAAGCGAGATAGAAAGAAAATTGACAAAAAAAAATCCAAACTGATTGGATATTCGGCAACTCTGATTGGATGTTTGAGTTTCGTCACACCACCCAAAAGTCCCAATGCATAGTGCAAAAGTCCCAAAGCACAGTCAGGGAACTGTTTTGTCAAAGTGACACATTGCATAAAGGACATTCAGGTTTCGGACAATTTGTATGCAAAAATTAAAGACCCGGCCAGAAAAAACATATTCTTATGGCAAATGACATCTTTAACAGTTTTTAATACTATGTCAAAAGTCTACACAGTCTAACCAAGATTATGTCTGGACTTTAAAAGAGAATGTAACCTCTGAGTTGGTGGTGCGGGTTGTTCGAAGGAGATACCGTGGCCACTGGCACACAGGGAACTGAGGGAACACAGGTGGATTTTAACAGTAAAAGTCTGACACGCCCTCCTGCTGCACCCAGATTGGGCGAAGTTATTTGATGATTTCCCACCCTCGAAAAACGATTTCCCTTTTTCGGTTCCAGCCTTTCTTATCAGAGGAGTCAAATAGGAAACACCGACGTCATCAATTTAAAAATATGATTGACGTATAAATGTGTTTGTAGTTACAAACCTACTTAATAAAATCGTTTATCATTTATAAGCTGAAGCTACAACACCTATAAGTTGCACGGTGTAAACCGTGCATAGACACGATGCAAATCAAATGTTGCTTAAAAATCTTGCATCGTGTAAATGGGGCTTTAATGTTCACACAAAATAAAATTCAGCGTATTTTTCAGTGTACAGTTTAGAATAAAGTTTCAAATACACAGCGAGATTGACATTATATCCCATAAATCCCAATAGACTCCCCCTGTGGTCTGCAAACTGTGCTGAAACTCGACGATAGTTCGCATCTGCTCACCCCCTAACATTACATGTTCGTATCATGACAGCCACACTGAGTAAACACTATAAATTATGCAAATTATATATTTTATTACCTACAACACGCTCTCCCCGATTGTTCGCACTTTGTAACTACAGATCCGTGGCTGTAAGTTTGTGACGTATCGTGTTTTTGTTGAGGCCATAAAACAGGTGTTGGTTTTAGTTTTTAGTTCTGATCAAATACAAATTAATTATGGTCCAGAGCTGGTCTTAATTTGTCTTAGGCATCTCTTCCAATCAATTTCTGTTTGATATCAAAATGAAGATATCATCTAATTTTGCCTATACAAGGTGAATTTTTATTTATTTATTTATTTATTTTAGTCACCATTTAAATTATTCAGGGTGGTAGGTCCCGTGAAATTGATCAACTAGCTCCAAGGAACTTGCGTCGAAATATGAAAAAAAAGCGGACCTCCCATGCAAAATCAATAGCCAGCTGATCGATTTTGTATGGGAGGTCCGTTTTTTTTTCATCCAATTTCATGGGATACTATCACCCTGAAAATTTTTAATGGTTACTAAAAATTCACTTTGTATAGTAGTTACATGAAAACACAGTAATACATATTTAAAAAAAGCTGGAATACGACACTTTGATCGTTCACAACAATTTTTAAATTCAGTTACCTAATTTTCTTTTCATTTCATTTATGTACTTACACGGTGATCTCATGGCTAGGTAATAACAGTTGTACAGGTCGATCAATGGTTAAGCTACGCTTGCCGCGATTAGTCTGTGGATGGGTGACCGTCTTTACACGCCAAGACCCCTCCGTGCCGTTAGAAAATACGTTAAACTGTTGGTCCCGGCTGTCATTCGTGGGTCTTTGATAGTCGTTACGGGTCGTTAGAATCCCGAAAGTCTGATAATGAGTCTTACCAAGGTGTATCGTATTACCCAGTTACTGGGTTGTGGAGGCAGTCGCTACATATAAAATACCGGTTAAACTGGAAGCCAACCCCAATATAGTTAGCAAAAGGCAAGGCAGATGGTGACTTACGCAGTGGTCCTAAACTGTTGTATAAGCGACTGTGCAATTTAACACAAATTAAGGTCGAAATAGTGTTGTCAAGTAAATAAAGTTCAAAATGTAAACACTTTATGAAACCCAATATTTTGCTTTCACGTACCCACTACATAGAAGCACCCAGTTGAAATGGTTTCAGCTCGACGCTAGTACGTAAAATGTATCTCGCAAAATATTTTAATATCACTTCTATTGTTACCGAAATATTTCAGCTATACTTAGAATAGACCCCCTGAATAACTCGCGTAAAGCGTAAGTAAAAACACGCTTAAATATTAAAAACTCCTTGAGATAAATTCACGGTAACAACGTAATTTTCATATATATTTACATTCTATATAATGTATCGCTGTACTGGACTTACACTCAATGTGATCTTGAGGTTATTCTTTCGATTCAACAATTCCCTACTAAGACTTGTTAGCTCAAGTACTTTGTAGAATATTCATAGACCAGGGATCCTTTTAAAAGGGAGCGTTGAGTGGTTCGGTTAAGATCTACGTCGATATCGGGAATTAATTGAATAAAACGCAGTGTTGAGCGAGAGAACTCCAAGGCATCAAGAAGAAAACCCTCATGAATATGGATTCATGTTTAAAGTGTGCTTCGCTCTGTAAAAAGTTGAAGTTATTAAGTCGATGGCCATTAAATCGGAGGTCAAAGTACGTACAATTGCTGAATGGGGGCCTCCAGAGATTTATCGGTTCCCTAATTGATAATTTATTACACTGACTCGAATGAATTTGAAATGAAAATGTAGACCTTTCAATACTTTGGCAGCGATAAATTAACAGAAAAATGTTTGGGATTCACATAATTGAAAGTTAAGGAAACGTTTTAATATAAATGTTGGCACTCAATAAGACGGATCTCTTCCAAGTTAATCAATCGTTTGTGATATTATTTATCTTGCCGACTGTAGATTTGTAGACGATTTTCTATTCTTCATTTTCATTCCTCTTAATAAATAGATATTTATTGACAGGCCTGCACTTTCTTCTCATATCTAATAACAATGTAATTTGAAAACATTGTAAAAGCCAATTATTTTTAAAAGAGTAGCCGGTGAAGTTTGTTGCCGGCTCTTCTCCATAGGAAGCGAGAAATTGAAACCGTGCACCTAGCTTCTGACTTTTCATAAGTGCCCTTGTAGGTTTATCTATACAACGTGTAACGGACAGGGTATATACGTATCAAGGGCACGGCTTCTTTGGGTGATATCAAACGGTATTGGAAGGGTTTTTTAATCTTATCTCTACATGTTCGGTAGTTATGAGAATTTTTAATACCAAAAACCGAACTTCAAATTGAAATAAAAACTCAAAAATCACTCGGAAGAGATTTATCGTGATATTGGCAAGTAACGTAGAAAGTTATTGACCTACGTAGTGCGGTGACACGTTTGTTATGATTTGAATTTAAGAAACATAATATGAAACTGAAAATTTGCTAGAGTATTTTATGTTGAGCTGAAACTATGTATACCTGGTACTGTTATCTTAATTAGTGCTTAAGGATAACAATAGGGTTTCTGGTACACCCTGTATATATTTTACCGGCCAAACCCGATTTCAGGCCAGACTAATTTGTCCTAGGCCAAACTGATTTAGTAAGGAACCCCGATTAAATGGGTTAGGTTAGGTTAGAACTGTGACCAAAAGCGCTCGAACCGAGTGAGCGAAGCGAGCAGTCCGCAGCACCGCTCGCTTCGCTCGGCTTCGGCTCGGCTAGCGGCCGGCGAGCACTACTTCCAAAGGCTGTTAACGAAACGGCTAATTAAGCTAGTTGGCTGCGACATATCACGCGTAGGATAAGTCTCTTTGGCCTAGGGTGGTAACATATAAAAAATGAATCCCTATTTCCCTTGGTCACGGCATCTCACGTGAACGGCTGCACCAATTTTGCTAATGCTTTTTTTGTTGTTTGTTATTTTCAAGAAAAGGTTCTTATGAAAGTAAAAATTGAGAAAGTTGCGCGTAACATTAGAAAATGTAAGAAAACTTAACGACCACAATACTTTTCTAATATTATACCAATGCGAATTCAATATTCGTAGTTAAGATAGCCCTGTCTTAACCGTCTGTCAGATCAGCCAGTGTGAAATTAAATATTTTGGTTTTGCTAATCTTGTAGGTTTTATGTCTAAACAAAGGCTCAATACGTATTTTAGAACAGAGGATTGCGTTTGATCAAGTTTTGGAAGGTTGCCAGACGTTATCGAATTCATGTAAAAGATGGAAATTGAGGTGAGAAATGCAAGCAAAATGTGTTTTCGTTTTTATAGAACGAATATATTAAATAAATGTTCAATAGAAGCATATAAAAGAGTTCGATTTCCAGACTTTTTTCAACACTTATCCCGTGCTGATTTCGAAAAGAATTTGGTTTATGTAGATCCATTATGTTCCGTGTGGTGTCGGACGTAAAAGAATAGCACCATCCCATTTCTTCCCGTGGGTGTCGTAGAAGGCGACTAAGGGACTTACTAGAGAATGGGCAGCAGCGTTCTCTAGGTATTTTACCACCATACTGCGATCGCCAACCCGCCTGCCAAGCGTGGCGATTATGGCAAAACCCCCCTTTTGGGGAAGGCCTATGTCCAGCAGTGGACGTCTTTCGGCTGAAGTGAGTGTGAATGAGATCTACAATCATGTCCTCTTATTTTTCTTATTTGAGTGTTTTATGACTTCTTTTCCACTCTACTCTACCAGCCCTTTCTTCACTTACATACATATAATAAAACAAAGACCCCCGCCGCATCTGTATGTTCGCGATAAACTTAAAAAGTTGAACTGAACGGTTTCATGCAGTGTTCACCAATAGATAGGGATTCATGAGAAAGGTTTTAGTGTATAATTTGTTATTGTTTTGTTTGAATTAGGAAGCCGCTGGCAAAAGATAGTTTGCAAAAAAAGAAGATACCGTAACTTTTAGACAAAACAAATACTTGTCAACTGTAATTTAGATCTTCGCAAAAATCGTCCAAACAAGCATTTTCAGACTTTGCACATGCGCTCTTGATCAAACGGTGCAAACACTTATCCTTTAATTATTTTTAGCCAAAAACGACGATTCTACAAATGGTTGTAACCTATGTGGTTATTGGTTCTATATAAATAAAGTGTAAATGGTTATTCCATTTACGCTTTATTTACATAGAACCAATAACCACTTATTCATCAATTTGTGCTTGTGGCTCCACATCGAAAGACGAATATAAGGCATAGCCCCATTCTAAAATCTCAAGTCCCGTGTTTTCATATCAGAGGCTTATTAAAACTCACAACTTTCTGAATTTTATTAATTACTTGGAAATACTTGGAATACCGTTATTAATTACTTGAGAAGTTTAAATGCAAGGTATTTCGTTTTCATTCACATAATTATTTCCACTTTGGAAGTTTCGAGTTCATGATTCATATTAATATCGCGGGAAGAAAACAAAGAGTTGTTTCTCGTAATTTGTGTAATAATAACCTGTTTAAAATCTTATATTATGTTACAGCTTTTTGAGAATTCTGTTAATTGTGAATTGTGAACAATTCTTAAGATAATAAGGTAACAATTCTACTATAGTGTTAAAGTTTGATTAAGTGGAAAATTAGCATTTTCTACTCTCTCTTTCTTCTATTTTCTGATACCGGCCAGATGGTTAGACGCGATCGAGAAGGTTTTTGGAGGTATCATTTACCGAACGGTCCACACTGCAGAAAACCGCGTAACTACTGAAACGCATTTTATGTGGTCGCAATCTCCAGCATTGAGGGAACGCCGAAGACGAGAGAGAGAGCATTTTCGAGTCAATGAAATTACTAAACAATGAAATGAAATGAAGGAGACCAAAAAAAGTCATCACTGCGACAAACAGCCGAAAAGAATAAAAAGTCTTCTTTGACAAAGGCAAACGCAAAATAGTGGAACGGGGAAAAATGGACCTATACCACAACAAACGATGGTAATTGGCCCTCGAATAAATTTCTATGACAAAGTGTTTGGGTTAATTACTAAAGGTCCGACGAAAATGGAGCAGTGCTTTGTAATCCCGTGGCGATGACAAATTTGCGAAATTGTTTCGGTTTTGTTAGGGTTCTGAGGTTCAGACCTTACTAATGAGCGTTGGTACGCCGCGACGACCGTCTATGGTTTTTACCTGTTTTTCGGTCGCATAACGCTGGATTTGATGGTATTTCGCTCTCTAATGATTAAGTATTCATTATGCTTTAAAAGGGTCTTGCAATATGTTCGTGCATGTGGTCTCTTTTTAGGGAGCGTTTGTGGTTTTTGCTCTGAAAATAATTTAGCAGATGACTCGGTTAAATCGTTCTCAATTATAACCTTTATGTAGGTATTCATTAATTATTATTGGCCCAGTAACGAGATTTGCAACAATAATTTACGAGAAGCGACAAGTATTAAAAGTATACAATAATTCAATTTTCTATCGATACCGCGAGCTCAGAGTTTTCCACGAACGTCGATATTTTTTCTATAACAAAATACGACGGCACTAAAAATACACTGGTGGCATAATTACCCCCCTTTTACCCGCAGCTACTTAAACCTCCTCTAACTATCCAGCTCACTAGCTTCCACAGCTTAAATAAATATCGATCTACAAAAGCAAATATCTACTTGAGTTAAATAAGAGTTACTGTGCGCTTACATGGGCCATTTAAGTTGCTCAATTCTTAGCATTATTGCTCTAATATGACGCCATGACAACATCAAATTGTTTACTTCGATGGCAACATAAAGCAATTCTTGCTAGGTAACGGTAGGCATAGTCAGTCGAAAATCGGCTGTCAAGCAAATTGACACGTCAATTCGCCGTGTTTATAATTTCATACAAATGTCAAATAATGACATATTTAAGTTGCTCAATTCTTAGCATTATTGCTCTAATATGACGCCATGACAACATCAAATAGTTTACTTCGATGGCAACATAGAGCAATTCTTGCTAGGTAACGGTAGGCATAGTCAGTCGAAAATCAGCTGTCAAGCAAATGGACACGTCAATTTGCCGTGTTTTTAATTTCATACAACTGTCAAATAATGACAATTGTGATTTGAATAGATGGATGATTAAGTTGGGAGTCACTCTGCTTAACAATTTATTTAACTGACTTTACATTATATTTAGCGATATGGAGCAACTCAATATACTGCGTGGGCAATGCGTTCATCAGTAAGTGAAACAGTTTACGGATGCCTACAAATTGATCGAAAATATGAAGCAAGGCAACCGACATAGCCCGAAGAATTGCCAAACTTAAGTGGCAGTGGGCAGGGTACATTGCTCGCAGAAACGATGGCCGATGGGGCCGAAAGGTTCTGGAATGGCGACTGCGTACCGGAAGACGTAGAATGGGAAGGCCTTCCACAAGATGGACCGACGACCTTCGCAGGAATCCACTGGAAGCGAGAAACGCAGAAGTGGAGGAGCTTAGGGGAGGCCTATGTCCAGCAGTGGAGGTCTTTCGGCTGAAATGATGATGATGAAGCATTAGATTAGCAATATCCTTTATATTGATTTAGATTCTGATTGGAATTGTGTTACGCAGTTCGGGTGCGAGACAGTTTCAGGTCGTATCGGGCAACCTGTTATCATGGATTTCAACGCAGGAGGGTTTAGAGTCATGTCTCGGAACCCCCTTAAAATTTTAACGTTGAAATTTTAATATTGCTGAAACAATTGAGGCATTCATTTGATCAAACTAACTGTGGCAATTGTTGCCGAGACTTACTGGAAAAAGTTGTCCGTGTAAGTGCACCCTTAGAAACTTGCTTGACTAGCCTTGGTTCTACCTTTTATAGTACTAATTTCCTCTGGTGTGGAAGACTAAAGGAATTTATTAACTTTTCTAAGTGAGTTGAGACGGAACTAATTAATGTTTTGTGTTTCATTGTATTATGAGGTTCCTGTGTGTTGCTTGTTCGTTTTAGCAAAATTATGTTTTTTTCTTTCTGTATTAACTAAGAGCGCCTTCCCAGTTTTTTTTTTATTTCTAAAACGATATTTACTTTTTCATTTCTGTGGGTTACTTTTTACTTGTTACTTAGATTGGTTCCTTACTCACGGAGAGGAGGCCTGTGTCCCAACAGTGGGATAGATATAGACTGGTTGTGCATCTAATGCTTTAGTTATTTCCTAGGAGTTTCATGGCTGCCAAATGTTAATAAGATTTCTAGTGATTTTAAATACTAAATATAAATGGAAATTATGTGATTGGCCTCAAATGATTTTTGTAACAGGTGGTTATGAAGTTAAAAATACCTCACTTGACAGTTACCGTAAAAGTGCTGGTTTTTAACGAAATGGAATGGGTATATAATGTTTCGAGATTCGCCTCGTTTCTAACTTAGTTCTCTTCGAGCTATTGTCTTCGAGCGGTTGTCTTCTAGAAGTTTGTTTTGATATTCTGTTGAGTATCTAATTTTATAGGTTCTTAAATATTGGTTTAAACCAAGTTTGTACATGTGCAAGAATTTAAATACAGAAATATTTGTACTGGAAAAGATGGGTTATTTCAGTAATGTCTTGATGAGGTAAACATTACCCCTCTTATTCATAAACACGGAATAATGTTATACCAAGTTTAAACCTATGAAAATGTACAGTCATTTCTTTGTTATTTTTGGTATAACTTTATTTCGTGTTTATTAGTAAGAGGGTATGAGAACAATACTACCTAATATAATTTATCAACGATGAGGTGCTTATCACCTGCAACATCAAATATCCTTTTCTTCACTAGGTATAATCGCAGATTTAATGGCCCTACAAACATTATATCACGTACAGTTTGCGGCACGGATTTACGTCGCGTCCTATGCCAGCCAAGTGACATGACGCCCGTCGATACTAATTAGATAAGGCTTTAGTTCCCGCCCGTTTTATGGCCCGAGAATTATACAACGTAATAAGTTCTGACCCTTAGTTTTACGGCTAGCAATTTTGAAGTTAATCTAACTTTTGATCTGGTTACCTAAAAGTTAGTTTTTTATTATATTTTTGTAGTTGATGGAATGGATAGATTAGTGTTGCTTCTGATTATTACTTTTTTGTGGTATTTTTATGGGTTATCTGGAAAATAAGACGTCCACTGCTGGACATAGGCCTCCCCCAAGCTCCTCCACTTCGACCGGTTCTGCGCTTCTCGCGTCCAGCGGATTCCTGCGGCCTTCACGAGGTCATTGGTCCATCTGGTGGGAGGCCTTCCAACGCCTTTGGAAAATATTTTGACATAATCATTAACTACCACTGACTAAAATAGTCAATGATTACCGATAATCATTATTTTAAGTCCGGAAAAATAATTGTTTAAAAAAATTGTTGCTTCATGTATTTTGACCATTGTTACATAGCTCATTTTTGTTATTTTTGATAACCCACGAAAATATTCTAAAATTTTAACGCTAGAATAATGTCGGTGCTGAACTTATGGTTACAGTTTGGGAGTCGTTGACCCAGTCACCGACTAAGACTAGGTGGACAGATAATCTCATTAATGTGGCCCGGAAGAAACTGGATAGCCATGGCACAAAACCGCCAAAAGTGGAGAGATTTGGAAGAGACCTATACTCAGCATTGGGTGGACAAGGGTTGAAGAAGAGAGAAGAGAGAGAGACCCTGTCACCCGTGTACTCAAATCACAATTGTCATAACTACGACAGTAATTGTATGAAGTGATTATAACAGCAAATAAAAGTAGTGTATCAAAATCAATAGTCATTTATTCTAACTAGGCTGCGAGTCAGCACTTTTTGAACATCAAAATTACATAAGACAGTCCCCCAAAACGCCCGCCCTTCACCACTTCCTAGTGCTTTAGCTGGGAAGAAGAAGTGACGCAACAAACTCCCCAGCAGCACAGCTGTATGTTATGTTGGAAGAACTTGATTCTATCCAATAATAGCATATAATTAACATTCAACAATAAATGAAAATTTAATTGATAAAACTTAAAAAAATAATGGTTTATGCAGTCAAGTCAATTTGATTTTTTTTTAAATCCTGTTAGTATGTAGATACTATGTGCTTTAGACGTATCCAAAGAACTGTATATTCATTTGTATTAAGTTAGAATCATCTGTGGTCAATTGACTACATAGGTATCGTAAGCTTTGCAGCTACGTAGTTCATTGTGCTTGAAAAACGTTGCATAAGTTCAAGCCAGTGGGTGAGCAACATGTGTTTACATGCACTATTGCGTCCCTTCATCCCAGTTCAAACGGTGTAAAAGGATAATAGGCATGTTAACGTTATAGAATCGCTTATCTCTGTAGCCAGCCAATAATGAGAAAATATCTTGTTCGAAAATATATTACTAGAATAGATATAGGAAATTGAATCTGTATGATAGATTGTATCGGTAACATTACAAATAGGGTATCGGTTACATTACAAATAGGGTATCGAGAGATTATTAGGTACTTATTTTCTCAAAATGAAAGTATCAGTACCGAAGTTATCCGTTTTTCGAGTATATTATGACAAAGCATTTTTATCAGGGAGGCCATTTTTATAGGTGCGAAATGTGGGTGTACTATGGGTACACCTCTGCCTTACCCTTAGGGGATTACTGGCGTGATGTTATGTTATGTATAGATTACCACAGAATTACTTTTCCAGCCTCAGGTTACATTTAACCTGAGGCTCATTTCAACTCATTTTATGAAGTGATGGTGACATTTCACTAACACTTCATAAAACGATATCGTAATCAGCCTATAACGTTCCCACTGCTTGGACACTGGCCTCCTCTCTGTGAGAGGGAGTGGGCCGTAATCCACCACGCGGGCCCAGTACGGGTTGGTAGATGTCACATGTCTTCGAATTATTGGTTCTAGGACATCCGGTTTCTTCACGATGTTTTCTTTCACCGTTTTGTCATATTTGTCTGTTTGCAAGTTTTAACAGTTTTAACCTAGTTGAAGTTTCAATTTAACATAACATTTGACGGCACGGTTGGCGTAGCGGCTAACCGATTGACTGCTGCGCTGCGTGTCGCGGGTTCGATTCCCGCACGGAACAAATATTGGTATGACCTACAAATAGTTGTTTCGGGTCTGGCTGTTTGTGTATGTGAGTTTAAATGTTTGTAAACGCACTCACAATACAGGAGTAATTCCTAGTGTGGGGCAACGTTTTTAAATAAAAATAAAAAAAACATATGAACATAACATTTTATTATGGCCAAAGTAACAGAAATAGTAAATTGAATCTGGGTGATAGATTGTATCGATGAATGTTTCTAACATTACAAATAGGTTATCAAAATTGAAGAGATGATTAGGTACTAATTTACTCAAAAAGAAAGTATCAATACCGAAACTATTCGTTTTTTTTTATATTATGACATCGCATTTTCATCAGGGCGTAGCTACGTTGTTGTATTTTACCATTTCTTTAGTTGTGTAGTGATCATAGAATAACACTACACAACTTAAGATTTTTTTAGAATAAAAAACACTACAGCGAATACATAAATATAAAATTTTCTTAAATATTAAATATGAAATTATTGCAATACATTTTAAAATTAATCATTTACCAATTATTACTTTTTATCCTTACAAAATTTGACATTTCAGAACCAATAATGTTTTGAGTTTCTTTTAAATACATTCAAATTCGGAATATTCTTTAATTCTAGTGGTAATTTGTAAACATATTAATAGACTGCAGACTTGATGAGTGTTAAACAATAATAAGCTTTGCTTGCAGGATAGAAGGCAGATCATTTCTCCGAGTTTTTACTCTATATTCTCTCTCCAGCTTGTTAAGACTTTCATGTAAATGAGTAAGGAGAATTAAAATATAAAGGTACTGTTAAAATACTTAGCTTGATAAAATGTTCCTTACACGATTCAGTTTGGTCTAAACGAAGCATAGTTCTCGATGCTCTCTTTTACATAACGAAGGCAGCAATCACGTTATATTGGTAACTGCTTACTCAAAATATAATGGAATAGAATAGAATTGCTGTTCCATCCAAGGTTAAATGTCACTGTCTTACACGTCATAAAACGAAAACGATCATCTGCCTAGCCTTTTTCCAATGTTAAGGTCAGCTTCCAGTCTAACCAGATGCAGCTGAATACCAGTATTTTACATTGACCGACTGCTTATCTGACCTCCACAATCCAGTTACTGGGTAGCACGATTCTTTTGGTACCACTGTTTATCAGACTTTCGGGCTTCTGACGACCCTAAAACTAAAACTAGCGAATAATTTCGAATAAACAGTATCCGCTTCTATATCAAGTTGCCAAAGTCGGTTATAGAACTTAGTGATGGAAAGTTTAAAACTCACATCAAACGTGTCCTTATCAAAAAAAGCATATTATAAGATAAAAGACTACGTTGAAGACAAGGAAATTTGGCATTAATTCCTTCTCCACATGTGGCTTCCCTGGTACCTCATTAACAGCATGACTGTCATGTAAGAGTCTATCAACTGCTCGAAAATTACAATTGTAATTTTATTATTTTTAATTTTACAATTTCTGACATATTCTCTTCATTATTTGACATTATACATCACTTCTAATATCGGCTGTTTTTTAGTGATTCTCATGGAAATCATGTCACTTGGTTTAAATAGATTTTACTTATGTAGATTCTTTTACATATTGTGAATGACAGAACATAAACCTAGAGATTTATAGAAGATTATGTATTCTTAATTTTCATTTCTCTAAGTACCTGGTACTTATTGACAGGCCTGCACTATCCTCCCATACCTATTATCACTGTAATTTAAAAACATTGTATGAGCCAATTATTTTTAAGTAACCGTGGAGTTTCTTGCCGGCTCTTCTCCATAGTGATAAATTGGAACCGTGCACCTAGCTTCTGACGTTTCATAAGTGCCCTTGCAGGTTTATGTGAGATAAAATATTTTGTTATAAAGTTATCGACCTACGTAGTGCGGTGACACGTTTGTTATGATTTGAATTTAAGAAACATATAAAACCGAAAATTTGGTTTCAATTCTTAGAGTATTTTATTTTGAGCTGAAACTATGTATAGTGATTTTATACCAGCTGTTATCTTTAGTGCTTAAGGATAGCAATAGGGTTTCTGTTACACTCTGTACATATAAAAATTAATCTCTATTTCCCTTGGCCACGGCATCATACGTTAACGACTGAACCAATTTTGCTAATTCTTTTTTTGTTGTGTGTGTTAATGTCAGGAGAAGGTTCTTATGAAAGAAAAAATAAAAAAAGTTATGCGTAACATAAATATATACAATGCGAATTCAATATTCATAGTTAAGACAAGACGACGACTGTCGGGTCAGCTAGTAAACAATAAATATCAATGTGACCAAAAACATAACATCATGGCTTTTTTTCCGAAGGGTTGTGCTGAGGTTTACCTACAATATACACACATTTCCCCAGCTATGTTTTAAGTCCCATATAATATGGGGTATAAGGGGCGTATAAGGGGGTATGTAACAGCCTATTGCCATCAACCGGGCACAAATCCAGACACCGGGCTGTTACGGAGAAATTCCACCTAGAAAAAACCAATAAGATTTTGCCCGACCTGAGAACCGTACCCAGGATCTCGTACTTAGCGGTAGCGCTTACGACCACCAGACCAACGAGGCAGTCTAGTAGTATTATTAGTTTAGTCTAGTAGTCTCAATACGAATCATTGTTCTCATATCGGTACTTCAATTCGCAGAGAACATGAATTACAGCGCACAACAAAATCACGTATTTCAAACAAGCATCGAAACATCAGACAGTGCACTTCAACCAACTCGCAAAATAAAAATATTAATTTAATTAAAATTCCAAAACGCGGTGTAGTCTGCTAGCGATAACAATTAAACGCGAGCCAGACTGCACCCGGTTAACTGAATAAATTAAAGTATTCGCTGAACTGGCCTGTAAACTATTCTGTTTTACAACCAATGTGAGAATTCTTCATGTAGGCTGCTGCTCTTCGCTGGGTAGTTCCAAGGAAATTAGAGAGAAATGTATCCTAAAATAGCAGACATAAAGTTTATTTTGTCGGTTAGTGATGACTGACATGAAAGATTTAGCTCACCTAGCTTTAACTTTATGAAATTTAAACCATGTGAAAAACCACAGACCGTGGAATCGGCATGCTGGCAGTGTCTAGAGACAGGAGCACCTACTAATAAATTTCATGACGCCAACAGTTGAACTATTTTTGAACCAGCCCATGCTATGCTGCCCTCCCCTAGCAACGCCCCAAGCCGAGGTCCGTGCCGCACGGGAGGTGCCCTTAGCGTGTAGTCGCTTAGTTTTTAGTCTTTAAGACCTGACTGGAGGCCTTATTGGGGCACCCACAGGCTAGCCCGGCTAAGCAGCCGATAACCTCCTAGGTTGACCGGCGAGATGCCATGCCCAAAAAATAAAAACGTTTTTTCAGCTGCACACCTTCCGTCATTGCTCGCTATTCAAAGCAGTCAGTTTCTATACATCATGTGTGTCGTAGTGCAAGTATACAATGGTATGCTCGGTTTCTATGGAAATTGTTGACAATGCTGCCGAGGGGTCTCTGTGCCCTGCGTGACAATCTGTCGAGATACAACAATAATCCAAACTAACAAAATACAGACGTTTCATTGGTGCTTGTATGTCATGCTTTCACGCTAAAACGGCTCAACAGATTTGAATGAAATTTGACACATTGGTAGATCATGACCTGGATTAGGGCATAAAATACTTTTTATTTCGACAATCCCAAGGGATCGAGACTTATATGAGTGAAACCGCGAGGTGCAGCTAGTACAAAATAAAGCAAAATAAATACTATTTCCCAGTATCATTTTCTTTGTTTTTTTACAAAAACCGATATACCATTTCATAACCAAATAACATACAAAGAAAAAAATGGCTTCAATAACCTACCTCCCAATACAAAACCGTCTTCGATCACCAAAACAATCAACTCAAACAGACAATCAACAAATACACCACATTCCCATCGCACTCAGACCGCCATGGAAATTTCAAACACAATAGCCTCACAGAAAAGAACTGCCACTTACAGGGCTCTATAGTGAGGAAAGATTAATTTGTACCTCGGCCCGAGAAAAAGAAAAGTAATGACGGAGATACGGAGGGAGCTGTCATCTTTGTAATGTACACGGAATTCTCAGTTATTAAGCGTAAGGGAAAATATGAAAGGACACGTATTATTCGGTCCAGGGATGGATTTTGGTATGCTACGGCTGGAATTTGGGTGCTTTGTCATGTTTTTTTTTTACTTTATAGCGAAATTATATAGTATTATAACTTTTTAATAGTAGTAAAATAACAATTTCATGATTTATAAAGAGTTTCCATGGAGTTTCTTGCCCGTTCTTCTCCATAGGTACCCACTACGCTTTGGAATGGGCAGCTAGGTTCATCTTTCCGACTCTTTGACAATTCAAAAGTGCCTGTAATTGGTTTATTTGAAATAAATGCTTCGAGCTTGAGTTTTGCATATTAAGTACATTATGTATTATAAATAAAGACTAGGAAATAGTAAACAACTTTGCCTAACTGTTTGGGGAAAACAGGCGATTATATAATTGGCAATTAAGAAACATACAGTTATGAATTGTCTTGGAAACGATTTTGATATCTTTTACAAATAAATGTAATCATGTTATTATTTTGTGTGCTTTAGATGGACAGAATACTGTTTTTTATACCATAATAAATTACAAATAAAAACAAGGTAAGAGCTTTGTTTAATAAAAGCGTTTTTATTCGTTATTGTTTTAGCATTTATACCTATCTAGCATAGGTATAAATTCTAAAACAATAACTGTTGCCCGTGATTTCGTCTGCGACTCTGAATGACGTAGTAGTCTATGTACTTACCTCATGGTCTGTCTGCGACCCAAATTTCATCCAAATCCCTTCAGCCGTTTTAACGTGAAAGCGTAACAAACCAAGTTACTTTTTCATTTATAATATTAGTTAGGTTATGTTAGGTTAGGATTTATAGTGACATGTTACTTGTCAAATCAATACCTGTACGAAATGAATCAATATTAGTTAGGTTAGGTTAGGTTAGGATTTATAATGACATGTTACTTGTCAAATCAATACCTGTACGAAATAAATCAACGAAGTACAGCCCTGCCCAAAAATGTATATGATATCCATTAATGACGAAATATTATTAGATTTGTCACACGACTTATCCATTACGTCATAGTTAATAAGATATGTCGTAACTATTCCCACAGAAATCAATTAACTGATCCCTTTGACATGGAAAATACCACTAGAGACTGTTATTAATAGTAATATATTTTAGTTCTCATGTGTGCTTTCCATGTTTCAGTATTTTTCATCTGAGGTTTAATATTTGATCATGCTGTACAAGTACTTTTTACATTTAAAAGTCCTTTTTTGGGTTCCGTACCCGAACAGTAAACAACGGGACCCTATTACTGTCCGTCCGTGCGTCCGTCCGTCCGTCTCGTCTGTCAGCGGGCTGTATCTCATGATCCGTAATAGGTAGACAGTACAAATTTTCGCAGAATATGTATTTCTGTTGCTGCTATAACCACAAATAATAAAAACAAAGTTAAAAGTTAGAGGTCTCTATATAAGAAACGTGTATTTTTCGGCGTGGCCGGTTTTTATGTAGTGTTCAGTGTGCATATTTACTGGCTCTTTTAACTTTATCTGTATACTACGTTTTTTCTTAAGGCGGACGTATTATTTTTATTGCTGTCGAAAGCTTTGGCTGTGTTTGACTAGCGAGCTTGTACTACTGAAACACGACAGATCCCTTACATCAATTTTCACGATACCCAGACAAAATATCTTTCGCAAGACCCGTTACTACTAGTTCAACGGTTTGCAAACTACCTCTGGTAAACTCATGCGCGCCTAGTAAACTGATTCGTTGAGAGTTACGTAGAAGCAAATATACTAAAGCCTCGCTACGGAACACAAGTTGCCAAGCTCGCCAAGTTTCATAATCGCGTAGAATTCGTCACGTGCCGAGACCCCAAGTTAATAACGGCCAAGTGTCGCCCCCGGGCTCTGCCTATTCTGTTATAATTGTGGAACAAAGGGGTCGACAGATGTGAAGGTTTGTGAGGAAAACTTTATCTGTTTCGCTGTGTCGATGGTGCTAAGATTCTGGTCGATGTGTCTTTGTATTTGTTTGCAATTATCGCTACAGGAATTTGAGACTGGTTTCCCCTAATTGTGGAATGTTGTTTAATAAGTGATTATTATATCCCGAATGATTCGCAAATATTACGTCGGGAATAATTTGGAATATTTCCCTCCGGCAACGCTACTCAGACCTCCAAAACCCAGATATATGATAACACGATAAGATGATGAAGACGATGAGCAGATGCTTTATCAAAATGAAGATGTGGATAGGTACCACTGCATACCGGTGAAGGAAAACATCATGACGAAACCGGCATGTTCTAGAACGAAAAATACGAACCGGGCCCGCGTGGTAGATTACGGCCCACGGCCCTATTGAAGACAGGAGGCCTGTGTCCGAGCAGTGGGAACATTATATGCTCATTAATCGTATGCTATATACAGCAGCGTGGGTATTGTCACAAGAAAAGAGTTGCGTTTGCTCAGCAGTGGGCGAAGTTGAGTTGTGGATGATAATGAAGGAACTCAGTACGGTTGGCGCAGCGGTTAACCGATTGACTGCTGCGCTGCGTGTCGCGGGTTCGATTCCCGCACGGAACAAATATTGGTATGACCTACAAATAGTTGTTCCGGGTCTGGCTGTTTGTGTATGTGAGTTTTAAATGTTTGTAAACGCACCCACAATACAGGAGAAATTCCTAGTGTGGGGCAACGTTGTAAAAAAAAAAAAAAAAAAAAAAAAAAAAAAAAAAAAAAAAAAACTCACATCAAACGTGTCCTTATCAAAAAAGCATATTATAAAATAAAAGACTACGTTGAAGACAGGGAAGTTTGGCATTAATTCCTTCTGCACATGTGGCTTCCCTGGTGCCTCATTAACAGCATAACTGTGTGAGAGTCTATTAACTGCTCCCAAATGACAATGTTAATTTTATTATTTTTATTTTTTACACTTTCTGATATATTCTCGTAATTTTTTGACATTATACATCACTTCCAGTATCAAGTATTTATTAGTGATTCTCATGAAAATCATGTCACTTGGTTTAAATAAGTTGATCTTAATAATGTAGATTATTTTACATATTGTCAATGGGAGAACGTTGTAGGCCTCACAGACATAGATTTATAGACGATTTTCTATTCTTTATTTTCATTCCTCTAAGTACCTGGTACTTATTGACAGGCCTGCACTGTCCTCCCATACCTATTATAACTGTAATTTGAAAACATTGTAAAACCCAATTATTTTTAAAAGAGTAACCGTGGAGTTTCTCGCCGGCTCTTCTCCATAGGAAGCGACAAATTGGAACCGTGCACCTAGCTTCTGACGTTTCATAAGTGCCCTTGCAGGTTTATGTGAAATAAAATATTTTGATTTTGATTTTGATTTTGTCTTTACGTATTTTCTAGTTTAATCGTACTCTAATCTTCAACCTTAGTACTTAACTAATTTCGGAACAGTCACGTCCTGAATCACAGGCAAGAATATTATGTAGATTTTGGTGTCGTGATATGTAATCTAATCTAGTACTTCTAGTAGACATTATTTTATATTGCTCTCTTGAATCACACAAAAGGTTTAAATAATGTTGTATCTCATGTACAAAATAAAGATTTTCAATTTCTCAAATCTTCGCCTGTTTTGGATAGTAAGTTAATGTGGAAATAATGTCGGCGGTTTTTCGACCCTTGTCTTCTGCCAATCATCAGTGAAATGGGTCATTCTATATAAATTATTGAATGAAGGTTTAGTTTTCTACCTATCATTTACAGGGATGCCTTTTCACATTTTCCACTAAATTATTCATTCGTATGAAAAACTTCTCTAGGTTGACATAGTCGTATCTTCTAAAATAAGATAAATAAGATTTTTGTAGCATTACAATGGATTTTGTAATCAAAACTACTAGTATACATTCAAAAATGGGTTTAAAAATTCAGAACAAAAGATATTCTGAAGAAAAATCCTCATTTTACAGACAGAGAAATAACACAGAAAATTCTCAAAGGCACTTCAACCATATAAAGACCTTCAAAGGCATAATTGGGCAAAAAACAAAGACCCAAATCATATAAGGGTGATTTAAGGGCTATCTACATCATATGGCATACTTCGCGACCGCACCGAGCTCAAACGGCTCCGTCTAGCCTCTTGAGTGACTAGTTTCCTCAAGTGAGAGCTCTTACCATTGGAATCTCAAACGTCTAATAGAACATAACAGACATCTTATTATTTTATAGACTTTGATGTGTGAATTATCTGAAGACGTATGTTTTTCTAATAATTTGGTTAGATACAATGGAGTGGAATTAGTCAAGCGTATGTATGATGTATGAACGAAAACCAGGCAAAGGAAGTATGTAAGGATCGTTGCAGGTGGCTGTAGTTTCTGCCTACCCCCTGGGGAGAAGGCGTGAGTTTATATATGTATGTAAATCAAGCGTGTGAAATGCTGAAAATGTGACTAATTTATAACTATATTTTGAATAACATTCAGTGTTAATTGATAATCTCTAAAACATTTATTACATTCCTAGCTATATCTCGATATCTCTCGTAAACACTCACCACATAAAACTCCGTTAATCCAGATATAAATTCTACTTAAACTTCTATCCCCTTCTCACTGAACCTACATCACTTTCCGAATCGATTAAAAGTCCCCGAAAACGCCTAAAGACTAAAATAATGCTCTCAGCTTTGACCTCCAAAGTAAAATAGAAAGTACTAGGACAATAGTAGGTCGCAGGAGATTTACGATATTCACTGGCTCTTAGTAAGTGTCCTCTTGTGACACTCTGCTCGCCTGGTAATTTTATCCGTTACGTCGAAAAGATTTTGCAAGATTTACCGTGGCGATATGTCTTCTCTGATTTCGGGGATAGATGATTATCTAGTTCTTCGTGTTCTATATGTGTCGCGACAAATTGAAGGAATTGGTGAAGATTTCAGAATTTTATCTCTGTGAATTAGTATCTGTCTGTGATCCACTGTGATCTACATCTTTGATTATTTTAGCAAGTACTTAATTCAAAACAATAATTTCTACTGTCCTTATTCTGCAAACTTTACTTAATAATTAAATAAGCTCGCTCTCTCCGCATTCATAAATGATAATGAACTTCATGTAATAATGGACTTTCCATTTATCTGAGTACGCAAAATTGCGAACCTCTGCAACGCCCACATGAATTTTACTACCATGTAATTTGTCAATTAAAACACAGCTTTTACCATCAGCCGGGAATGCCCCTCATTTCGTTCCTGAATGCACAACACATGGGGTACGTACCCATGCGTGCTTGCAAGACTCGACGCAACAACAGTTTATTTTTTAAAAAAATGAACCCTCCAATGCAGTGCACAAATCAACCGGCACTTTCGATTAGTACAATACACGGGGGCGATATGTTTCAACGGGGTTTCGGATCGATATCGGCAGCCGGATCAACTGTGTTGATTGGCTTCGTACTATCACCGTTTGCGACTAGTGTAAACCGGTTGTACGCTGCCGGCTCACATTGCTCAGTTTGATTTTCGTTTGCGAAAAAAATTGGAACCGGATTTTTTGAGGTGTTAATTTGAATGTACCTATGGGCAAAGTGGTAGTGGGAAATGTGGATTTAATCCATCCTGAAGGTAATGGTGGAAGTGGATGTAGATTGAGTTATTAAATACTTATTCCGATCATTTACTTGACTTGCCCGTAAGTTTACTGAATTTCAGCCGGAATTGTAACAATTTCACTCAATAAAACTACCATATTCCACACGCGCTTTCTTAACACCCTCCACTTAATAGCGGTACCCAAATTATCACAAAGCACTCCCTAATACACTCTGCCATAAATCTGTCATATAAACTCCACCTATTTAAGGCTCGCATTTAAACATAAACTTTGTAATAGGAACTTCGCCTCTACCATTATAATTAACCTTAGAGAATCGCGAGGTACTGGCAGCCGATCCTTGAAACACTATGAACACCTTTGCCGCTTCGCGAGCGGGATTACACCGCTTTAAAATTCCCTAGACACTTCACACGATCTTACCCTTCATACGTGGCTAATGGGCTAGGTTTCTGCTGAAAGCGGAAAGCTTAATTTAGTCTATAAGCTTTATGCAAGACTGCATTCCTAATGTACAGCCATGGAGTGGTTCCATAAGGTTTAATTTAAAATTTAGACTTACTTAGGGTTTCTGGTCTTCGCGTCATAACTTAATTCTTACTTAGTTTCTGGTCTTGTGATAGTGCGTGAGATCCCGCGTCGTAACCAGACTTAATTCTTACTTGGTTTTCCCCGTGTCGTCGTCGACGTGAAATTCTTTGTTCCTCCAACAGACCCCGTCACATTGCATTGCCTACCCGCGCTAATAGATACTGCGTTTTCATTTAGCGATCTTTATGGCGGTTTATCTTTTTGTATGGCTCGTAAGGGTCTTAGCGTGATTTTATAAACCCACAGCCTTCCTTGAGAATCGGGCTATCGAATGCAATAATATATTTTCAAATCGCACTTCCTGAGATTAGAACGTTCAAATAAACAAACAATAAAACTCATTAGCAGCTAAAGCACTACGAAGTGGTGGGCATTTTGGGGGACTGTCTTATGTAATTTTGACGTTCAAAAAGTGCTGACTCTCAGCCTAGTTTGAATAAATTACTTTTGATTTTGATTTTTTTATCTTTATTATTAGTATGGATTCACGTTAGTCTAACAATTTAAAATGAATCACTGCCATTTTTAAAAGTTTTTATTTTTCCCCCTAATATTGTCAAAAAAAGTAGGAATTCTGTCCCAAATTATAGCAGCGATTTCAGTAGCAACTTGCAAATTCTACTAGCTCAAAAGTCTATTGAGTGAAGTAATCGAACGCGCTAGCCAGATAAGTAAGCACTACATTCAGTCGCCACTAAATACTGCAGGACTCAGTCTAAAGCATAGGATCTCACCGTGGGCGATAATGCCCCCCTCGTGGGCGTTTGAGACTTTCTCCTTTTAACTCAGAAATAGGATAGAGGTCACATCCTATATTACGGCCAAATAATAAAATTGGGGCAATAGGTGTTTCAGATTTGCGACGGTGGGAAGTAAAAACAAATGAGGAACTCTAGAAAAAAAAACAGTGACGGGCGGTTTGTGGTCGAAATAAGTTTGAGAACCTATGTTCTAAAGATATTCTCGCTACTCGCTCACAATAGCACCATACCCCGTCTTCCCCATGCTCAGCTCACCCGGGGGCCTATTTGAGCGTATTCGAGCTCGCTGGCTAATTGAGTCGACTCTCCTTCTGATTGTAGACTGAGAACAAAACTGGTTTTATTATATTTTTTCTTTTAGTTTGGTTTTTTAAAAATGTGCAGAGACTCGATATTCTTGTCGTGGATATTGAAACTGATATTTTATGAATACGAAAGTAATTCTGTTTGTTTTTAACATTTTCACGCTAAAACGACTAAACCGTTTTGGATGAAATTTGGCACATAGATAGACCATGATTTAGCTAAGGATATAGGTTACTTTTTATCCTTGATCGCAAATAAAGTCGCAGGCTACAAATGGTATTAAAATATTACAAGAGTTTTAATGAATTATACTACAACAAGGTGCCAAAGTCGGTTAAAGTACTAAGCGATGGAAAGTTTAATACTCACACCAAACGTGTCCTTAACAAAAAAAAAAATTATAAGATAAAAGACTACTTTGAATACAGGGAATTTTGGCATTAATTCCTTCTGCACACTACAATGTTAATTTTTTATTTTTTACAATGTCTGACATATTCTCGTCATTATTTGACATTATACATCAATTCTAATATCGACTATTTATTAGTGACTAGCTTTTGCCAGCGGCTTCGCCCGCGTGAAGATCGAAAACTATCCCACGGAAACGTAGTACCGCGATAAAAAGTATCTTATGTGTTATTCCAGGTCACAAACTACCTGTGTGCCAAATTTCATTCAAATCCGTTCAGCCGATTTTGCGTGAAAGAGTAACAAACATCCATACATACATCCATAATCACAAACTTTCACATTTATAATATTTGTAGGGTTGTCACGGAAATCATGTCACTTTGTTTAAATAAGTTCATTTTGTTTATGTAGATTCTTTTACATACTGTGATTGAAAGAACATTGTATGTAGGCCCAACAGACTGTAGATTTGTAAACGATTTTCTATTCTTTATTTTCATTCCTCTAAGTACCTGGTACTTATTGACAGGCCTGCATTGCCCTCCCATACCTATTATCACTGTAATTTGAAAACATTGAAAAAGCCAATTAGTTTTAAAAGAGTAACCGTGGAGTTTCTTGCCGGCTCTTCTCCATAGGAAGCGACAAATTGGAACCGTGCACCTAGCTTCTGACGTTTCATAAGTGCCCTTACAGATTTATGTGAAATAAAATATTTTGATTTGATTTGATACAATCGTGGTTTTGTAGACTATGATCCCTACTAATATTATAAATGCGAAAGTAACTCTTGTCTGTCTATCTGTTACGCTTTGACGCCTAAGCCACTGAACCGGTCGTCATGAAATTTGGGAGAGATGGATGGATATGGAGAAGGACTGAGGCTACTGTTTTACGCGATAACCGACATCCACGCAGGCGGAGCCGCGGGTATGAGCCACCATAACCATATTTGTTTATTTCAACACATAAAACCCAATTTGTAAGACACGCGACGAAGCATAAAAGAGCTTTTATTTTTATTATATAGGTTTTCAGTGACATGAAACGAGTTCACCTTTTACAATAACTTTGTACCTTCTACGATTCTTTCCATTCTTAGCTATGTTATAGGATCAGAACAAAGATTCACTATGCATCTTTCTTTACCCTATTATTTTCTTAACATAAAGGAACCCACATCAGCATGCGCCCGACAACTCTTACTTCTTTACGGAAATCAAAAAACTTTTGACTACAGACCCACATTATATTCAAAGAAAATCGGACAATACATTGGACAGTTAAATAATACAAAAATAAAATCTATGTATAGATATAAGTACTTGTATTTACGTCACGTGTCTAGTTGACGAAGGAACGGACGGATGGATTGAGGAAGAGCCAGTATCACCACAGAGATGCGAACAGAAGGCTCACGGAAACATCGTGAAAATCAATGGAAAATTTTGTGAAAACGTGATTGCTACTGCAGCAATCACCCAATCTATCTTCAACTAACTGTGTTTACTCGTAGTGCCCAAAATTGACTTGCATATTAGTGCCAATTTTACCAATGATCAGCACATCAAAGCTGCGTTTAAGAGCTGTCAGTGTCAAATTACTGAACAATGATGAACGCAGATTAAATTTTCCGATCCCCTTCAGTTTTATTAGTGAAATCCATCCGCCCTTAGGCGTGCATGCGAGTAGGCAAAATTCAATTCGGAAATATTTGTCGAACCACAAAGCCGACCTGAAGCAGTTACTATATGTTAATATTAAATTTTTTCGCCCGGCTGGCTGTGCCAATTAATGTCTACCAGAACTAGTGCACGTCTTATATAAGCATGCCTCATTTCACAGTGAAACGCTCTTAAAAAGTAGGTCGGACATCAAAAATTTATTAACATGAGACCCTTTCAAAATGGTGGTGCATTGATAATAATGATAATTGTTTGGTATTGTTATAGAGAATGCTCTACTCCTTATTGCATTTCAGTATGCTTGATGGTAGATACAGCATGTTATCACATCATACCTATACAGATAAATTTGGAGTGTCTGTTTGTAATATTAAAATAACCGCTTTTTACTAAATGCATATGGATGTATACACGGTACATGTACAATTTTTGTCTGTCTGTCTGTTCCGGCTAATTTCTGAAACGGCTGGACCGATTTTGACGGGACGGCAGATAGCTGATGTAATAAGGAGTAACTTAGGCTACTTTTATTTTAGATTCCAAGCGGACGAAATCGCGGGTACAGCTAGAATTTGAGGTTGAGATCTTTTCAAATTCTCCGGTGGGGCTATTGCGTAACGCATTAAGAGTAAAAATGGCTTTCATTTTGAAAATTCAACAACATTTATTGCATTATTTCCGTTATTCAGCACAGAATTTTTTTAAAAATGAAGTTATGAATTAAAAATATCCTTAACAAATATTCAGTTTCTGATTAATAGTATGTTGCTCAATTAAATTATGTCAATTACCTTTGTAAATTTCTTAAAATGGTTGTCTAAATTTAACCAGCCGAATCGTACCATGTGCATTAAACAGCAGTTGAACAGCTAGACATTACCAGATTCGATTACCATATATGATAATATAATCGATCTCGGTCCACCGACAGCTTAGGTGTCTGATACGCAATCTGGCGTGTATTAGATCGAGACTGTTCCATCTCGAGTACAGGCGTTGTACTAATAGAAGGTACATCAACTAAAGTAACTATAGTCAGTAAGCCCATTTGGCCTTAAGACAATGTCAAGGTTTAGTAATGGTCATAATTATAGTTGAATATTACTTGGTACTTAAGGGGTCGTACGAACGATACGAATTTTGCTGATTTCGATCAGTTACTTGCTTTTACAGTCCAAAATACTGTATTTCTGTAATCTAATGAATGAGCTACTTTTTATTTTATCGTGTAGATATTTTAAGGTGAAATTTTGATTCATCATCAACATGATTTCAGCCGAAAGACGTCCACTGCTGGACGTAGGCCTCCCCCAGGCTCCTCCACTTCGACCGGTTCTGTGCTTTCCACATCCAGCGGATTCCCGCGGCCTTCACAAGGTCATCGGTCCACCTTGTAGGAGGCCTTCCCACTCTACGTCTTGCGGTACGCGGTCGCCACTCCAGAACCTTTCGGCCTCTTCGGCCATCTGTTCTTCTAGCAATGTGCCCTGCCCACTGCCACTTAAGTTTGGTAATTCTTCGGGCTATGTCGGTTACCTTGGTTCTCCTGCGGATCTCTTCATTCCTGATTTGATCGCGCGAGATTTTGATTGTTTTAAAAGATTTTTTATTGCTCATTATTTATTTGTGCATTGTTTTAATGTTTCTTAAATATATGAATGAGATTTTTATGTAGCTGAAATCAAAAGCAATTAATTGCTCATGACTCGAGAATGAAGAATAATATTAAAAAGAAAAAAGTATTTACAACTTCTTTCGTCGATAATAATGAAGAGCTCCCTTTATTATTAGGGTCAGTCCACACCGAGACGCACCTCGACGCAACGCTGCGCGCACTTTTTAAAATCACGATACAAAATAGATCTTATTAACTTCACAATAAGGTAAGGCAGCCCGTAGGCTGCACAACACGGTGCATCTCAGCGTTTTTCAACACGCTTTCGCGCTCGCAGTGAAATGTATAATTTCATTATTTTTATTATTACTTTTCGTAATAAATAAGTTAGATATTCTGTTGCTATCTTAAAAAGTGCGCGCAGCGCCGCGTCACGGTGTGACCTGACCCTTATCGACGAAAGAAGTCTGCTGTTGGGCATAGGTTCTACCCCAAGCACAAAAAGATATGACAGACATGTTTTGTGGCGTTTTGGTATGTAGTTCCTCATTTCAGAAATTTTCGGCTCGAACATTCTGCTAGCAATGTGTCTCGAATGATACCGTTCACGCGTATTTGTTGGCGGTTATAAACTTTCCGGCACTTATCTAATATTGTTAAAAGTAAGCCTTTTCCTTTTTCTTCTGTTGTGGTGTAAAGGGTCCAGTATCAAATGCCGATAAACACATTCGGGGTCCGTTTATTGAGCGACGTGTAGGGTCACGGGTTCGATTCTCGTTTCAATTTGTTGGAACCGCTTTATGTTGGGTCCCCTGTCGAAGTCGCAGATTCATATAATTAAATTAGTTTCCTGTGGTTTTTGGGTAGAACTTTGTAGTTTGGGGAAAAATGGTTAGAATTAATAGGTTAAATATTTTGAGGTAATCGTTAGCTTTTACCCTTGATTTTTAGATCAAAGTAGTGTAGGAATCGAGAGCCCACAGATATCTAATTGAATGAAAATATTTCAATATTATTACCATTGTTGATTCATAAATCAAGGAATAACTGATTGCAAGATAAGCGTTTCCCGTTGCGCGCGTCTTAAATATTTTCTGTGTTGTTATGTTTTGGCTTACATGATGTTTTTGCTTACATGGGACAACATTAATTTTCTATCCCTTACTCCTTCACTTGCTTGATTGGAATCACTTCTGTCAAGTGCGAGTTTAATCCTAACAGTACTGTACTAGCTAACTATTCATACTAATATTTTAAATTCTAAAGTAATTCTATCTGTCATACCTTTTCATGCCTAATGCTTTGAACGGATCTCGATAACAATTGGCAAAAGATAGATGGCATCTTAGGGAAGGACATAGGCTTCCTTTCCCGTGGAATAATTTCCAACATCCACGTGGATGCGAAAATTAGTTTGTTTATTTGTTACGCTTTGACACTAAAACGACTGAACTGATTTAAATTAAATGTGTCACATGGTTAGACCATGATTTGGAGAAGGTCATAGGTTATTTTTGGTCTTGGATCGCAGAGCTGTCGCTAGTTCTTACATTTTCAAAATTTGAATCGAAATACTGAATGAGCTTCAATCCGTTCTTCGTCCTTCACTCTTTACCTATATAGTGTACCTTATTAAAAGCTTTTTTTTTTTTTTTTCTGGGTGGGAAATCATCAAATAACTTCTCCCGCTCTGGGTGGAGCGGGAGGGCGTGTCAGACTTTTACTGACTAAAACCCACCCGTGTTCCCTCAGTTGCCTGTGTGCCAGGGGCGGCGGTATCTCTTTCGAACAACCCGCACCCCCGGCAGGCACCGGCCCTTGCGGGCCCCTCTGTTGCTGCTGACATCTCTTTGAGGCGCGCGTGGAACACAACGCGCCGTCGACCCGGGCTTGGTCCTTACCGGACAGCGAGGTACCCATTACTCGCCGTCCGCAAGCCCGTGCCTACGGTGGCCGGGAATCAGCCTGGGATTCCCGACGCCCAGGGCGTCTCCTGCGAAGGCCACGGCTGTGAGGGCGCATGTACTGCATCTCCCTCACGTGCGCCGCCTCCCTCTTTGCGAGCATAACTGCTTCGCTGAAGGAGGCGACTGCCAGCCATGCCCTCTCGCTCCACCTTATTAAAAGCTTATTCACAACTTTAATGCAACAGCGCAGCCAATAAAGCCTCGTCTAGATACAACTGTAATCAGCGCACAAAGATACAACTTCTCAGCAAACAAAGAAGCCAACATTAAGCTGAATACACACCGCCGCTAATCCGCTCCGGTTGTAAGTTGTAATGCGCCCGACCGCGTCGAAAAGTTGAGCTACACCCGCCCTCTTGATATTAAACCCGTTTAGTGCGGTTTATACTGGCTTTATTATATTAGCGCGTCGACGCTTCGCTGTGAATTCGGCGGTTTAATTAGAAACGTAGCGATATGAACGGTTTAGAGGTGAGAGTGAGGACTGTGTGTACTCGGCGTTAAGTCTGCGGATTTGTTTAATGTACTGAAGGATTATTTGTGATATTCGGATTGTTGAGTCGATAGTTAGCGGGTCTGAGTTCGGAAGTTAGGGCTTTTGTTTGAGGGTGAAGCTAAAAGTGAAGGTTTGGGAAATTTTGTCGGGCGAGGTCACTGTACTCGTTTTTACTTTTAATCCATATTACTGAAGAGTTTTTTTTGAACGCGCTCATGTCTGGCACTACCAGTCGGATTTCAAAATATCTTTTGGGACTTCATGCCCCAATTTTCGAGTAAGTTTAAAGTTTAGGTAAGTCTATTTTTTCACGCTACGGCCTTTAAGAGCCGAGCACAAAGAAAAAAGTCAGTAAAGAAAGAAATAGTGCGGGCGGGTAATAGGCAATAGAATGAACCGCAAAATATCATGCAGACAAAGTCGCGTGCAGAAGTTAGTTTCAAAAGTAAAATCACTTTATGACAATTATGACATATTTACCTGATGAACTCTCATTAATTCTGCCTCATCATCATTATCATTTCAGCCGAAAGACGTCCACTGCTGGACATAGGCCTCCCCCATAGGGGGGGTTTTGTTTTAATTCTGCCTAGCCTTTCCCAACTATTTTGGGGGTTTGGCTACCAGTCTAACCGAATGCAGCTGAATACCAGTATTTTACATGGAGCGACTGCCTATCTGACCTCCATAACCCAATTACTGGGTAACACGATACCCCTTGGTTGTCTGGTTGTCAGACCCGATGAACTCTATCGAGCAAAATATCTAAAAAAAAAACAGTTGATATTCAACTGAAGCAATAAATCCATATTAAAACCACAACGATATTTACTTCCACCACACAAAAAGAGTCAACCAACTTGCAAATCAGGATACGTAGGAAAAGTTTTTTCCAATGGTTTTTCGTACCCCGTCTGGAATATTTATTTTATCTCCGAAGTCGCGAGCAGGTGAGCCATTTCACATGAAAACCTTTTAATATGATTTACAAGTTTTAACGAAAAGGTTTCTGACTACTTAGTGCCTTGAAAGCTTTCAATGTTTAATACTGTTTGAAAAGCACTTTTTACGTTTATTTTTTCTCACTCGTTTCAGTGTTGGAAGCTGTTAAATTGATATAAATAGTCATTGTGGAATTAATGGATTGCACGATTTTTGACCTGGTTTACATTTTTTGAGTTAGCTTTACGCAGAGGTCTATTTTCCGCTTTGGAACTCAACAGCTCATTTATGTTCTTTGATGTAAATATTAAGTTATTTGGGATCAGAAGTTGTTACAGCCATTTTGTATGATTGTACAAATTGCATGCTCCAGTGAAAGTAACGGACGTTACCAAAGTTTTCTATTAAGAGAATGAATTATTGCTATCTGTCGGTTCAGAAATTAAAAAAACCAATTACTCGGAAAGCACTATAAGCCGTTGGTCTCGACTGTCATTTGTGGATCTTTGACAGTCATTACAGATCGTCAGAATCCCGACAGTCCCATAAATGCCTATCTTACCCAAAGGGTTTCGTATTATGCAGGAACTAGTGAAACTTGTGGAGGTCAGACAAGCAGTGGCTCAATGTAAATTACTAGTATTCAACTGTATTTGGTTAGACTGGAAGCCAACGCCAACATAGTTGGGAAAATGCTAGTTCAGCAGATTGATTTGATATTGTAAAAACCAAAGATTTAAATGGTTAGATTCGCATTTACTTCGGCAAAAGATGCTCGCATTTCGGTTTCATTTTAACACCACTGACACAATGACGCAGCGATTTGACTTTCTTGTTTATTATGGAAATGCTATTTAATCATTTTAGGGTGAGGGCAAATCCAACGATTGAAATCTTTGGAAAACACACCCTTCAGTAACCATTGGAGTAGATAAGGGACAAGAAGAAAGATGTGCGTCTGCTATTGTAAGACCCACACTCTGGCTCCCAACTACACATAATAATAATATATTTTTACTAATGTTTTTACGTCTTCGCACTTAACGACTTTGTTTTCTTGTTCCAGGTACATAAAAATCTTCAATTCGCACAGCGGTGTTCGATTTTACTGTCGGACGAATTAGGGTAACGTTTTAGTGTGGCGATTAATGTAGTCGTAAAACCTATTGGTGTGGATTATGCCTAAGGATGGGTTTTATTGCATGTAAGTCAGTGGGCAGTTTTTTTGGTGAGAATTCTAGTAAAACTGCACTACAATGGACGGTAGAAGAACATTATTACGGTTACTTTCTTGGTCTTTTCACTTTTCCTATCTTATATAGGGTGGCAGGGACAAACAATCACCCTGAACACCTGAGAAAATAAAATAAAATGAAATAGACAAATTTTGCTATGCCATACATTTTGACCAGGTATTGAACTTTACTATGAAACAGCTGATTTTTTATTGATAACCGAAGAATAATTTATACGCTAGGGGTAGTTACTAGAATTATGTTCTGAATTCATGCTTTCAGATTGCATGTCGATAGCCCTCCCTGTCACCCTGTATTTTTTATAGATACGAAACTACTTGAAAATGATCGTTTAAGGAAGGCCAGTTGCTGCACACCACATTGCAGCAACTAAATACGGGGCAAGCAGTGGTTCCGTGTGGCTGGTGTCGCTGCAGCTTCTTGCAGTTGCGTTGTGGTTACTACAAAAGTTAGATGTGGTTACGTTGTGTCTAGTATTTGCAGATAGGCAAATCAGACTCCGGTTTTCAGTGTTTCCGATGTGGCCGACTGCTAGTGCGCGGTTTCACTGGTGGTTGCGTTGTGGCTGCGACGTGGCCTAGATGTGGTCGGTATCGTCCACACGGTTGATTTTGACGGCCAAATGTGTGGCCGTGTCAATAAAATTTTCGTTTCTATACAAATTAGCGCCCGTCCACATATTATCGTTGTGATTCGTGTGATTGGGCCTTTAAAAGCAACGATTTTACGATTTAATCATTTGTATTACCTATATTTCCTCAAATAGTTTGAGTGAAATTTCATTTTAGCTTTACTATTCAAAGTTTTTCTTCAGCTAGGTTGGAAACCATCGACCCTGTAGTTGAAATAAGAACCTACCAGAAATCGAAGTTCACTTCTTTTTATAAAATTGTCAATTTCGTCAAGGGCTAAGTTGTTATTTTTGTATTAAGAACTTTACCCAAATCCAAATAAAGTTGGAAATGCAAAAACTGACTTTATGGTACAGCGCTAAAGTTAAATCTCGTTTTGTAATAACGCGGTTTCAATTGAAAAAAACTTGTTAATACAGTAGCTATAGTTGCACACTCCTAGGAATAGATAAACGGAAATAGCATTTTTATATAATAAATAGCATTTTTACATAATAAATAGCATTTGAGCACCTCACTCATTGGAATTGTCTAGCTACCTAGGTACTTAGCAAAGAAATATTGTACCGCACCAAAAACACGTAACAACAAAAACTCAACTAAAGATAAGTTCACATTAGTGCCGGTCGATTCAAAGTCCGATAAATATCCGCACGAGCAATAGGTACTCAACGAAAATATCCGCCGGCACAAATTACTTGAGAGTATAATACAAAATGTTGAGATGTTTTCTCGGATACTCGTATATTATCTCGTTGTAGGCAATAGCCCCTAATGTGGTACATTACGAGAACTAATGTAAATGTGTTTGTGCGCCATTATTGCACGGCCAACCGTTTTACAGAGGGGCTGTTTTATAGACAAGCCAATGTAAGGGAAACTTATGTGCTGGGAACATAAACAAGTAAAGATATCCGCATATCGTAATGTCGTAGATATAGTACTGGACAGATCCGTTTTGATAAAGACTGTTTTTTTGCCATGCTGCATAAAAAATAAGTAATATCTTTATTATTTAAAAAATATGTTTATTCTCTTTTGTAGTATTTTTTTATGCCTGTCTGTAAATTGGTTCGCATATTAAACTTAACAAAGTGGTTCATGCTTATATGTAAAATTATATCTCTACATGTAAAATTTAAACAAAGAATCGTAAATTGCACAAGTTGATAAAAAAAAACTACTGACTTTATTTTGAAAACTGGCTTTTATTAATAATTAAAATATGTTTTTTTTTTTTTTATAAATGATCGTATCAGGCATGAGCTTTCACGAACTTGCTACATTCAAAATAAATTAAAAAATCACCTTCCTGTAACAAAATTTCAGTTACCGAGCCAATCTCTTATGTATTAAATATCTCAGTGATTCCAGTTATCGTATCCGAAATATCCGAAGCTACGTGACCGCATATCCGCATCGTAACCACAGCGGTTGTATCTAACATAGCGTGCACTTGGCTTTAATTAACTAAATACTTAAGCTTGCGGAGGGGTCAATCCACAGATATTAAGGTTACTAAAGTAGGTATGTATGTTTATGCCAAAATACTCTTGTGAGAAGTGCAGAAATTAATTTGAATATACATTTAAGGAATCAAATTGTTAAGTCAATTTGCCATATCATATAACTTTCAAAATGACAGTTGAGATTTGAATATCCGAACTATTTAAGTTGCCAGCCAATTTGCGTAACGATTTATTTCCCTGGATTTACACAGTTGAACAAATGTAGATGAACTTGGCACATAGTTCTGGAAAAGTTCTGCCAAGGTAAGTCAAAAAAAAAAAAAGAAAAATGTTACCCCTTACAAGAAAAAGAAAATTATTTTATTAAAAGAGGCGCCTTGTAAATAAAAGACCCCGGAAAAAGACAAAAAAACGAAATAAATGCAATTGTCTCTAAAAAATATCAGCAGAGCCTTGTAAAAAAGTTAGATTGCCAGAAATCTAAATCTCACTGAGTGATCAATTTGGTATGATAAAAAAAGTTTGAGTGAACTGAGGAGCTGGAATTCCTTGTTTCGTGTTGCAACTATAATAGAACTATACTAAAACAGGCAAAAGTAGCCCCAAACTCTTAATCAGCTATCAACGAAGCATGGGTAAAGAAATAAGAAGAGAGTTAAAATCAGGACTTAAATCAGTAGCTTAGAAAGATGTATCAAAAAAAAAAATAGTAGCACTCAGGAGCGGGAACTCTACGGTTTCTTATGCAACGCTAAAATACCTATCCAAAAACATGCAAAAATGATTTTTTCTACCTTTTTTCAGACAAAAACGCCTGAACTATTATTTTTAAGTATAAGGAATTCCAGAACTTATCCGCATGCGAATAGAACTCAAATTATTTTTTGCTCTGCTGGGAATTCATCACCTACATGTTGAACAGTACGTTTTTATATACCTTACAGGCTTACAGCTCTCGTTTTGTGTCAATGTGGTGGAGGTACCAGTGTATGTAGATAAGCTACTTTTCAATCCAATTCGTTGTTATCCTCAAACTTACTGAGTGCTGACGTCGTAGTGACGTGCAGACATACAGTTCGGTCATGTTAGGTTTTAAAGACGGCGACCGATGCAATTCATACAATGGAATGTTGTGGTATGTTATAAAATTGCGATTTCTATGCTATATCGAAGTTAAATTAGGACAATTTCATGACCACTGCTCTCAAAACAATCAACACGTCCTAGAGCCAAAAAAATCGAAGACATGTGACATCCACCAATCCACACTAGGTCTGCGGGATAGATTACGTACGGCGCATTCCCTCTCACAGAGTGGAGGAGGGTGTCCCAGCAGTGGGAACATTGTTGGCTGTTTGTATACGTATACACCGTGACATTTTAGTCGTCTTACAACGGCAGCCCACTTCATGTATACAATGACTACTAATCATTTATAAAAAATAAAATTTATTTTTGGAAATATGAATAATAATTTTTTTAAATATATTATTCACTAAGACGATGTAGTTTTGAACACCCTGTTATGGAGATGGAATTAATGATAAAATGTAATGGTATTATGGTAGAAATCTTTTAGAGTTTGATACGTAAACATTATTAACAGGGAGGGTGTTTCATAATTCTAAAGCATTATTTATTTTCTTAGTACATATTATCTTAATTAATGGTATCAATTTTTTTATCGCGCCTGTAGGTATTTTATGTTGGATACATTGGGTGGACCACCTTTGTAAGACGACTAAAATGTCACGTTGTATATATCGAAATTAAATTAATGTTTTATAAACGTAAATCTTCCGGAATAAAAATTCTCCAAAAATCAAAACCGTTTCAAGATCTATTGTTAGTTTTAAGTGGACACGAAAAATTACGTGAAACCCGATTTTGTTTTAAACTATGCATAACTAACAACAATATTATTCATAACTAGCTGCTGCCCGCGGCATCGCCCGCGTGTTCGTCGGAAATTATCCGGAGCGTATTACTGGGATAATACGTATAACCTACTAGCTGATCCGACCGACGTTGTCCTGTCTTAACTATGAATATTGAATTCACATCGGTATAATATTAGAAAAGTTAATATTGTAAAATTTTCTAATATTACGCACAATTTTCTTATTTTTTTCTTTCATAAGAACCTCCTGACAATAACAAAGACAACAAAAAATAATTAGCAAAATTGGTCCAGCCGTTCACGTGTGATGCCGTGACCAAGGGAAATAGGGATTCATTTATACATCATCATCATCATTTCAGCCGAAAGACGTCCACCGCTGGACCGACATAGGCCTCCGCCAAAAGGGAGGCTTTGCCATAATCGGCACGCTTGGAAGGTGGGTTGGCGATCGCAGTGTTATATTGTAGCATTTTTAAATATCTAGATATTACTCCTTATAACATCAGCTATCTGCCTGTGAAAGTCCCGTCAAAATTGGTGCAGCCGTTTCGGATATTAGCTGGACCAAACAGACAGACAGACAAAAATCTTAAAAATTGTTATTTTGTTACTAAGTACCGTATGCATATACTTTCAAATGTATTTCATATAAAGTTGTTATTTTGACATTGGAAACAGATAAATTTTATTTATTTGTATAGATGGTGAAACAATCACTTAAAATATTCATAAGTTAAATCTAGCAATTTTATGTATGAGTTTGCGGGAAAAATAATACATAACATAATTATTACAGTAATCAAACATGATTAAAGGTAGATCCTCCGTTCTGTGATTACTTCTGATTCAGATTCAAGTAAGACTTAAATTAAAAGATTAAATTCCAGTTTCATTTGAAATAATTTCTAGAGCGTGATTTTTCAGTAGCCGGTTTTTAGTTTTTGAACTTACTTTTTATAATAATTATCTGGATGACCGAGCTTTGGTCGGTTTTTTTTTGGTTTGACGTTTTCTAAAAATGAAACCTAGCTAGATCGATTTATCGGTCCCGAGACGCCCTGCATACAAAATTTCATGAAAATCGTTGGAGCCGTTTCCGAGATTCAAATGATATATAAACAAGAATTGCTCGTTTCAAGGTATTAGATAGTTTGGTGAAAATACCCAGTAGGTATTACCGTCTTAACAATATACAAAGCAATATGTTTCTTCTTTGTTTTCAATGTACTGGCAAGTAATGACTGCCACTTTTCTTCGATAATAAGTCGACGCACTAAGTGCACTAATCTAAGGAAAAATGTGCACTTATGCAGTTAACAATGACCGCGTTAAAGGGTAACCCTTTACCTACATGCAGTTGTTTTGTATGAAAACCCAACTAAGGCGACCACAGCTGGTAGCCAGAACTAATAAAAATTTCAAATGTAAATTTAACTTTCTACATTTCCTTTCTTAAGAGTGTCCATGGAGTTTCTTGCCAAGGAACCCACAACACTTTGGAATGGGAAACCAGCTTCATTTTTCAGACTGACCTTTTCATACAGGATAAGTTCTTATCCAGTGCGCAAACTGTCACCATGAATTCAGCATATCATTCTAGGAATTTTTCGTCGGTTGTACAAATAAAAATCAGCTGTTCTATACATTTTGACAGCGTAGGTATTGCACTTTTCTATGAAACATCTGATTTTTTATCCTATCTTGGTTGGCGGGGTGCAGAAATTAGGCCCGCTTGCACAAATAACGAAATGCGTTTAGTGCTAGACATTTATTTAAAACATAATTATTTGTCTGTCATCTTCAAACAATTGACAGAAACAGAGCAATCTATTTAATATGTTTAGCGTCTGTGTTCCCTCAAAGCTAAGTAATCATAATTTAAAGAACATTCCTCAATTTACAGCACTTATAAACTCGCAAGAATTTAATCAAGTCACTCTGCATATTTCACTAATCCCCAGATTCACATCAATGTTTTTTAAACTCAAGTTAACGAGAAAACTACCACAAACTTAGAAAACATAAAAACTAAAATCGTCCGACAATCCTCTGAACTGTAGTTATTTTTTCAAAGTTTCACCCCTGAGATAATTCACTTAGTTTTTGTTGTTTTTTTTTTTACAACTTAAAACTTCATTCAGCCAGAGGTAACTTTAACACTAAAATAAAACTTGTTTATTCTCAACTTTGAAATAAGTTAGTTCGCCAAAAAAGGCTGCTAAGTTCAGGTACAGCCTTTTTGATGTTCATTGTTGATGGTGGAGTAACTATATGAAATATTTAGAAAGAACTTAATTAGTTTTGAAACGCTTTTATACATTTCAAGAAATCAAAGAGTTTAAACTTTGTGAGCCTTAAAAAATATCTCATTGAAAACAGGTTTATTTCTGCTCAATAACTTTTTAGTTTTTATATAATTAAGTACATCAGAACAAAAAAATATATTGAGCAGAAATAAATCTGCTGTGCTTAATGTAAAACCTGACTTTCATGTAGCATCAAAATTTAGAGTACAAATTCCTAGAAATTCGTTCGTCCGACTAGTACTCCTAAAATATTTTGCCTTTTTTTGGAAGCCCCATATTTCCGAGTTACTCTGACCGGCACCGAGGTAGCTCCCCTTTTTGAGCCAGCACTCTTCCATTATTCGACATAAACTTGGCTCTTAAATTTCTAGAGCAAGTTGTTCAACTTTCCATGAGTCGGATGAGAGCCGCTCAATATAAAGTTTCCATTTTCCTTGTCAAATTCTACCACTCAGGAGCTCCTTCCTACCTTGCTTTAAGAAAGATTGATTATATTTGGAGTGATTCCGCATAATACTTGCTGTACTTTTTATGTTACTTTCGGCTGTCGCGTTTCGTTGTTCCTTGGACACCTGCTTTTTTGGTTCGTTTTTCATTGTTGTCAGAAGTTTTAGTTAAATTGCGGTTGGATCCACCTGCGGCTCTGTGTTACAATAGATTCATCGACGATACCATGGGCGAACACACGTTATGATAGAGACAGAGTTATTCTCTCTCTGTCTCACCCCCACATGGAGAAATCAGTTTTCAGTTGTTTAGCCACATTTTTTTTAAACTCCCTGTGTTGAAATTTTAAGTTGGTACTTTAAAAAGTTTACTGTTCCATACATTTTGAGCGCGTAGGTTTTGCAGTTTTCCATGAAACAGCAGATATTTTTTATAACCGAAGAAAAATTATATTCTGAATTCATGGTTTCAGTTTGCGCGTCGCGCGTCGTTGCCGTCCTGTATATTTTTATTTAGGCTCATCGATATTTTCGTCAATTATGGACCGATTTTGAAAATTCTTTCATGCGCAGTGCCATTTAAATATTACTAGCTTTGCTTTTCCTTGGGTAGTTATTGATGGGTTATTCAATAATTCTTCCAAGTTAGTGTATGTTTATGATATTATAATAACTTTGTGGGGTTTGTCACATAAGTCACTCGAAGGGCAATGGAGAGGACTATGCTTGGATTTTCTTAACGTGATCGAATCAGGAATGAAAAGATCCGCAGGACAACGCAAGGCAACCGACACAGCCCGATGAATTGCCAAACTTAAGTGGCAGTGGGCAGGGCACATTGCTCGCAGAATAGATGGCCGATGGGGCCAAAAGGTTCTTCTTCTGGAGTGGCGACCGCGTACCGGAAGACGTAGAGTGGGAAGGCCTCCCACAATATGGACCGATGACCTTGTGAAGGCCGCGGGAATCCGCTCGATGCGGGAAGCACAGAACCGGTCGAAGTGGAGGAGCTTGGGGGAGGCCTATGTCCAGCAGTGGACGTCTTTCGGCTGAAATCATGATGATGATATTCTCTATACAAAAAATAGTTTATTGCATCAACTTAAATAACTTATTCTATTACAATGGGGAGAATCCTGTTAAGCTAATAGTTTTCTTGTGTGGTGTTGTTTAAAAAAAACAACCGACATTGAAACATAATTCTGAAGTCGGTTAATTATTTTGTAAAGGTTTTTTTACATCATTTAGTTATTATTTCTACGTGTAGAATATAATACGTACACATTTTACTTAAAACTGTGTAAAAATCTTTAGAAAGAAAATCCAGTGGGAAATATTTTCCCAAAAACATTGAATCTACATACATATATGCAGGTTTCAGATTCTATTCCTCGAGCATTTTAGCTGTGTTCGATTGAAATACCAGAACCGGTGAAGAGGGATGTTTTATACCCTACAATATTTGGCACGAGAGAAATATTAGAGATGTCGAAAGAATACGGGATGCAAACAAAATGCCGTCACGCTTTCGCCAAGGTTGTATTGCAAGCGGGGATTTTGATAAGAGCTAGCGGGGCGGGAAAGGGGTCCATAAATTCTGTCAGAGATTTTAGTTTTGAGCTCAAGTCCCCTTCGAGAATCGGTTTGCAAAAAGGCCTATTAAGTTGAGTACATTAAGAAGACATGATTAGCTACTTTCAATTTTTTTTGAAGAAGATGTGTATGTGTAAATCGAAAAAACTGGATACTTTTAATCTTCTCTTTTTGAAGAACTAGGTATGACAGGAAGTCGATAAAAAACTGTGTTGGACTTAGTTATTTCACAATATTATTTCACAGCATCAACGCGTACCATCCAAATTCCTTATGAATCATTATAATACCATATTGCGATGAGCAAACCGCTAACCCTTTCACTTTCCTCAAACCATAAACATTATGCTCAAGTACCATCGGGAATCTCATTCACTCACTCATTGTACGTACTGAAGGGTTTTTTCGTAATTTTTCCTCATACTACAATGACCCGTAGATTGTGCCTTCCTTGCGGTGCATTTAGGTTACTTGCTTGTACTTCACAACCCCTTGAGACCTCCAAAGAGTTCAACATCCTTCACTGACTAACTTCCCCTTATGTGGCATAAAACTGTCTATGGTCGGAACGGTTCATGTTTTCGAAGAATGTGATCTTATTGAACTCTAGGGAGCTTCTGATTTATTAATTTTATGGGGTTTGGGTTGAATGAATACCGCTTGCAATTAATTTTGTTGATTTGTGTATGTGAGGTTATTTTGGGAATTTTGCTTAGGTTGCCATTACACGGAACCCCAGGTTGTATAGTTTTTTATAAGATATCGAGAAAACTTGAAGCGTATATATTATATAAATCCATTATTCTACACGCCATCTAGTTTTTAAAATATAGATTTATAAAATATTCACGTGTAAAATATCATAAAAGATCTACTTAAACATAAACGAACATTAATTCATTTCTTTAAAGTTTAGTACCCAGTAAAATCGAAAGAAACACTCAATTTAAGTCTACACTCACCAGTTCCCCGTTAAAACACATTAAATTACAATAACAATGTAACAAAGATTTATTTAACTCGCCCACACTTTAACCTAACCTTTACGTCAACGTAACTCGCTCGAGATAAATGTGGTCATACTTTACGCACCGCTTTTAAGGTGCAAAGAAACTTCCCCCGTTTGGAGGTGGAAAGAAATCTAGTCGCATACGAGATTCTCCCCCTGCCGGTAACATTTGAATGTGGTGTATTAGTGAATGGTTAGATTTATAACCGCCGTAACGACAACCGTCCTACGATTTATGTTAGGGCGGGCTCTGTGTACGCAGCCAGTAGGTACGGTCTACGGACGTGGAATATAGAAGCGTGGAAGAGTAATCTCATTAATATGTGCATATTAGTAGCTGTTTATCGATGTCCTCTTGTTGCCGTGCCGTGCTGTTGTACAAGGGCATTTCCCCCGCTTTTCCTGTTTACCAGTTTTATTTAGTTCGCCCCTCTGTCTAGTCGGCCTCCCTAACCTCTTAGGTGAGCATTCATTTTATTTTTATTCAATTTACTGCTCTTTCTCGTTTTGTTATCGGTTGCATCGTGAATTTCTTGTTTATTGAAAGCTTTTGTTTGGTTTTCTACCGTCTCTTTTTTGTTTAAAGGAAATATTGTGGACACAGAATAATCTGTACATGCTGTTGCAAGCGTATTCCTCAAAATAAAAGAACAATCTTTATCTTTCGTTTTGTTTATATCCTGTAACATAGTAAATCATTCTCTTAACGTTGGATCACGTTATCTTGATGCTTTTAAATTTTTATGTTCGAGCTCTCAATTTTGATTTAAATTACCTACAACAACCATGAAAAAAACTAGATCAATTTCACAGACCTCACTAATCTTAACCTCTACATTCTAAATATGAAATACATACCCTGTACCCTGTGTACATCACGATTCATGTTTTACGAATGTGTACTCTCTTGCTGGTGGTCTTAAAACCCCCGGTCCCCGGTACATTTCATGTCGCCCCGTGATTTATTTAACTCGATAATATTTTTTATTCAGTCCCTAAGAAGTGCTTACTCGAGACTTACGGGGTTTATTTATTACGCAATTTCTGGGTGGTGGTGATTAATGTACTGGTGATTTTTTAAGACGGCAAAATTTCTATGTGTATGTTGTATGTAAGTCACAGCATTACTGGATGATGCCAGACAAAAACATGCCCATAAACAGTATACACGATTCTTTCTTATTAGGGCCGGGTTCTGAAAGATATTCATATTAGAGAAGAGCTGCAACGCGGTTAGAAATAGTGGAGTGGCATTTTCTCCGACAAACGTTGTTGTCAACCAGCCGCAGTTACATGTCTTTAGAAAACTCTTCGACTCGTAATCAATCTGTTAGGTATTTAGTGTCCTCTTGCTCATTTCGTCGAGAGTCTGCTTTCCAAATACAATCTTCCTAACTTTCCCGATGGAAAGCTTATCCTCAACAAATAGAGTGAAATAACAGGTGGCCAAGTCTAATCATTTACAAACGTTGCAATGATCTTTGATGGCTTGGAATTTTTGACGGATTTGCCACAAAAAGTCTGTCTAAACCTTAGGGTGTGTCCAGACCGCGCCTGCGGACGGCGCATACGAACATGAAATGCATGCGTGCAGTTCACAAGCGGCTCGCGAGCGGCGCGTTCGCCAGGTCTGTACACACCCTAAGAATGTCGAGAAAGTTTATAAATAGATTTTCTTTTTCTGGGCTTGGTGAAAGCTGCTTGTCTACCGAGCTAACCTAACCTATCCAATATTGCTCTATAATACAAAATATACCATTCATAAATACTGTTTTCAATGGCTAAATAATAACAGTCGCATGGGTTAATCCATAAAGTTAAGCTACGCTTGCGGGGTTGGTCTGTGGATGGGTGACCATCTTTACACACCGAGACTCCTCTGTGCCTCGGAAATCACGCTAAGCCGTTGGCCCCGGCTGTCATTCGTGGTTCTTTGACAGTCATTACGGGTCGTCAGAAGTACCAAAGTCTGACAACCAGTCTTACCCAGGGGTATTATCGTGTTACCATGTAACTGGGTTGTAGAAGTCAGATAGGCAGTCGATCCATGTAAAAAACTGGTATTCAGCTGCATCCGGTTAGGCTGGAATCTGACCCCTACATAATTAGGAAAAGGCTAGGCTGATTGATTGATTAATGTAGGGGAGACCGGGGATGGTTGACTAACTTTTGACTTAAGCTCGTATATCTCTGGTGTTTAACGTAATATAACAAAAACAAAAATTGGTACAGGTAGAAGAACTATTAAGGTACCTAAAATACTAATCTATAACCTATATATTTATCATTATATAACTTATTTAGTCGATTTTCTAAACCTCTGCCGATTGGTCAACCTACCCCAAATCCGGGGTAAGTTGGCCATAAGCATGGGGTAGGTTGACCTAGGCAGTAATTAGTGTAAATAAAGAGGATTAGTATAAAATAAACCATTAAAATTTACTAAATGATTGAAACATTTTATTTAATTATAAACAAACTTAAATTCGAGATCCACTCTTGGTTAATAAAGAACTTTAATAAAGGCAACAGTTTCTTTTTAAACTATTAAAAAAAAACTTAAATTAACATTAAGTAAGACAAATTTTTGTACTTTCTGTTTCAACCTTAATTGTAACTTGAATTATTCTAATAAATCACTAATCAAAGATCAAATTGCTTTTATTAAAATATTATTCAAAGTACATAAACTTGTGTGTATCTAGTATTATAAACTATTAAAACAGAAAACTTATTTTCTACTTTATTCTTTTTTACGCAGTCGAATGCAAGCTTGCGTGTCTCATACGATGTGAATCCATAATAAATGTCAGCAGCCATAAGCTGCCGTTTATTTTCTTCGTCATCGCTAAATATCTGCCTATTTTTTATGTACCCCGCCGTGTCCAGAGTCAAATCAGCTCTCCTGAGGTTCGGTTACTTTCTCGCTTTTGTTTAAGTTTAGTTACATAACGATGCAACGTTTTGTATTGAATTTGGTATTTCTTTGATGTGGCGTTTATGCTATTATTATCGAAGATTACTTCGTGGCAAGCTCTTTCTAGGATATCTTTTGATACATCACCCCTTTCAGCTTTTCTTTTGTACATCCTCAATTTCTGTAAAAATACAACTGTAATTTAGTACGTGAGAGAAGACCCATAATAGTGTTTACATTGATGATGCACATTAACCATTAGCCCACACAATTCTTTAAAATAAGCATAAAATGTTATACTTATTTTAAAGGGGTTGGTTGACTAATTAGTCTACCTACCCCGAACAAAATTTGTCAACCAACCCCTGACGCCATTTTGAATTTTACGTGCGTATCATATGCAAACTCTGGCACTAACATGGAAGCAATACTGTGTAATATAGAATAAAACTATCATATTTACATTTGGCATAACAACAACATCGTTCCTAACAGATCCATAGGCACAATCACAAAAATAGTACGAACGAAAAAAATTACTTACCGAGACCAAAAATACATCATGTGATGCCACTCACGAAAGCCGCGCGACTGCGGCAGCTCACTTCGCACAAGTTAGCGGGTCGCGGGGAGGCATCGTCGCTCGTGATCGGTTGATGAATAACACGTGATGGTGGAGAGTTATTGTTGCTTAGTCTACCTGCCCCTATAGCCAACTATCCCCGGTCTCCCCTACTGTTTTCAACATACCACAAAATATAATTTCCGTTGCTTTTATTATTAATAGTAATTGATTGTAAATAACGTAAGCGGTTACGGGCTGCGGCTTTGCTTAATTGAACGAAATTGTTAACTGAAATCATTGTCAGCTTCACACAACATACAACTGAACTTATATATTTTTTTTTTAATTTTTGCTGTAGTTATCTAGGTCACCAGTTTGGATTTTGTTTAACAGCATGTATCACGTGGTAGGGTCATATATAAGGGTGTGGTACAGACCTAACTATATACCTTTTTGATAAATGCTGTATAAATATGGGACAATCAGAATACATAACGTAAGCTTCGATGGCCAAGTCATTATCAGATCAGCTACAACTTTGTCAATCTTTAAAAAAAATACCTACTGTTTTTCTTTTCCTACGTCTTTAAATTTTAACTGTATTGAAGGAATCTTCTTCTTCTTCGCAATATTCTTGTGTGAGTGGTCGTGGTCCTCATGTGGTTTTTGTCAAGGGGTTGATGTGATTCGCCTAACGTTTTTACGCCATCTACTCCGATTTTTGGAATTTAATTTGGTCAATCCATCTCTTGGGTGAGTATTTGCGTGTGCTGGTGCTCTCCATTCTATCCTGCACGACAAGGCTCTATAGAGTCACCCTAACGCCTCGAGACGTGTCCGAAGTATATGAAGATGCGCATTTGGACCAGGATCGATAGACGCTTTTTGGTGTCGAGTTCTTGGCGTATAGAGGTGTTGGTGCAAAACTCGATCCTCGATCATGCTCCAGAATTTTTTCTTGAAAGAATCACCTTAAGTATAATACAGAACTACTTACGTTTTTTGTGATGAAGAATGTCGAATATCGTGGATTTTCACCTTAAGTAACACTAAAGTAGAATTTGAAATGTTCTCAACTCCAAATTCTCAGTTTAGAAAGCGATTGTAAGTAATTAGTAACTTTTAGAGGCACGTTGAGTATCGTTTGGAATTTTCGCGTTCAATACTATCTAAGAGGCTGGTAGCTAAGTATTAACAACCGCATGGATCTATCGATACGATTAACCTTCGCTTGCCCCAGTTGGTCCGTGATGGGTGACCATTTTTACATACCGAGACCCTCCGTGACTCGGAAAGTACGTTAAGCTATTGGCCCCGGCTATCATTCGTGGATCTTTGAGCAGTCATTACGGGTCATCAGAAGCCCGAAAGTTTGACAACCAATCTAAAATACTGATATACAGATATATTCGCTTATACTGGAAGGTGATCCCAAAAACAGTTGGGTAAAAGCTAGCCATATTATGTCTTCCTAATCTAATCATACAAACTTGAAGACGTCTACAGTTTTCTCCATAACACCTCGCTTTATAACACCACATTAACCCCCTGCTAACACTGTACACAACATAATTTCCCGCTAAATAATGTGATATAATTCGCACCATTCTTAAAACATACACCGTTTAGTGGGTGTTAATATAGCCTATCATAAATGCAGGCGGCCGCCTAACAACAATCTAATAACTTCAAATGAAATAAGGGCTGGTTGTCGCGACGTTAAGTTGAGGTCAGATGGTTGGAGTTTAAATGGCGAGAGCTAGTTTGAAATGTTGCTTTGATTTTTTTATGTTTAAGTTTGAGAGAATTCAAAAAATGTATGAGTGGAGCCATCTAGATGTCGAAGTAAGATAAATCTAGACAATTTTTTTTCGATACTCATATAAGTACCTCACTGCATACATGCATCCAAAGAGAAACAAGAGACCTTTGAAGTGAAATTTACTAAAACGATGTAGTTGAAGTACAACCTTTGAAGTGAAATTTACGAAAAAGATGTTAGTCAAGTACAAGAAATTAGTTGTGCAAAAAACAACATCAACGTCTAAACTGTCGAACTGAATGATCAGTATTAACCAGTACCGACACGTTGGTAACGCATTCATATTTATGCAGGCTTCACATTAAACGGTTCTAGTACTACCAGAAAGTGAACTATTACAGTCTGAACACGCCCCAACTGCTAACGCTCGCCTGCTGTTGGGCGAAATTTATTAACGCGTCACCGGCGTAAATCGCCACCCTAACACGATTCAATCGCGGCTATCATGCATATTTGCGTGTTGGGGACTTCGTATTTTTTGTTATTTGCGAAGTAAAAATCGATTGAGGACGATACGGAAAGACAGCATACCACCATAAGAAATACAGCTTGTAAAAGCATTGCGAAAAACTGTTTTTAGATTTAAAAAATTACGCAGAAAATCAATAAATAATTAACTTGAAAGGTCATAAAAAGAAAAACTACATACTTTATAGTCACAGCACGTGGCAAACAGTTTATTGAGGTTAGACCAAAACTGAGAACTCAATTGTTGTATAAGGCTAAACAGTCCATTAAATAGTATCTTGATTTTAGTTGTAAAGATTCAAGTCGATAAAGTAAACGCACTCTAATTGACTTAGCCTTCAGTGATGCCACTAATTAAACCATTGTTAAAGATAAATGAATGGATATGAAGACGTATCTACTGACCTGCTGCTAATTTCTCTGACAAAATTCCAGATACCAAACACGACATCTATGAAAACTAATAGGTACGTTATTTGTAGCTAAGACTAACCACATACTAAACCTCGTTTAGCACAAGCCAGTGCAGCTCAACACATGTAATTACTGACATGCTTGCTATTTGGCCGGCGTCCAAAACTTATTGGAATCGTATTTCTGACCAATACCATTAGCAAGTACTAGCGTAATGTTAATCACCGATTGCTATCGCTCTTGTATTTCCTCCATCATTGGTTCCGTTTCAGTTTGTATTATGGCACGATACCGCAATGCCACAGTGTGATTAAAGTTCTACTTTCAGTGGTATAAGCCAATTTATCTTGATGGCATTTGGTTCGATGTCCCTGATACAAATGTCTAACTAATACAATGGTATCAGCTGTGATCACATCTACATCGTGTCAACTTAACCACAGACTGATACCTCGTTACTGTAGAAGATTGGGTGGGACATAAACCCTAACTAGTTTGTCTTGCCTTAATTACACAACTGCTCTCATAAAACATTGGTCTTACATGTCTATAGTTAGTCTGTGACACACTATAATTTCACTTCGATCACCTTCCACGTCCACTAAAACGAAGTTGCTACGTACAGTTTAGATTTATTTTCCTTTAGCAATATCAGTACCCCTCGGAGTGTAAATTACGCTCAGAAAGCCAAGCCCAGTCATCGATATTGCGTCCCCTTTGACTTCATCTCACTTTACTTAAGTCAAAAAGAGCGCCAAGTATCGGAAGAAGTTATTAAAACACTGCTGTAACAGGTGCTTCAAAGAAAAACTTGTCAAAAGGGATATCCGCGTTTAATACAATATTCCGTTCTCCCCCTCTTCCGGTTCTCCTTGCCCCAGGCTATCAGTAAACCCTTCAGACGGGAATCTGAGAACTCTTCGCCTAACTTAGATATAGTGATTTGCATAACATGAAAGTTACCATTGTAAATACTCGAGTGTTTCATTTTAAATTACTTTTTATTTAAATTTGAAAGGCAAGTGTCTCCGTATAAAAAGCACTTTGTAAAGTGATATTTACTTATCTTGAAATTATGTTCATCTTGTAAAATAAGAAGAAATTGCTTATATTTTATTCCATCGTCCTATGAGAGTAAAAGTACGTAATTCGTTCCAAGTAGCAACGCTATTGATAAACAAAACTCTAAATAAAAGTGCTGTCATTTCTGATCCATTTAATCTGATCAAATCAAATTCTGCATAAAACGTAGCATTCTCGTGAAGCCAGATCACAAAGATAGTATATACCGTAAATATTTACTTGCCAAGAAAAACAATATTCATGAAACCCTCCCACGATACTACCCACATAATACCGTCTCACCTAAATTGTAATGAACTCCGAAAGTAAGAGTTTGATAATTAAATTTATATTCGCTGGCTGTAAGATGAGTCCCTTTGTTTCATTAGACGATTTGTTTTCAACAATTTTGTACCGAAAGCGACAGTGATATGACGAGACACGGCCGTTGTCCTTGAAACTTGGCACATTTTTGAGGTGAAATTCCCTAAGTGAAGGAATTAAGGGCCGAGACGTAGTAATCTCATAATATTGGCTATAATTTTGGTGAAGTGCCACAAGGTTGTATCTTAGGGCCTTTGCCGTTTACGGCTCTTGTTTTTATGCCTGTCCAAACACATTTGCTACAGTTTTAAGCAAAGTTTGAAAACTAAAGTATTTATTGGTTTAGAATATATCCAATTTTTCTGTAATCAATCTACTTTAGAATCTATGGCAAACAATGGTAACTGATGTTAACGTAATCAATAAGCCACAAATGCCTACTCTATACAATGTGTTACGTGTTGACAGGTTTCTATATTAAATATCGAATAATAATACATTAGAAACAATGAAAGAGACTAACAGCAATATAGAACAAAGAACGTGAATATTCCACGCACCTAATATGATTGTTTCATCAGGACGACACTAATGTCACCTTTGTTTGTACTTTATACAAAAATACACACGAAAATAACATATTGTGACAAGCAAATTGAATGGCTTAAACTATGTTATAGAAATTAGAGCCACTTTGTTGAAAACGCTATTGTTTGAGCGTCTATTATTTTCTGGATATTTTATGTAGATTCTATTTTGGCTTATGAGCTTATACGTGGTGTTGCTGTCAATCAAAATATGAAACAGTATCATATAACTCATCAATTACTGAAGCAGCTTGACTATTATAGTGATCTAGTTTCATTTCTTGATCTAAGCAAAGGATATCTTGTATTTTGCCATTTTTAGAGATTCAAGCCATTTTTGAACCAATATGGTTAAGAAAAGCATCTGAAGTTACAATATCGTCTCAATATTTTGCTATCATGCTACCATGCTTGTGTCCGAGAAAATTCTTTAAATATATTACAAATTAATAAAAATCGCTTATCCCATCTGAACATATACCACAACATGTCATAGTCGAAGGAAGTAAAGATATGTACAAATCAGAGTAACTAGGCAGGAAAGTGCTGGCTTAGGGTCATAAAATTCGTAGGTATACATGCGGGCTGCTTTTTATAGCATGACCAAATCCTTCACTTTACCTCACTTGAAATAGATTTCTTTACGTGTCACGTTCCTTTTCGAATAAGAAATATTTGACTTACTGGTTTCGACTTGGAACATATATGTTTCTTTAATTTACTAGGTAGCTGAATGTTATTGGATCTGAATTGGGAAAGTTTTAAGTGAAAAATTGAAGCTGATTGTCATTTCGGGCCTGAATAACAACGGAAAGAGATGTAAAAAAAAATACAACACAAAAAAGAACTATAATAAAGAACAGGCTTCCCATCAACCTGCCAAAAATTCAAGATATAACCCTACACCCTACTAACAAATAAATTTATTTACGTTTCATCGCGTGGTTTCTTTTGTCAATCGCAAAGTACACGCAACTTTCCAAGGTCGAATATTGAACGATGTAAAAAACTGGATTATGCTCGTAAAAGCGAAAAATAGTACGCGGAGTCAAACAAACATCCATAATTTCTGTCCCACTGCGGCAAAAGTTCAAAGATGTGTTTTGATTTTTCATATTTATCGTCTAAGTTCTGTGTGTCTCTGAGCAAATATTTTATCTTTTTTAACAAATACTTCTACTTGGTTGGTTTAAGTGATGTTTTGAGATTTATTTATCTTTGGCACACACATCCATTTTACTATCTTTTGCCATATACCGTTTTTATTATTCGCATTATGTAGTAAGAAGCACTGTCGCGTTTTCCAAGTACAACATTTCTCGGCATTTTATTATTTTTAGCCTTTGGATATCAATCTTTACTATGAGTAGTGACCCGTAAGTGACAAAAACAACACCCAAAGCTCTTAAACAAAACGTTGGTCAGAAGGCACGTATACGCACTCTTAGCAGTCAAATACAAACGTCTATATTTTTTTCACAGCCACCCAACCAGAATGGTTCTGGAGACGGCTCGGCTATTACTTAACGATGAGAATGGCCGCGATTTATCTGCAAAGCTTTCACTGTAGGTGATGAATAGGCGCTGCGCGCGTTATCGCTCATGTTTTCCCTCTAGTGGGCCAGGGGTCAAGGGTAATCCTCGTTTTGACACGTTTGAAGATTTGCTAAAATGAATTAGTTGGTTAATTCGCTGGTTAGGGTACGGAGAAGATGAATTCGGGATATTATATGCGGTCTTTGCGAATACTAATAGGAAGATAGATTGATGACTTAATGAAAGTTCGTGGGCGTTAATGTTGCCATAGAAACAGTTTGGCACAAAGCTTGGTTATCTGAATAGGTTTACGAGTTAGCAATAAATTGATTGTGGCATTAGGATAGAGATTCTGGAATTCGAGACCTTTGTTTAAAACTAGTTAAAGTTTGATATTGAGAGGCCTGGAGTAGTCCGGACAAACAATAATAGCCCTGTCAGATAGACAACATAAATTGGAAACTCGATAAGTCAATAGACACAAAAATCCAAGAGGTTCATATCTTCATTATTTTATTTGTATTGTCTATTTCTAAAAGTGATATACATCGCAAATAGAAGTATCTAACTCAACGACCTTCGATGGGTACGATCTCTTGCAAAATTTCATTTATTTCGTTTTGATTTCAGTACATTGCGGCTCGTTGCTCGAGGCGAGCCGACGTACGCTTCATTCAAGGAGAAATGGACTCTTGACGGAACAAAAGAATCTATATAGATAGACTCTTGGTAAATGAAATAGTAGATAGGCTTCTTTGTGGAGGATTCCAGGAAAAATAGCTCTTGTTTTAGGAATCGAAATAATACGCGGAGAAAATACTAAGTCTGGAGATAAAACTGCTTTTTTATGTGTTTGTACACTATGTAATTTTATAAATGATGGCATTTAGCGTTTCGTATCGTACAACTATTTTGTGTTTAATATATTATTTTAGATATATAAAGCGATGTCTTCCTTCGGATCTTTCTTTTTTTTTCTCTGTTTTAACTTACCGATGTTTTAACGCTTGGCACATTATACGTATTTTCTTTTAAACTGTACAGTTTCTCCAAATCGCAAAGTGTTCTCCCTTCCCATATTTCATATTCATTTCTCGGAAATAAAAGCTACCCTAGATCAACCCTGCCATCCTCTCTGTCTGCTGCGATGTCACTTGTCATATATAGGAACCCATTGGGTTATGAGTATGGCCCATTGTTCAATTGATTTCATCTCATTGATAAATCCCTACATAATGATCGTAGTAGGTGGCGTTCTGTAGTTTCTGCCTACCACTTTGGTAAAAAGCACGAGTTATATAGTAAATACACAGATAAAAAAAAACAAACGTACGATGTAAGGAATTAGCAGGAACATGTGCCTCACGGCTGAGGCAACTAGTGCCTGACGCTGGTTTTCAACTGAACCTAAAGTTTAACGGAAAGTGACGGATGTAAATCGGTAATTTGTAATTTCGTTGCGCAACAGTGTGACGGTAATTAGGTCATCTATCGATGCGTTCAACGCAAACACCTGTCGCGGAGCCGGCCTCGATATATCGTCGTCCAATTCCGCGCCAGCAGTTTCGTCGCGCGCATCCTTCAAAGCGCTCCTCAATCTTGCATTGCATTGGGAACTCACGGATATAGCCCCGCCATACTCTTCACCAACGCGGCTGGGTCGCGGTGAAACACTGGCTATATTTTGCAGTTCCACCGCTACCCGTGGCGAAGCAGGTGTAATATGGCTATTCCGTGATTCGAGGCGAAGTCGATCAAGTACGGCGGCATCTAGCATATGGTTACGCTGGATGACCCGCACCTGATCCGACAGTCGTTGCGCCGACACGTTGACTGCTGGCTCAAGCACCTGAAACAGAGAGCATCCGACCACGGTACGCCCCATAGTATCCGCGCATGACAGTTTCGTTTCGTTGACAGTTTCAAAGTCAAAAAGTCAAAGCATTTATTTCAAATAGACACTTAAAAGGCACTTTTGAACGTCAACATTTACATTAAAATAGAATTGATTCTAAAGTCGCCGCTTCCAAAATGTAGTTTCGTATGGAGAACAATGGGCAAGAAACTCCAGTTTGTGTCCACTTCATGCGCTGCACACTTTCACTGGAAGCGAGGACCCTATCAGAGGCCGGTGGGCCTCGGAGTTTTAAGCTGGCCGGTGCTCGACCTCTTCCGCGCCGACTTACTAGTGGTGGTGTCGTCGGCGGTACTCCGCCCAAGCCGGGCAGACCTCCACCGTATGCTCCACCGTGACCTCAAGGCGATCTTCGCAATGCAAACACCCGGGCGTTTCCTTCCGCCTTATGCGAAACAGGAACCTCCCGAAACAGCCGTGTCCGATGAGGACCTGTCAGGCGGAAGGTGAGGACGCCGTGCCGCCTCTCAAGCCACTCCTCAAAGAGGGGACATACCGCCGCAACCGTGGCGTGCCCAAACCCGAAGATGTTGGGTGTGTATTATGCAGCTATCGTGCCCGACTTCGCATCAGCTGTGAATAAAACTGCAAAATAACCGAAAAAAGGCAAAAAAATAAATGAGACTAACGCATGATAGACCTTCGTTTGTATTTAAATAAAAAAATCCATCGAAAATAGTCGGAACAAAAACCTGTTCTAATATACAAGTATGTATGTAGTCACCAAAAGACATAAGTAATCAGGGTCGTCGGATATAGTTCAAGTTTAGTAAGAAACCGATGTATATTTTCGAATGAAATTTAATTCTGTTTGTTTTCTAATTATTTTATTTTATTCGAACAATCCATCGGTTTCTTACTAAACTTCAACTATATCCGATAATAATGGTTACTTATCTCTTTTTCTGACCATATACAACAAAAATTCAAAACCTGACATCATTAACCGTCCCCAGAATCCCACAACTGTACAACATAAACATATTTGACGTCTGATAAACAATGACAGCGCAGACCTCGCAAATCCACTCAGAGCCACAAGATTAATGCTCGTGACACTTGTACGCCTGTAATTCTGCCGACCTACATATGATATGCATGAAATGAGTAGTTGAAGCGATCCCCAGGTACGGCGGACGATTTCGCAGCCGGATTTAGACCGGGTGCACGTTTGCGACTGTGATGTTTTTGGGTTGTCTTGTGTGTAGAATTTGTATGTTTCAAATGTAGTTATTCATTTAAATATTTCATGTAAGTTGGTAAGAGGACAAAGCTTTTTCTAGCTATGCAAAATGAATTAGACATACTTCATCACTGTAGACTATTTATGATGCCTCTCTCATACTTCATACTTTATAGGAATACGTCACAATGCCCCATTGAAGGTTGTGTTAAATGAAGCCACTTTTAAAGAGCCATAGAGTAGGTGGAACTGCAAGTGAAGCTTTTCATCATCAAAGAAATAAAGATTTTAATGAATACTAGCTGTGCCCGCAGAATTGTCGGCGTGGATGTAAATTATCCCATAGAAACGTGTAAAAAGTAAGTAAAAAGCATAACAGCTTTTTATTAAATGCCTTTGACATTACAAACAGACACTTCAATTGTTTATATTTGTATGTATATAGTATGTCTAGATAAAACATCTGTCACGTTTTCATTGTTTCATTTTTCAACTTTCATTAATAGTAGGTAGGTACTGGACACAAACGGAGCAGAGGAAAATAAAACCTTGGGTTAAATACTCTTGAGAAAGTACCGTACCCATCACGTGATATCAAAATCGAGTCGCACAAAAAAATCGCAACTCTTCACTTAGCCTAAATAATATAACGTCAGTTGCGGATTTAGCAACGTCACAGTGACAAAGGAAAATGCGCTTCGAGTTATGACCCTCTCGGCTCCCTTTTGTTTGGCTAATGTCCTCATTCCTCCTTTTTTTTATTTTTCCCCCGTCCTACCATTTTTATGGCCTTTTTTACGGGAAATAGGAGCAGGTGTCGAGTTCTGTGACGGCCACACTTTGTTTACGGCTTGAGTGTGTCCGTCTCAATTTTGCTTGAATTTTTTGAATCGCTTGTTTCGATTATTTTCTTTTTTTGTCTCAGTTCTTTTTATAAACGCTCGCAGTTAGTACCACTTAGTGTATAGTACCTTCGTTTATTGTATTCAACGTCGGGAAATATTCGCAGATTTCTATTTAATTTTGGCCTTTCTGGGAAGGCATTAATACTTTTCACTTGTCAGTTACTCCAGCCGTGCAAACAAAAGTGAATACCAATGACCAAGACACGTTTTGTTTTCTATAAGTTATTCTTAGAAATCAAGAATTTCAGACACGGAATGCAGTAAATCATCTGGTATTCCGAACAAAGGACAACGCCCAGATTGCGTTCAAGAGTTTTAAAATTCAAAACCATCTGTTGCGCCACCAGACCAAATTCGACCAAGGAATAACATTTGTCCTAGGTTTTTTTATGAAGAATATTTAAACAGCACCTACCTGTTTTAACTCAAATTATAATCATGATTAATATTACCGATTATGTGCCGTTTAAAAAACTGTATTTCCACGATGATGCCATAACAATTTGGTGGGGCACGTATAATCATTAATCTATTGTCCCATGGTGGCGCACAATGGGAAAACAATGGCGGTCTGCCCTAGGGGAGCCCATCGATATTCAATCAGGATAGTGAACGACCGAGCAGTTACGTGACGGTGGTGGTAGCAATTCTTTTCACTATTGAAGGCATTTTACGATTTGATCGTAGTCATTTTTTTTACTAAAATGTGGAGCGAAATGGTGGACTGAAGGTTGGTTTTGGTGTAATTAACGAGCTTTTTGTTCACAAAACTATGTCGTTCTAATTACAAAACAAGATTTAAACCATCGAACCCCCTGTTTTTGAAACAAAAACCCATCTACACACTACACATGTATACAGTTCTTTTTACAGAACTGACAACTTAGTCCGGTGCTAAGTTGTCCTTTATGTATTAAGAACTTCACCCAAATCGAAATAAAGTTGGAAATGCAAAAACTGGCTCAGAGCTTCAGGCTTGACCTAAAGATAGATCGCGTTTTATAATAAGACCGTGTTAGGTTACATTTTATTTTCCACTGTTTTGCATAGTGAGACAGTACTTCAAATGTTTTAGTAATTCAAATAACCTAGCCCTTAATCTTACTAACAAAATTATTTCTGATAGCTAAGAATTTTTTTAATCAACATTTCAGATATCAAAAGAAGCATTCTAATCAAAAACTCGATCAAAACCAGGCATAACATTTTATTTCCATTCAATCTAATACTAATTTCCTCAGAAATTGTTCCAAGAAAACGAAATCTTTCAGACTAAATCGTACTTCAGAAAATTTCTCGCTACTTTAGCTGTTTGTACATCAAAATTTTACACAAAGCACCTTGGAACACAGACAGGAGCTCGTCATTGCTACGATCGGTGCAAGATTGACCAACGCCAACGGAATACAAGGGCTCCGGGGAAATCTCGGCCACTCCGTCTTGTAACCACCTAATAAGCGCTGCGCTGCAGTTTTGTTGCGAAACGATTGGATTCAAGGTATCGAGCTGGAGCAGTAAATTGGAGTTTTTTTGTACAGATGCTGTGATTCTGCTGTTAGTTATGTGTATTGTTGTTTCTTCTTGCCGGGTTCTGCTGATACTGTAGATTTTTATCAAAATTTAGTAGGTAGGAGTGTTTTGTATCTAAGCAGTTCGGGAAGATACTGATCATTTTTTTTTTGGGTGGGAAATCATCAAATAACTTCTCCCGCTCTGGGTGGAGTGGAAGGGCGTGTCAGACTTTTACTGACTAAAACCCACCCGTGTTCCCTCAGTTGCCTGTGTGCCAGGGGCCGAGGTATCTCTTTCGAACAACCCGCACCCCTGGCAGAAGATACTGATCATCGTTGTAAATTTTATCATTTGCTGTATATAACGTTCTTAAATATCATATCAGCCAATATTGTTCTCAATGCTGGGACACAGGCCTCCTCTCTTCGAGAGGGAGTGGGCTGTAATCTACCACGTGGGCCATGTGAGCCGGGTTGGTGGATGTCACATCCATGTCTCTAATTTTTTTTGGTTGAAGGACATCCTCACGATGTTTGCTCTTCACCGTTTTGACAGCTGTGTGGTAATGAAATAATTTACACGTAAAGTCAATCAGGGTTTGAACCCACGACCCACAACTCGTAAGTCATGGCCGTTACCACTGGGCCACCACTGCTCTTCTTCAAACATGCTTATTTTTAAGCTAATTGGAAGGAGTCACTGGCTCCTAAAATACAGGTATTCTAACTTAGTTCTGAAGCCAGAGTCTCACATTTACCACAGTGACCTGTGTTAATGGTAAAATGAATGAATAAATGAAAAATATATTTATTTTAGCCCCAGCATTTATTTCAGCGTCAGTTCCCTATATTTTGGTTCTCAAACTAAGCGACTACCTGAATTTAAATAACAATGCCTCCGCCAACACATTTGGCATAAGTTTGAACAAAAAGCATACAAACAAATCGAGTGGGCACTTCTCTGTGAAATTTTCGAGACTAGTTATACGTTAAAAATACCAAACTCTTCCCTGAAATATCACAGCTAGACCAGAACAGAATATCTAAAACATAAAACTATGCAACAGCACCATAACAATATAACCCGTACCATATAACGACATTATAAAACAGTTACCATTCTTAAAAACAACAAACTTTATTCGTACTATTTAAAATATTCCCGACGTTTATAACGGAAAACAAAAAATTTCATAAAATAACACATACAGCGGCGGAGTTGGCCCGAGGGTAGTTTGTACCAATAAATAATAATAAGGGAATGCCGCGAGAATGGAATTTAATTATTTCCAACAAGTCGGTGCTGCGTAGTTGCCAGATTGAACCAAATATATTTTCGCTATGTCTACTAAATACTGTAATTTTCGGTAATTAAATCGACGCATTGAAAGTCGGAAGCGACTGTGGTAATTAAGAGGAGCATGTTTCAAGCTTGGTAAACATTTTCCGCTGATAACCACATTAATTTTACCAACTATCGTGCTCCTTATTCCATAATTATACACCGTGACATTTTAGTCGTCTTACAACGACAGCCCTCTTCATGTACTCAATGACTTCTAATCATTTATAAAAATATATAATTTTTGGACATATGAATAATAAAAATAAAAAATATCATTCACTAAGACGCATGATGTAGTTTTGAACACCCTGTTATGGAGATAGAATGAATGATGAAATGTAATGGTATTATGGCAGGTAGGTAGAAATCTTCTACCGCTTGACGTAAACATTATTAACAGGGAGGGTGTTTCATAATTCTAAAGCACTATTTATTTTTCTTAGTACCTACTATCTTAATTAATGGTAACATTTTTTTCATTGCGCCTGTAGATATTTTATGTTGGATACATTGAGTGGACCACATTTGTAAGACGACTAAAATATCACGGTGTTTAAACACACAACATCACGCCTTGTTTCCATGGACAGTTGGGCCGAGGTGTACCTTATAGTGCACCCATAATCTGCCAGTTATGTTTTAGTACCATGTTCATAGGGGACAAGCCTATTGCCATCAATCGGGCATAAATCCAGACTCCAGGTACTGATAAATTCCAGATAGAAAACCCAAAAATATTTTGATATTATCTTATGACGCTTATGGCTGAACGGATATGGATGAAATTCGGCACACGGATAGACCATGACTCGAATTTGGACAACAGTTTTTATCACGGTAATACGTTCCTGTAAAGCTAGTGATGTTAGAAGATCTGAATTGATGAAACACTCAAAATATTACTCCAAGAAATACCTCAGCTAACGACTTCAAAATAGTGGATAAAAGAAACGGAACATTTTGTACAGCAGTTTCAACTGCAGCAACTAACTATTGTAGGTACTCGAAGTAGTATGCAAGCTTCCGATTTCATTGACGATAAATCGGATTGAAAACGTTCACCATCCATAACCTCTTCCAAACAGATTTACTGAGCAGTTTCCTTCGATAAGCGATAGTAATAGTCTACGAATAGAATGACTTAAATGGAAGATATGATTGGAAAAGGAAATGCACCCTGATTGGAAGATTTCCAAAAGTATAACAATTGAAGCCAAATTGCACATTGCAATGAGTCTTTTTGTTCTAGAATGTATGCGGATAGACCATCGCCTTTTGTTTTTGAAAGTGGAGCAGATTCTGAATTCGAAATTGAAGAGGTTTACTTGAATTTACAGTAGCACTTAAGTTTCTAGTTTAATTAATTTTGTCAGACTATCATAAAATAACATAATTCTAATGAAAGATTTTATCAACAGTGTCATTAAGTTTTATTTTCGCAATTTTATAGCCAAGTGCCTCTGAGTTTGAACCTTCATCATCTCGACGAATGGTCTTATTTCACTCCCTGCCAGGCTTCAATAATAAAGTTCCCCAAACCGGTATTAACGGCACTTGCCACTTCAAACCAATAAAGCTAAACGGTCCTGGCGACTTTCAACCGAATTCCATAGAAATCGGCCGTACATTTTTTTTATATTGCAAAAGGAACTTTTTTATATTATCCCCCATCTTCATTCCCTACTTAAAGTCTTAGTGGAGTAGTAAAATAACTTTTGTGCGAAGGGTACCAACTTGTGACATAATTCTGGCTGAGTTTCTAACTTTCGGGCCCGTACGAAGGGTGTAAGGCTTTTATGAAGAGTGAACTGGGAATCTATAGATCATAATAAATTTCCAAGAGTGGCCGCATTTAGCTCCAGGCTTTATTTATCCACGTGAAAAAAAGTATTATAAATAATGATCGAAGTTTTTTTTTTGTTTGGCGAGTTTCAAAAGCGCCGTTTGCCCGGTTTTCGGGAAGTATAAAGTTTTGGGTCTTAAGTCTTGCTTTGCCCGTGTTTGGAATATATTTTGGGGTTGCATTAAAACTTTTTTTATCAAAAAGAATTCACGAAAATATTACGGTTTTGAGCTTATGTTCGTAAATCGCAGAAATTTAATCACTTCAAGTACACGTCACTGGTAACAAACTACGCTGGGCCAGCTCTTCGTCGTTCGTCTTCGTCAGTCTTACAACCGATGTGCGGCCTACTGTACTATTCATACTCTTAAATGTTTTATAGTAAATCAAAACTTATTTATTCAAACTAGGCTGAGAGTTTTTGAACGTCAAAATTTGCTTTATCTGGGAAGTGGAAGTAGTGCAACAGACTCCCTAGCAGACATATAGATATAGTTTGAAATCATTCCCGATACCAAATCGGCATCTTACTACTTTCTTTGACAATACACCTTCGTACATCGCTCAAAGAAACACTCACCCACACCCTACATATGCAACCCCACAAATATTCATAGCAGCGCTATTCTTACCATCGCTCATTTTAAATTTCACGTGTTTATTTCTGTTATTCTCACACAGAAAACCATATATACTTTTATGTTTTGACATAAAACATAAGTAGTAGTAATACGCGTGGTGGGTAAGTGCAGGATATTTTTCTTTGGGTAGGTAGGTACATTCTTTTGCTGTGGCTCGCAATAGGGCTGTCCCGTACTTTAGTGAAAATGTAATGGCGGCTTTAAAGATAGTATTCGGAATTGCCTTCGTATTTTGTGTGTCGTTGGTGATAGTTTTATTTGTAATTTTATTTTATGGTGTAATTTTAGTCTGTTCCTTGTTATTTTTACATGTTATTTGTATAACAAAAATCAATAAATAAAACTAACAAAAAAATAACAAAAACAAATAAATAAAACTAACTTACTGATTTAATTTATAGTCATAAGTTAGTGTTATTTAAAACTAGCTGTGCCCGCAGCAGAAGCCGCGTGGATGTCGGATATCACACAGGAACGTGTTACGACAAAAAGCCTATGTTACTGCTTTTAACATCCTATCTGTCAGTCAAAATTGATCTAGCCGTTTCGGAGATAAACCGGAACAAACAGATAGACTGGCATTATTTTGTTTTTTTTGTATAAGTACCGGCAATACTTTTAGATGCATGTGCCGCATCTTATAGGAACTTTTGTGTAGATATTACAAACACACAGTTAAATTTTATTTATTTGTTTAAATACATTGTATAGTTTATAGATACTCAAAAAATACCATTGACGTCGTAATATTAAGTGAAGTACTTAGCTAAAACGTACCTTTGTATTCAATCTTATCCAAGGTAACAAAGAAAACATCTGCCTGTTTTTCTATTACATACGTACTCGACCTTCGCAAATGCCTACCAAAAGATTGACGATTCAATCACGAGACGAGTCTTGATAAATTGTAATAATCTCGAATATGACACAGCCCTACGTTGGAATATTATAATATAACCCTTTCCTTGAGACGTGTACTTGTGGCGTTAATCAAAAAAGGCTATATCGTCCTTGACGACCGGCATAGAGGGGGATTTATTTACTCCCATATTATATTACTTGTGTGTCGAATTTTTTGGGGCATTATTTCTGGCGGAGTTATGTAGATACTCTAGTTATTATTATTTTAAGCTTTTCTACTTTGAGTACTGAGTAACTTCGAGCAACCCAATCGTAATAATGATAATGTTTCGCAAAAGTTTTAAGATAAAAATCTCAAAGGAGTCTATATCATATTCTGTATAACTACTGAATTAAATTCTTAAGATAGATGTTTACAGTCACAGAACTTGTTAGTACAGCAGATAAATATACTAGGTGCAACAATTTTTTAGGCTGTAGCCATTTGATACGACTGACAGAGAAAGAAAGTTGTTTTTTTTTTGTTGTTGTCCCAGCCACCGCGAACCCGCTCTTGCGTCCAAGTCATTTCGTCATCTCTTTCTGGTCATCGTGCATTTTAATTTACGGGCAGTAATTTAAATTGGTATTCAATTTAGTTATAAATATGTAAATATAGTATGAACAGCGGATCTTTCCATATGGAAAAAAACCTTAAATTTTAGGTATTATTTAACAGATACTCAGCTAAGTACGTTCTAATAATATTTATTTTCTCGCCAAAACAACACAGGTATCCACGAGACCGAACGTTGTAACCGCGTACCGTCGGGACGCACAATCGATTCCTGATCGCAGAAATAACAATATAATTCAACTGCTCGCCCGACTATCTGCTCAACCCCACCTGATATCCCCCACCTCCCCTATCAGGCTTCCCGCGGGATACCGGAAAGTAAAAATAACGGCAAATGTATGAATTGTAGGCTTTTTCAAAAGGTTCTGCATTGGTTCTGCAGGTATAATTTGTTGGTTGGTATTTATTCCCAGATTTTTTGTTTCCAAATGAATTAGATACCACTGAGATGTTTGTTACTCTATCACGCAAAAACGGCTGAACAGGTTTTGATGAAATTTGGTACAAAGACTTATAATGTAAATATGAAAGTTTGTTTGTATGTTTAGATATTTGGATTTTTGTTACTTAATCACCCAAAAACGGTTCGGTTTGCATGAAATTTGGCACACAGATAGATTATAACCTGGCTTCACACATCGAATACTTTTAATCTCGACAATACGTTCCCGTGGGATAATTCCGACCTCCATGCGGGCGAAGCCGCTGGCAAAAGCTAGTACAGAGTAAAATCACAGAATTTACAATTGTTGCTAAAAATATCAAAATGCGAAAACGATTAATGAGAACTCTGAAATTGTAGTTCTATTTCTTAGAACCAACTCATTCAAATAAATACTTACGTTACGCAGGTAACAATTCACCTGAAAACTTGAAATAGGAAACCATTTCTACAGAAACTCGTAAAATCTCAAATGAAAATCTATATATTGTGTACCTGCTTTCGTTTCACGATATATTTTTAAGGCGGAACCCTAAAATTTGTGCAAGGGGAAAAATAGTAAAAGTTTGCGGAAGCCCATAACTCAACGTGAAGACGTTACTCCGATGCGGCAGTATGGTGGATGAATCTAAATGTTTAATCTGAAACTAAAATGAAAATGGGATAGAAGTTAGCTATGACGTGGTGAAAATTATTCAATGTCATGTCACGTTATGTCATTTTGATGGCGGTTTTTATGGCTAGTAATTTATCTTACTAATATTAGACCTAAATGTGAATGTTTGGATGCATGTTACTCTTTCATACAAGAACGGCTGAACGGATTTAAGTGAAGCTCGGCATCACTTCGATTAACAAATGGTGTTTGTAATAAAACAAAGAGAGACAGTAAAATATGGATTTCACTTTATTTTTTAACAGAGAAAAACCAACGGTCATTACGCTCGGTAATTTTTACACAAGAGCACAAGAAAAAACGTGTGTTGCCACACGTCATAAACATTTTTTTAGGCACGTTAATGTTGCACACATAAAATCAATAAAAATTAAAAAATACATTGAATTTGATTCTAAATTATTATAGATTACTGCAATTAATTACATTAATCTATAATAATCCAGAATATCAAATATTTATGTTCACATTGTATTGAACAAATGGGATACTTTTTATCCCGATAGTACGTTCCCGTGGGATAGATGAGCAGAGCCGCTGGCAAAAGCTAGTCATAAATAATTTTATTCAGTGAAATGAGAGCACGTTTTCAAAATTGACTAATGACAATATTTACACTAATTAATGGCTTAAAGTTTGTAATATACAAAGTTTTGTACTATCTGCATCCGAACTATAGGTGTGTATCTCGGATTACATTTGATCTCCATACGTAAATTGTGAACATTTTAAACCTACGAAAAAACGGAGGAAGTTCTTAAGTCAACGCGTATAATTTTTTTTTTGTATGACCACGCATAACTTTTTACAGAGTAGTCCGATTTTGATAATTCTTTCTTTTTTTAAAGGTATATACCCCGAAATTGGTCCCATATAAATTTGGAAAAAAATCAACCCTAAGAGTAGGAAAACAGGGGATGTTTGTTCACTCACAGATTTTTTTCATGCTGAGTTGTGTATTACAAAAACTAACAAAAAAATTAACATGTAGTAATTAGTAGATTCATCATCATCATCATCATATCAGCCTAAAGACGTCCACTGCTGGACATAAGCCTCCCCCAAAAGGGGGGATTTGCCATAATCGCCACGCTTGGCAGGCCAGGCGGGTTGGCGATCGCAGTATGGTGGTAAAATCTCTAGTAAGTCCCTTAGTCGCCTTCTACGACACCCACGGGAAGAAATGGAATGGTGCTATTCTTTTACGTCCGGCACCACACGGAACATAAGTAGATCATTCATCTAATCTAGAGTCACAAAAACAAAAACTTTTTAACAAAAAAAAATTGTTTTTGTGGCTTTTGTATTTTAATTAAAACACATATCCAAAAGTCACCAACTTCCGAACTTAGCTATTAAGGTTAAACACATAAGGTTGACTATTGTTTGCTTTTCAGTTTTTTCGGTAGTTAAATTTTTTGTTAAAAAGTTTTTAGCTAAATGCGCTGTATAAGTTATTGTTACAAACCGCTTTTTCATTGATTGATCATAATATTTTATATTGGGGCGTTTAGGCCTTTCGGGATTGCATCTTAATTCCAGGATAATGTGGTGATCAATGGTCATTCATTACACAGAAACATATTACGCAGTGTGATTTCATGCATTCTAAGTCACAGTTCTCGCCACATTTTCCTTCACCATATTTTTTTTTCTTTTTTCCTTGTTTGGCAACTGAGCCGATGCCGACTATTCTGCCAGTGTCACTTCACCATATTATCCGGTTCTATAATAATTTCATGGGCTGAGCAACGCCTCGCTGAAAGCAAAGCGCGGCGGAAACATGAGCCCGCGGCGTCGCTACTCATTCGCGCATTACATCCAATACTACATTTCAAAACCAACCAACTTACATATCACACACTCCTACAACCATTCGCACATATTTACGTTACACTTCACAGCGTGACGCATTCCCACAGCCCGTGAACAATCAAATCAAATGAAAATTAAATCGTGAACGGCACGAACACTGAGACTTAACATTAATTATTCATTAATCCGGCACCGTACAGAATTGATGATAGCACAACATGGCGACGGGTGTCTCGTATTGACGGATCGTATTTATAATGATTATTGTTATGTTTGGATTGCGTGACGCTTTCATTTCGGGTCGAAATCGAATTTTGCGAATTTTTTCTTTGTTTTCTGTTGTCAAAGGTGTCACCTAAATAAATCCTTAAACAATAGTGCAATTATTTTCAGATAGTTAATAAAATTTAGTAGGTAATAAAATAATACCTAAAATTGAACCTTTTGTATTTAAATATTTCTTAGGTTATCCGTTTGTGTCTTTTATATTTATCTTTGATATAAAGGAAATCTATTATTAGCCATACAATACTGGAATACACTTACTATAAGTATCGCTGTTCGTTGTTTAAATAAAATATGTGAAAATTAGCATGAGGTCACTATATAATTTTTCAATAAACTGTACGAATCTGTATGAAATAAGTCAAGCGCAACGATACTGTACCGTAAAATCAGTTATTGAAAGAAGAAAGAAAACCTGTTTATTTGCCACGAAAAAACCATTGGGCTAAGCGAAGGCTTACTAACTCCCTGCTACAGTTATTTTTTCACTGTAAAGAAAAGAAATAAGAAGTTGAGAAAAATACCTATAAATAACTAGCTGTTGCCGACGATTTCGTCTGCGATCCAGGACCAAAATTAGCCTATGTCCTTACTTAGGTCATAGTTTATCTGTGTGTCTAATTTCATACAAATAAATTTATAATTAGGATATCTGTATCTATACAGGGTAAATTTTTAACCAGTGCGCAAACTGTGACCACGAATTCAGCATATCATTCTAGACGTAGACTAGCGTAGAAATTTTCATAGAAAAAATCTGCTGTTCCATATGAAACAGCTGATTTTTTTTTTTTGTATAACCGATGAAAAATTTCTACGCTAGGTCTATAATGATATGCTGAATTATTCATGGTTAGAGTTTGCGCACTGGTTACAAATATATCCTGCATGTTATGTAAATTCTAACGTACACTTGTGGACTAAAATATTAACCAGGTACATCACGAATCGGTACCTAATTCGCCATTAAACCTACAGTCATCGTTACATTGGCTACCTCCCTAAAGCCGCCCTATTTCTACCACCTGTGCCCTAATTCGTAACAAAAAAATCCATAAACATTAAGAAACTTCCCTCCTCTCGCTACTTTATGCCGTCTCGCATGATTCAGTGAGTTATGCCCTCATCAATTCTACGTTTACCTTCGGCAATCAATATTGATGCTCGGGGCAATCTTTTATAAAGCAATTATGGGATACTTATAGGATAATTACCCGTTTTCGTGTTCTGTTTTCGTGTGAAGAGATACGAATATCCGTTACGCCTTCATTCCCTAGAGAGTTATACTCTCCTTTTGATGTAAATAATATTCGTGTGATGTATTAAAACTCTAACTTTTCTTCTGTTCTTTCTGGGAGATATTTTTTGTAGTTAATATTCGCACATTGCTGGACATTCGGTTATACTGGAAGCCGCCAACCCTAACATAGTTGGCACAAGGTAGTTCACGATGACTCGCACTTTGCTGATACACAGTCAGGGAGATAAATTGTTAAGCAAATTTACACCTTACGTCAATTTACCATGTTACAGCCATTTCATAGAACTGTCAAAGAATTATAGTTGAGTTTTGAATAAAAAGACACTTGAAATTAGTAGTCAATTTGCAGTAACAAAAAAAAATGTCTGAAGTATTGGTAAAACTAAATTAAAAAAAAAACAAATTCAAATTGTTTTATTTATAGAACACAGGTAAAACACAGATGTCGATATTGTTAATAAGAATGAACGCTATTTGTATTGATTATATTTTAATTAATTAGTAATAAATAGGACAAAACATTCACTAAACATCATTACAAAATAAATAAATAAAACGAAATTATAACATTAAAATTAATGAAACAAATGTCAATAGATTACAATTCGTCGTTGGTCGTCAAGGTACTCATTAATTGTGTAATAGGCTTTTATGTTTAATAAATTAAGGACAGCCTTTTTGAAATTGTGTATGTCAAGATCTTTAAATTATTGTAGTTTTCTCGTCAGTAAGTATCTACTAAAAGTCTAGCATATTTTTTTTTTTTTTTTTTTTTTTTAATTTTGGCTTCACACGGTTTGTGCATTTAGCCAGTGTCAAGTAATTTTTCTTTTAGATCAAGTAAATGGCCCGATATCGGGCACGAAGTTACAAAACAGTCATAGTCGTCTTTAGTCAGTCAAGTCAGAGTTATTGTAAAGCGGTAGTAACTTTACAACAACCTAATAGGAGTTTTTGGGGGGAACACGAAAAGTCCACGTTAGTCACTTATTTTCACCTTCACTACACTTGTGCACTCACACGTAACTAAATTGAATAATTCACTATCAAGATTATACAATTTAATTCGCTATTTCACTAAATTCCATGAAAATGAAAATTCGTGCGACATGTTCCAACGCGATCCCGCCAAAAACTCGTCTAGCATAATTGTCTATAATGTTCTCACTGCTATTGTACTCAGGGCTTTTCTCTGTGGGAGGGAGTAGGCCATAATCCACCACGCTGGCCCAGTGCGGATTGGCGGATATCACATGTCTTCGAATTTTTGCTTCTAGGATATGCTGGTTTCCTCAAGATGTTTTCCTTCACCGTTTTGAGAGCAGTGGTAATTAAATAATTTACACAAAGTAAAGTGTTTGCTTCGCTTCGAAACCACGACAATTCGTACTGCAGGCCTATGCATGTTTGTATTCCAGTCTTCCTAATTTGTCCTTTTCTTTTGTTGCAGGTGGATTTCTAATGAAATATTAATCGTCCCATGCGATAAGTATGCACCGTGATATTTTTAATTATTTTACTTAACTGTATTTAATGTCAGTTTTATACTTACTAATAAATAGTTTAGTGTAGTTACAAAAATGTAATGTCTATAACGTTACTAAAATCTTTTAAGTAATATTTATATTCGTATGAAAATTTCGAACAATAAGTTTTACGACAATTTCTCGGAAATACTCTGAATTGAATAATTGGAAAGATGAGTTCAGGTGAGTGTTTTAAAAATGATAAAGGAGTGTTTCTCTCTACTGCAGTTCTACTAAATTTTAGTCTTCCTTTTTTAAGTCTGTGATTTCGTTGGGCCTCTTAATTGTAGGTACTGTAAAGGTTGTCTGCGAAAGTCGACCTTATGTAGGGCAATAAAGTTGAAATCGAACAGTCAAGCAGATTAAGAGTGAGTTTTGAAATTTAATTATTAGGTTTTTCTTTGGAAAAAACTAGTGAAAATTGTGATAGCGCCCTTAAGCACTAAAGCTTGCAATAAACGCAATAATTTTAATGTTCTTTTAATTGGATCATCCTGCTACTCTGAGAGGCCTCGTAAAGCCCCCCAAAGTACCTATCAACCTATAAATACAATAGAAGGCATTGCTTAAATAAGTACTCTAAAAATAATTTAACAACAATAATTTCAAAAATCAATCTTATCACTCAGAAAATAAAGCCTAATTTTGCACAATTCTTTTCACCGGTTGTATATTAAAAGTGCTGCATATTACACCTAATGGGTCCTCATTATGGCCAAATTAGTTTTATGACTGCTGTAAACACTATCGAGATAATACTGGCTGTAATCCACGCGGCGGCCATTTAAACTCACCATAAACAGACAGTCACGAGCATAAATACATAAGCACATAATGGAAAATAACAAACGCGATTTTCTCGAAGAAAATCGATTCAACCATTATTATAGTTTTCGATAACTTGCACAACTCTCTATATTTTATTTCATGTTTAATAATAGATTTTTTGGGAATTTAAACGATTAAGAAAAATCATAATTATTTTATATCGTCCACCACCTGACTTCACTCACTGCTAGGGATAAGGCCTCTCTGTTTTTGAACCAGTCCCCATGCTCCTGTATCAGATTCATTCAGTTTGATAAAAGACATTACTTGCATTCGATACCTACAAAGAGAAAATCGCTTGAGTCTCGCTAACTGTATACATATTTTTGGCTTTGACTGTACAAGTCAAATGCACTGATACTGTTAATGATCAAATTGGCAGTACAACTGCTTGCCAGGATTGCAGTTGGCAATTTTAGACGGTATGTTTAAAATATGAACCGGATATTTAGTTGAAACTTTTGACTAGAGAATTGATATAGGTTATGGAATATGATTGTGTCTCAATGTTGCATAGTGCTCTGTCAGATTTACAAACCAACTTCGTGATTATGGAAACAATTAGGTACCGTGACCACTGTAGATTGAACGAGATAATCTTTGTTGAACTCACAAAATAATTTATATTTTATTAAGTATATACAAAAATAGAACGATGACCAAGACAAATTTTAGTAGCAGTTAGGGTACATAGTAGGACGACGCTTTGTATTACTCGTATGTATTCTAACAGAAGACCACCGTTCACCATCCAACCACCGTCGATGTCGATGCTAGGATGGCAGGGACATCGATGCGCAACCTGTTAATAAGTAAGCCTCGAAACCCTAATTTAATACTCCCTCAGATATCACAATACTCTTTTATTCCTTCGTTTATTTTTAAGGTTTCTTTTCCAGCCCACTTTAATTATTGCAACACATTTTGGGTTTCTTTAATTACATTTTCATTAAGAAAAAAAGACAGGATAAATCTTCGTTTGGAGGCGAACATTCGGATAGACGGGCAAAAGGAGCATTACTAATAAAATTTTAGGAGGCTTTAAATGCACCCCCTCGATTATGACCACAGGGTCCACAGGGTGTAACTCACGATGGGAGGGCTCACTAAGGGAGGATGCATAATTTGGTATAGTTAATTTGATTTAGATAAGCGTGTGAACAATACATGTAAAAATATTAGTTTTAGTACTTGGTAATTCCCGCCAGTCGCTGCATACTGCCAGCCATTGTTCGTCGTCGAACGTATTTGAAAAATTCTTGCCATTCGGTTTTTGAACATTATTGTTTTATTTAATTTAAGAGTATTTTTTCTATAGCTAGGACTCGATACTAATGATAATCGTAACATATTATTCGCCATTTCTAGGACGCTTTTAATGCACCGCGTCGATTATTACCATAGGGTGTAGCATTCTGTCAGCACCCTACGAATTAGGGAACGGTGGGTGTATAAATATGTGATAGTTTATATGATTCGATTATACCTTGACAGCAATATAAGGATGAATACATTATCTAATTTTGTACGACTACAAGTATATAAGTCCTGATAGCACCCATCCATCCACGGAACAACCGCGGCAAGCGCAACTTAACTTAATCGATAGAACCGACACGGTTGTTATTACTTAAGGTGAATCTAGTCGACATTTTTTCCATACAAACTTTGGGAGTATATTACTCCACTGTTCGACGATGTAAATCAAAAATTAAACCTGGTTACGGTGTAATGTGTAGCTCGCTTTCCGGTAAGGACCAAGCCCGGGTCGACGGCGCGTTGTGTTCCACGCGCGCCTCAAAGAGATGTCCGCAGCAACTGATGGGGCCTGCAAGGGCCGATGCCTGCCAGGGGTGTGGGTTGTTCGAAAGAGATACCGCGGCCCCTGGCACACAGGCAACTGAGGGAACACGGGTGGGTTTTAGTCAGTAAAAGTCTGACACGCCCTCCCCGCTCCACCCGAGCGGGAGAAGTTATTTGATGATTTCCCACCCAAAAAAAAACATGGTTACGGTTTTTCTTATTATTAGTACTGTCTGTGAGGAAACAGAATACTAAAATAAAAAGCCACTAAAAAGTTTGGAGCCAAAAAAGATTCGTTTTCTTGCTAATTTAACCTAACTTTGGGCGTGTTTAAGTAATAAAAGACGTATAAAATCTGCAAAACCAAGTCAGTACCAACAAATCTCAAATATCGAAAAGTTCAATAAACTTTATTGGTTATTCATTTATGTAATGATTTTTCATAAAACCCGATCTTCTGAAGCAATTTCTTAATTTGTTACTTGCCTGTTTTAATATAAATGATCCTGCATCTCACTCAATAACCTCCTGCTGCTCATCACTGATACTACCTCTGTCGGGCACGATGCCTTGTGAGACAGCGTGCTTTTTAGCCAGGCCCACCAGTGAGTTCGAGCCCGCGACTAGATTCCCCTTAAGCAAGCCCATTATACACTTACTCGTAAGTCATTACATACTTTATTGATTTATATAATGGTGGGCGGACAAACGAAACTTTTGTATAATGGATTGACAACTTTCATGCCTCTTTTTTATCGCATGCCTTAGTAAACTAAACCTATATACGCCTTGAAGCAAAAATGTTCAACTGTAAAAGACTCGAAAAAAGAAACTTGACTATAGTTTTTCTACATACGTACCCCAAACCCGATAAACGCGTTCACACTTCACAGTACGGCCTCAACTCAGAACACAGTACAACCTCACCTTCACCGCTCCCCACAGACATTCACCCCGGTTCCAAGCTCCCCGGCTGGTGTTACATTTCGCTAGGGTCCGAAAACCAACAAATTATTCCCCGCGGGCACAGCCGAACGTAATTACAGTAATTCGTTGGCGCAGTTTACTGTGCACGGGATTAGCAGATGGGGTAGGGTTACCTTGATTTAATCTAAAGGAGTGTGTGCTTGGTTGGAGTCGATTTTGTTACGTATTTGGTGATTCCCGATAGATTGGTGTTGGTGAATGTTTTGAAGAGGTTTTTCTGGTGAACGTTGTACATGACTGTGTTGATTTACTTGAGGTATGTTGGGTTCTTGTAAATTCTTTCTTTTAGGTTTTCATGGCCCCGTAACTTAGCAGTATCAAAGGAAAAAGTGACCTTCAGGATGCTATCTATCTCCTTACCAAATTTTATCGTAAAACAGTGGGCCTACCCACGACCTGCGACTTGTCGGGGTCAGTCCCATTAGGCCACCACTACCTTGTGCACGCCATCCTTTTGTAAACACAGAACTGGCTATAGTTTGTCACCTACTTTGCAACACAGAAAAATGATGACACCATCACATCTTGATACTTCAATTCAATTAGCTATAACATCTAAACAAACACTTTACACCACCATACTGTTTATTGCATCATATTTTATAATCACATCGTAAAAAATCCCTCTCTCTCCCGCTTCCAAGCGGCCCTTAATCTTTGTCTTTAGAGAATTAACATTAATATCTTGTTAAATAGCTGTGAAATATTAATAAGATTATACGTTACCGTGGTCACTGAGTTGAGATCGCTTTAAAAGGACCATCAAATTGGGAACTTAAGGTGAACCTAGTCCACATTTTCCCCATACAAACTTCGGGAGTGTATTACTCCACTGTTGGACAATGTACATCAAAAATTAAACATGGTATGGTTTTGTCTCATTATTAATATTGTCTGTACGGAAACAGAATACTAAAATAAAAAGCCATTCAAAAGTTAGGAGCCAACAAAGATTCGTTTTTCTTGCGAATTTAACCTAACTTTGGGCGTGTTTTAGTAATAAAAGAAGTGTAAAATCTGAAAAACTAAATCGGTACCGACAAAGCTCAAATATCGAAAAGTTCAATAAACGTTATTGCTTATTGATTTTTGCAGTGGTTTTTTCATAAAACCCAATCTTCCGAAGGGCCGTTCTTAATTTTTTACGCGCTTGTTGTACTATAAATGATCCTGCATCTCACACAATAATGTTGTGCGTGTAGACTAGCGTTTAACTGCTCATCCCTGATACTACCTTTGTCGGACTCGATGCCTGGTGAGACAGCGTGCTTTTTAGCCAGGCCCATCAGTGAGTTCGAGCCCGCGACTAGGTTCCCCTTAAAATGATACTGCAGATAAATGTTTTTTTTTTCACATTATAAACAACGAACCTAATTATGTGGCTTTGTTCTTCCTTTTAATTTAATAAACATAAACAAATTCATCACGCTTCTTCCATTGCTTTTAGCATTACCCTCTCAAACTGGACAATGTCGTATACATTGCCCAGTTCCCACATCTACGATCTTAGATGATATGAAAACCTTAGAAAATTGCACAAGTAGGTAATTCAGCTCAAAACGATTAAGTTAACTTAAACTACATTATTAACCCGAGCAATAAAGACGCAACAAAATTACATAACAGCTTATAAAACTGCACTATGAACTTTATTTCATAAGTTCATGCACTCAAGTAAATGACACACTTAATTTTTCCTCCCATTTCCTGGGAACGTAGAAATTTCTTATTTTAATATCAGCTATTAGTACCTTATGAACATCTCGACGAAGCCTCAAAAATGCTCAGTATTATATAGTAATGCAGCTGAGGTTAGGTCCTCAGTGGTAGCAAGAGGGGAGTAATTTCCTTCGCTTGCAGTCGACTTTATTATAAGGTGCTTCACACGAGGTTGTATGTCGCTGCGTTGACGATGGTGGTAATAATGTAGGAAAGGTTATGAAATGAGAATATCGAATTATGCTTTTAAAATGTATGGGTAAGTATTTGGAATATTTACTTTTTAGGAAGCACATAGTTTTAAGGCAGCTCAAATTAAACAAAGTCGAAAGCTTTTTAATAAATAATAGGTATCTAAAATAAAGTATCTGAGGATGAAGAGAAGAGATGACAAGAAGAGGTGGCGAGGCGACCTAGACGCGTATTGCAAAAGAATGAAGGTGACGATTTGCAGTAGGCCTTTGCTCAGAAGTGGGACAGTGTAGCCTAAATAAAAAAAGTAATAACTTACAGTCTATACTTAATTTTAGATATCAGTTAGTTCATGTTTGTGCAATTGTGTTTATAAACACGAATGTGTTCATGATAAAATCGATCTTCATTCCTAAATATATTTGAAATAAAACAACTTTCCATACATACGTACAATGCATAAACCCACGCCTTTTTCTCATGGGTGTGGGCGGAAACTACAGAATGCCAACAAATTTCTAGACTAATATTATAATGCTTACAAATCGCAGCGACTCACGCGTGTACAACACACCTTACATCAGGCGCTGTGAAATTTCATCTGGCACTGGCGGCTGTATTATTAAAGAGCAAACTAGAGCGCGTAGCATCACCCTGTGTAATACTAGAGCACATTGTCGTCGGCCCGGCCTTTCTCATATTTCTTACATCATTAAGTCAACTCGTATTGTCGTACTGTCGCAGCGACAGCGAAGATGTTACAAGTATGTTTTAGCCTTTTTGTTGGGAAATTTTGAGGTAAAAGAGTAGTTGATTAAATAATGTACGTTCTCTTTATTTAAAGTGCTTGTTGATATATTATGCACTAGGTTTTGCCTTTTGGAGGTCGAAAATGAACGCATTGGAACGTAGTAGTTAGTTCATTAATATATTGGCACTGTCAAGGATTCAAAATCAAAATCAAAATCAAAATATTTTATTTCATATAAACCTGCAAGGGCACTTATGAAACGTCAGAAGCTAGGTGCACGGTTCCAATTTGTCGCTTCCTATGGAGAAGAGCCGGCAAGAAACTCCACGGTTACTCTTATAAAAATAATTGGATTCTATAATGTTTTCAAATTACAGTGATATTAGGTATGGGAGGACAGTGCAGGCCTGACAATAAGTACCAGGTACATAGAGGAATGAAAATAAAGAATAGAAACTGTAGGCCTACAATGTTCTCTCATTCACAATATGTAAAAGAATCTACATAAGTAAAATCAACCTCGATTCAAAATATTGTGAACGTTGTATAGCTCAATAAATTCTATAGAACCTATAGATCAAAAATATGTCCTCATGTGAACCGTACAATTGATGGAAGGGTACAATGATATATATGCTGTGCATTAGGCAATAATATGTAAAATTATGAGAAAAAGCAGTCGCATATTAATGAATTTAAATCTTGACCACAATTTAAGGAGAATCTAGTCGTGAGATCGAACTCACTGATGGGCCTGGCTAAAAAGCATGCTGTCTCAGTAGGCATCGTGTCCGACACGAGGTAGTATCAGTGATGAGCAGTTAGACGCTAGTTTACATGCACAACATTATTGTGTGAGAACCAGGATCATTTAGTACAACAGCCGCGTAAAAAATTAAGAACAGTCCTTCAGAAGATCGAGTTTTATGAAAAAACCACTGCATAAATCAATGACCAATAAAGTTTACTGAACTTTTCGATATTTGAGCTTTGTTGGTACCAACTTGGTTTTTCGGATTTAACACTCCTTTTATTACTTAAACACGCCCAAAGTTAGGTTAAATTAGCAAGAAAAACGAATCTTTGTTGGCTCCTAACTTTTTAATGGGTTTTTATTTTACTATTCTGTTTCCGTACAGACAATATTAATAATGAGACAAAACCAATAATTTTTGACGTACATTGTCGAACAGTGGAGTAATACACTCCCGAAGTTTGTATGGGAAAAATGTGGACTAGGTTCACCTTAATGATGCTTATAGTTGTCACAATATTATGAACATTTTTGACGTTCATATATTTTTTAAGCCTGAAAGGGCGAACATATTAATGAACTCGACTGTAGGTACTATTTCAGGTTACAAAATATCTGTGTGCCAAATTTCATCCAAACCCGTTCAGCCGTTTTTGCGTGTTTGAGTAACTAACATCCAAACATCTAAATATCCAAACATCGAAACTTACAAACTATCACATTTATAATATTACTAGCTGATGATCGCGACTTCGTCTGCGCAAGATTAGTACTTCGAATAGCTTATTTTCTTCTCCAATCAATCATATACCTATCGTTAGAAATAAATTTTAAATTTTTATTGTATTTATGGTTCACTATATGGCTTACACATAAAAGATAGATATATGCTGTCGCAGGCTTTTTTGTAGGACTATTTAAGATAAACATTTCCATTATACATCGTAAAACTCTAATGGTTTTTGCACCGCAAGCCAGAATACTCGTAGCTCGCAGATGGCAGAATTTTTTCCTACTTACTTGACACTTATCGTTATATTTTGGACAATTCACACAATGTCTATATAAATTATAACCTATGTGTTATTCTGATGTATAAGCTATATTATTGTAAAGTTTCATTAAAATTCATTCAGTGGTTTTTAACAAACATCCATACATCCATACTCACAAACATTCACATTTATAATATTAATAGGATTATATCTAATGATTTATAGCAGGATAATCAGCATATAATTTTTCCAGTGCTGGGAGACAGGCTTCCTCTCTGTTAGAAGGATTGGGCCGTTATCCACCACGTGGGCGCTGTGCCAGTTGGTGAATGTCACATGTCTTCCAATTATTAATTTTAGGATATGCCGGTTTACTCAAGATGTTTTCCGTCATCTTTTTGGGAGCAGTGGTGATACAGATCAATACACAAAGATAAGAGCAGTGGTACTAAAGATCAATACACTAAGTTATGTGCCTGCCAGGGTACGAACTAACGATCTACGAGTACAACTCGTAAATCGACGACGACACAAAAAATAAATTAAAGATACTGCTAGAAGGGAAAGCATACTACAGTATTCTAGAATTTCTTAATGACAACATCTAATACTGTGTAGTAACCAATATTATCAATACATCTTTGACATAATCCGTACATACAGCAACATATTATTGCTATGATCATAATTTTAATTGACTGACTACCTGATTAATTGTTACGTAATTATGATGACGAAATTTAAATATTTGTACGCCACTAAGGCCAAACATGACTGATCTAAACTATAATGTAATTTAATAACTTGCATGCTCTGTATGTGTACTCATGTTTCCACAAATAAAGAATCTTGAATCTTGAATCTTGAATCTTGAATCTTTACACCACTGGGCTACCACCGTTCTCAATGATGATGAACTATATTTTTTTTTTAAATTTCATAAAAAGTTATTTTGTTCGTGGTTTCGGATCAAAATGGCTACCCATTTTCATGATCAAACTAGAATAACGCCAATTTTTTCAACTCATCCAAATACATACCTGTATTATGTAGTCACAAGCAGTATTTGTTTTAAATGTATATTTTTTAATTCCTGAATAGGCCTTCTTAACTTCGATCACGCTTAATGGAAAGCGATGGATGAGATCTATCATGGAACGAGCGTGCTTAGAAGATGCCTATTCACTCTTGCTTTGGTCTTGGTTTAAATGTGGAAGGGAACACAGACGGTTAATAATTTAACTCAAACTCTACCGCTATCAATGACACCCGTCCTCAAGGCTTAACATAACAACTGAAGACTCTTTAATACACCGGAGACTCCCAATAGTGACTCCCAATAGTGACGTCCAGTAGTAATAAACCACAGAACACCACCAGCTACGATCCCTACATACTCCCTTTGCCTCGCCTACGCTCATACATCCGCGCACGCCCATTGCGAGAACTACACACCTGTCCTGTCAGAAGAACATCACCGAGGACGTCGTAAATACCTTTTGTCAATCAACCATGACATTTTTTGTCACTAAAACTTTTTTAAACCGCACCGTTACCTTATCACATCATACTACAGCCTATCAGTCATAGTAATGTCATATTTATATGAAAACAAAATTAAAAGAAAAAAATTGTCTACGTGAATGGCGTAAAAGACAGCTAAAAGATGGAGCCAGGAACACAGCAGCAAAGTTCTCCGGTGTTCTTCTAACAAAAATAAATTATCATCGATTTATCTGCCAAATAATAATGTTGATTATGGGAAAATTCACCCTTGATAGTTGTTATGTATCTGGCTGATAATGTCTGAATAAACAGCCATTTAAATATTCTAATCAAGTTACTTCTAGACGCCTTAATTAGCCCTAAACATTAAAATCAGGTCAATGAAAGAATCTACTTAACCCGTTCCCAATAGGTACCAACTCTAGCATTACTTATTCAACGAACTTACATATAAACCATTCATTCACTCACTCACTCGCTCACGATTCATTCGATTCCCTTTTGCCCCAAACCGCATACGTCTTAGATCGACGCGTTTAAATTACTCCTTTCAACCCTTTGCCACCTTCGTCGATACCTGAGCTTTTGAATACAGGGGGCTTATGGGACTTTGTCACTCTTTTCGTTTTCCTTTTGTTTGAAGAAAGGTTTCGGTATAATAAGGAACTGTTCATAATCGGAATTTTGAACTGTCCATAAATATGTTAGATCAAAAGAAGAGTGCATTAGTAACAAAATGAAAAGTGAAAATTGTTAGCAAAAGCTTTCGAGTAAAACATTGCTTAAAAAAAATTGCCTCGCCTTAATAATCTGAATAAAATGTAGTGATTTATTTTATCAAAAGAAGGAATTCTAATCCGCCCTTAATCTGATCTCAAAAAACTGATATTAATGTTTGTATTCCCAAATTTCTGAACCAAAAATCCAATAGTACCTGTGGTAAAGCAATTTCCAAAATAAATGGCGAAGTAACACAAAACTAACATCATTAAATCACTCGAGTACATAAAGCGACCCATTCACGCCATAAAGTGTCCCCGCAAAACCACAAATATATCGTGCATAGGTGAGTTTAAATTGTTACCTTTTCTAGTCGTCGTCGGTCCTTTACTACAAAATATAAATAAGCAGAAGTTTGACTTCAAACACGCGATAAGGAAGTCACATAAAGAAAGTCTCTGAATAATAGGGCAAGATAGAAAAGACGAATCTTGAAATTGATATGACAATGTTGGCACGTGTTACCTTTTTCCTTATGTGGTTTTGGTCTTTCGAATTGAAAGAAAATTTAATAAGACCAAAGCAAGATTATTTTTACAGATACTGGCTTTGAAAAAAACATATTTTTTTGGTAACAGGAAATTCTACGATGAATAAATATTTATTTTTGCGTCTAACCCCAAAATATGAATCGTATTTTAGCCAAATTACCTTTAACTAATCTTAAGACCACAAAATGTACCCTATTCTGACAAACAAATGAATATAACTATAAACGTGAATCAGTCGCGTTTCTGTTTCGTTTTGCCACCTCTGACACACAATGACGCAGTGACTTGACTTGATTGTTATGAAAACACTATTTAACAATATCAGAAGGTCAATTCTCGTAATTAAAAACGTTCAAAATCTAGTCGCAGTCTCACCTCAGCGAAAATCAAATGTCAAAAACTTGTCAAAAATGTATGAAAACTAGGTATGTTTGACAGATTGAGACGGAGATCAGACTGTGAACGTTCTTAAAATTACGAGAATTGCCCCACTGAGCTCACTCTTTTCACACCCCGACCCTTGCTTGACGAAGTGGCTGAGCCTGTAGTTTTAAATTCCCCAGATAATAATAATTATCCAGTTCTGATCCAGCCTACCCATCTTGCTGTCCTCCCCCAGCGACGCCCTTATACGAAGTTCGTACCCCCTTAGCGTGCAAGTCACTTAGTATTTTAAGAAATTCGTCCCTGGCTGGAGGCTTTGAGTTAATTTAAGGCCGCCACAGGATAGCCCGCTTATGTAGCCACGATCTCTCAAGGTCAACTACGAGACTTCTCAGTATGGACACTCTCTGGTAGGACTAAGTACGGTGAGGATGAATCTAGCGATATAACTCTTTGCGATTGCTTTCTATATTTTATGGTCGGGTCCTGCATCTGTGGGTCTTCTGTAGTGACCCATGGTACCGTGCCCCGTAACTCAATACCTGCCGTATCTAAGGAAGAATGCTTTTCGGTGAGTCCTGTGTGTCCCGAAACAATATTTCTAAATAAAATACTTCCATGAGGGACTTGAAATGCTATGTGGTGCACGTAATAAGCGATGAGCGTTATTTTCTCCAAAAATGTATTAAACGCATACACTTAATTTGGCCAACTAATTTAGGTTTAGAAAAAGTGTACCAGCTCAGTTCGTTTATCCAATAAATCTTGTTGTGTTTTGACGTAGGCACGTATGTTTTCAATGAATATCGCTGAAAAAGAATGGTTTAGTTAGATGCATAACTAATACTCTGCTTAATGAAACTTGAAATAGAACTACTATATTAATGGAACAACAAATTCTTGCTCCCGCTACATCCTATGACATACAAACCCTAAAACTCGCGGATAAAAACGCTCCACCGCTCTCCGTATCGGCCGCATTATATTTAAGTGCGTAGTTTGTGAGAAAAACAGCGTATTGTTGTTGGAATTGAAAATAAACTCGCACCAACCCCCCATTTTGGGGATGTATAGCTCACCCCTGTATAATATTCGGCTTGAGGCCACAAAGTGTGAAATTACAGAAGGCCAATAATCCAGAATGGTAAGCTTGCACAATAGGCTCCGCCACAGATTCAACGGAAGACAGAAAATGGCCTTGAATAGCCTTTCGGTCAAGGTCTATTCAAATGAATCAAAAAGTCTTATCCAAAAACATTAAAGTCTTACATTTAACAGTAATCCATATTGCTTTAAGTTTAAAACAAAAACTACGCGTCTTCTACTAAGTGAGAATTATCATTTAAAAAAAATTAACGATTTACTATCAGCCTGTGTTGCCCCACTGCCGGGCACAAGCAAACCCCTTTCCACTTTTCCCGGTCTACTGGAATTGTGAAAAAAAACAATAAAACTTTTTTTTAAAGCTCACTACTAAGTTTACTAACTAGTAGTGAGCACCATGCCAGAATCTTTTACATCACAAAACTTCTCTGAAAAGAATTTACACTGCTGATAAGAAATCTCCAGTCACCACCACAATTGCACAAAATTAACCCTCGTTCCCTGCTTATTTATCTTGCGGTAGTGTGGATGTTTTGCACCGTACCGATGTGTTTTACCCGCGTCTCGTATATCCCAATTATTTTCGTCCATTGTTTGTTATTATTGGAGGCCTGATTGAGACCAAATTATTCGCATACCCTTGTTGTATTAACCTTACTAATATTGATATTGTGGTAACCGTAATTTGGTAGTTAATCAGTAACATAAAATTGTTATATTCATCGCTTTTGAGTTTTTATTACAAACATTATGTATTAAAATTAAGTAAATTTTTTTTATTATTATGACTGCTACACAGTCTAAATTAATCAGAAGTAAACTGCACCTGACCTTACTAATATTGATATTGTGGTAACCGTAATTTGGTAGTTAATCAGTAACATAAAATTGTTATATTCATCGCTTTTGAGTTTTTATTACAAACATTATGTATTAAAATTAAGTAAACATTTTTTTATTATTATGACTGCTACACAGTCTAAATTAATCAGAAGTAAACTGCACCTGGATACTTAAAACTTCATATGAGTATTATTACAATTTATAATGACATTTTATGTTTTGCTCCAGAAACAATACAAATCTAAAAAAAATCCCCATACAAAAATAACACAATGAACAAGTGCCATCAATAAAAATTAACGAACACACTTAATAAATTCTTCAAACCTTGTTTATCAGATGAATCACTTGCGATGTGCTTATTTAAAACAATCGAATCGATTCGATGCGTACAATCGATAACAATCGAATCATTTCGATCCGATACTGTGTACCTACCGAATGAAATCGCTCGCATTACCTTCGACGCCCGTTCTGTACCACGTAAGAGGGTTACCATGTATGAGGGTAGTTTCGGACATTCAATTTGGTCTGGTAGGTATAAGTTAAATACTTTATAACATAGAGGTGTGAAAGCATTATATGGTAGATATTTTTTTCCAATTGTGAAACATTTTTAGTGCTAGAAACATTTTTTTTCTTATTATTTGAACTTGGTTAGATAGAATGCTTGTTTTTTTCTAAAAGATTTGTGACCATAATTAAACTTTTTCTTATCCTATCGAAAAAACCTAGAAATCAAACAAACTTTTTTTTTAATGAAGAACAGATTTCAAGAATGATTCCTTGGCTTAAAATATTTTTTTCTAATTTAATAAATTTGAACTTTATTTACCACTTACTACTTTACAATACCTTACAATAAACCTAGAACACGTGTGTTTTATCTCTTAAATATTTGTCACCATAATTAAACTTTTTCTTAGCTTATATAAAAATGCCGGCCAAGTACGAGTAGGACTCTAGCACCGAGGGTTCCGTACAAACCTGTAGGTATATAAGTAAAAGTTATGAATTTCAATTGATTGACCTCTACGCGTTCAGGAGGAAAGGGGTAGTAAGTTTTAAATTATCAAAAATATATTTATTATACGATTTAATTTAAAATTTATGCTTCTGTGCTTAAGTCGTCGCTTCGTACCAAATTTCAAGATTCTGAGTTGACGGGAAGTACCCTGTAGGTTTTGATTCCCTTGCGAGTGTCGAAAATTTGCGGATTAAACGGCTGTATCTTTTGATTGCGTTGGCTTAGAAGTTTGAATTTTTCACAGCTCCAAGAACCAATAAACTTGAGTATTTGATATGTATTATGTTTTATACAATAATAATATGTATTATGAGTAATTTCAGCTTGATACCGCCACACGTGAGAAAAAGGGTCTTGACAGACAGACAGACGGACAACAAAGTGATCCTATAAGTATTCCGTTTTTTCCTTTTGAGGTACGGAACCCTAAAAACCCAGCAATCACGGTTTATTTAATGACGAACAGAATTTAAAGATGATACCTTAAAAGCATTTTTAAAAGCTTTAATCCCTCCGTTTTTACTAAAAATTTTCACTATTAGCCAACCTCTTATCCCTGTTTAATTTTATATCAGAACTCATTTCTCGTATCTCTCATTCGATTACATTGCCGTCTCAATCCCCCACTTACATATCATTTAATCTGACCACTTATAAGACTTCCCGTTTAAACCGGTGGCGTATCCACCCTAAGCCATCGATGGTAGAGAGTGGCTGCTCACTCAATCTGTCAATTAGCGTGCGTTACTTGGACTGTTACAGGCTACGCTTTTATTCGCTTTCACAAAACACAGGTGAAGAGAAGGTATAGTCTATTATGGTATACATAGACAAGCAATTTTTTTATGATGGAACGTGGCCACAAACTATATTTCCTATTTGTTTTTACTGACTTTTGAGCAAAGCGTTAAGCAATTTTACAAGTTTTGCTCACATATCAAAAATACTACAGATACAGCAGACTGTAGGATCTATTTACGTCTGGGCTTTTGTTAGCCCGTCGAATCGTTCACTTGAAAACAGCTCTGGAAAAACGGATGTTATTAAAAACAGCAAAGAAAAGACTCTTTTGACTGCAAACCAGGTATTTTTCTCCTTTTCCCCGTTACTCCCGCTTACTTTTTTAATGCTTTGCCTTAAAAGATAAAAATTCATCTGTTATTTATTTTATTACGAGTCCCATAGATAAAGGACTTCAGTTTTTTTCCAAGTTCTTTAGTCTTTCCATAAAAACATCATTCGAAATTTTAGTTACAATTTGAAACAATCTAATCGGCTCAGCCGTTCTCAAGTGATGCGCTTACCAACGAACAGTATTACATTTTTAGTTAGATAATAGCGATGATCGCCAACAGACAGACTGGATTGTTATATCCGGCAATATTGCAGCAGACATAATTATTGTTACTTTGGGAGTGTTCGTTTTTGTCTGTGCTTGTTATGCTGTCTGTATCCTTTTAATATCTGTGTATATGAGTCATTATGTTACTGGATTTTTTTTTATAGCAGCTACTTGTGCGACAGTTATTCTTAACTTCTCGATGTGTGACACCTTTTTTTTTAAAGGGTGGGAAATCATCAAATAACTTCTCCGGCTCTGGGCGGAGCGGCAACTTCAGAATTTTGCTGACTAAAACCCACCCGGATTCCTTCAGTTGCCTGTGTGCCAGGGGCTACGGTATCTCTTTCGAATAACCCGCACCACTAGCAGGACAACTCGCACCCCTGGCAGGATGTGTGATACCTTACCTTTACATAGTCTTTGTTAAGAGCAAACCCTCTGTGCTTCCTTACTCATACTGTGAACAACCACGGGCTTCCAACAGTTCACCTATTGTGGTAACATCGTAGGCCAACACATACTGCTTGGCAGGTTTGGGTATTGGCAAACGTCTGGGAGTAAAATGAAATAGAATGTGGTTAAAAATATTATATGTATACTTCAATATAGAGTAGTTTTATCGACAATTTATAAATTTATGAACAAAAATTTGCGACAATTTTTTAAATTAAGCACGTTTTACTTCTACTATTTCAAAACTAATTATGTTTGTTTTGACATCCGTTGAACAATATCAACATACTTTTTTTTCACATGTAAATTTTCAAATTATTCCAATATTATACTTTAAACCAGCATTTAGTATAACTCATATTCTCATAATATTTAGTATGACTTATATTAATTCATATCACACACTCATGAATCAAATTACACTTATAGAACCACTTCACGCAAAAACTACAACTCAAATCTAACGCTTAGTTTATTTTGGCTTCGTGAAACCTCGGAACTCATCGGAACTCGTCGGGTCCCGGTTCGCTCGCCCCAAGGCATCAAATCACCGTACGAAACTCCACCAGTTGGTGGAGTTTCACTCAGAATAGTTTCATTCAATTTGAGAATATTTGTACAACCGCTATCCAGTGTTTGGCATTTAAATATTTGGTCACTTAACGTATGTGTGGTGCTAATTAAACGTTAAAAGATTTGAGAATGTTTGAATTCGTTTTGAGATTTTTATTTTACTGTGAATGGAGTAGAAATGGTGAACTTAAATAGATGCGTGGATAGAATGTAGGGTTTCCTTCCGTGTTCCAGTGCATGTTCTATTTAATCTGTTGCCCAAGTCTCTAGTCGAGATATGTGATCATTTGTTGTTATTCAAACAAAACAAGCAACTTGTATTTAATGACCTAAACTTGACTTGTTTGAAGAGTTAATAATTATATATGTCAATGAATAAGACAGGATTGTAGCATTTTTTCAATGTCTAAAATCAAAATCAAAATATTTTATTTCACAAAAACCATCATGGGCACTTATGAAACGTCAGAAGCTAGGTGCACGGTTCCAATTTGTCGCTTCCTTTGGAGAAGAGCCAGCAAGTAACTCCACGGTCACTCTTTTAAAAAAAATTGGCTTTTATAATGTTTTCAAATTACAGTGATATTATGTATGGGAGGACAGTGCAGGACAGCGCAGGTCTATTTATGTATAGGTATTTATATTTATTTAAAAGAAAGATCCAGAAATATTAAAGGGTTTTCAAATAGTCTTTTGCCTACACGGTATTAAAATTATAAATAGAAACGTATCTATTCGTATTCTATTCATAAAAACCTTTGATAGGGCACAGACAGAAACTTTAGCAATAAGTAGATGCCAAACCTTCATAAGCCAAAACTGTAAATAAATTTCTGAGTAATAATAAATCGTTTTCAGTTCTAAATTAAACTCAACAGCAATGTGTTTGATCAAGAAATTGGTTTACACCATGTTTCTGAATTAAGTATTTGAAGTTTAAAGAAAAGAAAGAAACAAAGTATTTATTGAGAGCTTGTCAATCGCTGCTTTAGCATTACTAAAGGGGAAAGCACATGAAATTATTTGATTGTTATTATATCATTGCCAGTGTCTTAACGCAGACAGATACATTTGTATTGTCTTTGGTCCCTAGCCTTGACATCAACAATCAATGGACAATATTATAAAACTTTTTCTACCTGAATACGGGGCTTTTGGCTTCTTTGTATGTATGCATTTTATGTATCCATTATTTTTTTTGTAATGTGTGTTTTGTTTGTGCAGAATAAACAATTTTTCTTTTTTTCTTTGCTTTCAAATTCAAAATTTCTTTATTTTTTTTAAAGTAAACATTGAATTCTGCGTTCTACGTTAAAATAATCACCCCTTAAACAAGCTAGAATTTGACACGTTCTCAACTTCAAATTCTCAATTCAGAAGCCGGGTGTTAGTTTGCTATCGGTACAACATAACAAATAGGGTGTTTATAGGATCTAATTGAGATCCCTTCCCCTCCCCTTGTGCTATGGGATAGGTTTCATTAAGACGCTTATTGTTTAAACAATAATTAATTTATGTTGGTGTTGGTAATTTGTGTTTGTCTTCGTGGTTTCTAAGATCTTGTTTTGGAAGTAAATGTCTTAAAGGTATGACGGTATCACTACCGGTATGACGGTATCACTACCGTCATACCTTTAAGACATTTGTTGATTCACATACCTTTAAGACATTTGTTGATCACACAGATGTTCATCCGGTTAAATCATTTAATTCTATTAAAAAGTGCCTCACTTTTTGAGGTATTTTTATAATTAATTAATATCAAGCACCACACGCTTTTTAATAGAATTAAATTATTTTCTAGTTTTTAGTTTGGTTTTTAAAGCGTGTTTTTTTAGTTTTTTTAAACTATTATTTATTTTCTATTTTTTTAGTTTTGTTAATTACAAAAGAGTGTTTTTTTCTAATTTCTTTTTTTAATCATTGAATTGTCATAGGTCCTCGATAAGTCTACAAAGTTTAAATGAAATCTAACCGCTTAAGGGGGGTCAAAATAGCGTCCAAAAGAGTCGGTTACATACAAACAAACATACAAATGAAGCTAATATAAAGCGTGTAATAATGTTCATCCGGTTAGTAGTTCATCATGTATTTATTTATTTTATTTATTTAACCATTTATGTACACACATATATAAACAGACAAGAAGATTAGAACAGAAAAATAGGTACAGAGGTGATGCTTATTTCTAAAGAAATCTCTTCCAGCATACCTGCGATAGGAGAGAAGATAAAGAGATGTAGACAGCGTGTGAAAGGGTAAAAGAGAAAATAAACTACATTTATAATCAAAAACAATAATACACTAAATAAATTAAACAACTATTATAGAAATATACTTACATACATAATTACAAACATACATACATACATACTTCTAAAATAAATATCACTAAAATATTAATAATAATAATCTAAATAAAATAATATATACACAACTATGACGATGTGGACAGATAGTGTTCTTTCACTCTTCTTTTAAAAACTGCAACAGTTTGGCAGTCCCTAATGTCGGGCGGAAATGCATTCCACAACCACACCGCGCGCACAGTGAAGGAGTAGGAGTAGAAGTCAGCGGAGTGGGGAGGGGACTTAAGGAGGTTTTGAAGATGCGACCTTCTAGGCGCATCTGAAGGACACGAAGGAAAATCGTTCCCACAGATAGGAAGGGGTTTCAGGATTGTGAAGATGTGTTCTGCTAGTTTTTGTTTTTTTTCTTGTACCGCCTACGCGCTACGGGGTGAGTAGCCCGCTACAACTTAGGTAGCAGTGTGCTACCAAAGTTAGGTTCTTCATTCGAAGCCCCTCTACGGTACTGACTACGCCACTTGCTACGGCGTAGCTAGCACTGTGGTACGAATGTCAAGACATTAAGACACGTGGAAACAATATTCATCATACTTATAATATTAAAAATGTGAAAGTTTGCATGTTTGGATGTTCGTTACTCAATCATGAAAAACTGGCTGAAGAAATTTGGATGAAATTTGGCACACAGATACTTTATAATCTAGATTTACACATGTGGCATGATGGCAGATAGCTGATGGTATAAGGAGTACCGTAGGCTACTTTTTATCCCGCTAGTACGTTCCCGTGGGATAATTTCCGACCTCTACGCGGGCGAAGCCGCTGGCAAAAGCTAGTCTAATATATGTTTGTTCTGCTTTTCTTATGTACCGGCTACGCGCTACGAGCTGCTTACTGCGTAGCTTCCTACGCCGTAGCTAGCAGTCTGCTACAAAAGTATGCTGTAACGTGTTGGGAAGCCCTGCACGCTACGAGCAACTCGGCTCGCTACGGCGTAGTTAGCACTGTGCTACGAACGTACGCACTTCATGCACTCGGAAGCTTGTTATGAGTCAAATAGTGTTTGAGTACTTCATTTACTTAGTCTAATTAATATTAAGTGTAATATTTATTGATCATCCTCATTATCTGCCTAGCCTTTTCCCAAACACGTTGGGGTCGGCTTCCAGTCTAACCGGATACAGCTGAGTACCAGTATTTTATATGGAGCGACTGCCTATCTGACCTCCACAAGTGAGGAATACGATACCCCTTGGTAAGACTGTGTACTATTTATAATACAGACTGAATAAAAATGAAATAATCTGCTTATTTATTTTTATCTTTTAGTTTTTTTTCGCATGTTTGTGCGCTTTTGGGTAGGTAACCCAAAAGCGCACAAAAATCCATTTTCCAAAATAAAAACAATTTTATTTAACAGTCAACGGAGGGATCTCTGAATAAAACTGACTTTTGGCCTCACTTCCCCTTAAATTACGTACGAGACAAGAATTTTGATCGCAAGTCGAATTTCTACTCGGAATTAATGCAGGGGACCAAAAAAGGAAAAAATCTCATTAGAAAATAGTACCTCCTTTTAACATCGAGTTGCTGAGTTGATAGTAAATGCAATGATTTCGTTGTAGGATGGTTAGGTTGAATTCTGATTTCGTATTAAGATTAGCTTCATCTGTAAAACAATTGCACTAGGTTTTTTTTTTCAAGATGCATATCTTAGAAGGCACTGTTTGTAAAAAGCTCCCTTTTATTTTTAATCAAAACAAATATTTACCTTGCAATATTACGATTAACAAAGCAGCCAGTAACAAGCAATATACTATAAATGAGCCTGCTGTCATTTTATTAAATAATTTATCGTTCCCTGAATTTCCACGCGCCTCTTCGCTCATAAGAACTATCACAGCAATTTTAAAGGACGTACACAGCTAAAGGGAAAATTTGCTGGATACGGTTTATCAAGACTTACCGTAATTCTATTTCCATTACAGCCAATAAAACTTACCGAGAAAACTATACACACACACACACACATTTGCACACCTCATCTACATACGTACATTTACTTCCAACACATTATCTCGTTGGTATATCCCATACAAGGCTCCGTTGATAATTAATTCGCTTAGCTTTCGCGTGTTAGAGGGGAAGGGGGTGTAAAGGGGGGGGGGTGCGTCCATTTGTACCATCAATTATTCGTTTAGCGTCCGCCTGATTTATGTTGTTTCGCGCTTGACCTATTAATCCCGAGCTAGTTGCCGATTGTAGATTGTTTTACAGACAAAAATTAATGGCGAATAATGAATATGTCTGTTTAGAGTGGTTTAGATTCGGTGATTGATTCGGGGTGAAGTTTAGAGTGAGTGATTGTTTTTTTATGAGGATGAAAAGTGGATTTTTTTTTCTGAACCTGAATCACCTTGAAGTAGCTGAGTATCATTTTATAGTCAGGCACGTCATAAATTAAGCTTTAAAAAGCAATTTTATGTTTCAATTAAACCATCATTATCTATCACCTGATTTCTCATCACGAGGAGGCGTCTGCTAAAAGCTACTTTCCCCGTAAAACGGTAACCATCCGATAATTATTCATTTATTGTAACCCGGCCCGTTATTTACGGCAGGCCGTTTAACGGTTGGCCGCCTCTACGAGCGACCGCTACAGTGCTACGGTGCTACGCCGCTACGCCGTAGCCATTGAGTACGGTAATAAACTGAATTGAGATTAATTTTTTTTTGCGATCCTGACCTCTACAAATTGAATGATCAAAGTTTTTATGGTTGTGCCTAAAATTAAATTTTATTATGGATTCGGAAGTTACGATTATGGGTGGATATTAATCTAGGTGGAGCTGTTATGTTGACTTTTGTTTTTTAAAATAAATCGTATTTTTGTCTCTTTGGCAAAAAATTACAGCTTGTATGATGCCAATTAAATTTAATTGTCACATCAATCACATTCGTTTTTCAGTGTCTCCTTATGGTTCTTATAAGTTAGCATTCAACAAGTAGTATTAGTGTTTTCTAAGTTCCTAGAACTAAATTACTTCCCTAACTTAACTTTCTCTAACAGAATGTGGTCGAAAATTCCATTAAAAAAAGCCATGCTGACACATTTATTCAGCAATATTCCCCTACGCGACTACTGGAACCGCACAGCGCTTAATTTAAGCGATTGGTAGCGTTATCAAGCGACCACAGACGAGTGCGCACGCCAGAACTGTTCACTTGGCGCTTATAGACTCTATGGTACCGTATGCAAAAGAGTTTGACATCTTGCTTGCGTTCAGATCTTTTTTGCTGTCTATACTTTTCGATAAAACACATTTTGCACTACGCAGGCTATCGTCATTCTAGTATTTTTTTAAATTATTATTGTTAAAAGGCGCTCGCCTTTGAACACTATCTCACCTGAATTTGGAGATGCTGGCCTAACACATGCTTATAAAAAAACAGTAGCACTCCGGGAGTGCCGACAGAAGTGAAATCTTGAACAATTACGTGTGTATTTTTTGAATCGTCAGGAAATATTTTTTTAACCGTCAGGAAATATTTTTAAATGAAGTGTTTTTATTAATTATTATTAACTACAACTACAAAAATTATAATAGGTACAATTTTTATTTAATGCGCCAAATGTACAATAGTACATGAAAAAAAAAACAGTGGCACTTCGGGAGTGCTGACAGAAGTACTTGAACAATTACGTGCATTTTTTTAATCGTCAATACAGGATTTCACATTGGGTCCTTGGGTCCTGATTGCTTTCGGTAAAAAATGATAAACGAGTGATCGACTTCAGCCAATAAAGGTACCAGCACAGATATTTACAATAAAAATACAAAGGGAAAGAAAGGGATAAAAGAAGTAGAATTTCCTAGTGAAAGAAAGGGACTTTTCCAAAAGACATCAACGCGCGACTTATCCGTGTGCTCGTTCACCAAACCACTCTTAAATCAATAAGCGTTCGGTGACGATGACGCTGATTTCTGTTCACCCACAAAGTGTTCAACGCGCATAAAGAAGTTTTCACTTCAAAAAAAATTTGCAATTTTACCAAATGGGTAAAATCTTTTATTACATGTAATTTATACTGATCAAGCTCAACTAAAACTAACTTATATACAGAGGTGTTGGTAACGGTGTCGCGAATTCAATTGTTTTTTTCCCATCTCAAAAAATGCCCAACGTGCCTAAAGAAGTTTTCACTTAAAAAAAAACTATTATTGACTAATCGTCACTTGTTCAACATGTGTTCATAAAAAGCAGTTTTCGTTGGCTGCTCATGTATCTGTCTTTGGTTGACTATACCAATAGGCTGTACGGTTGTTGACGTCACACATGCATCGATAACTGCCATGATTGGCCTGTGGGTAACGGGACAAAAACTTTTGTCTGTTCGTGTTATGGTACGTGTAGTTATTTTTATTGGTTCTAACGCATTGTGTACGAATATGATTATACGTTAGAAATTGGAACATGGGTCGAAATATGAACAAAAAAATCGGACCTCTCATACAAAATCAATAGTCAGCTGTTCAATTTTGTATGGAAGGTCTGATTTTTTTTTTCATATTTCGACCCATGTTCCAATTTCACGGGTAATAGACCCAGGGTGATAGACCCTGAAAAATTTAAACGGTGACTAAAAATTCACCTTGTATAATAATAACTAGTGGTCGTCCAGGGGTCGAAATTCAATCATAATTTAAAAAAGGAAAACCATAATTAGAAAATATTAGCTTTTTGTGCACTCCTACGCAATACGAACTTTAACTGTGCAAATTTTAAACTCCGTGCGCGTAATTTTCGTAAAAATAGGTACAAAGTTTTTGCTTCACGAGTTACATATAGATAATTATGATCAGCCTGTATGGTCTTACTGCACCTCGACCTCATTTCCTTTTACTTCTAAACTCAACCCTGAGCCTATAAGGACCAATCCCTCCTACATGTGTCAAGTTTGTCCCGCCATCTACGCCTGGGTCTTCCGCGATGCCGTTGGACGTGTTCAGAAACCCATGCTGTGGTGGTCTCAAGCCACACTACACAGTGCATAATAATACATGCTCTCAATTCATAATCAATCATTTTCATCATTTCGAAAAAAATAAGTGTTCTTCTTAGCGTGTGAATGATACCATACACTCAGAAACTTTGCAGAAAAGTAATTCATATTCACTCAATCCGCACAATCCATTTTAAATTGTTATAATTGTATTCCCAACATTTCATTCAAATTCCAATAAATGTTATAAACAGCATTCACACACAAGCACGCGAATCTAACTAAATTTTGTATGTGTACGTAAAGCAAATATTCACACATTGCCACATCATGTGAATATGGACGTAAGTTTGGAATCTGTACGTTGATATACAGTTGTTTATTAAGCTCATGACGCTCTTAATATTGACAATTCCTTTTTAGGAGAAGTTTATTCTTCAACTAAAGGCACACAATTGAACTAGATAATGCTAAGAACCTACTTTTTTTATTATTGCCTCGTCGATATATCGATTCTAATCGATATATTTTGCTTTTGGAACTTTAATAATAGACAAGAGCAATTACTTACTATTGCTTTTATGACCCCAATCCAGTTATTTCTAAGTATAATATCTAGTCCAAATTGTGTTATTATGTTATGAAAATATATTGGTTGAAGATGCAGTCTAAGATTTCACCGTATATAAGCATTATATAAACAGCAAATACTTTTATTTCCTCTTGGTTACCTCGTTCGACTTTCACTATGGTAAGATTTTTGTTTTAATGCAAAACAGCAAAATTATAATTCTGCAGCAACTCCGTTCAGAAGTAATATCCTTAAAATGTTACTAACATCATCATTAAGCTGTTGCCATACCATACGCAAGCACAACACATGTGCACATGTGTACGTAGCCTCGTATCAATGGGTCGAGTTCATTCGTATCGACCTGGGCCACGTTGTGAGCTAAGCCTAATTTCGGCAAGGCACGTTTGAATGGCCTTAACAATAGTTCAGTACATAGTGCGCCGTACGATATGTTGATGTGTATTACAATATCATTATGTTGTTAGCTGTGTGGTAAGGAATGGGTTATTTTGTGTGTGAGAAGAATTATGTACACCTCACCTAAAGAACGCCCACAATAGGAGATATTGCCATCCACCGGGCACAAATCTAGACTCCAGGCTGTGATTAAGAAATTCCTGATGGAAAAATCTAATAACAATTTTCCCGACCTGGGTCTCGAACCAATAACCTCATACTTAGCAGTTGCGCTTGCAAACACTAGACCAACGAGGCAGTGAATAATAAAAAAGCGGTGAACCAGTCGAAACGGCCGTGACTTACAAGTTGTAGCTACTACAAGCGCCAGGTACTAGACTGTACACATTATTTCATCTCCACTGCTGCCAAAACGGTGGACGAAAACGTCGTGAGAAAATTAACACGTCCAAAAACGTGAACCAAAAACTCGAACTCATGTCACATGTGACATTCGCCAACCCTCACTAGGCCGGCGTGGTGGGTTACAGCCCTCTATCTCTCACTGAGAGGAGGCCTATGTCCCAGCCATGTCTTTTTAATTTAATGTAACTCTTTGGCTTAGATCTTTAGGTGCATTTTCTATTATCTTCAAGATCCATTGGCTGACAATCTCTCGATTAATTTATAAAAATAACTGACCTTTTTCTCAGCTTTGTTGGAGCTCTTATTGCAACAGATGTGGTTGAATATCAGCCTAGTTCCTCAGTGAAATCGATATTCTAAGCTTATATCGATTGCAAGACTCGCTGGCTTCTGGCTACCCGTAACGACTATTTACATAACCCGTAAAGACAGGTATTTATATAGTATTGGGAATGCAAGACCCAACGTGATCTTACACGGCCCTAGATTGTAAAGAATTGACCACAGAATCAGCCTATAATATTCCCACTGCTGGGACAGAAGCCTTCTCTCGGTGAGAAAGACTGGGCCGTAATGCCATGCCATGCCAGTTTCCTCACGATGTTTTCCTTCACCGTTTTGAGGGCAGTGGTGCGAACCTGTCGCATACAATTCGTAAATCGCAGCCGTAACTAATTTATTTTTTTATCAAATTGACCCACTTCGTAAATTTGCCGTGTTATAGCTACTTTAAAGAACTGTCAAAGAATTGCAGCTGTGATTTGAATATACTGGCAATTTAAGTTTGTAGTTAAATTACTAAGTAATATATATCCCTGACTTTAGTCAACTGACCGTTTTAGGTGCGACGCTGATGATTGTGAACAAGGTTAGTTAAGCGAGCAACCGATCTAAAAGCATCGATTTAAATAAGCTCTCTCCGCTTCATACACATCTTACTATCAAATCCAATTAATCCTTCTTAATATTATACGAGTAAATGTGAAAGTTTGTTTTTACTTAATCATGCAAAAACGACCGAAGGCATTGGGATTAAATTTGACTCACATACAGTTATTAACCTGGGTTATAACTGTATAGACCCAGGAAGTAAAGCAAATGGACTGTATTTTATAAAAGTTTATTAGGTGGTTCCTAATTATAGCAGAATCAAATGGAATGTCCGAGCGCGGTCGTGTCGAACGTTGCAATGCCGCGAAGCTGTCGCGTACCGTCCCCGCGCCGTGCCACGCCGCTTGTTGACGACGTCGTAGTGTGTTCATTGGATTTTTATATATGTGTGTGTGAACAATAACAAAATATACTTTTATATCCCGGCTTAAAAGCTAGTTTGCAATATATTTCCAAGCTACCACAAATATTCTTACATTATTCTCTTCTGAACAATGATTGCGTGACAATAAATCAGCACCAACCAACCTAAAACCCGACAGGTTGCCTCTCAATAACCATCCACTTAAGTTAAAAACCAATCATAATATACAAATAAATAAAAATTAATTCCGTTTCGAGTTTATTCTGAAAATAAAAGCTAGTAGTTTTATTGTGATTGCTGAAGATCGTATCTATTTAAATTTATGTTCGTCGGTCGTGAATATATTTTCGGTGCTTCACAATGAACTTGTGGTATGTGGGTTAGTGGGACATTTTGACTATCATAAAAGAAGGCTTTTTTAGAGAATGATACTGATCCAGTATTATTACAAAATACAGTGAAACTTGGGCAGTGGAGTGGCTAAAGTTTTAATGTAATAATGTGTTCTAAAATGGGATTCTATTCTGTGGTAAACGGCTGAGTATATGCTGAATAATCTCGACATTCAGTTAAAACTCTTTAATGCAAAATTAGGATATAGTTTCAGATACTTAGGGCTGATTTTACCAAAGTCAGATATCTTTTATCCGTAGAATAAAATTTACGTCTGACAATTCTACTATGGAGATCTGTCAAAAATTCAAAATTTATTCTTAGGATAAGACTTATTCTAGGTATAAGTTTGGTGAAATTCGCCCTTAAATGGAAAAAGGAAGTTTTAAAAGATTATGTGGTAACAAAAAATGAAAAGAGTATGCTTAGATGGTTTGGTCATGTTGAGAGAATTAATGAAAGGCAACTAACAAAAGACAAAGACAAGACTGATGTGAGCAAATGCCGGGAGGGGACGCCCTAGGAGGACATAATATAGTGACCTTATTGGTGATCTTCTTCAGAGGTCAGGGGCGCAGTACTCGCAAATGGCGAACGTGCATGACCAGATTTATGAACACAAACGAAGCTAAATGAATATGTAAGGATCGTAGTTGATGACGTAAAAGATCTGTAGTTCGTGCCAACCCCCGTGGGATGAAGGTGTGGGTTTTTTACATGGAAAAAAACTACCAACAAATAAAAAATAGTTTCCACTAGCTGCGGCCCGTGGTTTCACCCAAATAAGTCACCATCCCGTGGGAATATCGGGACAAAAACTATCTTATGTCCTAGTCCAGGTGATGGTCTACGCACGTGTCAAATTTCATCCAAACTCGTTCAGCCGTTTAAACGTTAAAGAAACACAAAAAATCAAGTCTAACTTTATACGATAAAAGGAGGAATGTTTTCTTTATTTTCTTCACAAAAGGTCGACAAAATTGCGAAGAAAAATCCAGTTTACGCAAGCTAGCTTCAACATTGTACCTTGACCATCAGAAACGCTGTTGTAATCCGTCACAATATATCTTGTGACGCACAATGGTGACGCGTAAAAACGTCACGACCAAATTAACGCGTGTTCGTCCCAGAAAGGTTTACGGGCCGTAAAATAAAATAATGCCTATACTTGCTTCAATAGTCTGCTTGTAATTTATAAAAAGTGGACAAGGGCGAGTCAGTATCACACGCGAAAGGTTTCCGTACCACCGTACAATATTTAACGCTACATTTTTTTCTTAAATACTTTATTAAACAAAACACTTTTTTTGTATGGCCCTCATTTATTTTTTACCATTATTTAATTTTTGTTATTTATTGCTATAGCGGCCTTAGTATTTAGTACACACTCAGTGAACATTTCAAGTGTTTACCTATTACAGTTTAAAAGATAAAGTCCTATGACAGATGGATTTGTTCGATAGATTAATTTAATGTTCTGCATTATTGTTTAGCATCAAGTTTATATAACTGAACAGACGGTTGTGCTGCAGGGGAGTTTGATGCGCCACTTTTTTTCCCCAGCTAGGAAGTGCTACTGGGTGGGCGTTTTGGAGGACTGTCTCATGTAATTTTGACGTTCGAAAAGTGTTAATTCTCAGCCTAATTTGAATAAATAACTTGATTTTGATCGGATGGATGGACGGACACTCCCTCCAACCTTCCCATGTTCCAACGTTCGTTATATGGGCCGAAACGTGGGGCGGCTGCGGACATGTAGCACCCTTGGTGATCTTATTTAGTCAGTCCGCAGGCGCTTCCTGATCCCGTACAAGTTATAGCCATGTGTGTCCCTATGGAAATTCTCCGGGGTTCGAGATGGACGGACAGTGGAGCTTTAATAATACGCTCCTGGAACCCTAAAAATGCCTATCTAGAATTTCGTTTAGCTAAATGTGTTTCTAATGGGCTGGGCCGTAAAGGAATTGGACCTGTACCTTTCGTTTAAATAATGGCTCTGATATTATGTGAAACTTTTTTGGATTCTTTTGATCTTCGTATTCTTGGGTGAAACCCAATATGTAGCAAATCATAATAATAATAAAATTGATATCGCTGGTTATATTTGCGATTTATTTTTTTACTCTAAGTAGGTATAGCTTATTTGCAGCCATAATATCATTCGCTCTCTTACGTATTATAATATCTCATAATCAGCTTTTAATGCCCACTGCCACCACCACCACCACCAGATAGGCCTCCTCTCTAAGAGAGGGAGTGTTCTGTAATCTACCGCGCGGATCCAGAGCGGGTTGGTGGATGTCACATGTCTTCGAAACTTTCTTTTTTTTTGTTTTTCCATCGTATATTTTAGCGGTAGCGTATTAATGGACTATAATTTACGAATTATAGTCCATTAATACCGTTGTTCCGTGTGGTGCCGGACGTAAAAGAATAACACCATCCCATTTCTTCGCGTGGGTGTCGTAGAAGGCAACTAGGGACGTACTAGAGAATGGGCAGCAGCGTTATCTATGCATTTTACCACCATACTGCAATCGCCAACCCGCCTGCCAAGCGTGGCGATTAGGGCAAATCCCCTCTTTGGGGAGGCTTATGTCCAGCAGTGGACGTCTTTCGGCTGAAATGAAAATTTACTAATACTAAATTATTAAATTATTATTACTAAATACTATAGTACGCTGTAAATGCATAAACTACACCATAACATAATCGCCTAGCCTTTTCTCAACTGTGTTGAGTTCGGCTTCAAGTCTAACCGGATGCAGCTGAACACCACTGCGACTACCTATCTGTCCGCCATAATCTAGTCACTTTGTAATACGGTACCCCTCGGTAAGACTAGTTGGCAGATTTTCGGGCTTCTGACAACCCGTAACAACTATCAAAGAGCTACGAATGACAGCCGGGACCAACGACTCGGTATGTAAAGATGGTCGCCCGTCCACAGACCAAACGCTGCAAGCATAGCTTAACCTGACCGAATCGACTCGTGCAACTGTTTTTACTTGACCACAAGCCCCTCTTAAATTACACCATTACGTGGTAGCTAATAACAACGCCCCACCTTAGTAATCTGGAAAATCATAAAGATACCAATGTAACAAACACAAAAATCTTAACAAGTCAATAAATAACAACACTCGGTTGATACAGGACGCACCTTAACCGTAAAATGGCGTTAAACCTGTCACAATATATCACCAGGGCGTAAGGGCCGGCACACAACCGCGTGACTGCGTAAAAACGCGTAAATTAACACGCGAGTAAATTACGCGCGCGGAACTTGGAACATGTTTTTACATGTTGTTTACGGGCGAATTATTCGGATTTGTTGTTGATTTGTTTTAAATGTTTTTGATGTGTTGTTTATTGGTGTTTAAGTGGTGTTAGTGTTGTCGATTGATTTAGAATAATGTTTTAACTTGCTTTGATGGTAGGACTATAAAAAAGTTTTAGGTTTAATAAGGCAGTACACACGAGGTTATATATTGCTTCATCATATCAGCCGAAAGACGTCCACTGCTGGACATAAGCCTCCCCCAAAAGTGGGAATTGCCATAATCGCCACGCTTGGCAGGCAGGTTGGCGATCGCATTATTGTGGTCAAATGCATTGAGAACGCTGCTGCCCATTCTCTAGTAAGTTCCTTAGTCACCTTCTACGACACCCACGGCAAGAAATGGTATGGTGCTATTCTTTTACGTCCGGCACCACACGGAACGTATATATATTGCTTATTTGATGTTAATATTAGATGTATTACCCAGTAACTGGGTTGTGGAGGTGAGACGCAGTCGTTCCATGTAGAATACTTGTATTCAACTGCGCCCGGTGAGACTTAGATTAATTGACATCACATGCATAACTATATCAATATCTACAGTACTTACCCACACAATAAACTCGACGACCCATTTTTCACGTAATATTACCACCTAACACAAAAACCCTATGAATTTCTGTCCTAACCTTTAGGTCGCCTCAGAGGGACCATTCCGGCGACCACTTGACATATGCCAGTATATGTCTAGACATAAATAATCGTCTATTGTACATAACGAATGTAAATTCAAATGCTTCTCTTTTCATATCTTTACCTTTATTTATTATCACTGATTGTAAGAAAGGTCTTTTTATTGTGACTTGAAAAGGTCGGAGAATTTAAATGGCGAAGTTTTTCCGAACTATTGTTGTCGCTTTTATGGACGCAATGTTTTAGCATCAGGTTGCTTTTCAACGGAAAAGCTCGCTAAAATTTTCTTAACCTGAATGTAAGGACCTGTACAAAAGTTGGTTCGTACTCTTGTTTTTAATTTCAATCGGCGGAAAAATCATCGTACTTTGTTTGATTGTTCACGGTTTTTGTACTTCAAAACATATTTGTTTTCATAATTACAATCGTCGTAAGTTTTAGAGTCTCGAATCACTTTTGCTTCGTTCCCTTGAACAAAAACGAGACGTTTTTTTACCAGTGGTAGCATTTCTTATTGCCAAACTGGGCAAATAAATAGTTTCGTTAGCTAGTTTACCCCGTGATAACTACTTCCATATGAGTGGTGGGTCTACTATGCAAAGCTATGAAGTATTTGCTTTATTATTGGTAAAACTCTTGCATCTTAATTTTAACCAATAATGATCCGTAATCCGATAGGAATCGGCCATTTATCAAATTACCTAAGACTGCGAGAGTTCGCTGAAAAGCAAAGTGCAGATGTTTGTAGGTTTTCACGAAAGCATATTTTAAAATTTCGTGAAATCAGACGGAGCTTCTAGTTGCACATAAATCATGAACTTCTGACACTTATAGACACACTATATTCTCATAACATTTTATTGTATACTAGCTGCCGTCCGCGGCTTCACCGGCGTAGAAGGGCGGAAATTATCCCACTAAAACAAGCTACCGGGACAAAAAATAGACTATGTTACTCCTTATAACTTCAGCTATCTGCCAGTAAAGTCCCGCCAAAATCAGACAGACAGACAAAAATGTAAGACAAAAATAGTTTTATTTTTGTAATAAGTGCCGAATTTATTCATATACATTTAGTAAAAAACTGTTATTTTGATAGTATAATAAGACACTTCAATTTTATTTATTTGTATGTATTTATGTCAGTAGTATGCATGTCCTACTAATATTATAAGTGTTTGTGAAGATGTTTGGTTGTTTATTACTCAATCACGCAAATCGACTGTACAGATTTGGATGAAATTTGGCACATAGATCGTTTGTAACTTGGATTACCACATAGGATACTTTTTATCTCGATAGTTCTTCTTAATGAAGTCTCTCGCAAGCGCTTCTGCTTTTTTATTTATTGATTTATTTATTTATTTGTCCTTTATTTCAGGCAACTAAGGCCCATAAAACACAATACATATATTAGAAGTATAAAAACAATAACTATAAACTAATACATTTTTTTTAAACTACTGCACACGAAGTGACGGCGTCGTGTTAACGCTGCGAGGTGTCGCGTAGCTGGCCGCGGAAACGCCGATACAGCATACATTTCGGCCAAAACTCTTCCTTGAGGGAGGTCATCAAATGGTGAGTCGGAACGCGCACCACGAACGACTTGAAGTTGGTGTTGGGGTTGGTGTTGGTGTTGGTGTGTGTTGGTGTTGGTGTGTTGGTGTTGAGTTCGATGCCCAGGTCAGGCAAAGTACAATTGAGAGTTACCATCAGTAATTTCTCAGTAGCCGCCCGAAGTCTGGATTTCAGCCCGGTTCACGGCAATAGGCTCGTCCCCTATAGATACACCACTGCCCAACCCTTTAAGTATAACAGGCGTGATGTTATGTTATAAATAAATCAAGAGAGCTACTCTTTATTAAATAATTTATTATGTTGCGTGTTTAATAAACACTACAAAGTTAATTAATATAATGACAGTTTTATGAAAAGGGCTATCTGCGTGTGACGTTTTACTATGAGCGTGCTGATATTGAAGTATATTTACCTATTTAGTTTCATAACAGTCCTACATGCACGGGTGGTTTTTGGAGTTATCTATTTTTTAATTTTATATCTATTTATTAAATAAGCAAAAACTTTGTATCCCTTTTTACGAAAATCGCGCTAACGGAGGACTATGAAATTTGGCACAGTCAATTAAGTTTATATGGAGAAGGGAGTGCTGAAAGCTAATATTTTTATAATATATGCTAATGCTTTAAAAATACATTACATTTTAAATGAATTATGGTCAAAATTCGACCACTAAGCAACCACTAGTATCTATATAATAAACTAATAATAAAGCTAAAGAGTTTGTTTGTTTGAACGCACTAATCTCTGGAACGACCTGTCGGATTTTAAGATATCGTTTTGCATTTGATAGCCTAATTCTCGAGAAAAATTATAGACTACTCAACATTACGCTAAAGCTCTTAGGAGCCGAGCAAAAGTAAAAAGTCAGAGAGAACGCTGAGCGAAAACCAAGGAGTAGCTTGAGCAGGTGATGCGATGCAATGGAGTGAGTTGGGGCTGAGGCTGAGTATTTGATAATTTTCACATAACGAATCCTTATATTCATTTGTAATAAATGTTAGAACACCAACGTCATCACATTAAGGACAGTTATTAAATTCCCTGGTCCCCTGTAACGGTGACATGGCCTAAGGGACAGCGGGAATACACGGTAAATACACCCATATGTCAGAATAAAATCGTTTTAAAATCAAAATTTGTTCTTTTGAAAAAAAAAAATGCTTACTTCACATGGAGATCCATGTTATAATTAAGTGTGTTTATTATTTCTGTGGCTACATTTTAGGGAGATTATATTAAACAAAGTCTACTTAAAAAAAAAACGAAAACTATCATTGTGGAATCAAGATTGTGTAAGATTTTAATGTATATTTTTAGTTGATATTTTATTTAAATAATGAGCTCCAAAAAACTGCCCAAAATACGACACTGCCCAAGTTTTGGTAGATAACGCGCCTTTAGCATGATGTGACAATTTAATGCCAGCAAATGAATAGTGCATAGTTAAAAACAATCAATTTAGTACCATATCAGTCTGCATAAGATTTTCTCAACTATGTTAGGGCCGGCTTCCAGTTTAACCGAATTCAGTTGAATACCAGTATTTTGCATGGAATAACTACCTATCTGAAGTCTTAGTGTGAGTTTCATTTTACCATCTCGATCAAACGCAGTGAGCGCGATCGGCGTTCCGATTGGTCCTTCACCAATCCAGGGCCAATCAGAGAGCCGAACGCGCTCACTGCGTTTGATCGAGATGATTAAATTAAACTCACACTAGGGCTTCTGACCCCCCTAGTTGCTGGGTAACATGATGCTCTATTAAGTACCCTGTAGGAGACTAGAATACCTTGACTTCTATTAATATTCATTTTCGTCCCTTTTACTGCAAGGACATCACTCAAACACACACACCACAGAAATGACTAACTATGCTTTTCCTTGCCTCGTCGTTACCGGACAAAAACTAATTTACCGTCAGCGTACTTCCGGTATTGTAGAATATAAACGATGTACTGTTTCACGGTAATAAATCAAAATGGCGGTTGCGGTTGAAGAAACCGAATGTAAATACGGCTAGATATGATTCGTGGACGCGAAGACTTACGTGGTTAGATCATTTGTTAGCGGATACAATCACAGACAGAGTTGTTTGTTATGATATTTGGTTTTATGAAGGAATTTGAGGTTTTTATATCGTTCAGTGAAGGTCTCGTGTAAAATAAAGGGTTAGAATTTATTTCGTGCTAATATTGTTATAAATGAGAAAGTTTGTATGTTTGGATATGAATCACGCAAAACCGAACGGATTTGGATGAGTGAACGTATTTTTAAACTAAAGGTATACCGGGAAAGATAATCAAATTTTTACAATACATTTAAACTTTTTAACCGATCTGCACAGTAAGATCCAGACTGAATCAAGCAGTGCTTGTTGTTTTGGGGGTTGTTTTGCCATAATGGTATTAAAATGCATAGCAAATGGTGCTACTCCCCATTCTCTAATACTTTTACACACAGACACACGCACACGTGTGTGTCTGTGTGTAAAAGTACTACACTAAACAACTAAACAACAACTTTTACACACACACACTTGTGTGTGTGTGTGTGTGTGTAAAAGTTGTTGTTTATTAAGTGTTACACACACACACACGTTTGTTTGTGTGTGTAAAAGGTGCGTTTGTTTTTTGTGTGTACAAAAAAATAAAAAACACCCACCCCAACCAAACCCATAAACCACGGAACGGAGATCGATAAAATTTGGCAAGGAGTTAGATGGAATCCTGGGGAATGACGTAGGCTACTTCTTGCCTTGGTAGCCGACATCCACGCCGGCGAAGCCGCGAGCAGCAGCCAATCTTAAATAAATGACGAATCAACTCGCTACTTTTGTGCGAGAACACAAGATGTAGACTGCAAAATCAATACAAACAGCAAAATTGAATCATAACCATTAACAACCTAACACTTTTGCGTACATATATCTGCTAGCTCTGTAACTATGCGCCGCCTCAGTTCCGTAATATTTCCGTAACAAATGGCCTGTCGTTAGTTTAACGACGATATTAATCGTTGTTTTGTCTACTCTCGTCGACTAAACCAACGGTTTATGTGTAGTTCCAATAGTTAGGATTGATGGATGACGGAGTTTTTAATAACAATTGGTAGGGATGATAATTGTTTTTGTTCTGTACTTCCGTAAGGGCACCAAACAGGCGCCCTTCGTGCATGTTCGGTTCGGCTAGATTTGGCAGAATCAAATATAGGTAGGTAATTTTGATATATTATTTACTAATTTTCGCCAGCGACCCGCGTGGTGGTTGAAAAATATTCCGAGTGAACGTAGTACCGGGATAAAATGTCCTTTCTGTCAATTCAGGTTATCGACTATCTGTGTGACAAATATCATCGAAATCCATTTGGCCGTTTTTGCGTCATTAACTACTAAACATCCAAACACATAAACTTTCAGTTTCATAAATAGGACGCTGAATACTAAGATGTTTGGGAAAAATCCGTCCGGCTTAGCTCGAGTTGAACCTAACTGGATAATGTGAGAATAGATGCTGAACTAAGTCAGCCGAGCGGCACGAATCGAATAAAAGCCGAATTTGTGTAGTAATTTCGTCGGGTCGGCTTTGTTGTTTACCAACAATGCTGCCAACGCCAACAAGACATATTTTTTCTGCTTTAGCCAACGGCGTTGCCCGCTTGGAAGTCGGAAATTATTCCATGGGAACACGCTACCGGGATAGAAAAAAATTGTGTCCTAACTCCAGTCGTAGTCTACCTGTTTGCCAAATCAAAATCATAACATTGTTCCTTGTGGTACCGGACGTGAAGAATAGTACCATCTCTTTCTTCTCGTGTGTCGTAAACAGCGAATAAGGGCACTTACTAGGAATGGGCAGCAGCGTTCTCTAAGCATTTTATCATCATACTGTGCTCGCCAACTAGCCTGCCAAGTGTGGCGGTTATGGCAAAGCCTATGACCAGCAGTTGACGTTATCCGGCTGAAACAATGATGCTAAATTACATCAGCAAAATTTATTCCGACAACTATTAATATCCACCAACCTTCAACCGAACCAACCCTCAGAAAGAACCTAAACGCTCCTCCAAAGTTTGCATTTAAGACCATAATCACAGAAAAAAAAAATAAAGCAAACTTGTCAATTGTGGAGCAAAGAGTTTGTGCTGTGCGCTGTGAACTTTTCAAGTGGCTATTTTAAAAAAAGAAGCAAGTTCTTTCACGTTCTTTAGTAGTACTATCTTGGCTATAAAAAGTCGTTTTCACAAAGCGCTCATTGGCTTGCGGCTGTGTTAATTGGCTCCGTTTTAAAAATGGTGCTGGTGTTAATCCTTTTTCGAATACTGAGGTAGTTTTGTCTTGTGGTAGTTTTGTTAAATGAGTATTATTCATTGGGACAACGAACTTGAGCGGTCTTCAGTAGCGTACGGTTGATTTTGTAACTGAAACCGAAGCTTTCTTTTTTTTTTGGGTGGGAAATCATCAAATAACTTCTCCCGCTTTGGGTGGAGCAGGAGGGCGTGTCAGACTTTTAGTAACTAAAACCCACCCGTGTTCCCTCAGTTGCCTGTGTGCCAGGGGCCGCGGTATCTCTTTCGAACAACCCGCACCCCTGGTAGGCATCGACCCTTGCAGGCCCGACCTGTTGGTGCTGACATCTCTTTGAGGCGCGCGTGGAACACAACGCGCCGTCGACCCGGGCTTGGTCCTTACCGGACAGCGAGGTACCCATTACTTGCCATTCCACAAGCCCACACCTACGGTGGCCGGGAATCAGCCTGGGATTCCCGGCCACCGGCTTTGGGAACTGCAACCGAAGCTTAAAAAGTATTAATGTATTTTTTGTACATATAAATGGTACACAAATTAGTACGTGCAGTATTGTCTCTCCGTCTCGGTTTATTCCATCTGAAGGTTATCTATCTGTAAAAGATCGCGTTTACCTATAAGACCACTCTTAATAAATAAATAATATGTAATGTAGCATACTCATGGTCGTGGCTAAATATTCAGGACTGGTTTCCTTATGAAATGTAAATACAGAAGAATCTCACTAATCCGGCTCTATCAAAAACTAGAGGGTGCCTGATTATTGGAATGTTCGGATTGCTGGATTGCATAGAAAAATTCATGGTAAATAAAATAAAGCATTTCTTAAAGATAATACATATAATATATTTCTGTTCATGTTCTACATTTACAACTATAACATATCTCACAATTAACTAGTAACTAGTACTAGACGGAGCGCATACGCGGTGCGTGGCGTAGGCAGGGGCGAGGTTGGCGCGACTGGAGTATTGGTATATTAAAGCGCCGAATTAGTGAGATTCTACTGTAAATGCTTAAAATATAACGTACTAACATCTACCCACGTCTTCGCCCGCATTAAATTTTGGCCCTGACCCGACGCATAACATCCCACACCCACCCGCGCTGTGATTTTGTTTTCGCTTAGCATTCTTTCTGACTATTTTTCTTTTTGCTCGGCTCCTTAGGGTCGTAGCGTGATGTTAAATAGCCTATAACCTGTCTAAAGAATTGTGCTATTAAATCCTACTATCCTATTATGTACATATTATATATCCTACTATATATAATGTTATGAATGTGGAAGTTTGTGAGAATGTTTGGATGTTTGTTACTCAATCACGCTGGAATGGCTGAATGGATTTGGATGAAAATTTGATTAACAAATAGGATACTTTTTATCCCAGTCGTTACTGTAGGATAATTTTCGACCTCCACGCGGGTGAAGCCGCGAGTAAAAGCTAGTGCATAAATACATTTTCTAATCCGACTGGTAGCTTCAAAAATTCGCGAGTTTAAACGAACTCTTCAGCTTTATTATTAGTAAGTATACAAGGTGAATTTTTAGTAACTGTTAAAAAAAATCTGACATGCTCCGATTTTTTCTTTCATATTTCGACCCATGTTCCTTGGAGAAACTCGTTCAATTTCACGGGTACTATCACCCTGAAAAATTTAAACGATGACTAAAAATTCACCTTGTATATAGATTTTTGGGCATAAGATACAAAATTAAACATAATTTTGTCTTAGCAAGTAGGTAGGTATAAAAAGTAATCTCCTAAAGTATATTGAAATTAAAAAGATAATCCGCCTTCTAATAATTTCTGAAGAACTTTTAAATGAATCGCTTCCAAGTTCCAGGCTATAAGGCTTATACCTGTAATTAAACTGACGTCAAGTAAATCAAGTAATTAAAAACTTAACTTCTTTTTATTAATGGCTTTGAAATAACAATAAAGTAGGTAATGGTACTTTTATATCACTCGTTTTATAAGCTTGAGTTAAATAATTAATGAAGCTGTATAAGCACGTTTTAAAAATTCTGTTTATTTTGTATTAAGCGGTTTATGAAACGTTTATTTTTCTGGTAAAGCTTATTCCACACGTGCAAACGTGTACGGTCTACATCTTCTTCTGCCTAGTTATTTTTAAGCTGAGTACCAGTAGTTTACATGAAGCGACTGCCTATCTGACCTCCACAACCCAGATACTGGGTAATAAGAGAGCAAAAGGATACGAAAAGCAGTCTTACCCTTGGTTCTTACCAACTGTTGTCAGACTTTCGAGCTTCTGACTACCCGAAACGACCATCAAAGTTCCACGAATGACAGCCGGGACCAACGGTCTAACGTGCTTTCCGAGGCACGGAGGGGTCTTGGTATGTTAAGATGGTCAACCATCCACGGACCAACCAAGCAAGCATAGTTTAACCTGATCGATCGAACGCGATGCGACTGTTATATACGGTCTATATAATTATTTACAATAATTCTAGGAATAGTATTTACTAGAATTCTTGTAAATAATAATATTTTATCTATCTATAGAATATCATTATTCTATTTTATATTTATAGAAATGTATTTTTTAGAAAAATCCATTGTATTTAATCATTCATTTTTCTTCAGCATCAACAACAGGCATCACAGACTCTTTCAAAAAGGCAACGAAAAACCTTTCAATTCCATTAAAATTTCCGCGAATAATTCCCGTAAGCGCAACACACTCGTGTCAGTCGCCCGAGGCCCGCTTTGAACTCGTGCCTCGTGCCCGTGTCGTTGGGCAGAGCTGTCGCGTTTGTCGCGCTCACGAATCGTGTCGCGTGTAAATCACGCCCAGTCCTGACGCGGCCTTATTCTGACGTGAGGATTAAATGCCGTTAGGCTCGCGCCGAGTAGGTAACATTTTCCACAGTGTTTCATGCTTTTTAACGAATTTTCAGCAATTTACCAGCCTTTGTATCAAATATGCTGCCTTTTTTCGGCTTTACATCAAATATGCACTTCCATTTAGTTGTTTTTTTTTGTGTCGGTCGTTCGAAAAACATTTAGTGAGCGGTCGGTTATTATTTTACGAAAGGATTGTATCGAAAGCATGAACAACATACACATAGCTGTGACACATTATTCTGATTTTAATAAAACTCACAGGATATGTTTTTAACCTGTGCACAAACTGTAACCATGAATTCAGCATATCATTAGAAATTTTTCGTCAGTTATACAAATATAATCAGCTGTTCCATACATTTTGGCCGTGTAGGTATTGCACTTTTCTATGAAACGGCAGATTCTTTTTTGTTTAACCGTCGGAAATGTTCTGCACTGGGTCTAGAATGATATGCTGAATTCATGGTTACAGTTTCCACACAGGTTAAAAACAAATCCTGTATACCCGATCAAATAAACACACAACATTGGAAACAAGCGATTTAAAAAACTACGAGAAAACTGAATTTACAAACCTCCCCACGTCCTTATCTAATCCTTTAAGCACAACAACAACCAATTACAACAGAAACAAGATAAAAACAAATAAACAAACACAATAACAATGACAAATGCAATCGTCCCCCGTTTACGGAGCAAGTTTGAAACAAAATGGTCACTTGTACAAGTACAAGAGTACCTACACAGTTAGGCTCAACTCTAACGATAAAAACTTGTAACAATCTGATTAGAGTTATAAAAAGGACATTCGAGAAAGGATTTTTATCTAAAAACGAACGTTTTGTGAAGAAAAGTTCGTTAATTGCGTTTGTGAAGCGATAACATCTCTTGGATTTACTATTACGCACTTTGATTTGAAGAAAAAGTTTCTTACTTCATAATGTGAACGCTTTTAGTCTGAATTCTGGAACGCGATCATTCATTTTCATCTACAAAAGTAATAAAAATGTTAGTATGAACGAGATTTTATTACTAGTATTAGAATTACGGTTAGTCATATTTCATGAGATATTTTCTTTCGGCGTTTTAAAGCGCGTATTATAAAAACATTTTTTTTGCGAGAATTTGAAAAGGTCATTATTTGTTGAACGCCATGTTTTTGATTTTAAGGTCACCCTGAATTTGCTCTTGGGGGGTAATTAGTTAAGCAGCTTAATAAACGATTAAAGATTAGAATTCTCCCTTGACAATACTTAAGACTACATCTTCATTGTTCGGTAAGGCTTCGCTTTCCTTTTAGTGTCGGTAACGAAAACTTACCGAGCACTTTAAGTTTAGATTTCCACTCACTACTCTTAGAAGAAAGGCCGTAACAAACTCGGCCAGTCTCTTTTAAAATCCAGACATAATCTTGGTCAGATTATGTGAAGACCATGTGGATTGATGTCTGAAATAGTAATTTGAGGAAAAATCCACACAGATTAAGTGAACCTGTCCAGTCAATCATTTATCAGTAATCATGCAGCTCAACTAAGGTTGTATTTTTTTCACCTAACATATTATGTAGGTATCTATGCTGTAACGAAAGAGGACATCGTTGTTTTGTACACAATATAGGGAAAAATAAAAAAGCCAACGTGAAATTAATCTCCATAGACAAAAGCACTTTTGGCACACTTGACGTCATTTTCCCAAGACGTCAACATATAAAAAATAAAGCACTGAATACATTAACATAATAAATATACGATTGTATGTACGATACCGAATTTCGTTCCATTGTCTTCTAAAATCCCTTAGCATAACAAATTGTTCAGAAACAAAAATTCCCTTAAGATGTGGGAAGTCGCAAATCGTCGCCGTCCGTCGATAACATCGAATCTTTGAAACTGGTTGTAGTGGTAGGTGGAAGACAGAAGGGTAACTTGACAACGTTCTTCAAATAATTTTGGTCATAGAAAATATTCTTAGTTCTAGAACAGTAAGCTGTGGTGGCCCAGTGGTCTTGGCCTGGGTTTGAACCTACGATCTACTCGTAAGTCGGTTCTGCGTTATAGGTTCGCATCCAGGCAGTCGTTTTCATCATAATCATCTCAGCCGAAAGACGTCCACTGCTGGACATAGGCCTCCCCCAAGCTCCGTTACTCAACCGATACTGTGCTTCCGCATCCAGGCAGGCGCTTCACTTTGTGTAACGAATTTCACAACAGTATTACTGCTCTCAAAACGGTGAAGAAGTACATGGCGAGGAAACCGGCAGGTTCTAGAACCAAAAATTTGAAGACATGTGACATCTACTCACCCGTACTGAGCCCTCGTGATAGATCTATAGCTTACTTCCTCGCGAAGAGAGTAGACCTGTTACTAAGCAGTAGGAACATTAAAGGCTGATTTTGATTATTCTGAATTATACTGATTTGAAAACCCTTCAACCTTCATTACTAAATAAAGGTTTAATGGCTTTCAAATCAGTATAATTATGACCTAAGTCGAAACAATGGGAAATTATCAATCTATGTTCAGAGGCGCCACGAGCTCGGTTTTCATAAGAACAAAGATTGCATAAATGTTTAAGTTTGTGAACACCATTTCAGTCGGGAAACATCCACTTGTGGACGAAGGCCTTCAAGCACCGCCACTTCGACCGTTTCTCTGCTTCTCGCATCCAGTGGAATCTCGCGGCCTTCACCAGGTCATCGGTCCATCTTTCCATCAACTAGCCAAATATCATGTTGAGAAGATATCTAGCAACAGAACACAGATTCCTGCACCTAGTTCCTACTTACCCTTCTGCCCACCCTCTTATCCACCTCTCATTCGATACAAGACGCCATCGTTCGTAGCTATACCACAGAATACCTACCACAGTTGGAACGACTAACTTTAAACATAACCATTATCACTGTCCCGCCCTTTGGAATATCGTGTGGTACAAGTTTAATGTGCCAGCGGGAACTATTGTAGGTATTATGAGCTTTAGTTATTTGTGGAGGGAGAGAAAATTGGAATGTGTGACTTTAATGGCATTGAATGAACTATCGTGTTCTTCGTTCAAACAAAACCAAGCGGTTTTTCCTGATTTTAGGGATCGATAGTTCAGTAAATCAACAACAAGACGTATATTTAAAGGATTAATTACACATAAGGCCTCAGACTGGTTCTCTCTAAATCTCTTGAAAAACATCCTCTTAGAATATAATTATTTAAACATTTCAGACTTTCATGGCATTGAATGAACTATCGTGTTCTTCTTTCAAACAAAACCAAGCGGTTTTGCCTGAACTGAGGGATCGATAGTTCAAATAGACACTCTAAAGGTAAGTCAACAACAAGACGTTTATTTAAAGGATAAATTATACATAATGCCTTAGACTAGTTCTCTCTAAAACTCTTGAAAACCATCCTCTTAGAATATATTTAAACATTTCTCCAGCAGTTCTAAGACATACAATCCCAACGACCCAGTATGCCTAATTTCCAAAGAAAAACTCAAGAACTCGCTCCCCGAACTCATTCCTTCACGTTCAGAACATATTGTCACATCATAAAAATGAAGTTTCCACATTAAGATCAGCCCGCGGCTGCGGAGGCCGAAAGTTTATTACTTGGACCAAACTTTTTGAAGTCATTTCTTCAGGCGAAGATTTTTCTACGACGTCCCACGCCGTTTATTGCTCAAAATAAGTAATTTGAGAGGACGAATCTGCATAATGTTTCCAGTAGAAAAAACAAGTTGTTTTCTTTTTTCCGAAGTTTAATGTAAACAGTTGGTCTGGGAATCAAGTTTTATCGCTGTGTGTGATGAAGCGACGTATTTATATTGATGTTGTATTTTTATCGAATAAAGGCTTTGTTATATGTAGACTGTATACAAAACAAAACCTTAAAAATATAAAATATACCAAAACCTTGATGGTTGTTAAACCCCATCGGTCTGATACTGCGTCATCAAGCGAAGTTCGCGCAGCTGAATTTTGGGCCAAAGATGTTTGGATTTTTTGCCATCGCTACACTAAGAAGAAATTACAAAATAAGGTTTTTCTTCAGATATGGTTTAAACCATCGAGCCTGTTTTTGAAATAAGAACCTAACAACAATTGACATACAGTTCCTTTTACAAAACTAACAACTTAGTCCGATGCTAAGTTGTCATTTTTGTAGTAAGAACCGTGTCCAAATAGAAATTAAGTTGAAAATGAAAAAACTGGCTCAGAGCTTTCGGATAGAAATAAAGTAAGATCGCGTTTTGCAATAAGATGGCATGGGTTCTACAATTTTACATATTATTATACTTATACTTAGTAATAAAGAATCCTTATTTTTACCATAAAAAACTTTCATAGTAATGAAAACACTCATGCATAGCAAATAAAAACAAAAGATATTTAAAGAACATATTTTTTTAGGTATTTTACTAAAACATCGTTTATTTTCTAGCGGCAAAAAATGATCCCTATTAACGCAAAGATAATTACTACAATTATACAAATAAACACGAACCGAACCACTCACATCATTATAACAACAGAAAGAGCTTCCAAAATCAAATTACACTTGACAATTTTAATTTATCACTTGACGCGTCCGTCTGTGTCGTAAGTGCGAATAAGTCCTTAAATTAAAAATCGTCGAGTGTGCTCTGCCCTTAATAAAGTTGACCTTTTATTTGAAAGAAGAGGGTCCAATGATTTTAATTTATGCCGGTCCAAATTGTCAGGAATGTCCAAAAAGATTACAGTTGACTGACGATTATTTTTGGGAGGAATAATAATTAGGCGAGAAGTGTTTCCCTTGCCTTTTTTGTCACGAGTCCAAGCTTATTCGTTGATGTTCTGCATTTTGTTTTAACTTTGAAGGCGAAATTTTTAAGGAAAGTTGGATTTTCTTTTTATACAGATAATTCTTCGATAAAGCACGATAGCCTCGTCTTTATCCATCAAAGTACTCGGTGCACCGCACTAGATTTTTACGTAGTCTTCATTACACAAGTCAGTGTGAGTTAGGGCGTAAAATAACAATAATAATAACTAGTGGTCGCCAAGTCATTTAAAACTTAATGAATTTCTAATGCATTATTATATAAAAATATTACCTTTCTGCACGCCTTCTCCATAAAAAATCTTTAACTGTGCACGATTTCACACACCTCTCAGTCCGCGTAATTTTCTTAAAAATGTGTACCTACAAAGTTTTTGCTTCACGTGTTTACATATGTCACCGTATGATTGTGAACACCGTTAATTTATAATCTGTCTCGTGAGATTATAAACTGTCGATAAATTGGGAACTGCACTATATTGCTTGCCGACCGAATGGGTTAGGTTAGGTTAGAATTGCGACCAACCACGCGCGAGCTTAGCGGGCGCGCAGCGAGCGGATCCGCGGCGGCGGCGGCTGGCGACTGCTACTACGTGTTAGTGTCAGTTACTTGACTATTTAGTAATTCACAATTTGACGGTTTCACTTCGATAGATTATAATCTACCGAAAAATAATGCGTTAAATTGTAAGCAGTGTGTTACGGGTTCACAATCTTTCGACAGTTCACAATCTCCCGAGATAGATTATAATCTAAGGGTATTTACAATTTTACGGTGACATATACAGATAATACATCCCATACCGATTTGAGACTACTTTGGCCATTTTTTAAAGTTTACTGTTTCGTTTTTCACGTACTATAGAATAAGAGCGCTCTGATTTTGTGAATGTGAGAACGTTGTTACGCCTTATAGACTGTATATTTGTAGAACATTTTCTATTATACTAAGTACCCGGTAGTTGTTGACAGGCCTACACTTCGTCCTCTCATAACTATTAACACTGTAATTTGAAAACATTGTAAAAATAAAATATTTTTAAAAGAGTAGGTAACCGTGGCGTTTCTTGCCGGAAATTCCGCTTTCTTCTCTTTAAGAAACGACCGATTGGAATTGTGCACCTAGCTTCTGACTTTTCACAAGTCTCCATGTTGGTTTATATGAAATAAGAAATTCTGATTTTGATGTGGCTAATGGAACCTATATTGGCTGTGAAGAGCTCAAAAACAAAATGACAAAGCGTTTCTTTTTTTTTTCAAATTCAAAATGAACATTTATTCATTTCGCTTTCAATTTCTTTTATATGAGAATTGGAACACACCTCGTTTTACCGTTTAAAGCTCAATACATCCCCTGAGGGACAAAGGGACGGGCCATATATACCTATTACTCTTATTGCCTTTATTGGCACCGTTATACGTACAAAAATAAACATATTTTGTATCTGTCTCATTTTTTATCCCTTCTGTCGTGTGCATCGCCCCTTATCGATGTAATAAAGTGATAAAAATAGATGTATGGGTGGAATCTCCATTCTCATTTTAGGTGTCGAAAGGAGTAATGTATTATTGAGCTATGGAAATTGTGGGGAAAATACATTGTTATAACGTTTAAGGGGAACCTAGTCGCGGTCTCGAACTCACTGATGGGCCTGGCTAAAAAGCACGCTGTCTCACCAGGCATCGTGTCCGACAGAGGTAGTATCAGTGATGAGCAGTTAGACGCTAGTCTACACTCACAACATTATTGAGTGAGATGCAGGATCATTTATAGTACAACAGGCATGTAAGAAATTAAGAACAGTCCTTCGGAAGATCGGTTTTTATGAAAAAACCACTGCATAAATCAATGACCAATAAAGATTACTGTATTTTTCGATATTTGAGCATTGTCGGTACCAACTTGGATTTTCAGATTTTACACTTCTTTTATTACTTAAACACGCCCAAAGGTAGGTTAAATTAGCAAAAAAAACGAATCTTTGTTGGCTCATAACTTTTTAATGGCTTTTTATTTTAGTATTCTGTTTCCGTACAGACAATATTAATAATGAGACAAAACTATACCATGTTTAATTTTTGATGTACATTGTCGAACAGTGGAGTAATACACTTCCGAAGTTTGTATGGGAATAATTTGGACTAGATTCACCTTAAGGGCCCGATCACACGTGCTACAACCACAAAATGGGGGCAAGCCTTGGTATAGGCGTGTATAGTGTCGCTGCAGCTTCTTGCAGTTGCGTTGTGGTAACTACAAAATATCGGTGTGCTTGTGTTGTCGCTAGTAATTGTCGGCCGCTAGTGCGCGGTCTCGCTGGTGATTGCGTTGTAGCTGCGACGTGGCCTTGATGTGGTCAGGATCGCCCGCACGGTTAATTTTGACGGCCAAATGTGGTCCGTGTAATTAATCTACCTATTAAGTTTCATACAAATTAGCGCCACCCGTCCACGTGTAATCGTTGTGGTGTGTTTGTGGTGTGGTTGTTTTTTTATGAAATATTTTTTCTATGAAATAGCACAATTCTTTTTGATAACCGACAAAAAAAATCTACGCCTCACGGTGTTCAGAACCATGTCCTGAAATCATGGTTACAATTTGCGCATTGGTTGAAATTTTATTCTGTATAAAAAAATCCAGTGACACCACTGGATTTTTTTTTAAGCTTTCGGCAATGCAAATTTTTTTCAGGCTGGTCGTGAGTCAGATTTATTTAAGACTTTTTTTGTTTAGGTTTCTAGTAATATTACAGTAGGAACACCTCCGCCTAATTCTTTGTGGAGCAATAGGCGTGATGATGCTAAGTTGTATATTACCTCAACAAAACAAGTTTTACCAAGTCACCATCCCGTAATTTTTACTACATCTCTAACTCCTTAACTACTTTTTTAAATTACCTCGAACAAAGCCCCTACAAAACGAATACAGGCACAATACGAACTGCAACTAATACCCTCCGATCGTAAGCGACTAAGCGATAACGAAATTGCAATAAAGACTGGAACAAGTATAAACTATCGAAATAACTGTTCTTAACTTAATAGACGCGTAACAAGACAAACAAATCAGCCCGGGACCGTTTGTAGATATCTCTCAACTTTGCCCGGGGTAGCGCGGGACTCGTTAATCCCTAGCCCGTAGTCCGATGGAGTAGTGATGGGGTAGTGTTCAACTAGTTTTCGATAGTACACGTTGATAGGTCGGTGTTATGAATTCACTTTGTCGGTGGCTAGCATTATTGTAAAATTGTCAGTTTAGACCATATTCTTGTGGGAATCTATTCATGAATCTTGATTTAAAACTGACAGCTTACTTATTATCTATACGAGGGTCATTCAATAAATACTTAGCCTACAAAAAGTAAACGAAAATTTTGGAAAAGTGGGAATTTATTTTTCAACATAGTCTCCTTTTAGTTCGATACACTTAGCCCAGTGATGCTCCAACTTTTTTAATCCGTCCGAAAAATAGTTTTTGTCAAACTCTGCAAAATAGGCCTCCGTGGCGGCGATGACCTCCTCATTCGATCCATATCTATTCCCGGCGAGTGATTTTTTCAGATTAGGAAACAGAAAGAAGTCACAAGGGGCCAAATCTGGAGAATACGGTGGATGGGGCAGCAATTCGTAGCGTAATTCGACCAATTTGGCCATGGCAACGGCAGACGTGTGAACCGGTGCGTTGTCGTGGTGATACAGCACTTTTTTCTTCGCCAGATGGGGTCGTTTTTTCTTTAATTCGGCGTCGAATCGGCCCAATAAATCGGCATAGTAAATCCCTGTAATTGTTTTACCCTTCTCGAGGTAATCGATGTAGATCACACCTTGTGAATCCCAGAAAACGGTGGCCATAACTTTTCCGGCCGATTTTACAGTTTTTGCCTTCTTTGGAGCACGTTTCCCGGTCTGGATCCATTGTTTTGATTGCTCTTTGGTCTCTGGTGTGTACCAGTGGATCCAGGATTCATCGACGGTCACAAAACGACGCAAAAACTCCGCTGGATTCCGCTTAAACAGCGCCAAACACGTCTCCGATGTGGTCTCACGGTTGCGCTTGTTTTCTGGTGTGAGTAAACGCGGCACCCATCGCGCCGACAGCTTTCTCATGCCGAGTTCCTCGTGAAGAATATGATGCACTGTTCTTTCTGAAATGCCTACAGTCTCAGCTAGCTCCCGAACCTTCAATCGGCGATCTGCCAATACGAGATCATGGATTTTTTTAATGTTTTCCTCCGTAGCAGCTGTTTTCGGTGCACCTGGACGTGGTTCATCAAAAACCGACGTACGGCCACGTGCAAACTCGTTGAACCAATTCTTGACGGTGGCCATCGATGGAGAAGAGTCACAGTACACAGCATCTAAGCGCTCTTTGATTTCGATGCGCGTTTTCCCTTCCAAAAATAGGAATCGAATCACCGAACGATATTGCTCTTTTTCCATTTTTGTAAAACCGATCGACACGTTCGCTTCCATAAGTTGTCAAATTAAAACAAATGAAGGGATTGGAATGAAAATTTGAAAAAAGAATTAAAAAAGAATGTGCTACACTGTGCTAAAACTCATTTGAAACTACAGCGCCCTCTGGCGATGAGGCTAGGTACTTATTGAATGCACCTCGTACACAGGTAATGATTTTATCCAGTGCGCAAACTGTAAGCATGAATTCAGAATATCATTCTAGACCCCCAGCGTAAAAATTAATCGTCGGTTATACAAAAAAAATCAACTGTTCCATACTTTTTGAACGCGCAGGTCAACCTCCGCGTTCATAAAGTATGGAACAGTTGATTTTTTTTTGTAAAACTGACGTAAATTTTCTGCGCTAGTGGTCTAGAACGATATGCTGAATTCATGGTTACAATTACAATAATACAAACACAGCCATAATCAATTCACAAATCAAACTTGCCACCAATACCTTAGCCCCATTCACAGACTGTCAGCCGCCTCGACATCTGTCCCGCAGCGTCACTACCCTACCCCGGGACAGCAAACAATACGAGCGGCAATTAATACAGCCATTATACTAACGAGCGCCCCACTATCCCGGATCGGGCGATTAGACAACGGGAAAAACTTGAGAGGTCTCCGCACTACGGGACTTGCTTGATGGTAGATGGTAGCTTGTGTTGTTGGATTGAGTACCTTTGGCTATGTTTACGGTCAAATTAACTTAAGGGGGGAAGGTTGGAATAGGAATATTTTGGCGGACAAGGATGCTATAGAAGAGGTGAGACTGAAAATTCGAGGGGTAGTTTTTTAAATTTTCGAAACTCTTAATATTCTAAACGTAAAGGCCTTATATACTGCGTTCCTACTTAATTGTGTAGAGTACCTACCATATTTTTACAAAACCCTTTAAAATAAAACCGTCTCCTATAACTCCTCAAATAGGCATGGTATAATCAGCCTCTAATGTTCCGACTGCTGGGACACAGGCCTCCTCTCTGTTAGAGGGAGCGGGCCGTGCAGGCCCAGTGCGGATTGATAGATGTCTCATGTCTTCGAATTCTTGATTCTACGACACGCTATCCTTCACCATTTTGAAAGCAGTGGTGAAGTAATAATTGATACAATCCTATCCTGGGTTCCAAATTAAGACCTACAACCCCCAATTCGCGGCCGTTACCACCACTGCTCTAGATTACGATGCACACTAATTCGACTAAAGCCACACAAGCAGTTCTTTTGCCCCATGCAAAGTCTACCGAGCAGGCTGGATTATTATCATTGTATTCATGAATAACTGCGTCAGGTGGCGTTAGCAAAAAAACTTCCGCTTTCCAAAAGAGTCCATGCTATAATGTTTATATTACCGAAACAACGACGCCTTTATTAATCGTAGAATACTGGAAGATCTTTATAAAAACATTTTTGAAACAAGTCTGCAGCTCGTTAAAAAAACAGGATACATTATTTATTCTAAGATCAGTCGAGAACAGCCAAGACTAAAGAACAAATGAGGCGAGTTTAAAAGTGAAATACCTACGCTTCGAACGAACAAGCTCGCCAGCCAAGCCTTTGGCTCGTAATTAACGGTACTATAATTAAAATACCATTCGTTCGACTTTGAAAAAAGACGTCTAATCTTCAGCATATTCGTCTGGATGCCAAGCGAAGACTTTCAAGAGAATGTGTTATTTTTTTTTTAATTTTACACTGAGGAAACGTTTGGAAGCAGAAAGTTAAATTTTATTAAAGCTCACACTGTTTGTCGATTTTCTGTCTGTGATGTGTTTTTTTAAAGAGTGAGGAATGTTACGGCTGTGTATCGATAGTTCGAATTAAGTGTTTTTCTTCGTGTAAGAGTGCAGACTGAATTATAAATGTTATTAAGAAACCGGCAAGTCTAAAAAATATGCATCCGACATGACACTCCTTTATTATCGCTCTTTAGAGCTATGAGGAACGAATAGCGTATAAAGTTCTCTCATCCTGTGGGTGTTGTGTCTGGTGAGCAACTGCCCGACGATTGATGTCGAGACGATGTATGTATGTATATTTTCTCGTCGTTTGTAAATCCTGCATCGCACAAGCAGAATTTACTGCGGTAAACTCTGCTTGTGCGATGCAGGGTTTTGCGTGACGTCAGTCTGATGTGTAGGTTGCATCTAGCCATGTAGATGCCGCTATAGCTCCATTAAAACGACGCACACTACGACAAAATAGTGTCGAAGACCAAATAGTGTCGTGGCTAAAGTTAGACACTGTGTTTTTGTTTACGTCTGTGCACAGCCTTCACAAAGTAGGTTCAATAAAAGTTGTAGTCTACACACTTATTGCTTGAATGTAGGTAAAGCCCATCGCCCACGACGCTATTCAAAATAGTACAAAAAAAAAACTTCAATCGTCACATTCTGGTTACTCATTTATATGAGTAACCAGAATGAGTCATCCAATAAGTAGTACACGACCCAAAATTCTAACGGATTAGAAACTCATCTGTGATTAGTTGCCTCATGTACCTATGGACCACAATTGAAAATGCCAGTGCTATGATATTCTGGCTACCCATTGGTGGCGCAGCGGGATTTTTGGATCTTCAACGCACTGCTTTACGCCGAGAGTTGAAAATCGAGCAGTGTGATTTTTCGACGGGCTGGGATGCACTCTTTTCGACGGACTGGGATGCACTCTTTTCGACGGGCTGGCTCACTCGTTTCGATTCCCGAAGCTCGGTTCCACACCGAGAGTAAAAAATCCAGTGCGCGATAAAATCCGTGCGATCGTGGACTAACTGTTTTCTTTTGAGTAACGTCGTAGATGACGGGCCTAAATGCCTGAACGTGTGTCATTCACAATACATACCAACGTCGATCGACCAACATCTTTGTTATATCTCCTCACTCACCATTACTTCCAAGAGATCCACTCCCTACATTCATTACTTCAAAAATCAACAGGAGATGCCAATTAATTGTAATAAGCTTTTCGTCTTTGAAACGCGTATAATCACGCTCGCGCATTAAGGGGTGTGCTTGTGAAACAGGGGGTCGTTCCCCTTCGGATCACGAAGGAGTGATCATAAAAAAACCACCCTTAAGTTCGCGTTGGAGAGACTTATTAGAGAAGTGCTTAATAGTAGGTAAATATGCTTGTATACGGGGTGAAAATTGGAATGGTAACTGCGAAGTAACTGGGCAAAATTTTATGCGCAATATTTTATGTTTCGTTAGACATAGTTGTAGTTTAGTAAGAAACCGCTGAATATTTTCGAACAAAATTTAATTTAATTAATAGAAAACTTTGGAAGTACATCCATCAAATTCAATCTCACTGGAAACCATCCATCGGTTTCTTGCTAAACTTCAACTATAACCGATGACCCTGATTACTTATCTCATTTGGTGACTGTACACACGGCTACACATCCAAGCTATACATTTCCAGTATAAGCTGATCTCGCATTCTATAGGATTTCCGTACAGTGCGAGATCAGTGTAAACTGGAAGAGAATAGCTTGATCTGTAGCCGTGTGTACATGGGGTGAATTCACATGTACAGGGTCAAGTTTAATTGTGTCGCGATGCATTACCTCATTCCGAGGTTTTTGTTTCGTAGGTTCTAGCTTAGGAAAAATAGTCCGTTTGGGTCCGAAATGAGAAATGTTACAATGTTGACAATTTTTTACAATTTGACGTCTTCTGTCACTGTTCTTAAGCATAGACCCTCATATACTGCTATAGTTTGCTTAAATATCAGCGTGTTCGCCAATTATCTAGTTCCCCGTGTGTTTCCATAAGCAAGGTCTGAAGGGATTTAATGAAATTTAATTTTGCTGAGATTTTTCTTTTTCCTCGCCAATAAACTTTACGACCGGAAATTTACGGGTAAGCAAATGTTTAGAAATCGCTCCGTTGAATAATTTCCTTATAATGACGTAATTTTTTAATTACTCCTCTCCTTAGGTACCTACTTAGTTCTAAGCGTCTTACACGAATTATGTGTTGTATTCAAAGGGATTTGATTTTTTCTGGGACTTTTTTATTTTTATAATGAGTTTAATTAGGAAATAATCTCAAGGAAGAGCATGAAATGTTTTCGTATTTTAAATTCATTTAATAATAAGACGTAAGGGTGTGTCTCTTTTACTCTTGCTAACTAATATGATAAACCAAGAATTAAGAAGTGGTCTGTCTGTGGCCTATTTAATCAAATCGACAGGTGACAGCGGACAACCCATTTTGTAAGGTTTTTTCATAATTTTTCGTTACCCGCCATAATTTTTTGATAAAAATGTCGCAATGTAAACTTTTTTATGCAAGTCATTAAAAACATTGCCCATTCGACTTTCCATATAGTTTTAAAAGTTATTTCAAATCTTCTTTTCACTCCTAAAATTACCCTACGCTCTCTCATAAACCTACCCACGTCTACGCAAGTTTGCGCCACACTATATTCCGTGCCGCGACGCTCCCCGGGGACAATGGCGTCCGCGATTAATCCTTTACACAAGCAACGCCACAATACTTGTAATTAATATCACCATTTAACTAACGAGCGTCAATGTGGTAGTTACATACCGAATATAATTATCTGTATTATTGGTACCTACATACACGTGGTAGGATCCAAGCATACCTACTAATAACTGACATAATTATGTGGATAATTATCACTTTACATACAGTCTCTACGGTCCACACTTCTATATGATAGATATATAGGATAGATAGGTACACTTACCTTAATAGTAGGGTTGACAATTTTTCCCGTAAGAATTAGAGTATGTGTGATTTCAGAGAGGATAAACGTTGACGTGACTGATTGTGGGTCGTGGTAGGATGTATACGTACCTAGTAACAGCTGACATAATTATGTGGATAATTATGGTATTTACATACAATCTCTACGGTCCACACTTCAAGATGACATAGATAGGTACAAGTACCTCAATAGCCAAGTTGCCAACTTTTTCTATAAGAAGTTGAGTATGTCTGATTTAAGAGAGGATAAACGTTGACGTGACTTATTGTGTCTGTGTTTAGAAACGATAACTGTATTTATAGATTATAAGGAGTAATCTATAGTACCCTATTCACTAGCATGAAGGTGAAATGCTAGGATAGTGTCAGTGATGACTAGATATATGAACGTAACCGAAGCAAAAGGTAGAGGTGGCGTTCTGTAGTTTCTGCCTACGCCCATGGGAAAAAAAGAAGAAAAAAGCGTGAGTTGTACCTATCTATGTCAATGATGATTAAAACTACCCAATTCTGCCAGCGAGGAAGCGATCTGGGAGAAAAAAATCCTTTTTCTGGGCTAGGAGTACCTACTGTGCGATACAATAATAGGTACAACAAAATTGGCAACTAGGTACCACAAATTCTGTCTATCAGAACATACATAACAGAAGAAATATAAAGCTTACACACAATGGGTGGATCCCGGTTCAAAATGATAAGTATGAAATCATAATTTACCAAACAAAATACCTATCCGTTCTGAAAATCAGGTTTTCCGAAGCTTTATCGGCGTTAACAACAATAAACAACGTATGTTATTCCTACCCGCCAGTATATACTCGACATTCACGTCAGGTTGCCTTCCAGTCAACCTACCGAACGTCACCGTATAGGCATGATGACGTAATTGATTGGAAGTCGTCCGACCCCCGGGCGGCGCAGCCGAAAATTGATAAAGTTTCAAATGAAAACTTACTCGGCGGAGCACAACTTTATATTGCTGAACTGATACATCATTTTAATTTAATTTCTGACTAAATTACTCGCTGTAAGTTGGTCACCGTGTTTCTATTATGTGGCTTTTTGTAGACTAATTGAAATAAGTTTTCCATCCAAATTCACCCACGCTGTTTCGTTACTGAACCTCAGTCAATCTAGTTCAGTAACGAAACAGCGTGGGTGAATTTCACCAAAACTAAATACCATCAGCACATCCAAACCGCGTTCAAAAACCATCAGTGTCTATTCTATTATTAACCGACTTCAAAAAGGAGGAAGGAGGTTCTCAATTCGTCTGTGTTTTTTTTATGTTTGTTATCTCCGTCAATTGTGAATGAATTTCGAAACTTCTTTTTTTTTAATATAGAGAAAGATAGGATATGCTTCAGGGATGGTCCCATGTAAATTTTATTAACTTTGCTTTAGTAGTTTTTGCGTTAACCTCGATAATAGGTACGTTTTTAATCCACTGTATGTACCTCGATGATATGATGCTGCTTCCTGTCACTGTTATTTATATAGCAAGTAGTGGTATACGAAGTGGCGTAGTGTAGGTACCATAACTGAAACATTAAAAAATTTGGAAGACGGTGTCTTTCAATAAACGTTTTTTCTTTCTTTCTTTCTTCTTTCTTTGGATATGTATTTTAGTTTTTTGTCACCGACTTCCAAAATTAAAGTAATTTTTCACTTTGCAGTGTTTTTTCGGAAGTGGTGAAGTTTTGTTTGTTATGGCAAGCAAAGCCGATATTGATTAATCTGCTAATGTCAATTTACACCGCCGCAAAATGGAATGAAATGGAAGCGTCAATTTCGCCTCATGACGGGAGAAGGCGCGTGAATTCGCTGGAATTCTCGCACATTCCAGGCTTGAGGGACGTTCAGTTGTTACGTAAACGCTTGACACTGCACTGCTGCGACCGAGCCGACTGACTCCCCGTTCGCGCTTCTTCCCGCGGGTTCCACAAACGGCACCGACAGAAGCTAGGGGAATTCTCGAGAATGCGCGAGGATTCCCCAGAAGACGTGCGACCTTTTGGCTTGTATTTAGTTTGTATATATACAATTGTCATAAAGTTCATTATGCTATGTACAATTTCGTTGCAAAAAGTCACTTCCATTCATTCCACGGCGGTGTAGATTGAGCCTTAAGCAGATTGGAATACCACATATGCGAAATTAGAAATAAAAAGCTGTCAGTGTCCAATATTCCACAACAATGAAGACACTGATAGCTCTTGAATGAGGTTAAGATGTGCTGAATGCGTTCAGTTTCATTGATGAAATTCGCCCTTGGTAACAAGAGTTGCATGTTTTTGGGATGCAAACCATAATAAACTCGTGCAAATTTCCTTAGAAGCGTTGAGGCATTTAAGTTATTGGTTTTATTCGAAGCTATTGAACTGTCTCGATCTGTAGAAACATTAAGAGAATCTCTCTATCATGTAGCTAGTGATACCTAGACATACTTTGATCGTTTATTGTTTTCCTGCCTAGCTATGTATGTAATCTGGATGTAATCGTCATCTAGATACAACATTCATTTCTTAGAAAACCTAAATTCTAACATTGTAACACAACCCAACTACTACCGGCGGCGATCTCTTGCATCCGGCCCTGGTCCAGGCCATGGTACGGAGCGAGAGTGCATGGGGGCCGTCACTTCCTTCAGCGAAGCAGTGATGCTCCCAAAGAGGGAGGCGGCGCACGTGTGGGAGAGGTAGTACAGTGAGTAATGGGTAGCTCGCTGTCCGAGCCCGGAAGGACCGATGCCTGCCAGGGGTGCAGGTTATTCGAAAGAGATACCGCGGCCCCTGGCATATAGGCAACTGAGGGAACACGGGTGGGTTTTAGTCAGTAAAAGTCTGACACGCCCTCCTACTCCACCCAGAGCGGGAGAAGTTATTTGATGATTTCCCACTCAAAAAAAAATCCAACTACTACTAGTTACTTATAAAATATGGAATCGAAACCGTAAAAACAAAACCAACGTTCACTTAGTTACATTACAGTTTTCATGGACACGGTTAAGTGAGTACCACACTAGTGACGCTAAACTGTGTCCCGGGCACGGTGGGACGTCCCGGGTTATTGGCCCATCTCGGACATAATCTAAATACACGCTACGAATACCTTGCCTCAACATCCCCTTTGAGAGAACCTTTAGAGCAATTTTTTTAAACAATTTATGTTAAAAATAAAACTATTTTGTGCAACAAGAATACTAATTAAAACGCTATCTTAACTGTAACTAGCTTATCGTTTCTTAATGACTTTGTGTAAGTTTACTCTAGCTGGGATTGATATTGGAAAACTAGTTTACTGATATTGAAGGTAGTAATTAATTACTTCACACATGTTATCTACTTACTAAAAGATTCCTTCCATGTGCTGCTAACAGTTTTGTGAATTAATTGTGTATTTATAACATTGTATCCCGTAACTTCGTCAGCGATCCAGAATGAAAGTACCCTATGCACTTACCTAGGTCATGGTCTAACTTTATGCTAAATTTCATCTAAACCCGTTAATCCGTTTTGGCGTGATCGAGTAACAAACATCATATTTATAATGTTAGTAGAATCTTGAAAATATCTACGAAAAATATTGTTAAAACGAAATGTAATTCAATCCTACTTACATATTCAAAACTCCCAATCCCGCGAACTATATCGGTAAGTTCAACACTATTGCGTGGACTTTTCCCGGACATTTTCGACCTGCCCAGCTATGGGAATAAAAGTTAAACAAATGGACGGCGTACCGGCAAGTTTTAATAAGATTCTTGCGAGGTTTAGTACTAAATCTGTTCGCTGCGGCCGCTCGTGTGTTGCTGCCCTGAATTGTGATACGTTTTCTCTCTTTTTTATTATATTTCTCTTTCATGGCTTTTAATAACGCGTTTTAAAGTTTCGTAATAATGTTCGTTGTAATAAAAATGTGGAAAATATTTAGCTTAAAGGGAGTTTAAAAGCGTAAATAGATTACCGGGTTTGTAAAGAGTTTTATGTAAATCGCTTGAATTTGAGTGTTTACATATTAGGATATTATTTAAAATTAAAACACCAACAATATTTACAAAAATAAATATGCCCTATTTCTTGTTTTCCTACTGCTCGATTCCTATCTATACATCTATACATATAAATAAAATGTGTAATAATGGAGTGTCTTGTAATATTAAAATAACCAGTTTTTGCTACATGTATATGATTATATATACGGTACATATACCAAAATAGCATTTTTTTTAATTTTTGTCTGTTTGTCTGTCTGTTCCCGCTAATCTCTGAAATGGCTGAACCGTTTTTGACGGGATTTCCACTGGCAGATAGCTGATGTAATAAGGAGTAACTTAGGCTACTTTTATTTTAGAAAATTCCATGCGGGCGAAGTCGCGGGCACAGCTAGTAAACAATCAACCCCTTTCGAATAATAAAAGAATTTTGCAAATCCGTCTATATATGACGGAGTCATGCCCGAACATACATAAAAAAGAAGGTTGTACTTTCCTTCATCAGCTCGGCGTCATGAGATGATGATGATCATACGCAAATGCCTCAATAGTTTTAGAAAATATATGAGAAACATTGTTAATACCTATAAAATTTGAGGGTTGCCCTCGAATTTCCCTAGGATTCCATCATCAGATCCTGACTTGGTGCCAATGAGACCACCTCAGGAGTATACTCCTTAAATTAAAAAAAAGAATTTTGAGAATCGGTCCACAAATGGGGGAGAAATCGGTGAACACACATACAAATAAAATACACACAGTCGAACATATAACCGCCTCCTTTTTGGAAGTCGGTTAAAAACGAATCGTTTTGCTTACCAATGGTAGCATTTTTATTGCCAAAATGGGCATATAAATAGATACGTAATCTAATTTTATTTGTGGTATCTACTTCCGGGAGGGTCCACTATAAGGTATTTACTTCATTATTGGTATCAGTCTCCATTTTAACCAACAACGGTCCTTGAAATATAGGTATTGCCATTTATTTATTTATTTATTATTTATTTAACCATTTATGTACACACAAATATAAACAGACAAGAATATTAGAACAGAAAAATAGGTACAGTGGTGATGCTTATTTGCTTATTTGCTTAGTCGATCTTGTTTATTAAACTTATTTCAAACCAACCTAAAAATACTGTAACCTACATTATAATGACCTTTATCACCTTTAATTACCAGCTCACGTCCCTCGCGTATCATTCCCGGGACATTGGCGACTTTTTGCGAGCCAGGTCGCGTCAGCAAATCCTTCAGGAGACCACTCACTTAATCCCGGGGCGGGTTTACCGAGGGTTGGGGTAAGGGGGATGGAACTAAGAAACTTTTCCTGCCACGTTGTACCCCGATTAGTGTTGCAAGGTGTCCCAATTTTTGTCCGGGGTATCCCGGGATTTCGTTGACCCCGTTGTGCGTTGAAGTGTTATTGTTGTCTCATCTTTTGTGGTGTGAACCTACCACAGTCACTCAACACTCAAAATATAATAGTGATAACTGTCTTTCTGTTCCATTAATAATGTGTGTATTTATTTCTTTATAATAGTCGTTTTGGAACTTATTAAGATGATTTTAAATTAAATAATTTTCACCGATTGCTTATTGTAACTTTCTGTGCATTAATAAATAAAAAACTGTCACGGTTTATATAGATTAAAATGCTCAGCACCAGTTTTTTACATTAATCAGCATGGACAACAATTGCACAGCAGTACAAGCTTAAGGCCTAACAAATCGATCCCGGGATTTCCACCTGGCATTTGACAACACTATCCCGCGACCTGTGAACAATGTCCAATGAGGTGACGTTTTTATAAGATCCCACCGGATATCTGCTCTTTATTTTTTCCGACACTTTCCCTCCGATTGTGTCGGAAACTTACGAGCTCTGAATTATTATGGTTTTTATATACTTTTGTGGCATTAAACAGTTCATTGTAGACATTTTGAGTGACTTTTTGTTGTCTTTCTTAGTAGTTAATTTAAAAAGTTTTATACGCCTTATTATTTATTAAGGTCAGTAAAAGTTAACTCTTTAGCGGCTGTCATTTCAAGCGAGCTTAGTCCTAGCTTTTTGAGGCCTTGTTCTTAATTTAGACTTTCATTTCTTTGTGTTATAAAAAGTTCTGTAGTTTCATGATAGAATTTCGTAATTCTGATTCAAGGGTAGACAGGCTGTTTGTTTTGTGTCTTCCACCACTGTGTTCCCAGTGTACACAACCATAATTGTAAGTTAAGCAAAAGAATTGATGGAAATACTAGCTGCTGCCCGCGGCTTCGCCCTTCACCGGCGTGGATGTTACTATATTGTGAGTAGACTATATTACTTCTTTTAAAATCAGCTATCTTCTAGTGAAAGTCCTGTCAAAACCGGTCCAGACGTTTCGGAGATTAATCGGAACAAACAAACAGCAGACAGTTTTTTCTATAATTTACTTATCATCCTTTCATATGCATTAAGTAAAGAGTTGTTATTTTGACATTACAAACAGACACTTAAATTGTATTTAGTTTGTATAGATTATAATCATGTTAGTAGCTCTAAACGATTTAATGATGTAGGTACAAAAAAATTCTCATACCAAAAGCAACTACAAAAATCATTACACCAACTTAGAATATTGTAGTTGTCTAGATTTACTAATATGTCGGTACCTGTAACCGATTTAAACTACCCCAACACGGGCCTTAAAATATTTTCCTCACCATGAAAATATCCTAAAGTAAATAAAAAGATTAGCTCAAAGTTAACCCACTTCAACAGTCTCATTTAATTACAGTCTAGACTTGAAACTAGGTACTAATTCTAGCCAAACATAACCGTTTTCTCTCTCGAAAAACTTAGAAATATTCGAACGTTTATGATCTTTTTATATTAAATTCTTTTCGTATAATACTTAATTAATCGAACTTCTTACAAACTCCAATACCTAACTTTTTATTCTTTGTTCTGTTGTTCTTTACGACTCTTAAGTAGGTTTCTTGAGATTTTTTACGAGTAATTAAAATGAATGAATATTATTTAGAGGCTGAGAGGCCATTAAGAATTGTTAGTGGTTGTTAAGACCTTTTTATATAGGCTAAGTTAAGTATTAATAGCGAAAAATTGTTCTCTCGGTTGTTGAAGAGTTTTTGGAGCTTGAAAAATGTAGACTTAACTTTAATAATGTAGAAGTAAGTAGAATCACTATTTACAAAATATAATAGCTAATAGACTTAAATAATAATATGTTAAAAAAGGGAGAAGAAAGTTTCATCCTGTGATTCTTGTCTCTTCATGAAAAAATCGTCCATATAACAATGTGTCAACAGGAAAAGTGCCCAAAAAGCCGGCAGCACTGCCACGTTGCTTGGGTAACTGAATGTTCATAGTAATACCTATTGGTATTTCTCATCTAGTTTATTCCCGATAATTTCCAATCAAAATAGTTGACATAGAGTTGATTAATGTATCGAACAGAAACTCCCATATCTCTTCATTACTACCTAAGGCTATGCAGAAATCTAATGTCCTTTCTACTATAAATATGCCAAAACAGTTAAATTAAACTAATCTAAACTTAATATTTAATCCCCCATTTAACCACAACGACGACACAGCCCTCACAAATCCAATAAAACTCAACCAGCTGGTTATACAAGTTAGATAATTTAATACTGAACAGAACCCAAACGAAGTGCATTAACGTTAAGCCGTATGCACATCCACTAACGAGCTGGCCTGGCTAAACCGAATCTAACTTTAAATGATAAAATAACGACATGGTGTAACTGTGCTGTATTTCTAAATCGGTTGGAATGCACCTCTCTCATACTAGGGGACATAAAGGTGCACTTACATGGACATTTTTCTTTTTTTAATATTGCCCGGCAACAATTGAAGGAGGTAGTGGAGTAATCTAGATAACTCTTTAAAAGGGTTTTAGTTGATTCGGCAATACTTTAAACCACTTACTTTGCTCCATCTGTAGTTTTATAACAGACTTCGGATTCAGGTTGGCCGAAGCAATGAAAATCTCTCAGGTATAGATCCTGTTAAGAATACCAAAAATATTTCTGAATATCTGCAAGCAATGATAAAAAACAGTGCTTAAATGTAAATGTGATTCTGTTCCAAAAACAATAGGGTATAATATCATGTACACGGTGTCCTGTTGTTTACACGTCACTGAACACAGACACTGAAGGTGCCAAGCATAATCAGCCTATAATGTTCCGACTTCCTCTCTGTGAGAAGGAGCGGGCCGTAATACACCACGCGGGCCCAGTTCGGGTTGGTATATGTCACATATCTTTGTTGTACCGTTGCCAAATTCTAGGTCGACCATGTTATGAAGATTGCTCCACTACATTCCCAATTGTAAATCAATGTAGGCGGTGCAGTCAATTGTGCGGTTCAGTCGTCTTCATCTGCCTGTTCTGATAGATAACGTGTAAAAGTGATTCCAATGACTATTTACAGAACTGACAACTTCATTTTTCGGCCAGTTCTAAAGATATTATATTTACCCAATTTTGCCTAGAAAATATGTAAGTTGCCCGTGTAACCGCACCTTTACACTGTGGAACGTAATATTCAAAGACATACAGGCGTAGTTTGCGGGCGCTGCCGCTGCGTTTGGCAGAAGTTTGCAAATAATTTAGCGTTTATTGTAAGCGGGTATGTGTGCACTTTGTGCAGTAAGAATTTGAATGGGAAGTTTTAAAAGTTGCCATGTAAAATAATATGTAATTTTGTTTGATGTAAGGGGTTTAATAGTGTTTTCAAAGCAAAAATAAGACACTATACTTTAAGTGCTGGTTATTCTTTGGTTAGGTACCTTTATTTCAGTTCAAAAGTCATCGTTCAGACTAAAACTGTGGTGCTTTTGTATCTACAATCCTTTATCACAGAAGATTTTGTACGTTCTACACACAGTGGAATCCAAAAAGCAATCACTTAGCAAGCAAAACGTAGATATACTCACACGTAATCCACATTTAAATACCCGTATATCGCTAACCACTATCGAACCAACACCGCACTATATCGGGTTTATTCCCGCTCTAAATCCCGTTTATACATTGCCGCTTGGCCGCCCATAATTCTCGTCCGTACATTTTCACAGGCAGCCTTCCAAGCCACAGAGGAGCCGGCAGGTGTTCTAGCAGAAATTGTTTCTACCCTCCGAATGTAAATATTAGTTAATTAACTGTAAACCGAGTCGGTCGCTGCGGCCCCGTTCACTTGTTTGACTTGGGATTCTGAGTTTAAGAACCTAGAATGGCTGGAGCCTATTTAAATAGGCATTGCTTTTAAGAAATGTTGGTTCGGTCTTTGTGACGCTTCTGAGAGTCAAAGGAAACATGGATTTGTGGTTGTTTTGAGTGTTTTAAAAAGTTGACAATTTTAAACGGAAAAAGTGTGACTTTGAATATGACGAAAGACTAGCTATTGCCAGCGGGTTAGCGCGCGTGGACGCCGGAAATTATCCCACAGGACCGTATTACCGGGATAAAAAGTACCCTAGTTAATCCAGGATATAAAACTATGTGTGTGCCAAATTTCCAAATCCGCGCAGTAGGCTTAGCGTGATTGAGTAACAAAAACTAATATTAGTAGGATAATAGATAGAATAGATCCGGTATCTATTCTAGCTATTATCCTGGCGCAGTATCGACAATGACAAGTCAAGTAAGGGTTTGACAGAGTGGCGTCCAAGGACTGGAAGACGAGATGTCGGTCCGGTGGCGAGATGGGCGGACGACATTGTTTCTATTGCAGGCAAAACCTGGGTTAGGCTGGCACAGGAGCGTGGAGATTGGCACAAGAAAAGAGCGGCGTATGCCCAGCTGTTGGTGAAGTCTGGCTATGGATAGTGAATCATCAGATGAGTCACTGTGACAGTTGTCTCTTATTATCGGCCTTTATTAGTTCCACATCGAGGTAAATGCCCTTGTCCGTACCGAGAAGTATTGAAAATTAATTTCCACATAACGTCATCATCATCATCACTGCTGGAAATAAGCTTCCCCCAAAAAAACTGGGGATTTGCCATAATCGCCACGCTTGGCAGGCGGGTTGGCGATCGCAGTATGGTGGTAAAATGCATGGAAAACGCTGCTGCCCATTCTCTAGTAAGACCCTTAGTCACCTTCTACGACACCCATGGGAAGAAATGGGATGGTGCTATTCTTTACGTCCGGCATCACACGGAGCGCGTAACTGCTTGTTAAAGCAATTTTTCCTCTTAATCCAATTTACGAACCAAGTTTTGTGGCGTGAATTCTTCGACATTTATCATTACTAGTAGTCGCTCAGTGATCGAAATATGACAAAAATTCATTTAAATTCAACATGAATAAAAAATATTAGCTTTCTCAAAGCACTCCTTCTCGAAATAATTTTCCAAATAATATTCCTCCGTCAGCGTTATTTTCGTAAAAAGGGGGACCATGCTTATGCCAGCGGCTTCACCACCGCATGCACGTCGAAAATTTTAGTATCTCACGGGAACATATTACTGGGATAGATAGTATCCTTTGTGTTAATGCAGGTTATAATCTATCTGTGTGCCAAATTTCATCTAAATCTTTTCAACCGTTGTTACGTGATTGAGTCACAAACATCCAAACTATCACATTTATAATAATAAATAATATATATACAATAATAGGAACTAGGATAGGATAATAATATTAGTAGGATAGTAAGATAACAAGCAAAACCAACTGACAACTCTTATTATTTTCCTTGATAAACATTAAACGACGAAGACATGAGTTTAAACAGCTTACAGGCATACCCTTCTTATCTTTTCATCTTGAAAAACAGGTGTTGCTAAGCAAAACGTATACACTCAGTATCTCATTAATATGCGGAGTTGTATATAAATAATTTATTTACATTTTGCCCTTTAAGATTCATATTTCCTGAAGGATATCTCGCGAGGCATCGTCCACAAAGTTATTTTGTTTCAAAGACTTGCTCCAAGTTACTATTCAATCCTAAAAGTATATTCAGTTCGGGGAAGCTCGTGATTTTATCTCCTGTATATTTGAATGTCAAATGATTTTTTCATTTTTAACACGCTTTTTTTACCTTCACCTGTACGTTTGTTTGTTTGTAACCGACTCCTTTGGACCTTGATTTTGACCCACTTCAAACGATTATATGTCTAAATGACATATAATCGTTTGAAGTGGGTCAAAATCAACTTTGTCGATTTATCGAGAACCGATGACAATTCAATCATTAAAAAAAAACTGAAAAATCACGCTCTTGTAGTTAACAGAACTAAAAAATAGAAAATAAATAATAGATTAAAAATCTAAAAAACATGCTTGAAAAACCAAACTAAAAAAGCGGAAAATCAGATTATAAAAATACCTCAAAAAGCACCCCACACTTTTTTGAAATTATTTTGTTTTTTTTTAGTTTGGTTTTTAAAGCGTGTTTTTTATATTTTATAATCTACTATTTTTATCTTTACGTTTTACTGGGATGTTAGATAATTATGTGAATTCCTATGATCGAAAAATCGTTTGTCATTATTTAGGTTCATTGTAGACGGTTAGACGGTATCCCATCTGGTGGTCATCGTCATTTTGGTGGAAATACGTCCAATACTGAACTGCACCAAGCACCGCCACTTTGACCGGTTCTGTGCTTCTCGCATCTCGCAGATTCCTGCGGCCCTTACTAGATTATCGGCCCACCTTATTGGAGATCTTGGATCGCTACATCTTCCGGTACGCGGTCGCCACTCTAGAACCTACAACAAAATCCACAAAGGAATTCAAAGTCTCATAGAATACCAAAAGCTTGTACAGATCACCGTATAACAACGTCATAACATAGCAGATACAAATCATCAAAAACCTACCGAACATTATCGATCATATTTCTCTCAATTACACCCCAATTTCTTCAATTTCTTTCAACACGTGTAAGCATTACGAACATTTTCCGTTCAAAAAACATACAAATTACCATAAACATGGTCTGGCACAGTACTAATAGGTACCAATTATTTTCTCTCGCTATGTATAACGCGTTTCAGGAATCTTGGCAATTTGTGTCCTATAATTGGGTGTCGAGCAATCAATGCATGAAATAATTTGTGCTGAAAGGCGTTGGGGCGTTGGAGAGGGGGAGATTATGCTTATGTACGTACGTATACAGTGTGAATCAGAAATTTGTGGTCATACTTAAGGGTGTAATTCATGCCATCAATCTGGACAATTTTCTCAATGGGACCAGCACCGTAATATTTAAAAAAAATCCAAAAAAAAACAACCAACTTCCGAAAAAACACTACGAAGTGAAAAATAACTTTAATTTCTGTAGTCGTTGACTTTGGATATGGATTTAAATGGGACCGTGTGGTTCTTTTTTATTTGAAAGCTGATTTTTTCCGTGTGGAAAACATCAGCTTTCAAACATAAAAGAATCATCAAAATCGGTTCAAGGTAAGAAACATTTAAAAAAAATACAGTCGAATTGAGAACCTCCTCCTTTTTTTGAAGTTTGTTAAAAATGATCAGATATCCTGTAAAAATCTTCAATACCTATTCAAATAAACATTTGAGTTAAAGTTAATTGGAATTAGGATACCTACTGATCCCATTAAGAAAATTATTTCGTTTGATTTACTGTACCAACTCTTTAATTTGACCATACCTTTTTGAAACATGCTGTAGATGGCGACACTAATCCCTATGTATGTACTGATTTATGTAGTTGTATATAGTGGATTAGTACAATGTCAGTACTAAAACTGTTGCGCTCGGAGTATTGTAAAAGATAAATCCGTGTAGCTAAGGTAGTGTAGCACATTTTGTATTGGCAAATAAATCACTGAAAGAATTTTAGGTGCTCGTTATGTTGAGCTTTTAGGCAAGATTACTTTTAGCTTTTGAAATCTTTCTTTGCAACTATACTTTCTAACTCTTATCGATGAAGAGTTGGTATGTTTAGATCGTTTGATCATGTTGACGAGATGAATGAAAGAACTAACAACAGATATTTACAACGCAGATGTGAATGGAAACACCGGAAGGGCCACGCCCTAGGAGGACATAATTATAATGACCTTTTTGGCGATGTTATTCAGAACTGTTAGGTGCGTTAGTACTCGCAACCGCTGTGTGTGTATTGCTAAATGTATGAAAGTTAACAAGGAAAAAATTGTATGTAAGGATGATAGCAGGTGGCGTAGTTTCTACCTACGAACAAGGAAAGAAGGCGTGAGCTTGTGTATTTGTATGTATATATAAAATAGCTTTTGCCAGCGGCTTCTCCGGCGTGGAGGTCGAAAAGTATCCCACGGGAACGTAGTACCGGGATAAAAAGTATCATATGTGTTATTCCAGGTTACCAACTACCTGTGCGCCAAATTTTATTCAAATACGTTCAGCCGTTTTTGCGTGAGAGAGTAACTTTCACATTTATAATGTTAGTGGGATAAGTAGGATGTTAACCGTGTTTTGTCGTCATTGTAATACTAGCTTCCTATTCGTCATATAGATTCATCATTAGCATTTCAGCCGAAAGACTTCTCGCATCCACCGGAATCCTGCGGCCCTCACCATCTGTGCACCTTGTGGAGGCCTTCCAACACAATTTATATTTTAACATAAAACTTTGTAATCGGATCAGCACACAATCCCCTGCAATTCCCCTATTCTTAAAATCGTTCATATCCTTAATCTCAAATACTACATTTTGACCACTTTTAAATACAAGAATTGCTCTTTAGACCACATCATCCAGAGATAACCTTTTACAAACATTATAAACAAATAAATTTACGTCTCCATATTTGAAGCTTAGATACAAATTAGGAACCAAATCCAGCCCATAAAGCGCTTTACCGTCAAAAATGACCAAACTAAAATGTTCAACTTAATTTAAAGCGCAGATATCATAATTTACGGTGTAATAAATTTACGTACAGCGCACCGTACCGTCGAATCATCGGGAGAGATAATAATTTTGTAAAACGTCCATTTTGTCGATAACTTATTAACATTTAATATGTTTATATCGACGATGCCATAATTTAGCGCGGATTGACAATTATTGATATTGGTGTCGATTCTGTTGTACACCGAACTAAACTAACTAAACTATCACTAAAATTCCTTACTTTTCGCTATGAGAATCTTAAAGCTATTCTGCAAAAAAAGATCTCTAAATTTAAAAATAATTTTGACACAACTAAAATCGAATTTGACAAACGCGACTCCACGTTTGCCCTACCCCGTGATCTTTTTTAGAGCCGGAATCGCGCAGGGGGGGCAGCCTCAACGTGTTTTAAATGGATTTTTTTACTTTTTGTATCGAAAATATGAAAAATTATTACCTACATGTTGAGTTTTAGAGGTGTATGGGCTTTTATAAAGGGGGTCGAAATTTTCATTATTTTTACGATAGGACACACCAATTTCGAGATATAAGCAAAAGAAAAAAAAAAAAAGATACAGTACTGTATTCGCGCCCGAAGTCGAGGTATCAGTGTGAATTTTAGTTCTTGACAACTAATTTTATTCCACACCTTTTTAATCGCGATTAAAAATAGTCAGATTTAGTTAGACAATCGAAATTTTGTATTGAATAGAATAATGAATTTGACAACAACAGAATAGCAAAATTACCATTTTCACTAAATTAAAAACTCAGTACAATCTTAGTGCTGTCAAACTAAAATATAGTTAAGTTGTGTCACTTTAGTCAATTTCAGAATGGGAAATCGTCGTTTGACAGGAATAAACTAAATTTTAGTGATTTTTAGTTTAGTTTAGAGAATTTTGTGACAAGAGAATCGGCACCATTATCTGATATGTTTAATCGATTATTTATATTATAAATTATTCATTTCGGGTATGCTAAAGTTAGGTGCAATAAGTCCGGAACAGTTTTGATTTCAATTAAGGGCACTGAATCTCTTCCAACTTTTAAAGATAGCTCGCAGTGAAATGCCACCGTTTTTCTCTAGAACCGGTATTGGTAGACCAAAACGGGCTGGAAAAAACAAATCACTGTGTATAAATAAGTATTCATGAGATAGTTTTCATGGTTTTCGAGGGTGTTGAAGCCAATTGTGAGTTCAAAATGAAAATGCAAGATGGTGGCCGCGAAATTTAAAAAAAATCATGGGTGTCGTTTTCATGGTGTTCGAGGGTGGTAAAGTCGATGGTGAAGTCAAATACGACTATTTTACAGATAGAGTAAACGATGTCACATTCGGAATTGAAGAAAAAGCGTAAGGAACTTCGTTCCTGAAGGGGGCCCCCGGCCACACGTTTTTATTTTTATGGTAAAGTACAATATTATCTGGCAGATACACTCGTTTTTCAGTAGACAGAAACGGGAATGGGGTTTTAAACTATACAAAGCTACGCCAACTGCCAAGCAAGCTGCAAGTTGGTCTAGACTAACTTTGTTTGCAATTAATAGTTCACTTTTCAATTAAATATGATTGAATAAAAGAACTCCAAATATTAATTAGCATATTGCTATTAAATTCAACCCCGTCTATGAACCATTAACGAGCTAAAGAAACTTTGAAAGTCATGCCCTGTTCGTCGTAATTAATAAATTTTTACAGCCATTTTTATTTGCTTCTTAATGTTTACGTGCTCTTTAAACATGAATTTGAAAGAATTAAAAAATAAAAAGTTATTGAATAGATTATAAAGTTATGACTTGTTGGCACCCCCATCTCACTGTCACCGAAAAGTCCTTAATTCAACACTGTTAATTTAGGGAATTATTCCTCTTTCTCACATAATTAAAAAAAAACTTTATGATTGGTACTTTAAGTACTTTTAGGTACTTTTTAAAATAATGAAGTATTTCAGTGATGAAATAATAATAATAATAAATAAAAAATAATATACTAAATAATCTAATTTAAAAAAAAAAAAAACTAATGCTGTGAAGCGAGTTTAAAAAAAAAAATGATTAATTTAATTTATTATTTGTGTATACACAGTAAAATACATAGGGATTCGACATGATTATAACTGGAGTACAAAGGTACTGCTTATTTCTTTGAAAAAAATTCAACAGACCTGCAAAAGGATAAATAAAAAGGAATGTAGACATACTATTGAGTATGTGAGAAGAAGAGAAAATATGAATATATTAAACAAAAATATAAACGTCTCCTAGTAACATAAGCAAAAAACGATAACCAAATCTTCGTAAAGTTCCTAGCTAGGTACACCAGCTTGCTTTTATCACTTTTATCTAAAGAAAATACCATTAATTAATGAAACTATGAAAGCATAAATAAACGCTGCAGAGCTAAATGCAGAGGTTCCTTGCCGCATTCACGACAGATTCAATCAAGCCCTCGGCTTTTCTATATTAACATTATATCCGTGTACGTTGGTGGCAGGAAAACATTGCGGGTAGGAAATTACGTTTCCTACCGCGCGCTGTACCGATCGACAAGGGATGCAGAAGTTCTACTTTAGTTCTTATTAACTTAGTGATAAGGCATCACCTACGATTCATTCGAGGAGCACTGGTGTCCCAGATCTATTAAGCTTTGTGTAAATAATTTCATCAACTTTGCTCTCAAAACTGTGCAGGAAAACATCATGATGACCAGCATGTACTAGAACCAAAAATTCCAAGACATGTGACATCTTAGGTAGATGTAGTAGTGGGTCTGTAGTGGGTCCACGTGGTAGAGTAGCTCACTCCCTCTCGAAGAGAGCAGGACTGAGTCCGAGCAATGAGATCATTGTAGGCTGATTAAGCATCACCTTCGATAACTTTAAACGTCGTAAGATGCGTTTCTTCAATGTGAAGAGCCATTACAAAACTACACACGGCAGTAGGACTAGAATATGTTCGGGCTTTAGATAAATTCTTTATAAAACTTGTAATTCCAAAGTGTCAGTACCGCTTGCATAGACTGTGTCTACGAGTTTACCAACAAATTCCCTTATTTTTCAATAACATCACTGTCCATTATACAGGGTGAATTTGACGTAGGTAGGTGGGTATCCCTTCCAGGACATGATAAAGTGATCAATTTGCAACAATTAAGCAGCCCGTAAAGCCTAGGCAAAAAATCATTAGATTCGAGAAAAATTTCCCAGAATACGTCACAAAATACCAATCCAAAAAAAAACAACCAACTTCCGAAAAAACACTACGAAGTGAAAAATAACTTTAATTTCTGTAGTCGTTGACTTTGGATATGGATTTAAATGGGACCGTGTGGTTCTTTTTTATTTGAAAGCTGATTTTTTCCGTGTGGAAAACATCAGCTTTCAAACATAAAAGAATCATCAAAATCGGTTCAAGGTAAGAAACATTTAAAAAAAATACAGTCGAATTGAGAACCTCCTCCTTTTTTTGAAGTTTGTTAAAAATGATCAGATATCCTGTAAAAATCTTCAATACCTATTCAAATAAACATTTGAGTTAAAGTTAATTGGAATTAGGATACCTACTGATCCCATTAAGAAAATTATTTCGTTTGATTTACTGTACCAACTCTTTAATTTGACCATACCTTTTTGAAACATGCTGTAGATGGCGACACTAATCCCTATGTATGTACTGATTTATGTAGTTGTATATAGTGGATTAGTACAATGTCAGTACTAAAACTGTTGCGCTCGGAGTATTGTAAAAGATAAATCCGTGTAGCTAAGGTAGTGTAGCACATTTTGTATTGGCAAATAAATCACTGAAAGAATTTTAGGTGCTCGTTATGTTGAGCTTTTAGGCAAGATTACTTTTAGCTTTTGAAATCTTTCTTTGCAACTATACTTTCCAACTCTTATCGATGAAGAGTTGGTATGTTTAGATCGTTTGATCATGTTGACGAGATGAATGAAAGAACTAACAACAGATATTTACAACGCAGATGTGAATGGAAACACCGGAAGGGCCACGCCCTAGGAGGACATAATTATAATGACCTTTTTGGCGATGTTATTCAGAACTGTTAGGTGCGTTAGTACTCGCAACCGCTGTGTGTGTATTGCTAAATGTATGAAAGTTAACAAGGAAAAAATTGTATGTAAGGATGATAGCAGGTGGCGTAGTTTCTACCTACGAACAAGGAAAGAAGGCGTGAGCTTGTGTATTTGTATGTATATATAAAATAGCTTTTGCCAGCGGCTTCTCCGGCGTGGAGGTCGAAAAGTATCCCACGGGAACGTAGTACCGGGATAAAAAGTATCATATGTGTTATTCCAGGTTACCAACTACCTGTGCGCCAAATTTTATCCAAATACGTTCAGCCGTTTTTGCGTGAGAGAGTAACTTTCACATTTATAATGTTAGTGGGATAAGTAGGATGTTAACCGTGTTTTGTCGTCATTGTAATACTAGCTTCCTATTCGTCATATAGATTCATCATTAGCATTTCAGCCGAAAGACTTCTCGCATCCACCGGAATCCTGCGGCCCTCACCATCTGTGCACCTTGTGGAGGCCTTCCAACACAATTTATATTTTAACATAAAACTTTGTAATCGGATCAGCACACAATCCCCTGCAATTCCCCTATTCTTAAAATCGTTCATATCCTTAATCTCAAATACTACATTTTGACCACTTTTAAATACAAGAATTGCTCTTTAGACCACATCATCCAGAGATAACCTTTTACAAACATTATAAACAAATAAATTTACGTCTCCATATTTGAAGCTTAGATACAAATTAGGAACCAAATCCAGCCCATAAAGCGCTTTACCGTCAAAAATGACCAAACTAAAATGTTCAACTTAATTTAAAGCGCAGATATCATAATTTACGGTGTAATAAATTTACGTACAGCGCACCGTACCGTCGAATCATCGGGAGAGATAATAATTTTGTAAAACGTCCATTTTGTCGATAACTTATTAACATTTAATATGTTTATATCGACGATGCCATAATTTAGCGCGGATTGACAATTATTGATATTGGTGTCGATTCTGTTGTACACCGAACTAAACTAACTAAACTATCACTAAAATTCCTTACTTTTCGCTATGAGAATCTTAAAGCTATTCTGCAAAAAAAGATCTCTAAATTTAAAAATAATTTTGACACAACTAAAATCGAATTTGACAAACGCGACTCCACGTTTGCCCTACCCCGTGATCTTTTTTAGAGCCGGAATCGCGCAGGGGGGGCAGCCTCAACGTGTTTTAAATGGATTTTTTTACTTTTTGTATCGAAAATATGAAAAATTATTACCTACATGTTGAGTTTTAGAGGTGTATGGGCTTTTATAAAGGGGGTCGAAATTTTCATTATTTTTACGATAGGACACACCAATTTCGAGATATAAGCAAAAGAAAAAAAAAAAAAGATACAGTACTGTATTCGCGCCCGAAGTCGAGGTATCAGTGTGAATTTTAGTTCTTGACAACTAATTTTATTCCACACCTTTTTAATCGCGATTAAAAATAGTCAGATTTAGTTAGACAATCGAAATTTTGTATTGAATAGAATAATGAATTTGACAACAACAGAATAGCAAAATTACCATTTTCACTAAATTAAAAACTCAGTACAATCTTAGTGCTGTCAAACTAAAATATAGTTAAGTTGTGTCACTTTAGTCAATTTCAGAATGGGAAATCGTCGTTTGACAGGAATAAACTAAATTTTAGTGATTTTTAGTTTAGTTTAGAGAATTTTGTGACAAGAGAATCGGCACCATTATCTGATATGTTTAATCGATTATTTATATTATAAATTATTCATTTCGGGTATGCTAAAGTTAGGTGCAATAAGTCCGGAACAGTTTTGATTTCAATTAAGGGCACTGAATCTCTTCCAACTTTTAAAGATAGCTCGCAGTGAAATGCCACCGTTTTTCTCTAGAACCGGTATTGGTAGACCAAAACGGGCTGGAAAAAACAAATCACTGTGTATAAATAAGTATTCATGAGATAGTTTTCATGGTTTTCGAGGGTGTTGAAGCCAATTGTGAGTTCAAAATGAAAATGCAAGATGGTGGCCGCGAAATTTAAAAAAAATCATGGGTGTCGTTTTCATGGTGTTCGAGGGTGGTAAAGTCGATGGTGAAGTCAAATACGACTATTTTACAGATAGAGTAAACGATGTCACATTCGGAATTGAAGAAAAAGCGTAAGGAACTTCGTTCCTGAAGGGGGCCCCCGGCCACACGTTTTTATTTTTATGGTAAAGTACAATATTATCTGGCAGATACACTCGTTTTTCAGTAGACAGAAACGGGAATGGGGTTTTAAACTATACAAAGCTACGCCAACTGCCAAGCAAGCTGCAAGTTGGTCTAGACTAACTTTGTTTGCAATTAATAGTTCACTTTTCAATTAAATATGATTGAATAAAAGAACTCCAAATATTAATTAGCATATTGCTATTAAATTCAACCCCGTCTATGAACCATTAACGAGCTAAAGAAACTTTGAAAGTCATGCCCTGTTCGTCGTAATTAATAAATTTTTACAGCCATTTTTATTTGCTTCTTAATGTTTACGTGCTCTTTAAACATGAATTTGAAAGAATTAAAAAATAAAAAGTTATTGAATAGATTATAAAGTTATGACTTGTTGGCACCCCCATCTCACTGTCACCGAAAAGTCCTTAATTCAACACTGTTAATTTAGGGAATTATTCCTCTTTCTCACATAATTAAAAAAAAACTTTATGATTGGTACTTTAAGTACTTTTAGGTACTTTTTAAAATAATGAAGTATTTCAGTGATGAAATAATAATAATAATAAATAAAAAATAATATACTAAATAATCTAATTTAAAAAAAAAAAAACTAATGCTGTGAAGCGAGTTTAAAAAAAAAAATGATTAATTTAATTTATTATTTGTGTATACACAGTAAAATACATAGGGATTCGACATGATTATAACTGGAGTACAAAGGTACTGCTTATTTCTTTGAAAAAAATTCAACAGACCTGCAAAAGGATAAATAAAAAGGAATGTAGACATACTATTGAGTATGTGAGAAGAAGAGAAAATATGAATATATTAAACAAAAATATAAACGTCTCCTAGTAACATAAGCAAAAAACGATAACCAAATCTTCGTAAAGTTCCTAGCTAGGTACACCAGCTTGCTTTTATCACTTTTATCTAAAGAAAATACCATTAATTAATGAAACTATGAAAGCATAAATAAACGCTGCAGAGCTAAATGCAGAGGTTCCTTGCCGCATTCACGACAGATTCAATCAAGCCCTCGGCTTTTCTATATTAACATTATATCCGTGTACGTTGGTGGCAGGAAAACATTGCGGGTAGGAAATTACGTTTCCTACCGCGCGCTGTACCGATCAACAGGGGATGCAGAAGTTCTACTTTAGTTCTAATTGACATAGTGATAAGGCATCTTCTTCGATTCATTCGAGGAGCACTGGTGGCCCAGATATATTAAGCTTTGTGTAATTTCATCAACTTTGCTCTCAAAACGGTGAAGGAAAACATCATGATGACCAGCATGTACTAGAACCAAAAATTCAAAGACGTGACATCTTAGGTAGATGTAGTAGTGGGTCTGTAGTGGGCCCACGTGGTAGAGTAGCTCACTCCCTCGCGAAGAGAGAAGGTCTGTATCCCAGCAATGAGATCATTGTAGGCTGATTAAGCATCACCTTCGATAACTTTAAACGTCGTAAGATGCGTTTCTTCAATGTGAAGAGCCATTACAAAACTACACATGGCAGTAGGACTAGAATATGTTCGGGCTTTAGATAAATTCTTTATGAAACTTATGATTCCAAAGTGTCAGTACCGCTTGCATAGACTGTGTCTACGAGTTTACCAACAAATTCCCTTATTTTTCAATAACATCACTGTCCATTATACAGGGTGAATTTGACGTAGGTAGGTGGGTATCCCTTCCAGGACGTGATAAAGTGATCAATTTGCAACAATTAAGTAGCCCATAAAGCTTAGGCAAAAAATCATGGGATTCGAGAAAATTTTCCCAGAATACGTCACAAAATACCAATTTTCTCGAATTTCTCATAGCCGTCATCGACTCAACACGTCTGTGAAGTTAAGTTAACCTAAGCTTGTACGTATAAGTGCGGCCATATAAATCAAAGTCGTTGTACTTCTGCAGCATCTTACTTAGTGCGTGTACTTCCTGTACCGCTGTTGTGAGTGTACCGCGAAAGGTCGACGGGTTCCCCCTAATTCACTGAGTAATTGCCGAGGCGACACGACGGGCGATGGGCTGACTCATGTTCCAGTATCTACAGGTGTGCTTTAAGGAATACACCACGAGGCAACCTTTTTGAAACAAAAGATTTTCAGGAAATCACCTCTGGATAAGAATATAAAAATAATTCACAAGAAAATATTGTGGTCACAACGTCGAGTGCCATGTGGATTAGCGATTGTAATATTTGTAACTCGTTGTCCTAAGAACACTGGTTGCAGTGCGTATCATCATATCAGCCGAAAGACGTCCACTGCTGGACATAAGCCTCCCCCAAAAGGAGGGGATTTGCCACAATCGCCACGCTTGGCAGGCGAGTTGGCGATCGCAGCATGGTGGTCAAATGCATAAAGAACGCTGCTGCCCATTCTCTAGTAAGTCCCTTAGTCGCCTTCTACGACACCCATGTGAAGAAATGGTTTTAGTGGAAATGACAGTGCGTATACAATGCGTTTATTGTTATACTTTGTCCAACACAGATTGGTGATAATGAGCCGTCCAACTTTCTGCAAAGCTACATGATAAGTAAGACAACAATATAGCCAATTTCTTTCGATTAGTGTTTCATGTCATATTACGTTTTATAAATCTGCACCCGGCCTTTTAAGGAGCCTACATTCAAAGGTCCTTCTACTCACATTGCATCCTTATTCGGAGTGACCTGACCTTCAAACCGTCGAAGGACTCGTATCTCAAGGTCTTTGAAAAGATGAAAAACAAATGAGGTATATCCTCAAGCGGCCACACTTCGGTTCACATCTTGAATTCTGATTCGAAAACGGTATATGCAGAGGTCGCGAGTTGTGTACATTATGAAAACATGTGCGTTCACCGGCATGTAGGTATGACATAGCCAGAGAGGTTTAACCTTAAAAAGAAAGTTAAATTCCAAACTGGACATTTTTTTTTTTTTTTTTTCATTTGGGCAATGCTGTATAGCTCTTTTTTAAGTTATAATCCTGGTCGTAGGGTCTTTGATGTTTGTGAAGTTAATTAAAAATTGAATTTAGGGGAGTCAATTTAGGGGAGCTTGGTGGAAATGAAAAAAAATGTATTCTTTCACTTTTGTTTTCTTTTTTCTTTACAAAACTTTTGTCTGTTTGGGTTCCGAATGAGTTGTAAAGGTACTTAAGTTTAACGCACTTTTACTTATGTACATCTAGTTATTAAATTCCTATGGATTATAAATGGAACCGTAGACATGAATTAATCTAGTAAAGGATCTATAACAAGATTTGTCCTTGACGAGGAGACCAATAGGAAATCGGATTTGTCGAGAGTTCCGATTGGGGATCTACTTATTTGATTTATTAATCGTTTAGTGGACAAGTCCGAGCATTGAGGGTGGAGTGCCCTTGTCTTAATCTATTATCTTAGGCACTCCAAATCGAGTAAGCTAAATTGGCTGGTACTATTCTGTGACTATGGATACGGTTTTTTTTTTTTTGAGGGTGGAATATCAAATAACTACTCCCGCTCTGGGTGGAGCAGGAGGGCGTGTCAGACTTTTACTGAATAAAACCCACCCGTGTTCTCAGTTGCCTGTGTGCCAGGGGCCACGGTATCTCTTTCGAACAACCCGCACCCCTGGCAGGCATCGGCCCTTGCGGACCCCACCAGTTGTTGCTAACCTCTTCGACCCGGGCTTTTTTTTTTTATTCATCGTGGAGAAATGCCTACTGCGCTACCACGGGGAGATAGCGCAGTTATGTGGGACTGTTACCGACTAAAACTCCACGGTGTCCTCCAGTGTCGCTTGAGGCGGGAACACGGAAACGCGCAAGTCGTCCGCGAACCCGCTGCGGTTGTCCGTCACCGGACCCTCCTCGGAGGGGAACTATGGATACGGTGCGATCTTGACATTGTACTTTGAAAGAAATTGATTGAAAATTAACCGATATTGCTAGAAAATCCATTATAATTAATGAACATTAAAATCAGCCAAAAAAGGGCTTAAAAGGGCTTTTACTATGGCCAGAAACGAATCATTGCGATAAACCGTGGCAATGCTACCAGTATCTTGGGTAGATATATTACCAGTTGACAGCGATGCGGAGGAATTTTTTGACGCCATGTTTTATTTTATGACAAATTCAGATTAGGTTACTACAATTTTAATTTATCAAATCCAATTATCAATATGTTAATACGTGAAGCAAAAACTGTAACCCTTTTTACGAAAATTACGCGAACGGAGGAGTATGAAATTTGGCACAGTTAAAGTTTATATGGAGAAGGAGTGCCGAAAAGAAGAATAAGAAGAAAAGTGAAGAATTATGGTCGATTTTCGACCACTTGGCGATCACTATTATAAATAAACTAATTACTAACAAGTTAGTAAATGACATCAATCATTTCAATGCCTACATCTATATTTATTTATTTAAAAGTTACACCAACGATTTATTCACTAGAAATATTAACATAATAAAAATAAACATTTGCATTGAGTTATGGTGAATTTGTCACTTACAGGTGTACACAGCACTTACTTAAAAAATAGCTTCTTAAATATACGTTTTAACAAGATTTTTTACTCGTAATGAGGATAGAGAAATTAATTAGAAACAAAAGACAAAACATTTCATCAATTCCAACAGATTCCTAATAGGTACTTCTCCAACAGCCTAAAATTCGTTACAAATTCGATACGCTTCACTATCATTTCAGCCGAAAGACGTCCACTAAGGCCTCCTCTAAGCTCCGCCACTCCGACCGGTTATGTGCTTCCCGCATCCAGCGGCCTTCTGCGGCCCTCACAAGGTCATCGGTCCACCTTGTGGGAGGCCTTTCAACTTTACGTCACGATATGCTTGTATAGTATACCTTCTTCATCTGGTCCAGAATTCTAAAAACTAAACGCACCTCACTCATTACAACAAAAATTACATCAATCAGTTCAATACCTTCTTTTACGTTCCAATAGATCACTAATACTCCTCCAACAACCTACAAGTCGCACATTGCAACATTTCTCATAACAAAACCGGCGTCCATATTCCTGGCGCCGTTAATTCTCCAACACATATTTTATTCGTGGGTGATATTCACCCCGTGTCGTGGCCGAGGCGTTCGTCCACCGCCGGGGGCGTTTTTCCCCCGACATTTTTGTCGTGGATATTATTGAAATCAAAATAGCTCATGCCGGAGAAGGCCCCCATAAATTTTGCGTACCACAGCGGGGCGTTCTGGTCTGTCCCAATTTTTGTTTGTGACTGTCAAGTTTTATTCTTTGTGCCGTATTTTGTGTGGATTGTGAACTGTGTTGACGTCTGCGTTGGTTGGGTGACTGAAATAAGTTTGTTGGTCGTATTTTTTCAGTTGGAATATGTGAACGGCTTTCAATGTTAACGGTATCATACAAGGGTTTATTTATTGTAACCCTGATTCCGTAAAACTGAAACTCATCAGAACTTTTCTTTTTACTATGTACAGTCACCAAAAGTGATAAAATACTAGGGTCGTTGTACGACGTTGTAGTTGATTAATAAGAAAAACTGATAAATGAACTGTTTGTTCTATATTAATTTAATTTAATTGTATTGTCAAACATCAATCGGTATTTTACTAAACTTCAACCATATTCAACAACCCTGTTTACTTACCCGTTTTGATGGCCGTACATACCTACCATAGAACTATTCCTTAGAGCCCAAATAAATGAGAAAATCATGTAATAAACAAAACCATCTTCTTAATTAATTAAAATTTTCTACTAAAATAATAATTTCGTCTGTTTACTTTGAAAAGCATCCGGGGTACTAAACAGTGGTGACTCTTGGAGGGTGAAAGAGTTGAAAAGTTGGGACGGATGTAAATTAATGAAATTCTGCCACTACACAGACGACGGCTCAGCTTACAAAGCCAGTGTCCGTACGAGGGGTTTGGGACTCAGAGCGAGAATGAAATGGATCGTACACCGATTTTTTTTTAATTATTATGCGCTTTTTCGCCAATTTTTCTTCAACTCGTATCAAAAGTTCCTAAAAATAAACTGACCTTACAGCAAAACGACCCATAATCAAAACGATATTAGCAAAACATCCTTCATATTAGCAATACGTCCGATGAGCAGTATTGACAATTTTTTAAATGGCAATTCAAAAGCAATGGGGTATTAAAATGTATGATTTGACTTGACCACATAAAAGGAGCCAAAAAAAGTAACTGAATGACGTTTCGTTTCTCTTTAAATACATTGTTTGTCTGAGGCGAGATGGGCATTACTGTTTACTTTCATCTTTTCACTTTACAAGTAGCACACACTTTTACTCATCTCTTTGAATGCCTATCTAGATAGTAAAAAATATGAGGGTTGCAAAGGTTACGCTGAGTATAAGCTCAGCGTAAAACAGATTTGTGCCGAGCCTAATATTAAGTTGTGGGTGTATATTGGCTCAATAGTTTTCGGCCAAGGTTAAGAGATGTTGTCAGACACAAAAAAGATAGATACAGAAGGTTGGCTCCTTAAAACACATATAAAGATACGCGTCTGCATACATACAGCGAGCGCAAACAATCTCACGTCTAACTACCATTCGGTTTTAGATCGCCTTATATGTACATATACATATGTATGTACGCCTGTTTGCACTCATTATAAGAAGAGCCAGCCTTCTATTCCATTTTTTTGTGTTGCATGCGGATCGCGCCCACACCGAAACTCAGCAGGTGGCGTGTTTATATTGGTATAAAGACTAACAAAATTATTGCCTCTTGGTTCAAATGTCAAAGCTCAGGATCAGTTATGCTTTCTTTCAAAATACAGAGTTAAGCTCACATGGAACTTTCCAAAATCTGAATGGTATGGACTTCTCTAATAAAATTTTACCCAATTCCTTAATTAAGGTTTTCATTGTTTTTACTAGTAAATTAATTTTATTTTCTTCTCCAAAAGTAGCGCATCCTGACTATCCTAACTCTGTGTCCCGCTCTGTTGCCTCGCTCCACTTGCTACCACCAACTTCGTACCACTATAACTTGTGCAAAACTGACCCACTGCAGATGCTCGACACAGCTTTAATACACAAATAATTACTGGAGACAAGTTCTGAAGACTCGAGTGCCACTGCGCAAACTTTTAAAAATTTAAATACCAGCCAGTCGCCGAGTTCTTTTTTCGAGTTGCTGCCAAAAGTGGGGCTTGACAGTTTAGTTTTATTTTTTTTAACTCGTGCTTTGAATAAAGAATGTTTTAATTACAATTTTAGGGTCTGGTTGGTTTGTTTATTCAAACTTTGAGTTTATAAATGGAAGATGATAGAGTTACGACTGTGCCTGAGTTGAAAGTTGAAAAGTGTTGCAAGTTGTAAAATATGAGTTGATCTGACGTGACTACTTTACTCGGCGCGAAGTTTTGAAGTAGTGGCAGTGTAAAACTGGCTGACTTGCGTAGTTTATCGCCTCACGTTTGCGTTTATTGCAAGCGATTATTATAAGAAACTATCCCATTACTTATTTTCCTTCAACCTTATAACATTGCTCAGCTTCAGTACCGTGACCTACAGCCAGTTTACCTTAAAAGCTCTTGAAGTTATAGTTCTTTCAGTGTGTTTCTGGTTGAAAACAATAGCTTCTTCAAATAAAAAAAAAACGAATTTTGAATATTTTGGTAGATAAATACTCTTTTACATGCCACCTTAAGGAGAATCTAGTCGCGGGCTCGAACTCACTGGTGGGTCTGGCTAAACAGCACATCGGGTTTTACGAAAAAACCACTGCATATATCAATTACCGATAATGTTTATTGAATTTTTCGATCACTGAACTTTGTCGGTTATGATCATTCATGTGATGATCATTGCACTTCTTTTATTACTTAATCACGCCCAAAGTTAGGTTAAACTAGCAAGAAAAACGAATCTTTGTTGGCGCATAACTTTTTAATGGCTTTTTATTTTAGTATTCTGATTCCGTAACAACAATATTAATAATGAGACAAAACCATCCCATTTTTAATTTTTGATGTACATTGTATAACAGTGGAGTAATTCACTCCCGAAGTTTGTACGGAAAAAATGTCGACTAGATTCACCTTAAAGACTATTATTTACTGAATTAGCTAAGTCTAACCTTTCCAGATACATCATTTCAAATTTAATAAAAGCAATTACCAACCCCATTCTTTAAGCCCAAAGTCAAAATGCCTTTAGAAATCCCATGTTTTTTCCTTAAAATTATTTCCCCATAACAGCAAGGGGTGGTTCTTACCACGAGCTAAATAATAATTTTCCCCCAGTGCCTGCCGAGCCCCCATTCGTGACGTCGTCGATTTGGCGTGCTCAATAAAAAAATCCCCAATTTACGTTCACATAATAGGCACTGCGGATAATTTGCTACGGTCCCACATTGAATGTTCATAATAAAATAGTAAGCTTTTTAGGGTTCAGTTTGTTGAGTTTCAAAAGTTTATTTCCACCAACGACAGCAACATTTGATGTCCAGTCAAAGCAAGGGCAGTTCCAAAGATACTTAGAAGAGATTGCGTTAAGGCTGCCCGATGTATTTTCTAGTGCACAAAAAAGTATATAAATAAATAAGTATAACTCTTATCCGATAGCGATTTATTTAAAAGCATCTTGGTGCGAATATTCAAGGCTGTCGATAGTGTCCATCTGTTGAATGTATTTCACAATCTATTGTCTTGGATATTTTCGAAGCCATCCCTTTTACATTTGGCATGAGAGGGGCTGTTAGTATTTCTTTGCAGTGTGAGCGACGGCGACGGCTTAACTTTTGCGGTTTCGGTTAGACTATAATAACCACGCTTTGGCTCATTGCCTCCATTCGATGCGGAACCCATATGACCGAGTTCAAGTCGCACATAACCACGTTTATAATACACTGATGTTGTTTGGATTACACGATCGTTTAAAGATTCGGTAACAAATGCCAAAGCGAATGACTCTAAAATGTTTAGAAACCTTAGTTGGTTTGACAGAAATGAGAAGCAATAATTTTAAGTAAATTTAAATTATCCTTTGGCCGTTATCTCCCTACCTCATAGCTTGATAAGGTAAGGTCAATACGATGGCCAGCTCTAAGAAATGTTCGTAAATCAAAACGGTAAACTAATCAACACTATAAATCACTATATTTTGCATTTCACAATGTAATCTCAGGTGATGGTACTCTTTCAGGCACAGCAAAGTAGGAGTGAGGAAGAGGGCTTTAATGGAGTAATTCATTGATATTTTATAAAAATATTAATTAAAAAAAGAAATTACTTACCATAATATCGTGACTTGTTTTCCCGAATGGTTGGGCAGAGTTGTAACGATAGTACACCAACTATTCGCCAGTTTTACATAAATCCAAACTCCGGACTGCTACTGAGTATTTCCAGATAGAAACACCCAACAACACTTTGCCTGACCGGGGAATCGAACCCAAGACCTCATGCTCAACAGTAGCGCTGCGACCACCAGACAAACAAGGCAAGAAAAATTTGATTCAGTGCCGTTAGTGGAAGTGCTCAGGTGCCATTCAAATCAGTGCCCTGGGTGGAATACCTCGTTTACATAGTAGAAATTATTTCAGTTTAAAACGTAAACAATACATGCGGTGTTTCTGAACATTTTGACTGTTCAATGCTTCGTAATTAGTACTGAATGTTTACAGGCTACAAAACAATATTTTATACTAATTAATATCGAATCACAACAACAGCTGCAATTACAAACTTTCTAAAACAATTAAACATTATGTAATGAAGCGTAGAACGCTACGATTCATTACTAACAAATGAGCAACGTTCCTTTGAGGGCTGGAATTATAATTATTAATATGGTTACGTTAATTAAATCAATTGGCGGAGGGGTTCGAGGCTTTAGAATAACAGCCGCACGTGTCGATTGAATGTTAAGCTTCGCTTGCGCCGTTTGGTTCGACGATGGGTGACCAATAATTATAGGGTGTAACAGAAACCCTATTGCTATCCTTAAGCACTAAAGATAACAGCTGGTATAGAATCGCTATACATAGTATCAGCTCAAAATAAAATACTCTAAGAATTGATACCAAATTTTCGGTTCCATATGGTTCTTAAATTCAAATCACAACAAACGTGTTACCGCACTACGTAGGTCCCTAACTTTCCACGTTACTTGTCAAAATCACGATAAATCTCTTCCGAGTGATGTGTTTATTTCAATTTGAAAATTTCTGGTATGAATGTATAAAAAAATCTCATAGCTTCCGAACATGTAGAGATAGGATAAAAAAACCCTTCCAATATCGTTTGACATCATCCAAAAAAGCCGTGCCCTTGGTATATATATACCCTTTTCGTGACACGTTGTATATGTCATATCGACACCCCGCCGTTCCTAGGCAAGCACGCGTCACGCGTAGTCAGCTCAAAAGTCAGACAGCCAGTTCTACCGAGGGAGATCATATAGGCAGTAGTTTCATAAAAAATACTGGTATTCAGCTACATCCGGTTAGACTGGATGCCGACCCCGACATAGTTGAGAAAAGGCTAGGCAGATTGAATGTAAATCAAACGGCGTGTTTGTTATTCCATATTATCTGTTAGTTTTATTAATATTTGCCGTTTTATAGTGGAGGGTAATCTATTTGTTGACTGTGTTAAGCGGGTTATGTTATTGGGAGTAACATTGTGATGTTCGGATATCAATCTGAGTTATTATAATGTCTAGTCATGAGCCGAGTCATAATGAGTTAAATTAATATAGTGCCTCAGAAATGTTTGTGGTAAACCATACCGATAAATTTTATGCCACAATCCGTAAAAAAACGGTCTCACTCTTGAGCAGAATAAGAGGCAGTCCCAATAGCATCCTGAAGGCTTTTTTTTTTGGTTGGAAATCATCAAATAACTTCTCCCACTCTGGGTGGAGCAGGAGGTCGTGTCAGACTTTTATTGACTAAAACCCGCCCGTGTTCCCTCATTTACCTGTGTGCCAGAGGCGACGGTATCTCTTTGGAACAACCCACACCCTTGGCAGGTATCGGCCCTTGCGGACCCCACCAGTTGGTGCTGAAATCTCTTTGAGGCGCGCGTAGAACACAACGCGCCATCGACCCGGGTTTGGTCCTTACCGGAAAGCGAGCTACCCATTACTCGCCGTCTGCAAGCCCGCGCCTGCGGTGGCCGGGAATCAGCCTGGGATTCCCGACGCCCAGGGCGTCTCCTGCGACGACTAAGGCCGTGAGGGCGCATATACTGGCTCTCCCTCACGTCCGCCCTCCCTGTTCGCAAGCATTACTGTTTCGCAGAAAGAGGTGACGGCTACCCATGCAATCTCGCTCCGTATCATGGCCTGGACCAGGGCCAGACGCGAGAGATCGCCGCCGCTGATCGCCTCCACGAGGACACAGCGCTGCTCCGCCCAAGCCGGGCAGACCTCCACCATATGCTCCACCTTTTCCTCAGGGCGATCTTCGCAGTGCATCCTGAAGGCTGTGGCGGTAGACAATTCTTCCAAATAATAAGCCATTTTGTGAAAAGACATACCTTAGTGGCGATTTGTCGGTATTTTTAGTTGTGGGGTGGTCTTCTCAGTAGTTACTAACAATAGTTCCGTGTTGTGCCGGACGTAAAAGAATAGCACCATCCCATTTCCTCCCATGGGTGTCGTAGAAGGCGACTAAGGGACTTACTAGAGAATGGGTAGCAGCGTTCTCTATGCATTTGACCACCATACTGTGATCGCCAACCCGCCTGCCTAGCGTGGCGATTATAGTAAATGCCCCCTTTTGGGGAGGCTTATGTCCAGCAGTGGACGTCTTTCGGCTGATATGATGATGATCAACAATAGCGTATTAAGCAAATCTGTTACTAGCAACTTATGGAATTTAGTTGTCCGAAATAAAATGATTTGATTTGATAATAATTTAAAGGATTTATGTACTTTAATTATTATGGCGTATATACAATTGTATAGTATCTATAGAATTGTTTTGGCTGTGTTATAGTACATGGGGGAAATCTATGACAATTATATACATACATTGAAACATAAACTCACGCCTTCTTCAAATGAAGGATAGGCAGAAACTATAAAACGCCACCTGCTACGATCACGTACTCCTTTTGTTGCATTTACGTTCATACACGTTATGCGTTACGTACCTGATTTTAATGAAGATTATCTCCAATGCGGTCCTCCTTCCTCCACATATATCCTTTTAGTAGAGCCTCCCATTCAGTCACATCTGCCTACAATAAACTGTAATATAAAAATACTAGCTGGTGCCCGCGACTTTGTCTGCGCAGGATTAGTACTTCGAGTGGCTTATTTTGTTCTCCAAGGTCCTATCTATAGCGTATATCTAACATTAGAAATAAATTATCAATTTTTATTGTATTTATGGTTCACCATTATTGCGATAATGGCTTACACGTAAAAGATAGATATATGCTGTGGCGGGTTTTTTTTGTAGGACTATTTAAGACAAACATTCCTATATATTATACACGTGTAACTCTAACGGTTTTTGCAGCACACGCCAAAATAGCTCGCAAAAGGCAGATTTTTTTCCTACTTACTTGACACTTATCGTTATATTTTGGACAATTCACACAATATCTTTATAAATTATAACCTTTCTGACCTATAAGCTATTATTGTAAAGTTTCATTAAAATCCATTCAGTAGTTTTGGCGTGAAAGAGTAAACATCCATACATCCATACTCACAAACATTCACATTTATAACATTAGTAGGATTAAGATTTAATTCAGCTATAACTGGATCCTGGTTTAAGTATAATTCATTTGTAAAAAGATATCGATCACATTTTATTAGTATGGTGATATTCTTTATGACACTTGTTTCTATGAAAAGATTTCGAAAATCTTTGTCTGAACTAGATAAGAAATATCTGTATTTCAGACATCAGTGCTCATCCCCTGTCGTAGGCGAGACTTAGCTAATTACTTTGTTTTTCGCTTGAATGCAGAATGAAGCAAAAATCACATATCCAGAAGATGCGGCTGTTATGATGCCCCTTCCTCTTCATGTGTCGATGGTACTCTTGCTCGTTTTGTTATTTTTATAACAAAACGAGCAAGTTTCAGTGGCATTCTTTAGGACACACCAGCAAGTGGGGTATGAGGTACTAACACTGGGTGTTAGATGGGTCTTAGAAGTGAACGCAAAAACGTGAATAGTTGACACGGGGTAGGATCTCATATTAAAATTTATTGGTAATTTTACTTTTAAACACAGATACAATAGTTTAGTGTTCCGTGTGGTGCCGGACGTAAAAGAATGGTTCCATCCCATTTCTTCCCGTGGGTGTCGTAGAAGGCGACTAAGGGACTTACTAGAGAATGGGCAGCAGCGTTCTCTAAGCATTTGACCACCATACTGCGATCGCCAACCCGCCTGCCAAACGTGGCGATTGTGGTAAAACCCCCTTTTTGGGGGTGGCTTATGGCCAGTAGTGGACGTCTTTCGGCTGAAATGATGATGATGACAATAATTTAAATAAAAATAGTACCTCTGTCCATTTGCTACGCGCACTTTTCCCACCATTTTAACATACAAGTACTCTAACTAAACGCGGTTTTAAACCGAGCTTTAGCACTAACTACACCCACTCAACTCGTTAGTAGACATAAATGTCTTATGTATGGAAAATGTACAGGCAATTACTTTTTTTATTTCATACAGTAACGTAATACAACGGTGCAGACTTTGTATAAGTTCCAAGTCTCCGTTGATCGCTTTCAGAGGATTAATATCTCCCCAGACTTCGATAAGTATGTAGAATAGGTTCTAAGGGAAACTTTGTAGCAAATATGTACCGTAGAGAAAAATGTCGGGGGATTTTGTTACGTTTTGCGTTCGCTGCGATCAATGTATTCTTAGAATGTATATCTTCTAATATATAAAATTCTCGTGTCACAGTTTTCGTTGCCATACTCCTCCGAAACGGCTTGACCGATTTTGATGAAATTTTTTGTGCTTATCCGGTATCTATGAGAATCGGCCAACATCTATTTTTCATCCCCCTAAATGTTAGGGGTAGTCCACCCCTAAATAATTTATAAGGCAAAACAACGTTTGCTGGGTCAGCTAGTTATATATATACCTTCATTACGTGTATATTTCTTTCAGGTAGTTAAGAGTCAATGTACTCGCGTGGCCGTGGGAGTCGCACCATTCAAAATTCCAGACGTGCGTCTGAGATGTCTTATAGCCACGTAATCAATACGTTTTGGATACGAACTTAAATAAATAAATAACGTACGATAAAGTTGTCAATATAAAGAAAAATTATGGACATGTGCATTCTTCTCATTTTGACTGAAGGATCCCAGACTTGGTCTTTGTCCAACATTCAAAAGTCCAAACTCAAGGTTTGCCAACTTGCAAGCGCGGTATTCTAAGCGTCAAATTGAAAGACCATATTCAAAACACCACACTGCACTCCAAAACACAGATTACTGACGTTGCATAAAAATCCGCTAAGCTGAAGTGGGACTGGGTTGGCTACGTGTGATCTATGCCCAATGAGGTGTTAGCCTCTGCCAGGGGTGCGGGTTGTTCGAAAGAGATACCGCGGCCCCTGGCACACAGACAACTGAGGGAACACGGGTGGGTTTTAGTCAGTAAAAGTCTGACACGCCCTCCCGCTCCACCCAGAGCGGGAGAAGTTATTTGATGATATACAATCCAAAAAAAAAAAATGCGGTGTTAGCCAAAATAACCAATATGTGGAGTCATGACATAGCCATAAGGCGTCGCAGCAAACCCCGTAAGAGGTGGTGGGACGAACTGGAGAAAACGCAGGACCTGTGGTCCACTGTAGCCCTGGATCGAAAAAGTGGATGGTCATGGAGCCTTTGCCCAGCAATGGGATGATACGGGCTAACAGTAACAGTAAAGTTGTCAAAATATGCAAAAGTAGCTGTTGCCCGCGACTTCGTCTGAGATCCAGGATGAAAAGTAGCCTTTTTTTTCTAAAAGTACTGTTACAGTTTATTTTTCCACCAGGTATTGATAGAGCAAGAGCTGTGCAATACAATACAGTACTAAATATTAGTGGAAAAGATCACTTGTATCCTGTACTAGTTAAAGAAACTGTATCACAGGAGACATGCCTTTTGTCAGGCTTCAGGTCCCATGCTACCTATCTGTCAAATAAAGATAGCCTCAATGTTGTAGATATGGAACAGTGAATAGACTGAAAGTAACTTTCGCATTTATAATACCTATGAGTATGGATGAAACCAATAGCACTATCAAATAGATAAACTCTTTGTTTAAGAATTCTCAGAAAGCAATAAAGCCATGTCAATAATTATCAGTCGTTAGCATCTTCTAGAAGTAGGTCATAGTGCGGTATTCACCAATGAAACTGAACGCGATCAACCTCGTTCAAGAACTGTCAGTGTCAATTCAACCCACAGCACTGTAGGAAAAAAACATCGCATCTACTACTTACTAGTTTAGTTACGAATACCTACCGTTCTTCATTAGTTCGTGTATTTAGTATTAAGATTAACTTCTATTACTCATGTTAATGATTGTATTCTTTTTGAGAAAGAAATTTCTTAAACCGTAATATTTCAAAACAGTCTTGACACACACACAGACTTCATTGGTGAAATTCACCCTTAAGGTGTTAAACAAATACCAGGCTAACTTATTCATGGCCCGGACGAGCACGTCCTATAAACGCCAGCAATACTTAGAGCGACAATTTGGCATATGTCCATGCGACTGCTTGACACTACAATTGTTTCATAAAAACTTTGAACCAACCAGCGATCCTCGACATTTTTCGTGGAATTAAAGGCGTAATGAATACCAGCTAAAAGTTAATTTAAGCAGAAGGTTTACAATGAGGAAGGTCAGGCGAAGTTAATTGTAGATGGAGTGGTCATAGCTAACTAGCTATGACCACTCCATAAGATGTCAAATTTATTGTTGGGCGTAGGGACCTCCCTACGCCCAACAATAAATTTGACATCTCGTTCATTCATCATTCATCCACTTCGTGATTCACGATTTTGTTATTTTCGGTGATTTCATTATTTGAAATCAAGACATACTTTTTTTCATAGTCATAATTTGACATAGTGTTGGAATTAAAAACCTAAAATATTAGTAATGATAGTCGTCACTTCTGAATAATTTATATCTTCATCATTTCTAAATATTTCTGACATAATCTTGAATTCTGTTTATTCATAAAAATCTCTACGAATAACTTTAAGCCACAATGTTCTAATTTTAGGGTCTCTCGAGAAATGGTGGATTCCAATTTCGGAGTACGTGTTTAGGCACTCACCATAACGTGATTATCGGAAAAAATAAATAAAACTACACAATGCCTTGTGTTCTTAGCTTGTGTTGGGAACTAACAACAATAGCACCACTTTGACCCCTAAAAAAATCCCTTCCCTATTAAAATAATAGCATAAGCATGGATCCAAAAAAATATATCTTTATTTAGGCATAACAATCTCGATTTTTGTGCAAAATCATAAATGTTTATTATGAATGGAATTATGACGATAATAATGTATTCAAGCTTCTAGTTTAGGCTTTTCACATCAAAATTAATTCGCTGACCACAGAGGCAGTTCACTTACTGTATGTATAGAATTGAGCAAGTTTATTTAATTTAACTGACAGTATACCTACAACTATCGATCGTTGTAGCCGGCTACGCATGCTACGCGTGCTACGCTTGCTACGTATGCTACGGATAATATTATTCTCCATCCATCCTAACCCGTGGCAAACGATGTTAGATTTTCAACTCTGCACACTAAACAGAGCGTTGAAATTGCATCAGTTTGCTTCTATTACGATATATATTTAAGTGTCGCGTAGTGTTAGTAGAAACGGGTACAAGAACTCTTTCTTTCCTCATTCCTGGCTTTCCCCGTTTCAGCCTTATGCGTGATCTTAGCCCATGTTATATCAACTAGTTCTTCTGCAGAACAAAGTTGTAGTCTATAAACAAATAAAATATTTGGCACGGAAACAAAAACATCAAGGTTTTGGCTCGCCACCCTCTGTGGAAAGTATTAAGAGTGGAATTATGATAATGGAATTAATATTAGGGTCCGGAACGGAACAAATCTAAAGCCGGCGCGTTATGCGAATGTTACCGACAAAAATGGCACATTAATGTCTCGGATAAATTCCGGGGTTTTGTATTAGAACGTTTGGATACGTTTTTTATTAATGGTTATATGATTTCGTTTGGCTTTTCGCCCTTTTTTAGGAATTAGGATGGTTGGTCTGTAAGCGGATACGATATTGAATGTTTTAGCATCCTTTGAAATGGTGTAATAGGTTTGAAGCAATATGGTTTGCATGTCGTTCAGATTGTTCCACTGTAAATTATCAAAATTCTGTAAAATTAATTATATATCTTAGGTAATCATGTCTTGTTTCCCCGAAAGGTTGGGCAGAGGTATACCTAAGTTACACGCACATTTCACCAGGTTGGTTTTTTTAAGTCCCATGTAATAGGGGGTGAGCATATTGCCATCAACCGCGCACAAGTTCAGACTCCGGGCTGCTACTGAGAAATTCCAGATGGAAAAATACCCAATTATTATTAATATTATTTATTTATTTATCAAAAACAAGTTTATAAAAAAAAATCTTAACTTAAGAACTATGCTCCACAAAACCGTTTGTACGGTTTGTCTGTGGGAACAGAACAAATAGTACGTATTTACACATTAGGTTTATTAGTGTGCTTAATGCAACAAACAATAATATCTGCAACAATCAATAATAAAAATATAAACCTACCCAATCACCCATCCGTCTCCCCCAACAATTTGCAAACCACTTTCCTAAGATTATCATTTACAAATTCCTGAAAAAGAACTGCTTAAGTAATTCGGTAAATTTACCAATGAAAATCGATCCCAGTACCGCATACTCGGCAGTTGGGCTTGCGACCGTTAGATCAACGATGTACACCAAATATCTTATCAAATATCATAGTATTTTCTGGTAATGACAGTTTCCCCTGCAAATAGTAGGCTATCGTTTTCAGTCAGGAGCTTGCCTTATTCTTATCAATTCAAAATCAAACCATTTACCCTGAATAGAATGATTTATCCAAACCTTTACATTGTCACCTGATCAAATAATAATCAAATAATGACCACGTGTATCCAATAGCCTTAAGGTAAACTATTTTTTACCCGACCACGGCGAAGCAATAAGAAGGAGGGTTATGATTTTGACCGGTATGTATGTATGTTCATCTGTTCCCTCAGAACTGCTGAACTACTTATCTGTCAAATAAAGTATCGTCAGAAGCTTCTTGATCGCCCGCTGGTTATGTCACATCACCTTAAAGGACGACTTTAAATCTAGAACTAAAAACTAATATGTGCTTGTGCAACCACGGGTTTCAAATGAGAATATTTTCTTGTTTTATACTTTTTACTTTTAGAGCTTGATTTTTCAGTACTTAGTCTTGTTTTTTTTTTTTTCATTTATCGCAATAAACACAGACCCATGTAACAGGCAGCCTATTTTGTAACCTACAAGTCGCAAAGTACATAGCCTACTTCTTTTCCCAATAACTCCTATCCAAAAACAATCGGCACGCCGAACAGACCCCTTTACGAACACAGAAGCTTAAACGTTAATAAAAATAAACGTAAAAAATGATTTTATTGTTGTATTTATAAGCTGTTATTGTACTGTGACTGCGCTCGAAAGTGCCAATAAAGTAAGCTCGGGTTGTTTACGTAACTGATCCAGTTACGGGTCTTTGTCGACTGAGATCTGGTCAATGCTTTAGGTTATTGTGGTGATAATTGTTATGTCTTTTATGTTGCTGTTGTTTGTCTGCCCATATTAACCATAATTTATGGAGGACTAGCTTTTGCCTGCGTGGAGGTCAGAAATTATCCCATAGGAACGTACCTAGTACCGGAATAAAAAGTAACCTATTTTATAATAAATTGATTTACACTCAGTGATTACTTTAACTCACACACAATGTTTTTAAATATGTGAGCACCATGTATCTATCGTAAAATTAATTTATCTGTAGTTTCTCACATAATTACATAATGAATGGATGTTAAATATTGTAGTTAAAACATTTTAAAAGTGTAACGGGGGAGTTTCTTGCTCACTCTTCTCCATACGAAACTTCATTTTGGAAGGGGCGATAAGAATCAATTCTATTTTAATGTAAATGTTGACGTTCAAAATTGCCTTTTAAGTGCCTTTTTGGAATAAATACTTTGACCTATGTGTTATAACTAACTATAGCTAGTGTAGTAGGTACATGAGTACCTACCTATATAACAAGCTGTTTTTGGGTTATTGAGTTACAAACATCCTAACGTCTAATCATCTAAGCATACAATCTTTCACATTAAATATATTAGTAAAATTAGGTGTCATTAATTGCTCTTCATAACTACTCAAGCATTTTTCTACTCAAATGCTTTAAAAGTTTTTAGAAAAACTTGTCTAACCTCACATCTACTTATACGGTAGAGGTCTGCCCAGCTTGGGCGGAGCACCACCGTGTCCTCGTCGAGGCGATCGGCGGCGGCGATCTCTCGCGTCCGGCCGTAGTCCAGGCTATGTTACGGAGCGAGAGTACATGGGTCGCCCTCACCTCCTTCTGCGAAGCAGTTAATGCTCGCGAAGAGCGAGGCGGCGCACGTGAGTGCGAGCCAGTATATGCACCGTCACCGCCTTAGTTGCCGCAGGAAACGCCCTGGGCGTCGGGAATCCCAGGCTGATTCCCGGCCACCGTAGGCGCGGGCTTGCGGACGGCGTGTAATGGGTAGCTAGCTATCCGGTAAGGACCAAGCCTGCGCCGACGGCGCGTTGTGTTCCACGCGCACCTCAAAGAGATGTCAGCACCAACAGATGGGGCCCGCAAGGGCCGATGCCTGCCAGGGGTGCGGGTTGTTCGAAAGAGATACCGCGGCCCCTGGCCCACAGGCAACTGCGGGAACGCGGGTGGGTTTTAATCAGTAAAAGTCTGACACGCCCCCCTGCTCCACCCAGAGCGGGAGAAGTTAGTTAATGATTTCCCACCCAAAAAAAAAACCTCACATCTACTTAATACCAAATGAATTTACGTTTAAGTTTACCTATGTAAAACACAACCGTCATATTGTTAATCTAAACGGGTTCCAACAAAAACATTAGGCCATATGTTTTTTTTTGGAACCTTTGCCTTCTCGCAAACTCAAACATTTTCGAGTTACTTTACCTTATACCTACCTACCCCCATTATTCTTTTCCCCATCATCACCAACATGTACAGCCACCATGTTCTACATACCCCTTTACAAATTGCCTGCAACTTCCGCACCGAATCCCGATCATAATACCAATGCTCAGTAATTAAGCCTAATTTAGACAGATGGACAACGTTTTACCCCAAATTGGATCTCACACACAGCAATTTGTGTTTCCAGTTAATTTTATTTGGGTGACGTTACCCGCAAAAGCCGGGTTTTTTCCGCAAACCAGGACGTGTGCTCACGCCCGATGCCTGCAAATGGGTAGATTATACTTTTGCATAGCGTTCGATAACTTTATACTGATTGTGTTTTCTTTATGCTTGTATAACACTGTAATAAGTAGTAGTGGTTTTTGTAAAAATGGTTTGATAAAACGACAACATAGGAATAACAATATTTGTTATTAATTGATGCAAAGTTCTAAGGTAAATCGACTAAAGAAAATTGATTCAGAAATCGAAATAAATAACATCGGTATATGCAAAAAAATGGTTAACAGGTTAGATCAGAAAGCCTAACACCATCAGTTATATCGTTATAATCTCTGTCTCAAACTGGAGCGAGATGAAACAGTGATGTGTGTGTGTGACTAGTGAGAATAAACAACCTGATGAATAAACTATTCTTTAACAGCACAAGGTGCCGAGTACCCAATATTCTGATCCTTACCATCAGAGAAGAAATCGAGTCGGTAATCCAACAAGTAGCTAGTAAGAACAACAATCTCCGCCACAGCCTAGTAACCAAGTGAGCAGCAATCCTTACAGTTAATAAGTTGACACAGTGTAGGTATATCGGTGTCTCAATTCTGTTGAGCGGGTCAACGCAGACCGACCGGTTGCCCCGAGGGGCTCGTTTGAATTGACGTTACTAGCCCAGTGTTTGTATTCTCAACAAATACACTACGAGTATTAAGATGGAGACGTCATTAGCTATAGGTTCTTGTTTTTGGAGGATATTTAATGGTGCTTTATATTAGCAGGATAGATGGGGTAAGGTCGTCACGTAGTGCAAGCCTGAAGACGGGTATAATATCTTCAAGGCTGGTAGGACGCATTGACGTGGCAGTTTTAATTTGTTCTCCATTTTGTTTGGACAGAGACGACAACGGAGGACAGCAGGATTTGGTTTTCTATTGGGAAGATCTTTATCAGCATGTTAATCTTCATGACTCAATTACGAAATATCCTTGTTAGAACTTTGTCAAGCTGATCTTTTTAACAGTCATGCAAAGATAAACTTTTAGTTTAAACTTGTAAATTCGTAATGAAAAGAAAGACTGGTAACAAGAATTACTTTTCATCATGTTTGATTAGTATTTACCTTTTCATAACCAAAACAAAAGGAAATAACACGCTAAAGCCAAAGTTTACCTGATGGCATTTTCATTTTCTTTGAATTTATCATATAAAAAATAATAAAAAGGCTTTTCTCAAACCGCCTGCGGTCACATATTTCATTACAGCGACGCGCGGATATATTTCTCTTTGCTTTGCGTTTTTGTTCAGGCGTTTGTAAATCTGACACCTTGGCAACCATATTTTTTCGGTAATCCACGAGACGTTGAGATAGATATTGTTTGTTATAAAAACTGACTTATACAGCGCGTTGACACGCTATGATTCTTGAAAACATTTTATACGAAAGGCCAGAAAACGTAGGCTGAGCTTTCAGGCGAACTATAACAAGGCTTTTCTGGCATACCTTCAACTACATTATCCACTCTTTATGTTCCTCAGTACTTAGGCTAAGGAACTTTATAACGAATTATTCTTATACAATGCAAACCCACGAAATTGTAACAACAAAACATCGCAACAACCATACTCAAAACCATTTTAAAATCCAACAGCAAAGTGAATTTATAAAACAAAGTGAAACGCGTACAAAAACCAGTGCAAAATAAAAATAAAAACTTAAAATTGTAATGAAAAAATGCCAAAACCATGTATAGATCGGACAGGACGCTGACCCATATCGCGTAGTAAGTGCAAACATTTACGTTGCGCGTGAGTGTGTGCGTTCGTGAGACTGTCAGGTGGAGATGAGGCGGGGGGCGTCTGTGCCCCCGCGCCTCTTATCAGGAGATAAGGCGCCGTGGCTCCCAAGCAGCACCGTCTCGACAAACGTGGTCGGCTCATCAGTGTGACCAGGTCGCTTGGACTAAAGCGGCCGCCGCCCGCCATGTTACATACACTGAACGCGCTCGCCGGAAAAATATCCCCAGGCGGTGGCGGCGGCCTAGACACAAATGCGAACAGACACACGCAGCCGAACAAGAACCACAAGACATCACCATCGTCGCCCTACAGCAAACCGAAGTAAGTGTAGTTTTTAAGTTATCTTGTGTAATGCAGCAAAGTGTAGAGACTATTCATTGAAGAGTTCTCCAGGACGTGCAGTGATATTTTTGGAAGCACACGATAGCTATTGATGTGCTAACAATTTTTGTGTGGAATTGCTCAGTACTAAAAACATAGACCTTCGAATGAAGACCCTACACCAAAAGTGTCTCTAAGTATTGCTATCTCGCTTTATTTACATGAAAGTGACAAGGTAGGAGAGATTGAAGATACATTTTTTTTCTGAAAAAGATTTTCATATTCTCTTGCCTGAACTGTGTATTAACATTGTAACAATAGCATTTGTGGTACAATATAATAACGTCTTGATATCAGTCGTAATATTCCTTTGAATACTATAAGACAATACACTTCAAAGATAAGGCGAGGTAAGTTGTTTTCAGCAACACTATGATCGTACAATCCTTAGCAGTTAGGTTTTAAGCCTTTCTTATCTTCAGCCATTACTGCTTCAATTCATATAACTAGGTCTCTTTGATCAAATGTGAAACTAATAACTGTTTGTGAATCTGTGTTGTAATGACTACCAGGTAAAAGGTGTATGAATATTTAGCTACGCTCCAAAATAACTCCATATACCAATGTATCACTTCATTTCATTATTGGGCTGGCCAATGGACTTCTTGCATTATCAATTCTTCTTTTCTGATCGTCGCTTAAGCAACGCATAGCATGCAAGCATATCTGACGCTTTACTTTTTATTATTTTTTGTCACTAAATCTGCCGACATCTATCACTCGAAGCGAAACGTGTAAATGACACAAAATGAATTAAAACTTGGAGTAGTGGAACTTGGTGGAGTAGTCAGGTTTTAAGTATTTCTCATCTTCTCTTTGCTATTACTGCTTCAATGAGTACGTCTCTTTGATCAAAAGTGACACTAACATATGGTTTAGAACCTGTATTGTAATGGCTTCCAAGTTAATTTATATGTATACTAGCTTACCCGACAGACGTTGTCCTGTGTAACTATGAATATTGAATTTATAAAAATATATAAATTTATTATACATACATATATTTGACGAGCAACTTTAATTTTTTCTTCCATAAGAACCTTCTCCTGACAAAAACAAACACAACAAAAAAACAATTCGGAAAAGTAGGCCAGCCGTGTGCTGAAGACCAAGGGAAATAGGGATTAATTTTAATACATGATAGATTGGCTATGCTGTTCTGTTTCTCTAGTCTGCCATATACACATCAAAAAAAGTTTGTGATCCCTAGCATAAGCTGATATATTTTTTAAATTGAATTTTATCAAAAAAAATTGCGTGTTTTTTTATAGAAATACCCTGTTTGAAATAAAAAAAATTAAACATTTTTTTTTTTTTCATTAAAAAAAGAATTGTAATTAATCATGATGTAATTGTAACAGAAATGGGATAGAAAGAAAAAGGCTGTTTAACCAAACTTAAACAATAATTTATTAATATAAGGTTTATATTCAATATAATATAACTCCTCCCCTAGCTCGAACACATACGATGATCACTGGATGAGTACTAATTCGCGATTCGTCAACGAAGATACAGTTTTGCCAAATGTTTGCTTCTGCATTTTGTCGAAGCCTAGCCCACTGCAATCTCCGTCGTTGTCGTTGCCGGGAATTCAGAGGAGCTCGCCAAGACCTCCGTGCTCGTAATCCAGCCTGGTGCAAGCAGTTCCGAATGGTCTGAGTGCTAAGTTCAAGCTCAGAGGTGGCCCGAACTTCTGCTTTTATTTTAGTAGCGTTGATTGTTGGATCACGGGCTGCCAGCAATCTAATATAGCGATTTTGAGCAGCAGTCAAAACAATTGAGCGACTACTGCGGGGTCGGTCAGCAAAATTACCCATCCCGTGATTCCTCTGCAACGTGGTCACGACACAGGATTGGGATATAGCAACTCTGCATGTTATTTCTCTCGTGGTGTATCCTTCTTCCCTCAAAGTTACTATTCTTGCGCGTAAAACTTCTGATAATCCTCTTAGCACTTTATCAATCACAACTTTTCGCCAAAAAGTATTGTAAATCCGTAAAAATTGACTAAATCAGATTTCTTTATATTCTAAATCTATATTTTTAAATAAAGAATCTAAAAAGAAGAAGAAATCATAATATAATCTACCGTAACAAAAAAATATTTCGATTTTTCAAAGTGATCGCAAACTTTTTTTGATGTGTGTATACTATCGTCTAACTACATTGCATGGTCAGTTTAGCACTCTTATGATCTACTTGCATTTAGTATTCTTCTTTTCTGCTTGTCACTTATAACCACTGTTTTCTCTGGGCGATAGGTCTCCACTATATTTTTGTAATATACTTTTAGCAATTGATAATGTGTTGCACTGGTATAATTTGGGATTATTACAAAACATGGTAGTTGACAATTCGAAAGAGCAGGTAAACGCGTCTGTTAAGAAAATAGCAGTGATATAAAATTATTTAGTATCTTCAAAATAATATTATGTGATTTGCTATCAAGAATTAATTCAATTGAATTACATTACAAGTAATTTTTGACTACAACACGTAATAATGGAGCGCCATAGAAAACTTTATTGAGATTACAATATATTATCACAATTGCTTGTTTTATTGCATAGATTGCAGTTGCTTTTCATACTTACTACATTTCTTGACGTTATCACTAATTATTTGCTTATTTGTTTCGGTTACACTTTGAAATAGAAGATCCTCTTTTTTATTGTTACTGTTGGTGCAGCTGTAGCATTCATCTGTTGGAAAAAAGCTATTCTTTTAGATTTGCATTCATTACAGTTTTGCCAAATCCTTGATCTTCCGAACTAGTCTTCCAGCCTGTCGTTTTATTTGCAGTCTCGATGCTTTTCTATCCTTCTGCTGTAAATATTAACTTCAATATTTGTGTTTAGGCATCCCTCCATCAATCTACGTTTCGATTATTTCACTTCCATCAATATCCCAATTAAGCCATCATACTTTACCAAAGTATTGAAGTTTCTCATTTATATTGCTGATCTAGCAAGAAACTTCAGTGTGGCCATGTATAACAGATTTCAAACTTTGCTCCCTCAGTTAGATTTTGGCAAGCATTTCGACAGATTTGATGAATCGTTGGATCTTTGAATACACGATAAGTTTTACTACTATTTTAGTTTAAACATTGAGTGAGTTGTTGCCAAAATGATACTGAGATGTCCGATATACAGGTAATTTGAGATGAAGAACTTCACGAATTAGTCGTTTTAGATTATGGCACTATTGTCATTCGTCAACTACGTGAAGTTGACGACCAACACAAAAAATTCGTATTTTCTTACCTATCGTTTTTCTGAGCATCTGTTTTAAACATGTTTTTAACTTCCACATAGAATTAAGGTTAATCATATTGGCTAGCACCGAGATAAGGTTGATGAAATTATGACACATTTTGATAAAATTGCAGTTGATCATAATTATATCGCTGCTTCTCCTCTTCTTTTTTGGGAAATCATCAAATGACTTCTCCCGCTCTGGGTGGAGCTGGAGGGCGTGTCAGACTTTTATTGACTAAAACCCACCCGTGTTCCTTCAGTTGCCTGTGGGCCAGGGGCGACGATATCTCTTTCGAACAACCCGCACCCCTGGCAGGCATCGGCCGTTGCGGACCCCATCAGTTGGTGCTGACATCTCTTTCGAGGCGCGCGAGTTATACCTTCATCGTTCGTTACTTGTTTGAAAGGTTACACCACTATTTCATGCCAGTAACTCATATTTTCCTCTCTTTCATACATTTTCATTCATTAATCTGGATCTTAGCTGCTCATTATTCTGTCCATTCATTGCCTTGCCTACACATGATTGCTAATGAGTCAGTAGCAACTCTTTGTTGATAATTACTCATTCTGTAACACATTTCGTCTTGAGATTCAGCTAACAGCTTGAATTGTTAGTCAGTTCGAATGGTGATTTAGGTGTATTCTGCTGATGTATTGAAATTGTTGGTTTTGTTTTATTTCTTAAAATGATACATATTCATGGCTACTTTTATAATTGTTTAGTCGGAGACAGTCATCATTATCGTCATCATTTCAGCCGAAAATCGTCCACTGCTAGACATAAGCCTTCGCACAAACACTGCCACTTCGATCGGTTCTGTGTTTTTCGCATCCAGCAGGATTCCTGCGGTTTTCACCAAGTCAAGGAAAGAGTCATGCTTACTATCTATTTTCTTGGGTGTTTTATCTCAAGTTTTGACCACTACATCATTGTTAGATAAAGTACTTCTATGTGAACATTATTTATGTCCCTTAAAACACTCAGGAATGCATTACTTTGCTTTTAATTCCAATTTTCTCACCAATGTAGTTGTATGTTGCTGCATAGCCTAAATGCGTGAGACGGGTAATCCACTAGACCAATTAGCTGCAGCGACCGGCTATAGCAGGTAATCAAACGGATCTTGACGTAACACAGACGGTTCCAATTGGCTTATTCATCTTATCTACGGCAGCCAGATTATCGAAATCATCTTATGTGATCAGATCACGCCAGCCGGCAACCTTATGGGGAGAAACAAAACAATATAAAAATTAGAGAAATAAATATTTTTATGAAAAAAAGGGTTGTTTCCACTCTACGATACACATTGGGGATATAGCGAATTTTTTGTTCAAAACCACCTAGAGATCGCAAAAATAAACCAAATGAGACAATTTTTAGACAGAAATGTTTGTAATTAAATTTTAAAGAGACTGACGAAGCCGGATTTCTATTATTCCTTAAATCTAAAAACTTCATAACCCACTAAAACCAAGGTATTACAAGGTAAAATCACTAGAGTTTAATATAAAATCAGTAATAATATTTAAAAAAATTGAGTATGGATTCTCATGTGATTTTCACCAATGAGTGATTCATGAGGCAGGTTTAAGTGTATAAGTTGTTAAGTTTTTGTTTAAATTTGTTTATGTGGACGAACCGGCTGGCAAAAGCTTTAAATAAATATTTGTTACGGCCGTAAACCATTTTTAGATCAACATACAGCCTGGACCTGACCTGCCTATTGCAAAAAAAAGCGTAAGACAATTTTAATTCTGCGGCCTTCCCTGACGCTTTCGCCTTAATGAGTATCTGTTTACTGAAGCACAAACCAAGTGCTTGCGTCACCACCCATGATTTCACGTCACTGACGTCATCATCCTGAACTTTTCGCCCAAATTTGTAATCTATAACTTGTTCAAACACACACGTGACATCACCATAGTTCAGAAATAGAACGTTCTCCTTAGTCCGACCTTTTTTCTTCGCCCAATTGACTGCGGCTTAGGCTAAGTAAGTGCTCAAATAATATTCTTTCGGGTACCCGTTTTTAGGCTTAGGAATATTATGTTATTTCTAGACTTGTAAGCTTGGGTTTTCTTTGTGGAGATATCCTTTTGTAGTTTCAGGCGTCCTTGGGATTAGGAAACCCTTCGTCGGTGGCTTTGGGACCAACTAGACCATTTGAGTTATAGATAGTGTAATTGGCTTGCTTTTTTGGTTTGCATTATTAGCCTGTAACTTTCCCACTGCTGAGACACAAGCCTCCTCTCTGAGAGAGGGAGTGGGCCATAATCCACCTCGCGGGCCCAGTGCGTGTTGGTAGATTTTGCATGTCTTCTAAAACATGCCATGTTTTCCTTCACCGTTTTGAGAGCAGTGACTATGAAATTATATATGGTTGTATCCCTAGGGATATAATTATAAACATAGAACATACGGAAGCGATTCATTACTATCTTACTAGGAATATAATTATTATATGGTTCAAGTTTAGTGATATAATTATATTACTAGATTAAGTTTAGTGAAATAATTGTAGGAGTGTAGTTCGTTCTGTTTGTGAACCCTGGAGTGTACGACTAAACGCCGACAGACATTACGCCGACAGACTGAACACCGACAAGACTTTACTTAGACGGGACTCTTTGCCGACAAGGCTCATCCTTGCGCTAGTACTAAATAGCCAAGTAACTGCCACTAACATGGAAGTAGCGCTCGCCGACCGCTGCCGCGGCACCGCTCGCTTCGCTCGCTCGGCTTGCGCGTGGTTGGTCACAATTCTAACCTAACCTCACCTATTACCTACCCGATGAGCCCTGCCGGTGAAGTGTCCTGTCGATCTTATTTATAACTAGTTAACCAGATTAGTTTAGTCAGATTAATTGTGACCGTAAGATAGTAATGAATCGCTTTTGTATAACGATGTAACGGTATATAATAATATCCCTAGAGATATAACTATATTACGGCTTTATCTATCATACTGCGACATATACACAAAGTAAAATGCCTGCTTGGTGGGTTCAAACTCACGGTCTACAACTCGAAGTCGGATCCGATACCACTGGGCATTGCTCTCTATTTGGGTTTACGAAAAACTTTTATCCGTGTTTATTGTTTCAAAATGATAATTTTGCACGTGCATAGGTACCAGTCAGCTGTGGCATCTTTACTTTCCATGAGCAACGTTACCAATTAGAACTGTACTTAAATTTCTTTCGATAACTAAAAATCTGTTGCCGCCATTTAATATACAACCGATACAGAATAAGAATAATCTACTATTAGTAACATTTTTTTAGCAATCGAGACATATTTTAATATGGAGGCCCTAGTGTGAGTTTCATTTAACCATCTCGATCAAACGCAGTGAGCGCGTTCGGCGCCCCGATTGGTCCGTCACCAATCCAGGGCCAATCGGACTGCCAAACGCGCTCACTGCGTTTGATCGAGATGGTTAAATGAAACTCACACTAGCGCCTCAGTTATCATTGGTAAAGCTGCTCATGGAAAGTAAAGATGCCGCCACAGTTGACGGTACGACTTTCGAAATACTCTAATTAAACAATCGATAGTTAAGTTTAACAAACTCTAGTCACAATGATTATTATCAATTTGTAAATCGAGCCAACAACCTTCCTATGGGTACTAGCCCTGTTAATTTCATAAGTATTCACGACAACCTTAATTAATAAAGTTGGTAACTACATACAGAGTCATAATAAATTACCTAGCGTAACTGCGCAGGACAAGATAAAACAAAAAACATTTTTTTTTTCTGGGGTTAACATCCGCAGATATTGCAGTTTGAGCACCAACTTCACAACCTGAAAAAAAATGATTTTCTGAACTCATGCTTGTAGTAACTACAACTACGAACTGCGGTCGGAAAAGCCCCAAAAAAGATACCTATTTATTTTTCGTTCTGTCATGTTTAGGTATCGACACCCAGCACATCTGCGAAGTATTGTTAGCTATTTAAATTGACGCTGTATTTTTAGTTAACAATTTAGTTGACAACTAAAGACATTTTGTCTTTACTCTGTAAATAGGAAGAATGCGACCACACGTCATACAAAAACAATTTTATCGAACATCTAAACAGTCGCCTTACATTTTACGATATCACTCTTGAATGATATACATGATAGCAGACATACACACATACAAACAAACACATGCTTGCGAACATACATACATTGTTATCTAAGCATTTGTTTAAATGGCTGCTTGGTGGCAGTTAGTCATATACCTGTACATTGTAATGTCCTAGATTACAGCTATTTTGATCAAATTGTGTGTTTTATGTGTCATGAACTTATACAGACTCCTTTTGACGTTATCATGGCTTAAGTTAAGTGATGAAATATGGATTATGTGCCAGTAATCAGTAATCCCGCTGAGCAGTGGTGGCTCAGTGGTAATAACGGCCGCGACTTAATAGTTGTAGTTCGTGGGTTCAAACCCTGCCAGGCCTGTTGTAAACAGTGGCGTAACTACAGGGTGGCAAGTCAGCAAAATGTCACGGGTCACCAGCCGGAAGGGGCCCCCGATCAGAGAAGAGTCCCAACTTTAATTAAGGAATTTTAATCTATTTTTTTTTTTTACTTAATCTGTAGATTAAGTAAAAAAAACTTACCACTTAACTTACCAAAGCAATATTCGACACTATTCTCATATGTCCCGTTAGACGTGCTCACTCTTCACCATACAGCTTGGGGTGCGGAACCCATGGTACACGTCCACAGAATAACAATTACTTGGTCACATCTCGGTCACGCTCATGTGTGGGGCGCCAACTGTCACTGTATTGGTACATCACTCACGTCTCTTGAAGGGTAAGCAGAAGTCTTATTGAAGGCTTTTGCTAAGAGATGCAATGACGTATTATATTTAAACTAGCTTCTGCCCGCGACTTCGTTCGTGTCAAATTTCTTTGTCCCCGCCCCACCCCGTCGCTCGCCTCGCCTGCCCATGCGAGTACTTCGTATTCGTGACTTTTTTCTCTTTGCTCGGCTCCTAAGGGTCTTAGCGTGATGTTATATATAACATCACGCTAAGACCCTTAGGCCCTTAGGCCCAGGCTATAGCCTTCCTCGATAAATGGACTATCCAACACTAAAAGAATATTCCAATTCGAACCAGTAGTTCCTGATATTAGCGCGTTCAACCAAACAAACTCTTCAGCTTTATAATATTAATATAATAAGTATAGATAGACGCGTTATACGCGAACATTAAAGCACAAAAAAGTAGCGTAAACCATAATTATAGCTACTTACAATCATACAGTGCGCGAAGAACAGGAAAGACCCATACCGATTTCTGTTGTTAGAAAGAGATAAACATTTATATTACGTTAGGTCACTAGCGTTGCGCCGCGTCACTGGATGGTACGTGACTAATAACACGACAGGCATTTACCTTGCATTTGTGTTGCCAATATTGAGCGCCGGTAACGCATCTAAAGGGAATAAGTACCGTCAACTGTGGCATCTTTACTTTCCATGAGCAACTTTACCAATGAGAACTGAATTAAAATATCTCTCGATTACTAAAAATTTGTTACAATTAGTCGATTATTCTACTTCTGTATCGCTTCGATATTAAATAGCGGCAACAGATTTTTAGTTACCGAGAGAAATTTAAGTACAGTTCTAATTGGTAAAGTTGCTCATGGAAAGTAAAGATGCCACGGTTGACTGTATATCATTGAAGAGATGTGCGTTTTTTTAATCATCATATTCATTATTAAGTAGTGCATCAACTAGACTATTAGTAGATTCTGACAGATTGAAAAGATCATAGTTTTTAATCCAAGTACAATTTTAACCAACTGTTAATAACATCTACTACTGAATTTGTTCATGACCTAATGCAACGAAGAATTTTGATAAAGTATAACGATTGCTATCTGCTTCTATTTATATGTAATTTTAATATCATTTATGTCTATCTGATCACTACATACATATCTGCTTTAAGTTTTCCCCTATTACAATAGTTTTACCACTGAGAAATTGTACTACTCTAGCCTTTTTATTTATAAATGTGACTTAAAGTTATGATTAGCGACTGTTTAACCGTACATTTTTGACGTTTAAACATCTCTTAACTTTAATCAACGTTTATAAATAAACCCCCTAAATGTCTATGTGAAATTAAGGGTCTCTAAATCGTGTAAAATGATCTCACGCGTTTTTCCGTAACACATCTGACATTGGCAGATGTCGGCATCGACACCTAATTTCATTTAAAAAAAAAACAGAATATAATAGTCATCCAACCAAGTTTGATATCGGATGAGCGAGAGTACATGGGTAGCCCTCACCTCCTTCTGCGAAGCAGTTAATGCTCGCGAAGAGCGAGGCGGCGCACGTGAGTGCGAGCCAGTATATGCGCCGTCACCGCCTTAGTTGCCGCAGGAAACGCCCTGGGCGTCGGGAATCCCAGGCTGATTCCCGGCCACCGTAGGCGCGGGCTTGCGGACGGCGTGTAATGGGTAGCGAGCTATCCGGTAAGGATAAGGTCGACGGCGCGTTGTGTTCCACGCGCGCCTCAAAGAGATTTCAGCACCAACTGATGGGGCTCGCAAGGGCCGATGCCTGCTGCTGCGGGTTGTTCGAAAGAGATACCGCGATCCCTGGCACACAGGCAACTGTCGGAACACGGGTGGGTTTTAGTCAGTAAAAGTCTGACACGCCCTCCCGCTCCACCCAGAGCGGTAGAAGTTATTTGATGATTTCCCACCCAAAAAAAAAACCAGGCTTAATATACAAGGGGTCACCGAACTAAGCCATAGCTAATTTTGAGTTCACCTTTCCAATTCGGCAATGTGTTCCTATATTATCGTCGACTATTATTACACAGACAGTACCGCGATAAAACTATGTATTTATGTACTCAGACAATAAGTACGTGGGGAGGCAGATGATAAAACATATTGAAACGATAAATCTAACCCTCGTTCTACTAGTAATACCCTTTTAGTATCGTATCGATCGGTAGATTACGGTTAGATATCGTAGGTAACGAACTTGGAGGCTAACAGGATAATGATATAAAAGGTTAAATACTTGGGGACGGGGTTAAATTTTATTATTATAGAAGGCAGCTGGCAGGGTTATTTTAATGTTGATCCACATAATTAGGTGCGCGGTGAAAGCTTTTTAAAGAATAAGTATTTATCCAGTGCGCAAAATGTAACCATGAATTCAGCATATCATTCTAGACCCCCTAGCGCAGAAATTTTACGTTAGATTTACAAAAAAAATCAAGGTCAAAATGTATGGAACAGCTGATTTTTTTCATCACCGACGAAAAATTTCTGCGCTGGGGGTCTAGAATGATATGCTGAATTCATGGTTACAGTTTGCACACTGTATAAAAACTTACCCTGTATGTAAAGATAATTTAACACTTTGCAGTGTTCGTTTAAGAGATGGGTGGGACTGTTAAAGGAGGCAGTAAGATCGATTAGATATGCACTTGTTCTTGTCTCAATTTATTTGAGGTTTGCGCAAAATATCTTCTTTTTCCATACTTTTGTAGCATAATGATATCAGAGGTATAATACTTGAGGACCGGGTTAAATTGTATTATTAGAAAAGACAGCTGGCAAGGTTCTTTTAACACTGTTTGATATAATTAGGGGCGTAGTTGAGAACTTTATAGGTAAAGAAAATTTTCCACTTCCCAGTGTATGTTGTGCATGAAATGTTCTTAGGATGGATGAAACTGTAAAAGGAGTCATTGTGGTCGATTAGATACGATCGATTAAGTAACCACACCACATCACATCGCCACGACAAAATGTGGGCAAGCAGTGGTTACGTATAGATAGTGTGATAGCTGCAGCTTCTTTCAATTGCGTTGTGGTAACTACAAAATTTCGATGTGGTTGCGTTGTCGCTAGTAGTTGTGATGTGGTTACGTTATGGCTAGTGTTTGAAAGAAAGAAAGAAAAATTGATTTAATTGTCATAGAAACACGTGCACACAATAAAATTATAAACTCCAATTATAAAGAAAAATTAAAACAAAATGTCTAGATCTATAATCACGAGCACAACAAACAGAAGTAATCGACAGCCACAAATCATGACTGCGACAAGAAGGCAGACAGATCGACTCCGGCTGTGACGGTGCCATCGCGTCGCAGCCACAACGCAACGTTGTGGTTGCGTTGTGCCTGCGGCGTCCTTGATGTGTTCCGTGTCGCCCACATGGTTGATTTTGACGGCCAAATGTGGTCTGTGTGAATAGACTTAGCATTTTCATACAAATTAACGCTTGTCCACGTGGTGTTGTTGTGGTATGGTTAGGACACGTGTGATCGGGCCCTTATAACCATCCACAATCATACTCAAAATTTTCCTCGCGATCTTTTTCTATGGATTGTAAAACAAAAAAATGATTTTCATTTTTCATGTTTTCTTTTCGAATCTAAGGGTAACCACACCATGTTTCTGCATCAAAACACCTATCAATCTATATTTTTAGACCGACCGATAATACGGCGGCTGATAAACACTAAATATTGTCTCATAAAGCAAAGGATTATGTGTGTTCAATCAAAACAAATACTTAGTCATAATATTCCACACCAAAAGCAATTAGTAAATTTGTAATTAACGCGCTACTGGCAACACTACAAGTACAGTACTACTGGTAACCGTAAACCTCTTTTAGAACGCAGTACGTATTCTGAAATGTTTTCTTAATTTAGGCTCGAAGATCTTTAAAAAAAATCAATAAAAATGATACCACAATTTTTTTTAAATCGGTCGGTCATAGGTAAATTCAAATCAACTGTTTTAAAACTGATAGTTGTCCAAATAAAATGAAAATTATCAATATTAATTTTATTTGGTTCGGTTGGTTTTTATTTAAACATCAAAACAGATCAGATCATTAAAAATCAACAATAATAACAAACAAAAAATGCCTCTCTTTATAGGAACATGACCACAGATAATTTATGACAAAATTCTTCTAGTCCAAATTATCTTCGAAACGTAGGGTACTAACAAAATACTAGGCCTGTTCTACCTCACACTGTAACTATAACGTCATAACGTTAGTTCGCCCCGAGTGGCTGGTTGATCGAGTGTGATAAGTGATAAGGTGGTGTAATCGAGCGATGTTCGGCCTTATCAGTGATAACGGTGCCGACAAGTGCGTCGCACACACGCGAGAATGGTATTATGGATATTCTAGAATCATTCGGTACATACATTTTTGTTACTTTTTTCCTGGTACTTTTTCTTGAATTTTTCTGATGTTTTCACTATTATGGGAACTAAGAAATGTAGTAATGCCTCTGAAATCTAAAATTACATAGCTTCTTGCTTAGCACAGTGATGATTTCATAGCGAATACCTTAGCGTTACATATTTTCTATTCGTAACCTATAAATTCTATGTTTGTAGACAAACATTTTAGAAGATGTTTGGTATTTGGTAGACAAGTTTAGAAGATCATGTAGTTTATGTGTAATTAATCTTGTATTTCCAAGTTGTTACTGTGTTATAAGTTCCTTAAATTGATACAACATAATGTTTTGCCCAAAAGCATTTGATTACAACCACGTTTGATGATGAGGTTAAGAAAATCTAATGACAGATTGTAATTACATAACATTTCTGGTTCATTGGCTTTCTACGTGACGAGTCACAGGTTCGAACCCTGCTTGCGACAAATGTAATGTTTGTGTATTTTTGTTTTGATTTAATATATTTGATTCTTGAGGGTTTTGTATGCTTATTTTAACAAAACAACAGTAAATGAGATATATAATTATAAAAACATGTCAGACTTGTATTAGGCATACCTAGGTTAGCTATTTATAGTTACAAAATCGAATTTATTTGATAAGATTTTTAACTAATTATTATTATCATGTTATAATCATGTTCCTTCTGGTTATCTTTTGTAATTCGACAGTAATTGTTTCCTGTAATAGTTTTAAATAAAAATCTGACATACATTTTTGTTGACATGGCAACACTGAAGATTTCCAGGTTGTAGCAAGTAGTACTTAGTAAGTACATAGATAGAAGTAGCCTTATATTATCAAAACCCTTGGATATTTTGGAAATTAGTTACTTTTTTGTCGTTAATAGGCACCAAGCTTCAAGGCTAACGGTCTTATTCATAAAAAGTTATCGAACATCTAAACAGTTGCTAAAGTCTGGTTTACAAAAAGTGCTATTCATAAACGCATTTTAGCACTAAAGTGTTCCTTAAACCTATTATAAAGTTATAAACGCCAGAACCCTACTTTAACAGTGTTTTAAGGAAAAAATGGCCGAATAAACAGCAGTTGATTGATTACAAAGAAAATGACATTTGACCATTTGACGTACAAATATTGTGTGTCAGCAAATGTCAGTTTTCAAGCAATCAGTTGACAGTTAAAATTTCAAATTATTTGTCAAATTCAGATAACAATGACGTCACCGCGTCAGAAGTATCGAAACTGTAGACAATTAAGTAGTTGCCAGTACGTAATAATGTCTATGGTCACAATTATTCGGTGTGTAGGCAGATATTCTCGTTAGACGATTCGATGTGTTGGTCATTTTGTTGGGTGATTTCATTAAAATGGCAACATTTTGATTTATAAACGACATTTTAGTTATAGAACGTTTTATGAATACAAAATTTTATCAAAGGTTTTATAAGCTCATCGAGCAGTTTAACTAATGAATGTCTTAAACCTTCGATAAGCTTTTTTTATGAATAAGACCGTTAAAATATATCTTTCAGCATCTAAAATATTTAAAAAAAAGATAACTTTATAATAATATAAGTAAGTAATTATTATAAGTATTATATAAGTATTATAGATAACTTTATAAGATTTCGGAGCGAGTTTTCGAGTTACGAGTTTTCGGCAAATACTGATTATTTGCCGAAAACTCGTAACTCGAAAACTCGCTATATCGAAACTAAGTATTCAAAATGTCAATTATTTTCAACTAAGTTATATCTAGATATTCTTTAACATCCAAGAAGACTTAATATTAGGTTTTTTCTCACACATCAATAATCTCTGATTTTTTTCGGCATAGTTACGTACCTATTTCAAAAAAGTGTGAAAGATATTATGGATAACTGAACTATAAAAAAGTATTTTTTGTAGGGTTTTTTTAGCTTTCAACAGTCGTTTTCTTAGCGTGCTAATAGCAATACACCGTGAAATTTAAATGGTTGTTTTCCCGTTTTAAAAAAAATAAGATTTTTTTTGTTTTAAAATAATTCAAAAAATATTCATCAACTCGATAAAATACTACTCAATAGTAACACTAGGGGTAACTTATAGGTACTACTCGAATCGTAAGCACCTCCGACAAAGGGAACAGCGATGCTTAAATGTTCAAAGCAAAATAAACTCTCGCACGTGGTGATTTTTCACAATGGTTAATCTGCCATTTTTTGTTTCTAATATTTTATTTGTTTATAAAACGATTGTATTACCAAGACAAAACCATTTCGCTGCGGGAAAACAACCATTAAAATTTCACGGTGTATAATTACTTATAATATTTGTATAAGATAATTTGGCACATTTAGTAGCTTCTATTAACTCCTGAAGCGTGCAGACAACAGGACTCGCTGGACACGATATTAAGTGACCCATTGTTTATGGAACAGCACCATATTTACACTCCAGCAGGCTTAGCACGAGCACCGGTTAGTCGACGGAAGAATAGACATGAATATTAACTAAATGATGTACAATAGGAGTAGATAGCTATTTTTGTCTATTAATTATCACAGTTATGCCTTCTAAACGAATCATGATTTTGTAGATAATCGTAAATATTTTGTGGCCGTCGAGTAGAAAGTTTGTTGTCGGTGTGATTTTGATAGTTTGGGAAGAAATATTCTTCTGAAATAGTCTACATTTATAAGGACCTAGACAAAGATCGTTAGAAACGAAAGACTAAATGATAGATTGTAGAAGGATGTCTACGGTGTGATGTCAAAAATGGAGAAACGAAGTGTGACTTTGTATCGAAAAAGCAGTGTCTATTCTTCGTAGAAATAGAAAGTGTCATGCTAAGCCTGCAGGGCGGAGGCATCTCAATAAGATTGATAATGGAATTCTTGAAACGCCAAATACATTCAGATAACGGCAAGAGAATGATAATGGTGATGGGATACCTAATGAAGAATTGACTGCCATAATTAACTAACTTCATAATTTGTTGAAACTCCCTTTCTGTGAATTCCAAGTCTATTAAGTCTTCTTCAAAAAGACGCAACGCGGCAGCGCGACTCGACACTTGTAGAACAATTTCCATGAAGTTGTCTTAGAAATTGTTCTACGAGTATCGCGTCGCGCCTGTTTGAATAAGCCTTTTAGGTTTCGTATCAGTAAACGTGACCAAATAACCACCTGCTATTCCCAACGTACCTAACCGGTCGTTTCCGTTGTTACAGTGGGATGAACATGAACATCAACAACAACAACAGCACCAGCATAAACAATAACAACAATGACGAGAAGCCTGAAATGCCGGACCCCGACTACATCAAGGTAATATAACAGTAAAGTAGTTATTATTCTTTAGCAACGTTGTTGCATGTAAAATGGTATGAGGAATTGTGGACTATGTCCTCAATTATGATACAATCTCATGGTATAATTTTAGCCTTTAATCTTCCCACTGTTGGGACTTAAGCCTCATTTCGGTGAGAGGGATTTGGCGTGATGTTGAACTATGTACGCAGCAGATTTTCCCACCTGGAAAGAAAGAAAGAAAAGTGTCATTTAATTACTAGCTATTGCCTGCGACTTTGTCTACAATCCAGGATGTAAAAGTATGTAAGCTTCTCGACGGTCCCTACGTACAATCCCCTAAGTGGTAGATACGTGATTTGCATGTTTTGTTTTAGTGGCCTTCAGGGGAGCCTATACTATCGTTTAGTTTAACAAAAATATGTCTAACATGGCAAAATGCACTTTAAATCCATCATGACATTACATTAACTAGAACATGATAGTTATAATCGTGTTTGAAACTTTGAATAACTCTCTTTTTTTTTTGGAAATGACTTCTCGTAGTTGACCTTGAGAGGCCGTAACTACTCAACCGGGCTTTCCTGTGGATACTTTTAGTTTTAGACTACGAGCTTCCAACCACGGCTTACAAAACCTACTGAAACTAGAGCAGCTGCACGCTGAGGGCACTCCCTGTGGGGTACGGGCCTCGGCTCAGGGCGTCACTGGTGGGGGGAGGGCAGCAAGTGGGGACAGGCTGGATCAAAACAGTTTCTTTATTATTATCAACAGGGGATTTTAGCTCGACTTGCTCAGTGAAACACTCTCCTATAAAATTTGTAATCTGTAGTCAGGGGATTATATGTAGGGACCGTGGCTCTGATCTTACCCAGGTCATGGTCTACCTGTGTGCTCAATTTCATTCCGATCCGTCCAGCCTTCTTAGGGTGAAAGCGTAACAAACCAACTTACTTTCGCATTTATAATATTAGAATTTTTGCAACATGGGTGCACAGCACCAGTCAGTTGTGGCCCAGTAGAAGCTGAGGTGGCCCAGCGGTTTTGACCCTAACTTATGAGTTGTAGGTCGAGGGTTCGAACCTAGGTAGGCGCTTTCATCATATCAGCCGAAAGACGTCCATTGTTGGACATAAGCCTGCCCCAAAAGGGGGGCATAATCGCCACACTCGGCAGGCGGGTTGGCGATCGCAGTATGGTGGTCGAATGCATAGAGAACGCTGCTGCCCATTCTCTAGTGAGTCCCTTAGTCGCCTTCTACGACACCCACGGGAAGAAATGGGATGGCAGAAGAATTGGCAAGCGCTTTACTTTGTGTAAATCATTTTACCACCACTGCTCTCAAAACGGTGAACGAGAACATCGTGAGAAAACTATGTCCTATAACCCAAAATTCGAAGTATATACCAACCCGGTCCAGCCCACTCCCTCTCGAAGAGACGAGGTCTGCGGCCCAGCAATGGGAACTTTATGGGCTGATTATTTGTACACAGTAACTATCATGTTGGGTATATTTCTACACATACCAAAAACTTATGAGTTACAGAAAGTAAACATCATGCTTATGCAAACAAAAACTTTATATTTTCACGAAAATAAAGTAATCTTCAGAATGAATCTAAGCATTTCGTGAGCACGTCAATGACCTCTTTTGGTAACCCACATACCTTTTGGGGCCTTTTGATAACGGTAATCGCTCATGGGAACGTAAATGGTACACTAAGATGATTATATATTTTCATGAAATTATGGAAACTTGCTTCTAAAAGTTTTTTTTTTTTTTTTGTTCAATATTTAGTGATGATAATTGATATTCCATCAATCTACAGAATTGATTTGTATATATCGATTTGATTAGATCGAATTCATCTATGTATGATCAATAATGATCAATCGCAGAGATGTCCCCAAAATTACCATTGAAATGTAATATTAACATATTAGTACTAGAATTTTCTCATGTTAAATTCTATCTCTCTCTCTCTTGTCTTAATTAAATTCTCTAAAAGAAATTTTGTTAAGAGAGAATTTTGTGAGTGTCCCTACCCTAATATTCACATACCTAACCTATTACACATATTATAGCCAGACATAAATTGAAATAAAAAATGTTACACGAAAAGCTGTTATTTTTTCATTACAACACACACATACACACACACACACATATATTTTTTATTTGTATTTTTTTTATGTATGAAAACAAAAACAGTAAAAGCATTGAACCTATTTAATTTTCAAAACCTATTCTGCAAACCACCAACATTCTAACAATACTATAACAAAAACGTCACTTGCAACATTGAAAGCCTTTCTAGTCAGAACGGAACAAAACGCACTCCGACTCGAGTCGCGTTTAATTCATTTCGCTCCAAAGAAAATGAAGTTTGAAAATTTGCAAATGAAGTGATGCGCCGACGTAATTAAAAATGTTCCGCGTGGTTGACTACAGGGCCGCTAGGTGGCAGCACCACCCTGATACCAATTACATCCTCATGATTGCTTTTATGCACCGAGTTCGCCAACCATGACTTATTAATTGTCCCCATTAATTTGGAATTTATGTTGTTATTGCAATTATCGTGAGTAGCATAATTTATTTTCTGTCAACAGCTTTCCAACTCGCCCGAATCGGGCGAATGTTTACTTTTAAACCGTATCATATTTTCTATAAGCGACTTTAGTTAAGTTATTTGTAGGTGATAGATAATTTCAGAAATTCGTATTAGGCAACTGGTACTTTGTATTAAAATTAGTGTAACTTTTCCTTAACTTTTCGTTATTTCCTTAACGTTTTATTCAAAATGTGCCAGTTGCCTAATTCGGATCGATTCACCTACAAATGGATTAACTTCGTGCGAGTTGCCTATTTAAAATATTTAATTGAAAGGGACGATTCGCCCGATCTGGGTCTGGATCTGAGTTAATTCGTGCGAGTCCACTAATAAGCCCCAAAAACTGAAAAGCTTCATTTCTTGTCTATTCAGGGCCTGAAGTCACTATGACCACTTAACGATTCCTTACTCGTAACCACGTCAATCACACACGAATTCTGCTAATATCGGATTAATAATATGGACCAATTGTCTTGGAACATACAGAATATGATATTTCGATTCTTTACCGTTACATTGGTTTCCAAAAAAACGATATTGACGTAGTTTGGACGTAGTAAGATTCCGCGGGGAATCATTATAACGATACAGAATTGGGGCCCAGGTAGACAATATAATTCAATGTAAGATTGTAAGCCTCCCTAAATAAATCAGCAGTATTCTTATAATAGGTAGAACAATATTCTATTGTTTAAGCTGTGTATTGTATTTTATTTTCCTAGCAAACGGGCACAGATTTACCTTTAATAATAGGTAGACTACAAATCAAAATTGAACGTCGATACCTAAATCAAATATACCTTATTCAACCGGTTTTATAATTTTCAAGCAATTTATTATTGCCTGGACTTGAATTATTATATTGAAGATCATATTAACAACCTAAATAAATGTTTTGGTGTCCCAGGAGTTGACCTTTGAAAGAATCGACACGTGGATCTTTCCTGCTCCCATTTTGATCACTAAATTACGGATTTAAGAACACCAACCACAGGAAACATAGTGATTTATGTCTGTTCCTTCTTTATTATACTGCTAGAAGGCCTCTTCTTTGCTCAGCAGTGTAGTAATGATAGAACAGTAAAATAATAAAAGTTCTATCATCATTGATACCAGCTGACAATGCTGGACATTATAGACTTCCCATTGCATCGTCATAACGACCAGTTCGACTCTGCCAGTGTACAACTGATTCCCATGTCCCTCGTTACACCATCGGTCCATCTACTGTACATTTCAAAATATGATGATGTCTGTACTAATTCCTCCCGATGTGCCCCACATTCCAGATGTTCGTGGGCCAGGTGCCTCGGAGCATGGACGAGAACGACCTTCGTCAGATGTTCGAGGAGTTCGGCAGGGTGCACCAGATCAACGTGCTGAGGGACAAGATCACTGGAGCCAGCAAAGGTTTGTTGCTAAATGTTCTGTGTAGCCTTGGGTCATAAAAACATTTGTAAAGGGAACGATTTTCTATAGCTGCATACTAGCGCTACAAGATTCTTTTGCGGGGCCAAATTTGGAACTTAGCCGCCATCTTGTTTTTCAATACATTTGCATAATTGTCTATGACGTATGTTTACCAACAGCGCCCTCCTGTCGACGTCAAGCGACCGCCAAAAGATCTTGTAGTAGGTTTTTCATTTCCGGTTACGAAGCGAAGATGCGCCAATGACCTATCTATTTTGATACATCTTTGGAGACATAGTATTTTAGTGCCCAATTTGAGGTAACCATGTAATAGAAAAAAACACACTGCTTATCCGATACAATAATTGAGTTGGGAATCATTTTTAGACTTAATTATTAAACTTAGTGAAAAAATTCTCAGAATTATATTGTTTCGAAAATGCGACACATATCACACAATTTCATATAATTAAATAATAAATAAATGTAATTACAAAGATTCACGTTTTGATGAACGTCTAAAAAGTAAGTACTTTACAAGAGTTGACTATTCATGAAATTCACAGAAATTAACAAATTAAAATCTATATTAGTCTCAACGCAAATTAATTCTGCGTAAAACCAAAAATAGAAAGAAACGACACGATTTTGAAGAGCCATAAATAGATTTCAACACAATGAACCTACCCCAATTATATTTGAATACGATATTCAGATATTTCAGTAGAGATGAAAATGAATAAGAAATTGTTAATTTTAGTATCGGCAATATCGGAACTTGTAGGTACAGTGGCGGAACGTTTAATTGAACCATCTTTATTCAATATTGACGAAGTTATGTTTAGATTAAAAGCTACTCGACGGAGTGAGATGTTTGAGGATCTAACTGTGAACTGAAATAATGAATTAATTTAATTTACCTTCTGCATACCCCAAAGCCAGTTTGCTGGAGTTAACTTTACTTTAAGGAAGTTGAATGGCGGTACCTATGTTTGTTCGACTTTACGTCCTTTCTGGGCCAATACAGCTGTATCCTAGTGTTTGGAGTATCCAGTTTCTTTTTTTTTATTATATCTTTTTTTATTATAGTTTTTATCATAAGTTGGACCTTACTTCTGTATTTTTTTAAAGATGTTTATTATCTACATGATTATAAAAACGTAGTTTTGAAAATTTAGTCACGTTGCCTTTGCGATTGCCATCTTATTTGGGGCGCGTAAAATGAATAAGTATTTTTGAAAAGTTATACAACTTTCATCCCAAGAGAACAATGTTTCACCACGTCTAAATTAAACTTTCTTAATCCATCGTTTTAATATCTTTCAACGAATATAAAATATCAGTTGAAACTTGGTAACAAAATTTCAACTATTTTAAATTTCTAAACTTTTGTATTAAACTGTCTGTATTTAAATCCAAAAGTTTTCCTTTGTGCTTTCGTAATTATTAAACTTAGCAACTGTCAATCTTCATTATGTAATCTGAGATTGGTCGACACTTTGCTTCATTTAACAAAGGGAAAGTTGGAAACAGAAGAAATGATACCTACTTTGAGGCGACTACTTCAACAAAAACTTTTTAACTTCCAAAATAAACAGCTAAGTATGTCAAGTTCCTACTCGTCCACACCTTAATGAAATTACAAGCCGAATACACCTTAAAATGGTACAAAAATGTTAAGGCTAATTTTCTTCTAGAATTCCTGAATATCATTCCATGAATGACTAACGAAAAAATAACATCAAATCGATCTATATAGCGTCTCTAAGCTCCTCTTAATCCCAAAAATGTTGTATATCCTACAAATTACACCTAAATATGGTATAAAAACCTTTAGGCTAATTTTCTTCTAGAATTCCAGAGTAAATATCATTCCATGAACAAGCTTATCGAAATAATTTTATGAAATCAATCTGTGTAGCTTCTCTAAGCTCGTCTGAATCCCGAAAAAAGTTGTATAATCCAGCCACATACACGTCAGATTTATTCAAACAATATGAAATCACATTATTTCAAAACGTTAAGTACCTTTCATCCCCTAAATACACTCATGAAAATGTACAGCAAATAAAAAATGTATAAAAAATGTATTCACGCTCCAATATGTGTTTTAAGCGAGTGGTCCCGTTTTCACGTATCATTGTTTTGCCAAACAACAATAGGGTCAGGTCTCCCTGCACGTTATAATACATGTTAACATTTTTGTTTGTCCCATTATTAAAGTCTTTTGTGCTAAAAACCCCCCTTTTTCACTTGTACCTTGTCTCTTCTTTTGTTAGACAAGGTCCGCATAGAAGCAGACTCGGTTGTTTAAAAAATGCTGTTTTTTTTTTTATTATTTTTCTATGTTTTCTCCTTGTTTTATTTTTTGATGTCGTTACGTATTAATGTTGAGTTTTATATTGTTTGTGAGCAGGGAGTATTGTCTCTCGTTTATATTTTAGTAAAAGAAGTTCACTTTACAATTTAATTAATATGTGAAGAAATGGCATCATGTCAAAGAAAATAACTTTTCAACAGCTGAATTAAATTTTGTTTAAAACTTAATTAAATTAAATTTTAAATTAATTGACTTATTAATTTTATACAATATACACCTTCAATTAAACTTTTATATACAGACAATTACTACACATTCGTAGAACACAGCAAAACGTCAAATTAAACTTTCACACCCGATACTCCAATTAAAGTATATTTTTCTTTGACACCACTTTTATTACACTTCAAATAGTATTCTATAAATGTATATTGTTAATATGTAAATAGTGTTCGTGTCACAATTAACAGTTTATAACGCGAACTTGTTAGCAGAGGCACGCCATTCGCGTGTTAGTCTGACGTACGTAAAATGGCCTGTCGATCATTCAACAGAATTAGAATTGTGCAGTAAATACAGAGTCGTTAGTTATAAAGTGGTTGCTTGCTACGTGTAAAAAATTGAGTCTTGATGGTCTTGGAATAGGTGACATTCTTGGTTGAAATGTAGGTAGGTTGTTGGGCCATTTAGTAGTCGTCAGAATTTTTTGATGAAGACTCGGGATAATTAGGGGGAGCTAATGTCTGAAGTAAAGATATATTAACTCAAAACTGCAGTCATTAACACTGATGAACAAAATATTAAAATTTAAATACTCTTATTTGTAAATATTGAAAACAATATGTAGGTATTATGAACATCTAACGGAAAAGCTACTTTCAAGGTTCCATATGAAACGCAGCTTTTAGTTTGCGTAGATAAAGTTTTCATTAAAAATCAAACGATAAACTGGAAATCTTAAAACTAAATCTAATAGAAGATGTTAAATGTGTGCTGTGATTTCTGTATGTAAATTGTTATTATAATCTAGGTTTTGTTTGTTAAGCTTGCGATGAGTGATATTTGTGCGTTCTAGAGCTTTTACTGATTTACAATGTTTTTATGTTCACACTTCATTTCAGACAAATTCTTGCTGACTTTAATGTAGTTTGCAAATGTGTGCTTTGTAAATACACCTAGCTTCTTACATTTTGTGCCAAAGGACATAATTGAATTTAATTGGTAGAATATTTTATAGATCATAGATATCAACATCAACCTACTCTCACATACAGATTGGCAGAGGACACCGACGCCTAACCCGTTACCTCCATGATCAGTACACCATTCTTAATTTTTCGTCGGTTATTAAAACAAAACAAAAACTTGCAATCCCGTACACTTTGACCACGTAGATTTTGCAGTTGTCTATGAAACCGCAGATGTTGTTTTTGAAATCGACGAAAACTTTCTACGCTACGTCTCGATTCATGAATTCATGGTTTCAGTTTGCTAGTCAATGCGGCCTCCCTGTATTGATGCTGTCTAATCTGTAAAAATCTCACCGTGAGAATGAAGCTAAAGTGAGCTTGAAGTGAGCTGTCAATCTCCAGCATTGGATAGAATGACAGCTCACTTCAAGCTTTCTTAACCTAAGTTTTCACGGCGAGATGTTTTTCAGTGTTAATTAGTAACTCCTGTGATTGGTTTACCAAAATATAACGGCAGCCAATCTTATAAGTCCACACGAGATTCGAAAACAGATCAATTCAAACATGCCACACCTACGCAAGATAGACACGTAATGAAATAGGCTTTGCTTCAGAAAGATTTTGTTGTTAAAACTACCAAATAATTTGACATAAAAATTTCTTCATTATTGACATTTGGCATTTAACAAAAATAGGTTTTTGTCGTAGTTTTAACATTTGTTTTTGTTGTTGTTTTTTCTATGTATAGTTTGTCTGAAGTAAGGTGTGTCGTAGGCAACTCCCTGTATGTTATGTGTATGTCATGTTATGTAAGTGTGCGCTTCTGTTACAGGGTGCTGTTTTGTGACGTTTTTCACTCGCAAAGCGGCGTTGAAAGCCCAAGACGCTTTGCACAATATCAAAACTTTGAGCGGGGTAAGTGCGTTTTATATGTTATAATTTTTATATGTTTACCTATTATGGCTTGGTGCATAATTTTACTTCACAAAGTTTTATAGATCTAACAAATTGTATAATAAACCTAGTTATATAGTTATTACTCTGTATAAAATTATACGCACTGCCTTTTAACAGGAAATCAATGTATTTCATATAAAACTAATAAAATTATATTCAATGTTACTGGTACAGAATTACTGTCTTGTGACATGATTTAATTTATAATCGTGTTAACGCATTGGTTTCCGATTCGTATATTTCTTATACAATTAAATGTTGCGCGGAACTTATTTAAAGTTTGTACCGTGATTTACGGCAAATAAATTACTACTATGAATGTAAACCATCAAGAAGAGGCTCGTGACTAAGTAATAACAGCCGCACGGGTCGATCAAACAGGTTAAGCTACGCTTGCCGCGGTTGTTCCGTGGATGGGTGACCATCTTTACATATCAAAACAGCTCCGTGCCTCGGAAAGCACGTTAAGCCTTTGGTCCTGGATGTCGTTAGTGCATCTTTGACATTAGTTATGGGTCGTCAGAGTCTGATAACCAGTCTTACTAAGAGGTATCGTATTGGCCAGACAGTCGCTCGATTTAAAATACTAATATTCAGCTGTATCCAGTTAGACTGGAAGCCAACCTCAATATAGTTGGGAAGAGGCGATGATGAATACAGCGCAACCCGATTTATTCACACAAGCGAACAAACGTCTACACTCCCCTACATACTTAACATTCCATAAGCCCTGCACCCGATTTGCGAACCATACTATTAATCAGAATCTGAATGACTTTGAACCTTATTGCTAATGCATTCTTTCATATGTTGGAAAAAATTGTCTGTTTTCCAACAAAATAAATGTTGTGGAACTGTCAAAATAAAAACGATTCCTATAAGTATATTACGCAATAAACTCGCTGAATAGTGTCCCAGGCTCGCAGCCAACAAACATATCAAGATAACAGTCAATAAGAATTAATAACATCATCAACGGAACCTGTTGCTGGTCAGAAAAGTTCCATAACAATCTTCGTTACAGCATCCAGAGGAAGGGGGGATGAACAAACACACAATTCGATACTCGCGATTGTTATCGAACACAATGGAATTACAAACTCGCATCCTGTCTACTCATCCCCCCTTTTTTATAGGGTTGTCTGAGAAAAATTTAGGAATTGAATGTAATTTGCGTGTGACGAACGGCACGTCGAGGAGTTGGATTTAAAAAAAAGCTACATACCTGTGTAGGGGGATGTGGATTACCGAAATAAATAATCTTCACTTCTTGAAAACTTCTTTTAATATTTTTGTAACTTCTTACATTATTGAATCGTCTTATTCGTCCTATGGCTCGCTCGCCATCTTTCTTTTTCTCCTCCTGGATCATTACTCTCTTAGTCAATCATCGCTGCATTCATATTCTATTTATTTCTTAAAATTATGATGCGTTCCGATAGCTTTTTATTTATTACTATCTTCATCAATGTTTTCTACCATTCTATGCTAGTGTTTTATCATCTAATACACCTTAAAAATACTGAAGAAAACAAAAATCATTGCTTCCTATTTCTAAGACCACGGAAACTCCCGCTGTATAAATATGTAAGCAATCACCCTACGACGCTAGTGCCGCACCGCATATCCGCAACTTGAAAAAATATCCCACTAATCTGAAACGGAATGGAACAAAAATAGAATAGTGAGGATACGTCTGTTTAGACAGCCCTATAGCCGTCTCGTCTTCATCTCAGTGATAATTCGATTCCATTATATTATCGGAGAGGTTTTTTCTCTCTCGATTGATTCTCGAATCGCCCGCGTTTTGATCGGAACGCCAGGTGAGGGCTGCCTACTCGAGATAGGAGAAACGACAATATTTGTATAGTATTTTGTTTCTTTGTCGTTATTTCGTGAGGGGAAGTGTTGTTTTGTCATTTTGAGACGTTTGTCTCGTTACGAGGGTGTGTATGACTGTTTTAGCAATGTTTTGTTAAAAGCACTTGAGGCTTTTCAATTTGTCTGTAAAGCGGAACACAACGTAGTTAATTTCTTGGTAAGCAGGTATCTTAGGCAGACCATTACGTTTGCTTACTTACAACTAAACGACAAAAGCCTTGGAACTAATTTAATAATTTAGATTTTTCATGCTAGAAAAAGCGGTGTTTAAATTATCAGGCAAATAATTTATCACTAATTCACAGAACCAAAGTCACTAAAAAGCACTTAACCGTCTCAGAACCTAATCTAAAGAAAATACGATCAACCCACAATCTGAAATTCATTGGAAAACAAACATAAAAGCTCCACTCCAGATTCATCTCGCAAAATAACTTCAACACCAAGTCAATCGTATTCCTAGCACAGTTTATCCGCAACTCCGAACTAAATAAGAAGAGTCACAACAAGAAAATTACAACTGTGCCTCCCAACTGAGCGGAAGTGACGAAAGTTGCCGCGAACTATCCGCAGTTGGGCCTTAAATAAATAATAGCCGGGAGTATCCAAACTTTAAGTTCCGAATAATTTATTTCCCCTCACTATCTGAGGTACGGGTCGTAGGACGAGTCGTAAATTATTGTAATCCGATGGTACCTGCGTTTAATCTTGTTGCTATCGGTTATTTCGGATTGGTTATGGTGATTAAGTTTGGAGATAAATAGTTTAGGTACCTAATCTAGTGGGCTATTGTACTGATGTAACTTTACCTTAAAGCCGAACTGAGCTATTGATAGCTAACGAGCGATCTGAACGTCCATAAAAAAGGTTGAAAGGAAGTCCTTTCAAGAGGTCTTGAAAATCCTTTACAAGTACTAAAATATCGTGAATAAAGTGCCTTCTCGCCTCTTTTCATAAGGAAAGATTACCTTTTTAAATAAGGATCAGGAGTCGACAGATTATTTGTTTAACACAAATTGAGTAGGAGGGGTACTTAAGCCGGTAAGTTACCTTTGTATTTGCACAAACTATGCAGACTCACCCCCATCAGAACCCTTTTACTTACCCCATAGTATAAACAAAGCTTTTATTGAAGCCACAAACGTGTCTAATCAAAATCATCAATTGCATACTTCAACCTTTGCGTATACGGAACCCTAAAGGGTTACTCACCCTTAAAAGCGTGTGTACTACACGTGTTCAGTTTTATTTAGCTAATAATGTAAACAGAAATAAACTTAGTACGTATATTTTCCTAATGATAAGAAGTTAACAGAAATTCAATCAGTTACGATCAACTATTTCACTTTTATAGTTTACTGCTCTCGATAATCAGTAAAAAAGGTAAAGAAAACTTGTTTATTCTGGACAAATAAAGAAAAACATAAAATGCCAACACAAAGTAGCCAAAAGCTTCGTATTCAAGTAGAAAAAGTTTGTACAATTTTGTCCATTGCTTGATGATGTCAGGGCTAAAAGAGCACTACATTCAAAAATAAAAGTTAAAAATAAATCTAGCTTAGTAGTTAAGTTTCGTGCGTGTTTTGTTTTCTAATTCAATCGACCAAAAACATCGTCTATGTATAAACATCGTATGAACTACCCTCTCAAAACACTACTTCATACATGCGGTTACCCCACCCCCTGTTAGCCCCCCTTGCCCTAAGTTCAGTTGCAGTAATGTCTTGGGCAACATTTTTGACATAGTTATCCACGACCGGCAGCTGTGGCCGAAACGACCGCGACGCGAAAAGGTACCTTCGGAATTCATGGAATTTTCCTTATTAATTTCCCATCGTGTAATAAGATAGTTATGTTGATTATTTTATTAGTGATTATCTGCAAACAAAGGGATGTTTTTGAGAGAGGATTTTAGTAGATATTCCGTTCCCCTTACTTGTTGTGTTGCATGAACTTCCCACTAGAATCACACACATCCCAATCAGCATATAATGTTTTCAATGCTGGGACCTAAGTCTCCTCTCTGTTAGAGGGAGTGGGCCGTAATCCACCACGCCGCGCCGTGCCGTCCCAGTGCGGGTTAGTGGATGTCACATGTCTCGTTACGTTACGTGGTTCTCCGTTCCCACTTTGCGAGCACTGGTGACAAAATTTAAAAGTTTTAAAATGGACACAAAACCTTTTATAACCCTTTTTGAATAAATAACTTGTCACAACATAAAAACCTTAAAAAAAGCACCGAAAATGATTTCTGGGAAATTGAAGCATTTTTTCTCAATTCGGGAAACTAGCCTTTCCCGGTTGGTTCAACTTACCGTGTGTATTGCTATTTTCCTTGATTCTTCATGATAAAACGATATCACGACACACCAGACTGACCTATAAATAACCTTTTACTTAACAAATCAATCAACCACAGAACGTATGAGCACTGTAAAGATATGTTAAGACAGAAGGTTCACGGGGTCGAATTTGTGATAAAAGCTCCCGATACACTTTTCAAGTGTTTAATAGTTGTACAAGGTAAACTTTACTAGCGTGTAGTATGCAGAATGCATATCACAGATTTTTGTTTATTATAATTTACGATTTAAGTTTTGACTTTCATTTTACTGCTGTTATGGCGGAACGGTCCAGAAGGATTCCGACGACTGGGGCCGCAATTATCTCGAACCAAGACCCCAGTCGCCTGATCCAGTCATTTTTAATATTTTCTTTCGGCAACTGGGACCACCCATCACGACTAATAAAATCTATTGTTGAAGTCAAAAACAGTACAGTCAAACGAGAAAGTTTAGTGTATTATTCTCTTTATTTCATTTAGGGACTTTTATTAAGTTTAGTCTTTAAAATAATAATAAAGAAAGGAACTCTTTGATTTGAAAACATAATTTATTTATATCATTATAAATAAAACAAATGAGATGGGATGAGCTAGACTCCTATAATAAGGACCAATCCTTGACAGCTCTGGATAGGCTCTGGAAAGAGAGTAGGGCGGCCTTTGCCCAGCAGTGGGACGTTAATGGCTAATAAATTAAAAATTCGGGTTAATTATACCATTTATAACTCAAGAAAACAAAAATAAACTAAACTCATTTCACGGGAAAAAAGAGAATAATTCATTTTCTCATACATTTTGTGTGAAACTCTTTATGCCTTCGAAGTACCAGGTGGTCATAACTCGGTAGGAGTTCACCTAACATAGGTAGATGTGTCAGCTAGAAAACGCTTCATGCCTGCAAGTGCAAGTACCAGGTTGGCATAATTTAGTAGGAGAACGTACTATAAAGTTGTACTACATTTTTCTTTCATTATTACTTTAAACATTTTTTCTTTTGACTGTACTGTTTTTGGCTTGAACAATAAACTTTTTTATTAATTCATGGGTGGTCTCAGTTGTCGGAAGAAAAATATTAAATTAAACAGATCCGGCGACTAGGACCACTGTTCCAGTTAATTGCAGTGCCAGTCGCCGGAATTCTCCAGCCCAGCCGTTTGCGAGATTATCCGGAACAAACAGACATACAATAATTTTTTTTATTCATTTTTATTTTTGTTATAAGTACCGCTATACCTACTTTCATAAGAATTTAGTAAAATTTTAATTTGTTTATTTGTACAGAGAATAGATTGTATGGAATATAGATAATTGTTTACAATTACTTACTTATTCTCAAATAGTCTGGTCCCCAAAACACAGGTGCCGCCTAGTTTGAGGTCCGCCGTAAAGATTATTATGAAGAGCGGTAACAGTAAGAAAAATAAATACTTAAACTTAGTTATAGACCGGAATGACATGTTTCGTTTATTAGTCTAAAAACTATAATCCTAACAGGTCTACAGTGACAAAGAACCCATTTCACTCTGAAAATAATAACAGACCATTAGTTTAGTTTATTTATAAGGTGCGACAACCATTTCCTATATTCAATGGTTCACAAACAGTGGAAACATATTTTTCTTAAATAAGCAGTGATGTCACAATAGACGTGCTTTAGTAGGAAGCTTAACTCCTAAGACAATAATTGTAAGTTTCAGTAAGGTTTGTTTGAAGTTAATGTACTGATGTTTCTTGTATCATGAACTCCGTATACTCACAATACCTACCGGACATGTTTGACCGGGCCGGACACAGCCGAACTTTGATCGATAGTCCGGATTTATGATCCGGTTTCCCCCGTCTTAAGTAATTGACCGGCTCCATTAGTGGGGGAGTTGCCTTTCAGGGTTCCGTATATTACAAACATAGTTTGTATTTTGATGTTTAGTTTATAGTGTGCTCCCGGTTTTATTAATTTCGGCTTTGTTGTGGTATTTAAAGAGGGGAAGGTTTGGATAGTTGAGGTCGGCTTCGGTTGTGTCTTAGAGGATGGGAGGGTAGGTACTGTATAACCTCTCGATTTACTCATGAAGTGTGGCGCATATATAAGCTTAGTTGGAGTAATATTCTGTACTAGCTTTTGCTAGCGGCCTCGCCCGCGTGGAGGTCGAAAATTATCCCACAAGAATGTACAACCGGGATAAAAATATCGTATGTGTTAATCCAGGTTATAGTCTATCTGTGTGCCAAATTTTTTCCAAATACGTGCAGGCAAACGCGTTCGGCGTTCGTTTTTACGTGACAGAGGAACTTATCATAACCTTTCACAATTATAATACCATTGTGTTTCTTTGTTATAACAGCCTGAACTAGAAGATTTAAAAATAATGGAACGTATAAAGGAAAATATCGACAGTGTACCAGGTCAGGCAGGTTCCATTAAGTCTAACGTACCATGAGTGTAGTAAGCTCACCAGCCTGATTAGATAACGGCTCAAAGGCTTTGCTTTGAACGTTTTGGTAAATATAGCAGGCTCTGTAAGCTACCTGCTGCATCATATTTTTAGTTTAAAAGTAGCTGCGATCACTTCCAGCCTACTTTTATACAAAACGCTTGTATAGACTTCAATTTACCTACGCTACACTTGCCAGAACTGTACAAATTATTTAAGGGACAGAATAACGTACTTCCTGAAGCTTTCAGGCGTTGCATTGGTAACACGGGAGGCGACTAAGCGATTGAGTTGTTTCTAATGACCGGTCGGGGACCATACTGCCTGGACGACATCGAAGATAGAAACGGCCACCGGCTTTGGTTCAACTTTCACATTTTGAGTCAGTTACCTAGTGAGTTAGTTGTAGCTAAGTAACAACTGCCGAACGTATCAATCGAGCAGGTTAAGCGTCGCTTGCCGCGGTTGGTCCGTGGGTGGGTCACCATCTTTACATACCAAGATCCCCCACGTGCCTCGGAAAGCACGTTAAACCGTTGGTTCCAGCTATCATTTGTATATCTTGACAGTGATCGTTACGCTGTATGGGTCGCTCGAAATTCTTACAATTAGTCTTACCAAGGGATATGGTATTACCCAGTAATTGGGTTGTGGAGGTCAGATAGGCAGTGAGTCCATGTTAAATAGTGATATTCAGCTGCATCTGGTTAGACTGGAAGCTGACCACAATATAGTTGGGAAAAGGCTAGGCAGATGATGAACTTAGGTATTAGTTATATACCTATATTGAGACCAAACATTATTAGAAAAAAAGAGCAGCTAATTTATATGTATTAGCTGGCCTCTAAACATGAATTTGGCTTACGAAAGCGAACCCACCTATCTAATCGTTCAGAAGGTACCTTACAAGCAAACCCCACCTGCGAATCACATCACGTTCCTAACTTAAATTCAACGTTAAGCCCCCAACACACGAATCTCGTGCCCGCATCGTTTGCGCCGCACAAGACCACTTCGCGGTCCTAAGGTCCTGGTAATTACATAAGTAATTGCATAGGTGTAGTGTAACTCAATAAGGCGATTAGTACACGCCTCACGTGTCTTATAGGACGGTCATAGTGATGGCGATTAAGCAATTTGCCGTTAGTCGATCCCGGAATCGAATGACGCCGTGTTAGTCGAATAGTAACGGTTGCTTCCTTGAAATGCGATTAGATTGAGAGATTGTTGGCGGAGATGTTAAGAGGGTTTGGGTGTGTTTTTGGCGTGGAAATGAAGATGTAAGGGGTTTTTAGGGAACAGGAAAGGTAGATAAGAATTGGGTAGGGGTTGAGTAGGTGTAGAGATGAGGTTGTGGTTTAAAACTTTTACAGCAATAATCCATTTGTGACTTTCTTGTTGGTCTAGTGGTTGCAAGCGCTACTGCTGACCATGAGGTCCTGGCTTTACACAGGTCGGGCAAAGTGGTATTTTGTTTTTCAATCAGAAATTTCTCAATAGCAACCTGGAGTCTGGATGTGGTCCCGGTTAATGGCATTAGGCTCGCCCCCTACTACTACATGGGGCGTAAACATAACTGGCGAAACGTGGGTATACTCTGCCTTACCCTTCAGGGATTACAGGCGTGATGGTACATAATTGATTTACTTAAAGAAAAACCCTGTCAAAAATCATAAACCATATCTGAAAAAAACCATGATCGGAAAAACCACACTGTATCCTAATAACTGTAACAGGAAACAAAAGTCCTAATACAGTTGAAATAAAAGCAACATTGTAAGAACAGAATTTAATCAGAAGAAAAATAAGCGAGGCGGAGGAGATATACAATATCCAATTTTCTTCCTCAGAAATCGGATGTAAAAGCCCCATTGTACATAGACGTATAATAACAGAACCAATTATCTATGATATCCAATTTCTTAAATTAATTTATCGCGATGAGAGATCGCCGAGCCGACAATAATTGTAATACTTGAAAAGTGTCAAAGCGATCGCGATGGGGACGGTGTTAAATTTTACGAGCCCCCCCTCCACCGTACGGCAGAGAGTACAGATGTCTTTGATTCTTACGATAATATTGTCAACGACAAAGAAACAGGCGTTGGCATTATATTGGATATCTTCCGTTTCATTCTATCAGGCTCGATGAAAGAGAAAGACGTTTTCGCAAGAAAATAATAAGATTTGCATTTCTTTTTCCACTCAAATGAGATAGTTTGAAGAATTTTTATAAAACTCGACTACTGAAAAATCGGAGTATTCCTGTCTGGGCACCTATTTTTTGAGTACCTTTGAGCACCAAAGATATTCCCATTTGAGAACCAATCATTATTTTCCGTGAATCACGCTCTAAAAAGACTGCCCTAAAGGTGCTTTTACGCGGACAATTTTTTGAGCAATTATTGCTCAATCTGGATCAATAAAGTGGAGCAATCTGGAGCAACAACAATAAATTGCGGATATGTTTCGGGAATATTGCTTCTGTTTGCTCCATATATTTCATGAGTTGCGGAATATCCAATCGGTTTGGATAATTTTTTTTCAATTTTCTTTTTATCTCGTTTGTACGTATAACTACGTCTCGTTTTTGCGAGAGGAGGTGGCAGCGGGGGCGGGCGTATTGCCTAGTTTCTTAAGTTGTTCCATATTACATGGTATTGTGTGGCCGTATCTCTGGAAACAGTTTGCTACATGTTGCTATTGCCCTAAATTGCTGGATGTAGACAGTGGTGACGTCATAGTTAACGAGAATTGACCAGGATGGAGCAATTTTAGTTACTCGTGTAAGCGCACCTTTAAGCTTATGATCGTTTACTACTATTCGAATGTATTGTTTTGTTAGGGTATGTGGCATACGACCACGGCTTTCAGATGAGAATATTTTCTCGTTTCTTGCATTTTAGAGCGAGATGTTTCAGTGATCTGGCTTAACGTTTCTGCATTTACTTTTTACTTAAATTATTTTGGATTTTTAAAATGTGCTAATTAAGCTCTTTCATTTGATACCCAACACGGCATCATTAAACGTTTTGTTTTTAGTTCATGGCTTTGTCTTCTAGAGGGCGCCGATATTCAGTGTAATGTGATGTCACATACCAGCAGGCGATCAAGATGCTTTCAAAGATACATAATTTGTCAAATTATGATTAGTAGTTTAGATGTTATGAGGGAAGAGATGAACATACATACCCCCACCTACATACCAATGTAAATTATAACTGTCTTTTTTACTTCGCCGTAGTCGGGTAAACTCAACTCAAAGCATTTATTTCAATTAAACCCTTTACAGGCACTTTTGAATTGTCAAAAAGTCGATCAGTTGGGAAGTGGAAGCTAGTTGCCCATTCCAAAACGTAGATCTCTATGGAGAAGAACGGGCAAGAAACTCCACGGACACTCTTTTAAAATCAAGTTGAATATTACAAAATCTTGGGAACATTATTCTTGTTGCTTCTGTATGTGAGAACAATACAAAAAAAAATATAAACAATTCTAAATACAAGATAAAAATAAGCCCTGGAAGTTAGGAGATGACCAGTCTCAACCGACAGCGCCCGTTCACGAACTTGACGCGTGGATCAGCATCATCCAGCTCAAACATTTTGTAGGAAACCGAATGATCCAACACACGCTCCCCATCAGTGAGACATTGATGTGAGCATGACATACTCTCAACTGCCATGCTTTCTCAATTCAACGTAACAACACAATAAACGGATGCATGGTACTCACATTTACAAAATTTAAACAAAATGCTTCTAAATTATACTATAGTTAGCAATCTATTTGAAAATCAAAAAGATTTACAATTTCTATGTTAGATAACTCATCCTTCGTACACACGTATCCACGACACGTGGCCCTAGCTTTCACTCCAGTCCTCATTTCTTGCAAGGTGTTGGCCAACCTGCATTCTTATTTTCCACTCCACGAAGAATGCAATCTATTTGATGCTAAAATTTTACGAGTCGACGCCGGTTCGGGGACGAAATTCAGATGTCTCCGTGCGAACGATAATGACGTCATCAAGTCGACAAAACAGTTGTCGATGTAATATTGTGGCGACGAAGAAGTATTGACTGTGACTGACGGGATAAAATGTTATTTTATTGATACTGAATTCAGTTTTCCGTAAAAGCCATCATTATTCTTTTACCGTTATCCCATTTTATTTGAGATCGACGCAACATGTATTTTCTTCCTTAGTTTTCTTTTAGTACTAGCTTCTGCCTGCGACTTCATTGGCATGAAATCTCTTGTTACCCCGACCTATCCTGTCGCATCTAGAGATGGGCCGACTATGACTTTGGCCGACTAGCCGACTAGCCGACTAGTCGGCTGCAGAATGGCTGACTAGTCGGCCGAGCCGATCATCACTTTCGGAGTTCTGGTGACATCGGTAATGTTCGTGACTACGCTTTCGACTCGTACCTAGATGCGCGGAGCCCGGAGATCAGGCGGAATTGTCGGGACATGTTTTAATTTACTTTGTATTTATTCTATCATTGTTTACGTGTGGGCGTGTTTCTTCCTATCCCAATTTCCTGTTTTATTCTAGATTGCACTGAAAGTAAACTGTTAAACTGATTCTATTAAGTATAAAAATAATAATCGTAAAAATTTGTGTTCCATTTCAATCAACGTCTTTTAAATTTTTAAGCATATTAATAGGAGTAAAAATGGGCCGACTAGTCGGCTTTCCCGATTTGTCGGCCACTAGTCGGTACATCACTAACGCATAACATCGCCTACCCGTTGGTGCTCATCGTGCTTTCTGACATTTTTTGTGCTTACTCGGCGCTTAAAAGTCTCAGTGTGATGTTAAGTATTCTATAGCATTTCTCAACATTAGGAATATCAAATTCAAAAAGAATTGTTCATTTCCGACAAGTAGTTGCACAGATTAGCGCGTTCAAACAAACAACAAAAACTCTTCGGGTAGGTTATTAGTAAAGATTTTGTCAAACTAACAGCCTCAGTATGGAGCAACTTATAGGTCGTAAATACACAAAGTATGTTGTTGGATGGATGAATTAATAATATGGTACCCAAGACACATTTCAAGATTTCAGTAAAATGCCAATAGCTCAGTGAACGACTCGGATCAGACAATCACTCTTCCTAAAAGTAATTTAACACTAATCCAATGAAATTAGATTCCGCTTCACCGCACAGAAAAAAGGCATTAAGACACTAAACAAATAAAATCCCAACTTTACACCAAACTCCACGCAATTACCTTCGGAAAAAAACTTCCTAATCACAGATTGGGATTGATGGCTCAGAAAACTTTTTTAATTTAGTCCCAAGAACAGGTGCGTACGAATTACCGGCTTCATTGTCGGACGATATGAGCAATTTTGTCGGAGTCAGCCAGAGATTAGCACGGGGCCCTTAATCCCGAGTATCGGGGCGATGTGGCCCGTCATATTTCATAATACCCCCCCGGTTAGGGTGAGCGCTCATTGGAGCGAGAAGAGCGGTTATTACGGCATGAAATGGACAGCTCATTAGTGGAGTTAAGGGAAATGAAGGATATATGTATAAGTATTTTAGTAACTCACGTATGTTACTATGAAAATGTAGTTCTAATGCGCTGAACGATATAAAGTACAGACCTTTCTTTGAATTACATAAAAAAGCCAAAGAGTAACTCAAGGATTAAAATCCTACTTCCTACTTATAATATTATAAAGGTCAAAGTTTGTACGTTTAGATGTTTGTTACTCAATCACACAAAAATGGCTCAGCAGATTTCGATGAAATTTGGCACACAGATAGATTATAGCCTGGGTTAACACATAGGATACTTTTTGTACCGATACTATGTTCCCGTGGTATAATTTTCGACCACGACGCGGGCGAAGCCGCTGGCAATAGATAGTTATCTGTATTATTTTTACTAACCCGCATTCTCAGTTGGTTCACACAATTCTTGCTTTTGAGCAGCATGAAGGCATATTATTATGATATCGCTCCAGCCTTTTGGTAATATAATAAAGGGCCGCTTATCTCTTCACATTACAATGAACTCAATGAAACCGTAGTGTACGAACAGCGTTACATATTAATAATGTTTTCATGAAAATCTGTTCTAGTGTTTTTGCTTAGCCACGTATTTAGTAGATTATTGTTTGGTTATATTTATCTTTGTTAACGATGTTAAAGTTTGATGGTATGTAAATCAATAGAAAAAAAATTGTCATTTGTGTCTTGAATTATTCAAAATTAGCCTACCTCCGCTATTTGAGAGGAAGGGCTGTAATCTACAAGGCCAGTGTGGGTCAGTAGACAGTTTTTTTTTTTTTTTTTTTGATTTTGGCTTCACACGGTTTGTGCATTTAGCCAGTGTCAAGTAATTTTTCTTTTAGATCAAGTAAATGGCCCGATATCGGGCACGAAGTTACAAAACAGTCATAGTCGTCTTTAGTCAGTCAAGTCAAATCAAAGTTATTGTAAAGCGGTAGTAACTTTACGACAACCTAATAGGAGTTTTTGGGGGGAACACGAAAAGTCCACGTTAGTCACTTATTTTCACCTTCACTACACTTGTGCACTCACACGTAACTAAATTGAATAATTCACTATCAAAATTATACAATTTAATTCGCTATTTCACTAAATTCCATGAAAATGAAAATTCGTGCGACATGTTCCAACGCGATCCCGCCAAAAACTCCCAGTAGACAGTTCTTCCAATTTTTGGTTCAAGGATATTCCGGTTACCTCACGATATTTTCCTTCACCGCTTTCAGAGCATAGGTGATTAAATTATTTACACAAAATATTAGCGCCTGCCTGTGTTCGAACTTGATTCGAACGTACAGTTCGATAAGTCGGGGCCATGATCATTGTGCCACCGGAGCAGTGCTCTGAATTATTCTTATTGATAATTTTATTGGTCTCGTCTTATGCAAATATCATCAGCACCAGACATACTAAATATCCTTTATTTCCTTCTGAAACCTTTTCACTTGTCATAGGAAGTCTATTGTAACTGTCGTCTGCCATGAAGATTTCTTTTCTTTAACTTAAGGCCATATAAATTAGGAGCCCGCCGCTCCCATCTAACCGTAGTCAATGTATCCGAAACCTTAGTCCGACCTTCTCCCAACTGTCTTTCACGATAATATCTGTAGGGTGGGCCCCGGCGACCTCACGGACCCACGCACAGTGGAACGAATGTATGGGAGCGGTTGGACGTAGACATGTCCGAAAAATAAGAGTAAAATTATGACAAACTAATGATGCCATCTTATTCGATTACTTAATGCCTTCATAAATTGTGGTGATGAATTTCTTCATAACTCCCATATTTCGGGAGTAATTTGAGAAAATGTGAAATTTTACTATGAAAATGAGTGTATCGAGCTCTCTCCCTCCTGATTCCGGGCTTGTTTCAAGTAGCGGTCTCTAATATCGTAATGCTATTACTAAGAGCTATATTTAATACTAAGACACATAGTGCGCCAAATGTGCACTTTCTGGGATAAAAGGAAATGAAAATTTAAAAAAAAAAACGTTTTTTCCCCATTTGTATTTACTTTAAACCGCAGACAGACTTATTAAGAGGTCTATAAATATATTATATATATATACAGAAATATATATTAACAAAAATATTCACAAGAACTGATGAGAGTATGACTTTTAAGTAAGTTGATAATAAATTACCTAGTTTCATTAAAAGTACAATAAATAATTAAGATGTAAGCTCTAATTTACTAAGTTACACATTTTAAAACAATAACATCATTTAATTATCTTCGTCATCATCATCATCATCAATTAATTCAAATTCAGAATCGATGTCCGCTAAATCATTTATGTTAACAAATTCGATATCACTTTTCTCAGAATCCGTAAGCTCATAAAATTCCTTAAAAGAAGATTTTTTTACAAACTTATTTCCTTTTGGACGGATACTTGTAACAAGTGGATCAGAAGACAGTAAAAGATTGTGCATAATATCTTCATTGCATGAGATACTGCTATGCTTTCGAGAATGCCCCTCTCTATATTTTCTAAAATCTTTATTTCTAGCCTCAGATGCCTCTTCGGATAGAAAACCAATGGGCACAATTGACATGTTCTGAACTATGTCTGGCCCATGCATTAAAATTTTATGAAGTGAAGAAGGCATATAATACCATGGGTATAACTCCACGTAAAGCTTAGCAGTATCAAAGCAGAACTCTCGGAATTTAGTTACGTTGATCTTCTCTCCTGATGAAATACACTGCAAGATCACACAGATTTTTCTTAAAAGCATAGCATCTATTCCGGTCAGTTCAGCAGATTTAGTGTAGTTTTCAAAAAATCTCCTTGCCGAGTTGCCATTGTTGGTGGATCCACTGCCTTGTTTCACAACATCGAGAAGTAAGCCCGTTTCTCTTCTTACAGCCTCTTGAACTCTTTTCTTCCTGTCATCAACTTGCCTTTTTGCTATATCACCCCTTACTTGCCATGATTTTATGTCTAATTTGTAGGAAATGTGTAATAAGCATTCCATTGAGCGAATCCAAGCGTGAAGGGTGCTTAAGCTATATTTATACATGTCCTCGTTTGCGTGTTTATCTTTGATTAACTCTAAATTATTCATTTCTTTAGGACAAGCCTTGCATATGTCACACACTGAAGCTGCTGTATTGGATATAATGGAATGAATTTTACCATCAATCATTGTCAACAGCAGTTGGTGTTTGACACTAATTCCATCAGTGATGGTGGATGGAGTTAAGGCTTCAATCTCTGCTTCGATTTCAGCCATCTCTCTCTGCACATTTTCTTTGGTTTCCTTTATAAACTTAAACAATATTGGCCGGCAAAATGAAGTGGAAGATGGTCGCTCGTTTTCCCAAATTGTTACACCTTTTGAGACGAGCCGCAGTGGTACAAGACTAATCATAAAATTACTAGCAAGATCGATTTGCTCATCTTCACTCGTCCTTTGATGATAAATGCTTTGGCTAGATGATCCGTCAAAACCCCATTTGCTGGTCAATACGAGCTGTTGATTGGGATCAACAGGGGTTTCTAACGACCTAATAAGTCTTCTTGAGGTTAAATCCATCAAGGCTTGTAATTTGATTTTTGCAGAGCTCTCTGTAACTGTGAGATCTTCTTTGGCCGGATAGCACTTAATTTTTTCTTTAACCAACATGTAGTAACTCGGGTATTGAAGAGCTCCTTCTTGAGTGTTGAAATCCCGAAGAGTGTTATAGCGCCATTTCGATAAGTTCATCGATACATAAAGAGCCAATGCCTTCAAAGGGGATATTTCCCGTACCTGAATTGATTTACCTTCAATGAAGGCTTTGATTTTTGAGGCCTCTTCTGGATTCTCCGTCAAGTATTTCATAACATAAGCTGTATCGCTTTGTCCTGCCTTTTGAAGCGCCCTTTCGGCCGAAAACATAATTTCAGCGCTGCTACTGCTGCATGAAAGACTATCTTCAGTGCGTCTTCTTTTTTGCCGGTTACTAAGGTCCTCAAAAGATTTACGAGGACTAGGATGTGTACAAGTTGAAGCATCAGATTTAGCAGGAGAAATTATGGGCTCGATGACGTCACTTATATTTTCTGTAGAAGGTTCCATATTTTCATTCTGTAATTCCGGCCATTGAATTGCAGCCTGTAGCCAAATCTCATGTTTCTTCCGAAACTTATCTGTGCTTCTTCCAGACTGTGTCCATTTTGCATAAATGCGGTAGCAAAATCGACGACACCAGTCTTTTAAACTTGTTTCAGCACTTTCACATAACTGAACACAACTGTTATCTTTTAAAACACTGAACAAATAGTTAAAGTCGCGTAAATCTTTATGTGCGCGTGCGCATAAAGCAACGTGAATATCAAGATTTGTATTAAAATTTGGAAAATACATTGCGAGATTAGCTTGGATACAACGAGGTGTAAATCAACACTGATTTTAAAGTTACTAATAGTGACCTATTTATATAAAATCCAGGTATCCCAGGTATCCTTTGTTAAATATTGCAAGGTAATTAGTTATTGTGATAATTAGTAAATGATGCATGCTAAATTAGTGTATTAAGAGCCATTTAGTAATTAAATAATAGCAATGTTCTTATCAGTAATCATTAGTGCATCAGTTTTATATGTAAACCTTAAGTCCCTAATTATATATCCTAATTAGCTTATATCTTCTCTAATTGGCTGCTCAGAAATGTTATTGTAATAAGGTAAACCTTTAGAAAAACGGTTTTAATCAACAAAATAAACAAAAAATAAAAAAATTGTGTTATAAAATAAACATCACTCTTTATCCCAGAAAGTGCACATTTGGCGCACTATGTGTCTTAGTATTAAATATAGCTCTTAGTATTAGCATTATGATATTAGAGACCGCTACTTGAAACAAGCCCGGAATCAGGAGGGAGAGAGCTCGATACACTCATTTTCATAGTAAAATTTCACATTTTCTCAAATTACTCCCGAAATATGGGAGTTATGAAGAAATTCATCACCACAAGTTATGAAGGCATTAAGTAATCGAATAAGATGGCATCATTAGTTTGGCATAATTTTACTCTTTTTTTTCGGACATGTCTACGTCCAACCGCTCCCATACATTCGTTCCACTGTGCCACGGCCCCACAGGGGTCTCGTGGGCCCGTCCGATTCTTGATATGTTTATTAAGGACCCCGACTTGATTATGTTTATATGATAGAAGACATAGTTCGGTTGGTTTACATCACGTCCCTGTGTCTTGATTTGTATAGTATCTGAATTTATCTCAATTTATATTTTTGATATGGTAAAAATAACTACGTATTTTGATGTGGTTTTGGTGTTCGGTTAAAGATAATTTAAAGGTTGTGTTATTATTATAATATTTGTCGAAGATCGATATAGGCAACCTAATGGTCCAATTTCTAAATATCGGACGATTAGTTGGCCTATATATACCTATGATGATGTATTGTGGGAGTAGGTTTTATATATTTCCGTATTGCCACTCTTTTACACGAACTATTTATAGTAAAGCACTAATAAAAAGCACATAACAAAGGGTTATAACCGATTACATAACCTAAATAGATACGGATTGCGTGTTACAAAAAATTAACACACCATTGGTTGTTCTAGAAAGTAAAATAGGTACAGTAGTTCTCGTAATAGCTTTACCACTTATGACAGTAATTTCCAAAAATTCCCTAAACTTCACTAAGGGGAAATTTCAAAAGACATTGACACTGACAGCTCATAAACGTGACTTATGTGCATATCGCTTTTAGTTTCACTGTCATAAACACAAAATACGAGTTACAACATAAAAAGTGAAAATAATGTTTTAACAACAACCGTGCCTCACGGCTGCGTCAACAGTTTTTTTTCCATCAATAATGCTAGACAAGATTCTGTCTGAAATTAATTTTCTAATGACCATTTAGGGAAATGTGACGGGAAGTACAAACAGTTTCAATAATGGTGATACTTATAAATAAATGTTTTCAAATATAAATATACAGTTTAAGCAACAAATGTTGTATTTGGTACTGATCGCGTTCAGTTTCATTGGTAAAAATTCGCACTAATGAAACTATGTAACTGTCACACATCTTGTCCTTTTATGAATTGCAAGTGACATTCAAACTTAGGGTGATAAGACTATTACGTGGTTGACTATACCTGCGTTACTAACAAATAAACTCCTAATAATAACTAAAAATTTGCTGTAAATTTCCCAACTAAAATAAAGTCTTATTGATACTGTAGATGTGAGATGTTTGTTTCTCAATGACGCAAAAACGGCTGTACGTATTTCGGATGAAATTTGGTAGACAGAATAGGCTACATTGTTATCCCAGCAAATAACATGGCTTAGATACTCTTCGACACCCATAAGCTAGTAAATGAATGATATAATATTTTGTAATAGAAAAATGTTTCAAACCATGACCCAGACTAGAATGAAAATCAAATAATTCACAAACAACAAAGAATTACAATAACAATAATACCCTCTGATATGAAAGACGATACATTATTTCGATTATTTTTCTGAATACGCAACACATTTGGGACACAATTTATTATAAAAGGCATTATTGTTACGACTCAATTACATGGACCCTTTCAATTGGGCTCACGAAACGTTTGCATGAATGATTTGCAATTTGTGAAACGTGTGTGACTCATTATTGCTAGAGCTGTTATTAATTTTTATATCTGATATTAATTTTAAAATTTTTATTGTAGTATAAAATGTCTTTATTTTGCATAAAATATGGTACATAAAAGGTCCTAAATAAATGTAAAATATTCCACATATTTGGCTTACCTACTTACTTCAGAGGGGCAATTGTGTAACAAACAGTAGGAATGGCTTCTTAACAGTTAACAACATTCATTGCGTTACTTACTTTGTTGAAGGGCTTGTAATATTAGCTGCACGGGTCGATAGATCAGGTTAAGCTACGCTTACCGCGGTTGTTCCGTGGATGGGTGACCGTTTTAACATACCAAGACCCTCCGTGCCTCGGAAAGCACGTTAATCCGTTAGTCCCGGTTGTCATTTGTGGATCTTTGACAGTCGTGACGAATCGTCAGAAAGCCCGAAAGTCTGACAACCAGTCTTACCAAAATGTATCGTATTACCCAGTAACCGGGTTGTGGAGGTCGGACAGGCAGTCGCTCTATGTAAAATACTGGTATTCAGCTGCATCCAGTCAGACTGGAAGCCGACCCCAACATAGTTGGGAGAAGGCTAGGCAGATGATGCTTACGTTGTCGAGTCGACGAATTTATCGAAAATATGAAGAAACGAATTAGCATTATCCTTAAATTTGTGACATATTGTTAATGTGTGTAACACAATTAGGGTGTAGCATGCAATAAATACCCTAAATTTAATTACAATTATTACTCCTGAGGTCATGTTAAAAATATTCACATACCTACATATAAACTCTCGTCCTTTTCCGTGTAGGTAGTCAAAAACTACCGTGTTCCGTGTGGTGCCGGACGTAAAAGAATAGCACCATCCCATTTCTTCCCGTGGGTGTCGTAGAAGGTGACTAAGGCACTTACTAAAGAATGGGCAGCAGCGTTCTCTGTGCATTTTACCACCATACTGCGATCGCCAACCCGCCTGCCAAGCATGGCGATTATGGTGAACCCCCCCCCATATTCTTAGAGGAGGCCTATGTCCAGCAATGGGTGTCGATGATGATAATGATGAGTCAGAAACTACAGAACGACATTTGCTACGATTTTTAGAAATCTCCTAAAAACTTACGAAAGACCTCATCCAAAACATTAACATAAATCATCACGTTTTTTTTTTCCAAAAGGTTGAGCAGAGGTGTACCTACAAATCACCCAAATTCCTCCAGCTACGTTCAAGTCCTATGTAACTAGGGGCGAGTCTATTCCTAACAACCGGGCATAAATCCAGACTCCCAGCTGATACAGAAAATTCCACAAAGACAAACCCAATAACACTGCCCGGCCTGGGAATCTAATGACCACTCTCATCCAAACCACGTTAACAGAATCACGAAATTTACAACTTGCGCCAATACCAGTAGGTAATAAAGCGTCACAGTTCCACAAAAAACTACGCACTAACTCAAACACACCCACACGAAATGCCCTCCAAAAAATAAAACTGTCAACCTCCTTTCGAAGGCACTTGACGGCATTGAAACGAGTCCTCAACGCTTTGAACCCCACCTCAAAAGTTCCGTTTTCGACTCACAAAAACCTCTCATTTCCATCTTCAGTCGTTGAGAATGCTGTGGGTAGTAGGTACATAAAAATGTGGAGCAATTCTCACCCTTCCACCAATTTATGAGTAGGTAGGGAGGTACGTACGCACCCTTGGCGACATCAAATCTTGGATTTGTTCAAACCAGTGGTTGAAATTCGACTATCGTAATTCATTTAAAACCTGAAGTATTTCTAATGTTATACCCCCATATTTATAAACTTTGCATAAAGTTAAGAGATGTTTAAACGTCAAAAATAATTGTTTAAACAGACGCTAATCACTACTTAACTTTTAGCAACGATTATAAATAAGAGGGTTAGTTTGTAAAAATATTATCTTTCTGCACTCCTATAGATAAACTTTATTTATGCCAAATTTTCGTAAAAAGGGGTAGAAAGTTTTTGCTTCACATTATTGTACAGATATTATCGCACATACAGTTACGACCACTAATATGTGTACACTTACGTCTATATATAAAGTGTGTGTGTGTAAGTGAGTATAGTGTGTGTCAGTGCATACAAAATTACTTGTATTAAAAATAAGTACCTACTAAGCAACTTTAAAAAGTAATTTTCTCCTACTTTATTATTGTAATTGTTTAGTATGCTAATTGTAATTAATTGTATGTTGTTACGGATACAGAATTATGGAACCTGTACTGTAATTAAATAGCTCTTTTCTCAAAGTTTCATTCGTTATTCTCATAAAAACTAATTTTGCACACTCAGACAACATATGTCATCATTTCAGCCGAAAGACGTCCACTGCTGGACATAGGCCTTCCCCAAAAGGGGGATTTTGCCATAATCGCCACGCTTGGCAGGCGGGTTGGCGATCGCAGTATAGTTGTAAAAAATGCATAGAGAAACCTGCTGCCCATTCTCTAGTAAGTCCCTTAGTCGCCTTCTACGACACCCACGGGAAGAAACGGCATGGTTGCTATTCTTTTACATCTGGCACCACACGGACACAACATATGTATAACAACATAAATATAAAAGTAGTTTCACGGTAGCTGCCTGTATACCAAATCGTTGTTCGACTGTACATACGTATTGGTTAACCGGGTGAGTCCGGGCAAAATGATGCATTGCCGGATAAGACAATGTAGCGGAAAGGTAGACCCTGTTCTACCCGGGTCGACCTTTCAATTTCCTTGATTGTGACCGAATCGAAGAGGCTCCGTCTTTATTTCTTTATCTTTAGTGATGATTTCTTATGGTACGGATATGTAGTTGTTTCGGTGACCAAATTGGCCAGATAAGGGCGGGACTCGGTTTCGATTAACAGTTTTGTGGGAAATAATTCGGGATTTGTTTCCAATTAGGTAGTTGCCTACATACGTATACGAAAATTTCTGAATAAAGAAACCAAGAGAGAGGGAGAGAGAGTTCTTAGAAAGTAATTGTACTTCAAAAAGGTTCGGTGGACAGTACTCACAATCGGCATGAATGTAGGTATGACCAGCAAGCGTAGCACGAGAACCGTAGAGAAGAGTTTTGACGACGGAAGTGTAAACAAAAATTACGTTTCTGTGTAGACGGTTGACAGTTTTGAACCGAGAAATGTAGACAATGTAGACAAGCGATTTCTATTCTACGGTAGAGTAGAAATAGAAAGCGTCATGCTAAGCCTGCAGAGGGATAATTACGTAACACGCTAACAGTAGGAATGGCTTTCATTTTGACAGTTCAACAACATTCATTGCGTTATTTATGTTGTTGAGCAGACAATTTTTTCGAACATATGCAGCAATCAGTGTACGGCTAAACGCCGACAGACTGAACACCGACCTGACTTTACTTCGACGGGACTTCGCCGACAGGACACTTCGCCAACAGGACTCTTCGCCAACAGGGCGATTATAGGTCAGGTTAGGTTAGAATTGCGACCAACCGCGCGCGAGCCGAGCGAGCGAAGCGAGCGGTGCCGCAGCAGTGCGGCGGCCGGCGGCGCTACTTCCAGTTGTTAGTGGCAGTTACTTGACTATTTAGTAATAGCGCAAGGATGAGCTCTGTCAGCGGAGAGTCCTGGCGGCGAAGAGCCCTGTCGGCGAAGAGTCCCGTCGAAGTAAAGTCTTGTCGGTGTTCAGTCTGTCGGCGTAGAATCTATCCGCGTTTAGTCGTACACCCTGCAGCAATGGATAAGCAATATCCTTCAAAATATTTCAAGTTCTGATTGGCAGTGTGTTACACAATTAGGGTGCAGATGTAGGAATGTTTATAAGGATCATAGCAGGTGGCGTTCTGTAGTTTCTGCCTACCTCCATTGGGAAGAAGTCATGGGTTTATGTATGTATATACATGCGAAGCTTTTGCAGACCCGCGTAGAATTTTCTTAGTGAAATAATGCATTTTTAAAAGCTTTCCGTTGCAATAAAAGTTTGTTGTAAGAGCAATATCTGGCTCCAAAATTTTAAGATCGCGAGATTAAATTTTTGCAACTCTTGACTCTGAATTATAATTGTGAAACGAAAAATCTTACGTTACATGGTCCATGTTATATCCATTCCTGTGTATATTATAAATGCGAAAGTAACACTTTTTGTGTTTCTGTTACCTTTACACCCCTAAACGGTTGAACTTATGCAATTTGGTACACGGAAAGACTGCACCTTAATTGCATAAAACACTATCAATCAGAATCTGAATCATTATGAAGAATATTACTTAACCATTGCTTCTTATTTTCGAAAAAAAATCTGCTCAACAACATAATTAACGCAATGAATTTCGTTGGAGTGTCAAAATTAATGCCAGTCTCACTGTTAATGTGGCCATTGTTAGACTCACATAAACTTCTAATAATTTGATATTTGGACTTTAAAATAGACCATGACATCTGAGTTTATTTCGGAATTCCTTCTCAGGCATCAGTCAGCTAGGAAATGCCGGCGCCATCTAGTTTTAAAATATTGACCCACAAGATATTGACGTGCGAAATGTCATAAAAGATCTACATTTCATTTAATTCTGTTACGGAATTACCGCCCATTCGGCTTAAGACATAGAATTCTTTTTATCATGGTAGCACGATTCCGTGGGATAATTTCCGACCGACACTCTGTTTTCCTAAGCACCAAACTATCGTACTTTTGGTAGATTATTTAGGTACGGAAAAAACACAAAACAAACATTTATTATTGATGGCGCACTCTAATATCGTGACAATACCCAAAAGAGGTATGATTGATGATGAGACCTAATACTTGAACGATGGGGAATGGTGGGGATAATGTGGCCGGGAAGTAGTGTTTCGACAAAATTGGTGTTATGATAAATGTTAGTTGATGGGTTCTCAATTTAGGTCTACTTTAGTAGTACAAGCTCATAATCGATAAAAAATCATTATATTACCAGACTACGGTACAGCAAAAAGAAGGGTTATAATTTTGACCGGTATGTATGTATGTACGTATGTGGGTATGTATGCTCATCTGTTCCCTCATAACTTCGAAACTACTTATCATAATTTGACAAATGAGAAAAGCCATGATCATTATGGCGCTAACCCTAACAAAACAATACATTCTTTTTTTTGATTTGGGTGGGAAATCATCAAATACCTTCTCCCGCTCTGGGTGGAACAGGAGGGCGTGTCAGACTTTTACTGACTAAAACCCACACGTGTTCCCTCAGTTGCCTGTGTGCCAGGGGCCACGGTATCTCTTTCGAACAATCATAATTTGACAAATGAGAAAAGTCAAGATCATTATGGCGCCTACCCTAACAAAACAATACATCCTTTTTTTTTGTTTTGGGTGGGAAATCATCAAATAACTTCTCCCGCTCTGGGTGAAGCAGGAGGGCGTGTCAGACTTTTACTGACTAAGACCCACCCGTGTTCCCTCAGTTGCCTGTGTACCAGGGGCCACGGTATCTCTTTCGAACAACCCGCACAAACAATACATTCTTCAAGTAGTAAGCGATCATAAGCTTTAGGGCAAAGTGGCACACGACCACGGTATATATTTATATGTAGGAATATTTTCTTGTTTCATACTGTTTAGAACGTGATTTTTCAGTAGTCGGGTTTAAGTTTTTGAACTTAGTTTTTATTGGATTGGTACTGACTGTACCTGTGAGCTACATAATCATTGAAATCATCCAAAGTATCTTGTAAAAATCCATGTGATTTTTACAAGATACTTTTTACTTGCGGAAAAAAACTTATATAAAAAAAAATTATGATTTTTTTTTCAGGGACACGTTACTATCTTTACAAGTTGTTATCAATGGAATTTTCCACTAAATTATGGGTCTTACTCATATTTTTTTGTTCTAATTTATTATTCTGACCCTCTTTTGAACCATTGGCTGCCTGATGTATATTTATTTCGATGACTCATAAATAAATAAATATTAATACAGTCGCACAATACGAATTCCGATTATTCAGTACCTCCAATGAAAACAGTAATTTCCATTCTCCCTATTTCAAACATATTTGAAATAACAGTCAGAATCGTAAAGTTATTGTAACATTAACTTGTAAAATATTTACCGTTGCTAAAATACGCAATAATAATTCAGACAACTGTCACGCTTGACATAACAGATCGTTGCCTCCAAATTCTACGTCCCATGATTGGACATGAACGCTTCATACGTTTAGCACACAGACGTCATCCACGGTACATAGCCTTGTGTACCCTGATAGTCATCAGGACGCACAGATCCGTTCACATTCGCCTGGCTGCATGCAGGGACCGACCCCTTGCCCCAACCAGCGTAATTGCTAGCCTCGACACATCTACGTCTATGCAGTATCAACTAAATACATACAATCCGTGTATTTGTGCCCAATGAAGGGTAATCGGTGCCACCGGGCTGTCTAGGCCGTAATAGCCACAGGCCACCCAATACATTACCCTGCAACGCCAATACAGGATAAGTTTTTAACCAGTGCGCAAACTGTAACCACGAATTCAGCATATCATTCTAGAACCCCCAGCGCAGAAATTTTTCGTCAGTTATACAAAAAAAACACAGTTCAGTTTGCGCACTGATTAAAAACTTATCCTGTATATATCCCAAACAGAACGTCGATAGAGAATCCAATATATGGAATTATCAATAAAGGCTCTGTCCATGTACTATATAGGGCACATACTCGTACATTACAAATTTACCGGTAGCATTAAGTCAATTTAGCAGAATAATACAAATACATTCACCAAACGATATTGAACTTTGTTTCGATAAAGTTAAAGCACAAAATCATGTGGATGGAAATGGAATATTTTTCGCCACTCGAAAATATCCACGTGTGGCCGTCGCATTCCCTGGCCGGTGTATGATTGATGGCCAGCCTAGTGGGCCGGATAAGACAATGTACCGGAAGGAATGACCGGGCCGGTTCGGACGATGCACCGCGCCGCCCCGGCACCGAATTATACCGCCACATTGGAAACTTCATACGGTTTATGGAACGAAATAATGAAGAGGGCGCAACGTGGCTGCTTTATGTGTAGGAAAGTAGTGGGAATTTGGAATCGGGGAATGAAAATAGAGTATTTTTGTACGATTTCTGGATCCTAGCTTTAAACTAAGGCTAAAATATCTTCAATATGTTTAAATATGAAACTAAGCCAGCGGGGTGATTGCGTAACACACTAACAGTAGGAATGGCTTTCATTTTGACAGTTCGACAATATTCATTGCGTTATTCACACGTTGTTGAGCAGACACATTTATCAAACATATGAAGCAATGGTTTAGAAATATCCTTCAAAAGATTCAGATTCTGATTAAAGATGTGTTACGCAAATAAGGGACTGATTTACACTGTACGATTTGCGCCTATGGCATACCATAGGCTTTTTTTTTAGGGTGGGATATCATCAAATAACTTCTCGCACTCTAGGTGTAGCAGGAGGGCGTGTCAGACTTTTACTGACTAAAACCCAACCGTGTTCCCTCAGTTGCCTGTGTGCCAGGGGCTACGGTATCTCTTTCGAACAACCCGCACCCCTGGCAGGCATCGGCCCTTGCGGACCTCACCAGTTGATGCTGACATCTCTTTGAGGCTCGCGTGGAACACAACGCGCCGTCAACCTGGGCTTGGTCCTTACCGAACAGCGAGCTACCCATTACTCGCCGTCCGCGGCATAACATAGGATGAAGCAACATTTATTCAAAGATGACATAGATAAGAAGAGATTTAGATGACTGCCTCGGTGATCCAGTGGTTGCTGAGCATTCCCAGCAGGCTTAGCATGACGCTTTCTATTTCTTCTCTACCGTAGAATAGAAATAACTTGCCTACATTTTTCGGTACAAAACTGTCAATTGTCTACACGGAAACGTAATTTTTGTGTAGTTTTCCGTCGATAAAACGCTTCTCTGCGGTTCTCGTGCTCTGCAAGTCTGCAGGTCAGGCAAGTTGTGAGTTTTTCCATCTTGCATTTGTCATTAGCAGCAGGGAGAGTGAATTTGTGTCCGATTGGTGGCAGTAGGCTCGCCCCATCTTACATAGGACTTAAATGTGACTGGCGAAATATGGGTGTGCTAAAGGTACACCTATGCCCACCCCTCGGGGAAACAAGGCGTGATGTTATGTATGTTAGACGATGTGCTACTTCAATTTCATTGGGGCTTAAGATCATCAAAACAGTCCTGAATCCTGCATTAGATGAAAATGATTATTATGAAAACATAACAACACAATCTAAAAATCTAATACAATGTTAAAAGAATCACATTCCCAATATTGTCGGAGTGGCTAATTTCGTTCGTTAGTACATTGAATTTTTCAATTAAGCTCGAATCCTGAGTGGGTTTACCTAATCGAGTTATAATTAATACACAATATTGCTGAGCAGAGAAAAATGGTTAATTAAATTTTTCATTACACAGTAGCTGAATTTAAGACAGAAATTAGAGCTTTGTTCAGATATTTTAGGAGTGTGGGCGTACAGAAAATACCAACGCTACGCTTGTAAACCCTGAAGGATAAGGCAGAGGTGGTGTACCTTATACTGCCTTTTAGTAAGTACACCCATATTACGCCATTTAGGTATGTTAAAGTCCAAAGTAATTGGAGGCGATTTCCTTAAACCGACTAAAATTATTTATACCTCTATGCGGTTTAGGTATAGAGTATTACAAATTACAAGTGATTAGTACTAAGAAAATCATGAATTCGCCTCCCTGGTTATAATGCCTCCTGGAGGACTTATTATCGAGACTAGCACTGCTTTAGTCGCTGACAGACTCGGTCGTTGAGCTCCTCAAGTTCTAAGTTGAGTTACACGATTACCGACAAATGCTTGCATTAATGGGACTGGTCTCCACTCTAGAGCTGACTCAAAGGTCAAAGCTATGTGGTTCTTTCCTCAAAAGAGCATTTCAGCCACTAATCCACATTGTCTTCACATGATCTGACCAAGATTATGTATGGGCTTTAAAATAAACTTTGTGCCTTGAGATTGTTTCCCCATTTCTTCTCAGGGGCCAGACAGGAAATGTTGACTCCATCTAGGTAATTTTTTTAATAGTATGACGTGTAAAACTTACATGCGTTATCCTATTTACAGAATAACAATTTCATTTATATTTTTCGTATTACTTCTACAGACGCCAGCACATCAATCTACCACAATCTGTCAAATTTCTTTGATAGTTTTTCAACTTTATTACAAAAGAATAAGGTTCATGTTGAATTGGGAAAATTTTACAGTTTCGGATAGCTTGATATGCTGGCGTCTGTATCTACTACTTCACTTTCAGTATTGTTCCTTACCACTATAGTTCCGGCTATGTGGAATGATGGTAATTATCAAAGTTTTTACGTGTGCTAACCTCAATGTGAAGTGTTTTATATTAAGTATGTAAGCTGCTCGTGTCCCTTTGTTTCCAATAGGTCTAGAAACAAAATTTAATACCCAAATGTTACAACACCTCTAACATAGTGTTGCGAGCCTGGTCACTGTATCGTGTAGTTAACGTGTATCTCACCGAAATGCATGTTGCTTTGAGTTGAAAATCGAGCAATGGTCGCTTGTGTCTATATTTTGGGTATTACGGTATACAGGGTTCGGGTTCTGAACTATTCAATACCTAGTGATTGCACAGTGTCGAAATTCGACCATAATTAAAAATATTAGCTTTCTGCACTTCTTCTCCACATAATCTTTAACTGTGCCAAATTTCACACTCCCTCCATCCACGTTATTATCGTAAAAAGGCGTACCTGCAAAGTTTTTACTTCATCTATCTTTTTGTTATTGTATAATTGTAATTTGTAATGTTTTTATTTATGACTTTTGTAATGTTTTATCTTTTTTTAATAATTTAATTCATTCTAATTTTATCTAATATTTTTAATGTCACAATGTACTCGTTCCGTGTGGTGTGGGACATAAAAGGCGGCTTCTTTGGATGATATCAAACTATATTGGAAGGATTTTTTAATCCTATCTTTACATGTTCGGAAATTATGAGAATTTTTAATACAGTGATACCAGAAACCGAACTTTTCAAATTGAGATAAACACATCATTCGGAAGAGATTTATCGTGATATTGGCAAGTAACGTGGAAAGTTAATGACTTACGTAGTGCGGTGACACGTTTGTTACGATTTGAATTTAACAAACATATGAAACCGAAAATTTGGTATCAATTCTTAGAGTATTTTATTTTGAGCTGAAACTATGTATAGTGATTCTATACCAGCTGTTATCTTTAGTGCTTAAGGATAGCAATAGGGTTTCTGTTACACCCTGTACAGATCAGTCGCAAGGGTATCCCGCGAAATTCTTTTTTTTTTACCTTTTTTGTAATTCGCAGGTCAGTTGTACGTTGAACTAAATAAAATTCGCGACCATAACACGTGTACTGATAGAATTACATCAGATATTTTTTTCATGAAATAGGAATTCAATTGGATTATATAAAGTAAGGGGGCTGTTTTTAAGAATAACTAACTTCTGCCAGCGGCTTCGACCGCGCGGAAGTCAAAAATTATCTCACGGGAACCGGGATAAAAAGTATCCTAAAACTATATGTGTGCCAAATTTCATCCAAATCCGTTCAGCCGTTTTTGCGTGATTGAGAAACAAACATCCAAAATTTAACATTTATAATATTAGTAGGATTCTGTAAAGCCATATTTGTTACGGTCGTGAATAATATTTTAATCATCTAACAACCTGGCACTGACCTGCAGATTGCAGAAAACGGACTAAAATTTGAAATTAGCGGTCCTAACACCTTATTAAAAAGTCTCGTAATCTGGACGTCATATTCGTGTAAAGACGTACCTATAGTGAGCAACGCAATTTAGATGACTTCATCATCATCATCATTACCATCAGCAGCGTGTTCCACCCACTGCTAAGTCTAGGCTTTAGCCCTTTTCGGCCATGCTTCCCTGGTCTATGCGAGTCTCGTTCAGGTCTTCCCACGATCTTTTGTAGGTGATTTTTTTATTCGGTCGTAACTATTTACAACCTTAAAAAAATATTTATTTAGTATTTAAAAATATACCGATTCAAAAATGCATTATTCGTAGGTGCATATATCAATAACAAAGCTCCATCCTCTGACTCCTGCACTTCTAAACAAAACCCATTGTATTTGCTACAAAATAAACATAAGCGTATCACACAATCAGCAAAACTTTTTCATACTCCATGCATGTACACGGACAAATCAAAACACTATTCTCCACAACCTTCCTTCCATCCACCACTTAAGTGAGCCGAACCAAAAACATGATAACAAGACAAGCAACCCCACTTGAAACAACCTTGTTAAAAATGGAAACTGATGCATGCTAACTCAAAAGGTCACGACGTAAAGGTAGTCCATTGTCTACCGCCCATATTTCTTTCCATTCATTCAAACTAAAGACGTTTAGAATAATGAGTTTTTATTCCTCGCGTGCAACAAAAAAGTCTTTTCATTACTTTTATAAGAAACCCCTTTCTATTTGCGGGTTAAGACCAGCGTTTCTTGGTAACAAGACTCACTTGAACTTTGAATGAAATTCGTGGGGTTGAGAACTTGGCAGGTTGAAATGAGGCTTTATTTAAAGTGTTTTGGAGGTGCAGTAGTTTGTTTCTTCATGGTTTTAACAACTTGCCTGATCTGAATATCACATCGCATGACTCGGAAATCTAATAACATTGCACTTCAGTTCAACAAACTGTTAAAACGGCTCGTGCAGACTTGCGCGACGCGACGCTTATGCTCGCAAAGAGGGAGGCGGCGCACGTGAGGGAGATGCAGTACATGCGCCCTCACAGCCGTGGCCTTCGCAGGAGACGCCCTGGGCGTCGGGAATCCCAGGCTGATTCCCGGCCACCGTAGGCACGGGCTTGCGGACGGCGAGTAATGGGTAGCTCGCTGTCCGGTAAGGACCAAGCCCGGGTCGACGGCGCGTTGTTTTCCACGCGCGCCTCAAAGAGATGTCAGCAGCAACAGATGGGGCCCGCAAGGGCCGATGCCTGCCGGGGGTGCGGGTTGTTCGAAAGAGATACCGCCGCCCCTGGCACACAGGCAACTGAGGGAACACGGGTGGGTTTTAGTCAGTAAAAGTCTGACACGCCCTCCCGCTCCACCCAGAGCGGGAGAAGTTATTTGATGATTTCCCATCCAGAAAAAAAAAAAAAAAAAAATGTAGACAAGCATATTATAACTTAGATGATTATATCGTAGATAAAAATGCTTGGCTTAATGCTGGTCCTGCTCTACAGTCACCTGGGCATAATAGATAAAATTTTAATATTTGAAAGAGAAGCTTCCCTTTTTTCATTTTTTCTGACATTACGAACATTTTTGTTCATAATATTATAGTTCTTGTGACATTACGAATATGTTTTATTTTTTCTGAACCAAGTGCTAGTTATTGAATACTCCAATATACCTATATAAAAATGTTTTTCTTTCTTTTAGGAAATCAAATTTTATTAATATCTCAAATAGATTGCAAATTATAGATTTGTATAATTTAGAAGCATTTTGTTTAAATTTTGTAAATGTGAGTACCATGCATCCGTTTATTGTGTTGTTATGATGTACGTTGACTTGAAAAAGCATGGCAGTTGAGAGTATGTCATACTCACTTAAATGTCTCACTGATGGTGGCGCGTGTGTTGGATCATTCGGTTCCCTACAAAATGGTTGAACTGGATGATGCTGATTCACGCGTCAAGTTCGTGAACGGGCGCTGTCGGTTGAGACTGGTCATCTCCTAACTTCCAGGGTTTATTTTTTATCTTGTATTTAGAATAGTTTATATTTTTTTTACATTGTTCTCACATACAGAAGCAACAAGAATAATGTTCCCAATATTTTGTAATATCCAACTTTATTTAAAAGAGTGTCCGTGGAGTTCCTTGCCCGTTCTTCTCCATAGAGATCTACGTTTTGGAATGGGCAACTAGCTTCAACTTTCCAACTGATCGACTTTTTGACAATTCAAAAGTGCCTGTAAATGGTTTAATTGAAATAAATGCTTTTGAGTTTGAGTTTGATATGAAAAGGAGCTTCACTCACCTGAATTTAGCAATTATTTGGCAACATCGCTTTGGTTTGGTTTGATTGGTCATTTTACCGATCTCACTACAATAGATCACAGGTAAAATTACCAATCCGCCAGACACAAACGTCTTACCTCTCATGCTATCTACATCAAAATGTTCCACCCCATTCTAATCCGGAGATTATATGGCATTAACTACCTCTCTCGCATCTATCTGCAGGATATCTAGCATAAAGCGAACTGAACATTCTGAACCAAAGTTTTCGTTGAATATCCTATAACTGTGACTTGTTCCCTAAATCAAATGCCACTTACTAAAGTTCGCCATAATGGCAGACGTGGCGGAATAGAATGCTTCACCAAGTTTTATATGAAGCGGACTTACTTGGAAGGAAAAAAGTGTTGGAATAGAACAAGTTTTTTGTTGTGAAGATATGATATGGCTTGTTGTTGGGAGTTAAAAACTAGCGCAGAGTTCAACTACCTATACAAAGCATTAGGGAGACTGTTGGCAGAGTTTGTTGTTGTTTAGTTTCTGTTCATTGTCATTCCGCCAATTGTAACATCACTGTTCGTTCTTATTCATGACATGGCTGACATTGTCTTTGCATTCTGAAAATTAAATAATAACATTGGAACATTACAACAATGCATCTTCTTCACAAACTAACTACAGCTGCATCCCACAATTTGAAAACTACAAGTTAAAATAGAACACAAACTCATACAGAAAATTGAAATATATAAAGTAAAGAACAATGCCAACCTCAATTTAAATCCGAAACTGTGCCACATTCAGTATATTTACTCACCCACAAACTTTACGACGCAGTCTCTATTCTAATGAGTTAAGTCTTCACAACTAGTTGATATTACGTAGCGAGAACTTCGCTAAAGGAACTTCCCTTGAATACTAGCCATTATTATCCTAACACGGGTCGAGGTAACCTTCTCGCAACCAGCCACGTCAGACCCCTGGATATTGCAGAAAATCTTCCATCTTTACATAAACTTGTGAAACCAAAAGCGGCACGGAGGTCTGATGAAAATGGACGGCTGCTATAATAGAGAAATGTCTGTATATAACGTTACCATTGCATTCGATGCACGTATCGACGGATTGAAATCGTGGTATATAGGTTTGCAACGAGTTTCCGTACAATAGTAATAGATATTGAGATAGTTCTCGGGAATTATTTCTATTGATAAGTGAATCCAGAGAAACGGTTTCATTCTTAATCCCACAATTCCGTTTTGACAAAGAACCGTATTGCGAGTGATCCTAAAGGCTTCTTCAAACAGGCGCGACACGACAGCGCGACGCGACACTTGTAGAACAATGCCCATGAAGTTTTCATATGAAATGTTCTAGGAGCGTCGCGACGCGACCATCGCGTCGCGCTAGTCTGCATGAGCCTTAAATCTGGTTCCTGGGTTATTGGATGGCGAAGTAGATAAAATTTTTGCATATCTTTGTTCCTATACAATTTTATTTCAAAGATAGTTTTTAAATCTGAAATATTTACATGTCTGAATTAAAGTGGATTCTCCTTTAGAGTAAGAATAACTTCTTTGTTTTTGGTTGGTTTTCGGGAAAACCTAGGGCTTTGCTTTTCTCTTTTACAACTTGAGCAATACAATATTTTCAGAGATTCAATTGATATAAATACACATGAAATCATATCTGCTCTCGTTACTGTTTTCCACCTACATACATATTTTACTTTTAGTATTCCTCGTTATATTTTCTGTTAAAGTCGTATGTTGTCAAGTTTTCGCTTTGTGACACCTTTTGACATCCACGTCAATGGAGTCTACTCCCACCTCGATGTACATAAGAGCCTTTTGACACTTGACGCTTTTATCCTACGTAAAAATTATCCGCTCATAACAAGTTGGAGGGAAATTATTTGCGTATATTTTTGGCTCTGATTACCTACAGGTTAGGTAAAGCTCTTTCGTTGGGAATACTTTGTGGGACATTGATCTTTGACCTTTTAGAGACAGCTCTACAGAATATTTCATTATACCGCATTCAGGCTTTTGCCAGCGGCTTTGCCCGCGTGGAGGTCGAAAACGATGACATGATAACGTACTACCGGGATAAAAAGTATCCTTTGTGGTGGTCCAGGTTATTTTATATAATGAAAATGTTTGCATGCCGAATGGTGAAATGTGGCAGAACTCTGTATTATGATACCTACATCTACTTTTGTATTACCCATATTTGCAAATAAATTCTATTCTATTCTATTCTGAAAGAAAGAAAGAGCATTTATTAGATAGGCACATGAATATCACAAACATAAGTACAACACTATACAATAAAACACACCAAAAACCTAAAACACTACTACACTACGCTAGGTACATAATAAAATTAAAATTAGATTTATGCAAAAAAAATGTAAAAATAAAAAACAAGATCCTGTACGAGGCCAAAAGGCCACTATCTCAGCATGATGCTACAACATTTAAAAAGTGTCGCAACGCTGGTATTCTGATAGGGCCCGCTGTGATGTCACGGACAGATACATAAATAAAAAGTAATAAATACAAAAATTAAGATATTAAGTGTCAATTATCTAAAACCAAAAATAATGATGTACATAGATAGTAAAATTATTGTAATCCGCGTGTCTGCACCCAACGTAACTTCTATTACTTGTCTATGCCTTTACTGACTGCGGCACCATGGCATCGCTGTGACAAATAATGAAACGCAGGCGCCGCCGATATTAAAAGGCAAAAAGAAAATCGAATCAAATTCATATTTAAAAGTGTTACGGCCGTCTTGTAATTCACACAATTATTAGTTATAAACTATCTGTGTGCCGAATTTCATTCAAATACGTTCAGTTGTTTGTTTTTTTTTTCGAGATCGAGTAACATATCTGGCGAAATGTGGCTGTACTATAAGTACACCTCTACCCAATCTTTCGCCGAAACAAAGCGTGATGTTGTGTTACCTTCAGACAGGACATAAAAACTCATTACCTACACATGTTTGCAATTGCTTTTCCATCAGGCACTCCAAATAACTTGAAGATCTAAACTAGTTTGGAAAATGGTTTACCTAAAAGGTTTTCAACTAAAATACCTACCGACCGCCGACCTAAATACTACATACGTCGAAACCAATACTAAAACAGTTACATTTGCATATCAAACGGAGTCAGCGAGCGTTACTCCGAGACATCTTATGTTCTAAGCACAGCATCCCTGTTTCCCTGGTTACAATACAGCCCGCCACATATTAGACTTGAAGCTCGCCGTGGCTTTACAAACATTGCCGACGCTACCAGCCGTGTCCGCCTTTTGTGCTGACCGTACATACGTCTGACGAGAATGGAGAATTTTTAGAATAGGGCATTTGTTAAGCGGGCTGCATGCGAGGATACTTTTTGTTGCTGTATGATTGCGTGTACTAAGAGAGTTTAAAAAAGTTTTTTGTTGTTTAAAAACATGATAATTCAATGAATGAATGAATTACCAGGCTCGATTAATCGAATGAACCCCAAGATGTGCACTAGTCCCTGAGGCCTCATGTTTCATGGTGCTACAGAAACCATTGCATATCAAGGAGTAGACCGGGGGAATCTATAATGGTCGGGATGACCTGCCCTGAGGATAGGGAAAAAATGCGAGCCGTACTGGATGTGTATCCTGCGATAGGCATTGAACTAGTGGAGAGACGGGTGATGTGATCTATGGGAGGAGGCATCTTTTAAAGACGTCGCCGCCATGTTGATTCAGGTCGAGCTTCACCGGTGCATGTTTTGGTTGGGTTCAACTGTTTTCTCGGCTCTTTTCTATGTCATTGCTCTGCTGTGTTAAATATTGCTATCTTCATCGTCGTCATCTGCGGTCTCGCTAATATCCGCTTCAAAGTTAACCAGAATCTAAGAAGTGATTGTCAGTTGTTAGCCCTTTAATCTCATTTCCATAAAGTTTGGCGTTAATGAAATATCTCTAAAATAAAGGTTGTCGGAAATGCTCATTAATTTGCCCAACGCATGATTACGGAACAGTAGTTAAATTAATTTCTGACTCGATGCTCGCCTGCGTAATTATTTGCAATAAACATTAATGAAAGCTCAGTCGCCACGGTTGAATGGATTTGGACCAGCATTCACCTCATTGTAGCAAATGAAAAAGCAAAACATAATATCACGCCTGTTTTGCCCGAAGGGTTAGGCAGAGGTGTACCTACAGTGTGCCGTTAAGTCTCATGTAAGAACAAACGACCCTATTGCCATCAAGCAGGCCCAAATTCAAACGGTCTGCATCTGAGAAATTCACTATGGGAAAACCCAAAAACACTTTGTCCCACCAGGGAATCGTAGCCAGCACCTCAAGCTCAGCATGAAAAGCATGATAGATTTTCTCCGTAACTAGCGCCGAACTTGCCCGCTACTTTACCTTGCCAAAAAATAATGTTCTGTGAGTAGGTCTGTGCAAACACTTACACGTCAATCATATTCTAAAAACTAGATAAGGTCAGCGTGTCGACTGATTTCTCTGAGAAGAAAAGCCGAACCAAACTCAGAGGCCACAGTCTCTAAGTCCAGACATAATCTTGGTCAGATCATATAAAGACCATGTAGATTGATGTCTGAAATGGTAGTTTGAGGAAAATGACCACACAGATTGAGTTGACCTGTCAAGTTATAATCCAGACAGTAATGTCCAAACATAATCTTGATCAAATTTAGTATCCAGGTGTGCAAGCCGCCTTATTGGCTCCATAGGAAGCCAAACAGTGCTGTCGTCTGGCCAGCAATATCTCCCTTCAAGCAAGTCTCGAACATGGATATTAGAACACGACTGAAGTTACAAAGCTGCTCTGCGAAGGTATCCGCTCGATTCCCGTTCAATGGAGATGTTTTCAATAAAACTGCTTCGTGAGCAGCCAGCCGTAATGCTCGCTTGAGGTTAATTATTTTGGAAGCTAGGAATTTTCGGATTGCTGTAAATGTTTAGTTGTAGAATGGCGAATGGTTTTGTTAAGTTTAGTTATAATTATTTTAACAGAGATATTTAATAAACATGCAATGAATGAGTTGAGTTGAACTGCATTATAACTATCGAATGCGTGCACTGATTGGACAGGTCAATCTGTGTGTTTCTTTCCTAAAAAGACCATTTCAAACACCAGTTTACATGATCTGAGCAAGGTTGGACTCTCTGGACTTTTAAAGAGACTGTAACCCCTGAGTTTGTTTCGGCCTTTCTTCTCAAAGTAGTCATATGTGAAACGCCGACCTTACCTAGTTCAAAAAAGTGTTTGTACAAACGTACTCACAGAAATAAAATTATTTAACAATAACAACTCTAAACGCCAATTTGCAGTACCTAACAGATGTAACAGACGTTTAGAAAAGTTTCAACAAGATACATAGAATACTCTTTGTTGTACACCAAAATAATTAGGTTAAAACAAAAATTTACAAAACTCTAATTAAAAGTAATGACAATAACTTTAGTTGATTTCCGTCACGCTTTAAGAGAACAAAGAATGAAAAGACCAACTTTTTTCCTCATAATTAACTTCATTGCCATCGTTTTCACAGTTTAACTTTACTTTTGCTCGCTTTTCGGTTTAGGGTTGTCCAAAATATCATCAGTGAATCAAAATGTTGGTGGCCCAGAAGTAACAGCCGTGACTTTAGAGTTGTAAGTTGTAGGTAAACTTGGAAAAACTTTGTGTAAATCAATTAATCAAACCTGCTCTCAAAACAGTAAAAGAAAACATCTAAGAAAACCGGTATTTCCTAGAACCAATAACCCTCTTTCTGGCGCAGTCGGGTGAAAATTCAAAGACAAGTGTCATCCACCAAGCCGCACTGTGGTCTTGTGGTGGATTACGGCCCACTTTCTCTCACCGAGAGGAGGCCTGTGTCCCAGCGGTAGGAACGTTATAGGCTGATAATGATGATCAAAATATTAGAACATCGCTACTTAATATTATAACATCGCTATTTAATATTAGAACATCGCTATTTAATATTCGAACATCGCTACTTAATATTAGAACATCGCTATTTATGATAAATGATAAATGATAAATGATTTTATTTCTGTAAGTAGGTTTGTACAAACACTTTTACACGTCAATCATATTTTTTTAAACTAGATGAGGTCGGCGTTTCCTATCTGACTACTCTGAGAAGAAAGGCCGAAACAAACTCAGAGGTCACAGTCTCTTTTAAAGTCCAGACATAATCTTGGTCAGATCATGTGAAGACCATTTGGATCGGTGTCTGAAATGGTCTTTTGAAGAAAGAACCACACAGATTGAGTGGACCTGTCCATTCAGTGCACGCATTTGTCAGTAATCATACAGCTCAACTCAGAACTTGAGGAGCTCAACGATTTGACGAACAATACCAAAGACAGGACATTTGGGTAGGCCGCATAAAATACTCAAACTGCCAGATTAATATTAAAACTAGCTGAGAAAGAGATGAAACACAAAACAGAAAACACAAAAACAAACAAAAAATGACCCAAATAGGTGTCCTTCACCACACAATCCTCACCTTTGAAAACTTCATGAAAATAAATTTTGAGAACGCCAAAAAATAGTCAATAAATAGTCATAAATAGTCACCAAGGTAACAAAAATAGTCGCATTAAGATTCCGAAGTTATAGCTATATGTTGGTGAGGATTGTGGGGTGAATGTCACCACACAATCCTCACCTCAGTACGAGCAAACGGCTGGGAGTATCGACTTGGTTTCTATTCCAAAAAATAGTCAAAAAATAGTCGTAACACTATGCCAAATCTCAAAAATAGTCATTAAGGAATTCCAGAGATATAAAGGTGTCTTGGTGAGGATTACGTGGTGAGCCTTTCTCGCCACAATCCTCACCTTATTACCGCGGAACGCTTACGTTTTTTAATTTGAATTTGGTGTCAAAAAATAGTCAAGAAATAGTCGTCTCCAACCATGAAAATTTGGGCCTGATTTACTATGTAGAAGTATGTTAAACTTCCATGTAAACTTCAACATACATTATATTTTGGTACAGTCGCGAACACTAAAATTGCAAACTATTTTATTTACTTAATATTGTTTTATATTAATATAAAACGCTAACAGAATACTGTAGTTACTTACATTGTTTCTTGACTCTCTAGACATTTCCTTCCGGTGGCTATGTAAATATTTTTTTTACTAATATTTAGTAATGTTTTAATTGAAATTAAAAATCCTAACATCATAATGCATTTTGATTTTTCATTCGATTTAACCATCATTCAACATAAAACATGTCATGAATCGAGTATTTTCCTCACATCGCTTTTATGACGTCACCGAGTCTCGCTACACCTCGTTTTTATGTTCATTAAGATCCGAATATTTTTTCACCTCACAACCTCGGAAAGATTCTATTTATTATTCGAAATCTGCGTGCAAAGTGAATTTTATCCTCTAGCGTGGAGAGAGTTTTGAAATTCGAATCTTTCTATTCGATGATTTTCTATACCGTCAGTCCACAGAAAATGCATTAATACTTATTTCATGTCAGTGCGCCAACCTTCTTTTTAGAATAATCGCACTCAGTGGCGTGCCTAGGCGTCAAAATCAAGGCAAGCCGACAGATTTTTTTCCTATTAAAAAACAGCTAAGGGATTGGCTCATGTTCTCATGTTTGCTAGTATTACTAACACCATTATCATAATTTTGGTTAGAAAACCGAAGATAACTAAATATAATAATTACAATTTTACTAGGGCAAGCTGGGCTTTTCGGCTTCTACAAAGGTACCGCCACTGATCGCACTGGCCAGCACGACGACTGCATGAAAAAACTAAAAAGTAAAAAAAAAAATATTTATTGGTATTTTAAGTTGTAGGTAATATTTTAATCAACGTATTGTCAAGTCGGGGGATGGTCAAAGAAAACACCAAACAGAGGTGGCCTAGCATTTGCATTAGCTGTCTCCAGACTTGACAATACGTTGATCAAAATATCACCTACAACTTATAAGACCAAAAATATATTTTTTTTTACTTATTAGAGTTTTTATTTTTGGGTCGGGGGCTTTTTAAATTTTAAATTTAACTTTTACTCGCTTAGATTTAAGCGAGACATCGCAGCGTTGCGTATGTTTCCCACAGTGAAGTTTGTTACTAATTTATCCTCATTCTTCGTCCTGACCACCATTTATCTATAACCTATTCACTGAGACCTTTTTAATGAACCCAAACACGATACTTTTGCTGTTTGTTTAGTGAGTTACTTGGGTATCCTGGAAATTCCAGGTGATGCTCCAGCATCGGTTCAGGTTACTTTGTTCGTCTAATATCATTGAAGTAATAGAATACCAAATTTCGACTTGATCAGAGCCGTGGAAGATGCTCAAATCCCTTCATCAACCTAAAAAGAACTGATAATCTTCAAACGGCTTAACCGATTTTGATGAAACATGTCTAAGAACACTCTCGACTAATACACCTTTCAAACAAACAAACAAAACCAAAATCGGTTCATCCGTTCGGGAGCTACGATGTCATAGACACACACACACACACCCTCACACACGTCAAACTTATAACACCCCGTCGTTTTTACGTCGGGGATTAAAAAAGGCAACTTTTAAATTTATCGTATCTATTCTATCTAAAATGATAGCGAGACTACCATAGGGTCATGTTTGGAACATGAATTGACATGTCGATAATTTTTTAAACAAATGAATATTTAGTGTTGTTTTAATAAAGAAACCAACTGTAATTATTGTGATACAAACAAATATTTTATTCTTTCTTAAATCGTTTTTTTTATCACATCCCCTACACTTCATATCATTAATAAATCTTATATATTTGGTAAGTATCATTCATAGATAAATATAAAAAAAACTATCCGCCCGACAACCTCGCACGCATCGCAGCCGCAATGGCAATTCGAAAGTCAAAATGCCGAACAATCAGCCGCGGAACATTCAGCACTTTGACAGAGAGCATGAGTATTTGGTATTCGGCTAAATCATTAAAAAATACGTACTTAATAATTTTGTGCTCGACTGTACTCGACTCGAAAATGTATGTAGAAGTTTACATGGAAGTTTAACATACTTCTACATAGTAAATCAGGCCCAAATTTTCATGGTTGGAGACGACTATTTCTTGACTATTTTTTGACACCAAATTCAAATTAAAAAACGTAAGCGTTCCGCGGTAATAAGGTGAGGATTGTGGCGAGAAAGGCTCACCACGTAATCCTCACCAAGACACCTTTATATCTCTGGAATTCCTTAATGACTATTTTTGAGATTTGGCATAGTGTTACGACTATTTTTTGACTATTTTTTGGAATAGAAACCAAGTCGATACTCCCAGCCGTTTGCTCGTACTGAGGTGAGGATTGTGTGGTGACATTCACCCCACAATCCTCACCAACATATAGCTATAACTTCGGAATCTTAATGCGACTATTTTTGTTACCTTGGTGACTATTTATGACTATTTATTGACTATTTTTTGGCGTTCTCAAAATTTATTTTCATGAAGTTTTCAAAGGTGAGGATTGTGTGGTGAAGGACACCCAAATAGTCCTTACATTCACAATAATTAAAACAAAAACAATATTATACTTCTAAAGTAAATATTCATGTCAAAGTGTATAAAATAATTATCAAATGTCAGAGTATAAGTTTGCAAAAAAAAAAAAAAAGTATGTAAAAATTGGAGCAAGTCAATCCCAAGCTTTTGTGTCCTCAACATAATCTTTAACAGTATAAAAGGCTTTCAGGCACAACTTACGTTTAATGAATGATTTAAATTTATTGATACTTAGATCTTGAACATGGCTTGGAAGTTTATTATAAAAGCGTATACATTGACATCTGAATGACCCACCTATTTTCTTGAGCCTTGTTGATGGTACAACAAATTTGTGTTTGTTCCTAGTATTTATACTATGGATATCACTGTATTTTTTAAACAATTTAATATTTTTATGGGCATATAAAAGATTTTCAAAAATATACTGTGAAGGCACAGTCATTACATTAATCTCCTTAAATTTATCTCTGAGAGAATGTCTCGGACTTAATTTATAAATTGATCGAACAGCTCTTTTCTGCAAGATAAAGATAGTCTGAATGTCGGCGGCATTTCCCCACAACAGAATACCATACGACATTACACTATGAAAATAGCTAAAGTACACTAAACGGGCTGTCTCTGTATCAGTTAAATTACGAATTTTTCTAACAGCGTAAGCTGCAGAGCTTAGCTTTTTCGACAATTTATCTATATGTGGGCCCCACTGAAGTTTGGCATCCAAAGTTAAGCCCAAGAATACAGCGCTATCTTCAGGATTCAATTCTTCGCCCTTTATCAACACACTAGTTTTCACCTGCCTAACGTGAGGTAGCGTAAACTTAATGCATTTGGTTTTTTTTTCATTAAGAAGTAAATTATTAACATTGAACCAGTGAACTACTTTTGAGATTGCGCTATTTACATCGTCATTAACCAGCTGCTGACGTTTAAGTTTAAACAAAAGTGAAGTGTCATCCGCGAACAACACTATATCATGATTATCCTTTATGAGGTAAGGCAAGTCATTAATATAAATAAGAAACAAGAAAGGACCAAGAATTGAGCCCTGTGGGACTCCCATTGATACTATTGATCCGGGAGATCTTTTCCCATTTACATCAACACACTGAATCCTATTACACAAGTATGAAATAAGAAGATCCAGAGCGGTGTTCCGGATCCCGTAGTGGCGGAGTTTCCTGATTAAAGTTTCATGAAGCACGCAATCGAATGCTTTAGATAAGTCACAAAAAATGCCCAAGGCATCGTATTTATTTTCCCATGCATTGTAAATATGCCCTAAGAGTTCAACACCAGCATCGGTAGTTGAACGACCCCTTGTAAAACCGAACTGTTTGCTATGTAATAAATCATGTTTATTAAAGAATCTTTGCAATTGGTCTAAAATTAATTTCTCAAATATTTTACTAAAGGTAGGTAGTACTGAAATAGGTCTATAATTAGAGGGGTCTGATGTACTACCTGATTTAAACAAAGGTACTATTTTACTATTCTTCATTAGGTCAGGAAACTCCCCACAGTCGATACAATTATTAAATATAAGAGCTAAAGTAGGTGCTACAATGTCAATAATGGACTTAGCGACTTCTACAGAATTACCCCACAGATCTGCAGTCTTTTTGACGTTCAAAGTGTGAAAGGTTTTAATTATATCTCTACAGCTAATATGTTCAAAATGAAATTCTGCATCACAAACATTAACATTTTCCTTAAGCAAAGACTCAGCAACAGAAGGTGATGAGTGTAGAGATTTTGTAGTTGAAACGGGAATATCTGCAAAGAAATTTTCAAAAGCCGCGGCGACTTGCGAGTCTGATGTTATTATGTTGTCATTAATAGACAGGCTGTAGTCAGTATTTCGCTTACTAGACCTTCCCGTTTCATTATTAATAATATTCCAAGTCGTTTTAATTACATTACTACTGTTTTTAATCTTAGAACTCAAATAACGCGACTTGGCCATCCAACAAACTTTTTTAAATAATTTAGAATAATTTCGAACATATAAATGAAATTCAGCAGTGTTTACATAAGTCCTTTCATTGTACAGCTCATAAAGTCGTGTTCTACTTTTATGAATACCAATGGTAGCCCAATCACTGAAAGAGACGTTACTATTAATTGAAATAGTCTTTGGAATAAAAGTTGAGTTAAATTGTTTACAATATATCTTAAAAAACTCATCATATAGATGATTAGAATCAGCATTCGCAGACAAAACTGGTAGTTTATTAACGAGTTTAACTTTAAAGGCTTCTAGGCGAAATGCAGTTTTGGGGTTAACAATGATATCCTTTTTACCCATTTTTTTATTTTGATTTTGAATGGTAATCCATTGCCCGCAATGATCTGAATCTAGTAAATTTATAATTTCTTTGTGGCTCGGTATAACATCTGTATAAATATTATCTAGGCAAGTGGCACTACTAGGGGTTATTCTTGTGGGCTCCTTAAATAGGTTTACAAGATTGTAGGACTGAAATAAACTTATTATTTTACAACAATAACCTGAGTTATCTAATAAATTAACATTAAAATCACCGCAAACAATAATGGACTTGTTTGAGTTACAAGTCTTGTGTAATACTTCATCCATTACCTTTTCAAAGCAGTCATACAATCCTGAAGGTGGTCTGTACACACTTAATACAACAAACTGCTCCAATTCTATACAGGCTATTTCAACTATCCGCTCAACAGAGAGGCTCACAATATCCTTACGTTCTTTAAATTTTAACAGGTTACTTACTAAAATTAATGAGCCACCATGTATAGCATTTATTCTGCTGAACGAACTACCAACCTGGTGGTTATTAAAATTAAACATGAACTGGTGGCTTTTAAGCCAATGTTCTGTCACACATAGAATATCTATATTGTTATAGTTAAGGAATAAATCTACTTCTAAATCTTTGTTCAAAAACCCTTGAATGTTTTGATGCACCAGGTTGATACTGTGTAAGTCTTTTAGACATTCATTTGCAAACCTTACATTTTTGCAAGAGGTCACCTCTGTTGTCTTAATTTCTAATTTAAATGAAGATCAAAGTCATTATTATTTGCCAAATTATTGGCAGAATAATTTAATATGTCATTGCATTGCTCAAAAGGAGCAAGTTGTTCAGCCAAATTCTTGGCTGAAATGGTAAAAAAATATGATAGCGACACAGCTATCTGTCTTCTATGATAATTAGAAAGATAGTACATCACAATATTATATTTATCTTTTGTCAAATGCAAATTTTTACCAACATAATTGTTAGTATCAATTAAATGAAACAAATTATTATTTAATGTCAAATTATGCAATGTCATATTAATTTCAAATCTTAACCTATTTTCTTCCTGTGGCAAACTGTTACTATAAGGGAATGTAAACAACACAATTTTTCTTAGACTAAGGTTACTCAATGTCTTATAATACTGGAGTAATTCCCATTTGTTCAAATTTCCCCTATTACCCATAAAAATTAATACTGTGGTGTCTCGGTTAAAATTACATTGAATAATTTTCTTCATAATATTAAATAAGGAACAACCAGGCATACAGTAATTTATTATGGATTGTCCTGGATATTCATCTGTCAACAAATTGCCTAACTCTTTTCCGATCTCATCGCAGAATAACACTATATCATTTTTTTTAACTGGCTTATACTGTTCATTGGAACTATTAATATGAGGAAATGTCAAATCAACACAGGGCTGCGGTAAGTTGGAGTTGCATGTTGTCAATGAATGGTCCGGTGTAGGTACATTTGATGGTGTTTGACACTGCTCACAGTTGTTAGTTTGTGAGTTTACCAGCTCATTCATTGCCAACACATATTCCCTCATGAGATCTTCTGAGGTATTATATCTGTTAGTCATTGAACTTAGTTTCTCCTGTAAATGGTCAAGTTCAGATTGCAAGTGCTCTGTGTCAATTTTGTACTTCCTAGTGCTTTGTTCTAAATTGGAAGAATACATATCTAACAGTTTTAGTAAGTTTAGTCGTTCTTTATTAAGTTTCACATTTTTTATGAAGAACTTATGTCTTTTAACCAACTTTTTTGTTTTAACAATGTATTTATGAATTTTTATGTATTTTTTAAGCTTGTTTTTACTGGTGACTACCCTCACTGAGTGACATGAGTTTGAATCATTATCACCTGTCAAATCTTTGGTGGAAACCATTGAGGGGGCAACTGGCATCAACTCATCGAACAAACTTTGATTCAGCGAGGCGGTGATGTTATGATTTGTAGCCTGAAGTTCTGTTATTTGACTATGAGCCTCAAGTAGCTGTTGTTGTAGTAGGTGTTTGTGACTAAGAGCTTGTTCATACTCTATGCTACACTGGCTGAATCCGTCCACAACGAGTTGAAGTCTGTCGCGTTCTTCTATGGCATCAGTGTATTGAGTATATATCTGAGCCATTTCAATTTTCAACTTCCTATTCTTTTCATGGGCATCAAAGAGTACTCTTTCATTGTCATCTATTTCCTTATTCAGTTGGTCACAGGACTTCTTTGACGCCTGTAATTCGCTCAAAGCCTGATTGAGTTTGGACTCTTCGAGGCGAGCACGGGCGCTACGAGTCATAATCATGATTAAGTATCTAGTAAGGAAGTGACAACAAAGTGAAAGAGAGAAGGTAGTTAAGCTAGCAGTCTAAGAGATAATTATTTTTACTGGAAAAATGAAATTTAGATGGAAGTAAAGAAAAGTCCTGTCACCAAACCAAAGTAAGGTTATGTTTACGTTCAAAAATTACTGGCAAGAGTAGCCGTATTAATTAGAAAGAGTGCAACGTAATAGCTGGTAAAAAAGAGTACGCAAACAACAGCACGTAAAATACAAAGTATTGTACCTGATGGTATCAAGATGACAATGCAAAAATTCTCTTGTGCCGGCAACTGTCACAGTTTCACATGGAAATATGTACACTTATTTGCACTTGTTAAATGAATCTAATAAGTAAAAACACTTTACTATTCTATTTACTTGAAGAGTAACTTGAAATAGGCCATAAAAACAAAGAAATGCAATATTTAAAATTAAAATTACGAGACCAAATTTTAAATCAGCTGTTAGCTGTAGTGTTGCCACAGGAAAGATTAAACATATTCTTAAACAATCAATCACCATAGGAAATTAGTAACACATTCATCTGTGTTTAGAACGTTTCAATGTTATGTCTCGCCACTTTTTCCAACAATTATTGTTTGAATGTCATTATTAAATTTTAATTGAAAAATTTCAACGGAAATTGAGGTTGTAAAATTAAACTCAATTGTCAAGTGAAAAACATGTTTAACAATGTTGAAAATTATAGAATGTCAGGATAAAGTATTCAAGTAAGACTAGCACTACAAATGTGCCCACAGCGGGGTAATGCCGTAACACACATATAGTAGCAATGGCTTTTATTTTTACAGTTCAACAACATTTATTGCGTTATTTACGTTGCTGGACAGACACATTTTTCGAATATATTAAACAATGGATTAACAATATCATTAGAAATGATTCGCAAATAAGGGGCTGGTTCGTTTTCTGATTCATTTCTTTAAATTACCATCAGCCGTGATCGAGGCCCAATCAGTAGCAAAATCAAAATATATTTTCAGCATTTGCTTTTGGAACAGGCGGCTATACATGAAAAACTATTTTTTTTTCCCCTAAAATGTTAATCCCGTCTCATCTACCAGGCAAGACTGATTAAGGCGGTTTTGTCCCAAATGTGTCGTCAACCGAATGGACAACCTTTACATTGAAACAAAAATGCAAAAAAAACACGACCCGGTAACTTTTTACCCGGGTCACCTCCACCCGTTTATAATCACTTATCCACAAGTTAAACGTGTGATATTTCACGTGGAAATAATCAGAGAAAAATTCGTCTGATCCCTGTTTATTTTCGACGACGAACAAACTTGGGGAGACAGAGACACTGCCCCCAAAAGTTAGAGGGTCGGAAAAAATCGGCCCCCAAACTAATGGAGCGTGCGACGGGAATGAACTTTAAAACTTGCCTACGTCGCTGCTTTATAAGACTGCCTGTTCATTATACGATTTGTCGACTGTTTAGTAGTTATTGTAAATAATCATCCTTTTTCTTTATCCACTTCAAGTTAAGTACAAACATCAGTGTAGCCCTGGTTCTTGTACTAGGAGTTCGTGTATCACAAGAGCTAGATTAAAAGAGAGTTTGTTGACGCATAGTGGAGCAACGTTTTTAATTTGTTTTTAAAAGTCATTTAATCTCTTAGATGACAGACTACTACTAGGCTCGAGCGCGACTCATAATGATTCAAGTAGGGTGGGTACATAAATTCCTTCGACACGAAAATTAGAAGAACTCTAAACTGCTTCATTGATTCTAAATTAAACTGACAATCAAACGTATTTCGTCATTATACAAATTTAAACAAAATTAAGTCCTACATGATTGGTTTGAGTAATAAATAGAACGTACACACGAGAAAACTGTTTGAAATTCTACTCACATACATACTACGTAGACGAATTAGATTTTTTAAGTAAATTCTTCCAAATGAAGGTAGGTAATTCGATTTGCCGCAAATTTTTACAAAATTGTGCCACACTTTTGAAATTCCAAATTTTCGAGTGACGAAACCCCAATATACATGTAGGCCACATTTCGTAATTGACCTGTCTCGTAAAAAATTCGCTACCGACTTTAAGACTCGTCGTGAAAACATAAAGTGCAATGAAAAGCACCGTGAGTGACTAGCTTTATTACATAGCCTGTGCTTGGCTTTCTGGCAAAATATCGGGTAAAAATAACAATTTAAACTATATTTTCAGCAAAATTTGACGATCCTTTATCGTTTTCAAACGGTTTTTGACCTGATTTTCAAAGTTTTGTACTAAAGTTGTACTAAAACGAAATATTACAGTCGAAGACGTAAAATCGTTCGGAAGATAAAATTGTTCGGAGCTATGTAAAGTTTTTTTTATAGGCTATACGGAATTCTTCAATATGATATTTATTTAGTAGTGGCCTATAAGGCACGACTCTGTTGTAGAGCTTTTACATCTTTGTAAACTCATTCGTTAAAAGTTTTGGCATCATCTTCTCATCGTCCTTGTCCACTTTGGCTCACATGCATCAGTGCTCGGTCATAGCATTTAAGACCTTATGGATTATTCTTTATAGACTAAGTAAATGCCTAAAATGCCTTAGAACAATCTATTAAGCGAACTCTAAAACCTACATTATCTCGCCAGAATTTCCAATAGTTGTAAATCCAGTTTCCAAAGGAACCAATTGTTGATTGTTTTTCCTTTAAGAATATTTTAATCGGAGCTAGAATTCGTCGATACAGCAGCTTTGCTGTGTGAACTGTCTCTTTTATTTCCTTTTTGTTACTACAAAAGATTGTTAGAGCAACATCGTCGTATCGATTTTATCTTTAGAGCAAGCTTAGTAAGATTTTATTGAGCATAAGTTTATAAAGATAGGCATTTCCAATTTGTAAGAAAGCTTCAAATGAATTTTATATGAAAATCGCTCAGGCATCTTGAATGTTACTGGCGTTAAATGATTCTAGACAGACTTTAAGGTAAACGACTGTCGATAGTTTTTAAGAAAATGTTGAATTCTTTGTTAGAGAAAATCACAATCATGTGCTCGTAGTATCGTTGAACTGAATAGTTTGTTAATTGTATTTTTTTTTTAATCCATGATGTTTTGACTCGAATGGATTTTGTTATGCCTGACAGGCACCATAATTGTTTCTATTTATGAATACTTACCACTTGTACTTAGACATTATGGATTGCAATTAAAATTTAATGAATAATAATTGAATCGAACAATGTCTTTCATCATTAAAACCGACAAGATTCTATTCTTATTTAATAAATATATGTTTCATTTACAATCAAAATAAAGGAAGAAAAAGGAAAATTAACGCTCAATACAAAAAAGTTACACTCATTCAAGGTAGCCAAAAGCCTCTTATCAAGTGCACTTAATTCACTGACAATTTATTCGATGAAAGCTTACATATCAATTAAACTGTCAATTTGCCCACTTATCTTTGTCTCGACAGCGAATACTGTAACGCTGACATTTCGTCTGGCCGGATCGGAATTTTGACACGGTAACTAAGAAGGTTATCGGTCAACCACCTCAAACCCAAATGTCTTTTATTCTAGCAAATACATAATTAATTCGGCTTATTAGCCGATTCGCACAAATTTACAGTCCTTGATTAGGCGAATGGTCACTTTCAATAATATAATATTTTCCATAGGCAGGCAACTCGCACGACTGTTACTGTTGTCTTAACGTTTTATTCAAAACCTGCCAGTTGGCAAATACGTTTCGAACGATTCGGGCGAGTAAATTCGTGCAACTAGACTAAAAGCCATTAATACATTCAAATGTGACACGGTCCATCTATGTAGCCTGGATTTTCCCACAGCTGGGGAAAGGCTGGTTTCGAAATCGGATCGGGACTTAGAGATTACCACATCTATTTATATATATAAAACTGAATCCCTATTTCCTTTTTTTTTGGGTGGGAAATCATCAAATAACTTCTCCCGCTCTGGGTGGAGCGGGAGGGCGTGTCAGACTTACTGACTAAAACCCACCCGTGTTCCCTCAGTTGCCTGTGTGCCAGGGACCGCGGTATCTCTTTCGAACAACCCGCACCCCAGACAGGGAGTCATACTTTTCAGTTTCGTTTATCGTTGAATCGTCATACAGTTTCAGAAATGTTTAACGAATATGACTCATATTTTATTAAAGATATGATACTTAATTTAATATATTAACCTGCCATATATGACTCAACATAGCTGCTTACCTATCCCTACACGTCAAACCGAATCGTCGCACGGGCACCTTAACCATACCCTATATGCATAGTTCAGACAGGATATCGTCTGTTGGGTCAGCTAGTTATTAAATAAAAACTAGTCTTTATTTAAATAAATGCCATAATCTAGCTAAATAGTTAGATGAGCCTCTTTTTTTGGGGGGGGGGGGGGAAATCATCAAATAATTTCTCCCGCTCTGGGTGGAGCGGGAGGGCGTGTCAGGCTTTTACTGACTAAAACCCACCCATGTTCCCTCAGTTGCCTGTATGCCATGGGCCGCGGTATCTCTTTCGAACAACCCGCACCCCTGGCAGGTATCGGCCCTTGCGGGTCCCACCAGTTGGTGTTGACATCTCTTTGAAGCGCGCGTGGTACACAACGTGCCGTAGACCCGGGCTTGGTCCTTACCGGACAGCGAGCTACCCATTACTCGCCGTCCGCAAGCCCACGCCTTATATGAGCCTCTTCAGTTTATTGTTGTACCAAACAAGAGGACTTTGCTATATATCCTATCGGGTATAAGTCACCTTAAGGCCATTTGTACGTTTTCTTAGTATAAACCGCGCTGTAGAAAAAACGTGTCCGTCAACAAGCTTGCGTAGTGATCTATACAACACTGACGACCGTACCTACACATAGTGTATTAAGGTGAATCTTGTCGACTTGTTTTCCACAAAAACTTCGGGAATGTATTTTTTTTTTTTTTGTTTTGGGTTTTGGCTTCGCACGGTTTGTGCATTTAGCCAGTGTCAAGTAATTTTTCTTTTCCATCAAGTAAATGGCCCGACATCGGGCACGAAGTTACAAAACAGTCATAGTCGTCTTTAGTCAGTCAAGTCACAGTTATTGTAAAGCGGTAGTAACTTTACAACAACCTATTAGGAGTTTTTGGGGGGAACACGAAAAGTCCACGTTAGTCACTTATTTTCACCTTCACTACATTTGTGCACTCACACGTAATTAAATTACATAATTCACTACCAAAATTATACAGTTTTATTCGCTATTTCACTAAATTTCATGAAAATAAAAAGTCGTGCGACATGTTCCAACGCGATCCCGCCAAAAACTCCCGGGAATGTATTACTCCACTGTTCGATAAGGTACATCAAAAATTAAACATGGTATGGCTTTGTCTCATTATTAATATTGTCTGTACGGAACCAGAATACTAAAATAAAAAGGCATTAAAAAGTTAGGAGCCAACAAAGCTAATTTAACCTAACTTTGAGCGTGTTTAAGTAATAAAAGAAGTGTAAAATTTGAAAAAGCAAGTCAGTACCGACAAAGCTCAAATATCGAAAAGTTCAATAAACTTTATTATTGGTCATTGATTTATGCAGTAGTTTTTTCATAAAACTCGATCTTCCGAAGGACTTTCTTTAATTTTTTACGCGCCTGTCTTACTATAAATGATCCTGCATCTCACTCAATAACGTTGTGCGTGTAAAATAGCGTCTAACTGCTCATCACTGATACTACCTGTCGGACACGGTGCTTGTTGAGACAGCGTGCTTTTTAGCTAGGCCCACCAGTGAGTTCCAGCCCGCGACTAGATTCCCCTTAACTGTAGTTTTTCAAGGCTTGAAGAACGTGTGTACAAAGGGTCTAATTATACGTAGAACAATTGGATATATTAATATTATTTTATATATATAATCAGTTTATAATGTTCCAACTGCTGGGACACAGGCCTCCTCTTGGTGAGATGGAGTGGGCCGTAACCCACCACGCGGGCCCAGTGCGAGTCGGTAGATGTCACGTGTCTAGAATTTATGGTTCTAGAACATGCAAGTTTCCTCACGATGTTTTCCTTCACCGTTTTAAGAGCAGTGGTGATGAAATAATTTACACAAAGTGTAGCCCGTACAACTCGTAACTCACGGCCGTTACCACTTGGCCACCCCTACTTTTTTACAATTGGATACTACTAGGCATAGGTATAATAAAAATGAATAGAATTTTATCATTAAAATCCTTCCACTTTACTCAGAATCATGCAAGAATCAATCTTATCCAATACATCGCTCAGTTCAAAACGTTTCTTATATCAAAGACAATAACTTCCGCTCATACTTCGCCTTAATACTGTAACTATAAGCTTTAAGCTAGATATCAAGTTAAGCCAAGTTAGAGCCTTATAAAGTGCTGTAATAACTTGAAAACTGGGCAGGTTCGGTTCCTGGACAGTCTCCCGAGGTATATAGCTACACGTGATAAGTAGGTACGTTGGTTCTTGTAGAGTAGAGTAACTAAAAAGTTTTAAAACTTTTTATTTACGTACTTACTCATAGGAGTTTCTGTTAGTTTTGTAAAGTTTCTGATTAAATGTAGGTAGTTATATAAAAATACTTGTAGCACAGCAGGACGTTTGCTTATGATTGAATACTCAGCCACAATAAAAAGTAGGTAATAAATTGTCTATTCTCAAAAAAGAAGAATCTGTTTTTTTAACAGGGGGCCTAGACTATAAGTCCGTCAACGAAGATAGTGGCCCATAGACAGGATTAAAATTAAATTTTTCGGACGGAAAAATTGACATCGGAAGTAGGGACAACAAAAAAATCGTTGTTATTCATTCTTACTCCGGGTCCCGAACCAATCTTATGACCGTGAGTGATAATACGGAGTTGGGGAAACGCCCGTAACTTCGACCAAAACTACGGACTTCGTGCTTAGGGACCCCCATCAGAAACAAGTAGAATACCGTAATGAGTGACATAACTTATGAGACGTCAGCTCCTGGGGCACTTTCGCTTTCTAAAATTACTTCCACCCTGTACACAAATCAATTATTTATTTCATCAATACAATTTGTACGTCTCACCTGAACTGGCCCAAACTCCGTAACAAACGGCACGGCAATGCCGACAAATGAAAACTTTCCGCCGAGGGAAATGACCAAAGTCATAACACCGACTTTGTACGGTTGGTCGGGAGAGTAAGATGGGTTCTACAGAAGTTTAAGTTCGTGCAACACTCCATACGAAACTTTTGCATCGTCGAGACAACGGAAGAAATCCGAGAAAATCTAAAACAACTAGTTGAAGGAGATTCCCGATTCTAGAAGAAGCCTCTTTAAAATTAGTAGGATCAGTATTCTTAATAAAACATGCATTTTTATAAATTAATATTATTAGACATAAATTAGTAGGTACTCAACACTATTTTAAGTAAAAACATGCATTTTTATAAATTAACATTTTTCTATATTAGACTAGCTTTTTCCAATGGCTTCGCTCGCGTGGAGATCTCAAATTATCCCACGGGAACGTATTACCGGGATAAAAAGTAGCCTATATGTATCCATGTTATAGCTTTTCATCTAAATCCGTTCAGCCGTTTTTACGTGATTGCGTAACAAACATCCAAACGTACAAAGTTTCATGGTAATGGCTGATCTTTGCGCCACGCTCGTGAGCGGGTGCTGCTTGTGGTGACTGGTCGTCTTGCTGACCATGGTATTGTTATTGTTAAATATATTAACTTTTTAATAATTTTATTCCAAAGGTCCTAGTTTAACTTTTGTTACTTCAAGTTATAGCTATATACATAATGCAGAATTGCACATGTAAGCGGGCATTCCCTTTATGCCTGGAGGCTTTTATTAAAGTTCTGTTTACGTTTATTTTTTACTAATTATTATTTATTTCTACTTGAGTACCTATAGTTTTCAATGTTTTGTTGGTATATTGGCGTGTGCTAGCTGACATATAGGCAATTTAATCTTTTTTGTGTTTTGTAATGTTAATTATCTACTATTGTACAGAATCAAGTTCTTCTAACATGACACAGATAGCTGTGCTGCTGGGGAGTTTGTTGCGTCACTTCTTCTTCCCAGCTAAAGCACTAGGAAGTGGTGAAGGGCGGGCGTTTTGGGAGGACTGTCTTATGTAATTTTGACGTTCAAAAAGAGCTGACTCTCAGCCTAGTTTGAATAAAAGACTTTTGATTTTGATTTCACATTCATATTATTAGTAGGATAGTTGGAATTGTACTAGCTTTTGCCAGCAGCTTTGCCCGTGTGAAAATTAAAAAATATCCCACGGGAACGTACTACCAGGATAAAAGTATAGTATTTGTGTGCCAAATTTCATTAAAATCCAAACATACAGACAATCAAATAAGTTAAATAGCATGAAAACAAAAAAACTGATGTCGATCTAACCCCCTACCACGGAATCAAAATTAGTTGGAACCTAGGTGCATATTGTTACCTACGATCGCCATTTTTTATCAATGCCTTAAAGATGATTTCAGAAATGAGACTTCTGTCACATTTCATTGTTGCGGTAGATACTCTTGTAAGGGACACGATACAATTTACTTGACAAGAAAACAAGGTCAAACTAGGGGCTCGCAGGGAAAAACGGATGAGGTTCCGTCGGTTTTGCGTCAGTAACTTTGATTTGTTAGTATTTATACGCGCAAAAAGAAAGAAAAAGGCAAGCTAAATTACTTTTTTATTTAACAAATTTGCTTTTGTAAGTAACTTAAGAATAATAATAACTGCTGACTAGACAGTATTTTGTTTTTTAATGACATCTGCGTGCATTTTTTTTTAAACAAACCTTTTTTTTTCTACTGTGATGACGTACCACACACGCACCTATGAACAGTCAACAAAAGAGATAAATAACTGAACGAAATTTAATTTGATATTTTAACTGTTTTTTTTTTTCTATTTTTTATAGTGAAATTCTTTTAATCGAAAACATTTACACGGTTTCTTACTAAACTTCAACTATATCCGACGACCTTTGTTACGTATCTCTTTTGGTAATCGTACACACTTATTTTGTAATCCTTAGAATTTACTTTAGCCTCTGCTTTCTTGTAGCCCTCGCCTACGGCTCGGGCTAGCAATATCGCCTCGGCTGTAATTTTCAACTTACCGCTCTTATATCATAATGTACTATTATAACACATCATATTTACACCAATTTCAATATAGTAATGTATGTCATTACGCACTTCAGTCAAACCATATACTTATTTCTATAAAGATATAACAGAAGTGTTTTCACATTTACAATAAGTATTTATATCCCTGTCAACTTTTACACAGCCATCTAAGTCCCGCCTTCTGCAAAGCTCCTATATAAAAAGATCAATCAATATGATTGCAGTCCTGACATCTCGGCAGTACATTTCAGTGTAGTTTATTTTCTGTACTCCAACCGTTTCCGCTGTGAGCATCAGACATTCTATTACTAAATATAGATGGTTCTGTAGGGCACTTCCTCGAGTCTATTTGTTGGTAAGTGCATTCCTATCTTCGGTTGGGGATTATCGTTTACTTGTTTTAGTTTCTAATTTGGAGAATATGAGTTAATTAACACATATTCATGTTTATAAAGTAGTTTACCTTTTCTCGATTGATTACCTTTTCTTGATTGCATCTCATATTTTTACCCGACTACGGCGAAGCAAACAGGAGGGTTATGATTTTGACGGTGTGTATGTCTATGTTCATCTGTTATAACTTCTTCTTTCTCATAACTTCTAAACTGCTTATAATTTGACGAATGAGGTATTGTATTGAAAGCGCTTTGATGTTTTCTGAGTACAAGTGACGTCACATTAAATTAAACATGGAGCTCTCTAGTGGACTTAAAAAGAATGTGGCACTCCGGAAGTGCCGGCAGAAATGAAAAATTACGTGTGTATTTTTTTAACAGTCGCTAGTTCAATTGTTTTTTCCCATCTCGAAAAATGCCCAACGCGCCAAAAGAAGTTTTCTCTTCAAAAAAAAATTATATGATACTGTGTTGTGTGTCAAATCAAAGGGCAAAAATTTTCACATCTGAAAACCGTGGTCGAAAGCCACCTAATTAGCCACCTAACATTCTAACAGTAGCAAGCGATCATAGAAAATCTTTTTTTTGTTTTTTGAGGGTGGAGCAGGAGAGCGTGTCAGACTTTTACTGACTAAAAACCCATCCGTGTTCCTTCATTTGCCTGTGTGCCAGGGGCCACGGTATCTCTTTCGCACAACCCGCACCCCTGGCAAGAGCGATCATAAGCTTAAGGGCAAAAAAGGCATACAACCACGACTTTTAGATGAGAATGTTTTCAAGTTTCATACCATTGCCTTGTTGGGCAGGTGTGTACTTATAATATACCCAGCTTTCGCCTGTTATGTTTAAGTCCCATGTGTATGTGTGTGTGTGTGTATTGCCATCCACTGGGCACTGACACAACCAATCACACTGCCCAACCTGGGAATCGAACCCAAGACCAGATGCTCAGCAGTACCGCTTGCGGCCACTAGACCGACGAGGCAATAGTTTTCTTATCAGACAAAATATCACCTATTAAAAAACTAATTAAATAGTCGATATAGAAAGATATTTATTAGATTTTTGCAAATCTGTAATACAGCAGCGTCTACCCAAACTAGGGCCAACTCCGCTTTAGAACTCGTTAGAAACATGATGACCCTATTTATCAAAATGAACCCCCAACAGTTTAGGTCCTAACGAGAACTATACACTCGCTGCTTAAATTATAATGCGTCCCTTTACACTTGATGGTCTTCTAAAAAGCCTTTAATGGGCTCTTTTAATATGTTCATGACCTACCTAAGGTAGTAAAATACTTAAGGGTCACATGGATCACAGAACTACCTTCACCCCTAATTTTAAGGTCGGGCATTCACTGTTGAAGCAATGCTATAGCTTAGCAGTGCTACAGATTTGTTCGGCTTGGCATGATTCGGCACAGCTGGACAGTCAAATCTAATGTTTGTAGATTCGGTAAAAGGCAGGGTGGTAAAAATCAACTGCAACATGCTAATTCAATGTTGTACTTTTTTTGAGTCGGCTTTGTTGTTCAACAATTACTGCCGAATCGAATGTGCCGACTCAAACAAGCGTGTATAACACGGCTTATTTTTAGTAGAAATAAGCTATCACATGTCAAACTTTTTTTATCAAATTAGAAATGATGAATAGAATGAAACTGTAAAATATTCTATTTTTGAAACGTACTCGCATGTTTTACAATGCGTATCTATTAGATCTCTGGGTGATCTACATATATGACGTTTTTTCTCTAACAAATTCACGTTGCATTTTTTTTTACAGCCAAAAGAAAATTAACAAAGCAAAAAAAAATGTCCGAAAATCAATGTTTTTTGCTTTGTTAATTTTCTTTTGGCTGTGTAGTAATTTAACTTGTTAAATAATATAGACGTATTATTTAAGACTAAATAATGGTACTTTTATAAATCTTTTAATATACTTAGGTAAATTTTCATTATATTCATAAATTACAGCGGGTTTATGTGTTAGATGAATTAATCCTAAATATATATTTTTTACTAACCGACGAAAAATTCCACGCATGTTCAGAATTCATGGTAAAAGCTTGTGCATCGATGCCCTGCCACCACATATATTATTTTAAAAGTAAGTAGTTAGTTCTAAGCTAGTTTCACGCGGACACACCTGAATAGCTTCGCTCCACCAGTGCAGCCTAACCCTAAGGGCACTGTAAGCTGAGCAAATACAGAAAACTTGAACGATTATCGTAAACTGGAAGAGAATTCAACGGAACGCTTATTGGAACGGAAATTTACAATGGCCGTTAGTTTCGATCACTGTTTCAAAAGTTTTAGGATTTACCAGACGTAGGACGTATAATAGTGTGTGGTTTTACCTGATAAGATGTACGTGAGGGAATGACCCGTTTGACGTTTTTAGTACCTATGGGTAGTTTGCCTATAGTTGTGTAACTAATTGCAAATGAGGCTATGATCTGGATTAGAGTGATTTTTTTGATAATGCTGTGTTTTGTTGATTTTGGCTGACAGAAATATTCTGCCTTATCTAGAGCATCAGACATTCATTTATTTGGGATCTCCAACCACGGATACACGTATACAATTTATATCATAATAATAAAAAGGTTCTTTAACGAGTGCTCAGGAGGCGGTGCACAGCATACACATATGTGATGTATGATGAAAATAAATTTAATAATTAAATTAGAGAAAAAGAAAAAATAACATATCAAGATTGAGCATACATATTACAATAGTGTAAACAGGATAAAAATAAAAATAGAGAAAATAAATGATTAAATTAGAGGACAAATATAACATGACAAGTTTGCGGATTCATAGTTACTACAGTTGGTTAGTGTAATAATTATTCTAATTATTTCACATTTGTTATAAGTTTATTTCAAATAATTTCTTAAGAATTTGGCTCCCTGGCTCTTCTCTCAGTTTGTGTTATAGTGTCACTCGAATTGTATTTTAGTTATGAGTATTTTGCGCACTTTCCTTTTTCAGCTCGGACGTCCCTTTTCATAAAATTGAACTACCCTTGTAAAAGCTTTGCCTGTATATTTATTTTTCCGTTCATTTTTCATTTCATTTTTATTACATATAAAACCAAAATACTCTACAACGATTCGTACAAAAAAGCAATTAATTATTAAAACAAAAGCCGAATAAAGTTACAAGATTCAAACAACTGTTTTCCATTGTTTCGCTGACTGGCGGCAAACCCGACGATTAAAACTTCATCTACATTAAAAACGACTTTAAAAAAATTCAGCTCGACATAGGTCCGCCTAAAAGCGCTGTTCAAAATTGACCCTAATTGGTTTTGAATATCTTTTTTAAGCCACAAACGATATTATACTCCATTCTGTTATTAATATTGAAGTTTTTTGCGTACGCAGTTTTATTTTGCACTTATTAGAAAATGTTTGTTGTTAGCTAAAAGGAAAAGCGTAACTAATGGCTCATTGGAATTAGTTAAGACGATTGCATTTGAACTTTAACCAATTAACACAATCGCATTTTTTGTCTGTGAACAAAAACTGATTGTGCCCACAATTTCTGCCACTGACCAAGTTCTGTCGTACCTACCTTTTTTTATAATCATCATCTGCCTAGCTTTTTCCCAACTATATTGGGGTCAGCTTCCTACATAAATACGTAAAAATAGGTGAAAAAGGTGAAAAAAGAGTACGGCATTAAGATAAGACATTATCTTAATGCCGTACTCTTTTGATATGTAACATCTACGTCTAGTAAAGTTTACTGTTCAACATCTCGGCGTTTTCCGAAAACGAATGAGAGGAAATCTTATATCAATCTCTCGTGCCGTTCTTTAACGTTCCTCCACTATAATTGCCTCCTACTTAATGTAATCAATACACTACCATGATATTAAAACCACGACATTTTTAAGATCCAAATTCAAAACTTCCCATTTTTCTCCCAATATTTCGGGACAATGTCACAATGGTTCTAAGGGTCCCATGACGAGACGGCAACTTGGAAAAAAGTCTGCAACAACACAATCGTGACGTGGTGGAGACAAAGAGGCACTCATTGTAATTGCCGTCGCGTCGGCATTAGGGACTGAACCGCTGGCAATGAGAGGCTAGACGGTTTTAGGGGTCTATGTAGGGTAGAGAACGTTTTTTTTTTGTAACAGAGTGCATCAGGAGATCGATATTATCTAACAAAATGCAGTAGACTTTTGAAATTGTACTGTGCAACAACGTGAATAAGGGTGCAGAGGTTTATTTATCGTCGTGAAACTGTAAATGGATTTCATCATTCAAATAATATGCAAATAAATATATTATATGTACGTTTGTCGCAAACATGGAGCACAACACCAACTGGTTTTATGCTCTGTGGTTGCCAACAAGAACGCTGAAGGCGGATTCTTATAATTTACGGACCGTTATTGGTTTAAATTAAGACTCCTATATTGTCACCAATAATGAAGCAAGGACCTCATAGCTTTGCATAGTAAACCATAGGAAATTAGCTATCACAGGTAAAATTAGCTTGACAATCTATTTAAATGCCCAGTTTGGAAAAAAAATGCTACCATTGGTAAGCAAAATGATCTGTTTTTGTTCATAGGAATCAAGCATTGTTGGTCAACTATAATACAGTACCCAAACACATTTGTTTTGGTGACAAACAAACTACCTATGTTATTGTTGTGTTAAATCCATTTTAATATTCATTCCGATCAACCCCTGCATCGCTATTGACCTCATTTTACGATATGTCCTATTATGGACCGATTTGTTCCATGGTTTATACTGGAGCAATTCTTAAAGGTCTGGATTAGATCAAACTCTCGGAAAATCGACTTTCGCTTCCTAAAAATTCGACATGTCAGGATTTTTTGATGATAGTTTGTTTAGTGACCAATGTAATTATTACTTTTGTTGTCATTCAAAAACACTATCATCACAAAAACTTTCAAACGCATTACAGAATCATAAGCCCCTATCTGAACTCGAACTTGCCCATAAATTTTTTACAGCCCGAAATCCCCGAAGCGTGTAATAAGCCTAAAAGGGGAGGGGTCCTCTTTGATTCGACCAGTACCTTTTAAATGTGGGTACTTGTTCACCTTTGTGGGGGACTTGCGATTTGGGTCCACTTTGACCCACGCGATGTCCACAATGGTATTAAGTGGCCTCTTTGTTTTGTGGCCACTTTTTTTTCTTTTTTCTTTTCTTCTTTCCTACCTGTCAGTCTTTGCTGCTTTGATGTAAGGTAAATGACCGCTTCCGGATTATCGGGCGGTGTTTGAGAAAGATTTTCTGCTTGGATTGAAACGTTGTTACTTTTGTTGGGTTGATTTACTTGTGAACCTTTTTGTTGTTCCTTTTATAGGTCAGGGTGATTACTTTTGATATTGAATGAAATATTAATAATGTGTGCGTGTTATTTACTATTAGGAAATTGTTATTGGACCAATACTATTTTTGTTTGAAGCTTCAGTCAAAATTCTCTTTTTTTCTCCCAAATAATCTACAACCGTAGACGCCACGGGAGGATATAAAACTAAATTATAGCGTTGTACATGAATTACTGGAATCATAAGGCTTCATTTGTGGTTTTTATTGACACCAAAATGAAAAGAGACAAAACTACAATCATCATTAAAAAAATATTTTACCTTTACAAAAGTTCGCGAGAAAATCCACATTCATCCAGAAATCATCTTCCGCGAAGTATTTTAATGTAGTCTAGACATAAATTAGACAGTTGACTCCGCAAATGATGATGAAAACACACAAGAACTCATAATATTCATATAAAACTATCATAATAAAAAAACTGCTGAATACATTTTATTAGCCACAAATATTTCACTTTGGAGTACTGTGCCAAACATTATTTTAAATAGTTGCTTTGATTTTTTTTGCCGGAGCAGTTTCTTCTAGAATTTTACGGCACTGGGGTTGCTAGATCATAGACCACCCAATATGTTCCTGAAACAATAAGGAAAGAAAGAAAGACAATTCGTTTGTTTGACCCAGGTTAAGACACACAAAAACAAAAAAACTGAAAAAAAAGTCTGATCGAAGAATTTGACAATAATCCATCAAATGATCTTTTGTGCCAATTTTAGAGCCAAGTAGTGTAAGTCGTATGAACCTCAAAATATAGTCTATATTTTACAGTGGCCTATTTATTAGTGTCTAACATTTGTAATACTTCAATAGCTTTACCCCGGCCTGTAGTAGTCACAATATTCTTCAAACAGTAACCGTGATATGACAAACGGCAAAAACATTCCACAATTCTTTACCTCGGAAGCAATACATTTTCATGCATTCATTGATGAAACGCGTGGGACGATTCAAAACATTCTCTTCGCCGCTTCGTGTGATTACAAATCATGCATATTGCGTCTTAAAACATACATTTCTTTCAGCATACACATTTTAATTGATAAATTGGCTACGATTTATGTTACAAAAACACATTAGTGGCGGACGGAATGTGAGCCACGAGCCACGACGTCGCGTCTGCTCCCGACGTTCGTCAACGTCGTCACCGTCACCTCAAACCAACACGGCTTTCCTATTCTGTCATAAAGTTAAATAGGTCTTGATGCTGATATTCCCTTAGTGAGTTGGTAAATAATTATCTTGGATTCGTAATAAATGATGCATGATACAGGCATATACTCCACGAATCGAGCAGTTAGATTTCGTTTGCTGTAAGTTACTTACCTACAGAAAACTAAATCTAAATGCACGATTTTTCGATTCGTTCGATGATTCTTGACCATGTCCGGAGCATTAAAGGCGCTGCTATCATAGCTGCTGATTAGCTAAGCTTTTACCAGAGTTTGTCACTTACGTATATGTTCATATCTAATATTTTGAAGAGATCCACTGGAGAATCAAGGTAAACGACATAGCTCGAAGAATTGCCAAATTCAAGAGGGCAGGGGGGCACATTGCTCGCATAACAGATGCTGATGAGCCCGACAGATTCTGGAGTGGCGACAACGTACCGGAAGACGTACAGTTGGAAGGCCTCCATGGTATACTGATAACTTTGTAAAGGCCACAGGAATCCGCTAGATACGGGAAGCACAGGAACCGTTGAAGTGGCGGAGCTTGGAGGAGGCCTATGTCTGGTAGTGGATGTCTTTCGGCTGAAATGATGGCTTATATCTAATATTCTAGCTAAAAAGAACGAATCGACTTATCAAGTCTACTATGACGATATACATTCATTAAGCTCTCTGAACCCGTAAAAGCAGGTAATGGATTATTTGGTTACCGTTTTTTCTCGTAATTTGCAAAAATAACACACGTAAGTATGTGTACTATAAATTAATTTGGTTCTTCTAACGAGGCGGTCGTCTTGGCGGCCTGTCACACCTCATTTATTTTTAAACAGTGTCCGATGTGCGGATTACTACGGAGTTACCGACACGTTCTGTAGTGACGGGTGACGGGAGCCTTAGGGCTGCTGCTGTGGAGAAGAGTCTACAATAAAAATTGTTGGGTAATAAAAAATGGTGTGTGGATTGAAAACTCGGAAAATTGAGCAGTTTGAAAAGAACAAGGACGTTTACCTAATGATGTAGGGTGGAGGGCTAAGTACTTTGGTACCCCTCCGTGAGATCGTCAGTAACACCAAGGCATTGCTGGCCTTCCTTGAGGAGCTAGAATGTACCGAATGGTCGACTTTACCACTCGTATGCAAAATTGCGAATTGACGTAATGTATTGTTGGACACAACGTTGGTAGTAAAAATGAAAAAAGTATAAACCCAAGCCGTTTCCGGGGATGTGACGCATTTTGTTTGATTTTTCTGTTTTGTAGTTAATTTTTAATTTTAAGTGTCATATTAGGCGAAAGTAAACTCTGTTATCTTTCTCATTGTCTAAGAACGTAAGATTTCCTACGTTCGTTCGTACGAATGGTGTTACATGTCATAATTTTGACAAGAGTGACAAGTAATCACAAAGTAGGTCACATTTTCAAATTGAACTTTTAATTTTCATGGTCGTTTCTCAAAACGCCTATAAAGTTTAACATACATGTTTGATCAAAGTGATATCTTGAGTGTGTAAATCGTCTTGTATGTCACACCTCATTTATTTTTAATCACTGTCCGCTCTGAGCGGGTTACTATCGACATTTAGTAGGTGGTTACCTAGTGTGACGGCTGACAAGTGTTAGGGCTGCCAAACGGCATTATTAATATTGATAACTTCATTAAGAAAAAAGTTACTACCCAAAATATTATGTAGATATGTTATAGAACTATTAAGTAATTAAAAACAACCGACTTCCGGAAAAACACTACAAAGTGAAAAATAATTTCAATTTCGGTAGGCGGTGACTTTGAATATGTATTTAATTTTTTTGTCACCGCCTTCCGAAATTAAAATAACTTTTCACTTTGTAGTGTTTTTTCGGAAGTCGGTTGTTTTTTTTGGAAATATTTTTTATTTTTCACATTTTAGTTATAGTACCTACCCCACTAATTCGAAATTTCATCATCCTTGAGGTCAAAACAATGCATATTTATGCGATAGCAGCAATCGCGGTTTGTTTACTGTTATTTTTTGAAGAATTCCGTTGTCTGTCTCCGAAACGCATCATAAGATCTATATGAAATTAAAATGTGACCACACGGGAAGCACGAGATTTAAAAAAAAAAAAAGAATCATCAAAATCGGTTCACCCAGTCAAAAGTTATGAGGTAACAAACATTTAAAAAAACACAGTCGAATTGAGAACCTCCTCCTTTTTTTGAAGTCCGTTAAAAATACACGGAACTTACGCCTACTTACAATAACCAACTTTAAAATCTTTAAAAGGCAGACGCCATTTGTGTACCAAAAAGTTTTAGAGGATCAAAAATAGGAGCATCACCATAAGAAAATCAAAAAGATCAAAGAATAAATCATATATTTTGGGGTGACAGAAAGTACACACATGCCACGTGGTCCAGCCCTTATAGGTGCGCATTCTCTCCTTACAATAAATCGTTCAAATATATAAAAGAAAAACAGGAAGAAGACTATGATTAAACATATCTTACACATAGTCTTTTAGTGTTTGGATACCAGTTTAACTACCCAACATCTTGTTTAACTTGAGGCACTAAGAGGTTGTTAAACCCGTCGTCGCCTCCAGAAATGTATCTATCGTATACAATAAAACTTTTCAATTTGTAACTACAAATTGACTGTAAAACTGTACTGACTTTTACGGACTGTGAAATAGCAGACAGTTTATGTTTATTTCAATATCAATAAAAACTCAAATTTTATTGTTGTTGAAAACTTCTTTTTCAATTGAAGATGCTAAACGGCTTTTGAGAAAGGAATTCTAGTAATGTTCTTCCTTATAATGGCTTTGATCTGCAGTGGAATAGGCCTGTTCAAACGTATCGGCATAAACTTATTAAGAATATTTCAAGTCGTAGTAAATATATTACTTATTAAGGAATTCACCAACAATGCATCAAAAAAAGTTCAACACCAACCAAAATAAATTTTATGCGAAAATATTCGTCGGTTTCTTATTAAACTTCAACTATATCTGACGACCCTGGTTACTTATCTCTTTTGATGACTGCACATTTAACTGGTAAGAGACTATTACAATCTAGATATTAATATGTGAAGCAAATACTTTGTAAGTACCCATCATCTGCCTAGCCTTTTCCCAACTACGTTGAGGTCGGCTTCCAGTCTAACCGGATGCAGCTGAATACCAGTATTTTACATGCGAGCGACTGCCTATCTGACCTCCACAACCCAGTTACTGGGGAACACGATACCCCATGGTAAGGCTGGTTGTCAGACTTTCGGGCTTCTGACGACCCGTAACGACTGTCAAAGATCCACGAGTGTCACGGCCACGACCAACGGCTTAACGTGCTTTCCAAGGTACGGAGGGGTCTTGGTATCTAAAAATGGTCGTCCATCCACGGACCAACCGCGGCAAGCGTAGCTTAACCTGATCGATCGACCCGTGCAGCTATTGTTACTTAGCCACAAGCCCCTCATTACCTTGTAAGTACCCATTTCACAAAAATTATGCGGACGGAGGAGCGTAAAATTTGGCACAGAAAGGTTTTCAATGAATTATGGTTGAATTTCGACCGCTGAGCGACCACTAGTAAAGAGTTTCTATTCTTTTGTGAGTTTTAACAGGCTGTTCTCTTCTTTTACTACTAGAAGAAAGCTGTCAAGATCTGATGTCCACTGAGTCACAGATAGTTATTTTTAGTTAGCAATACATCATCATTACACTACAATGTATTTGGCCGTTCTAAATCAAATGATTCAACTAATTAAATGGCCGACAACGTATGAGCATCAGCTGTGACTCCCGCACACATTGTAAAGGAGTTTCAGGCAGAAGATGCGGTGCGGTGCGGCGAAGTCTGACAATAATAGGGCCATTTTTGTAGCAACGGCGCCGCGGTAACGCACAGTAAAGTATAATAAGCTCGGTTGTAATGAACAAGTCTTCGCCGTACAGCCCAATTGAGGGTCAAACAACCAAAGTAATTTTCGTCATTTAAAATGTGTCTTTTTCGACGTATTTACCTTCATTACAATATTGCGCATAACGATGCAAAAGTCTTTTAAAAATTGTTCGACTCATTTCGCCTGTCGAAAATTGCGTCTGGGTACGCTCGTCTAACGTTACCTTTAGAATGTACTGAACAGCAATGGATTAAATGATTAAAGTGCATGTAGGCGATAAGGGTTTCCTTATTAAGAGGTTACTCGATCTCTTTGTGTCGTCTCGAGACTATTATCATGTCGGAAGACATCCATATTTGTATGCGGTTTATTAGTACCGAGATGGCTCTTCCCTCTAATTAATATCATTGTATTGGTTCGAGCTTTACAAGTACTGCTCCTCCATGGTAAAGAGATTAGCCAGGAACACAGGTACTGGCACCGAAAACCTTGGTTATTTGAAGCTGCCTGAACCTACCTTCATCATCATTTTTCTAGACTTTTCCCAACAACGCTGAGGTCGGCTTCCATTCTAATCAGTTGCGGTTGAATACCAGTATTTAATTTGGGCACACTATTAATCAGAAACTGAATCATTTTGAAGGTTATTTATTTATTGCTAATCTATTCTTTTATATGTTCGAAAAAAATGTCTGCTTAGCAAAATAAACAAGCCGATGAATGTTTTCGAACTCTCAAAATGAAAGTGATTCCTACTGAGAAAGAAAGAAAGAAAGAAAAAACGTTTATTTGCGGTAAACATGACGCAAAAACCAGGAACACACAAAAAATAATAAAAAAAAAGATTGAGGGAAACATGCGTCACATCCACACAAAACGGCTATCGCTCAGCATTTTGCTGCAACTCTATGCAAGACAGAGCCCCAGCGCTGGTTTTCAGCGACAACCAAGTATGTTAATGCAACTCTGCCCTGCTAATTGTATCTGCAGTAATCGACACTTATGGGTTTTCACTTTTTTGCAGCAATGGCATCCTTAGGGGCAAACCTATAAGGGAAAAACAAAAATATTTGGGTACTGGAAGTATGTTTTTTCTGATAACGAGATTCATAGTACCTACTTGCATGAAAATTTTACTTATAGATTTCCGCGTTTTTCTCGAAACCGCTTTTTTGCTAGTACTGCATTTACAATGAGCAAGGCAGAATTACCCCTCTGATCTCATCTTCAATTAAAAACTTTATTTTTACGTAGAAAAAATTCAGCGCGAGTTGTTGTCAACCCTATAGGCAGATGCCATGCGCGTCTATCGGGAATTTATATTGAATGGAGCCAAATGGCAATAAACCTGCGATGGGCGACTGCTATCGAGATCTGTGACCTACACCTTAAATCTAGGACAGTTCGAATGTCCATAGTTCATTGTAATTGCTTTTCTACAGCATCTTTGTCTTGAGTACCATTTTAATGTTATTTCTTGTGAGTTACGGGGTTGAAAACAAGATCTATTTTAGGAGCGATTTTTGGCTTAATTTTGTATTTTAAAATGGAGGTTAATTCAGTTTTGGGTTTTAGTAGTTCGGTTATGAAACTTCCTGAATGAACCTTGACTCTAGTAGAACACAGTTTCTATGAAAACTTCATAGAAATTTCTCTTCCAGAATCGTGTCGCACTGTCGCGTCTGTCTGCGGAAAAAAAACTTTAGTAATGACATTTTCAGGTTTTTTTCGGTGTGCCAAAGAATGTTCGAAACACTGAAATTTAAAAAGGGCTTAAATATTGTATTTACCCACTAGTAACTTATGAGATCCCCGGAATTCACAAATTAACGATAACCAATTAATGCAGCACCCTCAGAGCTCATACGCGCTAAGCGGCCATACGCATACGCAGTTCAGCGCTAGCCTATGACGGCTTAAGGTATGGCTGCTGGGGAATTTGTTGCACCAATTCTTCTTTCCAGCTAAAGTATTAGGAAGTGATGTAGGGTGGGCGTTTTGAGTGGCCGTCTTATATAATGTTGACGTTCGAAAAGTTTTGATACTCAGCCTAATTTAAATTTTATGAAATTATTAATTATTATTAAATTATTAATTTCCAATCTTATTGGAACCTATATTATTTTCGAGCCGTTTGGGGGTTGAAACTCTAGGTCCATGGGGTCCAAGTGCCCATGAAGTTTTCCGGGACATTGCCAACCGGTTCGTCGACTCTTCACGTGACCGAAGGGCTCGCCTATTTTTCGGCCAAAGAATCAGCATTGGCATACAACGTGGCAATGTTGCCAGCCTTTTGGGCACTTTTCCCGTTGACAACGATGCTGACGAACTTTTTCATACCTTATAATTATTTTTATTTTTTTATGAACTACCAACTTATGGTGTGTTTTCCTAGAGAAAGGTTTTGTCAACGTAAAGTCAAACCCCAGCCCCATCATTTCTGGCGGCCGCCTCTCAACTAGGAACCGTGGCTTAAGCGACTAGCCGCATACGCGGTTGACCGCTAGCCTTTGAAGGCTTACGGCCATCTCTAAAAACCTCTATGGGATTAATTTCCATCTCGACGTTACAAAACTTATTGCAAAAAAAACACAATATGGCGCGTGTTGAACTAAAAATTGATGCTTTCGAGTTTTTTAATATTCATGTTTCTGTGACACTCTAGTTTTTTTGTTTTGTTTTCGTTAGCAATGCTGCCTGCCTTCTGGGCACGTCCGACAGTGTGCAGGCTTTTTGTATAGCAAGCCTTTTTTGAGCCGAAACGTATGATTTAAATGTATCTATGCGAGAACTTTTCATTTTTATGAAGTATTCGGATTTTAAAATATTTGTCTGTTGCTGAAGAAGTGAACCGGATTTTTTTTTAATAATTAAAAAGTTTTCCAATAAAAGTACTATAGTTAAACCCTACTGCCTTAACTCTGGATTAAAATGCGTAACACACTAACTGTAAGAATGGCTTTCCTTTTGAAAGTTCAACAACATTCATTGCGTTATTGACTTTGTTGAGCAGAAACATTTCTCGAACATATAGAGCAATGGATTAGAAATATTCTTCACAGTTATTCAGATTCTGATTAATAGTGTGTTACGCAATTAGGGAGCAGGTCACCTCATAGAGAGCTACGATACAAAATTGCAAACAGCATCTATCATAATTAGGGATCGGATAATCGTATGCATATTTACCTAAAGTTAATTTTTAGTTACAAAAATACGGATTAAAAAAGAGAAGATTAGATTAGAAATACGGATAAGGATCTTCTTAAAATATTTTTTTGTACAAAAATCCTGGGATGCCAGCAACACTGGGAATGCATAACTAGTCAGTTGTATAGTATGGAAGTGACTTCTAAATGATTAGGATTGCATAACTATTCAGACGCATATTATTAAAAAAATAACCCGATGGAAATTTGGTACCTATAGCGCTATGTACCTAGGGTGTGTGTTAGTAAAAACATTTTTTTTACATTAAATTTTAAAAAAAATCGGTACAAAAGCGCATTCCATTTTAGCCGACCTCTCAACTTAAGGTGAATATGCGTCTGAATATCCGATCTCTAATCATAAAGTAAACGAGATTAATACTATTGTCTTCTTCTCTGCAAAGCGAACAACATAATAATCGTCCTAAAACTGATTAATTTCACCTAAAACCGTTAACATTGCTAATTATCTACTTACAAGGAAATAAATACTCACGAAAAATGTAAGAAAGTTTCCTGAAACTAGTTTCACATATTAGTCTGCGGTCAGTATAACTTGAACGCGCTCAGTTTTACGGGTAATTTCATGGTAAAGTGTATTCAAATGTCTGTTTCCAATACATGTCAAAACCAAACAAATAACGCCTATATGTAAGTGTAAATTAAGTTAACTTCTGTATGATTAGTACTTACTATTGCAAAAGACACTAAAAAGAAACAAAAATAAATTAAAATGGAGCGCCAACGAATCTTTATGTAAGTATTTAGAGTATTTTTTTTTCATATAAACATAATATTTGTTTACAATGATTGCCTCGTTGGTCTAGTGTTCGCGTACACTACGGCTGAGCATGAGGTACTGGGTTCATTACCCAGGTCAGGCAAAGTATTATTGCGTTTTTCCATCATTAAATTTCTTAGTTTCGGAGTTTAGATTTCTACCCTGTTGATGACAATAGGCTCGCCCCTAGTACTTGGGACTGAAGCAAATGCAAATGCAAATGTGGGTGTACTATATAGGTAACTCTGCCTAACCCTTCAGTACCAGGTGTGATGTTATGTTATTTGTTTACATGTTTGGATACCAATGTGTGGACAACACTGTAGTTGTGTTTGATTGGCTAGTCTCGATGAGGCGTTTGACGCGTGAATTGGCGCGCGCGCATGATATACGTGTTACGTCTTTGTTACGTGATTAGCGCGAATATTTGGGCTAGAAATCGACGTGTATTTGCCATTGAAACAAGCTGGCCGATATTCGTAAATTTATTGTTGGAAAAATAAATGAACACTGCTCAGGTCAGAGGGGCCCGCAAGGGCCGATGCCTGCCAGGGGTGCGGGTTGTTCGAAAGAGATACCGCCGCCCCTGGCACACAGGCAACTAAGGGAACACGGGTGGGTTTTAGTCAGTAAAAGCCTGACACGCCCTCCCGCTCCACCCAGAGCGGGAGAAGTTATTTGATGATTTCCCACCCAGAAAAAAAAAAAAAAAAAAAACACTGCTCAGGTGAATGAAAAGCAAAACAAATTTCTTTTTATTTATTCATCTTTGTCCATTGATTGAGTTAGGCAGTGCCTTATTCTCATGAGCATGAAAATAAGGCCAGCCGTTGTTCCTAAATGTCTTACGAGCATCCAATATCTAAAATGTTCTTCTGCTCTTTTCCATTGGCATGAAAATTAAAGTGACACTTATATACAGAACGGTCGAAAAAATGATACTTGGCAACAAGAGCCATATCGATATCACATGGGAAATTCTCTGAAAAAAAATTAACAATGAAACCATTTCCAAGAAAAATGTATAGGAAAGCGAGAAGAGAAACACACACGTTTTCGTCGACGTAAACACTGACGTAATAATTTCGTAGCTGGATTTTTTCGCGCACCGGATTTTCAACGCACTGCTTTGCGCCTAGAGTTGAAAATCGAACAGCGCGCTGATATCTATGCACTCTGTTGGATTCTCAATTCAAAATCGCGACGAAATTTTGTTGCGCATTGGATTTTCAACTCTAAGTGTTGTTACGAGCATTGAGAATTCAATAGAGTGCAGCGCCAGTGCGTCTCAGCGCGTCGGAAAAACACTGTTCGATTTTTAACTCTCTGCACTAATCATTGCGCTGAAGTTCCAGTGCGATTTTATTACGTCCATTTAAATGTCAAAATTGAACAGCTAATAATGACGAATGGAAATTTTAAGCGTTTCTGACTACCAATACTGTCCGCAGTGTCTGCCATTGCTTAGGTACTCAATAGCGATGTAGATGCATGTCACTTTATAAATAGCGTGATCGCTGATTGATCGCTCTAGGATTCTTCTGTCGGCGCCTCGACACTATATTATTGTTTGTGTTATGTAGTGAATGTAGTTGTTTCGTGAGGAAAGCTGCGCGGGATTGATTTGTCCAGATTACGATGATGATTTGTAAAATGTTAGGATGTTTGCGGAAAATTACTACTAAAAGTACGATGATCACGAACGCAAAATATGCTAGGCGCCTTTGACGTAGAGTTGCGAAAACCATCCCGGTATATAGTGCACAAACTAAAATGCATGAAACTGGACCATTATTCGTCGACAAAACAACCATAACATTCAGTATAGATATTTTTGTTTTTTTCCTACCTCCTGTATTTAAAAAAAGAATAACTTTTCATTAATTGAGTAGATTCCGTTGCAATAAATATAATAATGAGAGCTAATAATTGTGCTGCATGGCAAATAAAAAGAAACACTTTTTCCAAAAATGTATAATATTTATTCCATTTTTTAATCGATGAATCATAGTCTAGTTTCACCCAGTTTCGTTTGAGCACTTTATTCAGGGACACACTGTAGGTATTATATAACACAATAACCATGAACGTAGCTCTGTAACATCAGACTAGAAAACTTTGATAGGTTAAGCAGGGGTGTACTTCTAACTCAGACTTACTTACAGTCTGCACTACCAAACACTACCTAATAGAACTTAGGAAACGATCTATTATAAAGATAATAGAATTGGCTGTGAATGTCATCAATTGATACAGTATTTTCTGTTCATACAATAAATAACGCGTAACAAATATCGTTGACATAGCGTTCTTCCATCCATCAAATCAGACAAATTTTAATATTTCAAAAAAAGGTGAAACGCAATCCGGTTTCCCTGATTTCTTAATAACCATCAATCGAATACAAAGTATCTATAAATCGCATCACCATCGAATCACTTCTAGTTTCAATCGGTAAATAAATCACTTAATCAAAATAAACGATTAATTTATTTATACTTCTATCCGACGTCGACGGATAGGTTATCGTCGGTTGAGATCGACGATCAACCATCTGTAAAGGTTGCCATACTATAGAGATTTCAAATGGCTGATAGACGTTGCAATAATAATTTGTGGCAAATATAAATGATGCGGCATAATATAATTTAAACTGCCTCGTTGGTCTTGTGTTTGCAAGCGTTACTGCTGAGCGTGAGGTTTGATTCCCGGGTCGGGCAAAGTGTTATTGGGTTTTTCCTACTCAGTAGCAGCCCGGAGTCTGAATTTATGCGCGGTTGGTGGCAATAGGATATAATTTTCATATTGATACAGTGGACATGTTTGACGGCTTGGTAATAAAAGAATATCTTCGACCATCTAAACCGTGAAAATCTCACATCCAAAATTCACGTTTGCTTGCAGATGTGCAAGCGAACGTGAATCAATACACACATATATCAATACATACACACATATCAACACATAAACAATTGAAACAACAATAGTGTGACAACACAACACGTCACTATGTGCTCGACCAATGTTTACGAATAATTAAAATAGTTCGGGATTGTTTGCACATCTAACATATAATTAATTTGTATATTTATCTATGTGGGAGGAACAGAAGGTGCACTCTGTTTAAAGCGTGTTGAGAAATCGTCACCTGATTTAGGTCACAAAACAGTGGTTTATTTTTTGGGTGGGAAATCATCAAATAACTTCTGCCAATCTGGGTGGAGCAGGAGGGCGGCGTGTCAGACTTTTACTGACTAAAACCAACCCGCACCCCTGGCAGGCATCGGTCCTTGCGGGGACCACACCAGTTGGTGCTGACATCTGTTTGCAGCGCGCGTAGAACACAACGCGCCGTCGAGCCGGGCTTGGCCCTTACCGGACAGCGAGCTACCCATTACTCGCTGTCCGCAAGCCTGCGCCTACGGTGGCCGGATTATCAGCCTGGTATTCTCGACGCCCAGGGCATCTCCTGCGAAGGCTATGGCCATGAGGGCGCATATACTACCTATGCCTCACCTCTTGTCGTGCTTTCTGTTCATTAACATCTGCACCAAGAAATACTTTTGCGAGGCCAACGGATAACTCTGTCAGTGGCCGAATTCTGGTCGAGGGTTACTCTTCTTCTTCGTCTTAGCGTATTGATAGCAATCTAAATACAGTCAGCCCAGAACTTGGCAACGAACTTGGCACTTTCATCAGCGTCCATGCGCATTTCCAGCGCAGACAACAGGACGAGAAGCTCACAAATCCCAATTTATTTGGGGTCGGCGCCACATGTCTTTTTCTCCACACTTCTCTATTCAATATCAAAAGTCATTTAATCACATTAGGCTGAGAATCAGCACCTGTCGAATGTCAAAATTAGTCGTCATCTCCGTAGTCACCCTCTTTCTAACCATATCACAGAGTCCATCCATCGTTTCTGTGGTCTTCTCCTACGCTTATAGCCATCGACATTCATACTCAAAACTTGGTCGAGGCTTATTTAAAACATATTTGGAATCATCGATACGACGAAGGATGAGACAAATTGGCTGTTAAATGTTCCATTAATAATGGCGAATCAATCGATCAAATTAAATTATTCGGTAGAATCATCTTAACATGCATTGTTGGTTGTCATTCTGTTAACAGTAGGCCGTCGCTGTGTAAAAAAATTAAATTGTAATGCTAGAAGCACTGCTGTTTTTCTCTTTGAATAAGGTAAAAAGTACCGCTAATAATCGGTTCTGCTTTAAAGAGTTAAAGATGCCCGTTAAATATGAAGCAAACGACACTTTTATTTAACACCAAAATCAATCTGCCGAGCCTTTTACCAACTATATTAGGGTCTGCTACCAGTCCAACCGGATGCAGCTCAATACCAGAATGTTACATGGAGCGAGTCCCTATCTGATCTTAACAACCGGTAGGACGATCAGCTTTGGTAAGACTGGCTGTCAGACTTCTGACGACCTGTAACTACTGTCAAAGATCCACGAATATCAGACGGGACCAATGGCTTAACATGCTTTCCAAGGCAATAGAGCGATATGTAAAAATGGTCACCCAGACTGGCCACGGCAAGCGTAGCTTTATCTGATCGATCGAACGGTGCAGCTGATATTACTTAGCCACAAGCCTCGCCTCCCACCATGTCTTGAAAAAAGCCAATTCATGATTTCGTGAGCCACCAACTGGATCATCAGTTACCAATGGCCACCAAGTCAACCGTCAGCCTATTTGGCAAGGCACAGCACTGTTATTCTGACCATCTCACTGCGTGAAGTGAGCTTGGAGTGTGATGTCAGTGTCATCCCACCTGATGCTTGGTTATTCCCTAGCATCAGTGGGATGACATTGACAGCTCACTCCACTCCCACTACACATACGCGATGAGAATCGACATGCAGGTTTTCAGCATGTACAAGTTCACACCTATTCGTATATAGACTGGACATTCTGTGGCCATAAATTGTTTAGTATCTGTTTTCGAAGCCGAATTAATGTCGTCGGTCGATATGCTGTTAATCATTCTAATAGGGTTAACATTGTTTGCGCTCTGCGTTCCTGCATGGACAATATGGACGTAGCTTATTTTAGAATTGCGTTTTTTTCTAAAAGTACCCCGCTTCTTATTTCTTTGTTAATCATTCTGATGGTGGTATTTCGTTGTTGTTGTGTTTTCTGACTAGATCCACTATCTCTCGAATTAGATATTAATCCGGATTACAGAACTCTTCACTATGCGTGATTTGACACACACTTGATTGTTTTTTTTTTCTAGAAAATACATAGACAGTCAATCTGCAACCTAATTACTTAACACACTTTAAATCAAAATCGGAATAATTTTGAAGATTATTGCTAATTAATCCATTGCTTCATCCCTATGTTCGAAAAATGTGCTCAACAAACAGTAAATAACGCAATGAATTAAAAAAAAATACAAAAATGAATGAATGATAAGATGATGAATGAATGATATGATGATGAATGAATGAATGTTGTTGAACTGTCAAAATGAAAGCCGTTCCTAGCTTTAGTGTGTTACGTAATTACCTCTTTGGTTAGAAGGGACATATTTACTGTCTATCTGCTTACTTGCCTGTAAAAATGCCTGCCTAATAAGTAAGATATTGTAAAAATCCTGTCAAAATATTAACGGTTTGTTTTCTTTTGTCCAACAGATGCACCACCCTATTCAGATGAAACCGGCTGACAGTGAAAATAGAAATGGTACGTCATTTTAATAACTTATCACTAGGGATCGGATAATCGGATGCATATTTACCTAAAGTTAATTTTTAGTTACGAAAATATGGAAGCGGCTTCTTAAAATATTTTTTGTACAAAAATCCTGGGATGCCAGCAACACCGGGAATGCATAACTAGTCAGTTGTATAGTATGGACGCGACTTCTAAATGATTAGGATTGCAAAACTATTCAGACGCATATTTACTAAAAAATTAACCCCGATGGAAATTTGGTACCTATACCTATGTACCTAGGGTGTAAGTCTGTAAGAGTAGGGGTGGTGTGTGTTAGTAAAAACATTTTTTTACATTAAATTTTAAAAAAATCGGTACAAAAGCGCATTCCATTTCAGCCAACCTATCAACTTTAGATGAATATGCATCCGAATATCCGATCTCTACTTATGACAATAAAAAGAATAGTTGACAATGAAATAGCCACCTATTGATATTATTTCCAGATACAATTGTTACTTGCCCACTCTATTAAACAGTTTATTGCACAATTTCGGTCATCTGCAAAGTTTTTGTCAAACTTTTTAGCTGAACACTAAAAAAATTGTCTTCAATTCTTCATCGGCAATATTGACCGCACTTTAGACGCTGAAAAAACGGCCCCTCAGACGTTCTAGGTAATGTTTGAACAAATCATTATAGAGTGCCAAGGTCGGTAACGTAACAACGAAGAAACTGTTTGTAAATTTAAAATGGGTGGTTAGATAGCAGTCTAAGGCCGAGATCTAGAAACGTTTCTTTGCAAATGCTTTGACTGAGACATGTTCACATCTCTTTCTTGCACTGGTAGTATGACAGTTATAAGACAGTGACACGAATAACGCTTAGTCCTAGTTCGTGTTAAGTTACGTAGTGCGTTTATGAGGATAAATCTTAGCTATCTTCTTGATACGCCTACGAAAAAAAAACTCTATTGAATTTGTGGTATATAAAATATCACAAATTCTGTATAGATTTTCCAACCACTTTTTAAATTAGATGTGGCTTACTTATTACCCATACTAGCTAGCAAGCTAATGACTTACCTTAAGAAAACGACCTTCACGCCAAGATAATAGATTATGTATGCATCCTAGAAATGATTGATAAGGTCACATAAATGTGCCGTATGCTTCGTAAAATCATTCAAGATTCGGTGACATATGTCACGGTGGTACATACGCTCTAGTAGTCTACAGACCAAATGCCGTATGTGTAACTACACATAGTGTTGACTTTGGCGGTGTTTAGCTAAATATCGATAAGGCTAGTCTCAAGGACTGCATACGGAAAGCGTGACAAATTGATTCAACAGTTGCCCACCTATGACTTTAGGGTTGGGCTACACTGTACAGTTTCAATACGACTATGAATTATTGTTTTGAATACGCAATTACCGTTAGTAATAAAAAACATACTCATTGGTAGTCTTAGTAGAGAAATGAACTTTTATTTTTTAGGCTACTGAAACAAAATTATTTTCCAACCGAAAATAGCATTTTTTTTTGCATTTACATACCGCAAGATCATATAATTGCACTGTAACATTTAATCACGAAACACGCCAATAACTACATACTTCAAGCGTGTTAAACTTCACTCTCTCTCTAAACAAGCACACTATAAACATAATCTCCCATAACACGATTTGTTCTTCAAAAAGAACAACTCTTCACTTAGTTAAATAAACGACAGTACGCCACAGATAATTCACTGGAGGACAAACGTATAGAGTTACTTGCACCTGATATGTGTGAACGAGGCACGGAAGCACGTGCGTGCGCTGTCACCGCCTATCCACTGCGTACCGTAAAGCAAAGATTACATACGAGATAGTGATACGCCCAACGGTGAACCTGACGGCTACAGGCAGCAGTTACGGTCGCCATAAAGACAGTAGTGATTGTCAGACTGTCAGGACTGTTGAGGGTTATATAGGCTTTTGTATACAGAATACGTCTTGACTGCTTATATTCAACTTACAATTCACGCACACTTACGCAACTTCGTTTTGTATAGAATTTGTGTGTTCCCTTCCACATTTAAGCCGTCTGCCTTTAAAGGAAGCGTGAACAAGCATCTTCTGGACACGCTCTTTACATCATAGACCACATCAGTCGTTTTCCATCAGGCGTGCTCGAGGTCAAGAGCAGGCCCCATTCACAATTTTTGTATTTTTTTTTTTATCTTGGAGATTTGCCATCGTCTATTGTTAAATAACCAAACATTAAAGTTAAGTTAGTTTAATTCGTTTATGGCTATAAAAACGATGTGCATCGCACGATTAGACTATAAAACAGTCGACTGTCGACTCAGTCAGTCTTAAGACAGAAACTGTTTTCTTCGAAACGGACGCGTATTGCGTTCAATAATGTGTCGTTACCTTTACAAAATCGCACACAGCAACACGTGGGATCGATACATTGTGATGTACCTACACGTTTATGTAATGCTGTTTGACATTACTGATTGACTTACTCATAAACACACATCAAATGAATGGCATGGTGTTTGAAATGTTAAGATGATTTTCTTTATTTTGTAAATGGGGGTAAAAAACGGTAGAGTAGCTTAAGCTAAGGAGCATACATACATGATTATTTTTTATCTGATACTAGCTTTTGCCAGCGTATCCACAGGAACGTACTACCGGGATAAAAAGTATCCTATGTATTAGTAAGTATCCAGGTTATAAACTATCTGTGTGCCAAATTTTATCCAAATCTGTTCGGCCGTTTCTGCGTGTGAGTTACATAACATACGAACGATCACATTCTTAATATAAGTAGGGTACCTATGTATAGTTCATATGTAGTACATATGTATACTATAATGGAAGGGTAGTAGAATAAAAGGATTGGTAGGATTCTGAGCGCAAGACATTTCTTTTAAGAATCTTGACGTAAATAAGTCAATCGTTAAAACGTTGTTAAATGATTTCCCGTTGATTTCAAGATTATTATTTCACAATTCTAGATTCACTGAAACAGAAAATGAAGATTTTCTAAAGAAGTAAGTGTCGACTATGCGTTTTAAATTAATTCGTTTCGCACCTACGAAGAATTCAGTTCTATTAAAAACTCCGAACATTAATCTCAAACGCCAACTATAAATATAAAATAAAATGCGAGTAAAACGAAATGAAACCGCTAGTATGCAAACAATAGCATGTCGGTGCTATTTATATAAGCATCGGATGGATTAGTGCTATCCTAACATTTTAAACCGTGCGAGCCAATCAAGAGGCGCGCGCGCACCGATGCGATGCAGTTTCTCTACCGAATTGAGTAAATGAGGAAAATCTCGTTTAAAACCTTGAATGGGTACTTATTGTTGAGCGTGGTCAGAACCTATGCCAGTGCTATTCTGTAAAAATCTCACTGTGATTACTTGTGCGAAGTGAGCTGTCAGTAGTGTCAATCCTTACCATCAAATGGAGTGACGACTTACTTGAAGGTCATTTCACCTAAGTTCTCATGGTAAGATTTTAACAGAATATGTCGCCTGTTGGGTATGCAGGATATTTTTTATGTTATACCTACGTTGTTTATAATAAGGAGCCTGCGGCTATAAGTAATAAAACCCGCACGGGTCCATCAAATGTATAGCTTTGCTTGCTAAAGTCGGTTCGAGGATACCCATCCTCGACCATCACTTACATACCGCAGAGAGAGACACCTCAGCATGGTAAACTGTTGGCCCTAGCTGTGATTCGTAGATCTTCGACAATAGTTAAAGAGACAGAAGCCTAAAAACTATTATAACCAGTCTTACCAAGGAAGTATCGTGTTACCGAGTAATTGGGTTCTGGAAGTCAGATAGGCAGTCGCTCCATGTAAACCGCTGGTATGCAGTTTCATCCAGTTAAACTAGAAGCCGACCACAACATTGTTGGGAAAAGGCTAGGCAGACGATGAGGCTCTTTTATGTTTTCATATAGTAATAGGGACTAAGTTAGATTTTATTATACCATAAGGCACTTCGTAGTGTCGCAGGAGACGCCCTGGGCGACGGGAATCCCAAGCTGATTCCCGGCCACCGTAGGCGCGGGCTTGCGGACTTGGTGAGTAATGGGTAGCTCGCTGCCCGGGTCGACGGCGCGTTGTGCTTGTGTTCCACGCGCGCCTCAAAGAGATTGCAGCACCAACTTGTGGGGTCCGCAAGAACAGATGCCTGCCGGGGTGCGGATTGTTCGAAAAAGATACCGGGGCCACTGGCACACAGGCAACTGAAGGAACCGCTCTGGGTGCGTTCCACCCAGAGCGGGAGAAGTTATTTGATGATTTCCCACCCAAGAAAAGGCACTTCGTAGTGTGCTGTGAATAGTAAACTGTTGAATTTCATAATGTTAAACTCTTGTTTAAAGCATTTCCTTAAGGAAGAATTTTGTACATTCCAATGATAAGGTAAGGGACTTCAAACATTAATGTTTAGTCACACTTTTCAGTTTCGTTTATCGTTGAATAGTCATACAGTTTCAGAAGTGTTTAACGAATATGACTCATATTTTTTTAAAGATATGATGCTTAATTTAATATATTAACCTGCTATATATGACTCAACATAGCTCCTTACCTATCCCTACACGTCAAACCGAATCGTCGCACGGGCACCTTAACCGTACCTATGCACACGTTAAAACACAGAGCACGTCCCGAACACCACTCAAAGTGGCTGCGTGACGATTTTTAGAGTCTTCACCTAGTTCGATTTTCCATCTATGTGACACAGTGTTCGCGTGTGTTGGGTGTCGGAGAGCTTGCAAATGAGTCGATTTTTTGTTGCGATTCGAATCACTTAATCGCTCTTGATTTGTTATATCCGTCGTTTTATGTAATCAGCTGATCGGAGATTGATAGAACAACATTTACAGCTGTTTTATTAGTTTTTATTTTGATTGTAGATATTTTTGTTATATTTTTTTTATCAGCGATGTTTTTTTATTGCCAATAAAACTTTATTGCCAATAATAAACTTTTATTGGCAATAAAGTTATTAGATCTGTCAAAATATCATTATTTAGTTATGTCTCGTGTTTATGATAAAGCGGAATTAATGAGTCTCTAAGTGGCACGCAGAATGTTATAACAGCGGAAACTGCGATATAAAACTATAAACACACAATGGACACTTTAAGACTTCAAATTAGTTTCTAAGACAACTACGAATCGTGCGTCCTCGGCCTTACATTTAGGCATCCATTGTGAAATGGCATGCATTCTATTTACCTTCGTTATGTACTGGCCACCTGTCAAAATAAACTTGACTCATATACCACGCTTCACATACCACTTGCATATAATTTTATGTTTAAATAATATTAACACGTTTATTATTTCAAATTATTGTTGCTATACATTAATTTTATTGTAGTCGTGAACATTTAGGTTAAATAGGCGTTACTTTGTAGATACCTACGATAAACACACAAAACTAGTTGAAATTCTGAAAACAGCAAGCACGTGAAAACTGTAAACCTCGTTTTCTGTATCGATTAATTCTGACAATTGCTGCATCTTCGATTTGCAAATCGATTATCGGCTCTCGGCCTCGGATCGACTTTTCATTTTATTGTACTTAGAAACTCTTAACCCTATTGTGTCGAGGACATTGACACTACATTTCAGCGTGCCGTCCCAATAAAACGCGCGATTATCATTCGCGTAGGTGTCTTTACGACTCAACAATGTTAACTTGGAACACAGTAGATGCGATGCAATTGAAAACCGTATGACGTGCAGGACGGAGCTCATTAGCCACTGAAGTGGGGGGAGGGGGAGTTTAGGTGACACAACACCACGAGGAATGACTGATCGACCGTCAGAGCCGGCGCCCGCGCACCTCCGATAGTGTTCGCGTTTAGTTGTGTGTCGGCCGCGGTTGAATGCAGACGTGATCGTGGCATGTGATGTGAATGTGTTGTGTAGTGCTAAGGATGCGTGGCGAGGCGGGCGGCGCGCGCGGCAAGGCGGGGGTTCGGACCAGCGGTAGCAACTATCCGCCCATCAGCGCCGCCTACTGGCTTCCGCCGTCGAACCCAACCCCCTACCATGTACCAGGTTCGGAGATAACCCCCCTATTCATTGCTTAAACACGTGCATTGTTGTGTTGTCGGTCTGTCGGATCGTCGGAACGTCTGCCTTTATGCTCGTCTGGATTATCCTTGACATAAAGTGCTTCTATGAATGACGATGCAATCGTACTACTGATTTTTTGTACACCGTCTGCAATTTTTTTCCCATCCGAAACGGAAAGCGTGTCTGACATTGACCGATATGCCAACTGAAAAACAATACGTCTCCGCTGAGGCAAGATATTATAACTCCGTGGAAATTAAGTGACATTTTGTATTTTTTTAATTTTCTTTATTTTTGTCTCGTTCCGAGAAAATTGGAACGGACAGTTAGTGATTAGTTTCGTTTAAGTTTTAACACTCTATTCTTGTTTTAATTTAAATTTATGTCTATGTAAATTGTTAAAACAGAACGTATTATCACGTTTCTTGTGTTCTTTATTTGAATGAAGAAAGCCGAGTTAAGTGCCTGCGATACTTGAAATCGATTGGGAATTCCGTCATTCCTAATCGATGTGGTAATTAACTCAGCTGGGAAACGTTAACAATACCTATGTCACAGCACTATTTATTCTTGGCGCAAAGTGGCGAAGACAATGTTTTAGTAAATTTTCGCACAAATTCTTAGAATAGCCGCCATTTGTTGGAATACTAATCGATCGTCTCAAGGACGCTCTTGGCATTAACCGTAAGAATATTGAAATGGACCAAATTTAACAGTTTCTAAAGGTTACTTCATTGATTACATAAGAATCAGTTTACGCTTTTGACTCTTCATTATACCTTTTATTAATTTCTGTCAAACTTTCAAATAATGCGCTTTGCGATTTTCGTCATCTAAATCTATGTCAGACGTGTCTTCAAATGTTTATTCATTAAAGTTAATAATTCACTAAAGTTAATACTACGACTCCTACGGCCTACGAGACTACGTAACTCGCTTATGTAGGGATTCATTATAGGTAAAGTACCAACTACATACATAAATCATCTCTATGTAGATATTTATAAGAAGACAGTAAACCTCATTATAATTCTAAGACACAGAAATCCAATAATGATTCAACCGACAGCGATGATGAACATAATATTGTCTATTTATCTTCATAAGATTCTAACTTACTGTTATTTCAAGGAAACTTGGTTTCTGACGTTGTCTTAGGCTTCCTTAATATGAATAAGGGTACATATCTAAACTACACTTGAATCTTAAGTACCTATATACCTAGTGCTCTATGAACATAATCAAATTGTAGAATACTAACGTTTTTTATTTTACATAATTTATGTATTTATTATGATTTATATAGGTTTTATAGGTTAGTTCATAACAATTCCAACGACATACGTTTTTTGTAAACCTCCAATTCAAATAGTAAACTTAGAGATGGATGTAGTAGGTACCTACCATTTTTTTTTTTTACATCTCATCATGTTTCTCATTATTATCTGGTAAATAGCAAACTATTCTAGTAAAAAAATAAACCCTTCATTCGCAAGCATTTAAAAATTAATGAGCCCAATGCACAAAAATATTCACATCATCATGATTTCAGCCGAAAGACGTCCATGGCTGGACATAAGCCTCCCCCAAAAGAGCGGTTTTGCCATAATCGCTACGCTTGGCAGGCGGGTCGATCACAGTATGGTTGTAAAAATGCATGGAGAACGCTGCTGCCCATTCTCTAGTAAGTGGCCTCCTACGACACCCACGGGAAGAAATGGGATGGTGCTGTCTTTTAGGCCCGGCACCACACGGAGCAAATACAAATACTACTTAAGCAGGTATCTAACTGTGGCCACCGACAGGGCCCAAACAGTTGAAGAAACGAAAAAGAAATCACCAAATACCAACCATGACTTGCGTTGAAAGCTGAAAAGCGAACCAATTAATATGCAACATGCTAATCTCCAAACGAGAAAATCAAAATGTATGTAACAGGCTAGCAGCAAATCACATAACACTATTGTTAACCAAAGCCGAGACCTGAAATAAACATGTTTTGTTTCCTCCTTTTTGCATTATCCTCGTTCGAACATCGGACTATCAGGCCCTGCACATAGTGAATACGCGGCGACCAGCGCGGTAGCGGTCGCGGTGGCGGGCACGGTGAAGTGGTCACCAAAGATTTTTGTCGTAACATTAGCGGGCCCTACCACGTCGAAAGATGGTCAAAGATTTACTACCACGTCAAATGAATTTCTGTTTCGTTTTGACACATCTAGGACGCACATGTAATGTTGCAATGATTTCACTTGACGGTCATGGGAAAGCTATATAGAGGGTGTGAGATCATTCATCTCAATATTGACAATTTTCGCACGACATAAGTGCAGTGAGGATAAATCTGTGGTGGCCACAGCGTATCTCTAGTTGTTGTACCGCTAAAATAACTAGCAATACCGACGGAAAACACGTTTGTCTACGTGTTTCTAAATGACTGGGCAATAGACGATCGCTCGCTGGCTAGGTTGTCCAATCCTGTCGCGCTAGGCCCCGCCATAGTCACTACACTATTGACACAAACGGCGGTTTAAAGCCGTATGCTCGATAGGATTTCCCATCGTCAAAAATGGCAAACTTAAATCCTCTATTTAACCCATATATTGAATGAATTTTCGAATTGTCTTCCATAGTGTCTCATTTGCACAATTTCATGCTTCTAGACCCAGCAGTTTAGGCTGTGCATTGTCAGTCAGTGAATGAATAAATTAATTAATTTAGGTAAGTAGACATCGCGCCCGCCCTTTCGCCCGCGGTAGCTCCTCAACGTAGACCAAACCTCACGCGTTTGACCGACACATACATTAATTACTCGTCTGTCAAATGTGAGGTTATATTTAACTCTCGGTTAGAAGTAGCGGTGATTGAGATGCGGATGATGGATCTATGTACCATCTAGTGCTAGTACTAGAGGCGTGATGATGTGGAGTGCTCTAGATGAAATGTCATTACCATGTATTTTGAGGTAGTCTAGACTGGGTTGTGTGTACTGAGAATGTTGTTTCAGGATGCATGTGACGCTGTGTGAAAACTCCATGAAAATTAGGTTTTAAACTCTGTTCTCTCTGATCTTTTAACACACTGTTCAACGTTTTAGATCATCATTATCATCATCATCATCATCATTTCAGCCGAAAGACGTCCACTGCTGTATATAGGCCTCCCGCAGACTCCTCCACTTCGACCGGTCTTGTGCTTCCCAAATCCAGCGGATTCCCGCGGCCTTCACAAGGTCATCGGTCCACCTTGTGGGAGGCCTTCCCTCTCTACGACTTCCCGTACGCGGTCGCCACTCCAGAACTTTTCGACCCCATCGGCCATCTTTCTGCGAGCAATGTGCCCTGCCCAATGCCACTTAAGTTTGGCAATTCTTCGGGTTTTAGATAAACCTTTAAAATTATTTTCGTAGCCTTATGCATTCAATAGCAAATCACGATCGTTCGTCCAGCCTATCCAGAATTATTTTAGCAACTAGAATTTGCATATGGGTAGAGCTTCTATATTTTTAACCATGCATTTTTCCTGTATCGTTGGATGCAGGTATCTTCATATGCAATACAAACAAACACACAGACTCGGGGCAAAATATTATCTCTAATATGTAGTGAACAAATATTTGTTGAACTGGAGGTCCAAAAAACTGAATATGTGTACTGCACCGACTGTTATCTAACTTGGTACCTACCTATATTCGCCAGAGGGGCGAGCCAATCAGGCACAAACCACACTCAAGGTTGCTACTGACAAAAATTTTAATGGCAAAAGCTAATACCAAGGGGTATTAGCTTGGGCCCGACACGAAAATCAAACCCAGGACATCACGCCCTACAGTAGCCGCTAGCAATCACCAAACCAACAAGGTTGAAAAGTTTAAAGCAATTTATAAGTCTTTGTAGACCAAAATTGAATTATACACCTCAGACATATCCCGTTGATTGATTGGGTCAAGCGTCTGGATGCGTTCGGCTAGCTCATGTTTTATTGAATTCTTATAACAAATCGTCTCGTGAATGAATGAGTGATTAATGTGAAGTTTCACTCAGTAACTTTTGAAGAGGTTAGGTGCACTTGAGGTTCAAGTTCAGTCCAGAATTTGTTTCAGAATTGAGAATTCGAAGATAAGTAGGTACTTGTCGAACTCTACTTTAGTTTTTCTTAAATTGAAAACACGCTGAACCCAAAATTGTATTTGGATTTGCCCGCGTGCATGTTGAAAATTATCCCACTGGTACACACAGCTACACATCAAGCTATACATTTCCAGTATAAGCTGATCTCGCATTGTATAGGATTTCCGTACAGTGCCAGATCAACCTTCGATGTGTAGTCGTGTTTACGTGCTACTAGAACAAAAGTAGCCTATGTTACTTACTGCTTATAACATCAGGTCATTGCCACTGAAAGTTCCGTCAAAATCCGTCCAGCCGTTTCGAAGATCAGCCGGAACAAACAGACAAACGAAACATTTTTTAATAGTTTTTATTAAAGTACTTTCACATGCATTTAGTGAAAACCTAATATTTTGACACTACAGAAGACACATAAATTTTATTTATTTATTTATAGAAAATTATCCCACGGGAACGCACCATCGGGATTAAAAGTATCCTATATGTTATTCCGGGCTACAAACTATCTGTGTTCCAAATTTCATCCAAATTCCAATTTTAAACAAAAACTTTCACATTTATAATATTAGTACTTACGTTAAGTACAGAAAATTTTTAAATTTGCGTGCTACATTTGTAGCTACTTAATGTTACTGTAATGGTGATGTAGGATTTTTTTTTTTCACAAAAAGCTCTTAGGCAAACAATGCCTGTGTTAGGGGACTCCGCTCTTCCGTATCTTAGATTGTAATTTAAATATAACATATTTCTATTTTTTATTGTTTAAACTAGTTTAGGATTTGACACGTTCTCAACTTTAAATCCTCAATTCAGAGTGGAATGGTAAATGAAGAAAATTAAAACGTGTGATGGCAGTTTGTCAACCAGTCTACAGAACAATAAAACTATTTCTAGAGAAGGATACTTAATTCCTCAACGTTAAAAGAACTAGAAGTTCAACTGGCCGTCTTATCGTTACCAGAAGATCTCTCCTAGGCTAGCGGGAACTTAGAGTTTCTTAGAATCAAGATATCAATCGGCCTATCCTACTTCTGACGTCATGCTATTAGGTACTTACTTATTCAGGCCCATAGCCTTTTCTGTGTTGCTTTCACCGGCTATTGTAAAGACAGGTGACCTATGATTATGTATGTCTTTATGTCAGCATTTTGTAGGTTTTACTGGTTTAAAGAACACCAGTGGTGGGACAATAGTTAGAACCCCCGGACTTGCAAGTTGTTGGTCGTGGGTTCAAGCACAAACAGGGGCTACTTAGTATCACCGCTGCTCTCAAAACGGTGAAGGAAAATATCGTGAGGACACCGGCATGTCCTAGATCTAGAACCAAAAATTCAAAGAGATGTTACATCTACCAACCGGCATTGAGCCCACGTGGTGGATTACAGCCCAATCCCATGAGAGGAGGCCTGTGTCCCAGTAGAAGGGAATATTATACCTAGGCTGATTAAAACTGGTTTAATTAGACACGTTGTCGTCAAATGAAATGTCGTTGTCATGCGAATCTATGCAGAGAAAAAAAATATTTAGTCCCACGGACCCGTACGGTCCCAAAGCTGAGCAAAGGTCTTCCCAATCAATCAAAAAATCAAAATCAAAATATTTTATTTCACATAAACCTGCAAGGGTACTTGTTAGTTTTAGTTAATCTAAATTATGGAATCACAATTTCATCTTTACTACGTGTATTTAGGTTATGGAAGTCGCATCTTTTTTTGCAAAGTGCTAAGTTTTTGCGAACATACAAGATATTTTCTAGGATATAAAGAGGAGTTAGCGTATCAATTTCGTTGAATACTTACAATACTGTCCATTCATCTTTGTCTACTGTCTTTTCCGACCAATCAGTCAAGAACGAACTCGTTTCTTAGGCTTGCCTCGATTATATCCATATTTACTATCTCCTTTTCCACAGTTTCGGGAGACAATTCGAAACCGCCAATTAATTTGAATTGCTAATTGATCTTTCAACTGTGACGTCACCCGCATTATTTGGCATGCAGCAGTCTTCATTCGTTCCGAATCGACAGCGCTTCGTAATCAATGAATTTGGTTACACAATCATTACATTATACCTCCTCGCTACGCAGTTGCATTTCGGGCTATGCATTGCATTTATACGAATGTACGTTGAAATAAATTCAGGAATAAATAATAGCCCGGTGCTTTTTACAACACCTAACGAGGCGGTTTGTCTGAGAACTTGATTGTTGTTCAAGAGTTTGCCACAACACATATTGTAAAGTTTCTTGCGTCAAGAATTTTATTTTTTATTTGGTCAATGGGCCTGCTCTTGACCTCGATCACACCTGATGGAAGGCGCTATGATGGAACGAGCGGACCCAGGAGAGATGCCTGTTCAGTCTTGCTTTGAAGGCATTACATTTGCTGCTGAATATGCGCTTAGATTCATTGCAATTGTCTTCGAAGATAGTACAAGAATTCTTGGATAATAGTTAGTTTTTAAGATGTGGCTTCAGCCCATTAGAAACTCTTCTTTCCTCGCATCTAAAGCTCTTGACCTCGATCACACCTGATGGAAAGCGCTATGGTAGAAAAAGTGAACCCAGGAGATGCCTGTTCACGCTTGCTTTGAAGGCACATTTGCTGCTGAATATTGGCTAAGATTCGTAGCAATTGTCTTCGAGGATAATACAAGAATGCTTGGATATTTAGTGAGTTTTTAAGATGTGGCTTTAAACCATTAGAATCTCTTCTTTCCTCGCATCTAAATCAAATCGCAGTACGGCTGATGACAGCCAGCACACTTCCAAAACAACCGGCTTTGTGTCAACATCAGTAAACAAAGTCTGTATGACAATCACATTCCGTCGCTGCGTGTTTGCATGATCCGCCGTCTGTCGCTAAATAAATAAACAACGAACATCGAAAGAATCCTCCACCGATGTAAACATTTTGATATTTGTGATGGCAGTAATGAGTGGAGCATTTTATTGACTGTGGTTGGGCGTTCAGTCATGCTGATGTTTGTTGTTGGTTTTGTATGTGTAGGAACTCGTCCATGTAGTCTCTAGTTCATGAGTTATAGCGAGTATAGTCTCATACAGCTGGTCCGTGAAAGGGAGAACATTTCAACATACCAAGACCCCTCCCTGTCTCGGCAAGCACGTTAAGCCCGGTTGCCCTGTTGGTCCCGGCTATAATTTGTGGATCTTTGATAGTCGTTAGGGGTCGCCAGAAGCCCGAAAGTCTAACAACCAGTACCAAGAGGTATCGTATTACCTAGTAACTGGTCTGTGGAGGTCAGATAGGCAGTCGCTCCATGTAAAATACTGGTATTCTGGTAAGTCAACGTGTGTGTTCTTTCACTAGAATTAGCTTACTTTCTGGCAGGTCATATAAGTTACTTCATATCATTGTTTATTTTATTTGACTGTATAAACCATTTTTTATTATTTTTATTAATGATATTTTCATTTATTTTTGAATGTTAATTACTTACCTATTATTGTATAGAATCAAGTTCTTCTAACTTAACAGACAGCTGTGCTGCTGGGGAGTTTGTTGCGCCACTTCTTCTTCCCAGCTAAAGCACTAGGAAGTGATGAAGGGCGGGCGTTTTGGGGGACTGTCTTATGTAACTTTAACGTTCAAAAAGGGCTGACTCTCAGCCTAGTTTGAATAAATGACTTTTGATTTTGATTTTGATTCAGCTGCATCCGATTAGACTGGAAGCCGACCCTATCATAGTTGGGAAAAAGGCTAGGCAGATGATGAAGATGATGACTCTTATAACGATACTCAAACTTATACTCCTACTTGAACCTCGATTCAACCAATCATATGGCTTTTAATTCTATGCTCAAATCGAGATCTATGCTTATGACGAGTAACGGCCCTTTCACACGGCAGTCCAGTTTTTTGCAGGATCCCGTTTTCTGCAGGATCCCGTTTGATCGCAAAAGAGATTATATGTGAACACTAGCATATAATCTCTTTTGCGATCAAACGGGATCCTGCAAAAAACTGGACTGCCATGCCGTGTGAAAGGGCCGTAAGGTAGTTCGTGAAATTAAAATTTTCCAACGGTTTTTGCATTGTCCAAGTAGGTGTCAGGTTGTAAGTTGTAATCATTAAAATTATCAACCCTCCTGCTCCACCCAGAGCGGGAAAAGTTATTTGATGATTTCCCACCCAAAAAAAACCCTGTAACTTCATATTATCCCATTGAATGAATTGTTTATGAAATAGTAAAGAAATAATAAAGTTAAATTGACGTGATAAAACAAAAGCTATCTCAAATATAATTGTATAAGACCAAACTATTCATATGATTACATAAATCATTCTATAAATAATTACAATTAAATACGAAATAATGAATCAACATTAAGTACAAATCGTAATTCAATCGCTTTTCCAACGTTCGCGTTGATGCAAAATATTAATTACTATGTTCCGTGCTTAATTAATATACACATTATGTGAGCCGCAATGAAAGTAATGTCGGATCGTCAATGTGAAGCCAGTAATTCGTTAATTGAGTAATGGACGTTACTGCTAATTAATTACAAATGAAGTCTACTTTTGTAGGATGGCGAAAAAAAAGCGTATGTGAACGTGACGTGTTAATTATTTCAGCTGAAAATCATGTAAACTTTATCATGATGATAACAAACTGGTACTTAATTACCACCTGAAATATTTATGTAAACTAGCTTCTCTACAAGAAAACGGTCACTGCTACGAAAATTCAGATTAAGATAGGCAGGTAATTCAGGTAGTCTAGTTTTCAGTAACTCTTGAACTAATTATCAAAGAGTAACTATGAAGCTGATGAGTCTCTCATAATTGAATGCTTCTGCCACTTCTATTTAAGGGAGAAGCGCCAGAGACCCCCGCAAAATTTTAAAACAACCCTTTTAGTTTGTATAACCCTATTGATTTTTGTTATTTTATTTATTTTAATTATTGATTGATTGATATTAATTCATGAAATATTAATTCAATAGTATATCAAGTTAGAGGGTTGTATTGTATTGGTGATTTAAACGATTATAATTCCGTAAATATATATTCATTACGGTCGCGAATCATATTTTGTTCAACATACAACTTGGAATTGACCAGCAAATTACAAAAAACGTAAAAAATTTGAATATCGCCGTCAACCCTGGCGTTTCCCCCTTATAGTGTAAAAGTAGTCCAAAAAACATGTCGGAACCAATTTGCAACGAAGTTCCGTCCGTTAACTATACACGGGAACACAGCCCGTTTCCATTGTTAGGCGATAAATTAGAAATCTCGGCAAGCGCTGGAATCGTTACAATTAGTCGGCGCTTCTAGTTTAGCAGTCATGGCACAGATTAAAGAGAATAGATGCATCACAGAGCGCTGCCGATTAAATACGACTAGGTAGGGTTGGCACATCGGGAAACTTTTAGCAACGAAGCAAGATTTTTTGGGTGCTCCAAACTTGAGCACAAATTGTAAAACGATGCTCAAGCAGTCAGGATAAAAAAATATTTTCATAAAGATAGATAAGATTTTCATTAAGTATTTCATTATTTTTCCTAGCGACCCGCCCCTGCTTCGCGCGGTTTGTGTGACTTGACACAACATCGAGATTTATTTATTAAAGTTATGTAAGTTTAACATGCGGAAGGCGTATGGTATGGGTATTATAATATTCACAGAAATCTTCCGAAAAAATTCTCTTAATGATGGTGAAAACTGCATCAAAATCCGTAGTTTACAAGAACAGGTCACGGTCACACAGACAGACATAAAAATCGACTTGTATAATTATGTAGATATTTAACTTTCTTACTAACCCTCGCTTGAACATTGGACGCTGTAACCTGCCACCTTTGCTGGAATACCGGATCTGTTTAATGATCTTTGACGACTGGTTAATAATAACGATTTCATGACCATAAATCTGTGCATTAATTCTGCAATAGCTTTAAACAAAAATATCAAGAGGTGGACTAAATGCCATAGCGTAATATTAAATTACAGAACGCCTACTTTTTTAGTGAAAAAAATTGTAAAATAACAGTGGGGGGGTGCAATTCTAGTAATTTTAAGAACGTTCACAGTCTGATCTCAATCTCAATCTGTCAAAAATACTTCTAGTTTCCATACATTTTTGACAAGTTTTTGACATTTGAATGTCGCCGATATAAGACTGCGACTAGATTTGAACGTTTTTAATTACGAGAATTGGCCTTTAGTTTTTTTTTTTTGTAAAACTTTACTAGCTGACTCCGTAAATCTGTAAACAAATGAACTACTCATAACATTTGTACAATAATTGTATAATAATCACATTTAACTACTTCAGTGCAGGTCATTAGTAGTTAATGTTTTCATTATAGTTGTGGTGTAATAAAAGTGATATAATAACAATTTATGTATAATGACCAGTAATGTAGGCATTTACTCTCAAGTAACAGGTTTTAGAATGAATTATTCAGATTGAATTCATAAAAATAAAAACAAATTGTTTTATTTCTCTAGCTACTAAGCAAAAATTATTTAAATCATTTCGAATATTTGACATGAATTACAGTTTTCCAAAGAATAAATATACTATGAATAAAATATTTGTGTCTCTTCTGACAACCCTAACATCGAACATTGCACTGGGTAACGCGATACATCGCATCAATTCGACATTTTACCGCGGTTAAATTGTTTCGTTTACACGGCTCGCTTAGTACGCACGAAACAGTCGCGCGTCAATTTGCAGCCGGCAATGTATGCAAACGTTATACACACATCCGTTGTAGTAACATGCGAAGAATCGATAGAGGTGCGTTGTTGCCATTCAAAATTATTACCGAGGCTTTAGGTACAACGAATTCGGGAATTAACGTGAAAAAATGCAATTTCTGTTGAATGCTAAACGATTTGGGTTTTAATCACTTTTTCAATACAGACCTCTGTGAAGTCCAATTGTGCGAGTTACAGGGATATTAAACTATTGGTATTGTTGAGCTGCATGTGAAATATTTGCAATTGAATTGTTTTCTACAACTGTTTGTTTTTACATTATTGTGGTGCATTTTTCCTCGCCATCATCATCATCATCACACTGCCCTGTTTCCAATATGTGTATTTGCGAGTCTTCATATTCCAGTAAATCTCTAAAAGCACAGGTAATTTATTTCCCTACGTAGTTGTTCTCCCAATGGCTCAGCAACCAAAACTGTACCTTGGCCTCTGACACCAAAGAATGCCACTAAGTTCAGAGGGGTAATTACATAACACTGACAGTAGCAAAGGGTTTCACTTTAACAGTTAAACAACATACATTGCGCTATTTACGTTGTTGAGCAGAGAAATGTTTCGAATATATGCAGCTATGGATTGGCAACATACTTGAAACGATTCAGATTTTGATTATTAGTGTGTAGAGCAATAAGAGTGCTGTTCGATCTAATGTCTTCTCATAAATCTGTTAGTTGTTCGTATTCAAAAGTTCATTCACCTCCGTCCAAGTTTGGATTCTACGGAGCTTTTATTCCTTACTCAAGGATGCATATCCGGTAGGCTTGCAATCCTTTCCTATCCTAAGGGCACGTCTACCGTACTATTACCGCGCCCCTCGGTCTACTTCTTGATATGCAATGGCCTCTGTAACACCATGAAGCATGAGGCTGCAGGGGCTAGTGCAAATCTTGGTGTTCATCCGATTAATCGAGTCTGGTCAAGCCACGCTGAGATCGGTGCATTTCATTCATTCATGTATGATAATGCTAATCTTTCGAATAAAATAGATAAATCCTATAATCGCTTACAGCCGGGAAGCTATAGGGTGGTCTAAAAGACCATACTGTACAAAAAGTTAACGCGTTAGTCACAGGCGATATTTGAACAATGGATCCATGTCGCAATGTTTGTTTTAGACCTTGTGTGTGTGTGTGAGCATTATCAGTACCTGCATAAGCATACACTTGACGGTGAAATTTATTATACTGCTCGTACACTCGAGTTTGTAAATTGTGTTTGAGGATTACATTTTTTTTTGGTGCGGTTCGCTAATTATCTTCAAAAATTTGGAATTTGGTAGATATCACAAGAAGCTAGTAATTTGTCTATGTCTTATTTACCCACGTTATATGGTCACACTACAAGACCCACACACAGAGAAAGGGCCAAACCCATACACCACTCACCATATCAAATAAAAACCAGTTGTCATCAAAACTATTTATAAAAAGTGTAATACAAACAAACTGCCGTAATACAGCGTGGCTATTGTGACCGTAACTTAACGCCGACGACACGTTTGCGTAACGGCAGACGACACTTGAACAAATATGAGTAACTTACTGATAATGGCTGCGTTATAAAGGATGGTTAGGTGTTAAAGAATGCAAGCACCATAATCATAATTGTGGATTATGAGTATGAAGGTAATAATGATATGGATCTAGTTAGGCTTGAAGCTGACCCCAATGAGGGTAGGGAAATAAGAGACAAAGAATATGAATATGATAAGGCTAGATCATGTTATGCATGTATGCGGTCATAGATAGATACCTACACCCTTATTAGTAAATGTTGCTGATTTAGTAGAGATAATGAGTGGCGTGGTCTAGGATAAATGTGATGACAATGAAGTCAAGTTGATACCATAATCGTGTTTTTTAAATTTTCCCGGGGTAAATACTTCATCATTATCATCATTTGAGCTAAAAAAACGTCAACTGCTGGACATAGGCCTTCCCAAGCACCGCCACTTATACCTATTATGTGCCCTCGCATGCAGCGGATTCCTGTGGCCTTCACAAATTCATCGATGCACCTTGTGGGAGGGGAGGCCTTCCAACGCTACGTCGGCCGGTACGCGGTCGCCGCTCCAGAACCTTTCGGCCCTATCGCCTATCTGTTCTGCGGGCATTGTGCCCTACCCACTGCTACTTAAGTTTGGGGTTCTTCGGGGTAATTCTTCGGGCTAAATGCTTATTAGATAGATACTAATTTATAGTACTCATCATATGGTTCCAGATTCAAATAAGAAATGCTTTGCAAGCTCAAAGATTAAACATAACCCAGAAATATACAACCACATAATGCATTATGGAATTACATTACCCTTTTATCAGGACCTTAGAAACCGTAACCGTTAAACGTCATACTCATAATGAGGCACACAACACTTGTTCAAACATGCGCCTGCGCCGCCTACTGATAACGATCGCCAGATTACGGACATTACCGTACCGAGAAACAAGGCGATGTGTGAACAACGGGATTAACGCGCCGTGACATGTTTTAGATAGTTTTTCCTGTGAAATTGTAAATTGGATTAAGTACGGAATTAAAGATGTTAGAGATGAACCGCTGTGACAAAGATATTATCTTGTTATGATAATTCATCTTTGTCATGATTTCCTATTACTCAATTTTCTTTAAGGTCAGCATTGATCTAGATCTCCTTTGTATGGATCAAACAAGTATTTAATCAGAAAAGACTCAGTTGTTATTGATCCTGAAATTCACTTCAAATAACGAATGAAATGTAAAAGGCAATCATTGTTGCAGAAAGGACCGATACGAGCTCACTTTAACTTTTATAGAAAAGCATCACGAACATACCAAATTAGCATTCACACAACATAACAACGCAAGGTGTCCTTTCAGAATCACAATTCAAAAACTTCACCGAATCCGGTCGCGTCAACCGTTCACTTCCCGTAACCGGAACCGTATCAAAAACTTGAAACGTTACGGTTACGACATACATGTATGTGGGGACTGATTCATGATACAACGAACGCAAACCGAATAAAAGTCGAAGGAACACGTAACATGAATGTAGTCACAACTATTATTTAAGTATATTTTAAGCTATACAAAATTTGCGTCTTACGAAAAACGATTGACTTACCCTAGGCTTCTGATAAACCTGAGCTCATCATATCGGTCGCGAACCTTCCGCCATCAAACAGTAGACCTCACTGGAAGCTAGTTAGTCATACAGCATGCTGGAAGGGACACCTTTGGAGACTCAGGCTCAACATATTGTATGAAGCAACTGATAAAAGAGAAAAAATCTTTGGCGTACCCCAAGGACCTATCTTACACCCACAACAGAATAATTTCTAAAATAAAATTGTAAAAGTACGAACTTCATCCAGTTCAGAATTAACTCTACGAAGCATGTATCAGGGTTTAATTGTACAAAATCCACTTGAAACCGTGATCTACGCCGTGACGTGTGTATTTCTAAACTCACTAACGACCTTCTAAGCGTGGTCGGTTCAAACAGCCAAGTTTTAATTGAGTTGCAAAACAAAAGACGGGACGGATGCCACTGTCCTACTCCCCCTTAACACCCCCCCTTTTCGTAGTAAATGCGGATGTCTGTGACTTGAAGCTAGAGATTTACGATCCTAGGAACGTTGTCTGAATGCCTGTATGCAAGTGATGTGTGCCTAACAAAAAGTATGGAAAAGCGGAAGGTAATTTTAATGTGCCAGTGGAATATGTTAGAAGTGTAAGGAAGTTTGTTGGCGGGTTGTTTTATTTATTTAAAGTGGAATGAATAAAGTTAAGCCACGTATAATAGCTGTTACGTATTGGTTTTATAATACGACATTCTATCAAAATTATTTGTACTGAATAATTACTTTGGTAATCTTCCTCTTTTTCCGTACAGACAATATTAATAATGAGACAAAACCATACATGTTTAATTTTTGATGTACATTGTCGCACAGTGGAGTAATACCCTCCCGAAGTTGGTATGGGAAAAATGTGGACTAGATTCACCTTAATGGCCAATTATATTTTGAAAAGTCACGTCATTCTTGCGGTGAGCTTTTAGTTGGTGTTATTATCACTCCTGATAACACGGTAACCGTCCTTAATAGAGGAGTTCGAAGTTATCAGTGTAATCTACCACAGAAAACACTTTGCAAATGCCGGTGATTAAAATATGATTTGCTACCGTAACCAATGTGGCTTAACAAAATAAAAATCACCATAAAACCCTCCAAAGTCATTCAATTCTATTGAGCCATGACATGACTGGGACATAACTGACCTGTAAATTGCAACAAAAAAACAACACAAGTTTACTTTTGTGGACTACCGTAGCGCATCTAACATAAACCAAACGTCTATGCAACCAAATAATCTTACGAATTTATACTTAGACGCGTTTGTCGTATAACATATTTTCTCATGACACTTCAACCTCTAAACGGGATCGGTACTAAAATAAAAATTTGGAAATAGATGATACAGCATGTATTTATATTTTTTCGCTTGCAAATAAAATACCATTCGACACAGTTTCCTGGATTAGCTCGCATGCAATACGACGTCACTTGCATGCTTATGAGCTTGCATGACGCAAAATGTCGCAAGTACTAGTTACAACTATATGGAATTTTGACGTTTACTATGAATTATTAGACCTTTATTTCTATGGTTTGCATATTATGGTGTTTGGACGGCTTGTAAACGCCACTAGAATTATATGCAGTTATATTTTCTTAGAAATATTGCTCACTGTGTGGCTGCTGTTTTTCTGTTGGCTGCGATTCAATTACTTTATAGTGGGTAAAAAATCTGTAGCATTTTTTCAATACCGTATTTTATTTGTTACCTACTAAAAAGACGCCCTTGCGATATACTGCTAATCATCGTATATTTCGTCAACCCTATCTTAGCAAACTGCTAAATGCACTATCCAGCACTTTACCCACCTTATTTATAAACGTTACTTAAGTTAAGTAATGATTAGCGTCTGTTTAACCATATATTTTTAACGTTTAAACACCGCTTCACTTTAAGCTACGTTTGTAAACAAGTGGGTTAATTACGTAAAACACTTTCAATCAATCGGATAATTTTGAAGGATATTTATTGGTAATCCATTGCTTTATATGTTCGAAAAACCTGTCTGCTTAACCCAATGAATCTTTTTGAACTGTCAAAATAAAAGCCATTCCTAGTGTTATTGTCTTACGTTAATACTCCGCAGAAAAACATTTGAAGCAAGCCACCTCCACCAGTCATTTCATGCCCTCTTTTAGAACCAGACGAAACAAAACCCCAAAAAAACTGTAAATGCAAGTCACGCTTTTCTCGTCCAAAAATCTATTTGTGCTTGACGGTTGTCGCGGCCAAGCGTCGGGAGGTACGAAACGATCTCCAGATCATTATCAGTGGTGCTTCCGTTCTATCTGTTTACCTAGGAGGCAGGAGCAAGCTGGTAACGTCTACTTTAGGTAGTGCTATGTAGGAAGATGAGCTGAGCTGAGCGTTGCTGTGCGTTATTTATTTCTGAATATTTTTATTATGCGGCACCTTTACGAAGCTTTCGGTTATATGATTGAGGAGTGTCTCAAATATACCAAGATTTCTAGTTGAAGGTTTGTTAATACTAGTAAGCGCCTAATGGTCAAAATTCGACCATAATTCATTTAAAACTTAATGTATTTCTACTGCATTATTGTATAAAAATATCACCTTTCTGCTCTCCTTCACTATGTCAACTTTAACTGTGCCAAATTTCATACTCCTCCGCCGCGCAGTTTTCATGAAAAGGGGTACAAAGTTTTTGCTTCACGTATTAATAATGTATAGGTGTACATAAATCGTGATATATACGAAACCGCAAGCTTTGTTTGCTTACAAATAAGGACATGAGCTATTCACTTAGGTATTTTATAAGTAATGTTCGCTTTTCATCGCAAAATAAAAACCAATGACGCAATATCGATAGGCCCCACCTCGCGACAGCAAACTAAATAAATAGAGCCTTTTACTTTGCGAGATTTAAAACGTACACAAAATCCTCTCAGCTCACGGTGAGACCATGTCTCAATATCCAGCGATGCGCCTTATCCGGCCACCTCTATTGGCAGAACCAACATGGCGGCCAAGCCAAGTAATTTAATATCTACTGTATACTATATAACTTGAGTGTTTTGTAAACTCTCGAGTGGCCGGTAAGGGCACCATTGTCTGGATTGAATTCCGTAGTATTGATGATTAGATAATACATATCGTCTGCTTACGGGTAAAAAGTAATAAGTGCAGTCTGTGTCATTTCGAGTAAATGACATTTCAAAGTTTATGTTTTAATTTGATCTTTTTTAAACACATTAATAAAAAAAACTGTTAAAGCAAACTGTTGCACTAATTACCCTTCTTTTAAGATATACTCTTATATAATATTTACAAAATGTGAGAAGATATCATTTTTACAAACTCACTATCTCAGCAGCCATTGGACATTGCATTTTTTTATTTTACCAGTAGATAGCCCGTAAAAAATTACACGTGACTGCATTTTTAACTCGATTTAGTAAAAAAATGTATTTAACTGGTTTTACCAGTAAGCAGACGATATTATAATACTACATGTTATATGTACATAGTTTGGAGGACAGATTAACTCTTTCCTTGTTTGATCTTTGGGTAGGAAGTAAGTTTAAATGTAACAGTTTGACTAACCACTAAAATATAATCCTAGTAATATTTTATATGTGAAAGTTTGGATGATTTGGATGAAATTTTGCACACATATAGTTTACAACCAAATGAACACATAGGATATTATTTTTTATCTCTGTAATACGTTCCCGTGGGATAATTACCGACTTGCACGTGGGTGAAGCCGCTGTGAAAAGCTAGTCTTCACCATTTTTAAGCCGAAACTGCAGATGCTGACCCTATTATTTATAGCAATAGGCTTATATGCGAGACAGAGAAAGCCCCTGGTAAATTTAAAGCTAGTAAAACAAAATATGAATTCAACAAAATGTGTTATTGTGGCCAACCCGAAAAACCATATATGAAACCGCCAACAACTATAGAGCATACAAAACAGCTTTTAAATTACACCAGCAGTGTCGAGTGGAAACCGCGGGAATATTTATTGGGTGTTTTATAATTATAGGGAAAGTATATGCGGTAAATTTACCATTTTTTAGGACAAAACAGTACATTTAAATAATGTTCTCTACGAGACGAGGTTTAAATATTGAAATGAGTAAAAACCTGAAATGGGTCATTGTACTCATCATTATGAAAGACTTTCACTACCTACTTCTACTTAACGGACTCTGAAATCATGAAAAATAATCAGCTGTTCCCCAGATTTTGTCAAATTATGCGTACTTCCAAAAAAGAATTCCGTTATTTTTGGATGTCACACCAATCATCATACCACTAAGATAAAGACAACAAACTTAGCTACAACAGTCCCGAGTTAGCAGCCAATTAGAACGAAAGCAGTTTGAATACAAAGTTTGGCAAAATTTTTATCCATATGCATTCTAAAGTAACTCTGTCTGATAAAAACGGGCAAGGAGACAGATGGCGATCTGGGGAACACAATAATTTCCGACATCTACGCGGCCAAGCCAGCGTGTAGAAACTAGTGCGTACATATTTTGCAGTTTAAGAGTTTCAAAATCATTCAAAAATATTTTATTTCACATAAACCTGCAAGGGCACTTATGAAACGTCAGAAGCTAGGTGCACGGTTCCAATTTGTCGCTTCCTATGGAGAAAAGCCGGCAAGAAACTCCACGGTTACTCTTTTAAAAATAATTGGCTTTTATAATGTTTTCAAATTACAGTGATATTAGGTATGGGAGGACAGTGCAGACCTGTCAATAAGTACCAGGTACTTAGAGGAATGAAAATAAAGAATAGAAACTGTAGGCTTACAACGTTCTCTCATTCACAATTTGTAAAAGAATCTGTAAAAGTAAAATCAACCTATTTAAACCAAGTGATATAATTTCCATGAGAATCACTAATAAATACTCAATAATACTAGTGTTGTATAATGTCATGTGTTTGTCCCAGAGTAACTAGTACTATCCAATAGTTACCAGTATTTAATTTAGTTTATCCCATCCCATTGTTGGACTCTCCCAGTCATTAAAACAAGGATATTTCCTGCTAGATAAAGGTTTCGTTAGCAACATTTGGTAGTTAGTTTGTGGTCGACATTATGAATTTTAATGCAGGAAAATGCTGCTTTTAACTGAAGAGTTACTCTTAATAACATTTGTAATAATAATGCATACAACTTTCGACCTCTAAGTAGTGCAAAATGGATACTTTAGGGACTGGAATCATTCAATCAAATATCGTGGCATCGATAACGACGGAAATTGTTTCAATGCGGAAACCGTTTGATCTGTAACTTTACGGGAAATCCACATATTGTTCTGAAATTCAAAGCCTAAAGCGGATTGAAATAATATGGCGTTTCTTGTAAAAAAATCCTGAAAGGTCATCATCGTCTTCATTGACAGCATTGTTCCACCCACTGCTGAGTACAGACGCCAGCACATCAAGCTACCCCAATCTGTAATTTTTTTTTTTTGTACAGACTCCAGTCTGTACAAGCCTTCTCCCTTTTGTGCCATATTTCCCTGGTCTGTGCGAGTCTCAATCCATGTCTTTTCTGCTATCTTCTGTAGGTCGTCCACCGGCTGACCGTCAGTCGGTGGACGACCGCATCACGGGCAAAATGCCGATCAGTTTCATTTAACCATCTCGATCAAACGCAGTGAGCGCGTTTGGCGTTCCGATTCACCAATCCAGGGCCAATCGGAGCGCCGAACGTGCTCACTGCGTTTGATCGACATGGTTAAATGAAACTCACACTAGGGCCTCAGGTATATTAAAACACCGATACTGGAAATTCTAAGAGTAGAGCTAGCCTAGTGGTAACGGCCATGAGTTGTATTGTAGGTCGAAGGCTCAAACCCACGCTTCCGCCTTACTTTTGAATTATTTCATCACTACTGTTGTCAAAACGGTGAAGGAAACCAACATGTCCTAGAACCGAAAATTCGAAGATATGTGACATCTATCAACACGCACGGACCCACGTGGTGGATTACAGCCCACTCCCTCGTGAACAGAGGAGGCCTGCTAGGACACAAGCCTCTTTTATTATTGTTATTTTATGTACTGCAAATCCTTGCCTGCAACTGGCGCCACTAAATTCTCATACACGAACGAGTTTCAGTAACAATCTGAAAGGAAATCGTCGAAACTATTTGTCGTTGGATCTGCATACTTGCCGTTTACGGAAGAGTTCGAAATTGATGGCCGCCGCCGCGCCGCGGGCGACTTTCGACTTTGATAAGACATTGTTTGGCCACGCAAACAGCGTTGCAACTCGCTCGTATTTATTCCGTTTTGGCATGCAGTTTTTGCACGCTTTTGCTTTGAACGGAAAGTTTTTTGTTAGATAGAGTTACATAAATATAGGTGGTTGTGAGTTTAAAATGTCATGTCATCATCATAACAGCCGAAAGAGGTCCACTGAACACAAGCCTCCTCCAAAAGAGGGGGATTTGCCATCGCCACGCTTCGCAGGCGGGTTAGTGATCTCAGTATGGTGGTCAAATGCATAGAGAACGCTGCCGCCCATTCTCTAGTAAGACCCTTAGTCGCCTTCTGCGACGCCCATGGAAAAAAATGGGATGGTGTTATTCTTTCACGTCCGGCACCACACGGAACATGTCATCGTTCACTGCATATTTTACAGTCAAAACTGTTTATAAAAAGGTTTTTCGCTGGTTTCACTCTTTCAAATCCGTTACAAAGTTAAAACGTGTTTTCTCTTTAAAAACAGTTTTTCGGGAGGCCTTAGATATATCCAGAAACACTACCAAAAAAAAAAGTGTTTTTAAAAGAATCACTAAAAAATGAGGTACAAAGTGGATTTTATCGTATCAGTTTGGACTGTGACACATAGGTACAAGCCATAGATATGAGACTATTTACTCATTTATTTAGTAGTCATTCGCTAGGATAATCGTGTCAAGTCACGCAAACCACGACCCGGTCATCTAGTTATCACATCGCTTACTCTGAAGCCACACCATCCACTTTGGATGTTCACGTGATATACCCGCACAGTCCAGTCACAGTTACATTGCCAGCGGCGTTTTTTTAATATTTACGACTGCGATACAATAGGGGTGGGTATGCTGGCTGGGCAATGCTGGGGTACAGTCGGCCATAATGGGGTCAGCCGGGCAATAGGCAAAGTCGGGTGAAGCGTGAAAACTTGATGGCGTTCCCAGCGTTTGTCAGGTTGTGGCTCGAAATTGGCGTTTAATAAAATATTTTGATGTTTATTGGAGTTTTGTTTTTGCCCGACTGCCCCCAATAACGGTTGGTTTATTTTTTTCTGGTGACGTTGCTTTTTTTCCGGAATGTTGGGGGTTTTCGCTGTTTGTGAAAGCAATTATATATGAATCGACGTTCTTGTAAAGGTAATGTTGCAGAAGTTTACCTAATATTTATTTATTGATACCTTTTCTTTGCCCTTCAAATTGTTATTTGCTAGCCATAATCCATACCAAATGGCAGGTTTTAATTTGAATTCGATTTATATTTTTGTATCAAAATCTTTGATTTTAAAAAATCGTACTTCCATAAACAATAGATTACCTATTTTCTTGTAGATAATGCGAAAAATAATATACCAGGCGAAACTTCAAAGTATTGTCTTTCGGGTTTTTGTTTACAGTTTTACGTCCAAGGCGAGTATTTTGTGTACAGAACCTCAAAGTATATTTTAAAATACTCATAGCTTATGCATAGTATAATCAGTCTATAACGTCCCCACTGCGGGGACACAGACCTCCTCTCTATGAGAGGAAGTAGGCCGTAATCGACCGTCACATGCTTCAGAATTTTTGATTCTAAGGCATGCCCTCACGATGTTTTCGTTCACCGAACAAAGTACAGCCCCTCTCAGGTTTCGAATCCACGACCTACCACTGCTCCTAAAATACTCACAAGTTATTTATTGTATTCTAATGTCGCGTTAAACTGTTCGTACCGTAGCGCACGGCTGGCCTGTTTTCGATGTGATAATTGCGACGTGTTAGCACTAAAGGCCGCGGTATCGGACCGATGCTAATAACTACGACACGTATTTAGGTATGTGTGTCTATAAGTATCGTACCTACAGATATCTATGTATTTGTTGTATATTAGCTGTACATATAGAATTACCTATGTAGGTGTTTATTAGTTAGAGATACGCTACACAAATTCGTGAATACTAGCTGTGCTCGCGGCTTCGCCCTCGTGGATGTCGGTAATTTTCTAACCGGAACATTACTCCTTATAAAATCAGCTATCTGCTAGTGAAAGTTCCGTCAAATGCGGAACAGACAGACAAAAAATTTCATCATCCTTGTCAAATTTTCGCACAAAGCGCATAAATTTGCATTGTGCAAATTTATGCGATAGCAGCAATAGCGGTTGATTTGCTGTAATTGTTTGAAGAGTTCCGTTGTCTATCTCCGAAACGCATCATCAGATCTATATGAAATTTAAATGGGACCATTTCGGAATAAATCACTCTCGAACAAAAAAGGATTTTGCAAATCCGTCAAAAAATAAAAAGGTTTCTTTTGTGTAATTATATTCTTTTGTTTTATGTACCGTTTATTCGTTCATACTATGGATTAAGTAAAAACGACATATTTTCAATTTCTGTTAAAATCCAGATCGGCACGCGTAACACCCTAAATGTAGGAATGGTTTCATTTTGATATTCCAGCAAATTTCTATTTCATTGCGTTATTTACGTTTTTGAGCATACTAATTTTTGGCACATATGAAGCAATGGATTTACAATATCCTTCCAAATGATTCTGATTGATTGTGTTTTACGCACTCAGGGTGTAATTGCACCTGCACGTTTAAGCCAGAAAATGCCTTAGACTAGAGTAATAGGCAGTTGACTGTGTCAGCCAATCGTGTTCACCAAATCCCTACTAATATTATAAATGCGAAAGTAATTCTATCTATCTGTTACGCTTTCACGCCTAAACCGCTGAACCGATCGTCATGAAATTTGGCAGAGTTATAGCCTGGGATATGGAGAAGGACAAAGGCCATATTTTTACGCGATAACCGACATCCGCGCGGGCGGAGCCGCGTGCAAAAGCTAGTCCAAATATGAATGTCAGGGCTTACTTACACTGGCCTGATTGCCAACTCACAAGTAAGTCATGTGCCTTACATTAAACATGCAAACACGCGCATATTATACTTATAAATATATTACATAAGTATGTGTGTGTATTACGTTATTAAGTAAACCGAGAAGATCCTCCTTGGCATCGTTGCTATGTCCTAGCTTATATTAAAATGACAAATATTCTACTCGACAAAATCCGAATATTGACGTTTTCCGTAACACATTCTAATGGAAAATGGCTGAAAAGCGTTCTTCTTCTCATGGGTTATTTTGACAATAGATTATATTTTGCTAATACAGAGCAGTGGTCAGTAGCTCAGTGGCAATGGCAGCGACTTACGACTTGTAGGTCGTAGATTCGAACCCAGGCAGACGCTTTACTTTGTGTATTTCATCACCACTGCTCTCCAAACGGTGAAGGAAAACATCGTGAGGAAACTTGCATGTCCTAGAACCAAAATTTCAAAGAAATTTGACATCTACCAAGAAGCACTGGGCCCCCGTGGTGGATTACGGCCCTCTCCCTCGCACCGAGAGGAGGTCTGTATCCCAGCAGTAAGACATTATAGGTTGCTTATAGTTCGCTAAATCCTGGTCCTGAGTTTGGTCCAGGTCGGGAACTTTTTAGTGAGTTTTCCATATTAGAATTTTCTCAGTAGTCGCCCAGGACCCTGAGACAAAACACATTTCTATTAGCGTTCACGCCAAACGCTACGCCAAAATATATGGGAGTGACATTACCTGCGGAAAGGACACGGCGTAATCTTTCCGCAGGCAATGTCATTCCCGTATCTTTTGACGTAGCGTTTGGCGTGGACGCTAACAAAAATGTGTTTTGTCGAGGCCTGCAGCACGGTTAGTGGCAATAGACTTGCCCCCTAAATTAAGGAGGACTGGACACGGTTCTGGCAACACTAGCTTGATATTATGTTATAATTTTAGTTCTTTCACTAACAAAACTTCAAGATTTTAAAGTTCTTTCTTGCACTATTAACTTAGTACATAAATATGTACTAAAGATAGGTCATCTATGATACACACTCGATACCCAAGAGCTTCCGCGATTAATTTCTGTATTGTACATGTAATTTATACCTGGTCTGAGATTTGTTTTGTTCCACTTAGAGCCGTTGGACCTGTTCAAAGGTAGACAAAGGTAATGTAATTATGTTATTATGGATCATTATGTAATTATAGGGGACTCGTTAAATTGTAGTCGTTTTTCGATAGCTGAAATAGGTTTACAAACAATAAATAGTACTGGTCGCTTAGTGGTCGAAATTTGATGATAATCTTTCTGCACTGCATATAAACTTTCTGTGACAAATTTTATACTCCTCAGCCGCGTAGGTTTCGTAAAAAGGGATACAAAGTTTTTGTTAAAACAAATGTATATGTAATAAACTAATAACATTGTTCACGTATTTACGAAGAATTTGCTGCTTTTCGCCGTATTAACACCCCAAACCATATTCTTCCCTTAAGAACCCCAACATCAACTTAATGCCTGTAGGTAACTAATCTGTAATCTAATCTAAACTAATATTATAAAAAGAAAAGATTTGATCGTTTATATGTTTGTTTGTTACGCTTTCACACTAAAACGGTTAAACGGATTTGAATGAAATTTGGCGCATGGGTAGGCCATGACCACCTAGATTAAGTCATAGCATACTTTATATCCCAATATTGCCATGGGATCGAGACTTATGTGGGTGAAACTGTGGGAGGCAGCTAGTTACTAAATTATGCCATGTTTGATATGGGTAATAGATTTTCTTTCATGCCATAAATTGGCCAATGCAGCCATTTTAATTGTTCTTTCATATACAATAACAGGGTGCATCCTCCAGTTTATATCGGAACCCACCACGTTACGTGTCGCAGTGTCTTTCAATTTAAGTTGACCCACATACAGGCGACGGTTGCAGACAATCGATTACGAGCAATACGAGCAGTTGCATCTATGCACGCGATCGTTCGATTCTCGATTGTATACCGATTAGCGATTATCGATAAGTATGTAGTTGTTTAGTTGTTGTTCCATTTCTAGTATCGATGTCATTGTGGTTGTTGTTATTGAATGTTGTTTTCTATTACTATTAGAACCTTGAGTATTTCTTAGGAACTTATTTTGACATCCTACTAATCAAGCTAAAATTATAAAGGTGAGAGTTTGCGTGTTTGGATGTTTTGTTCAATTGTGAATCACGCAAAAACGGCTGAACGGATTTGGATGAAATTTGGCACACAGATAGTTTATAAACTGGATTAACACAGGATGCTTTTTATCCTGGTAGTATGTTTCCGTGAGATAATATTTTTGACCTGCACGCGACCGAAGCCGCTGGCAAAAGTTAGTACTAATACTAAGTAACTGAATATAGGTACATACTTGGATTTTGATTGCTTCCCACGCCTGCATGGTTCTTCCATTCATAAAAGTCGAGTTTCGCAAACTGCTAAATATTCATGAATGCAATCACATTGACTCATTCAAGTTTATTCAATAACATTCAATGTTTCCTTGCAAATGTTAGTGCTTATGTCTATTGCGTTATCCCCAAAATCTCTGGCATTTTCGGGTCATTTCGTGATCCAAGATTTACAGACTGATTTACTAGACTTATGACGTCATTACATATCAATTCTTTTAGTTTCGCTATTAATCTAAAGTATCCTAACATTAATCAAGCAATAAGACATTTTATTGCTCTAAAAATAGAGCACAGAATGGTTCGTTTCAGTTTAACAGGTGCCCTAATCTACGTCCGCCATGAAGTTTTATATATCAATGAAAATATTTTGTTATAAATAGTAACAATCTTACTCTAAGACTATTTCTAAATGTATTTCAGTATTACACTGAAGTCGTAAAATTTTAATACCCATGAGATGATCAAATGTTTGTGAAAATCACTGAAATAAATTATTTTATTTCGTTTTTTCACATCATCGAAAATTATTTTAGCCATACTGCAAGACTAGGCTTGAGACTAGACCACAAAATTATCCAAAAATAATGGTCTCATTTATTTATTTATTTTTTTATATATGCTTTATTGTACACCAGAAAATACATGACAAAAAAAAATTAACACTAAAAACATACAATGGGCGGCCTTATCGCTTTCTGCGATCTCTTCCAGGCAACCTTGGAATGGACAGTGATTGCGTGGACATAAAAATGGGGTTGTTGGTGCAAAATATAATCATTTTGGTTATTAATGAGTTTTTGGGGTTGAAACTCTAGGGACGTGGGGTCCGAGTGCCCACTTAGTTTTTCGAGACATTGCCAAGCGGTTGGTCGACTGTTCACGTGACCAGACGACTGGGCAATTTTTTGGCCATAGAATCAGCATTGCCATACAACGTGGTAACGCTGCCAGCTTTTTAAGCGCTCTTCCTATTGATAAAGATCCGGACGAAATTCTTAATGCCCTATGATTATTTTCTTTTTTTTTTTTTGAATACCTACTTTGATATACATTATTATTTTAAGACTGTTACTTTTTAAATTAAATTTGGAAATATTTTGTAGTCTAATTAACTTTTAATGTCAGTAATTTATGAGGTTAAATGATACTCACATTACCCTAAAATACTATGTACCGAATTACCCGCAACCATCTAAGAAATTATTTTATTACAAAACGTGACAAACAGCCAAGTCAAATTATCGCTACCGGTATTCCATTTCAACAAGACCATGTACCTGTAATTTAAAGTGTACCTAATAACGTAACGAGACAGTTCACAATTGTACAACGTTTAGCCATTGACATTTAGATGTACGGAGACACAATAGTGTGGTCAGATTTAATTAGTTACAACCAATCGGCTGTCTTTGTCGACTAGACAGGTATTTTAAGAAGCGATTTGTCTGAAACGGATAATCTAATAGTTATACTAACAGTAAGTACTTTACCAATAAGTCATAAGTGTCTTTGTAGAAAATGTTTGGAAATTAATTATAGGTACCCACTTTTTTTTTTCTTCTGGACAATCATCGAAGCCGGCCGATTTAGTCCGGAAAAATCTCACCGTGAAAACTTAGGTGAAATGAACTGTCAATCCCTGACATCAAGTGGAATGACAACTCGCTTCAAGCTCATCTTTGAAGAAAATGTGTGGAAATTGATTATACGATTTTTTTCTTCAGGACAATCATCGAAATCGGCTGATCTATTCTGTATTAATCTCATCGTGAAAACTTAGGTGAAATGAACACTGTCGATACCTGACATCAAGTCGAATGACAGCTCGCTTCAAACTCACTTCGCCTGTTTTCACGATATGATTTTTACAGAATGCTGGTATTGGCTGATTTCAACTTCGACAGAAATTATTACCATAAAATTGTTCTTGATGCCATTAATACATGTTTAATTAGGTATTGCCTGGTTCAGCCTAGGCTTCGGGCTGTTGTAAGCTTAGCTTACAAACTGCAACTTCCTACATTTTAACGACTAACACGACTTAAAACGAACAAACTCTACCACAATAAGATGCTAATACAACAACATTATATCAAATCCACTGAACAAACATGATACCATCAATAAAACTCAAAGTGAGCTATCAAAATCTTTACAACCGAATACGTAAGAACACATTCGTACAGACGTACAAATATCGCAGCGGGATTTTTTCACGCACTGGATTTTCAACTTTTGGTAATGAACGGAGCATTCAGAATCCAATAGAGTGCATCCCAGCGTGTCGAAAAACCTCACAGTTGTATTTTCAACTGTCAGCGCTAAGCATTGCTTTGAAGATCCAGTGCGTGAAGTACACCTCCATTTTTTAACGTCTATACGAACTTGAGCCTCCCTCAAATTCTATGAAGTTTTCATAGAAATTGTTCTATGAAAGTCGCGTCGTGCCGTCGCGTTGCGCCTGTCTGTCCCGGCTTTAGTCGACATCAAGTTACTATCCATATTTCAGCATATAAAGGAAAGGCCACACTATGACGTAAGTGCATGCCGGCATGAGGTAGAAAAATGGCAAATCGATTGTCAAGTAACGCGGCACGATAGCCCGGTGGCACGCCAATGTATTTGTGATACTTGGTTCAACGATTATGCAACTAAAAATTGAGGACATAGGCACAAAGTGATTAGGTCTTATGTGGAATGTTTAGGAGGATAGATAATGTTGGTACATAACTAAAATACATGATGACTAAGTAGAAAACAATAAGGTCAGCCATATTTTATTTGTATCAGTAGGCATGCTATGTCAAAGCATATTGACGACAAACAGTGTATTACACGATGACCATTCGATTTTCATTCTGGACTTGAAAGACTCAGTCATTAAAAAACTCAAAGCATTTGTTTCAATTAAATCATTTACAGGCACTTTTGAATTGTCAATTTTTTTTATTGAATTGAATTGTCAGAACCAGAAATACAATTCCATAAGTTAGAATTCGCCTCAAATGTTACGAGTTTATGAAATGGTCATTTAATAGGGTAGGTCTTAGAGAGTTGTATTGATGAGTTTTATGAATATAATTTCTTTAAATATACAGGGTGTTAAAGAAATTGCGTGCCATAGCTTAGGTGTAGGTTCAGTATCGATAAAGCAACCCAGAAAAAAAATCCAAATATTAACCAAAAAAATATTGCAAGATCAATCGAATTTAGTACCTACTAACTCTAAGTAGCAATCGTTTAGAATTAAAATTATTTTATTTGTGTAAATGCTTTATTACTTAGCTACTATCGAACGCGTTGTCATTTTGTTTTTGTTATTAAAGAAAATAAAAACTTATTGTAGGATTTTTTTTAAATAAATTCTAAAAGATTGCTATTTAATTAGTAGGTACTACATTAGGTCATCTTATGATAATTTTCGTTTTTTTTTTAATTTTTACGGGTTCCTTTATCGATAGTGAACTCACTCTGAAGCTATGGCACGCAATTTCTTTAACACCCTATATATTTCGATGAACAAAACACTCAACACACTAACAGTAGGAATGGCTTTCATTATGAAAATTTAATAATATTCATTGCGTTATTTACGTTGTTGAGCAGACAATTTTTTCGAACATTTGAACCGATGGATTAGCAGTATACTTCAAAATGATTCCGATTCTTATTGACAGTCTATTAAGGAATTAGGGTGCCTACTAATTGCAAAAAACGTTAGGAAATTTGCGAACTACCCTAAAGCTGTCGCCTTAATACTCAGTAGATAAACTATAAACAAGTCCGTCCAGTAACCACATCGGTAGCAGCTATTGACATTTCCCTAACACGATCAGCTCTAGTTTGATATAGCCAAGTTCCCACCTAGTCGTGACCTCACCACTGTAGTGCACGTTTATCCTTAGGGCAATGCGTGTGGTCTGCAGCCATTATGACGATAAGTGAACCGAGATAAATTATTATATTACCTTGATTAGTCATTTATTTAAACTATAACACATATAATATTATAAAGATAAAATTATTTTTGTTAGCTGGAATTTCTCGGTAGCAGCCCGGAGTCTGCCCGGTGGATGGTATTAGGCTCGCCCCCTATTACATGGGTCTTACACATCATCAACATGTCAGCCGAAAGACGTCCATTGCTGGACATAGGCCTCCACCAAGCTCCGCCACTTCGACCGGTCCTGTGCTTCCCGAATACAGCAGACTCATCGGTCCACCTTGTGGGAGGCCTTCCAACTTTACGTCTTCCGTGTCTTACACATATTACTGGCGAAATGTGGGTGTACTCTAGGTACACCTCTGACCAACCCTTCGGGGAAACGACGAGCGTGATGTTATGTGTAGTTTGTTACGCTTTGACGCTAAAACGACTGTACGGAAATGGATGAAATTTGGCACATGACTAGACTATAGCCTGAATTAGGACGTAGGGTACTTTTATCCTGATTTTCTCATGGGATTGAGAATTATGTGAAAAACCGCGGGGTGCAGCTAGTGTATAAATAAATATGTACGTATATATGACATTTATTGTTACTGAGTCTATGGTACGGTCAATATCGCACACCTAGATCTAAACAGAGTTAACTCAAAAAAACAGGGTCAAAAACTGTTTACCGTGTGTTCCTGTGCACTGGAGAAGTTATCTGTATACATATTTGCTTTGAAAGTTCTACTAGAAAAATATTTTTAAATCTGTTTTATAGGTCGATAGGTAGTGAGTTAAGGAATGCAATGGTTGGCATAAGTCAAAACTCCCCATTTTTGACTTAGCTCCCTTTAGATCTAGGTGTGCGATACGGTTTGTCGGATGTTATTGGCGTGTTAAAGACTTCCCGTATCATAAATAATGGTTGAAGGATTGTTTTAGGAGGATGTGAAGTAGATAACCATATTGCTTATCAAACGTGATGTTTTATAATTTACGCATTTGGAAATGTTCGTAGAAGAATAATGGTTTAGAGGTCAATGAAAAGAGCTAAGATCACTTCTTACAGTCATAATTATAACAGATAGAACTTGTATTTAAGCTAAGCAGTTGCCCCCTTATTCATAAACGAAGTTAAATGATGATTAGCGTCTGTTTAACGATACGTTTTTGACGTTTAAACATCATTTAACTTTAATCATCGTTTATGAATAAGGGGTTTTGAACGTATATTAGGTTATTACAACAAGATATGGGTTATTTTCGTGGTTATTTTCCATGCTAAAATTTTTCTTTTTGATTTTTTTTTAATTTCAGTTATTTATAGGTATACTAATTATTCACAAACTAAATTTCCAAAATAATTTTGCAGTGTTTGACAACACACACAATTACGTACTTAATAGAAAATAATTCAATATTAGCGCCATATTTGCAAAATATATTTAATTTATTACAAATGTACGCTTTTTATTACGATAATTTTATGCTAGAATTTATTTTCAGAGGTACAGTTACCGACATAAGTGTATGCAACGATAAAATTGAATTTGGTTATTTTAATTTTTACGGTGAAAATTTTTCATTCCAACATTATACGTGTTCGGAACAGCTCTTCGTTGGAAAAACATTTTGTTCTACCATAGTACCGTCATTATTTTCTAAATATGTCTTGTACAGTTATAATTGTTCCTAATGGGTTGCGTAAAATCACCATTGAACCTTTGGAAGTAAACTTAACAAGTGTAATTACTGGAGTTTGCATACTAATTACTCCTATTAAGTTTCGAAAGCAAAATCATTATTGTTTTAGTGTACTACTAAGGCTAAATGGCCCTTTGAGTGTTTAATATTTCCGGAAATCGTAACGCAATATAACATCACGCCTGGTTTTCCCGAAGGGCTGGCAGAGATGTACTTTTAGTACACCCACATGTCGCCACTTATGTTTAAGTTCCATGTAATAGGGGTTGAGCCTATTGCCATCAACCTTACTCCGGGCAGCTACTGATAAATTCCAGATAGCAAAACCCAGTAACACTTTGCCCGACTTGGGAATCGAACCAAGGACGTCATGCTCAGCAGTAGCGCTTGCGACCACACCAACGAGGCAGTCAACATTTCAACAATTGACCTAACTTAATAAGGCACAGAAATATGTGATGTTCTTTCATGGTTGAGGGCTATTCGCTACATATTTTCATTACAAGGCCATAAGCACTAAGTATTTTACGAGATAATAAACTGTAAGCCCCATCATTTTATTAGCGTGATAGCCGTCAAAGTTTAATAATAAATCTTACTTAAGATTTATTATCCACGGACACGGCGACACGGACACTTGTCCGTGTCGCCATTTTTACTTTCTTAAAATAAAAGGAAACGAAACGACATGTGAAGAAAATAATAACTACGCAAAAGTCTAGAGCAGGTTTGCGAACCAGGGGAAATTCTGTTAAGAAAGTCCTAACCAAAGGTGACATAAGCATGACGTGGACGGTAGGTACATTTGAAATAACAACATAATTACAATATAACTTACTGTAGTAATTGAGGAAAACGAGTGATGACTTACTACCGATATGTGACCAACTCAAAAATTGTGTTGACTTCAAAATATTGTTTGCGAAAATATCTTGGAGAAACTATACACAATTCTTGCACAATAATTTAGTTATTTAGCGCTACTTATAATATTCTCACAAATTAACGTTAACGCTATAGTTGTTCACTGTATACGTGAAGTAACCAAACATTACAATCGACTCCTGCGCAGCTAGTTGGCATAACTTTGCTAATCGTAACAGAAGGCTGCGATGAGCACCGTTTGTGTTTAGTTGACGACAGTACCTAATTAGGTCGTAACGGTGCATGCTCGGAAATGGGTGTCGGTGGTAGCTGTTGCGACAATGTAGAACAATGCTAAGTTCTGTCTCTATGCGGGCATAGAGACAGAACTTATAGTGTGATAATTTCGTTGCAAATTGAAATGGTTAGAAAGGGTGTGACTACGGAGATGACGATTAATAGAGAAATTTGGAACAAAAAGACATGTTGCGCCGACCACAAATAAACTGGCTTATGGGCAGGAGAATAGTGATGAATTTTGTAGCATATTACAAAGTAAGTAGTCTTAAGGGGAACCTAGTCGCGGGCTCGAACTCACTGATGGGTCTGGCTAAAAAGCATGCTGTCTCACCAGGCATCGTGTCCGATAGAGGTAGTATCAGTGATGAGCAGTTAGAAGCTAATCTATACGCACAACATTATTGAGTGAGATGCAGGATCATTTATAGTGCAACAGGCGCGTAAAAAATTAAGAACAGTCCTTCAGAAGATCGGGTTTTATGAAAAGACCACTGCACAAATCAATTACCAATAAAGTTTATTGAACTTTTCGATATTTGGGCTTTGTCGGTACCGACTTGGTTTTTCAGATTTTATACTTCCTTTATTACTTAAACACCCCCAAAGTTAGGTTAAATTAGCAAGAAAAACGAATCTTTGTTGGCTTCTAACTTTTTAGTGGCTTTTTATTTTAATATTCTGTTTCCGTACAGACAATATTAATAATGAGACAAAACACCACACCATGTTTAATTTTTGATGTACATTGTCGCACAGTGGAGTAATACACTCCTGCAGTTTGTATGGGAAAAATGTGGACTAGGTTCACCTTAAGGTGCTCTTACACGGGCAATTTTTTGAGCAATTATTGCTCTGCAACACTAATGGATCAATCTGGATCAATTAAATGGAGCAATCTGGAGCAACAACAATAAATTGCGGAAATGTTGCGGGAATATTGCTTCTGATAGCTCCATATATTTCACATTTCTATCGCCTAGTTTTCTAAGTTGCTCCATATTGCATGGTATTGTGTGGCCGTATCTCTGGCAACAGGTTGCTGCATGTTGTCATTGCTGTAAATTGCTGGATGTAGTCGTGACGTCATAGTTGACGAGAATGGACCAGGATGGAGCAATTTTAATTGCTCGTGTAAGCTCACTTTTAGATAGGTTTCATAGATTTGTTCTAAAGAAAAAAAAAACAATTATGAGGGTAAAAGAAACAAAAGAGTACTTGCTTAATACACTAAGAGAATGGTTTTCATTTTGGCACTTCAACAACATTCATTACGTTATTTGCGTTGATTAGCAGATTATTGTTTTGAACATATGAAGCAATGGATTAGCAATATCCTTCAAAATAATTTAGATTCTGATTGATAGCGTGTCACGCGATTAGGGTGCTGGATCCATACTGACGCGAAAGTAACTCTGTCTGTCACCTTCATGGCGAATGAACGGATTTGGCAGTTTGACACAATGATAGTCCTTGACCTGGGTTAGGACATAAGAAACTTTTTTATTTCGGTAGTTATTTCCGGTGGGATAATTCCCGACCTCCTCCGAGTAGACGAAGCCGCCGGCATACGCTATTAAAAATAATATCAGTCAGTGGGTTTAAACTGTAGCTTAAGTGGCCTTAGTAGATGTTGCATTAGTATTTAATACGTGAACAAGTCATAGATATTATTATTGTAATGGAAATAAGACAAAACTCGTGATCCTCGTGGCTAGAAAATGTATTAATAAAACACCTTGCCAACAAGATACTAATTTCATACAAAGTAGGTTTGTTGTGTAGATCAGTCTACCTTGAGTACAAAGATAAGACTTCTCAAGTGCTGACCCATTGCTATTTGAGTCAATGATAGTAGTTTTTCCGTTGTTTTAGGTCTTTTGCTGCGAAAGAGTAGCTTTATTAATATGCTCCGTGGTCCAGAGGGTAGGCAGAAACTACAAAACATCACTTGCTGCGATCCTTTTTTTTTATTTGAGGGTGGGAAATCATTAAATAACTTCTCCCGCTCTGGGTGGAGCAGGAGGGCGTGATATTCCTTCAGTTGCCTATGTGCCAGGGGCCACGGTATCTCTTTCGAGCAACCCGCACCCCTGGCAAGCATCGCCGCTTGCGGACCCCACCACTTGGGTGCTGACATCTCTTTGAGGCGCGCGTCTTCAAGTTGTTTTTGTCATATCCGCATGCCAGTTGCTACGCACTACGTACTACATACCTGACGTTTCAGAAGAACATCACCAATAAGCTCCATGACTGTATACTTAAACAATAAATATACAATATCCACAGCTGAATATAGAACTCTTTAGTTTTCATCATCGTCTCAGACTTCAAAGTTCTCCACTATGAACTCCATAGCTCATCAACTCAGCTCATTGGCTTTCTCTTTTCAATTTTTACTCCGAGCATTCTTGTCCAACAAGTCTTGGCCTACGCCATCATCTGCGTTTGCGCCGGCCTCGACTTCTCCGACCATCCGGTTTACTGTCAAGTAAACGTGCAGAAGCTCTGGGTATCGTCTTGCCCATCGAATTCTTTAATCTTTTAAGATTTAAAATTAAATATTCAAAAAACCGCACTTCCTAAACCTAATGGTGATCGGCACAATCTTGCTGTTAACACAAGTCGCCATTTTGAAAACAATATCTTTGCCTATATTATTATAATATTTTACCTGTATGATGCTAATGTGATTAGTGATTGACAACACACATGAAGTGAGAACGTTACTATATCGACTCGTGCGCGGACAGTTTGCAAGGCTACGCTAATCGCGACAGAAGGCCTGCGCTTGCGCATCGTACCGTATTATAGTTGACTATGGATGGGTGATTTATTGAACGTTGAATGGTAATGTAATATATTGTTGTGTTAGTAGTTTTATTTATTTATTACCTTTATTTCATTTATTATTGAACGCGAACACGTCATCTTTTTCAAGTCGATAGTCAGAAATGTTTTCATCATTTTGCGTAGTACCTAATTGCTTGCTTGGTCTTCTCTATAGGACGTCGTCCTCCTGTGGTTCTTCATTCGTCCTAGATCTAGTAACTTAGCTTGGTTTAATAGCTAAGATAGTTAACTCTACAAACTTACACACATATCTTTATATTTAGACAAGTAGGTAGCATGATTGTGTACATAATAATTCTATACTCAAGGTCAAAACATTACCGTTTATGAGTCTTCCGACAATTAGCAATACACACAAATTACAATACATAAATACAAGTGTATTTAGAAGCAATGAGGTAATGGAACAAGTAAACGTAAAGCAAAGGTCGCGCGCGCAAGAGAAATCGACGAAAAATTATAATTAGCATCTGATACGACATTTTCACTTTGAATGATGTACATTGCTGCTTGACTTTGTAACAGAAATTCAAGCTGAAAGAAAACGATCGATGGACATGTTAATGCAAGTTATTGTTGTAATTTGTTCGTTGTTTAGTTTGTTAATAGTATAACCTTGTGTACCGTCTTTGCTTGTAGTTGTAGCCTTCTGCATAAATAAGGCTGTGTGGATAAAGACAATATTATGTTGTAATAGTTAAATATGGAGGATTAATTGTTCTAATGTCTTTTTTAAGGACTTGGTGACATAGGTAGGTACTGACATCGGTTGTTTATACATTGTGTAACGTAATTAACCCAAGACCTCATACACGAGTATTGAGTTAAAAGCATAATGCATAACCAGAACATTTTTTTTCATAAAGCTAAGAATTATTATCCAGAAAATCGGGTTGACCATAGCATTACTTTATGCATTTAAAATTCAGTCTTATTGCCTTAAAATAAGATTTAATTTTCTTTGGCTCAATCGGTGATTACCTAGGTATGGCAAAATATATTATTATAAAAAAAAATCTTATATTAAAAGTTATATAAAAATCGATTCAGTAGTAAATAATGAACAAATCACTTTACTCAGTTTCTCCCTGTGTATGTTTCTTGGCTACATTTATCTCACTTCTAAGGGTCTACTCTCTGAGCACGAAAACCTTAGTTTCTCCAGCCTCCTTCTTCCAGCTGAAGTTACGGGTGTTTCCTACTCCGTAACACTTAAGGACATAAGATTAGTTTAGAGCTCGATTAATGACTACACGATTTGACAGATGTCCCTCGCGATGTTTTATCCCGTTCGAAAAATTTAATAGTTAAATAACAACCTACCAATAACTATAATATCATAGGTACTATACAGCATGTTTCTGCATACATTTATGTATATGTCACCGTAAAATTGTAAATACCCTTAGATTATAATCTATCTCGCGAGATTGTGAAATAACGCATTATTTTTCGGTACATTATAATCTATCGAAGTGAAACCGTCAAATTGTGAACTGGTATCAAGACTGATAGCACCTTGCGCTATTACTAAATAGTCATGTAACTGCCACTAACTTGGAAGTACCGCTCGCTCGGCTCGCGCGCGGTTGGTCGCAATTCTAACCTATTCGGTCGGTAAACAGTATGGTGCAGTTCACAATTTATCGACAGTTTATAATCTCGCAAGATAGATTATAAACTAACGGTGTTCACAATCATACGGTGACATATATATCCATTCGATTGCAATGCATTTCAGTGCAGAGTTTCTCTTTTACAATATATCCATTTGATTGCAATTCATTTCAGTGCATAGTTTCTGTTTTACATGAATGTTTAAAATTCCGATTTTCTATCCGTTTCAAAATTATTGTCGTTTATTATCGTTTCAATATTCAACTGCTATTACGATTGTGTAATACGCCAAAATTTCATTTACCGAAATACGTATATTGTTTCGCCAAAAACATATGTTACTGGCTTTCGGCCACGGCTCCGCCCGCGTGAATGTCGGTTATCGCGTCATAAAGTAGCCTATGTCCTTCTCCATATCCCAGGCTACGTTTGTACCAAATTTCATGACGACCGGTTCAGCTGTTTAGGCATGAAAGCGTAAAGAGTTACTTTCGCATTTATAATATTAGTAGGGATTACCTAACTATAGTATACCATACGGTGTTTGCACGACATGGTTTTCGGAAAACAAACCCCTATGAAATATGTATGTACTATAGGGTACACCTCTACCCAACCTTTCGGGGAAAAAAGGCGTGGTGTTATGTTAAACCCCTAGGATTTACACAAAAAACTATTCATATCTTCCACAGCCTGACTTCACAGCTGCATAGGCATTGCTTTGTCTGTGCCAATCCATCCCCACGCTCTCATGCCAGCCTCATCCTACAGGCTTCGCATGACGCTTCCTAATTCTACTCTACTCATCATATCAGCCGTAAGACATCCACTGTTGGATATAAGAATCCCCTAAAAAGGGCGGATCTGCCATAATCGCCATGTTTGGCAGGCGGGTTGGCGATCGCAGTATGGTGGTCAAATGCATAAAGAACGCTGCTGCCCATTCTCTAGTAAGTCCTTTAGTCGCCTTCTACGACACCCACGGGAAGAAATGCGATGGTGATAGCACCATCAACCGGTGCTGCCGGACATAAAAGAATAGTCTTGTATGTCCGGCACCACACGGAACTACTCTACTGTAGATTAGAAATCGCTTGTCTACATTTCTCGGTGAAAACCTGTCGTCTTTCTACTCTTCCGACGACAAAACGCTTGTCTACGGTTCTCGTGCCAAGCCTGCAGGTGTCACAATAACTGTATCGTTCAACTTCAACTTAGGGTCATTTTGGTCTTATGAGTGCTGGTAGCTGATACAAACCTATCTTTCCGCATTCATCATCTACCTAGCCTTTTCCGAACTTCGTTGGGGTCGGCTTCCAGTCTAACTGGATGCAGCTGAATACCAGTATTTTACATAGAGCGACTGCCTAGCAAACCACAACCCAGTTACTGGTTAATACGATACCCCTTGATAAGACTGGTTGCCAGTGGGGCTTCTGACGACCCGTAACGACATCCACGAATGACAGCCGGGACCGACGGATTAACGTGCTTTCCTAAGCACGGAAGGGTAATGGTATTTTAAGATGGTCACCCATCCACGGACCAACCGCGGCAAGCGTAGCTTAACCTGATCGATCGACCCGTGCGGCTGTTATTACTAAACCACAAGCCCCTCCTACCTTTCCGCACTATCCACATATTAAAGCTATAATAAAAATAATACGTTTAATGAGTTTACTTAGGTACATAAATCGTTCCAACACCTTTATTTTTCTACATCAGAAAGTTCCGTATTTATACTTTACAGTAAGCAATTTATTTCTGTGGCCTTTGCATCGTAGTTTACATAAGGTTAATATTTCATTGAACATTTTCTCTAAATCAAATTCCGGTACCGAGCGACGGGAAATATTTGCGTTTTTGTTTCAGTCGACTGGACGAGTCGGGAACAGTAGCCACGTGGTTCTTATAGCCAGGATCATTCTTAATTAATATTTTAGGTTACATTATCGTTTTGAGGGTCTGTGGCTAGGTGATACCAGCCGCACTGGTTAAGCTCCGCTTGCTGCAGTTAGTCCGTGGATGGGGGCGACCATCTTTACATACCGAGACCCCTCCGTTTCTCGGAAAGCACGTCAAGCCATTCGTACCGGCTGTCATTCATGGATCTTTGGCAGTTGTTACGGGTCGTCTGAAGCCCGAAAGTCTGACCATCAGTCTTACCAAGCGGTGTTAGGTACCCAGTAAATGAGTTGTGGAGGTCAGATAGGCAGTTTTATTCAGCTGCATCCGGTTAGACTGGAACACGACCCTAAAAATAGTTGGGGAAAGGGCAAAGCAGATGATGATGACACTGCCGTATCTGACAGTCTGCATTTTTGCTTTTATAAAAGTACCAAGACCAACAAATAACGGGACTAATAAATAAATCGTGTACATCATTTAAATAGCACTAAAATTGTTGAATATTATATACTTACCTATACATATATCACAGGTAACAAGAATAGCATAATGAGTGCCTAAAACGTAACCGATATTTTACGGTTGCCATCTCAAATCTAAACTAGACCGGCTGCCAAAATCCATTCATATTCACTCAACCATTACCAACCGAGAACTCGAGTAACAAACATTCATCCTTTCGGCAACAGAAAAAGTAATAAAACAAAACGAATTGCTTCCTAAAAAAAGATTGAATATCCTTTTACTGCTATATCATTCAAATATTTAGCTTAACATCGATAAATCATCCACTCGATGCAAAAAACGAACAAAAATAATAGTAAATAAATACGCTGACGACAAAAAAACGCAATTCGTTACGTTATTTTCATTCGTGTGCTGTATCTAAATTGTCCCGCTGATTTCCTGGAATATCGTCACCCTACACGCACACGGTATGCACGAGGGTGTAATAATTTACTAGTCACACACACACTTCCTTAGTGTACGCACACAGGTGTAGGCACGGCTTAATATCGGCAATAACAGCAACTTTTCACCTCCCCCCTACCCTCTGCGCTCTGTAATTTCCCCAGTCCCGAATTATAAGCTCATGAATCATGGGCATTGGAGCAAAATATATGGGTGTAGAAGGCTCACTTCATGCAGGCTGTGATAACGCCAAACGTAAGCTTACAAAACGTGAAAACGCTGAATCAAGCAAACCTCATTCTGTATGCGACAATATTTTATTGTTGAAAATTTCTGGAAAGCACCTGTATGTACACGTATTTTATGATCTTTCTTTTTAAAAACTTGGTATTTTATCGGGTTTTTCTACAGGAAAAGCCATGAAAATGTGAAGAATTTTTAGTTTTATGAATATTTTGCATGAGTTGTAGTTTATAAGCCGTTTAGGCCAAAAAGAGTTTCTGTTATTGACTGCAACGTAATACGTAGGAATCGTACAGAGACGTTCATTTAAACTTGTATCCTACGAAATAAGTTAATCAATTTGACCCAGGTTATGGCAAGACGGATTAAGAGCCTCAGAACTGGGGGACCGAGTATAAACAAGTAGACATAAGTAAAAGTATACACGAAAAAAAAATTAGTCGTAGGAGTGCTATACCTACGATTTCTATCGTAAAAAAGCTGTTCGTCCTCTATCGCCCGCAGACAGGGTTGAACCTTCTGTGTCTTCTTAATTTATGGTCACCGTACCGTTTTTCTCTGTGTGCGCGAAAATTCGAAAAGTTTATTTACAATGTCAGTTTTGAATCGACACTGTTATATGGTGTTCGATAACTCTGTATAAAATTCGATGCGTGTCGCTTGCGTTTTCAAGTCGGTGCGCTTCGCTTTCATTTCGGCGGCCATTTTTGTTGTTTTTTGTTTATAAAAAACTCTCTTTTTTGCGTTCTCAGTACTTATTCGTTTAAAGCAAATATATAGACTTTTGAAGCGTATTTTTCTGGGAATAATGAGTGCCTGTCAGAGGTTTTCTTTACATTTCCAGGTAACTTACAACAAAGTTACACAGGTTCGTTGATAAGCGCCCGAAGTGAAAGCGACGCCCGAAAGGTCTGCTATTTCTATTTCTGAAAATCGCAAATGCTAGGCAGATTTAAAATGAGTAACTTGACAATTTAAAATCGATGTTTATATTTACATTATAGTTCCCACTTTATCTCAATGAGCCGAGGGTTCCCACGTCGCTGTAGGTAACAATCAACTTAAGAATTCTCCCACGTCTAAACTGTACGGTTTACATAATAGAATTCGAAGGAGATACATCAGCCCTATTCATTCACCAAATATAAAGTTAACACTTCATTAATCTAATAACTTTCGTTTTCAAGATTTCCTAAGTTTCACCACCGCAATTTAGCAACAAATATAATGTATGTCGGATCTTTCATGAGTTTGCACTTAAAATGTGACATAAAGCGCCTTTGTTTAGCGTTGTGCGGAATCTAGGATTGAGTATGGTGTCGATAAGGACGCATGGAGCGACAGTGATCGTTTACACGTGGTCCTGACACAAACTGGCCTAGGAACTGTACTGTGTTTCCTTTTAATCTCAGAGTACATAAGTATTAGTAATTAACTCGGTATCAATAATCTCTGCAGCAGGCTTAGCATGACGCTTTCTATTTCTACGAAGAATAGACAATGCTTTTTCTTTACAAAGTCACATTTCGTTCCTTCATTTTTGACATCGCACCGTAGATCCTACTACAATCTTTCATTTTGTCTTCCGTTTCTAACGATCTTTGTCTTAGTCCTTTTATATGTATTACCACTATTTCAGAAGACTATTTCTTCACAAACTGTCAAAATCACACTGACAACAAACTTTCTCCTCGACGGCCACAAAGTATATACGATTATCTACAAAATCAAGACTCGTTTAAAACGCATAACTGTGATAATTAATAGAAGAACATAGCTATCTTTTCCTATTGTATATAATTTAGTTAATAGTCATGCCTATTCTTTCGTCGACAAATCGGTGCTCGTGCTAAGCCTGCAGGTTTGGCAATGGTTTATTCGGTCGGGTTTTCGACTGAAAACGAGTCAGTAGGCTCGTGGCGTCTTTATCTGGGGACCTACTCTCTAAGCACGAAATCCGTAATCTCGGTCGAAGTTACGAGCGTTTGCTATCACTTACGGACCTATGATTAGTTTGGGACCCAAACTAATAATGAATTACTACACGATTTGGCAGTTGACCCTACTCCCTTTAAGGTTTTACCCGTCCAAAAAAGTTAATTTTCGGACGAGCCTTATTTTTTTGTCGACGGAGTTGCCCCCCAGGATTTTAAACATTACAGACGAAATGTGGGTATTACAATAAGGTACACATCTATCTAGCATATTCAGCATTTAATGTTCCCACTGCTGGAACACGCATATAACCCTTCGAATATTACAGCCGTGCTGTCATATTATGTAACAAGAGGATATCACAATAACATTCCCAAATAATTTCCCCGAGACCGCACGGTCTTAATATTCTAAAAGTGGCGTCAACAGACATTTCGGTAGAGTACGAGTTACAAATACGAAACGAACTATTATCGCCCGGCCGTTCGTCTGCCACTAAACCGAATGTGTTAGTGACAGTTTGCACGTAATACGTTGACGGTTTTATTGGTACTTCGATGGTATGAGTGCTAAGAGACGCGGTAATGGATTCCGGTGATATAATTTTGATTGTTGATGTGTTTGTTTTGGTCCTTTTTCGGAAGGGCTTGAAGGTTTTCTTTTTGTTATTGAGATTGGGTGTTTCGTTTGTGATTTGTTGTGACTTAACTCATGATCGTGGAATGAATAAAGGCGTTAAAAGTAAAGACCATGGTTACCGCTATTTTATCACTTAAATGTTGCTGAAAATCTGATTGCCAAAATCTCTTGATAACCTCGAGTTCAAATTCTTTTGGAAAAGATACCAGCCCTAGCGGCGTATTTATGCAATAAAGTAATGAAAAAAGGTCACTTCAAGTACATGCAATAAAGAGCATAACATTCAAAACGTGTCCATTGCCTACATATTTCTAGAATTGTCTATTCGCCCACAAATAAATTGGTTTCGTGCGATACGCCCATAGAAAATAATATCTATACATATCTATACATATACATCTATACATATAAATAAAATTGGAGTGTCTGTTTGTAATATTAAAATAACCGCTTTTTGCTACATGCATATGAATATATATACGGTACATATACCAAAATAACATTTTTTACAATTTTTGTCTGTCTGACTGTTTGTTCCCGCTAATCTCTGAAATGGCTGGACCGTTTTTGACAGGACTTTCACAGGCAGGTAGCTGATATAATAAGGAGTAACTAAGGCTACTTTTACTTTAGAATTTTTATTTGTTTTTATTGATATTTAAATAATAGTAAAAAAAACTATTCCGCGCGGACGAAGTCGCGGGTGCAGCTAGTATTAAATATATTAGTGTCGATTCATCTATTAAACCACCCTAACATTACGTTACGAAACTCTTCACGTAAAATGCCTTCTTTGATACTGAAAGTCAAAGCAGACAGCTTTAACTCTCTCTTTGATTATGTCAGATCTTTTTACCAAAATCAGACATCATTTTGTAATGTAATCCCATTTCTAACCTTACCAAAATGATTATTATCTTAGGTACAAAAAATCTTTCATGAAATATCTTTTCTCAGTTTTCATTTTGTAATAATAATACCTTTCGTTTCTTACTTTATCTCTATATTAATTCCCAAAAGCTTTGGTTCTACATCTTTCGTAATTTGATTTTTATAACAAAACGAAAAGTATGATTGAGCTGAAAAGTTCTTGTCTTATTTCTAAGTTAGATTTTATGGTAAAGTCTTCTTTGCCTTAGGCCTTTATTTGAATCTTTCAACACTTTTAGCAGACTCGGCACTGCTTTCGTTTTTAGAACCCTTTTTAACCGTTCACGTCAGCCATATCTGACCTTATCACTTTTCATGTGAAGTTATGTGATTGGCTGTTTTAGCAACAGATATCTATTAAGCGATTATGATAGTGAATGACTGATCAGTCTTCAAAAGTAAGGTTTAATTTTGCGTGGGTAATTTTTGCTGTACAGAGATTTAGCAGGTACATCTAGCTTTACGTAAATTCCGGATGCTAACTTCTTATGCTCTGAATTTCCTAAGATCTCCTTACAAACGTATGTGCAGACAGAAGCATTTTTTCTTAGTTCACTTCTAATCCAATCTATCCTTCATCCGATACCAAATCAACCTGCCTAATCAAACAGAACTCCGTCAAAACAACGTCCGTTCAATCAGCAGTAACACGCTCCTATGATTTCTTACAAGACTTCCTTCCTCCCCTACAGGTAGAAACAAACAGAAAAGTAAACAACATTACTGAATCCTTATATTCCTTACATCTGTACAATGATCCTTCGTACACAGCTCCTATAAACTGCTCTCCGAAGTTTGTACGACTTTCGGAACTTTTTCGAACAAACACACTTACATAACTTGTGTGGACGACTGTACGGGACTACGTTGACATACGCTTCATCGTACGACGGCTTTATGGAAACTACAGATATTCAGGCTGGACTGATGTGTAGATTTATTTTTGTATATTATTTATTTATTTTAGTATATTAACACTTACAACTGTTTTTACATGTGGGAAACCCAATACAACAATGTAGTCATCATTTCCACACTCGGAGACGTTACCCATAAACCAATCAGATACCACCACCAACAAAAATTAAATATTTTTCTACTGTCCTGACTGACAGGGGCCAAATGAATACACTTATGAATATACTATACAAGATACCAGATACAAGATTCTTTATTCGTGGAAACATGAGTACACATACAGAACATACAAACTTGCATGCAAGTTATTAAATTACATTATAGTTTAGATCAGTCATGTTTGGCCTTAGTACGGAACACACACACACACACACACACACACTGTGGTTTATATGGAACAGTTATCTATAGAACATATATATGGTCTCGTTCAATAGCCAGAAACGTAACACTTTCCGTACATATTCATCAGTACGTTTTGCCTCACCTTGTGTAGCTCGCTTTCGCACAGATGTAATCCCTCACGACACACCATGACGTGCGATGTCGACGGATCAAATTGTACTAATTTATTCATATATCAAACGTAGACCTTAATACACCAACCATAAAGATCATATTACAATGTTTTGAATGCACACGGCAAAGTTGTACATTTTCATTAAGACATTTTCATACTATTAATATCGTTGTTTTTCTACGTTTTTCACGTTCGTTTTCATATGTACTGAAGAATGCGTTAGAAGGTCGATTTTAGTATTTAAATGTAAAATAAAATATTCTTACTACAAATGATTAATGAAACTTGTTTATACAACATCTTACGCATAACAATTTAAAAATCGTTAATGAAAACTTTTCACGTTGCCCGCAACACAAAAAAAACAATATCCCTTTACGAGAAAGCTCGACCTAAACGATTTATTGTTCGATTCTGCACAGCAGCAGATTAATAACTAAAGGATTTATCGTACAAGTTCTGAACACACTGGCAACACTGCAGAAACCGTGCTGTCAACTGCACGACAACGCAGCATGGCAATACAATATCGCACTATGCGTCTGACATTGGATCTTAAACGGAACACTGCTTGGGATACCTATTGGTATTTGTGCGAGATCTGGTATAGTCGGGTGTGTTCGTGGATACTCGCTTAACTTCGGAGTTTGAGACTTTAAATGGTTTTGGAAAAAGTTTAAGAATGACGGATCTGCAGGCCTAGACAAAACACATTTCTGTTAGCGTTGACGCCATACGCTACGCCAAAATGTACGGGAATGACATTACCTGCGGAAAGGACACGACGTAATCTTTCTGCAGGTAATGTCATTCCTATACATTTTGGCGTAGCGTTTGGCGTGAACGCTAACAGAAAAGTGTTTTGTCTCAGGGCCCTGTTCAACTTTTTATCCCCAGAGCGCAGACATACACTGCTGAACGCTTCGTCAGCTTCGTGGTACAATACATTTATCTCATAATTAGCCTATAATGTTCCCACTGCTGGGACACCGGCCTCTCTGTGAGAGGGAGTGGGCCGTAATCTACCACGCGTGCCCAGTGCGGGTTGGTAGATGACACATGTCTTCGAATTTATGGTTCCATGACATGCCGGTTTCCTCGTGAAGTTTTTCTTCACCGTTTTGAGAGCAACGGTGATGAAGTAATTTACACAAAGTAAAGCGCCTTTCTGGGTTCGAACCTACGACCTACAACTCGTAAGTCACGGCCTTTACCGCTGCTCTCCAATACCTTTTTGTTTATACAAATTACTATCATGTTCATTTTTGAGCAGCAAAAAGCGTGCAATGCGATTTTACGTAACAGTGCTCAGAAATAGAAAAGGGTTACCATGCGGGCGCAGTTTCACTCGTCTTTTTATTTTTGCAATGTGAGGGTACCTAATCAAGCCTCTACACAGCAACGTGTGTGTGTCTATATTACAGACAGGTACTTCAGACATGTCAAATTCTTGCCCTCCCGCTCCACCCAGAGCGGGAGAAGTTATTTCATGATTTCCCACCAAAAAAAAAAAGTGTATCGTATTACCCAATAACCAGGTTGTGGAGTTCAGATAGTCAGTCGCTCCATGTAAAATATGTATCCTACTAATACCTACTCTACAGGGTACATTTTTTACCAGTGCGCAAACTGTAACCATAATTCAGCATGTCATTCTAAACGCAGAAATATTTCGTCGGTTATACAAAAAAAACATCAGCTGTTCCATACATTTTGACCGCGTAGGTATTGCACTTTTCTATGAAACAGCAGATGTTTTTTTTTTGTATATTCGGCGAAAAATTTCTACGCTGGGAGTCTAGAATGATATGCTGAATTCATGGTTACATTTTGCGCACTGGATAAAAACTTATCCTGTATACAAAGGTTTCAAACGTAATTTCCCGGTAATATTACGAATGAAAATAAACACTCTGCCCGTTCTGTCACTTATCTGACTATAATTTCAGTGTTTGATTGAAATAAAATGAAATGTTTATTTATGTAAGTAGATCTTAAAAGACTCTTTTACGCGTCAATATTTTGTTGGTCAATATTTTAAAAACTAGATGGTGCCGGCATTTCTTAGCTGACTGTTCCCTGAGAAGGAAAGCCGAAACAAATCAAGAGGTCATGGTCTCTTTTAAAGTCCAAACATTATATTACTTGAATTTTATATGAGTCTAACAATGCAGAGCAATGTCTGGAAGGGCCATTTGAAAAAAGAGCCATTGCAGCTTTGAGCTGACCTGTCCCAACAGATGGCATGTATGTATCAGTCACCGTGTAGCTCAAACCTTTTTTAGGGAGCTCAACGACCCGTCACAAGACGCTACCAGATTTGCAGGACATTTACGTAGGCCATTTACAAAATACTCAAAACCACCAGACGAGTTATAATGTCATGTGTTCAATCTAGCCTGCACAGTTGAAGATTGACCCATCTACAACTATTTACTCACGTTCATTTACAACCGCGAACGATTTTCATATACTCGTACAGTAGCTTAAATCAGTGAATTCGTTCGGAGATTTTCGTCAGAACCGAATGAATATTATCGCATAGCTGCCAAGGGGGGCGTGGCAGTTGATTATACTTTATGTTATTATCAATCTCGGATCCGACCCGGATGCCGGATGTCGGAGCCTGGACGTAACCGGACGCCGGAAGTTGGACGTTGCGAACATTCGATGGGGTGTGGAAACTTTATGTGGGTAGCTGTTTTTTTTTTCTTTTATATATTTTGTAGTGATAGATTTAGTGTTAGTAACGGGAATCTCGGATGTTTTCAAATGTATTTTTGCAAGCTTTTATAAAACTACGTGATGTGACAACGCTAATTAGCTTTCAAATAGATGTTTAGTGAGAAAAGCTTTGAATGACATTGACGAGCTAAAATGTTGAAATCGTTTGAAATGAAACATGAAGTGAAAATATTTTATTCAAAATATTCAAAAGCTCTATCGAGGCTACACCTAACACTGCTAATAGTGTTAGCCTAAACTTTCAAAGATAATTCCGAAAAAATGCTTCATTTTCCTCTAAAAAAGAATTACAGGAAATCGGTGAAAGAAAATGTAACGGAAAACCGTAAACACGTGTTCCCCTCATAAAGAACAACTAAAATAAATCACTTAAACGATTCGCGCTTCGAAACAGCGCCGTGCAGATTGACACGCCACCGTCCTACATTAGTTCCGCACCGGCCGGCATTCGGGCACCGAACACTACACCGCTAAAAGACATCACTATTTATATAAAGACCAATGTTAAAAGACCTCTGACACCTGCTCTAAATACCAACATTTGACAACTAGTTCGAACACCGCAGCTCTACTTTAACTGGACGAGTTTTATTTTGAGCTGCTAATGACTGATGCGTCATTTTTGCTTTTTTTTTAAGTATTTAAAGACAATAGACGAGGACAGTTCATAAGTCTACCTAATGGAGTGTCCATTGCTGGTCTAACGGGTGATATCAAAGGTTTATTCATAATATATGAGGCAGTCGTTATAATAATTTATTATTGCAGCGTCTACGCATGTTTGTTTAACTACAGAATGGATTGAACGCGTGCGAATTGTGTTTATGTTCTGACAATTATTTGCGCATTTAATATACGAGTGAGCAATGAAATCGCTTTGTGATATTCTAAACTAGATCTTCATGCGATTCTAATGCAATTTATTTGTTTGAGCACTCCATGGGGAAATTGCGTAATACACTAACAGCAAAAATGGCTTACATTTTGACAGCTGAACAACATCCATTGCGTTATTTTCGATGTTGATAAGACATTTTTTTCGATTATATGAAGCAATGTATTAACAATATCCTTCAAAATTACTGACATAGTGATTAATATGACAGCACGGTTGGCGCAGTGGTTAAGCGATTGACTGCTGTGCTGCGTGCAGCGGGTTCGATTCCCGCACGGAACAAATATTTGTATGACCTACAAGTAGTTGTTCCGGGTCTGGCTGTTTGTGTATGTGAATTTAAATGTTTGTAAACGCACCCACAATACAGGAGTAATTCCTAGTGTGGGGCAACGTTTTAAAAAAAAAAAAAAATATTAACGCATCCCAATTGTGTGTGTTACACAATTGTGTTGCAGAGTTTCTTAGTTAATCCATTATGTTTCAATGTGCAATGATGCTGTAAATGTAACAATCACAAAACTAAATATTTGTTAGCACCTAAGTTTTTAGCATTTCAGTGTAATTGGCAACAGACTAGAATAATTTATTGCTAATAGTTTCATAGCATTCTTTTTCTGGCTATAGGTAATTAGTGATTATTTTTACACAAACTACAGACTTGAACGACTCGGTCTGTGAGCCTAGAATTTTAGTTATTTTACACACCGCACCTCAATCCAGATGTTAGAATTTATCTTTATCGTAGAATATTATATTCATAGTGCATTTCGCACATCTATCTGACCTTCTGATTTATTATTATTATCATGAAAGCTTTGGTACGAATAATGCTTCAGCCTCCTTCGGAGACAATTGCATTAAAGCTACTTTTAGAAAATGGCTGGAGTTGATGCTTTAGTTAATCATTGTCTTCTCTGATAATTGGTAATTTCGATTAAACGTACATTACATACCTACAGGGTAGCTCTGGCACCGACGCGCAGCTTGTCGCCGTGGATTAGTTCTAAGTACAGAAGCCGGAACATCAAGCTACCAATCTGTCAAATTTCTTTGATAGGTTTTCAACTTTATCACAAAAAAATTATATTCATGTTTAATTGGGAAAATTTGACAGTTTGGGGTAGCTTGATGTGCTGGCGTCTGTACGTGATTAGTCCTTCCATACATTTTGACCGAGTAGGTATTGCACTTTTGTATGTAACAGCAGATTTTTTTTAAACCGTCAATTTTTTTACGCTTGGATCATGGTGCTGTATTCATGGATAGAGTTTGCGAGTCGATGTCTCTGCAAACCTGTGTAGAACAAATAACCAACGCTTAGAATCGGCTGTCGATTGGCAATAATCGATTTTGCGACTTTAAATCTATTACAGCTGTCATGCCAATAAAATCGGCGGGTGGTTTTCTCCGATATGCCTATTGCAACAATGTACGTCGCTAGGCTGTCGCGTGCCAGTCATAGATAAGATGTCTCGTCAGTCAAACGTGTCGCTGCAAGCAGTTGGAAGCGCTTTTGGCAGCGCTGCAGATATTTCAGCGATCCCATTATGTATGGAGTAGCTGTAGTTACATCACTTTAAAGCTGCGGTTGCATTAGGCAACTTTTTTCAGACAATGCGAAACGTGCTAATCCTAACCTAATCTCTGAATTGCCAAACTTAAGTGGAAGTGGGCAGGGCTCATTGCTCGCAGAACAGGTGGCCGATGGGTACGAAAGCTTCTGGAATGGTAACCGCGCACGGGAAGGCGTAGCGTTGCGAGGTCTCCCACAACGTGGACAAATGACCTTGTTAAGGCCGCAGGAATCCGCACAGAACCGGTCCATGTGGCGATGCTTGGGACTTTGTCCCGCAGTAGATAGACGTCTTTCGACTGAAATTATGATAGTTGATCTTCTTGACCCAATACAGCAACTTTTTAGTGAACTTGTTGTGTACAGGCTCGCAATGTTGCAGTTGTATCATTGGCAACAGTGAGGCGTATGCCCAGCAGCGGACGTTTTTTGGCTGAAATGGTGATGACGAATCTCTATGGCCCCAATACAACAACTTTACAGTCATCTGGTTTCCAAATTGGTGTTAAGATTCGCATTGTTGCAAATGAATCATTGGCAATATTGTTTCGCTTGTGTGAACGCGGCTTTAAAATGCGTCGATGCAAATCTATTTAGTTTTGATTGAGCGTTAGGTAATCACTGCCGCTACTGCGTCAGTAGAACAATGCGACATAAACGGTCTGGATTGGTCTATAAAAAAGATGTTGCCATGTACTAAAACAGGTTATAAATTTATAATGTCATTTTGACACTAGCCAATCTATTAAGTCCCCATTTCACCAATGAAACTGAACGCGATCAGCATTTCTAAACCAAGTTCAAGAGCTGTCAGTGTCGATATTCCATAAAAAACGCGGTTTAGATGTGCTGAACCCGTTCAGGTTCGCCCTAAGGCACTTACGTGTACTTAGCTTTACTTTTTGTTCCTTGTGTGCTATTTAATGTGTAATCGTGAAGATTTCGTCTTCAATTCAATCAATTTCTATTTTACTTAAATAGTTAATCGGCTAACGTTCTCAGTACCACGTACTGATCTGAATTTACTAAGCTGGTCTAAAGTATTACTAAAATAACCCCAACGCTTCAATGCAATCTAGTATTTCCATATAGGTCATGCCTGGCTGTCTGTCTAGATAAAATGGCGATAACTGACTGCTAGAGAAGATTAGAAAAACTTTCACCCGGTTTTTGAATTGAGAATTTGGAGTTGAGATTGTCAAACTCTGACATTAGTTAACGTGAAGCTCGCGGGGTTTAAAATATCTTCGAAAAAAATTGTTAGAATATGTTGAATGTCGTGAGCTACTTTGATGGAAACACCAATGTAAATGTGTGTTAAAGTATTGTTTGACATGTTCTCAACTTGACATTCTCAATAAAAAATCGGGTAGTTTGTCTTGTAAGAAGTGGTTTTTCTGCATCACCTAAATAGGTGATGCAGAAAAACCACTTCTTACAAGACAAACTACCCGACTAAATAGTAGCAATATTGTTTCGAGGTTACTACGTCAATATGTGTAGAGGATTGATGTGTGAATTTATAATAACGTTTGTATGCCCTATTGACCGTACGCACATGTGCACGGGTCAACTATGTTGCTACGGTGGGTCTAGTAATTAATTATCTTTGCATAATAATTTCGTTTGAGTTGCTATGGCTATTAAGTTCGGATGTTGTCTGCGGCGTGTTTTCAAAGTGGCTCGCCATTTTTCCCTATTCTAAGAGCACGTCTTCTCTACCATTATAGCGCCTCCCGATCTACTCTTTGATATGCAAATGGTCTCTGTACTATAACACCATGAAACATGAGCCTTCATGGTCAAGTGAAAATCTTCATTCGATTCATCAAATCAAATCAGCAAATCTTCTTCGGGTTCATTCGATTAATCGAGTCTTGTCAAACCACACTGGCGTCGGTGTATTTAATTTATTTATTCGTTCTGGAATTTGGCAGTCCAGTGCTGGACATAGGCTTCTCCCAGGCTGCGCCACAACATTCTATCCTCCGCCTTCCGCATCCAGTCTGTCTCAGCCGCCTTTTTAAGGTCGTCGGTCCATCTAGCTGGGGGTCGTCCCACACTACGTTTGCCGATACGCGGTCTCCACTCCAGCGACTCGTCTGCTCCACCGTCCATCGGTACTTCGACAAACATGGCCATTTTCCATTTCTCAATGGGAGTCTAGATTTGTGCCCGGTTGATGGCAATAGGCTGGGTCCCTATTACGCAAACATTACTAGCAAAATGTGGGTGTACTATTACAGGTACACCTTTGCCTTCTCCTTCAATGATACATGCTCTGTTGCGTCATAATATTATGTTTGAATTGCTATATCTATTAAGTACAGCCAGCGTCAGTAATATCGGGACGGACAGACTGTTCAAAATGATCTAAACAACTATAAAAATTTAATGTCAACTCAATGACACAAGGAATGTTTCAGAATAAAGACAATACAGGACAAATGTCATTCTGACAACAACTTTGTCTAATTGAGATAAAGTTTAATTTTCTTAGTTGTTGAGATCATTTTGAACAGTCTGTTCGTCCCGATATTTTTGACGCTTACTGTACCTACGGATGTTATTTTATTACTGTTTTGTTTTATTTTACGATGCATTGATTGATAAGTTATGGCTCTTGGTGTTCAAGGTCAGGTTTAAACCAGCAGCTATGTTGTAGGTAGCAACTACTATCAATGTAGGTAGACGTCTCATTATTCAATTTCGTAGTATTAGACAAGACACAAGCTTGCTTGTAACTAAGTAATAACTGCCGAACGGGTCGTTCGATTAGGTTAAACTGCGCTTGCCGGCCTTGCCGCGGAAGGTCCGTGGACGGGTGACCATCTCGACATACCCAGAGGCAAGGAGGGGCGTGCCTCGGAAAGCACGTCATTCGTGGATCTTTGACAGTCGTTACGGGTCGTCAAGTCTGACCCTAGTGGTCAGACTTGACGACCCGTAACGACTATTGCCACGTAAGAGAGAGAAAGAGAGAGTGAGATCATTTTCATGGTTTTTGGGGGTGCTGAAAGTGATAGTGAGGTCAAAATAAAGTTTGAGTATACGACGTTACATTCGGAGTTGAAGAAAAAGCGTAAGGAACTTCAGTACACATACGGTTTTTAGGGTTCCGTACCCAAAGGGTAAAACGGGACCCTATTATTAAGACTCCGCTGTCCGTCCGTCTGTCTGTCTGTCCGTCTATCTCATGAACTGTGATAGTTAAACAATTGAAATTTTCACAGATGATGTATTTTTGTTGCCGCCATAGCAACAAATACTAAAAAGTCGAATAAAATAAATATTGAAGGGCTCCCATACAACAAACGTGATGTGTTTTGCCGTTTTTATAGATAATGGTACGGAAGCTTTCGTGCGCGAGTCCGACTCGCGCTTGGCCGGTTTTTATTATTAAACTAGCGAACCCCGCCCATCCTTCACTCGTATGAAGTCGTATGCAATGTGACGTCATGTCAGGCCTACGAGATTTCTGTACTATAGCTTAGTAAATGTGAACGTGCGATACACATACCCCTCCCGAAGTAAATTCTCTAAATTATAGTGAAAACCGCATCAAAATCTATTGTGTAATTTAGAAGAACCTAACAGTAAACGGTCATATAGGAAGACACGCAAAGCGACTTTAATTTATAGCGGGAAAGTCTAATTTTATGGGTTTTAAAAACTATCAAAATTCGTAGACATGTTTGGATCATAGATTTCGATTGCTAAATTTAGCAACAGGTGCAGTGACTAAGCAATTTTGCGATAGATCCCCGCGCTAAACAGACAGGTCTGTGCTTGGTGTACTTGTTCATGAGATTTATTTTATTTGTAAATACACTCACGTTAGTTTTTTAGAAGAAAATCAAAAGATAATAGGCCTTTGATCTCAATGATGTGTGTTTACGTTCCGTGATTACAATCATTCACAGTAGTTTATTAAATGAGTAGGTACCTAACAGGAACATGTGTTTTTTGTTCAGGAATCGACGTAAATGCTTATGTACATTTGTTATGTTGCACTTATGTCTACTACGTCAGAAATCTTTGTAGTTTTACTTAGAATCGTAATCGCTGTATACAGTTGTAATGTGATGTCATTATTTTTATATCCTTTTATTCTTTTTTACACTTACCCACGTGTCACGAGTGGGAAATATTACACAACAATATTACGCTGAATTAAGTAAGGTTTTTACCGTTTTTACCGCCTTTAGTGCTAAAAAATAAACGCGCTATCAAAGTAAAAAAAATACCATGGACAACTGAAGGAACGACTTCCACTTCGTACATCTAAGAACGGCTGGATGAACAAAACAAAATATTCTTAACTAGCTTTTGCCAGCAGCTTCGTCCGCTTGAAGGTCAGAAATTATCCTACGGGAACATACTACCGGGAGAAAAATTATCCTATCTGTTAATCCAGGTTATAAACTATCTGTGTCCCAAATTTCATACAAATCCTTTGGGTTGTTTTTGCGTAATTGAGTCGCTGAAAACCAGCGCTGGGGCTGTCTTGCATAGGGTCGCAGCATAATGCTGAACGATAGCCGTTTTGCGTGGATGTGACGCATGTTTCCCTCAACCTTTTCTTACTTTTTTTGTGTGTTCCTGTTTTTTTTTGCGTCATGTTTACCGCAAATAAACGTTTTTTCTTTCTTTCTGTTTTCTTTCAAACATCTAAATATCCAAACATACAAACTTTCAAATTTATAATTAATAAAGTAGGATAATAGAATAGAAGGGTAGGATGGTACACCAATATTCTCCAATATGTTCTCCATCCAATCTCTTTCCATCAATTGATTGATGAACGGCATCAATGATTTAGAAACTCTATCCAAATTAAATTAAATGTGTCTTTCAGTAAGCTGCCTATTTTTTGTCATCATAAGTCGAATTTTTGGTCAGTATTTTAGAATTAAATGGCACCGTTTCTTTTGTGAACTCGTAGTTCTAGTGGCCCCACAGCGGCGCACTTCAAGCCAATTATTGCGCATCGCGTCCCAGGACTTAACAGGACTTCCTGCTGTACGCCGCACTATTAACTTCGCGGTGAACTTCACCTGAATGTGTCCTGAAACAACTTTTATAGAGTTTGCTTGTTATGTGTGGTGAATTTGTTACCTAATGATTTGTATCTGCACTGTCTGCTTAAGAACTCGCTGACTATATGCACACTCTCATCTATCAGTCAGTCTGTCAACCCTTTTTTCTTTTACGACACTATAAACGATACAACGGGCCGTGTCTAGTTAATAAATTGTAGGTGAAACTATTTACTGCAAATTCTATTTGCGCATGCGTTAGTCAGATGGTTTTCTAATATTCGAGATTTTCCTTCAAATCTTGCAGGATGCCTTCTCAGTACACACGAAAGAGTTTGTTTTCTATCATCAAAGTATCTGTAATTTTTCTAAAAACACAATACGACATCAAAGACAGACAATTCTCAGGAAGTCCACTGCACACTCACACGCAGTATAATCGACACTATTCTATTGCCATCCACATTATTACCCAGTTATTTCTGTTTGTCTGTTACCGGCTCACGCTAGAGCGTTTATTTTCAACGCTCAAGCCTAGTTTACCTTATGATGAACGATCGCACTGACCACAGTATATCTGTCATTCAAAATGCACTGTCTGGACGTACTACTAGCAGTCTGAATTAAACTTAGTTTAATGTTGAGGCAATTTTTTTTACCGTGGCCCACTGATTGTAAAAGTTTAGATACAGTCAAATCAAAACATTTACAATCAGCGGACCACAGCTCTGATGTGTCAAAAAACGACTTCTGGCTTGTTACCTAGTAAATGAGGTGTACTTTACAATTTACAAATTTGAAAATTTTACAAGTGTCTGTACCACAAAACTCTAAGTCACTTCATTCTAACGGAATTACTTTAGAAATGCGAAAATTGTAGTGACTTGTAGATTGCAAATTGTAACTTTACATATTTTTTAATTCTGTGATTCACATTTTTTTCTACATTTTTTCTACAATATTGACGAGTTGTAGGCAGTCGGTCCATGAAAAATATTGGTATTCCGCTGCATCCGTTTTGACTGGACGCTGACCCAAACAAAGTTGGAAAAAGGCTAGGCCTAGAAAGGTCTAGAAAAAAGGCATCCAGCTATAATTTTGAGCCGGCAACTGAGCTAAGTATCGGATAACATTTGGACCACCATGTCACTTTGTATCGTTTGTTTCATATTAGGGGGAATGTTTATAAGGATATGGAAATAAAGGGTCTGCGTCGAGTAGATGAATTGATATTAATGACTTTATCATGGACTATCCATGGGTATATTTCCGATGATGTCCTACGAAAAAAAAACTAAAGAAGATTTTTTCATACATATCTATCGAAACCTTCAATTCTAATTTCAAACAGGATCATCAGCAGATTAAAAAAAAAGGAAACGTTAGCAAGACATATCAGTAGGTACACGTGTTAATCCTAATTCTTCCAAATGAGGTCTTACAGCGTTACCATAACTTACCCAAATCCATCATCGTCCATTACCTACAACATGGTGAGAGCTGGCCCATTAGTTTCAATTCCACCATTCAGCCTATGACCACGACATGTCACAATGCTCAGCTCCATACAATAAATCAGACTGAATCAAAATGAACGCGAGCGGCGCTTTATAAATCATTCGGAATTGTAATTAGAAATTTGCCGAAATTAATTTCTATGACGTCAGATGACGCGTGCAGAGAATCCTGATAAGTGGGCTTTGATATAGTCAGGTGTTCCTGGATATTAGTCGGGATCTAGTTTATAGTTTGAGTGAATTTGAAGGAGTTTTGGGCTTGGACGACGTTACTGCTAGCAGAGAATTCTAAAGTTATTCTAAGTTTGACAATGCAGTGTAGATGAGGTTGAAAGTTCTTTGACATCATTAATACATTTATTTTTACAAAGCAAAATGATGAATACGAAACGTCAAAGTTTAGATTCGCTATTTGATCGAAAACGAAGTAACGATGTCTGCAAATCAACCGAAGCAAAGAAGCATAGACAATAATTCCACCTAAATCGTAATGCAACAATCATCGCAATGTCGTCTTAGGTCATTGCAATAGCTTAAAAACAATTAGAGTTATCTTAGAGATTTCTATTGAAACAGCAAAAACTATTCACATTTTTTGAATTTCCCTCCTGCTGGGATTCTCAGAAACGAATAGTGTATTTAGTGGTCCCAATCTTCGTAATGAAAGATTTTAACTTTGTTTATTTTTTTTATTACAGAGTACATGCTATTTTCTTCTTTGTGGATAGTTCTACATAAAAAAGTGTGTTGGTACAATTGAATCAAAACCAAAACATTCTAATTCCAAACTATATTTAGTGTGTATTGTCTGACGCAGCGGGCTAAAACTAAATTACGTCGTTATCCAAAACGGATTTGAGTCTGGCCAACATTAAATTTGTGGTCTAAATTCAATCGGTCGGAACTGGAAGCATTGACAGGTGAGTTAGGCCGGCTGTTACTTAGACCGCCATTTTGAATAAGTTGTTTAATAATGGTGATTCTGGGAAATAAACACATTGGTTTTTATGGAAACTATATTTTAGGAGTGTAGAAGGTCTTTTTTTGTTTTGGAAAATGATGTAAGGGCTTATTATCCTTAAATAATAGAAATTGAATCAAGAAAACAGGAGTTAGGCCAGCTGTCACTTGGACCGCCATCCTGAACCGGTAAGCCTTCTAATAATGGTAATCATGGGAAATAAATAATTATGTTGGTTTTAATGGAAAACGTATATTTTAGAAACGTAAAAGATTTCGTTTTATAGTGTAAAATAAAGTATGCGCTTAGGTACCTATTTTCCTTCATCAACAACATCATCTGCAATCTCAACTATGCTGGGCTCGGCTTCCAGACTAACCGCACGCAGCTTAATTGACATGGAGCAACTGCCTGTCTAAACCTCCACATCCCAGTCGCTGGCTTCTGACGGCCCGTAACGACGGTCAAAGATCAACGTATGACAGAATATGTTCCTTATACAGGATCATATTTTAACCAGTGCGCAAACTGTAACCATGGATTCAGCATATCATTCTAGACTCCCCTAGCGTAGAAATTATTCGTCGGTTATACAAAAAAAAATCAACTGTTCCATATATTTTGACCGCGTAGGTATTGCAGTTTTCTATGAACTAACTGATTTTTTTTTTTTGTATAAATTTCTAAGCTTTCTAATCATGGTTACAATTGCGCACTGGTTAAAAATATACCCTGTAGAACAGATATTGGAGCAAGGAAACATTGTAAAAAAATGGGTTAACAAAAAATTGCCCTTAAAACATATCAGTTTAACAAATATCAATTCAAATAAGCTTACGTTTTTCATAGAACAGCAGTTGAATTAACAGAATTTTCCGCAAGAACAGCATCGGTGCGATTGTGAAGCCGAACACGTAGCGAGCTTTGCCGCACTTGGAATTAGAAACACTTGGTTCTAGCTAAGTATCGTTAACACATGGGATTTGGAGTTTTAGAAATTTTCGAAATGACGTCGGCGATACATGTGCTTTTTAAAAACGTGGGATGAATAGATGAGAACAATTGATATTAGAGCGTAAGATTGATAGGATGAAACCAATGACAATAATGATTAGCTTGTTTACGGAAGCAAAGCAAAAACATACACACCCCGTTTCTGAACTGATTGTCAGACTTTCGGGATTCTGACGACCCGTAGTGACTGTCAAAGAGCTACGAATGACAGACGGGACCACCGAAGCACGGAGCGGTCTTGGTATGTAAAGATGGTCGCCCATCCATGGACCTAACGCGGCAAGCGTAGCTTAACCTGATAGGTCGACCCGTGCGGGTGTTATTACTCAGCCATAAGCATTTCTTTCGGGGATTCCTTCAATGTAGCCTGCGATATTCATACGTTTTCTTGCAAATAAATTTTGAATTTCGCAAGCTTTCTACCTTAAATAATGCTAAAGTAAAATTTGATAAGTTCTCTAAGCTTCAATTTCTCAATTCAGAATCCGAGGGAATGTCTTGACTAAAAAAGTTTGATTACTTAAATCTAAAAATAGGAGCATCAAACGGGCGACCTAGACCTTTTATGTCTCTGAAATCTAAAATTAGAACGACGATAAAAAATCCCAGCATTCGTATAAAAACGTTTACAGCATTTGCAAGAATAATACAAACGGTACGACTTTACTAAGACTTTGTGTTGAATTCCGATATAAATCTAAAAAGGAAAATAATAATTAAACATTATCTCTGTAACTGTTGCTTTATTGAAAGATAAGGAATGGCCGTTTTACAGAGTTTTTTCGTTTTCTTTTCATGTTACAGCGTTTATTTGTAAGCATTCTTCGTTCGTAACTAGATTAGGTGCGTTTTTTTTTTTTTTTTTTTTTTCTGGGTGGGAAATCATCAAATAACTTCTCCCGCTCTGGGTGGAGCGGGAGGGCGTGTCAGACTTTTACTGACTAAAACCCACCCGTGTTCCCTTAGTTGCCTGTGTGCCAGGGGCGGCGGTATCTCTTTCGAACAACCCGCACCCCTGGCAGGCATCGGCCCTTGCGGGCCAGATTAGGTGCGTTAGGTTATAATTTTAGGCCCCCAATTTCCCCCTCACTTAAAGGGTCTTTGTTACCACTTTTGTTATTTTCATGACTCTTTAAGTATATGACTGTTTTAATTTATAAAATTCTTTCTTTGTTCCAGGTAAGTTCTGCAATCCATCATACTGAAATCACAATAGTAAGCAATTATCATGCTCAAGGTAAGAGTAGAGTATTGAGCAACCGGATCTTCTTCTTCTTCTTCGTTGGTCCCTGAATGCTAAGGATCGCGACCACATACGACGCGCCTCCAAGTTATGGTATCTTTTGCTGCGTGGACCGCTCGTTAGATGCTACCTCCAACAGCCCTCTTGATCGCGTCTGACCGTCTTACCGGTGCTCTGCTTTGACCGCGTTTTCCTTCCATCCGGTCCAGTATCAAAATCAAAATCAAAAGTCCAACTAGGCTAGTGTCAACACTTTTTAAACGTCAAAATTACATAAGACAGTCCCCCAAAACGCCCGCCCTTCACCGCTTCCTAGTGCTTCAGCTGGGAAGAAGAAGTGGCGCAACAAACTCCCCAGCAGCACAGCTGTCTGTTATGTTAGAAGAATTTGATTCTATGCAATAGTTACGTAATGAACGTTACGAAACATAAAATTAAAACATTTGCCATATGTCAAATAGCACACGCCAATATACCCAAAAAAATCATTTAAAAAATTTACTCAAGCAGAAATAAATTACCTAAAGCCTTTCCAGACTCTGCTTAGGTACGTACGTACGTATACGCATAATATGTCAGAATAAGCTGATGGCACGCTCCTGGCATATTGTAGATAGCCGCCGCCGGCGCCGGTCCTAATATAGAATCTACCTTTTCATGAGATACATAACTAGACCATAATCTAATGCAGTTTTTTAAACATTTGTTTCTCATTGTCTCCTCCTAGACGAACAAAACCTTCTTCAATATTTTGGGAAGTGAGTTCTCAATAGTTTGACCAGTCCGTTGTTCGACACGGATTCCCTAGTCAGGTGCAGGTTATTGATCCTCTGTGTATGGATTAATATTCAATGCGCGGACGCAACGACGGTGCGCGTCCGTTTGCTGCCCCGGCGCAGCCTGCTCCGAGTGAGAGTTTTGATTTTAGAACAATGGAAGCAAAAAAGTTCGTTTTTTGCGTTGAAAAAGATGTGTGCTTTGCATTCCTAAGCTTTTGTCCTTTTTTGTAGAAATTTTAAATAGCAAAACTTAAGGTTAGAAAAAATTGCTTAAATGAATTTATTTTAATAGGTAATTATTGTCACCAAGTAAATGCTCTATTCCATAACCATGGAAATTAGAATTACAAATGACGCTTGAATAGAAAACGCATTAACATCTACTGTCCTTAAAGACCTAAGAAGTGTGAACAGAAGTGGCTGTTACTTGAGGAACTGGTGAAACCTAAGGTTTTGCCAGCAATACATTTGCACATTTGCACTTTCACTAACTCAAATGTACAAAACTTCACTAAAGCTAAAGACTAGCGGTCTCATTCATAAAAAGTTATCGAACATCTAAACAGTTGCTAAAGTCTGATTTTCAAAAAGGCATTTTAGCAATGCAGCGTTCTATAAACCTACTATAAAGTTGTAAAAGCCAAAACCCTAATTAGCAGTGTTTTAAGGAAAAATGGCAGACTTTCTAAAGCAGCTGATTACAAAGAAAATGACATTTAACAATTTGACGTACAATTATTGTGTATCACTGTAAGACAATTTTCAAGCAATCGGGTGACAGTTACTATTTCAAATTATTTGTCAAATATAAATATCAATGACGTCAGAAGTGTCGTAAACTGTAGACAATCAAATAGTTTCCAGTACATTATAATGTCTATGGTCACAATTATTCGGAGTGTAGGCAGACATTCTCGTTGGATGATTCGATGTGTTGGTCAATTTGTTGAATGACTTAAAATGGCAACATTTTGATTTATATATGACATTTAAGTTATAAAACGTTTATGAATACAAAATGTTTTTTTATGGTTATCAAGCAGTTTAACTAAAGAATGTCTTAAACCTTCGATAAGCTTTTTTTATGAATAAGACCGTAGGTAAGTAGGTACTGCAGCCCTTTTAAAATTTCTATGATACCTACTTTCATCAATGTAAGCATTTTTAAGGGGGAAGCGCCACGGTAGCTGTAGCCCACGAAATTTTGAAGAGGGAAGCGCCACGGTAGCTGTAGCCCGCGAAATTTTGAAGAGGGAAGCGCCACGGTAGCTGTAGCTCGCGAAATTTTGAAGAGGGAAGCGCCACGGTAGCTGTAGCCCGCGAAATTTTGAAGAGGGAAGCGCCACGGTAGCTGTAGCCCGCGAAATTTTGAAGAGGGAAGCGCCACGGTAGCTTTAGCCTGCGAAATTCAATTTTTCTTACATTTTTTACAATTTTTAGGTCAGTGTCAATCTGTGTGTTGATTCAAATATGAGTCGCGAATACATTGAAATCATCAAATACAACACTCTATGTTCAGACAGTACTTATTTAATAACTATTTCATGTAACCATTTGTGATTAATAACTCTAATTATTATTATAATTCGGTAAATACTAATTTGTTACGTTAGCGAATCATAGTTACGCAAGTCAGTCTTCGTCGTATGCTGATGAACAACATAGGACCTAAGACTAAGGCTGAATTGCAAATAACATAAGAAAACTTGAATTTCGCGGGCTAATTTATTCTTCTTAAGATGGAACTTTGCGTTTCAATAGTGTCAAAATAATGATGAAATTAGTCCTTCTCGGTAGTCCAAAATATCAACGACGTTTACATATTTCATGCCTCAAAAGATCAAAATTTCAACAAGATACAATCATCCAAATTGTCAATCATACCCCCCAAAACTTACATGTACCCATTACAATTTAATCCCAAATAGTAGGGGAAGGTCTATGACAAATGAATGAGGCTTAACATTCTAGTTTCGGTACTAAAGCGATTATAGCGCGGCTACGGCAAACCTATTTTGCATTTGATCACGTTGATTGAGTTAAAGTGTGTCGATTAAGCCGTCTTCCTACATTTCCAACTGTTGGAGTGTGAATTAGAATCCAATTTATACTATACTAGCTTTTGGTAGCGGCTTTGCCCGCGTGGAGGTCGGTGTATTACACAAATAAACCTTCCTCTTGAATCACTATTAAAAAAACCCGCATCAAAATCCGTTGCGTAGTTTTTTTAAAGATTTAAGCATACATAGGGATATAGGGACAGAGAATGCGACTTTGTTTTATACGATGTAGTGAAGATACTGTTATTGTGTAGTACTGCATATGGTACAGGTTCAATAGGATTGCTGACTGATCTGAGATAACTTCCTAATTCTCTTTGATTTTGGGTAATGAATTTGGTAGCATGGAATTTGACGTTGAAGAAGCGTCAAATTCAAAAACAGAGGCTACACAATTATATGTGTGTATACATAGAACAGAGGACAAATACAGTGTGCGCTTCCAATTATAGAAGACCACATAATTGACTTATAATCTGTTTAGATACAATAAGTTTGGCAACGTAAATATGTAAAAAAAAATGTCACGAAAATCATACAAAGGAATCAATGTGAATAATTACATAACAGATGAATAATAAAATAATACAAATGATAATTAGAAAAAAATAAAGAATTGAATAACAAAATAATACAAATGATAATTAGAAAATAATAAAAAATTGAATAACAAAATAATACAAATGATAATTCGAAAAAAATAAAGAAGACTAAACAAAAATATTAATCATCATCTGCCTAGCCTTTTCCGAACTATGTTAGGGTCAGCTTCCACCGGACGCAGCTGAGTACCAGTATTTTATATGAAGCGACTACCTATCTGACCCCAGTCACTGGATAATACGATACCCCTTGAGAAGACTGGTCGTCAGATAATAACCATAAATATTTATTAATTAGTTAAAGAAAGTTAGAAGATACGAAACTTCATAAAGGTCAGCCTAAAATTGTAAATCTACTAGCAAGAGTAGTGAAACTAGCTGTAAGCTGAATGGACTAAAGTTTTAAGCTGTGAACAGCAAGTGCATACTAAGTTCGGTTACTATAGACCGCAAGAACTCACTTCACGTAAGACTTTCGTTTCAAAATTAGCATCCAAACGTCTTGTTTTGTCTTCTTGATGTGTCTTTTCTCTTTTCGATCTAAATACCATCAAGACAATCACTTTTTCTCCGATTATTTCTAGTCAATCGATGAACCCTATTTGAAGTTCCAATGTGCGCTTTTATCTTACTACACTGCCCTCCCAAACCTATTAGCACTGTAATTTGAAAAAAATGTGTAAGCCAATTAATTATTTTTAAAAGAGTAACCGTGAAGTTTCTTGCCGGCTCTTCTCCATAGGAAACGACCAATTGGAACCGTACACCTAGCTTCTGACGTTTCGTAAGTGCCTACGTAGGTTTATCTTTACTAATATTATTAAGGGGTAAAAGAACAATGGCAGAAAAATTGTTGACAAAAATGTTAGCATCTAGAAATGTTTTTTATGCAAAAGGAGTTTAATTAAGGAGTGCAAAAGGAGTTTATTTTTCTATGATTTTTCAAATAAAAATGTATTTTAGTTAAAGCCACAAAAAATAGCAACTTGTTCGTGCCTAAAGGATCCTGATCTAGCTCTTCTGCGTGACTGTGTTTTGACATAAGACGTAACCTAAAAAAGTTTAAACTGAAATATCTTTTTAGAGCCTTCTCAGGACAAAATTATTTTATAAAATTACTCAGGTACTGACGCTTAACATTTTAAGATATTTTTAACAAATAGACGCTACCATTTTTTCTCAACGAATTTTATGTATGAACGTCTGCCATTGTTCTTTGTTTGTACGTTTGTATGTCGGGAATAACCTCCGGAAATAGTAGTAGTACAGTCCAATTCTAAAACTTCTGTCACTGGTTAAAAGCTGTAGCTGTTTCTGAGTGCTAAAAAAATATAAAATTCTTTTACATATAGAAACCTACAATATCAGCTAGTAATACTTATGCGCTGTATATATATTTTCGAAATCCACGAGGACGAAGTGCTAGTGTAAATAAATAAAAAATATTTTTATTTTATCATTGTCTACGTCACGTGTTATCGATGACGTCCACAAAATGTATGGAAATACGTGCACGTTAATAACGTTATCGTGGGCGGAAACACAAAAGCTTTTTCACATATTTCCATACATTTTACTTCCCTGTGTTATCGTGTTGCTGTGTTGTGGGCGTCCACGATAATATTGTCACGTTAGAAATTATAAAACCGCTCAATACGACTTAATGGAACATCACCATCACGCTTCGTTTGCGTATAGTCCACATAATAGGGGAGGAGCCTATTGCCATCAACCGAGCACAAACCCTGACTCGGCGCTGCTACTGAGAGATTCCAGATAGAAAAACCCAATAGCATTTTACCCGACCTGAGAATCGAACCAAAGCCCTCATGCAGTAGCGCTTGCGACCACTAGACTAACGAGGCAGTCGCGAACACTAGTCTTGCAATAATAAAATTCAGCGAACTAAAATTAGTACCGACTTCCTTCCAAATAGACGAAGTACTTGGACGGTATATGTAAATGCCGAACCGTAAAAAAAAAACAAAGGAAATAGTGCTCAAGTTCGTTGACATCGACGATGCCACTCATTCCGTATTCTCGTTTAATCTTCGGAAGTGAAAAAAAAAAAATTAAAATTGTCCCTGACGTTTGACTCGGCGGCCATTTGTTAGGTAAAAAGTTTAAGGGCATGGTAATGGCTGTCGCAAGCTTGACATCGAAAGATCGGAAGGTTAGATGTGTGTGTGATACGACTGTGTTGGATTTATAAAAGTTTTTTCGGCTACCAGAATAAGCTTTGATTTTTTGTTGTGTGTTAAATTGAATGTTGGAGACATGGAATATGTTAATTTTGTTCAGCATGATCTATAATTTATGTCCCACGATGCTTTTTATACATACGCATCAGCTAATTAGCTGCTAATGTGTCTAACCATAAATAATAAATAATAATAAAATCAAAAGTCATTTATTCAAACTAGGCTGAGAGTCAGCACTTTTTGAACGTCAAAATTACATAAGACAGTCCCCCCAAAAAACCGGCATTACCAGAATAATATTTAGAAGAGACCCCGAACTACAAAAAAAAATTAAACGTTTTAACAAGAGAGATCGAAATAGGGGACAATGACGAATATTTTAACAAGAGAAGAGGGCAATGAAGTTTCACTAACACAATTGAGACATCGTAACTTTTGGCTCTCGATTCTTTCAGCCTACTTAACAAGATGCCTGACAATATGATAGGTCATAAATAATCAGCCAACTGGCACGCCAGGGCAGCTCTAATTTATATCGACTAGTTGTCAATCTGACACCTCTAGTAACACGGGCCCAATTAATGTAATCACGGCTAATATTATCGGTAACAGATAGATGATTTGTTGGATAATTTAGTGCTAGTTTCAGTCGGATTACTAGTTTATTATTGGTAGCGTTATTAATGGCTGTTCTGTGTACCTATCTGTATTAGTTACTATACATTTGTGCAAATGTGATAGGTTTTTTTACAATGTTGTCTTTGTCATATGTGTGAACATTTATTACTCAATTGTTGCAAGTTTATCTTTCTTCTGTTATTTTATGAACCCTCATCATCATAGCACGAATTACAGTATTTGTTTCAAAATCAAAAGTCATAAAGTTCCGTAAAAATTACATAAGACAGTCCTTTAGCAGGGCAGAAAAAGCAACACACTCTCTAGCAATTTATATCTTCCATTCCTTAGCATAATTTGCAGCAAGTAAATGTTTCCTTGAAATAAATATTGCGTCAAAGATACTTCTTTACAAAGATATTTCAAACTCCAATAGCTTCACCAGAAGGAACTCGGGGAAACCGTCAGACCTCCAAACTAGTAATCAGTAACATCAATAAAACGAATAGCTCCAACTGTCTTAAGTTACCCAAAGCCGCAGCAATTCCTCACAGAGAACTTCCCATCTTTAGCGAACGATACAAACAAATGGGGTAATGCCTAACTTACCAAAGGCTTTAATCTTAATTATTATCTTGCTCCAGTTTCGAGTTGGCTAAGGAATCTGGGGACTGAGATGACTGGAGATACAGATTGACATACTATGTCTAATTCTTCTTCTTTAGGCAGTCTGTGTTTGTATTCAAAGAGCACCTACTAGCTAGACTAGACTATTAGACATGGCGCACACTATGATGACGAGGCGCATATGCAAACGACAACTGCCCTACCTGTTGTGGCCCTAGTGTGAGTTTATTTTAAGCATGTCGATCGAACGCGCTCAATGCGTTAGATCGAGATGGTTAAAAGAAACACACACTAGGGCCACAGTACGTCTTGTTGCAGTGACTAGACGCAGCGCCAACATGCACAGTTTGCGATGGCACTTAGCTATCAATACTTACCTGCCCATAATCTCGATTCAGCCGAAAGTCGTCCACTGTCGGACAAAATTCTCCTCCAAGCTCCACCACTCCGACCTGTTCTGCGTTTCCCGCATTCAGTAGATTCCTGCGGCCTTCACAAGGTCGTCGGTCCACCTTGCGGGAGGCGGTTGTTATTGACATTTTCATTACTAGCCCTGCAATTTTTATGTCCAAATATAAGCCACTCGTTAATGATTTTGCTAATATATGATAATTACCCACTACTACCTCTTACAAATCCCAAAATAATACAATTACCCTCTAACAGCTCTACTCAAACCCCGAATTGCCAATAATTAACACCCCAACCAATAAAACCGAATAGTTTCACGAACTTGTCTTGTTACCCACAGCAATTCCTCACTCCCAACTTTCGTTGTCGCAAACTTTCGAGTCCCGTAAACGATACATACAAATGGCGCGGATTTCGGTCCCGCGGTACGCCGCGACCCGCGACTGATTCACGCTCGCGACTTGTCAATCCTAACTGCTAGGGCTGTCACCCAACGAAATTAATCACGGGACACGACGCCAAGTTATATTGCACGTCAATACATAAGTTTGCCTCCCTCGCACGCTTGAGGGGTGTGGTGCAAGTGTAGCCTGACGTGACACGTTATAAATTATTGTTATAGCCGCCGAGAGCTTGATTAATTTTGCTTTTGACGTGTTTGATGAGAATACTGCGGTATTGGTTTTGAGGTCAATCGTGTTTGAAGAATGATATGATAGGATGATAATGTCATTTTAATATAATGGACGGATCGTTAGGTTATCTTTTGGTAAATGTCAGACGTAATTAGATAGGACGTGTTATAGTGAAATACAGCCTAGTGATTTAGCTTAAATTATCTGCCTAGCCTTTTCCCAACTATGTTCGGGTCGGCTTCAAGTAGACTTCAAACCGGGCCGCTACCCAGTTGCTGGGTCATGCGATACCTCTTGGTAAGACTGGTTGTCAGAGTTTCGGGCTTCTGACGACCCATAACGGCTGTCAAAGATCCACGAATGACAGCCGGGACCAATAGCTCAACGTGCTTTCAGAGGCACAGTGGGGTCTTTGTAAGTAAAGATGGTCACCCATCTATGTACCAACCTCAGCAAGCGTCGCTTAACCTTATCAATCGACCTGTGCGGCTGTTATTACTTAGCCACAAGCACCAAGTGATTTAGTTCAAACGTAACAGAATATTAAAATGTTGATCAAGTAAATTTACGTAAGCTGGTTTCTCCGAAAAATATATCCTCAATGTAGCGATACCCTGAACGAAAAAAACTTCCCTTCTCAATCAATCAACTCAACATACCACAGCAGCTGCACTTACGTAAATCAATTTACTGTCTTTCAAAAGTAAATAATAACAACAACAGTTTGACAACCCTATAGAGAAGAGCGCGGCTCGACGCGAAGTGTGCGGTACGCGAATTAATTGCCTATCGATTGTAACGAGACTCTTTGCCGATACGACCTACGACGTACTTTACGCTGACTAATTAGAGCTTGTTTACGTGGTTTACCTAGTTTACGTTTTTCCGTATAAAACGTAGTTGAAAGCACGTACTGCCTCGTTGGTCCAATGGTTGCAAGCGTTACTGATGAGCATAAAGTCCTGGATTCAATACCCGGGTTGGGCAAAGTGTTATTGAGTTATTCCATCTAGATTTTTTCATTAGCAGGTCGAAGTCTGGATGGGTGGTCCTTGCTGATGGCTGTAGACTCGCCTCCTATTACAATGGGACTCAAACTTAACCGGTGAAATGTAGGCGTAGTTAAAGGTATACATCTGCCTAACCCTTCGTGGAATACAGGCGTGATGTTACGTAGTGTCTACCAGTTTACAATCCTACTAATATTATAAAAGTGTAAGTATGTATTGTTGTATGCTTGTTACTTAATCACGCAAAAACGGCTGAACGGATTTGGATTAAATTTAGCACAAAGATAGTTTGTAACCTGGAATAACATAAAGGATCCATTTTATGCCAATAGTATTTTCCCGTGAGATAATTTTCGAACTGCACGCGGGCGAAGCCGCTGGCAAAATCTAGTAGGACTATAAATCACAAAGGTAATGTCATACTTAGAAAGTGTGCAGTAATAAAAACACAGTACTATTACGTTCTTACCCCGATTTCTATTATACGACCAAAAACAAGTTCAAGAGTTCTTCTGATATTTTTGTGAAACTCCTTGACATCATTGTCCTACCAACGTTTGTATCTATTAACATTAAATTACCAAGTAATTAATCATAAATTCTTTACTCACTAAAATAAAAACTATTTCCAATGCATTCTAACATTGTTATCACGATATGGCTAGCGTTATTATCTGTGCCTAGTTTTCCCAACTACGTTTAGGTCAACTTTTAGTCAATCCGGATGGCGTTGAATACCAGCATTTTACATGAAGCCACTGCTTATCTGACCTCCGCAACCCATTTATTGGGAATACGACACCCCTTGGTAAGACTGTTTTTCAAACTTTCGGGCTTCTGACGACCCGTAACGGCTGTCAAAGAACCACGCATGACAGCCGGGACCAACGGCTCCGATGCACGGAGGGGTCTTAGTAATATGTAATTATGGTCACCCAGAGTCAGTTCCGAGTTCTCTTAATAATAATGAGCATAAATTATTGCACTTTTAATACACTATAAAATAACGTACTGTTATTTAATTGTATTCAACAAAATGTCTGGCAAAATTTATATGTTTAGTTTATACCTACTTGAGTATGTAGGTAGATACAAATGAAGCCCATATATCGCCAGGTGTTGTATTTCAAGAATGTTAGCACCTATGCGACACTGCTGCCACTAAATGGTAGCCATTGTTCTACTTACAAATATGTCGCTGTCAACAATGGAGTTTAGACATTTAATAAACATTCTGGACAATTAACATTAACTTACAAAAATAATTGTGCAAAAAAGAGAGTGATTTAACTTGAATATGGTTTTTATGTTAGGTACGCTTGTTTTTTTTTTGCTGAGCCTTGATTAGATCTATTCTTTTTAGGAATCTCAATTCCTCTTTTTAACCTATTGTGGTATGGTAATTTTAATCTATTTCATTCTTCTCCATTCGAAATAACCTATTAGAAGGGGCGACTAGAATCAATTGTATTTTAACGTACATTTTTACGTTCAAATTTGCCTACTTATTTGAAATAAATGCTTTGACTTCATTATGATTTAATTAATCAATTGATTAAACAAACAAATCCAGTTGCAGGTATTATTCTCATCAGGTTTTTTTATTGTCCCTTGCTTGTGTGACATGTAATGACGCTAGTCCAACCCCTTAAACCTTCCACCCGACAGGTCTACCACAATAAAATTAATTACGAAACGCGCAATTAAATCCACAGCCACACTCCTACCATGTCCGTTACCGATAAAAACGTAACCAAAAAAAAAACATCCCCGGCCATTTACATAATTCACCGATTTCACGAAACAGCTGCGACTTTTATATCAATCCCTGTACCTACACATTTGCGGTTTTAAATGTTTTGTGTGTGTGCGTTAAATACGTGGTGTTTATGTGTGTGTGTGGCTGTTTAACTAATGTGGTATACATATAGCACAGAGGAAATGTTCGCGTTGACAGGTAGAATGTGTGTGTGTGCTGTAAATATAAGGACGTTGTTCTTGTGTGGGTCACAGGGCTGATAAGCCGTATTTTGGGGCATTCCGGTGTATAAATTAAAGTAATACTGTTAGAGTGACTATTTAAAGGAAAACTTTGCTATTCTATGTTAAGTTTTAAAATATTTCTAACTTTTGCAAGCAGCGTAGAGGTCAGAAATTATCTCCCGCGAACGTACTACTGGGATAAAAAGTGTCCTTAGTGTTAATCCAGGTCATAAGCTATATTTGTGCCAAATTTCATCCAAATCCGATAAGTAGTTTTTGCGTGAAAAAGTTTGATATAAACATCCATCCATCCTCAAAAACGCGCGCGCGCAATTCGCGTTTATAATATTAATAGGTAATACGAAGTAGGTTATATAATATGTGATAACTCTATATGTTTTAGATCACCAGCTATTAATTGAAACCACTTTGTAAGCACTTTTAACAATATAATAACTTCTAACTATATAATAAAGATACAGGATGACAAGGGAAATATTTAACAATTGAAACGACTGTTGTTTATGGTCCCATGCTGAATTTTGAGCCTATCTTATGGATGTTTACGTCCGGCTCGGGATACTGCACGCAACCACCTCGTCTGCTGGAGGCCACCAGGCCGCTCCGCTGATGTCACTCTCAGAGATCGCGGCAATTGCCAACATATAGTATAATAATATTATCTAAAGTATGATACTAGTTCCTGCCAGGGGTGCGGGTTGTTCGAAAGAGATACCGCGGCCCCTGGCACACAGACAACTGAGGGAACACGGGTGGGTTTTAGTCAGTAAAAGTGTGACACGCCCTCCCGCTCCACCCAGAGCGGGAGAAGTTATTTGATGATTTCCCACCCAAAAAAAATTAAAAAGTATGATACTAGTTTCGATGCTGCTGTTGTTGTTCAATGTAATCATTCTTTCCATGTGGTGTCTTAACATATTACAAAACAAAGTCGCTATTTGTGTTTGTAGGCTTACATCTTTTAAACTACGCAACGGATTTTAATGCAGTTTTGATCAATAGACAGAGTGATTCAAGTTATAAAACACCGACCTAAACGCGAGCGAAGCCGCTGGAAAAAGCTAGTTTGAAATAAAGAACAAAGCTAAAAGCAATGTAAGCAGTTCTATATTTCAAGACAGTTTTTAATCCCTCTGAACTGGTCACTTCTAATGTAAACTTTCTCACGTGTAAACCCTAACCTTATCTCACATTTGTGCGACAACAATGCAATTTAGACCAAATTCACTATAATATATGTCTTTTCACTAGACGTACAGCTCGATTCAAATTTTATGGCGGCTCGGAACACGAGGCGAGTCGCTGCGCAGTAACAAATTCATGGGTCAGCGGGGTTGAGGGGTGGGGTACTGCGCAGTGAGTAGAGCACTTCAGAGCCGCCATAAAGTTTGACGCGAAGTATACACGCTTGCAATCAGCCCCTAACCATCTATACGACGCCATACATACCTACGACACATTCACTTCACTCATCCTCACACACACACACACACACATTCTCTTACACTACACTACACTACTAGCACGCCTCTTTGCCTTTTTGTTTATTATTTAAAACTGTTTTCTAAGCGCTTTTCCATTATTTAATAATGATAAGAGGACGCGTGAAATCTCCTATCACAAGCAAGCCTTGCTTAAACGGAGACCCCAAATAATATGATGTAACGCAAATATGTTACCTACTTACCAAACTTTTAAGTCACATTACCTGTACATTTTAGCAGTTCCACCGAGTACAGTGACATAATACATAAACTTCTGTCATCTCCGTACTTCAAATCAACGTCAAAGTCACAGGGAACATTACACGTCTCAAGATTTAATTGAAAACTAAAGTTTGTAAGACACCGATACGAATCTCATAACCGTCCTGTGCCAGCCCTAGCCGGTGTCACATATATGTGACAACAATGCATCTGTTATGCTGACTTCGCGCCTTGAAGCCGTTGATATGTCCCGGACACAGAGTAGGAACGAATGGAGGGTTAATAAAAGATACGCATTTTTCTCTGTTCCCTAAGATGATTTCTGAAAACAGAAACGTTTGTCTGTGGATACATGATCGCCATATTCTCTGTAGCAGTATGGCAATAATACAGGGTTCAACCGAATTGATTTACTTTGATTGGCATTCGCAGAAATTAAAAGTATGGCCAACATTTAGTCATTCACTTCTGTGTCTTCACACGACTTTTCATGTGGGTGCTTCTTTCAAATTGACAGGCATAGGTAAACAGCACGTTATTATTGCTATTTTTTTATTATCTTGTCCTAATAAGATTCCCGTTTTGCTAAGCGGTTTAACGAAAGCAATTCTCACACCTGCTGCGGCTTTTATAGTTCAAAAATAGATTGCCTGCACAATAGCACTCCATTTACTTACTAGTCTATGGTCGTCCAAGAAGTGTACCTTTGTGTGTTTGTCACGTCGCTCATTGTTTTGCGTCCGATTGTCTATGGGTCCGCCGAGGGATCGCCGGGGTACTATCGCGTTACAATTTCTATGACACACTTAGAACTAAGACCGGTATGCTGGTGATAAGGAATTGTTATGTTTCGTGTTTGTAACGGTTCCAAGGACATTATAAGGAAGATGTAGAGAACTGAACAGTTTTAACAAAATGTTAACAAATTAATAATACGACTTCAAATGACGCAGTCCGTTGTACTTACCATTAACTTTATAACCACTGGCTAGATTTACATTTTAATGCGTTTAAAGCGAAAGTAAAATCAAATCTTTATTCGAAGGCATACTATTATATCAACGACTACTTAAACGATAAGAATTGTTGGTCGCTGTGATTAACTCAAGACAACGTTTGTGTTCTTTCACCAGAGTTAGCTTAACTACTGACAGGTCATATGAATTACTTCATATCATTGTTTATTTAACTTGACTGCATAAACCATTTCTTTTTTTTTTATTAATAAAAATTTCATTTATCGCTGAATGATGGTTATATGCGATTATTGTATAGAATCAAGTTCTTCCAATATAACAGACAGCTGTGCTGCTGGGGAGTTTGTTGCGCCACTTCTTCTTCCCAGCTAAAGCACTAGGAAGTGGTGAAGGGCGGGCTTTTTGGGGGGACTGTCTTATGTAATTTTGACGTTCAAAAAGTGCTGACTCTCAGCCTAGTTTGAATAAATGACTTTTGATTATGGCTTATAGATTACTCTTTACTCCTATGCTAATTATATCTGTATCCACCCTTAAATTCTGTGTATACTTATATCATCAACTATACTTGCCGTTACGTTTTCATGATTGTAACTTTCACTATCAGATATACCCCTAAACCTTCAATCTTCTAATCAATCCCGGGTTCATGTATTCAAATCATTATGATTTACACTAAGCCCAGCGACTGTTAACACTTAATCCACTACGTCACAGTCAACACTCAATGTATCCGTTTCACCAGTAATGGATTCCAAACGTGACAGTTGGTACAACCGATCGCTGCTCACAAGGAGCTCACGTTTCCTATTTATCATTAAACGTGCGCCTTTCCTTAATAAGTTTTCCTTCGCCGTATATAGCTGGTAATGAATTTTAGTATAGCATATAATTGTGTGCTTAGAAATCGTCACGTTCGTTACCTTGCGATGATTGGTCGTCAGGAGTCTATTTGCTGCGTTCTCATTAATTTAAACTTCTGTATTTGTTTCTACTCGAGTATCCTCGTGATAATTTGCTATTCTTAAAGGGTCGAGCCAAGTTCCTTTAGGAAGAATGGATTATCACGATCTACTATTATTATTTTGCTTCTTCTTTATCGTCGTATCAATGATTCCATTTCTTGGTTGTAGAATTCAGCCTCGCATAGATCTTCCATAGTGCAGTTGTAAATGCACAGAGGGCAGATCAAGAAGTGGGCCATAGTTTGCGATGTGGCACCAAAGTCACTGTCACAGTGCGGCTAATCGGAGTACCCCCACCTGACAAGTTGTGCCGGCAGAGGCCCACTTGGCTTCTAAGTATTAGTCGATTAAGACATTTCCAGATGTTTGCATTTGGTAGCCTTTCTGCAGGCTCAACATAGACAACTGGACGGGGCTTATTTTATTCTCTCGCTTTTGAATGTAGATCCTAAACCCATTTCTCAAACTACTGTACCGTTCGTGTTACTCCCATGTCAAACTACCTCATCGATATTTTTTCTACCCGATTCCATCATTCTGATAACCCCGAGCTTAACAAAGCCTGGCAAACGAAACAATCTAAGGTAATGTCGATCAAGAGGACCGACCCGCATTTGTGTGCATATCTCAATACTGTCGGCCACATCGCTATCTGTCTCAAGATATTTACCTGAAAGCGGTGAAATATTCAAAGGGCCTCAACCCTTACTTAGACCTTGGAACAGTAATTAATATTAAACTGCTATTTAACATTGTAATTGTGACGTCTCTTTTGGTGAATGTGTGGGCGTTGGTGTAACATACGTGTACCTGTAACTGGGAGTGGAAATTATGTTGGATGTTTAAAACTTTAAACGGTAGGTGTTTACGATTGTTTCGAAGAGAATATGTTAAAACCAGGTATATGAATATTCTCTTTACCTTAGTGATAGTCCGTTGCTTAATGTGGACAATGTCCAAATGGACAAAATACCGACTTGAACAAGCAGTTTCTGAAAATGTATATTATTTCATGCCATCAACCTTACTATTTAGAATAAGCACGCCAACAACACAAAATTGTCATTTCAGTAACCATGCAAATAACAAGTATGAATATCACTGACAGTAAATTATGAATATAAGAGACAAAAGTGAAAAATAAAGTGTGTTTAATAGACCTAAATATCTGCCCATAGCGCGCCTCAGTCGCGCGCGCGCATCCCTCAGTGCCAGGCGCTGTGAGCGTACTCCGTGTGCCGTGTTGATAAATGTTTCAAAATGTCGGAAATTATCAAGTGTAACTCGTGTAATATAGTGATTAACGAGCTTCTGTCCTATATTCAGAACAAAATATCAATAATAGACGAGGAAACGCTGGTGCGAATATGTTCAACGACATTTACGAGCGAAGAAATTAAAAAAGCTAAGTCGTTACTATTTGAATCTATTCCTACGGACAAAATCAAAAAGAATCGGAAGAACAAAGGAAAGGAAGGCAGAGACCTAGTCGATATACTGAGCCTCTTTAAATCGACTGAACCCGACGTTATACCTATTTTTGTGGCTCGCGAGCTGGAAAAGCTACCTCCTATTCTTTTTGATCATCTTGATTGCACGAAATTACTGAAAGACCTACTAAAAGTGCAAAATGAACTAGATGTAGTAAAAGATAACTACGTTACAAAAGAGCAGCTGAGTGCGTGCAGATCTGAGTTACTACAGTTGAGAAATAATTCATTACCACCCGTATCTCCACAGAACGTGAATATAAGGCGCGGAGCATGGCAGCTGGATGATAGTGGGCCAGTTGGTCTTTCGCATGATTTAAAGGATTCCACTATAATCAATTCCGTGTTGAATAAGCCGGTAGGAAACCAGAAGAACAGTTCCGGTGATAATAAACAAGAATACCGAGAAATCTTGAGGGTAAACCTAAAACAAAATGCACGTAGATCAGCTGTGCCGAGACAACGGTCACCGATATTGATTGGAGGCGACAATACAATAGCGAGCGGTGTGGAGCGGCGAGCCGAAGTGACGTCACTGCTACCTACGGCGTCGTCAGCTGGCCAGTGCACTGATAACGACATAATAACAACTGAGAAAAGAGACGAGTGCCACCACGCAGTAATCACAGTAGGTGAATCTGAACGGAACGAGAATGATAATGAAGGCTGGAAGACCGTAACGAGAACCAAGAAATTTAATTACCGTTATCACGGGAAATCCGGAATTTCGAGAGATATGGAAGGGGGCTTCAAAGCCGCTGACAAAAAAGTTCCGATATTTATAACAAAGATTCACATGGACGCAACAGATAGAGACATAATTAACTATGTATACAAAAAGACGAAGGAGGTGATAACTTTGGAAGAAATTATAATGAAACAAGAAAAGGATCATAAAGCTTTTAAGTTTTTTGTACCGGAGCTGAAGCTATCTGTGTTCTTGGATAGTAACTTATGGCCAGAAGGAGTCATATTTAGACGATTTATAAACTTTCGTCAGAGGACTACGAACGGTATTTACGCTGTGTCAGCCGATCAAAAAATAAAATAATTATGGAAAATAAGGAATTTTACAACTTTATAAGTTTCAACTGTAAGAACGTGAAGCGCTCAATAGATGATGTACGGCAGTTATGTCGAACATCCCACATAATTGCCCTACAAGAACATTGGCTGCTGCCGCATGACATTGATTTCCTGAGCTGTATAGATGATGACTTCGCTTATACGGGTGTGTCGCCCATGGACACGTCAAACGGGATGATCTCAGGACGACCGTGGGGTGGAGTGGCATTATTATGGAATAAGAGAATCTTTAACAATGTAACAGTAGTGCGATGTGATAATACTCGAGTGTGCGGTATTAAAGTTGTGATAGGGCAAAGGTCATTCTTAGTGTTCAGTGTGTACATGCCGACTGATAACACGGTGAATCTAGTCGAGTTTACGGATTGTTTGGGGACGCTGAGCGCAGTAGTGGGCAATGAAGGTATTGAGTGTGTTTACATGCTCGGTGACTTCAACGCCCACCCGGGTGAGCAATTTTATTATGAACTTTTAAATTTTTGTAACGATTTGGATTGGAAGTGTGCCGATATCATTAAATTAGGTTTATTGTCTGACACATATAGTTTTATAAGTGACGCTAATGGGGCGCTAAGATGGTTAGACCACTGTGTTGTAACTGAGTCGGCTTTTCAAACTATAGTCGATACACACATCAAGTATGATCCGGTGTGGTCTGACCACATGCCACTCATTATTAAATGCAATATAAATAATGTAAAACCAATGATTTTGCAAGAAAATTTTGAATGTAATAAAATAAAATGGGGAGAGAGAAACCTCGAACAAATAGATTTATATAGTAAATTATGTAGTGATAGTTTAAGAAAAATTGATTTTCCGCCTGAATTCAGTAACTGTGGTGATAAACGTTGTGACAACCGAGACCATAAGCGTATAATTGACATTATGTATCATAAGATTGTTAATGCGTTGTGTAAAGCCGCCTCTGAGAGTCATACTATTGTTAAACCGAGAAGGAAACAGCCGGTGATCGGATGGAACAAACATGTGCGTGACGCTCACGGGATAGCTCGGTGTAAATTTATGGAATGGGTACAGTGGGGTAAACCGAGTGAAGGACGTGTTTGGGAGGAGATGCGGGAGAGTCGTAGAATCTTTAAATCGCGCCTAAAGTGGTGCCAAAATAATAGGGAGCAGATAAAGATGGATATCCTCGCTTCTCACCATTCGAAACATGACTTTCGTAACTTTTGGAAAACAACGAGTAGGCTAAATAATAAGCCGGGCGTACCCGTGAGCGTCAACGGTGTGAGTGAACCAAAATGTATTGCGGATATATTTAAGGATCACTTTATGGTGAAATCGCCATTGGGGCCATCACGGTCATTCAGTATGGAAGGGTCACATGGACAGGAGATGGACACCAGTTTCACAGCGAAGGATGTTCGGTTAGTTATAAAGTCAATGTCCCGTGGAAAGTCTCCTGGCCATGACAGCCTGAGCATTGAACATCTAAAGCATGCCGGCGTCCACCTGCCCAGAGTTCTTGCCATGTTATATACACTTTGTATAGGGCATGCGTACTTACCAGAAGAGATGATGAGGACCGTGGTGGTACCAATTGTGAAGAGTAAAACCGGTGACCTAGGTGATACGAGCAACTACAGGCCAATCTCATTAGCCACAGTGCTTGCTAAGGTTCTTGACAGTTTGCTTAGTACACAGCTTGACCGGTATGTAAACACTCATGACAATCAATTTGGTTTTAAACCGGGACTGTCTACTGAGTCAGCTATCCTGTGTTTGAAGCAAACTGTCAAGTACTACTCCGATAGGAGCACACCTATTTATGCCTGTTTTCTCGACCTTTCGAGGGCGTTTGACCTGGTTAGCTATGACATCTTGTGGGAAAAATTAAATAACATCTCAATGCCTCTCGAATTGATAGAAATTTTCAAGTACTGGTATCTTAACCAGGTCAACGTCGTGCGATGGTCGAGTGCTCTGTCAGAACCGTACAGGTTGGAGTGTGGCGTGAGGCAGGGAGGGCTGACCTCGCCGAGGCTCTTCAACCTATATGTGAATGCACTGATAGAGGAGCTCAGCAGCACCCGTGTCGGCTGCCATATTGACGGTGTTTGTGTCAACAATATTAGTTACGCGGACGACATGGCGCTGCTGAGCGCCTCGGTGTGTGGTCTGTCTAGGTTGCTGAGCATCTGCGAGCGTTACGCGCTGGATCATGGTTTGCTCTATAACGCAAAAAAGAGTGAATGCTTGGTTTTTCAGGCCAGGGGTAGGAGCTGCCCGGATTCTGTTCCACCTATCAGATTGAACGGTGATGAGTTGAAAAGGGTTCAACAATTTAAATACCTCGGGCATATCGTGACCTCTGACCTGAGAGACGATGCGGACATCGACAGGGAGCGGAGGGCGTTGTCTGTGAGGGCCAATATGATCGCTCGCAGGTTTGTTCGTTGCTCGGGGGCCGTCAAAATAACTCTTTTCAGAGCATTTTGTACGTCCCTATACACAGCCAGCCTGTGGGGGTCATATACCCAGAAGCAGTACAGCGCACTCCGTGTTCAGTATAATAATGCATTCAGGGTGTTGTTGGGGCTGCCCCGGCACTGCAGCGCATCGGGGATGTTCGCCGACCTCCGTGTCGACTGTTTCTACACGGCGATGCGAAAGCGGTGTGCATCTCTGGGGCGCAGGCTCCGGACCACCTCCAACACCATCCTGAATGTATTTGCGAACAGGTTTGATTGTCAGTACATTAACCATTGTTATATGATTAATGTAATGACAAACAAACAAATGACTCAAAGGCAGGCGTATTAACAGTCGATCTATTTTTATGAGTTTAGTTTAATTTTATTTATTTTTATTTTATGATATTTATTTATTTTAGTTTAATTTTATTAATTTTAATTTTGATATCATTAAATTATTGAATTAATTATTTTTACTTATATTTATTGACATTATAATTTTAAAATTTAATTTTGTTGCTAATATTAAATATTATTCAATTATGATCTGAAGTGGATTGAAATAAATGATTTTGAATTTGAATTTGAATAGCATTATCTGGAAAAAGCATCCACTTGAAATGTGTCATTACTTAATTAGTCGTTACATTACGAAATGTTCTAGCTGAAATTAAAAGATTATCTAAAGAAGATCTCCTATTTATAAAACTGAGTCGAATTAATTCCAAGTCTAGAATAACAACAAAATATTGTACCATCCTCAACACTAACATATCGCACACCTAGATCTAAAGGGAGCTAAGTCAAAAATGTGGAGTTTTGACTTATGCTTACCAATGAATTCCTTAACTCACTAGCTTACTACCTATCGACCAATAAAAAAAAAATTAAAATATTTTTCTAGTAGAATTTGCAAAGTAAATTCACGAAGCAAAGTGCACAGGCACGGTTAACAGTTTTTGTCATTTTCTGAAAAAAGTGCTTTTTTTGAGTTAACTCTGTTTAGATCTAGGTGTGCGATATTTGCTTACATCTCTCGTAACGATGCCTCCGAGCAGTCTCAAGCTCACGTTACCGAAGTTTACCAACTATGAGAACGAAACAAAAACATACACAACACTAATTAATACTAAAACAACGCGATGATCAAACAATAACAGTTGGACATAACAATAATCTGATGGGCACGGTACCCTTCAAATGTTGACAGTGGAGATCAATAATGAACGTGTAACGGACACCTGGATAAGATGATCCCGTGTAAATCCCGCGGGCGAAATGTACCGATACGTGTAACTCAAGTGGGGTGTTAACTGTAGTTATAATACTTGGAAAATGTTTTCCGCTCTGTAGTATAGTCGACATAAGGGTTAAAATATCGTGGCCGGATTTTTTGCACTGGATCTTCAAAGCACTGCTTAACAACTAGAGTTGAAAATCGAACGCGCTAAGATGCACTGTTGCTTTTGGATTGTCAATGCTCACTTCAACACCGACCGTTGAAAATCTAGTGCCCGATAAAATCTAGTGCCCGATAAAATCTAGTGCCCGATAAAATCTAATGCCCGATAAAATCTAGTGCCCGATAAAATCTAGTGCCCGATAAAATCTAGGACCCGATAAAATCTAGTGCCCGATAAAATCTAGTGCCCGATAAAATCTAGGGCCCGATAAAATCTAGTGCCCGATAAAATCTAGTGCCCGATAAAATCTAGGGCCCGATAAAATCTAGTGCCCGATAAAATCTAGGGCCCGATAAAATCTAGTGCCCGATAAAATCTAGGGCCCGATAAAATCTCGCCGCGATATTTTTACGTGAACTTCCACTAACAGTCTGGTGTGAAATTTTGCTTTTAAAAAGTACCTGATTGTTCTTCGATGCGTCATAATTATTAAAAACATGGGTTGGTTTTAGCATAATGCATTTTATCGACTGTAACAATATAGCTACGTTTAGGTATATAATTTTCCAGTAATATTCACATAAAAGTAGTAAAACGGCAACTAAACGGCAACACTGCGGTTATTGAAACGCGCGCGTTTACAAAATTTTTCACGCATATTAAACTCACGTCACGCTTTTGTCACGGAATTATATGAAGCAATTATTGTATTTCATGTCGCTGCTACCAAATTTATCTTCTGTTTAAACGCTAATTGTTTTTTGTCACATGACGGGCTTGTGGCTAAATAATAAGAGCTCCACAGGTCGACCGATCAGGTTAAGTTACGCTTGCCGCGGTCGGTCCGTGAATGGGTGATCATCTTTACATATGTAGGTACGACTTAACGTGCTCAGCCAGCACGTTAGGCCATTGGTCCCTGAAAGTCTGACAAATCAGCCTTAACAAAGGGTTTCGTATTACCCAGTAACTGGGTTGTGTTCTAAAGGTCAGATAGTCAGTCACTCCATGTAAAATACACGCATCTGCAATTCTGCATTCAGTTAGACTGGAAGCCGACCCCAACATACTTGGGAAAAGGTTAGGCAGATGATGATAAGATAAGAGACTAAACGATTTAGATACTTCAATTATTACCGAAATTCCTACTTCTACCGCGACATCTGAAAATGACATCGACTACAAAACGTGCGTCACAAAAATTTGCACACAATGGTCACTTGTCAAAATGTAAACGTCACTTGCGAAAGTACTTGTCTGTCATTACGTTTTCTACATAAATATCACTGATCATTGTGGTCGAGACCATGAGAATATTCACTTTCCTCTTGAAAATAAAACCAACAAGCATTGTGTGTGTGAGAACGTTTACACAGACGCCATGAAGTAGGTAGTGAGCAGAGTAAATATAACGAGAAACTAAAACAAAATGAATTAATTTGCGAACGCCAGTGCGAATCCCCTCAACACCGTTTTAATTAAAAGGATGTGCCCCGTGGTGGCTCTCAGGAGTTGTCAGAAAAAATAACAATTGAAAACGCACAGCCACGGTGAAAGTACAAAATTGTGTGTTTGAGATAGTTTCTAAATTAAAAATTCCATTACTTACCTAGTAAAATTATTTTGTTTCGCATTTTAGGGAAACAGGAAGTTTTAATTGCATAATTTGTCCTGTGTTTTGGAGAATACAATTTGTTCAAAAAGTTTATTTGCCACATTAATATACGACAAACAGTTGGTGCTGAAAGCGAATTAATTCTAAGTGAATTCTAAAATCTATTCTTCAGCTTTCCATCGGCAAAATATGTAAATACAATTCTCAAGAGTCAAGACTTTCAAATCTGTTACTCGGCTCGACTCAAATATCTTTAAGCCGCTCCTACAGCTTAATAATCAACTAATCCACGCTCTCAACGGGTCTATGTCAATAACAAACAAAATTCATGAATTTATTTCCATTTTCCCTTTCCAACACTTCAAACTGTTCATTTGAACACCTTTTAGCGAATTTAATTCACACTTGACACTAGAGAGCAATGCAAACAATAAACACTGTCCATTAAATCTTGACACTTCATGGCGGCGCTGCTTGTCAAGGCAAATGTCAACAGACTGTCAAATTCAATACATTTTTATTTTAGTTCCATATTTAGCCGCGGGTCAAGATATACCGGACGTTCCGTAAAAGCTGTTACTATAGTAGCTCCGTGAGTAAATTGACAGTGATTCTATCAAACTGTTCAGTCGTACCTACATTTATTTGTTCCGTTTTTTAAAGGGACGTCCAGTGAACATTTTTAGCTTGAATGTACCTAAAGTTGTGTTCGTGTGGTGTGATGAGTGGATCGAGGCTTTAGATGCTTTACGTTGATTTGGAAGGAAATCCTAACGAGTTTCCAATAGGCGTGATAATTAAATACTGGTATTGAATTGCATCCTGTCAGACTGGAAGCCAATAACCAACAAAGTTGAGAAAAAACGAGGCAGTTGATGAGACGTGATAACTTGATGTCTTCCTTACGCAACGTTCCGTTCTGTAACACTCCTTCTATGGTAAAAAAACTGCCTAAAGGTACTGCGTTTTATTAGAAAACAAAAAAATTACGTTTTTTTTTTATGTTGGTAGGGTAGGGTGAGATTATTACATTAACTCACTAGGGACATATATTAGCTATCCTGACAGACGTTATCCTGTACAAATTTCAATAATTCATTCAAAATTCCTATCGAAAATTCAGTATTTCCGATTTTTCGGTTGTTCCTTTACGTTTTTCCTCATTTTCCATTTCCGTTTTTGAGTGTTGGCGAGACTTCCGAACAGCAATTTATTGAGATATTTTTTCCCCTCTATCACCAAGGTAAAAAAATGGTTACCTGTCATGTAGTTATTTAACATCTCCTCACTCAAACACCCTCTTTTAATATAAATCCTGCCGAACTTGCAGCAAGTACACGGTACGCCCCAGTAACTCACACATACCACTCACACACAGTTAGATACATTCTTAGTCTCACACACTGCCTGTCACCTGTAACACCTATTGTTCACTCGCTCGTCGCTCTCTAGTCTACTCAACGCTCTGACGACAACTCGATCCCAAATTAAGCCCCACTCGATACCTGGAATTATCGGATGCGAATCGATTCGACAGACTCCGCTCGCATCGTTGACGATACCAAATATTGACACTTCATATTGAGCCGGCGATCGGTACGGACGAATGGACGGGTACGGTGTTTAAATGTACAAATAAAATGTTGGCTGACTAAATATTGTGGTTATTTAAGCTTATTTATGATGATTTTAGTATGCAATATTAGCAGTTTCCTATTTATTAAGTTAGTTCTGTTTAATCATAAAATAATGTTATCTGTTACTGATATATAACTGATTTTATTTCCGTAAATAGGTTTATTCAAACACTTTTTTTTTACTCGTTATCATATTGTAAAATCTAGATGAGGTTGGCGTTTCCTATCTGACTCCTCTGAGAAGAAAGGCCGAAACAAACTCAGAGGTCACAGTCTCTTTTAAAGTCCAGACATAATCTTAATCAGATCATGTGAAGACCATGTACCTAGATTGATGCCTGCAATGGTCTTTTGAGAGCCACACATATTGAGTTGATATATCCAGTCAGTGCCCGCATATATCAATAATCGTGCAGCTCAACTCAAAAATTTAAGGAGCTCAACAACTCGTCAACTCGTCCCATTCCAAAGAAAGGACATTAGGGTAGGCTAGGGCACCCTAGCCCTAGCCTACCCTAATGCAAACACTACACTACCAATCATGTCGATTCGCTTAAGCTTTGACAACAGATTACATTAAGCAGGCTCTCTGAATCCGGGAGATAATCTTAAGGTCTACAAGACAACGCAAGCGTTCATTTTCCCCAGTAACTCTTATTTAGTCACGCCACTGAAGCGCACAATAAAATTACGTATAAATAAATCTACTCACAACTTCAGATACATCACCCTGTAATCGTATTATCTCCAAAGTTTCAACTACACTGGATCATACGCTACAATATTACAATGACATAAAGCCGTATCTCATATAATACAAAGAGATAGGACATTTCGCACAATCACATCTCGGGCTAATAATTCGATTTGCTCATTTGACTATAGACCGGGACATCACGGCAATCAGACAGTGGGAACGTACCTAACCTATTTGCGCAATGTCTCACAATACACACAGATGACACGGACTAAGAACACCCGTGTCATACAGTCAAGTGAAATTGAAAGCGTTGACACAATCACAATCTATGTGTTGTTTAATTTTCTCACGCGTTTTGTGTGTATCCAATGGTACACACGGATGGTTCAGCTGGCCAGCGATGTTTCATTAAGGTTTTCTGACACAGTTTGACAGGTGTGTCGTGTCAAGAAGTTGTTTATGTTTAATATTGTTAAACTGTGTCTGAGTTTTTACTTGTTCAATATTCGCGGGTTATTGTTATAAGTATGCCTAATAATTGTTGATTAATAAATACTCGTATTGCTGTGTATTTTCAAAGCAAACAATATTTTGTTAGCTTGTTTATTGGGTCAGTGTCTTCTTCATCAAATCGTCTTACTCAGTAACTTGTATCTCGTAATCGTCTTCAATCACGGGTAAGGATTTTGTTGCAAATGTAAGACTTATCTGTCAGTTAGGATTCTTTCCAATGGTAAACTTAGTAGGAGAAATTATTTTGTAAGTAGGTACAAAATATACGCAACTTACTATTTACACTAGGTATTCATTGAATTAAACGATTAAATAAACAAATAAAAGTTTCTTGCGTCAAACTACTTGTTCGCGTCGCGGTGATCTAGGAAAGTGGCTAGAAGACTAGCAATGCCACGTCGAATGTCAATGCTAATTCTTTGGCCAAAGAACGAGCCAGCCCTCGGGTCACGTCAAGTGTCGACCAGAATGCGAGAAATTTCCTTAAAAAGGAGACGTGCACTAGGGCCCCATGACCCAAGTGTTTCGACCCCAAACGGCTCAAAACTGTAATTAACCGTAAGGTACATTTATTTTACACAACAAGCTAAAACAACTTAATTACCGTGTGTATTCCGCAGTCCGTAGTTCCGTTTAGCGCGACTCGACGACGCTATCTAACATCTCTGCGAAATTCCAGACGAACGGACACAATGACGGCACCATTGTACAACAAACGTCATATCGTACCCGTGATCGTGACGCTCATTGATTCAAATGATGTAAACAAATTGATGAGAAGTTAGCGAGTGAATATCATCGTATCTTGAGATACGGCTTTGTTTGTGACGAAATGTGACGAAGTTGGTGTTTTTTATATCGAAACTGTTTTTTGTAAAGTTTCACTTTGTAATGCGATACTTGCACATGAAGAAAATGAGAAGGCATTATTTTCTGTGGCATCGCCCGCGTGAATGTCGAAAATATCCCATGGAAACGTACTACCGGGATTTAAAATACCCTATGTGTTAATCTAGGTTGTAAACTATCTGTGTGTCAAATTTAATCCAAATACGTTCAGCCATTTTTGGGCTAATCTGAAACTTACATCCAGACAAACGGAAAAAAACTATATTTTCAGCATCAGACTCGTTCCCACTAGTAGCAATAACTTTTTTTTTCAAAAATATTCAATGTACTGTTCTCACTGCGTTACCTACTATTTTATTGGAGGTACGTAAAGATGTTTTTGCATTTTTTTTTAAACACTGAATATTACTACTTTAACACTTACAGAAAACGTGAACTTTACAAACACAATGTATTTACTTCAATGATCAGCAACAGCAACAACCTCGAACCCCCGAAAAAGAAAACCACAATTTAATTTTAATCAAACAAAACCTAATCCAGCCCGCGGCAATCAAACAAATTGTCGACAGATATTACAAAAAAAAAAATACGTTTCACTTTCACGTCGCCATGTTGACAAGAGTCGCATATTTCTTTATTCGCCTGAAAATAATCCCCCTTCCCGTTTCTCGAGAGTAATATCGCTATTTATTGTATTATTCGCATTTCTTCTCGCATCAAAGGGCAACAAAAGGAACAACATAATATACTGAGCACTGAGCAGGTACGACGTTTCAATTTGCGATGAAATTGCTCCATCGACTGAGTACATCGGTATTGGCAAAGCACTCCTCCGCCCCGCACACAGATATTTATACGAATTGCTTATAAAATAAAATGGCATATTTTTTTCGCGAGCTAAGCTCAACTTTATTGGGTAACGTTTGCCTTTTATACACTTCTTCTCTAAGATCACAAATTATGGTGAAGTTTATCAGCTTTTATTGATTTTGAGTAATCTTAATCAGCCTATGATATCACTGCTGGGACAGAGGCCTTCTCTTTCTTTGAGAGGGAGTGAGCTATGATCCACCACGCGGGCCATGTGTGGGTTGGTAGATGCCACGTGTCCTCAAATGTTTGGTTCTAAGACATGCCGCTTTCCTCACGATGTTTTCCTTCGCCGTTTTGCAAAAAATAATGAAATAATTTGCACAAAGTTAAGTGCCTCCTTTGTGACGGGTCGTTGAGCTCCCTAAAATAGAGTTGAGCTACTCGTTGACTGATGCATGCACGCCGTCTGTTGGGACAGCTCAACTCAAACCTTTTCTTTCTTCAAAAGGCCCTTCCATACATGGCTCTGCATTGTCAGTAGACTCACATAACATTCTTATAATATAATGTTTGGACTTTAAAAGAGACCATGACTTCTGAGTTTGTTTCGGCATTTCTTCCCAGGGATCAGTCAGCTAGGAAATACCAGCGCCATCTAGTTTTAAAGTATTGACGTGTAAAAGTGTTTTTACAAAAATAAACTTTTCATTTCGAGTTCGTACCCACGACCTACAACTTGTAAGTCGCGGCCGTTATCACTGAGCCACCATTGCTCTTCTGATGTTGAGTAATGACGACACTTATTTACGAGTTCTCGGATATAATCACAAGAACTTGTTATGTATGAGGAAAATACAGATCATTTTCCGTGAAGCATTTTCAATTACGATGAATTCCGATAATTTCTCACCGAATACAATTTTGGTACAAATTGCGGGAGTCCTCACATTTATGAAACAAATATTTTTATCACAGTCGACACTCAATTCTACGTTATGCTTAATATTGCCCTAATTTATGGCGAAATAATTTAATAACTTTGTCGGAATCCTTAAGCCATTCCAGCTGCGCGAGTTATTTCATCAGCCCCAGTCATATATTTCAATAAACACGTATTTTATGACTCGAAATTTTAATCCCTTATTCGCACACACACATATAGTCAACAAAAATTTTAGGAACTCAGGCAAAAAAGAACAACACAGTGTGACTTTAAAAACCGAGCCCTTTTAACACGCTTTTATTAGCTTCGCCTGTATCTATCTGTATAGGTATCTGATGTGTTGCTTTGTTAGGTATTTTTATTATGACTCTACTTTATCAGTATCTGTCTATAGAATATGACATCAATTTGATATCAATTAAAATGATTTCATTCACAAATCACTCTATCCTTATTTTAAATAGTTTTATAAATTATTTTCTACTTTTAAATTTGGTTTTCTATTAAAGCGTATTGTTTTAATTTTTTAAACTAAGTATTAATTTTCGAGTGGTAGATGAACGGTGACGAAGACTCATGTGCTCACAAAGAGTTGAAGTAAGCTGTCTGACTATCTCTTTTGCTGACTGTACTTCAATCCTGCCATACCGAACGAAGCGTATTGTAATAATGAACAAACAATATTTCGATTGCGCCAACCGCCGCCCCCCCCCCCCCCTTATTTTTGACGTTTGCCACCCCTTTTCAACCCGCTAAAGGAGCTTGTTCCCGAATTCAAATTTATTCAATTCGAGGCGCGATCGCTGTGGAAATGAAACGTCTCACGATGGTACACTTCCTTCTCTATTAGCATTTGATGCCGACACGTCATTGTTATAGTTGGGTGCGCACGGAGGATCTATTTGCTGTTTTTTTTTCGAGCCTTTTCCCACTTCTCTTCCCCTTTCGCGAAGTTATTGACGCCTTGATGATCGCGATAAAAATGGTTTGAGTGCGCATATTTATATTGTTGGCGTTTTCTTTGCGTTATTTTGTGTTTTTACTTTCATTTTCTGTTACACGCGCTTGGTTACGGGCTCTTTTCTTTATCACGTCGTGTTAAGTTAAATTGATAAAAATATTTTCTATTATTTTTGTACAACGCAATTTCAATTTGCATACTACAAATAAATATTAGGTAAGCATATAGTAGGTATGTGCGCTTTTATAATTTCTAACGTAAACGTCTACGTCTATAAATGTATGGAAATACGTGCACGTTACATCGTTATTGTGGACGGAAATGGTCTTTATATATTTCCATACATTTTACCTCCCTGTGTTATCGTGATGCCGCACACTGGTCCCAAATTAAAAAAAAGTGGACATTGATAGTAGACCGCTGATATTTTTTTTATTGTTGATACAATGATAACAGATAAGGCAAAAAAATATTATTGTCCTACTTCAAATACTTTTCTGTAAAAAAAATATTTCTTTTTTTTTTGTATGGGAGCGATTACATTTTACTCAATTTCTCAAAAACTTTAAGCGATGTCGAGATGGCAATCACATATGTTAGAAAACTAATAATTCTGAGTATTTGGCTCGAAGAAACTTATTGCTTATCTCTGCGTACTTTCGAGATAATAGTGACAGAAAATAACATTTTTTTTTAATGTTAATTTTTTGCTTTTTTTTAATCATAGCCTTACTTTAGCACATAATTATAATGTATGCGTAATGTCAAATAAGTAAAAAGAGACTTCTCTGTAAAAGAGGTTATGGGGGCTCACTAATGACTGAAAAGCTATGACCTTTCTGAAGGAGTACTTTCATCAGTTCTAAAAAACAATCAAAATGAAGACATATTAAGCTGCAAACATAAAGTTGAATATGTTCACAAACGATTCTGAAAAAATATTATGGTGAAAGATTAATATTTGGGTCTATATTCTCTTGAGAAATCTCTATTTCCTCGTTTTCCAACGAAAGCAATTCATTGTTCAAGATCAAAGCACTAGCCTCTGGAAACAACTGTTTATGTAAACGAGCAAACTTTGGTTTGATATGGCTGATGTAAGGATCTCAGCTAATTAGAAAGCTGTGGATAATGTCTAAATTAGTCTGAACTCTACCGATTTTTCTTGTATGTGCCATTCTAACATTCCGGAAATCTTTATTCCTCGCTTCGGAAGCTTCTTCGGAAAGCATGTCTATCGGAATAAAGGAGAAATTTTCACAAATATCAGCACCGTGTATCAACAATTTATGGACACTTGAAGGCATGTAATACCATGGATATAAGTTTACATATAGCATTGCTGTTTCTTTACAATATTCCCTAAACAAGTTGGTATTAATAAGTTGACCAGATGAAATTGTTTGTAAAATGACTGCAAATCTCTTGATTAAATCAGGGTGGATACCCGTTATTTCAGCAGATACTTCATAATTTTCAAAAAACCTTCTTGCCGTGTTACCGTCATTGGTTGTACCAAATCCCTGTTTTACTATGTCAATTAACAAACCAGTTCTTTCCCGGAATTCTTCTTGTGCCAAATTCTTTTTAATTTCTTTTAACAATTTATCTTCTTTTCGTGCAGCCCACTTTTTGAAGTCTAAGTTGTACGAAATGTGTAAAATACATTCCATACATCTTATCCACATATGAAGCGAAGACAGACCATATTTATACATATCTTCTCTGATGAGTCTTTTGGATACAAAGTCCAAGTCATTCATTTTGCTAGGTGGGGTATTGCAAATATTACAAACAGCTGCAGAAGAAGTATTGGAAATCACAGTAGAAATTTTCCCATCAATCATAGTCATGTACAAATCATGTTTAATATCAAAATTATCTACAATTGTGGGAACAAGGTTACGAATTTCTTCCTCTAAGGATGCACTTTCCTTCTTTATCAATTCATTTGTTTCTTTTGCAAATATAAAGCCAATTGGACGACAATAGTTTGTTGAAGAGGGAGCAGGATTTTGCCACAAGATAGTACCACTCTCTTCTTCCAAACGAAGCGGAACCAAACTAATCATGAAAACTGAAGAATCGTCAATTTTAGTGTCGGAGTGTGACTTTTGTTTATAATTACTTTGAGAAGATGACCCGTCAAAACCCCATTTGCTTATTAGTTTTAGCGATTTTTTGTCGGCAGAGTTGTGCTGAATTGTTTTTAATATCCTATTAGTTGTCAAATCTAGAAGCGATTGAAGTCTTATCTTAGCATCAGATTCAGTTACAGTTAGGTCTGACTCTGGAGGATAACAAGTTTTTTTAGCTTCCAGGAGCTTTTGATAGGATGGAAGACCATACATTTTCTCTGAAGCAAGAATAGTTCTTAAATTTCGATATTGCCATTTTGACAAATTTGTTGAGGTGTAAAGCGCTAACGTTTTATCATCTGGTAAACACGGTTTGTCAGTCTTTTTAGCGAATAGTACATCATATACCATCTCACATTTTTCCTTGTTTTGGCTGAGTTCGTTTAATATAGCTGCTAATTTTGTTTTTTTAGACTCTTTTAATTTGGCACATAAAGCATAAACTAATTGGCACATAAACTAATTCCTCCTCTGTGTGATCTAGAAGTGTTAGAGAACTCCTTTTCTTCTGTTTATCAGATATATCAACAAATGGTTTTTTACTTGTACCATAACTTAATTGATGAGTATCCACTTGCGTTTCGAAATTTGGAATTACTTCCTCGGCAACTTTAAAAATGCTGCTTAAATCGATATTTTGACATTTTGGCCAAACTATTTGGGATTGTAACCAGTCTGAATTTTTGTTAAGAAAGGTCTTTTGAGCTCTACTGGAAGCAGACCATCTTTTTGAGATATTACTTGAAAAATTACGACAAAATAATTTAATATTACTCAAATCTTCGGAAGATAATTCAACACCAATACGTTCAATAAGGGCATTAAATAAAAATTAGACATTTTTAAAACCACCTCCTGATTTAAGAACAACGTATAAGTCTAAGTTGGTGACAAATGCGGACATATTATAATTTTAAGGAAAATTGAAAACAAATTAGAATCAAAGATATCAAAGACAAAGTGACTTTGATTTTAACAAAAAAAATTACGAAAACAAATTCGACGAAAGAAAGACAAACAAAAATTATTTGATTTTAAAATCCAAAGATTCAAAATACAACAATAACAAAACAAACAAACAACAAGCATTTCTTCAAGCGCACAGAAAAAATAAGGACACGTCTTATCGCAACCACATTTAGTTGTACACTGAGTGAGGTGTACGCGCGCGATTCGTGACCGTATTACGTTACGTCATGAGAGGCGGCCATCTTGTTATCCCGGCAAACTCGCGTCGAAGCTCCATTTTGCTGGCCAGCGGACCTATTGCGATATGAGTAAGGCTATGATTAAAAAAAAGCGAACAATTAACATTAAAAAAAATTGTTATTTTCTGTCACTATTATCTCGAAAGTACGCAGAGATAAGCAATAAGTTTCTTCGAGCCAAATACTCAGAATTATTAGTTTTCTAACATATGTGAATGCCATCTCGACATCGCTTAAGGTTTTTGAGAAATTGAGAAAAATGTAATCACTCCCATACAAAAAAAAAAGAAATATTTTTTATAGAGAAAAGTATTTGAAGTAGGACAATAATATTTTTTTGCCTTATCTGTTATCATTATATCAACAATAAAAAAAAATATCAGCGGTCTACTATCAATGTCCACTTTTTTTTAATTTGGGACCAGTGTGTGCCGTGACGTGGGCGTGAACGTCAACGATATTATATCGTCACGTTGGAAATAATAAAGCGCACATACAGGATAAGTTTTTATCCAGTACGCAAATTGTAACCATGAATTCAGAATATCACTCTAGACCCCCCAGCGTAGAAATTTTATCGTCGGTTATCCAAAAAAAATCAGCTCTTTCATAGAAAAGTGCAATAACTACGCGGTCAAAATGTATGGAACAGCTGATTTTTTTTTGTATAACCGACGATTCATTTCTACGCTGGGGGTCTAGAATGATATGCTGAATTCATGGTTACAGTTTGCGCACTGGATAAAAACTTATCCTGTATATGGTACCTACCACCACATAAAACACCCGTGGTTCAAAATACTGTTATCACGATTTATGGACGCATTAAGGCCCTCTACACGTGACAATATGTCACTTGAGGGTGACCGGCGCGGACGCACTTTCAGTCATGGCCCGTAGGTACCACGTGTCTTTATCAAGCTTGCTGTCTGGCTAAGCTTTTGACCACAGCATGATTATTATTGTTGGTATAATTGCATTCCGTTGGTATTATTAATTGGTATAATGCAGCTTGTACCAACATGTTTAATGCAGCATACAGTACTCTAAATGTTTTTGAGTTCCAGTAAACAACAAAAAAACTCGAATGTCGGAATCAAAACATCAATACGTTTCCACTGAGCCTCAATTGTCATCATCGTACGATATTTTGAGCACAAGTCGCACGGAAATCGCCGTATCTTTGCACACACGAGCGACCAATGACAAAGTAATGACAGACAGGATTCTCTTTTCACTCAATCGGCTTCCCTCCGAACATTTTAATTTTATTTATTCTGTATTTTATTTACGATTTCTTCTTCCATTAATGCCTCCACAAAGATTTTTTTGTAGATTAGGTAGACTATAAGTCAAACGAAATAGGCATTCTTTGCTTAATTGAATTTCGTTTCTAGTCCTCGAATAATTTCGGATGGCGCCAAAAGTCGTAACTGTTTTTGGACAGAATACGACTTTTGTGACATCTCCTAATTGCTGTCTATTCAACATTATTTTAGGCACTCTTAGAGGCATTAATCTTACTAATATCTTCGCAATATATTTTCGTCTCAAATACCTATCGCAGTCTGTCAAGACGAAAGTCGCGCTCGAATAAAAAATAAAGATTCCGCAGGAGATCCAAAGTAACCCACATAACCCGACAAATTGCCAAACTTAAGTGGTAGTGAGCAGGGCACATTGCTCGCAGAACAGACGGCCGATGGGGCCGACAGGTTCTAGAGTGGCGACCACGTACCAGAAGACGAAGAATTGGAAGGCCTCCCACAAGGTGGACCGATGACCTTGTGAAAGCACAGAACCGGTCGAAGTTGGAACTTGGGGGAGGCCCGCGTCCAGCCGTGGTCGTCTTTCGGTTGAAATAATGATGATTTTTATTTTGTGGGTGGGAAATCTTCAAATGACTTCTCCCGCTCTGGGTGGAGCAGGAGGGCGTATCAGACTTTCAATGACTAAAACCCACTCGTGTTCCCTTAGTTGCCTGTGTGTCAGGGGCCGCGGTATCTCTCTCGAACAACCCGGACCCCTGGCAGGAAATGATGATAATGATGAATCTAACCAACCAAATTATACTAAATTGCTAGTAACGAAACAGCGTTTACGACCTACAATCATATAACACATTAATCTACCTGCAAATATTCCAACACGCCAACATGTTCCCGAAATTGTTTTTACATAATACACGCGACGTAAGTCATAATCTCTCGAATTTTCATCCGAGATACGGCGAAAATTGGGGCAATACAATTTAAAACTAATCATACAACATTTCATGCACCCCTCTTAGTTTTCATCGAGGGTGTGGGGGGTACGGTTGAAAAGCTAGCGTACATAATGAAATCTCGTCAAATAAGTACAGTGAGCGAAATAAACGTGGTTGGGAGACACGCCGAGGTGAACAATACGAGTTTATATGACGGAATCGCTGTGTTTGCTCCGTAATTTCGAAAGCTGTGGCCTTCCCGAATGCACTCGTGAAGTATTTTGTGAGTAGGGATGTTTTCAACTACGAATTACGGCCGTGGGGGCTCTGTAAAAGGATCGCGCGGTGAAGTTTGTAGACAGAAAAAGTCGTATCCCTTGTTGTGTAATGCTGACTATTTGAGCTGACAATGTCTGTATGCAGTTTGTTAGATGCATTCGTTGTTTCATACTCTTCATCTTGGACTCATTCTTCTCTTTGGGCGGATTTTGTTCTAAATTTGTTTTGTTGGTACCTACTTTCAACTGTCAAACTTTGTAGGTTACTTCTGGTTACTTAATGAATTATTTAGGCTCAGTCCTTGATTTTCACTGCCCTTTTAAACTACATAACATCACGCCTTGTTTCCCCGCAGCGTTAAGCAGAGGTGTAACTATAGTATACCTACATTTCACCAGTTATGTCAAGGGCACATTGGACGAGAACAAATCCAGACTATGGGCTGTTACTGAGAAATTACCAAAACAGCCAATATAACCCAATAACACTTTGCCCGACTCGGGAATCGAACCAACGACCTCATGCTCAGCAGTAGCTCTTGCGACCAATAGAACAACGAGCCGGTCTCCGCCACGGTCTCTATTTAAACTGTCACAGTCAATACCCTTATTATCGTGACGTTTCTAAATATAGACAGCAAGTATTCTATAATAAGCGCAAATTATACAACTAGTACAATTGTTTGCCAGAGGAAGTCGTACAAATTAAACAAACAATATAATAGCCGCCGGGACGCGTTAACGAGTTTTGACAAATTTTCTAACTAGCAACATAATAAAGAGAAAATTAGTCCCGCCGACGCAATTGCCAGCTGCGAAAACTATTTTACTTGGCAAGTTGAGAAGAAAATCTTTGGGTTTTAACTGTTTTTTGTCGTAAACGAGAGTCGATGGAAGGGACGGGGTGTTACCAATGTGTTTTTGTTTTAAAGTGGCGAAAATCTTGGAAGTGTGTAGGTGTAGTAGGGAGTTACAAAAGTAATAATTTCGGAGCTTGTGTCGATTCTACAACGAAGTTGTTAGACTTGACTGGATGCTGCTTCTTACCTTCAGCCTTACGCTTTAAAGCGATATACAGGTTGGTAGGGTACACTGACGCACAACCTGATATCCTGAGTGAACCCATACGATTCTGAACCCGCCTTGGTTGAAATTTTTCTTCGGTTTTAAAAAACAAAAAATAGCTCTGCCATACATTTTAACGGCGTAGGTAATTACACTTTTCTATGAAACAGCAGATTTTTTTTTAACCGACGACGATACATTTCTACGCTAGGGTGTCACATGATTATAATCACGCGCTGAATTCATGGTTTCAATTTTCGCTTCGCAGTCCCCGGCACCCTGTATCTTGCTACTTGACCTGCTTTTGTCGAACATATTTTATATGATTCTTTCTATCTATCTATAAGCGAATATCTATCGGAATAAAATCAAAGATAGATTGAAAGCGCATTCCAGGTGTAATAACCCGGAATACCTACTACGAACCCAGGTATTCAGTATTAATTCGACAGCTACTCAAAGTTACGACTAGATGTCGTGCTCACCAGCTAACCCCACAACAGTACCGTTGACATGTCGTTGTATCCACTGTTTACAAGGTAATAAACACTTATGTCGGTTTCACATTTCGCGTAGTGGTGAGGTCGACGGTGTTTGTCTTGTAGAGCCTTTACTTAGTATACACGAAGTATGGTTTAAGCTAAGCGAGGTTAGGTGAGAGTGGTGTCGTGTGGTGCCGGACATAAAAGAATAGCACCATCCTATTTCTTCCCGTGGGTGTCGTAGAAGGCGACTAAGGGACGTATTACAGAATGAGCAGCATCGTTCTATATGCTGCTATATACCACCATACTGCGATCACCAACCCGCCTGCCAAGCGTGGCGATTATGGCAAACCCCCCCTTTAGTGGGAGGCCTATGTCCAGCAGTGGACGTCTTTCGGTTGGAATGATGATGATGATGAGAGGTCCAGTGGTAACGTAACGGCCTGACAGGCAGTTTACTTTCTGTAAATTATTTCTTCACCGCTTCTCTGAAAACGGTGAAGGAAAATATCGTAACGAAACCGGCATGACTTAGAACCACAAATTCGGAGATATGTGACATCTACATCTACCAACCCGCACTAAGCCCACTCCCTCTAGAAGACGGCCTGTATCCCAGCAGTGGGAACATTATAGGCTAATCATGTAATTATTTCATACCGATTTGCCATCCACAACTCGGTTACAAAAATTACGTCATCCTCAGCTAGACCGAGTATTATCAGCATTTCGCTCGATTTCCACCTACCTAGAAAGACCAATCATTCACACCATGGAGATAAGCGCAGCTCTAAATCAAAATCAACATTCATTTATTCAAATAAGCCTGGAAATCAGCACTTTTCGAACGTCAAAATTACATAAGAGTGCCCCCGAAACGCCCGCCCTTCACCACTTCCTAGTGCATTAGCTGGGAACAAAAAATGGCGCAACAAACTCCCCAGCAGCACAGCTGTCAATCAGAGCCTCTGACGTAAGTCACAAACATCAGTTATTTAAACAATCCCATACCAGTGTTCTTTCCCTTTCATCGCCCCGCCCATTTTCCATCGTTGTCTCTCATCTTCTTTTTATTTAAAAACGACAAGCTCTTTGAATTATTGGCTTTTTAATTTACCCCATCAAACCAAGTGCAAAAGTTAATTTTAAGGTTTTCAGTGGGACCGTACGTACATAAATTAAAACGCGAAACAAGCTAACTACAGCTAGCAAATGTTGGTAGAGTGGCGGACTGAAAAATATACCGAGAGGAGAGAGACACTCCACTTTTTTTCTAGGTTATTTTATTGTATATTGTTCCCCGACCTCTTCTTCTACTACAATATGCATATTCTTCTTTATGTGTGTCTCGGACTGGCAGGCGCGGTCCGAGGGGGGGGGGGGAGTCCTAGGGGTCATGACCCAAAGCCGTAAACGTAAAGCTTAAAATAGTAACTTTTCGAAAATATAATACATTTTCTTATTAACATGTAGTCTTTGTCTGTGACCCCCCAAAGTCTGGCTAAGACCGCGCCTCCGGACTGGCGTCGGCGTCGGCCAGCTTAGCATTTTTTGTACCTAGTGAAATAGTTTAATCATCATTTGCCTATAGCCTTTTCCGAACTTCACTCGGAAAAGGCTAACCGTTGCCGCTGAATACTAGTATTTTAAATGGAGTGACTGTGTATTGTACCTCCACAACAGTTAGTGTGTAACACGATCCTCCTTGGTACGACCAGTTGTCAGGCTTTTTGGTAACTATTAGAAAGACTTACCGTGGTCACCGAGGCACGGATGGCTATCGGTATCGACGGACCTCGGCAAGCGTTGCTTAACTTTGTAGTTGTACTCCTTCTGTAACCAATAAACCCCTGCTGATAGGTCCTACATTTTAACCATAGAGTAAGAAAGGTCTATTAGAGACATGGCCTATTGTATGAATTATTCCCAAATTTCATTTGAAGATTTCAATATCTCCTTCGTATAAAATTCTCTTTCCCTGACGCAGCATGTAGTGTGCATATAATTGCACGCGAGTGTACTCTCGGCGGGCGTCGCAAACACCACTAATTTGTATACATCTCCAAACAGGAACGGAAACCACTAATTTAATTAATCTTAAACCAGTCCCAACTTTTGCGATTCAGCTCACGAAACTGGTGAGATTCAGGAAGTGATGTAAATAATTAGCTTAAATTTTACTGAAAAGGTTTGCTTTTCATAAAATTGGGTTTTCCGAATTTAACCCAGTTTTATCGCTAACTTCCTGACAAAACTTCTTATCTGATGCCATTAAAATGTACCTAACTATAAGACTAGCTGCTGCCCGCGACTTCGCGTCGCATTACATAACCCGCCCGTACTATTACAATTACTTTCATTTCGCTTAGCGTTGCTTCTGAACTGGCTTCTAAGGATCGTAGCGTGATGTTAAAAAGCCTATAGCCTTCCTCAAGAATGATATCAAAGGGGGGCTATCAAGTACTAAAATATTTTTTCAAATCCGTCTAGTAGTTCCCTATTTACAAAGTTACAAAAAAAATAACCCGTTTATAATTTTTTAATTAGTATAGCGTTATACGCACCTTCGTAGTTTTGCGATGAAATCCAGCAATTTATCTGTCGTCAGCCTAGACGACAGGTAAATTGCTTGATTGAATCGCAAGCCTCTTCAAAGTTACATCACTTTGATGACATCTACTGTTATTTTTCTTGAAATAAGTAGACCTTATCATACTAAGCTGAGCACTTCAAGGTCGTGGTTAATGTTCCTACAATTTACACAAAACTTCGACATTGAATAAATCTACCCAGAATGTTGAAAACCGAAACTGAAAGTACTAAAATTAAATATTTCACCTTGACTTATTCTCGCAATGACATAAGCACACAAATTGGAGAATCTGTGTCAAAAGATAAGTAATACACACGCGGTCATAACTAGGGATGTTCCGACACACGATACCAATACCGAAACCGCGGATAATGCGGTAGTTTTTCACAACAGCATCTTTTTTATCCGACAATTTGCTAGTAAAGTTTAAACGGATGTGATTTCCATTGTTTGTTGCGAATATCGCGTCCGTTTGAGCAAATAATTACACATGATTGATTTTGTTTTGATGTCTGGTTTAAAGTAAACTGATGTGGAAGTTTAAAAATTAGCTTTCATCTGATTTGCTGAAATTCCGATTCATTCTGGAAATCGGTTTGTTTTATTGTTGGTGTTTCATAGTTACAATTTAGCATGACATATCAGATCTGCATTGAATATAGTAGCATAAACGACCTATAATATTCCCATTGGTGGAACACCGGCCTTCTCTTTGTGAGAGGCCCAGTGCGGGCCGGTAAATGGCACAAATCTTCCAATTTTTGATTCTGGACATGCCGGTTTCCTCACTGTTTTCCTTCACCGTTTTGAAAGCAGTGGTGATCAAATCATTTACACAAAGGCAAGCACCTGTCTGGGTCGGACCTAAGACCGACAACTCGGTAAGTCGCGGCCGTTTTCACTGCGCCAGCCATTCTATTGAATATATTGCCAAGACTCATCTCTATGAGACAACTTTCCACTGTCACGGATATTAAGATAATACATGCACAATTAAACTCTTCTTCTCCAACAATGACACAAAATGACACACATCTTATTTTCACGACACTGCACTTAAAAATACGCCGTCCCCAAGTTCCGACGTCTCAACAAAAATCCGTGCTCACTAAAAGACGTGCTAGTAACATCACTAGCTCATAACTCGGAACTTAACGACTCCGTACGTGGCAACAGGCATACGCACTTTGAAGGGCATGAGTTACGAGCTTGGCGAGGATAATAGCTAGTAAAGTAGCCCGGACTAGCGGAATGTTGATAGTGTGGTCCCGGGTTAACGCGGCATTTAGGTGAGATCGCGGCCAATAAAGTTGGCATAGGGTGGCGGAGTAAAAATGAGGCTTAATTCTGTCCTGAAAGTTAGTGTCTACGTCTTTTTAAATTATGCTGGACAAATTGAGGGATTTATTTTATGACTAGCGGTGTCAGCGGTGGTAGCCCGCGTGGTGGTCGGAAATTATCCCACGGGAACGTATTATCGAGATAAAAAGTATCATATGTATTCGTTCAGGTTATAATCTATCCAGATCCGTTCAGCGTTTTTTGCGTATGGTTTGAGTAACAAAAATCCAAACATAAAAACTTTTACATCTATAATATTAGTCGGAAGTAGGATAGTTCCCTCTTGTGTTGATAGGTGCTAGTGAATACTTCTTGATGACTTCTAAGCTGCTTAAATGAGATGCATAGGCGGTAAGTGATCAATTGATCACCATTATCGATATATAATTTCATACTTTTTTGGGGTCCACAATATAATCCATTTGCTCCTGTTTTATTGCGTTCACACTTGCTTACTTGGTCAGTTCAGTGGGCACAGTTTTCAGCAAACTTTCTGTCAATAATTTCCAAGAGAGTTGAATCAAATCGCTTCGTAATTGCTTATCTCGGATCCTCTTATTACATTCTTCAATTCAATTATTAAAATGAATCCCGGCCTTTCATATTGTCTAATAAAATGTTAATAGAGTATTACAATGAATACGATTCATTACAATCCTGTCAGGAGTCGAGCCCCGAGACAATACCTGTTTGTTATTTACTATTGTACCCTTAGAGCCGTTCTCGTAATAATAATTAATGATAATTATTACTTATTATAATAATTATTATTACTGTGAAACTTGCACGTGGCTGTGGTTTTCATGTCAATAAAATTGTCGTGATATTGAATTGAAGTTGATTCATACAAGATGTGACATGTGACATAATATTAATAATACTATGTGACATTTCAACAGGGGTTGAAAAGGCCCATGAATTGGATGAATTTTTGAGTATGCTGATGCCTATTACTCAATACAAACGTCCCATACGTTTGTATTGAGTAAACAGATTATTCTATCTATGCAAATGAAAAAAAATTACGTGTCTGTATGTATTGTCAAAATTTAGAGTAGGTAAATACGTTGCCTACTTATAATAAAAATTTCTTTTTGTTTGGCCGTCTGTCTGTTTGTTCCGGTTAATCTCCGAAACGGCTGGACCGATTTTGACGGATTTTCACTGGCAGATAGCTGATTTTACAAGGAGTAAAATAGGGTTAATTCATCTATATCCCATTCTATTTCACTAATTTTCCAGCTACTGTTAGGCAGTCACCATATATCATTTCCTATTGCAACGCTAGAAACGGCAAGTCTAAGTAATAACAATGTTCCAACACTTCAAACTAACCGAGTCATCAAATATTCAAGGTTACACATAACTATGTGGAAAAACAATAAACTGTAACACTTTAGAACTAGTAAACTGTCAGTTAAAACGTCCATTAAACTTGCATGTTCATTGTAAGGACGTCCTCCGTCTAAGTGGAGTTCATTACTCATATTAACATATGGTTTACAAGAATGTTTAAAGTCATCTGAAGGTTTTTTTAATATGTGGGTAAATAGTTTGTTAAGAAATTTTTCTTAACAAACTATTTACCTACATATCTTAGCATGAAGCTTTCGATTTCTACGAAGAATAGACACTGCTTTTTCAATACAAAGTGACATTTCGTTTCTCCATTTTTGACATCGCACCGTATATACTTCTACAATCTATCATTTATCTTTCATTTGTAACGATCTCTGTCTAGGTCCTTATAAATATTCCATCCTATGTCAGAAGAATATTTCTTCCCAAACTGTCAAACAAACTTTCTACTCGACGGCCACAATGTATATACGATTATCTACAAAAGTAAGATTCGCACATACGCATAACTGTGAAAAAAAAACATATATATCTTCTCCTATTGTACATCATTTAGTTAATAGTCATGTCTATTCTTTCGTTGACAAATCGGTGCTCGTGCTAAGCGTGCTGCTAGACTGAAAATTAAATACAACATTATTATATGTTACCATCTTTTCGCCAGCGGCTTCGGCCATTTCTTATGCATTAATCAATAATAAAATATTAGCTTTCTGCACTCCTCTATATTCGTATAAAGTTTAATTGTGCCAAATTTCATACGCCTCCACGTAACTTTCGTAAAAAGGGGTACAACGTTTTTGCCTCACGTATTAATGTATAGATGTTGTCTATGGGTAAAGTAAGCAGTTGATGACAGACTGCCAATGTGGTCTTTCGAAGCACAAGCACCCAAGGACCAGAAAACAGTCACCATCGATTTAACGAAATTACCTACGTTTGTATCTTATTTAGGTAAAGTTATACCGAAACGTTACATCGATAGCATAAACCATGACCAGATTTTCAAAACACACATGACATGACACCCCCGGAAATCGTTGGTTCTTATCGCAAGCTGAACCTTTTGATTTATTTCCCTACAGGTCGTAAACGTCAAAGAATCTAGTGTACGCCTATAAAAACGAACCCCGGTCATCGCAGGTACCGATGGGGGGGAATTCTGCCCCCCTCTCAGTCAAGAGGTTATGTAAATTGTTTAACGAAGGATGCCGTTACCGGTTCGATGGCGCACTTGGAACATTAACATTTTAAGGCCTTATTTGCTCTAAGTACACAATTACTTGTGCATTTAAACAGATTTGACTCTGTCGTCTGCTGGAGTTTGTTTCAATTGTGAGTAATTGTTGTTTTGTCTTCTTTAGCTTGGCGTTTCCTGGCCCATTAGCTGCGGGGTAATTGTGTATCGCTCTAACAGTAGGAATGGCTTTGATTTTAACAGTTTTACAACATTCATTGCGTTACTTAAGTTGTTGCGCAGACTTTGTCGAACATATGAAGCTCACCTAGTAAATTTTTACATAGATAAACACGCTTATACGCGGTCAGTCGTAGCGTTGTAGGGCCTCACACAAGTTGGACCGATGAACTGATGATGGCCGCAGGAATCCGCTGGACGCGAGAAGCACAAAAAACCGGTTGAGGTGGCGGCGCTTGTGGGAGGCCTATGTCCAGCAGTGTACGTTTTTCGGCTGAAATGATCATGAAAGCGCCTGTCTGGGGTCGACCCTACGACGTACAAATTGTAAATCGCGGTCGTAACCACTGATCCACCACTGCACAAAGAACTATCTCACCCGAATTATGAATCAATCGTGCGGGTCGGAAATTTCGCACGCTTGGTTTAATGTTTCTCTTCGAACATTATTACCCACGAGTTCATACGACCTGTCGTAAAATAATTCTCGTGTATATTAATATTAAATCCAAACACACATTGAATGGGGTGGAAAGCGCCAGGTATTAAGAGAAACATGTGGTATTATTACCAACGGAGCTTACACACGTTCGCCCTGCAATACTGGGAAACTGAAAATTAGGTGTATAGTTAATATTTTATATCAACGCAAAAAGATGCTGTGTAAATTATCATTTCAGTGGCCAAACTACATCAAATCTATCAATCTGCTTAGTCTCTCTTTTCTTAACAATAGTCTACTTGGATGCAGCTGAGTGCCCTTATTTTAAATGCCACGGCTGCCTATCTAACATTCGCAATCCAGTTAGTACTGGGTAACACTTTCGGGTTTCTTACGACCCGTACCGACTGTCAAACATCCACGAGCGACAGCCGGGCCAACGGCTTAACTTGCTTTCGACCCGTACGACTGTTATTACTTAGTGGCTACTACTGTATACACTATATAAGTATCTTATACTCTAAACTTACCTTTATCAAGAAATACCTACAAGGTGCAATTATAATGCCAAAACTCTTCAATCATCAGAACCTCCTGATCTACTTAAAAACATAAATTGAAATCTGAAGGTATTTCCTCTCCACATTTAAACTTTTACAATACATTACTGTTAAAAAGAAATTTTAAATTCCACCAAGTTCGGATGGGGTGCGCCGCACTCAATCTTCCTCCACCAAAATCGACTTGGCATCAAAAATGTATGGTTACGAGGTATTGCATTATCGCCGACGATTGCGCGATTCCCAGTTTCGTTTTCTCGCACAATTTTCATGCTAATCTTGGTACGGGCGCGCTGATTTCGCCGGCATGAAATATTTGTAACCTGAATTAGGGTGGGTCTTTACTGTAACATTTGTGGTGGCATTTCTCGCTTAGCTCCCTTTAAAATTTCATTGATTTAATGGCGCTGAATTTTCGACAAAATTTTACAGGAGATTCCAAGGTCGTGGATACAAAAATACACAGTCAGATACTGCAAAAATAATGAGCATTAAAAACAAAACGATCCTATCAAAAATTTCCTGAATATTCAAGTTCAAGTTGTGAAAATACAGAAAATAAAACGTTTTCTGATCTATTCCTTACCAAAGTCCAATACGTCGTTCATCTCTCGCTCATTTCCCACTACAAACTGAACATTCTCGGTGCCTTTTCAATTTCGCCTCTCGCCTGCCTCACTGGGGGATTGAGAGGCCCCCAAATGTTGGATTTTACGCGTAATACTCCCCCACACCGTGCATTGTGTATCGCACTCCTTTGTCGTTGAACATTTTACGTCTATCTGTGCAAACGTTAACGTATGTTTGCAGTTTTTAATCGTGGTTTCTTGCGACCTCGTTTTTGTGCCGACTTTTTTGGGCCTGATTTTGGCAGGTGTGTTGGGTTTTGAGTCTACAGTTGTGGGTAGTTTGAACTGGTTTTTGTCACGATTAGCCTTTTTGCTGGTCGTCTCCTCAACTGTTTTCACAAGGGCTTTATGTCTTTAGGAATTGTGCCGGTATTTTGTTACGGACGAGCTCGACCTTTTCCCGTGGGTGTCGTTAGAAGTAGTAAGTAATGGATTATGTCAGGTATAGACCAACCGCCCTCGCCCCGGTGCCCGATCACTGATCCGCTTCGTAAGCTCGGCTTATGGTTTATCTCTGCGTAATCGTTTGTTGGGATCGTTTAGGGCGTAAAACTCATTTTTAGATTAAGACATGATATGGGTGAGTGTATATAGTGTTTCGCAATTTACACCACTAACCCTTTTGAATACGTTCTAATCTCGTACACAGATTCAGAAATGCGACAAGACCGCGACAACCGCAACACGTTAATAAATAGTGAAACCTTAAATCTAGGTCAGGATCCCGTCGCCGCCTCCCCCGCCCACACACTTGTCAGAACCTCAAAGATTTAACAGCATCAAAAATTCGTATGCACCGAAACGGAAAATGCTTTATGACCGACGCCGCCGCGCCGTTCGGGGTCGAAAGTCGTAAATTTCCCAGTTAACCCCGCGACCGCCGAGCTTCAGGGGTTCACAGAGTACATATTTCAGGATCACGCCTGGATTTCTGACGATACTCTTGTGTACGACAATGCACTTCGATATTGTGCGATGCAAATTCGAACGTGATAAGCGTCCGACAAGAGAGATTTTGTTCGTTTAGTTTCCATTGCTCTTTTTAGTTTGCTGGAGTTCGTTTGATGTGAGAGTTAAAGCTGTTAGCTGTGATATGGCCCTAGCGGGAGCGGACTGCCAAGCCTTTCGGTGTGACTGAAATCGGCTATCGACAAAAGCCATGAAGACTGCTAAATTCCTTAGAGCGTTTCGCCGTTAATCGCTCCGTTCCCATCTATTATGAAAGCTAGGCCCTAGCTATCGTTGAATGTGCAAAGGAAACATGCTTCCTCTGTTACGTAAACATATCATTTGGTAATGGTCTCCGTGATAATAGCAGAACATTATTTAGCACTTAATGTGTGTCGTCACTGAATAGGCAATTTTTAACAGATTAAGGGTAAGCGTTTTTTTAGTTACGTGTGTATTTACCTTTATAGGTTCCTACTGGTTTATTTGAGCTTTTGGGAGAAAATGTTTCGATGTTTTTTTTTTTCTGTCTTGCAATGTAATACAGGAGATCTACAGTTAATATGTTATTTGCTCTGTAGAAAGTGTCTTTTTATGCTCCTCACAGGTAGGCATATATCCATTCGGTGTTGAATTACGCGCAATTTAAGCTAACATTTGAAGGACCAAGTTACCGTACTAAATACCTAACAATCAGTTGTTCCTATCATGGACGTTGCTCTTTAAAATGGCGATATTATCATGTAAGTAACATTATGCCCCTCTCTTTGCCAACAGAACGCAAGCTATTCGTGGGCATGTTAAACAAGAAGCTGTCTGAAAACGACGTGAGGTCACTATTCGCTGGTCACGGCGCGATTGAAGAGTGCACCGTACTGCGCGACGCACAGGGCCAGAGCAAAGGCTGCGCGTTCGTCACCTTCGTATCGAAACAGGCGGCCATTGCTGCTATTAAGGTAAATATACCAGGGTAAAGAAGACATAGGAGCTCTAAGCATATTAGGAGGAGGTTAGAACGACGTATACGATAGAAGATATGTTATTTTTTCTGCATCAAACTAAGGACGAAGAGCATACGCGAATGGTGACTCACAGGATGATGCAAAAATGCATAATAAATGTCACACCATTGTACACAGATCTCTTTAATGACGTCATTTTGTATTCAACAATTCGCCAAACATGGTCACTATAAGCAATATCTTTTGCCAAAATTCATAAATACAGATCTGTATCCAAAAAATAACGAGTATATTTAATGCATTTTTGTTATACAATGTCTGCAATACTGCGTTGATTTAATTATGTATATTTAATTGGGAAAAGTAGATTAAAATTCCTACAGCTTACTCTTTAATCCGTCACTCCTGGAGAGACAGACATATTTGGCATTTCTGTAAATATTTTTTTATTTTTTTTGCTATTTAGCAAGCAATCGAATGTTTGAATACATAACGAAAGCCTCTTTAATTTGTAACATCGTTGCAAGCCTGTAATTGGCTTATTCATTGTGACTGCACTGGAAATACAAAATAAATTAATGTTGGTCTAACAAATGAGTGATGGGATTAACGTAAATACAGTTAAGGATAGAACAAAATAGGGAAATTCCGATAGTTAGACGGGTAACAGAGATACGAATAAAATAATAAAGGATAACTGAGGAATTATCCTATTTAATAATAGTAATAGTGGGAATAACTCATAATTTTCTCAAATTAGTGCAACAATTATTTCCAGGCGTTACACCACAGTCAAACTATGGAAGGTTGTTCTGCACCGCTGGTCGTGAAATTCGCTGACACGCAGAAAGAGAAGGAACAAAAGAAACTTCAAGCCATGCAGGCGAGCTTATGGGGGCTAACGGCACCCATAGCCCCAGCGACGTATCTCGCGTCAGAGGCAGCGCTATCGCCGGCAACGCAGCTGCAACTGTTACAGCAACTGCAAGCTGTTGGGTTGCAGCAACAACTGTTGCAAGGACAGGGTTCGCAGCTTTTGCAAGGTTAGTGTGTATTTTTTTTGGATTCGGAACGTTAACAGATTTTTTAGCGTTGTTATTTCTTAAATTAATTAGCAGTGAGGTAATGCGCTTTTATTGGTTGTAGTCGCTTTTTGATTTTTTACCTCCCCATCTTATTTTTGGTTTAAAAACTGAATTATGTTTCCTTTAAAAACGAGTTCTACGAAATACCGTGTACAAATTCAGAATCTACGCAAATAATGAATCATAGTGTACGTTTATTATCTACAATCATCTGAAACAAGAAAGATAATATTTAGAAAAGAATTCATCATAAGCTGCGCTGTAAAAGAATACTTGAATTTCACGGTCATTCCTCCACACGTTTCTCATATTTTTACTCTGTGCTCCGGGATTACCCCCCCACATGAGAGAGGCGAATGATTCAATGTCTACAGTGACATAATGAAATGCATCTAAACAAAATGTATGACATCAACGTATTATTTAAAGAGTAAACAAGACAGGTTTCAGTATATCAAACAATGACGTAGTACTTTAATGATTCATTTAGCCAAATGAGCACTGTTTAATTAGAGGGTCACTCGTTTTTATATTTTGTTTCCTTTCAACCTTATTTTAACTCATCCTTGGTGTTGCCTGTTGTAATAATTATGGGACTACTATGATGTAAATTAAACTATAAGTTTTTTTTTTTAAATTGGATAAAATATAACGAATTAAGAAAATCATGATCTATCTACTAACGTTGTTTATGGGTAAAATATAAAAGCAACTCAATTACTAGAACTATCATAAAATCGGTCTGTAAAATACGATCAAACAATAAGGAGTGCTTTTGAGTACCTACTTTATGCAACACCACTCCCTATTCCCATCCAGTTTGATTTTCTCCCATTTTATTTTTATTTACGCTACCCTTTTGTTGTTACTTAGGTGTAAACTATCAGGATATGGGTTTCAATGGTGCAGGCCTGAGTGGGGGCACCGTGGGCGGAGTGGGGTCCTTAGGTGGGGGTGCAGCTGACCAGCTTGGGGGTCTTTTAGCCCCCGTGTCGGTGCAGAACTTAGCTGCGCTTGCAGCGATGACGCAGCCACCGGTAGTGTCGCAAGCCACTCCGATGCAACAAGCCAGCGCGCCACAACAAGCCGCGCCACCATTGTGTAAGTTGTTCTTTTTTTGATTTGCATAGAATGCCAGTTGTTTTGTTTTTTTTTTTTTGTAGTCTTTTGTCGAGGAGGTTTTAAGTTTGAAGTTTTAGTTTAATTAGGTAGCTGTAAGATAATTAGTAATAAGTTCCACCTGCTAATTGTAATGACTTCTATTATTGATAGATAGTACCTTTAAAGCTATGGCTAACTAAAGATAAACTGTACCAAGAAAGTGGGCAGCATAAATAAGATCATAAATATTTATGTGTTACACAAACCGATTTGTGTCCCATACAATAATATCTGTCCTCTCTTCCCTTACATTTAAATAACATGCATACATCTTTTCCTTTAAAAGATATGAATGTGGTCACAGACCTTAACCTGCCTTCTTGCTCATCCAAGTTTATGGCAATATTAAATTCTCAAGTTAAGTACCTACTTAAATAAACATGATGCAGTTTGCAACTATTACATCAGCATCAAAAGTACAATAATAAAAGGGATGGTTAAACTGTGATAAAAGTATGAAAAAAACTTCTCCATGTAAAATTTTGATCATCTCCTCAGTTTTCGATTCTATACTCCTCCCAATAATTGCACCCCAGGCCAAATTCAAAATTGGAACCCACAAAAATGTTAAAAGACAAAAACCATGTACCGACCTTTTTGTCCGCAAACTTTCCTCTTTCAGGTTTCGTTTCGACTTAGTAAAAAAAAAAGTTAATTAACGATGAACATTTTTCACACTTCAGGTCTTCTCGGGAAGACTAACATCACAGGTAACAATGCAATGAACTAAAAAGAAATATTGTGTGTTTTTTTTTGACATGGAATGAATTTTTTTAGCTTCGTAGATGAATGTGATAAATGATATCTAAGCATTTGGATTAAACCGTATAATTTTGCAGTAAGCATTTAATTTGCCTAGCCCAAATACTATTTTATTCTGGAAAACAAATCATACGTAAAAAATCGAGTCACGTTACCTATGTGGAGGACTTAGAACCCGTAACAAAAGTAACTGCTGTATCATAACTTACCGGTTCTTGCCATTTCGGTACCTGGTTACCCGTTCCAGACGGCTACCACCGATAGTTCACCAAATAAGTACCGATATCAAATTCAGGTACCCGGCCCGTACGAAAAATCTAATTTTTGTGCGAGGAACCTACTACGGTTGGCAACATAGAAGTTATTTTTCTAATTCCTAATCTATCCTTTTTACTTACTATATCGGTATTCCCACTCTAACGGAAATATTGATTGGGTACCGGTACTGATTCCAATATCAATAGTATAGGTACTACATCTAGTACCGGTACTACCCTGGTACCGGTATCACACCAAGGGCCAATGGTACCGGCTCTCAAAAATACCGGTATTTCAAGCCCTGCCTATGCGTAGCTTATTTATAGACATGGAAACTACATTTATTTAAACAATGTATAAATGTAATCATCCACCGTTAGGTACATTAAATAAGGAAATTTAGCCGAGTTATTCTCAGCAAGTAGGTTTTTTCCAGGGATTCGTAGAAAAAATAAATTTAATTTTAAAATATACGATACCCGTGAATTTTTACAAACACTATTGTACGTTTAAATCGAAAACAATACAACACTGTCATATGTCATTTTTTTTTTATATTTCACACAACAACGTTCTAGCATTTGCATAAATTATACTTTCAACGAAGTTAAAATGTATAGGTTCTTATTGTTTTATCGTGTAGGTATACCTTGTAGCAGACTATTGTAGAATATGACAAACAGACTGTTTACCTGACAGCCAAGGCTGCGGACTTTGTTCCTACAGTAATAGCTGAAGTGCATCATTTATCACATGAATCTAGTAATCGCCTGGTCTGACTCTTTGTTGGCATTGTAAAGGTAGAATGGTCTACCATCGCTTGCTTTGCATAGGCTATGTAACCTTTCGGTACGGTAAACTACAACGATTCAAAATTGTCGTATTTTCCCTCTCTGGCAATTCTGTAACGGTATGTTATATTAGGTTTTTTTTTTATTAAACTAAATTGCTATAATTTATGACCACGTTTTTCTCTGATTGCGATTTTTTAATTAAAATAACGGCAGTTCATGCATTTAACACCATGAAACATTAATTTTATTTGCATTACGTAGTCATGAAATACAGCAATTGGAAATATCGTCGAATGCGTTGTAACTTTTTTTAACGCTGCTAAAAGCAGCGGTATTTTGATATGCTGCTTTTGAACGTTTATCATTAATAGCTGTAGCAATCATTACATTTTTAACATGGGCGTGTTTTACTTTTTGGAAACTTGCCCCTTTTTAATACTTTGTAAATAGTGTAAGTAAATAACTGTGATACCAAACAGTTTTCATGTAGAATTAACACTTTTGATTGTCTATGCATGAAAGTGCTAAAAAACTTGATTTTAATATTAATTTTATGAGATTCGTGAGTGTTATGTTTAATAATGTCTTAAATTTTGTATTTTTTTATTTGTGTGTATTATTACTAATATTGTATGACACTGTCTATGGCATGCAGTGTTTGTGTGTAGTTTGACATCTTGTGTTTTTTTACTTATTTGACAGTTTGAGCATCACAAGAATTATCTTTGCCTACACTCTTTTTTCTTTATGGTAGTTTTTGGCCCCTACTAATAACCCAACCATAAACAATATGAATTTAAGCAAAAAAATGGAACAAGGAAAATATCAAAAGGTTCAAACATTTTTACAAAGTTATCGTGTTATGTTTTTGACGTTTTAAACGCAAATCTTTACCAGTTTACGTTCAGAATAAATTTCGCTGCTCTAACATTACCGTTTATTATAAGTAGCTACGATTCAACCATTAAACTAACACGAACACTTAGCTCGCGTAATTTGACGACGATTTATATTTTACAAGACATTGAGTACCTATATTTGTCTTTGGCAACTCCATGGTTCTATCCAATGTTCGTTTTTCTTTTTCTTTTTCTTTTTCATATCTTTGGGTTATTAGTTGTGGTTCATTTTGCAGTTTTCATAAAAAGTTGACGTTAGTAAAAGTTACGTAATGTAGAAATTGTGGAAAACTGTAAATATGTCACTCTCTAAATATAAATAAATGCGTGGCGTTACATGATACCCACAGTTGTCATTAATCACAAAACACCATCTAACTGATGATGTCAGTCAGCTAATGGCAGTCACTTTCCTATGTAAATACCACATTGACGAAGAAAAATGCATTTGAGATTCACGAGAAACACGAAAAATTCCCATTATACGAGACTAGACTTTCGAAAACAAAGTGAAATTATAAATCGAACACAATCTTTTGAAATCTAAAGCCTCGCATTCCTGATTAAAACTTTCCGTTCACAACTTTCCGTTCTATATCGATTAATAAATTCAATTAAATATTCCAGGGTCAACGGCTGAGCCCCTAGGTTCGGCTTACGCGGCACAATTTGGCACAGCATTCGCAGCAGCACCATTAGGATCCGTACTAGGCTCTGCTGCCGCCGCAGCCGCTGGAAAGCAGGTTGAAGGTACGGGTAATCTTTATTTTGCTGGTAAGTGTATAATAAGCCGGCATCTTTCAGGTGGCCTTAGGCCAGTTCCCGAGGGTGTCGTTAAAGACTACTGGGATTTTTTCGAGATGATGGAAAGCACCCTCTGGTGAACTTAAAACATACACCGAATCCATCCATCATGCCTGGTGAATGGCAACACTAAGGAGAGGCCGTGATTAGGGGGAGCCATGTCCAGCATTGAACGTTTACGGGCTCATAAATTAAATCCTACATACAAGAACCTTGCGTGAAAGGCAAAAAGAATCAACGACTGATGGTCTTCCGACATCCACCAATATGGACGTACCAACAAAACATTTTAGACACCCGCCAAACTTTGGCTAATCGCCAATTTCCTGTTCCAACCGTTTAAATCGGAATATTGTATTGTTTTGTATCTTTGCACTGGCTGATAACAAACAGATTAGAAACTGTGTCATTTTCTTCTGTTGTAAGAAGAAATACAATTGGAGAGTTCCAATTTTAAATCGCCGAAGGATTGGGTTGGTTTGGTGGGTCTATATTCAAAAGCTGTGAGATTACCAAATCCGGTAATCGCATTTTTTTTTCTTTCAAATTACGAGGATTCATGCTCACATTATGATTTTAGTACAGCAGTGCGTCCACAGGATATTACCCCTTGGTCAATTTTTACAACTTCCACGAAGAAATTGGGTGATCTATTCTTGTTGGAAACCAAACAGCTGTTTTAAAGCGAAATCGACAAAATAAAGTCAGTGTCTAGTTACATTGTGAGTCACTGATTCTTAGGCAAACTGAAACGAACAGAAGAATGAATATTTTTTGGCTCCAAATAAATTTCGTGAAATAAAACTTTCCTGAAATTCATGAATGACTGGAGGAGGAGCTCGCTGTTCCCCAAGTTAGAACTTGGCCAAGTGTCAAAGGTCTCAATTTCCCCTTTATATTAATTGTAACTGTACTTCTAACTGGATTTTGCCCAACAGGACCTGAAGGCGGGAATCTATTCATATACCACCTGCCTCAGGAGTTTACCGACACGGACCTCGCGTCCACGTTCCTGCCGTTCGGCCACGTGATATCGGCCAAAGTGTTCATAGACAAACAGACGAACCTGTCAAAGTGCTTCGGCTTTGTTTCGTACGACAACGCTGCGTCCGCGCAGGCCGCCATACAGGCCATGAACGGTTTCCAAATAGGTACAAAGAGACTCAAAGTTCAATTGAAACGTTCTAAAGAACTATCGAGACCGTATTAAATATTCCAGAACTCGTTCCTAGTGAATTTACAAAAAAAAAAAAAGAGTAAAAACAAACTTTGCTAAGAGGTTGTAAGATTCCGAACGTTTGTTGTGATGTATCCGGTGCACTTGAACTGACATAGTTTGATAAGGTTCGTTCGTAACGGTGGAGTCCACCTGCACAGTTGTTAACTAAATAAGAATAACGTTAAGGTGTGTGTCAAAGGATTTATCGTTTCCAAAGTATTCCCCAAATTGTTTATTATTATAATTATTTTTTTTCTTAACATTTAAGTTTTAGTCACATTAAGCATAAGTTGAAGGATCGATACATTTCGCAGGCGCCAAAGAGCTGATGATTTTTGAATGTCTATTATATCTACAGCAATATAACTGGCCAGCAAATTGTTTATTCATATACAAAGATGTATTCTTCATCATCCAAAGTTTCGGTCGGTACCGGGGTACCGGGTACCGACAAGTATTCGCTTATACAACGTTAAGTTCATTAGAACAATATAATTATTAATTATTTGTTACAGTTATTTTTTCTATTATTTTTATGTTACCAACTTGATAGTTAATTGTAAAATAATATAATATTGTGGCCATTGTCAGTTTTTCAGTCAACTTTTTTCGTTTAAAATTTTAAGTATTTAGATTAACAAAGCGATCTCAAAGTGATCAGTGTATTTATTGTTTACAAATACTTGTTGTCAAATAGTGTACTTAACATGGAACTGCCTGGACCGTGTCCACGTCTCGTCCGCCAACTACCTTCATATCGAGAAGGTATTTCAAGTATTTCTCAAATGAATTTCGCTGAATATTTCAAATGAAAAAGGTTTCGTAATTTTCTTGAACGAACATTAACTGTTACTGCGTTCAGTGGGTTAGATCAACTCTGCTTCCAAATAGAGCTTTACCTAACTATGCACCCTTTCTATACATAAGCTTAGTTATTACATAATGGTTTATACAAAGAAAATTTAAATATAAGTTTACTATGTAGTGTCAAAGAAATTAATTACTATAAGAACTAAAATCGTCTTCGGTTGAATGTTACAAAATTTACGCGCATTCAAATAACTTTCCGTTACATTACTTGAATTAGTAACGAAATCCACTTTGTCGCATGAATTTCGAGTAATGAATTCCGCTTCGTTGCATGTATTTTGAATAAAGAATTCGGTTACGTTTTTTATGAAATGTTCAGTGAAATTTTTGAAATATCGTCTCGTGCTTTACTTACTACTATTGTGCTTGTTTTGTGTAATTAATGTAATGCTTTACCACAGTCTACAACATTTATACAATTTCAACACATCGAACACTGGCCCTTTAGTCAAAAATTTTTGTTAGTATAAGTATTTAATTATAGAAATATTTTCGTACGTAAGTTTTGGTATTTCATTCATCTTCTTAAAATATGTTTCTTTATAAAATACTGTTCGTCACTATTCACCTAATAGTCACTGGCACATTTTGATTGTTTCATAATTTTGTAATATTTACGGATCATATAAAATGAAACGGAAAAATACCACCTCACGTTAGGAATACAAGATTATATACAAATAAGTCAAAATGACAAAATTATTTTTTCATAAAATCAATTAATCTATTCTTAAGTTTACACTTTGCTTACTTTACGTAAAACTGTGACAAAATTAGTACCTCGAACCAATTTACCAACGCTATTCACGAAAATATATGTATATACTGGTGTTTTTCCGTGACACTGACCGTAAATACAAAAGGTTTACCTTCTAATTAGCTATTAAATTAAGTATTAATTACATTAATTTCTTGGATACGACCACATTTAATATTATAAAAACGCTCAATAGGTGAAAAAATAAGGGAATTTTATTTACCACTGAGGGGAAAACTGCGTAGTCTTTTTTTTTAATTTTTTCATTTACGAAAATATTTAAGGTTACATTTTCAATTGTTTTTAATTATTTTTGTTAATAACTTGTGCCAATGCGTTTGTTTCGAAAAAGAGCTACGACCAATCTTAAGTCTAAAAAAATTGTGGATTTCTTTAGATGTAATTAGTGATGTACAAAGTCAGTCTTGCATCAAGACGAAATTAGCAAGGCGCGAGTCAAGACGAAAATATTATCTATTTATTTGTTCACAGATCAGACGGCTGTTTGTTGCACAGTCGATTCTTAATTATTCTTACTTTGCGCATCACTAATCATGATTTTTCTTCTAAAAGAACTAATGTAGAGAGAGCATCATTATTATAATAACTTAATTAAATTTAGTTGAGTATTATTATTATATTTAAAAAAGAAGTTTATCAAAATGGGTCTATATTATTTAGTTTAATTTTAGTCAACGTTTTTGATGTCTAATGAAAGACAATATCTAGACTGAATAAGTTTCCTTCTTAGATGTTACAGCGATACAATGTTTGTCTTGTGATTCCTTTTAGTAAGTTCATTAGTCGACACTGTAAACATCTTTTTTCTTCGTCTTGCAAATATTATTTTCTTGTTGTTAAGGTAAATAAATTATTATAAAGGCATGTACGTATTGTTAAAAAGTGGAAATTGGGAATATTGATATAGTGTAAATGGAGCTATGATCCTGGACACGACCAGTCGTTTAGCCTCTTAAAAGTGCGCTAATATCATTACTGGGGCTGTAATGTAGCGTTGCCATTTATTTTTCGTGACTTCTCTGTGTTGACACTTCTGAATCCTGTACATAGTATGAAATACGTTGAAATAATCGCATTGCTTTTGCAGTTTGCAGCCCCAACAATAATGTTAGCGAGCCCCCAACGTGTGATCTATAGATAGACGTCAAAAATATTGTGAATAGAATTTTTTACCTACAATTTTCTAGGTGTTTGATGGGAAACCTAATTGTTGCTATTGCCTAAGTTTTGTACCTACCACTAAATGATTGGAAAAGCGTATAGAGGGCATTTTTATTTAAGAGAAGGGAATTTTTGGTGACCGTCTGGTTACCGTCCGCTTGCTTCTATCGAGATTTGAGCCGATACGTTAATATCTAGATCATGATTAATGAAAAGTACCTATATTTTTACCTTTAAAGGCTCACCCATTTGCAAGGGAGTCTTCTGCCTACGGCCGGTTCGAATGTCGATACATCTTGACGATATAAGTCACAATGTCGCTAGGAGCCTGTAATGTTACCGATGATATGCCATAAGCTTACATCCATCCAAGCTCAATATTTTTCCTAAGCATTTTATATAAATGTCGCCTTTGATGCTTTCAAAATTTATTTACCTATTAAACTAGTATCTATGTAAAATCCGAAAATGTAAAAAATCAAAGATTGTTTTTGGGTGAATTTCTTGCTGAGACTACCTTGGGCAAGTCCTCCCAAATAAAAAAAAACTAGATGTCATTTTTTGTGACCGTTAGTTTTTCTATAGGAATGTGGAGGATTGAAAATAACACTGATACGTCTTTTTTTCGAAAACAATAATTACTTATGTATTTTGATTTATAAATGCCCAGATTCTTGAGATATCAATTATGAACTTGTAATATGAAATTGTAACAAAAACTGCGCCCTAATTGCGTACCACACACAATCTCTATCAATCACAATCAAAATAATTTTGCAGGATATTGTTAACCCGTTACTTCACATAAATATTGATCTGCTAAAAAACGTAAATTACGCAATGAGTGTTGTTGAACTGTGAAAATGAAAGCCTACTTATTAGTGTGTTACTAAAATACCCCGCTGAATGTGGACCTAGCCGACTTTAGAAGATTTCTGGACTAGACTTTATAATTGGACTAGACTAAAGAATAAAGAAAACTTATTATTAACAAACAAACGTTATACTATCTATAACTTGACTCAAAATGACGAAAAGTTATTCAACCGAGTAGATATTTTGAATATTGACTTTACATTATAAACATTCAACAACTAGAAATACCTACAGAATCTGGGTGCGTTATGCAATTTTTGAATTGTATACTTTTTTTTTTAAAGGCAAAGTAATGCTTGATAGTTTGTATTGAGTCACGGTATGTAATACAGCATATCTTAAAATTGAAGCAAGAAAATAAAAATTATTTTTACATTCTCGCGGCACCACACTAGATGTAAAATTGGTATGGAAAATTATAAAAGAACTGTTTTATACAAACACCCGTTTTGTTGATATGAATGTAAATAAATGTCAAGTTAAAAAAAAACATGTGTTTAATTTTTCTGGTAAGCGATGGCACCTACCACACATTACCACCCTGATCTTATACCAATTTTTTTAGGCGACCACTTTATTGTCCTATGCAACGCCTTTTCTAGCTATAGATACAGACGCACATCAAGCTATCCCAAACTGTCAAATTTTCCCAATTGAACATGAACTTTATGTTTTTGTCATAAAGTTGAAAATCTATCAAATTAATTTGACAGATTGGTGTAGCTTGATGTGCTGGCGTCTGTACTAGAGATGAGTCTAATATCATGTCACATGTCAAAATCATCGATATTTTTTTAAATCATTTCATCGTGCAACGACGGCGACAAAATCATCGATGACGAAAAACATTGTCATGAACTACGCAAAGTAAAAAAAAATATTCGATGGCTAACTTTGAGGGTAAACCTTTAGGTTAACAAGTACGACCCATGCCTATTAAATAACTAAACTAATTACAATCTTACTAATCATAATTATTGAAGTGATGTGATCTTAAACTCAATTAAAAATCAATATCTAGATGACCGAGCTTAGCTCGGTTTTTTTTTGGTTTGACGTTTTCTAAAAATGAAACCTAGCTAGATCGATTTATCGCCCCCGAAACCCCTGCATACTTTCATGAAAATCGTTCGAGCCGTTTCCGAGATTTAGATTATATATTTATATATCGTCTGCTTACTGGTAAAACAAGTTAAATACATTTTTTTACTAAATCGAGTTAAAAATGCAGTCACGTGTAATTTTTATGGGCTATCTACTGGTAAAACCAAAAAAATGCAATGTCCAATGGCTGCTGAGATAGTAAGTTTGTAAAAATGATATCTGCTCACATTTTGTAAATATTATATCTAAAGAGTATATCTTAAAAGAAGGGCAACAGGAAGGCAGGTGAAGCAGGTGAAGGGCATCAGTGCAACAGTTTGCTTTAACAGTTTTTTAAATTAATATGTTTAAAATAGATCAAATTCAAACATAAACTTTGAAATGTCATTTACTCGAAATGACACAGACTGCACTTATTACTTTTTACCCGTAAGCAGACGATATATAAATATATATACAAGAATTGCTCGTTCAAAAGTATTAGATTGACAGACATTGTTACCGTCATTTCTATTTTTTTGTCACTGTCCTAGTCATTGATATAGAAAAATCATTTCCAAAGCCATACCAACTACGACGCAACGCATCTATCCGTTCACATCACACAAACACCTGCATGCCGTAGGCATTCTATATACGTAGGTACGTCTAGCAGGACCTACTTAATTGGAAAACGTCAAAATTGATAATCCCTAAAGCGCTAGTTCCACTAGATTTTTGTCGCCTAGTTATGAATTCAGACAAAAATAATGAAATTTACATTCCCCCCGCCTCGCTTTTGTTACACCCCCGGGATGTTGGTCTACAGATTAATGGATGACTTTTTCAAAATGGATGACTTTGAATACTTTTTTGAGTTTTTCACAAATACCTACAATCTCAAAAAACTAGACGTCTTATGCGAAAAATAACGAGATGTTCATCCTCCCCTTGTATAACACCCCCAGGCATGATGAGTCTACAGGTCAATGGATGACCTTATTGACCTTGACATGACCTTTGGTCAAAAATGTTGCAATGTTGTACATTTGAACCCAGTCTCGAACTGAATAACTAGCAACTAAATTCATCGGAGATACGGGTAAATAGTTATGGGAATTAAGAACTGGGTATTTTTTGGGTACTTAGGTACTTTTTCGTGAAAACAATTTTGGCATACTTAGATTGGTACAATTTTATTGCGTCCGTGTGAATGACGACTAATTGTGTGAATAGTGAAGAATCCGACCGTTTTTTTTTTTTAAATTGACTTTCCTTTTTTTTTCTTTTACCCTATACTACTCCCTCTACTTCTAACTCTACAGCGCCGTGGCTGCTGGGTGTGGATGTGGAGCTGTGGGGCAAACTATCTTATGCCCTTTGTTCCCCAAAAAATGGTGTCATAGCGACCTCTGTGCTGCCACCGACGATGCAGTGGAAGTGGCGAAGTGTTGAGCCAACATTATTTCATTCACTTTCCTGCCATTATCTCAATTTATTGGGGATCAGTGCTACATATATTTTTCTTTTTTCTTAGATGAATATCCTATAACTATGTAGGGTCAGGTGGCCAATAGTGAACCACGATAAAGTTAAACTTCTCTCATGCAGTCATATTCAAATTAAAAGTTTATTTTTAGGGTCCGTACCTCAAAAGGTAAAAAAGAAACCCATATAAGATCTCTTGTCCGTCTGTCTGTCCGTGTGTCACCACCGATTTTCTCAGAAACGGGTGAACCTAGCAAGTTGAAATTTATACCAGACACTGAGGTCTATAGTCCCTATTAGTTGGCAAAAAGTAAGGTATTACAGCATAAATTAAAGAAAAATTCCAAAAAATAAAAAAAGTTGAAAATTAAGGTACATTTTGGTACTTACAAGTTTTCGCGAAAATCTAAATTTGCTCGTATGGTTTTTATTATAATATAGTACCTACTTACAAATTTGTATGGAGCCCTCGGTGGGCGAATCCGACTCGCACTTCTCCGGTATTTTTTATTTATACGATTCATTGTCTATTAGGCTTTCAGTTTCTTTATAAATTTCAACTTAAAAACTGACAGATTTACAATTATAAAGTGTTTAAAAAAATGGGAAATGGTTCACTGTGTACACTTATATTGGGTACACACTGGTCCAAGATGAAGTTCCCAGCGAAACACTGTTGGACACAATGAATCGTGTCATAATAAAACGAAGTTAAGTTATATATCAACTATGCCCACTGTGGTAAATCAGTCATCAATCGTAGGCTCAAGTTGTATGGCATTATGGTTAGCTAGCGACCTCAACAATTGATCATTATAATCTTGCCTGAGCAACCGGCAGCAAGTTCGTCATGCTCCCGTAGATGTCACTGCTTAAGGTAGCGGTGGGGATCGGGTTACCCCCTTCCCTCAAATATGGCGAGGGGGAAATGGCTGATCTTTGCGTTATGCTTATGAACGGGTGCTGCTTGTGGTGACTGGTCGTCTTGCTGACCATGATTTTGTTATTGTTGCTAATAATTACCTACCTGTTCATTTATTTTACGTCGAAGTTATCTTTTATGAACATACTCCAGATTCAAGATTCAAGATTTTTTATTTGTGGAAACATGAGTACACATACAGAGCATGCAAGTTATTAAATTATATTATAGTTTAGATCAGTCATGTTTGGCCTTAGTGGCGTACAAATATTTAAATTTCGTCATCATAACAGGCTGGAGCCTAGGGCGGCAAATTTTAGGGCGACGGCAAATTTGGCTAATTTTTTTGGCCATAAGTAAATTTAAAAAAAAACATTATTATGTATGCGGACAAAAGAAGTATCGAAAATTTAACAAAATTACAATATTTTAGTACCTACCTACTATACATACAGTAGGTATACCGAAGACTCCAATGTGTGTTTATGAAAAATTACTAACCGCTGTGTAAAGTAGACTAATTGTATAGCGTTTCAATATTACAATTTAAAAGAGTTAGTAGGGGCGGCAAAAATTTAATAGCCTACTGGCGGCAAAAGTGTAAATCCGCCACTGATGTATAGAATCAAGTCAACTAAACAGACAGCTGTGCCGCTGGGGAGTTTGTTGCGCCACTTCTTCTTCCCAGCTAAAGCACTAGGAAGTGGTAAAGGGCGGGCGTTTTGGGGGACTGTCTTATATAATTTTGTCTTTCGATAAGTGCTGATTCTCAGCCTAATTTGAATAAATGACTTGATTTTGGTTTTTGATTTTGCTCATTAATTAAAACAAAAGTTGTTATCAACTTTGTAACAATGATACACGGTTCACTGTTTATCACGTATATAAAAAATATTGAATGTAATATTTACGTGATTCGTTATAAAATATCGCATAGGCGAGAATTCGTTTCCTATTTAGCTTGCTGGCTGCAATATTCTCATATTTAATTATTTTTTTAATCAGCTCCATCCCTTACTCCACAAATACATCAATCGAACTAAACACTTGTTTAGTGCTAAATTCCCTCACTAGATGACACTGTAAGGGCCAGTACCACTGTATTAGTCGCCCTTAGATTTTTTTGGACTTGACCCTTACATATGGCGCCGCTGCCGCGGTATCAAGACTATTCAAGACTTGCTCTTAACACGCGGTCGTAGCGACTTTCTATTTTTAACAGTTATCATCACAGCATCTATTCAAGTAGAAAACTAGGATTGCTAATTTAAATAAAACACCAAAATACTAATAAATAAACAACAAAATGTATTAACCAAAACTAATCATTCCCATACTTTTGAGCGAGTTTTTCCTTAAACAACTTGATTTCATCTTCTTTTTTATCGGGCGTAGCATCTTGAGTTTCTAGTGCCGTTTTCACAGATTTGATCAATCCTGTGTTATCAGCCAGAGGTAAAATATCGCATATGAGGGGGGATTCGACGCCTAGTATATAGTGACAAGTCCTAGGCTCTAGTAAATAGAGGGACACTTGGGCAGGACTAGAGGAGTTCTCTAGGCATTTTAGTTTGACTTCGGTTTGTCTCGGCTTGCCGGTTTTGTCGCAAATGTCCCCGTTCGCGTAGAAGTGGGACACTGATGTGCGGTATTCTGAAAAGAATAAAAAATACATGTACATAATCAGCCTATATCATTCCTATTGCTGGGAAACAGACCTCTCTGTGCGAGAGAGTGGGTCGTAATCTATCACGCAGACCCAGCGCGGATTGGTAGATGTCACATGTCTTCATTTTTTTTTGTTCTAGAACATGCATCCTCACAATGTTTTCCTTCGCTATTTTGAGAGCAGTGGTGGGTTCGACCCTACGACCTACAACTTGTAAGTCTCGCTACCATTGGGCCACCACTGCTCTAGATTATATGCATAAAGTGTATTACCGGATTATTGCATTATTAGATTATTACAAAAATTGGTCCATGGCGGCTCAGGGGGTCTAAAAAGGCCACTTTGGCAGAATCATAATATGATCATATTATAAATCATATTAAAAAACGTGAAATTGTCACAAACTGACAATTCATAATATTAACTGTGATGACAGCACGCAATTCATCTATTTGACAGTTTTGTATGGAAATTCGTAAAATGGCTACCAAATTATGAATTGCTTTATTAAAGTAAAATGTCAAATAGCAGAATCATAGGGGAATTCAGGAAATGAATCACTTTTAGAGGAATTGCTTAATGTGGCCTTTTTAGACCCGCTGAACAGTGAAGTTGAAAGGCGAATAATAAGGCCAAGCAGTACGGGTTAATCTATACTAATAATAATGCTGAAGAGTTTGTTTGTTTGCTTGAACGCGCTAGTCCCGGGAACTGCTGGTCCGATTTGAAAAATTATTTTAGTGTTAGATAGCCCATTTATCGAGGAAGGCTATAGGCTATATAACATCACGCTAAGACCCTTAGGAGCAAAGAGAAAAAAGTCACGAATACGAAGTACTCGCACGGGCAGGCGTAGGCGAGGCGAGTGACGGGGTAGGTCGGGGAGCAAGAAATTTGACGCGAACGAAGTCGCGGGCAGAAGGTAATAAATAAATTAGATTATTGAGTTCAATAATCTTGTAATAGCTAACATGAATCCTTGGTTCCCACTTTGAATCAAAACTAAAGTTTATAAAATTCCTGCACCTTACAAATTAAATGCACTTAATATACAGGTCATTCTGAAGTAGGCTATACCAAGGAGGCGTCAATTGTGAACTTTATATTAGGGGCATAAGGTTTAAATTGCAACGATTGAGGCTCGCTTTTGAAGCGCAACCACTAAAATTAATGTAATCATTGCCCCTTTACTCTTTCACTAACGCTAGGCGACACCTAACTGAACGCAATAAAAGCGTGCTCTTGGATTTTCAACGTTCGGCGTCAAGTGTAACGTTAGAAAGCTAACAGCGCACTTTTATTAAATCATATATTTAAGTGTCCATTCCCACTCTTCCTGGCTCGTATTCGTTATTACTGAACGTCGTGAATCCCTCGTGAAGCCACTTTCAGTTTAACGACGTTGTGTAGCTTAGTTTTAGTGTAAACGGGTATGTATAGCTACCTACTAACATACCAATCAAAATAAAAATATTTTATTTCACATAAACCTGCAAGCGCACTTATGAAACGTCAGAAGCTAGGTGCACGGTTCCAATTTGTCGCTTGCTATGGAGAAGAGCCGGCAAGAAACTCCACGGTTACTCTTTTAAAAATAATTGTCTTTTACAATGTTATTAAAATTACAGTGATAATAGGTATGGGAGGACAGTGCAGGCCTGTCAATGTACCAGGCAGGGACTGAATTACCCAAAAATTAAGGTACCTTTAAATTTCGGTATGACGTCATACCGTTAAATAAGGGTTACCGAAATATTTCGATACCGATTTTATTTGCAGTAGCGGAATTTTGAGTTTGGAAATGCATACCGGTATATTTCGGTAGCAGTACCTAAACCTTAATAAATAGGGGTTTTCTTTGATGCTCACCTGAGAAGCTCTGATTGGCTGATTGCACATTAGTATGACTCAGTTTTGGTTTTTATTTCCGATCGGAAGGACACGGCCGGGAGTGTAAACTGGACTAAGCCGAGTGCCTACCTAAGGTTTTTTATATTTCTTCTTTAAGGTTTTTTTTTCGTTCTTTTTATCTGACTGATGTAGTGGAAAAATGTTTTCTCTCTATCTGCTCTATAGCAGATACCTACATAAACGAAGTAACTACAGTTACATTGTTTTTTTTTTTTTTTGTGGGTCGCCTTCCCCCCTCAAAAAAAAAAATCATAGGTGAGTCATCTGAAAGCTCAGATTCAGAACACTCTATTATAAAAAATTAGACCTAGTCTCTCAGTCTCATAAAAGACATAAATATAATTATGAAGTAGACCCCGATGGCGCAACTTCAAAACTGGATTCCCCAAGTTCACCGGATGCATTTGAGACCGTCGAAGTAAATTTTTGTAATACCCTACTAAATCACGTAGGCATGCTAAATTGTACGTTGTTATTAGGTACTATGTGTCATTTCATCCCTAACGCCGCCGCTGGGTTGTTTGGAAAAAAAAATACGATACTTATTCTAACAACCAACAGTGAGACAGTAACAGGCTGATGACGATGAAGGAAATGATATTTTTCACCATGCGATTCCGCATTATGTAGGTAGCGAAAATTCTCAACGCGAAACGAAACATCCAGCTCCAGCGACGGCAAGTGCGTGGCTGGGCGTACGATTGAATCACTCCAAAACTGTAGACTATTAATGAGATTTTGAATGCGTGTAGAGCGGGAGTTTCGTTTCTATGGAATGTATTATTTATTTTTCGGTGACATATTCGACTGTCTACAGTGCTCTGTTTTCCAGGGCACACGCCCAGGATGCGTTGTTACCAAATTTTATTGAAAGCAGCGCAGACCTTTGCTATACACACTCAATCGTGTATTGCATAGCTGTTGCGGCATGTCAGCTCGTGTTAAATTTCTAAACTCTGACCGAGCTGCACGACCAAAAACCGCCGCACCAGCCTGGCAATGCAGGATTGATGGTCGTATTAATGAGGTCAGGGTACTCATCAGGAAGCTCATCTGCTTCAGGGAGGGCAATACACGCCCAAGGGTGATGCGTTTTGTGAAGCGGGCATTCTCGGGAACTACTATTAGTTTTCGAGACTATGCATCCCGCGTCACAGAGCGCATCGACTTCCTGAAGTAGAAAGTTTACACGTGTGCAAACCGTATCCGTAGGTATAGGCGAAGAGTGGATCGGTACACTCAGAACCGCATGTTTCAGAACGATGAACGGTGGGTATACAGAGCTTGGGAGCAGCCCATATCCGCTCAAGGTGTGACTGACGCGCATCCACCGAATAATGATGCCATGGGTGCTTTTTGGTGAATCATTTGGTCGGTGCCCGTCAGTTACACTGATAGTGATTGGATGCGTGTTGTTGAGCGGGCGTGTAATCCAATACCAGACATGGAGGCTATTAGCATCGGTCAAAAATGCAAAATCAAAAGTCATTTATTCAAACTCGGTTGGGGTCAGCACTTTTTGAACGTCAAAATTACATAAGACAATCCCCCAAAACGCCCGCCCTTCACCACTTCCTTGTTCTTTAGCTGGAAAGAAGAAGTGGCGCAACAAATTCCCCAGCAGCACAGCTGTCTGTTATGTTAGCAGAACTTGATTCTATACAATAGTTACGTAATTAACGTTACGAAACATGAAATTAAAATATTTGCCATATGTCAGCTAGCACACGCCAATATATAAAAAAAAATAGTAAAAAAAAATACTCAAGCAGAAATAAATAATAAAAACAAAAACAACAGAACTCAAAACCTAAATTAAAGCCTCTAGGCATAAAGGGCGTGCCCGCTTACGTATGCAATGCGGCGTTATGTTCACATAATTGTAGCTAAAAGTAACAAATGTTAAACTAGGACCTTCGGAGTAAAATAAACAGTTAAAACTATTAACAATAATAAAACTATGGTTAGCAAGACGACCAGTCACCACAAGCAGCACCCGTTCACGAGCATAACGCAAAGATCAGCCATAACCCCCTCGCCATATTTGAGGGAAGGAGGTAACCCGACCCCCGACGCTACCGCAAGCAGTGACATCTAAAGTAGCATGACAAACTTGCTGCCAGTTGCTCAGGCAAGTCCTCTGGATGTGGCCCATGCAGTACGTCTGTTGCCTAACTGGAAATCACCAGGACCAGACGGACTGCACAAATTCTGGATAAAATGGCTACAAAGGTCACACGCCTGCTTAACCTCGCAATTCCAGTCATCTTTAGAGACTCGGTCGCTACCAATGTTCTTTCGACAGGAATAACCCACTTGCTCCATAAATCGGATAGTACTGCGGAATCTAAAAACTATAACCAAAAACATGTTAACCGACTGTCCATAAAGTTCTTACATCCTTTCTTAGAAAAAAAAATTGCGAACCATATTGATGGTAACTCACTTATGTCTGTATCTCTGAATGGATGTAAGAATGGGTCCCACAGTACTAAGGAGCTGCTCCTTATAAACGTGGCCATAACCCAACAGGTTCGTAGATATTGGAAGGATTTTTCGACATGTTGGATAGATTAAAAGAAGGCCTATGACTCGGTGATACATACATGGCTCATGAGGGTACTGGAGTAGTCATGTAAGTCGTGTATGAGGCAGTGGAGGATGGTCCTTCTCTATCCAGGATGTCCACATATCCGGACGATCGATGAACCGATCAGGATTGAGCACGGAATATTTCAGGGCGACAGTTTGAGTCCCCTTTGGTTTTGCTTAGCCTTGAATCCTCTAAGCACACTTCTGGAGGATTCAGCTATAGGCTATCGGTTAAGAAGAGGTGGTCAGGTGTTTTCACACCTCCTTTACATGGATGATTTGGAACTCTTTGCCCTCTCAATTTGCGTCTGATGGAGCTACTGAAGGTAACAGAAATGCTCAGTAGCGCCATCAGGATCAATTTTTTTGTGGACAAATGTATAGTCATACATCGAAAGCGAGGAGAGATAACTCGTGGGGTCCGCAAGGGATGATGCCTGCCAGGGGTGTGGGTTGTTCCAAAGAGATACCGTGGCTCCTTGCACACAGGCAACAGAAGGAACACGGGTGATTTTAGTCAGTAAAAGTCTGACACACCCTCCCCCACCTCCACCCAAAGCGGGAGAAGTTATTTGATGATTTCCCACCCAAAAAAAGGGATTATAAAATCCGTGGGAACCCAACTTACGGATTCTAAATACCTTAGATCCCTCTCCTCAACCGAAACGTACAAGTATTTGGGTATGTTGGAAGCATTAGGCATCAAATAGGTCGACATTAAAAAATCGTTGAAGGAGCGCTTCTTTGGCCGCCTGAATAAAGTGTCAAATAGTCTTTTATCAGGTGGAAACAAGGTGCGCGCCTTCAACGGTTGGGTCATGCCGGTTTGATGTATTCTTTCGGCATACTCAAATGGACTCAGACGGAACTTGACGCTCTGGATAAGAAGGTCCGTTCATTGCTGATGACATATCTGATGCATCGCCCACGGTCATCAGTGATGAGACTGTACATCCCGCGGAAGTGTGAAGGCTTTTTAAATGCTAGAACACTCTACAACCGCGAGATTTGCAGTCTCAGGGAATATTTCTATCAAACTGACGTGGGGATGCAACGAGATGTAGTCTCAGTGGACAAGGGCCTCACCCCAAACCTCTCTTCTTGGCGAAAGAGAACTAGCGCAAATCTGCAGTACTAAATACTAATGATCATAAGGAAGTATGGCAAGGCAAAGAGCTTCACCGACGCTTTTTCCGGGCTCTACATGGGCCTGATGTAGACTTTTAGTGTTGGTACCCTGGCTGCGTTTGGGCGACCTCTTCGGGGAACCGAAGGTTTTTTCTGTGCGATTATGGATGAATTTATCATGACGAATAATTATCGGAAATACATTGTCAAGGACGATACGGTTGACATATGTCGGGCATGCCACTGTCCGGTGAATCAATCCGATATATCGTTTCCGGTTGTTCTCGTCTTGCTAACGGCGAGTACTTGCACAGAGCCACAGACACAATCTAGTAGCTAGGATTATCCACCAGCAACTTGCTTTGCAGTACAACCTTGTGGAGTCTGAAGTACCATACTACAGGTATGTGCCCGACCCAGTTCTCGAGAATGGTCACGCCACATTGTACTGGGATCGATCTATTAACACTGACAGGACTATTGTAGCCAATAAGCCTGATATTATGGTGATAGATCGACGAATACGTCGTGCAATGATTGTTGACATTGCTGTTCCTCATGACGAGAATCTCGTGAAAGCTGAGCAAGATAAGAAAATCAAGTATCTTGACTTAGCTCACGAGGTTGTCGACATGTGGGACGTGGACTCAGCAATCATTGTACCGATAATCGTTACAGTAAATGGTCTAATAGTGAAGTGCCTCAACCAACACCATAGGAAGCTCTCATTGCACGGCTGGATCAAGGGCGTGCCGTATGCGTGCCGTGTCCGGGTACCGCTTTCTGAATCAATTCAGAAAGCGGTACCCGGACACGGCACGCATAGTCAGGAGGTTCCATTCTCTGGAGCCCTGACCACCGGCATCTTGGACCCTGCTCCTGATGCCCATGGGCCACTATTTTTAATATTTTTAAATGTTTTTGTATAATTTTTGTAAAAATATTAAAAAATATCCTTAATATGTAAGAAAAACAATAAATGAAATAATAATGTGTATAAAATTTTTTATGGTCTATATCTGAAATAAACGAACGAAGTATAATAATATTTTTTCATAAAATATGACTATTGCATAAAAACATGACGTTTGCCCTCAAACATAACTTACAGACATTACAGAGATAAGTTCACGATTCCTATGATTACCAGTAATCACCAAAATATAGTAGGTAGCATTATTATCATTGGTTCTCGTCCATTTATTACGTTGACCAACGATCAGCGGTCGACAAAATAAAAACATATTACCCGGCGCACAGTCGGCAAGATACAAAGAGATAAGTAATAGAGGACCTACAGCAAAATGTACAAAATACAAGTTCTAACGTGTTCGACCGCCGTCTCGCTTGTTTTTCGGTACCGAATTCGTATAAAGGTTAAAACCGTTATTTAGCCCAACCTTTTTTTATAAAGGTTTCGGTATAGCTCAACCTTTATTTCAAATCGGTACCGATATATTTTTGAGGTATCTTAACCTCATACCGTAACCGCTTTCAGTCCCTGGTACCAGGTACTTAAAGGAATTCAAATAAAGAATAGAAAATCGTCTACATAAATAAAATTAACCTATTTGAAACAAAGTGACATTATTTTCATGACAATCACTTTTAAATAGTTGTTAAAATATTAGATGTATAATGTCAAATAATGACGAGAATATGTCAGACATTATAAAAAAAATTAAAAGAATAAAAATTAACATTGTAATTTGGGATCGATTTTCTTACCGACAGGTTTAGGCGCTTTTCCCTTGTTCTCCTTTATCCAGTCCAGATGTGCGCGTTCATCGAACTTGCCTAACAATAGCGTGGTCTTCTCTCCAGTACGATCCACGTGGTACTGCACCACGTGCTTGCCGTAACAGAACTCGTACTTCCACCAGCCTGTACCCTGGAATGTAAAAGGAAAGATGAGAAAATTTCAGAAAAAAAATTGAAATGAAATGTTTATTTATGTACGTAGATCTTATAAGAGACTTTTACACGTCAATATTTTGGCGCCGATATTTCCTAGCTCTTCTCTCTCTCTCCTAACTCAGAGGTCATGGTCTTTTTTAAGGTTCAAACATTAGGCCTTTTGGAGGTGTCGCCATATTATGGCGAAAAAGTGCCGTTCAGTCGGTTAAAGTGTTAGAGTGCAATGACGGTCGCTTAACGGCTGTGAAGATAAACTATGTACTTAAGTGATAAATCTGTGTACAGGGTGTAACAGAAACCCTATTTCTATCATTAAGCACTAAAGATGGTACATATATGGCAGAAAGAAACAGCTGGTATAGAATCACTATACATAGTTTCAGCTCAAAATAAAATACTATAAGAATTGATACCAAATTTTCGGTTTCATATGTTTCTTAAATTCATATCATAACAAACGTGTCACCGCACTACGCAGGTCTTCAACTTTTTACGTTACTTGCCAATATCACGATAAATCTCTTCCGAGTGATGTGTTTATTTCAAATTGAAAAGTTTGGTTTCTGGTATCAATGTATTAAAATACCCTCATAACTTCTGAACATGTAGAGATAGGATTAAAAAACCCTTCCAATACCGTTTGATATCATCCAAAGAAGCCGTGCCCTTGGTACATACCAACGGCACGGCTTCTTTGGATGATACCCTTTTCGTTACACGTTGTATATGCCTACTAACTTTACCTGAGTTTACACAATGTTTAAGTAAAATATTTATAATAATTTCTTTCTGTTTTATAATTTGTAATTTGTATGGATTGAATTTTTATTTGTGAATGAGAGAACGTTGTAGGCCTACAGTTTCTATTCTTTATTTTCATTCCTGTAAGTACCTGGTACTTATTGACAGGCCTGCACTGTCCTCCCATGCCTAATATCACTGTCATTTGAAAACATTGTAAAACCCAATTATTTTTAAAAGAGTAACCGTGGAGTTTCTTGCCGGCTCTTCTCCATAGGAAGCGACAAATTGGAACCGTGCACCTAGCTTCTGACGTTTCATAAGTGCCCTTGCAGGTTTATGTGAAATAAAATATTTTGATTTTGATTTTTTATCTGAAATAAACTGATTCATAATTACATTATTCAAATTTTATGTGAGTCTAAAATGTAGTGCCATGTCTAGAAGGGCCTTTTGAAGAAAGAGCATTGCGGCTTTGAGCTGACCTGTCCCAACAGACGGCATCTATGTATCAGTCACTGTGTAGCTCAACCCAATTTTAGGGAGCTCAACGACCCGTCACAAGACGCTACCTACGATACGCATTTGAGTTATGACAAAGTTAAAGTATTTATTGCAAATAGGCACTTAAAAGGCGCTTTTGAACGTCAACATTTACATTAAAATAGAATTGATTCTAGTCGCCCCTTCCAAAGTGTAGTTTCGTATGGAGAAGAATGAGCAAGAAACTCCACCGTTACTCTTTTAAAATGTTTTAAGCACAATTTTTAACATACATTCATTATATAATTATGTGTGAAAACGATGCACCCAGAATAAAATTACCATACCAAAGTAAAAAGGTAAAAAGAATGAAAGTGAAGCAATTACAGATAAATTAATTTTATGATAGATACATGGTGCTCACATATTTACAAACATAGTAAAAGTAAGTATACGATTTTCCTAGAATATTAACAAATAATAAGTGTGTGAGTTACAAGTAATCACTGAGTGTAAATCAATGTCATAAATATAATTAATTATACAATTCAATTAGCACCAGTTTGAGTTTTTGTCAGTTTGATTGGCCTATGGAGCAGGACCAGCATGTTTCCAAGCATTCTTATCTTGTATACAGGGTGTAGCAGAAACCCTATTGCTATCCTTAAGCACTAAAGATAACAGCTGTTATAGAATCACTATACATAGTTTCAACTCAAAATAAAATACTCTAAGAATTATTGATACCAAATTTTCGGTTTCATTTGTTTCTTAAGTTCAAATCATAACAAACGTGTCTCCGCGCTACGTAGGTCAATAACTTTCCACGTTACTTGCCAATATCACGATAAATCACTTCCGTGTAATATTTTTATTTCAATTTGAAAAGTTTGGTTTCTGGTATCAATGTATTAAAAATTCTCATAACTTCCGAACATGTAGAGATAGGATTAAAAAACCCTTCCAATATCGTTTGATATCATCCAAAGAAGCCGTGCCCGTGGTATGTATATACCCTTTCGTTTACACGTTGGATATGTCCTCTAATTTGTAATATGCTTATTTAGAAAGTTTACTTTTAATACTAGTTTTAAATTTCCTTTCATTTAATTGCAATATATCACATGGTATTTTGTTATAACATTTAACACAGTACCCCGTAAAAGATGTATGTACTTTAGCCAATCTGAAAATAGCTGATCTATTTTGTCTTTTTTTCTAGTATTAAAATTATGTCTATCACTTATTTGATTAAAAAGATGTAAATTTTCTCTTACATACATGATATTGTCAAAAATGGATTGGCAAGGTACCGTCATAATATTAATCCTTTTAAATAGTTCCCTGAGGGATACGCGGCGACGTAGATTATAAATGGCTCTGACAGCTCTCTTTTGCAAAATAAAGATGGATCCAATGTCAGCAGCCCGACCCCACAGTAAAATGCCATACGACATAATGCTGTGGAAGTAGCTAAAATAGACCAAATGCGCGGTTTATACATTTGTTAAATGTCTGATCTTTCTAACAGCATAAACGGCCGAGCTTAGCCGCCCCGCAAGAGTTGTTATATGAGGTCCCCATTGTAATTTCTCGTCTAGTGTGATTCCTAGGAACACCGTTTGATTAACAAATTCCAGTTTTTCTCCATTCAATATATCACATTCGCTAATTCTTACATTTGGTAATTTAAATCTAATGCATTTGGTTTTAGTGCCATTTAGTACCAAATTATTTACCGAAAACCAATCTTGGACCTAAAGAATACAGTTATTCACGTCGTCAAGATTTTGTGACCGTCGGTCTATTTTAAATAACAATGATGTGTCATCTGCAAATAACACCATCTTCGGTTGATTTAGAGGTAAATAGGGTAAACCATTGACGTAAACTAAAAAGAGGAATGGACCCAATATTGAACCTTGAGGAACGCTCATTGCCATTTCAAACCCTAATGAGTTTGCTGCTTTGTAGCTATTTTGTACTGATTCACTTATTCACATAAGGGTATCTCAACAAACAGAGTTTGCAATAATTAATATTATGTTAGTCAAAGGTGAAGAATGAAATCTACTCACCCCATTAAGACAGTTCTCTCCATTTAGGAACGCTCTCACCGGTGAATCATCAGTAATGACTGACGCTGGTTTATCTGACAACTGAGGCTTGCTATCCTCAACCAAGTCTTCATCTTCATTCAATGGATGGAGCTCGAATTTAAGATGTGTTTCGCCATCCTGCAAATAAAAAGGGTATTAGAAAAGGTTGCATTATGGCATAGCAGGTTAAGAGCTCTGTCTATGCCAAATATGTTCCCATTAAGCTTTATTTCTTTATTTTCCGGTTTTCTTTTAGAATAGTCTAAAAGTTTTGGGCCAACCCGTTCATAACTTTTTATTTAAAATGGTTCACCAAGGAAAATCGAATCAATAAAATTAAAAACCTTTATCATTAAAATCGCATACAATATGTAACAAAAACCCTGTTGTTCCTTCTAGCCACGTTTTCAGAAACGGTACACATACGTAATAAAGCAAGTCATTTGTAAAAACTGTTCAACAAAAATAATTTAAATAAATATTTAATTATGAATGTTTGTAATGTTTAACTGATTTTAATTAGATCAAAGAAAGCCGCCGAGCTCGTAGACTATTGTGCGAAATATGGATACTTGTTAGATCAGATACTGTAAACATTTTTTTGAATGTGTCGATTTTAATAGTTATTTGATATTGAACTCTCGACTAGCCAATGCTTATTTTTTTTTTAATTAAAACTTCATCAATGTTGTGCTTATAGGTGAGTTTATACGTCCCTAAAAGGAACAACAGGGTTTTTGTTACATATTGTATAAGTAAGAACCTGTGAATTAAAAATTGTACGAAAATAACATGTAACTAGGTACTACATAAGGTACTTACCAATCTAAAAATGGCGAACAACACAAAACAAATAAATAGGCAGAAAAAAAATATTATTACCTTTTCAATTTTCTCAACTTTCAACACAGCTAGTACGTCCTTAGGATCGTTATCCTGAATAACGCCAACAAAAATGTTAAATAAGCCTCTAAATACTACGCTACTGAACATGGACGTAGCCAGGATATGAAGCGTAAATAAATCATCATCTGCCTAGCCTTTTCCCAACTATGTTGGGGTCGGCTTCCTGTCTAACCGGATGCAGCTGAATACTACTATTTTACATGGAGCGACTGCCTATCTGACCTCCGCAACCCAGTTACTGGGTAATATGATACCCCTTGGTAAGACTGGTTGTCAGAGCGTAAATAAATAATTACTGTAACTGTTAGCCCGCATTATCTCACTGCTGGGCAGAGGTCCCATGACTTCCAACTCTTTCGATCCAAGGTTTTTTTTTTGATGTTGGGAAATCATCAAATAACTTCTCCCGCTCTGGGTGGAGCAGGAGGGCATGTCAGACTTTTACTGACGCATACCCACCCGTGTTCCCTCAGTTGCCTGTGTGCTAGGGGCGACGGTATCTCTTCGAAAAAACCGCACCCCTTGCGGACCCCACCCGTTGGTGCTGACATCTCTTTGAGGCTTCGATCCAGGGTTAAATTGGACCGCTGGTCGTGTGTTATTATAATTATTTATCAATAATTATTATAATTATTTATCAATTAACTCTTTTGAGGTCGATCGTTAGAGATGTTAACTATCTGTATGGGATTGGTTTTGTTCTTTTTTAAGCCATCTAGTGATAGCTTTTGATAGATAAAAAAATATATTCGGATCTTATTGTATTAGTTCTTGGTTCTCAAGGAGAACAAAGTATTCGATCCTAGCAATTTTAATCCCAATGTAACTGGAAAAATGTACAGTACGTTAATTTGACCCAGTTGGAATGGGTAATTTTGACTCCATTTTCACTGGTTATTTTAACCGGACGCAGCTGGATACCAGTATTTTTCAAGGAGCGACTGACTTTGACCCCATTAACAAAAGTAATTTTGTTAGCCGCTGCAAATGTCGTTCCGACGCCATTTATTATATATATTTATTTAGTCAGCAGGCAGTGGCCGTATCATAGCAAGTAATTTAGAACTTTTGTATTATTTTGATGATTATCGAAAAATAAGGATAAATAGTACATTTCCTGGCTATGCCCAAGCTACAAAGTAAATGTGCTTAAAATGCGAAAACTTGAAAAATAAAGCTTGTTACACACTAGAAACGATGAAAATGGTAGTTCTGAAGTGAAATGTGTATAATCCCACGTTCCCACGGACGCAATAAATCTCGACGGGATTTTTTCGTGGTTGAATCTCAACGCACCGCTCAGTGCCAAGAGTTGCAAATCAAACAGTGTATTTTGTAAAACGCACTAGGATACACATTTTCTTTTTTTTTTTTGAAATCATCAAATAACTTCTGCCACTCTTCGTGTCAGACTTTTACTGACTAAAACCCACCCGTGTTCCCTCAGTTGCCTCTGTGCCAGGGGCCACAGTATCTCTTTCGAACTACCCGCACCCCTGGTAGGCATCGGCCCTTGTGGACCCCACCAGTTGGTGCTGACATCTCTATGAGGCGCGCGTGGAACACAACACGCCGTCGCTATTGGGTTCTTAATGCACTGAGAATTGAAAATTGAGTGCGCGATAAAATCCCACCGCAATTTTATTACGTCCGTGTGAACGTGGCCTGACAAGTGAAAGAGCACACTCGTGTGAGTATAGTAACAAAAACACTCATTAAAAAGTTATTATTGTTATTATAAATAGTATTATCAAACCAATATTCGAATTAGAAATACAGTTAGATCAAAGCTGAAATGATGTAACTGTATTTCTAATTCGAATATTGATATGAATATGAGTATTCCATTTACAAAACCACGGTGATCAGCATTCTATACACTGAAATAAGCTAATTCTGTTTTTGAAACATCATAAAATGACGGAGTGTATTTGTACTTGCAACCAATTCAAAATTATAATTTTAATCTACTTCTTATACTTACAACTTTTACAGAAAAAACTACCTACCTATGTGTAACAGAAAAAAAAACAACAAACGTCACACAAGAAAAAAAAAACAACTCACATTGCTCAACATCCTAACAGTTTGATGATGGAATCTCAAACTATCGACTTCCATTTTCAAAAGACTCCTAGGTTTCTTCGGAGCATCGGCGACAGGTAGACAATCTATGATGTTCTCGCTCACATCTTTTGGTCTAAACTGCGGATGTTCGCAGAGTAAGGGAGATAGAATAATGATTTCGTATTCGCAGGTCGCCGTCTCCTTGAAGGAGTAAACTTCGTGCTTTCCGTGGCTGTAGCAAACATATAGGACTCTGGTTAAACGAGGTTTCCCGCTTAAGTCGCAGACAGTACCTGGAAGCCGAGAATTTTAGTGTTAGTATTAAGGCCAACTAGCTGGACATTCGTCATTCATAATCAGCCTATAAGGTTCCCACTGCTGGGACACAGGCGTCTTTTCTACGAGAGGGAGTGGGCTACAATCTACCACGCGGGGCCAGTTGGTAGATTAGATGTCACATGTCTTTGAATTTTTGATTCTAGAACATGCCGGTTTCCTCACAATGTTTTCCTCCACCGTTTTGAGAGCAGTGGTGCTGAAATTATTAAAAATATTTTATTATTAATTTTTTTATTATTAGTAATGCGCCTGTCTACGTTCGAACTCACACACTCTCACAAATTATAAACACTTTTTGAGATTATCTAGGGCATTACTAACATCGGTGACGAAAAAAATAGTGAAAAAACCAAGAAGCCGCTGGCTAAAGCTAGATAACTATAAGTTAACTAGCTTTTGCCAGCGGCTTCGCCCGCGTGGTGGTCGAAAATCATCCCACGGGAATGTACTATCGGGATAAAAAGTATCCTATGTGTTGATCCAGGTTACAAACTATCTGTGTGCCAAATTTCATCCACATCCGCTCAGCCGTTTTTGCGTTATTGTGTAACAAACATCCAAACCAAAGATCTTCACAAACTTTCACATTTATAATATCAGTAGGATAGTAGGAAGTAGGATATAAGTCTGAAATTGCTAGCCCATCTTCAATAAGCATGGTGATGAATGCTTGTGCCTTCCCTGTATGAAAAGGGGCCTGGGGCCTGAGGCCCAGCAGTGGGCCAATAAAAGGCCACTATTATTTCATTAGATGGACTTAGACTGGATCCGAAATGCGGAAATTTCGCAGTGTGGCATAATTTGAAAGAGGCCACACGTATTACACACACTTCATTGTTGGAAACCCAAAAAAGAATTATTTAAAGGATACGATTAGGAGAAAATAATGTAGCAGCAACTCTTACAATAATTAACATTTTTCATGATAATGTTATTGATAGCTATAATACACCGGGACAGTATTTGTTTGGTACAGATACCGACCCAGTGTTTTGTAGTTTAAATATGGAGGTTTATTTTCATACAGGTAGGTTTACCCGTCTTGAGCAAGCAAGGTGATCAATAAATCTGATATATTGAAAGTTGTACATGTACTTATATCTGGACATTAAAAGATTTCATTTCAATAGTCGTGCCTTCTCTGTATGAGAAGAGGCCTTTGCCCTACTGTGGGACAAATATAGGCCAGTTATTATTATTATTATATTTGCTTTCATGGCATCCTACTTCCTTAGGAGGAAGTAGAAATATTAGTATAAAATAAATTTGAAAGTTTGTAAGTTGAGATGTTTGGATATTTAGATGCTTGTTGCTCAATCACGCGAAAACGGCCAAACAGATTTGGCTGAAATTTAGCACACAGATAGTTTTATAACTTGAATTAACGTATAGGATATTTTTTATCCCAGTAGTACATTCCCATGGGAACACGCAGGCGAAGCCGCTGGCAAAAAGTAGTTTTAAATAACAATCCGATTATCCTTTATCAATCAAACTATACCACCCACCGTCATCAAGAACCATTTCTACGGAAGGTAACTTAGCACCGTCAACTTTAGTCATCCTGTAGGGCTGCTTAGTTTCCTGTGCTGCCTTTACATCCTCCTCCAACTCCAACTTGGCATGCTTTTCCGAACTCCAGTGGCCAAGATAATACTCCTGGGTTTTCACTTGTTTGCCTGTAAATGTTTTTATTTAAAACTTTTAAAAGATTTCAAATGTAACAATTCAAAAGCCATTGAAATGTTTATTATTTTATTTTTTTTTATTATATTTATATTTTAAATATATTAATAAAAAATAAAATAATAAACATTATTCTTACTAGAATCTAAATAGACTCTAGTTAACCAGTTGGTTGTTGATATTCAATTTTGCCGACCGGCTATGCCGACTTTGGATCAAACATGAGCACCTCCAATATTGAACCCTAAGCCCTTATACCCATGGGCGATTTTTACTCTGGTTGGAGCCGAGTGTTGAAAATCGCCGCGTTAATAAATAGCCCGTGTGCACCTGGGCTTAATATCCAAGAGCTGCAAGAATATGTTAATGCTAGAAACACACTGTCCATAGAAAACAAACAAAACAAATGAAAGAGATATTGTACCCTCTTTAAACCAAAAACAATAATCTATGTTCTAAGACCTTAAGTTAGGCAGTATTGAACACAAAACAAATGAACTGCAAATAGCTGCTACTTTTAAGTGGCTTAAGCTATATGTTTGTAAAAACAATTATGATACCCAAGTATTTTATGAAAACAAAAAACAATATTTTTAAAGTTACCTTTAACAAAAATAGTGATTGCACCCTGCTGATGTCTTTTCACCACTGATTTTAAATGACCATAGACAAACAAATGTTTTATTTATTGAATACGAAAAAAAAAACAATAAGAAATTTAAAAATGTACAAATTAAGTAATACCTTCTCTTTCCTCATGATACTGTCTAATGTATCTTCCATGACACACTTCGTAACTCCAGTAACTCTCTAGCCGGTAGGAACATATTTTCTGTGTGAACAAAGGTTTTAGAAGACTTAGAGGAGACGGGCCATCATAATCTTCTATGTTCGTCGACTCCTTAGCACGTAGCTCTGGTATACGACATTCATAATTCTCTTTATTTGCTGTTGTCACCTTTAGGATCTCTTTCTTTGGTAGCTAATGGAAAGAGAACAATAAATGTTTTGAGTAAATTAAACATTTTATGCGTGACTGAATCAAAACATAATGAGAGGGCTGAGGTAAAAATAGATGATCAGAAATAGTACTTATTCATGGACTTATTTGCCCCTTTTGCTTACAAAGACAGACTTACAGCACTACAAGGCCTATTCGTTTTTTGTTACAGTCAGTACATTTTCAGACTGGCAGAAATGGAATAATGGCTCCTGTAGGCAGGCACAACACGATTTTGGTAGACTATTATTTCCATTAAGTTTTTTATAGAGTTGTGTTGCACCTGTCTGCGGGAACCTTAATGATAAGAATTGGAAGTTTTGTAGCACCGAGAATACATTCCCTGTCCTACGTCACCTTTTAAGACCACTATGTAAATAAACTGAGCTAATGTTTTATCTTTACCAGCTGATCAACTGAGCACTTTACCTACACGACACTAGTAAAAATAAACATTCTTTTAGGTCCCTTTAGATTAGATCCTAGTACATGGCTCGCTATTACATCTCACCTCAAGTTTGTTAACTTCTCCATCGACTAATTGCTGAATATCCTGACCGGGCCAGTTGATTCCAAATAATATGCTATCATCAAATCCTCTGAAGTCGTGGTCTATATTCGATGCTACTTTCACAACACACAAACACAACACCCAAATACCCCTCATTTTACACGTTTATAAGTCCATAATAAATGAGAACTTGGAAATAATCACTATTTGCACTAAATAAATTACCTACTGCACTTGCCAAACAAATTCTAATATGGCCAAATTTGAAAGCCAAGAAAAAGTTAAGTTGTACACTAAATGGTACACCCCCGTAATACGGTCGGGTAATTTCGTAAATGAGTTGGAGAGCTGTCATTTGTCAAACACTCAAGTCGCGTTCAGTATGAAAACATATTCAGATTTCATAATTATTTTTATAATATTTTTAACTGCTAATTCGAGTTCTGATTATTTGCTAATTCCAGCTAATTCATGGTTTGAATTTATTTTGGCAGTTTTCATAAATCAATAATAAATAAAAGACACGAGTTACTTTCATTTTGTAGGAAGGTACTGTTCACTTCATCAGTGATCAATAATTTTGTATGTATTTAATCTGATCGTCTCATCCTCAATACTTGCTTCAGCTTAATCTCTCTAAAGCTGCGGAGAGCGGTAAGGTAGCCATGAATGATCTAATTCTTCTAAAAAGGTTTTAATTATTTAGGTATCAGTGGTTTTGAACATTTTATTACATTTCTGAATAAACAGTTAGGTCTCACGCAGGAGTGTTGCGTCGCGTCGCAAAAAATGATAATTCTTTTCTCTCTTTTATTAATTACCCATGACATAAACACATCACATTTTGTTATCAAAAGACTCGTATCGAGATCTTAAAACATTTTTTTTAAACTTGGGAATTGTCGTTGATTTTTATGAAGTTGTCAAATGGGTATCAAATCAAGTCAAAAGTTGTCAAAGTCCTGTAAATTTTGTAAAGATGGCGTTCAGCTTTCCAGCCTTTTCATATATTATTGCGTTAATAGTTGACGCATTCTTAATATTTTTCTCGATATTCCATGTTATTGCGTTCGACGAATTAAAAACTGATTATAAAAATCCAATTGACCAGTGCAATAGTCTAAACCCAGTGCGTATAAATAACTTGAAGGTGCAACCAAAGTTCATTGGAGTACAATCAAGTAACTAACCTATATTTTTCCATTTCAGTTGGTATTACCGGAGTACTTGCTGCATTTATTTATAAATGTGCTGTTTTTATTATCGGGAGAATGGTTTTCACTGTTAATAAACATTCCATTGATCTTGTATCATCTGCACAGGTAAATATAATAAACATTTTTAGGTTATGTTTATGATAATCTAAGGACACTGTAAGGACGAGGTCTTGACTTAAACAATGCAGTGACACCTTGAAATGGTATTTGCGCTGAATACAAATAATGAACTGTGGAAAAAGAAACAACATGTTTGGAATGACTTTATGAGTTTCATTGAACCAAACATCAAAGTACCTTTATGAATAACTTTAAACATCAGATAAAATTATAATGTCAAAGATATTATTATATTGCCTTGAATTTAAACAACAAAAGTGTACCTATTTATGATATCATGGAATCGTGTTTCAATAATATGTAGGAGGAAAATCGCAACTTTTCCTTATTGTATGTTATCTGCAAAACTAAAATGGTAAAATCCATAGCAAAAAATTACATTTTCTATTTTAACGTGTTCTTACGATTTCCAGCACACATTATCATCATAAATATTGGTAGTTAAAATCTGAAATGCCTACTCATCACAAATCTTTTAATCTATGTAATGCACAAAACGCTTTGTCATAATGACAAAGTATCAAATAGTAATTTGACGGTCTTATAATCTTGCATTGAACTTTAGCCCCTTATGTAAATTATAAAGAGGTGAATTCATAAATGATTCTGAACTTCCAAAATTGTTGTTGTTACCATATATTTTCAAGGATTTTTTCAACTTCAGAACACAATAGTTTTTCTTATTACTCTAAACTGAATTCTAATTTTAAACTGAAAATAGAGCTGTAAACCCATCATAGCCTTTTTATCTACTGAGCTATTTAAAAAATAAGAAAATCAAGTAAAAATGAAAAATAAATAAATATGACAATGTTTCAGATACTACACACGGCCAGTAATGTCGGGCCCGGGACTCTATGACCCGACTAGCATTATGAATGCAGATGTACTGACTGTCTGTCAGAGGGAAGGCTGGATCAAGCTTGCATTTTACTTGTTATCATTCTTTTTATACCTTTACGGGTAAGGATATTTAATTTATTTGTAATATAAACAAAGTGTTGCAACAAAAGAACAACTACAGATAGATCAATTTGGCTAATCAGCGGCATATAACTAATAATAAAAATAAAAATGTTTATTTCAATTACAAAGGACATAATATAGAATGTGTTGTTGGAGATCACCTTTTAAGCAAGGAATTGCTTGTGTTAGGAGACTCCGCGCTTCCACTTATCATTATCTTATATGCAATTGAAATGTAGACAATGTACTATGCAAAATTAAAAATAAAAGGTAAAAGGTAACTTAAATTATACAAACAGCACAACAAATAAATGATTGAAATGCCTAGAACAGGGCCAATACGCGCGAATACGTGTGATATGTGTGAGTATGGGTGAGAGTGTGAAGAGTGAGGGTGTGTAGTGTGTGAGATGTAAATAGCTTATTTTAGTCTATATATTAACAAAACTCCCCTAATATTATAAATACGAAAGTGTGTTTGTTTGTTTGATTGTTACGCTTTCACGTCAAAATGCCTTAAAAAATCTGGAAGAGATCCGGCACTCTGGCAGTTCTTCTCTTGGTTCAGGACACAGGACACCACCGACCCGACATTACCCACGACCTCCATGGGATCGAGACCCATGCGGGCGAAACCAGCAGGCGGAGCTAGTATAAGTATAGGTGTAAGTTCCAGTGTAAGTTGTGGGTTAGCCCTACGACAATGTCTTGGGATCGGAAGAAGCCAAATAAATCTTCTGCCACTAACCATGCACACTACAATCCGAATGTGGTTATTTTGATCATTGAACCGTAGATATAATAGACTCAACATCGTTGTAAGTTTTAGTCTTAAGCCAATCAGTTACAACTTTCTTACAGTGTCGGAGCTTCATGGAATGTATATGGAGTTCTTTATTCAGCAAATTGTATAGAAAGGATGATTGCCTGGAGTACTGTCTTTTAGCGAAAGTAGATCTAACCCTAACAGTTGGAGCGACTAAGTAGCTCCTTCTGTTTCTAGGCTTAGAGGGATCATACGGAAGGGATGTGTGTTTTTTTAGTATGAGTTGAAGCAAATATAGTTGTCTTACAGACAGAAGATCAGATAATAGGTAGAGGCTATGGGTAGGGAATCTATAGGGTTTAAAGAACATGACCTTAAGCAAAGTTCTCTGCGCTCTCTCAAGTTCTAAAAATTTTATTTTTGTTGTCCCTCCCCAGCAAGGCAAACAGTACGTGAGGATCGATTGTGCCAGTGATACGTATACTTGCTTCAGAAGTTGCTTTGAAGCCGCATGTCGCAGTGTTTTAAAAGTCCATATCATCTTCCTGAGTCTTTTCATTATAAGTTCGGTGTGCATGTGCCAGGAAAGGCGCTGGTCAATCATAACACCTAAATATTTAGTATGCTGTAACCTGTCAATTTTCACACATGAGCAGTCGGGAGTTGGGGGGATGGAACAGCTGTGGATTTTTATTTGGAATTCTTGTGATGGCTGCGAGTTGTTATACTTTGTAAAGCAGATAAAGTTGGATTTGGAGGCATTTAGTGTGAGGAGACTATGATTTAGCCAAGCTGCTATCTTCGCCAAGCCACATTCAGTCAGCCTTTGAACATTAACCCAAGTCTTGGCAGCGAAGACAATGGCAGTGTCGTCGGCGTATGAAAATATGAGCCCGCCATCAATCTTCATGTTGCATAGGTTATTAATGTAGATAAGGAACAAGGTCGGCCCAAGCACGCTGCCCTGACCGACTCCGAAAGTAACGGTTGTCTCGGAGCTAGTGTAATTCGCAATCTTAACCGTTTGCTTACGATTGTTCAGGTAAGATTTAAAAAGTTCCAGAGAGGGTCCCCTTATGCCGATGCTTTCTAGCCTATGTAAAAGTATGGGGACAGAAACTGTGTCAAAGGCCTTTTTGAGGTCGAGAAAAACAGCCAGACACTTGTCTCCACTGTCCACACCGTCTACCAGAGTAGAAGTCAGTGACAGAACCGCATCCTCAGTAGACTTACCTTGTCTAAACCCAAACTGAGAGGGCGACAGTATTTTATATTTAGAGAGGAATTTAATTAGGCGCGAGTTTATAAGTCTCTCAAGGATTTTCGAAATGGACGGTAGGACTGATATCGGCCTATAGTTTGATGGGTCAGTTCTTAATCAATAACTGGACATACTAACGAAGGCTCTTATATAAATTTAGATGGCATAGTTAATATAAGTGCTTTTTTCTGCAAGTATTGCCACTACTAACTAATTAATTCTCAGGCAGTGTTCAGAAAACATTTAGTCATCTCAGTGTATTTATATCTTGTCCTTCATACTTGTTCGCACGGGCGATGTTTTAGTACATTGTTATACATTTATTTGTGACTCTCGGTATTGAGCTGAGTATTGAGAATCTATCAGAGTGCAACCATGCACGTCAAAGAGAATACACTGTTGATTTTTAAAAGCTAAGCAGTGCATTGAAATAATAGTGTGCGATAAAAAAATTGCCCATAACTACGAGGGCTTACATGCTACAATTTCTTCTACATAGAATATTTTTCCATCCCAAGCCACATTTATAACCATTATAGCTTCATATCAAGTGTTTATAAAAGTTTATGATATGAAGCTGTGAAAGATAATGATTATTTTTCTGATTATGATACCTAGTGACATAGTTTTATTCACAAAGGTTTTATAGCAGTAAAAACCATGTTTTCAGAATGATAAGAAGTACATAACTATGTCCATTAAAAATAGCTGTTGGATGTATTTAAAAAATAAGATAATATTTTAAATTTTAATTTTAATTGAGGAGCGACGGAACAAAAGCCGTTATGGACCAGGATTTGTTTTTTTTTTTCTTCTTTCGCTTCTCAAAGTTGATATACACAGCCCAATACTAACAAACCACTTCAAAAACCAGTAATTCCTTATTACAAATACATCAATAAGAAATTACACGCCCGACACTGTTCGCTTCAAATGTCGTTAAGTTCAAGTTATATTCGAATCAAATTGATTTTCCTCGATTGTTTCGATATTTTTTTTATCTGCAGATATAGGAAATATCTATTTCATTCATATTGTTATTTTTCAAATCCCGTCAATGCCAAAGTAGTAATCTCAAACACGACAAATCTAAATTGATTGGATCAAAATACCGATAAATCCAGACTGACTTAATGTAAACCCCATAAATCCAAAACGGCTTGAACAAAAACCGTTATCTCCATATTTCTTTGCCTAATATCTCCTTAATAACAATCGTTATTTTCGAAAATATTTCACTACCCTAACTATAGGTAATTTTACTATAAGTTTGTCAAAAAAAATTGTATCTATATATTACACTATGCTATATGGTTTTTATCATTTTCTGAAAACAAATACAAGATGGATTTAACGGTTTTTGATTAATCACTCCTCAATTGAAGTCATCATCATCATTTCAGCCGAAAGACTTCCACTGCTGGACATAGGCCTCCCCCAAACTCCGCCACTTCGTCCTTCATTTCAACACACGCTTTTGATATTAATTGAAGTACACAACATGATTACCAGAAAATCTATTTGCATAGTCCCAATAAATCTTCTTTAATATCTACGAACCAGTTGAATCAACCATTGATCTCCTGTCAACGTATTAACGTTAACTGTTTAAGAATCAACTAGTTGAATTTGTCAACGACGTTTATGAATATAACTCGTTTAAGAATCAACTAAACTAAATTTGCAAACGTACCTAACGAACTGAGCAAAAAACTTACGTTGAAAATACCATCATAGATTTCGAGCGACGGTCATGTCGTGGAATTTGAACTCTAAGTAACGTACAAAAGAGTTGATTTTTGAAATATTTCTTTTAAGAAAATTATACCATTAAAAGAATCGTTGAACGCCGCAGCGTTGAATAAACGGTTTTATTCAACGCTGCGACGTTCAACGATTCTTATTCTTCTTCAATGAATGAACGGTTAACATTACAAGTCGACAAGTTAGCGTGCATCTAGCACGTTAACTCGTTGACGAATTTAACTAGTTGATAAACGTAAATCAACGTTAACGTTGCGTTAACGGAAAAACCGTCAACGACCCATCACTATTATGTGATATCATGATATTTGTTAACTCTGCATCATCCATTTCTAAAACAAGTATACTGTTGAAGGTCATTTAAGTAATTGGTCTTCTCAAGGTCAGGGTCAGTTAATGGGTCATTACTCTTGACAAGAAGATTCATTGTAAGAAAACTGCACACAACACTTTTGTCTGATAAAACAATACAAAGACTTTAAAAATAATTTATTCTCATGCAAAGGAACCATTTCAATGTAATTGACGTTTTAAATTTAAACTGTTGAAAAACAATGAATTGTTAAAATGAAAGGTAATGAACTATGGTAAATTATGATAATTAGATTGATTGTCTGTTACAATGAAATGATCAGTAGTCGTGTTTATTTTTATTTTTTTTGTCTTAAATCATTGTGTTATCAATGTTATCATCGTTTCAATTTTTTAAATGCCAAGAGAATTCACCTATTTGGAAAATATTACGAGTCGTGAAAACATTACGTCAACTATCTAATCTTTGACTAATTATTTTTAGTCAGCTCCTAGTTTAACAGTGCGTTTCCAGTTTCCACTAAGCAGATCGAAGAGAAATCGCGTAGTAATCGACCAATATCACATTGGTTAAATGCCTCATCCGGTCTCGCATTTCGTCTGTGATTATGGATACTTGTTCGTCGCCCCCTCAGTGGAAACGCACACAAACCCAAATGCAACTTTATAAATGAGTCAATAAAGTCTATTTTAATAATAACTTTTCTATTTGTTCCAGAATGATTGTCGTGCTGATTGCGGCATGAGATATCGAATACGTTTAGTCACTCGTTCCAATAAGTCATAATTAATTTATTGTTACCCCGCGGTTGTATCGTATGTCCGATGAACAAGGAATGTTGTATAGTTGAGACTTCGCAGTATTTTGATAATTAAACAATATTGATTAAAGTTTTTCGTTTTATTTTGCAAGCAGTTCAGAGGTCACTGCTTAAAACGGGAGAACCTATAGGGTATTACACCCATTTTTTAATTTCAAATTAGATTGTAAAACGCTAATGAACCACAAAAAACATTATTTTTATTGAATAAATGCATTTAAATTTTACATTTTCATATTTCGCGCGTAATTTGACGAAAACACTGGAATGGAACAGTGGACGCTCTACTCTACTGCTCTGTGGGTATGACGTCAGTTTGCTGTGTAAACAAATGCGCTGATATTTTGTATAAATGTTTATAATTTAAAAAATGATTTATTACTCTACTTATCGTTGGTTTGCTGTTCCTGAATGTAAGATATTATTTCAATAAAAATTACTTTGGTTTCGAAAATAATAAAAGTCCTTACAAAGTTGTTCAGTTGATTAGTTTAAACAGCGGTATGACGTATTAACATGGCGGCTACTATTTCATGGTGTTCAAAAATATATTTAAAAAAAAACTGAAATCTTTGAATTGAATTTTAAAATTTATTTTGTTATTTCAGGAACTAAAACCAACATTTTCTGACTGTGTTTTGCCTCATCTATCTCAATAACATATTTCTAGATTTTTTCTCATATAGGTACAGTAAAATACCCTATTGTTCTATGATAATAGCGCAAATTGGGATCTAAGAAGTAATGTATGTTCATACAAATAAGATTTCACCACCAGAAGGGTAATTGCGTAACGCCTGTGTGTTACGCAAAGTAGGAATGGCATTCATTTTGACAGTTAACAACAATCATTGCGTTATTATATTATGTTGTTTACGCACACAAATTTTTCTAACATCATAATGTTAGAAACATTTGTGTTTGTGTTTGTTGCTATTCCATTGCTTCATAAAGAAATGGAATAGCAATAGTCTTCAAAATGATTCAAATTCTGATTGATAGTGTAGTGCAATTCGATATTTTACTGTAGGCGTAATAAATAATTTTAGAACATGGCAGTCTCATACTGCTTTTGATTTTTAAGATCTTTATGAACACTGGGAATATTTCAAATATTTCTTTAACTCGTAGCACTAAAAGCGCTTTTTGCATATGTTTTGTGTTTCGCAGACTACGGGTGCCAATGTTTTGTACAAGAAATTAGGTATATTATGGACAGTCGGGTTGTAAACGGTAATGCGGAAAAATTAATGAAAAGTTATCCATTCTGCAATAGCACACATTCATTATTGCTGGGCCGCCTATTTGGCGTTTTCATTGACGGTCCCCCGACGCGACGATGCTTTGATCAAAATATTACCCACAATCTCTTAGGCCAAAACTTGTTTCATTTTCCGTTTTTGTTTTGTTTGGGGCTTTTAAATTTTATTTTTGTCCTGGTTTTTAAACCTAATGTACTAATTAGTAGACACGCTACGATCGACATGAGCCTGGTTTAAATCTGCGCAGCCGTACGTATGTTTCCACAGTGAAGCTAGTTACTAATTTATCCTCATTTCTCTTTGATACTCCATCATCAGACCCTGATCACTCTATCACTGAGACCACTCCAATGAGCCCAATTAACACGATACTTCTGCTGTAGTAGGGTATCCTGCAAATTCCAGGTGAAGTTGCAGAATCAGTTCAAGATCACTATGTTCTTCTAATAGGTATCATTAAAGTTATCCCTATCACTACATAATTATTATAAAACAAAGTCCAATGCCGCGTCTGTATGTCTGTCTGTTCGCGATAAACTCAAAAACTACTGAACGGATTTTCATGCGGTTTTCACCAATAGACGAAGGTTTAGGTGTATAATTTGGTAAGGTTTCGTGCAAATTATAATTGCGAGTAAAAAGCTAGGCAGTAGAATACAAAATTTCGACTCGGTCAAACCTGGAAAATGCTCACATCCCTTCATCAACTAGAAAAGAGCTGATAATCTTCAAACGGCTGAAAAATTGACTGTCTTGAATTGTAGTTAATAGTACTCCCGATTAAGTCACTTTTGAAACAAAATCAGCACATGAATTGAGTGTGTTACGCTTATCGTGTGGTGAAAATGATTCAGATTAGTTAATAAATCTGAATCATTTTGAACCTTATTGTTAATCTATTGCTTCATAATGTTTGTGTAATTCGTCTGCTTAACAACGCAATGAATGTTGTGGTATTGTCAAATTAAAGCGATTCCTACTGACAGTGTATTGCGCAATCAGCCCTCTGTTCATTCGTTTGGGAATCGGGAACTTCGATGCCACAGATGGACACGTCAGACACAATTATATTATAACAGCTCGTCTGTTTCCGTCGGGGGTCAAAGCTATGAGAGTTCCACCACGGTAACTACACTCGCGAGCAAAAGAATGGACCTCAGTTGTTACGAGCGATCTTTAAAACGAAATAACTTTTAATAGGCAATTAATAAACATGCTACCATTTTAAAAAGGCTGTAATGTAAACTTGAAATTCATACCGCATGCTTAAATTAACCCCGCTCGGAACAAATAGGTGATTCCATAGGTACTTTTGCTCGCGATGGGTAGGTAATAGGTATAGTTTAGGCTGCCTAACTAGTTACCGTCGCGGAAATCATAATTTTTTAACACGGCTTGCTTGGCTTGAACGTGAATCATCAACTTATTTAAAAGCACAGCAATGATAAGGTATTATGTGGGCCGATCCCGGCGGTACTGCAATGCCGGGCCGACCCGCGACGGGAGTGGAGCGAGCCCCGAACATCCCGTCAGCTTACAAAAATCAGATTAATATACTGGTCCCTCAGTGAGGGAACTTTCAGATATTAAGCTGAAAAGAACAGATACTACACTTTGATCTTAGCCAAAAGGCCGAGAAGCGATACCCAAACTTCGGAAATGGGAGAGCCCAACTCAATCGCGGAGAATCTTAACACCGCGCTTCAGAAATGAGCGTCATCAGCACAGTGACATCTAGCGGTGGCGTATGGAACTCCGCGTACAGTCGTACACCTAACCTAAAACTGTAGTCGTTTATAATTTTATTTGTTGGGTCATCGATAATTCGATATCTACGAATCGGTCGCTTTTTTGTAGTCAATCGAATTTGGTCGGTTAACCAGCGTTGTTTGCATGTTTCGTTTTTTGTTTATATCTACTTAATTAGAAACATTCCAAACTGAATATTTTCACTGTATATTTATGACTAAACGCACTAATTTTTGGTTTACACCTACACATCTTGGGTTGAGCCGTTTCCTTGTATTTTGCCGTCAAAGTTATGACACCGTAGTTTCGACTTTTAGCAATATTATTAAATAACGCAGGCATGTACACTTTTGAAACTTTGTTATGGTTATTATGAGCGTCAAGACAGACCGAATACAGTTTTCAGCGAGCTTAAACGTTTTCTCATTTAGACGCTACGATATTTTTTCGGTTTTTCAAAAAAGGGCCTTATCTTGAAAATTAATATTTTCTTAAATCTAATTCTGTCACAAATACGCACAAATTAAGAGCTGTTCGTGTATGTTTACTCTACAGGCAGTGGTTTACGCACAAACAGTGGTTTTCGAGATCTACAGGTACACAATTCTGCAAAACGTTACTCCAGCAGGAAACGCAATAACTCGAAAACCTGAAGACGCACAAATTATATTTTCGGCGCACATTTTTGCACAAATATAGGCTCTCTGCCCATGCACAATATTTCTCTCTCCGATCATTCGTTTATAATTTTCCTGTTAGAACAACGTTACTCCAGCAGGAATCGCTTTTCCGTTTTTTTTTAATTTTTAATTTGGCGCACATTTACAGCAGTTTACGCACCATTTTTTTTTTTTTTAACGTAACGTAATTATAAGTTCCACTCGCATCACTCTAGGAATCACTTTCCTGCTGGGGTAACGCACACAATTTTCAGCAGCTGGTGATGGCAACTTTGGACCGGAGTCGATGGAGGCAGAGTGTCCGCTTAAAGGGGCCCAGTGACCATGATCCTCAGTAAGGAGGGACTGATTGAAAAAGAGAAGATAGCTCTGGATATCAGTGAAAACAGGATATTCATATAGGTACTTAATTTATTTTTGTTGAACAGTACCTAAAGTAAAATAGTAAGTAGGTACCTATTTTAGAGAGTGAAAAACAGTAAATACATAATACTGTTTCAAACAATATATGGTTGGGAATCATTGTCATCACCATAATCGCCAGGGTCTTAAAATTTTGTCCGGCTGACAACAAGCGATTCAAAGGAAGATTAATGGCTGTTTTCACCATTGAGGTAATAAATGTACTAACGTACGTTTTCAGTAACACCTAGGCGACACGTAACTGAACGCCAAAATGAAAGAGCGCTGTTCGATTTTCAACGCTCGGCTCAGTGCCGCAAGTTGATAATCTAACAGCGTGTTTTTAGAGTTATATCAGTTCATAAAATCTGGGGTTATCTATAAAACCTCAATCGACAGCCTAATCCGATAAGGAACTATTTTGTAATTTTACATCGGATATGAAGGTAGGTACTTACCTACTTTAGATTTTTTATCACCGTGTAGCGACCCGCAACGCACTTGGGGACTTCCGTCTACGAAGCTCCTGGCTCGTCCAAAATAAGTTGATCCGTCAAAACAAGTCATATTACATTTTTCGGACGAGCAAAAACACATGGGTATTTCGGTAATAAGGACAACTGTCAAATCGTGTTGTCAAGTGACGTATCACTTAAGGACATAAGATTAGTTCTGGGCCCCTTTGATTTGTTACAATAAAGTATAGACACAGATATAGGTGTATCTATATCTGTGAGTATAGATATTAGATATGGCCCGAACATTTCGACACGAATACGAACTTCGGCCAAATATTCGGTTCACTCGGAAATCTGCAGTTCGGCGTAATACCGAAGTTCGATGTGAAACGAGTTTCGGCCCATCCTTATTCGACATAGATTGTTACTTCGTCTTAACCTTATTTAGGAAATTCAGAGCATCAAACTAACCTACATTGCATTGTAAATGCAGGCGTTAATCAAGCTTAAGATTACCTACAGTTAGATAACCCAGATATCCTTCCAGACAAAAACACGCTAGATTAAATTTATCTGGTACGGATTTCGCTCCCTTTTCAATTCCGATCGATTCACGTTGTTGCTGCACAAATTGAAACTAGTAAAGCAAAACGCTGAATTAAATCTTACGTATGAAGATTGCATCAGGCGCAATTGGCGTTAACAGTGTCTGGCTCGGTCTGTAATTCCCACGTTGATGACAGAGTTACTAAAAGCCGGTGCTCACTAGGCGGAATGGCATTAGACTTCCACGACATAGCAGTTTTTTCGTAGGTTTGGAAATCCTCATGGCTGTCCTCCACCCTGGGGTAGGCAGAGGGGTTGATATTCTATTCTCAACGCTAAGCAGTGCGTTGAAGACCAGCACGGCAACCCATGGAGGGCTTACAAAAACGAACTGTATTACTTAAAGTTCCTTTTTGCCCTATTTACCGATTCAGATAACTGTAATTCTACCTACCTACTTAGATCTAGTCATATAGATTGGTAGTCGCAATAGCTTTTCTGATTCATTTAAAAATACAACATCGTCGAATAGACCAAAGAGATTCTTCTACTGGGAGCTAGGAGAGACATCGACACAAAAAATAAGTTGGTAAACAGGTAGATAATTAAATGTCTAATTAATATGCATTTTTCTAAAATAGAAAAACAGGAAAGTATTGGCAGTATTGATTAATAGGACAAGGCCTATTATTTAACGGGGTTTTCATGTAAATTCGGCCACGTCTTGCTCGTGATTCAATGGTATTCTTTTACCACTGTATGACTCATGATTTTTTTCGTGAACCTTTCTGTTTGTCGAAATGAAATTAGCAAAAACAGCTTTCAAAAAAAAAAAATAATTTCCGAAGTCGAGTCGGTGTCTTTTTTTTTTTTTTTTTGGGTGGGAAATCATCAAATAACTTCTCCTGCTCTGGGTGGAGCGGGAGGGCGTGTCAGACTTTTACTGACTAAAACCCACCCGTGTTCCCTCAGTTGCCTGTGTGCCAGGGGCGGCGGTATCTCTTTCGAACAACCCGCACCCCTGGCAGGCATCGGCCCTTGCGGGCCCCATCTATTGCTGCTGACATCTCTTTGAGGCGCGCGTGGAACACAACGCGCCGTCGACCCGGGCTTGGTCCTTACCGGACAGCGAGCTACCCATTACTTGCCGTCCGCAAGCCCGTGCCTACGGTGGCCGGGAATCAGCCTGGGATTCCCGACGCCCAGGGCGTCTCCTGCGAAGGCCACGTCGGTGTCTTTGGATCTATATTTAAGTATTTTGCCTCCAACTTCTAAAATTAAAATTACTTACATAAGTAACCAACGATACGTACATCCCCCAACCTATTTAATCTGTATGTGAATGCGTTGATCGAGGAGCAGTACGCATGTGGGCTGCTATGTTGACGGGTTGAAGCTACGCCGATGATATGGTGCTGCTGGCTCCCTTGATCTGTGCACTCAGAAAATCGGTTAAGATATGTGAAGACTACGCTGCCAGCCATTGGTTACTGGACAATTTAAATAAGTCGGAACTCATGGTCTTTAGGGCTGTTAGCAAGAAGGGTCCAGAAAATGTACCACAAATTAAAATAAACAACTTTTCGATTCGTCTGGTACACCAGTTCAAATACCTTGGACGGACATGTTATTGCTGACGACCTTAAAGACGATGCCGATATTGAGCGGGAATGCAGGGCATTGGTGGTGCGAGCGAATATATGCTGGCCCGTAGGTTCGCGCGATGAACAGATGCGGTCAAAATCACGCTTTTTAAAGCATACTGCACATCCCTGTACTCGAGCGCGCTATGGATCAGCTGCACTAAACGTGCCACCAATGCGTTGCGTGTCCAATACAACAACGCTTTCAGGACGCGGTTGCGACTGCCACGTCATTGCAGTGCATCTGCAATGTTTGCTCGAGCCAGAGTAGATAGCTTCTCAGCTGTAGTGCGGAAAAAGAATGCTTCTCTTCTCACCAGATTTCGGGACAGTAGCAACAGCCTCCTAAAAGGTATTGCTGATGGGCCCGATGAAAGCTTCATAATGAGGCATCTTATTAAAACCATCCTGTCGGTATTACAATTTAATTACTAACATAGCAATTAAGTGAAATTGTTACTAACATCTAGAATTGTAAGTATTTTTGTTGTATTAAATTATATTGGACCTTGTTGTCTGCTAAAAAGTATTTTTTTAAAAAGGTGAAGAATGTTTTCGCTAGGTAGGGAACAACTTCATTTCACACAACCGGAGCGAGATCAGGTGGATTCATGCTCAGGGTCAAGCACACCTAGTATCACACCTTCGAAACTCCGGGCTGTTATTAAAAAAGTCCTTAGCCGACCTGGGAACGATGGGTTCGTTCCCAGGGCAAAGTGACCCCATCACGCCACGCTTAGGACCACAAAACCAGCGGGGCAGTCATATAAATATTCAAATACCTTCATTAATATAAATATTCAAATAATCATCTGCCATAGGTACCTCCTGCAAAATGTAGGACGGAAACGAGTAGGTACTTAAAGGTATCGTCAGAACTGCATTCGTTGTTTATCTAATTAAAGGGAACGCATCGTTCAAAGTTCAACGCTTGCTGATAACATGGATGCAATGAGATGTAGCAAGGTCCTTATCCATTTTGCTGCCAGTCAGACAACATTTATTTCTTATTTCTGCGTAGTTACTTACTTTGCTGACCGTTGGCACTCCCTTGTTGCAAATCTGCCTTCCGGATAAAGGCGTAATGCTGCGCTATTTTCTGTTTTTTTCATTGTGATATTTTTATTTATAAGTAGATACCTATTAGAGGGCCTCGTGGCCTTGTGCTAGCAGCCGCACGCATCGATCGATCAGGTTAAGCTACGCTTGCCGCGGTCGGTCCGTGGATCGGTGACCATCTCTACATAACGAGACCCTGCGTCGGAAATCACGTTAAGCCGTTGGTCCCGGATGTCATGCTTGGATCTTCGACAGTCATTACGGGTTGTCAGAACCCCGAAAGTCAGACAACCAGTCTTCCCAAGGAGTTGTTACCCAGTTACTGGGTTGTTGAAGTCAGATAGGGAGTCGCTCCATGTTAAATACTGGCATTCAACTGCATTCGGTTATACTGGAAGCCCGTCCAATAGCATAGTTGGGATAAGATTAGGCAGACTGAGATAGATACCTACTTCATGCTATCAAAGTTGAAACCTTAAAAAGTTGCACCTATTGTGCTGCTGTTAAGAGTTAAGATAAAAGACTAATGACTCGAACCGGCGCGGCAGTCTGCCCAGATCTTGGGCAGGAGCTCAGGGCGTGTTTCTTTTCATATCGATGGTGAGTGGTCAATTTTGAACACATAGATAGAACTATGTACGTGAGTAAATAGTGGCGATTGAAAGTTTTTTTTTTAATCAATAGAAACGTCACTAATCTTGCCTACCTCATCAAACATGAGTAATTACAGGCGATAATTGCACGCTGCCTAATAAAAAAACAAAAATTTATCTGGCCTATACCTACTTAAAATTTAGAACAAGAGAAATACCGGTTAACGGACCGTATTATAACGAGTATTTGATACCACTTCGTATCAGAAACTGGGCAGTAGACTTCGAAAGCCAGTGTAAATCAGAAGTCCCGCAATATGTATTTACTCGGATATTTATTTACAATTTTCGCGATACAAAATGTTCAGTCGGCGAACATTCTGGGCGTCTTCCCGCACGTCGGAAAAAGTCACTATTTAGCGTTCGAACCATTGCTGAAAGAGTTAGCTAGCCGGGGGCACCAAGTAACTGTAGCATCATTCTTCCCTCAAAAGAACCCACCAGCTAACTATACCGATGTGAGCCTCCAGGAGTTAGCTCAAGTGCGGAAGGAAGCGATCAATTTACAAGTGTTTGAAACATCCAATAAACTATTGATTAACAGTTTGGGTTTGAAGACGTTCGTGACTCAGATTTTCGCTTTTCAACCGCTCAGCGACATGGCCCTGAAAGTTTGCTCCGGACTCGTCCGACACCCGACTTTAGCTGAAGCTTTAAAGAACAATTATGATGTTGTTTTAGTGGAAAACTTCAACAGTGATTGTGTGTTAGGCCTTCTTCACGTGTACGGTATAAAAGCGCCGGTAATTTCTTTGGTCTCCTGTCCAATGCTGCAGTGGTCTTCTCATCGTGTCGGGTTGACGGATAACCCTTCTTACGTGCCTACGATAACATCAGGAACCAGCTCTATAGTAACGTTTTCTGAAAGACTGGAGAACGCTGCAATGAACCTGTATTTCAAGCTGTGGTTCAGGTATTCGATACAGGTGAAAGAACGGGCGATAATTGAGAGGAAGTTTAAAAGGAAGATACCTGATTTAGATGTGTTGGCAAGGAATGTTAGCATGATGTTGGTGAATACGTTCCACAGTTTGAATGGTGTTCGTCCGCTACTGCCGGGTGTTGTGGAAATTGGAGGGATGCATATCGAACGTGGTAGCAGTCAGTCTATACCTCATGTGAGTACCTTCTTACATTTTTGCTATCGTCCTAACTACCCTGTTCTAATTTATTTCGTGTTTACGTAAGAAAAAAACATCGAGGGTTACCATAAAACCCTCGAAACTGTTTCCTTACATTTTATATTGCAATTTACAGGTTGTTTGATGACTAAAATATGTTTCGCGACCGTAACAAATATAGCTGTACAGAATTATAATAATAAAACAACCCTCTAAGTTCATAATTATAATCCGAATGAATCACTTTTGCATGAAAAAGTAATTCTGGGCTACCCTGGCGTACCCCCATTAACATACCTCTTTGGCTCTTTGTCTATAAGTCCACGTTCACAAGTACGTAAAAATCTCGGCGGGATTTTTATTGTTTTTTCGAACCGCTTGGATGCACTCTGCTGGATTCACAATGCTCGGATCCACACCGAGAGTTGAAAATCCACTGCACGATAAAATCTTGCCGTGATATTTGCGTCCGTGCGAACTTGGTCTAATCACTTCACTCATTTTGTAATTTGTCTATCGTAAAAATGTCCATTTGCAAAGACTTGCATTAAGTAAGTACACAAGTTTTTACTAGCCCTCGCTGATTTCTATTAGTGATGCCATATTTGTAGTCGGCGATTAGTCGGCGACTAGTCAGCTTAAAACTGCCGACTAGTCGGCCCATTGTTTACTCGTATTAATTATACTTAAAAATTTAAAAGACGCTGAATGAAATGAAATTGAAATCTTTCCTGTTATTATTTTTATTATAGAATCAGTTTTACAGTATACTTTCAGTGCAATCTATAATAGGACAGGAAGAAACGCCGACTCGAACTTTAACAATGATAGAATAAATGCAAAGCAAATAAAAACATATCCTGACAGTTCCGCCTGGTCGCCGGGCGCCGCGAACCACCTACGAGCCGAAAGCGTAGTCACGAACATTACCGATGTCACCCGAACTCAACCGAAAGTCGGCTAGTCGGCCAGTCATAGTCGGCCCATGTCTAATTTCTATGTTTTATGAGAGAAAATGAAAGAATAAAATGTGAGCGCATTTTCCTTTCCCCGACAAATAGAGAAAGTTTAGCAAGCCTAGTCTACAACTTTAGAAATCTAAGTAAGTTGGTATACAGCTGATCCAGATAGACTGGCATTAATGTCTACTATATCATTAGTTTGAGAAATACTTAGTTTATTTTCTGACGTGATTTGAGAAGTTGATGGCACGGCTGGCGCAGTTTTTTTTTTTTTTTTTTTGATTTTGGCTTCACACGGTTTGTGCATTTAGCCAGTGTCAAGTAATTTTTCTTTTAGATCAAGTAAATGGCCCGATATCGGGCACGAAGTTACAAAACAGTCATAGTCGTCTTTAGTCAGTCAAGTCAGAGTTATTGTAAAGCGGTAGTAACTTTACAACAACCTAATAGGAGTTTTTGGGGGGAACACGAAAAGTCCACGTTAGTCACTTATTTTCACCTTCACTACACTTGTGCACTCACACGTAACTAAATTGAATAATTCACTATCAAAATTATACAATTTAATTCGCTATTTCACTAAATTCCATGAAAATGAAAATTCGTGCGACATGTTCCAACGCGATCCCGCCAAAAACTATCAGGCTGGCGCAGTTACTGAACGATTTGTGGGTATCTGCACTGTTTTGGGGATTCTAAATGATAAACAACCTATAATGTTCTCTCTGCTGGGACACAGACCTCTTTTTGAGAGGGCGGGGGCTGTAGTCTGTCACGCGGGCCCAGTTGGTAGATGTCACATGTCTTCCAATTTTGGTTCTAGGACATGCCGTTTCCTCACGATGCTGTTCTTCACCGTTTTGAGAGCAGTAGTGATGAAATTATTTGAGTATTCAAAGCAAAGCGCCTAAGTACCTGGGTTCGAACCCACGACTACAACTCCAACAACACGGTGTGCCTGTATCTGAAGACCACTGCGCGTCCTATGAACCATTGACCCTTTAGGCCTGAAACTGTGTTAAGCGGACGTCCGCCCGGTTTCATACAAATGTGCTCCGTCACGGGGACCCAGCGCGGGCGTCCGTCGCAGGATAGGCTACTTTTGGTCGCGGTTGCAAGTCCCGTGGGATAATTCCCGATATCCACGGTTCGGAGCCGCGGTTAGCAGTTAGTAGTACATAAAATGGCGTCGCGACGGGGGTCGTCACGATCCCATGGAGCCCACTCGCGTAGACACGTGACGGATGACCGTCGCAGGCGTCCGCATAACGCAGTTTCAGGCCTTATACCACCAATCACCATACATTTTACATTTCTAACGAAAGTCGAGTCGGATACTATAATATATGTATAATTCTGCGGTCAACAGCCGTTGACCGCGACTTATGTCAGTGTGTATTTGGCCTTACAATAGCACTTTTCAAGAGAATATGTATTGTGTCCTACTTTTAACGAAACAATATCGATTATAATATCATTATTTCCGCGAGTTAATCGTCACTACTTAGGCACCTTTTCTGCCTAGTGTCATTTCTAGGTAGCTAGGTCATTGAGTCACGGCCCTAGCGCACCTACTACCTTGGTCTAGGTCGAATAATAGTATTTCTAGATATCAATCGGTTTTACTATCGAGGTCTTGTGGCTAAGTAATAACAGCCGCACGGCTCAACAATCAGGTAAAGCTACGCTTGCCGCGGTTGGTCAGCGGATGGGTGACCATCTTTACACACTAAGACCTTTGTGCCTCGAAAAGCACGTTAAGCCGTTGGTCCCAGCTGTCATTCGTGGATCTCTGACAGTCGTTACGGGTCGTCAGAATTCCGAAATTCTGACAAACTAGTCTTACCCAGAAGGTATCATATTACCCAGTGGCTGGGTTGTGGAGATCAGATAGGCAGTTGCTCCATGCAAAATACTGGAACTCAGCTGCATCCAGTTAAGACTGGAGGCCGACCCCAACATAGTTGGGAAAAGGCAATGCAAATTCGTTGATATCAATGAGGGTTTTCATGAATATTCAAACCACCAGTTGGCGCCACTTTGACAAGTGGTCTTCCACTACGACAATGAACTTAAAATATTTGATGTCATTCGTTTCATTCTTTCGTTCACCATGCCGTCCGTGGGCACTTTGACACTTTTGACAGGTGCCCCTGCCCTGAGTCCCTGACGTCTCAGTGCTGCCACCTAGTGAACGCCATTTCAGAAAACCCTCATTGATTCATGAACATTATCTGCCTCTTTGCCGTAGTGGTCGTAAGCGCTACTGCTCATCATGAGGTCCTTGGTTCGATTCCCAAGTTGGGCAAACTGGCATTAGGTTTTTCCTTTAGGTTTCTCTCAGTAGCTGCTTGGACTGCAGCAAAATGCTCGGTTCCCGCTTCTGCGTAAAAAAATCCCGCTGCGATTTATTTACGTCCGTGTGAATGTTGACTTATGGAAAACGACTTTTTGTCTTGTATCGTTTTACTTCGAGCCAAATCGAGGTTGCCAAGCAGTTTTGTACTCAAATGGAGCTTTTCAATAAAAGAAGTTACCTAACTATGCATAAATAATTAAATATTACGAAATAGCAACAAAAACATATAATTTAATTTCAATAAAGCAAGTTGGTTTGTTACGCAACAATATTCTAATCAGACTGTTGAACCCACCTACTTAATATTAATTAATTAATAAAAATACCGAATTTAAAAGAAAAACAAAACAGGATCTAAATAAATACATACTTAGGTACTTACCTATTTTGGTTTTTGATTATTTTTAAGGTCTCGTTATCTCGTCCTTCAAAACGAAAAACGGGAACCTTATGGGAAACAATAAATTACTTTAGACTTATAGGATTTCATTTCACTTCGTTGTCCATCCGTCTATCTGCCAAACCACTTTTTTATGGAACGCGTGAAAGTCTCAAGTTGAAATTAATATAAAATAGAAATACGTAGGTAGGTTTACAGTCACTGGGTACTAAAAAAAATCAAACTTCTAAAACAACGTAATAAAAAAAATGCGCAATATTGTGATGCTCGCAAATAAAATAAAACCTTTAAGGTGGGTTAGGTACGAGTACCTACCCACTTCCCGTTCATTTAGAATTATGAAATTGGACAAGAAGCAGTCTCACAGCAAAACGTCCGAAAATCATTAATCCTATTTGGCACGCAGATAATTAATAACCTGCACCTTAATTGCGTAACGCACGATCAATCATATTCTGTTTCATTTTGACAGTTCCACAATATTCATTGCGTTATTTACGTTGTTGAGCAGACACATTTTTCGTACATATGAAGCAATGGATTACCAATCTGCTTCAAAATGATTCAGATTATGATTGATCGTGCGTTACGCAATTAGGGTGCTGGATTAAAACAAAGGATATCAGTTTTCATCCCGGTAGTAAAAATTATCGAACGGGAACGCCCGTGGGATAATTTTCGACCTCCACGCGGGCGAAACCGCTGGGAAAAGCTAGTTTGCAACAAATTTAGTACGGAACCCTTCATTGTGAGTGGGTGTTTTTTTTTTTGAGAATGTCATTAACCTTCCTTAAGTATAGGTACTTACTTAATTTAAACAGAAATAAGATAAACTCGTCTGCTACCGGTATCGAACGATCTACCTACATTCTTATCTGCACCTATTTATTTTTCTTTCAGTTTTTACGATAATCATAATTTAATTGACAACAATAACTTATCGGTACCGTATCTTACCATTTCATAACTAGTAGTGCCCGCGACTTCGCTTATAAATGTGTGATGCTCCGCTTGCACGAGTAATTTATTATTGCGGGCAATTGTTGCTGCAATTATTTGTTGAAATATAATGTAGAAGAACGTTCGCTTATAACGTTCCAACTCCTGGGACACAGGCCTCCTCTCTGTGAGAGGGAGAGGGCTCACTCTCATAAATGACACCTAGTTAATGTCTGCACTAATCGTTCGTGTAAGCATAGCTTTTAATTTTAACAAGTTGACCCGACAGACATTGTTCTGTCAGAATTAAAATTCCATTTAATAGAAAATGCAATTTCAGTCTTCCCGATTTGTGGGCTGTTCCTTTAGATTTAAATAGGTTAAACCGTTTTTGAGTTTTAGCGAGACTGACGAGCAGCAACTGATTTACAGGATGGCAGGGACATCATTGCACAGCATGTTACTGTAAAACCTGGCAACTTTGCCCTAAAAATCATTTGTTTTGCATCGATTACGTTATTTTCGAAAGCGTCAGTGTACGTTACATTATGTTTGTACCACACAACAATATATGTTCATGTCTCGATATTTATTACTAGAAATATCCAGAAAAATGTATTTGTGTTATTAAAAATATAATTTTGTGTGCTGGGCAAAAAATCATAGGCTTCTGGCAGCTATGCCAACTTTGCTTAATTCCGATATTCTATAGCGTATCATTGTTTTGAAAAAATGTCAGAATATTAATATGTAGAAAATGGAGTAATAATGTATACAAAATAAGAGTTGAATAAACATATTTCGTGTCCTTCAAAATTGTGTGGGCAAAGTCAAAACGCCACCTAAAACATTTTTCTTAAAGTAATTATCAATGTCGAGGGCTGTCACCATTGGTAAATGCTACATTTAATGAATTAATAAAAACCTTTTTACTGGGAAAATATATTTATATTTTTAATAGAAGCCGAAAAACAATTCGGCATACCGAATTGTTTTTTCGGCTTCTCTACTAGAAATATTTTTTTGTTTTACCATATATAAGGTGTATCTATTCATACACGAAATATCTGAAAGGGTCATTGTACTCATCATTATGAACAACTTTTACTATGGGACCAAACCTGAAATCGCGAAAAAAAATATCGGCTGTTCCCTACATTTATGTTCGCATATCTCGTCAAAATGTAGGGAACAGCTGATATTTTTTCGCGATTTCAGGTTTGGTCCTGTAGTAAAAGTTGTTCAAAATGATGAGTACAATGACCCCTTCAGATATTTCGTGTATGAATAGATACACCTTATATACAGCTAAGTCCAACATTTCCACAAAGAAGTTTTTAAATTTCTGGATCCTAGTTTCTTTATATTTGTCTTTCTGCTTGTTGTACAAGCATTCGATTTGTCACTATCGTTCATCCTATAAGCACAAAATAAAATATGTTTGAGAAACTATCTACAACAGAAGTTAAAACATGCGGCATTATACTACTCGTATAATATGCCAACAATGCATAGAATCTAAGAGTACACATGGTAGGTACTCTTCGATTCTGCGTTGTAGTTGATAGATGAAATATATTACCAAATTGCAGTCACCACAATATACCCATTATCATCATTCATCATTTCAGCCGAAAGACGTCCACTGCTGGACATAGGCCTCCTCCAAACGGGGGAGAATTGCCATAATCGCCAAGCTTGGCAGGCAGGTTGGCGATCGCAGTTTGGTGGTAAAATGCAGAGAGAACGCTGCTGCCCATTCTCTGGTAAGCGCCCCCCCCCCCTTAGTCGCCTTCTACGACACCCACGGGAAGAAATGGGATGGAGCTATTCTTTTACGTCCGGCACCACCCGAAACAATATACCCATAGTAAATTACTATTCCCAATTAAAAACCTTTAATTTTGCAATTTGCGTCATGAGTACAACAACATTACAATAAATTAAAAAACTATAGGTGACAACCCTACGGGAAAAAAATGATGGACAATCTCGTCAACAAAGCACCAAAAACCGGCATGTAACTTTACCCATCAACGTATTATATTACGATATATGGGAGGTTTTGCATGAAATTGTAAGTCTATATTATCAATTTCAAACATATTAACGGTGGCAAAAAAATACTTACCTGGTGTAACTGCAACTACCACTTTTTGGTAAAGTTTTTGTACCGGTTTTTGCCCGCGAAATACAGTACTAACTTCTACAATTTCTGACAGGCAACTGCAGAAACATCGGTAACATTACGTCACTTAGTTTTGCCAGAAAAATTATGAATTTTGTACCACAGATAAAAATATACTTTACTACCTTTAGACAAATTTGCTATGTATTGAGTTTAAAAAAAATACACAACTGGGCAAAGTCAAACCTCAAGGGCAAAGTTGCCAGGTTTTACGGTACTTCATCATTCAGTTCATGATTCTGAACCCCCTGCATGTAAATGATTCGTCGGTTACTTTAAAAAAAAATCAACTGTTTCATACAAAAGTGTAATACCTACGTGGTGAAAATGTATGGCAGAAGCTACCTTTTTTTTGTAACCGACGAAAAATTTCTACGCTACTTAGAATCATTTGCTGAATATAGGTTTCAGTTTCCACATCGACATCCCTGCCACCCTATATACCCACATACTTGTTAACCTTTACGATACAGAATAAGATAGTACACACGGCTACACAAAAGCTAAAGCTATACATTTCCAGTTTACGCTGATCTCGCACTGCACGGATATCCTAGACAATGCGAGTTGGTACCTATGAAGGAGTGTTTGCTATGTGCTAAAACATGCCAGCAACTAATCTTACTTGCTAGCATGTTTTTAGCACATAGTGGAGAATAGAGAGATGGTGAAATTATATTTTGAGATATTTAAAACATTATTCATACACTAATTATGTAAGTTCTTACTAACTTATCTGCGGAAATAATTTGATAATATTATATTTGATTTCATTTATTCGTTAGGCTCTAATTATGATTACAAAGGACTAAGCAGTACCGTTTTAAACACGGCGGAGTGTACATCCGTGGTCCACCATGCGGACCCTCTCTATAACACTACTCGCGATCTTCACCGTACATAATGTACAATCCGCGCGTATCCTCGGCCTGTTCCCACATCCCGGGAAAAGCCACCAAATGGTTTTCGATCCATTAATGGTAACACTAGCAGAAAGAGGACATGACGTCACCGTTGTTTCGTTCTTTCCCATCAAAGATCCACCAGCTAATTACAACATCGTCAGCCTCGAAGGTGTTGCTCCTTTAGGAGTAGAAACCTTTAACCTAATGGACGTTGATAGTCCGAACATGATTCTCAAATTTTTGGGCATTGACCGAATCATCACGCACATTAAGGAGTTCCAACCACTAGCAGATCTAGCGGTAGGCATATGCTCCAAACTCGTGGAATTCGCTCCAGTAGCGGAAGCCTTAAAGAAGAAATATGACGTTGTTCTGGTGGAAAATTTCAATAGTGACTGCATGCTCGGTCTTGCTCATGTTTACGGGTTGAAAGCTCCCTTAGTGTCGTTGTCTGCAGTCACCGTGATGGAATGGGGTCCTGATCGCATAGGGGTAACTGATAACCCGTCGTATGTGCCAATTTTGAGCTGTGGGTTCACATCAAAGATGACCTTTCTCGAAAGGCTGGAGAATGCTGTGATGAACGTCTGCTACAAGATGTGGTATCGTAACGGGATACAGATGAAAGAAAAGGAGATTATAGAGAAGCGGTTCGGAAGGAAGATTCCCGATCTGCAGGACTTGGCGAAGAATGTGAGCTTGAGTTTGTTGAACGCGTTCCACAGTTTGAGTGGCGTTCGACCTCTACTACCGGGGGTCGTAGAAGTTGGTGGGATGTTTTTAAACCATAGCAGGAGCAGGAACTCGATACCGCAAGTAAGTACACTGAGAAAAACCCAATTCAGGCTCAAAAACCTATTATTGTTTTTTTTTCGAACGCATTGGTTTTTTCGCGTTACCGTCATGACAGTCACCGGCCAGCCCTAAAATGTGTGTTTGGAAAATATTGACGACGCGACCGTAAAAATATGTACCTAGGTACTTAGATCATGTATGAGACTTTATAAAATTCTCATCTAATATGCATTGTCTTTACAATTGCTATTGAATGGTAGGTATCTATTTAATTAGTGTGTTAATGTTAAAAGAATAATATTAATACGAAACTAGCATTTGCCCCCGCGAATGTCCGCAAATTATCAGCAATGCACACTTTGGCAACTTTTGCAAGAATTGCTGCCACACTTTTTTTTGAACTATTTCGTCTGTCATTGTTGCTTGTGTAAACGCAAGTACTACCGACCAAACTATCGTAAGTACCTAGGTTCTGAAAATATTGCCGGACAATATAAGTTCTGCCTAATATATGTATAAGTAGGTCAATGGTTCTGCAATAAAAAGGGATGCCTTATTTTCAGACACTTCACTTTTTTTTTATTTGTGTCTTTAATTCGGCATCTTTGACTCGAAGTGAAACGTCAGAACAGAAAATGAATTCAAATTGAGAACCGATCTAACGTTCATGGATTTCTGCAGCATCGGTGTCGTGTGAACGTGAAATGACAAAATGCACATTCACATGTCTGATATCAGCTCTAAAGATTTAAATACTTGCTTCATTATATTCTTTTATTTATTAGTATTACGCTCTAACATCGTCATAATACATAATAACAAATAATACAATATAACAGAACTTACGAGAAAATAACGTCAATAAGCCACGTGTAGAATTTAAACGTAGGATAATAGGATTTATTTACAATAAATTGTAAATAAATATGAGTACTTACTTAGTATTTATAAAATAACAAGTCACACATTTTTCCCGATGGGATTTCTCATGGGAAGAATTTTCAAAAGTCCTTCCGCTTACTGTCGTCATATTGAGTTTTAGTCGTAGTACATTTATACGCTCAATTATGTGACTATGGAACTCTTGTGCAAAAATGCATGCGTTTAGCTTGACCAAATGACCATATATACCTATATATTTCTATGGTCTAGACCTAATAATGGTAAAGGCTGTGCGTTGCCTGCCAGTGAATGAATGCATGAATTACTAACTACATACCCAGAAGAGATAATAGAATGAATGAATGTATGTATGGTCTCGCGTCTACGTCGCGTGATAAATGCCAAAAGTGACTTTATTGATCGGTCCCTTGAAACGTTAAGTTCAACAACCCCACGATAGACTTACCTAATAATTTTGTTACCAACTCGTTTGTTCTAATTTAAAATTTAACTGTGAATCTTTTTCTATTATAAAAACGAGAGTAATCATTACTTGTTGGTTTCGCAATAAAATCAACTAATCAAGATCTTTTTTTTTTCGGAAAAATGGAGCGGTCAATGACACTCTGCTAGTACCTAACTGTTCAACAGAAAGCAATCCATACTACGATATTATAAATTCGAAAGTAACTCTGTCAGTCTGTCTATATACACTGTGACATTTTAGTCGTCTTATAAAGGTGGCTCACTCAATGTATCCAACATAAAATACCTACAGACGTGATTAAAAAATTGCTACCATGAATTAAGATAATAGGTAAGTACTAAGAAAAATAAATAATGTTTTAGAATTATGAAACTAACAATGTTTACGTAACAAACGGTAGAAGATTTCTACCTACCTACCATAATACTATTACATTTCATCATTCATTCCATCTCCATAACAGGGTGTTCAAAACTACATCTTGCGTCTTAGTGAATGATATTTTTATTTTATTATTATTCATATGTCCAAAAATATAGTTATTTTTTTAAATAAAATATTGCTAGCCATTGAATATTCATGTAGGCTGCCGTTGTAAGACGACTAAAATGTCACGGTGTATATGTTTTCTTTTCACTCCGAAACAGCTAGACGGACTTCAACAAAATTTAGCAAGACGATAGATGGCATCCTAGGGAAGGACATGGCTACTTTTGTCTCAAAAATAATCTTATAATGAAAATATCCTAATCATCATCTCATCATCTGCCCAGCCTTTTCCCAACTATGTTGGGGTCGGCTTCCAATCTAACCGGATGCAGCTGAATACCAGTATTTTACATGGAGCGACTGCCTATCTGACCTCCACAACCCAGTAACTGGGTAATACGATACCCCTTGGTAAGACTGGTTGCCCGACTTTCGGGCTTCTGGCGACCCGTAACGACTGTCAAAGATCCACAAATGACAGCCGGGACCAACGGCTTAGCGTGCTTTCCGAGGCACGTAGGGGTCTTATGGTAAGTAAAGATGGTCACTTAACCACGGACTATCCTAAATAAATATCCTAATATAGGGGTTGAAAGCCAGCATTTCTCAAGTACGGGTTTCTTAAATACGAAAATTCAAATTTATACTTTTACTAGTACATAAAGAAATACCTCTTACAGCGTTTTTGTAAAACCAAGGAATCAAGGAATAAGGGATGATTTTAAAATTTCATATTCAATACATAGGTACCTATAGAAATACTTGTGCTGTAAGTACTTCCGTTTCAGAGATTTAAGGGATTGAAAATATAGCAAAAGTCCGTATTTTGCAAAGACATATAAAACATACATAGACATATTTACAATCTCTTTGGTATTTTGAGATAACATACATAACTAAACTAGTCTTTGTTTCTTTAAAGTCGGTCCACTGGATCAAATTGTTTCTTTAAAGTCGGTCCACTGGATCAAAGTTGATACAATTTATTATCGAAATAATTTACACAAAGCAAAATACCTGCCTGGGTTTTGAATCAACGACCTATATAACTCGTAAGTCGCGGCCGTCACCACTGAGACACCACAGGTTACCTATGCCTAAGAAAAAAGCGTTTAAGGTATCTACGTTTAGGTTTTTGGGTTAGTTGATAGTTTTTGAAAAAGCAATTGAATTAGTAATGTGGTACTAATTCTACTACTTGTGGTATTTTACTTGAAATATGAATATTTCAGGGAAATATTAACAATCACTCCTTTGACCATTTAAGTTGTTACGTTGGTAGTCATTTTGATTAACGATTAATTTCTATGAATTTATATAGACTAAGTACTTTGTTTTTACGACACATAGTGGTGTTTTCTTTCAAATAACCTTGTTTACCAATTAAATTGAAGGTCTCACTAGATATATATGGCTGAATTTCAGAATTTTTCAAGGTACGAGAACCGAACTCTACTTCCTAGTCTATGTATACATATATCTATATAAACTAATAATAAAGTTGAAGAGTTTGTTTGTTTGTTTGCTTGAACGCGCTAATCTCAGGAACTACTGGTTCGAATTGGAAAATTATTTTAGTGTTGGATAGCCCATTTATCGAGGAAGGCTATAGGCTATATAACATCACGCTAAAACCCTTAGGAGCCGAGCAAAGAGAAAAAGCCACGAATACGAAGTACTCGCACGGGCAGGCGAGGCGAGCGACGGGGTGGGTCGGGGAGCAAGAAATTTGACACGAACGAAGTCGTAGGCAGAAGCAAGTACACTAATAATAAAGCTGAAGAGTGTTTGTTTGTTTGCTTGAACGCGCTAATCTCAAGAACTTCTGGTCCGATTTGAAAAATTATCCCAGTGTTAGATAGCCCATTTATCGAGGCAGGCACATCACGCTAAGACCCTTAGGAGCCGAGCAAAGAGAAAAACGTTACGAGTACGAAGTACTCGTTATTGAAAATGAATGTGACAAAATGTCAAACACGCGTAAACTGCTGTGATTTATCAACAGCCAAACACATCACTTGACTTGCTTTTATTTTTGACACATCGATAATTTTCGAGCCAGGGGGCCTTCTCTCTAAATCCGACATCCCAATGAATGACAACACGATTTGACAGGTGTCCCTACTCCCGAGACTTTTAGAGATTTACCCGTCCAAAAAGTTGATTGATCGGGAGTAGGGTTCATTCCGAAGCATCTAACTACATTCGGACGGGCCTGATCTTCGTTGACAGGCTTAGAGAGATACTTATACTTAGAATAGATCCCCAGGAACTGAGCCTTAGAGAGTTATATCTACGATGTGGATTTTACAAAAGATTATATGTATGAGCTCTATAATGCTTCTGTTCTCTCGCATGTATTGTATCCCTACTAATATAATGAATGCGAAAGCAACTCTGTCTGTCTGTTACGCCTAAACCGCTGAACCGAACGTCATGAAATTTGGCAGAGATGTAGCCTGGGATATGGAGAAGGACATAGGCTAGAGCTAGGCTTTTTTACGCGATAACCGATAACCATGCGGGCGGAGCCGCGGGCTAAAGCCACATATGGAGTATCTTTGTTAACATCATAGAGACGATCACTTCTAGTATTCGATCATTCCAACTCCATTTTTCTGCGTGGACCGGACCGATATACGTGCGTACCTTACCGTGAATGGTCTAACTAACCGAATGACCTATACCTGACCTTACCTACTGTCATACTGTTAACCATGACTTTGAACTAGCTAATAAAGAAATTGTTTAAACGGAGGTCGACGAACGTTATCATTATATATAACTATGAGAGTCATTATCTATAATTGATTGTTTATAGAACCATAAGATATAAGGGTCAACTAATAATTATAGGTAAACACTTACTTTGATACTGTCAAGTCATGATATACGCATTTAAAAGTTGAGAGGACCATCAATAACAGTTTGACGTGATACAAAATGTCAATCATCTTTCACGCTCGCAATTCACTTCCTGATAACGTATGCTAGTTACAATTCTAATTATCTTAAGTAGTTTGTTTGTGCTCCAAAGAGTGTCTAGTCTCATGATTTATTACATTAAACGCATATTTATTTCAATTTAATTACTTAATAGATAGAATTAATCGGGTATATAGGTTTTCACAGCGTCTATTAGTACTGATTTTATTTTAAACCCAGCGAAATTGGGTCGTTAATAAACGAATTGCAATTTCAGCAAGGAATTTGGAGCTTCGGGCCTACATATTTCTTAAATTAGAAAATAACCAGGACGCACGAGCTTAGTTCGTGTTTGAATCATATAAAAATTTGAATGCCCGTTGTCTACTTGACTACTTTCTTCATAGAAAACGTATCTATCGATTGCACTTTCAACCGCAGTAGCATTAAAATTGACCTTGCCCTTTTGAAAGAAGCTGCTATCTCTAATGCACATATACCATCGTACCACCCTACAGAACAGAATGATGCTCTGAAAGTAACACGCGGACGACCGCCTTTCGTATCAACACTACAGACAGTACCGTTTGAGCCGCGGCGCAGTGTAGTACATCGCTCGTCTACAATGCGGACTCTCTCTACAATACTATTCGCGATCTTCGCCGTACATAATGTGCAATCCGCGCGTATACTCGGCCTCTTCCCTCATACAGGGAAAAGCCACCAAATGGTTTTCGATCCGCTTTTGAAAACGCTAGCAGAAAGAGGACATGATGTTACCGTTGTTTCGTTCTTTCCCATCAAAGATCCACCAGCGAATTATACCATCGTCAGCCTCGAGGGCATTGCTGCTCAAGGGCTGGAAACCATTGACTTAGCGTACTTCGATAGTCCAAACAAAATTCTCAAGGTTTTAGGCATTGATAAAATGATCAAGCAAATTAAGGAGTTCGAACCGCTAGCTGAATTAGCTACGGGCGTATGCTCAAAAATTGTGGACTTCAATCCATTAGCGGATGTTTTGAAGAAAAGTTACGATGTTCTTCTAGTGGAAAATTTCAATAGTGATTGCATGCTTGGTCTTGCTCATGTTTACGGGTTGAAAGCGCCTTACATAGCGTTGTCATCAAGCTACTTGATGCAGTGGAGCCCTGACCGCATAGGGGTGACGGATAACCCGTCATATGTGCCAATTGTGAGCTCTGAGTTCAGTTCGAGGATGACCTTCCTGCAAAGATTGGAGAATACAGTGATGAACGTGTATTATAAGATCTGGTTCCGATACGCGATACAGTTGAAGGAGAAAGCGATTATTGAGAAGCGTTTCGGAAGGAGGATTCCCGATTTGCAGGACTTCGCGAAGAATATGAGTTTGAGTATGGTGAATACGTTCCACAGTATGAACGGTGTGCGTCCTCTACTGCCCGGTGTTGTCGAAGTTGGTGGAATGCATTTAGATCATAGCAGGCAACCAATACCGCACGTAAGTACTTCGAATTATATCGCTTGATCGACTATGAAATTATTGATGACCGTAAAAACTTCATGGATGGAAATTCTTTTAGAGAAGCGTAACATATTGTTCGGTTTTCTAATTAGCTTTGTTCTTGATTAGGTACGTTTAAATGGTACATAAATGTAGGTATCTAATTTACGTTATGCATGTTTTGAATAACTAGTGTGCTAGATTTATAAAATGAACTCTAATGACATACATAATACTTATATATTGCCTTGAACAATCGACCCTCTTTACTCGAAATTGTTATGGTTTCTTTCAAGACAGTGGGTGGTTGTACATTACCAGTACTATTCTGTATAACAAATGGCGGAATGAGGTCGATTGAATGAGATTAATTTACGAAAGTGAACGTTAAGTAACAGGTTTGGTCATAAAAAGTTTTAAAAAAAATGGAAAAGAAAGTGATCTTGTAGCGCAGCATAACGTGGTTTTCTTTAATAAAGGCACGTTCAGTGTTGAAAGTGAATTTATTTTCTGAGTTTAATGATTATTTATAAATAAATTACCTGTAGATTCAGAATATTCTTTTAAGAAGGTAGAAGGACAAAATAACGACGTTTCTATTTATGCATTTATAACTACATTAGATACGTGTTTACGTTTTGTACATGGCATTACTTACAAGGTGACCTATTTACAATGAACCAAATTACTTCTTTTGTGTGCCACTGTAAATGGGCCAGCCTGTATTTCACTGGCATGATTACCGAAGTGTATTGCTAGGAAGGTAGTTAATTGAATTAGATCGCGATTACATAAATTCACTGTGTACATAAAAAACCCACAATCCTTATTAGCCCCGCCGTTTGCAAAGCAATCTTTCAACGTAATGAAATCAAAACACATTACCCTCCTTTGCGTCGCGCAGTCGGGTAAAAAATAAACAGTTCAATGGAATAGATCTCTTCTAGATCTAAATTTAATGGTTACCAATATCCTGTAATTATTTTTTCATTATACCTGTATACCTAACCTACATCCATAGCTCTTTAGTCGGTTTTAGGGTTCCGTAACTTAAAAGAAAAAAAAACGGGACCCTTAATGACTCGGACCACTTCTTTGTCCGTCCGTCTGTCAAGATCCATTTTCTCAAGAACGCGTGAAGGTATCATTTTGAATTTTATATCAAACTAGCTTTCTGCCCGCGACTTCGTTCGCGTCAAATTTCTTGCTCCACGACCCACCCCGTCGCTCGCCTCGCCTGCCCGTGCGAGTACTTCGTATTCGTTTCGAACCTTCGACTTTTTCTCTTTGCACGGCTCCTAAGGGTCTTAGCGTGATGTTATATAGCCAATAGCCTTCCTCAATTTCAATTCGAACCTGTAGTTCCTGACATTAGCGCGTTTAAGCAAACAAACAAACAAACTCTTCAGCTTTATAATTAGTATAGATATATAGATACTTACGTCAACGATCACGAATCACGAACGAGCTCCAAGGGGGAGCTCTAAAAAATCAAGCTTCAAGTCAACGGAAAAAAAAAAGCGTCATAAATGTTCTTTATTTTGCTCAATCGCAAGTAAATCAAAACCTACGGGGTTTTCATCCCGTTGAACTAGAATCATGAAATGTGGCAAGAAGCAAGGTTTCCCAGTATGCTCTTCTAGTGGAAAATGGACAGGAAATAGTCCGATAATAATCGTTTACTTGCACTTTTATCACATACAATTTTTTTTTTCGATTGCAAACCCACATGTGCTGTTGGAGAATTGACTGTGACGGTTATTAATAATAATAATAATAATAACCCCATCGCAGTATCTCTACGTTGACGTCGTGGTGGGGCTTGCGTGTTCCAATGACCCCTGGGTCTGTGCCGGTATAGTTTACTTTATCGAGACCGATCTAGAGCGAGGAGCCAGACCAAAAGAGATACAATCCAAGCCAAGGTCGCACATGCCGAGGGCTGCATGGCTAGGGGAAAGTATTAGTCATTAGTGTGCCAACTCTGGATAATAGGGGACCTCCAGTTTTATTCACCCTTGCCACAGTGAATGCAGGGCTCTGCTGTGGTCGACTTTTAAGTCCCTAGCTACTCGTGGGAACAACATGAATACTAGATCTAAAACAAAAAAACAATTTCAGGCAAATTTGCCTCAGATAGATGACGAAAGTTCACAAATCTCTTCGTCATCTCCCTCGTCTCTTTTTCCATCTATCCCATCAACATCACAATCTTTTCGCGTTACGCCGACGCCATCAACATCATCAATAAGTATTCATTCAGCAGATGTTGTACAGGAGACAAATTTTGTCGACGATACTGTACCCACTGCTAGAACTGCAACAACTCGTAGGAAATGGAGTATTGAAATGAATAAATTTATCCTACGTACTTACCTTCATCTTACTAATATGGACACAGACAAAAACGCGTACCTTCCATCGCTTCACACTAAGTTTCTAGAAAAATACCCGACTATGCAAGTAAGTCGACAAAGAATAGGTGACCAGCGTAGAGCTATAGTGCAAAAGAAATTATTACCACAGGACACAATAGATCAAATTCATGAGGAAGTCAGAGCCGAACTAGAATTAGTTCATACACAAATACAGCAACACTCTACACAATCTAAGATACCAATTAACAATCATTGCGGCCAGCGCATTAGATGGACGAACGAATATAATGAAACAATCATGAGAATATATTATACTGTCACACAACTAGAAACAAATAAAACAGCCTATAGGAAACAATTACATGAGAAATTCATTAATACATACCCAGAATTAGCAAATATAACAGAGCAAAGATTATCTGATCAAGTGAGAGCCATTATTAACAACCAATATATACACACTAACAGATTAGAAGACATTAAAAACCAGGTAGCTTCTGATTTGATCAACACACATAATATTGATAACGATAATTTGAACACACAACTGCAAAAAGAATTAGAACAACCTGATGAATACACTCATACAATAAATACTCAACATACAAATACGGTAATTTCTGACACAACTGCGAACACCGTCACAACAAATATATTTCAAAATGATAGCATAGATACCGACATCATATCTCACACACGTATTAATGCAGGCGAAGACTGCAATCTCTTTAACAATATAGATATTGGTCAATATGGACCTACACAAACTAACTCTACTGCTGCCCCGGAAACCAACCTAGAAATAGAAGCCATGTTTCAACAAGCTCAACAATGGTTTTTTGATACAAATCCCACTAATAGGCCATACATCCCCAAGCAGAAGACATCTAGAAAGTTTTCTGCAATAGTAACTTATATTAATAATGTTATTCTCCCTAAGGCCATAAGTAAGGAAACTGAATTTAAAGAATTACAGACAATCATTTACTGTGCAGCATGGACGGCAGCTAGATGCAACGGAGCAAAAATATTAGACTCTACACAAAACGAACGCCGCACATATAAACAGAGGAAACCAAAATGGGAAATTAGATTAACAGCAAAAATAAAAAATCTAAGAGCAAGCATAGGTCGGCTGACACATTTCATTAATGGTAGTAGAAGTCAAAAATTAATAGCTGCAGTTGAAGAAATAAAAATAAAATACCAAATACACGCGCAACACGAAGATTCAAACACACAGTTAGTACACTTTTTGGACACCTTAAAACAAAAATTAAATGCAGCATCGAGTAGACTTAAAAGATATCTCACATGCACGAACCGCAAAATACAAAATACAAAATTTATCAACAACGAAAAAATATTTTATAGGAACCTTGCATCAAATAACAGAGACACCGCGAACCAAACCCTTGACTCACCTCCTCCCGAAGTATTACGAGAATTTTGGGCAAACATTTGGGAAAACCCAGTATTCCATAATAATCACGCAGATGGGATTAATGATGCGACGCCAGAAATCCCCGAAATGGAGTTTGAATTTATTCCAATAAACACATTTATAGATGTCGTCAAACGCACACACAACTGGAAAGCTCCAGGCTCAGACAATATTCACAACTACTGGTATAAGAAGTTCACAAGCATCCACCCATTCATACATAATTACCTAAACACATTCATCCAATCACCTCATTTGCTTCCAACATACATAACACATGGAGTAACATACATGATACCTAAGGACATGAATAACACCACAGATCCAGCCAAATATCGACCAATCACTTGCTTACAAACTCTTTATAAAATCTTGACAGCCTGTGTAAGTGAAATGGTATACGGACACTTAACCAAACATAACATCCTCGCAGAACAACAAAAAGGTTGTCGGAAGAATAGCCAGGGATGTAAGGAACAACTCACTATTGACGCGATTGCTATGAACAGCGCAGTAAAACGCAAAAAAGATATTCATACCATGTTCATCGATTACCAAAAGGCCTATGATTCAGTCCCGCACAGCTGGTTGTTACGCGTCCTAGATATCTATAACATCCACCCCACACTCAGATTTTTCTTAGAAACTACCATGAAAAATTGGCAAACTGTACTTAAAATTAATCAAGCCTCCTCTACTCTGGCCACTGAACCAATCCACATAAAACGTGGCATTTTTCAAGGCGACTCTCTAAGCCCTTTATGGTTTTGCATGGCACTCAATCCACTCTCACACCTACTAGATAAAACTAACACAGGATTCACATTGACAAACGATAACACACAATTCACATTGACACACCTAATGTATATGGATGATATAAAGTTGTACGCAGCAGATAAGAAATCACTTTTTCATTTAGCAGACACCATACAAGAATTTTCTAACGATATTGGTATGCAATTCGGAGTAGATAAATGCAAAATTTTGTCAATTGTCAAAGGAAAAATACAAAACAACAGTTACACACTTCGATCAGGTAAATCTATTGAGCCAATGGATGAACACAGTACTTACAAATACCTAGGTTTCAAACAATCGAGACAGATAGAACAAAAGGTGACAAAACAAGAACTGCTCAAAAAATTTACACACCGCCTTAACCTAGTCTTTAAAACCAACCTTAACTCCAGAAACACAATAAAAGCTATCAACACATTCGCAATACCCATTCTTACATACTCTTTCGGAATTATAAGGTGGTCAAAAACCGATATTAGAAAACTACAGCGCACTATCAATACTCTCCTTACCAAACACAGGAAACATCACCCTAAATCATGCATACAGCGACTTACACTACCACGCCAAGAAGGAGGAAGAGGATTAGTAGACATACACAACTTGCACAACAAACAGATACTTTCACTCAGATCCTATTTTCATAACAAATCAGAACATTCGTCGTTACACAAACATGTAACGGAAACAGATAAAAAACTTACACCACTAAACTTACAAAATAGAAACACTCAAATTAGTGAAAATCTCATAACCACACAACAAAAAATTGCAGCATGGTCTGGAAAAGCGCTACATGGAAGACACCGAGCCTACTTGTGCCAACCACACGTCGATAGAATTAAGTCGAACGAATGGCTCAAACGAGGTGAATTGTTTCCTGAAACTGAAGGTTTCATGCTTGCGATCCAAGATCAAATAATAGTAACTCGCAACTACAGAAAGTACATTATAAAAGACTCCAATCAGCCGTCTGACACATGCCGACATTGCAACAGTGCCTCTGAGACCATTCAACACATAACAGGGGCCTGTAAATCACTCGCCCAGACAGATTATAAGCACCGACATGACCAGGTTGCCGCAATTGTACACCAACACTTAGCGCACAAATACAAACTTATAGGTGAGATGATTCCCTATTATAAATACAAACCTGAAACCATATTAGAAAACAGGGATCAGAAAATCTATTGGGACCACAGAGTAAATACAAAGAGGAGACGGCCTAAACAACTGTGCACTGTGATTCTCGACTAGGTCCTGACGTCATGAGGTAGGCGTGGCCTTAGTCAGTGTATTGTTGGCGTTCGTCCTGTCAAGTAACGAAAACACAGGGCCGTAATTAGAATCCAATTATTGTACCGAATGTCGCGCGGCTGTCCCATAAATGGAAATACTTATAAAAAATACAGTACCTAGTTAAATTAAATATTCTATCTAAAATCATTTATTTAAAGTACTTTCCCTCCGTAAGACAACTAGTATGGTCCATATTAGCTGTCTCACGGAGGGAAAATAAAGAACAACTACCATACTATATGGTAGTTGTTGTTCACTTAATTAAAAGTACTTAAAACCTATCTAGTTTATTTAGTTACATTTTAAATGATTTATGTTCTAGATTTCTTTCCGAAGATAAGCTACAGACAGCAATGGATTACAAAAATGTATATCACTATTTGAAAAAAATACGTATGAAGATGGTTCGCAAAATTATTAAAAAATAACGGAGTACTCACTGGTACGAAAATTCTGAGTACGACCCTGTTGCATCCTGCACTTAGTGACATCTAGTGTGAGATACTTACGTCACTACAAAGTAAAATCTACAGAACGAGCGAGTAGTTTTGCCATTGACCGGTAGATGGAAAATGAAGAAGTGGGCGGGATCTAACACCCCCTCATCCCGCAAATTGTCACGCGTTTTTCTTAGGGAAATCTAATTACACCATCTCCTCTTTGTATTTACTCCGTGATTGGGACCGAACAATAATTACAGACAAAACCATACACTACAATAGACCTGATATCACCGTTCACGACAAAATAAATAAAACAGTTTACTTGATAGATATAGCTATACCTAACTCACACAACATTCAAACTACAATATCCGAAAAACTTAGTAAGTACCAAGACCTCGCCATAGAAATAAAAACCCAATGGAAAGCACGAACCGTCCATATCGTCCCTATAGTACTCTCATCTACCGGTGTAGTACCGAAAGCTCTCACACAAAGTCTTGAGACTCTACACATGCCATCTCACACACTTTACATGCTCCAAAAAGCCACCATTCTCAACACCTGCCGCATCACACGAAAGTTCCTGACTTCTTCTACATTATCATCCACCTTTTCAATTTAATTTCCCCTTACACACTTGGTTCCGGCCCGTGTGTAAGGTCATAAACTCTCTTAAAAGAGAAGAAAAATAAAGAACTCAATATAATAATAATAATAATAAAATCTTTATTTCCAGTTTTACAATTTTAGGGTTACCACTTGGTATACATTAAGATTTTACTCTAATAAATTGTAGTTGCACACAGAGTTATAAACCTCTGTCACCCAAGCTAAGATTAAACTTGTGTTATGGGTGACAGGGCTCTCAAGTTAACACTAATTAGAAAGTAAAATTTCGGAACTTCACAGAGTAGGTACAATAGACAAAAATTAAAGAAAATAAAGACTGAAGCTAATACAAACTAACTAATTAAAGAAAGAACCATTTGTATAATGTGTGTGTGTGAGGGGTGTGTGTGTATGTGTAAGTTTGTATGAGTGTGTGTTTGTGTTGTATGTGAGTTATGTTGTGCGGAGTTGTGTCCGTAGTGTCGTTTGTGTCGGTGGGTGTATTTGACGATATGCAGGACGGGGTGTATTTTAGGGTCAAAGGGGGTTGTTGTTATTGGTGTATAGGAGGAAATGTTTTTCAATTACAATGTCAAGCCAGTTCTTGGGATAATTTCATCACAACTACGGAACGCTTCACTGTGCGTGGCACAACGCACTTGGCCGGTTTTTCTTGTGGTAGTAATTTGCCTGAAGTAACTCGCTCGTATATGTAAAAGGTAGTTTTGATTGCATTTTTGCATTATTTTAATCGTATCTTAAACTTCTGGAATCAAAGTTTTTTCGATTAAAATGCAATCTCTGGAGCTGAAACTTGCTCCTCGTGCGCATAACTGAGTGTTTAGTTGTTTACTTGAGGTTCTTGGTGAAATTTTGTCTAAACCAGTCTTAAAATTAAAAATTATAGATTCATAAATTTTCATGTTATTGGGTGACAAAACCTGTTTGTTATGACGCCATACGCTTTGAACGTTACTTGGGATAGTTTATAACCTGGATTAACACATTGGATACTTTATGTCCCGGTATTAGGTACGTTCCCGTGGGATAATTTCCGACCGCTACGCGGGCGCAGCCGCTGGCAAAAGCTAGTATGCAAACATAACTTAGTTAAAAACATATATTATAACATGATTACCTACATCCTGAATTTTATGTCTATGTATAAATTAGTTATACCCGCGGGTTTACTCCCGTTGTCTATTCTATAGGAACTATGCACTTTTCCTGAATTAAAAAGCATTAAAAGCGACCTTTATTAAAATTAAAAGATTTCGTTCGAGTACATACCTATTTGCTGTAAATTTTCCCTCTAACATATTTCATAAACTTAGAAAAACATCCGTGAAAAAAAAAAGATACAGACGCATTGAGAACCTCCTCTTTTTTGAAGTCGGCTAAAAACTGAAGATGGCGATGATGAAGAGCTTCGTGGGTCTTTCGTGTTTAGCTGTCAAAGGCCTCATAATTATGTCATTCTTCGTATTAAGGCGCCCGCAAACTGGCGCGACGCGACTTTAGCCGAACAATTTCTGTGAAAAATTCATGGAGATTGTGCTACAAGAGTCGCGTAGCCCGTGTCTGCAGGAACCTTCCTTTGGTCTATTGCTACGTGAAATAAGGAAAATCGAACAAACACACTTTTGCATTAATAATATTTAAGTAGTAGAATTATGTCAAAAACAAGTTGTAGTACGATTTAAAAGTTTTTAGAAACACAAAATTGTTACATCATGGACTTATTTCCATATCCCTCGTCTTTTTGTCGAATGGGTTTTACCATCACGAATTTCTCTGTAGCGGCCCCGAGTCTGGATTTGTGTCCGGTTGATGGCAATAAGCTCGCCCCTATTACATGGGATTTTTAAACATAGCTGGTGAAATTTGGGTGAACTATGCAGGGGCGTACCAATATACAATGGCGCCTAGGGCACGCATGACATTTGCGCCCCTTCGTAAATGATCTTTTCTAGATTTGCTCAGTGTAGACCACTGAGCAAATGTTTAGTAATGGATTGGCTGGTTTTTTTTTTTAATCTATTTTGGTTCAGTCAAATCAAATCAAATCAAAAGACATTTATTCAAATTAGACTGAGAATCAGCACTTTTCGAACGTCAAAGTACATGAGACAGTCCTCCAAAACGCCCACCCTTCACCACCTCCTAGTGCTTTAGCTGGGAAGAAGAAGTGGCGCAACAAACTCCCCAGCAGCACAGCTGTCTGTTTAGTCGGATAGACTTGATTCTATACATACATCGGCAAAGTAATAAACATTACGAGACACAAAATATTAATTAAATAATTAATCAAAATGTCAGCTAGCCATACCAATATACCGACAAATAAAATGAAAACTGTCGAGGCCAAATAAAGCCTAAAACAACTCATCATAGAAAATATTGTTATGAGTAGAGTGTAATAACTGTTTTTAAACAATTTTTGTTTTCATTTATATCTTCATCATTTTTAGAGTACTTCTCTGTTTGTTTGTATATGTTACTCTACTCTATTGTGGTTTTGATAGAGTGATTGTGCTTCTGACTAATCTATGATCTGATAGACAATAATTTATATTTAATGTTTCTGTAATTTCAAATATTTTTGACTGGTTAGTTGTTAAGTTGTCTATTTAATTTTTATATTGTTCATTTGGAGACCGCCACGTCCATATCCGACTTAGTTTTTTCTTGAAGTATTGTGTTGAAAATCGATAGTTTATTTTCAAAAGCAAAATTTATCAGTCTCTGTTCTCGTTCGTTTCTCTGTCCTTACCCATATCTTTTTATTGTTATTAAATATTCGTCTTTTAGTGCAACTCCTACTACCAACCAAACACTGGTTGGTTGTAGGAGTTTTATTTTCAAATAATTTAGAAGGCTCGGCTTCACTATTCCTTCAGAACGCTTAGAAAACGGTGCGGGTGCAGTATTCAAATCATTCAAAACGTTCATCATAATCAGCCTACGAGTATATTGTTCCCACTGTTGAGACACAGGCCTCCTCTCTTCCAGTGGGAATGAGCTATAATAGCCCCCATGCGGGCCCAGAGCGGGTTGGTAGATGTCACACACATAACATCGAATTTTTGGTGGTCATTCTGGTTTTCTCACGATGGTTTTCCGTTCACCGTTTTAAGAGCAGTGGTAATGAGATTGTTGAGAACCGACCTCCACTGGGATCGGCCACCACTGCCCTATAGTCACTGAGATGTACATGTCTAGTTAGTAGACATTTTATTTGCCCCATAATGTAATGCTACCGAAATCTATGATCTATCTGGTATGAAATTTTGAATGCAAAATACAAAAATACAAAATGTATTTATTGGCAAGCAAGTAGGTGCACCAGGTTATACATTTCTCTGACTCCTGAGTCCTGCGCTAGTTATATACGAGTAACTGTGTTGCAGGAGCCAGTGTCCTCCCGTAATACAGAGACACAGTGTTTAGTTGTTTTATGTCAACACAAAAATTAAAAAATAAATAAATAAATACAAAAGCAAACAAGAAAGAAAAAACATTTTACACTATCTTGAGCAAAAAAAAAGTATGAGCCCAGACTAAAAAAAAATAAGATAAAATAATTAAAAAACGTGGGGAAAAAATAAAAAAATAACTTCTAATGTTTAATGTTTAATGATTTGTTGGTCTTTTCTGTACGTAGGATGCCTTGCGTTGATAGTCACGATAGTAAAATTGACAGTGCACCGTAAGATCACCAGTCACCAATCAGTTGCGTTGCATCTTTCGGTGCAATGCAAATTGTTGGACTGTCAATGTGAAAATTATTATGTTTGTGATTTTGTCCGAGTACCTACCTACGTAATTTTGTATAGGTAATAAAGCTGCTAATGAAGTTACCTCTGTTCATTATTTATTTATTAAAAAATATTTATGCATGTACGTATTACCATACTTTTATGGACGTGGACGTTCAGTCGTTCACGTACACGATGATATCAATGGCGTTACAAATTGGAAAACAAATGATAAAAGCGCACATTGGGTTTTTAACAGGTTTCTCGTTGCTAGCTAAAATATTTTTGACATTTTGCCAACATTTTGCAAATAAAAAGGACAAGGTCATCCACATAACATCCACAACAACTACAACTGTAAGCAATCTTTGGAATTGAATATGTATTTAAATTTTTTGTAACGGCCTTCCGAAATTAAAGTTATTTATCACTTTTTAGTGTTTTTTTGGAAGTCAGTTGTTTTTTTTTGAAAAAAGTTTTTATTTTTCACTTTTTAGTGGTTCACATGTGCTTACCCCTTCACAGCGTCCCGGCGGGATGTTATGTTATGAACTGGTGTAAACAATAGACAGACATGAGATTTCTGCAATTCCAATCCATTTGCTATCATCATTCATTGAGGAGTTTCGTTGCCTATCTCCCAAGTTCTTCATCAGATCTTCACCAAATTGAAATGGGACCAATCCGAGAAAGTACTCTTTCAAAAACTATTAAAAGCGCTTCAAGTGTGCCTACAAAATTTGAAGAGTTCTCTCTATTTCTCCGGGTTCCCAACATTAGATCCTGACTTGATGATCATGGGACCACCTGGAAAGTATACCCTTTCAAACAAAAAAAAATCCAAATCGGTCCAGCCATCTTCGAGTAATCGGGGAACATACATAAAAAAAAAGGTTCCGACGAATTGAGAACCTCCTCCTTTTAGAAGTCGGTTAAAAAGCACTGTCTATTCTTTGTAGAAATAGAAAGAATCATGCTAAGCCTGCTGGTAAGAAGAAATGACGTAACGAACTCCGCAGCAGCACAGCTGTCTATGATGTTAGAAAAACTTAACTACTAAATGGTTACACAATAATTACCTACATACAACTAAGTAGAACTCGGGAATAGGCAAAGACCTGCTTAATGATAGTTCATTAAGCAGGTCACATTATCGTTTCTGAAGTACCTACCTATCTAAATAAATTAAAATGTGTGCCAGATGGGTCAGCCGAGAAAGGTCGTTTGCATTAATCTTTTGGCATAATGATAATGGATATCCGTCCTCCTACCTACAAAATAGGACAAATAAATACTATAATGCGGTCTTTGACAAACAAGACGTATGTAGCCAAAGACATTCAAATTAAATCTCTTTGTATTTAGGAGATAGGGAAAACTTATTCAAGATACGAACACATAAACTTCACTGTGCACGCGGTGCGGTTGTGGAATGCACTTCCGCCCGACATTAGGGACTGCCAAACTGTTGCAGTTTTTAAAAGAAAAGTGAAAGAACACTATCTGTCCACATCGTCATAGTTGTGTATATATTATTTTATTTACATTATTATTATTAATATTTTAGTGATATTTATTTTAGAAATATGTATGTATATGTTTGTAATTATGTTTGTAAGTATATTCCCATATTAGTTGTTTAATTTGTTTAGTGTATTATTGTTTTTGATCGTAAAACAATGTAGTTTATTTTCTTAATTACCCTTTCACACGCTGTCTACATTTCTTTATCTTCTCTCCTATCGCAGGTATGCTGGAAGAGATTTCTTTAGAAATAAGCATCACCTTTGTACCTATTTTTCTGTTCTAATCTTCTTGTCTGTTTATACCTATATGTGTGTACATAAATGGTTAAAATAAATAAAATAAAATAATAAATCCTACTAATATTATAAATGTGAAAGTTTGTGAGTATGGATGTATGTATGGATGTATGTATGGATGTATGTATGGATGTTTGTTACTCTTTCACGCAAAAACTACTCAATGGATTTGGATAAAATTAAACGCACAGATAGATTATAACCTGGATTAACACATAGGATAGTTTTTATCCCCGTAAAACGGTCCCGGGGGATAGTTTTCGAAATCCGCGCGGGCGAAGCTGCTGGCAAAAGCTAGTATCCTATATAATAATGCCGGTTGCAGACCAAGAGCTAAGCTAAGTTAGTTTAGCTTAGCTTGCACAGCTGACGCAGTTTTTCATACTTGTGTTCATAGTTTGCGGTCTGCACACAAGTATGGAAAACTGCGTCAGCTATGCGAGCTAAGCTAAACTAACTTAGCTTAGCTCTTGGTCTGCAACCGGCATAATAATGACTCCAGAGAGGCACTAGCAAAATACTTTCTTATTATCTATTCCCAAGTCAACGAACCCAAGACTTGTTTGTCCTGACTAGTAGTGACTGGACAACATTTGAGAAGGCATATATAGCGGTGGATCAACCACCTAAATATCCATTACCTTTAAAATATTTACCCACTGAAAATCAGTAGGTACACAGACATAATTAGTCTATAATATTGTTACGAGCTTGGGGTTCGTGACAATCAAAAACAGCCGATATAATTACCAAAATTAACACTTTAATTTAACACACTAATTAGAAAACACAATTGCACTACTGATCACTCGTAAGTCGCACTTGAAGATCGCTTTAGATGTGTTTCGCTTCTATCGCTCGACAATACTGCCCGGGTCGCGATCTGTTCCGGCCTTTTATAGGGCCAATAGAACATTCTAGTAAAGAGACATCTGGAATTGTCGAGTTCATACCGGCCTCGACTGAACAGATGTCGAAAGTTCTAGCATCGAGATTTCTAGAAAGATCTTAATTCTATTAATTCTGCTACTCGATACTAGATGGCGCTAGTGGTAACTAATGTTGTCGCGTAACACTGCCCCCTCCTAAGACATGCTCGCCCCGAGCATTATCGGCCCCATAATAACGCGCCAGTCGATCCACATGGACGATCTTAGGAGTACCTCTTGCGCCTTTCTGTATCCGATAGGTTACGTCATTGATCTTTGTCACAATCCGGTACGGTCCGTCCCATTTAGCTTGAAGCTTGGGAGATTTCCCTTTGCTGCGGACTGGATTGTGCAACCACACAAGTGAACCTTCGTCAAACCCTTTATTGTTTATTTTGCGGTCATACCGGGTTTTCATCTTTTCAGACATTTGCTGGCCTGATTGTCTGACGTGCTCATAAATGTCATTCATTTTGTTCCGCAAGTCATTCGCATAATCGGTTATACTGCGTGGGGCATCAGGTGGTATTCCGGTGATCAGGTCTGCAGGCAGCCGTAATTCTCTGCCAAAGTTTGCGAAAGCTGGTGTCACCGATGTGCTTTCGTGAACAGCGCTTCGATATGACAACAAAAATGGTTGTATGTGCTTGTCCCAATCCCGTTGCCGATTTTCCACAACTTTTGCTAGGTACCTCTCTAATGTCTGATTAAATCGTTCCACCATTCCATCCGATTGTGGGTGGTAAGAAGTTGTTCTTGTTTTATGAGTACCCATAACTCGACAAGTTTCCTGGAATATTTGGGACTCAAAATTCCTTCCTTGATCACTGTGAACTTCTAAAGGTACTCCAAAACGACAGAAGACTTCATGAACTAATTTATCCGCAACTGTCGAAGCTTCTTGATTTGGAATGGCGAAGACTTCCGGCCACTTAGTGAAGTAATCCATCACAACCATGAAATACTTGTTACCACTTTCACTTTCCGGAAACGGCCCCGCAACGTCAAGGGCTATCCTCTCCCATGGTGCACCAACATTGTACAATTTCAATGCACCTCTACTACGAGTTTGAGGCCCCTTTACAGCTGCACAACTTGTACATTTGCGACACCAGTCCTCGACATCGTCCCGACAGTGGATCCAGTAAAACCGTTCTCGTATCTTTAGCAGAGTCCGTTTTACTCCCAGATGACCTCCTGAGCAACCATTATGGTACAGCTGTAGAACATCCGGTACTTGAGCTTTAGGGACAACCATTTGCAAATGACAGCTATTTCCCTGAGCATTTTCCCATTTACGGCACAGGACTCCATCCTGAATTACCAAGCTGTCCCATTGGGCCCAATAGCTCTTTGTGATCGAACTCATTGCTGAGACGTCACTCCACCTGGGCTTAGGAGCTCTGGCCTTCATCCACTCCAGAATCGGCTTAATGTCCGAATCTTCCTGCTGTGCACGTTGTAGGCTTTCCTTCCACTCGTTGCTGAGGTCTGTCCTGAGCATCCTCACAGGTACCACTTCCTTACCCTCTTGCCTAGTACAATGCTTACAGTCTTCAGGACAAGGTCTTCTTGACAATGCATCTGCGTTGCCATGAGATTTACCGCTGCGATGTTCAACCACAAAGTCGTACTCCTGCAGTAGCTCAATCCATCTCGCAACTTGTCCTTCTGGATTTTTGAACTGCAATAGCCATTTCAGTGCAGCATGGTCGGTTCGTAAGTGGAATTTCCGCCCCAGAAGATATTTGCTAAAATGCTGCAATGACTTTACTACAGCAAGCAATTCGCGTCTCGTGACACAATAGTTCCTTTCCGGCTTTGACAACGATTTGCTGAAGTACGCTATCACAACCTCTTGATCACCATTCCGTTGAGACAACACACCGCCAAGTCCTATATCACTTGCGTCCGTGTCAACTATAAATTCTTCGCCTACATCAGGGTACCCCAAAATGGGTGTTTTGCACAGTCGGTTCTTTAACTCCTGGAATGCGATGTCGCAACTTTCATCCCAGCAGAAATGTCGCTTTTCCTCGGTTAGCTTATGCAGGGGTTTGGCTATATCCGCAAAGTTCTTAACAAATCGCCGATAATAAGAGCACAACCCTAAAAATGCTCTGACCTGCGTCTTGTCTTTTGGAACTGGCCAATCCTTGACAGCGGCGATTTTCTGTGGATCCGTGCCAATACCTTCTTCCGACACTACATACCCCAAAAAGCTAACTTGCCGTTTGAATAGTGAACATTTCTTCGGACTCAACTTGAGATTGGCACTCTGGATCTTCATGAGCACGCGTTCCAAGTTTTGAAGATGTTCTTCAAACGTACGACCTACGATGATGATGTCATCCAGGTAGACCAGACAGGCATCGCCAATTAACTTGGTTAGTACAAGTTCCATCAGCCTTTCAAATGTTGCTGGAGCGTTGCACAATCCAAACGGCATAACTTTAAATTGCCACAGACCCTTTCCTGTCGAGAATGCTGTTTTTTCCTTATCTTTAGGGTCAATTTCTACTTGCCAGTAGCCACTTTTCAGGTCCAGCGTGCTGAACCACTTTACCCCAGTAAGCATGTCCAGCGTGTCATCTATTCTTGGCAAAGGGTAGCTGTCTTTCTTCGTAACGTCATTCAAACGACGATAGTCAACACAAAACCGCATGCTGCCGTCCTTCTTCCTTACCAGCACTACAGGTGAACACCATGGACTAGATGAAGGTTCAATAACACCATCCTTCACCATTCCCTCAATCATGGTTTCCACTTCCTTTTCACGCGCTACCGGCAATCTCCTTGGCCGCTGACGGATAGGCACCTCTTCTCCTGTATTTATTTTGTGTTGAACTAAGCCAGTCTTCCCAATGTCAGCATCGTTTAAAGAGAAAACTTCGGCGTACTTGATTAACATCTTCTTCGCCTTGGCCATTTCATTTTGAGATAGAGCGCTGCGACAGTCTTCTAAAAGTGTGGTCACTCTCGTTCGTGCATCCTTGCTGGGGGTTCCAGTCGATAGATATTGGCATCGGCGCAACCAATCCACTTGCTCGCAAGTACCAATCAGTGTGCCTTTTTCAATAATTTGTTCCTGATCACAAAGGTTCAGCACACGTACCCCTGAGATGTCGGTGGCTCTGACCAAAGTTCGTGCCACTTTCCATGGAAGGTTATTGTCTACCCTTTCCACGAGTACACAACGATGAGTTTGCCCAGGATTCCGAGGAAGACTAACCGGCACAATCGTTTCTGATCTCGGAGGGAGAACAATCCTCTTAAGGCTGTACACATTCCCTGGTAACGCCCCTTCCATAAAAAGTTCCTCTCGTCCACATTTCATAACTCCTTGCTTGACGTCAATCTCACAACAATTCTTCCTCATAAAGTCAAGGCCCAGGATGCAATCGTCCATTATATCAGCCACGATGACATTATGCAGGTAGATCCTGTTGCCTAGCTTCAACTCCATCTCCTTCTCTCCACGGACGGGTATGCGCTGACCGGTGGCTGTCACCAAATTAATGCGTTCTCGGCTGTATGCGGAGTCCCCAAGGAACCGACTTATAACTTGGGAACTGACGACCGTACGAGAGGCTCCAGTATCTATGGTCAGTTTACAAGGCGTGCCGTTGACCTCGCCCTTGATGATTAAGCTGTTCCCGTCATGGGTTTGTGTGATCGAAATCCTTGGGGCTCTTTGAACATCAGCCAGCACCCGCCCCGCAGTCCTGGCTATTACTCGTTTCCCTGCTGCTGCTGGGCGGTGCTGTTAGTCGCACTACCCTCTGGAGACTGACCATCTTCCCTTTCTGCAGTTCGCTTAGGGCAACTGGATCGAAGGTGGCCCCTTTCCCCACAGCCGTAGCACCTAGGGCTGTATCCTTTATTCCGATCGCGAACTGAAGCCGCTACAACCTCCCTGACGCGATGGGAACGATGATCCTGCCGCACAGCTTCCACCTCCAGTGCATGGGCCAAGGCGTCCTTAAGCGTTCCGTGGTGACCGAGCCTCACAGCAGCTCTAACTTCAAGGTCGCGAATGCCATCGATAAATGCTTGCACCAGGTTCCCATCAATAAGCGCAGGTACGGACTGGTACGCTTTACGAACCAGCTTCTCCACTTCAAGGGCCCACTGCTGCAGGTTTTCATTACTTCGTTGCACACGATCCTTGAGCTGCGCACGAAACACGTGTTCCAGGTGAGCGTCGCCATATCTAGCCTCCAATGCTTCAAGGAGCTGCTCGTAAGTCACTTCCTTACCGAGAGCTTCCAGAACAGTTAAAGCCTGGTCGCGCAGGCCTAGGGTGAGGGCAGTCATGGCCTGACTTTTATTCCATCCATTCGCCTTCATGACAGCCGCGAACTGAATTTTGTAGGCCGACCAGGAAGAAGACCCGTCGTACGGCGGCACTTTAAATCCACGCAGCGAAGGCGTTGTAGCTACGGGAGCTGCGATTTCATCCCCAAGTTTAAGGTTACCTAATTCCTGCTTCATATCAGCAATGACGTCATTAAACTTGTTGATCTGAGTTTCAGCTTCTAACAGGCGGTGGTCATGCTGGGCAACCTTCACCTTCACCTCCTTCATGTCTTTCCCGAAGGTTGCGTGAAGGTCCTTCATGAGGAGCATCTGCTCTTCCTGGCGACGCGCCTGTTCCTCCTGTCGGCGAGCCTGTTCCTCCTTATCGCGCTGGAGCTGTTCTTCCAGCCGACGAGCCTGTTCCTCCTGTCGGCGAGCCTGTTCCTCCTTATCGCGCTGGAGCTGTTCTTCCAGCCGACGAGCCTGTTCCTCCTGTCGGCGAGCCTGTTCCTCCTTATCGCGCTGGAGCTGTTCTTCCAGCCGACGAGCCTGTTCCTCCTGTCGGCGAGCCTGTTCCTGCAGCATCATCATCAGAGCAGCAAAATCCGTTACTGATGATGCTGGAGCAGCTGTGGACGGGCCGGCTTCCGTGGTTGGTAGCTGGCCCTCCGACGTCTGTGGCGTTGCTCCACCGAATCGCCTCTGGTCCGACTCCTGCTGGCGTTGACTCCGGGTACGGATACCCTCCGTGTCGTCTTTAGGTAAAATCGGCATGATTTTAATCCCACTTCTGACACCAATTGTTACGAGCTTGGGGTTCGTGACAATCAAAAACAGCCGATATAATTACCAAAATTAACACTTTAATTTAACACACTAATTAGAAAACACAATTGCACTACTGATCACTCGTAAGTCGCACTTGAAGATCGCTTTAGATGTGTTTCGCTTCTATCGCTCGACAATACTGCCCGGGTCGCGATCTGTTCCGGCCTTTTATAGGGCCAATAGAACATTCTAGTAAAGAGACATCTGGAATTGTCGAGTTCATACCGGCCTCGACTGAACAGATGTCGAAAGTTCTAGCATCGAGATTTCTAGAAAGATCTTAATTCTATTAATTCTGCTACTCGATACTAGATGGCGCTAGTGGTAACTAATGTTGTCGCGTAACAATATTCCTACTGCTGCAGCTGGGACACAAACTTCTTTCTATGGGAAGGATTGCGCCATAAATAATCCTTCACGCGGGCCCAACTCCCAAGCGGCTTGGTGGATGTCACATGACTTCGAAAATTTGGTTCTAGGCACAGGACATGCCGGTTTCCTCACGATGATCCAAAACACTAAGAAAAAAAACCAGGAGATCCTTCTCCTAATAATATCTACCATAGGCATTTACCGCCATGGGATCTGGAGTATATGCGCCCTCACGGCCCTAACCTCCGCAGGAGACGCCCTGGGCGTCGGGGATCCCAGGCTTATTCCCGGCCACCGTAGGCGCGGGCTTGCGGACGGCGAGTAATGGGTAGCTTGCTGTCCGGTAAGGACCAAGCCCGGGTCGACGGCACGGTGTGTTCCACGCGCGCCTCAAAGAGATGTCAGCACCAACTGGTGGGGTCCGCAAGGACCGATGCCTGCCAGGGGTGCAGGTTGTTCGAAAGAGATACCGTGGCCCCAGGCACACAGGCAACTGAAGGAATACGGGTGTGTATTAGTCAGTAAAAGTCTGACGCACCCTCCTGCTCCACCCAGAACGGGAGAAGTTATTTGATGATTTCCCACCACAGATATATAAATACAGTTTCCCACCCTCGACAAAAAAGGCATTTCCTTGGAAGCGAACCCCTGAAACTAGAAAAAAGCAAAGACAAACATCGCATCATTGTATCATAAGTACCAGGGAGGCATAAATTCTAGAATGATAGATGTCATACAACGAGCTCGTGATGTTCAAAAAGACAATTGAATAACAGATAATGTTGAAGCATTATGATCATTACTAACAGTTGCAGTAAACGCGGATGTAATAGTTTACAACTACATTTACTGCAGTGACTTGCAGGGTTTGTAAACACGAGTAAAATGATACATGTGTCAACATTGGAATGAGTTCTCTTTTCATTCATTCATTTCATTTCATTTATTCATAAAAAAAAAAAAATGGGGACATTCAGCCGTAACTCGTACATAGTACATCCCTATCTGGGTGAAACAGTTTCTAGTTGGTGTGCTTCTGATTGCCTGTTGGAATTGGATTCATATTGGAGTCTTAACAACTTTATTTACCACTAGCTTCTGCCCGTGACTTCGTCCGCGTCAAATTGAAAAAAAATATATATTCGCTATGACACTCCGAAATACTGTAACTTCCCGTTAGTGAAATCATTTTCGTAATCACATCAGTAGTTCTAAAAATTACCCTACATACAAGCTCACAAATGCCTTTTCAAAATATGAGTACTTATAGATAGAAGTATCGGTCAGGGGGAAAATAAAAGTCATTCCTACTGTTAGTGTTTTACGCAATTACCTCTTGGACGTTTTTTTTTTCTTTATTTTAAAGAGCTTTATCGCTGAGCGATAACGTCGCCCTGTTACATCAGCAGAATCAACTAAACCTAATAACCGTTAGCACTTACTTTAAAATAAAAATGCCAGGATAGCATTACACTCTCCAACATCGTATTTATTTTTTGTACCAAGTAAATTAATTCTCGAAGCCTCGTTCCGCACACACTCCCTCAAAACATGCCGTACAACATCGACAACTCCACATTCTTCACAGTTGGGTCACGTGACCTTTTTCATCAGAAAACCAACTTTTTTTATACCAATTGAACATCATTCACGGACCTCAGTTCAGAATTTCTGATACAGTTCAATCGGCAACTGTGACCCCATATTAGATTTAAGTATTTAAAGCCACATAATACCGTTTGTGAAACGCGTTAACTATGATAGGGGCAGAGATTTGATCAATACTGGTACTCAGCAACGCATCCGCCATCGCTTTGGTGGTGAAGGTATCTTGTAGCGGTTCATTTCATTGCATTGTTAAAACATTTCTTCACCTTGAAAAAACTATTGATGAAAATTCAGTTTATCTGCTCAAAGGACACAGTCACACAGAATCAGCCAATGTCTGAATATTAATTATACAGTAATCTCTTAGGAACCTCCGCGGTGAAAACTAGAAGGCTAGAAGGGGACCATGAAATTGGCTTGACAAAGCATCGTTTTATATTTCACCTTCATTTTCATTTCAGCTAAAAGATTTCCACTGCTGGACATAAGCTTCCACCCAAGCATCGCCACTTCGATCGGTTTTGTGCTTCTCGCATCACCGTTATCGGTCCACCTTGTGGGGGAGGCTTTCCAACGGTACGTCTTCCACTCCAGAACCTTTTGGCCCCGTCGGCCATCTGTTCTGCGAGCAGTGTGCCATGCCCACTGCCACTTATGTTTGGAAATTCTTCGGGCTATGTCGCTTTCCTGACGTTTTATCTTTAAACCTACAATTATCGGTTGGTTTGCAATTTAGTTTCACTTTCTTTTAAACGGCTCGGTGAAAGACAAGAAACAAAATAACCAACAAAAACGTAGTCTGAGCACTCGTAGTAACTTTCTGATTAGAAAGAAAGAAAGAAAGAAAGAAAGAAAGAAAGAAAGAATACCGTTTATTTGGACACAGTTCGTGAAACACAAAATAAATAACAAAAAAGTGAATATAATTAACTAGGTACAACAGTATGTGCCTCACGGACGCGCCAAAAAGGTTCATTTCAGCATTAATGCCAGACAGATGCTGTCTGACGCTGGTTTTCTAATGAACCTTTAGGGACGAGTGACGAGGAGTACAAAACAGTTTCAACATAGGTAAACAAAATATTTTTAAACTTATATACAAACATTTCATATAAACTTACAAAAACAGAATAGAATCAAACGAAAACAACAGGAGCTCAGCGAAACCTGTTTTTAGCGTTTATCTATGTACATTGATTCATGCACGCACGATGTACTCACAAAGCGCTACAAGCCGCCGGGCGCGGCGGACATTAGTGTCAGTTATTTCGTTATTACGGCAAGAAAAATTAAAATTAAAAATTACAGTGGAGCATAAACACGAATAATGAAGAAGTTGAAAATAAGTCACAGTGAGTTTAATACTATTCTGAGAAAATGAAGTATCTACCTACCTATAACAATGGATGAAGTATCTTCTTCGACCAAGAATTTATTGATTCCAAGTTTTCTTTTATATTTTATACGTTACTTTTTACCCACGACGGAACGCAGACGGTGTATGCGTTTTATGACTCCAGCACACTTGTGACACCCGACACCACCCCACGCGTGGTCATTGGCCAAATAAAGAAGCGTAGCTTCAAAAGATAAAATGTGGCCAATGAGCACGCTCCATTGACGTCGCATGGCATGGCGTTTTATAAGTCTGTTTCCGCCATTATTGTTGTGCGGTTGTGTCGACACAATTTATAATGTCTGGAACTCTGCACTAAACGGAATCATCATCTGCCTAGCTTTATCCTTACTATGCTGGAGTCGGCTTCCAATCTAAACGATGCAGCTGACTACCAGTACTGTACATGAAGCGACTGCATAACTGTTCTTCACAACCCCATTTACTGGTTAATACTTATGACACCCCGTGGTAAAACTGGTTGTCAGACCTTCGGACTTCTGAGTAACCGTAACGACGGTCAAAGATATACTTAGAAATTATAGTCGGGACCAACGTGATGGCTAACGTGCTTTCCGAGCGAGGCACGGAGGGATCCCGAAACGTAATGGATGGTGACCTATCCACGGTCTGACCTTGGTAATCGTAGCTACGATTCCGTGACACGGAATAACTTTCAATATGTAAATATATTCCGTTGCTGTGTCCAGGGGCGTCCCAATAGAAAATCGCGCCTAGGGCACGCATCACATTTGCGCCCCTTCGTAAATTATCTTATCGGTCTACACTGAGCAAAGCTAGGTCGCATAACCTTTCTTAACTAAATATAGCCTTCAATAACGAAGGCCTTCATTTCAACTTGCTAAAAAATCGCTTGTAATGCTGCAATTTTAAGAGACTTTGAATAGAAATAGGCAGATTAGGAAATACGCTTTCATCCCCATACTGCACAATATATTCAAGTAGCTCTTCAGATTTCTTAGATATATAACAGTATGAAATGGTTTATTGATGTTTATTTTATTTTTTAATTTAATAATTGGCGACGTTTTGCGCCCCTCTTCGATAGGCGCCCAGAGCTCGTGCCCTGCCTGCCTCACCAGTTGCGCCTCTGGCTGTGTCAACCAGAACGTAATCGACGGCTAACCGCTCTTACTTCAAATTACTCTTGATGTGTTTAGAATGAACCCGCATCCGTATCGTGTGAGCTCTTAACCGCAACTAAATTGATACTTTATCCACTTCCCTACATGTTGTTACTGGAGCCAAATTGTAGTTTCGTGATGAATTGTCTCACCAAAGTCGTTCCACGTAGAAGAATAAACACTTTTGCTTTCTTCTTTTCTTTATCTGCCTAGTCTTTTCCAGAGTCTGAAGCTGAATACTAGTATTTTACATGGAGCGACGGCCTATCTGACTTCCACAACCCTCTGGGTAACACGATACTCCTTGGTAAGACTAGTTGACAGACTTTCGGGCTTCTGACGACCCGTAACGACTGTGCAAGACCCACGAATGACAGCCGGGACCGAGATTATTACAGAATAGCATAGTAATATGACATCTGTGTGGTTAAGAAACATTGACTGCAATGATAGCTAAATTATCACCTCGCCCCCACTATGCTCCAGTTCCGTTACACTATCATTAGGTGCTGTCATACTGTGTATTTTTATCCCGTGACAATTGTCACTCATGGCCCACTTAATGGTACAAATATAAATCAGCTTTCGACGATTGCGATTGGAGTGATAGTGATAAGATAACAAATGCAAGATATTAGTTATTAGTTACAGATAACGTTAGAGTTGAATGAGTTTATTTTAACATTTACATAATACGAGTACTTCTTGTCTGTTTAGCCTAAGCCTTTATTACCCCACTAAACTTTGGGGGTCCGCTTCCAGTCTAACTGGACGCAGTTGAATACCAGTATTTTACATGGAGCGACTGCCTATCTGACCTCCACGACCCAGTTACTGAGTAATACGATACCCCTTGGTAAGACTGGGTTGACAGAGTATCGGCCTTCTGAGTTCTGACGACCCGAAACGACTGTCAAGGATACACGAATGACAGCCGGGACCAACGGTATAACATGCTTTCCAAGGCACGAAGGAGTCTCGGTATGTAAAGATGGCCACCCATCTACGGACCGACCGCGGCAAGCGTAGCTTAACCTGATCGAGCGCCTGTTATTACTAAGCCAATACTAACCTACCTTATGAAAACCAGAAAATGTCATGTTTTAAGTCCAGGCTTAGGGGCTGCCGCATTAAATTAATGACAGAGGCTGATAAAGCTAAAACTTAGTTGACTGTGCTGTAAACATGAAATACATAATTATATTAGGACCGTACGAATCAAATTCTGCCCCATTTTTCCTGCCCGTGTAACCCGCGTCAAATTAAGAACACTATCTTGTCAGTATTTTAAGCGTATTGCCGAAATATCCGGTAATTTAATTCGGGTCTTGTCCCAGCGCGGAACTGACCCCAACACACTCCGTCTTATCTTCATTTAAAATCCCATCGAGACGATCGTTAGCATCAATTCCACACTACAGGGTAAATGTACCATTCTACAGATTAACTTATTACTATACTCTCGATATTAACGACCCATGAACCACATGCTAAAGTAAATAAGGCCAACTACTCCTAACAACGGCGATGCCCTACTTTGACCCTGCGTAGACAATTGCTTGCCAAATTATGTTAATGAGCGATGATACGCATTTTAAATAGCTTACAACCATTAACAAAATGACTACCCATGAATATGAAATGATCTGCTTAAAATATTTTGAAAAGAATATTTTACAAAACGCAAGAGTTGTAAATGCCTTTGTAAATAGGGTTTCTTTTTTGTGAGGGTGCGAAATCATCAAATAACTTGTCCCGCTCTGGGTGGAGCAGCAGAAGGGCGTGTCAGACTTTTACTGACTAAAACCCACCTGTGTTCCCTCAGTTGCCTGTGTGCCAGGGGCTACGGAATCTCTTTCGAACAACCCGCACCCCTGACAGGCATCGGCCCCCACCAGCGAACCCCACTACTTAGTGCTGACACCTCTTTGAGGTGAGCGTGGAACACAACGCGTCGTCGACCCGGGCTTGGTCCTTACCCGACAGCGAGCTACCCATTACTCGCCGTCCGCAAGCCCGCGCCTGCGGTGGCCGGGAATCAGCCTGGGATTCCCGACGCCCACGGCGTCTCCTGCGGCGACTAAGGCCGTGAGGGCGCATATACTGCCTCTCCTTCACGTGCGCCGCCTCCCTCTTCGCGAGCATTACTGCTTCGCAGGAGGTGACGGCTATCCATGCACTCTCGCTCCGTACCATAGCCTGGACCAGCGCCGGACGCGAAAGATCGCCGCCGATTTGCTCCACGAGGACACGGCTGTGCTTCGCCCAAGCCGGGCAGACCTCCACCGTGTCCGCAGGGCGATCTTCGCAATGGAAACACCCGGGCGTTTCCTCCCGCCTGATGTGAAACAGGAACCTCCCGAAACACCCGTGTCCGGTGAGGACCTGCGACATGCGGAAGGTGAGAACGCCGTGGCGCCTCTCAATCCACTTCTCAAAGAGAGACTTACCGCCGCAATCGTGGCGTGCCCAGCACTGAGTTCCGACAATCGCACTCTGCATGTCATTCGATATTTGAAAATACCTGACAAAAAGCCATTTGCAAAATTTAATGAATATTATTTAAAAAAAGTCTTTATTCAGAAAGTCCGCGGGATTAATCGACGGCACGGGGTCCTAAGAAGCCGGACATGTCCGTCGTGCAACCGAAAACCATAACTATCTTATCAGCATTGATAAGATAATTACGATTCTTTTAGCTTTTAAGGTGAAGATTTACATACAGCTTACATCACGCTTCTGTCCGATATAATTTTCTTTGCTTCCACAGAAAGTGTAAACATTTTGTTCCTCACTAGAAGAACAATGTTCTGTCCATGGACTACAATAAAACTTTATCAGAATAGGTAGTCAACTAACGTAATAAATAGATCGTTTGCTCACTGCATTGCAAAACTGGCCACTGGGGTCAAATGAATTGACAATCAATTGAAATCAATTTCGACGTTTATCTACAACTTTAATTATAATTCCAGTAAGTGTTACAGGAATAACAACTGCTCTCAATGGTGAAGGCATCAGAAATCGTTAGGAAACGCGCATGTCCTAGAACCAAAATTTATAACACATGTGACATAGGTATACCAACCCGCACTTGGCCTGCGTGGTGAATTGCACTCCATCTCACTGAGAGACAGTGTGTCCCAACAGTGGGAACATTAAATGCTTCTTATGCTAAGTGTTATAAACAATAAGTACTTACATTGAAATCTTTTGTTTGTTACAGTACATCGAGCGATTCCTGAACGAGTCAGAAAATGGGGTCGTCCTGTTCAGTTGGGGCTCGCTGATCAAAACCGCCTCTATTCCGAAGTACAAAGAGGACATAATCGTGAACGCCCTCTCAAAGTTGAAGCAGAGGGTAATCTGGAAGTATGAGAACAGTGATGAAGAGGGTACGCTTACTGGGAATATTCTGAAAGTGAAGTGGATTCCTCAATATGAGTTGCTTCGTGAGTATCTTTGTTATTCACACATCCTACATTTATGTAGTAGTGTAACAATCGCTTATAGGTAAACTCCGCTTGCATTAAAAGGAAGTTGTACAAAATAAACTAACTAAACTAGGTTAAAATGCTTAATACTTAAAACTTGGAAAACATCATACATCAATTAGGAGTTAGGACTAACTTATTATAGCATATTGATGACTAAAACTAATCGGGCAAATACTTATGAAAAAGTGGCTTTCAACTTTCCCAAACCATCAAAGTGAAGATCGATTTGATCGCTGCAACTGTTTATGACTCATCCGGCTGTTTCGGGAGGCTTCTGTTTCGCATAAGGCGGGAGGAAACGCCCGGGTGTTTCCATTGCGAAGATCGCCCTGAGGACACGGTGGAGCATACGGGGGAGGTCTCTCGCGTCCGGCCCTGGTCCAAGCCATGGTACGGAGTGAGAGTGCATGGTTAGCCGTCACCTCCTTCAGCGAAGCATTGATGCTCGCAAAGAGTACATGCGCCCTCACGGTCATAGCCTACGCAGGAGACGCCCTGGGCGTCAGGAATCCCAGGCTGATTCCCGGCCACCGTAGGCGCAGGCTTGCGGACGGCGAGTAATGGGTAGCTCGCTGAGCGGTAAGGACCAAGCCCGGGTCGACGGCGCGTTGTGTTCCACACGCGCCTCAAAGAGATGTCAGCAACAACTGATGGGATCTGTACGGACCGATGCCTGCCAGGGGTGCGGGTTGTTCGAAAGAGATACCGCGGCCTCTAGCACACAGGCAACTGAGGGAACACGGGTGGGTTTTATTTAGTAAAAGTCTGACACGCTCTCCTGCACCAACCAGAGCGGCAGAAGTTATTCGATGATTTCCCATCCAAAAAAAAAACCTTCTATTGTATTCGTGCAGAATCGTGCATAACACCTGTATTGACACAGACACAGAGAAATAGAACCGCTGAACCAATCACGTGACGTACATTATCGTGCTGTGTCGTTGGTGTAATTTATACGGATCGTCTTCCATTATTGTACCTACCTACATAGCACATACATACAGACATACAGATACAGTAACCTACTTTACTTCCTGCAATTCTCTATTTATGCGTATTTAAGTACTGCATTGGACGATATTTATGCACTATCACGAACTTGGTAAATAATAAGGAAATGGTTAAGGAGACAATAAGTAGAAACAATAATGTTATAGTGTTACTTTTTATACCTACTAATCTAAATACTAGGTAGGTCTTAGAGTATGCACACCATATTAATTACAAAATTTACAAAACTTCTTTTGATACACATTCTACCAAGTTGATAATGATGAAATAATGATGCCATTATTTTGTTGCAGCTAAAATGTGAATTATGACGTCAGTATGATGCCCATCAAAATGGTGGCAGGGACATCGACGCGTGCGTTTGTACCTTTTTTTGTGTGCGAAAAGTTCAAATACATATATAAATAATTTAAGCACATGGTTCTAGACCTTCTAGCGTAGACATATTTCGTCGTTTATCGAAAAACAAAATCTGCTGTGTCATAAAAAAAGTGCAACACCGACGCAATCAAAATTTTGAAAATTTTCAACTATGAATTCAGCACATGATTCGGAACCCCACGTGGGTTCAAAATCATGTGTTTGTGTGAAATCACGTGCTATCATGTCATTCATGATAGCACGTCGATGTTCCGCCACTGATAATGTGGGGTTCATTTCTCACAGTATGTTGTGATTTAGTATTGATTTAAAGGTTTTGATAGATAAGTACAGTCTACAGATACCTACTAGTTACACATAATCTTAACATCAATAATTCGTAGAAGGAAGCAATCAAAATAAACAATGTAGAATTAAATTAGAATTATGCTTATCATCACGGTTGTCTGTGGTCAGATGTGATTATAATTTTATCTGATCACATGCGTTATTAAATCCAAGAATTAAGACAACGCACATCGTGCAGAGGATGGGGAAAATCTCGTTTCATGTGAAATCACGATGACAAAGCCGGCCAAGTGCAAATCGGCCTCGCACACGAAGGATTCCGTACCACAAGGCAAAAAACACCGAAAAAACACGTTTCTTGTATGGAGACCGATTGAATTTTTTATTATTTGTTGATATAGCGTCAACAAAGAAACACATTCTGTGAACATTTCAACGGTCTACCTATTACGGATCATGAGATACAGGCCGCTGACAGACTGACGGACGGACGAACGGGTCCCGTTGGTTACCCTTCGAGTACGAAACCCTAAAAACCTTTGAATAAATTCATCGCACACGCAATTATTAATTTATTACCGTCATTATTATTGACCACAGATTTATTTGTTATTAATGGATAACATAATCCAACAACGAGCCTGATAATATAATTCGTATATTTCGTGGTCAATATTTTTACACAAGTGACAAGGCTCATAAAAAACATATGCCGTAACAATATTAATTTGAATCGGTGACAGGCATGTGTAACAGGCCAGTGCATACATATATGCGACCTCTTCCAATACGCCCCCTTAATATAGTTACGCTGCGTATGATCACTTCTGTACTTGTCAGAACTCGGTACATAAAATTAAATAAATCACCAACACTTCTGTGTCCGACTGTACTACACTGTACCCAAAAGTAGAATACAAAAACAGAAGAAATCTAACAAAATAAAGTATGCATAACGAAACTAAATTATCTATTACACAAAGCACAAAAAAGAACATAAAACGTCAAAACGTCTAACTACTCATCGCCCCCTTAATAGAATAATTTGACAGGGATAAATCCTTTAAAAATTCTCTAAGCTTCGGGCTGTGAACACTTTTAGTTAAGATGTCCGCTATCATCATATCAGTTGACATGTACCTTATTTCAACTTTGTTAGCTAGTACACATTCACGAATAAAATGATACTTGATATCTATATGCTTTGTCCTATTATGCATCATTTTGTTAGCTGCAATTTTATGCGCCGACTGATTGTCATTATAAATTACTACTGCTTTACTATCCACAGCTGTCAAACTGTTAAGTAAACTACGTAAATAAAGAGCTTCCTTCGAAGCTAGACTCAATCCTACGTACTCTGCCTCTGTGGAGGACAAGGATACTGTCGCTTGCTTCCTACTCTCCCATGACACTATATTTTTACCTATCTTGAAAATTAATCCTGTGAAAGATTTTCTATCAAGTGCCCCTCCCCAATCTGCATCAACATAGCCTCGTAAGTCCAAATCTCCCGACTTCCTAAAAGTAAGACAAAGGTTAGACGTACCCTTCAAATACCTTAAGACCCGTTTTGCACATTTAAAGTGTATTTCGTCATAACACGAATTAAATTGTGAAAGTACACTCACCGCATGTGCTATGTCTGGTCGCGTATTACAGGCTAAATAGTTTAGACACCCTATTATGCTTTGATATGGCAGATTACTATGGGAATTTGTCGATCTTTCTAATTTCATGCCGACTTCCATTGGGGTTGAAACTGGCTTAGCGTCTGTCATGTTAAAGTCATTCAAAATTTCCGAAATGAACTGTTGCTGATCTAGACAAATAACATCTTTATCTCTCCTCAGCCTCATGCCTAAAACATGCCTAGCCGCGCCTAAATCTTTCACTTTAAACTTATCAAGCAAATCGGTTTTTAATTTTTGCTTTTCTTGTTCACAATTTCCAAAGATAAAAAGGTCATCTACATAAATAACAACAATTAACTTGTTATTGTTTTTAAGCTGCTTTTGATACAAACACGGTTCTATTTTTGATTGTACAAAGCCTGAGTTCAACATCTCTTTGTCCAATTCCTTGAACCAAGCATTCGAAGCTTGTTTCAATCCATACAAAGAACGCTGCAGCTTACATACTTTGGTTTCTTGACCTTTGACTACTGCTCCTTTCGGTTGGAGCATGTAAATGTCCTCTTTAATCTTGCCATATAAAAAGGCAGTCGTGACATCCCATTGGTCAATGAACCAACCGTATTCAACAGCTAGCGAGAACAACGTTCGCAGAGTAGAACTTCTAACTACTGGAGAATACGTCTCAGTATAGTCTACACCACGTACCTGTGTGAAACCTTTTGCTACTAATCTAGCCTTATACTTTGTTACCTTGCCGTCACTATCTCTCTTGATTTTGAACACCCATTTGCACTGGATAGGCTTCTTATCGATCGGACGATCCACCAACGTCCAAGTCTGGTTCTCCTTTAGTGACATAAGTTCATCATCGATCGCTTTTTGCCATAAGTCACCATCGGGTCTCGCCAACGCTTCATTAATAGTCAATGGATCATCATCAAGATTGCTCTTGGCATACATAACATTGCATCCATACCGATCGACTTGTCTGCGTTCTCTTACAGGATACCTTCTTTCCGATTCAGGTATTGTGACTTCCTCTTCAGTCAATACGTCAATCTCTTGCTCTGGTACTACAGGCTCAGGTTGTATCTCCTCCGATACTTCTACGTTCTCGTCTATAGCATTACGGTACACATCATCGTGAGCCTCCAAGGGTTCCGATCTGCTTGTAGATCTGTTGGGTAAATTGGCATGAACAGAATCTGTATTTAGGTTTATGATAACTTCCGACTTTTCCACGTTTTCTTTTTGGAAAAAGACGTTTTCGAGAAATTTTACATCTCTCGCAGTTTTCACTTCACCTGTCTTAGGATTCATCAGACGATAACCTTTCTGATTATCTGGATATCCAATAAAAATCATCGGTTCCGTCTTCATGTCTAGTTTCCGTCTCTTTTGTTTTGATATCAATCTGTACGCCAAACAACCAAAGATTTTCAGATGACTGACATCCACATCTTTTCCAGTCCAAAGCTTCTCTGGTACCGCATTATTCAATGCTTTCGTGGGGCTTCTGTTCTTTAGGTAAACAACAGTATTAACAGCCTCGGCCCAATACTTCTTGCTTAAGTTCGATTCTGAGAGTAATGTTCTTGCCTTTTCTATTATAGTCCGATTCGCTCTCTCTGCGACAGAATTTTGTTCCGGCGTGTACGGTACAGTCGTCTGGTGTTTTATACCTGCAGACTTCAAAAATGATTTAAATTTACTATTACAGTACTCTGTGCCGTTGTCAGTTCTCAGACATTTAATGAATTTACTGGTCTCATTCTCAACTTCCGCCTTGTATTCACGGAACTTATCGAAAGTTTCACTTTTGTTCTTCAAAAAGTAAACATGAGTCTTCCGAGTAAAATCGTCGATAAATAGAAGAATATACCTCGAACCTCCGAACGACGGCTCCTCGATTGGTCCGCAAACGTCGCTAAAAACCAGCTGTAAGACCTCGTTCGCTCTCGTACCTTGGTGTTTAAAGGGACTTTTGCAGGTCTTTCCTTCGATACATGGAATACACGGCTCGCATAAATCGGTACTCTTAAATTCCATACCGGTTACTAAAACTTTCATTTTATTCATATAATTACGCGATAAATGAGCTAATCTTTTATGCCAAATGTTCGAAATATTTTCATTTTGTTTTGACAGTGTCACATTCACGACGTTATTTTTATTTTCTGTCAACTCATAAATTCCGTCAACCTCTTGACATCTTGCAATAATTCGATTCTTATTTTGAATTATGCAACCTCCATTGTCAAAATTCATGCAATAATTCTTCTTGGTCAAATCGCTCACCGAAATAAGGTTCATGGATAAATCAGGAACATGTAAAACGTTTTCTAAAATTAATTTTTCGTTTTCGCTGACTCGTGGCTCAGCATTTCCTCGTCCTTTCACCAACAATTTCTCGTCGTTTGCTACTGCGATCTTCATGTTGCCCTTTTCAGGTTTATAAGACAACAATTTGTTTTTATCGTGGGTCATATGATTTGAGCACCCACTGTCCAAATACCACTTATCTTTGTGTATCACCTTCTTCGTATTCAGGCAGATATTCGCGGTTTTGATCCGCTCCTTGCATTCGGACGCCTTGTGTCCTTGCTTGTGGCACTTAAAACACTTGTAGACGAATTTCTGCTTGCGATCGTTAGTTTTTGTGTTAGATCTTGCATCGTTCTGTACTTTACGTGTAACTAAGGCTTGTTCGTACTCTGTATTTAACTTACTCTGTCTACTTCCTTCTTGTAACAATTTCGTTTTGATTTGCTCCAACGTGATCTGTTGTCCACTATTATCTACAGCCATGATGAGAGGGCTGTACTCAGCGGTTAGTCCACCCAGCAAAATCGATATGATCCAATCATCAGGAATATCAGCATCAATATCGGACAATTGTTGTGTCAGGAATGTAGTTTTGCTTATGTAGCTTTCCATAGAATCGAAATTCTCTAACTTACAGCTGAAAAGCTCTCGCTGAATATGTATACGTCTTCCCCAACCTTTGTCTTCATATGCTTTTTGTAAGCTGTTCCAGACTTCTTTCGCAGTCTTCGCATTGTAGACGTGGGTAAAGCACTCTGGTTCTAACAACAAACATATTGTCGTTCGTGCCTGCCGGTCTACGTCAGCGTTTGCTACATCTGTAGAAATTACTCCCCACCAGTTTTTATTCTCCAAGTAATTTCGCACCAAGAACTTCCAATTTGGGTAGTCGGACGATCCTTTCAGCTTCTTGATACCACTTATACCTTTTTGTTTGAAAAATAAGCAGCTTGCTTGGTCATCAAATCAAAACAATTTTTCTGTTGTCTTACCCTATCATCTGCCTAGCCTTATCCCAACTATGTTGGGGTCGGCTTCAAGTCTAACCGGTAGCAGCTGAATACTATATACTAGTATTTTTCATGAAGCGATTTCCTATCCGTTCAATCTACTGGGTAAATACGACTCCCCTTGGTACCTAAGACTGGTGGTCAGACCCGTAACAGCTGCCAAAAGTCTACTCCTTTGTGGCGCTCTAGTTACTAGTATAAATATGTATGCATGTTTGTATTTGCCTATGTTCCACCGTAGCTCCTAAACTGCTCATCCGATTTCGATGATTGAGCTGTCAATCGATTCGTTGGTCTGGGTGACGTACTAGGCTAGCTACGTTGTATATGAACAAAATAAATATGACGGTAATACGAAAATCGAAACCCATGTTATTTTGTTACTGATACGTCAACTGTGGCATCTTTGCTTTCCATGAGCAACTTTGCCAATGAGAACTGTACTTAGATTTCTCTCGATAACTAAAAATCTGTTGGATACAGAAGAAGAATAATCTACTATTTGTAACAATTTTTTAGTAATCGGGAGATATTTTTTCAAAGTTCGAATTGGTAAAGTTTTTAATGGAAAGTAAAGTTGCCACAGTTGACGGTACCATTTTGATTGGCGTTTTTGTCCTAGTTGGGTTTTACATTTTAGCCCACGTTGCCACGGACGTAATTAAATCGCAGCGGTATTTATTCGCGTATTGGATCTTTAGCGCAATTCTTAGCGCCTAGAGTTGAAAATCGAACAGTGTGTTTTTCCGACGCGCTGAGATGCACTCTCCATTTTTTTTGAGGGTGGGAAATCATCAAATAACTTCTCCCGCTCTGGGTGGAGCAGCAGGAGGGCGTGTCAGACTTTTACTGACTAAAACCCACCCGTGTTCCTTCAGTTGCCTGTGCGCCAGGGGCCACGGCATCTCTTTCGCACAACCCGCACCCCTGGCAGGCATCGGCCCTTGCGGGCCCCACCAGTTCGGGTCCTGACATCTATTTGAGGCGCGCGTGGAACACAACGCGCCGTCGACCCGGGCCTGGGTCCTCTTAGTGTACCATCTCGATCAAACGCATCGACCGCGTTGGGCGCTCCGATTGCCCCTGAATTGCTGACGGACCAATCGGAGCGCCGAACGCGCTCGAAGCGTTTGATCGAGCTGGTTAAATAAAACTCACACTAGGGCCCACTGAGCGTTAAAAATCTAACGAGAGTTGAAAATTTTGTGAGCGATAAAATCTTTTTATATTTTTACGTCCGTATGTACGTTTGGATAACAAAGTTTGCGTTTCTTGAGTGAAAATGACAAAACTGCTTAATTTTTTTCACAGAACACAACAAAGTAATCGCCTTTATTGGGCACGGAGGTCTCCTTGGCATGACTGAGGCCATATCAGCTGGTAAACCGATGCTCATCGTGCCGTTCTATGGAGACCAGCCCCTGAATGGTGCAGCAGCCACGGCTATCGGCCTTGGGAAGGCCATATCTTACGCAGACCTGTCGGAGAAGACTTTGCTGGAAGGGCTACAGACTGTGCTGAGCGCTGAGTGAGTTTTCTAAGTTGTTTTTTTTTAAATGATTCTTTGACAATGATCCATGAATAGCCACTTGCATTGTTATCATTTCCACTTTCACATGCAAGTTATATCGTTGTATCGATCGAGAACTAGATTTAATTTGAATCGATTTAAGTAAATCTTGTTTTCGGTTCGATAATGAATAAAGTACTTAATCGGAAAATTAATGAAGAATCGGTGAATGTCTAATCGGTAATGATTTACTTACTTACCGATTTCTACTTTCATTAGGTATGTAGATACTTAGATAATTACCTACCAGTAGCACCGTAATTGCGTAGCACACTTTAAATCACCATCTCAATCATTTTGATGGATATTGCTAAATTCATTACCTACTTCATATGTTCGAAAAAAATTGTCTATGAATGTTGATGAAGTGTCAAAATGAAGATCATTTTGGCTACTGATAGTTTACGCAATTACGTCGCTGATCCTTGAACAGAACAAAGTAAATAAACCATTTTACCGAAATATGTACCTACCTACCTTTATCTACTTAGGTAGGTAGGTACAGGTATCTTCTCTATTCTATAATCTATATTATCATCGTGATCGCCTAATCAAACACGTAATGACCAGCTCGTTTCCTACAAGGCTTTAATATGCATGACAAATACTCGTATTTAAATAAATATGAATGTTAACACCTCAGACCAAATAAAAAAGATAGACGGAGCGCGGCGCTCTCACAGTGAAGCAGGGTAAAGGAAGCCAAATTTGAAATAGGAAGCCGATCGTGTTCTAGAGCGACGCGCGACACCGAACGAGCTAGACGTCATAACCTTAATGTTGCAAATTGTTGTAAAATGCCTTCCTGTGTCGTAAAAACTTGTAAAACAATTCCGTTATAAAAAAATACCCATCTGGGATTAGATTTCACAAGTAAGTTTTTCATTTGATTTAATTTGATAAATAAATACAAAAATATTCCGTTAAGCGTTTTTGGAACACAAAACCTCACATAGTGTCGTCGGTGTGACCAGTATATCTGCATACAAATTCCCCGAAATGCGGGCAATGTGGGAGTGTTTGTGATTATTAATTTTAATATTACTTTTCGTAATGGTTAAATGTTTTTAACTATTACGAAAATTATTATTAACTATTTTGAATGTCAAACATAGGTATCCATGAATAAATAACTCGGGAATATGTTATAGTATAACTTGAATACAATATGATAGGGGATGTGACCATTAAATAGCACGTGACTATTATTATTATTATTTCTATATACAAGTACTTCAACATAATATATAGTTGTATGTACAAGACATTTTTGGATTCATTTATTTCTCGACTACGACTGAAAACCAATTAAATTTAGGTTTCCACGAGACCTTAATTGGAAAAAAAAGTGGATTAAGGTTATTAGGTTAAGCAGAAATCAAGCGTCGTGTGATGAAAAATGCAATACCAAAAAAAGTATGAATCCATGTTGCTATTAGATTAATGTGATATAACATTTGTACATTCATGTACCTACTAACATTCGATCAATGTTCTTTTTAGGATTTATTGATCAACCGGGCAATGATATTGATATTGGCGTTTCTGAAAAAGTTGATTACTCTGTTCCAAGTTCATCATAATTATACTAAGTCACAAAACGTACTTTTATATGTATCTGTATTATTACCTATTTAAAATAATATTTTATACAAAACCAAACATTTAAAAGGCTTATTTTATTTACAGCTAACTTGTGACCGTAATTTTGATGTGAATGCAAGTACCAGTACATACACATCCCGTCTGGCGAAAATCTAAACATACAAACTAGCAATATAGCTATACTTGAAAAAGTACCTAACAGTGAAAAAGTGTTTTATTTATAAGAATTTATTTTTCATGTAAAGCTAAATTATTTAATCAGAATTGAGGTAAAAGTTTTTAGTTGCAACATTTTTTACTTAGCACACAGACGCATGGCAAGTGTTGCGACGCGAGCTCACGCACACAATTCTGTAAACGATGCTTCACTTATTTGAACGCTATTGTTGGCGTACGCTCCGTCTACCTTTTTTATTTGGTCTGAGGTTAACACTAATGCATTATGTACAACATGTAATTCGCATTTGTATGTAAGTAAATTATTAAATCTGCTTCTATAGGGGTTGGCCGCCAGCGACACCCACTACTTGAGATGAGAAAACTCGCAGTCAAAATCGTTTACCACCACGGTCACACACACGGTCCATGAAAACTCGACAGTTTCCTGTCGAGTTTTCATGGGATGGTTTTCATGGTCGAGTCTTCATCATAATAAACGGCTTGATTTGGATAGGAAAAGCATCTTTTATCTGTTCTGTGGGAAAAAACACTCCTTCCAGCTTCCAAACTGCCAGTTGCTTACTTGTGTCACCTCCTTTTTTTTGAGGCTGGGAAATCATCAAATAACTTCTCCCGCTCAGGGTGGAGCAGGAGGGCGTGTCAGACTTTTACTGACTAAAACCCACCCGTGTTCCCTCAGTTGCCTGTGGGCCAGGGGCCGCAGTAACTCTTTCGAACAACCCGCACCCTTGGCAGGCATCGGCTCTTCCGGGCCCCATCAGTTGGTGCTGACATCTCTTTGAGGCGCGCGTGGAAGACAACGCGCCGTCGACCCGGGCTTGGTCCTTACCGGACAGCGAGTGAGCGAGCTACCCATTAAAGCTCGTGCAGACTAGCGCGACGCGACGGTTGCGTTGCGACACTCGTAGAAAAATTTCTATGAAAACTTCATGAAAATTGTTCTACAAGTGTCGCGTCGCGCTGTCGCGTCGCGCCTGTTTGAAGAAGCCTTTACTCGCCGTACGCAAGCCCGCGCCTACGGTGGCCTGTACATAATGTTTCTTTGATTCTGTGGCTAGACGGGCTAGAGAATGAAAATGACAGATTAAAAAAAAACATTTGCGCATGATGCAACTGCAAGACGTGACTTTGTACAAGCGTTCAGAATTTTTCGGACAAATAAGTTTTTATGTGTGTGAACCCTAACAATGTAAAGGAGAAAATTGATCTGCAATAATATGTCAGGTCAGTATGGGAATGCACCTCATTTCCATTTGCTGGGTGTCATATATATTAGGTACCTACTTATATATTTATACCTACTTATATATTACCGGACAGCGAGCTACCCATTACTCGCCGTCCGCAAGCCCGCGCCTAGGGTGGCCGGGAATCAGCCTGGGATTGCCGACGCCCAGGGCGTCTCCTGCGAAGGCCACAGCTGTGAGGGCGCATGTACTGCATCTCCCTCACGTGCGTCGCCTCCCTCTTTGCGAGCATAACTGCTTCGCTGAAGAAGGCGACTGCTAGCCATGCCCTCTCGCTCCGTACCATGGCCTGGACCAGGGTCGGACGCGAGAGATCGCCGCCGCCGATCACCTCCACGAGGACACGGCGGTGCTCCGCCCAAGCCGGGCAGACCTCCACCGTATGCTCCACCGTGTCCTCAGGGCGATCTTCGCAATGGAAACACCCGGGCGTTTCCTCCCGCCCTATCCGAAACAGGAACCTCCCGAAACAACCGTGTCCGGTGAGGACCTGTGTCAGGCGGAAGGTGAGGACGCCATGCCGCCTCTCAAACCACTCCTCAAAGAGGGGACTTACCGCCGCGATCGTGGCGTGCCCAATTCATAATTTGGTGACCATTTTACGAATTTCCATAGGTACTAAACTGTCAAACAGATGAATTGCGTGCTGTCTCCGCAGATCATGTTACCTATGAATTGACAGTTTGTGACCATTTTACGATTTTAAATATGATTCATAATATTGTCCTATTATGATTCTGCTAAAGCGGCCTTTTTAGACGACCTGAGCTGCAGCGTAGCAAGCACCAGAAAATTATGTTCCTGTGTTACTTATTGCGAATTGACTTCCCATGTAGATTGACCGTGAAATAAGTTTGTCCTTACTTACAAAGTATTGCTTAAGTAAATATGTTTTCCTCAGCTAGGGGGCGAAAGAATCCTATTTAGAAGCGTGATTAGAAGTCATGCCAAAATTACTTTGTCGGAAATGGCACTTCGCCAAAATTATATAATAAATGTCAGTGCTCCCTAAAATAACCCCATGTTTTACTAGGTAATCCTAGGTAAGTATTAACAGAGGTGTTGAAATGTATTAAGAATGATGTCATGGATAAAAACCAAGACCTAATGTCTTAAAAGCCGTGCTTATTAACTACGTACAGACGCCAGCACATCCCCAGCTACCCCAAACTGTCAATTTTTCCCAACTGAACATGAACCTTATGTTTATAAAGTAAAGGAATAAAGTTGAAAATTTATCAAAGTAATTTGACAGCTTGGGGTACCTTGATGTGCTGGCGTCTGTTCCTAAGTTAATCATGGCAACAAATTAGATTACTAGCCTATCCAAAGACCCCTTTATTGATAAGAGTTGCATTATTGAGTTTTTATCCATACATTTTTGACGTTTAAACATCTCTTAACTTTAAACAATGTTTAACAATATACCCCTCTAGAATCTTTAACTATCAAATAGTCAGCAAGATACCCTATATGAACTAAAGATTTCAAATATGTGATAAAATTTCTATCATTCAAAATATGAGACAAAAGCACCTAACAATGTTTTAAATATTAACGAAATTAACAGGTTTTTTGGTTTCCTGTAAAGTTTGCATCTCTGGACATACGAGGTTATCATTCTACAGCGACGACATGTAGGTTATTTTTTAATTCAAGATCCGAAAAATAGATGAAGTCTTTACTACAATAAAAAATAGAATGTAGTCGTACACGCGCTCAAACCGTGGCCGTTTACATAAGCGACAGTTTCTATTTTCCAGTCTTGTGAATCACCGTATATTTTTAAGAATTATTTCAACACGAGTTACTAATAACTTTAAGATTTAAGTAGGTATAGTAAAGAAAAGATAATAAAATAGAAGAATTGATATAAAACGAAAATTGTCCATAACTTTATTATCTAATAAATTAGTTAATCGGTAATTGTCATGCCATCGTTAATTAACTGGTAGGTACCTACACTACCTCATTGAGATGGACACAAATCATAAAACAAATCACTTAGAATTGTCCGATTAAAAATAATGAAATATGATCAAGATTTTACGTGACAATATGTCATCTCTTGGAAGATCTACAGAAATTTTAAATAGGTAGTTTTTGTTTTTTTTTACCATTATGTACATTTCACTATCCCTAAGCAGATAAGCATTATCTGAAACAATAACCCTCCTTTTGTTTTTCCAGGATGAGAGTGAGTGCGCGACGGGCTTCCAAAATCTGGCACGACAGACTAGCAGATCCCTTAGACACAGCAGTGTACTGGGTCGAAAGGGTCATTCGATGGGGAGACCAGGATCCCCTGCATTCCACTGCCAGGGATCTGACCTTCATAGAACATAACTTACTAGATGTAGCAGCTGTGATCTTACTTGCTATCATAGTTTTAATTTTAGTTCTAAGGATAGTTTTATACCAAATTCTGCGGCTATTGAGCGCTAGTATGAGTAAAAAGGAGAAGTTGCATTAGAAAATGTATTAGTGCTATTTGGCTCGGCCTCAAAGGCAATGAGTCTAAATATGACCTAACCTCGGTTTCAGGAATTGTACTGTTTACTTAAATTCATCTCAGAATAGTTACGCTAATGCTCAGTTTCTATGTCCAAAATCGTTTTACTTACAGTTGGTAACTTTGAGTTTGGAACTAAGTAGTGTTTTCGGCGTTGGACACAGAGGCGGATTTAGGTTTAATGGCACCCTAGGCCCGAGACAATATGGCGCCCTTTTTTTCGTAACATTATAAACTTAAATAAACTAATGTATAGGTGTGTGTGTGTGTGTATGTATAAATTAATGAAAATTGTATTTTCGTACTTTCCTGATTAATTACTTTAACAAAGAAATTCTACCCTTGAAATCGTACTAAGTTTAGATTGTAAGAGCGCAAGAAAATAAACTTTAAAATTTGGTCTCACGGTTTACAGAAAACCCAATCGATTTTTTATTTTAGTCGTCTTAAAAATATTGGCATCTGCGCCCCTCAAAATTTTGCAGCTCTAGTACCGGGCCTCACTTTAGGCCTAAGCCTAAATCCGCTACTGGTTCGACATAGGAACCGCATTTAGCTAGGTAATGATGACACAAATTATTATAATAAAGAATATAAAATATACCTACATTTTAATGCTCTCGCTGTAACTGTGATGCTTCATAAATATCTGGTAAAATTATATTAAGAAATGTAATATATAGCCAAATGAATGGAGACGTGCTGGATTATGGTGAAATTTTCTGTTTCCTTCATTGGTCCTGTGAGAAAGGCCGATGAACCCAAGGTTTTTAGTATCGCAATCGTGCTAGATCTTCATGAGGAAATCAGCGTTAGACATAAAGTAGACATTGGTCCTTGGCATTTTGGTATTAGCAAAGTTTTCGTAAAATCCTTCCGATGATACAATGGACCGACTACCTATACGATGTTTGAGGATACTTCTGCTTACACCAGGGTTCTCAGAATCGGCACATTTTTTCACCAACATAGTTTGGTCCCAAAAGGTGCATTAGTTTAATTAAGGCATCTTCAAAGAGCCGCGACGCGACAATTCTAGAACAATTTCCATAGAAATTGTTCTACGAGTGTCGCGACGCGACCGTCGCGTCGCGCTAGTCTGCACGAGCCTTTAAACAAGACTAGTAAAAATATAGGTACTTAATGCCTAAAAAACAGGTTTCATTACCTACTAATTTTCATTCTCTTAGTTTCAGCATCTTTTAGTAGATTTTTTCCTCAGCTAACAATGGAAATTACTAATTATATAGGTATTTGGAATTTCTTGATATGACTGCAATGTTTCATCACTTCTTGATTTCGGTAGCAGAGTCAATAGCCTAACATGTTAAATTAAATTATCTTTAAGATATAAATACCTGAGTACCGACATAAGTTATATTACATTAAAATAGTTTAAAGATAAAAAGATTACCCAAAAACCGAGGTGGATTGTATGTACCGATACTACTAAGTTATTTGTTTGTCAATGTTCAAAATGTAGTTATTAGATATTGTTAAGTAGTTCCAAATAGTTTGCGTGCTGTGACAATCGGCAGGGTTTAGTTTAGATTTTTACTAATTATGTTTAGACTAATTATTACCTACATCATACCTACTAAACTATTGACTTACTGCTCCTGTCCGTACCAGTGACATTCACAGTTATTCTAATCATGTTTCTCAAAACTTTACATTTAAAAAACCTCTGCACTGCTCTTGAACAACTTGTAAATTAATTTACTTAATTTCTATCCTTTGATTCGTAAGACACGTCCCCCCGAGACAAAGTCACAGCGTGGTGATCATAAACGCACACACAAATACAAAGTGATCTGTGCGTGTGTCGAAATAGAAAATTAATCTATAAGCGTAGACAAAGAATGCTAGCATTCTCTGTCTACGTGTAAAAGTGTAATGGATTTGACAGACTGTTCAGGACTTTTCAGCGCCACCGTGACTAAGAAAAGTGCGTTTGTTTTATATTATACGAAAGCTGTATTTTGAAATGTCACAAAATGTAATTAATGACCTATCTCATGAAGTTCCTTTAAGGAACTTTCCTTTACCAAAAAAAACCTATTATAGGAACCTAAAATAATAATTGTACAATATGTATTTTAAGGATAAGCCAAATTAATAAAAACATTTAATTAATTGTTCATTTTTTATTTCCTTTTTATTAGAAAAGTCAATAACATTTATAATAAGGTTCGCATTCTATACAACATAGACACTGAGAATTAAATGCTTATTTATGTAGATTGCCTGCGATTACTAGTGATTACAGATTCTTACAGAGACTCAATAATGCATTCACAATAGTCATTTTATTCATGATGCAGGCCTATTTATTAACACTAGTGGTGGCCTTGTGGTCAAAATTCGACCATAATTCATGGGTGGTTCCCGTGGTCCCCCTGTGGCTGTCCCAGGGTCTCCCAGCGGGAGGAACTTAAAACGAATTATTTCATTTTAAGTTTGAACTAGTGCATTAGTATACAAAAATATTAGCTTTCTGCACTCCTCTATAAAAACTCATCATCATCATAATTTCAGCCGAAAGGCGTCCACTGCTGGACATAGGCCTCCCCCAAGCCCCGCCTCTTCGACGGTTCTGTGCTTCCGGCATCCAACGGAATAAAAACTTTAACTGTGCCAAATTTCATACTCCTCTGTCCGCGTAATTTTCGTTAAAAGGGGTAAGTACAAAGTTTTTGCTTCACGTATTAATATACCTACAGATAAGAAATAAGCAGACTGCAAGACCTTCTGCCTACATGGGTGAATGGCGCTGGAAGCTGATCAGTGGCCCTAGTGTGTTTCATTTAACCATCTCGATCAAACGCATCTAGCGCATTCGGCGCTTCGATTAGTCCGTCACCAATCCAGGACCAATCAGAGCGCCAAACGCGCTCGATGCGTTTGATCGAGAGAGTTAAAAACTCACACTAGGACCACTGAACAATTCTGTTGAATTTCACGAGCACGTTGTAAGATCATTGTAATTTAAACGTTATTTCAAGAACTATAAAAGTCAAACGACACGCGGTCCTAACTTGCAACGGCTATAAAGTCCAGTACCTACTCTTCAAAAGCTAAGCAACTCAAGCAAGGGACACCCTGACATTACACTGAAAACGGGATACTCTTGAATTTCGCAACGGTTTGAACCCAGACACGCGCTTTGCGTTGTGTAAATTATTTCATCACCAGTGCTCTCAAAACGGTGAACGAATACGTCGTGAGGAAAACGGTATGTCCTAGAACCATAAATTCGAAGACATGTGACATCTGCCAAACCGCACTAGGCCAGCGTGGTGGATAATGGGTCACTCCCTCTCACCAAGATGAGGCCTGTGTCTGACCAGAGGGAACATTAAAGGTTGACTATGTGAGCTAACATTAGTTAACAAATGGTCACAAACTGGCAAGAAGTTTTTGACTAGACTATAGCTATACGTAGGTATTAAACAATGTGTCAGTGCACACAAAAATTGAACAGTAGTTGTCAATTTACTGCGCAGAATTCAGAAGCACGATATTACAAGCATTCAGAGTATACCATACAGCACTTCTGTACATTATAGTGTTGTCCACTATAATGTACACAATTCTCCTATTGAGCTGTCTCAATTTGTAGTTTCTTTATCTTTATTGGTAATATTTTCACCATCTCTTGGCATAAGGAGAATTCCTCATGCATCATTGCCGCAGCATCCTCACAGTTTGTACAAATATCTACAACAGCTTGGTAGGAGTCAAAACTCTTTTGTACATTCCACAATTGTGTAACTTTGTCTACTGCAACCTTCTTCATGCTGTTTCTACCAATGAACGCGTGAGCGCTGATTACAGGCCTAATTAATTCGAAATTCAATTTCGTCGGCATTATACCATTTTTATCCTTGCAAGAGTTCAAGAACTGATCATAGTTTTCGATGCTTTTCTCACAAAGAGTGTTAATTTTCTTCAATGCATGTGGAGTCGGTTTTTCAGTTGTTTTGTTGAGTTTTTCAAGTTTGATGTTAAGTATGTCTGAGTACACTTCACCTAGTTCAAACCACAGTTGCCTACAATACTGGAGGTAGTATGTAGGGTTGATTTCCTTTAGCAATTCTTCTAGCATGTCAATTCGTCGCTTATGCATTTTGGCGCGTCTTTCGTCGTCTTCCTCGAAGAAAGCAAGGTAGCTATATGCCTGGGAACTATCTTGTACAAGTTCTATGTAATCTGAAGCTAAAGTGTCAAGTTTGTAGTACTCCTTAGCCTTGTTCAGCCAAGTCTGACAGTTCAAGAAGACTTGTCTCGCGTCCTGGAAAGTGAGAAGGAACTTGTCTCCAATTTTGGCCTCATATGTTGAGACATCAATATCTGAAAAGACTAGCTTGGTGATGTCACCTCCACAGATGTTTTCATGGTCTTCTAATGTGAGATTTGACATGTCTGTAAAAATAAGAAATGGTATTTGATTTAACATGGCCAATTTAATTAAAACAAGAACAATTATTTTTCCATTTTAATTATTATTAATGACAATAATTTATAAAATAAAAATGTACCTACACTAAAGAAACCTGAATAAGGATTAGGTTTAAAAGACTGTAGTAGAAGGCAACCTATGGTAAATTATTATTTATTTTAAAAATACACAATTAAAATAATTAATAACAATTAACATTCTAGCTGTGGGACTTTCTTTGACGTTTTAGTATTAAACTTAATTTAGTGATTATTTGGTAACAAAACCATAAATTTTGTGATGAATTGTTGATAGTATCGCCCCGCATGTGTCTAGTGTCTTTATCAAGGGTGGTTTAATTCATGCCAGTTTTGTTGCTACTTATTTGAATATCTGGTTTCTACAATAATTGCCAATTTTGTTATTTTCACAGATAACAAATTGTAACAACACTGTCCTATTTAATGTGACAAATGACCCACCACACCCACCACCCTGTATAGGAATAAAGAGTACAATACAATTTTCAAGTGATTGTACCAATACAGTTACTACATAAGTATTTAAAGAGTATGTCTTACCTGTTATAGATTCAGTTAACTGTTCTGAGTCAGTCATTAGCCTTGCTTTAGACGAGGTCATAAGCAAGATACAATACTTTGCCCAGCACCGAGCGATATCAGCTGACCTGTGCTTAAATGTTTCTATCTTAGCCAGAAACACTTCATCATTATTCTCAGCCGATCCCAACTTCTCTCCATATTGTTCAAGGATAGTTGATGCAGCTGCCAAATGATGCCTCGATTGAAAAAACCCATTCTGCTCAGCGAAGAACTGTGATAATGTTGCGGAATTCAACGCCCAGTCTATGGGCTCGAAATCATTGTATTGTATCTGCCTCCTTAACGTAACATGACAATATATGGCTGATTTTAAGTTCTCTTTCAATGAACCGTATACTTGAGCCAAGTAGTAAAGAGTTAGTGTGTACGCTTTCTCTAGTAACATGATATCTCCCATAGGACTCTCCCCAGTTGGACTTACAATTTGCTCTATTGGCAATGGTAACTGCATAGTGCATTTGAAGTTTTCATATAGTTCTTTGGCATCCAACAAATATGTTTTAGCCGTATCCGGCGCATCGCGATTTGACCACAATATGCCCAAGTTATTATAAACATTAATAAGAGTGATTACAATCTCCGATTTTGAGGAATTAGGTGCAAGGAGTTCCATAGCTTCTGTTAGAATCTTTTCACTGGATGTTAGCTCTTCAGTTTCCATATCAATGATACCTATGTTCAGTAAAACGGTCCCTAGCATTGCGTGAAGCTTTATTTCGTCCAAACTAGTTGAACTACTGAGCAATTTCTTCAAACTGTCGGACATAATGATAAGTATTCCTTTAGCTTTGTATTTGGACGTGTAGGGTTCGTTTTCCGGGTCATTTTTGCTGTGTTCATCCAGTAGCTTACGGATCTTACCATAATTTTCCTTAAAATCATTGAGAATCTCCTTCTCAGACATGTCTGGGCTCACAGTCATAGTTTTGTTTTGGAAAATGTGAAATGAATCAATAATAATTAATGGCTATTTTATTTCCACGAATGCCGCCAATGATTGATAATCCGTTCGTGTTTTAGTCACAAGACATGTATCCTTAGGATCAAATTATCAAAATTCTGAGGAAATAATTCTTAATTTTTCTTTCTGAATTCTGACGTTTCAAATAAACTCAGTCATTCACACAGAGTACTTTTTTTACGGAAGTCATTTACAACCACAGAGCTTATTGTAGACTGGTCACATCACATTGATCACATTCGTATTAGGGGCCCATCCATACATTACGTCACACAAATTTTATGGTTTTTTGATACCCCCTTGATCCTTGTCACAGGTAGTCACACTTGTGAAACCCCTCCCCCATGTATGACGTCACATATTTTTCAATTTTATTTCTAAAAGTACTGCAGTTTTTCCAGTTTTCTTTTCACTAAATTGAAAATAATCTTTCATAAAATTAATACAAAGTCAAATATTTTAGATAATGGTGATTTTAACATGTGACGTCACAAACCTTTTGACACCCCCTGTCCCTTGTCACACGATGTTATATTTCGTTGACCCCGTTAACGTGTGACGTAATTTATGGATAGCCCCTTACACAGATTACGTCATTCAGTTTCAGGAAAAGAAAAATTAAATACGAATGAAAGATCAGTGAAAAATAAGTGAAGTTTGAAAACACCACGCACGAAATGCAACGGTCACAGAGTACTCTAAAACTGAAAGAAACGGTGGAAAAATCCTGCCATCTGTTGGTGTACAAAATGAAAAACGATCCTGCCATCTGCCGGTGTACAAAATGAACTCAATCTATCCTGTGCTGCTACTGTGACTCAAACTTGTGAACTTGAGCTTGATATCTGTCTGTAGGTTTATTAGTCATACTCAGAGCAATTCTTGTAATACCAGTCCACTTGTATCAAAACAGGAAACCTTTTTCCTATTGACTGGGAAAACCACTGATTTAAAATAAATATATTAAGTTTAGGTACTCAGTGTAGGTACTGTTACAGAACAGTACCTACACTGAGTACCTAAACTTAATATACTTGTTTTAAATCAGTTTATTTCATCACCTGCCTAGCCTTTTCCCAAAGACATTAAATTATCTTTTCCCAACTACCTATATGTTAGGGTCCAGTATCACCGGATGCAGCTGAACTTACCAATATAGCGACCGCCTGTCTGACCTTCACAACCCACTTTACACAGTTACTGGTTAATACGGTACCCTTCGGCATAGAATATAGTAATAGATTTGCTCTTCAGTAAGACTTCCGGGCTTCTGACGACTCAATGATCTACGAATAATAGCTGGGACTAACGGCTTAACGTACTTTCTGAGGCACGAGGGGGCTTGGTACATACCAAAACCCGTCCGTGCCTCGGAAAGTACATAAAGAAGTCTTTACATAAAGATGGTCACCAATCCATGGACCAAGCATAACCGGATTGATCGACCCATTCGGCCGTTCTTACTTATCCACAAGACTCCTACTGTACTTTATTTAGTTGATATAAATAGATACAGCTAGGTACATTAGAATGAGGCCACACATAATCTTTAATACCTCAAAGAGCCCACATTAATAATTATTTCCACAGGGCTCGATACTAGGTCCTTTCCTCTTTTTAGTATATAATAATGATCTACCCCATTTATTTAAAAAACAACCACTTATGGTGTTATTTGCTGACGATATATCCTTAATTTTTAAGATTAATAGACGTGCAACAAATCTTGACGACGTAAATAAATCCCTCACAGTGTACATTATTATGAACGCCCTACTGCAGGTACAAAATTGGTTCACTGCTAATAATTTAGTATTAAATGCATAAGATTTGCTCTACCGAATGTTAAAAGTACTGATTGTGACATAGTATTGAACAAAGAGAAACTAAATATCGTCGATGAAACTGTTTTCCTGGGGATCACGCTCGACTCAAAGCTACAGTGGGGTCCTCATTTAACAGCTCTTGCAGGACGGCTAAGTTCAGCAGCATATGCTGTTGGAAAAATCCGTCAATTCACTAATGTAGAAACCGCGAGATTAGTCCATTTCAGTTACTTTCATAGGATCATGATTCATGTGTTACGGTATTTTACTATGGGGACGGTCTGCAGATATTGAGTCTATTTTTATTCTGCAGAAAAGAGCCATCAGAGCAATAGGATTCTCTATGGGAACTGTTCAAAGTTATTAATAATATGACGGTACCTACCTTGTCAATATATCTATGAGAACATCATGTACTTACGTCAGAAAAATTTAAATCTTTTCAGTAAAAGAGGCGAAAGACACGCCATTAAGACTAGAAATAGGGACCAATTAGTTCAACCAGGTTTCAGACTGGCTAAAGTAGATTCATCCTTCATGGGGTACTGTTTAAAATGTCATAATAAAATACCTCACCATATACTGCAATTGAATGAAACAAAATTTAAGTCTTGTATATAAAGCACACTATGCAGCCAAGCATATTATAAGTTGGGCGATTACATCGCTGACAAGAATGCCCGACTAAACACTGCTTGTCCTCTCCATATATACTGTACTCTTTGGTCCTCTCCTGCTCCACAACGTCGCTAAAAACTAATTTGATCAGCATTCTAAAATATTGGTGCAGCTGTTGAAGATTGTAAAACTAGATCTTTGCATTGTATAAACTCAATCTTTTAGTATTGTATAATTGCATAGCACATGTGTGAGCACTATTTTCCTACTATAAAGCTACCATTTACTGGGTACGTCTTTCATTGACTTGAATGTGCCCTGGCAACTGAGAATTTGTCATGCTCACTCAAATGTCTCGCTGGTGGTGGCGAGGGTGTTGGATCATTAAGTTCCCTTCAAAATGGTTGAGCTGAGTGGTACTAATCCATACGTCATGTTCGTGAACGGGCGCCGCCAGTAGGGACTGGTCATCTCTTAGCTGCCACGGCCTATTTTAATTTCTAAATTGTCATTTGATTTTTGTATTTAATTACGGACTAATGTGCACGTCTTTTTAAATCGTTCTCACATTGATAATTTGAAGATAAATGATGTAACCAACTTTCTGTAACAAATTGTTAATAACAATTTCATTATTTTAAAAAGAGTGTCCATGGAGTTTCTTGCCCGTTCTTCTCCATAGGTACCTACTACGCTTTGGAATAAGCAACTAGCTTCATCTTTCAGATTCTTTGACTATTAAAACAAAAGTGCCTGTAATTGGTTTATTTGAAATAAATCTTTGAGTTACGAAAAATTCGCCATCATGCCATGGGAGGATAGTAATAGATATTATGCATGCACCCATAATACCCATTGTATAATAAGAACACTGCACAGCGACTTATTTTAAACTGAAAATGATAAAATGCCTGTTGAAATAAGATGACACATTTATTTGCACTGTTTATTCTTATCATCAAGCACCTCATAATTTCATACACCACCCACCAGCATGTGGAAACAGTCATTCATTTCATTCAGCATAATTCCCCTATTCACAAACATGTAACATAATTGCACAGCTATATTATTTACATTGTACTGTTTAAAATGTTAAAATACAAAAAGAAGTTTCTAAGTCAGTCCTTTATATAAAATAGTGTTATAAAAACAAAACTCGGTTTATTTTTATGAATAAGGAAAAAACACTCTTATTCCTAATTACAACATAGTTCAATATGTTACAAACAGTGCTTGCTACGGATGGCCTTTGCCAATAATACATGTATTAGGAACCGGTTGGTGGTTCTGGGTCCTCCATAGACAGGGGTCGTGGAGGTGTGGCATGGGCAGTTAGCTGGGAAAACACCTCCTTTTCACCTAAAGCTAACGGATCAGGCTGGGTTGCAGGAGATGGACCAAACTCCATTGTTGGAGAAGGTGACACTTGCCTGACAACCCCACCACCTGCTGCCTCTTGTTCCTCCAAAAATCTGTCCATGTAATCAGTGTGGCCCGGGTGCACATTGTATTTTTTTTTCTCCAGACGTGCTTTATTAGCGAAAATATCGTGCCGTTCAGTCTTTTTCCATATATAATAAAACTGAACCAATTCACCAACTGACCGTGTCCGCACTTTGCACATTCTGATGGAAAAGAAATCTTTACCATGGGCTTTAAGACCATTTTCAAAGTTGCGACACTCTTCTTCTGACCAGAGGCTTGCTGCATGAGCTGGGGTTTGGGCAGAAATGCGTCGCCGCCTCAATGCTTCCTCTACATTGTGACCACACTGCTGAAGTAGGTAAAGGGCTTCTTCGTCATCTCGTAGCTGCCTCCCCCGAGGCACAGCATCTACCCCTGTTCCAGAGTTCATTGCATCAATTTTCTTCATATAGTCCTCTGTTTCATTTTCTTCTAGAGTACTTGGATTCCACAGTAATTTGTCCTCATTTTCATATGGTAGTACGTCATCATAGCTACATAAACCTTCAGGTATTGCAGCTTGGTAGTCGCTACCAACCATTATGGTCTTTTTCCAGTCATCCTCATCTGGACTATAGTCATAATCATCTTCTTCTTCAGAGGGTGGTCTGGAGCCAGACCTAAGGCATCTTGTGGCTTCTGTACTAGCAGTCTCACTATATAATTGCTGTAATGCGGATTCTGGTTTCTCGATCTCTTCGGGCACCACCTCTGGGGCCTGCGCTGGTATGGGCTTGTCCATGTTTCTGTCGTATCCGTACAGTGCTAGTAGTTCCTCCAAGGGCATATCACCTTCTCGCTGAAGGCTGTTGAGTTCGGCTTTAGGATCTTGCTGCTCTCCCGCCGCCAAAGCTTCTTCTTCGTCTAGTGTTCTCTCGTCATCAAAATCATTTACCATCATATCAACAGAGGGCTCGAATAGAGACTTGTCGTTCCCCACGTCCATACTCGCATCGTGTTCACTTACATTGGACACCAGCGCGCAATCTGACATGACTACTACGGTACCACACTAAGGATATTGTATCACCAAAACATGATAAGTATTTAGTGTTATTATAATTAATTTACGTAATTTAATATTAAAATAAATTGAAAACATTACAATTATGACATATTAAGCGATTTTTTGTGAAATTTATGAAGAACAAAACAAAAATATTTTGACACGACGGCCTAAGTTCTGGGAGTTCTGTCAGTGTCAGTTATTTTTTTTTTGTCGTAACCAAACCAAACACTAGTCTTTGCAGTCAATACTGATCAATCGCACATCGATCCCTTTGCACACTGTATGCTTTGTATTTATGTGCCAATGCCAGCACATCCAGCTACCCCAAACTGGCAAATTTTCTCAACTGAACATGAACCTTTTTTTTTTTGGGTGGGAAATCATCAAATAACTTCTCCCGCCCTGGGTGGAGCAAGAGGGCGTGACAGACTTTTACTGACTAAGCCCCACTTGTGTTCCCTCAGTTGCCTGCGTGCCAGGGGCGACGGTATCTCTTTCGAACAACCTGCACCCCTGGCAGGAACATGAACCTTACGCTTACTTAGTAAAGATGAAAATCTATTAAAGAAATTTGACAGATTGGGGTAGCTTGGTGTGCTGGAGTCTGTACCCAACATTGAGCTCATCTACAAGTGCCGAAGTTGGAAGCATTTAGTAAGTATTTAAAATCAACATCACCATCTTCCTGCCCCTGTCCCATGTTACTTGGGGCGACAAAACTATTACGTATTCAAAACGCGTGTTTACTTCGAAGGATTATCCAGAGTTATTAATTAAAAAACGTAAATCTGCGGAACCGAACACGGCTCTTTCTTTTTTAGGGTTCCGTACCCTTATCGATTCGTCATGTCTGTCTATCTGTCCGTCCGTCACAGCCACTTTTTTCAGAAATTATAAGAATTATGCTGTTGAATGAAACTTGGTAAGTAGATGTATTCTGTGAACTGCGTTAAGATTTTCACACAAAAATAAAAATAAAAACAATAAATTTTGTGGGTTCCCCATACTTAGAACTGAAACTCAACATTTTTTTCGTCAAATCCATACGTGTGGGGTATCTATGGATAGGTCTTCAAAAATGATATTGAGGTTTGTAATATCATTATTTTCTAAACTAAATAACTTGCGCGAGAGACACTTCCAAAGTGATAAAATTAAGTGGTAAATTAATAAAGTGGTAAATTAAAATTAAGTCCGCCTCTGTACATTTCTGTGCGTGAAGTATTAAATAAATAAATAAATAAATAAATAAAATGTGTGTCCCCCCCTGTAACTTCTAAAATAAGAGAATGATAAAACTAAAAAAATATATGATGTACATCCATTACCATGTAAACTTCCACAGAAAATTGGTTTGAACGAGATCTAGTAAGTTATTTTTTTTTAATACGTCATAAATCGTAAACCGCAATTCTTCATTCAATCAACTCAGATTTAAAAAAAAACATTTAATTTCATAAACGTAAACCTTATGCATAAACCGTGAACGATTATTTTCTAATAATAAATCTATAATAGGTGCTTAAGTAAAATTATTAAAACATCGATCAAAGTTACAACGAACTACAAGAACTTTTATATTATGTTACTTTCTGCTACGGAACCCTTCATGGGCGACTCCGACTCGCACTTGGCCGCTTTTTTAGCCGACTTCAAAAAAAGGAGGAGGTTATCAATTCGACTGTATGTTTTATTTTTTATGTTTGTTACCTCATAACTTTCGACTGTGTGAACCGATTTTGATGATTCTTTTTTTATTTGAAAGCTCGTGCTTCCCGTGTGGTGCCGGTCTGTTATGGTTTTTATTAAGTATTTATATATTATATAGTAGATATATTATCAGACTTATATGAGACTTAACATTCAAACAGCGGCGACAGAGTTCGCCACTCATCACCCTGAGTCTCGCAGAAAACCGGTGAAAAGTGGATTATAGATAGTTGATTGACAATCTGCAGTCTTTGCCTACTCCTATGGGATTATGGGCGTGAGTATATGTATGTATATCGTCGGATATTTCCAAAGCGAAGAAATCTTATTGAAAAAGAAAATCACCCCTGATGAAAAACAAATAGCACAATATCACACACTTAGCCATCGAATCTAATTGTGAAATATTTTTATGGAATTGTATCACTAAATATCACTAAATTTCTGAGCTACATCCTGTATCTGTGCGCTCTGGGTTTTTTTTGACCATTCTCCTTTTTCCCAATACGTTCCCGTGGGACAAAAAGTATCCTATGTGTTAATTCAGGTTATAATCACGCTTTGTGCCAAATAAATAAAATAATAAAAAAAATAAAAATAAAAAAGCCTTTTATTCTACCATATAAAATTTTCACTTCACATATTATATAATTATCATTAAAATTGTTGTTTATAAATAATAGTTAAATTAAAATTTATATTCGTACTATTTTTTAAATATTATATGTATAATTTGTATTGAAATATGGAAAGATTAAAATATTAATTCGTGTAAGCATGCACTTAAAATTATGTATTTATGGAAGTCGCCTCTGCGGCGTAGGCCTCCCCCAACTTTCTCCATTTTTCCCTATCTCTGGCTTGTCTCCTCCAGTCTGGTCCACATCTTTCCTTAAATATATCTTCCCAGCGTTTCCGTGGCCTACCTCGTTTTCTTTTTCCATCTCTAGGTATCCATTCTATGATTTTCTTTGTCCACCTTTCGTTTTCCATTCTACAGATGTGCCCTGCCCCATTTCAATTTCAAACTTCTTATTCTCTCCACTATGTCAGTTATTTTAGTTTTTCTCCTAATTTCCTCATTTGTAATTCTGTCGGATAATTTAATACCCAACATGCTTCTCTCCATTTTTCTCTGCATTACTCCGAGTTTGTGTTCTTCTTTTACCCGTAGAGACCATGTTTGGCATCCATATGTAAGGCCTGGAAGAATCGCTATCTCGTAAAGCTTTCTTTTCAAATACATGTTGACCTTGGTGTTTTTCATAATTTCTTTGAAACTCCAGTATTTTTTCCATGAAATTGCTATTCTCCTATTTATTTCTTTTTCCGTTTGGTCTTCAAATGAAATCGATTGTCCCAAATAGATGTATTCGTTTACATATTCTATTTGCTGTCCATCTATTATTATTTCTTCTTCAGATCCATTCGTTATAATTTTGGTTTTTTCAGCATTCATAGTTAATCCTACCTTCTTACTTTCTTTCGCAAGCTCTTGCAACATATTCTCTAGTTGTGTGGATTCTTCTGTAAATACTACGATGTCGTCTGCGAAGCGTAAATGGCTCAAGTATTCACCGTCGATTTTCACGCCTTTGTTATCCCAGTCCATGTTTCTAAATATTGTCTCTAGAACAGACGAAAATATTTTAGGTGACAGCGGGTCGCCTTGCCTGACGCCTTTTCTTATGGGAAAGGTTGGTCCTTCTGATTCTAGCTTTATTTTTGCCGAATTTTTGGAATAAATGCTATGAAGTAACTCGACATATTTTATGTCTATTCCTTGTTCTACTAGTGTCTTCCAAATTGCGCTGTGTTCCAAAGAATCGAATGCCTTAGTGTAATCATATTTTACAATAGTAAGGCAACAAAAGGAAGGTGTGGAGTAGGGTTTATCATAAAAAAGCGCCTAAAAAAGAACATCGTTGGTTTTAACTGCTTCTCAGACAGAATTGCGACCCTTGAGTTAAAAATGTCTGATAATACTTTGTGGTCCATAGTCCAAGTCTATGCACCCACTGAATTATGTGATGAAGTTGTGTTAAGCGATTTCTACGAAACCTTAGAAACCGCTATAGAGACCTTGAATGCAAGAAACCTCATTATAATGGGCGATTTCAATGCCCAAATTGGGACAGCACAACAAGGTGAGGAAACTGTATTCGGCAGATACTCGCACGGCAAAAGGTCAAAACACGGGCAGAAGTTGATAGAGTTTGCTTCAGAGAAGAACCTTAAATTCGTGAATAGTATGTATAAAGCAAAAATAAACAAAAAATGGACATGGGTATCACCGAATGGAGAGCACCATAACGAAATAGATTTCATCTTAACAAACAGAGGTTCAGATATATTTGCATTCGATATAATTAAAAACCTTAACTTTAACACTGACCACAGAATGATACGGTGCAAAATAAATTTGGGAAACACTAAAAAAAGGAGCTTTAGCAAACCTATAAACGCACGTTGTACAAGAAACTTGGCAATATTAACAAGAGAAGACGGGATGCCCTGGGAAAATAAACTTGTTGACTCGATCAAAATATCCTCACAAGTTCAAATCCAGTATAATCACTTCGAAAAAAGTATGAAACACTTATTAGCACAAATACCATGCGAGAAGAACAAACAAAAACACCCGATAAGTGCACAAACACGTCAACTTCTAGAAGTTAGAAAACAACTGTACAAAGAGAAAAGAACAAAGGCAGTTAAAAGAAAAATCGCTCAAACAAGTAAAGAAATAAATAAAGAGATCTCTAACAACAGAAGGAAACACAGGCAAAATGTTTTCGAGGAATACATATCAAATAAGGGAGCCATTAAAAAGGCACACAAAGATTTGCGAACTACAACAAAATGGGCTACAAACATGGTGGACAAGAAAGGTAATATTATTTCAAAGCGGTCAGATATACTAACAGAAGCTACTGACTTTTACCAGAATCTTTACTCGTCACAAGAAACATCCAGCTTCACGCAGTACGTATCAGACAAAACCTATGTCGATGAACCCCTGCCTGAAATACTAAGATCAGAGATTGGTTTTTCTATAGAAAGTCAGAAAAAAGACAAAGCACCCGGAGAAGACAAGTTAACAAATGAAATATTGAAGTCTCTATCAGAACCCTTACAACAGCCACTGGAAATAATATTCAATAACATTTTACAAAAAAGGGAAACTCCAAAGCAATGGTCCCAATCATCAATAACTCTTCTTCATAAAAAAGGAGACAGATGCGACCTCAGTAACTATAGACCAATTAGCCTTATGTCCAACCTGTATAAAGTATTCTCAAAAATACTGTTAAATAGACTTACTACCACTCTAGACGAAAATCAACCGCGGGAACAAGCTGGATTTAGAAAACACTTCTCGACAACTGACCACATCCAAGTGGTAACACAAATAGTAGAGAAGGTGAAAGAGTATGGGAAGACTCTATACCTATGCTTTGTGCCAAAACCTCATCTAAATTGCCGTTGTTGCGTGATTGAGTAACAAACATCCAAATATCTAAATTATCAAACATACAAACCTGTATATTTTAATATTAGTAGGATGATGAGATTACTTACATACTTGATCTCTAAGATCTTGATAGTCACGTCAATGCCTACTAATATTTCTGTGACTCTGTGGTCTCTGCTAAGTCCATATGTCAAACAAATGTCTGTCAAGTGATGAAGTGGTTAGAGCCAAGTTGAAGTTCTTCCAAAAAATTGTTATTTGTAATTATAAACCAAATTAAAATGATGTTGGATAGTTTTTCGATATTAATATAGTCGTTTCTGGTTTCTCCGCCTAAATCAATCACAATGTGGCGAAGCCTATTCTTATTCTTTGTGACAATCATCAAAGTAACGCACAGTTTTTCGGACATAGGAAAATGGGATTTACCGCTGAATGGGGTGAGGATATTTAACATTTCATACTGTGAAAGCTTCCGTTATAATTATAGTATGGTATGACCTCCTTCCTTGTATTTATGTAAACATAGTTTTGCTATTATACTTAGGTTGTTATGGGACAAATGAAACCTCTAAGTATGGATAGTTTTTCTGACTCATTGTTTATTCTTATTTACTGAAATACTCATACCGAACGTTTATTGCTAGATAGCTAGTTAAAAGGAGCAGAAATTATGTTTCAAGCTGCAAGAACTATTTGAGTACATTATCTAATAGTAGTTACAGGAAAAATTAGGAAACATAAAATATGTTCCTGTTTAACTTCATAAAAATAAACGAATGATGTTATAGAAACAACATTTATTACTACTCACAAGACTTACAAGTCAACTTATAAGAATCTGTTTTGGTCAGTATAGCTAGCAATATATTATTCTTATTAGTATCGGCTTATATTTGGAATTACAAAATTATTTTAACAACATTAATAATCCAGAACATTGTTTTGTACATAATCTGCTGTTACTAGATTGTGGAGGTCAGATAGGCATGCGCTCTATGTAAAATATTGGTATTTAGCTGCATCTGAGTAGACGAAGCTGAACCCCACCTAGTTGTGAAAAGGCTAGGGATATTAATAGTTTCAATGGGCAAATACTTCTATTATGCCAAAACAATCTGAAAGTTTTTATTACAATAAAAAAATACATAAAAATAGGTTGAGTTACAAAGAAGAATTAATAATTTTTGTAATTGTTTTTCAGGACAATTGTGTGTTTACACTAGCAAAGTCATTATTTAAGGATTCCCAGCTCATAATAATGTGTGAGTATTAATATATTTTAAATTTGCTTTATCATCACTTCTTTCCTCCATTTGTTGGCAAAAACCTGAAAATCATTGCATGCTACATCCTTGTAATAAAATCACACCCTTACTGGCTATTGCTTCTCTATATTGAAACAACTTGTTAGTTTTGCATGCACCCTGTTTTAGAGCACTATGTACGTGACTTGACCTACAATATTTCAACTTTGAATTGTAAAATTCACCTCCACAGCTCTTAAAACGGTGATGGAAAACATTTTTAGGAAATCACCATGTCCTAGAACCAAACAATCAAAGACATGTGACATCTATCAACCTGCACTGGGGTTTGGGTGTGGAGTATGGTTCACTCCCTCTCAGAGAGGAGGCCTGATACAATGAATGGACAATACTCAGTGCAGTAGATACTTAAAGGAATCCTAAAGATAGAGCCCAATTAAATACTAGTATTTAACATGAAAATGATTTATCAAAATCTTAGATGTTCAGTTTACTGATAGTGATTTAATTGATCCCTTTACCAGATAAGACACTTCCCTATGTATGCTATTTCCTGTTGCCATGGTTCCTAAAAATGACAGCCAGCCAGTTCATTCAGTTCCTTTCAGTATCCTTTTTGTGATCAGAAATTGGGTGCAATTTCATCCAATAGATACTCAATGTTTCTAATAGCATTAGAAGAGTAAACAGAGGGGCAAATGCATATTAAGACACTAACAGTAGGAGTTTTTTTTGTCAGTTCAACAATATTCATTGCATTACTTGCATTGTCGATCAGCCAATTTTTTTCCAACAAATGAAGCAATGGCTCAGCAATTTCCTTCAAAATGATTCAGATTCTGACGAAGGCAGGGCAAACCCTATAGTGAAACTATAACAAGCTGCCACTATTATTGAGAATATGGTTTATTTGAATACCAGTACATGTTAGATACTATCTTATCACTGGACATAGGCAAGTTATCAGATGCTTTTAAGATAAAACGTTATATAGTAGTGTTATCAGAACCGTGGCACTTTATTATGACTCAAGTTCTAATGGTTGAATGGTTTGCAATTGCTATGGGCCACGCCTTTATTTCCCGATGGGTTCTGAAGGGTTGTGCAAAGTTGTACCATATTTTAAAGACCCACATTTTACGGACAATATTAATACAGCTGAGTTGATAAGCTACTTAAGTTCTCAGTGAACAGGTCCACTCAAGTTCGTGTGGTTCTTTTCTCAAATTACCATTTCAGTCCTTTATGTACATTTGCCCTCGTATGATTGTCTGGAATTCAAAAGAGTGTACTTTTCTTTTTTACTTTTCTTTTGGACCTTGATTTGTGTTTCTTCTAAGAGGAGGACAGGAGAAATGAATACAGGACAACACCAACCTCATCTAGCTTTTTAACATATTAACAGCATATAATTATGTAAAAGTGTGTATAAACCCTACTAACAAAGATAAAAACATTAATCCTTAAAAAAAACCCAAATACTTTAAAAAGCAGATCTATTATTACTGGAAAGGGACAAATTTCGTCTCACTGATTGTGACTTAAACCCACTACATTATATTTAGGTGATGTGTTATTTGAATAGGGACTCTTCCCCCCTTTCTCTTACTACACCATCAAAATTTGAGGAAAGAATCTCTTAATATCTTGTAGGATAAATTGTCCCATATTCTCAAAATATTAAAATTATAGATCATAAATCGTTTTATTTCAGTCAAATGTGAAATGGCGAATGCGACAGACGTGACCGTCAACTATAAGTGGGGGAAGTCTAGATGTTCTCCGGACTATCTACATTATTTTGAGCAGGTATAGTGAAATACATACTTACATATCATTACCCCTTTTGCTAAATGTGGGTAGTACTTTAGTACTACCCACATTTTGCGAGGTTTGTTGAAAGTCAAGGGGCATGTCTATTGCTAAAACCGGGCACGAGGCCATAAATTCTCAGCAGCCCTAACATTTCCTAACAGGCAAACATAGTCTGAACCAGGAATCGAACTAAGGACTCCATTAAATAACAGCCGTTTATCAGTTTTTTTACGCGCTAACCATATCACTTAATTTAGATTTTTCCCTATCGCTTGAATAAGTCGTAGGAATGTAATACCTTAGCAACAAAATTTTTAATGGAACTAGGTAATCGTAAAAGTACGCATATCGTTAACGTAAACCATTTTTATTCGTTTGCAGTTATGTCATCATTACTTACTATGCAGTGTTGTTTACCTCAATACCACTTTATCCATAGGAAAGAACAAAAACCTGACTGTTAATATGGCACCTCTGGTTTTAAAACGTTCGACTTTGTAGAGAGAGATAAATAGAACATTTGTATAGACGCCAGCAATTCAAGCTACCCCAAACTGTCAAATTTTCCCAATTGAACACGAACCTTATGCTTACGTAATAAAGTTAAAAATCTATCAAAGAAATTTGACAGATTGGGGTAGCTTTATGTGCTGGCGTTTGTACATCAAAATTGAATAAAGTTACTAGTCGGAAGTTACTAGACTATTTCAACGAAATGAAATGAAGTTAGAGGGTTGTATTGATGTCTCAAATTATTATTATTATGCAAAGCCATATTTCCTTGTTCCGTGTGGTGGCGGACGTAAAAGAATAGCACCATCCCATTTCTTCCCGTGGGTGTCGTAGAAGGGACTTACTAAATGGGCAGCAGCGTTCTCTATCCATTTGACCACTATACTGCGACCGCCAATCCGCCTGCCAAGCGTGGCGATTATGGCAAATCCCCCCATTTTGGGGGAGGCTTATGTCCAGCAGTGGACTTCTTTCGGCTGATATGATGATGATGATGATGATGATGATGATATTTCTTTGTTACGGTTGCGAATCATATTTTAATTAACATACAACTTTGTTCTGGACCTGCAAATTGCATAATTAGTCCGATTGGATGCGCAAAGGTAGCTCGCGGCATTCAAGTTTTCTTACGACTATTTCTTCAAACAGTCATTCAATAGGATGAAAAGAATTGATGATTTTTAATCTTTATGATTCTGTAAACACGTATGTATTTACAGTTGACATGCATAACTGTGAATACATACGTGCAGTGCAGGCGCGGTCAGAGGGGGGGGGGCGTCCTAGGAGTCATGACCCCCCCCCCCCCCCCGGAAGCCGTAAACGTAAAGCTTAAAGGCTCCTTCAAACAGCCGCGACGCGACCGCGCGACGCGACACTTGTAGAACAATTTCCAATAAGTTTTCATAGAAATTGTCTTTCTTTTTGAATTTCGCTGGCGACCCTGGCGCTTCCTCCTTAACACCATATGCCATATGTAACTCTTATCAAATTATAATAAGGTATAAATTGGAATGATGGGCAAACGCTCGTTAAATTGTTTTGTTTGTTAATACAAGATAAGTTTTTATCCAGTGTGCAAACTGTAACCATGAAGTCAGCATATCATTCTAGACCCGCGCAGAAATTTTTCGTCGGTAATACAAAAAAAAATCAGCTTTTCCATACCTTTTGACCGCGTAGGTATTGCACTTTTCAATGAAACAGCTGATTTTTTTTTTGTATTAAATGAAAAATTGTCGTTCCGACAAAGTGTTAATATTAAAACTAAATCTAATTTCAAGTTCATTACTTTATGTCCTCTAGCAGACTAGAGAGCGCTATATTCATACATTTAATGTAACGTCAAATAGCCTATAATAGCCTAAGCAGCAGTCGATCAAGCAAGACGCTTCCATCGAAACATCATTTGTCAAATTATGATAAGGAGTTTCGAAGTTATTAGGGAACTGATGAACATGCATACCAGTCCAAATCATAACCCTCCTTTTTACTTCGCCGGAGTCGTGTAAAAAACACTTATAGATACACGTTGGCGGGGTTACGCGAACTCATTATTATCTATACAATGTATGTATCATGTCTCAGCAATTATCTTTGCAGGGCATTCTTGATCGCCTGTTTTGTTGTCCCTCAGTTTTTTAAATCGCAAGCATGTTGCACAATTGTGACGATTCAGCAAGTTTAGTGCACTCATTCGCCTGATGCTTTTTTTACCTGAATTGTCACTTATATTTATAGAGTCCGAGTAAAGAGGCACGGGACAAACTAGGCAGCTTGTCGGCTACATTTTGTATGGATGGAATCATAAACTTCGTGTTCATTTAAAACTACAATTCTCGGTCTTACGGAGCTCTTTCACACACCTTCAGGCCGGAACTACTTAGCTGAGAAGATTTCTTAAATTTTTGTATGTCGTCTCTGGTTTCTGACTACCTCGTTGGTCTAGTGTGTGCAGGCGCTACTGCCGAGTCGTGCAAAGTGTTACCGGGAATTTCCCAGTAGTACCCCGGAGTCTGGATTTTTGCTCGGTTGATGGCAATAGGCCCGCCGGGGTATTACGCGGGACTTAAACAGGTGAAATGTGGGTGCAATCTGAGAAAACAAGGCGTGATATTTCACCATTCAGGCATGATTCAATTGAGATCAAGTTTGATGTTTTTTTATTTAGTTTGGATGTAGATTAGTTAGTTTAGTTGGATGTTGTTGTTTGTTGATGGCCACGTTCGTTGGTCTAGTGGTAGCAAGCGCTACTGCTAGGCATGATTTCCTCGATTCAATGGTCGGGCAGTCTTATTGGGGTTTTCCATTACGAATTTCTCAGTAGCATCCCGTAGTCTGAAGTTGTGGTTGATGGCGATAGGTTCGGCCCTATTACATGGGACTTCAACATAATTGGCGAAATGTGGGAGTACTATAGGCACACCTCTGCCTAACTCTGGGGATACAGGCGTGATGTTATATGTGTGTGCATGTGTCATCATCATTTCAGCCGAAAGACGTCCACTGCTGGACATAGGCCTCCCCCAAGGTCCGCCACTTGGACCGGTTCTGTGCTTCGCGCACGCGTGTGTGTAGATTAGTTTAATTGATAATTTAATTATTAACCTCAATATTATTATTCTAGCAAGTGGTATCGTGCGCAGACAGGGTCGACCAGTCTACGGCTGATATAAACGGTAACGGCACCATACAGCTGTTAAAAGAAGAGAAGGCAACGATCTCATGTCAGCATCCTAATCAAATCATATTCCTTGATCCGTCACAGCCTACTGTTACCAAGGTTGATGGGGTGGCTACTGTATCAGTAAGTAACTATTTTTTTTTTGGGGTTCAGTTGCCAAATGTCTAAAATGGAACCTTTACAATTTCGTCATCTCCGTCTTTCCGGATGTCATACAGCCATTTTACTCGGAGCAAATTGGAAAGAAGGTCTATTTTGTGTGTGTGTCCAGGGTTTAAAAATAATTAGGGGTGGTTTCAATACATGTTACCCGAGGGATGAAAATGAAAGCCTATAGTTAAAAAGATTATGATGTTTGTAAGTAAGTTTGTTAAAAATCAATACTAAGTTCTGCATGCGTAACTCCGCTACGCACTCAGACGGTTTTTATTTAAGGATTTCTACAGCTAAATGACTTACAAAAGATCAAAAGCCCAGATCTAATAACGGCAGGGCAGGTCTAGATTTTGCATAGCGTTAAGTTACAAACATTTATATTGTGCTGTAAAGGAGTCCAAAGGTATTAAAAAATCATTATTCAAATCTTTCAAAATCAAAATCAAAATCAAAAGTCATTTATTCAAATTAGGCTGAGAATCAGCACTTTTCGAACGTCAAAGTACATGAGACAGTCCCCCAAAACGCCCACCCTTCACCACTTCCTAGTGCTTTAGCTGGGAAGAAGAAGTAGTGGAACAAACTCCCCAGCAGCACAGCTGTCTGTTTAGTCGGATAGACTTGATTCTATACATACTTAGGCAAAGTAATAAACATTACGAGACACAAAATATTAATTAAATAATTAGTCAAAATGTCAGCTAGCCATACCAATATACCGACAAATAAAATGAAAACTGTCGAGGCCAAATAAAGCCTAAAACAACTCATCATAGAAAATATTGTTATGAGTAGATCATGTCAATAACTAATGACATAATAGATAGTTAAAAAAAAAAAAAAAATTGTTAGAAAGGCAATAAAAAATAAAATAATAATTATATGAACGCATATAACCTGTCACTAGATACGCCGATTCTGGAGAAAGAACACAAACATTGTCTTGAGTTAATCACAGCGACCAACTATTCTTGTCATTTAAATAGTCGTTGATGGAATAGTAAGCCTTTAAACAAAGGACGGATTTTACTTGAGCTTTAAACGCATTAAAAGGCAAATCTAGCAAAGAAGAGGGAAGCTTGTTATAAAAAGTTATACCGAGCCCAACAAATGAGTTATGAACCTTATGAAGCCGGTGAAAGGGAGCACGTAGTTTGTCCTTATTTCTTGTGTTAACGGTGTGAATATCACTGTTTTTAGTGTACAAGTGTATATTTTGCCTAATATATAAGATGTTAACGAATATGAATTGTGATGCCACCGTGAGTATACCAACATCTTTAAAAAAGTCCCTCAAGGAAACTCTGGCACCTAGCTGGTAAATTGCACGAACAGCACGTTTTTGAAGGACAAAAATATTTTGAATATCAGCAGCTTTGCCCCACAGCAGAATACCGTAGGACATAACGCTGTGAAAATAACTAAAGTAGACTAACCGAGCTGTATCGACGTCAGTGTATTGTCTTACTTTTCTGACGGCGTAGGCGGCTGAACTGAGCCTCCCCGCTAGGCTTAATATGTGTGATCCCCACTGAAGTTTGGCATCTACTGTTATGCCCAGAAAAACTGCCGAGTCTACGGTTTCAAGCACCTCTTTATCTAAGACGATGTTGGGACCTAGACTTCTAACATTCGGTAAGGCAAATTTTACACATTTTGTTTTCTTGGCATTGAGAACTAGGTTATTTACCGTAAACCAATCCGTAACCATTGAGAGAGCACTGTTTACGTCGTCAAAATCTTGTCTATTCCGGTCTACTTTAAAAATAAGAGAAGTATCATCTGCAAACAGTACAACATCACAAATACCCTTTAAATAGAATGGTAAGTCATTGATATACACTAAAAACAAGAATGGGCCGAGTATTGAGCCTTGAGGCACACCTAACTGAACTGGTAGCCTGGAAGATTTTTCACCATTAATTTCTACACATTGGAACCTATTTTGTAAATAAGAATTTATTACTTTTAAAGCTTCGTTATGGACACCGTAATAACTCAGTTTTCGCAAAAGCGTTTCATGGTGCACGCAATCAAAGGCTTTGGAGAGATCACAGAAAACTCCAATAGCATTTTGCGAGTTCTCCCATGCTTTAAATATGTGTTTCAACAGAGCAACACCCGCATCTGTAGTCGAACGACCTTTTGTAAAGCCATATTGTTCATTATGAAGGAGGCTATTTGAATTAAAATGTCTTAGCAACTGCTTGAGTATTAACTTTTCAAATATTTTGCTAAATGCAGGTAAGATAGAAATAGGCCTGAAATTACGAACGTCATTTTTATTACCTGATTTAAATAATGGTATGACTTTACTACTCTTCATGAGGTCAGGATAAGTTCCTGAATCAACGCATTTATTAAAAGTGACAGCTAGATAGGGGGCTACGATATCTATTATATTATTCAAAAGTTTAATGGAAATGCCCCAGAAATCACCAGTGTTTTTAGACTTAAGTGTGTTAAAAACATTAACTACATCACGAGGCGTTACATGTTCGAAACTGAATAGGTCACTACACTTAGGCACACTACTATGCAAGAGGTTTTCAGCTTTAGAGGGGGACGAATTTAAGGAGTGAGTCGTAGCTACAGGTATGTTGGCAAAAAACTCATTAAATGCCTGTGCTACCTCAGCTTCTTTACTAATTAATTTATCGTCTACCATAATCTCTAGTTGTTTGTCTTGTTTAACCGACTTACCCGTTTCATTGTTAATTATTTTCCAAGTGGTTTTAATTTTATTATTAGAATTTTTAATTGTGTCGCTTAAAAATTTTGATTTTGCAAAAGCACTAATCTTTTTAAATAACTTTGAATAATTTTTGACATACTCTAGGAAAGGGGTATCAAACCTGATTTTTTTTAATCCATATAACTCGTACAGTCTCGCTCTACTTTTGTAAATACCTGGAGTAGCCCATTGGTTAAAGCCAACGGAGGTGCCATTAATGTTAATGGTTTTGGTCTTGAAAGTAGATTGGTACTCTTTTTGCACAACATCAAAAAGGGCTCCATACATTTCATTCGGATTCTCGTGTTGTGCTATAGATGGTGTAATTCTATGAGCGATATTATTTTTAAACCTTTTGCAACGACTAGCTGTATAAGGCCTGCATTCAAGTGTATGCGGCTTTTTATGTAATGGCATGGGGAATCTAGCTAATAAACCACAGTGGTCGGACGTTAAGTCAGTTAACACTAATTTACTTTTGGCATCACAATCACTAAATATATTATCAAGACATGTTGACGAAGATGCCGTGATCCTAGTAGGTTCAAAAAACAAGTTAATTAAATTAAAAGACCTAAACAGGTTGAGAAGTCTAATACTTAATGGAGTAACATCTAAAATGTTAATATTAAAATCTCCGCACAAAATTATACTTTTATTACTTGATTTTAACTTATTGAGTAAATCCTCCATTACCGATTCGAAACTAATGAAATCCCCAGAGGGGGGTCGATAAACGCAAATTATAACGTATCGCTCGAGTTCAACACAAGACAACTCAATAGTGCGCTCAATGAAAAGGTTAACTAAATCTAAACGTTGTTTACATTTAAACTTGTTTGAAACAAGAACTAAAGATCCACCGCGAATAGCAGTTTTTCTTACAAATGCACTTTGAACCGTAAAATTATCATCATTGATAAACACTACTTCATGTTCTTTCAACCAGTGTTCAGTCAAACATAACACCTGAACATCATAGTTCTCCATAAATAAGCTTAACTCAAGCTCTTTGCCGGACAGACCCTGCATATTTTGATGAACAACATTCAACATATGCGGCTCACCCGTTGTCGCACCTAATAGTTTAAACTACTAGGCGAATCAAAAGTAGTGTTAGTACCACTACTAACAGTAACCAAACATGACTTCGACATACTACCTATGTCTGGGTTTAAATAAGCTAATAGCCTTGCTATTTTAAGTCTAAACCTAATTGGCAGATACACTGTATTCCTTGTCGATTTTAACTTATCAACAAAACTGTTGGTGTCAAAAAATATAAGTTTTTCACTGTAGTGACTTACTAAAAACTGCATATGATTATTTAACATATGTATATAGTTGTTTTTTCTACTAGATAACCTCTCAAAATATGGAAAAGCACACAAAATAATTTTATTACAATTAATCTTTAAGATCTCAGTAACACTGTCAGTGATATCTTCCTTTTTTACCTGTGAACTATTACCTACAAATACAGTTATGTTAGTATTACAATCATATTGATATCTTGTAATTGAAGTCATTATTTCCTTAAAGGATTTCCCCGGTAAACAATTGTTTTGAGTAGAATTACTCAAGTTGTTACTAAGAAATTTCCCTAAACCTCTTCCTATACTATCAGAAAACATAACCGACTGATAACAAACTTGACTACAAGAAGGAGTAACACTACTAGCTACTGACTGATCTTGAGGTGGTACTTGCACAATATCCGGTATATCTTGGCTGGGGTTACAGTCCAGAGCACTCACAACTTGGGACGGGTCCTCCGTTACCTCAGGCTGGAGGGCTTCAAGGTAGGTTCCGCTTTGACAAGTACACTGAGTGTTGCTGAGAGTCAGCAAGTCCACTCTGTCTACCAACACATTAGTAGCAAGGATATGTTCCTTAATTTGGTGCTGAGAGCATACATATTTATTATAAACGGACTTTAGTGAATGATTAAGAACTTTAATTTCTGACTGCAAGCGTTGAGTGTCTATTTCATAAATATTTATACTGTCTTCTAATTTTATTTCGTAGTTCTTTAATTTATTGACAAGAGAAACACGTTCTTTCCTTAATTGAATATTTTTGGAATAGTGTTTTTCATGTTTCTTAAATTTATTACATTTTGTAATGATTCTATTGAATCTTGCATATTTTTTTAATTTATTTTGACTAATTTTATGATTACAGTTATGTTTCAGTAAGGAATCCTCTGTTAGGTCAATTGTTGTTATGGAATGAGGGTTACAATTACTATTTAACAATTCATTAAACAAATGGTTTGTGTCATTGACCTGAGTACGTTCTTTATCCTTTTGGAATTCTAGAATTTTAACATTTGCATGGATTAATTCATCCTCTAGGTCCCTAACCTTAAACAAAGCCTCGTCATACAAATTACTGCAGTTTTTAAAACCATCTGAGACCACCCTTAGTTGATCCCGTTCAGCCACAACATTGAGGTATTGAAGATGTAAGTCAACGAGCTCCTGTTTTAAGCTTGTGTTTCTGTTGACAACTTTCTCGACTTCCTTCTCACTTTCCTCTCTTTCGTCTATCAGCGCTTGACATTTACTTTGTGAAGCCTTGAGTTCATGAAGGGTCATTCTCAATTTAAGCTCCAACTCCTGAGCAGCAGCCTTACGGGTCATCACAGGCATGGTTTCAGGAATAAGTACTGGAAGTATAATGAAAGGAACGGTGAGAACTAAATAGACAGACAAACAAAAAGGGAAAGCTATAAATGAAAGAAAGAATGGGAGAAGTTAGTAAGTACTGCTTAATAGAGTAATGAGATAGGCGGGTCAATCTAATTGAAATGCAACTAATATGAGTAGATCAAGTACAAAGTTACATTGATTCTATTGTTTTATAATTTTACTTTTACGTAAGTGGGTAGGATGAGTAATTTAAAATAAAATAAAATAAAAATCTAGTTTTGCTATAAGATTAAACCTGACACTAAGACTGAATTAATGTGTTACTGAGTCTATGTGACGATTGTGTGCTAATTACAGAATAAAAAGTGAACAATACTCCCCGTTTAAATCGAACATCAGCTGTTCGTGATAGGTTACCGGTACGGTGTGGTGTAACCAAACACTGTCTTTTACTTTGTAAATTTGTAGGATAACAACTTAGTATTTATGTAATTATTTTGCATTTAGTTATATTAATACACGATATTAACACTTAAGAATAAATAAAACTAAATTTTAAAATACGGAACAAAATTTTGACATGTCACTCGGACAGTGTTGCCAGTTGCTTTTTCAACTTTTTCAACTTTCAGTTGCTTTCGTTTCGCATCAATAGATACGTCTAACGATTAAGCTGTGATAAACAGTGATCGGATAATCGGGCGCTTGTATACGAGTGTGTGTATGCATGTGAGTCATCACTTCAGGAACTTCATTCTTGACGGGGGTCCCCCGACAGCATACGTTGTTTTTTTAAGGGTTTTCCCCGGTTTCTGCAATGATGAAGGCGTGGAAAAAAGCAAGTAAAATAGAAATAATTATCTAATCGTCTTTCTTTCTTTTAGAAATCAGCACGACACACGCTACTGACAGTCGAATCGGAGGGCATATACGTGTTGAAAATGACCCTGACTTCTCCCAAGCAGTTCAAAGCTGTGGCAAGCATAGAGATGCCGTCACCTTCCGGATACCTATCAGCTGCCATATGGCCACTTTTACCGGTAAGTTTGGGTGAGAACGCGTATTCAGAGAGTAGCTGGTGTTGCTTGGAGGAGGTTGATCTATAATCTAAAAGTGCAGCAAGCTCTAGGGGAGGCCTGTACAAACTTAGAAAAATAATACTAAGCTGCTACCTAATATTATTTTGTAATTTTGTTATTTGTTACTTTTATCCCTCGTAGTACGTTCCCGTGGGGTAATTTCCGACCTCCACTGAGCTACACGGTGACTAATACATACATGCCGTCTGTTGGGACAGGTCAGCTCAAAGCTGCAATGGCTCTTTCTTCAAAAGGCCCTTCCAGACATTATCCTGCATTGTCAGACTCACATATAATTCAAATTATATAATTTGTTGACTTTAAAAGAGATCATGACCTCTGAGTTTGTTTCGGCTTTTCTTCTCAGGGAACAGTCAGCTAGGAAATGCCGGCGCCATCTAGTTTTTAAAATATTGATCAACGAAATATTGACGTGTAAAAGTGTCTTTTAAGATCTACTTACATAAATAAACATTTCATTTCATTTCTCCACGCGTGCCTAGCCGCTGCCAAAAGCTAGCAATTAATAATTGTATTAAGTCTAGTAAGTTACTTTATAACTAGCTGAAGAAAGTCTGACAACCAGTTTTACCAAGATGTTTTGAGTTGATTATGAAGTGAACACAAATTCACTTTTTTAATCGGATCTCGGCGGCAAAAAAAAGAAACAAAAATCAAAGACACCTACTTCTGAAATTAAAGTAGTTACTACTTTTTAGTGTTGTTTTTTTAAGACGGTTGATTTTTCTGTCCTTGTTTAGTTCTTCGGCATTATGTGCGGTATCTACACCCTGCTATGTACCGGCTGGTTGCTGGTGTGCTGGCTACAATGGCGCGACTTACTCCGCATACAGTACTGGATCGGAGCCCTAGCGCTCCTGGGAATGGTTGAGAGCGCCACTTACTATGGAGTTTACTCTTCCATAAATAGTTCTGGGTGAGTGTGTATATTACTGGTTCTGTGTTAGTTGCGTATGAGCAATAGATTGCTAATAACCTCGGTCTCCATACATCATAATTTCTTGCCAATATCCCAATTTATTTTCCATCTCCTAACTTTCAGGGCTTATTTTTAATCTTGTATTCAGAATCGTTTATTGCATTTTTAACATTGTTCTCACATAAAGAAGCAACAAGAATGATGTTCCCAAGATTTTGTAATATCCTACTTGATTTAAAAGAGTGTCCTTGGAGTTTCTTGCCCGTTCTTCTCCATAGAGATCTACGTTTTGGAATGGGCAACTAGCTTCAACTTTCCAACTGATCGACTTATTGACAGTTCAAAAGTGCCTGTAAATGGTTTGTATTTGAGTTTTGTGACCGACGCAACATGTGTTTTTCGTCCATATTCTCTATTAGTCATCGTCTCCTCGGTCGGTATCTCACCCTCTTTCTGGTCATATCATCTTCCACACAGTCATCCATCGCTTCTTTGATGTTTCTTTACTCTTCTAGCCATCGACAAACGACACTTGCCTTATTCCTCCGCATCACATGCATCAATTGTTTTTCTATATTTTAGTTATTTGTTTTGTTTATTTTACAGTTACTTCAATGCTGAAGTGTATATGTTTGCTGAGTGGATATCAGTCGCTAAGAGGGCATTAGCGAGAATGCTAGTCATAATCGTGTCTTTAGGATTCGGTATCGTCAAGTAAGTGATCCTACATAAACACAAAATCCCTGCTAATATTATAAATGCGAAAGTAACTCTTTCTGTCTGTTACGCTTTCACGCCTAAACCGCTGAACCGATTTTCATGAAATTTGGCAGAGATATAGCCTACGATATGGAGAAGGACATAGGCTACTTTTTATATAGGTACATACGCTGTAACCGACATCCACGCGGGCGGAGCCGCGGGCAAAAGCTAGTATATTATAAATCGAAGGTAAGTTAGTCTGCATGTTAACTTGTCACGCCTAAACCATGGAACGGATTTCGATCAAATTTGGCAAGAAGAAAGAAGGCATCCTGGGAAAGGACATAGGATACTTTGTGTCCCGAAAGCACGATTCCGTTGGAAGTCCCAACATCCACGCGGGCAGGAACTAGTTTACAAATAATTCTAATGTTCACTAGCTCCGCGAATCACTAGATGCGTTTTGGGTTAAAGATATTTAATATATAATTCTGTCACTATTATCAGCATAATACCAAACACACAATTTAAAATCAACTGATACAGATTTTTTCTAAAACAAGCATTTTTTTTTCTTCAGGCCCCGACTAGGCCCACAACTACAACGAGTAGTAGGCATGGGTGTCGTGTGGGGCATCCTAGGTGGAATCAACGCTTGGCTGCGACTCCATCACAAGGCTAACGACTCTAATAGAGACCTGCTTCTGTCAGAAGTGCCGCTGTCTCTGCTAGATAGCATTATATGCTGGTGGGTGTTTGTCTCGCTCGCACACACTATGAGGACGCTGCAACTGAGGAGGTTAGTCATATTTCTTTTTTAAATAAATACTCGAGTAGGTGCATTATATCTTTATTCCGTAACACAAAACAATTAATAGAACCTAAAAGACCTACTTTTCACGCTGTCAATCTGTCAATAGTAATGATTCTGTTGAGCACCAACTAAGCTTAATTTAGACTATGGCTATCTTTTTCCTTCTAATGAAACAAGAAAGAGACGGAAATAAATCAGAGCTGTCCAATTTAGTTGAAGAAGATTTAAGATTTTCTTTGATGCAACTGTGACGAACTTAATTTATTATCCTAAAAATCACGGCAAATTCAAGGCTACCGATTTATCATTTATTTTGACAGTTCTAAAGCGTCACTTGTCTTTTTCCTTCGCGGTATGTCAGTAAGAGATAGCAATACTCTTATTTAGTTTATTTCTTGAACAAAAGAATCGGCACCAATGTCATGAATGACGTTATACAGCTTTTTAAACGACGGAACGGATTTGGATGAAATTTTGGCACAGAAATAGTTTATGACCTGGCTTAATACATACGATACTTTAAATTTTTAATAAGTTCCCGTAAGATAATTTTCGACCTACTGACCAGTGGCGAAAGCACCATATAACACGATTCCTACAGGCTTCCCTTCGGGGATTAGTATCGGCAACTCTATCGCTATTAAAAATGGCACGTCTATAGTGGCTACTATTGTAAAAAAATATAGTTACACTACGGGTAATTAAATACCCGTAGTGTAGCACCATAACATTGAAACAACAAAAACAGTTAGTTTTAGCTTTGTATTACAACAAAAAAAAATGTTCTGAATGAACCCGGCGCCAGAACGTAATAATCGGGAACTAAAAATTCATACAACAGCGATCCCGTAATGTCTCTGTAGGTCACGTGGCACCGCTTAATATGGACGAGAGCAAGCCGCTGTACAGCGGGTTATGACAGAGACATATATAGAAATGCGTCAGCTAGAACGAGTTGGAGGAATATTGCACATTTTATTTGGTTTTCAGCTGTTCAATTTTATTGTATTTAATTCTTTACATTCCTATATTAATTTTAGATTGATAGGAAGTATTTTTAATTAATAAGTCCGTAAGTTAAAGCCGACTTCGTTTCGGCTTCTGTCTTAGAAAAAATGACACCTCGCCGCTGCTACTGACCTAGAGCTAGTAATAAATGAATAATTAACTGTATTTTTTGTTGCAGAAACAACATAAAGTTCTCGTTGTACAGACATTTCACGAACACGCTGATAGGCGCTGTGATAGCATCTGTGGTGTTCATGCTATACTCTATCAAGTCATACAGAGTGCTTCCCTGTATTACCGTAAGTATCCATAAATGTATAATAGTACCTTTTACAATGAAAAAATGATTACTTATAAAAAAAAAGGTCGATTTTCGCCTTGCCATACACACATACAAAAAAAAAACATTGTTTGGCGACTACCATCATCTGCCTAGTCTTTCCCCAACTATTTTGAGGTCGGCTTACAGTCAAACCGGATGCAGCTGGATACCAGTATTTTACATGGAGTGACTGCCTGTCTGATCTCCACAATCCAGTTACTGGGTATACGATACCCCTTGGTAAGACTGGTTGTCCGACTTTCGGGCTTCTGACGACCTGTAACAAAGAACGACGGATGACAGCCGGGACTAAACGTGCTTTCTGAGGCACGGTTTGGCGACTCTTTTAAAACTAATTATTTTTGTGTATAGCGCACTAATTATCACTACAAAAATAAATGATTAAAAATTATTTGCTAACCTAACCTTTTTTTTTTTTTTGGTTACGGGGGGAAATCCTCATGGATGTCCTCCGCCCCGGGGAGGGCGGAGGGGTCTGTCAGACTCTTACTGACTAAAACCACCCCGGTGTTCCGTCTCTCACTTGCACCGGGGATCACGGGAACTAGTGTGACTTCCGCGATCCCCGGCTGGTGCCGGCCCGCCTCTGCGGGCCACCTCGCGATAGGGGGCGAGTGAGGTGTTAAACTCCCCCCTTACGTCATAGAGAGGCGCGCGTGGAACACTACGCGCCGCCATCTCGGGTCCTAAGAAGTGGCGACGGATTTCCCCAGACCCGTCGCCCCGGGACCCATTTAGGGGGGCTGGAAGAGGGCGTTGTCCGCCCTCCGCCGACGCCCGGTGCGTCTGCTGCGGATCGGGTTAGCGGAAGCAATCTCCCGCTCCCTCTCCGCAGCCTCCTTCTGCGACATTGCTAACCTAACCTAGGGGTGCGGGTTGTTCGAAAAAGATACCAGTGGCCACACCCTGGCGCACAGGCAACTGAAGGAACACGGGTGGATTTTAGTCAGTAAAAGTCTGACACGCCCTCTTGTTCCACCCAGAGTGGGAAAAGTTATTTGATGATTTCCCACCCTCAAAAAAAAAAACCTAACCTAACGTTCTGTGTAACGTTTATAGATCTCGGCATTATTGTTTGATCTATATTCACATCAGCTATGTTATAATTAGAGATCGGATATTCGGACGCTTATTTACCTAAAGTTGAGATGTTGGCTAATATGGAATGCTTGAAATGCTTCCTTGGGCTAGTGGTCGCAAGCGCTATTACTAACCATGAGGTTTGATTCCCAAGTCGGGCATAGTGACTGGGAAACTTCTCAGTAGCAGCCCGGAGTCTGGATCTGCGTTAGGTTGTTGGCAATAGGTGCGCCCCCTATTACATAGTTCCATTTAATAGAGGGTGAGCCTATTGCCATCAAACGTGACTACTTAGACATATCTGGCGAAATGTAGGTGTATTATAGACACATCTCTGCCTAGCCCTTTGGGGCTTAAAGGCGTGATGTTATGTGTTAACTGTTTGCTTCCAGGACTGGAAGGAAGTATGGATGGATGAGGCATACTGGCACATGCTGTTTGCCAGCGTACTCACAGTCATCATGGCGCTTTGGCGACCAACGAACAACAACCAACGATATGCCTTCACACCACTCCTTGACAATGCTGATGACGACGAAGGTATGACTGTACTAGAATTTACTACTATGATCTGTTCAAAAGATTCTGATGAAAATGTAAACAAATAAATTTGAAAATATGTTGTGCTACTTACAAATTGGAGAGCAGTGGTATCGGCCCAGACAAGCACTTTATTTTTTAACCGACTTCACAAAAAGCGGGTTGTTTTCAATTTGGCTGAATTTTTGTGTATTTCATGTCCCCACCAGTGCTCTCAAAACTGTGAAGGAAAAACTTGAGAGAAATGTCTTAGAACCAAAAATTCTAAGACATGACTGTGATATCCACCAACCCGCACTTGGATCGCATGGTGGTTTACAGCCCACTCTCTCTCACATAGAGTAGGCTTGTGTCCCAGCAGTGGGAACAATATATGCTGATTAAGATGATGACGATTACAAATTGAGTGAATAGAGTGATTTGAATACTTATTTTGTAAACTCGAGATTCTAATTTTAAACCACCTTCAAGATATTTTTCTTTTCACAATAGTTTTATTGTCAATTAACCTCAATTATTAAGGTTAATTTTACAACCTCAAGTGTCACTGATAATTTTTCTATTACAATTTAATAATAATATCATCATTATTTATTTGTCAGATCAGTACTATCCAATATTGTTAGTAAGGGCAACTACTAATAAAAAACGGTAATTTTAAAAACTAAAAACCCGACTGCTTTTTTGAGTATTCATGGAAAAAGCCTAAAACAAGAAAGTCGTTGTACCCGATTGCACTTAACTTAAGAATCGCCAGTTGCTAAGGCGATGCTTATAAGCAGATAAATTGTAGCAGTCGGGACCCATTCTAGAAAGTCAGCCGTCTAGTCAGTAGATTGGAGTAATCTGCAATGTAATATAGGTATGTGCTCTCAATTCACTAAGCCTTCATTCAAAAATCCGCCATTTTTTATTATTATTTTGATATACCCATTGTCACTCTCACAGTAAATACGAATCTAACGACACCTCTCAAGCTAAAATCCATCGAGCCGTTCAGGCTGCAGACCGTGCCAAACAATTATGCATACATACTCTCGAAAAACATAACCCTCCTTCTGGCGCAGTCGGGTAAAAATAGGAAACAACTTACAAAATAGTATTATATTATTCAAAACATATTTGTAGGAAAATGTAATGGGATATAAAGTTAAGACCTTCTAAATACAAATATTTGGGGTTATTTTAAATTAGCTAGCTAGACTCCACAGACGTGACGGGTATCCGTACTTAAACACGATAAAATAAAAAGGTTTTGATTTAATTTTTTTGGGAAGTAAACGACTGCTGTTAGTAGTTATTACTTGAATAAAAACTGTTTTCGTATGTTTTATCGTGTTTAGGTATCGATACCCATCAACTCTGTGAAGTCTACAAAACAAAAAAACTGATATTTTAACTGATATTCAAAATTTCAAGTGGCTATAGCTGCGGTCGATGACCTAACAAAAAATCATCAAATTATTTCGGCTGGTTTCTGTCTATAAAATAGAGATGGGCCGACTATGACTGGCCGACTAGTCGGCCAAGCCGATCATTGATTTCGGTTCAGTTCGGGTGACATCGGCATGTTCAAAATGGCGAACCTACTTATTGTCAATTGTTTGCTATGGTTTCTTCTTTTTTTGTTAGAAGTATTCATTCATTTTACTTTCGGTATTTAATTGCTGGATCTAAGTCCAATTAATTAATGGACCAAACGAAGGGATCCTATTCCTTAATATCCTAACTTCCTGATTGCACTGAAAGTAAACTATAAAACTGATTCTATAATAAAAAAATATAACAGTTAAGATTTCAATTAAATTTCAATCACAGTCTTTTAAATTTTTAAGCATACCAGTTAAGTCCGGCGCGGAACCATTGTGTCTCATTAGCCGAGGTCATTAAAGGTTAATACGAGTAAAAAATGGGCCGACTAGTCGGTACAACACTAGTGTAAAACATTAATAATAAACTTAAGATAAAATAAAGAAAACTCAAGGTTTTGTCAAGCGTCCTTGTCTAAAGCAGGGACGGGTCACTAGTCCATACTAAAATACTACGTTTATCTTGACAGAAGAGGAAGAACAATTTGTGAACGACGCTTACGGAGTGAAAATGCGAGGCACAAACTCTTCGACCGACCAGGGTGACGCAAGAGAAAGAGAACAAGACCAGAACAACAGTTTGGACTCCGATCTACGCTGGGTGGAAGAAAACATTCCCACCAGCACACTACCACTGCTTGACTCCGACGAAGAAATCATTAACACCAAGTTTGAAGTGTCCAAAATGCAGTAAATACTTATAGTTTGGTCCTTGGAGGTTATAAATTATAACCTCGGAATTCGATGGCTGAATGGATTTTGTGGTTGTGTTACGTGACGTACTAAAAAGTTTTATAAAAATTGACCGCTTTCTTTTTGTTTTGTCTTCCAGTTGTGATTTTTTATAATAATTGTAAATAATGTTTTTTCGGTGAAATTTTGTTAGTAAATCGTTTGTAACAATGGACATACGAAAACACCATACTATAAAAAATATTCTATGTTTAAGTCTGGTTTTTAATCCCAGATACTAATTTGACAGGTGTAATGTCGAACTCCTTTACCTACTAAAAAGCAAACACAAAAGATTTTTAGTCTCTGGGATTAAAAAAGTGAACTTTAGTACCTATAGAATTACTATTCTTTATTAAACTTCGCTTTTTTAATCCCAGAGACTAAAAAACTGGGTACTTAAAAAAAAACACGAGTTATTCAATATTATTGCATATCGAATTGAATAGTTCTAATTTGTATTGTTCAAGAGCACCAAATTGAATGTAATGAGTTGATTCGCAAATGTAAACAAAACATTAACGTAAGTGTTTGAAAACGCAGCTTATATGTTAATATTACACGAAAACGAAATGTAAGAAATATTCTAGAACCATCATTTAATCATCTATCTGACGAGCCATGAATGGTCAAATTTTTAGAGATACTCGTAAATAAAGTACTCGGTATACAGTAACGGAATAAGCCGGAAATTTGACTAATGGAGCCTCCATTAGTCAAATTTCCGGCTTATTCCGTTTGACCACACTAGGCAGGATAAAATATAGGTACCTATATTTTATAGGTATTTTGGGCCAGTTTCTACCATGTTTATCTACAGAAGAAAAATAATATACAAATCTCGACTTTCCGAGAAGGAAGAAAAACAATATACAAATTTCGACTTTCCGAGAAGGAAGAAAAATAATATACAAAAATCGACTTTCCGAGTATTCACCCTAGGGTGGCCAAACGGAATAAGCCAAAATTCCGAAATTGTATTGTAACAGATTGACTTGACATCCGTCCACAGTCACAGCGGGCACTTCACTGATGTCGCTCGTGTGGGAAGAGCGAGTGCTTTATTCGCGGAGCCCTAAGAGAGGAGCCGGTGTTTAGGTATCCCCAAGGAATTCACTTCTTAGGTAGAGTTCCGGACCTGAGAAAAAGAAGTAACTCTTTTTTTAAATAAGCATTTATGTCAACCGACGTGGATGATCATCAGAAATAAAACGCTTGACAACGATCTCTGGATTGATCTCATCACGATGAACGCTAAAGCATTTCGGGTTATAGCATCAGTGTTTGTGGTAAGTGACCGTAGGAGCCCTAGGAGCTTCACTACCAATGTGACCTGCTGTTGAGATCCCTAATTCTCTCTCGGTTAAGAAGCCGGTTTTGACTGGCACTTTACCTACCGTGGAAGCTGACAACGTGATCAGAAAGGAAATTCCCGTATTTTTAAGAAGGTTCGCATTCTTATCATCAATCTGTCAGAAATAACTCTAATTTCACTACATGTTTGACAAATTTTTCACATTGATTGTGTTTGGGATGAGATGGCGAGTATATTTTATTCGTTTTTAATTACGGAAATTGGCTTTCTGATCTAACCAATAGCATTACAAGGCGCGGGACGTCTTTGTAGTGAGTGATGAGTTGTGTGTACGTCGCGTGGTTCATTTTTGTGTGTCTTTCTGAGTGTGGAGTCAAGTTTGTGTGGGCCTATATTATATTAGGACGCTTTTTGTGCGGCTGTTGCCATATTATGAGTGCGGATTTCTTTTGTTTGAGCGGGTCCCGGGTTGAAATGTGTGCAAGAGTATGCGATTTGGAAAGCAAACTGCTCTTTGGGGATGCCTTCTTGTTACGATATAGATGACTCGGTGACATCGAACGCCACGCCACCACGCAGACGGTTGGCGTACTAATTATAAATATATTATTTACTGTTTTCCTAGTTGATCATTTTGACAATATTTGTAATATCCACAACCTATTTAGAATTTTAGCAATAAGTCTGTCTGTACATATTTCATCATGATTATAACACATACTGAAGTATTATCTGGAGTTTCACTTAACATTTCCTACAATTGCTACAAAATCATACAATTTACGCTATGATGACGAACCCAGACATAGTGCCTATTAGATTTTTTTTTTATATTTCGAAAATCGTAGTATTCTGCATTCTTCAGCATTTAAAATATTTAACGAGTATCTCTGAATATATTTTGGTGATTCATGACACGATGGATAGATGTGTGGTTAAATAAGTCCATTATTATAATAATCTCTACGTTAAGCTCCCGTTCGCTAGGACGTAAAAATATCGCGGCCGGCTTTAAGCGTGCACTGAATTTTCAACTCTAGGTGTCGAGCCGAGCGTTGAGTATCTAACTGAGTACATCCCGGTGCGTCGAAGAACCACTTGGATTTTCAACTCTCCTCGCCTAGCAGAGCGTCGAAAATCCAGTGCGCGATATTTTTATTTCAGTGCCCACGTGGGCACTGAAGTAAAAAGCACGTATCTGAGTAAAATCTTGAGATAAACGGCGTACATAAATATAATACAGTCATCTAATTTCGAGGTTTGTGCACTATAACAGCTAAACGGACCATAGGTAGGTAAGGTACTATGTATAAAGTATTATGTAACTGTGATATGTGTTTTTGTTGCACTCGCCTCTAATATTCCCACTGTATTCATTGAAAAAGCGTTGCACTACATTCGCATAGAGACGAACACAAACTCGCACTGACAGATCGTATAGTGAAGTGTCAAAGTGATCAGTGCGCTAAAAAGAGATGAAGCTACACAGAACCTATAGCCGTCTCATATTCACACTGAACAACGAGGGCTGACATTTTACTTTTCTCTGGCCTAACGGAGAGTGACAGGCATTTATGTATGTTTATATTTTCTGCTAACTGCACGCGGCTTCCCTAGTGGATGTCGGAAATTATCGGCACGTGCTGCCGGTGAAAGTCCCATCAAAGTCGGTCCAGCCGTTTCTGAGACAAGTCAGAACAGGCTGACAAAATTAAAAAAAAAATGTGTTATTTGTTTTATGTACCGTATCAATTTACTTTCATATGCATTTGGTAAAAAGCTGTTAATTTGGCATTCAAAATACACTTTAATTATTATTTTTGGATAGATGTATAGATTTTATGAATTAGAATTAACAATTTTTTTTTTTTGAGAAATTAATGATTACCTATTAGATAAGTAGTTACATGCGAGATACATGTTAAAAAAGGCGGTGCAAAACTTTTTCATCAGTTAATAATACAACTTGGTTCTCCTTTAAGCATGAAGAAATCACATAGCTTTCAATGTAATAAGCTCTCAATTTATAATAAAAATATCAAAGTAGCTTTATAACTTTTATTTATACATACACATTTAAATATATTTGTTCTTTAGACACGATCTTTGGTATATAAAATATAATATTGGTATATGGCCACAATACATTAGGTTAAAATGGAAGTTTAATAGAATTCAGTCGATACAGCATAAATGGAAAAGTCAGTAAAAGGTACATTATAACAATAATTTAATATTCAAGATATATGAAACTATCAACTATAATTAAAATACTTTGTGCTCTCTTACAAATGTAATGGAAAACTTTTATTGGAAATTATTATGAGATAATATATAAATTATCAGTTTTTTCTTAATAATTGTTGAGTTTAATAAATGCTCACAGTTTATTTTTAAAATACAACAAAATAGCTTAGGGAGCGTATTATTCTGTCCTAGTTCTTATTAGCAATGGGTATTTTTTGTATCTTTATTGGAACTAATGTCTTGCATAAAACGCTAGAGGCGCGGATTCTAAACCTATTGCGACCTATGGGGTGTCATGTTCTTTCTTATTACCCAAATTCTGCAGCTAAGTAGGTATACTAAAATAATATTATCTTTTATTTGCTATCGTTTTCTCCAAGTACAACCCTACGTAGGGGACGAACTGATGACTACAAGAAAATAAAAAAAAACGTTCCAGTTTTGTCGCGTTTAGTGGAAAATACGAAATCCAGGCATTCGTTCAGCAATGGGATGATCTGGGATAACAGTAACGAAATCCACGCGACCGAAGTCGCAGTTTATGTGCTAGTTTACAATATAGGTCATTACAACATTTTACCAGTTCCTGAGCACATCTTGAACGCCACAGATGATACCGTGATTAACATGGCCATCCACTGAGCCCAAGAGATCGATTCGTAAAGAAAGAAGCAATAGCTACTGAAGAAAGGCCTCAAATAGGGCCAAAGAAGATCTATTAATTTGTTCAAAAGATCAGAAGGCCCAAGCCACCAGTGGTTTAACATATTTATGATTATTAAAAGAACATAAAATTGGTTATTCGTCACGCAGGCCAAATATTACGACTATAAACGAACTCAACAAACCCATATATGACATTTAAATCTCATTAGTATGCATTGGACGCTGTCGGTCCGCGGACGTACGCCCACGACGATGCACCTTTATAAAATTTAAAGAATAAAGATTCCTAATTTGGTATGTTATTCGATAGGTATTCAATTAAATGACTAAGAACCCTACTCACTAGATTGTAACATGTTACTTATCTGGAAGATATGAGGCCAAAGTTCTCAGTACCTAAGTTTTTTATGCAGAAAATATTTTGCTATGAGTGACTTTTAGGATGATGCTTTCATGTTACGATCTAGTAAACAAAGAGAATAACTCTCTTAATTAAGTAATAATATTTTCGCTACAAAAACGATACTTCTAAAAGTATCTTCACATCTCACATTCGATTCTTCGTCAAATACAAAACGACGTATAATCACTTTCATACAGAAAAATATAGAAAGCTTGTTTCAGCATGAAATAGTCATATTTAGTTATTATCGTAATAAAAATCGTAATCTTCCGGCTCGTCAGGTATTTGTGGTGGGTCCTTAGGAATGTCTATACCTTCGGCGTCAAGTAACCGTACTTTTATGTCCATCGAAAGTAAAGTTTCCAGGTCATTTTCAAAAGATTTGCTCGACATCTTTTCTTTCAGGAGCGCGTTAATACCGTCTGTCCAGAAGTCGAATAACTGCTCATCGGGTGCGACGAAGTCTAAGGAAGTCACTTCAGCAGACTTGATGATAAGAGAGAATGCTAAATGAGGTGTTATCTTCCTTCCTCTCAAATCTTTCATGTGAGGGCAGTCTTTGCCTATTATCACACACTTCATATCAGTGACGGGCAATTTGTTTCCAAGCTCCTCTAACGTTGGGGTACTTTTTTCGTCACAGTCTCCATAATGAAGTACTTTATGATTCGGCGACAGGCGAACGTACCAGAATTTGTCCTTGATCCTTTGACCTCTGGCCGAATATTTCTTGAACCTCGTGCCGCCGACTAAGACGCCTAACCTTTGCTGTTGAATGAGATCAATGATTTCAGGAGTAATTTTCTCTTTCAGTTCAACAATAGGCCTTGCATGGGACTCCCATACTTCCCTGTTGTTCCTCTCCTGCTGCCAAAGCTGAGTAATCTCTGTATAAGTCAATAGGTTTATCTTTTGTCTAAACTTGTCGAAACCTTTTGGGGAAGATGATAGAGCCCTGCTTATTTGCTCTCGGACTACACTGGATACTTTGATGAAGTCCTCTGCGGTTGCTCTCATTTCCTTCCATGTTTTGTTCAATAATACGATGCAAATGCAGAATAATTCTTCAAATGGTCTGTCATGAGTGAAGAATAGTGGATGATAAGTTTGTCCTTGTTCACTTGGAGGATCACCAACTTTTAAAATGTCACACAGTAACTTTACCAACTCGACACTCGTCTTGCCGAAGGGACATTCATGTTCATCAGCTCTACAACTATTTTCTAAGACAATCTTTGTGTAATCTTCTGAGTAGTTCCTTGCAAAGTATAGCATGCAGTCCAGGGCTAAAACTCCTGGAGGCACTTCATTAAAATCTTTTATTGGGTCAATCTCACATTTGAAGCCAAGTTTTTTGAAGTCCTTAGAGTAGGTTCCCATTGGACGCCTCATGGTGACTTCAATGTTAGGGTTGTTGTCATTTTCAAAAGCTACTTTTCTCAGTTCTTTAATTTTTTCCTGGGATTCCTGCTCTTGGGCATCAGCCCTTTGTCTCATTTTAGGTTCTAAAAGACCAAGCATCAGAGTTTGTAGTACATACAGCTGGTGAGCTAATTCAGTCCCCAAACCTTGTTCTGAAGCATTCTTAGAAAACTCACTTGCTCCAATTAGGTTCTCATATATTACAGATCTTACTTGCTTGGAAGATAATGTAGCAGCAATTGTTTTCCTCTTAATCATATCAGCTTTAGAAAATATTGCATTTATAAGAGCTATAGCATTCTGTTGGATAATACTGTCTTGGTGAGTATTCTGTAAATGTGATATTAGGCTTGGAATCGTTATCTCTTTTTCCACATGAGAATTCTTTGAACTATTAAGTACAATGTTCTCAAGAATTGATAAACAGCACTGTATCACTTTTGGATCTTGCGCATTTGCTTGATTACTAACAAAACTGGCAACTTTATTAATAAATTGGTTTTCAAGAATGTCCCAGAATATAACTCCGTGGTCCATAAGCTCGACAAAAGTAACAAGAGCGTATTTGAGCAATTTCCCCTTGAACTTACCATTTTCAATGTTGTTTATAATCAGTGTCAAACCTTTCTTGTTGATAAACTCGAGTGCAAAAGTGAGATCACTGCTCAATACGGATAATTTGGCAAGGGCAGCGACTTGGTCGACCTCCGAGCCATTGTTTATCTTTGCCAGGATATCCTGAACAGTTTTTGCTGGCGACAATTCCAAACGTAAAACAGAGCCATTCTTTATTTCGTTTCGGTTTTTTTCAGTAATGTAATTTTGATTGTTGCTTTCGGAAAATTGTAAAGCGTAGTTTTCAGGGTCGGGGAGCCCCCAGGGCTTGCAAAGAAGTTGGATGATGCTCGATAAGGGTTGACTTTGATCGAATTCTATCAACTGTGGTACCTTGTCTGGAGCATTTAGCATCTCCACAGCGATCTTGAGGATTGTAGAATCCTTTTCCTTTGTTGCCGACGGCATTTTTATTGGTTTAGTAGACATTTATTGAACATTAGACACGAAACAATCACCACAACCAACACACCACACCTCGGGAATTTAACGCCTAATTTTCCCGTAAGTTGACGACATCAGGCTGATAGCTGTCAAACAAAATTGACACATGACACTGATGACACTATTTCATTTCCTAGACATTACGTTTCGTTTTATTCCGTTTAATATCTTTAAAAGCTAGAAATTAACGAATACATTTGAAACATAGATTGGTATGTTGTTTTTTTCACCAATGAAAAATGATAAATTTATCGGTTTTTAGCCATATCCTGTCATGGGGTCATCCATGTTTTCAGCCTGCGACATAAATAGTGTCATTCAAGCTTACTAGGGCCTACAGCACAGAAATCTAAATATTAAGGCAATAGAATTGCTATCTTTTAATACTGGGACGCGTGTCGCCGGGTCGCAGCTACCAACTACACTTTCGTTTACACATACATTTTGCATTGTTGCAAGAAAAGTTAAACCTTTAAGAGATGACATTAAGCCATATTTTCTAAAAACGCATAATCTCAAGAGGCGCGGCTCCTGCAACCAATAATAACTGTGTGCGAAAAGTAAAGAATTATATTGAGCGCTCACTCTCGCTGCAGGAATAGGTAGTGCAGTGCAAAGCTTGTAATGCTCATATCGATAATTTTTCGTTGAGCGTTAATCGCCAAGGAGTCTCACAACAATAGATCACCTCTGTACCTATTTTTCTGTTCTAACCTCCTTGTCTGTTTATATATGTGTGTACATAAATGGTTAAAATAGATAACTAATTTATGGAAAGTATTTCATTCCTATATCGAAATCCATTTATCTTTAATATCCGTATCTTTTGGAAACCTGTAATAATAGCATTGGATAAAGTAAACAGAAGCATAAACAATATGAATAGTGTATCTTTTTTATTTATTTTTTTCATCCCCGGCTTTTCACCGATTGAATTTAATGAACTATCCTTACAATATAATAATATGTATAATTATTCTGACACAAAAAAAAAATATAAATGCGGAGCACGTCAATGATACAAGGACACTCACGCAGACTGTTTTTTAACTTGCAACAATAATAAGCCTACCTCCTATACATTTTCTGAATGAAGAAGTAGTTTAAAAGTACGGATTAACAGTTAATCGTTGGTAAACGACTTTTTAGAAACTATTTAAATAGGAAGAAAACATACATAATGAGGTGTAATAATTAAATATTTAACGAAAAATCATATTTCATTCCCATGTCGGCAAAACTAGGTATTACGAAACAAAAAATTATCGATACAAAATAGTAGTGGCACGTTACTAATTCACGGCCAACTCATGCGGCGTGTTCTTGGAATTTACGTACGCGGCGATATTGTTTATTGTGAATGACTGTAATTTCATTGCTGCTTTTAGCAGTTGTAATAGTAGACATAAACAAGCTTAAGTAGTAATGGTTATTGAATTGAGAAAAAAAACGTTTTTCTGCGATAATCGTAGTAGTGGTGGTGAAAACATTTGATTTGCCTATATTTATTAAAAAGGACAGTATTTCTAAAATTAGGCACTTACATATGAAATGTTATCCCTTTATTTGTAAAGTTACAAATTTTGGAAGAATTTCCGTTAGTTTCCGTTAATTTCAGTTAGATATGCTGCAAACCACCATGTTTACCTCTCCGCGTCCCAAACAACACAAACACAAGTTACAGTAACAATCGCTCCACGCACGCGTCTTTGCGACTTCTATTGCCATATTATTAAGATTTCTATGGCCTACAATCACAAATTCACTATAAGCCTTTATCTAATATAATGAGACATTGAGTTCGGCTTTTTAATCGCATTAACCAACTAATGGGTGCCTGCAAAACATTACCGCTTTTGACTGGTCCGCCTCGCCGATGTATCTTGCTGGTCAATCCATTTTATCCACTCCTCAATAGTTACTGTAACGGTAAATTTTATAATTCGTGTTGGCTACTCGAATATTCCGTTGATTTGATCAAGGGTGGCGGAGCACTACTTTCGACGCTTAAGGGTAAGTCCCTAATTTTATTTTATATTCCCAAATGTTCAGTTTTTTTTATGTGTTCACATTTGCGATCCTGTCTTACAATTATCCGATATATTACTTTCCTCTATGCAAACAATAAAACAATCGTGTCTTCTAAAATTATAAAATTCCTACTTCTAAATTCGCAAGAGTGATCGAATCCAACCAGATATTTTTTGTGTAAGGTTCGCTTTTGTAGACGATAGGTTGTCTACAAAAGAGACCGTTATAGTACGTACCTACTCTAGATCTTAGCAGATTAAAAATCCTTAGTGAAGTTGATACAGTATGAGACGGGTGGTGTATCATTAACATGGAATACGAAGCAGAGCAACCCTGAAGATACATACATTTCAATCTAGCTAATTGGGGCAGCAATACGATCCTTGCTGTTATACGATCTTGTAATAAAACTATCACTTACTGCTCTAGTATTTAACAGCTGCATTAATACCAATGTTCAGTTCACTTAGCCAAACGAGATCGGCAAGTAGACAAGACTATTCTTAAAACTAAAATGTCACTTTTCATTTATTTGTTTCTTTTTTTCCTAATATTACATTCTGCGAAGAGTTTTCGATGTGATCGAAGACCTTATGGGTCGAATACCCAACCTTCAGAACCTGATGGGCGCTTCAAGCTGCACGTAATAGGCATCACCAACAATGCCTATATTCCTGAACAACTTTATACAGGTAACTTTGAAAACTCATCGACCGTTAGTCGTTAAGCCTACAAAACTTAGTCCTAAAATCATATAATTACTGTGCAAAGTCGTTTCGAAGGCCCAGTTAGCTAGGTCTTCTGTTTTGTAAGCCAAACTATCAATTCATGGACTTAATTTTCACCCTTTCCATTGCTATTCAGCTCTTACATTAGGTAAGCCAATCGTTGTCGACGTCACAATAAATTAACTGACAAAATATTGGCTTTTCCCAAGTTCCGCTTAAATTATAATGGCCGGTCTTATTTCAGTACAAATAACAGAAACAGATGGCCAGTCCCATTTTACGAGCTTCATGATATCTGCTGAGGGTGATGTCAAGCCAGACCCGCGGAATCCCAGGCGGATAATCTCACTTTATCCTGGCGAGTTGAGGCCCTTAACTACTGCCACTGCTAAGTTCAGTGACAGGTGTCTGTACTCTGTTGAACAGGCTATGGGCTCTTATAAAACGTCCGTTGAGGTAAGTGATCACCGTCCTTGTCTTGCGAACTATGTATGTATTTAAAATATATTGAGCTGTCTTGTATCTTTTGATAATACGTAGGCGTCAGGCGACGAGTACAAATAATCTCTAAACTCACTCATCTAAAGTTTTTGATCACGGTGGCGGCGCTGTATCTGTCGTTAGGTTTTACTTTCATCAAATCATATTAATATATATCTGTTACGAATAGGTAATATTCTTGCGAGAAAGATGGTTTTGACGCTCCAAAAACTTTTCAATACCTAGGTTTATTGGCAAGCTCCAGTCTCGGGCAATGGCTGCATCACTCTACGCGCCATGGTGGCCATAAATGACGAAGTCTGGTACGAAGACGGAGCTCCTTTTACTCAGAAGGTGTGTGAGGACTTGAGGCAGCCTGATGATATGGCACCGCAATTGAACTACGAGTGTGGCATTTGTGATGAAGCTAAATATGAGGTAAAGGACGGATTGGCTTTGATGTACCTACACAGTACCATACCATGTACCTATAAAAACTGTGGTATGGTGCGGTAGCTTTACCGTTATTAAAGCTTGTATTTACTTGAATTTATTCCTTGAGTTTCGACATCACACATCACATTCATGTTTTTCAACAGTTGACTTTCACAGGGGTATGGTCTCGTAACACCCACCCGTACCTTTTCCCCGAGAATGACTGGCTTCCAAAGTACAGCGATCTTGTTGGAGCTTCCCACAACGCGGAGTATATCCTTTGGATGCCAGGGACCCTTGCCACAGATGGATTTAGGGATCTGGCTGAACACGCCAATTCCAGCAATCTTGAAGCAGAAATTCGGGGAAAGGTAAGAAATTACGAAATGCCGTTTTGTTTTGCTAAGGGTTAACTAAGAATACATTTGTGAGATTCTTTCCAGCATCGTCATGTACCATAAAATTATGGGGCTTTTCCAGATCGGCGATGGTGTGCGCACTCTAATAAAAGGCAAAGGCCATGGCTACCGCAAGATGACATTACCAACTTACTCCTTCTTTCGTGTGGATAAAGAGAACCACCTATTCTCTGCAGCCGTTGCGTTTCATCCATCTCCTGACTGGTTCCTTGGAGTCACCAGGTTTGAACTATGCCAGGAGGATAACACATGGCTGACTGAAAGGGAGCTTAACCTTTATCCGTGGGATGCTGGCACGGACAGCGGCGTATCCTATGAAGTAATCGTTTGTCTTTCTGACCAGAATATACCTCCTCTTCTTGGAAATATACGAAGAACTACACAATGACACTATTTTCCAATTTCAGGCTGCTAATATCGTAACATATCCCCAAGACTCTGTAGCTCGTGTCGAAATGAGTTCATATGATAAGAACTCCCCATTCTACGAGGTGGATATAAAAGACATGCATCCATTTGGAAAATTCAACATTAAGTTGATACGGACCTACCACAGGGAATGTGAAGAAGAAACTACAGGTACGTAGGAGGGATACGTACTTCGAAAACTTTAGAGTAGGATCAAAGTCAAAGGTTTGACCAAAAATGATGGCATTGATTGTCAGATCTCTGATCAGATTAATAAACAACCTTTAAAATTCTTGGAAGAAGAAGCTGTTCTTCATCTTCACAGTCTAAATTCTGATGTATTTGTAGAAGAACCAGCACCAACAGAAGTCCCCGAATCTTCAGAAGAAGTAGCTGAGACGAGTGCCGAGGCTAAGCCGGAGCCTCCAGAGCCATCCAGGTATCAAACACAACTAGATAGCGCCGAGGATGGGCGGTGAGGCTTAGTTGATGATTAGTAGGTTAGAAGTAGATTAGAATACACCATTTTTCATTATTAAATTAATGTTCTAAGATATGTCTTAGATAAACAACATTTTCGAAATAAAGTTTACGCTTTTAGCCTTCACCATGTCATCTCATGTTTGAGTTTTTCCTTAGCTTATTCTAAAAAAATAACGTTGCAACAGGATTTGATTGGTTTTTTTTAACCTGATAAAAAATTTTAAAAAAAGAATAACATTGACTTGTAGTTGCACCGATAGTCGATACGAGAAAGTAAAGCCCATGGAAATATAAGAGCTGCATCCATTTCAAAAGGATGCTTTTGCCTATTCAAAATGCATTATCTGCTGCAACAACGAGGTAGGTAGTTGACAAGATACCTTTGTCCAAACAGCGAAGCTCCTCTGGTAACCGACCCAGAATCATCAGAAGACTGTCCAATGTCGCCATGGCAAGACTGGAGTGCGTGTGATGGAGAATGTGAGGAAGGGAAGGTGATAGGATTCCGTTGGAGGGAGCGTTACCACCTAGTAGATGGGGTTCCTATCGAGAAGTATGATCCTCATGTAAGTGTGAACTGAAACATTTCATAATGTGTTAGCATTTTTTGTCCACCAGAGCTTTCTATTTTTTTTTTTCGACACGGGAAGCTCCTGATTTTTCTCCTCCAAGAACAGTTGTCAGGCAAAGTTAAGGCTTAAATGGTTTTTATCCACCTGTCCAGCACCAACCGAATACTTCCCTCAGCACCCATTACATCGTAACGTAAATTCATCTTGATGAAGTTAGAAGCAACCATAACATTACTTGTAACGCCATTAAGTAGGTACCTACGTTGATGATTCTTCTGTAACAGGCTAAGCACCACCACAAAGTTAAGGAAGTATCAAAATTCTGCAAGAATCATTTCGATACGTTCGTGAGAGAAGCCTGTGAAGATGAATGCCCCAATATCGATGAAGATGAAGAGGATCTTACAGGTTCTTTTTTGTTTGATTTTCTTTCCCAGATTATAGGTACCTACTGAAAGCCGTATATAGACGCTCGGACTCTCAGTTCTATTTATTTCCTCCTAAGTAGTTTTCACGAAGGTCTCGAAGTTGATTGTCACATTTTCTAAGCTGTGGCAGTGTGTAATTTATTTATTTTCCTTTCAGTCGAACGTAGAGTCATGGCGCCGATATTGCCTGGAGGGAAATGGAACTCAAAACGAAGAGACTTGAAGACAAGACATACCTATTATCCTGCACGGTGAGCTAACAAAACCTTTAATTCAAATTGTTAGTCGGCTGTTCTGTCTATCAATGTATTAAAATGTTATTTTACAATTATGAAAAGGCTAATAAATAATCAAAGATACCAATTTTCGTCACTTAAACAGAGTTTTTTTCTTCCTTACAACCTTCATAACCTAACATTTAGGTGGATTGAATATGATAACAATAAACAATGAATAGGAACTTAATAAGTAAAGCATGGAGGTAATGGTCAGCGTGTCCGTGTCCTCTAGTTAGAACAAAGAACTGCCCCCGCGCAAAACCAGCTGGCGTACGATAGGAAAAGAGGAATGCCTCGGTATGTTGGTACAGTCAACATAGTACCTACGTCTGGTCGACTGCTGGAAATACCTCTCGTACATAGGTCAATGTGTCTTTAGGCTTGCTCCAAGGGTCGGCTTAAGTTCTTACCTGTTCCTGTTGATAATGAACGCTCTGACGTCAGCCATACAAGAAGCGGCACCCTGGTGCATGCTGTTTGCCGATGACATGGTTCTTTTCGGTGTAGCCATCTACACCACAGATTCAGAGCAGATTGGAGAAATGAGAACAGAAGCTGGAGAATGTTGGTGTTTTGGTTCTGCTATTTCAGCGGTCTCTTCTGGAGCCATAGCGCTAGATGGTGCGCTTCTTCCGGTATGCTTCAACGTTCTGTATCTCGGTTCAGTCGTGCAAAGAGACTGCGTAAAAGATAATATGGCTAGAAAGGAAGAGACTTCCGAGATGACGACTAATAGTGATGTACGGAAAAAAAGACATGTTGCACCAATCCCAAATAAATTGAGATAAAGCAGGAGAATCATGATGAAGTAAAGTTTATTGAGGTTTTAAAGCCATTAGTCGGCGTTTGAGTAGTCCAAGATGCAAAATGATTACAATCCGTTGCCAGACAGAGGCAGACTAGGACTTTTAGTGCGGGCCAGATGAATTTTCCCAGTAATCCCAATGATGTTACTTCCGCTGTGTCAATGCATCTCTAGAACAATCCCATAAATAAATATTTACAAAAATATAAACTTATTATAGTCCTATTACGTCATGTTTTTAATACATTCGCTTTATGCCAACACATTAAAGTCTACAATCCTCTAACAGCATATTTCAGAGCAATAATTAGTCTAAATTAAGTAATGAACACGGGAGATGCAGCAGGACTATTAGAGTAATTGTGAATGAACGGTTTAGTAACACGACGACCTGTGACCATATGGCACCTATTTAAAGTACATACATGCGGGAATAATAAAGGTGAAAATGCGTTTGAATTTTTTCGGTAAGTTTGGAATTTTTTTAGACCTTCTTTTGCACTATCCAATGCTGGGAAAGTAGGTCAACTGACAATATGTTGTCATATTATTCAGCAGTATCATCACAGTCTCGGCAAAAAATAGACTAGAAAATTAGTTTACCGGCCATCTTGAAAATATTTGTCGCTTCCTAGAAACATCTTCTTTTGGTAATGACTCCACCTACATAATAATGTCCTTTGCTTAAGACTGCTGCTGGCTCTGACGGGTTGCCGAATATGCCAGTGGGCCGTAACGCAACTAACAAAACCTTAGTTCTAGGTCCCTACCAGATCATATTCCTAATCGGGCTTCTACAAGCCTGTACTTGCACAGAAATGTGTAACCGACGGCCTCTAGGAACCAACACGGATCCCTTGCCTCCCGACAACCGTTTCATGATAGACGTAGACGACATCAGAGACAGCCTGTACATCCCGAAAAAAGAATATATCGGTACGTGATTTATATTAATATGTCATGCCATGAGAATTTAACTAAGGTCAGAAGAATATGGGCAGAAGAATTCCCTTTCATATGGTCCAGTTACCAGTGACATTAGACGCCTCAAATGAGCGCACTGAATTTGCAATAATTTGGGTGAACATTTCATGAATGTCTAATTGCAGTGCAGATGCAGTCTGGTCTTTTACCCTAACTATAACACTTACTTTTTTTTTTTTGGGTGGGAAATCATCAAATAACTTCTCCCTCCCTGGGTGGAGCGGGAGGGCGTGTCAGACTTTTACTGACTAAAACCCACCCGTGTTCCCTCAGTTCCCTGTGTGCCAGGGGCCACGGTATCTCTTTCGAACAACCCGCACTCCTGGCAAGCATCGGCCCTTGTGGGCCCCATCAATTGGTGCTGATATCTCATTGAGGCGCGCGTGGAAGACAACGCGCCATCGACCCACTATAACACTTGCTTCATTTTATAGTTCGGTTATCTTCCCGAGACGGAATATCTCCCTTCATCGCGTTCACAATATCGCTTCAAGAGGATACAGCAAAGAACAAGGACAACCCTAGGAAGCCTCTCCCGCTGAGTCCCGGGAAGCTAGAACCTCTGCATAATTCTAACAACACCAAGGCACTGCTCACCTGCCAAAATACGGTCATACAGTCCGATATCACGCCCAAAACTTCTGTTGAGGTGAGTCCTCAAGTTGTAATTTTATGGCAATGAAAATCTCCCATCAGAGTTTATTACCTTACGATTCTTTTATTTTTATACCAGGCAAAATGGACAGCACCAAGAAAAGACAACAAATGTGTGACAGTCTTCGCGGTGGTGGCTGTCAAGCCAGATGTATGGTACAGCTATGAGGGGCCGCTGTCGAAACATATCTGCGAGGATCGAAGGAAAGCAGATGATATGCAGCCGATGGAAAACAATGACTGCCAAGTTTGTGAAGATGCCAGGTATAAGGTATGCCAAAATACGTTCTAAAAGTTGTCTAGAAGCGCTTTGAAGATTAAAAGGTTTTCTGGAAGGCTTCTGGGAGTTTTCTTCTATATTAAACGCAGCCTCCGTTTTGTATCGGCCTTAGCAATAATTTACAGGTATGAAGAACAGGGAGCAACATTCGTCATCCTTCACTGATAAGGGAGGATCCTCCGACCAGACGAGTATTGTGTATGGTGGGCCACTGCCCGACGGTAAATTGTTATCGGATTTCTGCATTTACCTTTACGTAAAATAGGGTATTTTACTATACAGGATAAGTTTTCATCCAGTGCGCAAACTGTAACCATGGGGATCTAGAACGATATGCTGAATTCATGGTTACAGTTTGCGCACTGGATAATAATTTATCCTGTATATGGGAAAAATTCTAAAAATATATTATTGAGATAGCTTAGGCAAAAACTAGTCGGAAAATGTCAGTTTTAGATAGGTAATAAAATAAATTAAAAAATTCAATTTAAAGATATTTAGTTTTTTAATCTGTTTTTGAACACCATTAAATAGTAGCCGCCATATTATTACGTCATACCGCTGTTTTAACTAATAAACAGAACAACTTTGTACTTTATTATTTTCGTAACCAAAGTATTTTTTATTGAAATAATATCTTACATTGGAGCAAACCAACGATAACTAGAATAATAACACATTTTCTAATTATTAAAATATGAACGCATTTGTTTACACAGAAAACTGACGTCATATCCACAGAGCAATATGGCGTCCACTGCGTCCAGCGTTTTCGTCTAATTACGCGCGAAATATGAACATGTAAAATTTAAATGCATTTTTATGGCACTAATCGATAATAAAAATGTTGTTTTTTTAGTGATTTATTATCATTTTAGAATCTAATTAAGACACTTTTCAGAAATGGGTTTAATACCCTATTCTGCTTACGCGATTTAGGAGTAGCATGTCGTCTGGTAAAATGCGTAATTGTGGCGTTATAGTTGCCGCCACAATAATTTATTTTCCAATTGTATGTAGGTTACGTTTAAAAGTGATTTTTTTTCAACAGCTGACATTTGAAGGCATGTGGTCCTACAACACCCATCCTACTATGTATCCCCCAGCCGAGCACATGGCAAGATTCAGTGATGTCGTGGGAGCCTCGCATAGCAAGGACTTCACCTTATTCAAGTACAACTCCGAAGCTAGTGAGGGTCTGAAACTTTTGGCTGAACAAGGAAACACTACCAATTTGGAGGTCGAGATTTATCGAGAGGTACTTAACAATAAAATAAAACCCTCCGCCCTCTAGTCTTGTTTGTTTCACTCACAAGAAGCGAGAACACCTCGAGAAGCTTGCGCTCAGTAATAATGTTTAGACTGGAAGCTGACCCCGACATAGCTGGGAAAAGGCTAGGCAGATGATGAAACGAGAACACCCCAAATCAGTCGGAGCAGTACCTACTTATCACAGTGGCGTAAAGCATCTTCATATTTTACAGCTTGGCACCAACGTCAGAACTATAATAAAGGCTACAGCTCCACCAAACACAAATATGAAGACTATTTCCACCTTCAGAGCGAGCAGAAAGCATCACATGGTGTCCTTAGCCACTGCCATCGTCCCATCTCCAGATTGGTTTCTTGGAGTCGCCAACTTAGAACTTTGTAATGCCGAGACTCAAGAGTGGGCGAACAAAGTCGTCTTCAATTTGTATCCAATGGATGCTGGCACGGATAGTGGGAAGAAGTTTGACGTACGTAACCTTTCTTTATTTTTTAATCACTTAGAATATTAGGTTCAGATGAACCTGGTATCGCTACGGTATACGCTAGATCTCGCTTAGCAGACCCAGGGCCGTCTTTAGCCTATAGGACTTCCTGGGCACTTAGGATAACGGAAAATGCAGGATGTATGAGCAAGCGAAGCGAGCTCGTAATTTATAGCCCGGGCTAAGTTAGGTTTCCTTTTGACAGCTTCAATTTACAACGCTGGCAGGAACTAGAGGTCTAAAGCGGGGCCCTGGGCACTTACCCAGAGTGGCCAATGGAAAAGACGGCCCTAATTAGACCCCCTGAAGATAAGCAAGCAGATTAGCAGTTATCAAAGAGTTACAGTGGAAATATTATATTGTACCCTAGTTAATCATGACCTCGCTTAATTGTAGGTGACAGGGATATGAATTGTAAAACAAATTGACTAACCAGTTTAAAATATCCGTATTCAAATCACAACTGTCATTATTCCTGACTGTACCTTAACCATCGGTACCTATTCATTATAAAGTTCTTTCTATCCTATTTCAGTCATCAAATGAGGCGACGGCGCCAGCACAGCCGATTTCATCCGCGGGCATAGATATCGACATACCCATAGAACTTGTGAAACCGTTCGCAAGACTTGAGTTTCGTTTGATACGAACTTATTACAACCCTAACTGCACGGAAGACACAAATGTAACTGAAGAGTCAGGTACCATCACTTTACTTACTTACCACGCGTTGAAATTTTTCGTTGGTTTTTAACAAACATAATTGCTGTTCAATACATTTTGACCGCGTAGATATTATACTTTCCTACGAAACAGCAGTTTTTAAGGTTCCGTACCTAGGTTGACAGACACGGAACCCTTATAGAATCACCTCGTTGTCCGTCGGTCTGTCTGTCTTTCCGTCTGTCAAGACCCTTTTTCTCAGGAACGAGTGGAGGGATCAAACTGGAGCTAATATCAATACTCAGGTAGCAGACCTGACCTGACCCCTTGGAGTAGAGAAAAAAATCGAACTTCTAAGTCAACGCAATCTAAAGATAAGGCCGTGTATGCTCCGTTTAAAGCGCTTTTGACTCTCGCAAGGGAATCAAAACATAGAGGGGACTTCCCGTTGACTTGATAATCGCTAAAAGTATTCGTTTGCGCGTCGATATCTCACTGCCACACTGCTGTTTACTTTATTGTACATCAGTAATATACTACAAAATACATCACCTTCTGCTACCTCTCTGGCTAGGGTTGCCTAGGCCCTAAGACAAAACACATTTCTGTTAGCGTTCACGCCAAATGCTACGCCAAAATGTATGGGAATGACATTACCTGCGGAAAGGACACGACGTAATCTTTCCGCAGGCAATGTCACTCCCGTACATTTTGGTGTAACGTTTGGCGTGAACGCTAACAGAAATATGTTTTGTCTGGGCCTGCATGTTTTAAAACCGAAAAACCCGGATATACCAGCTACTTTAACCGAACATTTGGATTAAAAGGCCGGTCGGTTAATTTTGTAGTCTTAGTATAAACACGTCAATTAAAAAAGTAATTAATGTCTTTTTTATCATTTATTCTATAAAATCTTCATAAATTCTAAATTCTAATAAAATAAACAACAATTCAATCGAATGAACCAGGGACAGTGCTAGTCCGATTGCTTACGCTAGCAATACAAGTTGAAGTGGGCGGAGCAGAACCCAACACGTGATTTTTTAATGGCCAAAAAGCCTACCAAAAGCCGGCCAGGCCAGGCACCGTCTAATTTCGCCGGACGCACAACCAAAAAGCCTGACTGTGTCCGGCTTTATCCGGACGGCTGGCAACGCTATCTCCGGCAGCTTGAATGATTGAATTACAAACATAAAATGAACATAGAATGACCACTGTCGTGAACAGACTGGAACTACATAAAGTAAAATATAGTCCACGAATGTAGGTACCTATAGGCTGACCATAAAAACTGAGCTTAGATAGCTGACAATGGGCTGGCCAATAGCAAGTTTGGCTATTTGTTTGTACCTACGTGAGTAGGTGTGTCTCACACTATTCTGAAGTATTGGCTTATATATTCGGTACTGGTATTGAACATCAATTTTAAACCTTATTAGTAAAAAGCTGGAAGAGATAATGAGATCGACGCAGGATAATAAAACACTTATAACTTAAATTGCAGGAGGTGAGTCTCAAACTGAAGAAAGCGGAGAAGGTGACAATGGCAATGAGGGTGAGGATTCTAAGAAAACTGAATACCGACAATCTTCTCCACCAACGACCACCACAAGGTAGGTACTTACAGATCCATTGAATCATCCGATGAAGTGTAGGTAATGGTGGATTTGTGGATGGTGAGCAAGTCTCTTTAGACTTGAAGTATTTTTACCGTTATTTTACCTAATTATCAACATAGGTAGCTATTTTTGACTCATCTGTAAACATATCTAAACCGGACTTGATTTTCTTAAGCCGTTTTCGTATGATCACTGAAAATCAGCGCTGTGCTGTGTGTCCCATAGCACAGCATCATGCTGAGTGGATGACCTCTTGTCGCAATCACGGCGTGCAGCTGCCGACTATTTGTGTTCTAATAGGGTTTAAATCTGTTTTGTTTTTATGTTTATTAAATCTATTATTTTTGTTTTGTAATTTTTATAGCGCTACAAGGTTCTTTTGACGCGTGGATAAAATCGCAACTAAAGCCGCCATCTTGTTTTGTGAAAACATTTCACGAAACAACAGTTGCACAAATTTTTACCAACAGCGCCCCCTGTCAACGTCATTCGAGCCCCAAAAGATCACTTGTAGCACTATTACAAGGATCTTTAACACTTATACAAATAAATACAATTAAAGTGTCTATTTGTAAATCATGTCAAAATAACAGGTTTTTTGTACACACGGATACACATCAAGCTATACATTTCCATTATAAGCTGATCTCGCATTGTATAGGATTTCTGTACAGTGCGAGATCAACGTAAACTGGATATGTATAGCTTATTGTGTAGACGTAATGATTAGAAAACTATCCAAACGGCACCTTAATTAAAAATTAAACCGATTTCGCGCCGTTTGTTTTCGTGAAAACGTTATGCAAGATGTTTTTATTTAGGGTTTGGTAACAAAAGTTCCTATGGTTCCCGATATAGCTGTAGCCGTTGTATTCGCCCGATACTAAATTTAGTAAGCTCATTGCATTTATTATGTCATTTCTATCACCGATTATGATTTTTTTCAGTTTTGAGCAGATACACAGCCAATATATATCTATTTTTTTTTGTCGTGTTCGCGACAACGTCTTTCGATGTGGCGATGTTCGACTCAATATGTTTTCGAACTGGCGTACTACTAGTAATTTTTTTCGAAATAGCGTGCATCACAATAACGTCATTCGAAACTTCATATTACTCCCCTAAAACTCTCGTAGTTATTAGCGTTTGAAATCTTACATGTTTTTTTCGGTAAGAAATATTGAAGTAACCGAGACAAAAGACGTTTTCACGCAAAAAATTTAATAAAAAAAATTGTCTCTCTGTTTGTTCCGGCTAATCACCGAAACGGCTGGACGGGACTTTCACTGGCAGATAGCTAATGTTTGTCCCCGTGCGGTAGGACGATCCCGTGGGTTTATTTCCGACATCCACTTGGGCAAAGTTGCAGATACAGCTAGTTTAAAATATTGATAGCTTCATGCTCTTTTATTTCAAACAGTGAGGAGCCACCACCTGTGGATCCAGAGTCGTCACCTGAATGTCCCATGACTCCGTGGGAAGACTGGCAAGATTGCGATGGCGACTGCATCGACAACAAGCTGGACGGATACCAGATTAGGTTTCGGTACCATATTGGAGTGAGTTAATTTTGAAGTACCTAGATAAATTGGACGTAGTTACACAAAAAGGATCCAATCCACATGAAGTTCTTTCGTTCATGCGCTTTGGATTTGTATTGATAAAAAATATCTGATGTAGTCCATAGGTGTGGCTTGGTATCTAGTAGTTGTAGATATGTCTAAAATTGTATTTTAAACATGGATCTTTTTTGATATTAAAGATATCACCCTGAAGATGTATTTTGGTATATATAACTAAATTTTGGAAAAGTGTGGATTGGATCCTTTTTGCGTAAATACGTCCGTCCTATTGATGATATTGATTCATCCTATTGATGTTAACTGCTATGTAAGGTCTGCGTATACGCTGAATTGGAAGGTGACTTAGGATTCAAATTAATCATGATAAGTATAAAGAGGTAATTCCTTTGTCAACAGCCTTCAAAAAAGAAGGAGTCTAGTTCGTCTGTAAGTATGTTACTAGCAATTTTTTTATGTGAGTATGTTTGTCGACAAACTTAATCAATTGTGGTCCAATATGAATTGAATTAAGTTAGATTTGGTCGATTTTGAGTTAGATACGATAACACGTAGGTATTTAATCCATTTTGTGTATGTTGATTATGTTAAAAAAATGATTAAACAGGCCTGCGATGTTTTTCCCCTGAAAAAACAAATTAGCAATTTGGGTAGGTATTAGGTACTAAGCTACGAAAAAATAGAGAAAAAATTCCATCTACATTTTCTGAGTTTTTTTTAATCATTTTTCTTAGTGTTACCGAGTATTACTAGCGTTAACTTCCAATTTCTTCAATAAAAGTGCATGGTAGTAGTACTGATGACATTTAAATGTTCATCTACCGTCATTAGTCATTGTTTCTTGTGATTAAAATCATTGTATCGACTGTGGTACGATATTTTTGTAGGTAATTTTTGTGTGGTAAGGATTATGGATACATACACATGGCTTCTCGCAAATGTGTTAGTCCTCCAGACAACTTTTTTTTTATGAGGGTGGGAAATCATCAAATGACTTCTCCCGCTCTGGATGGAGCAAGAGGGCGTGTCAGTTTACTGACTAAAACCCACCCATGTTCCCTCAGCTGCCCGTGTGCCAGGGGCCACGGTATCTCTTTCGAACAACTCGCATCCCTGGCAATCCTCCAGACAACTTCTGTTACATATGTGGAAGTTATGTAATACGGAAACAACTACCAAATATTTCTTATCTGTCGAAGAATTATTGTATGAAAGGTATTTTAAAATGAAGATAAAAAACCAACACAAGAAATAGGTGCCGCATAAAATGTGTTCAACTTGTGTTCGTGAACTAGTATATGGTTATTGGGAGAAAAATAATAAGTAGGTATTTAATTTTGAAAACTCCAATGGTTTGGATGGAACCGCAAAATCATACAGACGATTGCTTCTTTGCTGTACAAACCCAAATGGTAAAGCTTTTTTGTGTATATACAGCAAAAGATATCATAATCAACCTACAGCAGTCCACTGCTGGACATAGGCCTCTCCTATTGCACGCCATTCAACTCGATTTTCCGCAACTCTCATCCAGCCACCCGGCGAAGATCGTCACTCCACCCAAGCGCGGTCGCAGCCAAAGAAAGGTTTCACAGACAAAGACTATACCTACCTACCTACATATTAATAATAAATTTTATAATATTTACGAAAAATGTATATTTTAAGCTTTACGTTTACGGCTTTCGTCGGGTCATCATGACCCCCTCGGACCGCGCCTGGCTCCACCTAGCTTGAGGGCGTCCTACCTTACTTTTGCCAATTCGCGGTCTCCACTAAACGTCTACCCCAACGGTCATCGGTTCTACGGCTAATATGGCCGGCCCATTGCTACTTCAGCTTGCTAATTCTGTGAGCTAGGTCGACAAGTTAGGTTCTCTGTCAGATCACCTCATTCCGGATTCTATCCCTCAGAGATACTCCGAGCATAGCTCGTTCCATAGCTTGCCGAGCGACCTTGAATTCATGAACCAGCCGTATCGTGAGTGTCCACGTTTCGGCTTCGTAAATTATAACAAGCAGGACGCACTGATTGAAGACTTTAGTCTTTAGGCTCTGCGGAATAAAAGATATGCATGTCATCAATAAAAATAAATCTTGATGTGATAGAAAAAAAAAGATGTATTTTAATACTTACTTACTTCGATATTTGAAAAAATAACAATCATTGGAAGGGGAAAAAAAGTTAAATTTCGCAGGCCTGTGTTATTTGTATTGTAGTGGTCTTTATACACATTTGTGTGGGTTAAGGTACCTACGATACCTAAAATGTGAAAAATAAAATTTCACTTCCAAAACAAAACATTACAAAGTAATTGCGGTAGGTAGTCTTCGGTTTTGTATTTTAGTTTTTTGCCACCGACTTCCTTATTTAATTTTTCAGTTTGCGGTGAAAAAATGTCCTCTCGTTTCCAAATTAGAGCTAAGTGATTTGAGACACCTATGTCCAGCTCTGGACTCCAAATGGCTGATAGTGATGGGGATAAAAGGGCCATTGGGCGTTAGATTGTCGTCTAGATCTATTGTCACCTTGCGCCCTAAACGAATCAGGCTAAACTAGTTTTTTCGCGCTCCCATATTGAATGTTTATGATTGTTTTATGTGCAGGATCCTGCGTCTGAGTGTTTAAAGGAGCCTCTTACTGAGACACAAGCTTGTGAAGAAGAATGTGAAGACGAACAGCCAGAGGAAGAGCCCGACGAAGAAGAAGAAGAATAGTCGTTACAACTAATAAGTAAATGAAAGTTTTACCGGCAAAATCAATAAAAATATTTTAAAATCTTAGATAGCAAATAATAGTATTGTGATTCATGCAGCATCCCTTTCCCAGTCCCGATTGTTAACTATGGATAGTTGGCTAAATAAGACTGTTTCTAGGCAACAGGCAACTAACGTTATTAATGAGATATAATTATACCTACCTACTGTTTATTACTAACTGTATCCGAATCATTTCGAGAAATATTTTTTCCAATAAACAACATAATAATCTTATCTTGATAATATAATACAGTTATACCTAGTCAACTACGCTTCTGTACCTACCTACATCTTTGTTTTCATTTGTGTGTTTGACTAGTCTCATAATTGTGGTTAGAATCAATTATTTTACGGAAAATTGAATAGAATGAATCTCCTTTTAAAGTTGGTGAAACCCGACGCCAAATTTATTTATTGGTTGAAACTCTTCTTATTCACCAGTGTTTCTATTTTACTGTTCCTTTCAAACAAGTAGGATTTTAATTACATAGTAGCGTTGATTTTTTTTCATTTTATTAAACCGAAAACTTGAATAACGTGGATTTCCGAACGTTTTTTTCCTTACGTCATCGTGTGAGTGTGAGACATTCGTTCGTTCCTGATTTAGTGATTTCGTTTTCGCGATTCAATGGAGTAATTTCATCATTGTCAGGATTTACAGAATTCTGGTACATCAATTCGTGTTGAACCTTTTTTTATTATGCTTACAAAGTCTCCAAAGCCTGCGTACAAACGGTACATTAGTTGGGGTATAAAAGGTGCATTGCTAGTAGAAGGAATTGGGCTTGCCGTATCCTACGGTCTTTGGCACAAGTTGAATACCGACAGAAGTAAGTATGAGGATTTCATTATTTCTGTTATATGTAACGCATGTGTATCATTAGTACAAAGAAATTTGTGTTTAGCACTATACATTCACAAATCCGGCGAGAGGAATTATATCATTTTTATGTAAAAAAAATCCTAAATGTCAACATGTGTCTAAAATAACTGACAGGTCAAAAACTGCATCAATCCATTATTTCGAAAGACAAAGATGCGTCTTTGTTTGTTTCTCTCGAAATAGGGCAGTTGCCTCTGATATTACCCTCTGACCAGTAGAGTATCTACCTTTACATAATTCTGTCTATAATAACAATTAATAATTACTTGACAACATCTGCCATTTATGAATATTGTTTTCATAATAATTAATTGCTTGTTTACTCCATAATAGCTGTGTCTCTCTTGTAGACAATTAAAAATAAAGTATTGTACTAAGTTCTTCTTAAATAATTTCTAGGTTTCCGTCTGTACATGTTCAAGAACCACAACTGGGTACTGGAAGGTTACTACGGACTTGGTGAGACCATTACTGAGAATAAAATCAGAGAACTTGATCAGGCAGTTTGGAGAAACGAAGGTCAAATTTAAACAATCGGTGAGATGTCTATTGGTACTAGAGCCACATTTTGGGTGGTGTCGTTTGGGACCCTCGGTTACGCAATGTTCAAGTTGGTCAAACCTGATGATGAACTTCTTAAGCAGGTCATTATTGTATTCCGTATTTGTTTATGTTGATTGTGGTCACTGATTGTTTAGCTAATAATCTTACTTGATGGTTTTCTTGGGACTAATCTTTGCATGTGTTTTCAAATTGTGATTTAATTGTGGGTGTGATGTTTCTTGTTCTGGTCATAAATTTTGATTTAGACAAGTAGAAATTAATTATATTATATACAAAGAGTTGATTAAATTAACTTCGTCAGTTTGTGGCTACCAGCTGACTAATAAAAAAAAAAAACCATCTGAAATTACATCAGTGCCCATTTCATTTATCAATCATGTTGAAATTGAATATTTAGTTCATGCCAACATCTATTCATCAAGTTTGTTCCATTTTGATTCATCATCACTTGTTACTGACTGAGTATACTTCACTGCTTAGTATTAGACTTGGGGTAATACAAATTTATGAGATTGGAGGGACACAACCAAAGTCACCACACTGACGAGTGGTTCATATAATAATCTCACTAAATCTTTCTTGTCAATTAATTGTCTTGCTGTCCTCAAGGGTTTCTGGTCTCTTCTGATGTTTATCACAAAGTATTGCATCTCAATATGGCAAGCAATAAGTTGGTAATGTGCTATAATGCACTTTTTATTGTTATTAAAAATTTGGCACCTATGGGTTGGGATACATCTTAGTAATTTATTTCTCATTTACGTAGTGCTATTTACGAAAATATGTAAATCACTTTTAGTGTAGGGAAATTCAAACACGAAGTTATTACAAGAAAAGTACCTTTATGTATCAATACAAAAGATTACGAATTGAATTTTGGCGAGTTGCCACCGACTTATTGGAGATAAGATAGATAAGTCTATATTTGCTTTCAACTTAGTCTGGTTTCAACAAAATGTCTATATGTTTAGCTAAACAAAATATTGTCGGCATTGCTTGCAAAGTAGTTTATACACTATTTAAAGGTGAACTATACAATGTCCGAGATTAATTGGTACATAATACAATAATGGCGTTAGTGATATTAGTGCAAATCTTGGTAAATTCTAGAACATTGTTGTCGAATTATTTTGAGTAACCTCAAACCGTTATGAGAACTAACAAGCAGTTAATCGTAAATGATTATTATAAATGTGTACGTGTGTGTTTGTGATGTAGACATCAATGTTTTGTAACAATACTCATATTGTGTAATTTTAAAATAACCATAATAACAAATTACGTGTCTTTATGATAAGAAATAATGTTGGAAGTCTGTATTGTATGTAATGTTTGATATCAACATTTTTATTTCTTATTGACCTGGACTGAGCATATTTTCTGTTGTAATTGGTTGTGCAGAGTGGTTTCTCCATTGAGATTCCTCCTCTATATTTTATGCCAGCATGTCTTAGTTGGCATTGGCACGGTCCATTTTTATTTTTTATTTTTTGTGGGTGGGAAATCATCAAATTACTTCTCCCGCTTTGGTTGGAGCAGGAGGGCGTGTCAGACTTTTACTGACTAAAATCCACCCATGTTCATTCAGCTGCCCGTATGCCAGGGGCCGCGGTATCTCTTTCGAACAACCCGCACCCATAGCAGGCATCGGCCCTTGCGGGCCCCACCAGCTGCTGCTGACGTCCTCCTGCGACGGGTCAGTACAGTGGCCCCGCCGCCAACCACTTTTCGGCCGCAGGGGATAGGGAGAGCGGCCAACGCTATACCTACACTCCTCTTCCCCTGTGGCCCCACCGCGTCCGCCATCAAACGGTGGCGGCCCCGTCCAGGCCTACGGAAGGGAAGAGCGCTACTCAGAAGTACCGGCACTCCTCCTCCGCCGCAGCCTGTAACCCTCAGCCGCGATGCCTCCCATTCAACATCGCGGCCCGCCTCAGTTGCGATGCACCTCACCGCAACCTACTTTTTGGCCGCTACGTCGTCGGCTTGGTGGCACAAGCCCTGACGAGCAGCCGCACCTTGGGGTTCCTCTTCGCTTCACCGTGGGAGGGTGACCACGGTTACTGAGCCCCCCCGCAACGACAATGCGGGAACCCCACTGGGTGGGCATTGGCACGGTCCATTAAGGCTAACCTTTTCAGCTGCCTTTTATGGTCTGGCTTTGTAAGTGCTTTCGCCAAAGGAATAGGATGGTTCTGTAAGCATGCTCTGTAGTGTTCTGCCCAGACTCTCGCTTCCTGATGCACTGTGTTTTGGTTAAAGTATTCATGGAACTTGCAGTTCCTTGGAAACCATGGTAAATTTATGATGTTTTAAGGATAACATTTTGAATTCTTTGAAGCTTGTTGATGTCAGTAACACTAGGAGTTCCCTATAGTTGTATGCCATAGGTCGAAATTGTCTTCAAGATAGTGTTGTATATCACTAGTTTATTGACCAATGGAGTAATTGTGTTTTTTTTTGAGAGTGGGAAATCGTCAAATAACTTCTCCCGCTCTGGGTGGAGCAGGAGGGCGTGTCAGTTTTTTTCTGACTTAAACCCACCCGTGTCCCTTCAGTTGCCTGTGTGCCAGGGGCCAGCGTATCTCTTTCGAACAACCCGCACCCCTGGTAGGCATCGGCCATTGCGAACCCCACCAGATGGTGCTGACAGCTCTTTGAGGCGTTCGCGGAACACAACGCGCCGTCGACCCGGGCTTGGTCCCCATTACTCGCTGTCCGCAAGCCCGCGCCTACTACTACGACTAGGGCCGTGAGGGCGCATATACTGCCTTTCCCTTACGTGCGCCGCCTCCCTCTTCGCGAGCATTACTGCTTCGCAGAAGGAAGTGACGGCTACCCATGCACTCTCGCTCCGTACCATGGCTTGGACCAGGGCCGGACGTGAGAGACCGCCGCCGCTGATCGCCTCCACGAGGACACAGCGCTGCTCCGCCCAAGCCAGGCAGACCTCCACCATATGCTCCACCTTATCCTTAGGGCGATCTAGGCAGTGGAAACACCCGGGCGTTTCCTCCCGCCTTATACGAAACAGGTGAGTAATTGTGGTACCATTCTGTTCAGCAGTTAGCCTTTTAAACAGTTAAGATGTTACAGGCAGTCTGATGGGTCTATATGAGGTTACCTCATGCTCTGGTTTGCCTAGGTGAGAATGTGAGTTTAGGGTTTATGGAGGTGATTGCCAGCACACAGTCAGTATTCTCAGGTATTTCGCTGCAGATTCTCCAGTATCATCTTTTGTTTTTTTAAACTTATGTTCAGGTCTAAGTTGTCTTTTATTAGTTCGCTTAAGAGTCCCAGTCTGTTAACTTGTTGTATAATTTCAGGTTAGTTTCAAAATGTATGATAGTGGTCAGTACCGGAACATGGTTCGAGGAGCCATCTTGGTAGGATTCTGCCTTGAAATATAACCTAGAGAGTCCTCGTGTTATACAAAAGTCTATCAGGTCGGGAAGTCTATTCGGGTCACTTGTCAACTGTCTTGGTTCAGTGGTAGACAAGGTACGAAGGGAGTGTTTGTCAATGCACAGTTTGAGCTCTCTTCTTCTTCTGTTGACTAAACTTGAGCCCCAGAATGTGTACTTAGCATTCCAGTCATCCAGCTAGAAATCTTTTTCGAACGGAGCAATCTATTGTGAGTAGTACAATGTTAAGTTTGTTCTTGGGATTATTTCATTCCAACTACGGAACCAACCCTTCATTGTGCGTAGTCCGACTCGCACTTGGCCGGTTATTATAATTGGTTCACGGGTTTAATTCTTTCGAACATCCTAATAAGTCTTTTTGGTGGTTGTTGCATTCTTTATATTATTGTTACGTGATTTGCTTGTATTTCCATTCGTTAAATAATAATCCTTCATTGTTGTCTGGTTTTTTCTTCGCTCTGTTGCTTTGTCGGTACTTCCCGCCTGGTGATCCATTTTCGAGCTAGGATTTCTTCTGTCGGGAAATCAGCTGTTTTGTGGCTCTCAGCATATTTGACACATGTAAATGGATTTTTGGGGATCGTCAATTTTAACTTGTTGGTGGTATAATTTAATATCTTAATTTCTTTAACTGTTTTATTATTTGGCCCAGATTCAATATTAACAAAGAATGTCGAGGTAGGTTTCTTCTCAAGCCCTTGAGCATTGACAATTTGGCCTCTCACTGTATTGCCTGTAACTTCTATTTCCTCAAGGATTGCGCTATCAGGGGTCATATGGTGGACATTTTTAACGACAATAGTATAGCTATTGGTGTTTTTTTGTGTGACTAATAAGTCTTTGCTCTTATTACTCCTATGACCTTATACCTGTGAATCATAAATTGAATTACATAAAAAAAAAAATAGCTTTACTACTATGGTAGAATGTTGATTTTGGCGGATAATTGCGGATACATGCTCCCACGTCGTCACTAGGCGATACACTAACCTGTTGCGTAATAATCTTTTTGAGGCTTATCTAGGGACGCGGGGGAAAAGTCAAGAAATGATCAGTGCGTCTCGAAAAAGCAAGTGCCTTCTACCATAGTAGAGCGCGCATGATATCATAAATTGAATTACACAATAAATTGCTATCGTTTAATACATTAATGACCTCAATACTTACATTCGAAAATTAGTTCTTCTGTAAAATTTGAGTTTCACGATTACCGACTTATTGCTTGGGGGCGTCGATCTTTTTTTTAAAATAAATATAATTGTTTATGACAAATGTTTTCTTTGTTATAGTTCGACGAAGGATCAAAACATACAGATGCGAGAAGAGTGAGTCATCAAACTGTTAGTGTTTTAAAAGAAGCTGCAAATCAGAATTCAGAACTCAATAAAACAATTGACGAGTTGTTAAAGAAAGGAAAATGAGTGATAGACATACTGTTTTAGAAAGATTAAGTAGGCGAGACGCACAACGTTTAGAAAAACTACAAAAGGCTCATAAGGCAAGGGAAGAAGTAGATGCTTGCGACGAAAATGAAGATTTCTTTTCAGGCTCATTCAAAATCAAATCTGAATATATTGAAGACTTACTGATGCATGTCCCAACACTAGAACTGAATGCATTGCCTCCACACTTTGATAGCATAAAAAGAGAAGTAAATGAATTACAAAAATATGTTGTGACATCCTCATTCTTCTTGAAGGAGTTCAATATGCGCAAATATTTGGGTATAGTACAGAATTTACAGACAAAATGCTATGAATTAGAAGAGATATATGTGCCCCGAAAAAAGTTTGGCTTCTCAAAGAAAAAGCTTCCCAAGTCCCACACTGAGAAACAAGGCTCACTTGATGAAAATGATGCAGCAAGAAAAACAGACAGTAACAAATGGGACGATAAACTATTTGGTTTTGATTCACAGCAAAATAAAGTGTTGGTGCTTGAAAATGATGAGTTGTTCCAGAGGGATGTTGCTTTACGGAATCTTACGAATTGTACAATTGGCCTCAAGGGCGTCATGGGGACTTTGCATTTAACCAATCTTGACAACTGTATAGTGCTTTCCGGACCAGTCACTTCATCAGTATTTATGGAGAAATGTACAAATTGTAAGATTGTTACCGCATGTCAACAGTTACGAATGCACACTTCCAGTAATTGTGACATTTACTTACATGTAACTAGCAAAGGGATTGTTGAAGATTGTACTGAGATATGCACCGCTCCATACAATTTGTATTATGAAGACCTAGAGAAGCATTTTAATATGTCTGCTTTGGACCGGAATAGTAATAACTGGGATCGTTTGGACGATTTCAATTGGTTGGCTCCAGACATTCCTTCACCTAATTGGTCAGTTTTAAATGCAGAGCTTCGCATCAACAGTTGGGATGAATGGTGGTCACGGATTCCTTCCTAATAGAAGATAACATTTTCAGTGTTATTTAAAGCTAATAATATTACCATACATAGGATGTAACATTTAACTAATTTAGTTACAGCAATTAATTTATGTATCAAGGCCGATTCATAGCAGCTAGTCTTTGATTCACATACATTTTGACTAACTGGATCAACGTATTATGAAAAAAAAAAATGGGTGAGTGCCTATGAACACCGGTAGCAGTGAAAACTTATGAATGGAGCCGAATATACCCAATTTAGCGTCATTGACCCGAGCGTGACGGTTCAGTTTCGCATGGCGCAAATTGGTGTCCGTATGAATTGAGGACCCATGTCTCAGATTTAAACGAGGGTACTACCAATATTTAGTAGTAAATTTGCCAAATTTGTAGCCCCGATCCTGGAATTTGTTGTAAAACCCTTCAAAAGTTACAGAACGTTGAAGGTGGCCCCTCAATTCAGACGTCTGGATTGAGGAGCCACCTCAGAACTCGAAAACTAGCCAATGGATATTGCTAAAACTTTGGTAGGAATTAGTAGTGTTTATGCTTAATTTGTACAAAAAAAATGGGGTTTGTACGGCAGAATTTGAGGTAGCTACAATGCTTTGATTTATCTGAAAAATCCATAAATTTCCTCGCGCTGTTTCTCGGAAACTGATGAAGCAATTAAAATAGATTTTTGGTATTATTTAGTAGTAAATTAGCCAAATTTGTAGCCGCGATCCTGGAATTTGTAGTAAAACCCTTCAAAAGTTACAGGACGTTGAAGGTGGCGCCTCAATCCTGACGGTCTATAAAAAACAAATGTACGTAGGTACTAAAGTAATTGATCAAATCGAAGTTTGATTATGCCAATATTTAGTAGAAATTTCTACTAAATATTGGCGTAATCAAAATTCCTCTACATTCAGTATTTCAAAAGATATTAATAATTTTAAAATTCCTAAAGAATTTTCTGTGTAGGGTGACCATAAATAATTCAAACTGCGTTCATAAACAGAACTTTATTTACACATGATTCATTCTTCACCAAATCAGTACATAAATAAAGAAACACAATATATTAAACACAAAGAATAAAAAAGACAAATAAACTAAAAGCGGATTATCCCAAATTAGCTTTTATAAAATCTCTAATCTCTAAACATCATCTCTATATTCCCCCTTATTCTATCATTAATTACTAGCCTTCTCTAATCTTTATTTTAAAATACCACCAGTTTTCACCATCATTTATAGAATTTGTTTTGGAAGTTTTTTGTATGTAATACATTTAATACACATTTACGTAAACGTATCAGAAATCTTGCCGTTTTCTTATGTCATAAAAAATACGGTTTTTAGTTGTGTCGTAATGAATTATTGTAATGAGTCTTACTCTTTTATTACCTACTATAAAAATTGATACCGGGCAGAAATCCACAAAACGTGAGATCATTAAAATTTGAAAGTAGGCAAAGACACTCATTGTACTAATTTTAAATCTCTATTATCTATACCTACATGTTTTAAAACAAAATTGTTTTTGTGTCTATCTGTGTGACCGCTTAGATCTTCTAAACGACAGATGGAGTTTCATGTGGTTTCCACCATTATTTAGAGCAAATTTATTGATTTATTGTTTATTTTAATTTTAATCAGAATCGAAATGTACATAAATATCAACTTAAGCGATTTAAACAATGCAAATAGAAATCACATGCTAACTTAACTAGAACTACTAACAAAATAAAACATAATTGTGCGTTTAATACATTAATATTTAACTAAGATTTAGCTAAAAAATGTCGTTAGAGATAATGCTTAGAGATTTTGTAAAAGCTAATTTGGGATAATCCGCTTTTAGTTTATTTGTCTTTTTTTATTCCTCGTGTTTAATATATTGTGTTTCTTTATTTATGTACTGATTTGGTGAAGAATGAATCATGTGTAAATAAAGTTCTGTTTATGAACGCAGTTTGAATTATTTATGGTCACCCTACACAGAAAATTCTTTAGGAATTTTAAAATTATTAATATCTTTTGAAATACTGAATGTAGAGGAATTTTGATTACGCCAATATTTAGTAGAAATTTCTACTAAATATTGGCATAATCAAACTTCGATTTGATCAATTACTTTAGTACCTACGTACATTTGTTTTTTATAGACCGTCAGGATTGAGGAGCCACCTTCAACGTCCTGTAACTTTTGAAGGGTTTTACTACAAATTCCAGGATCGTGGCTACAAATTTGGCTAATTTACTACTAAATAATACCAAAAATCTATTTTAATTGCTTCATCAGTTTCCGAGAAACAGCGCGAGGAAATTTATGGATTTTTCAGATAAATCAAAGCATTGTAGCTACCTCAAATTCTGCCGTACAAACCCCATTTTTTTTGTACAAATTAAGCATAAACACTACTAATTCCTACCAAAGTTTTAGCAATATCCATTGGCTAGTTTTCGAGTTCTGAGGTGGCTCCTCAATCCAGACGTCTGAATTGAGGGGCCACCTTCAACGTTCTGTAACTTTTGAAGGGTTTTACTACAAATTCCAGGATCGCGGCTACAAATTTGGCAAATTTGCTACTAAATATTAGTAGTACCCTCGTTTAAATCTGAGACATGGCTCCTCAATCCATACGGACACGCAAATTGCACTCTTTCAAGATAAGTGAACTGTTCAGGAAGAGCGCTAAGTACGGCTAAAGAAGTTTTTACTAAAAAAATATGTAAGTTTGTGGGAAATGTAAGTGGAGCAAAAATGTATCACTATGAGCGGCCTTATATTACTAGCCAGAAAATTATGACATAAAGCAGTCATTTTGGAATACAACGCTTTAATGAAAAGAATGAGCCGCTTCAATGTCTTCATTTAAATAGCCATTATTTTAGAAATTGATTTTATTTTCACTTCTAAAGGGGATTAAAATATAACTTTTTAATTTAGATAAATGCCTTCCCTTGCTAGTCTTTTGATAAGCCTTAATTCTGATTAGAAGCAAAATTATCGCAGTAGGAGATACAAAACATGTCAAGAACATTATCATCAGCGTTCTGTACAGAACATTGTCATTGCTTACCCTGGTATTCACATCCCAAGCCTTTCCTGATATTTACTCGATAAAATATCCAATCTGCTTTGTATCTTTCTTCTGCGATAATATGTAACGTCCATGTAATGATTCGAAAATTCATATTTTTTCTCTTAAAAGTATTAACAGACTATGTCACCGTAAATTATGTTAGGCGAATAACTGCTTATTTAATTCACTATATTATTATGATTTATTAAATAAATAAATTGATTTGAATAAGCTGTTTTATTTAAAAGTAAAATCCCTGTAATCCTGCTCGGCGCCAATTCATAATGTCTTCTCAATCATAATTATCATAGCGGGACCTAGAACAGATATTTAATATTAGATGGTAAAACATTATTTCAAACTTAAATTTGATTTATAAAATAAGGCTCGGTAGATGGGCGGAGACAGAGGGGAGGTGTAGCAGGTTCAACGGTACAATGGGATCATTTGGGGCGTGACCAAAATCGGTACAAACGCCATCATAATTTTTAATACAATTTGGCACAATTTCACAATGATTTACCAATACAACTCCCTGATAATGTCACTGAGGCGCCAAAAGATCCAAGTTGCATGAACTGAGCTGAGTATCATGAACTGATACATGAGCATGGGAGGGACTATACTGGGGCCATTACAAACGCAATGTTAGAGACAAAATATCGGACCTCTCGCTCGCAATAACAGAGCAGTGCCAGTGTTGTGCGTAACTGTTCTTGTTAAATTGATTTATGACTACATTTGCGTATGTAATGGCCCTAGTACATCAGTACCGCTCGCTGAACACAGCTCATTTCAGTGCGGAAGCTCTACAGGACCTATAACACTGCCTCTTCCCATGGGGTTAGCCAGAAAACTACAGAACGCGCGGCCTGCATCGATCCTTACATGATACTCCTTTTGCCTCGTTTACGTCCTACTACTGATGCTAAACGCACACTGAAGTAAAATTAAAATAATACTGCTTTAAGGGTGGGGTAATAGGTAGAAGGCCCTCAGTTCTCTCAATTACGATGCGCGCTACCGCCTGCCTGGGATAGCTACATCGCTCATATCTCGACTGGAACTTATTTAAGTCCAGTGAAGCTGTCGAGAGATAACGAAATTCTGCTGGTTGCTTACATTTCCAAACGGTAAGGGGAATCTAGTCGCGGGGTCGAACCCAATGGTGGGCCTGGCTAAAAAGCACGCTGTCTCACCAGGCATCGTGTCCGACAGAGGTAGTATCAGTGATGAGCAGTTAGAAGGTAGTCTACACGCACAACGTTATTGAATGGGATGCAGAATCATTTATAGTAAAACAGGCGCGTAAATTATTTAGAAAAGTCCTTCGGAAGATCGGGTTTTATGAAAAAACCACTGCATAAATCCATAACCAATAAATTTTATTAAACTTTTCGATATTTGAGCTTTGTCGGTACCGACTTAGTTCTAGAGATTTTACATTTCTTTTATTACTTAAACACGCCCAAAGTTAGGTTACATTAGCAAGAAAAATGAATCTTTGTTGGCTCATAACTTTTTAATGGCTTTTGATTATAGTATTCTGTTTCCGTACAGACAATATAATATTAATATTGTCGAGTCAAAACCATACCATGTTTAAGTTTTGATGTGTATTGTCGAACAGTGGAGTAATACACTCCCGAAGTTTGTAAGGAAAAAATGTCGACTAGATTCACCATAATGTTTAAGCTAATATGCTTAGAAAATATTACCCTTGAATAATTTTCCACTACAGATAAACTATTAAGAAAGATGTAAAATTGTAATGGTATCTAAAATAGAAACTCACACAGCACGCAACCAAAAAACCTTCCCTGCAACAGTCCCATCACAAAGAGGATTAAATACAAAATGAAAGTCACACAAACAATAAATAATAATTTATTTATCACTACATTGAAAAATATATAAAACTGTCAAGTTGTTAAAATCACAGTAATTTTGCAAACCGATACAAATCTTATAAAAGGAAGGGTTCCAGGAACATTTAGGTTGGTCACAGTGAGGTGGCAACATTATTTTAATTGTACTTAATTTGAATATAAATTGGCAACATTAGAGCACTTAGCCGTGGTACACGCGGGCGATTTTAAACATGACATTTTTTACCGCGCACTGTATTTTCAACTCTCGGTGTTGAGCCGAGCATTGAGAATCCAACAGAGCTAAAGACGTGTAAAAAAAATACACTATTGGGTTTCCAACTCTCGGCGCTAGTGCACCGTAGTGCGTCGAAAATACAGTGCGCGATAAAAATTTGCCCGTACGTACAAATATTCGAAGTACCGTCTGAACAGAACAACTTACTGAAAACGCAATCATTATGGACAGTTAGGTACAGCTAGAAACGTGTTATACACTAGCCATCCCGCGTGGATGTCGGAAATTAACCCACGTGAACGTACTGCCGGGGAAAACCTACAAAGCCAATTTGCTCCTCATAACATCAGTTATCTGCCACTGAAAGTTTCGTCAAAATCGGTCCAGCCGTTTCGGAGATTAGCCGGAACAAACAGACTAACATAAAAATGTTTTTTTTTACACTTCAATTTTATCTATATATAAAAGAGGTATACTTGTTATGAGTACCAAATACCCATACAACAGTACATGGGACAACCACAGCGATTATATTTCTGTCAAGCTCGTTGGAAATTCTAAAAATCTACGAACAGTTCCAATACTAATCTATACATATAAATAAAATTGGAGAATCTGTTTGTAATATTAAAAAAAACGCTTTTTGCTACATGCATATGAATATATATACGGTACATATACCAAAATAACATTTTTTACAATTTTTGTCTATCTGTCTGTCTGTTTGTTCCCGCTAATCTCTGAAATGGATGGACCGTTTTTGACAGGACTTTCACTGGCAGGTAGCTGATGTAATAAGGAGTAACTTAGGCTGCTTTTATTTTAGAATTTTTATTTGTTTTTATTGATATATAAATAATAGTAAATAACTATTCCGCGCGGACGAAGTCGCGGGCACAACTAGTTCTGTAATAAATGTGCCACCATTTTGTTCCTGGAAAACGATTTAGAATACTTATGTACAAGTTAAAGAAGAGTTCAATTTATATAAAAATACATATATATACATAATGCTTGTTTGGTGAATAAAATTAAAACACTTTGAACAGAAAAATACTTGAGCAGTTTTAGTTGAAAACTGATAATAAACTGAACCACAGTTGATATAAAGTTGAAAATACAAAGACGTCCCTGGGAATTATCTCTTGCACGCTATTTTCAACTTTATTTTAGTTCAAATTTAGTTCATTATATCAATTCATTTTGCTGTTCAATGTGCGCTGACTGTAAGAACATAAGGATGATATACACAGCTACCATTCATTTGAAAATGCCATGTATTTACTAAAACAGGGATAGCACAAGATATTATTTTTGAAGCCCTCACACATAAGCCACCAAAAATGTAAAAATTCATTTTTTTTTGTAGTGTCATGATTTTTTGGCGTACAATTTTGAGATCAAATAATACTTGTCGAATGCATTTTCGTTAATAATGTCCTAGTAAATTTCATAGCTTTTTTCATACATATGTTATTAAATGCATTATTATTTTAATTATTTCCTTTAATGTTAGAAGATCAGTCTACATAAGAAAATTGCTTTTTACGATATGACACTAATAAATTCATAATCTCTTTTAAACTTAGAAGTAATAATGGGATATAATAAATATTAATCATATTTTTTAATTGTGTTAATATGGATACCAATCACAACACTATGAAAATAGAAACAATTATGGCGATAGGAACGCTCCCGCAAAATCATGGATTTGGCTCGAGAAACCAAAGTATTAATTTAATTTGATTTCTACTGGATTCAATATTAACAACAATTTCTTTCATAAGCATAAACAGAAAATATACTGGATTTAAGAATAAATTGTAACTTTATACAATTCGGATAGTAAATAAATGCAGTGTTTTTAAAATAAACTTTCATAACATTCCAACTAAGTACAGAAAGCCTTATGACTAAAAACTTATTATACACGTACGGAAGATTAACAAATATTATTAAAATGATATTTTTTATAGTGTATTGCTTGCATTGTAAGCCTTAATGCAAAAGGTGCACGTTACATTTTTAATTCGCTACGTTCTTGCGACAAGATAAAATTATTTATTATAAGCGTGCGCTGGCATGTGCCAGCTGAACGTAGCCTTAATTAGAGGTCAGTTCTTCTTTCAAGATTATGTAAAAAAATGTGTTGCCAGATAAAAATGTAAAACCCGTTGAAAACAATTAGGTACAAAAATGTCAAGATATTTTGTTATAATTGATTGCCTCTTACGACTTGGTTAGTGGATGTTTGAAAACGAGATTCTTTTATTATGCTTCTGTTTAGGGTTAGCTGTATTTTTTAGATTAGATTGGTCAACTACCAAATATTAGAAAATTGAACCACAAGAGGAGCATTGAAGCTTCAATTTTCTGTGTCTACTACTGTTGGTGATAAAATACCTAAATAATTTCACTTGTTTACTGGCTAACTTGAGCATAAGACCAAAAGCTTATCATAAAGCAGTATGTAATCATGAATTTTACAGGAATGTTTCACATATATCATTATTAAGTACATACAAAATTTTACAAAATGTTTTACAATTTATTTAATTAGTAGACGACCTTTAGAAGACGACACAGTTAAAAATATAGAATTTCTTAGGAATCGCATGGCGGTATTATAGGAAATATTTATTTTTAAAATCAGTGTTTTATTTAATATTTTTGTATCATTTACCAAGAAGACGCTGGCCCAATTTTTTGGCAAAATGTGTAATTGAAAAGTTTATGAAATCAATTTTTGTGTCCAAATGGATAACTATTTCCCATTTTACCGCGAACATAACAATATGAATGCACGTATCAAATATATCTAGCATTGCTAAATTACTGAACCACATTCGGCGATTTCGTCTTACGTGTAATGGCAAAATTATAGTCATACACGATTGTGACGTGTTTGAATCGATTGACACTAAGGCGAAAATGCCTGACTAGCCCGCGAAGGTACTGTTTTTTAGTTTTCGCAATTTGCAGGTAATTATCAGGTATGTTCATTAAAATATGATCCGCAACTCTAGTCAGATCGATTTGAATGAAGAAATCGAATTAATTGGTATTATTTTGGTGAAAAGGAAAATTTAAATTTTTAAAACAATGGACATGATAGTTGACATTTACATGAGACTTAATCGTAACTGGCGAAATGTGGGAGTATTATGGGTACACCACTGCTCAATACTTCAGGGAAGAAGGCGTGACGTTATAAATGTATGTAATAGTTGAGGCAAACAACTTTAAAAAGTAGGGATTAGATTAGTTTGTGGTTCTATTCAAATACGTACTTATTGTATACGTACTTATTGTACGTTATTATTTCATTTAGTGTAAATATACACCGTGATATTTTAGTCGTCTTACAACGGCGGCCCCCTTCATGTATCCAATTACTACTAATCATTTATAAAAAAAAAAAAATGTATTTTTGGACGTATATGAATAATAATAAAAAATAAATAGTCATTCACTAAGACGATGTAGTTTTGAACACCCTGTTATGGAGATGGAATGAATGATGAAATGTAATGGTATTATGGTAGGTAGGTAGAAATATTCTACAGTTTGATACGTAAACATTATTAACAGGGAGGGTGTTTCATAATTCTAAAGCATTATTTATTTTTCTTAGTACTCGTAATTAATGGTAGGTATTTTTTGTCGGATACATTTAGTGGACCGCCTTTGTAAGACGACTAAAATGTCACGGTGTATAAAAATTAAGAAAGTAAGTTGTAGGTATATAAACTTATATACTTTTGTATGCAACGAGAGCCTGGCGTATATGTTTATGATATTTGTATTGTTTTGTCAACACAAACCGTAATGAATACAACTCATATTACTTAAAAGATATTGCCTTTGTTTGTTTGAGAACAGATGTTTTCGTAATTGTATAATAACATAACGTTACGCCTTGTCTCCCCGAAGGGTTGAGCAGTGGTGTAGCTATAGTTCACCCACATTTGGCTAGTTATGTTTAAGTCCCATGTAATAAGGGATGAGCCTATTGCCCCATGCTCCGGGCACAAATCTACTACTTACTACTACTGTGTGGAAGGCTTATAAGTTGTGATATAAAGACCACCGAAAAGGTACTAAAATATAGAGTTGTCAAGCATCATACGGGCTATTTCGGGAACCAATTTGAGTTAACAGTTACATTATAAAAGAAATCTCGATATTTTGTCAAGTCAAATACTGCGAAACGGAGGCGGATCCATAGTTACGTCATAATTTTAAATAGTTTTTTTTTTTGCATCGATTCAAACACATCACAACAGTCCTATCTAATGAAACTAACCGAAGCTTACGGCTAAGTATATCAAAGATTTAAATCGTTAGATTCGCCCCCTACCGCGTCATAATGTTGTCACGTTTCTGTTCCGTTGACAATGACCTTAGAATAGTATTGTCTCGCTCACTCTTACTGAAAATCGTATCCATCGTCATGCGGGATGTATTGATATCACTCTTTTCTGGACACTTTTTTTTAATGCGACGCAAGTGCGGTGAGGGCAAATGTAACGAATCTTTGAAGTATATAAGACTTAAGCTAGCCTCACCAGTTGGGTTTATTGTGCGAGATGGTCCACTGCTGGTACGTGTTGTTGGGGTCGCAGGGGACCAGGCCTAGCTGTCGCGACTGAGGCTGCAGCGTGAGGCAGTAGTCGTGCAGGCGGTGGATTATATGGTTGTGTTTTGGGTCGAAACTGAAAAAGATAAATGAATGACGCTTAAATTAAATTCAATATTTGTTTATTAATGGCAACTAGGCCCAATTGTTGGTAACATTGTTCATAAAAACGATTATAATAAATAAATAAATCATAATAATTGTGCGGTTAGCTGTGGGGTCTTCTGACCAGCACCTCCACAGCGTGCGACAACCAAGGTGCGTCGTACTTTTCTATTAAAATCCTTATAGGATGCTGTAAGAACTAGACCGCGCTCTTGAAAAGATGGAATTTGTTTTTTTTTGCGCATTATGGCTTAGAAATCATCGGTATGCGTAAAAGCGTTTAGCAACTCTTTTTTTTAGCAAATTTGCTGTAAACATTTTGTGACACTCATCATCATCATCATTTCAGCCGAAACACGTCCACTGCTGGACATAGGACTCCCCCAAAAGGGAGGTTTTGGCATAATCGTCACGCTTGGCAGGCGGGTTGGCGGTCGCAGTATGGTGGTAAAATGTATAGAGAACGCTGCTGCCCATTCTCTAATAAGTCCATTAGTTGCCTTCTACGACACCCACGGGAAGAAATGGGATGGTGCTATTCTTTTACGTCCGGCTCGACGGGACTCGAATTGACACTGGAAGATAGTTATAAGAAAAGTAAGTAAGTGTAAAGTGTAAAAAAAAATTACGTGAATTTATTTTTTTAAATTTTACGTCGGTCATAAAAAAAACAGCTGTTTCATAGAAAAGTGGAATACCGACGCGGTCAAATGTATGGAACAGTAATTTTAGTTTTTAATAATCTACGAAATGGGCGTTGGCCCATTGCGTTGTTTCCGAATGATGTACTAATTCATGGTAACCGATTGCGCGTCGTTTACGACCCTATTCAATTATGCGCACATCATATACTATTTAGGTAGTGAATAAACAATTTCATTAAATTTCTGATGACCTCAATAGCACAGTACTTCGGACACTCACCTCCAAGGACCATCCACAGTCCCAAGCCTGCAGAAGGCTTGCTTCACATTGTCCACGTCGGCTTCAACGCACCGCTCTCCCACTCCCAACTGCCCAGCCTCGTTGAGGCGGAACAGTTGACTGTTGCCAGACCCATGGCAGGTCGCAGTGCCTAGAAATTACGGAAGGGAAATATATCATATATCCTCTAGAACAGTGGTGGGCAAACTTTCTTAATGGGGGCCAGCAAGTTTAAGAAATTTCAAAGGAGGGCCAAAATTATAGGAAAAATTGCATTTTGTGTTGAAACTTTTAATCATATAAAAACATTACAGCATTACACACTTGCACAAATGTTAAATAATCAATTTAATTTTTATTCGAAGGCCCTTCCCGGGCGCCATGGTAGGCGTGTGAGACATATGAAATTGCTTTTGCTTTGCCATAATATTTTCGAATGCAGGTTCGAGCTGTGGCCAAGTAACATTCAGTAGCGCGAAAAGGTTAATCTAGCTGGCTCCTTTACCTATGCGTCTATTATTCTACTAAGTAGAATCTACTTTATACTTTTGGACTGTCAAAATATAATAATCGCGGGTCATATACTATTCATGTCGAAGGACCGTCGGCGGGCCCGATTAAATGCTTTCGCGGGCCGGAGTCGGCCCGCGGGCCGTACTTTGCCCATCACTGCTCTAGAACTTAAATATATGAGCCTCTTTTTAACTTAGGCGCACGCATTAAAGTGTTCGATAATATTTTTAGGAAAGCAAAATGGGAATTGTATGTGTCGATTTTCAGTCGCACGGATTCAATGAATTACATTTCCTATTTAAATTTTTGCTTTCGAAATTTTACTAAATGTTCAATCGTCTTGAATTCGAATTAATTGGACTTGTGAACGTATGATGGTTTCAGACCCTTTGTTTGTTACCAGAAGAGAGTATAAACGTTGAGTTCCCAATTAAAAACATAAAAAAAAATGTTTTATGCATAAATTCCCTTTACAAACGTTGTTTACGATTAGTAATTATTAGCGCTTGCCTAACCATCCATTTTTGACGTTTAAAAACGTGCCTTAACTTTAAGAAATGTTTATATTATAAACAAGGCACAGTTGACAATAGATTCCCCAACATAATTGAGAAAAGGTCTGGCAGATAATAATAATGAGTTGAGAATTGAACAAAAATCAACAACTTACCAATATAAGCCGGGGCCCCCTTCCCCATTGTATCAAGACACACTCCAGTCGCCTTATTCTTCACCATGCCCCAGTAAACATTCTTCGGCAGTTTGGGGAACTTGTCGTAAACGTCGTAAGCCACATTATCCATAAACCAACTGAAACTCTTGCACTTCAGACGGTCCTTCAAAGCGAGCTGGTCAGTTATGTCTCCCATATCTAAGTAGCGAGCCATAGGTTCCCTTGTATAGAAAAACTCCTTATGTTCGTCATCAAACCAAGTTTCTATAACCCTCTTGTAGTTAATAGTAATGAGAGATCCCTTCCTGTTCTTCGCAAGATTGCCGAAAGAGTAAGGCATGAATGCGCGATAAACGTGGCCCACTCTCGAGCACGGCACCCATTCAATGCTTCCTCCACATTGCCAGATTTTGAAACTCAGCTCAAAGTTCTCTCCCCCCCAAACCAGTAGACCGGGATCGTAAGCTCCGATTTCAAGGAAATATTTCCTGTTGATCGCGAATAAGCCTCCAGCATGTGTAGGACTCTTGTAGGGTTCAGATTTGTGCTTGTGAAGGTTCGATTCTCTGTCGGGTACTTCGTTTTCTTTGTAGAGCATGCCCCATTCGAAGATGCCTCTGTAGTTCATGCCGTGTTGGTAGACGGGTCTGTACTCGAAGGTTCTGTGGTCGACGCCATCGATGACTGGGACTGTCATGGTCCTGTAGTCCCTGTATATGGGGGCGAGGAGTGGAGGCAGCCAGTTCAGGTTAACTTCACAGTGAGCATCAAGAAACACGATAACCTCACCGGTCGCCTCCTGCGCCCCTCGTGACCTCGTTCGAATGAGACCTTCCCGCTGAGCATTTCTTACCACGCGGACTTTCCCCTTCCATCTTTTTACGTAGTTGTCAAGGTTTGATTTTAAGTTCTCCTTGTCTGAGAAATCGTCCACCTGCGGATGGTAAAACAATATTAAATAAGTACGTAAGCAAGAAACTGGCGTTCTTTAGGTTCTGCCTACCCGCATTAGAGAAAGGCGTGAGTTTTTGTATGTTTGTGTTAAATAGAAACATGTGCAAGAACGGTTTAGATAATAACAAATTAGTACTACATCTTGAGAATGAGTCGAGAAATACCGCTAACGGCCTTCGAATATTAATTTCACAGTTATTATCACTTTGCAGTGAATAAAGAAAATAATAATATTGTTTATGGTCCACAACAGGTTTTGATCATAGAACATCGCCGTTGCCGCATCCGTTAGTAATAGAGGTGGGCAAAGTGTATCATTTTTGTGAAAGAGATCCTCGGCTCAAAGGATATAAAATACAGAATGTTACGTATACATTACGTTGCGTCCGGGCATGTACTACTGGATACAAGTGTACAAAAAACGACCGTATAGTATTTGATAGGTAAGCGCCTTAGTGGTCATTTTTACGTGCATGGATAACGGCAGCAAGAATCTGTCATTTTTTTTTAATTTGTACTTTTCGTTTTAGTTAGCCTTTTAATTTTTGTAACGTGTTGTGTAATTGCAATATAATAACTGCAAGTATACCTACGTATCCTGTTAAGTATCTAAAAGAAAATGTTTTTTTTTTACTTTAGTTTAACTAGTTTTGTTAACAAACAAGGAAGTGCGCATTAAACGACAGTTATCAACCTCGTCCATTACAAAGGTATAGCAGTTGATCGGTTATCGCCTTTAGCAATTAGTGCCTAACTTTATCGACACCTATTTACATAATAATGGTGATTACAATTACACAGTTAATGCTGTTCAAGCTCTTAACGTTTCGATAACAGAGCTGTAAGTTGCTTGTTAAATTGATAAATTAATTGTGAAGTCGTTTTACTGCAAATTTGCCTCTTTAATGTTGAGTTCAGGTTTCGTTGCCAGCCGCCATTGTATCTACCCGTCAGTTATAAATTTATACTGTTTTTTTTTGTTAGCCTACACCGTCCCGTTGCTCAGCAAAGCCCTCCCCCAAATCCCTCCAGGTATCCTTTTCCAAGGCCACCTCGATCCCATCCTGTGATTAATTGATATAAGGATATTTTATCGATCAAAAAGTAGGTGATACTATAGTAATACTAATATCGGGGACAATCACTCTCACTCAGCAAGGGGCATCGTGTTACTCAGTAAAGGCGATCCTGGTAGAACAATTTCCAAGAAGTTATAATGTGTGTGCGTGGGTGTGTGTGTGTGTTATGTGTGTGTGTTGTTAATGTTAGTTTCTGTGGGAGCCTTAACTTGGACACTGGGTTGTCGAGGTCGATAAGAAGAAACACTGGTACCTATTCAGCTGCAGATAAAACTGGACCCAAGTCTCTGCTTAGTTAGGAAAAGGCTAACCAGATGATGATGCTATCACTTGAAATATAGTAAGTACTAGCATTTGCCAGCGGCTTCGCCCGCGTGGAGGTCGGAAATTAGCACACGAGAACGTCCTACCGGGATAAAAAGTATCCTATGTGTTAAACCAGGTTATAAACTGTCTGTGTCAAACTTCATCCAAACCCGTTCAGCCGTTTTGCGTGATTGAGTAACAAACATCCAAACTATCACATTTATAATATTATTTGTATTATTTTACATAGACCGTTATTATGAAGTTTAGTTAAGTTTCAGTCAATGCTACTGAACAGAGAGATAATAGATAGATACAGATAGTTTAATAACAATGTTCGATGTGATTCTTTAAATTGGCATAACTTTTTATTTATGAACCGATTGCCATGAAACAAACACTAAATGTAAGGGTGTGTACAGACCTGGACGCTGCTCGCAAACACCTCGCGAGCAGCGCATTCGCCAGGTCTGGACACACCCTAAAGTGAAGCTTACCACAATATACTATAGTGAAAACCACATGTAAAACGGATAAGCCGTTTCGCAGATTAGCGTGCACAAACGCACAGACAACCAAACAAAAATTCTAACAGTCATTGTTTTGGGTGCTATTTGCGTCGGACAGTCAAGGCAAACGCTCAGTACCAACGTAAACTCGTGCGTTGGTACTTTTTTGTTTCCGATGCACATGTTTATTTAATTTGATACTCGCCAGTTTATAAAAGTTATTTTAAATTCTAAAATCAGCTTTTCGTTCGAGTGCCCACTACAGTGCCTACACCTACCTAACTAAGTCGGATCGTGAAGAAGACCCGATGTTTCGCATCTCGGCCACCCATGATGCGACATTTATGTATATATATGTATCTATTGATAAATACCTGAATTAAACTTATTTGCATATAAAATGTAGTAAATATACAGAATGTTACAGATATCTAATTGCAGGACACATTCCGCCATAATACAATTGCATACACATTATTAAAAACATAAGTTTGAAAACTGGCATGACCTAGAACCAGACATTCGAAGACATGTGACATCTACCAACCCGCACTGGGCTCGCGTGGTGGATTACGGCCCATTTCCTCTTACAGAGAGGAGGCCTGTGTCCCAACAGTAAGGACATTACAGGTTGATTATCCCTTCTAACCCTAATATAGTGTAAAACAAAACTTTCGCTTTTCGTGTCTGTACGCTTAGATCTTTAAAACTACGCAACGGATTTTAGTGGGTTTTCATCAATAGACAGAGAGTTTCAAAATGAAGGTTTATATGTGTAACTAGCTGTGCCCGCGACTTCATCCGCGCGGTATAGTTATTTTTTATTATTTATTTATATTATATTATATATATTAGTAAAAACAAATACAATTTCTAAGATAATAGTAGCCTTATTACATCAGCTATTTGCCAGTGAAAGTCCCGTCAAAATCGGTCCAGCCGTTTCAGAGATTAGCCGGAACAAACAAACAGACAGACAGACAAAAAATGTTATCTTGGTAGTATATGTACCGTGTATATAAGTACATCCATATGCATTTAGTAAAAAGCGGTTATTTTAATATTACAAACAGATACTCCAATTTTATTTATCTGTATATATGTATAGATACACAGACATCCACGCGGGCGAAGCCGCTGGCTAAAGCTAGTATTATAAATGGGAAAGTAACTCTGGTCTGTCTGTTACGCTTTTACGTCTAAACCGCGGAACCGATCCGACGCGTGGTGGATTAGACTAGACGCAGAGAGGGGCCCAGCAGGGAACATTATAGGCTGTTTATGATGAATAGGATAAAGAAAATACATTTATTCAGCGCAAACTTAAACACCACATAACATAAGAGAACCTGTTTAAAGGAGAACTAATCTAGTCATTACCCTTTTTTACTAATGCTGATTGCAATGGTCAAGCCACATAATTCGATCACGAACCGAGTCGGTTGCTAATCGTTGATTTGTAATTCAGAAGATAGGACGTCAATTTCTGGCTGATGGCGTTTGTAAGGCAGCCATTTTCGGTAACGAACACAATCGATTACATAATAGGTTTGTAATTCCTAAGCGTCTTAGTGTTTGAACTTGATTTTGACTTCAAAAAGGTTCTCAATTCGTCTGTATAATTTTTTGTTTGTATGTCCGCTATATCTCCGGCAAATGTGGATCGATTTCGAAAAATATTATTTTAATGGATATGGTATGCTTCTGGGGCGTGCTATAGCTATTATACAATTTGTATGGGACCAATATACATTTTATTAACTTTGTTTGTGTAGTTTTTGCGTTAACTGTTGGGTGTGTATCTTGATGATGATCTAATACTTCACTGTCACTTTTGTTTAGATAGCAAGTAGCGGTATACGAATTGAAAAAATTAAAACTTATAAACACCAACAAAAGAAAGATTTTAGAGGCTTAGATCAAAGGGTTCCCATGAATTTCACATTAGACGAAAAGACGGCGTGAGCAATCATAACCATCTCCATTCTAGCCGAAAGACGTCACAGCTCGGCACGCCACGCAGGCGGGTTGGCGATCGCAGTATAGTGGTAAAATTCATAGTGAACGCTGCTGCCCATTCCTCTAGTAAGTCCCTTAGTCGCCTTTTACGACACCCATGGGAGAAATTGGGGTGGTGCTATTCTTTACGCTCGGCACCACACGGAACGCCGCCTGAGCAGTGATTATAGCAAAAGAAAGATGTAAAAGAAACTCAATTTTAAGAATCACAATAGGGTATTACACTCATTTAAAAAAAATTACTTAATTAGATTTAGGGTGCTAATATACCACTAAAACCACAACATTTTTGCCTGTCAGCAGCAGCAGCAGCAGCATTAGTGCCATAAAAATGCATTTCAATTTTACATTTTTAAATTTCGCGCGTAATTTGACGAAAACGCTGGACGCAGTGGAAAACAAATGCGCTGATATTTTGACAATTGTTTTTAATTTAAAAAATGAGTTATTTTTCTACTTATCTTTGGTTTGCTGTTCCTGAATGCAAAATATTATTTAAAAAAATTACTTTGGTTACAAAAATATTAAAAGTACAAAGTTGCTCAGTTGACATGCCGTATGACGTAATAACATGGCGGCTACTATTTCATGGTGTTCAAAAACAGATTAAGAAAACTGAAATCTTTAAATTGTATTTGAAAATGTATTTTGTTGTTTCATGAACCAAAACTAACATTTTCCGACTGCATTTTGCCTAAGCTATCTCAATAACATATTTTTAGATGTTTTCTTATATAGAGTAAAATACCCTATTTTTTTCTAAAAGCATTAACAGTTGCAATACAACCTGAACTGTGTATTAGAGCCAGTTAATGTTCAAAAGAGCATTCATTGTAAAAGTAGCGAAATATTGTTCGATAAAAATGTTTGTAAAATGTTTTATTTTCAAAGTTTACGTATTGTGAATTTATTACGTTTTCCGGAGATGTGTTATCGGCACGGCATGCTCTAATGGCAGCTTTACTGAATCATGAAATTTTACCTACAGGTGAAAATAGACGCGATTTATAAGTGTCTATTAGATATACATATAAGCACAGAACCGGTCGAAGTGGCGGAGCTTTGGGGAGGCCTATGTTCAGTAGTGGACGTCTTTCGGCTGAAATGATGATGATGATGATGATGATTAGATTATTGTATAGGACACACAAAGGACATTTATTTAGATATTATATGTATAATCTATTAGTCAATGTTCAAATGTGATTATTTAGCTTCTGTAAAAAACTGGAATAGAATTAATTACATCATTAGAGAAACTGAAACGAAATTATTTGCGGTAAACATGATACAGAGAAAGAACAAAAGCAGAAAAAAGAACAAGCTGGGGGAAATATGCGTCACATCCACGCAAAACGGCCATCGCTCAGCATAATGCTACGACTCTAAGCGAGACCAGAGACCCAGCGATGGTTTTCTAGGAGAAAGAGAGTTTCTGGAAGACTAGGCAGATGACCAATTGCGTAACACACTTTAAATCACAATTAGGAGGATTTTGAGGGAAATTCCTAATCCATTGATTTGAAAAATTCATCTGCTCAACAGCGTAAATCACCCAATTTATACAGGATAAGTTTTTATCCAGTGTGCAAACTGTAACCATGATTTTAGCGTTTCATTCTAGACCACACAGCGCAGATATTTTTCGTCGGTTATAGGTACGAAACAAAAATAATCAGCTGTACCATACATTTTGACCGCGTAGGTATAGCACTTTTCCCTGCAGCTGATTTTTTTTTGTATAACCGACGAAAAATTTCTGGTTAACATCTTATCCTGTATAGTTAACCACAAGGGTGGTGAAAAAATTTCCCGTAGTTATAACTACGTTGCAAAAACTCACCAACACAATTTCATGCAGCGCTTTCGGTGGCGACCTGTCAATGACAGAGTGTACAGTCCTCATGAGGACCGAGAACCCTTCATTGTGGAACACGATGATGACGGATGTGCTCGGCAGCTCGACGGGGTAGTGCCAGTACTTGCACTCTTCTAGACGAGTGTCGGGAATCGATCTGAGGGTTAAAGTGGTCTATTTAAGATTCGAGGTCTTTAAAATGGTGTTGTATGTTGGGAGGTAGTATCCTAATCCCATCTGCCAAAACAAGATGCCAAGACGATCTAAAAACAAACAGCAGGAGGGCACTATCTACCTTTTCTCGAAACGTTTCGCCGGTATATTAAAACCCTTATAGCTTCCGCCTGCATAACGCTAGAGAGCTCAAATTCACAGGCAAGATCATCTTGCCCTGAGAATTTGACAGAGAAGAGGCATGTGTCCCAGCAATGGGAACATTATAGGATAATTACACCCGATACCGATTATTCGATAGTCGGAACGTTTGAAAATGAACCGTTAATATCTCTGAAACTAGCGAGTTTTGGAGATATTAACGGCAATTATGGCTTTATTAGCAGCCAGCTAGCCAGTTGGCTGCTAATAAAGCCATAGTTGATTGAAAGCGGGTAACCGTGTAGATATATCTTTTAATCACATTTGGTTTACAAAATGTTATCAGATCGTCTGATCTCGTACAGGATATGCCAAGGTCGCGCCAATTGTACATTAGGCTAGCTGTGTGCTCGAGTAATGTCACCTATTGTGTTTGATATTGGACTACATTTATTTCATGGTGAACAATGTAATGGAGGTTTTGTTGATGAAAGAATTAAAAGCATGAAAGTAGGTAACTACTTACTATATTCCATAAAACAGATATCAGACGCTTCAACGTCTGAAGACAAAATGAATCGAAAGGGCAAAAAAGTATGTTCTTTAGTGAAAGTCTGATGATGACGATTTTGGATTTTTCACTCGTCTACCGGATGATCGAAAAATGAAATGAAAGGAGTGGATCAAAGTTAATTCCTATGTTTTTCTGTGGGTGTCGTATGAACGTGGAATGAAACAAAATGAAATGAACTTTCACTCGAGTGAAGTGTCTGAAAATTACTAATAGTAGTATAGTAGGAGGTAAGGAGGAGGTGGGGGGGGGTAGGTGGAGGTGGGGGGGGAGGTAGGGGTGTAGTATCAGTAGGATTACTATCCTACTGATATGAGACATATGGATACAGGTAAATGTTTGGGTGTTTGAGACTCAATCACGCAAAAACGGCTAAATTGATTTGGATGAAATTTGGCACACAGGTAGTTTATAACCCGGATTAACACATAGGATACTTTTTATCCCGGGAGTGCGTTCTCGTGGGATAACTTTCAACCCCCACGCCGGCGGAGCCGCTGGCAATAGCTTATATAATATTTATTTCACGGCCTGCAGGACAGTCTTTGACCTATAAGAGGCTCTAAGCAGTTTAGGATAATGGAGCTGCAATGGAGAATGCAGGATTAAGAGCGATTGAAGCGAACTCGAAATTTAGAGCCCGTGTTAAGTTAGGTTTCTTTTGACAGCCACTAGCTACAACGCTGCCAGGAACTAGGAGGCCCCATGGATCACGGAGCCCTTGGCACTGGCCCAGATTGGCCGATGGTAAAGACGGTCCTGGCCACCTGGCCGAGTCGTATTATGTCTACCTGAACAAGTGTAGTGGCACGCGCGCGCCTGCGATTGCAGTATGTACCTATTTACTATATGCGCCAATTTTCTTTAATTCCTTTTACGGGGCCTGTGTGTAACTATCAACTTAGTTATAAGTTTAGACGAATTCAGTGGTTTTCTTCGAGTACAATCTTACCTATTCATAGCAATATCGTTGGACGCAGCAATATTCATGCCGTATTCACTTTCTGACTCGGCGATATCGTTGGCCCTGTCTTGAGCCATGTGGTAAGGCTTGCCTTCTTCTCCGGGGCCTTTTACTGTGTTTAAGTCTCTGGGTTCAAAGTTGCCGAGTTCTGAAACAATAATTAAATCATTACATTTAAAAGAAAAGTCCTGACTCACTCACTCACTGACTGATTCATCAATCAACGCAAAGACCGCGCGTTAAGCGTTAAGGTGCGCTTACACGAGCAACTACATCCAGCAATTTAGGGCAATGGCAACATGTAGCCACCTGTTGGCAGAGTTACAGCCACACAATATGGAGTTAATAATATATGTATACTTTGTATAGGAGTCAAGAAAGAAATTGCTATATTTTTTATGCATTACTTATTTTATAATTTATTATTTTACTAGCTGTGCTTCCGTCCGACTTCGTTCGCGTGTTTGCTGGAAAACAATAATATGTAGCTTTAAGGTACAGTTACCACTCTATAAGGAAGAATATTTCGATCTTGCAGGTGAGAAGCGCCAGCTGGGGTGAACAAAGCCCTTTCAAATACAGTCACTTCGTTTTCATCAAGGTTCATGTCAATGCGACGAAGTGACACTTTGAATTTTGGGAATTAATCAAAATCAAGGCGCCTGCCATTACACAAGTTTCAAAATGAAATACAGGAAAGCAAAGACCCAGCTTACTCAACTTTTATGTATGTAGGGATACAAGAAGAAATGACGTTCACTATTTATATAACCAATGAAATACGTTCGTCTAACACCTGGAATAACGAAATTAAAACTTTAAAACTCTATGATATTTTATTTATTGCATTGAAGTTCATGTACACACAGCTCCATTAAGTAGTTACCCCTCCAAAAGACATGTGCGGTCATATCCGTGCTAGACCCAAGTAACTTTGTGTATTTTGCAAAAATATTTTATTATAATTTCTGTATTATTTTAGTAAATACGGTTAACATTTACGAGAAGCTATTCAACGCGCAACGTCTAGTTAGACCGGGGGTTAAAAGACCGCTTGCCGTGCATTAGATTGGAGGTTCGAATCCTGAGCACGAAATGTGGTTTTTGTCAAGCAATATTTTTTTTTGTACAACGTATTTTTCTATTTTTTATTTCTATCTATGTTTAGATACATATTTATAAAGAATTAAAAATTTCAAGAAAAATTTAATACTTTAATAATCATTTAATAATATTTATTATTGCTATTATTTAACAAGACTTTGATCTTATTTTACTACAAAGATTATTTAAATTAAAATAAATTAATTTTAAAATTTATTCTATTGGTTATTTGATTTGATAATTTACAGATAACTTATTATGCATATTTTGCCAACTGACACAAACGGGTCCTTAGACACGCGACATCCTTTTAACGCAAACGATAAAATAGGAAACGCTACAAATATTTTATGGCAGATTAGTCAACATCGGCTCAATTGCCATAAAGGGGAAAAAAGTAGATTGACATAAACTAACTAAATGTCACGTGATCTGTCATGTCGTCTCTGCATACAGACATTTTAAGTTAACGCATACATCAAACGTTGTATTTATAACTTGAGGGTAGGGATTAATTTTATAAAGAAAGAAAGAATTTTAGAAAGAAGAAGAAGAAGAAACGTAAATTAAATTATTGGATACCCTCAAATAAAATAGTTTATCGATTAGATAGTGACCTAAAAATAAAGTGACTCGGACGATAGTGCATAACAATTTCATCGCAATTCGGGTTCGCTGGCTAGTTCGTGAAATAAACTGCCGTTATGTGCATGACGACGTTCAGTGACGCGATGGTTCGAATCCAAATCGAAACATTGAACTCTTTTTGAAGTATTCTGTAGATTATTCGTAACACAATGTTGTAGCAGCGTAACATTTTAAAACTTGAGGGGTTAGCACATACTGACGCTATGTGTAACTACTTATGTAGATGATTTTTGGAAATAGTGAATAAACTTCTTTCTTTAAGTTCTAACTGTGTGAAATCTTAGTAAATTTGGATACATCGAAAGGTGTATTTGATACCCAATGGAACAGCACTGAAGGCTATTTAATTAGAGAGTTGGGAGAAAAGTAATATTTAGCTAAGAATTCTGGGAATTTTTGAAAAATCATAATAATCGAGATTTTTCGAATCCCATGGCTTCTCGCCTAGGCTTTATGGGATATTTTATTGTTGCAAATGGGTCACACTATCATGTCCTGGAAGGAATACGTCAAATTACAAGTCACCCTGTATACAGTGTGTCCCTGGATAAAGTGCACAAACCAAAATGGGTGAAACTAGACCATCATTAATCCACAAAAAAATTGGAAAAACATTGTATTTTTTAAATTCTTCAAAGAAACATGCTTTTTTTACTTGATGACTGTTTTTTAATAGTTTCTTTATATTTGCCATGCAATATCAATTAACAGCCATCATAATTCACTATTCATTCACTAGTAAGTATTTATTTAATAAAAAGTTTAAATACAGGGGGTCTGTAATAGGCAATAAAAAAACTACAAATTCGGCAATAATTGATAAGACTGGTACTCAGACTTTCGGGCTTCTGACGTAACAACTGTAGTGATAAGTATGTAGGTAAATCATGAATTATGTTTAAAAAAATTTATGATTGTTGCCAGGTGTCCAGTTGTGCATAGCCACCATGACATTTTAGTCATTTTACAAAGGTGGTCCACTCAATGTATCCAACATAAAATAACTACAGGCGTGATAAAAAATTGTTAAGATAATATGTACTAAGACAAATAAATTATGCTTTTGAATTATGACATACCCTCCCTGTTAATAATGTTTACATATCAAAACGGTAGAAGATTTCTGCCTACCTACCATAGTACCATTACATTTCATCATTCATTCAATCTCCATAACAGGGTGTTCAAAACTACAACATGCGTTTCAGTGAATGCTATTTTTTATTACTTATTCATATGTGCAAAACTATACTTTTCTTTTTTTATAAATGATTAGTCGTCATTGGGTAAATGCATTGGGCTGCCGTTGTAAGACGACTAAATGTCACGGAGTATATCCGGAGATGCAGTTACAAATGTCAATGTGTGACAACTTCATACAAAATGCATGAAGGGTGTTGTTCATGAAAGAAGGTAGACTGGGACATCACTACTTAATTGCAAAGCTATTGTAGACACTAGTCACCCATAGGTACCCATAGGGTAGTGTCACTGGAACCTCATAAGGTTCCAGTATTAAAGTTGTGGAATACAATAATTATGGTTCCTAGGTTACAAATTGAAGTGAGACGTTGACAACAGGGCTCAGAGAAGATGTCCTCATTATTGTGATTATATTTTGCATGAAATATTTCGAACAACAACATAAAAGTAATAATAATTTTGTGAAAGAAAGTTTAATAGAATTAATAATGTAAAACAAGCCAGCAGTGTTATTATTTAAATTTTGTCATTTGCCATTGACTACCTTCAACTAGTTATTTGCATCAATTTATTATTTATGTACTTTTTAGTACATACTGGTAACTAAAAAAAAACCATTAAAGTAATTATGTGGCAGTTAGTTCAACTATAAAATCGTCATTAAAAAGCCACAATTTTTTTTTAGTATCTATATTTTAGAATATAATTTAACAAACGGACTGTTCAGAAAGCGAATATTTTAAATTTATTTCTTGTACCAACATATAACCTTTTTTAGCTAAGCAAACATTTTTCATTATACACGAGAGTAATAAGTACATTTTGCAGGCTGCGGCATATACATTTACATTGTTATTTGATAGTCTGTGATAGCTACTGAAATGGCTATTTGTAAGCTATTATTATAAGGGAGATAATGGTGTATAGAGTTCCCAAAACTGTTAATTGCAATTGTCAATATTTGCGCGATTGATGTGCAAATTGATTGTTTACCAAATGAAATTGAAGTGATAGACAATATTCCTATAGCAGTTGATTAGAATTAATCTTTTTGGGAACCGGAAATCGGAAATAAAAAATCTCAATTTTAAGCCATTTAGAAATATTTTAATAAATATTTGGGAATGATCTTATCTGATGATGAAATTGATTTTTATCAATCAGAAGTGATAGATAACTATCTAAGATTATATTTCAACGAATTTTGTATTAGAATCAACAAATTATGTTGATTAACTTCATGTAGAAACAAATTAAACAATTAACTGAAGAACTGGAAACAAATATTTGCTGCTATGTAGTTTCTTAACACAATTAAACCGTAATTAATAAGTAGTTCAATTACAATAGAAAACAAATACAAATGTCATGCCACAATAGTTTGCGACACAGCTGAGACTACAAAGATACATAGCAATATACAGTGTACGAAACACGTACTGACGTAACAAAAACACTGTGAACTCTATTGGCACTAACACGCCGGGCCTTTAGGCCACATAACAGTACTTATTCTTAACATCTATTAGCACCGCAAAATAGCGATTAGAAATCACTAAACTTTGTTACCTGTCTTCAACGTCGGGTAAACATCGTGGTGGGACTTAAAATATGCGGCATGGGAGTCCGAAATTAATCCAACATCGGATTTAGAGGCAACGTTATCCTCAGACCACTTATGCAGAGCGTATAACAAAACTAATAGAATCGCGCATGCCGATGCCATGCGGATGATCCGGCCCCTTCTCACATTAGTGATCCTCATTTTCTTATTTATATTAGCACATAACAACTGCAATTTTAAAAGAAAAATAATTTCGGACGTGCCGTGAAATCGTCGACGATCGACTCGCGGGTGACGTTTGTATGACAACTTGACAACGTCAACACACTACGTTCCGTAATACGAAAGTGTTGTGGTCACTTCGTAAATACGTAATACGTGTACTTATATCGGTTGTCATACAATTTTTTGTGAGTCGGCACCACGTTGCAATATTGACACAATTTCAGACAATTTGAATAGGGTTTTGCTAAAACTCTAAGCTAAAAATCTCTGGAATTGAATGATTGCAAATCAATTTCCGAATAAAATTACGTTTTTGACGTTATCTGTGCGGTAAGTTCCCGAACGAATGTGCTTTCAAGCTCAGAGTACATTTTACATACTTTCAAGTTTGACAGTTCGACGATCCGGTGGAATTTGAATTTTTGTATAACTTCAAACCATTGTTTTGTTTGTTTGCTTATTAGATTATCATCACTGTAATAAGTATTTTGTGTAAACAACAGTGAAAAACGGAAAAGAGATAATAAATTGTGTTCAGTGAAATCAACTATATTGTTCCGATTTAAATAAATCAGAAGTCATAATGGAAAGAAGTATGTATGATAGAACTTGCCTTATTTGTTCTTAGAATCATTGGTACGACGAAGATTAAGGAGACTATTATATTATACTACTTACTTTTTTGTTTATCTTGCAATTAGTTTTTAAAAACTATGAGCAGATGAGTTGTAGGAAGGTCTGGCAGGGAAGAGGTCTTCCCCATCAGGAGCAACTCTCATAAGAATAACACAGCAGCTCTATAAGTTATCCTATTGTAAGATGTTGCGTCTTTTAAGTCTGCTGACATAAGCCGGTATTGTGAGTTGAGCGGTCAATTTGTTGGAATGTCTCTCCAGTCTGGATTTGTACTCTTGCGAGCATGAACTTATCTCTTCCTTGACTATTTTCATGTTTAGGTGTTCGTGAACTTCAGTGTTCCTAATAAACCATGGTGAATTTGATATTTAATTTTGTTTTAAGATGTTGTTCTGAGTTCTCTGAATCATGTTGATATTTGAGCTACACGCAGAGCCCCAAAATTGGATGCCGTAAGTCCAGATGGATATAGATATAGATCAAAATCTTATTGTCTACAGACAGCTTGGAATTCCTACCCAGGAGCCAGTGCATGCCTTTGTATCTAATGTCGAGCTCTTTTCGTTTCATTTCAATATGTTTCCTCCATGTCAGTTGCTGGTCTAGATGCATACCAAGGTATTTGACACAATCGCTTTGTGGGAGTTGACGATGACCTAGTTTTACCGGTGGACATTGCTGGTGTCTGTGCAAACGCTACCTGGACTGAATTTGATGTGTTGACTTGTATCCTCGATTTGGCAAGCCAGATGTGAATTTTATCTAGACTTTCTCGTAGGTTTTGTGATGCTCTGTTGGGGCAACTGCTACATGCCAGGACTGCGGTGTCATCTGCGTAGGTAGCAATTGTCACTCCAGGGGTTTGTGTTAGGTCTGCCATGAACATGTACAACACTGGTCCGAGAACAGAGCCTTGAGGTACTCCGTCTAGTATGTTGTGGAAACTCGAAGTGCTATCATCTTCCTTATCCTGAAATATTATGTCAGATAGATTTTGTAGTAACTGTGTGGCAAGTGTGATTTTATTTTACTTAATAGGCCCTTGTGCCATACTCTGTCGAAGGCCTGTTGTACGTCAAGGAAGACTGAGGAGCAGTATTGCTTGGTTTCTAGAGCGTTTCTGATCACACGACACACTCTATGAACTTGTTCTGTAGTGGCATGATTTGGTCTGATACCAAATTGATCATCGGGTTTACCGACATTGAACTTAGAAGCCGGCGCAACAATATTTTCTCAAATAGTTTCGAGAGCACTGGCAGCAAACTAATGGGTCTATAGGACGTCACTTCATGAGGCGGTTTTCCTGGCTTGTGTATCATGATGATTTGTGATACTTTCCACAGCAATGGGACGAATCCTACCCTGAGCATTCTATTGGAGACAGTGGTCAGAAAAACGATCGCCTTTGTAGGTAGCTCCTCAAGGACCTTTTTGTCTATAAGGTCGAAACCTGGGGCCTTTTTATCTTCCATCTTATTACCCTCCTAATCTCATGATGAGTTACCGATTTGATTGGCATTTACAGCTGGAAATCATGCTCTAGTATATTGTTTATATCGGCATCATCTATTCCACACTCTCTAAGTCCGTCAACGAAAATCCGGGCCCGTCCAAAAATAGTTCGGAACTTCAAAGTGACTCCTACAGCTGGTTAATTAACTTTTTTGGACGGGTAAAACCATTTCTGGAGTAGGGAGAACTGTCAAACTGTGTTCTTAGTTTGTGCTCCCAAACTAATCATAGATCCGAAAGTGATACGGAGTAGAAAACGCCCGTAACTTCTGCCGAAACTACCGATTTCGTGCTTAGACAGTAGACCTCCAGGTTCGGGACCGTTTGGTACGAAAACGTTGGCAAGGTGTTCTGCGAACGCGTTTGCTTTTTCTTGATTTGTTCTAGCCCAACTCATGCCTTCTGTTTGATGGGTGGTTTTGTGTTTTGTGGCTGGTTGCTGCTTTTGCATACCTTCCAGAGTGAATAATCGGTCGCACTGGTTGCAGACAGGGATGGCAAATGAGCTTCAACAGTCACACCTTCCGTATCTTTGATTGCTTCTTTCAAGGCCCGCATAGCGTTATTCAACGCCCGTTTGTCATCAATATGGCGGCTAGTATGCCACACACGACGCAATCTTCGCTTTTCTAGGATCATCTGGCGGCACTGTATGATGTCTTGGTGTGTTATTATTAAGATTTGACGACCCATCTAAACAAGATTAGATGTCATAGAAGAGCCTGCTAAGTCCTTTTATAATGAAGAAATCCAACACGTCAGGACAACGGTCAGGTAGTCTACTGGGATCCGTCGGCCTGTGGGTTGGCTCAGATGTCGCAATTGTTATTCAATTGTTTGTTGATACAAATTTTTAGCACTTTTTTTAGCACTCTTCCTCTGGTCGTGTTTAGTTGCGAGCCCTAATGGACATGTTCAGCGCTCCAGTGTACCCCTGATATAAAGCGAGGTCCAAGACTTTCCACATGAACTGTAAGTCGTTCTTCTTTCAAATTGTGTTTTGGAGGACAATAGAGTACAAGGTAATATCTCCATTGCGATTATGGACGGTTATTGTAGTTGCCTGTATCCTGTATGGTCCTCCTTGGTGCTTGATGGTTCCCCTGATTATAACAGCTGTCCAACGTATGCAGTGGCATCAGGTTTATTTGCTGTGTAAGTGTTGTGGTTTTTTTATTTTTATTTGGCTGTTAGATGTGAGATGTGTTTCGGAAATAAGTAGGACATCGAGGCCATGAAAGTTACTCAGGGTCTCGACTTAGCTTTTGTTGGGAGATAGTCCGTTGATGTTCCAGGTGGCTATTTTGATCGTATTGATCATTTTGTAATTTTATTGACGAGTGTAGTTATCAGCCCTAACAGGGTGCTCATCTGTTGTAAGATAGCATCAATCTTTTCACTTTGTTTTAAAGACATCTCTTCCAGTTTGCTGGTGGTGTGAAGTGTGGTTTGTTCGAAGGTTGTGTGAGTTGCGGTCCTTTTATGCGCTATTTTCTTAACTATATCTGAGTACTGTTTAGATTCATGCAGAGTTTCCTTGTTTTTGAATTCTGGGCTGTGTTCTTTATTGTTAGTGCTGATCTGTATATTTTCTGTTGTTTTACCTCTTGTAAAGTTTGGCTTACGAGTTTTTCTGGCCACCATCTTTTTGTAGACCGTCCTTTTTTGTAGACATCCTTTATAGTTTGCTGGATGTGGGCCTAAGCATAAGGCACACGTGGCTGGGGAAGTACGATCAGTCTTAGGGCATGCCTAAGTGTTGTGTGATTCTGCGCATTTTAGACAGCGGTATGGTCTCATGCAGTAATTTTTTGAATGTCCGTACTGCTGACATCTTTGGCATTGTACTGGGGCTGTCCTTTTCTTCCGATCTTCTACCGTAACTACCTGTTGATAAATAACTTACATGTTTTGCTGCTTTGTTATTTGGTCCTAATTGCAGATTGTTGAAAAAGGTGGATGTTGGTAGGTACTGTATCAAGTCCATATCTGGAGTTAATAATTTCGCCCAGAACTACGTTTCTGGTATTTTCGAATGCCTCCTTGGTAGCTTGATGTGGGGTATAATATACTACTATGACTAATATATTTTACTAGTATTTGCTTACTATATTCAATACAGGTGCTTGCCATTTTTTGGGGGGATTTGCCATAATCGCTACGCTTGGCAGGCGGGTTGGCGATCGCAGTGTGGTCATAAAATGCATAGAGAACGCTGCGAGAAGCACAGAACCGGTCGAAATGACGGTGCTTGGGAGAGCCTATGTCCAGCAGTGGACGTCTTTCGGCTGAAATGATGATGATGATTAATACAGATAGAGATAACTGTCAATACCTTTGGGGTATTTCTATGGGCATAAATGTATCCCTTCACCATACATATTATTATTGGAAACAAGACCACACACTAGCATTATAATGTCTCAAATTCTTAACATCGAAATTATTGATAACAGCTACATAAGAAGACATTGTCATATGTAAATCATAATATTTGTATTTTTATTACAGCACAAGCCTTTACTATGGAGAAATTCTTAGGCAACTGGAATGGAGGCTTCCCAAACAATCCATTGACACCTGCAGATCTAAAAAAACCTCATGCTGTGATGGGAGCCCTGTTCCAGGTGTTTGATAGACTGGGAATTGATATTGATGCTGTACTTGCTGTAAGTAATATCTTGAAAACGAAACTCATTGATAATCAGGTTTAGTGTTTTAATTTACTTTATTTCTTCCTTCCTTTTCTTTCTGTTGGAGGACTACGCTCCTTTATTTATAGCTATATCTAAAGTGATAATAAAGCATATTAACATATATTAAAATACATATACACACCCACACCTTTACACACACCCTCATACACACACACACACGCACACACCACTTCTGCCCTCACTCTACAACTCATTTTCAGTGTAATCAATTTCTCTTTTTAAATTTAAAATACTATTTAATAACAAATATTGTATTTATTAGTTTTAACAAGTCTGGAATGTCGGAAAAAGAATCCCAGCCTGTTATCAGAGAGGTATGGCGCTGTAGCCGAGATACAGGTTTTATACGTAGTTCAGTTACAGATGCTCCCATGTTGTAATGTTTTCATACAATTTGCAATTTGCAATTTGGCAATTTGTTTGCCTACAATTTTTTATGCAAAAATGCTTGTTGTAATGTTAATATTTTTGGTGTCAATAAATATAATGATTATATTAAAGCTGAAGAGTGAGTTAGTTCGATGGCTCTAATCTCTGGAACGACCAGTCAGATTAAAAAAATAACTTTTTGCATTACGCCAGTTAATGAGAAAGTCTATAAGCTACTTAACATTACCCTTAGACGCTTAATTACTTAATGTAATTAATAGAGGAAAAATGAAATAGGTGTTCCTGAGGATGCAACAAAGTAATATTATTAAACACTTACACAACATACAATTTTGCTATTGATTAAGAGCATTCATTCCACGCGGGCTGGCAACAACGGATTTATAGTAGTTTTTCGTGATTATATCATTAAATATAAACAAAAGTATTTTTTTTATTCAGCCAAGCATATAAATACCAACGATCTAGATCGTTGATATTTATAATTATTTTAAATATTTACTCTTTCATAAAAACATTTAATCATACTTAGTAATGCAAATAGAAAATAATTGACGGGATGTCGATTTTTATAACTAAATACCAAAATAACTGTAAAAATATAGCATACAAACATGAAAATACCAACGATCTAGTGCATGGCTGAAAAAAATGTTTAAGTACTTTTGTTTGTATTGAAATAATCGCCGTTGCCAGCCCGTGTGGGGAGAATGGTCTTAAGCACAGTAAGTAAATAGTCATCACTAAAAGGTATTCAATCCTTTTTCATAAGTATTTACATTTTAATATATATTTACATTGTAGTATCAATTTTTTTTTATTATGTTGTAAAAAAAATATATAATTGATTTTCATTCATTTTATTATATATTTCTGGTATACAATATATTAATCAAGAGCTTAATTGGGTCTGTGGATCGTATTAGGGGTGGAGTTTGTGTAAAAAATTATGCCGTAACACATTAGCACAAACAATTTCAGCCACCTCCCAAAGAAGACCGCAACGAAAACACCATATACTACTGGGACTTGCTGCCCGTCATCAACATGACCCGTGTAATCAACCACTTAGTCTCCGTGATGCCTCAAGTCGACGCTACCATTAGCATCATACACTTCCTACAACCTACGGCCACTATATCACATTCTATACTGTTGCTGCTTTTGAATCTGATGGTGTTTAATGAAGAGCAGTTGAGGAATATTGCTCCGCATGAAGAGGAGCTGTTTGCGAAGTCTGACCAGGTAAGTGTTGCTCATATTTTTCAATTCTCTAAGCAATGTGGTGCGAGTGTGAGAGAGCAAACTTGGTGCTCTAAAATTGAAAGCTATGTGGTTTGCTACTTACCCAGTCAGAAGTTTTCTATGCAGTTAATATAAAGTATGTTACAGAACAAAAAATATAGTAGAGAATCAACCTGTAATGTTCCCACTGCTAGTACACAGGCCTCTTCTCTGTGAGAGCCAGTGGGTCATAATTCTCCGTGGCCATAATCCACCACGAGGGCCCAATGCGGGATGGTAGATATCACATGTCTTCGATTTTTTTGGTTCTAAAAGATGCTGATTTCCTCACGATGTTTTCAGTATCCTTGGTCACAATGTCTCCCAAATACTGACTTATGATTCTATGAGTCACAACATTGCTCAAAGTTATAGGTAATTAATAATGATTTCAGGTAAAAGCTTTAGAAGAGAAGAAAAACAGGTTACTTGAAATGCTCAATGAACAAGCTGAGGAAAAGGGAAAACGTGCAGGGAGGCTGGAAAAGGTATAAGACACTTTTTTTGCATTTCAATTTTAGTGAAAATTTACATGCGGGTGCGCTTTATCTGCGCCTCGTCGCGTAGCGCGTTGTAGTGTTTGATCTTACTACGGACAACAAATTAGGGTGAAGGTATACAGAGACTATCTAGATCGCATTTTGGCGTGATTTTGACGGATCGAAACGGAGGTTTACGCTAAGTTTTTTGTCTGTATTGTACTTTCAAGTTCTGTGGTGACACAATGTGAATAAAAATGAATCAATACCTAAGTGTTCTATCATCTATTCCAGCTTGACCACGACATAAGGCAGTTTGAGGAAGACTTGAAACAAGAGAAGGAAGTCCACGATGAAGAAAGACAAGAGTTAGAAGCCATTTTGAAGGAGAACCGGCAGACTGAGATACTGTTGGAACAGAAGAAAACTCACAGGGAAGCACTGGTGGCTGAGGTTGCGAGGAAGAGGGCACTGAGGTAAGCGGAAAAGGGTTTATTATAAATACTTGTTCTCTTTCATTGTTCCGGTCTTCTATGCACAGAAAGAGGAAGAAAAGCTTGACCAAATTTCGCCAGTTTTGCGAAAAGTTCGACGTGCTTGCTTACGCCTGCAATACGTTTTAAATGTCAGGCCGATATTATCTCGCGTAATATTGCACTGTAGACGTGAGCATGAGTAATTTTGGTCGAGCAAAATAAGTCTTGTATTGTATAATGAAACCAAAATATATAGCGTAAATTACGCGACTCACAACTCACAAAGTGAAGTTCATTTGGCTTCATAAGCGGCGAGGGAACTGCCATTCAGTGGACACAAATCTAGAATGTGGGTTAGTTCTATCTTAATACCAATATATCCACAATTTCCAGGGTATACGACGCCGAAGACATAAAGGCACAAGCTGAACAGGCTACCCAGAACCTTCAAGAGTTGGAAGAGAAGCTGGACTCCCTCCGAGACATACTGATGCAGAAAGAGAACAGCCTCAAGAACTTGCAGACCATCAAACCTAGCCTGGATTCTGCTAATAATATGCTGCATGAGATTATGAAGCTGTCTGATAGTTTGAAGTAAGTTATGGGTTCCTGAACTACATCTTCCGGCCACCTTCCTTTTCTCCTCCTCTTTGTCTTAGGGCGAATTCGACCAAACTTGTTTACCAAAATATAAGTCTTGTCCTGCAAATAAATATCTCGTAGTTGAAGTATGAAAAAAATTACAAAACAAAAAATCATTTACAGTATAAGATTTATTTATACTGTAATTTTATCTCATGAAGCGACGCGCGCTTTACTTGTGGTTACCAAGTGTACGGACACGTTATGAATGTGTGTGTAAGCACAGGAGCTCTCGGTATCGACGGTATCGTCCGAGACAATGACGAAGTCGAAAGTGTGTGTGTGTATTTTATGCTTTGCTTTGAACACTTGGTTGCTACAAGTAAAGCGCATGTCGCTTCGTTTGATAAAAATACTAGTAATAAAAATATGGCTGAATTCGGCCTTAGTCCTCATATTACAATAGGTGAATATTTTGGCTACCCCAGAGCATTGTTAAAGACGACTTACGGATTAAATGAACAGGATAAATCATGACGTCATTCTGAATATGCTGAAAACTACATGTTGAGATCAACAATCTTGCACCTTACTCACTAAAGTTTTAATTGATAGCGAATGCAGTCCTTATATTGAAAGTTGGCAGTCAGTGACCATTTTCCAGTGGTATTTCACTACCATACCAGTCTTTAACCTATTGACTGCTTGGTTTTAATATCAATTGCCGTTCTCCCAGCCCAGCTCTTAAATCGAACGAATTGGGTCGTGCAATTAAACAAAAAACAAGAAACGAAAATTGGTTGTCATTTGTATAAATATGACAGGCGGCACGGGCACGCACACATTTGTAGGATAAATCCGACTGAGGCGGTCAAATAACTTATGAGACAGACATACACAAGAGACAACTGTGCCCTAAATTATTTCTTCCTTTCGAGCCAATGGAATATGTAACATAATATATTAACCTTTTGAACGCCAGAGCAAAAACGCATGAACTTGCCCTCAACGCCAGGCCACAAATTCACCGCAAATACCTACGAAAAAAATAGGGATTCCAAAACTTCATCGATAATCAATTTTATTTTCATTTTCGTCTTTAATTTCGAAATATAATGTCCTTATAACATTGAAATTTAATTCAACATTACATTTCTTCCTATTAAAGTAATAGTTATACACTATTTACAGACTTGTATAATACCGTAATAACAGATATGAGACTACAATATATTTAAATATAATAACTGTAGGTACAACACTATTCTTGATCTGCTGTCTTCATATTGTGACCATGGCGTGGACGGCCCGCCATTTTAATAACTACTTCGCTTCCGAAATAAGGATGTGGCAACGTAATATCTCGTTTATCGATGTTCTAGTACAATATTATTTTATAATAAATGAAACACGTTTTTTAAATCAGATTTATAATTCCGAATGTAACAGGTACTTAAAAATATATGATTGAAATAGGTTAAGAAGGTAAATAAAAACTATGAAAAAATAGAAAATTTTAATAAAATGTTATACAGTATGTACTATGTATACATGTTTTTAAATATTAAGTTCTATAAACCTGGCATAAAAAGTAACAAATTAAAACAATTAACGATTATATATAATTATCACAATTACCAATCAGTCTTATACTAATAAATCTTTTGAATAATAGAACAAAATTATACAAAATCTACAATGCAACCTGCATTCTGATCATCTAATTCGCTGGGTGCAAAGTGGGTGGTGGGGACAGTGAAATCGATCTCAGCGCGCACCGTGGCTAAAAAAGGAACTTTTGGCAGACTTTATTCCACGAAGTTATAGGTAAATATGGAGCCCACACTTAGAATAAAAGTAACTTATTTCTGTAAAAAATATGTTTCTTTCGGTCTACAAACACCAATACCAGGCCACACTTACAGATTTCATCGTGATTTTTAATAAGATTAATATTTGCTCAAAATTTTTAAAATAAAAGCAGATAAAAATAACTTACCTCTAAATCAAATTCGTCCAAAGATTCTGTTTCCGAAAATTCTTCGTCATCTGAGACTCCTTCTAATATGCGAAGAAGTTCTTCCGTAGTCATTAAATTCCCACTCATTATAATAGTCACTTAATATAAATCTTGAACTCGATATCACAAGTAAATTAATCATAAATATTATTCATTCACTTCACTAATTTCTGGTCGCCGCGCTTGTGACGTCACGATATTGTCGTCTAGTCGTGACCATGGCGTACAGGGTACTGATAATTCGGGTTGCGTTAGGGATGCGCTTGAGTTGGGATTAGTGAATATCGAAATTCGACCCAACCAAATTTTATTTTTGACTATGTAGCTTATTGAATGATTTTTAAGACTGGTTTTATAAAATTAATGCTGCTTTATCCTAGTACCAAATTATACCTAAAATAATATATTCCAGAGGAAAGTTTCGAATCGATCTTTGATTTGAAATAATGATATTATCCAACATGCGCTACATCACTAGCGGTCACGCAGTTATGACTCTGGCGTGTGAGGACATTCTTTTTTCAGAGTTTATTTCTTTCTTTTTAACGTAAAATTTCTCAATATTTGTAATGCAATTTAATTAGTTTTATGGAAATAAATAAATTTTGGACCTTCTATTTTACAGGTATATAAATAAATAGGCATTAAAGTAATGTTTAAATAGTTTATTTCGTGTTTTAATGTACCGCTGTTTTTGTCACATATTTGTGTCGTTGGCGCTCAGGGACAGTTTTCGCTTGTCACGTATTTGTGACTCTGGCGCTCAAAAGGTTAAATAAGTAAATCCCAGTGGCCACGTTATGGTGAATCTAGTCGACATTTTTTCCATACAAATTTCAGGAGTGTATTACTCCACTGTTCGACAATGAAAATAAAACATGGTATGGTTTTGTCTTATTATTAATATTGTCTGTGCAATGATTCGTTTTTCTTGCTAATTTAACTTATCTTTGGGCGTGTTTAAGTAATAAAAGAAGTGTAAAATCTCCAAAACCAAATCGGTACCGACTAAGCTCAAATATCGAAAAGTAGGTACAATAAACTTTATTGATTATTGATTTATGCAGTGGTTTGTTCATAAAACACGATCTTCAGAAGGACTTTTCTTAATGTTTTACTCATCTGTTTTACTATAAATGATCCTGCATCTCACTCAATAACGTTGTACGTGTACCGTCTAATTCCTCATCACTGATACTACCTCTGTCGGAAACGATGCCTGGTGAGACAGCGTGCTTTTTAGCCAGGCCCACCAGTGAGTTCGCACACGCGACTAGAGTCCCCTTAAGTAGTATGCGACAAGGGTTTTTATAAAATAGTCATTCAATGTGATGATATGATATGAAATTTGGTTGTATTGATGATTGTAATGATTATAACACACGTAAAAAAACGTAAGAAAATTGAATTTCGCGGGCTATCTCACCACATCCACCTTAATATCAGTGAGTCGACAAGAAATAAAATTGTTTAAGAGTGTTGTAGGTTAGGTGTACGCGGAGTTAGTTTCATACGCGACCGCTAGATGTCACTGTGCTGATGACGCGCATTTCTGAATCGCGGTGTTAAGATTCTCCGCGATTGAGTTGGGCTCCCCGATTTCCGAACTTCGGGCATCGCTTCTCGGCCTTTTGGCTAAGATCAAAGTGTAGTATCTGTTCTTTTCAGCTTAATATCTGAAAGTTCCCTCACTGAGGGACCAGTATATTAATCTGATTTTTGTAAGCTGACGGGATGTTCGGGGCTCGCTCCACTCCCGTCGCGGGTCGGCCCGGCATTGCAGTGCCGCCGGGATCGGCCCACATAATACTATATCAATGCTTTGTTTAGAAATAAGCGGAGTGGGCTACCAAGTTGGTAGCGCACTCCGCTTATTACCAAGGGGAAGGAACCTAAGCAGTTTAGGCCTCCTGCAAATAGTCGCGACTCGACTCACGTCGAACAATAAACAATTAACAATTTCTTTGACAACTTCTTGGAAATTGTTCTACAAGTGTTGAGTCGCGCCTGTTTGAAGAAGCCTGTACGGTCGCGAATTATCTTTTAATCAACAAAACCTGACAACTGTGCAGGTCAGTTAAAAAAATGATTGTAAAATGATTGTAAAAATGTAAAACAACCCGGTCGGGAATAATATTTTATTCAAATTAGGTACAGTCACTGCAAATTGGAAAAACGAAAGAAAATTTCGCAGGGTACCCTGGCGGTTGCCGCTTAATCACGGCCATCCTAATATATTTTTCTCTCAGGGACGTGGAGTCCGGAGACCTAGACTCGGACAGCAAGGAGGGCGAGCTGGACGTGCTCAACACAGAGCTGGGCGAGCTGGCCGCGCAGCTGGCCGAGCTGCAGGCGGCGCGCGACGACGCGGCCGGCGCGCGCGCGGGCGGCCGCGCCCGGCGCCAGCAGGAGCGGGCGGTGGCGCACAGGTTGGTGGGAATCCTTTGTAATCTATACTAATATTATAAAGAGGTAAAGTTTGTGAGTTTGTGAGGTGTGAGGTTTTAGGGGGTAATCTCTGGATTTACTGAACCAATTTTGAATGTTTTTTTACCAATCGGAAATCACGTTATTTGTGAGTGTCATAGGCTGTACATATATTAACCCGAAAATTTAAAAGACTTTCGTGGTAATCGGATTTACAAAGTAAGTCGGAGAAAAAACGGTCGAACGAAAACGTTTCTTACGAACGCTGCCTTAACGATGAGAGAAAAAAGTCAGCGACAGCATATATCTATCTAACTTTTATATTTAAGTCACAAAAAGTAGTGTTTGATATTTAAAAAATAATTTAAATCGTGAGGTCATGTTTATTAGTCATATTATGAACAATTATGAATTCTTATCAAAACAAGTAAATTAATTATCGTCTCAAGTGTTTAAAACAAAAGATTTTCCCTTTTACTGCATCTTATTTGGAAAAATGGTTAAAGAAATAATACGACATAGGTATGGAACCGCGACCGTGTAGTAATCTATTGAGCGATATAAAAATGTTTACCGCTCAACGAAGAGGGCACGGGTCAGCTAGTATAATATAATTACTTATAACATTACACTCACAGCTCCTCGAAGGAACGCAGAGGTAATACGCACCCGTACATTAATGCTTATATAGCTTTTATCGGGGGTCGATGTCCCTGCTACCCTGTATAAAATAATTATTAATTACTAGCTTTTGCCAGCGGCTTTGGCTGCGTAGAGGTCGAAAATAGTTCCACGTGCTACCGGGATAAAAAGTATCCTTTAAGTTAATCCAGATTTATATTACAGGCTGTTTGCCAAATTTCATCTAAATCCGTTTGGCCGTTTTTGCGTGATTCAGTAACACACATCCCAAACACCTTCACAAACTTTCACATTTATAATATTAGTAGGATAGGATATTAAAAATTAATATTATAGTAGGATTAAAAAAAAAAGGCTTGTATTTTTTTTGCTGACCATCGGACTATGAGAGTGAAGGAAGAGAGAGTGCACCTGTGTCTATAATATCTCCCGCCCCCAAGGCTAGTCTCCCTTGAGATAGGCCGTCATGGCCGATATACGGTCTGGACGCCTACTATACAATTAGTTTTGTTTATTCTTGATATGTTTTATTCAACAGTGCTCTCCGAGAGGCTGAAGAAAAAGACAAGAAGATGCGCGAACGATCTAAGGAGGCGCTCCGACGTACTGAAGAGATTAAAGAATTGACAACTAAGTACGAAGCAGAGAAAATTGCTGGGTTTGAACAAATAGCCTTGATCAAGAATGAGTTTACTACCCAGGTAGGTTAAAACATAATGATGATTTGATCATCATCATCAACCTAAAGCAGTCCACTGCTGGACATAGGCCTCTCCAATTGCATGCCATTCAGCTCGTTTCTTAGCAACTCTTATCCAGTTGCTGTCAGCCACCATGCGAAGATCGTCGCCCCTCCTAGCCTGAGGGCGACGACCTGACGTTACGTTAGAAAATAGCTTTTACTTGTGGCTACCGACAAAAAAAAATGCACGAAGGGATCGAGATCGTGAACTAAATTTATGGTTTGCCCTTCGATGTCCTTGCTACTCTGTTTGTTATAGCTTTTTCGGTGTTGTTTGGATTTTTTAGGGTTCTGTACCCGAAGGGTAAACAATGGGACCCTATTATTAAGCCTTCGCGGTCTGTCTGTCTGCGTATCTGTCAGCGGGTTGTATGTCATGGTCCGTAATAGGTAGAAAGTTGATTTTTACACGCTTTATATTATTAGCTGCACTTGTATGTTTGTTTGTATATTTGTATGTTTGTATGTAATCGGCTCCTTTGGATGCTATTTTGACCCACTTTAAACGGTCAGATTTAATTTAAACTTTGTAGACTTATCGAGGACCTATGGCAATTCAATAATTAAAAAAAATGATAGAACAAAACACGCTTTTATAGTTAGCAAAACTAAAAAATAGAAAATAAATAATAGTTAAAAAAAACTAAAAACTAAAAAAACACGCTTTAAAAGCCAAACTAAAAAGTAGAAAATAATTTAATTCTATTAAAAAGCGTGGGGTGCTTGATATTAATTGATTATAAAAATACCTCAAAAAGCACCCCACGCTTTTTAATAGAATTAAATTTATTTTCTACTTTTTGTTTGGCTTAGGTAATAGGTAATAGGTAATACGGGCTGTTGTCCGCAACTCCACGTCAAAGCGCGTATTTTGCGTACGGGTGGGAGAATCGCTCATTCGATCCACCCCAGCTCCTCGAGAAAGGCCAGCAACGCCTTGGTGTTGCTGACAATCTCACGTAGGGTACCTGGGTTACCGAAGTATTTTGCCCTGTAATCGGCGACCACCGGGCAGTTTAGCAGCACATGCGCTGCTGTCTCGTCGTGCTCCAAGCAGGCCCTGCACAGCGGACTGTCTGTTATTCCTATGACAAAGAGATGTTTGTTGAATGACCCATGGCCGGTTATAGCTGCTGTCACTGTACGCAGCTGTGGTTTAGTTAGACGGAGAACCTGTTTTGTGAGGCGGGCATCGATCGTGGGAAGTGCTTCCTTAGCCTGCCTGCACTCACGTAGGTCCAGCCAGTTTGTTTGGCTTTTAAAGCGTGTTTTTTTTAAAAACTATTATTTATTTTTACAGAATGTGTTTCTGTTGCCGCTATTACAATAAATAAAAATAACAAAGTTAAAAATGTTCACACAAGAAACGTGTTTTTTTTGGCATTTTTTGTTTCGTGGTTCGAAACCCTTCGTCTCCGGGTATGACTCGCACTGGGCCGGTTTTTTAAATCTAGATATTAGGGATAGGAAGTCCTATCTGGGGTATATAGGCCTTTTTTTTTTGTTCTGGCGTGGAAGATCCTCGTGGGTGTCCTACGCCCTGGGGTGGGTGGAGGTCTTTTAGACTTTTACTGAGTAAAAAATACCCCGGTGTTCCTTTCCCACACTTGGATCGGGGATCATGGGAACTAGTGTGCCTTCCGTGATTCCCGGCTGCTGGACGTTTTCTTATGATGATAAAACAATTGAATTTTATTTTTCAGATAAAAACCATCGATGATATGTTGCAAAAGAAAGTGATGGAAGCTGCGAAAATACTCGAAGAGAAACTGAAAGACCGACACGGTTGGACTGTTAAATATTAATATAATATACATATAGGTAGTCTTATGCCCTAGAATATTCAAAGCCTACGTTCTTAGAAGTGATTATGTCGCTGCAAATCAACGTTTTATTAGAGGGATAGCTTGAGGAGATAAAAATTAGTTCCATTTGAATACTTGGTTGCTTACTAACCTTTTTTTCTTAAACATGTCAAATAGAACAGCAAAGTAATTAACCAATTTAATTAATAAGTTAAATTGCGTCTAATATAAAATTCAAAATAACGTGCAAAAGACTCCCTGTGGCGGGTATTCGCGAATATTTTCAATCAACCAAAGAAAATGATGCTCGAGCATTTGGCTGCTCTGTATACGCTGACCCTTTGAAACAGTATTATCGTTCACTGCCTTCTTAATTCATTGGAAAGAAAATAACAAAAATCTTGAAACGTTAATAGTGAACTAAATCATAACCAAAGTAGAGTTCAAAATAGTGTACAAGAGCCCCCTCTCGCGTGTATTCGCGCATATTTTCAATCAAAACATGACTAACAAAGAGTTTCCATTTGGTTGCTCTTGTCTACACTGACCATTATAAAACGGTGTTATCTTTCACTGCCATCTTAATTAATTGGCATAAAAATGACAACAAACTTGATTCATTAATAACTGCGTTATAAAAAAAAATCTTTATTTATAAATGACACATTTTCATGCTGCTAAAGGTTATTTTCTATATCTTAATAAATCAGTTATTCATAATTTTGTACCTAATTAATACGATAAGTCCTAGAAGTGAAGAAAATAAAACAATAGAAGTAATAATAATGAGTTTTTATTGTTATAGAGGCATTACGATTATATTCAGTTGCAACGGTGTATATTATAACTTAAAATAATCGATAATTTAAACTCCGTGAACAACTTGATATGAAGTGCAGTACCTATTATACATTGATTTAGGTAGTTGCACTAAGGGTGGCTTCTGGCTAATTAATAACAGCCGCACGGGTTGAACGATCAGGTTAAGCTACGCTTGCCGCGGTTTGTCCGTGGATGACCACCCCGTCATTTGTCCGTGACCATCTTTACATACCAAGACCCCTCCGTGCTTCGGAAAGCACGTTAAGCCGCTGGTCCCGGCTGTCATTCGTGGATCTTTGACAGTCGTTACGGGTGTCAGAAGCCCGAAAGTCTGACACCAGTCTTACCAAGGGGTATCGTATTACCCACTAACTGGGTTGTGGAGGTCAGATAGGCAGTCGCTCCATGTAAAACACTGGTACTCAGCTGCATCCGGTTAAACTGGAAGCCGACCCCAACATAGTTGGGAAAAGGCTAGGCAGATAATGAGTTGTATTTTTAACCGACTTCAAAAAGAAGGAGGTTAGCAATTCGACATGTTTTTTTTAATTGTGTTCGGGCATGACTCCGTCATTAAATAGACGGATTTCCAAATTTTTGTTTTTTTTTTCGAAAGGGGTTTATTCCGAAATGATCCCAGTTAAATTTCATATGGATCTGATTATGAGTTTCGGAGACAGACAACGGAACTCTTCAAAAAATGACAGCAAATCAACAGCGATTGCTGCTATCGCATAAATATGCATTGTTTTGACCCCGAGGATGAAGAAAGAAATTTTGAATTGATGTGGGGTAGGTACTATAACTAAAAAGTGAAAAATAAAGACATTTTCCAAAATATAAAAATAAAAACAACCGTCTTCCGGAAAAACACTACATAGTGAAAAATAACTTTAATTTCGGATGGCGGTGAAGTTATTTTTCACTTTGTAGTGTTTTTCCGGAAGTTTGTTGTTTCCTTCATATTTACTACAAAACTTGTTACACCCTATAATTGGGAAGAGAATCGAGAATTAAACAGACAGAGACTAGATTGACAGAGCTCGAAGTCTCTGTAAGCCATAAAAATTTAACGTTAATTAACCGACTTCAAAAAGGAGGAGGTCGTCAATTCGTCTGTATGTTATGTTTTTATTTTGTATGTATGATCCGCGATATCTCCGGCAATTGTTGATCAATATTGAAAATTGTTTTTTTAATGGTTAAGGTACGTTTTGTTTTTGTGGAAAAAGTTTTATTTGCATATTTTTACCACGCAGGTTTGCCCGCGGTTTCACAAATTCCGGATTCCACGCGGGCGTAGAGCAGTAGTCGGAAATTGTTGTTGTTATAGAAGGATATGATTTATTCTCTATTTCAAATTCAAAATTCAAATTCAAAATCATTTATTTCAATCCACTTCAGATCATAATTGAATAATATTTAATATTAGCAACAAAATTAAATTTTAAAATTAAAATGTTAATAAATATAAGTAAAAAAAAAAATATAATTTCCCTTTTGCATGGTTATTTCTGATTAGTTACCTATTCATAATTTTGCACCTTATTGTTCTGATAAGTCTTAGAAATGAATAAAATTAAACAAAGGAGTTATAAAAATATTTTTTATTCTTATAAAAGCATTATGATTATATTGCATTGTCACAGTTTATTTTATCTTTGAATAATGATTATTTAAAATCCGTGAAAATATGAATATGAAGTGCAGTACCTACTAAACATTGATGTAAGTAGTTTTATTTAAGGTTTTTCTTTGAATTTGTTTTGATATCTACAATATGATACTTGTGTTATGCAGTCTGTTACTCTATAATTATTTCAAAGAAAAAATATCATATCATAACTAAAATTTATAATATTTTTTTTAATATATAGATCTTTGGTATAGCGTCCATGTTATAGCTTAGCAGTTGCTAATGTCAGGCAGAGGCTTGCCCTTGCAGTGATCCTTCCATCCGTACCAGGCGTTGAACTTGTGGCGTTTGTAGATCTTCTTGGCGCAAGTCGAAGCCAGGGTAATGTCGTCTAGCAACATTTCTGCAAAAAAAAAAATAAGTAAGTAAAGCGTTTTTACTGGTTTATTGAACCCTTTTAGTTACTTTCCCGTTCAAGTCGTGATTTCGTTTTCTAACATGTAAAGATCACAGTTTCTAGCATGTCAATTTACGGTGCCGTATGACGTCATTCTTGGATCCAATGGGTTATGGGGACCCACTACCGAGCCGTCGGAGGTGTGTTCAGCACCCTAATTGCGTAACTACGTTACTATTAATCCCATTTCTTCCCGTGGGTGTCGTAGAAGGCCACTAAGGGACTTACTAGAGAATGGGCAGCAGCGTTCTCTATGCATTTGACGACCATACTGCGATCACCAACCCGCCTGCCAAGTGTGGTGAGTATGACCCCCCTTTTGGGGGAGGCTTATGTCCAGATGTCTTTCGGCTGATATGATGATGATGATTACGATTAATCACAATCTGAATCATTTTGGAGGCTGATCCATTGTTCCATATTACTATATTAAGTTCTAAAAAGTCTGCTCATCAACGTAAATAACGCAATTAATGTTAGTGAACTCTGAAAATAAAAGCCATTCCTATTGTTAGTGTTTTACATAATTACCCCGCTGTTTGTGCTATACAACAACAATAGTTTTAAGACATTTTTAACTTAATTTACCCTAGCATAAAGCTGGTATTCGTTTAAATGGAAATCAATATTGGAAACCAAGATTTTAATATACCTTAGGATCGGCGAAAAACTATCAAAGCTAGGCTCAGCACGGTTTCCACTGGCAAACGAATGTCAACCTTATGGAAGTTGAAATAAAGTTTAAAATATAAATATGGGCAGCTCTTTAGAGTTGTAAAGACTATAGAGGAGGGGTACTCACGAGCACAAGTGACGTTGCAGTCTTTCCCAGCTGTGCTAGTGTTACTACACCAGTACTTGTCGTTGATCTGGTACAGGCCGTAGTCCCGGGAACCGTTCTTGTTCACTTTCCCCATTTTGTCTGTGTACCTACCGCTTTCGTTATTTATTAGGCATACCCCTGTGGAAAATGTTTGAGTTTAAAAAAAAGGCTTGAAATATTATGGCTACTTACAGTAGCCGTTTGGCTCGGCTGTCATGATCTGTAGATATCTGAAAGCCGTTTCAGATAGCCAGAAAGTCTGACAATCAGTCATACCTCGGGGTATCGTATTACCCAGTTACTGGGTCGTGGAAGTCAGATGAAAAAAATACTGGTATTCATCTGCATCCGATTAGACTGGACACCAAGAAAGTTGGGTAGAGACTAGCCAGATGACGAGTACAAAATTGTACATTGCTATGGAAAAAGTTATACCTAGCTAGAGCATAAAAACAGTGAAGGTAAATCCAGTTGCCTAGCCAATGTTAATTAACGCAAACTGGATCTGCATCCGGCTGTATCAATTGCTTTACATTACAGGTAATCCCCTAACTAGGCAATACAATGAACATCACGTCTATAGCATTACCTATGCAGTTCTTTTCAGTACGTAGATACATACGGAATTGCACATTAATTTAGATTTCGCACACCTAGATCTAAAGGGAGCTAAGTCAAAAATTGAGAGTTTTGACTTATGCTTACCATTGAATTCCTTAACTCACTATCTATCGACCTATAAAACAGATTTAAAAATATTTTTCTAGTAGAACTTGCAAAGCAAATATGTATACAGATAACTTATCCAGTGCACAGGAACAAAGTAAACAGTTTTTGACGTTTTCTGCAAAAAGTGTTTTTTTGAGTTAACTCTGTTTAGATCTAGGTGTGCGATTTGGAGATTCGACTTTTAAAAAGTTTTAAGAGCAATATTATTGACTGACAAAGGAACAAACAAAGGAGGACAAAGGAACGAAATTCGACTGTAATTCTTTTAAAATTTAATGTATTTCTAATGCATTATTATATAAAAATATTAGCTTTCTGCTTTCTACACTCCTCCATATAAAATTTCATACTCCTCCGTACACGTAATTTTCGTTAAAAGGGGTACAAAGTTTTTGCTTCACGAATTTAAAATAATAAACCTAGCCATTCCAACTTTAACGTAGAAAAAATCAAAGAAAATAAAGAAATCATTCTCAAATAATACTCACAGTCCCTCATCTTATCTTCAGGGAAGCCTTGTCTCCTCAGTTCATGGACCAGGTCACAATTTGTCGCGAAGTATTTCGCGTCACATAAGCAGATTGTCGCAAGCGCAACGAGAAATACCGTTAGCTTCTGCATGATTCCTTGTTCCGCACTACTTGGTCGCACGAAAACTGGATTGTGTATGAGGAAGATTCAGCAAGCTGTATTTATATAAGATCTAAGTATGCTAAAAGTTGTGTGTGTGTGAGACGGTGTGTGCATGTGTGTTCACAGGGATCAGGGGATTCCTCTTTATCAGAATAAAAACAGACGGGGTCACGGATGGTACTCGTTGCGAAGCCATTTTGTGTAGGTACCTATATCTCCATGTTTACAAAGATGCGATGTCGACGAAAAAAGATTTTTTACATGCGAGATTACTGGCGAATAAATACACTCAGCGGCACGGAATCTTGGCCAAGCGCTTATCTCGCGATAGCAAAAGTTTTAAGTGTTTCTGATGAATGTTTGTTGTGCAGGTATGTCAAAAAATGTTTACTTTTAGTTCAAGAGGGTAATCCATTATGTTTAAGTGCACCACGACGAAACTTTTAATTTACAGTTGAATCGGGTCATTTGAGCGACTAAGTTCACGTTTTAAATTTGTGTGTTGTGAAAAGTTTACTGTTCGGTTTTTGAATTATTGTGATTTTGTGCTTTTAATTAAATAAGTAAAGGTGCTTTAAAAGCAATAAAAATGCCTCTAACACCAGCACAGGTTTCACAAGCCGTTGCGTTAATTAACCAAGGGCTGACACAGCGTGAAGTTGCTATTGCTCTTAACGTACCACGGTCATCAATGCAGTATGCCCTTAAAAGATACCAGGAGACAGGCCAGTACACCCGCAGGCCAGGCAGTGGAGGCGTAAGGTGCACATCGGCCCGAGACGACCGCTTTATTGTCCTGGAGATTTTGAGAAACCGCTACCTGACCGCTGTTGAAATACGCCAGCGGCTTCAAATTGTGAGAGGCGTTAATGTTAGTGAGCGTACGGTGAGAAGACGAATGGAGGAAGTCAATTTAAAAGCTTGTAGACCAGCACGAGGTCCAGAACTTCTCAGACAACACCGAGTAGCTCGACTTCACTTCGCACGAGAACACGTTAACTGGACCCACGAGCAATGGGCTAGAGTACTGTTCACAGACGAGTGTCGAATAGCTTTACGTTCACCAGATGGTCGAGAACAAGTGTGGCGAAGAAGAGGAGAGCGGTTTTTACCCATTACTACCACTCAAACAGTGAGTTTCCATGGAGGCTCAATAATGGTATGGGGAGGTATAAGTTCCGACGCACGTACAGAGTTGGTTATCGTCGATAATCGGCTAACAGCTGTTCGATACATCGAGGAAGTTCTTCAGGAATACGTAATGCCATATTCGGGGTTCATAGGACACGACCAATTCCTCCTAATGCACGATAATGCACGCCCACACGTTGCACATTGCGTTGAAGAATATCTGGAAGAGGTTGGCATACAAAAACTGCAATGGCCAGCTCGTAGCCCAGACTTAAACCCAATTGAGCATATCTGGGACATGCTCAAAAGAAAGATAAAGTCCAGCTCCAACCCGCCGGAAACTCTAAACCAGCTCCGAACTGCAGCGCTGGCCGCTTGGCGCAGTATACTGCAAGTTGATGTCCGAAACATCATCCAAAGTATGCCAGATCGAATGCAGGCAGTTATCAGGGCTAGAGGAGGAAACACCCGATATTAAAACGTATAGACAATAACGAAAAAGACCTTATTTTTTATTTTGTAGTGTTTTTAAATTTATAGTGAAAAATTCCTAATTTCAGTGAAAGTGCTTGATTTTAAAAACTGATTTATTGGTGAGGTAATCTTTTAATTTCTAAGTTCTTATAGCATAAGAGACACGTATTAAAGCCACTTACCCTTAATTTATTGTCATAAATGCAAATGCAAATTTTTTTATGCAAATAATCAGCAAAATCACGAGTGGCCAAGTTTCCGTGCCGGTGAGTGTATGATTCGTGTTGTTTTTTTAACGCATGATAACAGGTTTGGTTAACCACATTGATTACTTTGTTGTTTATTTTGAGTCGTTTATCTTCTTTGAATGCAAAAGAAAAGTTTTATTTAAAGTAAATGGGTGCCAATTATTTACTAAATATCGGACTTGAAATGCACAAAAAGCAACGAAAAGGATGATACCTAATTATTTATGAAAGTTAAAATGTAGGCACCATAAAGAAACCATTTTTAAACAGAACTCAAATCTTCACTGTACCACATTTCCTTTTCAGTTTATTCAAATCTCTTAGTTATTCCACTAATACGAGTATCAACTTTATGTATCTAAGTTTAAGTTGTTCTTTTTTTATAAAAAATGTATTATTTAAATTACCTACATCAAAACTAAAGGTGTGTGCAAATAAATACAAAAAAAAGGACACTTAGGCGTCGAAGTATTCGTCCGCATCGCTGTCATCAGGAAACGTGCTCAGAAGACGAAATCGAACTTAAATACAGCTTGTATACAGCTTGCAATGCTACTTGGGTAGCTACCTATTTACTGTTATCATTTCCACATTGTATTGCCAATAAAGTAGGTGTTTATACCAAAGTCACCAAACGATAAGGCTGCCCTGATTGTACGTAGTTATTGCAATCAAATTATATTATATCTAGTAAGCCTTTCGCAATTTAATTGCATACGATAAGGTTTTATTGTTCATCAGAACATTTCCCAACCAAGTAGCCACGCATTTATATGCATCAGCATAATGCTACGACCACTGAAATCTTAATAATAAGGCAATAAGATTTCTGAGGCTACGCCCTATATGAAACAGAGCACCAGTGCTGGTTTTCAGTGACAGCCGGCGGACATAGGGGGTCAGTAGGTAGTTATTAAAACCATCACAACACACATGCAACAATTGTTTTTTCCTTATTATGTGCATTATGTGCCACTGAAGTAAATATTATTCAAAACGTTGCGGTTCATGTCGGTAGGCAAGTATACTTTGAAAACAATGTAGGACTATTATTATTTAATTAAATTTATAAGCTTAATAGTGGCACAAATAATGTTTACGTCAACGTTGGCTTAAAATTAAATTGTCCGCTAAGTGTTGTTTCCAGGTATTATTATTGGCCATTGTTAGCAGAAAAAAGTCCTAATTAGGTTCGCTAATAAACTAAAATGATCAACACACATCTATAGTCAGCTATGAAATAGATTTCAAGAGGTAGTGCGGCAGTTACTTCACAGTCAGACACGCTACGGTGCTGAGCTGACAATTTTTTCGAACATGTAGGTATTCAATGAAACAATGGATTAGCAATATCCTTTAAAATTATTTAGATTCTGATCTAAAAAATTAAAACTAATAAAAAACTGTCTTCGTTCGTAAATGTCTGACAACCGTTTAAATTCATGGTCTACAGGGTGTAACAGAAACCCTGTTGCTATCTTTAAGCACTAAAGATAACAGCTGGTATAGAATCACTATAGAATATCTAAGAATTGAAACTAAATTTTCGGTTTCATGTTTCTTATATTCAAATCATAACAAACGTGTCACCGCACTACGTAGGTCAATAACTTTCCACGTTATTTGCCAGTATCCCGATAAATCTCTTCCGAGTGATGTTTTTGTTTCAATTTGTTCTGGTATCAATGTATTAAAAATTATCATAACTTCCGAACATGTAGAGATAGGATTAAAAACCATCCCAATATCGTTTGATTTCATCCAAAGAAGCCGTGCCCTTGGTATGTATATACCCTTTACGTTACACGTTGTATAGGCGATTGAAATGATGTATTGGAAAAGGTCGACTTCCAAGATGTTATGAACGATTTTGTATCCAACAAAACAACAACTTGACTTGATAAAACTCTTTTCTTGCGTTTATTGTTTTTTATTGCATTTAACAAGAATAAAGTTAAAATTATAACACCCGTGTCTTACTTTTTCCAGACAATATACCTAGCGAGACCTGCACCCTAATTGCGTAACTCACGATTAATCATAATCTGTTTCGTTTTGAAACAGATAGCTAAACCATTGCTCCATATGTTCGTAAAATGTGTCTGCTCAACAACGTAAATAACGCATTGAATATTGTTGAACCGTCAAAATGAAACCGATTATGATTAATCGTGTGTTACGCAATTAGGGTGCTGTATCATCATTTATCTATGACCTATTCATTAAGAACATTTCAATGAATCTAAATACAAAACTTTTGCTGTAAGTTCCTGAGGAGTTAAGCATCAGTCAGGTGTACCGTTGCAAAACCTCGGAATAATTCGAAATAATTCGAAAACCTTCCAAAGTATATTTCGATTGGAAGGAATACTACCGCAGCAAGAATACAGAGTAAAATAAATATTGTAAGGATGAAGTAGGTAACCTAAATTTTTTTCCGAAATAAGAATTAAATGATTCCCAGTAATTATTTTTTTTTTAGGTAGGGTTTAATTAGGTAGGGTTACTTGCGTAATTTTTTACGACGATTTTTTAGCAAAAAGTTTATTTCCTTTATAGAATAGGCAGTATTCAACTAGAACAAAAAATTAGAACCTATAGAACCAATTGAAATAATATAATACCTAGTTACCGTTTTACTATGTACCTCGATACATAATATTAAATATGTATCTAATAAAAACTCATCTTAGTACCTACCAACGTATTTATCTTTATATGTACATATTATTCTCGCAAAATAACATTTGTACAACTAAACCGCATACAAAAACTTATTACGTAAGTACATATCTAAGTAGATGCAAGAAACATTCGGAAGTTTACTAATCGTATTTTACTCTTAAATAATGAATGAACGCGTCAGAACATAAAAACAAGAAATATGTCAATCGTCGCATAATTGAAAATAAACCACAGTAGAATATAGAGTTGTTTATTGTGTACTCTTTTTACGTATTTATTACTTTTTCCGTTTAAAGCGCACACGGAATAGTTTAATGAGCAAGTTCCGCTACTCGCCGCTAGATGTCACTATAATTCATCAAAGCTGTATTTCGTTAAGCTTAAGATTTATATTTGCGTAACGAGGTCATTACTATTTCTCCTCCTATAGGGATGTACCACTATCGTTTACTTATTTATCGACATTCCTTTTTATTTTTAAGCAAAATACAGCAACAGCTAGAGTCAATAAATATTACTATGTTTGAAATCAAGTGTTTATATAAATATATTCTAATACAAACTTACGATTTATAGAAAGTATATTTACGATTTGTTATGTTAAACTAATGATCCGATTTTGAAAACTATACTATTCATAAAAACATACAGTTGTGGAGTTTGTTTCTATCTTATGCGATAGATATTAAACTACGGGATTAATTACTACGGGTAAACTAAAACCGCACACAGGGTTAAATTTTTCCCGATATAGCATAGAACAAAAAGAACATTGTAAGTTTAAAAATATCGATAACTCATTATCGATAACGGTAATCTCTAATTGAGTAGCTGACTGTAACATGTGCATTGTTGGAATCTTCGAGAACAATATGTTTGAGTTTAAAAGATGAGTAGGATAAAGTCAACTTTTACTTGTCTTGTTTAATAACGCGTTGTTGCGTCGCCAACTAGCGGTCAATAGTCGAACTCTAGCTATATTTTCCTTGTAATAATAATTATTCTCGGGGAATATTACCGAATTTTACTCAAATATCCCGAATGATTCGCGAATATTACGACGGGAATGATACGGAATATTTCCCTCCAGCAACTCCTATTACTAACATCCCTTCATCAACTTGAAAAGAGCTGATGATCTTCAAAAGGCTGAAAAGAGGCCCCAAAAATTGCATTGCCTAGAGGCCCCGACATGTTTAATTCGGTCCTGTGCAGGAATTTAGGGTGCAGAAGTACTATAACGAAAGTTTTGAATGCCAACTCGAAACACGCTGGTACCTAACATTGGATTAAATGCTCCCCAAAGATTCAGTGATGAAAAACTCAAGCCGAAATATGTAAATATTTTGTCGGGGATTTACATTGCTAGGTATTGTATTGTATTTAGAACAGTAAAGTCAAGCACCTAGCCACTTAAGTAAGACCAACCGAGTTAAAGAATTGGTTACAAGGAATCGTGATGTCCAAATGATTGGCTTCCTCATATTGAAGCGCACGGGGACGCCCCGTCAACATTGATCATGATGGAAAGTGTGTGGCGGTTTTAACCTAGTCATTTTAGCTATGGCGCATAGGTAGATACCTAGAGGTGTCTAAAGACTAGGTACTCTACTAGACTATTATGCAATTAAA